>CM055509.1:30913198-33413198 GCA_029298725.1 Gnatocerus cornutus | reverse complement strand
CACAAGAAAGAATCAGTTCATTAGATGTTAATAATAATTATAACAAAAAACAAACAACAACAAAAAATTAAATGTAAATTAAAACATTTTTTGGAACATGACAACAAAAGCCTAAAATGAAACATAACTTTTTATTGTTCGTCCAAAAATTCAAAAAAATACGAGTATTATCTCTAAAGAGATACAATTTTATTTCTAAAAGTTACATCTAATCCTGAACTCGTACAAAAACGATATAAAAGATATAAATAAAAAATCATATCAATTATGATAAGATATATTGTCTTGAAATTGAAAATCATTATATAAGAATGAAAATTCCAGTTTTGTTAATTTTCATAATTCTAACAGTTAATGTCAAAAATGAAGATGTTTTCTTCGTCTTTGAAAACAACAATCGCTTTTACTGTGTTTCGAATAGTTCAAACGGTCTCACGTGGATTACCAATTCAAGTAAGACTCCATGGAACCTAAACATACATTTGATAACATTTTAGGTAGCACCTCCAACATTAGGACCAATTTAAACAGAAATATTTGGGAAGAGACCATCAGCACAGAATTAATTTTAGATTCCCGATGGAACGGCAAGTACTAACCAAAAATAATTTTTTTCCTAATTTTCATTCTTAGAACTTCCGATTTACGAGACCACAGAAAATACGTTTACTATTCTTGCTAACAACTTACGGGACGAATTTGTAGTACCACTTTCCATTCGCATTGAACGAAATGCTCACATTTTCCTTTGCGATAGTGAGAATATAAGAGCCACGAATTGCTACTGGATTCAATTGAAAGCTTTCAAACATGGAAAAACGTCCGTTCACAATTGTCCCAATGTTGATCTTCCTGTTATCAGCAGAATTGAAATGCCCCACGAAAGCGGATGCCAAAGCAACATTAATAAAAAACTGGTAAAATTTTTGACGCAGAGGAACATAGCTAGAGGTTTAATTTTTTAGTTCCGATTCGGGGATAAGTATAAGTTGGATGGAAAAAAATGGTACCATTTCATGCTTAAAAGAGAAAGTGATAATGTGACTTTATCCCAAATTGATAACCATGGGTCTACAATCGTAGTGACTTTTTCTGTTTCTAAAAAACTGTATAGTCATTTGGTTGTATACAGTGACAATGTTCCAGGATTCTGGAAAGTGCATCGAGGTGAGTCCCTTTCTTGATTTTTCCTTTAGTTAAAACAGCTTCTAGAGAATATTTTGAATACAAAAAAGGAGATCAAAAATGAAAAGTTTGGGGGAAACCTCAAAGTTCCCAACGGGTTTTTCTGCGCCTCAATGCTCATATCAATGTGTGAATTCTGTGAGATAAAAATCGCAGTGAAAAGTACCAAAAATATGATGAAAATCGCAGAAAGAAGCTACCAACAGGTTGGAAAACATTCAAAATCTACCAAATACTAACTATCTACTTTATTTAGACATCCAGGGAATGGGAAACAATCAATATATCGGTCGACGAAATTTTTGAAGACGTAATGCTAACTGTATCTACAAAAACGAATGAAGCGAAAGAAGGATCTTGGAAGATCAAATCCATTAAAAGTTGTTCTAACGGTACAAACTTTCTGTCCCAAAGAATTTCTACAATTTTTATGTTTAGTTTCGCAGATTATCCAGTCAAATCAGAAGGTTGATTGTCAACGAGTTTCTTTAAAGAACGACGTTGTATCATTGACGCATAATAGAAAAGGTAAACAATTTTTGCAAGTTTATGATCTTAATTTTTCATATTTCAGTGGCATGTGAATGTCCAATCACTACAACAAAATCTTGCTACCTTTATCCGGGGGAAAATTCGAGCGGCAGCTGCTCTCTTCGTACGTTAAAATCTCCTTAGGGCCGGTTGCACAAACACGGTTCAAATTTCGATTTGAACTAGTTCAATTGATCCAGTTCAAATTTTGAACCAGGGTTAACCTACCGTCGCGTTAGGCAAACAAAATTCACGTGAGTTATTTAAATGTTTGACTAATAGGTACATCACCTACATACAAAACGCAATTTTCGCGAAAATTCATTACAAAAACTATACCAAACTTCTGATACCGACACCTCGCTTATTTTTTCCAGTAAACTTGAGTTATTATTTATTATACATCAGTGTAACGCAGAATTTTCCGCAGATCCCAAATCTAGGATTTAAATTCAGATCCGACAACAAATATCTAAGGTATGGCCGATCAAAGTTTCGGAAAGTTGATTTTCATTTTTCCTCATTTTTCGTAATTTTTAAAGTTAAATATCTCGGAAACTATTTCGGATATTGAGATGCGGTTTACGCTATCGTTTTTCTCGCGATTTTTTACATAAGAAACAGTTCTTTGATTTTTCTACAGTCGAAATTTGCAAATTTTCGCAAAAATTCTTGCGCCATTCTTTTTCTCGGCTCATTTTACGTTAGAAAATGTTCTCAAAAGCTCAAAATTCGATAGTCGATTTTTCGCGAAAAAAAATTCCGACTCAAACGATGAAAATTTTTCATTTTTTTTATTTTTGGCCATAGCTTGTAAACTATTTTTCCGATCGATCTCAAATTTGGCCAGGGAATAGATTTCAAGCTACTCTTTCGACTGATGAATATTTCAAGGCTATTAAACGTCGTTTTCATTTTGGAAACATTGATTGAAAATCACCCTAAAATGACATCTTCAAAACCGTTTTTGACCAATGCCTCGTTTGTTTATTAAGCAAACTCGACAAATCTGGGCTCATTTTACGCAGAATGTCACGCTGGATCCAAAAACATAAGAATTTTCAATTTTCGTCAACAAATAACTGAGTTATGGTCGTTTGAATTTTTGGGTTGTCGCCAGAGGGCCAAATTTATGAAGGTTCAAAACAATTCGTGCTCGATATCTCGGAAACTATTGTAGATATTGAAATTCGGTTTGCGCCATCGTTTTTCCCGCGATTTTCTACATAAGAAATAGTTCTTTGATTTTGCCACAGTCGAAATTTGCAAATTTTCGCAAAAATTCATGACTAAAACTATGCTAAATCTCTGATAGCGACAGCTCGCTTACTTTTTCGAATAAACTTGAGTTATTATACATCAGTGTAACGCAGAATTTTCCGCAGATTCCAAATCTATAATTTAAATTCAGATTCGACAACAAATAACTGAGGTATGGGCGACCAAAGTTTCGGAAAGTTGATTTTCATTTTTCCTCATTTTTCGTAATTTTTAAAGTTAAATATCTCGGAAACTATTTGAGATATTGAGATGCGGTTTGGGCCATTCTTTTCCTCGACTCATTTTACGTTAGAAAATGTTCTCAAAAGCCCAAAATTCGATAGTCGATTTTTCGCGAAAAAAAAATTCTGACTCAAACGATAAAAATTTTTTGGCCTCATGAATTAATTGTAAACGTCAAATTAACATTCAATTGACATCTTCGGAAACACTAGATTTACAAGCGCCCTGGACGTTTACACACGCCGTGCTGTAAAAATTGCCCAAATCGTCTGCTCTTCACATGCGTTTATAAATTAAAATCACTTTACCATAATGAAGATTGATCACCAAAGTGGAATCTTCCTAAATTATTATCTCAATTAAGACAATATTTCTATTTTTAAAGTAATATTAAAACGTTTTTTATACGGCGCCATCTTGTGTACTTTTTGTGCACCAACTACAAAATTGACAGAATTGACAGATGATGAAATTTACAAATGTCAGATGTGACAGTTCTCATAAATTTTAAAAAATCCAATTATTTAAATTAAAATTTTTCGGCCAAAAAGTTTAATACAACTCTTGCGCGTTAACCATTTTACAGCGCTCAATCATTAAAGCACTCCGGCTACGCCGTCGTGCTTCAAACTGATTTCGCGCTGTAAAATGTAAGTTACCACACGCCACTGTAATTAACTATTTCATTTTTTTTATTTTTGGCCATAGCTTGTTATCTGTTTGTCCAATCGATCTCAAATTTAGCCAGTAGATAGATATCGAACTTCTTCGACTGATGTATAATTCAAAGCTATTAAACGTCGTTTTCATTTTGGAAACATTGATTGAAAATCACCCTAAAGTGACATCTTCAAAACCGTTTTTGACCAATGCCTCGTTTATTTATTAAGCAAACTCAACAAATCTGGGCTCATTTTACGCAGAATGTCACGCTGGATCCAAAAACATAAGAATTTTAAATTTTTGTCAACAAATAACTGAGTTATGGTCGTTTGAATTTTTGGGTTGTCGCCAGAGGGCCAAATTTTTGAAGGTTCAAAACAATTCGTGCTCGATATCTCGGAAACTATTTCAGATATTGAGATGCGGTTTGCGCCATCGTTTTTCTCCCGATTTTTTACATAAGAAATAGTTCTTTGATTTTTCTAAAGTCGAAATTTGCAAATTTTCACAAAAATTCATTACTAAAACTATGCCAAACTTCTGATATCGACAGCTCGCTTATTTTTTTTAGTAAACTTGAGTTATTATGCATTAGTGTAACGCAGAATTTTCCGCAGATTCCAAATCTGGGATTTAAATTCAGATCCGACAACAAATATCTAAGGTATGGCCGATCAAAGTTTCGGAAAGTTGATTTTCATTTTTCCTCATTTTTCGTAATTTTTAAAGTTAAATATCTCGGAAACTATTCGAAATATTGAGATGCGGTTTGTGCCATTCTTTTCCTCGGCTCACTTTACGTTAGAAAATGTCCTCAAAAGCCCAAAATTCAATAGTCGATTTTTCGCGAAAAAAAATTCCAACTCAAACGATGAAAATTTTTCATTTTTTTTATTTTTGGCCATAGCTTGTAAACTATTTTTCCGATCGATCTCAAATTTGGCCAGTAGATAGATTTCGAGCTCCGCTTTCGACTGATGTAATTCAAAGCTATTAAACGTCGTTTTCATTTTGAAAACATTGATTGAA
Source organism: Gnatocerus cornutus (assembly GCA_029298725.1). Classification (NCBI taxonomy): domain Eukaryota; kingdom Metazoa; phylum Arthropoda; class Insecta; order Coleoptera; family Tenebrionidae; genus Gnatocerus; species Gnatocerus cornutus. Next base: position 33,408,287 of record CM055509.1, on the reverse strand, counting down.
AATTACCCTAAAATGACGTTTTCAAAACAGTTTTTGGCCAATGCCTCGTTTATTTATTAGGCAAACTCAACCAATCTGGTCTCATTTTACGCAGAATTTCATACTGAACCCAAAAACATGCAAATTTTTAATTTTCGTCAACAAATAACTGAGTTATGGTGATTTGAATTTTTGGGTTGTCGCCAGAAGGCCAAATTTTTGAAGGTTCAAAACAATTCGTGCTCGATATCTCGGAAACTATTTCAGATATTGAGATGCGGTTTGCGCCATCGTTTTTCTCGCGATTTTTTACATAAGAAAAAGTTCTTTAATTTTTTCTACAATCGAAATTTGCAAATTTTCGCAAAAATTCATGACTAAAATTTTGTTAAATTTCTGATATCGACAGCTCGCTTATTTTTTCGAGTAAACTCTAGTTTCTTCTAGTTATTATACATCAGTGTATACAGAATTTTCCGTAGATTCCAAATCTGGGATTTAAATTCATTTGAATTTTGAATTTGAATTTGTGTATTTTTTGTAATTTAAAAATTCACAAATTCAGCTGTCACTTTGAACACCGGCTTATTCCACCTCTGATCCTGGCTTAGTTTAACGTGCTAATTTGTATTTGAACCGCTCAAAAATGTTTGTGCAACGCAAATATCATTTAAGCCTGGGTTAAGTCAGATTTGAACCGGTTCAAATTTTGAACCGTGTTTCTGCAACCGGCCCTTAGAATAAATATATTTCTAGTTTTTTCTTTTAGTTTGTAACAATGTATACGCTTCCCGGTGCAGATTTTACATGAAAGATTTGTCGGCTACGGGAATAAATGTGACAATTAAAAGTGCTGCCAAGAGTTACATTCTGGAATACAAGGTTTGGTGGTTTGAATTAAAACCTCTTCTACTTAACTATTTCAGGAACAAAAAGTTAACACCTGGACCATTGTAAGGCATCATTTTGCCTCTTCGCAATTTCAAAACCATTCCATTGAAGATTTACGACCGGACACAATTTACAATCTTCGCTGTCGCGTTCAGAGTTTCTGGGGAAATTATTGTGTTGTCGGCAACAGCCAATACACGTTTAGCACTAAAATTTTGAGTAATAATAAACGTGTTGCCAATACCGGATTTGACGTTTTTTGTAGAGCCTGGAAAAGTGAGGAATTTTGTCGTTGCCCAAAAAGGCCCAAATGAACTTTATTTGACTTGGGACCCTCCAACCAGTGGTAGAAGCGAAGAAATGATTTACACTTTGGAGTACAAAGTACGTAGTTTGTTGTGACAGAGTTTAGTGGTTCAAGAGATGTTTCAGCAAACGTCCTTCTTGGCATGCAATTCAACTATAACTTCCCAAATAAAAGAAGTAACAACGAAAAACCGCAGATTACTAATCGAGGATTTGTATCCATTTTCAAACTACTCTTTTACAATTTTCGGAAATGTAAGTTTTCTGAAAGGAGAGGAAGAAACGACTTGGAAAATCACTCCACCTAGTCAACCTTTAGATGATTTTCAAGAGCTCAAGATCGATGGAATTACCACCACAGCAAACACAGTCGTAATTCGCTTCAGCAAAATTGACTGCAGACATTTGCATGTTCCCTTGCTGATAAACACAACGGTGAAATGTACCTCTGAATGGTGTTATGGGCAAAATAAAAAATCCATGTGCCAATCTACCAATGAAATTCCAATCTGTGAATTAGACAATCTGACTCCTTACTCAAACTACACGTTGATGATCGAATATTCAAAAACTCCAAACTCAAATTTTAAGCCTTGGAGGTTTAGTACCCAAGCGTCGGTTCCAAATCCCGTCCAAAACTTGCTCGTTTATTCAAAAAACGAAAGCTCGCTTTCTTTGAGGTGGACGAAGCCCTTTCCACCCACTGGAAAATTGTCAGATTTTCGTATCCACTTCAATGATAGTGGCGCTAAGAAAATTGAGATAAAAGTTGAAGACTCGCAGTGTAAAATCTGGTCTGACTTTTCTTGCATTAGTCTATCAAATCTGAAAAAAAATCAAACCTACAGAGTTCAGGTAAGTCACAGGGAGTTTAAGCTGAACTCAATTTGTTTTTTCTTAGGTCAGTGCTAAAAACGAGAATATATCACATTTTGGGCTGGTAATGTCAGTCATTGAACGGACTACTATTGGTAATAGACTAAGTACTTTTCAAAAAAATATAAAAATAATTTTAGAGCGTCCGGAGCCACCATATGATCTAACTGCTACTTGGAACTTTCAAAACGATCTAAAATTGGCGTGGAAACGACCAAACCGAACCAATGGAAATCTCGACTTTTTCTTAGTTAAGTTGAGTCCAACTGTGAACATAGTTCAAGTAGTTCAAGTTCAAAAAACAAAAGACGAGTATAACTGTTCTTTTGAGAAAATTGTGCGTATGACCTTAAAACAAACACGTGATTCTTTCAAATTTTATAGATTCCCACAGAAAAACTTCAATCTTCCTGTTTATACGAAGTGGTAGTTTCTACTGCTATCGAAGGGTACCTCAGTTCAGAATTGAAAATTACGACCGAAAGTCCTCCTAGTATTCCCAGTTTCGAAACAGAACCCAAAATATTCACAGAAAATTCCATCGTTGTGGAAGTACCAGCAAAAATTAGTAACATGACCAGAAACAACACGTACCGCCTTTTTTTATTGAGGTCAAAAAATGACGCCGTTCCTCACGAACTGGAGCAGTACAACAAAAGTTTTCATATTAATTTAGCAAACTTCCAAACGGTACTTGAATGTCGGGTACCGTTTTCTAAAAGTACGAATCTGACTATTGGTGGTACCATTGATCTTGGGGGTTGTAAATAAAAAAAAACTTTGACTTTAAATAACGAGTTTTATAATATCACATTAGTACTAGTTAGTACCTACATAAACCGAAGTCGATACAAAATATATTCTTATTCAGCTCAAATAGTTCTTACAGAAAAGTCGGCTGATTCAGCTTCTGGTGCTGTGGCTCTTGTGTTAGTAATAATAGTACCAATAACCTCGTAAGTAAACAAACTGAGGTGACATTTTTCCAAAAAGTTTATTTTTAGATTAGCAGCGTTTGCTTATCTGTATATCCGTATTAGAAGACGTGGTATGACACTTCATTCTCTAGTATCTTCAACTCTCTAGTATCTAACACTTTAAATTGCAGAAAATGCAACAACAAACCTTGAAACTGTACCACTGACTACTTTAAAAGTAAGTACGGCATTCCAAATATTCAGCACACCAATAGACGCCAATTTGTTTGAACAATATGTGAAGGAAATCTTCGAAAATGGAAACCAAGAAGAAATTATGAATCAACACCAGGTAAAATAAGTTACGACCTCTCCTTATCCACTTATAGTCGTCCTCTTTAGGAAATTTTAAATAGTTCAATTGCCAACCATGACTACGAACCCGTGGAAGGAAACTTGTCTTCGGATTACATAGATCTGCATTTTGACGACGTAATTTGCTTGATTTTTAATTTATCCATTTAATTTTGTTTTTTCCAGGGAGAAATATTCAAAAAAGCCTACATAGTATCAAAACGAATAACCTCCAAGAGGTTTCAACAGTTTTGGGAGACTGTTTGGGACGAAAACGTCAAGCACATCATCACCATTATCAACGCAGATGATGTTCAAAAACAGGTTCATTTCTGATTCCCGTACCCCAGCAAAATACGAGTTTTTTCCCACAGAAAATTTGGAATAGATGTTGGCCCGAAGACAACAAAACTTTGAAGTTTAAACAGATTACCATCAAACTGATTTTGTGTAAGATTTTTGCTGACTATGAGCACCGGAAGTTTCTTCTGTCTTTTGGCGAACAACACAGAGAAGTGAGTAATGATATCTTCTCATATTATTTTGTAAAATAATTGTAGATTGAGCAATACCAATTTTTGTCATGGTCAGAAAACGACATTCCAACTTCAACTTTAATTCTACATCCATTTTTTAAATCTGTATCAAACGTACCTTTGGACCCAAAATCTCCGATCTTTGTTCTAAGTATTGGTTGCAAGTACGAAATGGAAGCCACTGGATTTTTTCTCTTATGTGATATTTGTCTACGCAATGTCAAAAAATGCAGTATTGTTGATGTTACTAAAAATATTCAACTTTTAGCGAAAAGCAACTCCAAGTTGGTTTGCAACGTTAAGCAGTATTTTGTTGCTCATCTACTTATATTAGAACACATATTGGAATCTCAACGTATTGTTAATGAAGATATAGAAGTGCGCTGGCGGCAAATGAAAGACATGATTTGGTTAGATCAACAAATGAAAAAAATTAAGCTTTGGGTTGATCTTTCCGGAAATAGCAACCAGATTAATGTTGGAAATCAAGAGAGTTTAGAGGATCACCAGTACACTTACATAGACTCTTTGAATCTCATCACTGTTGATGGCTTTCGAACCCCGAGAAAATTTTTAGTGACAATGACACCAACTCAATATTCATTGAGTAATTTTTGGAAATTAGTAATTGAAGAAAATGTTAGAATGATCGTCTCTCTGAACTCTTCTTCCAAGGTAAGTCCTCATCAATAAAAATAAGGCTTCCTAAAGTGCTGTAGATGTTGCAAGTGTGGCCAACCGAGCAAAGTCCAAAATTGACTGCAGATGAAACTTTAATTCTTTATCATAAAACTACAAGGAATTTTACAAGTTACACGTGGACAACCGTAGATGTTCAGGTTAAATTACTTAATGTTTTTAATTAGGAGTAGAAATGATTTTGTTGCAGAAGAGAAATGTGGAAATTTTCTCTGTAGAAAATTGGCCGCCGACATCTCCATGTCCAAAAAGTTTTGATGACTTCGTATCTTTTCTAGTTGAATCAAATAAAATCGCGAATAATTCAACTCCTGTTTTAGTAACTTGTTGGTAAGTAAGTGTATGAATTGGTTGTTTTGAATCACTTCTATTCGCAGTGATGGGAAAAAAGCTGTTTTAGGAACAAATTACCTTTTTATGGACATTCTATCAACTTGTTTTGGAAAAACGATCTCTTTGTAAACAATTTTCAGAATAAATTTCCAATATGTTTTAAGTGATGAAATAGTAGGTATATTAAAGAACATGTTTTATAATGGTCAATTTGGTGCAACAGTTCCCGCCTACGGCTCGTTTCTTATGGGACAAGTGCACCAATGCTATTATAAAACAAGTCCTTTATACTATTTTTTCGAATTTGCACCTTTTTTTTAATAATAGCTATTTATTTGAGAAGGATATTAAGTAATTCATAATGAACGAGGACGTTACTTGTTAACGTCCGAGTTTTTTATGAATTACTTAATATCCGTAGCAAATACAAAGCTTTATCGAAACATGGACGAAGTTGGCAATGTTACCACTCAACAGTTCTGCAAATTTCCAATTTTGGACGGAAGTTTTGAACGCGATGAAACAGCGAGAAAAGCATTTTCCGAGATATTTTATGTTAGAATTAATATAAATAAATGCAGATCTTCAGAATGTTTTTAATTTTGGTATTTGGAGTTGCTTTCGTTTGCATAAAAACGTTGAATATTATGGATTAATGGCAACTGTGCTATTATGAGACGGTAACTATGCTATTATGAAACAGTAACTATGTTATTATGAATTATTTGTATCATCACTATTATGATGTACTTTACACGTAAGCATACAAATGTATTAGATACATCTTAATGTTCATGTTTCGATAAAACATTTTAATTTTCCAATTCTAGGGATTTTCGTGTTACACGATTGGTAATGGTTTTGTAACCACAGCTTGCCACTTGATTTCTGCCAGCCAATGTTGCTAATTAAAACTCCTCTATAATTTTATTGTATAATCCCAAAGTAACTTACCTAATACAAAAAAATACATATTATAATTTATCACGACACAGCGAGTAAATTTTTACTTTACTTTTTTGTTTTAAGACTGTTCACAAGTCGCTAAGCATCTGTCAACAATTAAATTTGTGGTCAGTTTTTAAGAATAGTTTCGATCTACAGGGTGTTATGGAAATGAGTGCATAAAATTAAACATTTAACTTTGCACGAGAAAATGACCTAAACCCTGGACAATATTTAAGAGGGAGCAGCACCACTGACAAAAACTGACAGTGGTGTCAAGTGTTGTTCCGTCTGGTGTCTGCCCCTTTGCCCTAATATCGGTCTACGAGAATAAGTTTATTCTTTTTATATTGTACTTGTTAGCTAAATATAGTCTCTGGGTTTTTATTATCTCGATATTTAACCTACCCGCCCTTGTCACCCCAAACGTGACAATATCGAATTTTGTGAAGCCTGAAAACATGAATTTTTCTGGAGGTAAACCGCCGCCTTAATTAATATCTTCAAAAGTAGGATTTAATGACAAAAACAAAAAAATCACCTCCATGGAGGTTTTAATTCTCTACAAGTTAATGTTGTTTTGAACTTTGTATGTTTCTTGATATTTCTTAAAAACGAAAAATAGGATTTTGAGTTTTTAATTAATTATTCACTTTTTCAAAATTCAAAGATGTCACCTTCATAGTTCGACCTGAGTCGCACATATACAAAAGTCGAGCGATTTTTCCAATATGTGCGAAGATCATTGTCTGAAATCGAATTTTTACAGTGGTGAAAAATCCAAGGTTTGTGTCTACTTTTTTGTGGTCGTAGATAAAGCATAGTATTACGTTATCGCTCGCAGACTCGCTCGTGTTGCAAACTCAACCTCGTAAATAAAAGGTTTTATAACATGCTATTAATTATACTATTAATTATTTGCTTCTTTATCTTCGAAAAATATGAACGTCAACATACATAAATTTATTTGCCAATTTATTGGTATAATAAAAAGTCGTATCATTTTTACCTTGAGCGAGTGTTGATAAATATTAGGGCTTTCCAGATTAGCAACGGTTGACTGTCACACACCTTCAGGAAACTAAAATTGTTGCTATAATGATAAGATATTTGCATCTTAAACAAATTTTTATCAGATTAACAGTTTTTAATCGAGTGATGAAGGAAAATGTTGTCCACAAACAACAATTTTGTGAAAATTTTTGCAATTATTTTAATTGTGAAGGTGCTAAATTATTGCTCATGTGATGATGTATTTTTGATTGCCAAGAAATATGACGGTAAAAAATATTTTTGTCTTACAAACAGTTCTTTTGGTCTAAGTTGGCTTTCTAATGATAATGATGCAACCAGTACAATGGATTCGACAAAAACAGGTGTGCTTTCAAGTAGTAAATCACTGTATGCAATAGATTATCTGTCTATGTATGTTTTAGTGTCAAGTTTTTTTTCAAACTCGAAAAATACTTTTTCGAATTTTGACGAGGAGTTCAAAATACAAAGCTGGGCTTCTCAGAGCATGATTTCGGAACAAATCATCTTAGATCGACGTTGGGAGCGTAAGGAATAATATAATATATTAAAAAGCAATTACCGTTTTTTAACATTTAGAATTTGAAATACATCGAACTGAACATAATAATACAGACCAGGCTCCATTACAATTTGAAATAATGGCAGAAAATCTAAAACCCAACTCACTGGTTTCATTTTCTATTCGCATTAAAAAAGATGCCCATATTTTTCTTTGTGATGGAAAAAATGTCACCGAATCAAATTGCTATTGGTTACTTTTAATGGGATTTGGAGGAACAAAAACACTAGTACGAAAATGCCCTAGTGGCAATATACCATATCTTAACAATGTGCCAAGAGGAGATAAATGCAATGAAACAAGAATTAAAAGTACTACAAATTTCCTTTCAAGCACAATGTGGAAACACTTTCGACTTGGAAGGGTAAAAGACAGTATCATTTTAAGAAACAGCGATGATGAAGCTATTTTAACATATCCTGATAACAGTTTCAATGTAAACTATATGATAATACATTCAAAACATGGTGTGGGGCTCTGGAAATTACACAAAAGTAATAACACAAAATATTGCCCAACATGTAAATAAGACATTTTTTGCAGTTAACTATTATCGTACTAAAGAACACAAAACCACAACGTTTGAAAACTTTATAACCGCTAAAAATAATGCCGTTTGTATAACCGCTTTTCTGAAAATGTGCTTAGCATGTGAAATACAGTTTAAATTTATGGGTGCAGCCGAAAACAACACTTTTATACAAACTTATACGACTACGGTAAAAATTATTATTTAAATAATTTTGTAAACTCATTATTTTTGCAAGGGTTCGAAGTGGATGGAGATACAATTCAACTCGAATAACCAAAATGCAGCAAAATTAGTTATAACTACCATCAAGCTTGATATTGAAAATAATGCTTTTTGGGAAATTAGCGACCTCAGACAGTGTTCAAATGAAGGTTGGTTGATGTTTTTAATTATGCATATCACAAACTTTTTTCCAGGTTTTAGAATAATTAAATCGAATGGGAACGGAAGTTGTCAACTGATGTCTTCCAAGCCAACAGTTCTTACTTTGCGTAAAAATCTACCAAGTAAGGTCAAAACGTAGTGTTTAATTTATGTATAGAACTAAATAATTTAATTTCTAAAGCAGCCCAAGAATCATTATATTTTACAGCAAAACAATTCCACGGAAACCATTTATGGTCGACAACCAATTACTGTCCTGAAGATACTGTTAGCAGATATTGCGTTCCTTGTTCTGTATTTTTGAACACCAAGCACTGTGGAAAATTAAAAATTTGTAAAAAAATTAGTAATGTTGAACAGTGTTCATGTGCAGCCGGTTATCAAACTAAAGGCTCAGACGACTGCAATGATGGTAATACCGACTTGACATATTTTTCTAATATTATTTTCAATAATTTCAGAGTGTACAAATGGCAGATATGGACATAATTGTCAAAAACAGTGTTCACAACTTTGCAAAAATAATCATTGCAACACTACAACGGGTGAATGTATAAGTTGTAAAGATGGCCATTTTGGATTCAATTGTGCGGAAGGTAAACATAAAATCATACAAATTGTTGAATTATGTTACAAGTAATTGTTAAACTAGCGGAGCCGTTTACCAAAAATCCACCAAAAGTTGTAAGTACGTCATACACAGAAGCTGTATTTAATGTGCCATCAAATAATATGTTGCAACAAGAAGCACATATTCTGACAAAATTTTGGATAGAATATAAAGTAAGATTTGTTCAGAAATGTCGATAATAATTCTTAAACTTAATTTTTTTAGATAGCAAAAACAAGTGACAACAAATGGATATCTGCAAATAAAACATTTTACATCGGTAAAGAAGACAATATTACGATTTCAAATTTACAGCCTGGTACAAAATATGTTTTCCGTGTTTTTCATGAAAAAGATACAAAGTATTATTACTACGGCTCTTTTTCGACAAGATGTGATGGTATGAATTAAAATTAAAAATTTTAGTAAGAAGCACGTATGTACGAATTTACATCTCTTTTTAAATTTTAGACGTAACTGCTGAAGATCTTGTACTTAAGCCGAAAAATACAAGTATAAATTTCTTTGTAGAGAAAAGGGTAAAACTATTACAAATTAAGTAGAAAAAAATATAAATTATGTTGTTTGTAGGAAAACAGACAATTTTGTCGATTTGACAACACAGAAATAAGAGTAGATGTACATCCTAAAGAGGCAGATTACTTTTATGACCTCCATAATTACGATTTCACAGTTAATAGCTTAAAACCGTTTAGATCTTATAAAGTATATTTATTTGATAAAATAAAAAATAAAACTATATTGATAATAACAGCTAAAACAACAGAAGGAAGTAAGATAACTGCTTAATAACAATAATAGCAATGTACTTTCATCTTTTTAGTCCCCGACCGAAACGAAGCTCTTAAAACAACGTGTAATAGTACCAAAAAAATTTGTTTAAAATGGGAATCCGGCGAAACCAGAGGAACCCTAGAATATTATTTTGTCGAATATGAAGTAAACCTCAGCAAAAAGTAATATTTTTCAAGAAATTATAACCATTTTCTAGATTGAGTCACATCTTGGATGTCCACCTAACGCAGTTAACAAATGGAATTGGTACAATACTACAACATTAAAGAACAATGTCACTCTTACAAATTTAACTCCATATACCAAATATACAATTTCAGTGGCTACACAGAACAACATGTATCAAGGTCCATTTCAAACTATACAGGCAGATACTCTTCAAGCAAGTACATAAATCCTTTCTTGTTTTAATTAAAAATAAAAATGTGTTTTTAGAAGAAATATCGAAAAACGAAATTCCAAAATTTCAAAAAACGGTACAAGCACGTTCGGTTTATTTCAAATTCTTCGTTGACGATTGCAAAATATTACGAGGTCCATTAGAAATAAAACTATCTACGAGTTGCTCAACACCTTGGTGCAAAAATGATACAAAATCATATACAATTAAAAATGTAGACCAACTGAAAGATTCAAATTTATCTGTTTCTCCATTTACAAATTACAGTTTAAAATACGAAGTTTGTCGAAAGTCTTGTATCACTTTCAATTATGTTTTTATGACTGAATCTGAAGCTCCTGGCACGGTAAAAAACCTTTCAGTTTACAGAAAGAACGAAAGTTCTATTTCAATTCGATGGTTGCCTCCACATCCGCCGAGTGGAGTGATTGAATTATACAAAATAATCGTTGTTGGTCCAAACGGTGCAAGCGTTGAACACAATGTGACAAACTCCCAGTGTCAATTGTGGTCCGATTTTCATTGTTACACCATTGACAAATTAGAGGGAAATCAACAATATTCAGTCAATGTAATAATCTACTTTTGAGAGCGTAGAGTTTTCAAATATTTGTTTTAGATAGAAGCCAAGAATCAACTTCCAAATACTTTTGGTCAAAACGTAGGATGGCCTTCAATTATAACCAAAAAAGGTAAATAACCAATATTTCTTTGAAAACTGCTTTCTAGGTTAATTTGTATTTTATTTAATTAATTTTTGTTTCTATGGTTGTACTTAATTGACATAACTTTAGAACCATCAAAACCTCCACACGACCTCAAGATTTATTGGACCCTAGACAATGATCTTAAACTCCAATGGAAACATCCCGTTGAAGCAAACGGAGACATCGAACATTTTAAAATAATTGCATTCCCTTTACCAGAAAATGATCACAACCAGAGCACTCCTATCTATCAAATACTTTCAGTCTCTTCACCAAACAATTACAAACCAATTTACACTGATACCGTAAGTGCCTTAAAAAAATATTTGAAAAAACAAATTTTAATTACAGATAGCAGCGAAAAATTTTTTATCTTCGAAAAATTATAAAATCAAAGTTAGTGCCTACAACGGTTTTAATGGCAGTGAAATTTTTACTGAAGATTCCAGCCCACCTGAAATTCCCAGTTTTACCTCAGAACCAGAAATTGTTCTTTTAAATGACACAATTCGCATTGAAACATCTCGTGCTAAAGATATTCCAGATTCGCATCACCACAAATTGTTTTTGTTTGTAGCAGACGAAAGATTAAACGGTTCTTCCAATGAACCACAGCTGCAACGATTTAAACAAACCTTTAAAATTAATTTAGATGAATTAAAATTACTCTACAAATGCGATCGGTACAAGAATTCAACAAAATTTACAATTGGAAAATCGAACCACTCTACACCAACTTGCGAAAAACAAGGAATTGTAACAGTGGCACCTGGTAAAAAATACAACATCACAATTCTATTAGTTCATGAAGATGGTAAAAAAAGTAGCTACAAATTATATACGGATGTGAAATTTTCGGCCGCTTTACCAGCCGCCTCCACTAATCTTCTACCATTACTTTCACTCTTATTGGTCATCCCGATCGGCATCTTCATCTTTATGTGCGTAATACCTCCCCACAAATATTCTATCTAATTGATAATGTTTCAGAAAAAGACACGAAATTATTGAAAAATTCACTTCAATTCCCTCTGGTTTGTAACTTTTTCTCTACTTTTTCTGTTACCCAAATCATTTTTTAGATGACATTCCAAATGAAGAAGTAGGACTGTTACCCACACCTCCGAAAACTGAGCAAATACATTCAAAAATGGTAAAAACATCAGAGTTAGAAACATACGTAAAAGACTCTCTGAAAAGTCATGAATTGGAACGACAACACGCGGTAGATGCTGTACTGATTATTCAACACGCGTTACAATTTAACTGTTGCAGTTGTTTCCTCGAGGTCTGATACATCCGTGTAAATGTGGGTCTATAAAAGAAAACAGGTCCAAGAATCGATACACAAACCTGGCAGCATGTAAGTTAAAAAAAAAGTTTAAAATTGTGGATGCGCCAGGTGATTATATTAACATTCTAATAATTGTTAACAGACGACCACACGAGAGTAGTGCTTGCAAAAATTAAAGATCATCCGTATTCAGACTACATTAACGCCAACTTCATCGACGTAACATGTTTCTTCTTTAAATACAAACCCACTGCAACTTCATTATTTCAGGGCTACAAAGTCCCCAAAGCTTACATAGCAACTCAAGGCCCAAAAATGTCTACAACTAGCGACTTCTGGAGGATGATTTGGCAAGAAAACGTCCGCCACATAGCAATGTTGGCCAACATCTTCGAGGGCAAAAAGGTGAGCGAAACACGTTAACAACTAACATAAAATCTGTTTTAATCAGAGAAAAGTCGAGAAGTACTGGCCAGAACAGAACGAATCTCTTTGTTTCGACGCCATCACAGTCTACTACACTTCAAGGAAAGTTTTCGCCGACTACGAACACCGCATATTTCGCTCTGTCTGCAACGATGAAGCTCGAGAGATCCATCAGTACCATTTCATTTCGTGGCCTGACCATGGAGTACCGCTTTATTCCCAAAGTCTCGTTCCGTTTCTCGAAAAAATCCAGAGTATCCCTCTGAGTTCCAAGTCTCCGGTGTTGGTTCATTGCAGCGCTGGGGTTGGTAGAACTGGTACGATCCTCCTCTGTGACATCGCTCTTAGAATGGCAGCAGAAACAAAATCCCTCGATATGTTAAGAATTCTCCAGCAGCTTCGAGATCAAAGACCGAATATGGTCGACAACGTACTACAGTACATGTTGGCGCACATGGTCATCTTGGAGTATCTTCATGGGGTGAAAACGGAGATTCCGTGCAGCGATATCAACACAGAAGTGAAGAAACTGATTGGGAATAAAGGAGTTGAGAAACAGATACGAGATTTACAAGACAAGGAATGGCAGGATGATGCAATGAAAAGTTTGATGACTAAAGATGAGACTTTCGTCGTAGTGGAAGAGAAAAATAGATTCCAGACGATTGTCCCCGGTAAGATAACTTCGCTTAGTGAAGTTTAACTTTGCGGTCTTTAGATTCTTTCAGCAACATCTACATCTCTCGCTTTCCCAAGGATGATCCGTCTTCTACTTACATAAACGCCGTCATAGTCGACGGTTTTCAATGCCCAGGTCGTTTTATCGTAACCCAACAGCCCATGCCCAACACCGTTGGTGACTTCTGGCGCCTTGTCGAAGAAAAAAACATTTCTGTTATAATCTCTCTCAACAACATCAATCTGAAGAACGACACCAGTTGTCGTTTTTGGCCCGCTAACGCCAACGAAGAGTTCAAACCAGTTGAATTTATGACTTTGAAGAACGCAAACACACTTTCATTAAATTTCTACGACTCGATTTCCCTCCAGCTGCACATAGCAGACAAAGAAGTAAGTTGAAAGAAATTTGAGAAATCGCTAACCATACTTTTTCCAGGATTATAAATCAGTGGAAATAATGGCTTTCAAAGAGTGGAAGTCCGGGAACAACTGCCCGAAGAATTTGGAAACTTTCTTTACGTTCTGTGAAGAATCACAAGCAGTGGCGAGGCAATCAAAACCAGTTCTCATCACGTGTTTGTAAGAAAAAATAGCGGGATTGTGGATTGGTTTAAAATTGATTTTTTTAGCGATGGGGCTCTTGCATCCGGACTTTATGTCTCTTTGACGTTTATAATTGAGAAAATGAAACTGGAGCAAGTTTGCGATGTGTGTCAAGCAGTGAGGGCTGTTCGGCAAAACAGAAAAGAGTTTGTCCAGAATAAAGAACAGTTTGAATTTTTATACAAAGCCGCAGTGGCTTACATAGATAGTTTTCAATTTTATGCTAATTTTAATTAGTTAAGAGAGCCTTTGTAGTGGTAGTAGCTAGATAATACTTTTTAGTACTTTTTTTAACCGAACTAGAATTAGAATTCTAATATAGCAGCTTTTGAAATAAATACCTCGTATTCTATTTTTTTACCTAGTTTTAAATTCTGCGTTAAATTAGCGCAAATAAGTTAGTTGAGTTTGCTCCACAAATCAAAATCTGTTTTCAAGAGGTTTTTTTGGAGTAATTTTTAATATTTTTTTAAGCAAAAACAAAGTTTAATACCTTTGAGTTTACATAAATCGAAAGAGCAGCTCGAAATCTATCAACCTGCCAAATCTCAAATCGGTGGCTAAAATAGTTTTTCGGTGGCCGAAAAAAAAAACACAAAAAAATTATTAATTGAGTCGGATTTTTTTTTGTGAAAAAATTCTGCAAATTCTAAAGGAGAAAAAGCAAGTTTGCCCCAATCAAAAAAGAAGCTGGAAATCTATCAACTGGTCTCAAAAAGTCTCAGGTCCAATTGTGTTCGAGAAGCTGCCAATAAACAAAAAATTGAAAACTTTTTGTTGATTAAGTCGGAAATTTTTGTCGCGAATGAATTGACCATCGAATTTTAAGTATTTGAAAGCAAATCTTAAAGAAGAAAAGAGAGAAAAACACTACAGCGCCAACCGTTTCCTATTATCTGTCATAGTTTCGATAATATCGAGCATTAAAAATTGGAAAAATAAAAATCAACTATATCGTCGTCTAAGTGGCAACTGCCTCTATCTCAATTTTGACGATTTTTCGTTTTTGCTTGTTTTCGAATTGTTTCTTCGTGGGGAATGTCGTGACGGAGTTTATTTTTTGAATTTTGCTACATTTTATGCTCTACGCGAAAATTTGACAACATCCGCTATCTCAATACGTAAGGCAACATACGCTATTTCATTCTCAATTCAAAATAAGGTAGAATAAAGTGTATGTCGGATTGAGTTAAAAGTGTGTTAGGCGAGAAGAAAACTGTTTGATGGTGCTTCCAACATAGATCGTCCTATGTTCCTTCATATTAAGCAAATATTGTAAGTTAACAATACCTCTTATAAAAAATTATTAATTCGATTTAAAATAATCCACTCATAGCATCAATAACCATAAGATTTCTATTTTAAAGTAATAAATCTACAGATCATTAAATAATATTACAAAAAAAACAATTTTTTAAAGCAATGTAATTAATTCGAAAAAAAGGCCAGCGCAAGGGTTTGAACACGCATGAAAAAAGTGTCTACGTTTTTTATTATTACCACAATATCAACATAGCATGGTCCTAATTTTTAACATACGGCGAGTTTGTAAAATTATACCTAATCTAATTGCCTAATTGAACATCCACAAAAATGGAAGTTAGCGATGGCTCTTTATATTATGTTCCAAGTGAACTAACTAATACGTTCTTTTTCACTCATTTTAATTTAATAACGATCTACAGAAGACACAGTGAAAAAAAATGGCCAACCAATTAACGCTTATAGTTTTTTCTGCCACATAGAATTAGATGTACTTTAAGCTTTATTGTGATTATGACTGATGTTTGAAATAATTTGGAAAAGTTGTCTATTTATGTTATGCTCTCCATCGAGGCCAGAACGTTGTCGATGTCGACGGTGGTCCGTTCATAAATTACAGCAATACCCGAAATTCCATGCTCGCAACAGTATTCACAATTGAAATGGTTAAAAGGATGAGATTTGTCTTTTAACACAAAAAAATTTGTTTGTTGTTTGTATAGTATTGAAAACGTAAACTGCACTTGCTCTATCTCAGGCAAAAATTAAGGCAACACTCTCTATCTCAAGCATTTCTTCAGAAAATTGTTTTATTTTATTGAAACTTTTAATAATGGTTTGAAACACAATAAAAAACAAATGTAGAGGATTACCATTCCAAAAATGTATTTAATCTAAAAAAAAACTGTTTTTTTATTGTCCTGTAAAGTTGCAAAAATTGAGATTGCGTAGGTTGCCACTTAGACGACGATATGAAACTTTAAGCTTGCTATAGGTACAAATAAATTAGATATCGACCGAAATAAGTTCGCAAATCTTTTTGAGGTGATTTTCAAGAATCCTTTTCAGAGCGATCTTCAAATTTTGGATATTTAAGAACAAATTCTAAACAACAAAAATGCGAGAAAAATTATGACAAAAACCGCACCTTTTTATCAAATTCACTTTGACAATAACCTTTAAACGTAAACATAGTAAATAATAAAAAATATAAAATGATATCATTTAAATTTTTTGCTCACTGTGAAAGACAGGAAACCCGAAACCGCCAACATGAATCATCTTAACTTTTTTTTGCTCAAAGCTAAAGCCCCGTTTACACGCTCAAGTCATTTGCGCATTTGCACCAGTTTGTAACTTATATTCTTTATCATTTTTTTATATCAGTGAAACAATAATAAATCTCAAAATAAAAGAAATAAATAATGCCATTTTGTTTCACCTGAATTGACCAATTTTGACTACAAAAATTTGATTTTTTGCGAAGAAGAACATCGTTATCATCGTGTGCCAGGAAATGTGTCAACCGGGAAACTTCCTATCACTTTTCAAGCAGGATTTGTGGTAGCAGTGGCCACATGTTTCGTGTACTTTGATAACCTTGCAAGTGTTGGGTTTAATTATGTTACCGAAAATGTGTGTGTATTTAAAATTAATGAAAATCCATTCAAATCTTTATTTCAGAGTGATTTTGAATTTGATGATATTTGCCATCTCTTCAGTTTCAAGTCAGAACACCTTTATAGCTAGCAAATATTCCTACAGCAGTGAATACAAATGTGTTACAAATAGTTCCAACGCGTTGAGTTGGATTTCTAATGTTAATAATGGACAAACAAATTTTGGTACGCAAGTTTTTAATGAATTTTAAAATGTCCATAGATGCTCATATAAATTTTGACATTTCTAGTTTCTAGATACTTATCGGAACAAAATAATTTTGACAACAAAATCACTAATGACTATCGAACAACACAGTTCTTTATTAAAGAACCTTGGAAATTACAAAATTCAAGAAACGCTGACCTAAATAACATTATCTTGGATGAAAGATGGGAAGGTACTTAATATTCTAACTCCATAAATATAAACCCATTCTTATTTAAAGAGTTATAGAAATACCAGTTCTAAAAATTACCCCCGTATATGGCAATTCATACTTAAGATACGAACCGGTCCTAGACATAACAACAGAAGATTTTGACATCCCTATTTCTATTCGAACCGAAAAAGAAGCCCACATATTTCTCTGCGATGGAAGAAATCCAATACAATCCAATTGCTACTGGTTATTATTGCAAGCTTTTCACGGAAACGCCAGTTCAATAAGAAAATGTCAAAGTGGAGAAATACCTTCCAAAAATAACGTTTATGCAAACTGGCCTTGCAATTATCGTAGAGTCAACATAACGGTTCGTACTTTCTCTATTTCTGCCTTTCTTAACATTTTTTTATCAGCATCCACCAAACTTTCTGTCATCTACGAAATGGTCTCATTTTATTCTTTCAAAGCATAACCAAGATTTAACTTTGAGTGAAATAACTGATCGTGGAACAAAAATAATTTTGGAATGGAAAGATACAGAGCTTTCTGTAAAAGTGACAAATATGATACTCCACACCAAAGTAGTTCCTGCTCTGTGGAAAATTCATGAAGGTAAGTAAATTATTTATTTTAACCAATTACATCATTGGTTTGGTTCTAGTCGACTTCTTATATTCAGAAGTCGAAAGTACAGAAATTAATATTGGGCCTGAAATATTCACCACAGATTTTCTGTGTGTAACTATGTACGTTTTGATGTGTGTTTCGTGCTCTCTAAAGTTGTCTTTAGCAGATCAAAAAAAAATTATAAACGATGAAATTTTCCAAGCCAAGGTAGGTTACCTCTAACAACATGAAAACTAAAAAATAATACGTCTTTCTGACAGAATTTGGGTTGGACAAAAATTAAATTTGTAACCGAGAACGTTCAGGTCAGATCCGGCTTGAAACTACTTATATCTACTACAGGACCAAGTGGTACATCTTACTGGGCAATCGATCAAGTTCGATTGTGTCAGAAGCAAGGTTCCTTTATATTTTTAAATAATTTCATTAATAAACAAACTTATTTTCAGATTTTCGCATATTGGAAAGTTCAGATAATGTTCCCTGTCAAGTGATTTCTGAAAAAAATGACGTCATTCATTTAAAAAGTGAACCATCACAATTACAAGCGAAAAATAATTGTCCCAAAGACACAATAGGAGATTTTTGTGTGCCGTGTAATCTGGTTTTTCAAAACTGCGAACAGATAACGATATGTTCTAAAGATACTTGTTCGTGTTCTGCTGGATATTATTCTAAAAACTGTTATTATGGTATCTATCCCAATCTAAAAAAAATCGAAAAAAACAGTTTTTTTAGGTTGTGCATCTGGATTTTATGGATTTGCGTGTCAAAATCCATGCGGAAAATGTAGTTACACATATTACTCCTCAACCTGTGATAAAACTGATGGAAAATGTCCATATACGAATTGCGAAGAGAATTATTCCGGTCCAAATTGTGATATACGTGAGTAATTACCAAAAACACAAGAAATGGAGAAATGATAGCTTTTAATCCTTAGCACCATCCATAATTTTTGCCAATCCACCGAAGATAATTACTTTCACGTACACAGAAGCTTCTGTCGCAATTCATGATTTTTCGATTAGAACCGTCAATAGTCTACAACCAACTTATTACTTCTTTCAATTCAAAGTCGTAACTATAATTATTAATTATTATTGTCTAAACTGTAGATTTTTAGAAAGATTCGGACAACGACTGGATGGCAACTAATCCCATTATATTTCCCGAAGAACAAACAATTCAAATTCAGTTTTTAGAACCGGACACGAAATATGTTGTGCGAGGTGTTATTATCGCAAATGACAACCAGTGGCAATTAGGTCCTTATCTTCAACATTCCGAATTTACTACAAAATGCGATGGTACTACTGAATTTTGTGATTACCAATTGATCATAAATGAGATTTTAGATATTTCTGAGGAGAATGTTTTGATCACACCCACTAATACCACCGTGTCCATTTCTTTCATTCAGGTAAAATTTAACACAAGTTTGATATAATAACTTATTTTTTAGACTTCTCATCTTACTTGTAAACATTATATTATTAATATCCAACAAGGACTGACTAAAAAAGTGAACAATACGTACTTTACCAATTTGGAGCCCTTTACCAAATACGAGATTGAAATATCCAGAGACGAAATTAATTACATTAAAGAATTTACAACAACAGAAGGAGGTAAAATTTTGCTCGAATTAAACCACTAGTTTTAAAAATTTTGGTAAACTTTAAGTGCCTGAACGAGTTTCCAACTTCTTCGCAACTCCATCGAATACTTCAGTTCAATTGAAATGGACACATCCACGACTAATTAGGGGTGAATTTAAACACTACATCCTGGAATACACGGTAAGTTAATGTCGAAAAAAAAATATCCCAAGTGTCCTTTTTAGCACATATCTTTCATGGGATGTTCGTCTGAAAATCAGAAACCATCTGGGAAAGTTTCACAAATAACCACAACAAACTCGATTACAGTTGAGGGCTTGTTACCTTACTCAACATATGAGTTTAGTGTCTTTGTCAAAAACACGAAATTTCAAGGGCCAGCGTCCACACTGCCAGTCCAAACCTCCGCTGCCGATCATTTTGAATCCGAAGAACTACCACAAGAAGTAAATGTTACTCCAGATGAGACTAGTGCAATTCTTAATTTGTCACAACCGAACTGCGAGGAATTACGCGGTCCTATCGCAATAAAAATTTCAACAAACTGTACCAACCCGTGGTGCCCAAATCAAAGAAGAGATCCAAAAATTCAAAACCTGGTCTCAGCTTCTGAAATTCCATTGAACAATTTGATACCTTTTACAAACTATGAGTTAGAAGTCAAATTTTGTAGAGGAAACGGTGTGTGCGATCAGTCAAGGAAAAAGAAGTTTCGTACTAAACCGGCAGGTAATGTCTAAACCTCTTGAACTGAAAATGATTTGCTTTTAATCAGCTCCTGGAAAAGTTCGGAATTTAATAGTTTACACGAAAAATTCGACGTCGATTTCGTTGAGATGGGAGCCTCCTAGTCCACCGAATGGAATTTTGAAAGAGTACGAAATTTTTCATTATTACGGTCACAAACAAAAAAACACAAAAACAATTATTAAATTGACACTATGTAAATTGTGGCCTCTCTCACATTGTACAACACTGTCGAATTTAAGAAACGACGTGTTTTACACCATTCGAGTAAGTACAAACACAAATTTGTCGATTATAATGAGAGTTTCGTTTTAATTTAAGATCTCCGCCAGAAATGAAGAACCGACAGAAAAAGGTGAAGACGAAACCATCACAACACAAACACAAAAAGGTGACTAAAAGTGGTTTTGACGATTTGGTTTCATATTTTTTTTCAGGTAAACCAAAACCGCCATACGACCTTAAAATTGAATGGTCGGATCTAAACGATTTGAAACTAGAATGGAAACATCCTAATGAAACCAACGGAGATATTAAATTTTTTGACATTAAAATAAATCCGTTGGGAGAAGAAATAATAAGCGAGAGACTTTACCTGACTGAAGCCGCATATAATTTAACTTATTACTTCACAGTAATGAACAAATAAATATGTGCGAGCATTTTTAATCACACAGTTTCAGATCAATGCTACAAGATTTTACCCAACAAGGTATTATCAAGTTAGCCTTTCTTCTAATAACGGTCAAGAAAGCTCTGCTGCCGAAGGAACAAGCAGAACTCCACCAGACATCCCAAAATTATCTCCAGAAGCCAAACTTCAAAGCTCCAACAGCACAATATTACTAGACCTGGCATTCAACGAAATTAAAGGACTAAGTCAAAGCTATAAAATATATGTTTTAGTGTCAGGTCAAGAAAGCAATTTGAGTTTCTACAAAGAACTAGAAGGATTTAACTTTGAAAAAATGACGATGGTCGCTTTTTGCAACCTTCATAGTAATAATCTAGAATTAAAAATTACTTTAGGAGAAAATCAAACCGAATCTTTTAAATGCACTCGAGTTAACAATCTTCTTTTATCTTCTGGAACATCTTACAACATCTCGCTCGTTGTGATAAACACGTATGAAGGAGTTAGTAGAAAAAAGGTGTTTTCGTTCATAGAAACTACACTAGGAGAAGCTCCTTCGAAAACTAATTCGAATCTTTTTGGGTTACTTGTTCTTCTTCTTGTCATTCCATTATTAGCAGTTCTTTACTTGTGAGTATTCAACTCTTGTAACATTATTTTTGCAATGACAAGTTGTAGAAAAAGACACGATCTTAGGACACTAAAAAATAACATCTTCAAAGAAGATAACACTTGTAAGTGTACTTTTGAACGTTATTATCCTGATGACTTATTTTTAGCGACAGATGTGTTGGACGTTCAAGACGAAGAAATTCCTCTCTCACATGTTACACACACCAAAGAAGAGAAAAAAATTAAAATACAACCAGTAAGTTATTAACTACCTTTTACACAGTTCTCAAGATGATCCATCCATCTAGAAACCGACAGACGCCACCACGTTTTACTCAAAACCTGTAAAAATCACCGAATTTGAAAAATATGTCAAAGAATCGATCCGAACTGGGGAACTAGAACGACAACACGCTGTAAGAACTAAAAACTGAAAAAAACCGTCTGAAAACTACAATTTCAGCTGTTTCCACGCGGGCAAACAAAATCCTGGAGACACGGATCTATGCAGGAAAACAAACCGAAAAATCGATATAAGAATCTACTCGCTTGTAAGTAGCACATTTGCTCGGCTTTCAGAGACATATTGTTTGTCTTTAGACGATCACAGTAGAGTCCTTTTGAGAAAAATCGACGGGTTGCCGAATTCTGATTACATCAATGCTAATTACGTCGATGTAACAATTTCAGTTCTGTTTTATTTAAAATTGTAACAATTTGATTTTCAGGGACACCAAGTGAGTAGAGCTTACATCGCGACTCAAGGACCCAAACTTGCCACTCTTGATGATTTCTGGAGAATGGTATGGCAAGAAAACGTAAAATATATTGCAAATGTCGCAAATATCTACGAAGGCGGAAAGGTAGGATCGAAATCAGAAGAGTGAATCACCAAATAGATTTTTTCCAGAAAAAAGTTGAAAAGTACTGGCCTGATATAAACGAAACTCTAGAATTTGGTGGCATTGCTGTTCAACACGTCTCTCAAAAAGTCTTCGCTGATTATGAGCATCGCGTTTTCACCGTTTCCCACGAGAAAGAATCACGAAAAGTACTAATTTTTTGATTTTGAACCTTAATGATTGATTTTTTTTCAGTTGGAGCAACTCCATTTCACTTCTTGGCCCGATCATGGTGTTCCTCTGTACTGCCGGAGCTTAGTACCGTTTTTGCAGAAACTGCTTCAAATACCGGTGTGCTCCAAATCCCCAATTTTAGTGCATTGTAGTGCCGGCGTTGGAAGAACCGGTACCATTCTCCTGTGTGACATTGCTTTAAGAATGGCGGCAAAAGAGGGGATCATCGACGCTTTGAGAATTTTACAACTTCTCAGAGAACAAAGACCTAACATGGTCGACAATCAAGAACAATACAAATTGGCACATTTAGTTATTCTTGAGTGTCTTATCGGTTTAGACACGTCAGTGCCGTGTAAAGACATAACTGAGGCTGTCGACATTTTATTGAACAATGGAGCCTTACAATCACAGATCGAGTATTTGAAAAACGCAGAGTGGCAAGATCAGATCATGAAGACATCGGTACAGTTAGGAAACGAGATGATGGTGGTTCAAGAAAAAAACAGATTTAAAGATGTCGTTCCAGGTTTGATGATCAAAATTAATCGCAAATTACTACACCGGAGTTACAGAAATTCAAGGCCGTGTCTTCATCTCCCGGTGTCCTCCAGAAGACGAAACTTCCGCTTACATCAACGCTGTCAAAGTCGATGGTTTCCGGTGTCCAGGTCGTTTCATCGTCACTCAACAGCCCCTTCCAAACACTCTGGGAGACTTTTGGCGCCTCATCGACCAAACCACCACCACGACGTACGCAGTGATAGTCTCTCTTAATCAAATCAACACCAAAGACAAAACCTCTTGTCATTTCTGGCCGAGTCTTATGAATCCTGAGATGAAACCCAACCCGCACATTACTCTAAGACACATCAATACTCTTCCTTTAAAATGCTACGACGTCATCACAGTACATTTGTGTACCAAAACCAGAAAGGAGTTCCTTCAAGTACAGATCATTAGCTTGAAGAATTGGGCGCCGAGAACAGCGTGTCCAGTTGGTATTGAAGAGTTTTTAAGCTTCTGGGAGCAAATTGACTCTGCGGGAAGAGGAACAAACCCGATTTTTGTCACGTGCTAGTAAGTTCGTTTTTGATAAAAGGAGGTTTTAAGTCTGTTTGTTTTAGTGATGGTTTCACTGCGTCGGGACTTTTTGTGGCGATGTCTTTCGTTATTGAAAAAATTAAGCTCGAGCAAGTTTGCGACGTTTGTCAAGCTGTAAGAAACGTGCGCCAAAACCGACCACAATTTGTGCAAGAATTGGAACAATTCGAGTTTTTGTACAAAGCAGCCGTGCTTTATGTCAAGGGATTCGAATCGTATGCAAACTTTGATTAGAAAAATTGTTTTCAATGTCCAATATGAAATGGTTGTTATTTAATCATATGCGAAAACTTTGTGCTTATTTGTCTACTTTATGAAATAAATAATATGCGGAAAAATTAGTCGCTATTTGTTTATGTGTCATTGTTTTAACTCCTAATCCTTATAACAACGCTCAAAGGCTCAAAGAACAGAAGAAGTTTTTCTTTAAATACTAGAAAATAGAAAAGTAAAGAGATATACGGCGATAAGATGTACAATGCAAATAATTTTTCTATAATTTAATTTTTACTCATTCTCTCTTATCTCCATTCAGCATTGCCTCCCAACAATTATTATGTTTACTTGACAATGTTATTTGAAGATTTTCTCATTTCTCTTATCATTTCACAGGATATGTGTCAACCGGGAAACCTCTATCACTTTTATAAAACGTAATTGCGGTATTATTATAACATATTTTGGGCGCGCTTAAATGTGAGTTGGTGTTAGACAAATATGTTCAAAGAAAAGTATGTTTTGATCATTTTTAAGTTCTGAAATTTAATTAATTCTGTGGGTTTTAGAGTGTTACTGTGTGGTTTTTTATTGACCTGTGTTACAGTTTCCAACAGTGAAAATAATTTCTTTCTAGCAAAAAAATATAAAGTAAATACCTATGTTTGTGCGACCAACAGCTCCTATGCTATGAGTTGGATAGTCGAAGATATCACAGAAAAATTTCAAGCCCGTATGTACTAAAATATAAAACTAGCATTTAATTTTCAGTTAAAATGGATCAGGATATTTGAATCATTGCATTTAGTTTTATTCACCTCAAAATGCTCATACAAATAATTAATTTTTAGGTTCAATTTACAAGCCAGATCCAAGAACAAATGATTTCACGTGCGACATAAAAAATGATAATCAAACCAAACGCCATTTCATCAAAGGATCTTGGACTCTGAATAATTCAGTTGATTTACATCTAAATGAGGTTATTTTGGACGAAAGATGGGAAGGTATTAGAATGATTACTTATAGATAGTTGATATGCAATAACTGACAAAGTCTTATTTTTATAGAGTTTCCAGTAACAAAAACAGATTTCACAAAAGGAGATAAAAAAGCACTGGAATATTATAACGTCCTAAAAATATCATCATCTGATTTTGCAATTCCTCTTTCCGTTCGAATTGAAAAAGAAGCGCATATTTTTCTTTGTGATGGTGAGAATCCATCAAAATCCAATTGCTACTGGTTTTTGCTTCAAGCTTTTCGCGACATTGCAAGTTCAATCAGAAAATGTAAGAAAAATTGCATACCGTCTGTGCAAGGTAAATGGCCAAGCGGAGATTGTTCAGCTAGAAGAGTAAACTCAACGGTTGGTATTTTAAATTGTTAATTACAATAATTAAAATTTTATTTTAGCACTCGCAAGACTTTTTGAGCAACAAAAAATGGGCTCATTTTGTTTTGTCGAAACAAGACAAAACTTTGCGTTTTACTTCGATCCTTGACAATAAAGACAGTCCGATTTTAGAATGGGAAGATCCAGAAAATACAATTAGTGTCACCAACTTAATATTAAATAGCAGATTAGTTCAAGGATTATGGAAAGTACACAATCGTACGTTCGAATTGCTTTACTAAATTGTAATAAAATATGATAATACTTTCAGTCGATTTTTTATACACGCATCAAAAAGACGAAGTCGTGGATTTGGGCCCACCAGTTAAAGTTACAAAAGGAAGAGTGTGTGTCTCAATGTACATCTTAATGTG
Source organism: Gnatocerus cornutus (assembly GCA_029298725.1). Taxonomy (NCBI): domain Eukaryota; kingdom Metazoa; phylum Arthropoda; class Insecta; order Coleoptera; family Tenebrionidae; genus Gnatocerus; species Gnatocerus cornutus. The sequence goes on along the minus strand of CM055509.1, from coordinate 33,382,689 downwards.
CCCTTCATGCAAAATTAGGGTTTTGTTAGCGCACACCAACCAAGAACAAACTTTTGAATGCATTGTAAGTGCAGTTTTAGTTTGAAAATTGTTTCATTGACTGAAAATTATCAATCTAGCGAGCAGGTTGGAACCGCATCCAATTTATCGCTAAAAACGTGACTCTGCCCGAAGTACAATTGCGAGTGAACACTATAAGTTCCAAGGAAGAGGAAAACTACTGGGCAATAGACAATGTCAGATTGTGCCAAAAAGAAGGTTGTTTTCTAAACCTGTGCAATTAAATCTACTTAAAAGTTTTTTAGAATTTCGATATATTGGGTTAACTGAAGAAGCAAAGTGTCAATTATTATCCAGTGCAGACGTTATTAAATTCGACTTAGATAAAAACAATTCTCCGGTCGAAAATAAGTGCCCTGAAAACACAATTGGAGACTTTTGTATGCCATGTGAAATGATTTTCGACGGTTGCAAACAAATTACAGTTTGTGGGAAAGACCAATGTGTGTGTTCTGCTGGATTTCAAGGCTCTGATTGTTACTACGGTAATACACACATATTATTTCCAAATTTTGAATTGTGACCCAGGTACTAATACTTCTTTTTAGAATGTGATAATGGTAAGTATGGTCATGGATGCCAGAAAAACTGTGGAAACTGTTATAACACTTGCAATAAAGTTAACGGATCATGTTCTCTGTGCACAAATAACTATTCCGGCCCTAAATGCGACATACGTACGTTGTGAAAACAGTTGTTATTCTGTTTAACTTAAATTTCAGCAAGCTCAATATATTTCACGCATCCACCCGTCATACTAAAAGTCTCATTTCAAGAAGTCACCGTGTCAGTATTGGATTTTACTGTTGAAAACGCAATGGCTTCTGAGGCTCCTGATACATACACCTTCCAGTATAAAGTCGTTGATTCTCTTTCTAAATTTCTTGTTGTTTAATTTTATTTTTTCAGAATGCACAAAATTCCACCAGTAATTGGATAACCATAGGACGGGGTTTTCTGTTCAAAGACTATACAAATTTTACAATTAATAATCTTGAACCGGAGACGCATTATTATGTTCGAAGTGTTATAATTTTGCAAAATGGTCAGTGGCAGTTGGGTGATCATCTCAACGTTAAAGAATTTACAACCAAATGTGAAGGTAACAAATTCTCACGAATTATCTGAAGTAGTTTTAATAAACAATTTTAAATTTAAGATATTACCGAAGACAATATAAACATTACTTCAACTGACACAACTGCATTTGTATCATTAATTCAGGTAAAAAATGTATTTGACACATACAAATTAAATTATAATTTTTTAAATCTACTTTCAGGCAACAAAAGTCACATGTAAACAATACTCGGTTTCACTTTTCGAAAATGGACAATCTGGGCAACCCAACAGCACTGGAACTTTCTTCGAAAATTTGAATCCTTTCACGAACTATACGGTTATATTGCAAGGAAATAAACAAACTCGACAAAAAAAATTCAGTACTGACGAAGGAGGTAAAACATTTGGAACGAAACAAATTTGTATGATATATTTTATGATCAACAGTTCCCAAACCTGTCCGGAATTTATCTGCAAAAACGTTATCAAGCACATCCGTTTTGTTAAAATGGGAAAAACCGAAAGATATTTACGGCGAATTTAAACATTACATTGTAGAATTTCAGGTAAAGTATTAATAAATAAGAAATCAGACAATTATAAATCGATTTTAGCTCATAAAATACGTGTCCTGTGATTATACCGGGTTGGATTCATTCCCTAGAGGCAGGCAGACAACGGAAGACACTACTTTAACTATTAAGAACTTGAACCCTTATGCGATTTATGGGTTTAATGTTTCAGTTGAAAATGGAAAATATCAAGGACCGGCATCTAAACAGGCGGCAACATCAGAACCTTCAGTCGACATTAAAGACGAAGAAATACCAAAAGTTTTATCAATTCGAACAACATACACAGGAGCAAGAATCAATCTGACTTCGATAAATTGCGAAAAACTTCGTGGTCCTCTAAATATAATAATTACGTTGAACTGTACCAGTGAATGGTGCACAGATCCCAAAGCAAATCCCAAAACCGAGAACAGAATATTGGAAAAAATGATTGCTTTGACTGGACTAATGACTTTTTCGAATTACTCTTTAGATGTTACGTTTTGCAGAGAAAAAGTTTGTAGTGATACAGAAAGACACACTTTTACAACACAACCCTCAGGTAATATTGCGCTTTTGAATTCATTAAATACTTCTTTTTGCATACCAACAGTGCCCGGAAAAGTCGGAAACTTGGTAGTTTACACGAAAAATTCGACGTCAATTTCTTGCAAGTGGGAACCATCGTATCCACCAAATGGAATTTTAGAGAAATATAAAATTGAGTATTATGCAGGCACGATTGAAATTGGAATAACTCCGTGCAGAATATGGCCTCATTTACACTGTACAACTTTAGTAAATTTGATGGGTAACAATTACTACAACATTCAGGTAAAAACTTGTAAATAAAAGAACAATTCATCGACACAAAATGTAGGTATCTGCTAAAAACCAAGATCCCAATGGATTCGGTGGCGTTGTTTCTGTCGAAACATTTACCCAAATCGGTAAGTGGCTGCTTAAATAAAATGCATTTTAGAGATTAAATTTGAGGCAATTTCAGAACAATCTGAACCACCATACGATCTAAGAGCCAGATGGACAGAAGAAAATCAATTGGCATTAGAATGGAAGCATCCAAACGTAACAAACGGAGATATTCGATTTTTTGTGATTACAATAATATCAGATCAAACAAAAATTGAGAAAATATTCAATGTAACCAACTACAACTTGACTTATTACTACGAAGTAAGAAAAATTCCTTCACCTAACGGGGCCGTAAAAGTTTCTTTACAGATTGAAGCGAATAAATTTTCGTCTGTAACACTTTACGAAGTCAGCATTGTTGTCGACAATGGTCTAAAAAGTTCTCCAGTTAAAATGACGACGATAAGTCCACCAAAAATTCCAGAACTGTTAAATGAGCCCAACTTTGAATCCACAAATGATACAATCACTTTTAATCTGATGTTGAACGAAACAAAAGCACGTATCAGTGGTTACAAAGTGTACGTTTTTAAAGAGGACGAGGGCCATAATATGGATTCTCACCCAGAAATAAAAGAACTCAATTTTCAGAACTTAAAAATAGTCTCTGAATGTAAACCTATTTCACCGACATTGAAAGTCTTACTAGGAGAAACTGTAGAACGTTCCATATGCAAAAATATTAACAATTCGCCTTTAAAAACGGGAACATCGTACAACATCACAATAGTTGTGATAAACACTTTTGAAAGTCTCAGTAGAATAAGCGTATTTTCGTACGTGACAAGTACACAAGGAAAAGCCCCAATTTCTGAAATTGACTCAAGTCTCTTCGGCCTGCTTGCTCTATTTCTGCTGTTCCCACTGGTGGCGGTTATCTATCGGTGAGTAAATAATGTTATCAACACCACGGTTTTATTTCCACAAAAATTTCCAGGAAAAGGCATGACCTAATGGTGCTGAAAAATAACTTCTTCAAGGAAAATAACACATGTAGGTGCGGCCGACAATTATTATCGTTTAACCAGTCAGTAATTTTTAGCACGAGAAGTGTTAGATGTTCGAGACGACGAGGTGCCTCTAGCACACGTCCCAGACGCTAATCTCCAAATTCCAGTTGCAAAAAAAGCTCCGAAAATAAAACCCGTAAGTTGTTGCTGGTTAATTTTCGAATTTTTAATTGCGACTTTAGAAACCCACCTTGGAGGCTAAAGATAGGACGAAAATTTACTCGAAACCTATTAAAATCACTGAGTTCGAGGAATATGTGAAGGAGTCGATCAGAAATAGGGAACTTGAGCGACAACATGCTGTAAGAACTAAAATTGAAAATAACATGACTAAAAAAATATTTTAGCTGTTTCCTCGTGGACAAACCAAATCGTGGAACTACGGTATAATAAAAGAAAACAAGTCCAAGAATCGGTACAATAATTTAATCGCATGTAATTAAATCGTACCACTGGGGTTTCCATCATTAAAATTGACTTTCCAGATGACCATACTAGAGTGATTCTTGAGAAAATTGACGATCAACCGTATTCGGACTACATCAATGCCAATTATATCGATGTAACAACAATAGATTTTTTTTATTAACAATTGTAACTGTATTGATATGCACAGGGGTACAAAGTCAGCAAAGCCTACATCGCCACTCAAGGACCCAAACCCGCCACCCTCAACGATTTCTGGAAGATGATCTGGCAAGAAAATGTGAAGTACATAGCTAACTTGGCCAATATTTATGAAGGTGGCAAGGTAAGTAAAAACAACACTAAAGGTATATCAACTTCTATTGAAACTTTCAGAAAAAAGTAGAAAAATACTGGCCGGATATTAACGAAACTCTCGAGTTTGGTGCCATCACAGTTCAACACGTAACTCACACAGTCTTCGCGGATTATGAGCATCGCGTCTTCACTGTAACCTTCAACGGGGAATCCCGAAAAGTCGGTACTTCTAGTTTTTGCAATCCGTGACTTGTTTCTTTTAGGTCGAACAACTCCATTTTTCTTCTTGGCCAGACCACGGCGTACCTCTCTATTCTCAGAGTTTAGTACCATTCTTACAAAAATTACTCCAAATTCCGGTAAGTACCAAATCGCCGATCGTAGTCCACTGCAGTGCTGGTGTTGGAAGAACGGGTACAATCCTCTTATGCGATATTTCTTTACGAATGGCATCCAGAGAAAGCGCCATCGACGCTTTAAGAACTCTGCAAATCCTCCGCGACCAAAGACCCAACATGGTCGATAATATAGAACAATACAAACTGGCACATTTAGTAGTCCTCGAGTGTCTCGTAGGTCTGCACACTTCGATAAAATGCACCGAGATCGAAAGTTACGTAAACAACGCGCTGAAGAGTACTTTAACAGCACAGATGAGGTATTTGAAAGACACGCAATGGCAAGACCAGGCGATGAAAACCGTTGGACAGACTGACGAAGAGTTCGTGGTGGTTCCTGAAAAGAATCGCTTTGAAGACATAATTCCAGGTACTACCAAAAAATTAACAATCGGAGTTTAATGAAGTTTTGTAGAGATTCAAGGCCGCATCTTCATCTCCCGTTGTCCACCAGAAGACGAAACTTCTTCTTACATCAACGCTGTGAAAGTCGACGGGTTCCGGTGTCCAGGTCGTTTCATCGTCACCCAACAACCTCTTCCTAGCACTGTGGGGGACTTTTGGCGTCTCGTCGATGAAAACACCAACACGGCGTACGCAGTAATCGTTTCTCTCAATGAAATCAACCCCGAAGATTCAACTTCTTGTTCGTTTTGGCCAACGGCGTTGAATTCCTTGATGAATCCCGTCCCTCACATCACTCTAAACCACGTGAATACTCTTCCTTTGGAGTGCTATGAAGTGATCACTGTACATTTACATAGTGACTCCAGAAAAGAGTTTTTACAGGTGCAAATTATAGCGTTTAACAATTGGGCGCCAAGAAATCTTTGTCCAACTTACGTTGAAGACTTATTGAGCTTCTGGGAGCAAACGAACACTGCAGGAAGAGGAGCGAGTCCGATTTTTGTCACTTGCTAGTAAGTACGTCTCTGGAGAGAATAAATTTTATTTGATTTTTCCTCAGTGATGGAGTGACAGCGTCGGGACTCTTCGTCGCGTTGTCTTTCATCATTGAAAAAATGAAACTTGAACAAATTTGCGATGTGTGCCAAGCCGTGAGGAACATAAGGCACAACCGGCCACAATTCGTGCAGAAATTAAAACAATTTGAGTTTTTGTACAAAGCAGCAGTGATGTATATCAACGGGTTTGACTCGTATGCCAATTTTAATTGAAAAATTCTAACTTTTTCCGTCTGAATAATTTATTTAATTAGTTTATTTTTGCCGGAATTTGTAGTTTTATCTCCTTTTCCGACGACCACAATGTAAAATGTCTGAATTCGCATAGCTTTCAACCGTCAAGAACCGTGATTCAAATAATCTAGTACTCTACTGTCACATTTTCTTGAGAAATTATTCGGGGCGTGTTCTTTCCATCTTTTGACCAAAAAGTGGTGAAAATCATTGTAATTTAATAGTATGAGGCAACCAAGCAGACGTGGTCGTCGGAAAAGTATAGTGTATATTACGTGCCGATTGGATATGTGACTCCTACGACCCGTGGCTCAACTGCCACATTCGTGTAAAATATCCAACTTTAAGCACTAGTTATACAATATACTATTTTTTAAAATGCATAATTCCAGCGCTACTATGTATGCAACCAAATATACACCTAATTTAAAATCGTTTTATTGCAATAAAATAAAAACGACAACAACAAACTGCAATTGGGTGAATTTATAAACCGACCGTCCGTGACCTTTGCATACTTTGTGCAAAACTCGTCTATTTTTGGTCATTTGAGTCATTCGGACTCCTGCCAATTCGTGCTTCCGCGAGTGGTGATGTCAGCAGCTGTCATCTGTCAAAAGTGACTTATCTCGGATGTAATGTAATCGTGTGCAACAAAAATCGCCATTATCAACGTGAATACGATAGCCAGCAGTTGAGTGTTTTGATTCGTTTTTTTCGTTTCAATTATGTTTATAAGTGCCATAGAGGCCGTGAATTCTGATTCAAGTACTGACAGTGAAGCCATGCCTGCTATATTAAGTAGTAATTCGTAAGTATTCGAGCTGTCATTGTCATCATTTCTTCGAATCTTCGATCATCCTTCTAGAACGTGACGTCACGTCATGCCACTGTTTCTATTAGAAATAATCAAAAAACCAATGTCTTATCATTCCAAGGTATAAAAATAGAAATTTCTTGTTCGACCCAAGGAAAGTAAACAGTGGCATTGTGTGGACTCGATGTAAACTCCAATCAAACAAACAAGTTGTCACGAAGAACCGAGAAGTCGATCAACACAACTCGTTTGGTTGTTTGTTTTAAAAAACCACCGTTTTGACCCAGTGTTTTTCCACGCATCCGTTTAAATGGTCTCTATTGGATCAATTAAACGTTCATGTGACCTTTTTCGCATTTGTTTTATTGACGCACGTTATCTTGATAAAAAACAAGCAGGTTACGGTAACTGCGTATTATTTTGTTGGCGATTTTGCCAAAATTTCAATTGTATGGACGATAAAAATATTTCAACGACTTCTGGTTGGGTTAGTTTACAACAAACCACCAGTTACAGTAGACCATGAATTCTCTGCAATGCAACGAAACGATTTCTTTGAGCCTGTAAGTCGTGTGTTATTGACCCATTTCCGCGGCGATTGCGATGCTAATTTAAAGGTTCATTGAACATGCTAATGTCTCCCACGCTTGTTAATCAGGTTGGTAACACGGGAGACGGAACAAAACTGTGACCTTCGAAGGGCACCCGGGAATTCCCGGAATCCCGAGTTAGTATCTAGCAAGCTTATCTAATGTTGTATCTTCTTTATCAGGGAGATAACGTTGGTATTGTCACCAAGCAAAAGAATCAAGTTTGCTGGGCGCGTTGACAGACCATTGTTGGATTTTATCAGCAACGGAAATATTCGCTGATAACGCAGTAAAAGCAAAGATTCCTACCTTTCACAGATGATCTTTGCCGATTTTCACCACAAAATGACCTTTTTTGCACGATTGGCGAATAAAATTCCACGACGGTTTTCGAGGAAGAATGATCAATTTTCATCATTTTCAGTTTCACTAATTTTCAACATTTCACCAAAGAAAATGCGATTTAAGTCACCAAAATCTTCGGATTTTGGAAAACTGCGGTGGCGTGTTTGAACAGGTGGCACAATGGCACCAACTTAAAAAAGTTACCAAAAATAAAATTAGAATTTATTGTCGGTTTCGGAAATTTTTGATTTTTAATTAGGCCACCACCAAATAATTCAGAGCTTTATTGTTGGGCAAAAACAGCCTGATTACTCTATTTAAGCATTTTTTTATCAACGTGCTCATTTTTTTTGATGATAAAACAAAGCGAAGTGACCGTAGCAGAACTGTCAAAGAAGCAATAGGCTACCGGACACAAGAAAAATCCATGCATTTTATTATGTTTATGAGTTACGTATACGCATGAATCAATTACCAAACAGATTTTTTGTTCTCCAAAGGTCGGAATTATTAGCTAAATATTCGTTTGAAATCCAGCTTCGCGCTGTTAGTTTAAATAAGTCTTCAATGACTACGTCATAACTCCTTTCTATGCATATGAATTGAGAAAACGCATACGTCAACGGAATGTTGCATTGGTGAGAGTGAGATAGAGTAATCGTTATAATTCCTAACTGGTTTCCGATTTATAGCACACTTGCGTCAACCAATCAGAAGTTTTGTTTTCATAAGTCAGCTCAGGAATCATCTGCACCGAACGTCATCTGTCTATTTTCGCTTTTCGATTATTGCAGCACTAAAGTAAGAAAGATACAAAAACTACAGCAATTCGCGTTCTGCACACACATTTTATGCATTCATAACCTCATTTCAAACTCAACTTCATCGTTTTCACCAATGACCTCGGCATTACCTGTACAGCCAATAGGCGTCGACTAAGAAGTTGTTACGTCACCAAGGCGCGTGTTTGAAACTATCCATTTTTTAAATATTTTTTTTTGGTATAAATAAAGTGCGCAAAAAAAATGGACACTGATTTTTAATGTTTTCAGACTGGACAGATTTATTTTTTGAAATAAAAAAAAAACAGTCCGGTAGCCTATTGTTTTCGGTGAAAGTGAAGTATTTCCTTTGATAATTTTCGTGAAAACTGCATTTTCTTTGTAAATTTCACCGGAAAGGCAACATTGAAGTGAGCAGCTTTAATTTTTGTTAAAATTTATTATTCGAGACGCCGTTTTCACGGTTCAGAGTATTGCTGTTATAGGCAGCCCGCATTACACAACGACAGTGAAAGTGGTCGGATGTTGACTAGAAAAATTTCACTGAGCTATTGCTATTGGCACGGCTGGATGATCCAGTAAGAAGATTGTATAAAAATAACGATGTAACGCGTTGTGTAATTATGTTTTTCTGTATACAGGAAGAATAGGCTTCCTGGTCACGCGACTCATATCCAGGGTCGCATTTTTTTATTTCCCTTGGCTCCAAATAATATCCCCATTTTGTTCCAGGAGTATGTTAAGTAGTAAGCGCTCCGCGTGCAGCGCCAGCGAGGCCGATTGCTACAACATGTCTCTGGGCGCCGGGCCTCTGTGGTGGTCCTGATGCCCCTGGGGAAACCAGGGGCCCGTCGCCGTTGCGACTAACTTTCCGCACTGCCCGTCAGCCCTGGGACGCCGTCTTGCGGGGACAAACGCTCTACATCGCGTTACCACCGCACGTCTTGCCTGAGGGCTCACGAGAGGCCTTCGTCGCACTGTTGGAGGCGGCCGAAGAACAGCTGAAGTGCCAGCATGTCGTCGTTGTAAGTGGCACCCTTCGATCAAAACAAACTTAAATTTAGTAGCCTCGCGACCGTCACCAAAAATAGCCGACCTTGAGAGGCCACGATAATAAATAAACGGTGTTTTGCAGGTTTTCGAGAGTGACCGCGCTGATCGCGCCACTCTCGTAAGGACCTTCATGTTTTTGGGATTTGCTGTCCTGTCGCCCACCTCCCCGCTAGTGCCGCCGTCGCTGTCCTCCGGCTACGTGTGCATGCTATACAACATCGAGTGATCGACCCCCAGAGAAGCCTCGGGCCTCTCAAGTTTGTCCACGGATTCGTCGTTAATATAACTGCATGAATTTCGTTTATTCGTAGAGTTAGACTAATTAGGTAAAGTAGGGTAAGAGAACTTTTCTTTATGTACATTTAGGAGGAAAGACGAATTCGTTCGTTTATCCATAACAACCTAAATGTATTTTTAGATGTGTACTCAACACGTGGATAAACATGAGAGGTAAAAGTTAAGAAAATTGAAATTAGCTGTTTTGGTAGTGCGGAATTATTATATGCCCCTAACTAAAAGAAAAATAAAAAAAAAATTAAAAATTTTCAGAAAACCCAAAAAAAGTGGAACTTACTTTTAGGTTTGTCTTTAAGATTTTTAGTACATATTTTTATTATTTTCAAATATGATTGTTTAGGCATAAGTATATTCTCTTCTGTATGCTATTTTCATTCATTCCTCTTTGTTTTTTTTTTCTTTAAGTACGTAATTATGTCGTAAATACAGTTACTTTACTTTATACCGACTTTCAATGGCCCCCAGTTAAGGTTACTAGTGTGTCACAAGTATTATACTAATTTTACGCAGAATCCAAAAAAGTACGATTCTTTAAGATTGGTCTTCAAATAACTGAGTTATGGGCGATTAAAGTTTCGGATATTGAATTTTGAGTTGGGAAATTTTCAAAGCTCATTATCTCCGAAACTACGAAAGATTTTGAGAAATGGTTTTCACCATCGTTTTTCTCGGGTCATTTTACATTTGAATCTAACCTCAAAAGTCGAAAATTCGATGGTCAATTTTTTGCGAAAAAAATTTTGCGACTCATAAACTACTTCCTCTATCGATCTGATATTTAACCAGTTTTTTGAAAAAGACCCTTAAAACACCCTCTGAAAATCTATTTTGGTCGATGTCTCGTATATGTGTTAAGGAAATTTGAGCTATATGGGCTCATTTCACGCAGAATTTCGCGCTGAATCCAAAAACTACTTTTGTTTGTTGTGTCAGTCTAGTAATAACTAAATTAGAGGCGTTTGAAATTAGTGACCTTCGACAAAACATCCTCAAATGATCTAATCTTTGTATTTCCAAACCATATAAAAGTCTACACTTTATACATAACATGAAACAAACATAACAAAGGCCAATTAGTTTATCTGGGAACATAATAAGTTTGACACCGAGCATCCTACTTCCTATTCAAAAAGTACCTATTCATGATAAAAGATGCCAAAAAGGGCCAAGCTATAATAAACGCGACAAGTTCAAACGACATCCTTGAAGACCGCGGCTTCCTCATCGCCACATTAGATTTTTCTAAAGAATGGATTTTGGTCGAGAGCCTTTCGACGTCAGCCTTTAAACTCTGCACAGCCTTTGACACCTCCACTGACACATCCACGCTGGTTTGAGTCTGTGCTTTCGTCCTGGACCGTGAAACGTGCTCTCGGGGAATGTAGCCGTTTGACATTAGCTCTGAATAGCCTTTTTTGGTATCTGGAAACTAAAAACAAACAAACTCGACCAGTACTCCCTCCCAGCTCTACCTCAATGGTGTCTATGTACTCGTCGTCGCTATGATCCGACTCCTCCGGCGCCGCCGAACTCGGCGTCGAAACCGGCGACACGTCACGACTAGACAACATCGACCTGATGGGCGACGCCTCCCTCGACGCCAGCGGCGAGTTCGGTTGCGACCTTACTTTCTCAAGAACGTCACCTGCGACCAGCTCCAAGTCGTCCATGATCATGTTGACGCAGTCCAATTCGTTGGTGGGGGCTTCTAGAAAATTGGCGACTTTGTCGGAGTAGCTCATCGTTTCCACGATGGTGTGGAGCTCGTCGACGTATCGCTTCATGGCGTGTTGTTTGGTCATGTCGCCGAGGCCCTTCCAGGAGTCGTACTTCGCGCGGCCCACCACGTCGTAGAAGGCCGGGCGGCGCCCCGTGCAGGGGCCCTGAGTCGCTTGTTTGTAGTAGGCGTAGAACCTGAGCATGAGGTCATTGCTGGGCTGATATGAACCTGGAAGACAACAAGGCGTTTTTTAGGACACGGATTTGAGATTGTTACGTCGCATAAATCGAGACTGTTTCGAGGAAGTAACACAAAAACGTGAGGGTCAGCAGCAAGGAGGACAACCCAAATGTTTTATTTCTGTGCCTGAGAGCGAAAACAACTTTTGAGTAAAATGAGTTAATATCAGATTATGAATGTTAAGAACAACTTGCAACTTTGTACTTTGCACTTTGTTTGCGTTTTTTCTAGTGCACCAATTTTAAAAGATTGGTAAATGAAATGTGAAAATTAAAAGCGCTTTTCAATAATTATCTCAGATTTTGTTGCACCATTTTTTTATCAACAGACTTATCATTACCACTTTTGCAAAGTTTTCACATAATCCGCAATGAACTATTTTACCCTACATTTTATTTCTGCTTGTGTAGTTTAGCATCATAATCAGGTTTTTATGCTGCAATAGCGAATTGGCCAAGAAGCAAAATTCTCCCCCTAAAACAAATATACGTAAAGAAAGTCAATGCAACATCATGACGCACCTGTTTTTAGAAATACTCTAATATACCGAATATTTGAAGATGGATTAAATCGTTTTCAGGCACTGTTGTTCTTTTATATGTAGTTATTTCAAAATTAAAAAACATTCTATTGTCAGTCCCCAAGTTTTCAAATCTTAAATTTAATAATAAATATAAAAATATAAAGATTTCTCGACTTGTTAAAAAAATTCAAAATAGACTTATTAGCAACGACTTTTGCCTACGATTTGGAAGTTAGAAGGAAAAATTTTACTGTTTCAACTACTTGAAGGTCTAACTTGAAAAAGCAGCAAGTTGTAGTTTTCTCAACATAGCGAAAACTGTATACAGGCAGAATGACGAGGACCATTGGATATTACACAAAGAAGAATTGGGGCCAACAGATGAAGATAGTCATAATTCTTAATCAATCATTAAGAGTTTTCAATTAGTTAGAATTATCCTATAATTTAAAGGTTCTCGCGACTTTGCAAAACAACAAAATGCAAAGCTATGAAAAGTACTCCTAATTTAATTGTGCATCACAATTCAAAAACTGCAAAGTGAAAAGTACAAAGTTGCAAAGAGATTGGTGCAATAGGCCTCTACTGCATTAAATTTCCCGGGTGATTCCAGAGAAACGCCGATTTCTGCCACTTCGGCGCCTACGGTAACGCTTTAACAGTGTTGCCAGACGTAGCGAAATTCCGCTACCGGTAGCGACATTTCGACCAAAAAGCGACGTAGCGGCGATGATAGCTCAAAAACTACGAAATTGTAGCGACTTTTAAAATGTTGGCAAATATACTAATAATAATAACAAATTACGAGTACACTGACAAAAAAAAGTACACGGCACAGCCTGAAAGGCCGTTTTGTGTAATCAAATTGTCAATTAGGCAGCTAACCTATTTGATTTAATCACCAAAAAGTCACTATCGACGATGTTGCCAGTTGTATAGTAACCTCAGTTGACATATACCTAGTAAACATTTTATGGCCCTCTCATAATGTGGCCATAAAATTTACTAGGTATATGTCAACTGGGTTTACTATAAAGTGCTGGGAGAGTGCGGTGTTGGTGATTTTTTAATAAAAAAACGGACTTTACTTATATACAGTAGTATTACTAAGCTGTTGTCCTCTTGTGGCGAATGGCAGACTTACATTTCACGAACATTGATTGGCGAGTTAAAAATAAAAATAAAAACAATTGCGGGACATATTTTTAACGTTCTGAAAAAATTTAGGTTCTTTCCTCAAAAATTACTTGTTTAGAAGTCATTTATAATCCCCTTAGAAATCGAATCCTCCTTTCTTTCACTCTTTCCGCCCTTTTCTTTCATATATGTCTTTTATAGCGACATGTAGCGGATTTTGTACCAACGCGTAGCAACACTGCGCTTTAACCTAAGGCTGTCACTTTTGACGTTTTTAACCTGAACTCATGGTGTAAGTGCGACAAAAGAAGGCACAACAACGAAAATTATAAGAACACAAACACTACTAACAAAACCCTTTGGGGCGAGTAGAACAGATCAACGACAGTGAACGAAAAATCTGACAAGCTGACAAGTGCAAATTATTTGAGGTTAGTTTTCTCCCTCAAATGCAGCGCAATGCAGGAATCAAGGGTAAACAGAAAAGCAGAAAAAATAGTGAAAACACCCCGTTTCTAAGGTATATTTTAAAATTAACATTTTTTCAAAAAATTTTGTCCTGTTTTTCTATTGGGGACATTTCAGCACACATATGAATACGATTTCGTCCTAACAAATACGGCCAAGAAAATTCACCATTTAAAAACACTTCAAATATGCGAAAATCTCTTTTCATTACATAGACACCATAATAGTGAACAAAAAGATTCGTGCTCGTCTTGAAGATTGGAAAAACATCACTTCATCAAAACTCTATTTCCATACTACAATTTTTTTTATTAGAAATTTTATTAGAAGTTTTTTGTTGGAGCAGATGACGCATTTGAGGTGGAGCTTGAAGAGGACGCAGAGGCACTTTCATCGGAACTCTCTTCAGCTCTGCACGAACAAAACAACCAATATAAAGTGAACAATTACCTACCGTATTTTTTTAACTCGCAAATTAAGCTTGCCGATAAATTCTATCTTCTGATCCGAAAAATCAAAGATTAATGTGATCTTGAGAGCGGGATGTAACGTAATTATTACGAAATTGTAACCGGTCAAATCGAGGCGTTGCGGAGGTACTTGAAATCCCATAAGACCTTCTTGAAACAACGGGAAAGGATCGATTGATATCACTCCATTTGAGGCCACTACACTTGTTCGTATGGACGTTGCATTGATTATCAATAAGCAATTGTTTTCAAAAGCCATCGCTGCTTTCTGCCTACTAATTTGAAACTGTTTAAATTCCTCAACGAGGTGTATTTTTATTCCATATTTATTATCTTCCATTTTTCGTTATACACAAAAATTTTGAGCGATTTAGATAGAAGCGTTCAACACAGTCAGACAAAAAGCCGGACGCCCACAATGCCTAATCGGCCAAAGCCAAGCACAAGCGCATGTCTGCACTTTGGCGGGAGCATTGGGTTATTACAATAGAATAGAAACGATAAAATACTTCCTCAGCATTAAAATTTTTTGTGTTTTTGAACAGAGTTCAATGGGCTGTTTTTCGATCTCAACAAACTTCAACGACTAAAAACTTGAAAATGGATTCATTTTCCTAAAAAAAATGATGTTCTTTAGAAACCACAAATTCCTTTTAAGAGGACATTCTTATATGGAGGTGGATGCCCAACACAGAATTATTGAAAGAGCGAAGACAAATATAGAACCAAGCACCACGAATGATTGGACTAATTTTATTGGGACCTGGAAAAATCCCCCGTTTAACGCTAAATCGATGACACTCCAAGATTTTAGAAATTTTGAAGCTTTGTATTCAAGATCGACCTCAGCCTCGGCCAGGAAAAGAACAGAATGCGAAAAAAGTTTTAAAATATGCAACGTAGTTTGGATGAAGTGCGAAAAGAGCATCGTACAAAATTATTTTTCAAGACAACCTTCGAGCAAGATTTCGATTCCGTGGTTTCCCAGGGAACCAACGGACATTCCGGAAAGATTTTTGAGGTTTTTTGTTAATTAGTTCGTTATTGTTTGATGGTTTAATGTTGTTTTGTTTTTTGTTGTGACATATTTGTTAAATTTATAATAAAAAATTTAACAGAACTTTTACTTTAATAAAAAAAATTGAAGACCGACCTGACAATGTTAAGCATTACTTAAGCATTTCTATCAGCTTTCTATCTATTGAAATATTTGATATTCTCATTACATTACGTTACAAAAAAAAATAATTTTGGTAAAAAAATGGAGCTTTCTTTTTGTAATTTATATTATGAAAAAAGTGTGTTTATTATTTTCCGCATTTAACTGTAGCAGCCATTTGTAGGAAAATTTGTAACTTTTGCCGTTGTCTAAAAATGCAAATTTTGGAGTTAATCGATTTTCGCTCTCAGGTACAGATTTGTTTCCCGAAATCAATTAAAAAAGGTGGCTTTGTCGTGATCGCAGTCGATTGACAAATGTCGCTCTTTTTTAAACTCTTATGTAAAAATTATGGCAGTAATTAACAGAAAAGAGGCCACCGTGAAGTCGTGACACGCAAACCGACGTAAATACCAAAATTTTTGATGCCCGAGAGAAGAAGGAAGACCTTGAAAGAAACTTTCTTCTTTGGCAGAAGAAACCGACTGCAGAGCACGAAAAGGAGAAGTCCGAGCCCACTATAGAAATACTCAGAAACGAGTTTTGCGAGTAATTTTAATTCGCCGCTCAGGTAATTTGTTACCAAAATTCCACTCGACTCAGAAATAGCACAGTTGACGCAATAACTCTCTTTATAATTGCTGCCGTGCAACCAAAACGCGCTAATAGCAATCCATCGTTCCAAACTACAAAAACGCTTCCTTTGCGACAAAGAAATCGTTCCACAAATGGTCTAATTAAGTTTCTTGAACGTGCTAAGAATCGTAATGATAACCTTCGGAATGAAATGTGGCACAGTGGCTATTTTGTAACGCAAACTGCGGATCTGTGAAGCAAATTGTAAAGAGTTAGCGATGATGGTAACAATGAGGAACGAAGCGGTTTTTTCACCGCTCTAAGTAAGTAAAAGTGAAGAAATTATTACGCTGAGTACTCTTTACTTTTCCTGGCTTTTACCACCGGAATGAATAAAACATGACGTTGTCAGTCGCGCATTCTGCATACAATTGTCTCCTACGTAAGTCCACACAATGGTACTGTTTCTAGCGAGTCACCTCGGAAAAGCAAATAGCCCCAAAAAATGGAACCTTTCTCAACGCGGACATGGTTGGCAAACTCACGCTGGAGTGATGTAATTTTGTTTTTTTTAATGGTACCAGTAGCGCTCGCTCGCTAATTTATCCGTAAAAGTTTTATTATGATGGTTATTTAAACGTTCGTAGATTCTTAATTATTCAAAATAGAATCTGATGTTTTTGGTGTTACTAGGCCAGCAGTGACCGCTGATACATTTTTACTTTCACTAGGTCATTCAACTAAATATTAGAGGCGCTTACGCAATTGAGGCACTATTGAAAATGAAAATAGTTCCATGATTGGCGCATTTTCGTTCGTATCATGAAGCTGACATCCTTGACCTGTGCACCCTCTTAAACCAACAATACAAATTTACAAGTACCTCTATCAGCGTTTACTTATCAACAACTAAAAAAACATGTAATATCGACTTAATTATTATGAAAATTGCAACTCCACTGTCCTTGACGCGAGCAATCGCTTCCTTATAAAATTTTCCAACAGCGCCATCCCCGTTCATGGGGGCTCCTTGCAACGCACGTGTCTTACAAGCATAATTACCATTTTTGGGCAAACTTCGAATGACATTCACAGCTGCATTAAACTTTTCTTCGGTCGTCATTGTTAATTCACAGTTTGAAGCTTCGAATTTATCACAATAATATTGACATTTCACCCTGCCACAAAAACACACCGACTGCCAATGACAACTGACATTGACGTTTCCGCAGCGCCATCTACGCAAAATAGGCGGGGCTTGAAGACCTCGTGACGTCAACTGTCACTGTCACTTTTGCACTTCACTTTCCAAAAAATCGGTTGTAAAATATTTTATTGTTACAGTATGTTACAATAATTTGAACTTATTTAAAATTCTCTAAGGGCGACCGCGCTCAATTAAGTAACCCGAGGCCTCTCCACATTCGCATATGTACAAAATTCTGGCTAAATAAACAAACCCGATTTGATCAGCAAAAAAAGTCTCTAAGCGGTGACACGTTTAGGATTTTTCCACGTGCGGCCCTTTCTCTGTCATTATGGCTTTGATGTCTTCGGCGTCCAACGTTTCGTACTTCATTAGAGCCTCCGCGAGGGCTTTGTGTTCCTTGGCGTGGGCTCTGAGGATGTGTTTGGCGCGATCGTAACTCTCTGAGAGGATCCGCCTGATCTCGCTGTCCACAAGCTCGTTGGTTGAGGGCCCTAAGCTGTCCCCTTGAAACGGCTTGGAGCTCTCCGTCATCGTTCGCAAGCCGATCTTCTCAGACATCCCCCAGTCCTTGACCATATGCGTGGCGATCGACGTCGCCTGCTTCAAGTCCGAACTTGCCCCCGAGGTGATTTTTTCAGATCCAAAAATGAGTTCCTCCGCAGCCCTCCCGCCCATCATCACATCCATCGTGGCCAAAAGCTGCGACTTCGTGATGTGGTAGCGCTCTTTTTCCGGAATGTAGGCGGTGTGGCCGAGACTGGGCCCCCTCGGTATTATCGTTACTTTGTGCAAAGGATGACTGTCCCTCGTGTAAAACGCGACTATGGCGTGCCCCCCTTCGTGGTACGCAGTTATTAAATTGGCCTCCTCGTCCGGGATGCGAGACTTGCGTTCGGGGCCCATCAGCACCTTGTCTCTCGCTGATTCTAAGTACTTCATGCTGACGCAATCGGCCCCATCGATAGCGGCCCTAAATCCCAAAATTATTATTTATTTCTTAAGAGTTTGAACGTACTTGAGAGCAGCTTGGTTGACCATGTTCTCGAGATCGGCGCCGGTGAAGCCTGTGGTGCCCCGCGCTAGCAGTTCCAAGTCCACGTCTTTGGCGAGGACTTTGCCCAAGTAAAGACCGAGGATTTCCTTCCGGCCGGTGAAGTCCGGTGTTGGAACAGTCACCTAAAACGCGCTTAAAATAATAGTTCTACAACCTTATAAACAATAGTTATACTTCGACGTCGAATCTGCCGGGTCGCAACAGAGCTTGATCCAAATCGTCGCGTCTGTTGGTGGCGCCGAGGACAATAACCCCCTCGTTTTGGTGGAAACCATCCATTTCACTCAAAAGCTGATTAATCGTCTGGTTGGCGTAAGGGTGGAGGACGCTATTAGTGCGCTTCGCCCCCACGGAGTCAATCTCATCGATAAAAATGACACATGGAGCCTTCTCCTTTGCTGACTCTGTAACAATTCGTTTGATTAAAAGTCGAGGTTTTGAGGGGGCTTACTGAATAAGTCGCGCACTCTTCGCGCCCCCTGTCCTACTAAAATTTCATCGAACTCTGGACCAGCTGCGTGGAAAAAAGGGACACCTGCCTCGCCTGCTACTGCTCTCGCTAGAAGAGTTTTACCGGTTCCTACAAGAAAGTTAAAGTCTCTATTGGTAATTAACAGTAATTAACACACCTGGTGGCCCTACTAAAAGAACGCCCTTGGGCAACTTGCCCCCGAGATTAGAAAACTTGTCTGGATTCTTCAGGAACTCCACAACGTCTTTCAGTTCTTGTTTGGCCTCGTCAGCCCCCTTAACATCATCAAAAGTTACGTGTATTTCCTCAGGGTCAACTTCAACTTGATTCCCCAATTGGATTCTAAAATCTACCTGATAAAAACCATCGAGTTTTTTATCGATAATTACCTAAAAATAGAACCGGTCGTGCTAACCATTAAGCTAATAACTATCGCTAAGAAAATAACAATGGTCAAGACCTGTTGAAAAACTTTAAAATATCTCGCAGCCTTGCCGCTCCTAGCGCCGGGGCTGTTGGCCAACAAATAGCCCTCGGCAAAGGCCACCTTAATCCTCTGTTTCTCCGCCTCCGTGAGTGCGTTGCCTTCTTCCGTCAACATCTGCTTCATTTTTTCGTTTCCAAGAGACATGTCTTTGGCTAGTTTCGCTTCTAAATTCTCGTTAATTCCTAATCCTAGGGCGTTTTTGAGTCTGGAGCCCATGCCCGGGTTCCGCTCCGTCTCCGCTTTGATGCTCCTATCAGTCTTGAACCCCCGTACTTGGATGTCAAACGTGAAGGCATTTTCATGCCGCACTCCATGTAGGAACTTTTGATAAAAATTCTGGGGAACGTACACATTTTTCCGGTTCTGAACTATCAGCGTGGGGACGCTACTTTTGAGCTCTTTTTCCAAAAATCCGTGTTTGTTTTCGAAAAAGCTGTCGTGAGAAACGTACGACACTTTAAACTTGTTTAGGAAACTATTGTCAGTGAGTTGTTTATAGTTGAGGTTTTTGGTGAATGAAAAGTCGCAGTTTTTCAAAGTTTCTACAAAGCTCTCTTTACACATGATTTGCGGGGACTTTTCTTTATTCCGGATGGCCTTTTTATTCAAGTATGCATTTTGACGAGGAGTTATTATTGCGGATATTTGAGAGAGGGTTACGATTGCCTAAAAAACGCGACCATTGCACAACGTGCTAAACGGGAACGGAATGAGAAAAACTCACCTGATTTTGGTTTTGGAGTGTAAACATTCTGACTTACATGAAGCAATTTGTAATGTTACATAAAAAACAACGACGAATTTGATCGAACTTTATAAAAATACACATATAACCTTTCTGACACTTACAGCTGATACCATTTCGCAGTGCTGCCAACCCGCGGGCACTAAACCTCACAAGTCCCTAGAATCACCACCGCAAAACCACTCATCTACCACCTAACAATTTTTTACTACTACTACCCCACCTCTTGTGATCACAAAACCGACTAAACAATCTTAATCTGCGGTACGAACAACTCAGCAATTGGTAATTTAAAAAATCGTTCTCTGATTTAAATGACAGTTGGGTCGGTAACTTAGAAACCTGCTTTACCAACACAGTATTTTCCTGCTTTTGTGGTTGTGTACACCAGCGTCCAATTTCGCAAAAAACAGCACAATTTCCCTTGTTTTTAACCCCAAAACGTGTGTATTTTAACTACAATGGACAGCGGTGACGAAGTCCCTAACACCGAAAACGGTAAGTTTCCTTTTTCAGCCCCAAATCCTATGGCGTCTTACTCCCCATTCTTCCTATAGTAAGGAGGACACGCTCCGGCAAAATCGTGCGAACGCCGCCGGCAGTCAAGGCCCCCTCTAGGAAAACCCGCAAAAAGGTTGTTTTAATGGAAGTGGAAGTGTCTGAAGAGGAGGAAGAAGCGCAGTTGAACAACGCTCACAAGAATGGAGCTTCTGAAGATGGACGTGAAATGGATGTATCAGAAGTGGACAATTCACGCGGACAAACAGCAGACGATGATGAAGACGCCGTGTTGAGTGCGTTGATCAGTGAAAGAATGGCCAAGGAGGCCCAACAGGGCAGTGATGTCATGGCAGAAACTGAATCATTTGCACAGCCTGTGGCTGAGGGGAAGAGTTTAGAGGAGTTTGACGAAGTCGTTGAGGACGTTGTAATGGAGGAGGAGAAGAACGGAGTTCATGATTTGAGCGAAGTAGAGGCGCCGCAAGAAGTGACAGTAGAGAAAGAAAAGGAAAATGAAAAAGAGATGACTTTAGAGAATGGAGACGATAAGGAGGAAGAGAAGCAAGTGGTGAGTGCCTATAACTTGACTGCACCTATAGCAACAGGTTCTTGAAGGATTTTGCTCTTCAAATAAAAACAAGTTTTAAAAAAATGATGACGTAATAAATTTAAACTCTTTTTGTTATTACTGTCACCATGGCAACTTCGACGTAACAATACAAATAAATTTGTTTGCTTTTCTAGCAGAGCGGCGAGCCCGACGCCGAAAACATCTCAGAAGACGAGTTGCCCACAGTCCAAGCCGTCAAAGTACCTGAAACTGAGGAAGTCTCTGATGAAGAGCTTCCAGGTCCGAAACGTGCGGAACTGCCCGCCGATACTGAGGTGGTTTCCGAGGACGAGCTACCAACAGTAAAAAAAGAAGCAACCAAACGTAAACTAACAGAAGGTGACTATGACCCAGGATCGCCAACTTCCGAGGGCGAAACTCCGTCGAAAAAACCGTCACTAGAGAATGCTGCGGTTAAAGAAGAAGATAAGAATGTCAAACCTAAAAAACTTCCAGAGTTAGACAAGTATTGGAAAGCTGTGAACGATGATCCGACTGATTTTACGGGTTGGACGTATTTGTTGCAGTACGTGGATCAAGAGGTATGAGGCATGGAAAAAATTATGTGGGCTACTTGAGATTGTTTTTAGAATGATATGGAGGCGGCGCGCGAGGCGTATGATGCGTTTTTGTCCCACTATCCTTATTGTTATGGTTATTGGCGAAAGTACGCCGATTACGAGAAGCGGAAAGGCAACAAAAAGAAGTGCGAGGAGGTACGTAATTTTCTCTAGACATATCCCGTGCAATGCTTTATACACTCACATAATTATTTTGCAATCCCTACAGCTCGGCGTGGTGGCTGCTAATTATTACAATTGTAGTGAATACAAAATACGATATTGTAATTGTATACGTAGTGTGTTATTTATATGTTATTTAAGTTGTAATTGTGTTATCTTACAATACTTGAAATACCTATATAGTGAAGTAGGTTAAATTGTAAAATCACCCCCAAAAGAGTCTCAGCAAGGTGAACAGCGAGGCTTGCATCGCTGGATATAGTTTCGCAAACCGAAAAATGTAAGAAAACCCAAAATAAATTCCACGTGATAGGATGAGATAACTAAAATACAATACTTCTCAATATTACATATAAGTAGACTAATTGTCTTTTCCAGGTATCATAAACTTTTTTTGTTTTGGTGTGTATTTATTTGCTCCAGTGGGGCACCCGAGACGCAGGTAAACCATAAACATACATAGCAAACAAATACACATCAAAAATGTGGACACTATTCACTTTTTACTAATTGATGGTTATAAAGGTATTCGAGAGAGGCTTGAAAGCGATTCCACTGTCCGTCGATTTGTGGATCCACTACCTCACTTACGTCAAGGCAACGAAACCGGACGACGAAGACTACATCAGATCGCAGTTCGAGAGGGCCATCGCCGCCAGCGGCTTGGAGTTCCGATCAGACAGACTCTGGGATTCGTACATTAAGTGGGAAACGGAGGGAAAGAGACTGCAGCATGTCACTTCAATCTACGACAGGCTCTTTACCACGCCCACGCAGGGCTACAACACGCATTTCGAAAAGTAACTAACCGTCTCTACGTCGCCCCCAATTTCTAACTGTTTTTCGCAGCTTTCAAGAACACATTTCGTCAAATCCGCCGAACAAGGTCGTGGAAGTTGACGAGTTCCTGGCGCTGCGCAAAGAAGTGCGCCACATGCTGAAGCACGACGCCGCCAACGAGACAAAAACAGACAATTCCGACGTGCCGCCCGGCGAAGACGACGCGAGTAAAGCCGTCAGTACTGACGAAGAAACGAAGGCTATAAGGGAGAGGATCGTTTCGATACGCAGAAAGATCCACAAAAACACAGTGGCGGCGGTGACAGCGCGCTGGAATTACGAAGAAGGGGTAAGAATCCAACAATTTCTGCCACTTTTGTAGTTTTCATGATGATTTTGCTAAGATTGTGTCGCGCGCTGCGCGACGCGATCCTGAGACAATTATGCGGACGCCGCAAGGGCCATCTGATATCCCCCCGCACTAAAACGCCCTCTTAGTCTACCCAACTGTCTAATTCCGGGCTGGTTTCAGATCAAGCGACCATATTTCCACGTTAAACCTTTGGAGCGGTGCCAGCTGAAGAACTGGCAGGAGTACCTAGACTATGAAATCGAGCAAGGGGACCAAGTCCGCATTGTGGTTCTCTTTGAACGTTGTCTGATCGCTTGCGCTTTGTACGAAGAGTTTTGGTTGAAGTTCGTTCACTACTTGGAAAATCTGAAGGATCCTGAGCTTCAACCGAAAATCCGGGACGTGTACGAGAGGGCGTGTACCATCCACCACTTGAAGAAACCCAGTTTGCACCTCCAGTGGGCCATGTTCGAGGAAAGCGTGCAGAATTTTAACAGAGCCGCGGAAATTTTAGTCAATTTGGAGAAGTCTGTGCCGAACGTTCTACAGATAGCTTACAGAAGGATAAACTTGGAAAGGCGCAGGAATGACTTTGAGAAGTGCGCACAGTTGTTTGAACACTACATTAATAATTCCAAAAACAAGATGATTTCTAGTAACATAGCCATAAAGTATTCAAGGTTCATCTTGAAGATTTTAAAGAACAAAGATAAGGCCTTGGAGGTTCTAAGGTCGGGAATCACGAAAGATCCCAATAATCCACGACTGTACCTACAGCTCATTGACTTAACATTGCAACAAGAAGACGTGACTGAAAGCATGATAATCGAACTGATTGATTCTTTTCTAGAGAAAGAATCAGCTGACGCTGACCAAAAGGTGTTGTTTGCTCAGAGGAAATTAGAGTATTTAGAGGATTTCGGTGCGGACATTCAATCAGTACAAAAAGCGTATGAAGACTATCAAAAGTACATCAAACAGAGTAAGGAAAGCGGGAAAAAGAAGGAATCCAAGAGGTAAGTTTGTTTTTTAGTCCGTCGTGTTTCTACTATTTCTATTGCAGTGATGCCACTTCCGTTGATAAAAAAGGAAAGGCCTCCACTCAACAAGCGTCGCAATCCAGTTCTTATGGGAGTTACGGCAACTACGGAAACTCCTCCGCCCAAGGTTCTTACCAATATTCAGGATCCCAAACGGGGCAGTACAATTATTCATACGGTCAAGGCGACCAGTATCAGTATCAAGGGTGGCAGTACCCTCAAGGTAGTTATAGCGGTTATAACCAATGGGGGTCGTATAGCGGGGGCTACAGTTATTAGTTTTTATATATTTGATAAACTTCCACTTTTTTCTAGTTACTAGGATTATATTCAATTTGTACACAGTGAACTGTACTTTTTTTACACCGTTATCCACGGTTACAAATTGTGTTACTGATTTCGTTCGTTTGTGGTGTGTAACCATTGTACTATCGAGTAAATATAAATAGTATATGTAAAAATAATTTATTCATATCATTATCCTGTGAAACGAATCATGTAAACTGTACAGAATCACGATGGGTTTTGTCTTTTTACTCTTCTGGTCGTAGATTTCATCGCAGACATCATTTATGTACTTCTTGTGGCGCTGATGTCTGAAAATTCCTCATTTTAGTAGGGAAACATCACCCCCAATCTCACCTGTCAATTATTGTGTCAACGCTTTTCGCAAACTGGTGATCAGTCTCGAATTCCAAAAACGACGAGACGGTCCTGATAACATCCGACTCTGCACTGACTCCCAGAACAGTCACAGCCCCACTTAACTTCTTGAATAAACCATCCAAATGAGATCTGATCTGTAACGTATTTTGAGTAACAAGGCGAAAATAGCTGTTTTAGCGTACTTGTAGCTCGTAGCGCCGCCGAGCGTTGGCCGCCAACTTATCATGGGTGACGAACAACACCGTCACATCGTGCACGTCGTTCTTTTCCGAGTAGCTCGATTTGCTCTCTGATTTCGAGAGAACTCCGGCTGCTGGTACAACCTCCTGCGCCCCCTCCTTCCACGACTTTATGATTCTCTGCATGTTTTCCACCAGCTCTGGCATCTTGAAAGTCTTCTCTTGGAAGCGATCGCGCTCCCAACTCCTCACACGCACAATTCCCTGCTCGGTGTCTTTCAACATGACGATATGAGGGACTTTGAGGTCCGAGCATTGTTCTTGTATTTCCTCAATGTTGGTGCTTTCGATCATAACGCAGCGGATTCCGATCGACCACAACATTCTCAATACTTTCGTTTTTTCTTTAAGTAAGGGTTTAGTACCCACGGAGCAAACAGCGGCGTCTAAATACTCTTTGGAAGGTAAGTCTTCGCTCTGTTCTCTGACCACAGCCTGAGCTAACTTGTCTAAGGAGAGCGACACCCCCACTGCCGACTGGCGGATGTCTCGACCCTGCATCCCCGCGTTTTCCATCATTTTCCGGTAGGAAGTGATCATGGAGTCGTAGCGTCCACCAGCGGCAAGAACTTCTTTATTTCCGTGTTTGTGCTTCTTTTTTAGCTCGCAAACGAATTGGCAGATCATTCCAGAGTACTGCTTGATGTTGTAGACGATTCCTGGGGAAATGACCATTTGGAACTACAACAGGAAATTACTAGGAATCGTGAGAAATTGGGGTACTGACTGTGACCCCGAAGGCTTCCGCGTTGTGCGCTATCGTCTTCAAGTCTTGCAGAGCTTGTTTCGCCAGAAGACTCGCTTCGTTTGATTTTTTTCGAGTGATGTGTTGCAACTGGTTTACAGCCTTCGAGATCTCGAACTCGCAGCTGAAGAGGTTGGTCAAGGTCGAAATGGAGTTATCCGAAAGCCCGAAACCGATCAAGTACGTCTGCAGGTCCGTTTTGGATAGTTTGCCGTCCTGAAAAACGAATTGGCGAAGATGCGACGACATTTTTTTACTCACTTTGACGTCGGAGATTTTCTGCAACACCTCCTGGTGCCTCTCCTTGATCCCGCAGTGCAACAAAATCGCCTTCATCAGCGAGGTGTGGTTCAACCGAATCGTCACTTGCTTGTTTTTTATCCCAGGGAGTTCATTTATAATCTCGAAGACGACGTATAGAATCTCGGCGTCAGGAATGTGGTTCCCTGGACTCGGGGTGACTATATCAAAGGCGCATTCGTACAACTCCCGTGGTAAGAAGCCGAAGACTTTCTTCTCTCGGTACACCCGCTCTACGGAGTACCGCCGAAACAAAGTGATTCCATTCCACGCAACGTAGCGGGCGAAAGGTACTCTGAGATCATGAGGAAGACTGACTATACCTCCGAAGTGGGTCATGAGGTTGACGCAAGACTCCACTTCTTTATAATATTGACTCTTCGGCATCAGAAGCGGAGTGGAGAGATTCTGCGCGCCGTGTTGCTTGAAAATCTAACACAGGTGAGTGGAAATGATCAGTGTGAACTTACCTTAACTATCGTTTCTTTGACAAAGTCGTAAACTCCGATCGGTTTACTCAGAGTGGGCGCTGAGGGGTCTTTGTCATAAGTGATATCCTGAGCAGGTGTTGAAACTTGATTAAAACACGACGCAATTAAATACTTGTAGCATTTGAGTTGGGGGTTGGACAGAGTGTGTCTAACCAACTCTCGCAACTGACACTCTTCCAACACAGGTGGCGGCACGTGGTCTGACTGCAACAACTGCTGAGATGTGGGTCTGTTGGAGATGTCGTGAGTCAGCAGCCATTTGATGAGAAACTTCTGGTTGACGTTGTTCGGGAGATCCTCCGGGAAATCCTCCGGAAAAACGATCTCTTTTTTGCGAAGCCCTGTTAAAATGCTGATCCTCTCCATGGTGGTGGCCAACGGCTTGTAACACATCTCGAAAAAAATTATCCCCAGACTATAAATATCCACTTTTTGATTATAGTTGGCCTTGGAAGCCACCCCCAACTCGGGGGCGACATACAGAGCCGTCCCGATCAACCCAGTTTTACTCTCATCCATCGTATCCTCCTTTTCCGCCGGAAACGTGGCGAAACTGTATTCATTCAACTTTGTTTTTATGTTGGTGGCCAATCCGAAGTCGCCGATTTTCACGTGGTCTGCAGAATCCAAGAAAATATTCACTGGTTTGAGGTCGCGGTGGATCATTCCTTGTTGGTGAATATGAGCCAATCCTGCGAATTTAGGTGAGAAAGTCAATTGGCCGCGTGGAAACGCACCTTCAACGATCTCCCTGAAGAGCCTCCAGACGCGGTCTTCGTCCAAATACACGCTGTTGTCGATGGCGTTGCGCAACGTGCTCTTCTCGCAAAATTCCATTTGAATGTACATGAATTCAATCAAGTTGCCTGTTTCGAGGGCGGAATCCTTGTTCGAGCTCTTCGTTGATTGACTCCCCTGGTCAAGGACACTCTCCTCGGTGGTGTCCTTGACGAACTCGATGCCATCCGAATCAGACTCTTCGTCAAATCTAAAAGACGCAATGTCACATTATACCAAAATCAAAGTGGCGTGGCTTACACCGCCCAACTGTCATCATCATCACTACTAGAATCGTCCGAACTCGAAATGAAGGCGGCCTGCGACTTGCTGTCGTACGTAATCGACACTTCCACGTTTTTCATTGGTGGAGCGAGCTCTTCTATATTGTCATTAAGCGTGAACTACAACAAATTCCTGTAGGGAAAGGCGGGGCTACTGTTTTATTATTGACGCCATATTGGTGGGGGCGTGGCTGCAACTCACCTCGTCATGTCGGGCTATTTTGGGTCTCCGATCATTAGGAGACGACACTGTACTCTCTTCACTCCATTCATCTTGTTTTATAGTAGTCCGTTCAATCCAAGAGTTATAATACCGCACGATATTCTCATGATTGAGCCGCGAGAGTAGTTTCACCTCTCGAACGATTTTTTTGTTCAATTGTTTGTTTTTCGGGTTGAGTTTAATGCGTTTTATTGCGTAAAACCGATCATCTAACTTGTTTTTCGCCTGTAAACCAACCTTTAGGGGGGAATTCTGAACGGTACTACCAACCTACTTTGAAAACATCCCCAAAGGCGCCTTTTCCCAAATTATGAACAAACTCGAACTCTTGTTCAATTCGTGATTGGCCGTTCTGCTGCAACGACAATTCTTTTGATGTTACATCAGGAGAGACGTTTCTATCGTTGTCGTTCTCAACGTTTTTATGCACAGGTGACGATAAAACGTCGTTCCACCGCAAAAACGGGTGATTTAACAATTGACTGGCGGTGAAGCGTTCCTTCTCTTGTTTTTCCAAGCATCTGTAAAAAAAAAATTGGGTTTGGTTTTCCCAGTCAGGGGTACCAACCTCGTTAAAAAATCGTGTAGTTCCGGAGGAACGGCCGCAGGGATTTCCACGTCTTCGTCGGACAGAACCGCCCCTTGAACAAGTGCGACTAAAAAAGCGCCAAACTTAAAAATATCAGTCTTTTTGCTGTAATTGGTGAAATTGTTTTGGGAAGAAATGTCGGTGAGGCGGCGGTGAAGGCTGTAATTGGACAGAACAACACCACCTGAAATCAAGTTGGCGTGGTTGATTTTCTAAACACTCTTGATTTTACCTTCGGTTAAATAAACGCAGCTGTCTCTGATGTCTTTATGGACGACGTTGTTTCTGTGTAAATAATCCAAAGCGGTGAGAACGCCTTTAGCGATATATTTAATAAATTGCACGTTGACGCTGAAATTTTCGTTCAAGAAAAACGAACAGTTGGGGCCGTTGACAAATTCCTTCAGTATGTAAACGACGCTGGTGTCTTCCGAAAGACATTCAAGCTTGTAGTTTAAAAAGTGGACGAGATTCGGGTGTTTTAATTTCGTCAGATAATTAAATTCTTGTTCCAAACTGCATAAATGTCGCGTGTTTTTCACCGTCCATTCGCTGAGAAGGACGATTTCGCCTGTTTTTACGTCGATCCCGATAAACACGACGTGATTAAAGCTACAATGGCCTAAAAATGATACGATAAAGTCAAGTTTTTCCGATTATGGAAACTAACGCAAGCACTGGCCTCGTTTTATTTCTCTGTTACCGAACTTGATGAGAACAGTTTGTTTGTGATCACATAAGCATTCGTCGCTGTTGTCATTAGAACTGGAAAAAATACTTAAAAAATGACTGAGAATGACAGTCACTCACTTGTTTGATAAGGACTGTCGCCTGTTATCACTGTCATTCTCAGTGGAATTATCGGAATTGTATCTGTGTTCACGCCTGAGCCGCGACTCCGATTTTAACATTTCCTGGCGGCGCTGCACTTCCTGTAAAATGAATTGCCGCTGAAATAAAACATTGTAATTTGAATTATACTAATTTAATATTCTACTTGTCTGTCCTCCTCAATTAATTTCTCCAGTAAGTCTTTTTCCTCCTTCTCCTTCTTCCTTTGTAACATCTGATCATAAAAACTCTTTGAAGTCGGTTTATTGTGACGATGGAGAAACTCCTGCACATGTTGGGACAACTGAAAAATCATCTCTTCCCCCTTCAACTTGCTAGCGCTAATTTCCAACTCATTACACAGTTGACTAAGCAAACTGTCAGACAGCCCCTTGCTATTCTCTAGTTTTATCTTAGGCACACTATTGGGGTACTTTTCGTCACAGAGAATATGCAAGTCGAGTTTCACGTGCACCTCATGAAAACCAGAGTTCCCTTGCTGGGGGTTCAAAGAAATTTTGAAATTCAATGGGGACCACTTGTTCCACGCCGATTTGCCGCGCAAATCCACCAAGTCGTCGCCGTAAATCGCCTTGAAATGGGGGTAAAAGAAGGTCAAAATACGAAGAGTACTCACTTCTAGGGCCGCGAATTCGTTTGTCTGCCGGGATTCGGCTGAATCTTCAGAAGACATGGTCGAAAATGGGGGTGATGGTGGATCATAATTTGAACATTTGGCGATAGCGGTGCTATCTGCTCGTTTGTTTGCTTTTTAGAGAGGTTTTTCTTGTCGAACAAGATGTTTTGGAAAGTGGGGTTAGGAACATAACCTAGAAAAGTTGACGTTGCTGTGACAGATGGTGCAGGTGGTGGAGGGGGAATGGAAAAGTTTTATGGAGATTTTTGCGTTTTGGGGAGTTGAAGTGCTCTTTCTCCTCTTGAAAGAAATTAATTGGAAATAAAAATTAAGGATTTTATTTCTGGAATTTTGGCGATTTCAGAAGTGCCAATCGTGTATGTTAGGTTGGCAATGGTAACAATTTTAATTTTTTGAGAAAACCAAGGGATATTTTGGGGCGAACCGCTCCAAGGTGGTTTACATAAAAACTATGTATGTGAAAAAAATATGTTTGAATGATTTTTAGGGAGAACTGTTTAAAATCGTAGTGATTTTGTGGTTTGAATTTGAGTAGTGTTTAATTTTTTGTGTTGTGGTTGGGATGCGCAGGCGTGGCCAGTACTAGGGACTTTTGTCGTTTGACCGTTTTTTGATGACAGCTGGAAGTGTAGTGCAGAAAAGTTGGCCAGTTTTTGTCATCCATTCCGCTATCGCTTCGATCGCGATATTCCCGGATGGTGATCGCGCCCCCCTAGGGAATCCGCACCGCTTTATGTGCAATAAGCGTGTATAAGTGTGGTGTAGTGGAAGCCCCGCCGTCAAGTAGTGCCGGCGTCACCATGTCGGACGAGAGCCATCCAAAAACTTTGTATGTAGGCAACCTCGACTCTTCGGTGTCAGAGGACCTCCTCTGCACCCTCTTTTCGCAAATCGGTCCCGTGAAAGGCTGTAAGATTATCCGCGAACCCGGCAACGACCCTTACGCCTTCGTCGAATTCACCAACCACCAGTCAGCTTCTACGGCACTGGCGGCGATGAACAAACGCGTGTTCCTCGACAAAGAAATGAAGGTGAATTGGGCCACCAGCCCGGGAAATCAGCCCAAGCAAGATACCTCAAATCATCATCACATTTTCGTGGGCGACTTGTCGCCGGAGATCGAGACTGAAACCCTTCGAGAGGCCTTCGCTCCCTTCGGGGAAATCTCCAACTGCCGAATCGTCAGAGACCCGCAGACGCTCAAGTCGAAAGGTTATGCCTTTGTTTCGTTCGTCAAGAAAGCAGAGGCTGAGAACGCCATTCAGGCCATGAATGGACAGTGGTTGGGCTCCAGGTCCATCCGGACAAATTGGTCGACGAGGAAACCTCCCCCGCCCAAGACAGAGAGGCCCTCGCAGAGGGCGAAACAACCCACGTTTGACGAGGTCAGTTTAAGGGATGATTTCGAGGTTATGTCGGAAACAAACTGGTTTCAAGCAGTGTTTGTTTTTCCTCGCAGTTTTTACCCTTTTTAGGTTTATCTTCACTGTTTTACCCAACGCGCCACTGTCAAATAATAGCAACTTAATTACTGCATTGTCCCGAATTTTATCAAAAGAATCTCCAAGGTTAACTTTCTGGGGTTATCATTGTTTTCATTGCTAAACCTCCGCTTAATACGCATCATCATGTTTATTTACCGAAAGTAGCCCATGAAATTATCCAATTAGATATTTGTTATTAAGCTCTTAATAGGCCGTAACTTTCACTCGGCGAAACCAATCAAAGATGTTTTGTTCAAACTTTCATTAACAGTTTATCTCATGAATGCATTGTAAGGCGGACGATCCCATCATGGAATTCTACTAACACTCCATTCTTTCAATGAGATTAATTAAGCAGAAATAATAATTTTATCTTTTGGAATCGAAATATTACTCAATTTCCTGGCGATAAATCGCTCCCGTCTGCAAAAACTTGGCAACAAAAACACAGGAATGCCGCTAGAATGAGCAAAAACAAACCAACAGTTTTTGAATTATCGATCGTAATAATAGTATATTATGTAACGAGAGCAAAAAGGAGCACGTGGCGGCCACGCTCGACAGATTAATGTCCGAGGCGGAGCCGAGGTGCTTTTTTTTTAATGAAAATCGACTACGACTGGGCCAATAATACAGGGTGATTCTTATTAATATTAATCAAAGGGTGCGTTGACATTTTTTTACACCATACGATTTTGTCCAACTTAAAAAAAAAACTGCGTGCTTTGCACCGGTGAACGTTATTTTGTTACTTGTCACCAAGCATAACAATAAGACAAGCCCACAAAAGTGTTCATGTGTCTTGTAACAACCACAAACCGCAAATACAGGGTCTATCAGAACTGGCGGACCAAAATCATCCCATGGATAAATGATCTTCTGCAGATAAAGAGAAAATTGTTTAAAAAAATCCATTCTTGTTGGCTTTTAAAATAAGAACGGTTTTAATTGACCAATCGTGTTGTAGATGTAAAATTACCTTAAAACATATATTTTTTACCATAGAAACCTATTTAATTGTTGCAAAAAATAATTGACTGTTATGTCATAACAAAGTATTTCTGACAATTAGACAGTCATTCCAAACGTTGATTTGTGGTTTCATTGTATTTAATAATTAATTATGTTTACCCCGGAAGAATATTTTGATATGGTCTTGTTGTATGGAGAGTGTAATCGCAGTGCAACAGCTACTATCCAGCAATACGCACTTCGTTTTCCGAATAGGGAACAGCCTAGCCGAAATGTTATTTTAAGATTAGTACAGAGAGGAAGAGAATCTGGTAATTTAAAAGTATGCAGAAGGGAGGTTGGGGGTGCCCCAAGAACTGCGAGAACCGTGGACAACGAGGAAGCGGTTATTGAGATTTTTGAAGAGGAACCTGAAACGAGCATTAGTATTGTGGCCAGAAATCTTGAAATGTCCACCTCTTCTGTTCAACGTATTCTTAAAGACGAACGAATGCACCCATTTCATTATACTAAAGTGCAATGTCTTACGCCGGAAGATTATCCTCTAAGAGTGGAGTTTTGTACTTGGCTTCTGCGGGAACATGAAGCAAATGAGAACTTCGTCAAAAGCATATTGTTTACAGACGAATCTTGCTTTCAAAAAGATGGATTTTTCAATCAAAGAAATTTTCATGTTTGGGGGCGAGATAATCCGCACGTCTTCAGGCAAAGTAATCCCCAGCAAAGATTTTCTGTCAATCTTTGGGCTGGAATTTTTGGGAACGCCAGAGTAAATTGTTTTGAGAACAAGTTATACGCAATTATAAAACATCACATTCTTTCAGGTTGGCCCGTACGAATTTCCCGCCAGACTCAACGGCCAAATTTATACAAATTTTTTAGTTGATGATTTGGACATGCTGCTAGACAATATTCCTCTACAAAGATTAAGAAATGTTGACATTAACAATATTTGGTTCCAACATGATGGATGCCCAGCACATTTTGCAAATGTAACTAGGAACCATTTAGATGTTAGATTTCCTAATGCATGGATAGGCCGCGGAGGCCCAAGACGTTGGCCCCCCAGGTCGCCAGACCTTACGCCCTTAGATTTTTTCCTTTGGGGACACGTCAAGAATTTGGTGTACCGAAATATGCCTGAAAATATTAACGTGTTAAGAAACCGCATTCAAGAAGCATTTGCTTCAATAACAGCTGAAATGGTCAGTAATGCTAGGGCAAGTCTACTGAGAAGAGTTGCTCTGTGCATTCAAGTGGAAGGAAGAAATTTTGAACATTTACTTTAAAAACTATTTACCTATTTTTTCAAATTTATACCGCTAATTCATTCATTTTTGTTATTTCTGTATTCATTTACTAATCTGTTTTTCGGATTCTGTTAATTTTAAAGTTTGAGTTTATTATTTCATTTTGTTGGTCTTAAAATAAACTTGTCAATTTTTATGAGAAGACGTCACCTAAAAAATTACGTCAGTGTAACAACAATGCAAAAATATTTAAGATGCATCCATAGTTACATATAAAGCAGGAAAAGCTAATTTTCAGGTAACTTAACATCAGCAACACGATTGGTTAGTTTAAATTGTTCATTTTCTGATCACTATTAAAGATGGATTTTTTTAAACATTTTTCCAATTATTCCCAGAAGATTGTGAATACATCGTTTCATTTTGGTCCGCTAGTTCTGATAGACCCTGTATAACACTTACACCTGACTTGACAGATGACAGATCAATGACAGCGAAGTTGGAGCCCAATGGCGTATCATGTGGTAACATTTCGCGATAAAACAAATTCATTTTAAATGTTTGAAATGTACTTTGACTACACTAGATTTGCATCATTTCAGCCGAAAAATCATGTATTAATAGAACCCAGAAACAAACGATCAGGGGAAAAATAAAATTTTTTGCTTTCCGTAGGTGTACAATCAGAGCTCCCCCACCAACTGCACGGTGTATTGCGGCGGCTTCACCAACGGTCTGACCGAAGAGCTGATGCAAAAGACCTTTGTCCAATTCGGCGTCATCCAAGACATCCGAGTGTTCAAAGACAAAGGTTACGCTTTTATAAAATTCGCTACCAAAGAATCAGCGACGCACGCCATCGAAACAATCCACAACACCGAAATCAACGGTCAAATGGTAAAGTGCTTCTGGGGCAAAGAAAACGGGGGTATGGGCGCGGATCCCGGTTCTGCCATGACGGCAGGTGCGACTGTAGCGCCGGGGGCCCAAGCACAGCCCTACTCGTACGGATACGGCGGGTATTGGTACCAAGGCTATGGAGGCTATATGCAGGGCTATCCGTACCAACAGTACCAGTATCAACAACAGTACTGCATGATGCCACAGCAAGGACAATGGACTGCTCAACCTGGACAGCAACCGAACGTGCCGGTTATGTACAGCACTGTGCAGAAGTACCCTTCTCAGTGAAACGAAAGACAAAAACGATGTGAAAAGTGACTTTTATTTTAAGACTATTGAAATTACATATTTGGATATGTAGTTTGTCGACATCAACGCACTTTGGATTGAAACTTGGGTGTGCAGCGCCATAGAGTTATTTTTCATACATATTTTTGTATACTTGCGTTATAGATCTTCTTTTGTACATAGACGAGGGCCGGATAAGTTCAAAGTGCGATTGGTGCTTAAAACGATTGCGTGATACCAGAATTAGTTGTCTTTTGCAGAGTGATTGTTGTAGTTTGTTTTTCTCGATCGAATGGGGTTGTGCTGTGGAACGGACAGAAATGAGCGTGACAATTCAAAGTTACTGTAGACGATAATGTATAATTAGGTTAGACAAACACATTGTAATCATTAATATATCACGTTTATCTGAGTAAATGAATTTATGAAGATGCGCATGATTGTCTTTCCAACAAAACAAGACAAATTTTATAACAAAAATAATAATAATGTATATGCTAGTTGTTAATAAAAACTTCAGGTCTGGGAAACTCATCTAGTTTGCTCTTAACAACCTCCACCAATCACGACGTTTTTCACTACATTCCCATTGGTCCAAAATGATGTCACGAAACACTCCACCACCAGGTGAACACTTCGTTACCCTTTCAGACAAAACATCTCCGCATAATCACCCCCAAAAGCACGTTATATTTTTAGCAGTACCCTTCCCCCGCAGCCCACCCCAATCGATAATTTTCTAACCCCGAAACAAACCACCCTCCATCTCGGACACCACTGAAAACAAAAACAGTAAATAAATCCGGCGAAAAATTCTGACAATCTAAGAATAGTGTCAAGTTCGTTCGCAACTTTTCCTATAAATAGCATCATCACCTAATTACAAACTTTTAGTCGAGCGTCGACCGTGCAAACATGAGGTGTGTAAAGTTAGCGAGCTCCAAAGTCTTAGAAATGCCCATTGTGGGCTTAGGCACGTGGAGGGCCCAACCCGAAGAGGTGGAGAAAGCCGTGTGGGCGGCGCTAGAGGCGGGGTATAGACACATCGGTGAGTGAACCCCTGTCTTTCCAACCCACCAACTCGCAGTTGTAGATACGGCGTTCAATTACAACACAGAGGAGACTATCGGGAACGTCCTAAAAAAATGGTTCGACGAAGGGAAGGGAAAGAGGGAGGAGCTCTTCATCACCACAAAGGTAGGGCTAACGCAACCAAAGCTCTCATTGGACGATTTTTTGTAGCTCCCCAATTGCGGAAACAGGGCGTCGGACGTGGGGCGTTTCCTTAAGATGTCTTTAGACAAGCTCCAAGTCAGTTACGTTGACCTCTATCTTATTCACATGCCCTTCAGTTTCCACTGTAATGAAGCTACCTTCTCACCCTTGACAAACGAAGATGGCTCGTTCTGTTTGGATAACGATAGCGATATTAACACGACTTGGCAGGTGGGGATTTACAACCCCGTTGACAAAATTATACGGAAATTTCCAGGCGATGGAAGAACAAGTTGAACAAGGTCTCACTAAAGCCATCGGGCTCTCGAATTTCAACGAAGAGCAAATTCAAAGAATCTACAAAAATGCGAAAGTTAAGCCAGCGGTGCTACAGGTCGAACTCCACGCGTACCTCCAACAGAAGGAGTTGAGGTCGTTATGCAAAAACCTCGATATTGCTGTTACTGGGTACTCACCTCTAGGGAGCCCCGGCGCGAATAAACATTTCAGTTCGAAATACAATTACTCGTAAGTAGAATTGTTGATCAAAGAGGTTGAGTCGTTTTTAGTATCCAGGATTTCCCCGATATCCTGGGACACCCCTGCGTTCAAGAACTGTCCGAAAAATACAAGAAAACTCCCGGTCAAATCCTCCTCCGCCACTTGGTCCAACAAGGGATCATCGTCATCCCTAAAAGCGGCAACCCTGAGCGCCTCAAATCAAACATAGATCTCTTCAACTTCGAGTTATCTGACTCCGACATGGAAAAGTTAAACGCGTTAGATCGCGGCGAAAACGGGCGAATCTTCGACTTCTTGTTTTTCAAAGGGGTAGAAAAACACCGCGAGTATCCTTTCAAACAAAGAATCGACGGTTGGTAATTGTTATATTAACAAAATAAAAAAATGCCTTCACAAAACTGGTTTAACTGATGCGATACAGCATCCTGCGTTGCATTCTGTGCTGCAATTGTCCTCGACGAATCATAGTGTAGATAACCTTAAGCACCGCCCGCTCTGGATACTGCTGCTGAGTGAAGTCCTGCAAGATGTTCTGCTGCGAAACCTGAGTTCCGATGGCAAACCTCCGTTTGAGCTGCTTCTCGATGCGGCCCAACATCTCGTGTTCTTCTTCAGTGGTGAAGCCTTCGCCCCCTGAAACAAAACATGAAGATCTCGAGGTTGTTAGAGTGGGTGCTCACCGGCCAAGCCTCCACTCATAGCGGCGTCCAATGTGGAGACTTGAAAGAGGCGGAGCGCCTCGTTCACGTGACTCTCTGTAGCGAATGGGAGGAGCTGCATCTTCGCCAAGCTTTCAGAAATGCGAATGACTGCTTCTAATTGACGCACAGTTATAGGAATAGAACTACGGTGCTCCTTCTCGTGTTGGTTAGTCCCAGATCTCATCATGACGTAGCGCCTTTTCAGTTTGTCCCCCGCGTCGGCGTTTAGCCGGGGGCCACATCGCCTGTAAATACCGAAAATATATCTTTGTTGAAGAAATGTTGTTTTCTTACGTGCGGCAGTAGTTGATGTACTTCTTGATCAGCTCCAAAGACAGCTCGCCTTCTTTTGGCTCGTTGGTCATCTGGCCGGCGTTCATGTGCACCCCCATGATGTGGCGGGCTAAAGTCTAAAATTTCTGGGGTAAGGGGGCTAAATTTAGGGTGGTTTGACTCACCATGTCGCGCTGTTGGTCGTGCTCGTCCTTCACAATGAAGATCATGTCGAAACGCGAGAGGATCGTGGGCATAAAATCAATGTTTTCTTCGCCTTTGGTTTCGTCCCACCGCCCAAAAATGCTGTTCGCCGCCGCCAGAATCGAGCATCTGGAATTCAAAGTCGTGGTGATGCCCGCTTTGGCTATAGAAATGGTCTGTTGCTCCATGGCTTCGTGAATTGCCACCCTGTCGTCCTCCCTCATCTTATCAAACTCATCGATGCACACGACGCCCCCATCAGCTAAAACCATGGCGCCCCCTTCCATAACGAAGTTTCTCTGCAACAAAACTGTAATTACAATTTCGAGGGAAAAAGACAATTACCGAGCTGGGGTCCCTCATCACCGACGCCGTTAAACCAGCAGCGGAGCTCCCTTTCCCAGACGTGTACACCCCAATGGGGGCCACCCTCTCGACGAATTTCAACAACTGAGACTTTGCAGTTCCTGGATCACCTAGCAAAAGAACATTGATGTCTCCTCGGCGTGTTAGACCATCAGGAAGACGCTTTCTGGAGCCCCCGAATAAGAGGCACGCGATCGCTTTTTTGATGTCTGCAGAACCGAAAATCGACGGAGCGATGCTGTTGGCGATTCTTTCGTGAATGTTGGGCGACTCTGCCAGTCGTCTGAAGAGGTTTTCTTCTTCTGATGTGACAATGGAAACGGAGGAGGAGCCCATGCCCTCGGAGTCAAGTTGGAAACCCACTACGCGGATGTAGGGGGCGCGGACTCCCGTGGTGCCTTTATCGCGGTCGTCTCTCTGGAATTTCAACATTAGAACTGTGGGAGAAGAGGGTTTAAAGAAGCACCCTTCCAAGTTTGGCAATTTTTTTTATGGAGTAGATCCCCAGGACGTGGACACGGTTTCCTGGGACTACTTTTTCACACAAATACCGGTCGCAGTAGAGGGTCAAGTGGCGAGGAATTTCCCCTTGGGGGATTCCATCAGGGAGCTCTTGTAGTTTGACGACTTGGAAGTCCACACAGTTGCATTTATCCGGGATTATGAAATAAGGATCTAGAGGACATTTGGGGCGCCCTGCTTGCTCCCTAAATCACAGCGGTTAGTTTCTGGGGGCACAAAACAACAGACTCACGTGTTACATTTCCTGGGCATCACGTAACCTTCTAATCCTGGTTTTACAGGCAAGTTTGGGATGACGTTACTACAAGATCTGCACTGAATTGCGATTTTTGTTGCCTTGGCTTTGATTCCAGAAGCACTTATTATAATTCCTGGGATTTTTACGAGTTTGGATACAACGTCGGACTAGGAAAGATTTAGTTAGTAAAAGTTGTTGATTCTTGGGAGAGATTTTACTTTCATGTGCCTCAAGTTTGTAGGGAGAGCATCTGAAGACAACATTATCTGCACATCCTCAACAGCCTCCTCTCCTTCAGGCCTGGGGGCTGTAAGTTCATCAGCAACTTCTTTGGCGGCCTCCTCAAACACACTCAAATGTTCTGAAGGTTGCTTAAACAGTTTATCAGCCAAAGTTTCGTCAAACGCGCCGACATCTTCAATGTTGACCTCGAGATAAAACTGCCCCAAATTGTAGTTTCGCTTTAATGTATCTCTAATAAAGTAATTTCATTACTATTTACCACAGATCTAAAAGGAAACTCACCTGTATTTGTAGTTGAAATTCTCAGAATGGTACTGGCGCAGAAATTCTTTGAATTTCTTTTTAACACCCTGTAAATTGACTTGAGAATCAACTGGGTTGTCGTCGACGGTGAAATTGTCGCTGAAGAAGACGCCGGGGTCGTCAAAACCTTCCATTTCTTCAAGAAATCGTTGCAGGAAACGGTCTTCAATGCGAGAGGAAAACAACCAGGTATTGGCGGGAACGAGCAAACGATCTGTCAAATTTGTGCTTTTAAAATTACCCCCACTACAAAGGCCGTAACACACCGCCACATAAAATGGTATTGTTGATTGCATATAATTAACTTTTTTTCTTGCAATTTTTTGTATTTAGCTGAAATTTATGAAAAAAATAAAAGATTAGACTGTTTCATTTAGATTTATTGAACAGTATAATAAAAAATTTCGATTTTAATTAATTTATTTTACTTATAAAAGCAAACATAAATCGACAAAAATCGTTTCTTCGGATAAACGCCAAGTTCAAATAGTTAAAAAAAAATTATTCCTCATTTTTACTCAAATTTTTGACGTTTTAACCAGGCCACCAGCTCTACAACGCGTGGCGGCTGTGTGCAACGGACTTGGTGGTGGGGATTTAGAAAGTTAGTTTACTCAAGATATAAATCGAAATTCCCTAGATTTGTTAATAAATAACACAGGGGCGGATTCAAGGAGTATTGCGCCCATAATAAGAGTGTTTTAGCAAAAGTTAATATTTTATTATCAATCATGAATTGTGCTCGAATCTATACGGAGGAGCAAGTACATACATTGGATTTTATTTTATTTTATTTTATTTTATTTTTACCGTTTTTATAATTACCAAAAACTAAATTGTGGTGAGTTGTTCAAAGTAAATTGCATGTACAGTCGCGGTCAAATTATTTTTTTTGACATTTTGAACATTTTAAAGTAAGCGATCAAAGTAAATGTTTTTTTTAATTACCATTTTCGAAACATGCAATTTACTAAGGTTAGCGAAAATAAAACATCCTAAAAGTAACAGTGGGCGAGAGTGGTAACTAAATGGACAATAGAACTTTCTGTCAAAAAATAATTTTAAAGCTTCAAATTTGACTAAAGTTTTACTGTACGAGAAAATATGTACATGTACAATATGTACAAATGCATGCGCATTTCTCGGGGGGCGAAAACGCAACTTTACCCAGATAAATTGATAAAACACCAAATTACGCGAGATAAATTACAAAAAGTGCAGATAAACATTTAATATTTAATCCGAATCAACTAGACCCAGACCATAATACATACATAATTTTCATATTTTATTAAAAAGTCGCAAAACTACAACTCATTTTTAATAATATGTATTAACATAACAGGGCAAACAGGGCACAAATTCTGCCCGCTTCGGCTCTGCTCTTTACGCAAACACCGAACATTCAACTAATTTTTCGCTCTTTACCCCTTTTCTTCCTCCTTTTTCCCCGCCTTTGAACTCCATTTGCCAGCACCACATCTTCTCCCTCTTGCATCATCTTCATTCCTCCACCCTCCTACTCCAGCCGCATTTAAACAAGTCTCAACTCGTCAGATTGGTGGACGGCGAGCGCTGAATCATTCTTCACTTTCTATCGCACCAATAGCGGCTTCTTTGCTCGTCGGAAGTGCCTTGAATCTTCGACTTTTCTGCGACGAGTTCATAGTTGTTCAAAATACGCGAAAAAGCACGTCGCTTCTTTGTTTTGACAAGTTGAAGCAATGCCTCGCAGGTCGTAACAAGACTTTCAAGAATGGATTTATGCTTCAAGATTTTATTCCAATTTGTTGTAGTAGTTTTCGTGAGTTTCGGTGGTGAATGTGGATTATCATGTACAAGAAGAAAATGCAACCCAAGAAAATTCCTTCGGGGGTTTTAGTTAATGTTTATTGCGAAATTGAGTGGATGACTGTCGGCGAAGAAGGTGAAAATATGTTGATCAAAAAAATGAAATTGTAAGTTGTGAAATTATCTTATTTGTTTTTTGATTTTGATCCAGATGTTGCTTGTTTACTTGACAAAATGACACTAATTTTTAGCTATTAGCTATTAGCTTCTAGTTTAAGTTTAACTAATAAAAATTTTGCTCGAGTTTTAACTATGTGCACAGCGGCGGCGTTGGATGAGTCATTCTTAAATGGAAACAAATAAATAGTTCAAATGCCGCAGGTTTAATACCTTTGGGTTGAAAAAGTTCAGAAATTTGAATTTTGAAAATTGCATTATTACGTAATGACGGGCAATGCATAAATTTGTGGTTTATTACAGGACCGGACTTTTTATTTTATGTAACCACGAATCGAGGACAGATTCCAGTTTTTTATGATTCCTAGATCAAAGGCACTGACGTTTTCTGTAATGTAATTTCGCAGATTCTGTGTTTCAAAATGTCAAGAAATAAAGTTTTTGATCCAAAAATATGGTTTAGGCGTTTTCCACTGCCAGTTTCAGTAGGCGTGAAGTGAAGAAATGTTAAAAATGTTGTTATCAAATTATGTATCGTGAAAAACGTGAACAAATTAACAGCACAAATCACTTTTGTTAACTTTGATACAAGAAATTGTATAAAATTTTGCGATGCGTGTAAACGACCTCTAAGAATAACCAAACTTTTAATATTTGTTTTTATTTTTAGACACCCTAGATTTGTTTTGTAATTAAAATTTTTGTATAAACCCATTAAGTTGGCGTTGATTGTTTGTGAAAAAACTTGATATAAGGCGACTTTAACTACAAACTGAATTTTCAGTTCTCAAATGCGGACGAAAAATTACTGTTTTCTGGCCGCTTTCATTTTTGTCCGTACCAGTTACGCCATCTAATAATTATTATTCGTAAAAATTTGAGAAAAAATGTGATCGTGTCAAATCGCCTTTACAAAAAAAATATTTCCACAAACATTTTTGAGAATTTTTTATGTCTATTAGACCACCAAATTTGTTTATAAAAGATCTATTTAAAGTTGAATTGTTACCATTCCAAAGCATGCTTAAAAAAA
The DNA here is from genome assembly GCA_029298725.1 of Gnatocerus cornutus. NCBI lineage: Eukaryota > Metazoa > Arthropoda > Insecta > Coleoptera > Tenebrionidae > Gnatocerus > Gnatocerus cornutus. Next base: position 33,340,291 of record CM055509.1, on the reverse strand, counting down.
CTGGAAACAAAAGAGTAAAAACACTTCTTTTTTCTATATTTTTAGTAGGAAAATAGGTGTCCAGTACATACAGTTACCGCAAAATTTTATTGTACGTTTGTATTGTGATTATTTTTCTGTTAACGTGGCAATTTTGAAATTGATTATAGGCTACTTATCTCGGAAAAAAAATTCACTTCTATTGTGCAATTTTTTTTACAAAAATCGAGATATCTTTATCTTCCCCTTGTTTCTGGCTTCGACTGTCGTCTCAACCATTAATATAAAGCTCGGCCAAAATAGAAACACTTTTTGTCCTTGGCACATAAATAACTATTTATATGTATAAATAAAATTTATAATTTATATGTATAAAGTCCGTTTTTTTTTTCAAAAACCACCAACACCGCAATCTTCCCCTGCATTACAACCGGCAACGTTGCCTAGAGAGATTTTTGGTGAAAAAATAGTTGTCAAATTTTTGACATTTCTGAAAATTAGGCAGTGTTTCCGTTAAAAACTTTTCTTTTGCAGCCTGTTGGATTGCAAATCAAAGGATTTAATAGTGAAAAGACTCGGCACAACCTGAAAGGCCGTTTTGTGTAATGAAATTGTCAATTAGGCAACTAGCCTATTTGATTTTATCATCAAAAAGTCACCATCGATGACGTTGCCGGTTGTAAAGTGGTGGGAGAGTGCGGTGTTGGTGGTTTTTTAATAAAAAAACGGACTTTAATTGATTTGAGGACTAAAAAAAAAGCCTAGCCTTGACATATTGTCATATTTTGTTAAATTGCAGAAATAGTAACCAAAAAGTGCAAATTTCCGCGTTGGTTTTATTTAAAAATATTTAAAAACTAGCGTTTGCAATGAAGTTATCTGCGCTTTTCTTGTGCTTCGGCTACCGTCGCATAGATGGCGCCACGTGGCCAATGTTTACATCTCACCGTCCCCCACGATTGACGTTTCCCGATCGCGCCATTGTTGTCGAGAAAAGCGGCGAGAGCGTTGGAGTCGGTACGTGTTGGTGCGTGAACCGTTCACGTTTTTCCCATTCGCAGTTGGTACTTTCCTCGTGAACCGTTGAAATCGTCACTTTCGCGCAGAAACAGCGTCCCAGCCGGCAAATTTCCAGTGCATCGAAGGCGGCCGTGCCTAGTGAAGTGCGTGTTCCAGTGATACCCAATCATGCTGTCACGTAAACAAGAATCCATTCTAGTGAATCTTTCAGTGAAGCGAGTTGAGTGATATTTTTAGTGCACGCTTTTATGTATATCGCATCCGACAATCACCAGCAAACTGTTTAAGACGGCTTCAGAAATGGTCAAGAGGTGGGTTGATTGTGATTGACAGCGACGATATTGTTATTGATTTTGTCATGATTGTTGTGACAATAAGGGCCATCGCGGCGCCAAATGTCACGTTCGAAATACACGCCGGCTGCATTTTCCGAAAGTCTAAAGGGGCGTTTACACGACCTTCGGAGTTTGTTTGGATTTCACGCAACTTTCGTTGCCGTTGTAACGGAATGGGGACCTTACGTGACACTATTTCATCAAATTACAAATTCTATTAAAATTACGTGACTGCCGGGGGGGTAACGGCGGTTTTAATTCTAGAGGAATTTACCCTCGAAACGCTCGATACTGGGGGGATTGGGGACGGAAAACGCAGACAATCACGATATCTTCTATAAAACCAAACACATCTTCATTATTTTTCAAAAAAAGAGGGAAGCCAAGGGACAAGTTATCTAAAGCAGCCTTCTATTACCGACAGTAAAGCTGCATTTACATTGGGTACCCACGACTTTGTTACTCGTAATTGTACCAAATTAAGAGTGGGCACGTTCGGTTACCATGACAGAAATCACTTGTTTTAGCGATATGGTAGGAAATAACCACAAGATTGCGATAAAACCCAAGTTTTCCATTGTTATTTATTGTTCAATTGTTTCGGACATCGTATGTTATTTTGATCATATTTTTAATTGACAAAATTCTAAAATGGCCAACTTCCCTAAGAAATCAGTGTTAGAAAATCAGGGCAAGTCGTTTGGAATTCAGGGAAATCGCTAGAAAATCAGGGGAAATCATTAAGACATTAAAAGCAATCAATAGGAAATCAGGGGAAGTTAGACGAAATCTTTGGGAAATCAGGAGAAGTTGGGCAAAATTTTAGAGAAATCAGGAGAAGTTTTATGAAATGACAAAGAAATAAAGGGAAGTTGGACCAAAACTGGAACTGGAATTCAGGGGAAGTTTAATGAAATCACAAGGAAATAAGGGAGAAGTTGGACGAATTCACAAGGGAATAAGGGGAAGTTGGACGAAAACACTAAGAAGTCAGGGAAATTTAGACGAAGTTACATGGAAATAAGTAGAGATTGTACGAAATTACAAGGAATTTAGGAGAAGTTTTACGAAATAATAAGCAAATAAGGGGAAGTAGGACGAAATCACAAAGAATTTAGGGGAAGTTTAACGAAATAACAAGGAAATAAGGGGGAAGTTGGACGAAATAACAAGAAAATAAGGAGAAGTTGGACGAAATAACAAGGAATTTAGGGGAAGTTTAAGGAAATAAGGGGAAAGTTGGACAAAATCACAAGGAAATAAGGGGAAGTTGGATGAAATCAGAAGGAAGTCAAGTGTAGGCCATTTTTGAGAAGTTTTAACCCCTGGTCAAAACTGCTGCTGTGGTGTAAGCTACGACGTTAAAGCCAACTGCTAGTTAAAATTGGATCACACTGTGTGTATTTAGAGTACCAAGAAATGTAAATTTAATTCTAACACTACAGATAATTAAATTAGCACTTCTTGTACACCCATAAATTTTGATTCTATGGGTTCAAATTTCTTTCTGTAAAAATGGATACCTCGTTTAGCACGTGCACGTCCTCGGGTCATAATTTTTTAACAATTGCTATTGTATTTTAACTGCAATAATCCCCGGTCAGACGAATACTTTAAATAACTAATTTCAGTGATAATACCGGCACTGTTTACTCGTACATGCAATCGTTAAATATTGACAAGCGATAGGAAACTTTTCATAACATTTTAATGGCTTGTTTTTAGACGTTTCGTCACGAAGCACACACTTGGACATAATGTCGAACATAATGAACAGGGGTGACCCGAAAATCGCCCAGCTTTTCCCAACTTGATTAATGACTCATAAAATACGAATCATTTGATGGAATATACAGAAAACACGTGCTCACTGTTTTTATGATTACGGTTTCTCAACATGAAACTTGCCCCAGAAATGTTAATCACTCGCTTACACATTGATATTTTAAAAGTAAACAGTCGTGCTTTCTTAAAAGAGCGGTGTTTCGAATTTTAACCTCATTTCCATCGCTTTGTTGCAAGAGGAAGTTGAAGTTGGCAAATATTTGCACAAATTTAAAACAGATCGACTTGGTCAAGGTCTTGCGGTTGTGGTTTTTGCCCGGGAAGTAGTCGTGTCGTAGACCCAGACGTGGTATTTATTTCCCCGTTTACTCTCATTAAATTCTCCTTATTGTTTGATACTAACACTCTTTTATTTTTGTTTGAATAGTCGGCGCATTTATTGTTAGGCGCAATAAAAGTGAAGTTATGAGCATCATTCTGTGTTGTTATTGTTGGCGAACACGTTGTACATTATACAGTTGCGCGAAAAAATGCCACCACACGTTCTCGATGGGTTTCAGCTCTGTCAAACGCGGCGGTCGTGCTGTACTCCTCGGTGGCGAGTTTCTCCCGTCCCAGTTTTTGCAACATCCAAACCCCATCAATCATAAAAGAAATCAATCTTTATCCAAACATGGTAGCCACGGTTAAAAGCAAAAATAGACAAAGCGAAGTGCGCGTTGGCTTCGCTTTGTCTCTGCTCCCCAATCGATGTTTATGGAAATTTACGACAAAACCTGATAATATCAACGTAAAACAACGTCAATTTTTATTTATCGCTCGTAAATTCGAACGATACTCTTAATCACGTAAAGGTGAGGTGTTCCACCGCCGCCTTCGAATTCCTTTCTTTCTGGAAATGGGTCGTCCGGTGATTATCACCGTAAACCGGCAATTATCTCTTAAACAAACTTTTTTTGTCGTCAGCGCCGCTACCAGCAAACACTCTTCGTTATCGCACCGTCAATAATTCGCCTCGTCAATATTTAAGCTACAATTTTGTGCAAGGCTGATGAAAATTAGTTACGAAATTAGTTCTTCCACCGATGTGCTGCTTCAAGTATCTGTCCGATTCGATATTTATCAAGTATTTATCACGTTTCGTGTTGTGTGTCTGTGACGTCCCTAACGCAATTTGCGACCCTCGCACCGAAAATATGCGTTAAAAATTCATGCCGGTACGTGCCGTAAAAACGCGTAAATATTTCAATACGGCACTGTGCGATTAATATTAATCCGTCACTTTCACCGAATTAATCTCAAAAGGACGCGACGGTTTTACGCTCCAGTGGTGATTTTTTTTGTTTTATCTAGAGAGCGTTGCACTGTGGCAAAACAATGAAAACGCTGTGTTTTTGTTTTGACAAAGGTTGGGATATTTACGTCTCAAGAAGGCGACGCTTGATAAAGATTGCCGTAAATTTTAATAAAAGACCAACAATGACTTGACAAAGATGAGATAATGACTTTGAGGTGAATCATTTTTGCGCAAATCATCATTCACGGAAAAAGTCGACGCGAATTTCAGTGATTCGCAGAAAACGGAACGAATTCTTGCGAGAAAACGGCGCGGAAAGCGGAAAATACCAGATATCGGAAAACGATAAAGTAGGCCGTAAATGAAATTGACAGTGTAACATTTGCGAGAAATTCCGCGGTTGTCAATTCGACCGGCGAACAAAACACAGTCATCTGTCATTTGCATTTTCAAAATAGATATCACCGACATACGTTTAAGCAGACATATTCCAAGTATGATTAGTGAGGTGACGCCATAATTCTAATTACGCGTTAATCACCGCCTACTCTGATTCAGAACCTTTGTTTTCAAATTATTAGGGGTCACTTTTGACTATTCAGTGACCTTGAGAATTATACACCGTGTTTCAAAAAGATTTTATCTGGTCGCTCATGATTTTCCGAACAAACTAAAAAATGCCCCTTTACAATAATAATAATCGGAACATTGGTTACATAACCTCACAATAATTTATAAAAATCTTTAGGTAGACACTGATCTAGGCCAACTAGATCGCTGAAGGACAAAACAGACTCAACTTCTGCTTAATTTTGTGTTTGTGGTTTAAATTCTTTCCTTATTGACGATTTTGACGTTTGGCAAGTGTCAAGTTCAAAGCGGCAGAACTAGTTCAAACACAGTGCAATGCGAGCGGCACAAAAGGAATTACATTCCTAAGAAAACTAGATGGAAATCATTCTGAAACACGGTGTATCAAGTAGATATCACAATAGACATTTATCTAAGCCAACTAGATGACTGAAGAGACAAAACAGACTCAACTTCTGCTTAATTTTTGTGTTTGTTGTTTAAATTTTTTCTTTATGGGCGATGTTGACGTTTGACAAGTGTCAAGTTTAAAGTGACAGAACTAGTTCAAACACAGTACAATGCGAGCGGCACAAAACGAATTACATTCCAAAGGTAACTAGATTAAAATCAATTTGAAATACGGTGCATCATGTATGTATCACCGTCCATAGACAAGTTGATTATGTCGATGTTTATCTGAAAAAACAGCATTAACAATATCTGAAAATCAATAGGTAAGAAAGCTTTTAAAGCACTTTTTCTAGTTTCCGCATAATTAAGCGCGTCTTATCGTTTGTTGTGGGTTTTTGGAACAGTAGTAATCATTTAAATATTTAATGTTCGGCAATAAAAACCGTTTCGTAACAGATGTTTGTAGAAAACACCACATTTTCCGCAGCCTATTCCAATTCTAATTTTTCGGTCTTTGCGCCCGCAGGTCAGTCTTGTCGGAGGCTGTTTCGCAGGCCGTAAAATCCTTTGGCCCTCCAATCTGATACATAGTAAGCACCTAATTAAGCCCGACTTATCAAAACGGAACCATTTTGTCTCCCAGTGATAAAAACCCGCACGCAATGCTCGAAACCGCCTTCTGGAATCTCATTGTGTAGTGAATAGTAATGTGTTGAAATGATATTCAGACAATTTGCTTTTTCCTTCCTGATGAAAATATGTAATAAACATTACAACATGATGTAAACAATAAATGCAATGAGTGTACAGTTTCTAATTTGCATGAAACAATGAAACGTGATCTTCCGTGTTTCCTTCTATCTCCACCTCTTAAATCTGACCCCGAAAACTTTATGTCCGTTGGATCGAAAAACCGATCGAAAACCTTTCACCCGACACAATTTCGACGGTTTGCGACGAGAATACTTAATGTTCTTGAACAATAACCTCTTTGGGTAATGACTATGACGCGGTGATAAAAATTCTTAGCGATGGAATTCGCTAATTGCTGGGATTTCTTCGACTTTAGAACGTGACGGTATCGGAGCCAATTTCACCAATTCTTTTCGCCGCGTTTATGGTTTCGTTCTGGAAAAATCGACAATTGGACAAACGGACCTTGTTTCCGGTAACGGGACTCCAGACACGATCAAGGTGGACGGTCATTGTGTTCAAATTTCGATGGCTTTGAAGTCCGATGCGGCGCCAGGCGTTCCAAGAAGGTCTGTCTGCATTATTATTTTTTTCATACTCTGCTGCACCGACCTGTTTGTGTTGTTACCTAGGTCAACACAGCGCTATATTCACAAGGAAGTCGTACCACCATTTTTCACTTTTGACTAACGAAAGACTTTATTGTTCGCTAATTTCACATCGAAGAATAATTACACAGTGAAGACAGTAGGCGGTGCCTGTCAAGTGTTTTTTGTGGTCGAGTTAGCTCCGGGCCAAAAACGTACGTCGGTGCTCACCCCATTACAATTACCAAATGTCATAAATTTAAACAACGTATGATTAGTCCTGTCACATCCATAGGTACGCTGATTTATAACAGTATATCAGTAGTTCCACATCAGTGGCGTCTCATACCTGTGATTATCAGGAATTTTTCTAAAAAGTCCGAGATAACGGGATTGCTTCTCCGGCTCGGCCGCGCTTTCAGAAATGCGATAACTTGGTCGGAATTCGCCATCTACTGGAACTCTATTTTTAGGAATCTCCGGAATTTCTGGTAATGGAAATAGATAAGATTATCTCTTCTTCTTGCTAATATTTACGCAGAATCGAAAAAAGAAGATAAGGCGGATTTTTGTGACCACAGCGTCCGGTTTTGTGGTCCAGGAGCTCTGGGGTTGCCAAAACGAAAGTCCCTAGATTTTGTTTGCCGGGGGCCACCCACTAAAAGCGCATTTTTTCCAATTTTGGTGGTGGCCCCCATTAGTCCGTCGGCCACGTAGTGCAATTATCGTTCACTCAACCCGAAGACGTAATAGAATTAGTTGTAATTCTCCGGCTTAATAACCGGACCATTGTTTGGTGATGGAGCCTCTGCCACAGCCACACATGAAAATACCCCAACAGAGGAAGTGCAACAACTGTATCTCGAATCTTTTCTCTTTATCAGATGCAGGTGTTGCAGCACCACAACCAGGAAACGTTTTCAGGTCAACTGAACAGTTAGAAGATGAAAATAAAAGTTGCTGCAGTTTCAGGAAATGTCTCTTCGGTTCCAGACCGTTGCTGCTGCTTTTAATAGAGCGTCTTATGTAAGAATGGTAATTCTGGTCAGTCTGGAATAAACGTGGAGTCGCGGCCTATTTACGGTCTATTAACATCAAGGGTCGATAACCGGATATCTCGAAAGCGCGATCAGTTGAAACGAGCAGGGAAGTTTCGTGGGGTGGCCATCCTGCGAGTTCAAAAAGTCAAATTTGAATTGCCCCGGGCAGAGGTCAATGATTAAAACCACGCGCTGGTGATAAAATACAATGTAGTCTAATTTAATTACCAATTTTTTCAAATTCGAGGTTATGACACGAATTTTCGCGATTTGGTGAAGGTACAGTTAGTCCCACTTTGAATAAAAAATTGCAATCATAACTCAGATTTTCGTGTCTAGGGAATTTTGATGGTTATCGCGGATTGCTTGATTTTGCGTGTTACAAATTATGTGGATCAACCCCTACTGAGAGGTCATAGCCCACTTTTGGAACAGTAAATAAGAAGAATTCTAGTGAGATATCCATCTGGGCCACACGCGAAGTTGCGAATTTTAATTATTTGTTTTATTTGATTATAAAGGATTTGATGTAATCTTCGCGTGCTGGGACCAGAGATTGTTAGGAAAGGCGGCTGTGGTTGTAACGTGGGAGACCCCGCGAAAAAATGACAATTAGCCTCCTCGATTGACCCAGTTTGAATCTCCCTGAGCTTTTTAATATCAACGCCCACTCAAAGGAATCCAAATTTAACACCCCAGCTTGTATTACCAACACCACGCTAAAACTCCCCGTATTTAGCCCACTTGATGATTACCGTCCCTATAATTAACCCACACTTGACATTTTTGCGTTCATTCGGAAAGGTTTCAACCTCTGCACTTTTAGCGAAATTCCGTAATAAATCTATATCCGTGCCATTTCGCGGGATTCTATTCGTTTATTTAAAACAAAAACGTAATCCTGCATAATTAAGTACAAATCAATAATCTAAACCGATCGAAACGTTCGCAAAACCGCAGAACCACCCCCGTTGGTTCCGTCTGCGCAACGGGAAAATCGGCGGGCGGTGGAAAAACTATCAAATCCTATCGAGTTACAGTTCGCGAGACCATGAAACCGAATCTTCAGGCGGCAATGGATCAAGATGTCAAAGGACCGGGTTTGTTCTAGGGTTTTAAATTTCGCGCCAGCCACAGTTGGGTTGGTACAACTGGTTGGACGGGCCCGAGTGAGCACCCCTGCGTGACCCCGCGTATAATTGCATTTGTGCATTCTGTAATTTCCTCGTAATTTAATGTGAATTTTATTGTCACAGCTCTCTTGACCCGCGGCATGATTCATCTCACAGGGAAAATTCTAATTGTTGGGCGTGACCAGGCGACTTGATTCGTCGCTAATTACTGGTTTTTTTGCAGATCGGATGGCACCGAATCTCCCATACTAGAAGAACAAGAGAGTGCCAACTCGGAAAAACCAAAACAGCTTGTAAAATATGGAGAACTAGTCATTTTAGGGTGAGTATATTGGTAGTAAGGTTTCGGATTAAGTGACAGTTCTAAGTTTTCGGAGTCACTTGTACCAAACTTTATTGGGTCAGCGGTTTCCAGACGGTAATCTAGTTTGCTGCGGAATTTTTAATTGACGAACAAGGCGAGAAACTGTTGCTTTCTACTATGCGGGTAAAAGCCGCGTCGCACTTTCATTGTCATTAAAAACAGTTAACTATTTTTTGTTCCTTTTTGAGCAGATACAATGGTTTTCTACCTCAGGGCGATCGGGGGAGGAGACGGAGTAAATTTGTCCTTTACAAGAGGCCCACAGCGAACGGGGTCAAAAGGTCAAGGCATTACGTCGTCCAGACGCCTCACTCTTCACAAGCCATTTTGGATGCCAATCAGCACTCGATATCGTACACACTGTCCAGAAACCACGCCGTTATAGTAGAGTATACAGGGGATGACGACACCGACATGTTCCAGGTAAATAAAGGGTGGCCCAAAGTACACAACGACAAACAGTTGAGCGTCTCTGTGTTGAGTTGGCTTTGATTTTGTAAATAACACTGGCCGACAAAATAAAAGTTAAATCATGTAGGCTTGATAAAAATTAGTGTACCCTATGTAATTTTGATCGGAAAACACGATGGTGACCTTGAAATTTTTCCAGGACGTCTAGATTTTGAGATATGAAAATCTTCTCAAAATAGTGTGTGCAGAATATTATGAAAATCGATGAAACCGTTCTCAAAAATAAAGATTTTATGGTAAAATTTTCGGAACTACGAGTACATATAAATTTCTGTCGTTTTCATTCATCTAACCATCTGGAAGTCTTAGTTTTAAATAAAAATAATTTTTATTGCAGATTTGTAGTGGGCTGTCCACGTTTGAAGTTATCGTTGGCACAAACTCTCTTATTCTACTAAAAAGTTAAAAGTTAAAATTTATCCAAATTCTACTTAATTGCGAGGTAGAATTTTGAATTAGTCTAAATTACGTTCGATAGTCCTGACTCAGATTGCAGTTGTCATAGATCACATAGATTACATAGTTGTCATAGATTGCAGTTGTCATCACAACAATGAAAAGCTACAAAAACACATAATTCAAAAATCAAACACTTTTATTACACTGATTATTTTTTCGTTTAAACTTTTTTCAGAAAATTTTGGTATCCTGGCAGTAATGAGCATTTTGTTTTTTTTTTTCATACCAAATTAAAAAAAAAACATTAGATTTTTTTTTCTATTCTATAATTTTTTTTTTCGAAATAAGGTAAGTTCCGAAGTAAATTTTTTTTTATGAAAATTGACTCAAAGTCATATTTTAAATGTTACTTAATAAATTGTTTTTACATAATTATGGGTATCATGGTAACAAAAACATATTCAGTTCACCGTTTTTGATATAAATAAACACGAAAAAAAATGTAGATTTTTTTTTTTGGTATTATTCTTCACCTTTTAAGATCTTTTCAATAGAAATAAGTGATTATCTTGAGTTTTTATACAGGCTGTCCCAGAACTCGCGCCCCAGAGAGAAAGGGCTTATGGAGCCAACAATTCTGAACCAAAATTTTAAAACTAAAATTTTGTAACTCAAAAAATAATCAAGATAAGACGAAAAACGGTAGCCAATCCCGAACCTGAAGAGAATTTGAAAATCAGTAACTAAGGACACATCTATTATTCGTGGTCATATGAGCATTAGGATGGCCTTTTACTCCACTCCTCGAATAAGGTTTCGGGATTGGTTGTTAATTTTTTATCAGTTTTCGAATACTATTAAACTTAGTCAATTTTTGTTTTGAAATTTTCCATCTGTATTGCTGTCGGCACTCTTCCTTATTCTCTGGGGCGCGAGTTTTGTGACACCCTCCTGTATATCTCAAAAACTGCAGGTGTTTGAGAATTTTTAAGGTCACCATTGTATTCAGGGGATCAAATTACATAACATCAACTTTTTAGGCCGACAAAAATCGTGTTGGCCAGGGTAATTTGACGTTTTTTTGTTTATTTTCAGATTGGGCGCTCTTCGGAGGCGCCCATCGACTTCGTCGTCATGGACACAGTCCCTGGTGATAAAACCGGCGAAACGCGGGTCATGCAAAGTACAATTTCCAGATTCGCGTGTCGAATTTTATGCGATAGGAAAAACCCAAAAATCGCGAGGATATACGCTGCTGGCTTTGACACCTCAAAAAACATTTTCCTGGGGGTACGTTCGTAATTTCGTCCATTAAATTTCCATCCGCAGTTGGCGCTGAGAATAAAATGCATGTCGTAACTAGCACCATCGCAGCAATAGTTGAGCGATTTGACAGCCAAAAGTGGAAATTTATTGGAATCGATCCACCCAGTCTGACGACCCTAAGACATTAATCCAACTAACAACTATTTTCCTTAGGAAAAGGCAACGAAGTGGCAAGAAAACGGCCGCGAAATCGACGGTTTGACCACCAACGGCGTCCTGATTATGCACCCGAAAGGGACGTTTTGTGGGGGCGACGGAAAGTGCAGTTACTGGTTAGAAACGTCAGTCGGAGGCGGCGTTTTCTCGCTAAGGGAGTCAAGGTCGGCGCAACAGAAAGGCCAAGTTGTGGACAATGAAAGTAACATTTTGGAAGACGGAACTTTGATTGATCTGTGCGGGGCAACTTTGCTGTGGAGGTCGGCAGAGGGACTTTCAAATTCACCGGTAAATAATTCTGTTGTTTGGATTGGCATCACTGCACTGTAATTTCACAGCCCACTTCAGCGACTTATTGAAATTCGAGGGGGCTGCGCGGTATTTTTAGATAATTTCGAAATGACTAAGATTTTAATTCAAGGCCATAACGCGAAAATGCACTCTTAGGTTTATAAAAGTGGGGTTATGTTTACATTCCGATCAGATTTATTAGTCGTTCAGACGCATGAAAATAAACAAGCGAGCTGAAATTATTAAATCCGACACTTTCAGGACGAAGTAATACACAAAGTCGTCTTAGAAATTAGGTTTTGGCCCGTTTTACAATGGCAAGGAAGTACAATCGCGCTCAAAAAAATCAAGGACGGTGAAATTTTAGCTGATTAATCTTGGTTTCAAGTCGTGTGATAATTTTTTATTTTCTTACGACCCCATATGAAAGTGGAATACATCACTTTTATATGAGATCATAGAAAAATAAGTTTTCGAAAAAAAAAGAAATTAACTGTTGTCAAGACTTATTTTCTTCCTGATGATGGAAGGTCGTAGGAAAAATAGTGTACATAACTCGTCGGAAAGTGTTCTTTTTTTTGCACTCGTGTAATATCTGCATTCACACTCGTGCGAAATTGGTCACTTTCCGTATTTGTTATGTAAATATCTGCCGTAACCTATGAGAATTTATTTGTCAAAATGACAGGTCTGCAATCTTGCTATACTGGGATACAAAAATCAGTTACAGCAACTCATTCCTGACGTGGCCATAATTAGATGATAATGAAGCAAATGTTGGCAAAACGGGAGTATTCCTGTGTCTAGAAAGAATTTTTGAATCAATTTCAAATTTGACACGTGTCACAGTGGCATGTCGGAAAGACGGATTCAGCATGCAATAATAGTGTCTACATGAACATCTCAGTTTTGGAAGTGGTTATAAGAACATCTTGTTTTAGTTTTTTGGTCGTCACTGAAAAGATTTTTTTTCTTTTTAACTGGTAGATTTAGTCGATATTCCCATACGTTTCTAGATAAAATAAACACACTTAGACTTCAATCAACCGCATCTAAGTAAATAGCTGAAATAAATATTTATTTAACTCGTTGGTAAAACGAAAAAACGTGTCCCCTTTGTTGACTTGCTCCTTTTCAGAGTAAAAGAGACCTGGAGCGCGAGATCGACGAGATCAACGCCGGCAGACCGCAATGTCCCGTCGGTTTAAACACTTTGGTCATTCCGCGAAGAGTCACTCCAAACGATAATTTACAGCAACCGTACGTCTACCTGAATTGCGGCCACGTGCAGGGGCTGCACGACTGGGGACAAGAGGAGGGCGCTAGACGCTGTCCTATATGTCTCGAAGTAAGTGTTTTATGTGTGGAGATGTCGTTTTAATGAGTTTTTGCAGCTCGGACCTGTCGTCAAAGTGTTTATGGGGTTGGAGCCTGCGTTTTATGTCGATTCGGGTCCCCCAACTTTCGCCTTCAATCCGTGCGGACACATGGCCACCGAAAAAACCGTAAAGTGAGTATACGTGAGCTGCACGTCCACAGTTCGCCGGAAGAGAATTTTACTCGAAGAAAATTGCTCATGAAAACGGAAACCAACAATGTGTTCTAGAGCACCCCCTCTTTCTAGAGAAGTCAAATTTTAAATCATCGTAGGTTGAATTACTTACAATTTGTAAATTTAAGTTTCATTAATTCCATTTTTTTTTTAATTTTGGCAAAATAATTTAAGTTTTTTTTTATATGCACATGTTTTTTAAAGCAATTTTGACAATTTAATATCAGTTTTTTTCTACAAAATTAACACTTGTTGCAAAATAGTTGCAAAAAACAAAAGTGGGAATCGCTGTGATTTTTACCTCGAGTTTTACAGTTGGCCTCGACAGAATGTTTAACTTCCTCGAATACTGATAACAGTCAGTATTCTTAGTGGCATACAGCCATTTCTGCTTTCTTACTTAACGATTTTTTGTCACATTTGGGTTAAATCACAAATAAAACTGTTTAGTTCTGAATGGATTACAAAAATTTAATATGCAATTACGGATTGTCCTATAAATGTTCTATAAAATTAAAGTAATGGTAAGTTGGTGTGAATCGTCAATAATTTTTTAGTACAGTCAAAATCTCTAGAATGTCCGCTTTATTCCACTTTGCCAAAGTTAAATACGAGTGAAAATTAGAAAATTCCCCAATTTTCATAGCTGTAACACAAAAATTACAAAAATTACAAATTTTAGTGCTGGATCTCTGGTGGATGTCCGAACATTTTGCTTCCTCTTGAAAATTAAATTTTCCAATAATTGTTTTTTGCTCTACAATTTTGCAATTTGGTAGAATTAATACACGGCTCAAAAGTAGTAGTTTTCCCAAAGTTCATGCTGTAGCAATAAAATTACCGAAATTTTAATGATGGGTGTCGGAAATTTTTGCTTTGTTTAAAAAAAAAATTGAAGTCTGTCTTTCGTTCTAGAATTTTGTAATTTATTAAATTAATACATAATTTTAAACGGCTAAGTTATCAAAAGTTTAAAAAATAAGAAAAATTTAATATTGATACTCAAATTTTTATAATTTTTTAAAATACAGTGAACATTCGATATAGTCACCTTTGATATAAGAAACGTTTGATTTAAGCAACCTTTGATATTGTCAACTAATTTAGTTTCTGTCATTTGATATAATCACAACAACTGTCAGTCGCTAAAATAACCGTGTTAAAGATGCAAAAACAGAGGACAGTGTTTATCGTTCTGAAGGAAGTTCCTGCTATTTTTTTCTTAAATTTTTTTAATGTTCTTTCCTTTTCTTGTTTTATCTTACTGTTTGTTCTTGCTTTTGACAATTGGTATTCTTCGTAGTTTTCTATACTTGTATTTGCAAGGAATTTCTTTAATATTTGTTTCTTGTCTTTTATTGTTAATTTTTCGTTGTTTGTTTACTAACACTAATAATATTAATATTTTTTACTATTTTACCTCTCTTTGTTTGTATAGATTCTGATTGAGTACCGTCAGAAATTGTCTTTAATTTGTGACTCTTTCAGTTTATACCTCTTTCGTTATTGTTTATGCTCGTTACCTTGTCCCATATTTCTTAATTATTTATTATTGATTTTTCGTAAATATAATTTTTGGTAAATTCTCCGGGTTGTTTTGTGCATATTCGGTGTATAATGTAGCTGTTTTTTATCTTTAGGTTAGCTCTTTTGTCCTTTCGGTGTCTGCATATACATAAACTTACCATAATATTATTTTTTAAATATTATCTATCCATTTCGATATAATCAAGATTTTTGATTAAAGCAACTGTTCTAAAAAATTGTTTTCAGACAGGGTGGCTATATCAAATGTTCACTGTAATAGTAATTCAACCTAAGATGATTTAAAATTTGACTGTTTTTGAAAAAAGTGGTGCCCTAGAACACATCGTTGGTTTTCGTTTTCAGGAGCAAATTTTTGAACTGTGCGTCTAAATCGTCACTTTCAGATATTGGGCCAATGTAGCGATTCCGCACGGCACGAACGGTTTTCATGCGGTGTGCCCGTTCTGTGCTTCGCCCCTTTCGGGCTCCCCCGGTTACGTTCGCCTAATTTTCCAAGACAACGTGGATTGAACGAAGTTTGCGGAGCTGTAGCGTAGTTTACCAAAGCTTTATTTATATCGCTACGTTATCTTATATTTTGTATGTGTAGTCGGTTTTAGCAGTCCTAATTATGTATATTTTCGAAAATCTGGACAGGAGAAACACGTTCAGAAGTTATTTTTTGATGAATGAGTATCTGTAATTATGTATATACTTGCACTTGTGGTGGTACATACAGTGGTTTTGAATAAGACTTTGATATCGAATTTAGAAGAGTCTAGGAGTTTGTACCATATCATGTTTTTTAAGGCGGTTGAAAACAGTTGCGTTAAGTGCAAATGCGTGAATTGTTAAGACTGGTTAGGATTTAGCTTAAAATGATAAGTATTTACTATAAATCGACCTGTTAATGCAATGTTTCATTACACCCCCAGTCAGTTTACCAGAACCACACTTGTTACTAATTAAATGAATATTTTTGTAAACTTGAACTCTCGGGGAAGTTGTACTCTACAATTACAGAACCCGCGCGCTCAACATCTGAAGGCTCATTCACACTCAACCAAGTTTGGTTTACATGTAAATAGAACGACTTCCATTCTACAATACAATTTCGAAACGTTTGTAATTGCCGGAGTACAAATTACCGCACCCGTTAAAATTATTTTCTTTTTTTTCGTGATTTCTGTTAGTCACTTTTTGTACATATTGTAGCCCTTAAGTTGAAATTGCCGTAGGTAACATTTAAGCTATTATAGTCCCACGAAATGAATTTATCTGTGCCTGGATTCACTAATAAAAAAAATAAAAATCGAGACTTTTTATTTTTTCTGACAACACCTTGTCGACGTAGGAACAATCGTACTGGAGAAAATGGACTCCTTTCATTGATAGCACCACAAGCTCGGCGACACCGTCTTCCAACAAGTCTTCATATTTCAAGCTGATGATGGGCGAAGCGAACATTTTCAGTTCTTCTAAGCACCAACCTTTGTCTTGGTGGTGCTTATACATCATTATTTCCTTAAAATAAAATTGAAGTTGGCACCACTGAATTGGAAGAACTTACTTCGGAGCTGTTTCCTATCAGAATTTCCACGTTTCCGTCCAAGTCAACATCCGCAACTTGGCAACATGTCAAAACGCAAGTGTAGTCGTGTCTTGGCAAAGACACGTAACTACTCAGACCATAAGTTTGCACGTCTCTAAAATACAGAAGTAGAAGTAGTTTGTAATTATAGTTTGTAATTATTTTCCTCTCACTTGAATAAAATTGGAGGGAGAATTGTGTTGACCACCACCAAATTCAACGCGCCTTTTTCAGTGAGTCGCCCTGTATCTAAATTTTCCAAAATGTCACCCACCGGCAGACACGCCTCATCAGAATACAACTTCAAATGCGAGATGTAATTATTGAGTTTCGTGGAGAAATTAAACAGTAATTTGTTAGTTTTCGTACAAACTTTCGTCACGCGGACATAGCCGCACTCGCACGCCACTGCAGTAAATCTCCTGAAAAATCATCGCTTGATACGCCACTGGTAAACGTCAAAGTGACAGGTCAGTAACCTCACTTTTTACTTACTCGGAGAAATCGTCGTTGGTGTAGATATCCAACCAGACGACAGGACTGGGGGTTTTGACAAACTCCGGGAAAAATTCCTTATTGTCTACTTCTTTATATAAATGATCCGTGGTGTGTTCCCGGTAGACGTGGACTTGGTTGTCGCTTCCAGACAACAAAAACACGATTTCTTTCCCCACGATTTTGTCTTCTTCCCAGATAACTAGATCCGTGTGGGTTAGTTGGTAAGGGGTGAAGCTGAGCTCCACGTTGAGGCAATTTTGCGCGATATTGTCGATGTTAAAGTCGTCAGTTTCCTCCCATTCTGAGTAAATGTTCAGATAAAACTCAAAAGAGTCTAATAAAGTGCTGTTCTAAAAAACAGGGATTATTGTCAGGGCCTATAAAACCGTTTTTTACTTTAATTATTGTTATTCCTATCACGAACTCATTTTTTGTCGCCGATTTGTTAAATGCGTCCACAGAGATAATCTCGGCACCACCTAAAAACGGTTTACTACAGCGCAATGCAATCATTTGAAAGGTAAATACTTGGAATGTAAGTAAAAGAGACTTCTTTGGTGGTCGGAATGAGCCCCCCAGCAGACTCCTGGTACTCTATACAGAAGATATCGCGCTTCAAAGAGGCCACCAGAAGTTTATGGGGGCAATTGGCTGCCTGTAAATGGGTCATGGTATAAATGTTGCCCTGCGATGGTAAATTGAAGTAGTGCGTTTCTTTCAGCTTGTTCATGGCTCAATTTTGCGATTTAAACACTAAAAAGGCAAGAACACAAGTTTTTGACAGCTGTCAGAAAGTGAGGCTATGAGCTATGTTCACAGTTGTTTATCGTTAAAGGTTTAAAAAAAGGCGGTTTGGTTTCAATATTTGGACTTGCAGCTTCCAAAATTTAACTCAACACGTCTTTGTTGCATTTTATAGCGGTTTGTCGATTTGATTTTACCCAAATAATTATAAAATTGGGGTAATATCGGTATCTTGATGTAATATACCAAAACTATGGATAGATGGCGCCACCATAGATCGACCAAAAATGTTTGCGGCCAGAAAAGACTTACGTTAAGGCCGCTTTTGAAGCCTAAAAATTCCATGTTCAGTTTAAGTCGCCTAAAATTTTGTTTATAAAAGTTTTTCTGAGGGAAGACGCGCCTTAATGGCGCAACTCTGGCCACCTAGGGAAAATGCGTCCAATGGAGAAAGGAGTGGCCCAGTAATATCCCATAATTTCATATATTTCTTATATACATGAAGAAGCGCGTCTTTGTTATGTACAACTTCAGCTTAGTCTCTACCAAGCAATAAAAAACATTACATATCAAGTCAAAGTAGGAAAAGTCTTAACAATCTACTCAACATTAGTTCGCTCGCAATAAATAACTCACAAAGTTGCCACTTATTCCTAAAATTTCATATCACAATTTCAAATATAAAAAAACGTCAACAGTCCACATTTTCAATGTGTTTCTAAAACAAACCAAACACGGGAATGTTTGTTAAGTATCTAGGAAACTATCGAGGTTAGCTCCACGTGACGTCGTAGCCTTTCCAGTTTAAGTTTGGGGCTAAATGCACCATTCGGCCGCCGTAGTGGAAAGTCACGATTCCTTTATAGGCAGTGCGGGGCACACCACTCTAAAAAATAACAAATTAGATCGGGATTTTCACCCCAAAAAAATACCTTGAAGTCATCCATGAGCCCCAGTTTTTTGGTAATCAGCTTATATTCTTCTTTTGTGCGATAGATGATCCGAACGGGTCCTTCGTGGGCGACCTTCCCATCTTTCAACTCCTGGTAACTTACTATCACGCTTTGGTAAACATCTTTAATAAACTCCCTATCATACACATCTTTTACTAAATAACTTAAATTCATTTTCGTAAAAGGCACAAACTTTTCGTTCAGTTTAATGTACTTTAAGTGCTTCTCGTAGAACATGCCGCTGAAAACAAACAATGAACCCTAAGGAGCAATTTTCCGGGAACCTACTTAGAAACTCCCGTCTTCCCGAACGTCCTGGTCCTGGAAAGTTCCGGTCGAATGCACGCTCTCCCTTTCCTTTGCATGGGATCGCGAATCCAATCGTCCCAATACGCTCTGGGCCACTTGGTGTACAACTCCAACCATAACGCCTTGTTGAGCATCCAGCCCAAACCGGGGAAGAAATCCGTTCGGTACAACAAGTCGGAGCGGTTTTCGTTCACTAGACCCTCTTTTCCGTTGTCGTTCCATGCGGAAACGCACCACAGCGACTGGTCACGCATTAAAATGGGATAAGTGCCTAGGAAATACTCGAAGAAGTCGGGGGCGACTTCCAGGTCGTCTGCAACGAAAATGAGAGTCAAAGGAAGACGCGAGCGCGAAAAACACCTTCGACTATAATAACAGTGCTGAAATTGAAATTGAAAAACATTTGGTTGAGGGCCCATCCGTAATGGCGCGCGATTTTGAAATACCCTTTGAATTTTTTTTCTTTCGGGGGCACCTGGATGTCGGATTGGTCGGGTTGCTGGATGAGAGACACTTGAGAGCCGTATTTTTTTATCGTTTCAGTGGTTTCTTCATGATTGCAGTCCTAGACACAACAATTACAAAAATAGAGATGAGGCTATGGAGCGAATTACTTGTGAGACAATGATGGGAAACTTGTCGGGGTCCGGGCGGTATTGTATCAGTCTATCTAAGCATTTACTGACGCTGACTCTATTGCACGCGAATACTAGAATAGGTAATTTAAAGTCATGGAAGTCCTTCTGTTTATTGCTGCCTGTCTCTCCTTGAGTCTTCTTCCAATCCAGCAGGCGTTTCGCGTCATGGATCATGTCACTGTTGATTTTGAACTGCTCTGATATGCTTTGTTCAAGAAACAAAATCTGCTTGTCGACATTTCCGTTGCTCTCGCTTTTGGTTGTCAAGTGAGTCAAAAAGGCAAAATACAAAAGCAAAGCCCAAATTACTAAAAAAGATCCAAGGATTAAATTTGTGCGTTTCAGTCGCATGTTCTCGCTATTATCTCACGATGTTCCAATACTACAACACTTGAATTAGTAATACGATGAGACAAAAAAGGGGCTATCATACTTGCAAACTCATTATTTTTGATTTTGATCACTTCCGGAGTTTCATCACATGGCGGACGTTCTATTGTTACTGCTCAACAGCGTATTGGCGTTAAACACGTAACATTTTATCTATTCAATGAGATTTGGGGAGCTGGGAAGAACGAAGAACGTCACGACTGACAGGTGCGCGACCTACCCTGCCGGCCGACACCAAAAACTCACAAAAACTCTTTTTCTCAATAAAACCACCTCTGGAAAACCTCCCCAATAACTTACCCCCTTCTACTTGAGTCAACTTTACGCAAAAAAAAACCCGAATCGACTTAATTCGAACAAAAACACATCGAGACCTTCACTCCGCCATGTTGGTACCTGTCACCTGTCACCTGTCACTATCATTATTTTAAGGTTAAGTCGATGTAAACAGTTCAAGCACCCCAAAATGCAGCAACGCGAGGAAAAGCAACTCGAGACTTCCCTGGAGTCGATAAATCAACGAGTCAACGATCTGAAGTCTTCAATCGCCTCAATGATATTCAAAATCGAAAACGAGTATGAAACTATCAACTGGCCCACCTTCTTGGACAATTACGCTCTGATCTCAGGACAGCTCACGTCTCTTTCGAAAGTTTTGAGCCATGACAAGTGCCCGGCGCTCCGCAACCTCACAGTTCTCCCCCTGATGTTGTCTCCGGAGCGCGACGACCAGCTTGCCCAAATGACGGAGCACCGCGTTACAACTTTCGCCCATGATCTAGTCCCGGATTATCTCCGCACAAAATTGGAGCCTATGGCTGAGAGTAAAATGATGCAACTCGAACATAAAGCGTCAACGCTCACGTTTGATAACGCGCAGGTTAGTACCGTTAAAACCGAGTTGGGTTCACAATTTTTTCTTGTAGAAACAAATCACGGCGTACCAGAAGGTGGTGTCGCACGTGTGGGAATTAGTGAATAAGGCGAAGGAAGAATGGGAAGTGGAGTCAAGTGCCCGTGGGAGCACCCAACAGAACTCTAGTGTTGCCGACACGCATCTCCTTGTAGCTGCCGTGGGGATGGGCAAAGGGTTGAAGATGGGCACGGCGCCGAATGGGCAACCTAATCAAACTTCGGGAGGGATGATGGTGGCGCCGCAGGGGAGACCTGGGCAGCCCCCCGGACAGCCTTCGATGCCGCCGAGTACTCAGGCGATGACCATGAATAAGGCCCCGTCGGCGATTAAAACTAATATTAAGAGTGCCACGCAGATTCACCCATATGGGCGCTGACTGATTTTTTAACTTGTTTGGAGATATATTTATTTATTAGATAATAAACTTACAAAAATAACTAAGTATAACAGTGGAAACAAAGATTAACATTTAATAGCATGAGTAGAGATTATAAAAAAGCATTTTAGATTTAAAACTATTCTATCAACAACTGATGAAGAGGTGATTAGATGGTCGGAACGGTGCCTGATGGCGTTTTCCACGTAAGTACTGCAAAACTGATAAGTTGACGATTCTAGGCTACGAATATAATAAAATATAAAACGTATAACATTTACACTTAATACTTGATAGTCCAGTCGAAGAAAAAGGAAAACAATTGGAAAACTCTTGAAACATAACGCGACCGGACGCAGTACGTATAGTACGCAATAAAAAAAATAAAATAACAAACAACAAACAAAATACTCTTGTGCATAATATTGCAACTATTCTATGGGTTTCTTTTCCGCAAATGGCAAGAGAATTTCCTAAATTTTTGTTCCCTATATACAGGTGAAAGTCCCCCCAGACTTGGTTCTACAGCATCACAGTTAAAACCACCGCGCCCCTCGCCTCGATCAGCCCATTTTGTTGGCACTTTTGCGGCTGCACTACAAACCCCGCCATAAAAACCAACCCAGTCCGGGGGAACTTAACAATAAAAAGAATTCAACTTTTTATACTCTCTAATTTCAATAAAATTTCTTTTTAAAATACTGACCAACAATAATATGTACATTGTTTCTACGTTTGCTTGCGTATTTATATAATCCAACTCGTTATATTTCTTTTATGTATTGCACAATTAAATCACCGAACGCAATTAAAATGGGGGTGTCTTAATAAATTATTCTACAAAAGACGTTCCGAAAGGCACCTCAGTTGCATTATAATCCAAGAAAGCAACAGTGACGTCAGTCAGTACTTCAACGGAATTAGACTTAACGAAAACAAAAAAAAAAACAGAGTATTACGCAGATAAGAGATTGTCTAGGCGAATATAGCTGCCACTTAGTCGGGAGGAAGATAGCTGAACAACTTGAATTTGTTGCGAATGTGTGGTCGGACATCCTCTTTCTGAAAAAAAAAAACGGTACTTACAATAGGGATATCGCACATTTGTAATAAGGGCTTTTTTATCTTTTTCTACAGCCGTGAAAAATAGAGATTCCTAAACCACAATAATTGATATGGTGAAAAAAAAACTATTAAAATTTACTGAAATTGTACATTATTTAGTTTTGGAACGATTTGAGTCTCGTATTTGGTAATGAAACTAGCAAATTTGTAAGCGCTCGTTTACTTATCAAAGTAAAGAATTTACTCGCTTTTACTGCTCATGAAAGCAAGTGAGCATCTGTTAAGTATTGTTTGATGTACCTGGTGAAAAATATACACAAGAAATGTGCCCTTTTATATTCAAAACAAAATAATATGCATTATGTGATGGTAAATAATGAGATGTTTACTAATAAAAATGTCGCATAAGGGCGCTGATACAAATTTTATGCGATACGCCTATAGTGCTCGGGCCCCGCGTTGGGCGCCAACTCACCATTTGCACTAGATCTTCTAAAAATGGTAACAACTTCATGAGTTCCGAATCGGTCCTGTCCACGAACCAGCTCTCAATAGGTATTCCATTGTTCAGCTGCAAAAATTAATTAGTTTCTGGTCGAACCCCTCAAGTAGTTTCTTACGTGGTAACCGAAGGCTTGCGGTGAGTTGTCAATAATGATCGTCTTCGACAAATCCCTGCCTAAAATCGACAGATCCTTGATGTAGTTGCCGTTAACGCAAACGCAGTGCTCCCTGAACAACCGATACTTGATCCACTTCCGCTCCGGATCCAACAAATTCAGCAATTTATCCGCGTACACCCTTTTCGAGGCCGTAAACAGGATAACTTCAAACATCTGAGATACTTTTTCCATAAACTCCCGGAAGTATGGGCGCGTACGAACATAAACCGTATAGGAACAGTCTTGGAAGAGGACAGGAAAATGGAAACTGGCGTCCGACAATTCCTGTAAGCTGCAATGGACCAAGGTCTCGTCCAAATCCAGGACCAGACTGAATTCGGGACTGGACCGCGTCTTCAAAGGGAGAGCTGGACATTTCGAGCGCATGTCGAAGGTTAAGGGAGGAAGGTGCTTGATGAAGAGGTACGGATCGAACGCCTCCCAGGTGTCCTCGACTTCCACGTGCTCGGGCTGCTTGTCCAAGCGGTCTTCGGACTCGGGGGTAATGTTAGAGATCATGTGGCCTTCAAAAACTATTATATACTCAGCTCGCTTCGCTCGCTGCAAACTTACCATCGGGCATAGTGACCGGATAGAGCGTGGTGTAGTCGTATACATTCCCCATATTCCCTTGCGCCATCTCTTCGTCCAGCATATTCGTGAATTCTTGGGTGTTGACGTTGTTCAAATCGTTGACATCAAACTGGACGTCCTGGTAGTCGTCCCTGAGAGCCCCATACTCGTAATACATCGTCTCGCAGATCTTTTCCGAGAAAACATCAAAACCGTACTTGTCGCAGGCTTTCTTGTCCGTGACGTGGAACTGCATATTGGAGGTGTAATCCTGGTTCAGAGTCTCTTCGCACGCCATCGTCAAGCCCGCGTTAAAATTAGAATATTCAATTTCTTTGGGAAGATCAGAATTTAGAACTAGTTCTGGTGTTTTCTCATAAGACGCAGCGTTGTTGGCTTCAAAGTACTCGAAACATTTCAAATCGACCTCCAAATTGGGGCTCTCGACAGCCTTATCAGGGCCGTACTCCGGAACCACCTGTGCCTGATAGTTCTCTTTACATTCGTCGGAAAGAGGTGGCGTGTCGACTTTCTTCTGCTTTACGCCGCTGGCTTTGTTCTTTCGGACTTTTCGAATGCGGTTCAAGCAAATGGCGCGGATGTTTTTCCGTTTTTCACTGCGTAGCCACATTTTCCCAATCCATTTATTTAGCTGGAAAGAATTTCGTTTAGTTTTTATTACGGAGGCGGCACCGTCTTCACCCGACCCAATGTAGGCGTGCCCTTAGGCGCCTTTCCCCTATGATCAGGCGTCCTGGGTTCCCGCCTTGTCAAAAATCAAAATAAACCCAAAAACGCGCCTTCAACCCGCGAAAATTCATCGGAAAACTACTCGACAAACCCAATTCTTGCGTAAGGAAAGCCTTCGCGGTGTGCAAAGCTTGTTTACAAACATTTTTCGGCGTTTAAAGTGCAGCAAAATTTACCACCTCGCTGGCGAAACGCGCGATTTCTTACAACAAACGACTTGTTTGCTTACCTTGCGAGTGATGCGCGCACTTTTCACGCTGTGACTTCAAAGTCTCAAAAGTTTTCATTTTCGGAGAAATGATGATGCCGTACACAAAGCACTATATCAAAATGGCGTCCCACGCGATTTATATTGATAGTGATGGCGTGCGCATGCGTCGGAGGCACGAACGCAGGTTGACGAGACAGGTAAAAATGCAGGTGAATTTCGTGGATGATTTTTTATGTTTCCAAGAAATCGAAGAGGGGACAAGCGGCGCATGCATTTCTAACCCTTTGACCTGAACGACCGCTAAATGTCAAAATCAAAACAATGCAGCGAAAGGTTCGACGACCAACGAAAGGACGGAAAAAACACCAGGCGACGTGGCCTTGGGACGGCCTTTTCGGCCTTTTACGCAGCCTTTTCGGCCTTTTACGCAGCCTTTTCTCGACAATCCACCGGCCCCAAAGACTTTCGCGACTATTCTACATTATTTATGGTGATCCACCCCTGGATTGGGGGTGAAAACGTCGAAACAACGAAGCCCCATTGGGCACCATCACAAAAAAAGTCACCAAACCGGAATTTGTTTTTTTCGAATTTTCTGTAAATAAATAGCATTCTCAAACGACGCTGAAACTGCATTTCCTCAATCCCAGAGATTCCATTTCACCGATGTGACCAACCGCGGAAATTTCCAAAAGTTTCAAGAACCTCCTCCAAAGTGGGGTTATGTTATTGTTTATATTTTTTTCATGCATTCGTTGTATCTTCCATGAAGCCACGAAAAAGTCACCGTCGCGGTCTGTTGGCCAAAATGCATTCGAATGAGACACTGAAGGCGCCAGCTAATCGCTCGCTTTTGCCTTGTTGGCAACTTTCACCTTTCCTCTAGCGTTAGAAGTCCCGTTATTTTCGTGTTTACACCATGCAGGGAAGGTGACGTTCTCTAAAATGGCCTTTGACTCAACAAATCCACCAAAAAGGTAAACATTCAAACAACCACAATAAAAAAGACTAAAAGATCATTTTTTCCAGCTCCTGGTGGCTCATTTTTGGGTCAATTTGCGCCCTCACAGTTGCCACAAGGTTTTATAAGATTGCCGAGCCCGACCACGTCTGGTTTGTCTTTACAATTTTTTTACGAAAGAATAACACTTGTTTTAGCTGGGATGAAACTCATTTTGGAAAAATGGGCAGTTGGTACATCAACAGGACGTTTTTCTTTGACGTGCACCCCCCTTTGGGCAAGGTAAAGTCCAATCATCCCTCCCTTTACAAAAACGTGTTTTTTTAGATGCTCATCGGGCTCTCGGGGTACTTGACCGGCTACGACGGCACCTTCGCCTTCGACAAACCCGGAGACAAGTACGAAAACACCAACTATGTAGGCATGCGAGTTGTAAGTGCCCCCATGAACAAAAATTTCTATTCCATGCTAGTTTTGTACAGCTTTGGGGGCCACCCTAGTCCCAATGTCGTTCCTAACGGTGGAAGAACTCACGCAGTCGATCACCGCGGCGACTTTCGCCTCCTTGTTGATACTATTTGGTAACATCCCCCCATTCACCATCTGAAACTAATTTTGTTTGTAGATGTGGGCATTCTAACCCTCACCCAGTACATCCTCCTGGACCCAATTTTACTCTGTTTCATCATGGGCTCGATTCTAGGGGCTGTCAAGGTGTCTTCCCCACGAATCCCCGAATTTTCGCGCTCGTGGTGGCTGTGGCTCGGCTTCACGGGCACAATGCTGGCTTGCTGCGTCTCAGTGAAATTCGTGGGGCTCTTCATCGTTTGTTTAGTGGGGCTCATGACCACCGCAGACCTGTGGAACATTCTAGGAGACATGTCACGTCCCGTGGTGAGTAATCCGATCGTTTTTTATAAAAATGAGGTTATGTTACGTGACTTTGACACTTCGCGCTTTGAAGGTTAAGTTCGCCTTCTAAAACCGAGCGAAAATGAACTAAACTCGTAAAATTGTCTCCGTGAACTCCCTTCCGCCCTTCGGCATATAATGCTCGCTCTCAAGGTTTCAAGCAAGTTCCTCAAACTCCCCAAACCGCACGTTCTCAAAAGTAAGGTTAAGTTTTTGAGCCCCACAACTCACGTTTATTGCACGACCGCCGCTGATGTTAAGAAAAACGAGAAGTTTGCCGCAAGACTCGTGGGTAGCGCCCCCAGATCAGTGCAGCCTTACTTGAAATTAATGCGATGGGATAAACCTATAGGAACATGGCTGTTGTTTTGGCCCTGCGGCTGGGGCATAGCCTCCGCGGCTCCTGGGGGCTGCCTCCCCGACCCTCTAATGTTGGCGCTTTTCGGCACCGGCGCCTTTATCATGAGAGGAGCGGGGTGCACCATCAACGACATGTGGGACCGCGACATCGATAGGAAAGTCGCCCGGACGAAAGACAGGCCTTTGGTGAACGGCGACATCTCTATGAAAACCGCGTGGGTCTTCCTAGCGGCGCAACTAAGCTGCGGTTTGGCTGTGTTGATGCAACTCAATTGGTACAGTGTTTTCCTAGGAGCAACTTCCTTGGGACTAGTCATTAGTTACCCTCTAATGAAAAGAGTGACGTATTGGCCGCAGTTCGTTTTAGGCCTGACTTTTAATTGGGGGGTGCTCCTAGGCCACAGCGCCATTAAAGGCTACGTGGATTTGCCCATTTGCTTGCCGTTGTACGCCGCGTCTGTCTGTTGGACGATTATTTATGACACGATCTACGCGCATCAAGACAGAGAAGATGACCATAAATTGGGGATCAAGTCTACGGCGCTTAAATTTGATAGAGACACGAAGTTGTGGTTGAGCGGGTTCAGTGCTGTGATGATGAGTGGGTTGGTGACTTCGGGGGTCCTGAACGACATGGCGTGGCCTTACTACGCCTCGCTCGCTCTTGTGGGGACACACATAGGGTCTCAGTTGTTCACTCTCGATATTGATAACTCCTCAGACTGTGCGAATAAGTTCATTTCAAACGCACAAGTTGGACTCATTTTATTCTGCGGGATCGTCCTGGGAACTCTTTTCAAGAAAAAGGAGAAAAATGAAGCGAAAGCGCTCATCCCTCTTATTTCCTAGTGATAACTAATCAATAAATAAATTAGTTAGAATTTTTCTTTGTTTTATTCTCTAGATGGCCACGGTGAAGCACTTGGTGGCCCGAGGAGCGTTGCTCATATTGTGGCCTATAATCCTCTATATCACATTCTTCTACATTCATTTGGCGGTGTTAAACCGCAGCGGAAACGGCGATGGCTTCTACAGCTCGGCCTTCCAATCCCAACTTATCGGTAACAGTTTACACAACGCCAGCATGCCACGCCAGGTGGCCTATGGAGCAGTGATCACCTTAAAAAACCACCGCACGGGGGGCGGATACCTCCACTCTCATTACCACCTGTATCCAGAGAACGTGGGGGCTAGACAACAACAGGTAAAACGAACAAGGAGGTCTCTGAACCCCACTTTCAAGTCTTTTTTAGATCACCACGTACACTCATAAAGACGACAACAATAAATGGTTGATCAAAAAGTACAACACTGAAGACACTACAGGCGTTACGGTGATCCGCAGCGGTGATTTGGTGCGACTCGAGCACGTCCCCACAAAACGCAATCTTCATTCCCACAAAGAACAAGCTCCTGTCACTAAGAAACACTACCAAGTGACCGGATATGGTGAAAATGGCACCGGGGATGCTAACGACGTCTGGAGGATCAACGTCTTGGGCGCGAAAGACGGAGTTGAAGTCACTGCAGTCAGCAGTAAACTTAAGCTCGTTCATTACTTACAGTCATGTATTTTGACGACGAGCGGTAAGCAGCTCCCGAAATGGGCGTACGAGCAACAGGAAGTGTCCTGTAACCCGAATTTGAGGGACCCCAACGGAGTGTGGAACGTCGAGGAGAACGTGTTTGAAAAACGTGAGTTCCCACGGGAGATATCCCTAATTTCATCGTTATCTTTCAGTGCCGAATGTAAGTTTTGAGGTGTACGCGCCGAACTTCTTCGAGCGCTTCCTGGAGTCGCACGCTGTCATGTTCCAGGGGAATGCGGGTCTGAAGCCTAAAGAAGGAGAAATCACGTCGCGGCCGTGGCAGTGGCCTATCAACTACCGAGTACGAGTTCTTTGATTAGCCTCCAAACAGATCTAATTTCGTTCTTTTAGGGCCAGTTCTTCTCCGGCTCGAGCTACCGCGTGTACCTCCTAGGCAACCCCGTGATTTGGTGGAGCAACTTAATTTTTCTGGTCATCTTCATCGCAGTTTTTGCTGCTAATGCGATTAGACAACAAAGGGGTTACATAAAGTCGTTTTCTGAGGCTCACAAGGAAAAGTTGGTGGCCTGCGCGTGGCTGTTTCTAGGTTGGCTTTTACATTACGTGCCCTTTTGGGCAATGGGGCGCGTTTTGTACTTTCATCATTATTTCCCGGCGCTACTGTTCAACTCGATGATCACAGGTGGGTTTTCATTGGGGACTATCGCGTGATTGGACAGAATTCAAAGGATCAACCTTCTGATTGGCTGATTACTACTTTTATGACTCTTAATTTTTAGGGATTGTCATCGATTATTTATTGGAGGAAGTGCCCAAGTTCTTTGGGGAGAAATTAGGGGGTGTTGTTTACCACACTATGGTGACATTGGTGCTCTCTAGTATGGTCTACAGTTTTTATTTGTTTGCTCCGCTGTCGTACGGAATGAGTGGACCCAACGCCAATGAACCCAACTCGACTATGCATGGACTGAAATGGATGGAGACGTGGGAATTTTAATACTCGGATAATATTTTTAAATAAACAATAGTGGGAAACATTGAATTTATTTTTCCGACCTTCCACATGCGCCGCCACTGGCGTGTGACCCATTTGAAATTTTATTGACTGTTTTGTTAATTGGGTTAGAGATAAGATATGTAGATGTGCACTGTCATCATAAATTATGCTAAAAACGTTCCAAAATATCAAAATCATTGATTTCCTCTTATTTCCATCAAACGTGGGTAGTGTTGACAGGTTTGACAGTCAGCTGATTCCTAACCTCAACTCGTAATCATCTCCTTTTATCAAATAAACAGAAATTAAGCTCCACCAATGACTGTGAGACATAAATCATCCAGTGCCACTTTAAATTAAATTCCCATTTTATCTAATTTCCAATAACTTACAGTGACTGATAGAGCCAGTGCAATGATCTCGTAATTCGTTTCCTGCACCCACCATTCCAAAATAATGAAATTGATAATAATAATTCTCCTTTGGAAAACAATCCACTGCCAAGATGACGACACCCTCGAAGTTGTCTCGCGAACCCGCACGTCGTACCTGCAGAAATACGGGGGCTACGTGGACGTCGTCGTCATGCACGTGGAGATCCCCACTGAAGTGTCTTTCGCGTCGTTTAAATTCACCGCAGAGGAGACCAAGATGTCTGTGTTCAGTAAGTTTTTAATTAGAAACTTCCGCGTTTAAAATCCCCCGTAGGTTGTAGCCCTAGAAAAGTGCTTATGTACATGAAACATAAGTCGCTTCCTGTGATCAATCCGGACGATTCGAAATTTCCGGACAGTTTCAAGAATATTAGTCGCTCCCAGTATTACTACTTGGAGCTCATGAGCGATAAGAGCGTCAAATATTTGAATCTGACGTCGCCGGACCCTGGGTGCTATTTTATCACGGCGTTTTTGCCGTACAATGATCCCAAGCACGAATCGATACAGCCCCCAGGTAAGAACTCTAAAGTTGGTAGCCCTGGTTCACATTAGGGTGTTGCAGAATTCACCCCCGAGTGCTACGCCTTCGTGGAAGCGACTGTTTACATCAAGCGGCGCCCCAGCGTCGCCCAGATCGTGGAGGGTCTCCCCCACACCCTCGAGTCTTTTACGTCTCACAGCACCCTCTACACCTTCTTCGTTCCTGAAGACGTCACCCACGCCACCTTCATCATTAGCAACATCACCTTCGCCAAAGCTGCGACTCGCCTCATTATCCGCATCCAATCCAGGAGTCTCCCCTCGGAACAAAACGTGATAAGAGCGGAGACCATCGACCCCAGCTTCACCGACAAGTCAATCGCTATCCCCTTCAACACCCAAGAAGACAACTGGCATTTCATCGAGTTCATCTTCGAAGGCAACGCCACAGTGACTGAGATTAAAAGTAGCCTTATCTTCACCCTGAAGTACTTTGCTGAAGAGTCCGAGCGAACAACCAACGCGACGGCGTGGAGGATCTTCAACAGCGACCAAATCACGAAAGTTATGAGGTACCAGCAGTACGATTTAGTGAGGGAGTCGACGACTGAGAGCTTCTCGTACTCCTACGAACTCCGCCAGAAATTCACCATTTCGACGAGCGTGGCGGTGAACCTCACTAGCGACGAGTTCGCTGTGCTCCAATTCAAGTTGCGCCAACACGCAGACATCGGAGGAACTCTTCAGTTTGTGTTGGCGTTCAAACCGCGCCTGGACAAATCGCACAGACTCCTAAAAGAACCGGAGGAACACACCATCATCGCGTGTATCAGACCGGAGGACCCGGAGCTCCCAACGTGGCCAAATTTCTGCACGTACAACGCCGATAAAATCGTAGCGCCCTTAGTTTTGAGCAAAACCACCGATAACTCGTCGATGATGATTCCGTACCCGGAGTCCGGAGTTTGGTACGCGACGTTCAAACTCTTCTGCGGGGAGTGCGTTCCGTGCAGTTGTCCTGATAACTGCCAGAAGAAATTCGAAGGTTGCGTCAAAGACTGCGAGATGAGTTGTGTGGATAAAGATACTTGTAATAATTGTTCCATGGATTGCAAGAACGAGGTGGTCAAGCCCAGTGGCTGCGCTAAATGCGACTGTGATGGTCCCTGCGTCCGAAGCAAACAAGTCTGTAATTCGAGCGTTGTCTTTGACATTTCCTCCACGGCGTGTGCGAACAACTGCGGGAAACATGGGAGGTGCATGTTTATGGTCTGCGATGGGGTGGTTTACGCTACGTGCGTCTGTTCGAACAACTACAGGGGTGAGTGCGAGGGTAATTCTGTACCCGAGTCCAAAATTCGTATTTTTAGAGAGCGGCAAAAATAGAAAATTTGCAACATATTTGGCTGCTACAGTTAGATGCAGAAAGTAATTAACATACTTTTTTAAACTCATAGTTAACAAAAGGAAATCTTTAATTACAGACAAGAATTTAAAAAATTGAACAACAGAGATATAAATAGCGTAAATGGAGTTAGTTTGTTTTCCTTTTAAACGATTGTGGCTAAGTTTGGAAGTGCTAATAGCTAATCCATTTTCTAATGTAAAGTGAATATCAAATATTTCTCAATATAATTTGCTGATAGAAATGCTTACAGGTAATGTTTGAAATTGTTAGGTCGCTACTAATATTTTATTAAAGTAAAAGTTTTGGCAATTTTTTTATCATTAATTTAACAAATACAGAAAACATAAAAAAATCAAAAATCTTTATCAAAAATACAATTTATTCCCAAACACCCAATTTCATTAAAAATTGGGAATAAATTGTATTTTTAATAATTTTTGTCAACACCAAGATTTGAACCAAAAAATTTATTTGATTGAAAAATCAAACAATAGAATAAAAGTTTCCCAAACGGACCACTTAAAATTGATTTTTCGAATTTCGAAGCGGTTTTTTCTGTAAGATAAAGATTTAGTGGTCTGAAAAACTGTATCCAAATATTATTTTGAAATTATCATTTTTGATAAAGTTATGAAGATTTAAACTTTTTTGCAGCGAATCAGCAAAATGCACTTTTCTTGCAAACTACAAAAGATACAAAAATGGACTTTTACTGACTTATTTACTATACACACATCTATAAAATGAGTACTTAAGTGAATTAAATCAAACAATAAAACAATTTTTTTTTTTCTGAAAAAAAGCATTTTAAAAACAAAAATAAAACCTATTTTTAGTTAAAAAATTTACATCGCAACTAATTCTACGCTTTATTGTGTACAAGATTTAAAAAAATTGCCTTTTTTTAGGGTGGGACTGCTCTGACGACTCCCAGGCGACGCCTTACTACATGATCGTCATCGAACTCCTTCTTCTAGTCCTCAGTAACTTGATGTTTCTTCCGACTGTCTACGTGGCGTACCGCCGCAAGTACTTCGTGGAAGCTATCGTCTACTTCGCCATCTGTTTCTTCTCCACCTTTTACCACGCGTGCGACGCGGGGGAGAAAATAATCAGTTTTTGTATCACACGGCTGGCGGCGCTCCAATTCGCCGATTTCTACTGTGCTCTTCTTGCGATTTGGGTGACCCTGATAGCCATCGCCGATTTGCCTTCGTACTGGCCGACAATATGCCACATCACCGGTGCCATTATCTTGTCATTTACCACCACGATAAACAAAACGGGGTTTTGGGGGTTTGTTTTGCCGGTAGCCACGGGGTTGGTGATAATTGCGATCAATTGGTTTTTGAAGTGGAGGAAGATAAAACAGCTGTTTTTGAATAGGAGATATTTGTATATTTGGGTACCCTCAGGGATCGTGGTGGTGTGTGTGGGATTGATTATATTTATATTTTTGGAAACTGAGAATAACTACAAGTATCTGCACAGTTTGTGGCACGTTCTCATGGCCATGGGAGTGATGGTCCTTTTACCACGACCGGATACATTCCAACCACAAACTGTGTTGTAAACTTTGCTTTTAGTGATCTTCGTCCATATTAGATTAAGACAAATCTGCGTGCCTATGATGGTCGTTCGCGATGGTTTTGGCCCCCAAAACCACCACGAATTGAGTATCCACAATTTCAAGAGCACTTAGACTGGAAATGGTATAGATAAACCCATCCAATTTTTTGTCAACTTGCATAATCTGTGATAACCTTGATGACATATTTTCGTAAAGTCTAGTCTCACCATTCCAACATATTTTTATTATAATACTGCATGTTAGAAATATATTAATATTTACTCAAAGTCAATTACAAGTGTAGAATAAATTACTTTACCGCAGAGTGGCCGTACCGAATCTCTCTTTCAAACTGCTCCGCTTTTAGAGTCCCATCTATGCTCTCGCAGTTTTTATTAAACACTGAATACGCGCTGACTTCATCAGAGCGCCTGGGGGCTGTCCTGGTATTCACGAACATAAACACGATTCCGGACGCGATGAGGAAGACAGTCCCGAATTGTAACTCTATGAATATCCAGTACAAGATGGCCCACAGCACAAACCAGAGGGAATAATAAAAGAAGTCCGTCCAGGTCCAACAGTTGAGCTCCTCGTCATCACTACAGACACTGACGACGTCCTCGGGGAGCTCGGGCGTGTCTTCTGGGGGCACCAACGCTTCTGCTTCCTCCTGTTTAAAAAACACTCAAGGAGCGCTTTTACCTTGTGACAACTTACGCCTCCTTCGACGCCCCCTTGATTGGTCCACAGGCGCGAGAAGAACGTCCGCGTTTTGGCCTTCACTTCGTTTATTGTAGCTTCTCGGGCTTTGCGTGCGCGATACTCCGCCAATTTTCGCTCCATGGTAACGAGAGGGGCCCCCGATCAATTGGAGCATAAAATGAAGCAATCACACCGATGGAATTGTCATTGGGTGCACCAAAAGGGTGAAGAACGAGTTACTTTGACGTGGCAGTTCCGGTTTCTTGAGATACAGTTGGATTTGCAGGAACCAAGAAAGTGAGGTTAACACAGTCTTATCATTTATTTATCAACTTCGGAAAGGCTTTGATTAGAAGTCATACCCACGTGACTTGATTGGGTTTTTTTCGGCGATGCACGTGGGGTTTGTTGATTTTGCGGGGTTTGTTTTGATTTGATTTGACAGAAGAAATTAAGGTTACGCAACTGTCAGTGTCACTATCCGAATTTTTGGAAATTGGCAAATTTAAAGGCAGAAAATGTTTGTTTTGCATTTATTTTCTGTCCATAATACAAAGAAAGGCTGCCTACTTAAATACTGCTCATTCTGTACTAAAATGGGGTTTTTTGGGGGCGCATTCAAAATCCAAAATTTTGGAAATTCGGTGCGCATGCCCACTACGCGCTCTTTTTTTTTATCAAAAAACTGCGTGGAAGATTTCCAATGATTTCATTTAGAATCTTTATCGCTGAAGCCCACATGACTCTAAAGGAATTTTGTTGATACATATTCCCTGATTATAAATGCCAACAACCAGTTTGCAGATGTTGATTCTTGCAATTCATGCTGTTTACCATTTTCTCCTTCGAATTCGTTAATTCGTTAGATAAATGCGTGCAAAACCAGTTAAATAGCAAGGGGCGAATATAAAAGAACGAGTTTGCAAAGAGCCGTTCGCACAATCAACTCATTGTAGGGGTGCTGTAGCTAAATACCCTTTACTGTTGCCGATTCAGTTTTTAAGCTCGCTTCGCACTAAACGATCGATTTATGAAACTGTAATTAAACGAAGCAGAGAAGAATGTCTGGGAAGGTAAGAAAAAACAACCCCTAAATTATAACCCTCAAATCAATGACTTGTCAAATTTCCAGCCCATTTTATACTCGTATTGGCGCAGTTCGTGCTCGTGGAGGGTGAGAATAGGTGAGGAAGTCGCGGATTTTCCAACTCTAGTCTGTAAAAATCGGTTTTAGCTCTGAATTTGAAGGAAATCCCGCATGAAATCCGACCAGTGTCTCTTATCAAAGCAGGCGGCGAACAGCACTGTAATGAATTCCGAGAGATCAACCCCATGGAACAAGTCCCTGCGCTGCAGATCGATGGGGTAACCCTCGTGGAGTCGTTGAGCATTTTGAGCTACCTGGAGGAGACGCGGCCGCAGAGGCCGCTCTTGCCCCACGACGTCGTCAAAAGGGCCAAGGTATCCTAACCTAGATTTTGTGGACGGATTTATATGCGACCACTTTTGAGAGATGCGAAATATGCAACTCAACTTTTGTTGTAGGTCAGAGAGATCTGCGAGGTGATCGCCTCGGGGATCCAACCCTTACAAAATCTCGTCGTTCTCATCCTCGTAGGCGAAGAAAAAAAGAACGAGTGGGCTCAACATTGGATAAATCGCGGTTTCCGGGCGGTGGAAAAGCTCCTTTCCGCGAGTGCCGGAAAATATTGCGTCGGGGATGAAATTACTTTGGCTGATTGTTGTTTGATACCGCAAGTTTTCAACGCGCGGAGATTTCACGTGGACTTGAGACCGTTTCCTATAATTTTAAGGATTGATAGAGAGTTAGAGAATCATCCCGCGTTCCGGGCATCGCACCCGAGTAATCAGCCTGACTGCCCCCCTGAAGTTGCCAAGTAAATTTTGATTGCTCAATTCAAGTACAAATTGTTTCAGCTTTGATGCGTTCGCTTGATTTTTCGTAGGTTTTATGCATTTGTTGACGTTTGTGGAAAATTCTAGATATTTTTTAATGCTTTTTAATAAATGTGTATTTATCAAATAATAATGGTTTAAATCAGCCTTGTCTTTATTTAGTTTCGTGTACGTACAATATTGACATTTTCAATAACAACAAATTACAAATTTTGGAATTCGACTAGAATATTATTTTAAAATGGACGGACCTAAAGTATCATGAATTTCGAACGAAAGAGAATGAATCAAGCGCTATAATACAAGCAAACAAGGAAAACTAAAGATTGGATGAGTCAAAAGCTACGTTCTGTATGATTCAAAGCTGTAAGTGTAACCGGGAGCACTCTTTTGGAATTTGATAATGAGCCAAATCTCGCAAAATGATTGTCCCTTCGAAGGCTTCGCAATAGAGTGCTCCATGGACATGTTAATGTTGCGTGTCATGAGGATCATGAATAATACGATATATGGCACTATGGATTTTATTGAATTATAGTGTGTTTGACAATGCTGTGGACTAAATTATTAAAAAAAAAAGAAACAAACAAAAACGACACCGGCGTCGGGTCCATCGAGGACCCGACGGCGACGCCACAGCGGCTCTTGAAAGAACTATAACCCGTGTCACCTCTTAAAACTGTAAACTATATCACTGTACAAACAATTCTGACTAATGTAACTACTTTCGTTACGTATCGATCAAATTTTGACAACACAACGAAAACACTTCCCCTAAAAAATTGGTAACTCATCGGATGTTGCCGGTGGGCCACATGCACACACACAATATAAGGTACCTTTAGCCCCGATTTACTTAACCTAAGCTATTTTACCACGAAATGACTAAACCTTTAACTTAAAAATAAATCATAATGGCTAAAAGGACGTGTCGGTTCGGGCGCCGTCATAGGCCTCTCTTAACTTTTTACTTAAAAAGCGCCCGAACCGACACTGAGAAAGCAGTGGCGGCGCACAATGTGCGTCGTTGTCACCGTGACATTAAACACGTCACACGAAAACAAACGAAGACTAGTCACAACATTGTTTACGTCTGATGAAGGTCACTTTGATTTGCACTGTGGAGAGAATGGAGAGATGGCGTTGGATTTAATGTCATAGTGACATGAGATTGACCACGGGACGCAACCACGTGACTATATATATCATATGAACTTCTAGCTAAATTCACAGTTACCCCGAGAGCGGTGGGTTGCCCGTCATCCCCGACAGACAAACCACGTCACTTTATATTATATTGCACAATATTTCGCGATGACGGGCAAACCGACAGGTAACCCCACAGATGTGAATATCACAGCAACAGTAATGTTGTATATAGAACAGTTTTTTCATATCAAAGTAAGTTCGGCGGAAACAAAGACATTCTATGACCACACACGAAAAATTACAACAAATATAATTTAATAATGAATCATGTCACTTTTCCCAACGGAATACTTATTCTAATATTTTTGTACCACCCCGTATATGTGTGAGATGAAAACTTGATAAATAAAAAAGCACCAGCAAGTCAAGTGTGAGAGCATAGAATTTCTACGTTTCCGAACACCCTATATGAGGCATGTTAAAACGTGGAGAAGCAACAACTAAAACAAAACAATCTTAAAATCTAGAGATTTAACATGAAATATAGACCATTTTTTTAAAATCTTTGATTTACAAAGCGCACAAATCTTGAACAATCGTTTAGAGAATATTAATATCTTTGACTCAACATTATGAAACTACGGCGATCACATACATTTAGACAATGAAACTATGTTGTGTTAACGGCGTCTTAATATTTTAACTATTCCGTCAACAATCGAAAATAAAAAAATAAAACATTATCGTAACAAAACTATAGTTATTTTTCTCTTTCTCTCGGTTAAATGGAATGCCACCTTACCACGTCATGACCATGTCTATGACCTGCATAGATAAGAAGAAATTAACCCTAGGAATATGCCCGGTTAACGCATGTAAGTCGATTAGTCAACGGCTTTGTTAAATATTCAGCAGCGAGTGTCCAAACATTAACAATATTAACAACATGCGATAACAACAATATATAATTTTTAGTTACATTAATCTTCATATATATTCTTTTAATAATAATATATAGATCTATAGAAGGAATAACAGCAGAGTTGGGTGAGTATAGATGACTATCGCTATGACTATTTACAATGTCATGCCTCTTCGGCCCCGAAAAATAAATCTCACGATTGGTAACGAATCAAAATGAATCAATCAATATGGTCTTTGGCCAGCCAAACGTCTCGTCGTCATATTGATGAGGTTTTAGCAGGTACGAAATTTAGGAATCGGATGACCGCTACCAATCCATACGCACACACCTCTAACTTAACCGACACGCCAGTGGCGTGCGCACCGTAACAACTAACAAAAATATATACAAGCAAATGAATGGGTACAAACATCAGAGTGTTGATAATGATGCGAATGAATGAAGAATCACAATTTTTCTCGTTCACACTAGTCTAGTCTTAAAATCAGATCATTACCACTTGTTTCGTTATAATTAAACTTTGAAATTACATCAAACAGAACAACGAAAATTTCGGCATGGAAGTGAATCTGTGACGTCGCAAGGTCGGTACGTCCGAGATTCACTTCTTACAGTAAAAACAAAACAAAATAAATAACAAATCACATCACATTTTCAAGGAATTGACTATATAAAAAATTTCCATTCTACCCGCGGTACAAACAATGTAAATAGGTGTACATCTTAAAAAGTTCACATTGTATATAAACAGCCTTGCGCAATTTGCCTTGAGTCATCGTCATAAATAACTTTCGTTTAAAAATATTCAACAATTAAAAATGTCTCCCTATTATACATTTAAACTGGAAATAAAAATAACGTTCTTTGCTAAAACATTAACAATCTCTGTTGCGTGTACCTGAACAATCTGGGTGAAAATAAAATTTGACGCCATCACTGCATGGTTAGAGTACCAAGGCCGTTGTTTCGTGCCCTCTTCAGTTCTTCTTCAGAGATGCGTTGTTCGATCAGATATTGGGCCGTGTTTATCGATTGCGGACTACCCGATATGGTCACTATTCTATTGCGAGTTCCCGGCGCGAAAATACCCTTCTTAGATATTTGAATGTTGGCCCCGCTCAACTGTTGAATTTCAACTAACGAACGGCCCCCAGGACCTGCAAAAAACATACATTGTCTCGTTGAGTCTGACAAGTCGGGTGACGAGCCGCCTCTGTCTTAAAGGCAGGCCACCACCCGACGATCGACAATCAAAGTCACGTCATAAAAATGAATGATGGATGTTAAATCGCCCATTACCTAAAATAGCACCAACAATTACTTCTGCAATTTCGACATTTTTAGTGTCTTTAGCACCATTTAATTCCGCAGGCGTGGGACTTTTACTTAGCACAGCCATTTGTTGACCTGTACCTAGACCAAAGCTGTTATTGTTGATTGAGATGGGTGCTGTTGCGGGTGAACTTTGATGTCTGAATGGATCGAATGTTGAATCATACCTTTCTAGATTGGTTCGTGGAGTTGGGGACGTGGTACCTGCAATGTTCACAAATAGGTCCTCCTTAGTACCAAATAATGGCCCTTGCGACATCGTGATCATGGACTCACCCAAATGGCATTCTGCTAAACTGACTTGACCACCGATCGGTCCGAAGACTCCCGTGTTCGCGGTCGCTGCACTCGCTTGGTCCATCACACCCAAGTAACTAGACACCGGCAACGCACCCGTGTGCGCGCTACTCAGACCCAAACCCATCGCCAAGATACCATACTTTGCCAGCACCGACAACGCCGCGCAAATCTCCACTATGTGCGAGTCGGAAAAACCCGTGTTGCGCAACTGCAACTGAAAAAAAACACAAAAACGTCAAAATTAAGAACAATCTCGCATTTAACCCATAAGGCTGATTTTTTTGTGGACGTTCATTTTATTGTTTCAAACAAAATGTCAAAAGTCCCCATCTATAGGTGTGCTGCTAAAAAAGTTACGCGATGGTAAATGTTAAAGAAAACAAATATCTTGTCACTGGTGATTCCAATGGCAAAAATACTTATTATGAAAATTGTACCTTATCAAATTTGCCACAAAAAAAAAACTCGTAATATTTTTTGTAGCAGTTACCATTTTCGAGATATGAAAGTATTTTTTAAAATTTCAAGAATTATTTTGTGCACCACAGTCTAAATATAGAACTTACTGCCTTTTTTTTCAACTTATGAAATTAATCTTCTGCAAATTTCTTTTTCATGGTATCTATTTTCTTCAAGAACTTCTTAGTTTTTGAGAGTCCTCAAAAGAACAAGATGGATTTTATGTATATCTTTGTTAAAATCGAACAATTTAGACTCATTACTTAAGATTCAGGTAAGATAAATTGCGGAAATTACTATGCACTCACTGTGGTATAAAAACTTAACTTTTTCACGCAAAATTAAATCCTTTAGAGTTCTTAAAAGCAAAAATGGTTTTCAACCATTGCCGACAAAACTAGCAAAGTTACGGAATTTTATAGAAACTGGTTGAAATTTGATTCGGTCTAAAAATAAAAAATTCCAAAATTGCTTTTTTTTACGTCTACAAATTTCATTGATTTAGTGTTTTAATTGTCAAAGTTACGTAATTTTAGAGAAAATAGTGGCATTTTTCATTCTTTCGAAGAACAAAAATTTCTAAAATTGTTCTTTCTTGCTCTAATATTTTGGCATTTAGCACAGTTAATAAACGCGTCGAAAGTAATAACGGCTCTAATTTTGATTGTCTTGGCGTTCAAATTACCAAATTTACGAAATTTTATAATAAATGGAAGGAAATTTTGGTTTATCCTTTCAATAAAAATTTAATTTTTTCTTTGACATTTCGTAGCCACCCTTGATGCTAGAAACATTTCGGTACCTCAGAAGCATAAGGGTCTATCTCCAATTTCAAAAAAATCACTATATTTTGAAATCTTGTTGTTTTTCTTGCAAATTTGATAAGGTACAATTTTTATAATTGTTGTTTTTGCTGTTGGAATCATCCGTGATGAGATATTTGCAAAGAATTGTTTTCTTTGACATGTGGCACCGCGTAACTTTTGGTTAGAACAATAAAATAAAGGTCCACACAAAAAATCAGCCTTATGCGAATTATTCCGAGGTTCAGGTGCTTAAATTAACACATGTAAATTATGCAACGACTCGGCTCGCTACCGCTCGCTCACGAGAAGTAACATTCATGCCAAGGCGAGCCGAGTCTATCCGACTAGTCTCCAATTGTTAATTAATAAAAACACCGTCCTAGATAAAAACTCTTGCTTAATATGGTTCTTTAAATGTCTGGGTCGTTCGCCGGCGCTTACTTTAATGTGATCCAACAGCTGCGCCGTGACGGTGCCGACGTTCTGTCCCGGCGCGTTGAGGTTCAGACTGAGATTGAGCCCTCCGTTGAGCATGATGCTTTGAGAGACCGAGCTAAGTCCGCTGTTGAGACTCGCCGTCGATGCATTAAACGCACTGCCGGCGTTCTGTTGCGCAAACGGCGATCCCGTGGGGTTGTAATTGGCTACTGGACCGTTAACATCCGCGTACGATACGTTCAAACACGTGCCGCTTTGCGGATCCTCCACTATCTTACTCAAGATCATCTGACACGCCTGTCGGTTTTGTTCTTTTTCACCTAAAAAGACATGAGTTAGTTAGCAGGTTGCATCGATGACATAATGAGCGTGACGCGTTTTCAAGGCCATTGTTTCATACCTATAACAGTTATGCATCTTTCCTGCAGACTCACATCCTTGGCCTTCTGAGAAATCTGCACGTAAGAACCGCTGGTTTCTTTAATCTGCTTTATGTAGTTACCCGCCTTGCCGATGATCATACCAGCCGTCGAATTCGGCACCAAAATCTTCACTTGTTTGTCTCTATCTTGCATAAGTTTACTTTCGGTTTCTACCAACGGTTTGGTCAAATCGGGTTTCTCTCTTATCTTATCAGCTATAAAATCTGCGACTATCATTATTGCGTCCACGCTACCGGTGATCAGGCACACACGTTCCGTCGTTCCTGTAACAAAACAAACTTAGTTACAACGAGCTAATTACACTATGTAACAACAAAAATAATTATGTTATTTTTTCCATATTTATCGTTAGAGACTAACGTACTTTTTGACATGTCATCATTGGTTTTGTCGAAATGTCGTTATATTAAGAGAAAAAAAATTCAAAAATTTCTGTTGCTGTTTTTCTCACTGCGAATTAAAAAGTGCTCACAATATGACAATGTAAATTATTTGCGGATCTATTTATAATAAGAGAGACTTAAAATAATTTTTCCACCGAAAAATTTTGAGAAAAAAAAAAACAGTTTCCGCAGTGTTATGCAGAAATTTCGGAAAATCTCCACCGTTCCATCTATAATTAAGCGTTGCAGCATTGAGCGTGCCGCCAACAGCTGATTTCGATTTTCCTCGTTTCTTGGCCCGGCGCATTTTTCGTTCACACATTGTACGTGCCAAGGACGGCCGCCTTCGCGAAGCATTGTTCTAATGCGCGGTTATTAAATCCAATTCCGCGCTCCACTAAACCAATCAGTTTAATCAAAGAGGAGAATCGACGACGTTCGCGAGATGCACCACCAGGAAAAGCCCATTATGCAATCAACGGGAATTACGCAGAGACGGTCGTTATTGTTGTCGCTCGTTCATCGATCATCCGGCTCCAAGGACCCAAAAGACGGCCCCGCGCTGGGCGCCAATCATTATCTCTACATTTTTAAGCGCGTTTTTCTCGCCTCGTGGAGATTAATGACGTCATAGCAGTCCATCTTTTCGGCGCGATTGAGCT
Source organism: Gnatocerus cornutus (assembly GCA_029298725.1). NCBI lineage: Eukaryota > Metazoa > Arthropoda > Insecta > Coleoptera > Tenebrionidae > Gnatocerus > Gnatocerus cornutus. The sequence continues at coordinate 33,297,482 of CM055509.1, read as the reverse complement.
GTAAAAGAGGGCGGCGCGACGCGTCTTATCTTATTGGATTTGTTACATAACCACGTGGGAAAAGTCGCATTTAGGGGATCGGCGTCGAGAGCCAAACCAAACAGACATTCAAATTGAGTAATTCAATTTGTGGATTGTTAGTCGTATTCAAAGTTTTCGGCGAAATTCGAAATGTTGTGCTCTAGGGCTTAGGTAGTAATCCGCCCGTTCTTGATCTTGACGTTTGTGGGGGGAAAACGAAGAAAAACAAGACGTACGCTTCGATTAGACATTCCGGTTGTCGTTATAATAGACGTAATTACATGGGAATTAATGGAAAGTAATTAAGTTTGTAATTGACACACTTTGCGAATGCCATTATATAATCGAAAATGGGCGATTAGCATATTGCAGCGGAGTTAACGACTAAAAAAGAGGTAACTGAGACAAGGTTACGACAAAGAACTTATTTTTTGCTAGAGACAGGTGCGTTATATGCATGCTACATCCAACGTCATTTTATTATTTCCAGGTTGCATGGAAAAATGCAAGGCCGCGCAGCTTGCTAACGCGAGATGAAACTGTCATTGCAACTACGACATACGTCACTTCGTCCATAGACCACCTGACGTCGTTTTTTCAAAACCTGTTACCTAGCACACTTTGTTTTTTCTCCCAACAACAATTAAAAATCCGCTTGTACATTTTTTCGTAATTAATGAAGCTCGAAATCCACCCCTAGTCTAAACACCCGTTTGTGACGCCACCCCCGTCATATCTCCGCCGCTAATTAATTACATTTTTGAAACACAACAATCTTTTTCCAATTTGTTAAATGAAATCACGGCGCAGCCCCATCGTTTTCCCATTCTTTTCTCTTTTCGAAAAATCGGCGTAATTAGTAAATAATTCGACAGGAAATTTAATTAGGTCCGACGATTTCCCTCACCGAACTTAATTGCGGGATTGTGGTGGCTACAATTTCATACGCCGCCGCCACCGAACCCTCCGTACCATATAATTACACTGGCCGATAAAATGAAAGTTAAAACGACGTCTAGTTTTTGAGGGATGAAAAAACTGCTAATTTGAGTGCAAAAGCATCTAAAATCATCTAAAATCAATTGGTGAAACCGTTTGTGAAAAATAAAGATTTTATGGTAAAATTTCGGAAACTAGACAAAATTTTCTGGCGTTTTCATTTACCTAGCTGGTAGGCTATCTGGTAGGCTTAGTTTGAAATAAAAATAAATTTTTGGATAAAGAAAAAAAAAGTTATGTAAGGTAAGTTGGGGTAATATCAGAGACGGTGTAAAACCGAATAAGGCTGCCCGTGCAGGCAGTAACAGATTTTTAGTGGGCTGTCCACGTCTACAGTTTACCAAACAATCTAGTGCGGTTATGGCTTTGACTTTTTAAATCGTTTACAGCCATCTTACCGCAAACCCTCATAAACAATCATCCTCAAATGGTTAGGTCTGAACAGCAATAAATACTTTTACCCAGCTGGTCAGTCTTACAAATCGAAACAATGGAATTCCCCAAAATATGTCTAGCCTAGCGCTTCATTTTAATGCAGATAAGACCCAACCACTTGAGGATGTTTATGTTTATGGGGGTTTGCTGTAAAGTGGTAGTAAACGATTTAAAAAGTCAAAGCCACAACCGCACTAGATCGTTTGGTGAACTGTAAAGCTATCTTAACAATTATTTTCTGTTTTGTGTTTTGTGTAACGTTCCTTGATTCGTTCCTTTCAGATTGGATTTAGATAAATTAGTATGTACATGAAAGTAGTAGTAACTTAAGTAACTTTTGTACTTGATTCTTTAAATTTAGTTAAAATTCTATTTAAGAACTAGTCTAAATTAAGTTCGATGATCCTAACTCATATTAAAGTTGTCATAGATCACAGTATCAATGAAAATATACAAAAAACACGCAATTCAAAAATAAAACTTTGATTACACTTACTTTTTACTTATCTTTTTGACTTTTTTCGGAAAATTTTGATATTGACAGTGATGACGATGAGCATTGATGACAAAAATTTTGTTGTTTTTTTTTAACATACCAAATTAAATAAAAACATTAGATTTTTTTCTGTTCTATAACAATATGATTCCTTAAATTTAGTTAAAATTGTTCCAAATTTCTATTTATAGTCAGAATTTTGTAACTTTGGTTTAACTCCGCCTACCTTTTGGGCCAATTGAATTTCAGCTGGAAGTCTGATTCACTCTGCAAAATTTTGATAGTTCGTCGATATTTGCTAAAAGTCGGGGTAGAAATGTCCACACATTAGAAGATGAAACATCATCAAAATCGACGAAACTTTCACGATTAATTGAATTCTCGCAAAACCGCAGATCTTCTTGACATGTATGACACTTGAGCCGTCAAATTTTGGTTATGTTGAGTAAAGGAGGCTAGCCATTTTTTGATTCGACAAATTCAAATCGTCATTTGGCGGCGTTAAACCAAAGTTATAAAATTCCGACTATAATTGAGACTGAGAATTTCGAACTAGTCTAAATTTCGTTCGATGATCCTGACTCAGGTTACAGTTGTCATAGATAACAGCAACAGTAATTCAAAAATTAATCACTTTTATTACACATATTTTTTACTTTTCTTTTGGACTTTTTTTTGGAAAATCATGATACTGACAGGGATGAGCATGATGACAAAAATTTTGTTGTTTTTTAGCATAGCAAATTAAAAAAAAATTTTAGATTTTTTTTCTATTCTATAATTTTTTTTTTCGAAACAAGGTAAGTTGGGGTAATTTTTTTTATGAAAATTGACATAGTCATATTTTAAATTGTTAACAATTTTCATATAATTATGGGTATCATGGTAACAAAAAAATATTCAGTCAACTATTTTTGAGTCAACTAAACAAGAAAAAATGTTTTTTCTTTTTCGATATTTTTCTTCATCTAAAAGATGTTTTGATTAGAAATAAATGAATATCTTGAATTTTATATATCTCAAAAACTGGGGGTCCTAGAGTATCTTGAAGGTCAACTTTTTACGCCGACGACAAAAAACGTGTTGACCAGTGTTATAATTGCGCACCGAAACAATGTGCCCACCAATTGATTTTCGTGTGGGCACAATGTATACCTTTGGGAAAAATTCGTATTTTCACCATCGATCTTCAGTAAAGCAAACAACAGGAAGAAGAGATGTTTGCGGAGGAGCGGACGGGCGTGTTTTTGGGACATAATCGAGATTCGTATGTGCCGAATGCGAAATTCGGGCAAATATGTATAGTTAAGACCCCGTACCACTTGTCTCCGGATAAACAGGACTCGCCGTCTAATCCCGCGATTCTTTCAGGACTTTCCCGTTTGCACGAGTTAATACCGGGACCCTCCAGTGACCAGAAAATGAACTTGTCGTGATTTGTTGCCGGGAATTAAACGCAGGACTTACGTACGTACAATGGCCGCCGAGATTTATGGAACGGTAAATGAAAAAGAGTATCAGCATGTGCTCGAATCGGTGTGCATTGACGATGTCAATTTGATCGACTGAAACCCATCGGCAGTTTGTCTGATTTCTGGTATAAAAGATTTATTAGATGAGCGAACAACAGAGAGACGGGGTAATTGATTTATTGTTGGAGACCGAAGTCGAACGCCGGAAGTTCAAAGGCTGCCAAGTTAGATTTTCGAAAAATCAGAACGTCACATCGCTGATTGAAACTACGTTTTTTACGTGACAAGTCGTGCTGTGCAGTTTGCTGCACTTCATCCCGTAGCCTTGAAATTGACAGTGAAAGTGACAGTTTTTTTTTTAATCAGAGACGTGCTTCAGGTTTTCGTGGTGACACGATTTATATTTTATCGTTGCAGATGGTTCTCAACCAAAATCGAATTTCCTTCGAACTGAAGAGCGTCAAAGAACCGGAACTTTGAAGAAGCCACCGACTCGGTTTTCATACAAATTGAAAGCCAGTAAAAACTATTTCCCCTCCACAAAGCTGAGTTAATGGACCTTTTACCTTATATTATGAATTTTACAAAACAATCCGCTCCCTTGACCTTTGCTCCAGATTTCCATTCCATTTTCCATGGAGATCAACCCCCCGCGACGCCGAGACTTATCCTAACGTCCGCTTTGGAAAATAGGTTCGGGGGAAAGGACAAAAAACCATTATCCGTGTCAAGGATAATAACTCCGCAGTGTACAAACTCTAATATATGGATGTTATTTATTTTGTCAACATAGTTTATGCAAAAATACAACAGCCGCCACGATGAAATGGAAAAAAGAAAAGAGAGCCTCCATCGACCGCCCCCGACTACGCATGCAAAATTCACCGCCACATTTGGTAAACGACGGCTGTAGAGAACACGTCCAGGGCCACTTTTGCGCACGGTGTTACGGATGTTACGACATCGAAGGAGGTGCTTCGTCGGCTCTATTTTCAAACATAGATCCGTGGAGCGGAGAAAGTCCACGGGGACGGCGAGCACCTAAACTACAGCGAAGAAAAATTCATGAAGAGAATTTAGATAAAGCGCAGGCAAGGAAACAAATGATAACACTGGTCCACACGATTTTTGTCGTCGGCGTAAAAAGTTGATATTCTTATGCAATCACGATGGTGACTTTGAAAATTCTCTAGGACCCACAATTTTTAAGATATACAAAAACTCAAGACAATCACTTATTTCTATTTAAAAAATCTCTTAGATGAAAAAAAAACAATTTTTTTCTTGTTTATAGTTGTCTCAAAAACGGTTACCGGAATATTTTTTGTTATCTTAATACCTATAATTATGTGAAAATTGTCAACAATTTATTAGGTAACATTCAGAATACGACTTTGAGTCATTTTCATAAAAAAATTACCCCAATTTACCTTATTTAAAAAAGATTATAGAATAGAAAAAATCTAAAAGTTTTTTCTTTAATTTGGTTTGCTAAAAAACAACAAAATCTTTGTCATCATCCTCATCACTGTCAGTATCAAGCCCAAAAGAAAAGAAAAAAATAAGTGTAATAAAAGTGATTAATTTTTGAATTACTGTTACTGTTATCTATGACAACTGTAAACTAAGGTCAGGATCATCAAACGAAATTTAGACTAATTCAAAATTTTCAGTCTCAATTAAATAGAAATTTGGATCAATTTTAACAAAATTTAAGGAATCATAACTTTGATGCGTACAAAGGTTACTTAAGTTACTACTAATTTAATATATGTATACTCATTTAGATAAATCCAATCTGAAGGGAACGAATCAAAAAACGTTGCACAAAAAAAAACAAAATATATATTAATTCTGACACAAAAAACTTTTATTAGAATAGCAGGCAAGAGAGTATGTGCCAAAGATAACTTCAAACGTGGACAGAACTCCCAAATCATTTGCTACTTGCATGGACAGCTTCGTTCGGTTTTACAGTGCGTTATTAGTTTTAGACAAAAAAAAATTTTTGATAAAGAAAAAAATATATGTAAGGTGAGTTGAGGTATTAACTCATCTTACATAATTTTTTTTCATTCATTAAACAATCTAAAAGTCTTAGTTTTAGATAAAAATAATTTTTATTATGTAAGGTGAGTTGGGGTAATAACTTACCTTACATATTTTTTTTTATTAAAAAAATTATTTTTATCTAAAACTAAGACTGCCAGATAGTTTGGTGAATGAAAACGATAGAAATTTACATCTAGTTCCAGAAATTTTACCATAAAATCTTTATTTTTCAAAAACGGTTTTAGCGATTTACATAATATTTTACACTCAAATTAGCATTTTTTTTTCATATTTCAAAAACTAGACGTCCTGAAAATTTTTCAAGGTCACCATCGTGTTCTTCGATCAAAATTACATAGGGTACACTAATTTTTCTCAAGACGCCATGTTTTAACTTTTATTTTGTCGGCCAGTGTAATAGACCGACCGCAGCCCCGCGTTGGGCGCCAAACTCCACATGTTCCATGTCGCGGAAAACTGAAATTGCGGAATTTTCCGCGGTGGAAAATTGATTTTCGATCAACCTCCTTCGTCGAGACGGAAAAAAGAGCAACAAATTAAGAGAAAAAGTTTGCCTTTGATATTGACCGCTTTATAGCCGGCCGTCGGCGCCAAGGGACTAGCGGAACTCCCTCTTTGCAAATTTGATAAAAGCGAGAGGGCTCTCCATTCCAGGAAATCATAGATCGATGGGACTTACCGGGATAAAAATCGTGCGACTTGGACATCTTGACGCGCGCTCCTGTTTCCTTCTGGAGTTGGGCGATGGTCTCGCCACCTTTGCCGATGATGGCGCCAGCCGCCACACTCGGCACCAGGACTTTGAAATGGTACGTTCCATCTCCGCCTGTAAAAAAATACAAACAGTTTAGCGAAACGAGGCCGCAAAAATAATGACATCAGATGGCCTATTGTGGCAGTAGACGCGGCGGCTCTTCGAGACTCTCGGGCGCCAACTGCCGTGGAGCAATTATTTATGGACACACTCTATAATCGCGGGGTATTGAGTACTTATTGATGATTATAGAGCCAATAATTGAAACGAGGTTGGTTATAACGGCTGTTAAGTTTTTATTAATGAGACCTTGGTGTCATTGGTTTGAGGAAATTCGAAATAAATCTGAGCACATTTTTCGGCGGCCACATTCCGACAGCAATTTCAATTCCACTCGGATATTTATGATTCAAAACAGTATCGATGCCAAATTTAAAAGCAATGAATGAGTATCAAACACAAAAAATAAAAACAGAAGCTCTTTGATTCCGCCTCTAAATTTAAAACGTATTTTTAATCCTCGATTCGAAATGTAGGTTAGCCCGTCGAAATGCAAATAACCACATTATAGTGGATCGATGATCGTCACTATTTTCGAGTTAAATCCAACTATAGAGAACAATCGTCCAACCCTCTCCGAGGGGTACGAAACGACATCCGTCAGGTAAACAACCCTTGTTATATCTTTCAGCGGACGCAAACAATTTTCTTATGGAGGAAGAAAAGCGAAAATATTTACAGTCCAAGCAAAAAGGTCTCCATAATACAAATTAAATTCGTTAACGTCATTTACGTTTGTCGTTGGAAAATTTTCACAAACGAGGAGAAAATATTTGCTTTGCAGAGGGTGTTGTTAGTTTGTCTTAAAATTAAGACATCGCCACTTTCGTGTCTGCAAAATCTTTGGATCTCGAGGTTATTTTACGGTGATAAGAAGGAAAATGTCTCCTGGGGCTGTCACAACAACATAATTTACGTTTGTTCACAATTTCCAAAGTAAATACTACTTAACCAAATTGTATGGTATTTGTTTAAACGGAAACCACGTGTTTTGTTTACTTGAGCTTATCGTAATCACCTCCGTTAAACTACTGTCGAGTAGATACAAACATCACCGGTTGTTAAAAATAGATGAAATATGCATTATCTAGGTATACCTATAAATGGAATTCCCAATGGAAAAATTCTGGATAATACAAATTATACCGGAAGTTATATTTAAATGCACAAGGCTGAAAAATTATGCACCTCATTACGTAACGCATCAAATTCAATTGTCTGCTGATGGTAAATGCTTTATAAAGCTGTTATTCAATCAAAAATAACACATGATTGAATCAAATCGCATGGAAGCGCTGGAATTTAAATCATGTTGGTAGCTCTGATTGCTGTCTTTAAACTTCAATCCGCTGTCAATTAAAGAGTTTCCTGTTTCGGTACTAATTTGAAGTGCGTTAATTGGTTTCCTAGTACTAGACAACAGCGGAGAAAGTTCAGGCACGCATGACATCCGGCCAAAGAAAATTTTTGAATTTTGATTTAAACCAGGGAAAAAACTCCCAATTAAGATCGTAATCAAAATTAATAATCACGTCAGGACCCGCCCAAATCACCCTAAAAAGAGCAAATTGCCCCCACAAAATAACAGTTATTAATATTAATCTACATTTATTACAGTACGTAATTACTTGCATCGACCTTTATTTCGGCGCCACTGGCTAAAAGGATTAGTTCCCCCATGACCCACAGATGCCGCTACCCTCGAATAAATCCAAAACTACCCCGGGCAAGCTGCCAACCCCAAACGCTCGAAAATATCCGCATAGTGCGCATAAGGCACTCAAAACGGACCGACATCAAACATTATTTTCTTTAAAAATAACACAGTTTCTGTATAATCCGCACCCCCAACCCTTTTTTTTCCCGACCACCTTCCTCCACGAACATGCAAATTGGCCTCGTTATTTGGTCGTGCGATATTTCGGAATAATTTATTGTCGACTTTCGTCAAATTACTCCACATAAATTCCATAACGGTCGAAAGAACGAATTAGGTGCGGGGTTAACCTTAAGGTAAGAGCGTACGAGATTTTTTGTGTCATTTGAAGCGGCCTTGGATTTTCGCCAGCGATTTGCACAAAATTCGAGGTTATATTGTTGAAATTAGAAAAAAGTTACGTAAAGCACCAATGCGGTGGTTTCCTGTTGGGAAACGTGAGGCGGTGTAGCGTATCAAATAAACAATGGACCCATCGCTGTACTAATTGGGTTCGTTTACGATCGGAGAGACTTTTTTCCAAGATCCAAGATGGCGGATCAAGCCTTGACCTAGACCCATATGATCGAGCCTTAAACTTGTTCCCAAGACACGCAAAGTTTTGATTCGTTTTGTTCTCCATTACGCACTTTGTGGACGTGACAATAAATTAAAACCGACAACTGTCAAGTCCACACATCTGAATTGTAAATAACGTCAAGATAGTCGCTTTTCACAATGGAAGAGACAACAATGTTCCTGCGTCAATGGTGTCAAGACAAACGTCCGAACGGCGATAATATTGGCAGATGTTTGAGGGAAGATAATGAAGAAACGAAAATGATATCGGTCGGTGTGAATCCCGAGGGAATCACTCGTCCATAATGTCTAATTCCAATTTCCAGGAAAAGTGGGAAAGTTGACGTCACAGTCTGTTTCCAAAGACAAAGATTGGAATAACCGAGCTAGGCGCATTCAGATCATCTGTCAGGCTGACAATTTCCGTTTGTCTTTTCGCACTTATTTCTAGTTGCGTGATTACTGCGACATCTTCATCGAGATATCTCAAATAATTATACGTCATTTTTCCTGTAGAGGATTTACCGGTTTATAAAGGAGCAATTTTAAACATTAGCAGAACTTAAAAGGGATAAGTTGATTAATAGATGGCTCCACAACTAAATGTCAAGTTTATTAATAATCGAAAAATGTAATGATAAAAACTATAAAGTTATAACCAAATACAAAATAAAAAATTAAAATAAAATACAAAATAGTGACACTTTGACAAATGTGACAGATTTTGTTTGACATTTCGCAGGAGTTTAAAAAAATCTGCGTTGTTGCTGAACGACCAATCACAAAGCCGCTTTTTAAATTTCGCGCCTAGAAAAAATTCTTTGCAGGAAAAATAGCCTTTAGATGTCGGTACAAAACATTTTTGATCGCACCCCTAAATTTGTCGCGTCACGTAATAATCAAATAGACAACGTTTTAAATATTCAAGTTGATATTATTGAACATAATAAATAGACCTGTAATGAATTGAACTGCGCGCAGTAATGACCTTAAAGTCCCATTTCATAGCCTCTAATTTATGTAATCGCACAGTACATAGACGATTTTGTAACAATTTGTATAAGAATGCTAAATAAAATCATATTTTATTACATCACCGGTGTGTAAATAACCAATTTTAGATATGTGTTATCAGAACAGATTTAAAAGCACTTATTAAGCGTAATGACGGTTAATAAAGGCGAGTTTTGAGATTGGCTGATTGTGTCATCACCTGACAACTGTCAAAATATTGAACGAGGTTAATAAAGTTTATTTTGATTAAAAAGTGGCAGCATTGATGTGTGAAGCATTTGCAAATAAATGGCGAAAATAGACCATGGTCCTGGTGACGTCAGAATTGCAGTCCTACCACCTGTATAATTAGCATTGTACTTCATTTATTCAGCTTTTTCTGCAATAGCACGCTATTATTATAAATAAACATAAACTCGCCGGCAAAACGACAATAATTCAAGGATTATGCAAATGTTTTGAAATGTCTATTTGACGAATTCGCGGACATTATGAAATTTCGTATAATTACCCCAATCATGACCTGTCAATAACGGAAACTGTTTTTTTTTAATCCCGATTAACTTTTGTTTGCTTCAGCTGGTGTAAACAATTTGATTTCCCAAGAGCTCGAGATTTTCGAGTGGCAATATGTCGGCCAAGATGGCGTCGATGCTTAAGCCCCCCCGCGCGTTTATGTAAATCACCGCTGTTAAACGGTCAGATTATCGTCCGAAACAATTGCATTAGCATGTAAATGCGGTACCTCTTGTGGTTATATTACAGAGACATACGCAGCGTGAAAACGTCCATTTCTCGCATCTTTGTCCATTGCGTAACATTCGAATGACGCAGCGTTCTTGCCTTGAACGCTCTATGGAGTTTTCAATAACAAAACGAAAACGAGCGAAGTGACAGCAGTGCGCCCAGCCTAGACCCACTGACATACCGTAGTCAAACACTGCTCCAAATAGAGACGTCATTGCGGAGGTCGTTCTTAAGCGTGCACGCACGCCACTGGACGCCGACGCTCCGCGATGCTAAAAATAGGTCGACGCCGCGACCTACATTAAAACACCTGATCGACTCAATGCAGGTATTACCCCAGTTATCATTTCTACGATTTTTTCCACACGAAGACTACACACCTATTGTAGTGACATTTTAAAATCGTGTCGAAACTGCGGCGTTGCGGCAAAACGGACGACAAACTTTCACTTTCGGAACGATTTTTCACAATTTTCTTTTCGGGTTGCGCAATGTGCGACGACGAGGTGAGTGGGGGAATTTTATTGTCCCGGCAATTATTTCGGGATAAGAAGAAGGGAACGCCGGCGGATTCCGGACCGGAAACGAACACCTGTTCGACTTGTTATTGGGGTTTGGCGGGACGGTTTCCCGAGGGAACCCGCCAGGAGAGGCGAAAGTGGATTGATGAGCCGTTGGACGATGGATTGACTGGTGCGGGCGAGGTCGCCAAATCTACCATCGATGCAGGTTACAGGACGTAAATATTTCTGGGTTGCACTAATGGGCTAATAGGATTAAACTGGTCTAGATCGGAGTAAATGATCTAAATTGAACTAAACGGAAGCTGGGCTAAATTACTGCAGCTAAAGGTACGCAACTCGGACGGTTAGTGTGGTTTTTGGGTTCATTCAGTGTTGCCAACAACTCGTTGAAAATTGTAGGCGTCTACACCGTGTTTCAAAAAGATTTTCGTATAGTCACCTCTAATTTACCGGACAAATTAAAAAATGCCGCTTTACAAAGATACTGATAGGAATGTTGGTTATAGAACCTTAAAATGCTTTAAAAAAATATTAGGTAGTCCGTGATCTAGGGCGGCTGGAGGATAAAAAAGGATAAAACTGACTCAACCTTTGCTTAATTTTGCTGTTTGTTATTTCAGTTGTTTCTCTATTGGCGATTTTGGCATTTGACAAGTGACATCATTGACAGAAGTCCAAAGTGACTAGAACAAGGTGTTTATAAATGTTTCTACTATCCATTCACAAAACAAAAAAATCAAAATACCTTAGATTTTTGGTAAATCAGAGTGTACTTGGCGAGCTGCATAAATCTAACTCTCTTTGAAGTTTCTTGTTAATGTCAGATCCATTTATTTTATTTTAGGCTACCTAAAAGAAGTTTTAAGGATCAAGTTAATACCTCCCAATATAGAAATTATCGGAAGATTTGTATTCGCCAACCTTAGTAACTTTTGTTTTGTGCATGGATATTAGCATCAAGGGTGGCTATAAAATGACAAAGAAATTTGCCGCTCATTACAAATGTGGGTTTAAATGTTTCAACTGACATTTGCAGTTAACCTCAATCATAGAGCAAAGTTAATTTTGACAAAAAAAACTGTTCTAGATAACTAGATAACCATAAGGTTTGAAAGCTGAAAATCAAAGACAAAATTGCAGCTGAAACATCGTTGGCGTGAATGAAATTTTAAGTGTAGTTAAACATATCGAGAGATCAAATAAAAACTCATCCTCAGTTACCTTTGGAATTTCACAGCGTGTCCTTAATTGCCACTTTGACGGCTGCCAATTTTGAGGTAATAAGTTGAAAACTGTCTTGAAATGCAAAAAATGGAAAGCAAAAGTCCGTGTTGTGATTAGTTTTTCATAAGAAAACTTTTTGTAATGTGAATCAAACATGACAGCGTTGTCAAAATCGTTCATCAAAATTTTCAAGAAACTTCCAGGTTGGCAACGTTAAATTACTTGACAGAAACAAAAGACACGACTTGAAATTAAAGCCAACTGAGGATGAGTTTTTATTTGATCTCTCGATAGTTACATTCGCTATGAAAACAAAGCGGCAAAATAGTGCATGTCAAGAATTCCAGGGCCACCCTTGATGCTAGAAACATTTATAAACACCTTGTACAATGCGAGCGGCATAAAAGAATGATGAAAATCATTTTGAAACACGGTGTATGACTAAAATTTTCTGTGCTTCAATACACAACCAAATTGTCTTTCCTAACGACAGTTTGCTTAAGAGAAACTGCCGATTATTGCAGAACTACGGAACTAATTACACCTAAACGACACTTTGATGTAATGACATTTTACCGTCTAAAATCGTATTTCGATCGCAAGCCACAAAACGGGCGCAAAAACTTTGTAACACATTGCAGTTATGAACCCAATTAAAAACCGACAATGAGCAAACTGTATGAAAATTAATTACATCGCGAATTACTACATTAACGGCATAATCCGACCTATTTGAACGATTTGTTTGACGTAGCACAAAACATATTTACGAAACGGATGCAGACCTGCACAACATTGTAAACAATGTTATGTTATTAAATACATAACGCTTCATAAGGTTAGATAAAAACGTGGAACAATAAAATTTTCCATTATCTCTCGTAACAAAATGTCCCGTACAGCGTCCGTTACATCGAAGTGCCACTGTAATTACAAGGCCGACGGATGACAATCGAAAATGACAAATAATCTCATCATCACGAATCCAGGATTTACATCATCGTCGACGAAAATAGCCACTTAACGAATGCGTTACATGTGGGTTTCTACAATTTCAGTGGTTATTTCAAAATCTCTAATTTTAATAAACGTTGCGTTGCTTCCCAATCGTTTTTGGTTTTATAATCTTCACCTTGTTCGCGGTTTCGTCGGTGACCCATCGATTCGCAATAGAAAGGAAGATTCCGAAACAGGTTCGTCGAAGGTCCAATTTAAATTCTTTGTAGCCGGTTCGTGGATATTACATAATTCCCGACGACAAGTTTAAGTAAGGACTTAACGCGCGGACAATCCAATTTCTGGTAATTTCCATCGTCTAAACAAAACAAGGAAGTCCCACGGGGGAGGGAAATTCAACGCGAAAGTGTCGGCCAATTTGATTAGTGCTCCAGTTTCCCATTAACAAAGGGATTTTTCAGAGTTCGATTTCAAGGAACATGTCGCTCTTTTAAATGAGGTAAAAACCTGAAAATTTTAAATTGCTAAACTTTTGCTATCGCTCATTATATCGCTTGGCAACAATGCCAACAAACAGTTGATCTCCAACCACCGTTTCCCGGTGGGTGTTAAAGTAAAATAAGAAAATCAATTTCCTCAAGCCTTCACGGATAATTTGGTGACAACCCCGTTCATACACGTACAATTATCGACGGGTAAACAAATCGCTTATTTTGTTTATCCCATCGATTTTCTCTTCGACAAAGTACAAGGCTGTCGTTATTTATAATACACCGTAATTACCTCCGATCGTGGGCGTCCGGAACCACCTGCCTCGAATGTCAAAACTGCAGTAAAATTATCTCAGTGTGTCGTCACCACTCTCACACTAACTCAAAATAGGTTCGCACGTGTCGTAAATTCGTCCGCTTGGGAAAAATCCCACTCGAATTATCGATTTCGTGCTTTTCCTCGTATTCAAAATACCTTTTTTTCGCATTGGATTCAACATAATAACGGGGCGTCAAAAAGGAACGAAATCCGTCCGGACGCAATTTTCTCTCGGATTTTTCTCTAAGCCCACACAGTAAGTAATATATCGGAAATATTGTAGAAATACGACAGCAACGGATCTGTACATCATCATAACTCGTCTAACTTCATTCTCCTTTCTATTTGTCCTTCTGTTGGTTAATTGTTTGTCTATTTCGAGAGCGGTTATCTGGACAGTGTCGAGCTGCTTGTTTCAATTGGAAGGAATCGATGTCGAATAATAGTAGAACAAGGAAGACGCCCTGTCGCACATCCTTTAGCTGAGTATTGTGCAATGCGTGCTCTAATTGTTCAAACATAAACAATATGAACGCCAGTAGCCGGCGAGATTGCAATGATTTTAAAACCCTTTAACTGTTCTAAACGTATACAGATGTCCCAGAACTCGCGCTCCAGAAAGAAAGGTCTTATTAAGGCAACAATTCTGAACCAAAATTTCCAAACAAAAATTTTTAGCTCAAAATATAATCGAGTTAAGACTAAAAACGGTATTCTTTTTCGAATACTATTAAACTTTCAATTTTTGTTTTGAAATTTATCATCTGTATTTCTGTCGGCACTCTCCCTTGCTCTATTGGGCGCGAGTTCTGGGACACCTGTATATACGTTTTGTCATTTTTCTCAGAAAAAAATTGATAAAAATTTGAAATTTTTAGGACAAAAGTAAGCGGATAGGACGAATCGAATAAATAGATTCACATTTACGTGACGGTTGTGCCGGAAGTGGGAGTAAACTTGCGTATTTTAAATAGAGCACCTTTATTTTATTGTAATTTTGAATTCTATATGCAAATTAAAGATCACTTTCTATATACCGTGCTATACCTAAATTGTATCATTTCTGAAATATCTCCATTTTTTTTTTAAATTTGCATTACAAAAAAAAATATTAACACAAAGATTTTTGGGAACTTTTTATTTCTATTGAACCACCAAATTTGTTTATAAAACATCTATACATATAAAATTGAATTGTCACCATTCCAAAGCATTCTTAAAAAAATTGGAAACAAAAGAGTAAAAACACCTCTTTTTTCTGTATTTTTAGTAGGAAATAGGTATTCAATACATAAAGTTAATGCAAAATTTCATTGTACGTTTGTATTGTGCTTATTCTCCAGTTAACGTGGCGATTTTAAAATAGATTATAGGGTATTTATTTCGGGAAAGAAAATTTCACTTCTGTTGTGCAATTCTTTTTACAAAAATCAGAATATCTCTGAAATGGTTCAATTTTAGTACAGCACATTATACATAAAGTGACCCTTAATTTGGATGTAGAATCTGAAAATGCATATATGGAGTGTTCCATTTTAAATAAGCTAGTTGACTACTACTTCCGGTATAACCGGAAGTGTCACAAATATGTGAATATTGTCATTCGATTTGTTTTATTCGCTTATTTTTGTTCCTAAAATTTCAAATTCTCATCTTTTGCAGTTTATAAGAAAAATGTCAAAACACGAAATATAAAAAAACCAAATCGAGAAAACGCCGCATTAGAAAAGTCACGTCGTAGATTGATGCAGCGAATCGTCCGATGTTGTCACTCACTGCGGTGATGTCGTTTCTAATTCCATAGCCGACTAAGGTCTGACCTTGGAACGTGGTCGCCATTGAATTTTTTTAATCATCTAATTATACTTTGCTCGTAAAAAACTGGTCTATGCACATGCGTTTTTTCGTCTACTTCTATTTATTGTTTGTCTAAACAATCCATGGAAATCAATTCGAATCACGATGGCGATAAAAATATGTGAAAGTTAACGACCTTTGGGTTATAAAGCGAATTTGATGGCAACAAATTTGAGAATTCACTTCGTTGGCATTGAATTTTCATAGTGCATCATTAATTATGGATTATTATTTTCGCATTACTTCGATGGGTATTCATGAGTATTTAATTTTACTGTCAATCAACAACCCGAGAATTTAAATATTTGAAGGTTAGAAACTGTTTACTTTGCCATCTTTCCTTAATTACTTGACAGCTGTCGGCGTCGATCTATCAGCGACGTCCAGATTAATTTCCAAAGCTCACTGAATCCTGATATTTCCGATCTTTTTATAAATTATCTTTTTCAGTTTACAAACCACCCCGAATATAAAACATCCCTTCCGAAAATAACCCATGAAAGACACTTTTCATCTGCGCCGACGATATTAATACTTAATCAATGCCTCAAGGAATCAAAAGTTGGAACCTCATTAAATTCCTCTTCTCCTTGGCAACACGAAGACTAACCCCCCAAAACTCTCCATTATCCGTAATTATCATCAAACTGACACGAGCCCCAGATGTCTAGACCGAGGACGTCGTGTCAAAAGTTAAAACAGATACAGCGAAGAAACCGCCACAAGAATTTCTAATTTGTGCAAATGCTGCGATTAGATAATCGGGAAATTAATTTGTTCAAGGTCGCGCGTAATGTCACTGCTACTTGGCGAAATCGTTACATTCCAATGTCACAGGTAGCCAAGATGGCGGACTTCAATCATCGCACGCCATGTTTTTTCTACAATCTTGGAACTTCCGGTACATTTCTCGCGCGATTATAATGTCGCACTTGTGTCCAACAACCCTTTATTTACACGCCGATAATTCAGTTATCGATCGGAGGAAAGTTCTCGTGAGAAATCGCGAAAATAAACGCGGCGCCAAAAATTCCGGATTTTCGCCACCAGCTGCGCGTTTATTTTCGCGCTTTTATGGATCATAAATTGGGACTTCGATCGATTTGATTATTTTCAAATTGCGGATGTTTACCTCAATGGAGGAATAATATTCCTGGAATTCCTTGGCTAGCATACATGTCAGTCAGTGTTGCAATTACCAAAACGTCGGCGAAGGTCCCCCTATTCAAATTTCCAGCGAAAATCTAAATTCAATCGATTCGCTCCCAAGGCCGTCGTTGCAAACATGTACAGTCAATGTCACCTAGTTTTGGCACCGGAGAAGTGTAGGGGAGACCGGGGTATAATGATCTCTCTCTTTAGCACCATAGCTACAAAATTAAATTGATAAATCTACCACTTATGCAGGAGCTTTGAGAACTAATGTACTACAAGTCCGCCTAAAAATGCATCCAAAATTTTGCACCATTTTCATTAAAATAAGAATTAAGTGCAAGACTCTAGAAGGATCATTTTACCCATGGACCAGTAAAATGATCCCTCAATTGGGGTAAAATGATTCCTTTTCATCGTAAGGATGTGTTATGATAAAAAGTTTTATAAGTTAAGCAAAAGTTAGTGGAAACAGTGAATATATTTAAGCATTAAGATAAAAACAAAATAAACCTAAATAACAAGAAGTAACAACAAAATAGAGTCTCTTATTGAAGACATAAATAAACATTAAAAGAATTACATTTTTTTGTAGAAACGAAAAATTTTTCTGATTTTAGAAGTTTTTAATTCCGCCAAACACAAATTGCAAGTGAATATATTTTTCTCTTCGTTTACTCTTGCAGATTAATTATGAGCCCATTTTTGTACAACAAAAATACATTCTGAAAAGATTCTTTTTCTCGCTTTTGTTATTTTATCAATGTATTTTGTCAAATATCATACAATTATTTATATAAGAGGTAAAATGATCGAGATCGTTTTACCCAGTACCTAAATGATCGTTTTACCCCAAGTGCTATAAGAATAAAGAACATAATCCATAAATTTACAACAAGCAATGTTGCAACTAAATCTACAAAAATTGAAAGTTTAATGCTAATCCTTTAAAACACCACAGGTGTAATTTTGAAATTTTAATTCGAAAGGTAAAATACACTTGATTAAAAAATGTCAAAAACCAAGGAAAAACACAAATATCGCTGTAATTTTTTTGAATATCCGCCGAACTGCAGGCAGGTGCTTGTCTGCAATATTCGCAGGTTCAGCAACATAATTTAATCATTTCATTGATAGATGGAACTAAGGGCAGTTTTGGAAACATTTCTAAGGGAATCATTTTACCTCAAAGGATCATTTTACCCCAGTCTCCCCTACTTTTGGGGATTTTTTCTCTAGCAATCCGTGACATTTTTAAGATGAGTTTCAAAGTGTCACGGCCTTGTTTTACGGCCTTGTCCATATTTGAAAGTTTGGGAAAACGTGGAAAAAATCGCAAAGCGATGAAAGCAGACGAGTTGAAAAATGAAAGGTGCACTTGTTGCGCTGGCAGATCCTCATTGTCATTCATCAACATCGTCATCATACAGCATCAACCTTTCTCCTCAGGGTTCCCTGTTTCAATCGCTGCAATGACGCGGCTGTATTATCGGTGCACACACATGTAACGTGGTCCCAAGGTCAAAATGTCGCGGATTTTTTGACTCCGGATTTCGGAGGCGCAGCCATTGCTCTTCTTTAAATTTTCGCCTGTGTTTCCTTCCATTTCCGGTCGACATGGCTTGTTAATTACACAAACTCCCATATCTGTTTACGACGAATTCACCAGCAAACAGCAATCATTATCTCCATCACATTAACTAAATGAACTCTCTTATCGCCTGGCGATCACAAACGCAAACTACTAATCCCAACCCAAGAAACTCCATGATAGTTTAATTGTGCACGTTATTCTTCCAACTCTTTTATTTTAACTCGAATTGTTTCGCCACGTTTCCATAAAAGAAGCAATGTCGCGTTTCATCGACGCCCACAATCCCACCTTTGATGCCACTTTCTAAACCCAGTGGCTTATCATCAATCATCTTCCTGAGTTTTACCAGAATTTTGTTAAGTGAATCGTCGACGTTTTTACATGCGACACGCGTTCCTACGCATGATTTGGCAATTGACTTGGAGAATCTCCGTTTTGTTTCAACCCGAAGGAATTATGTAAGTTCGAGCGATCTGTGCCGGTTCGAGATAGCCGCTTTGGAATCCACGGAATGCGTTGTGATGTGGCGAAATGCAGAAGAGTTCGACTCTCGGCCCACACAAAGATAATAACAGCGGCGAACAAAAAATATCGGCGGATCTAGGGATAAAAACTACCACTAGTACCAACTCAAGCTGGTGCCTATAAAAACACCGTCCTTTTCATCCGGTAACAGTTGCGAAAAAAACAGAGAGAAAGTGCTGTAATATCTCTCCATCGACACGAAGAATAAAACTTGATAAAAATAATTCAACCTTTAAATTGCTGCATTTTCAAGTTTTATCTCCGGAGATTCTGGCATGCGGTTGTGTGCGATTCGGACATTGCAGTTCCGAGTGACCATTCAGACTTGTAATAAAAAGTTCGCAGAGAAAACTTCACTAATGGCGGGATAAAATTAGGGCTCGATGGAAGAGAATAATGTCGGTAGAAGAAAAGTATTTGGAGACGAGTACTGTAATGAAATGGCGGCGATAAAAAAATTAGAAAGAATGGTGGAGCGACTCTAGGAAATTTATTTAGCAATATACAGGTGTCCGGAAAGTAGCGCCACCTTGAATTGGGGTAATTGGGTGGTCCACAAAAAAAATATTAAAACAAATTCCACACTTTCTGTTTCCGCAGAAGAACCAAATTGCGGTTCAGAAGCAATTGTCATAAATTAAAATTATTTTGAAAAATTATTAAATATCTCGTTACCTCATCTTTTTATTCACATTTTTATATCATTTTCATGCTTTTAGCGATAAAAGGAACATAATAGGTTAAGTTTGGCCCCGATTTCTCAATTTTGATTTTTGAAAAACGTAGTTTTTGGAATTTAAATCACGTACAGCTGTCCCAGAACTCACGCCTCAGAGAGAAAGGGCTTACGGAGGCATTGATTCTGAACAAAATTTTGAAACCGAAATTTTTTAGCTCAAAAATAATCGAGATAAGACGAAAAAACGGTAGCCAAACAGAGAATTCAGAAGGAATTGTCATAAATTAAAATTATTTTGAAGAATTATTAAATATCTCGTTACCTCATCTTTTTATTCACATTTTTAATCATTTTCATGCTTTTGGCGATAAAAAGAACATAATAGGTTAATTGTCACCGAGTTCTCAATTTTGATTTTTGAAAAACGTAGTTTTTAGGGTTTAAATCACATATAGTTAGTACTAGATTAAAACTGATAACGTCAATTTAAAGTGCTCCGTTCCTCTACATGCAGAATAAAAAAATATTTTTATAACTTTTTATAACACTAGTGTCCGTACAGGTGGTTCAAATAAAAACGGACAAGTGACATAGTATGCATGTGTCAACTGAAAGTTCGTATCAAGGTCATTGTCAATACCGTTAAGTAATGAAAATAGACAATCGTCAAGTAAAGCAAACGAAAATTTAATGACGATTGCATGAGATTTTGACGTTTAGAAAAAGATTTGCATGTGAACGAACACTGACAATTGAGTGCTATCACTGACCCTTGTGTCGTTAAAAGCAGTAAAAGCAAAATTTCCATGATAATGCGAATAATAAGCACGAAATTTGACAACGGAATGTTATCAACACACGCCGATTGATAAGAGTCCGGTGTATGGCAACAAAATTCAGAAATATTTTCGCGTATAGTTCTAGCCGCCCACCATCAAGAGGGATTAACCGTGGCCTAGATTTTCACTATCATATGTAAAACCGTGAAAAAAAAGTATTGAATGTGAGACATCTGACAGTTATGACATAATAATGTTGGCAATATCGTTCGAACGAAACGCCATCAGCTGTGGAATCCCCGGAATGCCGCGTAGTGATGTGGCACCGTCATCGACATAGGCGTGTCGATTTCGCCGGCGGTGCCGCCGCCACCAACCGCCCCCACACTCACCACTCGGCAACGTGTTCGCCAAATTCCGCAGATGGAACGTGTCCGAGCTGCTTATCATCTGGCCGTCGTCGTCAAAGGCGCGACCTCACCGGACATCGGCGCGCGAGCGACTGAGTGAGTGTCGGTGCGAGCGCACGGCGCGGCGCCCCCAGGAGGCGGCCGCCTCTCCGACACCGCTCGCTTTGACAGTCGGTCAGGCGGTAAACGTCAAACGCCATTGGCGTGCGGACTCACCTGGACTGAAGTGGGAACGTTTCGTGTCGCCGCTGTCGTTGTCGCCATCCAACGGCCTCTTCCTGGAGTCGGCAATCTCTGGCGACGGGCACGTATCCATTCCCGAATCGGCGGCCATTTTGCCACTGTTCAGACGTCCATCAGCGACGAGCGGACTATCGGCCTCTGTGTCAGAGTGCGGTGTTACGACACTGCACTGGCGTTGCGCACACTCGCGCACACTTTCGACGGTTTCGGTGTGTTACTACGCACAACTCACTGCCTGGACGCGGACTGAATCAACGAAACATGTCACGAGGGGCGGTGATTAGATATCGCGCGCTCTTCCCCCCACCTGCGGCCTTGGAGGAGCGGGAGCGACGGAGACGACGCCGACCAATGCCTTTATTTTCGGGACGTCGAAGATGATGTTCGGGCGCTGCGACGCTGACTGACGACCTGGAACATACAACACAACATTTAACTCACGGGACCTGGTGCACTCGATGAATCGACTCGATTCGCGCCAAACTGGACGCTCACGTGACCGACTCTTTTGGAAGAATTTGAATTAGCGGCGGCTATTACGGGACGTGATGTGGGCGCCCAGTGGCGGAGGCAACGCAACTTTTCCAAACTTTTCTTTTTACCCAATGACTCTTTCATTATTGAACTGCCACGCTTTCTTATCATTCACGCCTCAATCAATCTTAAAAACGAACATTCCCAGCTTGTTCCCAAATTTGTGGTCCAACTGGTTTGTTAATCTTCCGAAAAACCCGCATGACAAGTACAAAAAACTCCCCAATCTCCCAATTCATCAATAAATAAAGGAAGAAATTCACACGAGCTATACATAAACAATGACGCATCGCAACGGCTCAACTCAAGACGCCGCTGTTTGTTTTGATGTGATGCAATCAAAATTGCATTCCCGAAACCTGCGCCACTGTCGCAACGTTTTTAATTGGCAAGCAAAGCACACATGAATTATGCAACGTATGCCAACCTCTAATTTAAATTACGATAAGTAACTAAAATTAAAATCAAGACAAGAGTTCCATTCAATTCGGAGGTTTCTTGTCGAGGACGCTCACGAACATGAATTTGCCGAATGATTGAATCAAGTCTATTAATATCCCGTCGTCATTTTTTATACTGTTTACCGCAATGATGTTAATGTCAGAATTAATAGGAAATATGCGAGGAGTTATCGATTTTTTTTTATAAATAATGATAGTGAAATCAGTTACCACACGTGTTCGTTTATCTGCGAAAAAATGCCACTGATTCGTTCTGGTTGTGACACCACGGATGGAAATTCAATCCCGTACGCCCCTGCTTTTTGAAAATAACTGCAATCAAGCGATATGTGAATTGACATGTGGTGATTGACAGTTCCTCTAAATCTCTTTATGATTAGGTTTTTAGGAAAAAAAGTCTTACCAACAAAATACGGACAATTTCACGGACTCCCACACTCATGAATTTTCGTTGAAGCGAAGATGATCCCTGAATTTCGAAGGAAAAAATGTCGAAATGAGTTTAATGGGACCACTAAATGACAAACAGAAATTTTACGTGAACAAATGATTACTATGACGGGCCACGGGTAGCGCGATCTGTTTTAATTATCTCTTACATAAGAAAGGGGGCTTATCTTGTAAAGAAATTTTCATTACATTTTTTTTTTTTTGTGTAAAAGGGGCGTTACCATTTTAATTACATTTATTAATCTACTCAATCAAAGACTACCAATCTTACTTTACGATGTCAGGATTAAATGTGTCAGCTGAGCGCCTTGCCAGGACTTGTCAGAATTTGATGTCAAAGAGGCCAGCCAGGACGATGCACTTTTACAGGAAATTATTCCTGTTGAATAAAACGACTGTGAGCAATCTACCCTCGAAATAACGGACATTAGTGAATATGTGATAATTGGCCTTAAACAATTTTGACATGAAGTCACTCATTAACTTTAACTTTAAGAGACAACTGTTAACTTTAATCATTGACTATTTAATTTATTCGTTCGATTGAGCTCTGCCCAGGTTGGATACAAAGAGGACCGTTCCGACTAGTACGGCGCTGTGCAATGGTGTGAGGAGATCACGCTGCACACCGGCCCACGTACTATCGTAGCAACTAGTAGTACTTGACACGTGCAATGGTACAATGTGTTGATGACAGATGCTGGAAGTGGCAGACTGCTGACACCGGTCCTTCTCTTGTCCTTCTGCTGATGACCACCACATCTCCATTCGCTAACACACATTGTACCCGGCCCAAGCTACTAATCTCAAAGTTACGTCATCGAGATGTGCAATGACCACCAAAATACATAGATAATGATGGCATCCCAAATGACAAACTCCTTGTCCAAAGACTCCCGCATATTAAGCACACAGACAGAGTCTACTAACAGCTAGTTCTCAAATGGAATAGTCCGAAACGTGCAATGGTTACGAGGAGGTCATACTACACAACCCTATCACGCTGCGCAACCCTTTCGCTACTATCCACCCTCAAATGGAGCAGTCCGAAACGTGCAATGATTACGAGGAGGTCGTACTACACAACCCTATCACGCTGCGTAATCCTTTCGCTACTGTCCAACGTCAAATGGGGAGTGCAATGGGTCTTCCGCCCAGTCCCATTGACCACAACAAAACAATACAATCGTCACACTACATGTGACACCAAACAGTCTTGGGGGCGTGCAATGATTATAAATCTCCCAAGAACTGCCCCAGCTGCCGTCAGGATTCATGGAAAGACGGCAGTCTAATAATTTAGCTTGACATGTCAAGGCTCAATCTCAATTTGTAATTATTAATTCGATATCTGCATTAATTACTCAAATTTGGCCAATCACTTTTACCAAAACACTTTGACAACTCTTAGAACATTTAGTCCAATTGTGATTACAATTCTAATTAGGATCATTTAAATTAGAACGGACTCACCAAATAGTTGTCTTCAATTAAAAACAGCTAAATCCACAATTATCACCAATTTGACACTCAAAAATATCACATAACAACGAGGAAGACTTGCTCAATGATTTGACTCACTACTCAGTGAGATTCAACTCACTTTAATCAATTAAAGTCGCACAATCACAATTATTTTAACTTTACTCAACGCTGGTTGAATTCAGACTAATGAATTCTTCCCTAAAACTTACATGTTCCCAGCCCTTCACTAGATTTTTATGGGTCCCAGACGCATAAATTTCGCTGATTAGGCGCGGACTCCGGCCACTTGAGGCTGTATGTTTATATTTTTGTGAGAACCTGCTCGGTCTCACCATCTTAAAGTAAACAACGTTCGAAAAAAGGGATTATTTTAATTTTTAATTACTAGGGGTTACTACCCCAAATCTACATTTAAAAACTTAATGCTACAATCTTAACATGAAAATGATAACGTTTCGTAATGAATGGCGGCGCACCGGAATTCATCAACGGGGGGCAGGAGCGCCGCCACCGCCTCCACCGAAACTTTGGCGGTATTTTCCTGAATTTTGGCGCCCCGTGTGGTGATGTGCCGCCTCGTTTGAACATGGAAGGGAATGCGCACTGTTACAAGGACGTGTGATGGTTTTGTAACTTTTTTCGTTGTAATTTCGTAATAATAATGAAGGAGAATTGGTGTTTTTATTAAAAGTTTATGTGGTAACAGCCCCCTTTTTCAGTCCGTTTGGTGGATGTGGTAGAAAAACTGGCACAGGATGAAAAGGAAACCGGACGTGAAGCAAAGAATCTATGAATAAATTTAAAAAAAAGTGTAACAATTACAGATCCCTGTAATCCTAGCGCTGACATCAGCTGGGCTGCGTTCATAAAAATCATTCTTTGTAGAGTTTGTGTAATATATGTCATACCAATTGATAGTGTGGCCCCCATTTTAGTGTTAACGAGTATACATGAATGACCAGTGTATTGTATTGTGTTAGTAAAATTCATTAAAGTTGGTACTAATTGGAGTGTTTTGAAGAAGAGAGGGATATTGTGTCAAACGTCAATATGTCAAAATGAATTTGTTTACACTAACCTACAAACTTAAATTTATGAACTTCGCTGGCTCTTAAAAACTGCACTGTAAATTGAAAGTAGTTGGCAAAACACTAAAAAAGAGGTGCGTAAGTTGCCATTGAAGACTTCGCAATGATAGGTTACATCCGTTACATCTAATACGAAGAGGTACGCCCTAAACTCATCCATAGGCTTTTTGGGGCAAGATTATATCAGATTAATGATTTCAAGATTTCATTATATCATTTTGCACATCAATGCAGTAAGAGTAGCGTGTGTGAAGAAACTTTTGAAGCAAAAACTGATTTGTAGCTCGGTTTAGAGATAAAATTGACATCTATGCTTTATGCTTATTATTTATAAACTACAAGAAAAGTGGTGTTTGCCTTTGACAACAATTCATTGCGAAAAATTTAACAATGCTAGAGTTTGAAGATTCCTTTAGAGTTTGACATAAGTAGGGCATTTGGTCATAAAGTTAATAATGTGTGCTGAATTTACGCAAACGCAGTACAGTTGCAAACATTCATGAAGTAAAATCAGACACTTTCCAACTAGAGTGGTTCAGGTTAGAGCAAATTTATCAAATTTTGAATTTACTACTTCTTTGTGGACGAGTAGGCCAAGATTTCGGTTAAGATTTCATTCTAGTTTCACTTGCATCACTTCTCTTGTCCTCTTTAATCCTTTAATTAGGTGATTAAACATTCGTGTTTCAAAAACACAATAGTAAACTGCTAGTCGGCGAGATTCTATTACTTCACTGTTAATAACAAACAAAGAAACCACTTATTTAAAAACCATCCCAATTTTTAATGCAATAACTTCATATTTTCGAAAGAATTCAACAGTTTTTAATGTTATTTCAACGCGAAATGCAAATGTCTCATCAATGTTTACAAATTTTGACGTTCCTGTCAAAATGCTGCCATGCATGTCGGCAACTTTTGGTGTTTAAAAATATCCCTATCAAGTACATTCCTCGACACAGTTTTTGGGTACAGTCCCAAATTTCGGGCCAGGATCAACCTTTGGACCTCACTAAGGTTTGATATAAAGTATAGTTATTTAACAAACAAGTTAGTTAATGAAAGCGATTAATAATTGAGCGATTTTAACCGGCACGAACGTAGCGAGTGTCGTTAATAAGTGACATTATAAATCGCTCATTAACCATAGAGTTAGTTACAAAATTTTTTGGGTGATCGAATATTGAAAAATTCACCAAAAAAGAAAAGAAGAAAAGAATTGTTGTTTTGATTTGATATTAGTAAACAAACAGATCCAGGGTTTTTAGAACCGCGTCTTCAAATCATTATTGAATTTATTAAATTGTGTGTGTAATTACAGGCACCAATTGGTTGCCTATAAAACACATTAAATCATTCATTAATAGCCCACTTAATGCATGATTTCAGTTGACAAATCATGCGTTAATAGTACCTAAAAACAAACGATCTTGAAAAATTTTTCAAGAAAGGAGTTTTATGCATTAATAGAACCCAGAAGCAAACGATCACCGGAAAAATAAATAATACATGCCATAATGCGCAGAGTGTGGAAAGTAGACGTTTTTTAACCAATGATTATGGTCAAATTTGTTTGATAGCCATTGAATTTTGTTTGTAGGTGATATACCCATCTGTCAAACATTTAAATAACCACGCAAACCGTCCATAAATGCAACAACACTTTTGCAAATCTCAGAGTGTTACTTAATCACGCCACTCTGACGTCACACACTCTAACAGACGTCTGACTTTCTGAACGCACTTCAGCTGGCTGTCATATATAAAAGTCATCGTAAATGTTAACTAAATGACATTCAAAATAAACATGGCGGGTGTATCGTCCATGTTTATTTTGCTCTGCTCATGTTTGTTTGTAAATAGTGAGCAAAACGTGAAATTCGATAGTCCTACTGAAAATCGCGACTCTGAGATTGCCGCCGTGTTGCACCACTTGAATTCGTCGCCCTTCAAAGTGTACAACTATAAATCAGCGACTGTCGTGCATGCCCACACAAAGGTATAATTTTAGCTATGAGTTCAGTTTCAAGCCTTTTACGCCTCTGTTCACTTCCTTAGGCGGATATCACAGAAATTGTGTTGGATGTCTCTGTGGAGTGTCTGAATAACTACCCGGACCTCCCATGCACTGAGAAGTCGCTGACATGTCGTGGGTTCATTCAAGGGGGCAACCAAGTACTCAACGACGTCGACTGCAAGCCCAAGCCTGAAATCATCGTGGACGAGATACCCACAAGTTTCCCAGATAGCAATGACACCAAAGTAGTTAATTTTTTGTGTTAATTTTGATAACGAATTGGTGTTGTAGATTGTGCTAAGTCACGAAACTGCGTCGTCAGAGATCACCGAACCGTTTATCGCAGTGCGAAAAGACAAGGCGCCTTGTTTGGGGTGCCCTTTTGACATCAATCCCAATGCGGACGGCGTAGATGAGCTCGTTGATCTCGCTTTGGAGCATGTCGAAAGCGAGCGGACACATAAACATGGACTGGTCAAAGTGATAAGATTGCAACAACAAGTAAAATCAAAACAAAAACAACACCCATTAACTAAAATCTAAACTTTTAGGTCGTTGCGGGGATCAAATATGTTCTCACGTTGGAGGTGCGCCCCACTGTCTGCCTCAAAGAGCACCAATCGGAGTCGTGTCCTTTGGATTTCGATGCCAACAGCGCCGTCTGCGAGGTCACCTACATCCAGAAGCCGTGGCTGAGTAAAGCCAAACACATCATCGCCAACAACTGCACGACTTCACAGGAATACGTGCAGTTCGATGGAAAGAAAACCGAAATGAGCAACGAAATTAATATCAATGATAAACCGACGCCGGCATTCGCGCCGAACTTTGACCAAATTGCTATGGACGGATCCCGTTTAAGCGACTTGGAATCTCAAATCATCGGTATTGATGAAGGCGCTCCTCGCCGAACCGTAGCCTTGGAGGAAGTGGTGCCTCCCACTGTCGCCCGTCTTGAAACCAACCCAACTCCTACTGAATTAACATCAGCGGATTTGGAAGTCGTGCCTTCACTAAGCGAAATTGACACGGAATCGACGCTTAGCGAGGCCCCCACAACGCAAATTGGTCCTGACAGCATCCGAAAACGCCGCGCGATTCCTCAGCTTGAGAAAATTTCGCCGGAGGAAAAACCTCTCGTGAAGAACCTCGCCGATTTCGCTGCGGCCGCGCTGGATAACATCGACGACGATAACCACAAGCGCGTTATTCTTCAGATTCTGGGGGCGAAGAAAATGGTCGGGGATGATGGAGTTTACTACCACCTGATCATGCGGATGGGGATCTCGCACTGTCTTGAAGACACATCGAATCCGTACGATAACTGTCGGGAGAAGTTGCTGGAAAACTACACGAAGATCTGCAAAGTGCAGGTTTATGTCAACGACGACTATGGCAGCCCCAAAGTTGTCAAGTCGCAATGTCAAAACATCAAGCGTGATAAAAACGACAATAATCGCACGAATTATAGCAGATATCGTCGGAATGTGCCTGGAGGTCAAAAGGAAGTCAGTGTGGACAGCGATGAAATTCGCTCGTTGTTGAAACTAGGAGTCCAACATCTTGGTCAACTCCGCGATGGCAACAGGTTGAAACCTGTTGAAGTCGTGTCGGCGACCACGCAGGTCGTCGCTGGGAAATTGACTCGAATTAATGTAAAAATGTCTTCTTCTGATTGTCCGAAGGACGACTCCAGGGAACTGGAAGAGTGCAAAGTTTCCTCTGAAGCCACTCCCAAGCCATGCCAGATTCAAATTTGGGAGAAGGAGTGGATGAACTTCCGGAAATTCACCATCAAATGCGAGGACGAGGAGAAAGAGTACGAAATCGAGACGAAAATCAGAAATAAACGTCAAGCCGAGTTGACCTTGAAGGGTGGACAGAAGAAAATCAGCAGCGACTCCCCTGAAGTTCGCAAGTTGGCGCACGAAGGAATCGCTCACTACAACGCGCAACGTGGAGGCAACAAGTTCAAACCTGTGGAAATTGTCTCGGCTACATCTCAAGTCGTTGCAGGGAGCTTAATGCGCATTGAGACGAAAGTTTCTGAGACGGAGTGTGGTCAGAACGACGACAAACAATTGGAGGATTGTCAAGTGTCTTCAGGAGCCACCCCTAAAAACTGTCACGTGGAAGTTTGGGAGAAGTTATGGGAAAACTTCCGCAAGTTTACCATCAAATGCGAGGGAGAGGAGCAAGAATACAACGTTGAAACGAAGCCAAAGACGAAGACCAAACGCCAAACTCTTGGCGCCGAAAAAGAAATTGCCGTCGAAAGCGAACAAATTCGAAACCTTGTCAACGAAGGAGTCACTCATTACAACACAAAACGTGGGGGCAACAAGTTCAAACCTGTCGAAATCGTTTCGGCAACTTCACAGGTGGTTGCAGGGACTCTACTGCGCATCAAGACGAAAGTCTCTGAGACGGAGTGTGGCCAAACCGATGACAAAGAACTGGAGGATTGTCAAGTTTCTTCAGGAGCCACCCCCAAAAACTGTAGCGTGGAAGTTTGGGAGAAGTTATGGGAAAACTTCCGCAAGTTTACCATCAAATGCGAGGGAGAGGAGCAAGAATACAACGTTGAAACGAAGCCAAAGACGAAGACCAAACGCCAAACTCTTGGCGCCGAAAAAGAAATTGCCGTCGAAAGCGAACAAATTCGAAGCCTTGTCAACGAAGGAGTCACTCATTACAACACAAAACGTGGGGGCAACAAGTTCAAACCTGTCGAAATCGTTTCGGCAACTTCACAGGTGGTTGCAGGGACTCTACTGCGCATCAAGATGAAAGTCTCTGAGACGGAGTGTGGTCAAACCGATGACAAAGAACTGGAGGATTGTCAAGTTTCTTCAGGAGCCACCCCCAAAAACTGTAGCGTAGAAGTTTGGGAGAAGTTATGGGAAAACTTCCGGAAGTTTACCATCAAATGCGAGGGAGAGGAACAAGAATACAACATTGAAACGAAGCCAAAGACGAAGACCAAGCGCCAAGCTGTTGGCGCCGAAAAAGAAATTGCCGTCGAGAGCGAACAAATCCGAAACCTTGTCAACGAAGGAGTCACTCATTACAACACCCAACGTGGCGGCAACAAGTTCAAACCTGTAGAAATCGTTTCGGCAACTTCACAGGTCGTTGCAGGAACTTTACTGCGCATCAAGACGAAAGTCTCTGAGACGGAGTGTGGTCAAACCGATGACAAAGAATTGGAGGATTGTCAAGTTTCTTCAGGAGCCACCCCCAAAAACTGTAGCGTAGAAATTTGGGAGAAGTTGTGGGAAAACTTCCGGAAGTTTACCATCAAATGCGAGGGAGAGGAGCAAGAATACAATATTGAAACGAAGCCAAAGACAAAGTCCAAGCGCCACGTTGGTGCAGAGGAAGAGGTTGCCGTCAAAAGCGAACAAATTCGAAACCTAGTCAACGAAGGAATCACTTATTACAACATACAACGAGGAGGCAACAAATTTGTGCCTGTGGAAATCGTTTCCGCGACGTCTCAAGTCACCGGCGGAAAGACTTTCAGGATCAACGCAAACATCGCTCTGTCTGAATGCAAGGAACACGATCGCAGAGAGTTACAAGATTGCCCAGCCTTCGAGGGAGTCGTCACCAGAAAGTGTCGCATCAATGTCCAGGAAGTCGCTTGGAAGAACCTTCGGAAGTTTGAAATCAAGTGCGAGGGAGGGAAGAGAAAGTACAAAGTCGAAACAAAAATGAATAATTTCTTGGGTGGAAGCGAAGTAGCGTCTTCTGATGAACACCTGGAGGAGTTACTGGAAAGGGCACTGAGCAATCTGGATGCTGAGTCCAAACACGACACTAAATACAAAGTACAAGAGGTACTCTCGGCGTCGAAGCAAATCGTTTCTGGTCACATCTACCGCATCAAGGCGAAAATCGTCTTGTCTGACTGCAAGAAGACGGCTTTCACTCCAAGACGCCAATGTGGGCAGCTAGAAAGTTCTCAGCCCAAAACGTGCGATTTCGTCGCCTTCGAGAAGAAGTGGGACCCTGGAAGTCGCGAGTTGAACATCACCTGTGAAAATGAGGTCCACACCTTCAAAAAAGGCTTCCTTGGAGCGAACGACAACAAAGTCTTCTACTCTTTGTTTACTGATTTCGTCGAGAAATACAACAAGAACTACTCCCCCGAAGAGTTTACCTACAGGCTTAAAGTTTTCAGTGACAACATGTTGAAGATACGCGTACTTAACACCTACGAGCAAGGAACGGCGACGTACGGCATCACAAAATTCGCCGATTTGACGCAAAAGGAGTTTTCCAGGTCTTTAGGATATCGTCCGGAGTTACGAGACAAGAACGCTCCACCTTTCGCGAAGGCGAAAATCCCTGAGATCGCCATGCCTGTGGAGTTTGACTGGAGGACAAAGGGCGCCGTCACGGAGGTGAAAAACCAACAGCAATGTGGAAGCTGTTGGGCTTTCAGTGTCACCGGAAACATCGAAGGACAGTATGCTATTAGCCACGGAAACCTGCTGGAGTTTTCAGAACAAGAATTAGTTGATTGCGACACGGAGGACCAAGGCTGCAATGGAGGACTCATGGACACAGCTTACAGGTTGGTACAGAAAACCAACGCGGTGGTTTTAATGTCTTTTTTGCAGACAAATCGAGAAATTGGGGGGTTTGGAGACCGAACAAGACTACCCGTACGACGCAGAGGACGAAAAGTGTCACTTTAATAGAACTCTAGCCCAGGTGCAACTCAGCGGCGCTGTTAATATAAGTCAAGACGAAGGCGAAATGGCGAAGTGGTTGGTGGCCAATGGTCCGATTTCCATCGCGATTAACGCAAACGCGATGCAGTTCTACTACGGGGGTGTTTCACACCCTTTCAAGTTTTTGTGTAATCCCAAAAATCTGGACCATGGGGTTTTAATTGTCGGCTACGGCGTCCATAGTAAGTCACCGATGGGTGGTTATTTTATCTTATTGACTGTGTTCGCAGCTTACCCGCTCTTCAACAAGACTCTTCCTTACTGGACGGTTAAAAATTCCTGGGGAACCAGCTGGGGCGAACAGGGCTATTATCGCGTCTTCAGAGGTGATGGTACCTGTGGGTTGAACCAGACACCTTCCAGTGCCATTGTAGTTTAATCTAACATATCCGGAATCAACGAATGTGATACTCTATTAGCTAAGAATCTCGTACAATTGGCTACGTAAAATGTGCCGTCGTGATATTTTATTGGGCCATAGTTCTCTCAATTTTTTTTGAGTTTTTTTGGGGGAGAAGCTTTAAGCTTTTAGTTGTTATATTTTAGATGATTTTATTAACCTCTGTTATTTAAAGGCCGTTGACTGTTTTAGATCCAATTTACTAACTTCAATAAACCAGTAATTTTGAACTAGTAGTTCTGTAACTTCAGAAGCAAACATTTGATTTTCCGCGCCTCGTAGGTCACAGTTTCCTTGCCGCTGGGAGCCTCGACGTCTTCTGAGAGACTGGAGTACGCGGTGGTTCGAATCGTCTTTCCATGCACTGCAAACCAACTGAGTATTGAATTTTAACATCACAAAAACTCACGCTCGCAATTTTCCAGGAACGAAATACACTCCTGGATAACCGAGTCCCGCAGGACAATCATGTGTTTAGCCACATTCTCCATTAAGCTCAAGAAACACCTCTTTGTATAGAACCACGTGTCAGTGCCCAGTTTCCGGTACGGTTCCAAAGACTTCATGACTCTTGAAATCCCGAACTCGTAATTTCCCTTGGAACAATATAAAGTCCTAAACGAAATTTGAACAGAAACTGAACTTTACAATATTACCCGATGACTAAATTAACGATGCAGTGGTGAAAGAACTTCTTTTCTGGCTCCTCGAACGCCATTTGGTCCTCCTCCTTCTCAATCTTCCTCATTAGTTCCTCAGCTTCTTCGTTTTGCGACGTCATAATGTACGACACGCAAAGATTAGCAAGAACTATCGGATTCACGTTCAGAATCTGCACGGTACTGTTAGAAACGCCACCTTAAAACAACTTTTTACCTCTGAGTAACTCTTCTTCACCAACGGCTCGTAGAACCCGGTGGCTTCTTTGAATTTGTTCTCTTGCATGAAGAGCACGTGCGCGACATTTAGCCTCCAGATGTCATTATCATTACAGAACTCCACGCTCTTCCTGAAAATCTTCTCGACTTGTTGGTAGTTCTCTAAGTCCCAGTAGATCTTCGCTTGCGCCATCAAAACCGGAATGTAGCGGTCGAGGACTTCTTCGTATTCCATGACGGTCTTCTTTACCATTTCTGTATCGTTTCGGCTTCGATGCTCTTGCACTTGTTTGGTCAGTTTCCTCAAGAGCTCGGTGTGGCGACTGGCGAGTTCGTCCAGTTTCTGGTAGGCTTCACTTGGGGATGTTTGCTGCGTGATGATGGCGTCCAGAAAGTCGTACAGATACTAAAAGAAAACGTTTAGAGAGGAATTGAAATAAAGAGTCGGCGTACAGTGGTAAGGTACTTGTACGTTAAATGAGCATTTTCTGCTAAGATATCCGCCGCCAAGTCGTAACACTCGTGCTGGCAATACAAGAGAAGCAAATTCGCGAAGGTTTCTGGAGGAAACGGATTTTGTTGGAGGAGAAACTGCAATTTCTCGAACCCTTCAGTGGGGTTTTGTTCGAAATTCATCAAAGCTTGATTGTGGAGGGTGACGGCGTCAAGTTCGTACTCCGCGCGTGGGGGCATGTCGGTGAGGGCTTCGCGCGCCGCCTCCACTACAAAAAATTACAATTGCGGCCCTAAACAATGGAAAAACGTACTATTCTTGAGTTGGTACTCAATGGCGGCTTTGAGATTGAAGGCTTCAGTGAGGGCCGTCTCGTGCAGAGTGAGGGTGTTACCAACTGAACGCACTTCGATGCCTTCAGTTTGCATGCCGATGCTCAACTCTGGATGGTCTCTGATGCCGCGTTCGATAATGTCAGCTGTGTGTACAAGAATTTAAAGAACGAGTTGTTAGAAACTGGAATTTTACCGCAGTATTTGAGGGCAGGGCCGTATTCTTTTAGTCTGTAGTAACAAAGGGCGATGTTATAACCGAGATAGGGCTTGAATCCTTGGTTCTGAAGGGCTGTTGCGAACTTCGCCAGCGCTTCTTCGTAATTCTCGTCCTGCAATGCTAATATAGCCTCGGAAAAACAGACAGGGAAAAAACAAACCTTGTAGAGCAAACACCCCAAATTTACTTCTTTGTCTGGATCATCCGAGGGACACGCATTCAGGAGACTCTTAGCAGACAAAACATCCTCCTGACTGTATTTAATAGCAGCCTGCAATTTCGTAATCTGTCCTTTATATTCGGGGTCATCGACAATTTTTTTCGTCACTTGGAATGACTCGTCGTAAAGACACGCTTGGTACAAAGACTGTGCGTAATATAATTTATAATCATTGTTATCAGGATACATTTGGGTCAACAGCTCGTAATAACTGGCGGCGTTGTTAAAATCTTGAATGTAGAAATAACAGTAGGCCAACAATGAGAGTCCGGCCCTGCTCGAATTTGACTCTGGGATGCCATGCAGGATTTTGATAGCGTCGGCAAAACGGTTGTCTTTAATCTAAAAAAGGCTGAAAGGAGCTCTGAAGGCTGTTTTACGACTTACCAGGGTGTAGACGGTCTTGGTAAAGTCCCCGTCTTTGATTACGTTGGCGGAGAACATTTTTGGAAAAGTGTACACGAACTATTGCCATGGCAACGCGAGGTTGCAACAATGGGGGCGAAAAGTTACTAAACATTAATTTAAACGTCAATTTAAGGTGTTTAAGCACTGAAAACCAGAGAACAGAACTTTGAGCTTTGATCTGATTATTTAAAACGACTGGAAAATTTAAAAGTGAACTTGTGCCGCCGCGTTTTGTAAAAATCAGGTGGTGCAACCTCGGAAAAATAAAAACTACCCCTTCTGTTTTAAGCGATCGGAAAAGTTTCTCCCTCTTGTGTGTTTAGAAATTTGTTTAATACTTCCGGTGGGTCCGGTTTTGTGTTTTTATTATTTCCACTGCTTTTTTCGAGTTGAGTTCGTGGCGGTTATTGGGGAATTCTGTTAGATAAAAATAGTTGGTACTAATTTGGTGACTCTTACGTCACACGTAGACGTACGCCATCTACATCTATATAAATTTGTAAAAAATAATCAATATAAGCATATGTCCGCGAGCCTCTGCACGAGGCAGTAGTGTTACCGCTTGTTCCTCAAGGGCGTGTTTTCTTTCCTTATAACAATTTTCTCCCAATTGGTTTATAATGGACGGCAACAAGCTAGAATTAACCGCTAAACCGACACCGGATTTGCCGGCCTCTTACAAGCTGGTTTCCGAGGCTGATATGGAAGGTAGGGCAATTGCATCAGACTGGTTCTGTAAAAATAAAACAAGTCTGCTATTTTCAGAGGCGGCAGTTACTCGACCTAAAAGTCTCGTGAAGTCGCAGCCGACCAGTCCTGAGCTCGACGGTGCCGACGAGAAGATGCTTCCCAAAGAAGAAGAGGTGAAGGCTTCTATAAATGAAAAGCAAAACGGCGACGCGAAACTCGATATTGGTAAGCAAACATTGAAACTCTGCATGATGCAATCACTTAGCGAGTCATGTGTTTTACGCAGGCGAGATCAAGAACGAGTTCGTGGGGCTCACGAAAGAGGAGCTGATGAAATTCGCTAACGATCCATTCTGGGTGCGACTCCGCTGGTTCTTATTCATCACTTTCTGGGTTTTATGGGGGCTGATGTTGTTGGGGGCGATTTTAATCATTTTGGCGGCTCCGAAATGCAATCCCCCACCTCCAAGGACGTGGTGGGAGAAAGGACCTCTCGCTGAGGTTGAGCAAGACTCTGAATATGAACTAGCGGAACTGAAGAAGTTAGGAGTGACGGGTGTCATTCTATCGTGGCCGGAAGATGCATACGCTCCTTTCGACGAAACGCACGAGTTTATAAAGGCTATCAAAAAGT
Source organism: Gnatocerus cornutus (assembly GCA_029298725.1). Classification (NCBI taxonomy): domain Eukaryota; kingdom Metazoa; phylum Arthropoda; class Insecta; order Coleoptera; family Tenebrionidae; genus Gnatocerus; species Gnatocerus cornutus. Next base: position 33,261,369 of record CM055509.1, on the reverse strand, counting down.
ACAAAGATCAGGAAATTAACGTCATCGTTGAGTTGGAACCGGGGTACTCCAATGTGTGGTTTAACAAATCCGAGTTCAGCGAGCCGGAATTCGAAGAGTTCTACATTTGGCGTGCAGGGAAAGATGGTACTGAGCCTCCAAACAACTGGGTTTCGCCGGATAATCAACCGTCGTGGCGCTTCTCGGAGCAGCGTAAACAGTTCTATTACGCTCCCTTAGGGAAACCCCATTTGAATCTTCGTAATGCGAACGTTACCAACCAGTTCTCTCAAGTTATCAACAAACTCCTGCGCTACGGCGTTGGGGGGATCCGAATCAAAGCAGCCCCCAAACTTCTCGTAGACTCCTCGTTCGCTAATGAAAACCCCGCCGCTCAGAAACCCAGCGATTGCGTTGTCAACGAGTACTGCTTCTACACCCACACTCAAACGGAGCATCTCCAATCTTTAGCCCCTTTGCTAAAACAATGGAGAGACGTGGTCAAGAGCAACACCGACAATGGACCTTTTATGATACGTGAAGACTTGAGTCCTAACATTGAGGCGTACAAATTGAATAATTCGTACATTGTTGATTTACCGCTACAGTCGCACCTCTTTGCCAAGCCAAATATTGATGTCTCCAGCTTGGCAAACAATATTAACAACACATACTTCGCGAATAACTTCACATGGCCGTTGTGGAAGGTAAATTCCACGAGCGAGTGGGATATGATCACCTACTTATTACCGGGGACGCCTCTTATTACTTCGAAGGCTCCAGACAACACCGAATTGCTGAAAATTCGAAGTTCGGAGTCGATCATGCGGGGGCCCTTCAAGTTGTACACGTTCAACAACGACACAGTTCTTGCGTTTGATAGGTAAGAAATCATCGATAAATATTAATGAAATTTTTTTATTCCGTTTCTTTAATTGCTTGCGTGGATTATTATAGGGGGAGGTACGTAAAATTAACTTCAAATTTCAAAAATTTGATAATCAGGTATTAACTAATTTTTTGTTAACAGGGTCACGGCAGGCAACCCCGGAATTTTGGTGGCTTTCAATCCCACTGAAAATCGAGCAGTGATCGATTTTCCGGCTGCTATTAAAACTGTAGCTGAAGAAGTGACGGTTTTATTATACAGCACGAATTACAATGAGACAGGCGTTAATATTAACGTGAAACACACTGCCAGGGACGTACCGTTGTCGCCCAAGTCAGCAATCGTGCTGTCATATGTGCCCAAAACTGAATAAAACTTCATGACATTCCTATTTATGATCTATGTATTTATTTCTGGAAAATAAATATATCTCAAGCATTTAATTGATTTTTTTATTCTGAAAGTAACCCAATTGAATTATCAGTATTTTAGATTATTTCGACCCTGTCGTGTTTTATTTCATAACACTTTTATCAGACATTTTCAAGGTTAATTCGATGATTTATTCCATTCTAGGCAGCCATGCATTTTAAACGTATGTCGGTTTCTTGCCCTAAAACTCAAATTTCTGAAAGAAAATAAAATATTCGTTTTTTTTTTCAAAGCCAACTACAAATGGAAATTTAGTGGATCACCTGTTATAAATTGATAATATCAATCGTAGTACTATTACTCTGCTATAATCTAATCTTGAAATTTTGAATTGAATCGACGTCAAATGTTATGAAGTCTGTAGTAGATTGGATCATTAACTTGAATAAGGACAATAATAAAATTGTTTTGAGGTGTTAAAATTTATATATCGTCTGAAATAACAGATTGTATTTTCGATTACCGAATTCGCAGAACAAAACCCTTTATTGAGCCTTTCAGGAATCCAAATTACGATATGATTAGGTATAAAACAGATTCAAATAAAAAGAGGGACGTTTCTAGAAAAAAAGATTAGATGATTTGATTTGCATAATTAGAAAACCCCCAGAAAACGACTGATTTGTCTAGAAAAAAAAATTACCTACATGATTTGATTTTATGGTTTCTTATTCAGACCATATGATTCAAAAAATTTCAGATTTAGTTATCCTTGAAAAACAAAAGTCATGAATACGAAGGGCTTGGTTTAAACTAGACCGTTAAAATTGGTACAAATTGGAGATGATTTTTTTTGACATTTTGAAAAATTCAGTGTGGTTTATGCATTATTGCCAATTTGACATGCAAATTTCAGCCAATTTTGTCAAAATTGACAATAATAATACATAAAGGATGTTTCACACTTTATGACAATAGAATGACTTTCATGTCTAAAAATTTATTCCTCAATGTTGTAAGTGACTTTATGTTACTTCCAACTGTCAAGAACTGCAAACGTCTAATTCAAACCAAGCCCTACGACGTTTTCAGTGATTTTGTTTTTCGTTTTTTTTTTTCCTAAAATATCCCAAGTGCCATCATAGTCCAATTATAACACATTTTAGCAACTAAATTGACGTAAATATCTTGTAATTGATAGTGCATAGGAGATCAAATCTAAAATAACTTGTGTTAATCAAAAATAGCCAAGACGTTGCAGCATCATGACCCATTGTTTAAAGATTTTATTCTTGCAGTTAATGTATTGTCATAATATCAAGAAACCGATTAAAAACTCATTTTCGGTCACGTTTAAGATATAATTTTTAACTGAAATAATTATTTTACTAATTTTTAACGTTGTTAGATAAAACATTAATTATATTTTAGGGCTATTTGTTTTTACATACTTCACCTTCACAAAATTCTGAACCGTACATCAAAATCACGCCTATTCAATCAAAGACATGACTTTTTTTTATTGTTCAAACCGATTATTTTTTTTATGTAAATAAAGTTCGAAATACAATAATACGTCGTTATCTAATACCAAATCTTAATTATTGAGCTAGAGCTTTAATTAAGTAATCAAAATTATTCATTTTTCCTCGAACTTAAGACAGGAATCTTTTCAGTTAGTTTTTTAAATCGAATTATTTTTCCCATTTATTCAGCTAAAGTTTAAAAACTAGAATTTAAAGGAATGATCAACTTATTATCATCTCCAAACGGCTCCGATCCACAAAATTAAAACCACGTTTTGCCTGAATCGAAATTTAAACGTCGCACCAATTCGCCTGCCACTGCTACCAACCTACTAGTGTTGTTTTCTTTGAGGTTAGTTCTTCTGGTGATTCAACGAAGCCAAGAGTCATGTTAATCACCCAGCAAGCCCATTAAAACCCATCTTTGCGCTTTTTACCATTGCCATTCCAACGTTCCATCATGGGAGTACCAGCATTCTTTCGTTGGCTAAGTCGCAAGTACCCTTCAGTAATAGTCCACTGCATCGAACAAAAAGTGAGGTTACGTTTACAATTCCGCGATTTTATTCTCTGGTTTTTAGGCTGTCGACATCAACGGAGTGCGTGTTCCTACAAACTCTGCTGAACCGAACCCGAATGGGGTCGAATTCGATAATTTGTATTTGGATATGAATGGGATTATCCATCCATGCACCCATCCAGAAGACAGACCTGCGCCTCGCAATGAGGACGAGATGATGGTCGCCATATTCGAATGTATCGACAGAATGTTTAATATTGTAAGACCGAGGAAGCTACTGTACATGGCAATTGATGGAGTTGCCCCCCGCGCGAAAATGAACCAGCAGAGGTCGCGAAGATTCCGCGCGTCTAAGGAAACCGTTGAAAAAATCAATGAAATTAAGAGGGTCAGAGCCGAGTTGTTATTGAGAGGGGCGCAGCTCCCGGACGAAAAACCCAAGGAGGAGCATTTTGATTCTAATTGTATCACTCCAGGAACTCCTTTCATGGCTAGACTGTCTGAATGTCTGCACTATTATATTCATGAACGGCTGAATAATGACCCGGGCTGGCAAGGCATTAAAGTTATCTTATCGGACGCCAATGTTCCCGGAGAGGGCGAACATAAAATCATGGACTACATAAGAAAGCAGAGGGCGCAGCCTGATCACGACCCCAACACCCAACATTGTCTCTGCGGAGCCGACGCCGACTTGATCATGCTGGGGCTAGCAACTCACGAACCCAACTTCACTATTATTCGGGAGGAGTTCAAACCCAATAAACCCAGACCGTGTGAGATTTGTGGTCAGATCGGCCACGAAATGAAGGATTGCATAGGAGGCGCCGCGAGCGCCGAGTGCGACCAGAAGATCTGCGCGGAAACTGACTACATTTTCGTCCGACTAAACGTCTTGAAAGAATACCTCGAAAGAGAATTACAGATGCCGAATTTACCGTTCAAATATGAGTTTGATCGAGTAGTGGACGACTGGGTTTTTATGTGTTTTTTCGTTGGTAATGATTTTCTCCCTCACTTGCCGAGTTTGGAAATCCGCGAAGGTGCAATCGATCGGTTGGTACGACTGTACAAGGACTGCGTCTACAAAACTGGAGTAAGTTTAGGGATTTTTACGTTGTAGTTTTAGTCCAGGGAAATTACGTCGAAATTGACCGTTAAAAAAACGAATTATTAACTTCAATTAATTCTGCGATTATTTCCACATATCCGAGAGTAGGCCGATTTTTTTTTTCTATTTTTTTTATTACGGACGGATTTTAAAAATTTTCATTTGCAAGACGAACGAAAAATTTCCAATATTTTCTGTTCGGACCTGTAACTTTTGTAGTTTTGGAGAGATCACTATTTATGACTAGTTTATTGTCTGTTCCAAATTTCAATTTTTTTGAGCAACAGGGACGGGTTTTAAAAATTTTCATTTGCGAGACGAACCAAATTTTTTTAATATTTTCTATTCGATCCTGTAATTTTTGCAGTTTTGATGGCAGGACCATGAAATTTGGAGAGATTACTCTATTTATGACTACTTTATTGTCTGTTTCATATTTCAAATTTTTTTAAGCAATAGGGGCGGATTTTAGAAATTTTCATTTTTAACACGAATCAAAAATTTCCAATATTTTCCATTCGGACCTGTAAATTTTGGAGGTTAGAACAAGAAACATTTTTTTGCATTAATTTTGTGACGAATTTTGAACATCATTCGTAGAAATTTGAAAAAAAATGTGTTCGTGTCAAACAGCCTTAACTTAAAAAAAATTAAATACAAATTTTAAAAATAAAAGTTTTTTTTGAGAAAATAAAATAAAAAATAAAAAATTCCGAACTTCGTGTAAATAACGGTTTTTTTTTCAAAAATGGCAAAAATTTCATTGAATTTATCATTTTCAATTTTTTTTTGTATATTTTCTGAAAAGTTCATTTCAAAACAAAAATTTAAAAAAAAATCGTTCAATAAGTCAATTTTTAAAAACTATTTGAAGCAATTTTAGACTTTTCACTTTTTCAGTACATTTTTTTCTAAAATTTATTGACAGTGATTGATTCCTGATGACTTAAGAATTCTTTCTGCAAAGTTTCAAAACTTAAATAATTTGTTAGAATTTAAGACCTAATTTTCCTGAACTATTTACTAAGTTTGTTTCAAGGGCTATCTCACCAATAGCGGCGATGTGAACCTGGAGCGCGTCCAGTTGATCATGAACGAACTCGGAAAAGCCGAAGATGAGATCTTCAAGACGCGACAACAGAAAGAATTGCAGTTTAAAGCGCGTGAAAAGGCGAAGAGACGAAGAACGGACGGTTTCAACGAGTACAAACCCAACTGGCAGTTGGTCAAGGACACGCAGTTTGCTCCACGAGTAAATCGCTAGATGGCGCCAGTGACTGTCAATAAAATCGTTCTTTTTTAGTCTCTGGGGCAAACCACTCCCGTTGCTAACGCTCGGCAAGAAGCTTTCGCTATTCGCAAAGCTGGAATGCACTCAAATGCCGCGTTGGAGTCGATGATGACCCCTGCAGACGGCCAGCCGAATCGTGGACAGAAGCGCCCCCATGCCGAGGACGAGGAGAGTGACGATGATCAGGCTCACGATGAAGTGAGATTGTGGGAAGATGGCTTCAAGGAGCGTTACTATGAGTCTAAATTCGATGCTAGTCCGGACAATTTGGATTTTAGGTGCGTTTCTTCGTTAAAAGGCAATACCTAATTGTTGAGTTTTAGGAATAATGTAGCCTTACATTACGTAAGGGGACTGTGTTGGGTGTTGCGCTACTACTACCAAGGCTGTGCTTCATGGAAATGGTATTTCCCGTACCATTACGCTCCTTTCGCTTCAGATTTCGTACACATCGCAGGACTCAGCACGGAATTCGAACAAGACACTAAACCAGTAATTAATATTTAATCCATCAATCAATCAAATTTAATCAGTTGCTTCTAGTTCCGACCACTAGAACAGTTAATGGGGGTGTTCCCCGCTGCGAGTTGCAAACACGTGCCGGAGCCCTGGGCGCACCTTATGTCTGATCCTGTTAGAACTTTGCCCACTTCCAAACCCTCTCTAATTATTTTTTTGTAGGAATCTCCAATAATTGACTTTTACCCTGAGGATTTTAAAATTGACTTGAATGGAAAGAAGTTTGCGTGGCAAGGGGTGGCACTACTCCCTTTCGTTAACGAGGAGCGGTTATTTAAGGCTTTGGAGCCTTTCTACAAAGATTTGTCACCCGCAGAAGTGAAGAGGAACCTCCGTGGTGACGATCGCTTATACGTAGGCCAAAAAAATTCTGGTCACGAGGAGGTGCGGCAGTTGTATGTGCAGAAAATTGAGGAGGAAGTAGAGGTGCACGTTTCTATACAGGGCATGCAAGGGACGGTGCTGCTGTCAGAGGAGAGCGTCTCATATGGCGGGTAAATATCTCAAAACAGCAGCAAGGGGGCTGTATTTGTTGTTTTTGTTGATATTCCGTGAGAAAAAGACATTTTTTTTTTATTTTACGTTATATTAGTTGAGTTATAAGGGGTTTTAGAACGCTTTTGTTTTTATGTAACAGTACGTTTTTTTTCCAAAGGTGTAAAATGGGTTTCTGGACATACAGGGCGTTTTGATCGGTTTTTCATTATCAACTCTAGTTTTCGAAAAAATAGCTACTTTGATGTCAAATTTCTGGTTAAACAATGCCATTAAATTTTAGAGCAACATCGCTTAAAAGACTGCAGTGATTATCGTCAAAAACGCAAGAATTTTGTCTAAAGAAACATGCAAAATTTTATGATTTAAGATAAACACCGCAGGAAGATCGATGATAATCGTAAATTTGAACTTAAATTTATTAACTTGAACAGTTTGACTTTTGATTTTCTTTTTCTTGTTGCTAAAATCGCTTCTTCAAAATTTAGGAAAATACTTAAATTAGAAAATTAATAAAACTAAAGCTGATATGATAAATCTGTCGGCGGATTCTTACACAATAAGGTCTAAATTGTGAAGAACCGTTGAGACTTCTTTGGAAAAAAATGAAAAGTTAAATTTTGTTGGACTGTGTTATCTAATCTTATTAGCGGCAGGAGAATTAGATATTAAAAAAAATCTGTCTTATTTAGATATTTTTTTATGGTGTCTTCTTTCATTTTTTGCAGTTATTTGGACTCGCCAGTCGTCGGCCTGGACGGCATCAACAACAACACAGTTTGCTGCGTAAAGTACCGCGATCCCAAGTACACCCCTGGATTTATTTTCGTCGCGAAACGCCTTAAAGGCGCCATTGATCCTCCGCGCGTCTTAAAACCCACCGACTTGGATCCTGAAGCCAGTAGAAACTGGAGGCCAATAATCGGAATGGTACCCTCCTCCACCAGGTAGATACTTATAGAAATATAAAAATTTTAAAACTGATTGGGACAATTTAGAGCCACATTGGGCGACTCCGGTCACCGGATGCTGGGCCACCATGTCCCCAAGTCCAACCCAAGAGACTACTCCAACGTTCCTCCACCTCATGGTAATGACAGAAGAAATTCTTATCAACGAGGCAATGATTATGGTGAGTACACCTCTGATTCAACCAATGAACGGCGAATTAAAGAAATTCAAGGGTGTTTTTTGCGCGACTTTTAGATTACAGTAGAACCTCGATTATCCGGACTAATTGTTGCAGAGGTTATCCGGATAATCGAAAAACCGAAAAAACAGAATACATATATGAAAAAAAAACACAAAAAAATGATACAAAACTTGAATTATTATAAAAGTTAATTAAATACAAATCTTTTTTTTTAATATTTTGTAATTGTTTGATAGGTACAATTTTACCTCTTGATAGCGGCCAAGTCTCGAATTCGCTTGATGTTTAGTAAAGTGACAGTGTCGCCTTTCGAACCACTTTTGACCATAAAAACGAAACGTTGTTGAAAAATACTCCAGAAATACCAGGAAACTATTTAACATACATTTCTTATTGGCCTGAAACCAGTAATCTGGAGCGATAATAAAAAATCTTTTGCCACCTATTTATTTATTTTTTAAATCGGTGATCCGGATAATCGCGCGTCCGAATAATCAAGGTTCTACAGTATTTAAATGAGGGCTATTGAACAGTTTTTTTGGCGTTTTTGGTCGAATCAAGCGATTAAATCCGACGTTGATATTGCGAGTAACCCTCGGCTGCTGTTGACGTCAAGACAATGATGTAGGGGGTGGTCAGGGGAAGGGTCGATTGTTTGTTTTAATAGGTGATTGGAGGCACGTGTCGAACGGGACACGTGACCCTTACGTACTTCTATTATTATACGATTGCAATTAAATCGGTTTTAAGTCAGTGCACACTGCCTTAATACACTGTTTAGTGGGGGCGAAAGTTATTGCCCAAATCAGTGAGACGGCACTTGTTTATATGGTGTCCAATAAACGCGCCTGATAGACCTGGAGAATTAATCACGCATTACATTTTAAATTTCGAGATTTAAGGTTCCTCCAGGTCTATGTATAGTTTTGGAGACGTTGAATAAAGTTTGGTCATAATTTATTCTTTTGTTTATGCACGTCCTCGTTTCGTATTAATGTATGTCGGCGTGTTTGTGACCGTTATCACCGGCCGAATCTTAATCTGTTGAAAATTCCCCGCCATAACCATCGTCGCATCGTTCAACCCCGTCCGACCGAAAACAAGCAATTTGTCGAGCATTGTGCCCTTGTTTGTGGGTGTGACGCAACAATGACACCGTTCTGCCGGCGGCAGAGCGCGTAATTGAGGCTTTTGTGTGGCCGTCACCACCACTGACACGCCTAATTTGACAATCACTCCAGCATCGCCACCCCCTTGAAAAATAGTTTTCCGAACGTAGTTTTCCCGAAGTGATTTTATTTAATGCGGATCGAACTATTGTCGGGATTGGAATGGAAATCGTATTGTGCGAAGGGGCGAAGTTCCAAGGAGCTGCACCGATGCGGAAAATTCGCGAATTTCCAACACACGGACCGGTCAACGGAGGCAATCAACGTGTGCGGTCGAGGGGGTGATTTGATCAAAGGGGGTTGATGAAATTTCAGGATTAAATCGGGTTTATTAGGGTGACTTTGAGAGGTTGAATCGGCGAATTTTATTTACTTCTTTGGGTTTTTCGTCAAGAGTTTTATGCTTTCAGGTTATAATCAAGGGGGGTACAACAGTTACAGTCGGGGACAAGGTTCCAGGGGGTACCAACACCAAGGCGGCTATAATTCTGGGTACAACTCGGGGTACAATCAAGGGTACAACAGAGGTGGGCATCAGGGCTACCACGACCGTAACTACCAACATCATGATCGGAATGAGCAAAGGAGGCCACCAGGGCCCTATCGCGACGGCTACCAAACTTCCAACACCAACAGATACAATTATAGGCGATGAAATCCTCTCACTTACTGCCACTTTTGTATGCAATATACCACGTTGGTCAGTATTTGTGTTTATAATTAATTTTCGTACCACACTAGAGGTACCCTAGTTTCATATCTATAGCACTATAATTAATAAACATGGTTTTAATAAGGTTTTGTTTTAATTCCCAATAAAAATTGCATGGTCGACGAAGAATAGCGCCACTTCCGCTTCCGTTGAAGCTGATGAAAGAAAAGTAAAGGACCGGGGGGCCGTGATTTGAGGACTCTTGTCTCAGAAACAAGAGCTCCATGCTGAGGGTGCTCGCCCATTGTACGCTTATGGTAATGCGCTTGTGAGCCACTAAATATTGCAGTTGTAAGCACGTTTTTGACTTTTCGCTTTCGTCTTCGATGCATTTCCGCGAAAGTGGCAGTGGGAGTATGCAGATCGAGGCGGCTGGGTGTGGGTTAAACAAAAAAAAAGTCACATCCAATTAGGGATTTCCATGACGACGGATAACGTGGAAAGGGAATCGATATTTACATTACAAGTGCGGAAAGTGACCTATTTCGCACAAGTGTAAATGTAGATGCACGAGGCGCAAGCCGAGTGCAGATATTACACGAGTGCAAGAAAGACTTTCCAACGAGTTGTGTACACTATTTTTCCTACGAAAATTATACATTATGCATGTTATTTTACAGTGAACTGTCTAGACATTTGAAACAAAAATTCAAGAGTTACATTTGTATTTTAAAATAACTGTCAATTTTGACAGGTTTGTGCAGATATATTCATTAGTGACTTTTATTTTCGTAAATGGATGTACGAATCGTCAACTTTCGGAGTCATTTAACTATGTGGAAAATACCACTTTCATATGGGTCCTAGGAAAAATTAATTTTTTTCCAGATATCTTTTATTAACTTGCAACAATTTTTTAAATGCGCTTTTGGACAAGATGGCGGCCACTTTTAAAAACAAATTATGGCGTTATCGAGTCACTGGGTATCTTTATTAAGAGCGTTTTTTAAAATTTTCTCATTCCTGTCGCTTGGACCCAGGTGGCGGCCATTAGAGCCGCACAATATCCGAATAAATAGTGCATTAGGGCTTTTATCATGATAAGTGCGCGTTATTTTTTAGATTGTCTAGTGTTCGGATGCAGACAATGCGAGCGTGAAGTACGCGAAGGGCCGTTGGTACAATGCCCACTTGAGTTGCATGTAGCCGTAGGTAGCTAAGGAGAGCGACCACTTGAACCTCTGGTTCGCTAGGGCTGAATTCGTTTGACTACAAGGAAAAATTTTCCTTCGGAATGAAATTTATCGCGAATTCCGTGATGAGCACAAATAAAAGACGTCCCGTTGCGACTTTTAGGGTGGTTTCTGGAGCTCCCGTGGTGGTCCGACGCTCCCACACGACGCAGCGAGCTGCGACAAACGCATTCCCATGCAACGGTGATTATTTCGAAGCAATGAAATGTGATGACTTTTGCGCCGGGAGCGATCGAGATTTTCTCAGGGGTGATTTGTATTCGGAGTTATTTGCGAAAATTTTGTTCATTATCGTTGTCGGGACGCAAATAAGTGGAATGAAGTGCCAGAGCACTGAGGATTAAGATTTTTTTCTTCGGCTCTTTGTAATGTTAGTAACTGACTTTTTCAGTGATTTTTATCGCGCGATAAAAAAAAACTCATTCTTATTAGTTGGCTTTGAGATTTTAAGCCATTTCTTTGATTGAAGAAACACTTTTTGTTTGTCAAGTAATTTGACGTTGAATTTTGTTAAAATTTTAATAAAAGATCTCCACATGGCCGCCCTGTTTAAATCGTACTTATTACGAAAACTTCTTTTATGGAAATTTAATCAAAAAACGTATTTTTGCTTTCTATTTTTAACATTTTAAGACAACATTTTTATTTAGGGTAGGGTTTGAAAAACTCACGTACGTCGGGGAAAAAATAAATTGTCAGGACTTTGATTTACTATTTTCAATTGTTTTTTAATAAATTATTGAATATGAAGTTTGTCACAACACATTTCTTCTTATTCACATCTTCGTAAATTTTTTTATCAGAGTATAGAGGTATATGTTAAAACAAAAATATCACTCCGACATGACTTTTATGTATGTTTTCCTCGTCACGGCCTACTCTAAATCAAAATCATATGGTAGTTTTTATCTAAAAACCACACAATTGACAGATGTCAATTACAATGAAGTTACACACTATGAAATTTCAAAGTATGGCTTTTTATTTAATCTGTCGATATAAAGATTAAGGAATTCATTTTCATAAATTGTGTTCTAAGTACAAAAATGCAAAAAAAAAGATTTTTTAGACAAGTGACGAGTTCTAAAAATAGTTATTTGTGTACTGAGGTCAAAAAGTGTTTCTTTTTTATTTATGATTTATTGATCTAATCATTTATAACAACTGAATAATTAGAAATATTTATGAATTCTTCAGGAAAGTTTATATTTTCTTTATTTACATACACATTTGCAATTTTGGCATGTGTAGCTTTACAATTGGTATGAATTAGGTTTTTTGATGTGCTTTTTGATATTGTGGCAGCAGCACTGCTAGACATGTTCATTTGCAATAACTCAACAAGTCTTTGTTGCCCTTTACATCAGTTTGTCGCTTTTATTTTACTCAAATTATTATAAAATTTGGGGTAATATCAGTATCTTGATGTAATTTAAAAAATTAACGATAGACGGTGTAACCCTAGTTCAGACAAAACTGAAAGCGGCCAGAAAACAGTCATTTTTTGTCCGCATTTGAGAACTGAAAATTCAGTTTTAAGTTAAGGTCGCCTAAAAACGTATTTTTCGGCCAAATGTAACATCCAAAAATACTTAACAGATTTTAAATAAATTCTTAAGTTTTCGGAACCACCAAGCTAATTTTATTTATTTTTTTTATTGATAAAACATCTAAGTTGTTATAAAACTGGCAGTAACAATGAACAGACTATCAGTTTAAAATCAAGTTACTTTTTACATAGTTGCTATGGTGACACGAACAATCCCAAAAATCAATAAAAACACGTCTAATGCTTGTATTTTTTACATGTTGGCAACACTGTTTATTTTGACATTTTAGAACAAACAGGACGAAAACGTTCTGAACTAAATTAGAAATGAACTTAAACAATAATAAGGTTTTTATTAGATGAAAATTCTGGCGCATCCACCATTTAGCAAATGTTTTTTATGGACCTCAATTCGATGCTAAAATTCAGCTATTTAAATACCTCCCGTTGATTGCGTTTTGTCCTCACTGAAAACTCCGAGCCGGATTTGTCTTAAAATTCGTCATTGCTTCCGGTGAAAAATCGATGGTAATAGGAGCCCGTCGGAAGCATATTGGCACGTCTGTCAGGAGATGATGTGAGGGCGCATTCAAATGCACCCCTTTGCTTGATCGTTGTCGTTTGCCGTCGCCTTGAGATGCAGGGGTGGAAGCAATGAATATTATATTAACAAACTTCCCATTGCTGCGAATTTGTTTATAGTCACAACCGCGGGACAATTCACCCCTTGACGTGCATCCCTGTGATTTTGTGCGAAAATTTAAGTTGGTAGTCTAGTTTGACTCATCTTTTACCCTCTGATCGTTTCATCCCTTTATTACCAAATTGAGCGCGTAAACAGGTAAGTCCAATATTGAGAGGATTACCGGGGGCTGCGAGCGATTATGCTGAACCTGCGAAATCCCCCGGATTGTTTTAATACTGCCGCCCCCGCTGCCGTCATAATAAAATCCCGATGTCTGTGTAAGCCGACGCTAACGATACGATGTGATTAATTGTTGCCAAGTAACCATCAGGAGCTTAGGTCAAGTGGCGTAGTGAGCGCCGCCACCCTCGATCGGCTACACTACATTATTACATTCCATCCATTTGTCATGTGACCTGCGTCTTTAATTACAATTAGCGCTGGTATTTTTCGGGGGCGGCGTGTTTTTGTGGGCGGCGACGGTACGCTACATATCTTTATAAATCTCTACTGTCACGTCCAGGAGGCCGGACACAATTTTATGGTGCTATCAATACACATCCGACACAGTGTCGCCAACAGTGGATACTTTCGGACCCCTAATACAATCGACGGTTTGTCTTAGGATGTTCACATGGGATGATGAAGCGTTTTGTGTGAATGGGACTTTATTTTGTACCAATTAGCGATGTGATGGGACCGTTGGCGCCCACGGTTAAATGATGATCGGCTATTGTTTTGTGATGGGCTGTCAATGGACAGAAAAGGGTTACGTCATTTGGTGGAACGTGGCGGTATTTGTCTTCGGGACGGCTGACTAGACGTTATTTATGGCGAAATATTAGAATGACAACCAGTCGGTAGATTATCAACTTGGTTTTTACATAAAAATGCAATGGTTGGAAGTGCATTGTTGCAAGGTGTTGAGAGGGAGATTATACCTGCATTATTGACTTCTCATATGATTTAATAGGATTAATTTGTTGCAACAATAGCCCGCATTGTATGCACCATTTTATCCTCATTGATTTTTTATTCTATTTACCTCTATTTATCCATTCTTGTACATCCAGAAGAAATAAAGTTCATAACTCGGTCACCTCTGCATTCTGAAAGGCATGTCTTGGATATTCTTTTTTCTGGTGTCTTTCTCGCTAATTTTAAATATGGATACTTGAAAAAATATACAGTATGTCACCGTATTAAGTTCACAAGAGGGAAAAAAAGTTTATTTTTCATTTTACAAAACAATGACAAAGAAATAACATTTTTTGCTTATTTCAAAACAGATAAATCTGCAATTAAAATTTCAAAATTATTAGTTTGTACTCTTAAAATCAATTTTTTTAATTATTTTTATTTATTAAATTTTGTAATCGTATTTAAATAATAGCAGGCTGTGGATTCACAATATCACATAGTGCGTTAAAGATCAAAGGAAAATTTACCCAATAATGTGTAAGTATTAAAAAATTGAAAAAGAATTGCAATTGCATCCTTAACAATAATTGAGAAAATTTGAAACAGCCTTAAAGAATCACAAGTTAGAATTGAACTGTGCTAAAACAGGTAATGGGTCAATCAAATAGTGGAAATTGGTTTGAGTTAAGGGACAAATTTCATTCCTTTGACATTTTTTGCAAAATTAAAAATTAAAAAGTTCTTCGTTATTTTTTTTTTCAATTTTAAGAACACAGCTTGATAATATTAAAGTTTTAATCAAAGATTTATTTATTTTAAATTAAACAAAAAATATTATTTCTTTGTCATTTTTTTTTGTAAAATGAAAAATAACGTTTTTTTTCATCTTGTGAACTCAGTCCGGGGACATACTGTGTATACTTATTAAAAATACTTGTCTTTAAATTAAATCAATTAAATTATTATTTATAATGTTTACTTTATGATTTATCCGCTTAAATTACAAAAAAAAACTACAAAAAAATACAGCATTTTTATTTTATCGGCAAATATGTATTTTGTCATAAATTTAATGCTTTAAAAAAAGGTTTCTTAATACTGGATATCCAATAATGGGTATCAAAGATTCGAATATGAGATATCCACTAATAGGACCCGAAAATAAAAATAAAAATATTGTATTCATGTATTTATTTCAAAGGTGTAATTATATTTTAATGAACAAGTAATTGAAAATTAGTTGTAATAATGAATAAAAATCTAGACAACTGGAATTTCTGTCGTGCACTACTTTGCCGCTTTGTTTTCATGGTGAATTTATCTATCTTGAAAATTATTTATAATGTTACTTACGTCAACGACGTTTCAGTTACGGTTTTGTGTCCAAATTTTTGGTTTTCAGGCTTCAAATCACAATTAGAACAGTTTGCTTCTCAAAACTTACTTTACTCTACTCTTCATTTATTTTGAATACCGCATTTCAAGGTCATAATTTGGGAAATTTGTGGAGCTCTATGGCAAATTTGAAAACATTTATGCATTGGATTGAACATAAACGAATACTTGAACACCCAAAGGCCCGTTTGTGATTCAATTCAATACATAAATCCTCTCAAGTTTGACGTACAGCTTCACAATTTTCACAAATTATGACCTTGAAATGCGGTATTCAAAATAAATTAGGAGTATGATTGAGATTAACTACAAATGTCAGTTGAAAAATCTAAATCTATATTTACTCTTGATTCTAGAAACATTTATAAACATCTTGTATAACATTCAATTACATGGTTACTTAATATTGGATCTCTAATATTGAGGGCACCAAAGTTTCCAATATTAGGGATTTAGCATTCTTTGTTTCGGAGAGAAAAAATTGATATTTATTATATGCTAGATTATTAATTTTTATTGATTTTTACTATAAAACAAACATTAAACACCCTTCTTCTATTATTGAAATGTTATAATCAAATCAATTTATTTTTTTATCACAAGAAAAGCTTCAAAAATGAGCTCTGAAATGTTTTATAAGCAACCTCTAATGTGACGTCAGTCATAAATAAAGGACTCTTCAATCAAAGACATGACCGGTGATTCCAAAGGCGACTGAGTGTGAGTTTTATTTGAACACTTGATGTACGTAATCTAATCATAAATATGATGTCAAAAATAATCATTTTATGATAATATGTACCAGAATTACAACTTAAATATTTAGTAATAGTTCCGACTGTGATCATAATGAATTATGAGGATTAAGTTTGTTTAAACAAATGTCAATCATTCCGTTTTTTTTTTGTTTTTTACGAGCAAGAAATAAATTGCATTTAAGTGCGTTTTTGGGAAGATATCTACACTTTCTTCTACTCTAATTTGAAAGATTGAAATTGCGTAAATCCAATCCGTCGGCGCCGCCACGACTAGGTATCCTTAAAAAAAACGTTTTTATGCTTATTTATTTTACAAAATCCTCAATTTCTTATCATAATCCAAACATTTTAATCTTTTCATTCCTGAATAAATCCAGGTGTAAATTTTCCGTATTCATTGTTCCGTTTCCGTTCAGTTAAAAGAAACCGAGAAAATTTCCCAAACATAAGTGCGACGACAATTGGCAATTTGTCAGCAATTAAAACAAGAGATCATTAAATCAGTGGCGGTGGCGAGTCTCTTTTGTTAGGTCACGTATGGCCCCTTGTATGTAGGGCCGTAGTTCTCGGTCCCTCGACTCTTATCTCCTCTTCGGCACGGCTTCCAGTGGCGGCGGTAAAAATTGAGAAATGCATTTGAAGCCTGTAGTTCTCTTTTTTTCTTCGACTTTTATGATAATTTGGGTAGTGACTGTGTGGGTTGACAGTATCAAACATGAAAATGTCGTAATTGACAGCTCTGGTCGAAATGAATTGGTGAAATTTATTTCGATTGCGAATTCGCAACAAAAGATTTATAACGAAGATCTGTTTGGCAGTAGTGTGGAGTTGGTTATAATTGTCCAGGTATTCTTACTCATGTTTGACATTCCCGAACTGTCAATCTGTTTATAGGTACACAACCGCACCCAATATTTGCAAGAATTGATCAACAGTCTTGAAAGAAGTCTTTTTATCAATACCACTCTTCTTGTTTTCTCTCACGACTTGATCGACACCACCATCAATGCCATCGTCCAAAAGATCACTTTCGCTAAATATTTGCAAATTTTCTATCCATTTTCGGTGCAAACACATCCGTCAACCTTTCCAGGACCGGACGAGTAAAATTGACTTCACAATAACAACAAGTTGACTGGGAATTTTTAGATCCTCCGAGAACCCTGCAACCGACAGTTATGGTCACACAAGAGCAGCATCGTTGGGACAAGTGAAACTTCACTGGTGGTGGAAGGCAAACTTTCTCTTTAAACAAATCAGAGCGTTGGAAGGATATTCGGGACTAGTTTTGTTCCAGGAGGAGGACCATTACATGGCTCCCGATTTTATCCACTGTCTCCGGTTGATGGAGTCGTCGAAGTTGTGTCCCAGCTGTTGGTTTTACTCTTTGGGGCTCATCAAACATGTCAATTTTCAAAAATTTTCAGATAAAGTAAGACGAGATTTTAGTTTCACGTTTTTTACTAGGAGTTTCAGGTCATTATTAAGAAAAATTTTGAAAGTACGGGATTTGCTTTCAATAGGACAATTTGGGAGAGGATTTCGTCATCTCGGGAGTTGTTTTGCAGATATGATGACTATAACTGGGACTGGAGTTTGAAGTACTTGTATCGGAAACTTTCCCAAGAGAAGTCCACGATAGTGCTGCGGGCCGCTCGAGTTCTCCATATTGGATCATGGTATGTATATTGTTTTCCTACGACCCACGACCCCATATGAAAGTGGCATTTTCCACATGGTTAAATGATTCCGAAATTTGATGTTTTCGTACATCCATTTCCGAAATTAAAAGTCGCTAGTGTGACTAATGGGGTATTCTACACCAAATCGACTACTTTTTACCCCGATTTTTTTTGAATACCCGATGAAAAACAGTTCTCAGATTTTTTCCAATTTTTTTTAACCAATCCAAAAAAAGTTATGATTTTTTCAAAAATGCCTTTTTTAGAGCTAGCCCCAAAATTGTCTACAATTTTAAAGATAAAATTTTAAAAATTTGCACACGCTCATAGTTGACAAAGGTCTTGAAACTGACGCAAAAATTTGTGTTTTTTTTATGGTTTGTTTGGCGTCGCGACGCCAAAGAAGTATCATTTACAGCGTGTTTGCGGAAATACTCGCGGATTCAAATTTTTTTTCAACATAAATGTACATTGTATAACTTAAAAAAAATAAAAATTTAAAAAATAAAACTTTTTCATTAAATAAAAAAAAAACAAAAAAAACCGGCTTATTCTGGGATATGCGGTAATGATCGCAAAATTAATTAAAGTCTTAAGAAAATAAAATAAAAAAATAAAAAATGGCGAACTTTGAGAAAATGACGGTTTTTCTCAAAAATGGTGAATTATTAAATTTATCATTTTTTATATTTTTTTAATTTTTTTCGGAAAAGTACTTTTTAAAATAAAAATTAAAAAAAATGTTTCAATAAGTTAATTTTTGAAAAAATTATAGCTACTTGAAAGTTTAAAAGCCGTTTTTTGGAAAAAATTATAACTTTTTTTTGTTGGGATTTATAAAAATTCAGAGAACCGTTTTTCATAGAGTAGAAAAAGATGAAAAACTTTCAGCCAAATCGAAAAGGGTCGGGGTCAAAAGTGGTCGAAGTTGTAGAAAAATGACATTTAGAATAGATAAGAATAGTTATTAATATACTTACTAAATTTACAATACTAGTGCGCGAAGCTTATGTTCGTGCATGAGCGTTTATTTAAAGCACGAGCGACTGAAAGGAGCGAGTGTTTTATTTACGCAAATTACGCAACATTTTTTATACGAATATATTTTTAATTAAATTTTTTAGATTTTACTAAATTTTTAGACAGAATTGTCATGCGGTTGCCATGATTTGTAAGCCTTTTTTTACATGGTACTTCCAAGTCACTAAGGAGGCAAACAAAGGGGTAGACAAACTGCTCAAGTTTTGGTGTCCAGAAATAAAACGAGAAATTAAATCAAATAGTTATTGGTAACTTTTAGCAACCATTTTTTATATTTGTAATTTTGTTGTTGTGAAATATTCAAATTTGTGTGCCCCAATGTCAAAATCGCTTATTTGGTTCACCCTTTCAATATTAAGTTCCGTACTGACACTGGTAAAACACGTTGTCAAGGCACGATTGTCTTTTGTTTTGTTTTGCGGTCGACTAGCCCTACTCAACCGCGAAACACTGCTTCGCGCACTGAAAAGCGTGCGCAAAACATCGAAAAACAAGCGAGTATAAAAATGAATTATTGTCGAAACTTATGGTTTCTTTCTGATGATGAAAGGTCGTAGGCAGAGATTTGGGAATTAATAGATGGGGGGACATAGTCAAAAGTCTTAGAAACATATCTACGACTAGCCTTACAACTTTCGTCCTTGTCTGTTGCACGCATTCACTGGATACAATGTATATCTATCTCTCTCGCCAGGATGGAGAGTTTTTGATTGGCTAATTTTAAAATTTGACAACAGATTGACAACAATTATAATGTGTGACAGTTCAAAGCAAAATGAGTAATCCAACGTACTGTAACACAACAAGTTCTCTCAGCACCATAAAACTACCGACGTCGCATATTACAGACGACAGAAAGTGAGTTCAAAGAGGAATTTTGGGCTCAAGACGCATTTGAACAAATTTGTGCGAGAAATGTCGAAACAGATTTTGTAATAAGTGTAGAATAGAAATGGTACAAATAGGGGCTAACTAGTGAAATAAAAATCAATAGAATATTACAACTGGCATGTTTCTGAACTAAATCGTCGTCTGTGGAGAAATTGAGAAGCAAAATATGAAAATTAACCACAGACTACAAACTGCAAAGAAAGTGAATTATTATGCGATTATCAGATGATTTATAATTGAAACGGAAGTCACCAAACATACGGAGCGGAAGAAAAACATGGATTTTGACGAAGAGAGAAAAGATCAAGATTCAATTGAAAGAAATATCCTAGTTAATAAAAATCCAAGGTGTACCTAACTAAATTGTATGAGTGAAGAAATGTTCAAAGTATTGAAGAAATATACATGAAAGCAGTAAAAAATACATTAAAAAAGGACAATTAGATTGTTGAGAACATCAAAAGATTATGAAGCTCAAAACTGGTTAACAAAATAATGGACAGCTCTAACGACAAGTAAGAACAGAAAGAAGAACATGCTAGGAAACCTGTGACATTGTAGCAAATAAGATTCTGTTTAAGATTTGGACAGAGGCAAAAAGGTTGACAATGAGTAGAAAGGAGTGATTAAAAGAAGATCGTGGCAGATCGAGAGAAGACTGCGCTTTTTTCTTACACTCGGACGAGGAACAAAATCAAATTGATGTAAATAGTGGCAAATACATCTTAAAAGAGACTTTCTGCATTTTCTTCTTTAGAAGTCTGGGTCTAATGTAAAGTTTTCTATGTTCTTACAATTAATCTAGGCTGTTTGAATTAGCTTCTCCATTTTGCCAGGTTTCTGGTGTCAGACTTGAAAAGTGTTAGTCACACGTTGGTAATTTTGATTTTGTCATTAGTGTTTGACCTTAAACCTATTGAAAACTATGTTATGCACACTGAGAATTGTATCAATATCGTTTAATTGTGGAGCTATAAATGATCGGTTTTACCGCATTCATATTGTGAGAGTCTCCACTTGATGTAAAAGAGCTTCGGCCTATTAAGGAATGAAAGTTTCAACATTAAAAGACAGCAAAACGAAATCAAACTAGTGATGAAAAAAACCTTGTCACAAAATTTAGCAACATACAAGAGAAATAACGTCTAAAACCTTTAAATTCACAAAACTTTGCATTCAAAGTTCTTTACTGACATTAGCTATGACAATTTGGATTTGCCATTTGAGATTCGAGTAACGATCTACGTCATAATCTCTGATTGGTTCCATCCTGACGAGAGAGACAATACTGCATAAGCGTATCAGCGATAGGAATCAGTGCAATAGGTAGAGACGGAAATAAAAATTCTTGTTGCACATGTTTTGTGTAACGTATGTCCAAATTTCCATATGGTAACCGGATCTATTATTTTCCAAATCTCTGGTCGTAGGAAAAATAGTGTACATAACTCGTCGGAAAGTGTCTGTCTTGCACGAGGCGCCAGCCTTGCGAAATTGGTCACTTTCCGTACTTGTTATGTAGATTTCTATTTTTATTTCTATTAGTCGACCGCAAAACAAAACAAAAGACAATCGTGCCTTGACATCGTGTTTCACCAGTGTCAGTACGGAACTTAATATTGGAAGGGTGAACCAAATAAGCGATTTTGACATTGGGGCACACAAATTTGAATATTTCACAACAAAATTACAAATATAAAAAATGGTTGCTAAGTTACCAACAACTATTTGATTTAATTTCTCGTTTTATTTATGGACACAAAAACTTGAGCAGTTTGTCTACCCCTTTGTTTGCCTCCTTAGTGACTTGGAAGAACCATGTAAAAGAAGACTTACAAATTATGGCAACCGCATGACAATTTTGTCTAAAAATTTAGTAAAATCAAAAAAATTTAATTAAAAATATATTCGTATAAAAATGTTATACAATCCTCGTGCGCGAAGCTTGTTCGTGCATTCGCGTAAATAAAACACTCGCTCCTTTCAGTCGCTCGTGCTTTAAATAAACGCTCATGCACAAACATAAGCTTCGCGCACTAGTGTTGTAAATAACTATTTTGAGCGCGATTTATGAAAATGATAACATTTTAGTGGGATCCACACCAAGTCCAAATCCTGCAGTCCAACGAAAGCTATCGAAGATTTTGAGCACGTCCAAGTGAATTTGTTTCCCGAATCTCTCTCTATAGACTCCACGATTAGTTTTGCGGAATCTCAAATTATGAAATATGGTGGCTGGGGAGATCCCCGGGACCAAGAGTTGTGTTTGAGTATGTGACACGGAAATTTCCAGTATGTAAAACCGCCAACTTCACCAGTAATAATTTCCCTGAAATCTTCGATTAAATAACACATCCACATCCATTATCTTTATTATTTAATTTGCAGTGGTGCCATCATCTCGACACCTGTCATTCCACTTCACACATCTCAAAGCATCATTATCCCATTCAAACGCTAATAACCCATCCCGCCCAAATTCCACGCTTTCATGGTACGAAAATTGGCTGAGATTTTCCAGCGGGTGGTCCCATACTCATATCTCATAATTGGATTAATTGTGACTTTCCTCAGACCTGCTCACGTTTTAATTGTCTAATACAAACTGACACCTTCAACAATAGAGGCGTTTAATGCCCAATGCAACGGCCTCGGGTCGTGTAAACACACCCTTAAGACCTGTCAACAACGTTGACATCCATTGTCATCGCCATTTAAACATTTCTGAGTTGTCCAAATGAATAAAGAGACGTGGGTTCGCGATGCAGGGTGACCAACTGCATTTTAATGAAGGGATTTTTACGAGTCACGCACGCCGTGGGTGGTTCCAGAACCATGGGTGGTACTCTCACTCAATGAATGTAGTTGCGGAGAAGAGGTGGCGCTATTACCGAGGAATTTTGTGTTGGATTACTACTGACATTGTTGGCATGTCAAGAGCCACAAATTGATACCAAAGACGAGCCACTGGGGATTTTTGATCTTTGCTTGTGGTCAAAAAAACGCTAAAATTCCTAATCCTTTATACACTTTTATTGAGGAGGATTTAAAAACACAGTTACATGACATGACGGTGCATATTCCATTAAACCCTAATTAATCTGTACATAAGAGTGACTCCATCACTACATATAAATATTACCTAATATTTACATAAAACGCTCATTTATTTGTACAGTCAATAACAACAATTGTACACCTAATGTACAGTCACGTGATCTAAATTTGTGCACCTAACTTCGTCCATTGCACTTATTTCGGGGAACACCCTGTATACACTGTCGACAATCACCGGATTAGTAAGGAACGGGACGAAATATAACCAAATTCTCTATTTTTTATGTTAAGTATCGTTCACACGAGCCACTAAGTCACTACCACGCCCTAGTTTGCAACGGTAGATAAGTTCCACATTGCTGTTGGTAGTTGTTCTGTTGCCGGTAAGCCATGGCAAGACTCCCATTCCCCATGCATTGGGGCTGCTGCTGGGGTTGGCAAACCGGAGACTGCTGAGTGCGGGAAGTATCAGTGGACGTCGCCGAAGAGGTTTGGGTGCCTCCAGATCCGGCCGAGCAGGGCTTGCCGTCTTTGACGAGAACGGGAACGGCGACGCGACGGGGGGAGCTCGATGACTGAAAAAAAAAACATGGTGAAATGAAGATCTAGTTCAAAAACTAATAAATAAATAAGACGTTTCAATCCCTATAAAGCTATGGTGCTGTAAGCGCGAGTAGCTTCTAGAACTAACTAATATTTAAGTAGCCAAACTAAAATTCTCGTGTCAAATAAATTTGTCAAAGGTTTTAAATTATGTTCAAAGTTGATTTTTTGGTAAATGGGAAGAATCAACGAATTTTTGGAAGGCATTTAAAACAAGTAGGGACTTTTAGTCAACATTCAATAAATAACACAGGTCGACAAAAAAACTTTTTTTTTCTGCCTTTCTGTTTTAATGTATAAATTCTGATGCTAGGTATCGAAAAACACTAAAATATACATTCTTAGCTTCTAACGTTAATTTTGAAGATTTTAATTGATTTTTTGAACAGCAAGTGGTAGCACATTGATCAAAACGCTAGTTAGTGCAAGAAAATAAGCTTTTAAATATGAATTTTGATGTAAATACTTGAATTTTAGATATAAATTTTTTTGAAAAATTTATAAACGAACTATGAAAGTTTTTTTTTTCAAATTAGCCCCAAGAAGGGATGAAAAAAAATATAAAAAGTGATTTTTTTCAAATTTTGGGGAAACAGTAAGAACTAGAAAAAAGTTGAAATAAAAGTAGCATCATTTTTCATTAAAATTAAACTTATCTAAAATAGGGGGCTTAGAAGCTAGGAGATGATAGTACAAGTAACAACTTTAAAAAATTATAAGTCGTTTAAAAATTGATATTTTTAATATATTTTTTTAATTTACTCAGAAAAAAGAAAACTTTAATTTTAGACATATTGTTTTTTTAATTGTTTATAACAAATTTATATCAATTCAAAGTTTTCTGAACCGAATTAAAGCAGCTTTACTGGGTAAAAGTTTTTTTTTTCTTTTAATTTTTTTTTATTATTTTATAAACTGACCAAACGCGTGGAAGTTTTATTTTTACCTGTCTTTTCCAAACAGGTATAAAATAATCTCAAAATTCGTATTTAAAGGCTTATTTTCTTGGACTATTAACCCAGATATGCCTACTGTCTTTTTAAAAGGACATACAGCAGAGGTTTCTTAAAGAGAGTACATATTTGAGCTCTTTTAAACAGCTTATTCAGTAAATAACGTTAAATTATTACATTAACTTAACCAATGGCCAATCAAATAGGCCTTAAACTTGTCGGGTAAGATTTTCTGAATTTGTTGAGTACAAATTTGGATAAGTATGATAGACACATTTGCAACAAAAATTTTATATTGTATCATGTAAAGAGATAATTTGTTGTTTTTAACAAAATTTTATTTTAAACATTTTACTTTAATTTGTTACTGCGTCTGTCTACTCTTCGTTTAAAAAAATACCCTAATTAAGGTACAAGCGCAAATAACTAGTTAGAAATTATTATCTGTACTTTTATTTACCATCATTATGAGAAAACAAATTTACAAAAAAATAGGAAATTAACAAATTTTTTTAAGCACATCTAGGTTAATATTTTTATAACTTGTATGCTCAATAACTGTTACTATACAGAAAAATCATCAGAATTAATGAAGAATTAAGAAACCTTAATTAATCTTAATTCTCATATATTTTTTGAAATTAATAATTTACATATCATGGTAGATTACATTTGGGGTCAGTACGAGCATAAGCATAAATATAATAAATATTCATTTTTAGGCGACTTAAACTGAAAATGGAATTTTTAGGCTTCAAAAGCGGCCTAAAAGTAAGTCTTTTCTGGCCGCAAACCTTTTTGGTCGATCTATGGTGGCTCCATCTATCCATAGTTTTGCATATTTCATCAAGATACCGACATTAACCCCAATTTTATAATTATTTGGGTAAAATCAAATCGAAAAACTGCTGTAAAGTGCAACGAAGACGTGTTGAATTATTGAAAATGAACATGTGTAGCAGTGCTTCTGCAACAACATCAAAAAGCACATCAAACCCAATTCATACAAATTGTGAACCTATACATGCCGAAACTGCAAATGTAAATAAAGAAAATGTGATTCAATATTTACAATTATTCAGTTGTTATAAATGATTAAATTAATAAATCATAAATAAAAATTAATTAACTTGTAAATTTAATGATGTCGTCTAAAAAATTTTGTGTGTATTACGGCCAAAAAAGCTATCACCTCGGCCATTAAAAAAAAGCTCGGCCAAAAAAGAAACACTTTTTGGCTTTGGTACACAAATAACTATTTTTTATTAATCTTTGGTCTAGTACGAAATTCTTGTTTTTTTGCGCCGCTACTGTACCCGAAATGTGCTCTCGTTACGGAAGTTGCTCCGAGCCCGTTCACACAATAAACATTACGAAATTTCTCCATAATGGCCTGTCAATCTGCGGTGTTTATCCGTTGATTGTCCGTATTTGAACGTGACTTAATAAGACAAGTTGAAATGAAGCTTTCGAATGGCTTTATTTACTTAAGGATGGTATTTACAGAAGAGGTAGGAACTGTCCGTGTAGGTGACGTGGTCTGTATTTGTCCAACATCCAGTTGCCGTACCTTGGACATGACGTTTTTTCAGCCGGAGGCCTCTGGGACTTTCTATACTGATTATCTTTTATTTATTTTTGAACGTTCCCTCAACCTCCGAGCGCTGTTCTTAATTACCGAACAGGTAGCCAACTCGAAAGGCGAGCTCGCCTTTGCATATTGATTTGATTGCGAAACAACAGTGGGCGCCCGTGGCGATTTTGGCGCTATAAAAATGTCCCTGTAGTAAAAACAAGCAATCTATAATATCGTATCTATCGATCGCTATAAAATTCCGTCCACCCTGTGTGTTTTTGCCCGCTAAAACTCCGTGCAGACCTCTTGAAAACACACGCTGTGTTGAAGTGGCCACGTCACGACCCTCGCCCTTCACTCTCGAAACCGTCACTCCTGAACTACGCACACGGGGTCACCTCGCCCGTTTTTACCCAATTCGGTTCTGCATTTTATTGATTGATGTGAACGACGGCCCGCAATTTGTTGCCATTGTCGCCTCATTACCAACAACAACAAATCTAGGTTTGTCGTGATCGAGTGGCTTGATGAAAAAATTGACGGCTATAGGTCCGGGAAAAATGGCGGGTCAAGATGGCAGCTCGCGACGGCAGGTCACTCAATCATCGTTAATTCAATCAGATGGCAGATTAACATCTCTTCATTCGCCAGCTTCCGACGGAAGTTGATGTTTGTTTTATTGGGAGCTGTCAGAGGTGAATCATGGATGATTACGATTGCTGGATATAGCGAATTTTGTTTGGATTGGTATTGTCTTCGAAATTTTAGATTTGTGATAGATGACAAATTAATTTATTTATCTTTTTTTATCGTCTAGTGGTTTGATTTTGAAGAATGCGTAATTAGTGGTCAACAGTATTCTATTTTTTATGACCCGTAAATTTTGTCCACAATTTACAGAAATTTACTCAGAAAGTCAGATTCAGAAGATGAAATCGATGAACTAGTTGAATCTGATTCGGAGCTCTTCTTTTTCGTTTGGAAATTAATATTTACCTTTCATGACAAACCAAAAACTGTCATTTGGATGACATCTGTTTTACAAGACATTACCTACACTAGAAAAATTATAACCTTAGTTACACAGCTCAAAAATAAAAGTTACTAAATTTAGTTACTTCTACCGTACGTGAATCTTTAATATGTATATTCGGGTTTAAAAAATGCCGAACTAGTTACTTTAAATTTTGATTTTTTTTTTGGATTTGAGTTATGTAAAACCGGATTCTTAGGTAAAAAAAAGCGAGAAAAACGATGACGCAAACCGCATCTTAATATCTGTAAGTTTCCGAGATATTAAGCACGAATCGTTTCGAACCTTCAAAAATTTGGCCCTCTGGCGACAAACCAAAAACTCAAACGGCCATAACTCTGTTATTTGTTAACGAAAATTAAAAATTCTTGAAGCTTTGGATTTAGCGCGACATTCTGCATAAAGTGAGCCGAAATTTGTTTAAGAGCAGCTAAAAATCTATCTACTGGCCAAATTTAAGATCGATTGGACAAATAGTTTACGAGTTATACCCAAAAATTAAAAAATTAAAAAATTTTCATCGTTTCAGTCGGATTTTTTTTTCGCGAAAAATCGACTATCGAATTTTGGGCTTTTGAGCATTTTTTCTAACGTAAAATGAGCCGAGAAAAAAAATGACGCAAACCGCATCTCAATATCTCACACAGTTTCCGAGATATTTAACTTTAAAAATTAGAAAAAAATGAGGAAAAATTAAAATCAACTATCCGAAAATTTGATCGGCCATAACTCAGTTATTTGTTGTCGGATCTGAATTTAAGTCTCACATTTGGAATCTGCGAAAAATTCTGCCTACACTGATGTAAATAACTTAAGTTCACTCCTAAAAATAAGCGATCGATATAAGAAGTTTGGCATAATTTTAGTCATGAATTTTCGCAAAAATTTGCAAATTTTGACTTTTGAAAAATCTAAGCACTATTATGTAAAAAAATCGCAAGAAGAACTATGGTCCAAACCGCATCTTAACATCTCTAATAGTTTCCAAGATATTTAACTTTAAAAATTAGGAAAAAATAGAAAAAATGAAAATCAACTATTCGAAACTTTGATCGACCATAACTCAGTTATTTGTTATTGGATTCAATCCGAGATTCGGAATCTTCGCAAAATTCTGCGTAAACTGAGCTTAATGACGCAAATTTACTCCAAAAAATAAGCGAAATATCGACCTCACAACTTTGACATACGTTTAGTCGTGTTTTTTTCCAAAAATCGATTTTTGGAAAATTGAAGAACGAATTCTTAGCTAGAAAAACGATGGCGAAAACCGTTTCTTTTTATTATATTGAATTATTAAATTCAAAACGATGTTCGATCAATTTCGGGGACCTAATACAGTTGTGAACAAAATCTCTAGTCGACGGAATACGATGGTGAGAGGCTTTTTGTTCGCGACTGTAGAGCATCGTTTTTCGTATTTTCGTGAGATAGTTGATGACCCAATCTCCAGAAGGAAATATGGCCGCTGCACTAATATTGATCCAACGCACCTGTCCAACGGTGCTTGGATAACCGCTCTCAGCTACCGTTCGTTCACCGTCGTCCCCTACATTCCAAATGGAAATATTTAATTTTTGGAAAACCAAACAAATCGAGGAATTCCATGTTTGCCATACGCAACTTTCCATTTGGAAACACCGAGCATTCCATCCGTAAATGATCAATGAATGAAAACCGAGCAAACACAAAAAATCATGACGCGCTTTTTCTTCAAACTCTTTGTTGTTATAGGATTAGCGCGATATAAAGCGTTCTTACCTGGTTGTGCTGGTTTTGTTCGGCCATCGCCTTTTCTTTGGCTTGTCTTTTACACTTGTACCGGTGGTTTTGGAACCAGATTTTCACCTGCAACAACAAATTTTAAAAAATTAAGATCGAGCTTTCTCTACATGGAGCACGCATTTTAAACCAGTAGCTACGGAGTGTGTCAACAAGCTGAAGAGTTCTTGATTAGGAAGTCGCGAGGTTGGCGCGAGTGTTTAGACATTAATTACGCCGAAGAACACATGCGAACGCAGCTTTCACGGAGCTCATTTCTTATTCTCTTTTCCCGGAATTCCGTCCATCCGTTTGCCATTTTTTTTACCAACAAATTTGCATTTCTCCCCCTCCCTCACTCGAAATATTTACTTTCCAGATGCACGTTCCGCACTAATTTAATCATGAGCCCGAGTATAATTAAATTGCAATTAACAGTGAAAGCATCACCAGCATCCCAGGCGCGCATGCCAGATTTTTTATTAAGAGCGTCGAATGCAATGGCGACAGCTGGTTTCCACAATACGTACTTGAAAGTCTGGTCGATGGATGATGGAAAGCAACCACCCCATCATTCGTTCGCACGACTGCGGTGGTAATTCGGTTTGATAGTAACTGGCTGTTTGGAAATAGCCCCGGGGGTGATTCTAACGCAATCGGGTATGTATGGGGCGAGCGGCGGCCCCAATTTGTTACACACACATAAAACACCGACTGTGGATAAAGAGACAAACCCTCAGAAGAGGAAAAAGTGTCATGGTTGCCAACTGATGCGACAAATTTATCTGGGAGATGATGCTAATCGGATTGGGGTTGGGCGGGGTTGTGTTCAATTTATGGTAAAATGGGATTTAGCGGGAAAGCGTGGCGTTTGAGGTGTGAGAAACTCAACAATTCCTCATTGAAATTCAAATGTTAAAACTGAAAGGTTTGATTTCTTGATGTTCTTGGAAACTGGAATGCGGGTAGCACTGCCTGTTAGTTCATTTCTTGGGGCAGTTGTTAACTCTAGATTGCTAAGAATTTTGATTTTATTGAAATGTTTTGGTAATTCTGCCTGTCAAAGTCCCTTTGTAGCTACCAACTTATGAAAAAATTCAAAGCCTACTGGAAAACGAAACTGTAAAATATCAAATTTTGACGGCGATTTTCAAATGTTTTTTAGGAATGAATGAATTTGAACACAACAGCAAACATCTATGTTATATGACGTCAATTTTATATAATTTTGGTATGTTAGGTTAGAACCCTAAGATTTCTTGATTTTTTTGGATACAAACTAAAAACTGAAATATGTTGGTAATAAGTCATATGTTGGTAATTCTGCCTGTCATTTTACGAAGTCACTTTGGAGCTACCAACTTATAAAACTTATAAAAAATGCAAGGCCTACTAGACAGCAAAACTGTTTGAAATGGCAAATTTTGACTCCGATTTTCTAATTTTTCAAATGTTTTTTGGGAATGAATAGCAAATTTGAACACAACACCAAATTTTTGTTAGTTGATGTCAAACTTACAACAAATGTCAAATTTTGTTTATTTAAATATTTGTCCGTTAGGTTGGAAGCCTAAAAGATTTCTTGATTTGTATGAATAGAAACTGGAAACTGAAATAAATATGTTCGTACGAAATTCTGTCATTTCACGAAGTCACTTTGGAGCTACCAACTTATAAAATACAAACATTAATGCCTACAAGGCAGCGAAACTGTGTGAAGTAACAACTTTTGACAGATATTTTAAGGTTTTCAAATGTTTTTTGAGAATAATTGTGAAATTTAGGTTAGAATTCTATGATTTCTAGATTTTTATGTATAGAAACCGGAAACTGTGTTGGTAATTCTGCCTGTCATTTTACGACGCCACTTTGGAACTACCAACTTATAAAAAAATTCAATGCCTACTAAACAGCAAAATAAGCAGCTATTTGAAATAGCGAATTTTGACGTCGATTTTCGAATTTTTCAATTGTTTCTTGAAAATAAATGTCAAATTTGCATACCACACTAATTTTTTATGTTAGATGATGTCAGACTTGGTACAAATCTTAAATTTGGCTCATTTTAGGTCAAATCCTTAAACTTCTTGATTTTTATGCAGACTAAAATAAATGTGGTGGTAAATCTGTCTGTCATTTCACCAAGTCAGTTTGGAGCTACCAACTTATCAACAAAAATTAATGTTTACTAGACAGCGAAACTGCCTGAAATATCAAATTTTAACGGTGATTTTTCAAATCTTTTTTGGGAATGAATGACAAATTTGAAAACAGCAGCAAATTTTTATGTTAGATGACATTAAACTTGGTAAAATTGTCAAATTGGGTCGATTTAAATTTTTGTTTTAGGTTCGAATTCGAAGATTTTTTTGATTTTTATAGATGTTATATATGACGTCAATTTTAAAACGAATGTAAAATTTGGTCCATTTTAATTTTTATCTGTTAGGTTAGAATCCTAAGATTTCTTGATTTTTATGGATACAAACTGGAAACTGGAATATATTGGAATACTTATGTTGGTAATTCTGCCTGTCATTTCACATTTTACGAGCAACCAACCACTGCTACCAACTTATAAAAAATACAAGTCCCACTAGACAGCGAAACTGTTTGAAATAGCAAATTTTGACGGCGATTTTCTAATTTTTCAAATGTTTTTTGGCAATGAATAACAAATTTGAACACAGCACTAAATTTTTGGAAAGGAAAAAGTGTCATGGTTGCCAACTGATGCGACAAATTTATCTGGGAGATGATTCTAATCGGATTGGAGTTGGGCGGGGTTGTGTTCAATTTATGGTAAAATGGGCCTTAGCAAAAACGCGTGGCGTTTGAGGTGTGAGAAACTTAACAATTAAAAAAGAAACAGGATTCTAGGGGAGAAGAATCAGAAAAATGGAAAAAATAGAAATGAATAATATTGCTTCCACCCCTAATTTGCATTAAATTGTATTTAAACCCATAATGAAATTAGTTTTTGGAGAGTAAATATTTCACCAGTTAGAGGGATGTTTATACAAGGGCGCACTTTTTTTAATTACCCAACTATCAATTAGTGAAACACCAATAAATATTTTCGCCAATCAACCCCCTGAATAAATTCTATTCAAACGAAATTCGCCAAATTAGAAAATTTCTCCCTGTAAACTGCAATTTAATTAAATCTTCACCGCTTTCCTATTTACCCGAAGCAAATAAAACCACTGAATAACCCCGCAAACCACATTTCTCCATACACCCCGTAAACAGGAAATAAAATATGAAAGCATCCCCAACCCTCTTAGGTCGTCCATATAAAAGAATAAATTCTTTTCCAATTATAGGATCATACGTGAGTTTTCGGTAGCGAGCACTTGTCGGTTCTTGGGTTGAATGCAAGCATTGGGGCGGATGCACATCGCACCCACATCAACCCTCAATTACCCGCGCTAACGACGACCGATCTCGGCAGGGACCGGTTTCGTCTAGAGACTTTCGTAATTAAATTGAAAACGGATTTTGATTGCGATTTTTATCTAAAGGTTGATTCACACGGGCCAGGTGTAGCGGGAGCCGTTCGATGTGTTGACAGAACTTTAAGCCGGAATTAATGGAAGCCGTTTCGGCCCTTGTTTGGATGGGTGGATTATCGCGCTGTTATATGGGGATTATGATAATTAACCTACGTTTATGAAATAATAACTGGGGAGATGGAAGGTTGGAATAACAGAGTTTTTCTCGGGGGGTTAAAAATTGAATTCAACTGAATTATGGGATCAAGCAAGCGTGGGGCTGGTCTTTATTGAAATTAAATTGTTAAAACTGACAGGTTTGATTTCTTAGTTTTCTAGGAAACTGGATTGTGTTGGTAACATTGCCTGTTATTTCATTTCTTGTGACAATTGTGAATTTTTTAACTAAGAGATCACTAAGATTTCTGATTTTATTGGAATGTGTTGGTAATTCTGCTTGCCAAAGTCTCTTTGGTGCTACCATCTTATAAAAAATTCAAGTTCTACTAGACATCAGCAAAACTGCGTGAAATCTCAAATTTTGCCGGCGATTGGGAATAAATAACAAATTTAAACACAGCAGCATATTTTTATGTTATATGATGTCAATTTTAGAACAAATGTCAAATTTGGCCCATTTCAATTTTTGTCTGTTAGGTTAGAATCCTAAGATTTCTTGATTTTTATGGATACAAACTGGAAACTGAAATATATGTAGGTAATTCTGCCTGTCATTTCACGAAGTCACTTTGGATCTACCAACCACTGCTACTAAATATTTTATAAAAAAATGCAAGGGCTACTAGACAGCGAAGCTGTTTGAAATAGCAAAATTTGACGGTGATTTTCAAATTTTTCAAATGTTTTTTTTGGTAATGAATAGTACAGCACCAAATTTTTATGTTATATGATGTCAAAATTGGTACAAATGTCAAATTTGGTTCATTTTAGTTTAGAATCCTAAGACTTCTTGATTTTTATAGAGACTGGAATAAATGTGTTGCTAATTCTGTCTGTCATTTCACGAAGTCACTTTGGAGCTACCAACTTATAAACAAAAATTAATGCTTACTAGACAGCGAAACTGCGTGAAATAACAAATTTTGACAGCTTTTTTCAAGTTTTTTACAAACAGCGAAACTGCGTGAAATAACAAATTTTGACAGCTTTTTTCAAGTTTTTTAAATGTTTTTTGGGAATGAATGGTAAATAATACAGCACCAAATTTGTATGTTAGATGACGTCAAACTTAAAGCAAATGTTAAATTTGCTCCATTTAAATTTGTCTGTTAAGTTAGAATCTTAAAAGATTTCTTGATTTTTATGGATACAAACTGGAAACTAAAATAAATATGTTGGTAATTCTGCTTGCTGTTTTACGAAGTCACTTTGCAGCTACCAACTCAAGGTCTCGCAGACAACGAAACTGCGTGTAATAACAAATTTTGACGGCGATTTTCAAATTTTTTAAATGTTTTTTGGAAATGAATGGCAAATTTGAACACAGCAGCAAATTTTTTTTGTTAGATAACGTCAATTTTAGAATAAATGTTAAATCTGGTTTATTTTAATTTTTGCCCGTTAGGTTATAGAATCCTAAGGTTTCTTGATTTCTATGAATACAAACTGAAAACTGAAGTATGTTGGTTATACTTATTGATAATTCTGCCCGTCATTTCACAAAGTCACTTTGGAACTACCGACCACTGCTACCAACTTATAAAAAAAATGCAAGGCCTACTACAAACTGGAAACTGGGATATATTGGAATACTTTTGTTGGTAATTCTGCCTGTCATTTCACGAACATTTTACGAGCAACCAACCATTGTTACCAACTTATAAAAAATTACAAGTCCTACTAGACAGCGAAACTGTTTGAAACAACAAATTTTGACGGCGATTTTTTAATTTTTTAAATGGTTTTTGGGAACGAATAGCAAACTTAGAAAAATATGTCAAATATGGTCTAATTTTTGTCTGTTAGGTTAGAATCCTAAAAATTCTTGATTTTTATGTTTAGAAGCTGGAATCTGAAATATTTACCAACTTATTCAAAAAATTCAAGGCCTTCTAGACAGCAAAATTGCTTAAAACAGAAAATTTTGACGAAGATTTTCAAGTTTTTCAATTTTTTTGTTAAATGAATAGCAAATTTAAATACACGTGGTAGACGATGCCAAACTTAGAACAAATATCAAACTTGGTTTATTTTTATTTTTGTCTGTTAGGTTAGAATGCTAAAATTTCTTGAATTTTATGTATAAAAATTGGAAACTGAAAAGTGTTGGTAATTCTGCCTGCCATTTCACGACGTCGCTTTCTAGCTACCAACATTTAAAAAATTTCAACGCCCACTACATAGTGAAACTGCTTCAAATAATAAATTTTGACGGCGATTTTCAAGTTTTTTAAATGTTTTTAGGAATGAATGGCAAATTTCAACACAGCACCAAATGTTTATGACGTCAAACTTGGTACAAATGTCAAGTTGGTCCATTTTAGGTTAGAAGATTTCTTGATTTTCATGGATAGGGGTCAAATATTTTTTAGAAATGAATTTGGACACAACATTCAATTCTTGCAAAAATTCTGCATTAGGCAAATAAAATAAATTAAAATCCATTTTTGGCCTGGCGCCTCCACCATTTTTATTTAAAAAAAATAAAAAAAAATAAAAAAAGGGAACAACTATAAAAGTTTAATTGTTTTTAACAAAAATCGGTGAAACTTGAATAATTTCATTGGCAAGTGAGTATAAAAATCAAGCAGACTTATAAAAACTATTTTGTTACATCGACATTTTATTTCTAATAACTGTGTTAAACAAAAAAACAAAAATGCGGATAATCGCAGCAGGCTCAACAAGTTAAAGAAAAAAAGAAGCTACTGCAATTTAAAATCAAGTAGCCACGTGATACTGTTTGACACATGTTAAACTTTTTCTCCGAACTGCCAACTTTAGAAAAAAAAAACAACTAACCTGTGTTGGAGTGAGGTGTATCAGCGACGCCAGATGCTCCCTCTCCGGCGCCGAAAGATACTTCTGCTGCTTGAACCGCCTCTCCAATTCATAGACCTAGAATTTTACAACACTGTCACTGCACGTTTCAAGAAAGAAATGTTAAAAGTTTTTACAAGTGACGACACAACGGCTGTCACACCGTCGGCAATAATAAAATATTTCAAGTCTTGATGGAACCGAATCTATGGTATGATAGGACGAATTGAGGAGGGCGGGGTGTGGTGGGGAAGGAACAACAAGTAGTCGTACCTGTGCTTGCGTGAAGAGGACACGCCTCTTCCGCCGTTGGGCCAAGGGGAATTGCATTGGTTTGGAATCGGGCATGGCGCATGCGCCTAAACCGGGCATTCCGCTGTTTAGGCCGTGACCCATGTTCGCCGACGCCGCTGAGCTGCCCATGAGACGGGATACTGAAATTCCAGAAAAATTTATTATTATTATTATTGTTTTTTTATAATGGTAGTACTGTAGTGATTGACATTTTGATCTGACAAAATCCCTGACATTTGTTAAGTGTTGCCAACTGGGGATCAAAAGTCACGGCTCCTTGTAATTTAGTGACACTGAGAAAATATTGAGAGATTGTATTGTACCAACTGTCGTCAGTCCGAAATTCAAAAACCCATCATCATCTGCGTCCTTAGGTGCCAACGCCAGTCCATATTTACCCAAGACAACCCTCATCCACACTCGTATTATGAAATGGACACAGGGGCATTTTCAGAATAAATATTTATTCAAGGCACGCACATTCTTCTAAAAATCGATCTGCACGAAAGCGAAGGGTGTCATACATAATACTCTACCTCCCGTTCCGCCTCCACCGCCGCGATTTCACACGCTCTTTAATTGAACAAATTCTTCCGATTTGTATTTTTTGAGCCACCCGACGTACAATTAACGCTGTGTGCGTCCCTCGACAGCTACTGTATTGTCATTGGAGTTCGAGTGCTTTGTCAACAAGAACGAGCTTAGTGTATTTGCTGGGCTGTCAGTTAGTTACTGCCAACCTAATAGCACATCCATGCATATATTTGCCATGGTATATGATGGTGTAAGTGCATAGGTACTTTTTGTTTGGATGGTTGTGTTTGTTTAAGAGAAATGGCTTCGTCTTTCGTTTAATTAACGGAAAAGAATTAGAACTGACAATGGGGGGATTAGAGTGGTGAGAGGGAGCTTAAGATGCGGTTGTTGGGGGCTGAGTTGCGGAAACGAGAATTTTAAGGTTCTAATATCAAAGTCGATAGTGATTATTCCAGAAATAGAAACGGCAATGTTCTGGATTTATGCTTGTTTAAGTTAGGTAAACTTACAAAATTCATTGAGGTTTAGGAGCTTTGAGTCCTAGAATCCTAAGTATTGAGCAAATTATTTCCAACATTTGTGTTTTCAGAAGCTTTTTTTCGTAGGACTAAAAATTCTCTTATTCTAAATTTGGTGAGCTGAATTTTTTGAAGCATTGGAATAAAGCAGATTTTCTATGTTCTGTGATTGTTTACATTTTTTACTTTTCGTAAAATTTTTTAAATTTTTTTAAGTTCTCAAGTTCTAATAAGCATGTATATTCTGCAGTCTTTTAGATTTTTTAAGACATCTTTGGACGAATTTTTTTTATTTTGTTTTATTTGATAAAGCATTGAAATCTTACGAAAATGGTAAATTGACAGTTTATATTTACAATTTCAGCGTATAATTTGGCATTTTTATGATTTATCGACTATTGAAAAATTACAGAAAATAGAAAATTGACAGCCTCATTTACAAATTTTTATTGCTTGGCTTCTTCTGACTTTGACATTGTCGGAAAAAAAAACAGCAGACGAAAATGACTAAATTGCTGTCGATCTCAGCGGTTAATTTGTCATTTTTATTATTTGACGCGTAATGAAAAAGTATACAGAAAATAGTAAATTGACAGCCGCATTTACAAAATTGCACTTTTTATGACTTCGGCATTGTCGGAAAAGAAATCAGCAGACAAAAATGAAACATTATGAATTTTAGTGGATAATTTGCCATATTTATGATTTGACGCATATTGAAAACAGATAATAATAGAAAATTGACAGTTCGAATTGCACTATTTTAATTGACTTTATATGTCTTGGACTTTGTTGGAAAAAGAATGAGCAGACAAAAATTACTAAACACTATCAATTTCATCGGCTAATTTGCCATATTTATAATTTGACGTAAGTTGGAAAATTACAAAAAAAGTCAACTGAGAGTTTTTTTTTTATTGATTTTTTTTACTTTTGACATTGTGGGAAATGAAATCAACAGATAAAAATAGCTAAACACTGTCAATTTCATCAGTTAATTTGCCATATTTTTGATTTGACGTGAATTATAAAATTACAGAACATAGAAAATTGACAGTTTTGTTTGCATTTTTTTAAATGACTTTCTATGAGTTTGATATTGTCGGAAAAGAAATCAGCAGACAAAAATGAGTTAACATTGTCAATTTCAACGGTTTAATTTGTATATTTATGATGATTTGACACGAATTGAAAAATTACAGAATATTGTCAATCTTTAGTTTGATTTGCATTTTTTTAATTGACTTTCTATGACTTTGAAATTGTCGGAAATGAAATAAGCTTATACAGGGGTGTTCAAAAAATGGCAGACCAACTATTCACTACGTGAATCTTCAGATAATAACTAGTAGCTAAATTATTTTCTTTCAATTATTGAGTGCTTCGTTGGAAATCTACAGCCACTTAAAGGGGCGCTAATTATGGCACAAATTTTTCCTTATAATGAACTCAAGGTTTACAAAATTCAACTAGAGTTCATGTTTTGGGTGACATTTACATTCTTACAGTCTTTAAATGCCTTAAATGTTGATGCAAAACGTTATTTTGCACTTTTAAAATTAAGCTCAAAAGCGCAAAATTAATCTGGCAACATTTCACTTCAAGAATTCAGTAATTAATTATTGCCTAGTGCCTGACAATGACTAATCTTTTAAAAAAGTCAAACATTTTTTAGGTGTCACAAACTAGAGGAGTTTATTTCTCTAAAGATGTATAATTTTGCTGAATATACCGACACCTGAAGGAAACAGTCGAGAAGCAGTAAGGGGGCAGTAAGACTTGTGAATTTCCTAACTGGCAAATTCTCTCCAAGAATACTTTTCAACGAGTTTATCAACAGGTTCGTGAGATGGGCCGATTGGAACCATATTTATCAGGATCATGGAGGACCCAGGACTATTCGCACACCAAGAAGAGAACAAATGGTTCTTGATCTACTTTGTGACTTTTACTGGTCAGGTGTTATCAAATTTAATTGCAAACCATAGTAACCAATTACATGATTTATTAATAATTGCAACTACCAAAGTGTTGCTCTGGTCTCAAAATTATACTCCTAATAATTACCGAAAGAATTGAACACTGTTGCCGTTTTTCGCAATATTTAAAGTTATTTTGCTCCCGTACAAAGCTTCAAATAAAAATGTTAAACAGCATTTCCAATTCACAGTTCCAATTCACAGCGTCTTAGAGTTTGACGTTTTTATCAGTTGGTCCGCTATTTTTTGAACACCCTGTATAAATGAGTAAATACTGTCAATTTCAGCGGTAAATTTGCATATTTATGAGTTGGAAAATTACAAAAAAATAGTCAATTGATAGTTTCATTTTTTTTTAATTGGCTTTTTATAATTTTGACATTGTGGGAAATAAAATCAGCTGATAAAACTAGCCAAACACTGTCAATTTCATCAGTTAATTTGCCATATTTTTGATTTGACGTGAGTTATGAAATTACAGAAAATAGAAAATTGTTCCAAGTTTTCAGTTTTTTTAAATTAACTTTCTTGAATTTTACATTGTCCAAAAAATCAGTAGACAAAAGTGAGTAAATATATGTAGGTATGCACAGGGTCCGCCAACACTACATGAAGAGGAAACCGAGCGCTACAAACTGATGTAATCAGTTTTACCTACTCTTGTGTTGACCATAGTATGTGAAATAAACGCAAAAAACTAGGTTTTTTTAAAATGAAAATGGAGAAAATAGTGGAAAACTCAACCTGTCTTGTCCCATTTTTCGTCAAAAGGATGAAAATAATATTAAA
This sequence comes from Gnatocerus cornutus, assembly GCA_029298725.1. NCBI lineage: Eukaryota > Metazoa > Arthropoda > Insecta > Coleoptera > Tenebrionidae > Gnatocerus > Gnatocerus cornutus. The sequence goes on along the minus strand of CM055509.1, from coordinate 33,221,924 downwards.
ATTTGAATTAAAATATCTGGTACCGAGATACTAATAATTCTTAAAATTTAGACAGGTTTATAATAATTGACTCTTCCCCGCAAAGTAGTCCCTATTAAGCCATTTATGATGGGTAATATTTTTACCCACAATGGGCTGGATCTTCCATCGGACGGACCGACTGTTTGTTATCAGGTCCCTGGTAATCTCCTAGGTACTTAGGGGCCAGTTTGCGGCTTGGAAGCAAGATCATAAATCTTAAAAGAGAGTTAAAACGATTTTTAAGAATCATTTAATATCTCGGTACCACAAATTTTAATTCACATTTTAATATCATTTTCATCCTTTTGGTGAAAAATAGAGCAAGATTGATTTTTGAAAAACGTAGTTTTTTGCGTTTATTTCACATATGGTTAACACAAGAGTAAAACTGATCACATCAGTTTGTAGCGCTCCGTTTTCTCTTCATGTACAAAAAAAAATATTTTTATAGCTTCATAATTAATACCGATTTTAGGCCGGGACACTAGTGTTGGCGGACCCTGCATACTGTGAATTTCAACGGTTAATTTGGCAAATTTTTAGTTTGGCACGAATTGAAAAATTACACCAAATAGTAAATTGACAGCCCGACTTACAATTTTTTTATTGTTTGACCTTCTATGATTTAGACATTGCTAAAAATAAATCAAAAATCAGCGATTTAAGATAGGTAATCCTAAAATTCTCTCCAGATTCTGCTTAAATTTTTCCTAGATTTTTCCTAAATTGTATAATTTCTTTTCAGATTTGTCTTTTTTTCTTCAGTTTCTTTTAAGATTATATTTTTTTTCGAGTTTTTCTAGATTATATAGGTTTTCTTTATATCTGTTCTTGGATTCTCGTCATATTTTTTTGATAAATCTTTCGGTTTAGGTTGAATTTTCTAGATTTTCTTTAGTTTTGAAATTCTATTTAGTTTTTGGTATATCTATTCACTAAATTGTCTTGGATTTTCTAAATTCTCATTAGATTTTGCTTGAGATCGGTAAATTTAAATACGTTTGTTTCTCATTGGATACATCAAATTCTTTCACTTTTTTTTATAGATTTTCTGGAGTTTCTGTCGGTTTCCTTAGAATAAAACTAGGTAGGTAGGTACGTATAACTAAAAAAGTCGCCTTGCATTTTCTAGATGTTGGCAGCTCTATTTGTCAACGGGTGGAAATGTCAAATGATCGTTTTTTTTTTAAAGATTTGCGTTTTTTTAATCCGACGAATTATGTATGTATAACCTGTAGCTCCCCGATTTCTTGCACCCTTTATCTCCCCCGCCCCTTAAATATTCCGTAACACGATCATAAACAACATTACACGAATATCGTTATGCAAACAGGAACAGGAAGATGATTGATGTGATATCTCCCCAGGAAATACGGGACCCGCTGGAACACGATAATCTCAAATCCCTCTTCTTCTACACCCCCGTACCTACTACCAGGTCACAATTTCTAATTGGTCAATAAAATAAGAAGTTCAACATCCACACATCATATCGAGTTTCTCGCACCGCGAGGGTCATAATACCACAGGATTCTGCCTCAGCACGACACCCAGATCATGTTACCAAAGCCCTACATTTTACCACCATTAGGCATTCCGAATTTAAGTGGTAGGATCGATTACCCATATCACTTACACACGAGGTGAAGAAAGTGGGACGTTGTGTTATTGTAATTTTGGGGACTTACTTGCGAAACGGGGATCTGCTGCGGAGCTCTGGTACCAGCCAGAGGAGTAATGGGGGGTGAGACCGAGGTTTTCGGAGACGGGGCAGTATTGGCCGCCTCCAAACTGGCCCATGACGGGGTAGCTGCCGTTCATGCTGCAGCCGCCGGCGCCTCCTGCTGTGCCGCCGGCACCGGGGGAGTTTATGCTGCTGCCGCTTGATGTGGATCTGGAAAAGAAACTACTCATCACCGTCTAGTAGGCCGTACATTTTCAAATGCTATTGTCATATTTTTAATGTTGTAAGTCGTAAGTAACATCGTCGGGGCAGTTTCGACCAATCACAACTAAATATTTCAAAGATTTGACAGTTTGCGAGCAAGAAGCCGACTTATATATACGTTATATATTATACAACGTTATATTATATACGTTAAAATGCATAGCCTGCCTAGAATCTTTATCGTTCTCGCCTACTCATAATATTTTTAAAAATTTTATTTCTGCACCAATCAACGACCTTTACCAACGCGTCATTATTTTTTCTTCATTGATTTGTGTAATTAGCTAACAAAAAACTCACTGAACAACAAATAATGAATCAGTTCAATTAGAATAAATTTGCATAAATGATTGAATAGAACAAACAAGAGTAAAAACGCCATTGAGTGCCCATATAATTAATTTAATTAAACACAAAATTTTATTCAAACAAATATAAAAACTAACAATTTAGTTTGCGCCAATTTGATTTAGCAACAGTTCATTTAACATCCATCATTAAGATTGACTAAACGCTCTAATTAGCGTTATTTTTAAAAGTAAGATGACGGACGCCGCCAACTTATCTACCTAAATGTTCTTTTTCGGAGCACTTGATCGGCCGTCGGATAAAAATCGGTCTAGAATTTTGTAAAAAAATGTTTTTTTAAGGGGTGAAAATGTTTAATGAGATCGCGAAAAATTATTAGCTCAAAACAACGGACAAATTTTCTGTCAAAAATAAAATTTAAATTAGGTTATAAAAATGACGCTCGATATAGGAAGTTCGGTTATTTTTGTCATTTGCTATTATTTTTTCATTCCTAATTTTATTTCTTAGTTGGCGTTTATTTTAAAATTTTTGAAGCAAAAATTGAAAATTTGAAAATTTTTGCTTTGATGGAAAATTATCTAAAATTAAAAATTAAAGTTTCTGACTATTTTTTGTACCCGCTTTACAGGTTTTTACAATTTCAAAATTCAATAATCAAAAATCACGAAATTTGACAGAATAAAATCTAATAAATTTCAATTTATGACATTTTATCCATTCTAGGGTGGCCATGCATTTTAAACCTATGTCGGCTAAAAAACAATCACGTTTTTTAAATATTTAGTTTTCATTCGTCAAGACTGCTGCGGTGGTGTTAGTTATGACATGAAAATTTTCTCAAAGTCAACTGCGATTGGAAATAATATGTTTTTATCAGTTTTCTAATTTGGATTGTTTAAACTTTTAGAAACTTTTTCATGATCATAACCTAATAATTTTTTTCCTGATTTTAACCGTTTTTGCGTTCGTGAGTACCTGTAGGGCGACGGCGGGTTGGCCGCCAATTCCAACTTCCTGTAGGATTCCTCGATGGGACTAAGAATATCCGTGACACTGAACGGCGTCGAATGGTGTAACTGTTGAAGATGACTCAAAACTTGTGGTCCTCCTTGATGATGTTTGGGACTCAAACTCATAGCCAATTCGACGCCATTGAGTTCAGGCAGCAACCCATGGAGGTCGCCGCGGTCCGTCACCACGGGGCCTTCGCCGTAGCTGCCGGCTCCAGACATGGACTCCACCGCCCCCGACCGCACTAAACGCCCGTCATCGATTATGCACGAACACAAACCCCCGTCGTCGACTTCTTCCGCCGGCGGATCCGATATCCGAATTCAATAAACAAACTGACTAACTATATAAATAAATCAGTGATCGAGCTATAGCACTCTTCAGAGCACTCTTGATGTAAGACTCTTTAACGGCGAAGTGCGCTTAACTTGCCTAAGCGTACTCTTAGAGTGTCCTCAAAGTGTACATGGCACTTCTGGCGGCCCCGCTGCATTCTGGGTACTCGAAGCGGAAGGTGGGCGGTCCTACCATCCCAACAACCAATCAAAGCAAGCCGCACCTTCGTGCTCTTCCACTCTTACGAATGGCTGTTGTTGAGTTCTTTTCGCGTACGTTTCGACGCAATTCGCGACCTTAAAGGTGGAGCGCGTTAGGCGTCGGGGGTGGGGCCGGATTGGGAGGGGTGGCACTTCACTTGGATATTGTGTATTTATATCGTTTTATTGGGCATATTGATTTGGGATGGAGCACACTTTTTCTCGCCGTTTTGATTCAACGAGGTGCACGCAATCCGAAGAGGTCGAGGACTGATCGGGATTCGGATGATGGCAACGAACAAACTACAAAAACTAATCAGAACGGGGTTTATTGAGATGTTGAGGAGGGAACAATAGATGCGATGATTTTTGCTCGAGAGAGGGTAAAAAACTTAAAGCAATTAAAAGGAAAGTTGAAGCAAAATTTGCGGTTGCGGAAAATTTTTCATTTCCATACCTCGATGGGATAGGGTGCAAGCTTGCCAACTTGATGTCACGCAGATGCCAGTTATTGGGAAAGTTTATGAATATTTATCACTTGTAGTTGCTCGAATAGGTGGTAAAGTGCTCTTTGTCAATACTCTTACGTAGGCAAACAGAAAGATTTCAAACATAGTTTCTTTGCCTTTTCTAATAAATTCCGCCACAATATTATTTGTCCATACATTTTGAATTTTTTTCTCTAATTTAATGCAATTTATACAAAGTTTTTATTAATGTGTTTCTAGCATCAAGGATGGCTATGAAATGTCAAACAAATTTGCCGCTTATTACAAATGTGGGTTTATATTTTTTCAATCATAAAACAAAGTTAGTTTTGAAAAAGAAACTGTTCTAGTTGTGGTTTCAAGCATGAAAACCAAAAACTTGGACACAAATTTTAAATAAACGTCGTTGACATAAGTGACGTTTTAAATATTTTGTAACATAGTTATATGCACCATGATTACAAACCGGCAAAACGGTTCATGACAAGAATTTCAGGTCCACCATTGATGCTAGAATCATTTATAAACACCTTGTAGTTAATTGTTTCACTAGGCTGGAAAATTCAAGGAAACCATTTTCCAGATCTTAAAAACACAAGATTATGTAGGTACGCCGACAATAATTAATAGTTCTCTATTTTGACTTTTGTAAGAATTTGAAACGTCATTTACATTTAGGAAATATTTATTAGTAGGAAAATAGGTTGGTAGCACCACCGCCTTCAAATCGAGCAATTATTTAGCTCACCTTTGTGATTTTTGAAGGTGACACAAATTGACAAAATCAAACTAACTATTCTAAATGTCATAAAAAACAGTTTTATTTACTATTTTCATGTTGATAGGACTGATATCTAACGATTTTGACTGTACAGAACTGTCGTTTGATATTCACGCTAAAATTACATTTGAGAGTAATCAACGATGAACTGATGAAATTCTCAGGAATACCATCTGTCTGAGTTTGTGTCAATCATTACCAACAGTAACAGATTTAAATCGTTTAAAATCCGTATGAACATAAGCATTACAAATATAATGGAAAACAGTTTTATTTTCTTTTTTCATGTCGGTAGGGCTATTATCTGACGATTTTAACAGTTCAAAACTGTCTTTTAACATTTACGTTAAAATGACATTTGAGAATAATCAAAGATAAACTATCGAAATTCTCAGGAATACCAACTGTCTGAGTTTGTGTCAATCATTTCATTACCAACAGCAAACAGATTTAAATCGTTAAAAATCCGTAAAAGGAACATGTGAACATGAGCATCACAAATGCCATGAAAAACAGTTTTATTTACTTTTTTCTTGTTGGTATGACTGTTATCTGACGATTATTTAAACAGTTCAGAACTGTTGTTTATATTCATGGTAAAATGACATTTAAGAACAATCTAAGATAAACTGTCAAAATTCTCAGGAATAGCAACTGTCAGCAAAAATGTGGCACTGACGACCAAGAATTTTTGGTTGCGATTGTACTTAATAACATTTTTTCAACAATTTAATTCGTTTTTTAATCTTGTTTGATTTTCAGCGTTTTGATATATTTTTTCCGATTTTCCGCTCGAGCTCTTTGCCTCGTCTTTATTTGTGTTAATGAAACACTTTACCAGAGCACTTATCCCGCCGTTTTAAGATTCATGTTTGTTAATTTTTCGCCCTCGTCTCGAACCTGCAATAAAGAATCACCTGAAATTCCAGATTTAATTTAAAACCTGGTTCGTCTGTGGAATTTTGATACGCTGCTAAACCCAGGGAGAGGGTTCAATATTGACATTGAGATTCGCAATAAAGCATCTAAAACAGAGGCAAGTGCTGTGCAAATAGTAATGCTGGAGCTCCCGTGCACACGCTGTCTGCCTCCTTCAGCTCCTCCAAACTCCCTCACGCGAAAAATGATTAAAATCCGACACAAATGACGCCATTTGCAAATGCTTCCACATCTTTGAGTGTCCTAATCTTCGCAACAAATCAATTCTAAAGTGTTTAGGAGCAACTGGCTCAGAATAAATCGTTATCGATTCAGCGCTGTTTTATCGGCAGTCCATCTAAAGCTCTATTACCGGGCTATTTACACACCGGCTGTCGTATGCGATTAGTTTTGTTACGGATACAAGCAACAATGGAACCTTTTTAACTCCATTCTTGTGCGATGAGATGAAAACATAATGCCGAATGCGGTTTTCTATGGAACGACATGCTACATTTACGTGGACGGGCTAAGTGCTTTCGACGGGTTTCTCACAAAATTATGGATTTTGAGTGGAATGCGGCGATATTATTGTGGCGAAACGCACTACCTGACAGTTTGTCATAATTCGGGGGATTTTCAGGTCAACAACGGATAAAACAGCTCAGAAGAAAGTTGGGGTTTTCGGGTTTCACTAATTCAAATCGTATGAACCAGTTAACATAGAGTTGGCACTTCTGGTTTCTAAAACCGAGCGAGCATAAAAAATCAGGCACACCATGACACCGAATGTCATTTTCAATTGTTTTTTTTCAGTGTTACCAAATTATAATTAGTATTTCGCATTTTTGACACTTCTCTAATCCTTTCTAATCCCCAGTTCCTCTCGCTCCATCCCTCGAAGACAACCACCCTACAATTACGCCCCGTTTATGCAATCAGGTAGCATTGTCCCCTGGAAGCGAACCCATCATTACCGACTCACAATGTTCATTCATGACTGCCACTTTGCCGCTGTTTACTATCGTTAATCTCTTCTTGAACCACTACATTTACTACAAGCAGGTACTTTCCCTAAAGACATCTTTATTCTCATTTTTTGAAAACAGTTATATACACGCAATGGGGCGCAAAGTGCAGTGTTTGTATCCGACTCATTTCGGGATTATGTAATTTGCAACATCCGGTCCTTGCGAGCCGGCTTCACGCGCAATTACGCGACATAGATCAGAATCCTCACATCACTCTTCCAAGGTTCTACTGTACGTCCATCCCTTTTATTTTCTTTTCGTGTTAGACATAAACATAATTGCAATTAACGTTCGTTAATTGATCTTGTACTCAATGACGTTACGAAATCAAATTAACACGATGTTAAGGAGTTAATTTCAATCAAACATCTAATTTGCGTTGTATAATATAAATTGGCTGGCCCAATTTAAACTTTATTATTTACAAAATATAAAAATGTATGACGGTTTAATATGACAAAATAAAACAGTATATTGTACAACAAGTCTTGAAAATGAAAGATTTCACACGAGTTTGCAGAATTGAGCCACGAGCCGAAGGCGATTACACAAAGATATTCTAAATTATCTTATATCTTTGTGTAATTGTCAATTTTCACTAAAAGAAAAGTGTAGATATGAAATGTGTCATATTGTAGAGCGGTCGTCGGAAAAAACAATTTTAAGAAGTACCTAATTGTGTTACAAAAACAAATTCTACGTCGGCATCGTTACTTAGGTGTAATAATATTTTTTTTAGACAATGTAAAATCCTAACAATTAGGATGTGAATGAACTTGTAACATTTTATGTTCTACTGTCAACAGCAACACTCGGAAGCACTTGATGTAATGCGAGCTCGTTGATTATATTATGATAATAGAGCGGCGGTGGCGTCGGTCCGACTTGGAGCACGCTCTCTGATGCTACAAGGGCTCTTTAGCACCGCTCCCAACAACCTTTGATGACCCGACCAAGAGGACTGACCGTGGCGAGGGCCTCTCCTAGATGCAACCCATTGATGTTCGACGGCGTTTTGCACTTTACAAATTGTTCCGAGAATTTATCAACTTGTAAAGCGGAAGTTGCGGTTTTCGACGCTTGTCCAAAAGGATCTTTGTTTTGTTTTTACTTACGCGCGATTGTATGAAAAAAGGAAACAAAAACGTTGTTTTTTACAATGTTTATTGATTCTATTTACATATTGTCACGGATAATGATTTTTACAAACGTCGGTATGTCGATTCTTGAGCATCAATGTGACAGTTGTCGAAGTTCTACTGTACGTTATTTTTTTCTGTTTGTTCTCAAAACAAGTAGGTAATACACTACAAATATTAGGTAATAAGTAATTACATTACATAATTCTTTAATTACAGTGTCACATTTTTTGTCGCCTGATATGAAATGTTTTTATAAAAATTAATAATAATTTAAAATATCTCCACTAATAAAAGGTTACAATAAAAAAGATCTAGTGACCTTAAATTATTACGACATGCAGAGACCTCTAACCTAAAACCTGTTATTTGTTTTGGCCGATAAAGTAGAAATTCTTGCAACGTCTTTCTAATTCCACTGGACTTGTAAGTGCGCTTGACTTTTGACACTGTTTTTACACAGTTTTGACAGAACACACGATGGAAAACTGAGGTTAAATAATTTTCGACTCGAAAATACAAAATAATGGCAAGCCAACTCCTCGCCGTGACAAGAACACTGTCAAAGCTATCAATAAACTCGAAATGTAGACTAGGTAGTGTGTTAATTAAGTTAGAACAAGAGTTGCCCCTGCAGCCCCATTTTGCCGCCTCCTCTCGAACTACCACAAATTTCTTCAACAAATGTAAGTGTTCTCTTTTTATTTCGTTGTGTGTATAACAACGCACGAACTTGCAGTACCCGCTCATGACCTGTGGAAGGGCATAACTTCGGTAAGTAACGCCGGTAAAAAAAGGGGCCGTGGCAAGACAGTCTCGAAGAAAAACATCAAGGATCTTAACAGGGGACAAATAATCGGAGTTGGTACGTAGTTGTCCCGACTTAAAGACTTGGTACTCATAATTTTTGAAGGTAAGGCCAACATGGTGTGGCCGGGGCTTACAGCCCCCATAATTCGCGGCAAGGAGATAGTCGAACAACAACAGCTTCCGGAAGATCCGAACCGGCAGAAGAAGCTCGATCAATTACGCGACCAGATGGGGACTCATCGATACGCCAAATTGAGCCCCATTGATAGGGGTTGGTCGGGGGCGAAGATGCCGGGGCGCAGCATTGGTCCCCCGGATCCCATCGGAGAGGGTAACAAAAAACCCCCTTTTCCTCCCTCGCTCATTTGTAATTACAGACAAGTTTGACGGTTTTGACTCTAAAGTCATTGAGCTGAAGACTGTCTTCAACATGAAGGGAAATTTTGGCCGGAAGCGCCGCGTCTCAGCCACCGTTGTCACGGGTAATAAAAACGGGCTTGCGGGCTTCGCCGGGGGTAAAGGACAAGAACCCAAAACTGCGTTGCGTAAAGCGAAGAACCGCTCAGGGCAGAAATTGATGCACATTAAGATTTTTAAGGGTCATACTGTATACCACGATTTTTTCACGCAGTTTGGGGCCACGAAAATCTACGTGCAGCAGAAGCCAGAGGGTTATGGCTTGAAGTGTCATAGAGCGATTAAAACGATTTGCGAGGTTGTGGGGATTAAGGATTTACACGCGAAAGTTGAGGGGTCCACCAGCGTTACGCACGTGATGAAGGCGTTTTTCCTTGGACTGATTAGACAGAAGTCACATGAGCAGATTGTGGAGGAGAAGAGGCTCCATCTGGTGGAATTTTCCAAGGAAAATGGGTATTTTCCGACTGTTTTGGCGTCACCAGCCAAATGCAGAACTGAGGAGGAGATTAAAAAAGACGAACTTCTGGACTTTACTCAGTACTGTTATGACGGAAAAGTTGTCTTAAAGAAGAAGAAACATCCTCCGTTCTACACGAAGTTTCCTTCATACGAAATTTATTTGAGGAAACAAGAGAAGTTGAGAAATAAAGATAGGGTGAAGTTGGATTTGATAGCACAATATGGGGAGATCAGGAGTTTCCTGACCGAGAAGTACCCAGAGTGTCGGCCGTACAAAGAGCCCAAGAAGGAAGAAGCAGAAGTAACAGAAGAAGCTGCCTAGTTGAATAAAATAAAAAAAAAATAAAATAAAATCTTTAAAAATTGCTTAGTTATTTTAGTTTGTTTGTTGGTAGTACTGTTGGTGAATAAAGTATCTCGTCCACAGCCAATCCGATCGCTACTTAAAAAGTTAAAATCTCGGACATTGCAGCACATGTCGAACGATAACTTAGTGATAAAAATTCTTATCATGAATGCAATCAAACGCGTCATTTTAGTTTTCTTTGTGTTTTGTGTTTTATTTTCCGTGTCATTGCTGCCAACCGCGCACACCGATCGTGACTTGTCAGCTGTCATAACCGACCAGTTCTGCCATTGACACTTCAACTTCCACAAATGGTGGTTTTCGATGGCGCAAGATGTGTTCAGCAAAATGGCTGAGGATCCTTGGTTGTTAAATGAAGACGGTTACTTGAACGCGGATACTGATATAAAGGAAATCATCTATCACCCGACCTTGAATGTGATTTTGATATGTACCAACAGTGGAATCGTCCGGGTGTTGGATGTCAACTCGGGTGTTGTTCTTCAATCCAGCTATCTCTCAGGTAAGCCAAAAATACCTCGAAGCCACTGAAACCGCGAGATTCCGCACTTCTTGCAGCAATAAACCAAAACGAAGTAACGTGTAAGTACATTCCCGGCCAAGATAGAGTGTTGTTCAGCGATGGACAAGCAATCGGAGTCAGATCGGACTATAACAGCGTCCTCCTCCTCGACAGTATTCTGCAGAAACCAGTATCGGACCCGAAGAAGGAAATCAAGCTTGAACTACCACTTTCTGAGGTAAAACACACCCAATCTCTCACTGCCATTCTCACTTATCTCCTCAGGCAATCATCTTGAAACAAAGCCTGACTTCAGCCAACGTCGGCGGCATTGAACATGTGATAAACGAACTGACTGACGTGATCCTCAACGCCCAAAAGCAGTCAAAGAAGGGCATCAAGGCCCAAAAAGTAACAACATTAAACCAGGGGAATACCCCACTTACACCTTTGTTTTTCAGTGGAACACCGTCTGTCTCCAACTCCCTTTGGAGATGCTCCAGGGCGCCGCCATGAGCAGCGTCTCCGAGCTGTTACTCAAAAACCAACACACCCCGGAGCTGAGCGTCGCGTCGGCCGTCCAAGAGCGACTATCGGAGCTCAGTGGCGAGCAGGGCAGCGCCTCGGACCGCAGATCCATGGCGAGCGAGGCTAAAAGACGCGAAACCTTCTCACATTGGCCCCACATGGACTACAAGTGAGTGACCTTGAAACCATGAGTCATGCGACAGCGTGACCTTGAAATGAGAATCGATGGGAGCGGCGTGCAAAAGGCCTTTACTCAATGCGCATTACCTAATTTCTCCCTAATCAAAAGACAAATCATGTATTTGAAGCTTTTTTCTTAATGTTACGTGACGTTTTTTTTCCTAGGTGGGCCCTTCCGGACCAGATGGCCCAAGCTGGGTTCTACCACCAGCCTAACGCTTCCGGCGACGACCGCGCAATGTGTTTCACCTGCACAGTATGTCTGGTATGCTGGGAGCGCACGGACGAGCCTTGGAGTGAGCACGAGCGTCACTCCCCCAACTGCCCGTTTGTCATGGGTGAATACACCCAGAACGTACCATTATCAGTGACCTACGCTACAAACCCAGCAATCGATGCCACTTACCGGGGCGTCAACGTCAAAACGCTTGGGACATCGACGCAGAGTCACATCCTACCAACAGCCAACTGCGAGGGTCTGATCTCAGTGTTTGACATCTCGGGGAAGATCTCCAGGACACATTCGTTTTTTGTCACACAGTTTGATTCGCATATCCTGGAGAAATACACGCAGGATTTCGGAGTCCCGGGGACATGGAGCGATGTGGACGAAAGTAAGTAACTCCGTCGACATTTCAAGTGCTCTAACACTCTTATTTACAGTGAAGTACCCGGCGGAGAAGAGAATAACGGCTCTGTCTATTGTCGGGCCTCCGGAGACGACATCCATCACGCGACCAACGATTATCTGCGGCCTCCAGATCCGGTGTCGATCCAACCAAAAGTACCAATTTCCGATCATCGACGACCAAAACAAGAACTGCATGGAGGTGGTCGATGCCGCCACCACGTCCACCAACACCAGCTGCTTGTATCTCGTAGTGTACGACTTCATGTACACCAAAGATAAAGATGAACCTGACGGCGAGAAGAAGGCTCCTGAAGTTAACGCGGTCCCGGAGCCTTCTCCTCCCAAAAACGAGACCATTGATGAGAACCAGAAGAACAGTAGCTATCACGTGGTGCATCCCGACGTCTTCGTTGAACACCTTTCGTCAATTTACAAGACTTTGATACCTGGTGAGAGTGACGAAGTGTTTTTGCCGCCTCCAGTGTTGGTGAACAAACCGCAGCAGCACTCCGGCCCTCGTGTTATACCCATCGACATGCCTATTACCGAGACGGACGCAGCACAAACGGAGCCTTTCATTATCAATCAAGATTACTCTTTTATGAATGGCCAGTTGAGCAGTATCCTCTCGGAGACGTTCGAAAAGAGCATCTCCGACCACATCACGGAGCTCAAGAACAGCAAAACGACCAACAAGTTGAATTACAGTCGAGCGGTTCAGTGCGTTTCGCTCCCAGCGGAGTACAAGAACCGAACGGATTTGGAGATCTCGGATATCTTAGCGACGCAAGATGGACGTCATCTTCTCGTCGTGGTTAAAAGTTGCGCCGATGGAAAGAGTGCGCTGATTACGTACGCCTTGGATTTGAGCCAGAAGATGGTGAAGTTAATAGAAGAGCCTCTTTTGATGCGTGAATTGAACAATAACGAGAAACCGGTGGAGGTAAACATGCTGCCGGTTATCGACAAGCTGGGGGAGTTTGAAGAACATGCGAACAATGGAGTTGTGGGGAACATCGTCATGGTGAGCGTCGACGGGGCTGTGAGAATCGTGGAGTTATCGACGATGAAGACCATCTGCATGGCTCAGTTAGAAAGCGAGAAGTTCGTGTCTGCGGCGTATTGCAACAGTAAGTCATAATTTTTCAAATTCACTATTTTACACCCTTTTTTGTAGGTTTGGAGCGCCTCTGCGCCTCCACCGAGAAAGGCGCTCTTCACTTCTACGCCCTCAACGACACCGACAACGAATCCTCCGAGGATCACGAAGACGACGACCTCTTCGGCACTACCACCGACGGCGCTCCTTCCAATCCCGCCCAACCAGCAGATTCGCTCGATGGAGGCGAGTTGACCCGCTGTTTCCACGACCCTCCGGAGATAATCAGCGTGGCTGATTTGAAACGCTTGCACGCCCTCTGTCTGTTCGAGCCGTTGAAAGCCGGTTACTGCGCTGTGGTTCCGCCTTGTTGGAGCGAGATCCAGCAAGCCCAAAGACAACGACGGTATCCCCAGAGTCTCAAGGCGGATTGCGACCAATACACCAAGACGTGGCGCTTGCAAACTGACACGACGACGTGGGACGAGCACATTTTCGAGATTACTTTACCGAGTCCGATGGCTTTAGGGCACGTGGATGTTCACTTCAGTTTGCAGTCGTCGACGGCGTTGCCCCACGTTGAAGTGACTTTGCTCAGGCAGAATACGAGTGGGATTGGGCATAAGAAGGATGTTAAGTTTGCTGTGGACGAAACAATTACGATTGATATGTTGCAACAGTGGGCAGACAATCCTGTTATTAGTCAAGAGTATTTGAGGGCTCACAACGCGGATATCTTGGCGGGGCCCGTCAACATCGCCACGTGTTTGGACTTGTCAGAGCAGTGCGGAGTTGTTACTTTAACGAGTCCCAAGTTGTTTAAATCCAGAAATCGGACTTTGTTGTTGCATATTAGGGCTGTGTATTCAAAAGAAGAAGCTAACAACAAAAGTTCTTCAGTGAAAGGAAAACGGTCGGAGAGTAAGGAAAAGACGAGTCAGTGTTCTTCGCACAAGAACGAATTCTACATGGGTTGTGACTGCATTCACGAGTTGAGTGTTACGGTGTACAGTTCCAAGCATACGGAAGTTCCTCACGAAAGAACTCAAAGGAATTTGATGTTAGAATCCAACGCGTTCATTCAGTCTTTGCTGTTGACCGCGATGAACAATTCCTCCAACGAGGTCGTGTCTTTGTCATTGGACATCCTCAACTGGATCGCCTCGATCCGGTTAATCCGCAATAGAAGTAACAATGGTGAAGTCCCGAATCAACAGATGGAGTTCCTTTACGTCATAGAATACAATTTAGCGAAATTGTTGCAGCAGTGCTTATTAATGGGCGAGCGAAGTGTGGCGCATAAATGTATCAAACTCATCGAGATCTGCTGCAAGTGAGTATCTTCCCCAAGAAAAAATTGAGATGTTAATTTATTTTTCCAGTGGGGCGAAGAACATGAACGATTCTATTCGTTCACGTCTCGAATTTAACATCCTGAAAGCTCTCCTGTCGCTTTTGAACGCCATCACCGAAGTGCGATCTCCTGGGGGGCTTCAGTGGATTTTCGCCCTCCTCTTGAAAGTCACCTCAAAGAATGCCCACTACGTCGCTACGAAATGCGTCACTCTTCTCAACAAAATGTCGGAGGGGTTGGAAAGTCGCACCAACCCTTACCACCTCCTGCTTCGTAGCCGCTACGGGTTATACGGCACCCCCCTCGAACTCGAGCTATTCGACATCGAACCGCCCCCATACGCCAAAAGCAGCAGTACATACGTACACACGTACGCCTCAGCGGTCGCGGGTGACAATAACAATCAACCGACAGACCTCTTCGATTCGTACTCGTTGAACAAAGAAGGTATCAACCCCAAGGAGGTCCTGTCAGGAACCGAAACTAAACTAAAGTGGCGAAATCTGGCGCCGCCGAAGATCTACAGAGGGTTGATAGAGACGGAGTCGTTGCATTTTACGTGCGTTTCTGCAAGCGAAGGGACGAGATTAGAACGAGCAGATGCGTCAAATAACATCGTGATCAATGAGATTCCCTTCTCTGTGACTCCCTTCCATGGCCAAGGTTCGTCAAACAAGTTGGAAGTCGACGCGGTTAAACAATTGGCTGATCTGATTGCAGAAGATTCTGCGGTGGCGACGTCGGAGTTCAAAACTGCGGCTGATTTTAAAGCTGCGACGAACTCGCTGCCCACTACTTCGGGGGCGGTTAACTGGGATGATAACGATTATCAGGTGTTCGTCGGAGGACTACCAGAGGTGGGAAACCACCTCCTGAAGAAGTTAGGTGAGAGGAAGCGGCAACAGTGTTTGGTTTCAGTTGTTTTAACACATTTTTTTAGATTCTATGTATCAAGACTTGAAAACTATGGAGAATAAAAACAGTGCGGTGAAGAACGTGTGGCAGCCGGAGAGCCTTTTATCCTCAGCCAACAGTAACAGTTTGCCATGGCAACACTTGCTAGTAACGCCACCACAACAAGTTATAGTTGTAGAGAGGATGCACTCCGGGGCGAGGAGGTTTGTTACTTTGGATTTCGGGCAGCCGGTGCTCCTCACTGATGTCCTCTTGCCGTCTTGTAACGACTTGGTGTCTGTCAGCATCGACATCTGGTTGAAGAGTGAAGACATCGATGGAACTCGTTTGGTGGTGGCGTCCGACATCGGCACACGGAATTTGGTGTTGAACGATCTGCAACCTCCGCCTCTGTGTCGTTACATGAAGGTGAGTTTCACTTCTTTGATTTCTTCCAAATACTATTTGTGACTTTAGATTACTACGGTCGGTCGCTACGGGATGACCACCGCTCGCTGCAGAATTCCCACAGGTTATTTCTACGGACACGTGGTGGTCCTCCCCGAAGAAGTCCCTCCAGAACTCGCTCAAAACACTTCAAGTTTGGCGTGTACGGACCTAGAGAAGCAACTTACCATTTTATCTAAACTCTTCGAGGATATCAGCTGTAGGTACAGCTTGGCTTGTTCGAAACTCAAAGAACTGTTGCGTCCATTCTTGGTCGCCGACATGAAAAACGCTTCTCATTTGGCCACGTACATGAACATCATGCGAGATAAAGTCCTCAATACCAGTAATCCCGAGCACAGTAAGATCTTCAGCGCATACCAAGAATCTATAACGTACCAGAGGCAGTTGAACACTGTCCGCAACGTAATGAACCGTCTGGAAGGAAGCATCAATAAAGTGCCAGTGGTTCTAAAGAGCGGAAAAGACATCGCCAACACCTCCACAGACAAACTAAGAGCCATCGCTGAAGGCCTCTTGGAAGTTCTTTTAACTATTGACACCACCATCGATGTGGACCCCGTGACTTGCCGCAAACTCTTCCAGGGGTTGTGCGTGTCGCAAGCGTCGCGTTTGCAACTCCTCGCGGCGATTTTCTTGGATAAGTCCTGCAGAACGAAGAACTACTGGGGCAACTTCTTAGCCGATACTCTGACGGAGATGTTTGCCACCTCCAACACTGTGAAGTTTCCTCAAGACCGCGTCTTCATTCTTTTGGCGTATTTGAGCAGGAGGAGTCCTGAAAGGAGTGCGATCATCGACGCCGGTCTTCGAGTGGTGTCGCAGACTTTGAGTCCTTTGATGGACAATCGCCAGAATCTGCTAGCGGTGTCTGTCGACTTACCACTGCTTTCATGGCTGTTGATGTACTTGTCGCTCCAGTTGGATCTGAGCAAAGGAAGCCTCCAGTCCATTACAAGATGGGATTGGGTTTTCGGCGAAATCGTAGGAAAAGCCAATGCTGAGAGCTCCAAAATCAACAGCCGCAAGAAGTGCTACAAGCGAATGAGCAAGCAACAGTTGGATAATTTGGACGCCGCGCACAAGCTGGTGCAATCTTCAGCTCAGGTAAAGGTAAAGGCACGAAGTGAGAGGAGGTGCTCTGATTTCGTTGCTGCAGCGCCTCCTGAAGATTGGTGTAAATATCGCGATGTTTTTCTAGGCTTTGTCGACATTGTCCAACCATGCGGCTTGTCTGACATCCAAATTGGACGCCGCGTTGAAAACTCAACAGTTTTTAATGAAGAAAGTCAAGTACAAGTTTATGGATATGAAGAACGCACCAACGGAAGGGCCTCTGGCGGCGAAGAAGCTCAAAGAAACCAACTCCGATCCGGCCGTCGAGAAGCTGAGTGAGAAGAAAATGCCTCAACACATCGACGTGACGCACTGTCTGGCGGTGGCGAAGGGGCTACTGACTCTTGTGCTCTCCATGGACCACTCTAGCAGCGCCGACATGCTTTTACTGTCTTTCAAGGTGAATACACCAGCTGTTGTAACTTTTTACTACTTCTTCTTCTTCAGGTCATGGCGCGACTCGTCAGCATGGCCAAAATCAAGCTCGGCCAGCTAATGAACCAAGAGCAACTCCTGAGCTTAATCAGGTTTTGCTTGTCTTCGAAAATTCCCTGGGCCCCCCACGCCCTCGCATGCCTTCTCCAAGACATTATGGAGAACGAGATCGACACCGACAGCGGCGCGTCTACAAGTTGGGCCACAAACGACTTCCTTTCCGACGTCGCAAATCTCTGCGAATTTACCGACGACGAAGGTTTCGTCTCAGAACCTGTCATCCCCTTGACCATGAAATCTAACAATCAGTTGCCTTCAGTTTACGAATCCGACGACTCGGACTTGGAGGAAATCGTCGATGGTTTTCTGGATAAAGAATCAACTTCTTCGTCGAAGAAGCCGCCGAAAGCCCCCACACACACTCACACCACGAATTCGATCGCGTTGGATTCGCGATTGGATTTGAGTGTGGACGCCTCCGCCGAGATCTCGCTGCGAAAGTTGATAAACAAGAACACGCAAGGGTTGTTGCAAAATGTGAATGCTCCAGTGTTGACTGAAGAGAGTGAAGATGCTCTAACACCGTGGCCGACTGTTATCATGCCTTTCCAACCGGAGACGCTTCTGGGGAATACAATCATGTTAACGCAGTGTTTCGACTCTTTATTCGAAAATCTTCAGATGCAGGATTCCGCGAATATTGAACACATTCTGCAGTTGTGGTTGACGCTCAACAGTCCGTATAAAGATGACAAGTTTGATCCTTCGGCTGTGCCACAGATTATTCTTAAAGAAAACGCGGTGATGTCGCTGATTTCCGCCATCGCGTGGGCACCAGGTCTCTCTTTGATCACGTGGTGTGTGGCTTTGCAGACTTTAACACTGGTTTGCAACAGCAACGGGACGACGGAAGCGAATTTATACTGGACGGACTGTCATGGGATGGCCTCTTGCATCGTCAATCATCCAGATTTTGTGCAGATTTTCATGAGGTTGCTCTCAGGAACCGGTCTCACCTTCATCGACAAAGTTTTGGTAAGTTTCATCTTCTGCTTCATTCAGAGCATCATTGTTTTTTTACCCACAGGCGGGTCCGTCGCTCTGCAAGGCTTTAAACGACTTCTTGGACAGATTGCTGATGAGGTGCTACGTAGAGAACCCGCGCAGTAAAACGGGAA
The DNA here is from genome assembly GCA_029298725.1 of Gnatocerus cornutus. Lineage (NCBI taxonomy): Eukaryota > Metazoa > Arthropoda > Insecta > Coleoptera > Tenebrionidae > Gnatocerus > Gnatocerus cornutus. The sequence goes on along the minus strand of CM055509.1, from coordinate 33,203,298 downwards.
AGCTGCTGAAGACGTTGTTGCTCAAAATCGTCCACCAGTTGGTGCAACCTTCTGGTCCACTCGCTCTCCGGCAAGGGCCGTTGGACGTGCAATGTAAACTCTTGAAATCGATGTTGGACGTTGACTATTCCAACGCGGATTTAAGCATCGCCATGAGCATCTTCGAGAGCACTGGGGTCCTGGTGCATTCCTACTTCGTCAACGTAGACAAAATCAAGTGTATAAACATCGGAGAGAAGCACAACGTCGTCACCACCACTTTCAACGAAATCTTCGCGTGCGTGATGGGATCCGATCCGATTAAAATGGACCTGCAGGTCTCCACCGACGTGTTGTTCTTGCGACTGTTGAAGTTCTTAGGGAAGTTGGTGCAGACGCAGTTTAGACAAGGCAATGATCAACCGGTAAGTGATGTTTGTACGAAGAATCGATTGGTATTTATTGTTGTCTGCAGGAGGCAATGGACGTGGAGTCTTTGGCTTCGTCCCAAACCGACGAAAGCAAAGCCGAGCAAATCCACCAAGACTCCTTGCGCAACCGTGAAGAAAACTTCGCAGACATTGTCCTCCAACACCATGCGAGTGTCATCCGCCTCTGCCAGTCTTTAGCAGCGTGTAAATCTTCATCTCTTTGCATGCTAGCGAACGTTTCGCAGAAGGCAGCGTTTTCTAATTTGAGTGAGCCCAGCAACGTCGGAGACGCCGTTTTCCACGTGTTGGCGCTCTTGGCGAAACGCACCACTGATAAGAAGTTGATGCTGCCACCTCTTCTTCAGTTTCTTTCGCACGCTCCACAGTTAAGCGAGCCTCTGCTGTGGTTCATCCTTCAAGTGCTGAACACTGAAGACGCTATCATGAACTTCCTGCAAGCTGGTAAGTTTCTAGAGCTGCGATTAAACCAGAAATTGACGTGTTTTTAGGTGGTATTGACATTTTGAGTCGAAGCTTCGTCACCAGCAGCAATACGCCGAACACGATCTCCAAGTCCGGGACTATTTCGATAGTCATGCAGCATTTTAGTGGGATAAATCCAACCTCGGACGCGAACACGGCGATCGCGTCGGCTTCGGCCTCCAGGAAACTGCAGCAAGCTACCATTGAGAATAAACTGTCGTTGGTTAATTTCGCGCCATGCTGTACAATCAGGTGAGTGTTGAGCTGCGAAACTTCGTTTATTGATTGTAACTTTTAGTTGTCCATCGGGGACGGCGCAACCCGCGGAAGTGCTCATTCAAGGCACCGCGGCGACTCACCGCCGCGCTCGGTCGCCCCAATGGAGTTACCACTTTTACCCCGATGAAGCTCACACGGAGCTTACTCTGCAGCTCCCCAGCGCTATTTTACTTCGCGAGGTTCATTTGCAGCCTCATTTGAGTGCGTTGGCGACGTGTCCTTCAGCTGTAGCTTTGGAGGTGTCGGCCAACGGTCCGTCACGTTTGGTGCCCGTTTGTCCTCCGCTTCCAACGAGCGGAATGGTTTTTATCAGACTCCATCTACCAGTTCCTGAAGTAGTCAATTGTGTTTTAATCCGACTGTATAGACCAAGAGACGCCAACAACATTGGCTTATCTCAGATCCGCCTCCTGGGGAACTTGGCGTTTGGGGGTAGTACCAATCAGAATATCACGGACCCGGTGGAGGACGAATCGCATTGTCGCCACAGCTTAGGATGGTTGCGGTTGCTCCATCATTGCTTCACTTTACCGACCGGACAGGATTTAACAAAACAAGTGATTGCGTGCGCTTCGGCAGTGCCGAGGTTGTTGAGTACCTGTTGCGAGTTGTTGCTAGTACCCTCGCATGTGCTTCCGATCTATTTGCCCTGTCTGGAAAAGGTGCTCAGAGAGTTGAGTTTGCACAGCTTGGAGAACGGCAACACCGCCATTGGGATTTTGTTGAATAGTCGATCCAGCATCATCGAACCGCTGAATTTCGCCGACAACGCTTGGCAGGATCGGTTGTTGATCAACGCCACCGGTTACCAATCCGCCTGCGAGCTACTGTATCAAATATGCGAACACCAAGACCCGGAGACCTTCTACAGAGTTAAGATGATGTTGGAGTGGCTACAAAACGCGGCGGTTGAAGCCATGCAGACTGGAAACACGCAGTCTTGCAATCCGGCGTACATCTCCAGTATCGCCTCCATTCTGTGGTCCGCCAACCAAGCGCACGTGAGCTACGACTTGCCGTCGATGGTAACGTTGGATCTCTTCGACACCGTGTACAACCTGAAGACGTGTGTGGAGAACAACATCGCTCTTAAGTACTCCTTGGACTCGCTGCTCTGCAGTTTGTGTTACATTCGCCCCGAACTCTTCCCCGTCCTCCTCCAACGCATCGGCGTGTTGGTCCCCAATCTGTCCACTGACCACGGCGCTTCCATCTCCGACGACCGCAAAGACTCCGAAAGCATAACGGACGACAACAAACAAACCTTCGAGTTAGACTCGGAGTGGTACGGACACCTCGTCATGGGAGAACTATCAAAACTGAGCTTATCAAACGAACAACTGGAAACGGTGGCGTTGGTGAGTCGCTCTCCTTCAGCGATCCAACAACTTCTAGACTCCGGGTTGCCGAAGATGTTGAACAGTGCTATATTCGAGTTCTGTACTTCGAACGAGGACAACTCCGTTCCGATGGCAAAACTAGAGAACGTAACGGCGATTTTGAAGTTCTTCACCGACGTCAGTGATGAGAAAACCATGCGCGATTGGTTGGGCTCCTCTGACGGCTCATCTTTCTGGCTGGAACTGCTCAATTGGCTGTGCAAAAAACCCTTCATGAACAAGTCGAATCTCCAATCGGAAGCTCACGCTCAATTAGAAGAAGTTTGTGTTAAGTTTTTGTCAAAGTGTTGTCTTTGCCATCCTCAGAACCAAGCGCGACTGGCAACAGTTCTTTGCAAAGTCATCGATCTACAGAGCAACGGCATCTCTGGCTTTATGCGTAGACTCACCTTACAACTTCTGCTTGAAAACGAGAAGATTCCTGTCAGTATTAAAGCCGACGAGACTTTGTACAAAAGTGTGAAGTTGACTCAGGCTTACTTACCCGTGCATCCGGCCTTCAAGCAAACGTACAACAGAGCGCTGCTCTACCTGAGCACCAACACAACTCTCGCTGATATTCTCGAGCAACACATTTACTTCAACACGACGTATAAAATGCAGAGCAACACCTCCACGAAGAGGAAGTTACTCGACAAAAAAGACTTTTTCAAGGGTTGGTTTCCCGAGGAATCCGACTTGAGCATGGCTGCCGGTGTGACCGCCAAAGATAAACGTGCCAAAGACGCCAAGAACCAAGCAGTGTCGTCAACGCCACAGTCAAAAAAGAAAAGATACGCGGCTGCGGAGAACATCAGCAGCGGGGACGTCATCGGAGGGCGACTCATCAAGTGCGAGTCGTACTCGGATCAGCCCTTGCCGCTCAGTTTGAATCTTGGACAGTTGTTGAGACTGATTGAAACGAAAGGAACGACACCGGATTGGCCCTGCGTGCATTTGTCAGTCTGTCAGAATAAGAGTAAGAACGAGGAGGTGAAAGGTCTTTTTATTGATGGTGTTAATTTCTTTTTAGTTGGTGATAAGAAGAGCGAGAGTAGCGACGTAGATTCTAGCGTGTACCAACAGCAACCCTTCAGCAGTGCCTTACAAGTGTTCAGTTCGATGGGAGGGTTGGCGCTTCTGGCGCGCCATCTTCCAACGGTGTATCCAGAGGCGGTGCGGCCGCCCCAGAAGGAGAAGACGACGTCCGAGCAGTCGGACTCCGAGTGGATAAAAGTCGAAGGTAAACTCGTTTCTTTTGTGTTCCAATCATTTCACTGGTCTCAGGTATAGATTGCGATGACATCTACGAAGATGTCGAGGAAACAGTCGGGACCAGTTCACCTTCAAAGTCCTCCGGGCTCATTTCCAACGTTCCAGCTCACTCTCTCACTGCCTTTGGGCTCTTCTTAAGACTGCCAGGATACGCGGAGGTCCTTCTCAAAGACATGAAGAAAGCTCTGTGTCTCCTGCGATTAGTACTAGGCGTGACCGACGACGGCGAAGGGGGCGACATCTTCCAGTCACCCATCGCGGATTCGCTACCCACGTTGCCTTTCGAAGTGTTACGCAAACTTTACGATGCTACTCCTCTGAGCACCGACGACGGACGCTTGTTGAGGCGCATCAGCATCAACACGGGGGTGGTGCATTTGTTGCTGGCTTGTTTGGGGATTTTCACTCATCAGACGCAGGCGAACGCGGATAAAGATGGAAATAAAGACCCTAAAACGAAGGAAGACAGGTCGCAGTTGTACTGGGCGAAAGGAACGGGATTCGGGACAGGATCTACACAACAAAGTTGGAATGTTGAGCAAGCGCTACTCAAGCAGAGGAGCGAAGAAGAGCACGTGACGGTTTTGCTGCAAGTTCTGGCGAGCTACATCAGTCCGAACGGGGAGGCGGCGGACGAGCTCATGGAGGACGTTTTGCCGGCGTCGTTCCACGATCTTTTGGCCAACAGCTCGTTGCTGCCTGCTCTTAGCTCCTACCTGAGGAACGATTCAGGTAAGGGAGGAAAGGAAATCGTTAAATACGTTGTTGTTATAATTCTCTTGTAGTATTGGACATGGCAAGACACATCCCGCTGTACAGAGCGGCCCTGCAGCTCCTGAGGGCTCTGGCGACGAGTTCGCAGTTGGTCGACCTCTTGTTACCCCAAAAGTCGCGCATCAACGAGCCCTCCATTAGCTCGTTGTTGAAGAATATGAAGACCTGCGTAGACACGTACGCATCAAAATTAAGGTAAATTTCCCACGACACTTTCTGGAAATAACGCAATTGTCCAGGCTCAACACAAAAACCAACACGAAATTCAAGACGAAGCTTCGAGAGCAACTCGAGGAACTCGAACAAGGCGAAGGTTTGGCGACTTTAATGCCCGACATCCAAGACACGGCTAACTTGGTGTCGAAGGTCACATCTGGCCTCATCGATGCGGACCAAGATAACGATGGTGACTCTCCCATGGACCGCCTCAACTCCATCTCTCTGGAGGAGAGGTACCTGAAAATCATGAAGAGTTTGCAGTTTGGTAAGTTGAACAACCCCTCGGTGGATAAAGTGCTGATTTTTTGTCCTTCAGGATCCTTCGAGATGATCACCGATCTCCCGGAAGGCGGCGTGAAGTTCGTCGTGTCCCACCACTTCGAAAGCAATGCGAAATCCACTGGCGAGCAGTCGCACCCGGCGCGGGTAAAACGCATCGCTCAAGAAGCCGTGACTCTGTCGACGAGTTTGCCATTGAGCTACAGCAGTTCCGTTTTCGTGCGCTACGACACGTCTCGTTTAGACGTGATGAAGGTTTTGATCACCGGCCCGGCGGACACCCCCTACGCCAATGGTTGCTTCGAACTGGACGTGTTCTTCCCCCCTGACTACCCGCTGTCTCCTATGATGATCAATCTCGAGACCACGGGCCACCACACGATTAGATTTAATCCGAATTTATATAACGACGGCAAAGTTTGTCTGTCGGTTTTGAACACTTGGCATGGAAGACCCGAGGAGAAGTGGAACGCTCAGACTTCGAGTTTCCTGCAAGTTCTGGTTTCTATCCAAAGTTTGATTCTAGTGCCAGAGCCCTATTTTAACGAACCAGGGTATGAACGATCGAGAGGGACGCCTGCGGGGACGCAGAGTTCGAGAGAATATAATGCTAATATCTGTCAGGCTACGGTGAGATGGGCGATGTTAGAACAAATTATAAATCCGTGTTTGTGCTTCAAGGAGATTATACACACACATTTCTACTTAAAACGACACGAGATTATCGCCCAAGTCGAAGGGTGGATTAAAGACCTGGAGACCGACATCACGGAGAAGAGGATATCGAGGAGCGCGAATAAGAGATCGCCGTCAGCTAACATCGATAGTTTTAAGAAGATTTTCCAACAGTTAAAAGAGCAGTTGATGAAACTTAAGCCGCCGGAGGGAATTGTCACGGAGGAGGAGGCGCCCCCGAAGCCCGAGAGCGCCGTCAACGGGGCCGAGTCCCAAGAAATCGACACCGATATTGACATGGAGAAAATGGTCAAAGAAATGTGCGAATTTGACACGACATAATCTGTTTGCATTTAGAGTTTTTTTAACCAAAATTTAGACAATACATTTGTACGATCCCAAGTTTCGGTAGTTAAAATCAGTTGGTAATTGTATTATTTTATACTGAAGAACCGCATGACTGATGATGGGAGACGTGGTTACCAGTTTCTTGTGTCATAAGTGATTTTTTACAGTGATCTTTGTGTAAAAATTAATTTTGTATTATGACTTTGTAAATTTCTTTCATTTAAATTTACTGTTAAGACACAAATGTGATTTAAGAATGAATAAAATAATTTTGTTTTATCTGGGGATTTTTGTCGGTTGGTACTGCACGGTCACCAGACGCCATTTTAACAGAGTGATGCGATGGTGTATTCCGTGCTTTCGGGGGACAAATTCACACTGTAAAATCCGGTGTAAACAAACTTAACCTAGACAACAACAGTGAGTGAGTGGCCCCCATGTCTTCGCTTCGTTAATCGTAGGTTTTAGCCCCCGAAATGGAACACAAGGAGCTTCAAATCGGCAGTGACTTGGACGCCGAATCCGAACAAGTCGAAATAATCGGAATTCACACTTTATGTCGGCTGTGTGCCACCCAAAACGACCGCCTGATGGGAATTTACAGTGAAGAGGGCATCACCAACGACCTGTCCAACAAAATCAATCTGTACCTCCCAGTGAAAGTCGCTGAGACAGACGACCTCCCGTTGCAGTGCTGCTGGAACTGCGCCACGACGCTCCTTGCGTGGCACGAACTCGTTGTGACGAGCGTGGAAATTGACAGGAAGTTCCGGAACTCGCAGTTCATAGCAGACAAACAGACGACGGAAACGGAGGGTTTTGATCATCCAGAAACGGGGATCAGCGACGACAATGACGGCTGTGATGACGAAGGGTAAGATCTCTCTAGGAAATCGGGGGAAACGATAGGAAATCAGAAAAAATCACTATAAAATCAGGGAAAATCGGAGAAATTCACTAGAAAATCAAGGGAAGTGACTAGGATATCAGGGGAATCACAAAGAAATCAGTCGAGTAAAATTACTAGCAATAAAATTAAAGAAAATTTCTAAGATGCCACTGAAATGTCAGATTATGCAGTTTGTTCTAACAACCTGTGGACAGAGCATTACTATAATACTGATAGGAATGTTGCAGACTCACAAATTATTAGGTACAGTAGACCCCCGGAAATTTGGAATTTCACGAGTAACAGTTAATTGAAGTATGTAGTTTAATGAGATTTAAGTCAGTGCAAAGAACAACAACAAAATTATGAGTTAAAATTTTTGTCTTTGAATAGTAGTGTTCGCAAACATTAAGAAAAATGCTTGAAATAAATAAAATCCTTTATAATTAAAGAAACTGAAAACTTAAATGGCAGAGAAAATTTTGGGACCAAAAAAGAAATAAATGAAAGAAAGAAAGAGATTTTTTTACTACAAAATAGTTACTTGTAATATGTTTGATAAGAGTTGATTGTTTTAATTTCTTTTAATATTAAAAATTTGTGTTGTTTGTTAATATGTTAATAAATTTTGTTAAAGTTTTTATAGGTATACATATTTTGAATTAAAAAACGTTCGAACTAATTATGTTGCCTTAAAACGTATGTTTATTGAACTCGATTGTCCGTGCTGGTTCCGGTCCCGAGAAGCACGGATAATCGAGGTTGTACTGTAATTGGAGCGGTATTTTCCGAATTGCTTTATTTTATCCGAGTTTGACCATTCATTTTTTTCATTACAGTTTTTATGCGTCCTTAAAACAAGACAAAATTGATTATTTTGTAGCTTAAGAAAATCAAGATTATAAAATATGTATACGCATGCATTTATTATTAAAGTGGGTTAATAATACTCCGTATTATCCCACTTTTTGATTATCCGAAGTACCTTCCAAGAGCAGCGCGGATAATCGGAGTTCTACTGTTTTATAGTGTAATGAGAAGTATACAGTTTTTTAGCTCCTTCCCGAAAAAACACATACATTTTTGAAAATCCTTTAAAACTCTGCATTAAAAATGTTTTTTTCTCCTAACCTCACAAAAAGTCACTATTTTTTATTCGTTTTTAGACAGTTAAGTAGGCAGTTTTGTTATAAGTAATGAAAAGCGCTCGTTGACATGAAAACATTTTTGCTGCCTAGGCAGAAAATGTATTTTTGTGACGGTTACTATATATTTGAGACTTATTATACATTTTGTATGGCACTTAAACGATCTTAACTTTGAAACTCTTTGAAACCAATATTTTTCACATTAAATGTCATCAATGACCACTACATGCATAGCCATCCATGTTTATAGTTCAATTTGCGTTCACTCATTGTCGGTCGTGGAAATGAATCTAACGCTTGGAGAAAAAGTAATATTTGTTATTTGACCGAAAAGTGGCTTTTCTGTCTCGCAATTTTGCATACGCTTCGCTCGACAAAAAGTACCACTCTCATCCCGTATAACAAAATCTACTATTTTATGAGTGTTAAAACAAGTTGATTGACATTTTGCATATGGCGACTCTATATTAAACTAAATGAGATAGTCAATAAAAAAAAACTTGATTTGGCTCAATTTGTTTTATAAATAAGTTAAAAATGCTTCAAAATACTGCAACACAATTTTCAATAAAAAAAAAAGTATATATATTTAAGTTATCATCGTTTCTGATTGCCAAAATTTTCAAGTCTATATAGGCGCAAAGTTCCATTTACAGATTGTTAGGACACGTACATTATCATCATAGGAATAATTACACTGGTCAAAACAATTTTTGTTGGCGGCGTAAAAAGTTGATATTCTTATGTAATTTGATGCCCTGAATACGTTGGTAAAATTTGATTTTTTTTGATGAAGAAAAATTTCAAAATTTATATAAATCACGTAATTAAAAAAAAAACTCTTTTATTACTTATTACACTTTTTCTGGTATGATATTAGAAATTTTGTTCTTTTAGCCCATTCCAAAAAAAAATCCATTCCATAATTATTATTTTTAATAAGGTAAGTTGTGGTAAATATTTGTTTTAAGAAAATTGACACATCTTTTCATTGTAACTGCAACTATGACAAAAGTAACCTGAGTTGTTTCCTCAGAAGTCAGGACCATCGAACGTAACTTAGAATAGTTATTACGGCATAATATCTAAAATCAATTATTATTTCTCGTATCAGATTGAAATAATTATGCTTCACCTAAAATTTAAATAAGTTGATTACTGAAAATTTTTAAGAAATCTGGGATAATCGAAAAGTATTTGGTAATTCACAGTTGATTCTTCCTGATTTCCTTGTGCTTTCCTCTGATTTTCTAGTGATTTCCCCTGATTTCCCTTGGTTTCATAATGATTTCCTCAAATCTTAGTTTTAACTTTGTGTAAGTTAAATTTACTTGAATCATCCAGACTTGTGAATTGCCTTACACAAATGTTGTTATGTTGGCAGGAGCGAGTCCAAGGCCACCCCCACAAGTCTGGATGATATCAAAAAACCGAAATCGACAAGAAAAACCGAATCGATCACGTGTCTTCCTCTGCAAGAGCCGCCTCCTCTTGACACCTACATTACCGACATGGAGCAACAGTTCATCGATCCCGAACTAGTGGACAATCCGGAGTATAAAATCGACATCGATAACGATAACGAAGGAGTTTCGGACGAGGAAAACAAGAGCGAGGAATACAAATCGGACGGGGAAGAGGAGCGCCCGTATTTCGGGTGCCAGTACTGTCCAGCAATCTTCTTTTCCCGGAGGAGCATCGCGGATCATGTTAAACACGAACATGACAAAGAGTACGAGAAGTTTATCCAAGCGCCGAAACCGGCGAATCCAGCGATTGAAGCTAACATTAAGAAGGAGAAACGGAAACATAATAAGATTGACCAGGAGGCGATAAACGCCGCCAAGGTGGTGGTGGAGGGCCGGATTTACTACAACTGTAAAGAATGCGGGAAAAACCTACACTCGCCCTACACTTACACGTGGCATATGAGGATCCACACCGGCGAGCGCCCCTACGTCTGCGACCTCTGCGGGAAGCAGTTCCGAGTCTCCCAAGGCTTAGTCCGCCACCTCCGGGAAACCCATGAAGGCATTAAAAAATTTCCTTGCGACCTCTGCGGGCGAATGTTCGCCACACGACGCAACGTCGAAGAGCACCGCAGAATCCACACCAACGAGCGACCGTACGTTTGTGATCTCTGCGGGAAGTCCTTCAAACAGAAGGCTTCGCTCTTCGTCCACAAGAGGTCGCACCGGAATTACTTTCCCTTCAAGTGTAGCTATTGTAATCAGGGCTTCCGGACGAAGCCGCCGCTGTTGGTACATATTACTAGACATACCGGGGAAAAACCGTACAAATGTGACGTTTGCGGGAGGTGTTTCCGGATCAAGTACGAGTTAAAACGCCACAGACTTATCCATTCAGATGAGAAGCCGTGGGTGTGCAATATTTGTGGGTTCAGTTTCCGGCAGAAGCGGTATCTGAGGAACCACACCAAGTCGAATCATTCGGTGTTGACTACGTGAATTTGTGTTGTGATTACATTCCAGGAGTTGCAGCTATGAGTTTTGTGTATTTGTTGCAATAAAAGTGTATCGATATCTTCAGATTATCTGTATAAAAGTGGCGCTGGAGGGATTTAACTTGTCGTTAATTATTTAGTCTAGGCAAAATAGACACAAAAGTTTCAACAGCTCGGAATGATTCCCATAGGGCTTATTTTTTGCGTAGACGTTCATTTTATTGTTCCAAACAAAATGTCAAAAGTCCCCGTCTATAGGTGGGTTGCTAAAAGTTACGCGGTGGTAAATGTCAAAAAAAAACAAATATTTGCAAATATCTTGTCACTGGTGATTCCAATGACAAAAATACTTACTATGAAAATTGTACCTTATCAAATTTGCCATAAAAATGATCTGGTCATATTTTTCGTAGGAGTTACCATTGTTGAGATATGAAAGTATTTTTCAAAATTTTAAGAATTTTATTTTTTTGTGCACCACAGTCGAAACAGAACTTCCGCAGTTTCTTTTTCATATCTATTTTGTTCAAGAACTTCTAGTTTTTGAGAGTCCTCAAATGAACAGGAAGACTTTTATGTATATCTTTGTTGAAATCGTACAATCTAGACTCATTTACCTAACATTCAGGTAAGATGAATCGCGGCAATTACCACATACTGTTAAAAAATAAAACTTAACTTTTCACTCAAAATTAAAACTATAACTCTTACCACCATTAAAACGATTACTTTTCACTAGTTTATTAAACTTCATTTTAGTCTTTATGTCTGTCTTCAGCAATAATAAAGTTGGTCATTACCAATATTTAAAATTGGTAAAGCACAACATTTTTAACCATTTTGTCACTTTAAAATCCTTTAGAGTTCTTAAAAGCAGAAATGGTTTTCGACGATTGACGATAAAACTAGCAAATTTGGTTTAGTCCCAAAATAAAAAAAATTGAAATTTGGTGAAGTTGATAAGCCTACCGTAAATTATAATGTCGACAAATTTCATTGATTTAGTGTTTAAATTGTCAAAGTTACGTACTTTTAGAGAAAATAGTGGAATTTTTCATTCTTCCGAAGAACAAAAATTTCTGAAATTGCTCTTTCTTGCTCTAATATTTTGCCATTTAGCACATTTAATACACGCGCCGAAAGTAATAACTGCTCTAATTTTGATTGTCTTGGCGTTCAAATTACCAAATTTACGAAATTTTATAATAAATGAAAGAAAATTTTGGTTTATCCTCTTAATAAAAATTTCTAAAAATGATCCTTGCTCAAAAATTTTGTGATTTAGTAAAGTAACTAAAAAGTCTGTTGTAAATTATAGTGTCGACAAATTTTATTGTTTTTGCGTTTAAACTGGCAAAGTTACGTAATTTTGCAGAAAATGCTGACTTTTTAATCTTCCTAAGAGTAAAATTTTCTAGATTTGCTCTTTCTTGTTCTAATATTTTGACATTTGGCACAGTAAATAAACATGTTAAAAGTAGTAAATAAGTCCAATTTTTACTGTATTGGTGTTAAAACTACAAAAGATACGGAATTCAATAGAATAAAGAGGTAAATTTTCGTTTATCTTGTCAAAAAAAAATTCTAAAATTGTTCTTTCTTGCTCTAATATTTTGTCATGTGCCACATTAAATTAACATGCCAAAAATAGTAACTACCCCAATTTTGATTGTCTTGACGTTAAAATTAACAAAATTACGAAACTTTAGAGTAAATAGATAGAAAATTTGTTTTACCCTCTTAAAAAAAATCTGAAATTGCGCTTTCTTGTTCTAATATGTTGCCATTTGGCACAGTTAATAAACATGTCGAATGTAGTAATTAGTCTCATTTTTATTGTATTGGTGTTAAAACTACCAAAGATACGGAATTCAGTAAAAAAAATCAAAAATTTTCGTTTACCATGGCAAAAAAAATTAATTATTTTATTTATATTATTTTGACATTTGGCACAATAAATAAACATGTCGAAAATAGTAATAACCCCAATTTTGATTGTATTGACGTTAAAATTACCAAAATTACGGAATTTTATAGTATAGAGAGGGAAATTTTGGCTTATCTTCTTAATAAAAATTATTTGGCACTGTTAATAAACGTCTCAAAAGTAGTAACTACTTCAATTTTCATTGTATTGGCATTAAAACTACCAAAATTGCGAAAAAATGATAAATTGGAATAAAATGTTAAGTTCTCATGGGTATGTGAATTCTAAGAGCTGTTCTAAGGTCTTTAAAATACCCGTTTATACATTAAGAATTTTACCATCAGTCAACGTTTTCGTACACGTGAAACATACTTCTGTCATTCTGTGTACAAAGAATTGCTCAAATATTTCAAACTATCGTTCTAGATAACTAAATCACTATGTTATTACACTATAGACGGCAGATCTTAATATTGTTAATTGTCAAACTTGCCTCTAAAGACGGTGATGGAGACTAAAATGTAACATTTTGGAGATAATGATAACTGTGCCTTCACCTATTTCAGATAAACTACTCAATTTTGTATTTTAAAATGGCAGTTAGAACTATATCAAGTTCTTGGAGAAAACATACCCAAAGAAATTCAATCTGAAGAAGAATGAAATTAATCCGGTGGATTAGACTTTTTCGATGTTATAAAAAAAGCGCTCAAAGTATTCTATTTTGAAGATGCTGTGAAAAAGAGGCAATTTCTTGTAAATTTCAAAAAAAAACACAATATCTTGAAAACGATTAGTCCTACGAAAAATATTATAATTTTTTTTTGTTGCAAATTTGATGAGGTACTATTTTTCTAATAGGTGCTTTCGTGACGAAATATTTGCAAAGAATTGTTTTCTTTGACATTGACCACCGCGTAACTTTTTTAGCAGCACACCAATTCATGGTGACTTTTGACAATTTCATGCTTATTTTGCCTGGACTATATTACATTGTAGTCTGAATACGTCCCCACACGTCACTTTTCCCTGCTTCCAGATTAGCCGCCGCTGAAGGAAATATAGTGGCCTTATTCAACCACATCAAAAAGGAGCCGACAGATCCACAACCAAAACAGTTAATGGCGCCCAACCAGTGCGAAATTTGCGAAAAACTCCTCAGTTGCCGCTCCAACTACCTCAGCCACGTTAAAACCCACGTGAGCGACAACTACTGCCGCCTCTGTTGCAACAGCTACAACACCAAATTCAAACTTAACAGCCACTCCACCTCCCACAAAGACGGTAAAGATGCTCCCCAGACATTCGTGCAGTGCGACTTCGAAGACTGTCTCCTCCAGTTCCCATCGAAGTTGCAACTCCACCACCATAAAAACACTCACTTTAATGTGACCACGTTCCAGTGCGAAATCTGCGGGAGGCAGTTTTGGAAGAAGTCCGCGTTGGAGAGCCACGGACTCAAACACGAAAAGAAAATTAGCTGTAAAGTCTGCGGGAAGGTGTTGTCTAGTAAGAAGACTTTAAGGGACCATCGGAGGTTGCACACAGGGGAAAAACCCTACAAATGCCGACACTGTGACGAGGTCTTCCGGTGTCAGAGTGGATTGAAGTACCATGAAGTCATCCACAGTGGCGTGAAGAAGTACCGATGCCAACTTTGCGGGATGAATTTCCTGAGGTCCAACTATTTGAAGGGACATTTGAGGATTCACGCTAAGGAAAAACCGTACCAGTGCCAACATTGTAACGAGAAATTCGGGCAAATGGGGGTGCTGAAAAGACACGAAGCGCGGATGCACATCAAATGCGGTCTTTGCGAGGCGGTAGTGGGGCGACGGGGAAACCTCAAAGAACACATGTGGAAGGTCCACGACACAAAGTGACTTTTTACAATAAAAATTTCATTCTCAAATTTTGCAGTAGTGCCAACTCAGTGACTTCTATACCCGCCTCTTTTTCAGATACAAACTGGTTATCGACGAAGACCTGAAACCGCTCCCAGGATTCTGCCCCATCTGTCAAACTACCATAAGTAGAGCCCGTGATCTCAGACGCCACATTTCAAGTTGCCATCCTGATCCGGCATCATCGAAAAAATTCGATGATGTTGCCAACCTTACCACAAAAACCTGCACTGAATGCAACACGTCTTTTGAAAATCGCACGCAACTGAAGAAACACGTTGAAGAAGTGCACAAGTTAAAGCAGACACGCCACAGAAGGAGGAAAAACGAGATTTCTCCTCAGTTTTACTGCGATGTTTGCGAAAAAGGCTTCACCAGGAAGCACGATATGGAGAAGCACCGCGTCCAAGTGCACTCTTTGGCCACTCAAAGCAAAGAAAACAAGAACTTGGAGGTGTTAACAAAGTGTCGAAATCGAGACTCGGATGGTAAACTCTTCTACTGTTGTGATTACTGCCAAAGACGCTTCACACAGAGTTATAATCTCATGCGGCATCGGACTATCCACACAGGAGTGAAAGAGTTCTTCTGCCACATCTGCGGAGTCGGTTTCCGGATGTCCAACGGCCTCAAACGACACATTGAAGCCTCTCACAACCGCGTGAAGAACTACAAGTGTGAAGTTTGCAACAAGAGCTTCAACGCAAAGGCTACAAGAGACGAGCACTTGAACATCCACACAGACAACAGACCTTTTGTTTGCGACGTCTGTGGGAAGAATTTTAAGCAACGGGCGTCGCTACATGTACATAAAATGTTCCATTCTGATACGTATCGATTCGAGTGTACAAACTGTGGGAAAAAATTTCGTAGGCAACAAGATTTGAAGGTGCACGGGTGGTTGCACACAGGCCACAGACCACATTCTTGCCACCAGTGTAAAGCGGCCTTTAGACTCAAGCATGATCTTAATAGACATTTACGGATTCACGAAAAGAGGGTGACGTGCGTCTGTGGGGTTTGCGAGGCGGTTTTCAGTCGGGAGCGGCACTTAAAACTACACGAAAAAATCCATGAGGGTGTTAAAGTGTTAGTGAAAACCGAACACAATGCGGAGGGGGGAGGGTGATGAGGGGAAATTGAAGGTTTTAGGGTGGAATTCATACTCGTCACTTAAGAAAACCTTACGCTAAACTTATGCTAAGTTGACCGTTTGGAATTCATAGACGTTTTGTTGTCCTTTCAGTGTCTGCATATACATAAAGATACCATAATATTATTTTTAAAATAATGTCTAACCATTTCTATATAATCAACATTTTTCATAAAAGCTCTAATTCCATTTTAAGAATTAGTTCTCCTTAAGATATTTCTTAAGTAAGATTTTATTGAGTTAAAAAAATCTCAGTGTCGACTATGAATTCCACCCTTAGTGCTCACGTTGAAAAGGTCGTTGAGGAGGTACCAACCCAACCAACTCCCCATTTCGTCTGAAATATCAACATCGTATAAATAATATATTACTTAGTATAAATTACAGGAATGACTCTAAAGTTTCTAAAATAAAAGCGAAATGGAGTTACTACTCTATCACAATCGCAATAAACATAAGCCTACTCAATTAAACCCCACAATTTGGTAAACAGTATTGTGAATGAGCAGAGAAATGTGAATTATTGCATAAATCAACAAATACGGGTACTTTAAAACCCCGGAAACTAATCACTCAGCGGCTGTGGCTGTCGTGTCTTGACTGTGGGTCGATTCGCGCCCCAAAGAGCTCCCGGGAGATTCAGAATTCTCGTTGATAAGTCGTTGGCGCTCTCTGTACATCGACACGCGGATGTTCTCCAGCTGGTGGTAGCGACACAGTTTTAGCAGCGCGAAAACCGACAGCCCCACCCACGTCGCAAAAGAGCCCCAAACTCCAAACTGCGCAGTCCCCAATTCTATGTAAAAATTCGTCGTGTTAATCCCATCCTGTTTATCTATAGCTTGACCGGCGGCGAGCTCGCACCTAAAACTTGAAAATTAAAACAGGAAAGTTGAATTTGGAGCGAGTTTACGATGGAAATCGTTGAGTGACGTTTTGGCACCAGACCATGAAACCCAGCGTAATCATGAGAGCGGCGATGATTGTCATCCCGCATAAAATTATGCCTGTCAGGACGTCGAAGAATGCCGACAGGAAACTACTGTCTGTGCCTTTGTACAAGAACAGGGACAACCTGGAAGATGACCGGTGAAGCACTGATTATAATAAAGAGGGAATTACCGATAAATTTGGACGATTGACACCAAACACAGCACGACACCCACAAAAATCGTGTAATTGCAGTAACATTGCGATGCCCAGTTTACTTTTAGCTGGCCGTCAGCTTCTTGCCATTCTCCAGTGGAAAAAAGCAAGCAATGACCCCTAAAAAGGAAATTAGGGCTGCTCCCATGGGATCGCTACTAACCTGAATTCGTCTTGGTGCAAACTCATGGGAACCACAATGCAGAGAGACAAAATGAATGCGATTACATAACCAGCGATTTGGCTAAGTAATACGATATTACTTAAAGCCATTTCTTTGTTTTCTTTTACGGCGTAATAAACATAGGAGATTGACGACTGTCACTGTGACAATCAGCTGTCAGATGCGGTGCCAACCGCACGGCGCGAAAGTCACTAAGAGAATATGGGGGCGGTGGGGATTCAAATTTTGTTGTTGAAAAAAACACGGAAATTTTGAGTAGTGCTTAATGTAAACAGCGTAGAGCTAAAAGATTGTTCGATTGCGACATTACTCGGCCATTAAAAGTTGGATAAGTGGCAAACAGTGTCACCACACCACCAACACAAAACAAACTGTTCTGATATTGGGATAGTACAGGGTTTTTATAAATGTTTCTAAAGCGCAGCTCATTGCTATCAGGGTACCATAGTCGCTGTATTGATGACGTCACGCAAAGTATAGCGACCGACACTACCGATTCTAAAATTTTAGCGACATTTGGTGAGATATGGGGCGTTGTAATGATAAGGTTGGCAACGATAGATGTAACTAAATCGTGATGACAAAAGTATTCGTAAAACCGCGTAGTTTTTAAAAAGACTACTTTTTTTTTTAATTTACGCAATCGTTTGAAAATATCGTAAAGTCCGTTTTTTTATTAAAAAAACCACCAACACCGCACTCTCCCACCACTTTACAACCGGCAACGTCGTCGATGGTGACTTTTTGGTGATAAAATCAAATAGGTTAGCTGCCTAATTGACAATTTGATTACACAAAACGACCTTTCAGGCTGTGCCGAGTCTTTTCATTATTAAATCATTTGATTTGCAATCCAACAGCTGTAAAAGAAACGTTTTCAACGGAAACACTGCCTAATTTTCAGCAATGTCAAAAATTTGACAACCTTTTTCTCACCAAAAATCTCACTAGGCAACGTTGCCGGTTGTAATGCAGGGGAAGATTGCGGTGTTTGTTTTTTTTTTTAAAAAAAACGGACTTTATAATACGCCATTCGAGCAAAAATCGGTTTGTGTGCTTCGCTTCAGCAAGAGACCCGAACAGGCTTAACTAACATACAAAGTTTTTTTTTGCTTTTAATGACAAATATTCAATTTGTTTAGCAAACTATGTACTTTTGACGCGTTGTAAAGAATTTTGCGTAGCTACAAAAAATACAAAATTAAAAAATGCATAAAAAATTACGAATATTCTGGACGATCTAGGGGCTAGTTGGCATAGGACTAACGATCTTTTGGAAAATTATTTGATTAAAAAAATTAAGACAGAAACAAAAAGATTCTTCTACAAAGCTGCTATTTTATCAATCAAAATCTCAAAAACGCACCAGACTGTCAAACTAAAACAGTCATGCAACCTGCGGCACAAGAAATTTCGACTCCAAATGAAAGTCGAAATTATTATCAACCAGTCGCTAAGTAATGACGTCCTAGTATAGTATCAAGGGTGGCTCTGGATTTCTTGCCATGCACTATTTTGCCGCTTTGTTTTCATGAATGAATATAACTGTTTAACCACACTCAAAGTGTTCTTCTCGTCGACGACGTTTCAGTTTCGATTTTGTGTCTTTGATTTTCATGTTTTTAAACCACAACCAGAACAGTTTTTTGTCAAAATTAATTTTGCTCTATGATTGAGGTTAACTGTAAATGTCAGTTGAAAAATTAAAACCCACATTTGTAACGAGCGGCAAATTTCTTTGACATTTCATCGGCACCCTTGATGCTAAAAACTTTTATAAACACCTTGTACAAATAAAACGCAAATTTTGATTTTTTTTTAATAAAAACTGATATCAAAGGCTGTGATCAATCTCGCTGCTCTCAGCACCCTTTTCAGTCAGATGTTCATCAAGATTGGATTCAATAGTCTCTGATTTAATGAGCTGAGATTCGATAATGGACATAAAATGACTTTTTTCATAATCCGGGTTGTTAATTAGTTCGCTACAACAGAAGAATCACAAAAAGTCCCCCAAAAAACACACTTACTCAAAAATGGCTAGAATCTGAACAGGAGTTAACTCTCCAAACTCCGTGAAAATGTTAATATTCTTGAAATAACTCCCATGTTGTTTTTTTGGACACATGATATCCAACCCGAATCCCGGCACCCATTTCCTGGAAAAAAATAAATAAATAAAAAATGTCAAAAACGGCTTAATAACTCACTCTAAAACGGGAATAATTCTGTTTTTTCCTCTCCCAAAAAACTGCTGCACGAAAGAGTAGAACGGCAGCAGGTTTTCAGACGTCACCGGTAACTCTTCCTTGAAATTAACTCTGACGAAGTACATGTATTCGTTATCGATCTGACCTGGCTACCTTGGAACTCGTAGTTATAATAAGAAAGAAAATCTAGAGACTTACATAGCGCCCCATTTGCAGCGACTTCGGTGATTGCCATGGTAAAAACATTTCCCTGGGAAACTTCTCGAGTAGCTCGCAATTAAAAAATAAGCTAAACATGACCGACATGCGTTGATAAGTGTGGAGATTCAAATGGGGCCCGGCAGTCGACACCTGCAGATCTCTTTAACAGGATTAGAGACAATGTAAAGACACTCACGATAAAATCTCGGGGCCTCATAAACGCGTATAATTGAATCCTACCAAGAGATGTGATGTAGTTCTGCAGAACCACGGATTTTATTAAATAACGGATGAAATTCATGTTGGGCAAAGTTCCGATTATGGTCATTATGGGGTCATCTGCCCACGCGGCATTTGTCACCCCTTTAAAGAACTGCTCGACTCTATTTCCATTGTCTTGTTTATCTATGTACTCATATCTGTGCAGTAAGAAAATATCTTTGGTAAACAACTCCACGCGGCCTTTATACCGTTCAAACTTCTCCTTTAAATAGGTTTTGAAGTCAGGACAGGACTCGTACAGCCGCACAATCTTCACCTCTTTGCTTAACAACTCCGAGGCGATGAGCCCCAAACCTGCATTTGTTTCACACACAATGTGGTTTTGATTTTTTTGGATTCCTAAAAGTACATGTGCTGCTGCTTTCCTCGCTATGTTCTT
The DNA here is from genome assembly GCA_029298725.1 of Gnatocerus cornutus. Taxonomy (NCBI): domain Eukaryota; kingdom Metazoa; phylum Arthropoda; class Insecta; order Coleoptera; family Tenebrionidae; genus Gnatocerus; species Gnatocerus cornutus. The sequence goes on along the minus strand of CM055509.1, from coordinate 33,183,290 downwards.
ATCAATTAAATAGAGGTTTTCAGGGGGTGTCACTCTTTTCAGAGCCATGACCTGTTCAGGGATGTGTTTTTGTACACTGTGAAGTTGGGGGTTGTCTTGAAAGAAGTTCTTGAGTTTGGTCTTGTGGGATTGGCGGTCGACTGCGGAGACTCGCCTCTTCTTGACCGGTGCTGTCTGGTCATCATTTGATAATTCTACTTTGGTACAGAAGGAGGAGGTAGAGACAGGGGGCCACTTTGTACGTCTAAAGATCAACATTTAAGGCTGTTGCGAAAATATTTTTCAAGAAGATTTATAACGATCGAACTAAAAGAGTAATAATGTGGTTAAAATTGGCTCAAATATGATAAATAGTTACCGAATCATCTGTAAAATGTCGCCTGAAATGAAAGACAGCGGTTCTTCTACAACAATTGTCACAATTTTGAGGTTATGTTTACATGTCAAGTGATGTCAAGGACATTGGTGGGGAAATTTTCTTTCGAAAAAAATAAATTTTCAAATTTTCAAATTTTCAACAATAACTGAGTTATTTGTTAACATACCGTAAAAATTCGTCTAGTTTTGGATTCTGCGAGAAAATCTGCGTTCAATGAACCCAAACAATTTAAATTTGCTTTACAAGTAAACAAGATCATAATCTGTTTTGAAAGGGTTCTTTTTAGGTTGATTTTCAATATTTTTTTGTGGCCAAAACGACGTTTAATACTTTTGAGTTACGTCGATTGAAAGACCGGCTCGAAATCTATCAACTGCCCAAATTTGAGATCGATCGGACAAGTACCTAGTTTACGAGTTTTCGCCAGAAAACAAAAAAATTGAAAACATTTATCGATTGAGTCGGAAATTGTTTGCACGAAAAAATCGACCATCGAAGTTTCAACTAAAGGGAAATGGGCCGAGAAAATCTATGGCGCAAACCATTTTTTTATATCTGCAATAGTTTCCGAAATATTTAGCTTTTAAAATTTGAAAAATGCAAATCAACTATCCGAAATTTTGATCAGCCTTAACTCAGTAATTTGTTGTCAGATCTAAATTTAAATCTTTAATTTAATATTTGGAATCTGCGGAAAATTTTGCGTACACTGATGAATAATAACTTAAGTTTACTCCAAAAATAAGCGAGATATCGATATCAGAAGTTTGCCATTCTTTTAGTCATGCATTTTTTTCAGAATTTCATTAATATCATGCATTTTTCTATTTACTCATATCTTTAACTTTCCTCGTAATAAAACAAGAAGCTAATAAATTTCAAGAGCCCACAACACCTTCTTTGTTGAACGAACAGAGCACAATTAAATAAATGAATGGTTAACCATTTCAAGGGATTACCGATTATCCAACTCTTTTTTTGTCAAATACTTGTACAGCTAATTGTTTATCAGCTCTTCAATAAATTAATGCAAGAATTAAATTGCATAACACGTTCTGTAACAAAAAATTACGATAAACAAATAATTGTTTAAACTAAAAAAGTAAAATAAATTGCATATATCTTCCACTGAATTCCGATTGCTCTAGTTCATTTACTTAATTAAATGAAAGGCGATTTACTTTTCAAACTTTATTTGTTCATACACAACACAACGTAAGCAATCTGCTTAAATCCTTCATTCTTTTATGTTATCACTTCTTAACATGAACCTTACAATTATGAATATGAAACGTTAATGTAATGATTATTCAATTCTACACAGCAATGACCTCGATACATTTAGTGTAAGACTTAGACTTATATACATAGATAAAAAACTGTTATCACTTTGAAAAATTTCATGCACTTGACATCTAAATTTCACAAAGCAAGATCTGAAAAAAAAAGTTGTACTGCTAAAGTAACCGAAGGTACAAACACATTTTTGTGCCTTACATCTCGTTACGACTACCTGTAATATATTACTTATCCCTTTAATGTTATATACATAAAGTTAAACTCTCTAAACACAAATACAAAAAGTCACTTATCTCCACTGCAACAAAACGGAAACAAAAGAGAATAAATAAATAATAAAGGATTTACAAACACTTAACATCAGTCCTCTAGAATAATACTATGTTGACTATGCGATACAAAAATAATTCAGTCAGTTTTGTAAAATGGACGTTAATAAGACAGCGTACTACAACAAGTTAATTGAACTTTTTTTTATAACATGAAATTCTAATCGATTAACGGTTGATAATAGCAAGCATTAATTGGAGCAACTATTGCATGGAATATATTATATTGTCTTAAGTGCATTCTCGCCCCGCCCACTCACTTAGTAAATCTTAGGTGCTGATCTGTCGTTGATCACTTTAGCTCGCCGTAAAGTGGCGCCACGTTTGATCTGATCCATGAGCGACTCGTGGCACACCTTCGGGTCCGGCTACAAAAAAACATCAAAAATCACCCCCAAAAACCTCCACTCTTACCTGAGCTTTACTATTGATAAGTTGTCTTATCATCGTCGCTTTATGCTGCGTGCTCTGAGTATTATTACTGATATGTTGTTGCGCCAACTTCGCATTCAACGAATCCAAAAAACTCTGCCCAGGTCCCCTTTGACACAACTTCGTGGGCTGCGGAGGAACTAAATCCTCCGAGTGTCTTCTTCCAGTCCTCGGGCTCAAATTCGGTGTTAACTTCGCACTCAAACTAGCTATAAAATTAGATCCCACTCCCACAGGCCCGGATTTTCTCTCGGCACTTTGCGACCTGAAACTATTAATTCGCCGCGTCGCTGTGGGACTACCTCCCAAAACTTGCGAGGGCTGGGCGTAAACCACGCCCCCAGACTGCGAGACGTATGACACCTTCGTCTGGCTTTGGAACGTACTTAGGATTGGCCCAGGCGCCGTGGTGGGCGGAGCTGGATTCGTCACGTGGCTCTGATATATAGACTGAGATGAGGCGGACATGCGCCGTATTGAATTCGGACTAGCTGGAGTGTGTTTCAGTTCGGTTAAAGCTTTGACAGTTTCGGCAACTTTTATTCCTAAAATTACCAGTTAGGGGGGGGTTTGGCGACAGGGGTACCAACCTGTATGGGATTTTTGCTGGGTTTGTATGGAAGGTTCGAGTAAGAAAGCTGGCGGCGGCGGGAGATTCTCCAGACTACCCATTGAAGTGGGGTGGCCGGCTATGGAAGTATTTGTTATGGAAGATGTGCGGCGGATTGGGGGCGGCGGCTTGTTGACTTGCATGGAGGCGCGACGAGCTAAAGTGCTCCGGATTGTTCCGGTGGAGTACATTGCTGTTTAAAACAGAGTTTTAGTCAATCGAACAAATACGAACAAGCTAAATTTCGAGCTACATGAAACGCGTTTTTGAAAGGGCACAAAAATCTTTCAAAAACACCGCTAAAGCCAATTTCAAGGAAAATCTCTTCTCGAATGATAATAAGTGCGCTAAATGTTTACCTGTCATGGATAAGGGCCTTCGACGTGCAGAATTGAGGTCACTGTTGCGTGGAAGCGTGCAATACTTCATAGCCGAATCGTTAACATCTAACAACACACACACTAATAGTCACACACATGCTTGTAAAAACGGGTTAGTTAAAACTAGTGTTGGGGGAAAAACCGAATCATGCTTACACTTCGCGTGTGAAACTTACCTTCGCCATGGTTCGGATCTTCGGCAGTAAAAGTAGTCTGACTCCCGTAGCCACTAGACGACTCTAACGAACTTTCACTAGTGCTGCCATCTTTCTCACCTTCAGGCGGCTTCTCGGTCGCGGGCGAACCGATGAAATCAGCCGGAGGCGGCGGTAACATTTCTTTGTTGGCAGCCATGCTCGCTAATTCGTGCATGTTGACGTAAGTAGGCTGTGGAACGTCTGCAAAAACCGTCAGTAGTACCAATCAAACTTCGTTACAACCGAGGGGTAAACAACTGGCCAAAATGTGTACAACATAAATCCTTCTCAGTAGAATAATTCCTCGTACATCCTCGTACATCCTCGTACATTCTCACACATCTTCGTACTTCCCCATACATTCTCATTCCCAACATATTGGGAATCGGCCCAATTTGGTTTAGAAAATAACGGTTTTTCTCAAAAATAGCAAAAATTTCATTAAAGTTATTATTTTAAATTTGTTTTCTATTTTTTTCTAAAAAGTATATTTCAAAACAAAAATTTTGAAAAAAAAAGGTCCCAATAAGTTAATTTTTAAAAAAGTTATAGCTATTTGAAAGCATAAAAGCCATTTTTCTGAAAAATTCATAACTTTCTTTCGGTTGGGAACAAAAATTTGAAAAAATTCAAAGAACCGTTTTTCATAGAGTAGAAAAAGATGAAAAACTTTCAGCCAAATCGAAAAGGGTCGGGTCAAAAGTGGTCGATTTGGTGTGAAATACCTCACATACACACATACAAAATTTTTTGGGAAAAGTACTATGTAGTGTGCCTTTTTGAATACAAACTCGTCAAATGAGTTTTATTTAATTTCTTGAGTAATCGATATGCATAGTTTACCCGAAAACTCGTCAATCTTTGACTAAATAATTACAATGCGCAAGCGCGATGATCAAGTTAGAACTGGTTTCATATTGCTACTTTTCCACATAACATCCTTGTGCATGCGCGTTGATCAACTTAGATATCCTCACATAAATCCTTATACAACCCTCATACATCCCCATACATCCTGGGAGATCCTCGTACATCCTTACGCCTGTACACCATAATCCCCAGTTGTTTACCCCTCGGTTACAACCGTACTTTTGGCTAGATGAGCTGGAAGAGGCGATGGTTTTTTCACGACTTGTTCTGTGGTGGTTGGGGGAAGTACGCGGATACCCTGCATACCCGCTATAGTCTTGGCTGGGATGTTAGGGCCGCTGGGACGCTCCAAAGACGAGCATCTCTGCAAATTAACAATCGTACCGACGAAATCTGGGGAAGTTAGAAACTTACGGTTGGCAGCGGCGGCTTCTGAGCGGTTTTACAAGCTGTGGGGCTGCGCGGGGGCAACATCTTGTTGGTTTCCGTTGGTGTTATCGAAGTCACCGGACTTACCGGCTGAGAAAGGCTCTGATCGGGCGCTTGGAATGTGTACACTGTAAGAGGAGGCCTTTGATGACCTTTTTCATACGCTGCAATGAGATGGTGTGTGATGATACGGAAATGGTGCTCTGGTGACAATTACGCCACGTTCTTGAGGAGATCTCAACACATTAAAACAATTTTAATTGAGTTTCCTCCAGAACGCGGCGGGTTCATGCAGGAAGACAAAGCACCTGAAGAGATGGTGTGAGGACGGTCGTTGATGATGGCCGACGCGGCTCGTTCGAACTGTATGGTTTCTTGCAGATTCGGCCATGTCGATGTAGTCGTTGGAATGACAGCTGCCGGGAACGGGGTGCACGGAGTGCTAGAACTACTGCTATTGCTGCTATGTTCAGACATGTTGGACACCTAAAATACGAATTTTCATCACAAACCGTTCCAATTGGCTACGCCACGCACGTGACAGACAATGTAAAAAATTAATTGGTCGTTCGAGTCACGTGACAGAGAGTGTTAAAGTCTAATTGGTCGAGTCGGGTCGCGTTTTTACCTGTGCAACACTAAGTGAGGATGGCGGTCTGGGATACAAAGTATCTTGGGACGTAAATCCAGAGTCCTGGCTAGACACCGACATGTATCGGATAGTACCGCTACGACCTACAGGCTGTTGCCAACAAAATAAAAATAAAATAAAATAAAATAAAAGAAACTAAAAATTCCGGGGAAGTCCGCACCTGCGATAGCGATCGTTGCCAATGCGGATGACTCGGAGAATGATGGCTTTTCGAACTCCCCGACGAGGAACTGTTGAGTGAGCTAATTGAACACATTGATGACTTCCTTGAGCCAAGACTGGAAGGCGACGACGGCGGCGTCTGGAACGACCATCCGCTATCCGAACTCTTCAAATCCGCGATGACCTGCTCGGACGCCGGCGGCAGCGTCTGCGGATCGGCGGTGTGTTTCTCCAGCTGCTGAACCGCTTCCTGTAGATGCGACATTTCAGTTAACATCGCGACTTCTTCGTCCTGAAACACGAAATATTAACCGCTTCCATTTACAGATTTCCTCGTCTTACCACAACAGGTTTGAGAAGCCCTACGAATGTACAGAAACGACTTCTTTCTTCGATCAAAGCCGCTCTGACGGCGTGTTTTTCTGTTTCTTCTAATAATTGACGTCTTTCAGTCACGTCTTGTAGACCGCACTCTAAACGCTTTTGGAGGTCTCCACCGGCGCCTTTACGCATTTTCTTTTGAAGGCGTAACGTGTCGGTTGATCGCTTTTTCAGTTCGGCCCTTGCCCGTTTGTAATCTGAGAAGGGACTGCGGTTAGGGCGGAAAAGTTGCGTGTTTGGGGTTTACCTTTGGCGTGTTCCTTGTCCAGGTTAAGTACCGTCTTTTTCCAGTCTTCTAGTTTTTCTTGCAAGGGGATGATCAAAAATTCCATTATCGTACTAAAAACGCAACAAAAAGCGGTGAACATCAAAGGAATTGACTGTTGCAAAAACTGATTATTCAATCAAAGACGTGCGTTTTTTGAATTCGTCGTTTTGATTTTATTATTTTACGCACACATTAATAGCCTGATTGATTAATTGTAAATATAATCAATCATTTGGTAATTGGGAATAAATTCTATATTTTTCATAATTTTTGCCAACACCAAAATTTGATCCAATAATTTTCTTTGATAAAAACAATATCTTTTATATAGCGAGAACTTTGTATTAATATAATATTACGTAAGGTTACTACCACAGAATATAAAAAAATCCATTTGGAAAAGAAAGCGAAAAAGAAAATTGTCTAAGAGTCGAAAAAGACAAAGAAAATTGAGAGAGAAAAGAAGCAGAAAGCAAATGTGAAAAAGAAAAAACGAGGACAAAAGACTACAATGAATAATTTTTGTTAAAATAATAACTATTACACTGTTCAACAATGATTTTGTTGCCCTTGATGTAAGAGTGGTTTCGAATACTTTTATGCCAACAATTTACGAAACTATTGATGATTTTGGAAAATTGGCTCTGATTTTTTTTCAATCTTAATTTTAATATTTCACTACAAATCGGCAAAATTGAGAAAGAAATAACAAGTATATTCTTAAATATCTTTTTTTTGAAAATTATTAAAATTTGTTTCGTTTGAGTGGTTAATTAAGCCAAATACATATGCCTAAAAATGTTTTCTTAATTTTCTTATTTTTTGGTGACTTTATTTTCTCATAATGATGTTAAATGAAAGTACAAATAATAATTTCTAATTAGCCGACAAATTTGAGATCTATTTGATTAACCATTGGTTAAGTTAATGTAATAATTTGACCTTATTCACTGCAATCAGCATCAAATAAACTGCCCAAAAGAAAAATATCGACGCGATCTATTAAGAAAAGCTATATTTTATACATTAATCCAAATTTTATAATTATTTGGGTAAAATCAAATCGACAAACTGTGCAACAAACACGTGTTGAATTATTGAAAATGAACATGGATAGCAGTGCTGCTGCAACAACATCAAAAAGCACATCAAACCATAATTCATACAAATTGTGAAGCTACACATGCCGAGACTGCAAATGTAAATAAAGAAAATATGAACTTTTCTGAAGGATTCAAAAATATTTACAATTATGCAGTAGTTATAAATAATTAAATTAATAAATCTTAAACAAAAATTAATTAACTTGTAAATTTAATGATGTCGCCTAAAAAATCTTGTGTGTATCTCGGCCAAAAATTGCCATTTTGCCCTCGCCTCGGCCATTAAAAAAATGCTGGGCTAAAAAAGAAACACTTTTTGGCCTTGGTACACAAATAACTATTTTGTTGAGCTGTGTTATTTACCAATTTACAATTTTGCAATTTTGGTTCTCCTCTAATGTGTTTTGAAATGGTGCCCACTATTAGTCGAGAGCATATAATTAGCTTAATGTTGTCTTGTAATTTTTTAAAATTTACGAGCTTTTAACATTATCTAGAGGTTTCCAACTATTTTTACAACAAATTAAAGTTTTTCTGAGAAAAATGACAACAATCATAAAGGCGTAGAACAAAAATTCAATTTTAGACAGCATTTTGAAGTTGAGAAATCTGCTAATGGTGCCGATTATTAGTAGTTTTACCCTAACTAGATGGAAATGAGTAAGAAGCATGTGACGTTTTTGCGATAAAAGAGCATCATTTAGTCACGTATGACTTGATATTTTCTAGATGGATGATTCAATTATCAAGCGCTCCCAGCGCCCACGCCCGTCCTACCGAATGAACCAGAAGGAAATCAAATAACAGGGCGGAAAAAATAACAAGAAAATACTCATTTCGTGGCCGTTCATCAAGTCACCCCTCTCACCCACCTAGTGAACGTCTTCATCCTCGCCTCCACGGCTTTGTGCCTCAAGCAGATTCTAGTCAGCGCCGTGCCTATCTCTCTGGTCGCTCCTAAAACAAAAAAGAATCGTTGAGTAAGATCAGCACCCTTCAAATTAAAGAATTGTATCATCGCAGATGGCTAACGATCTCGAAATTAAAATGTAACAATGCAAGGCCGCTACGGTCGCGTAGTTTCGTCAATAGACCTGTCTATACTTAAGCTAACAAAAGAAGTGCACGCTTTGGTGAAGAAGATAGATAATAAAAAGACAAAGATACGCCTCGGCTGCTATGCCCTTCTTGAGTTAAGTGCACTGGACTGGTGTGCAAGATGGAAAAGGCGATACGTGAGAGAAGAATTGTTGACCTCGATGTCCATGATGCTTACTGTGCTCATCGCGGCGGCGTCTTCCTTTGTCCGCCGAAGAACAAAGAATGGCGGTGACAAAATATTAGTTAAACCAAGAAAATCGGCCGAGCTGCAAATCGCGAGGCCTCTTTCGCCCGCGCTGCACTTGTGCATCCAGAGAGCCCTCGAAACGCTTTGTCCTTGGCGTAATTATCACCTAGCACGTGCATTTCGCGAGTCAGTGGGCCAAAAGGGCGTTTTATCAAGGCACTCGGATCGATATAGAACCCTCGAAAAGCAGAGTCGGGTCAGTCAACCCACCAACAACGGATAAGCCACGATAATACCACGATTAGGTTTATTCCCACTTTTACGGATGCCGCTTTTTTATAACCCACTCACTGACATCCAGTTTCCTGGGGACTTCCTGTTATGAGAAAAGCGTCTTCTTAAGTGTTTCATGCAAGAGATTGATATTTTAACGCCGGAGGAAAAGAGGGTGCGTGGATAGTCAACGAGATAGGGAAATTCTCAACTTTTCCGCTTATTTACACGAGTCCAGGTGGTCTTGCATTTTATTGAAGAGAAGGAATTTAATATTTATGCGGCAAGGCACGTGGACGGTATCGACGTTTAGGGGTGCAACATTGCTCTTGGCACGCAAAGGGTTTATTACTTTTTAGTTTTTAGACATTCGAAGGAAAAAAATGTGAGACCTGCCGCCACAGAAATAGTCCCAGCTGTGTTTAGCAATAAGCAACACCTCCGCGTAAATATTATGATTATGGACCCATCGATGAAATTCTCAAGAACCAGTGCTACCAATCCAAACTAATAAAGTTATAATTACACCAGTTGGTACAATTTCGTCCAAAAATAATGCACCATACCATTGCTTGTAGTCATAAAATGGTAATTCTTCAATGTTTGCAAAAACCCTGTTCTAAAATTATTTAGATTTTATTTTGCTGTGCTGTGATGGTAAAAACAAAACGTATAAATGCTGTGGTGTGTTTGTTTATAGCTTCAACTTTTTAAACAGTTTCCACCAAACTTACCGCAAGACCCTATAAACATAATCACCCTCAAGTGGTGGGGCTTGTCTGATGACCAGAATTGATCCCCAATAAATTACAGCCTTTTTGTTGATTCCAATTTACTGGAATTAGGGGAAAAATATTTAGAAATAACGTTTTAGGACATATAGACAAATACCCAGAACTCGTGACCAGAGAAAAAAGGCTTATGGAGACAACAATTCTGAACCAAAATTTCGACATAAAAATTGTTTAGCTCTAAAAATAATGGAGATAAGGCAAAAAAAACTGTAGCCAATCTGGAAGCAGAACAGTATTTGAAAATCGGTAACTATGGACACATACTATCACTCATTGGTCAGATGAACATTACACTCTCGTTACCTAGGATATTGTACTCCATCTCTAGAGTAAGCTTTCGGCATTGGTTGTAATTTTTTTTCCTTTCTCGAATACTATTAAACTTAATCAATTTTTGTTTTGAAATTTACCATCTGTATTGCTGTCGGCACCCTCCCTTGCTCTATGGGTCATGAGTTCTGCGACACCCTGTATAGTAGATTACTCAACTTGTGAGCTAAGTTGAGTTTTGTTTTAATCTTATGTGGACTTTTAATAATAGAGTTGATGAATGATTAAAATTTAGATAATCTTAAAAGTGCAGTATGAAAATTTTCAAATTTCGCTAAAATTAAATAAAAATATAATTGTCAATTTTGACATGTCAAATCACTTGCTCTCATTGTTTTGTAACTTTTTCACTTACGAGTGAGTAGAAACAAGTTAACCACTAGTGAAAAAATTAAGAAAATTTGAGTTTCTTAGGTCTTAAACAATGACAGAAAATGTATTGTAATGATGTCAAAGTTGGAAAAACAAAATTTTATAGCTAGAGAAAAATAATAAAAAAATTTATACACCCGGTTTACGGAAACAAAATTAAATTCTGAAATTAGATCAAAAATTTTTACGAAATCAAATAACGTTATTGGGGTTTTTACGTCTGAAAAACTATGTTGGAAGAACTAAAACTCGAGAAAATGTATAAATTGATGCTTCAAAAATTATAAATGAATAAAATATGAATAAATATTTAACATTATGTTAAAGTGACATAAGTAAGTTCCAAGTTTAATTTAATTTCAATTAAATTATTGTGTAAATTGGCCTATGCTTAGTTTCTATTGATCAGAATTAAATCGATTGTTCTAAAATTTACTTTTTTGCAACGAAAGTGAATTGTATGAAGAAAAATGAATGTTAGAATCATCGATAATTTTAAGAAATAAATTAGAAATGAAAAATTTAAATATTTAAATGAAAAATCTCAAGCAGACCAACCCAAAAGTTCTAGGGGTAAAATGTATTGTTGGGTTCATATTTTGTTCATACCATGGTGCATTATTTTTGGACGAAATTGTACATCACGAATGTAATAATGTAATAATAATCCTATGTGAGTTTCCCCCGGTCCAGCTGCAGCTCCATTTAAAATTTAAAAGACTTCCAGGTGATTGCACCCAGCAGGTGCACATATGGGAAACTCACCCTGAGAATAAGAACGTGAAAAATCTATTTCGTTATACATCACGGATTATAACGGAAATACTATTATCTGCAACTAAACCATTCAACACTTTCGAGGAGAGTTGAAGGAACGTTCTGTTATACACAGAAGAGATAAATCTGCGACATGGTTTTTATGAGAAAACTCGGAAAAAGTGGAATGCGCAATTGTCGTTTATGAACGACTTGGAAACGGGAAATGGCATGAGGTTTTTATTTCGTTGATTCACTATCCGACCATTTATCGCTGGTAATTTGAATTATGGGCGTATCGCTCAGATTTATGGTATTAGCGTTATCTTCGCGATTTTGCTGGTGTTATCGAGCAAATTGGGTAACGGTCTGGAGTTGTTTTTGCAATTATCGGTGTTATCACCCTGTTGAAACCGCCAATTGAATCGATTTGGCAACCCATGAGGCCCTCATTTTTTTGGCAAGTTGGTAGCCCCGCCATCTGTCATTACAAATCCTCCGAGTGTCACATTCTCACGGTACGAATGAATAATGGGAAACAAATGACTTGGAAAACAATTTTATGATTTTTTTCTTACTAATCTGATAAGCTTCCGATGATCGTGACTGATAAACTTTTCATTCTTTCCGAATAAAAATTACTAACCCAACAAGTGTGGCTGATTAACACGCATCGCAACTCATTTTACGACGGTCACGTTTATTTTTTCTTATTTTTATAGCGGTCTCCAGAAATTTATTCTCGCAATAAACTAAAAATTGACCGCAGATTTTATTGTCGTTCGGTATTGACAAGACCGCTACTTTTTTGGGTTTACTCTGCAAATAATTTTTATTTGTTTCGTTGTCTTTGTGTATTCTGTTTTATTTATCCAAGACACTAATGATTTGTCGGTTAAACACGCAAGCAAACAATGCAAAATGATATCGAAAATTTTTCTGATATCTATCGGCGCGACAGGGATATTTTTAGAAGCGGTGGAAATCCGTTGGTGCTTAGGGTTTTTTTTCTGGATGGTTGCACGTGTTGAAGTGTTATGTCATAATTTTTTAGTTCGTTATCTAAATTACTGCACTTATCAGGATGATCGCAACGGATTTTAAAAGTGCAAGGTGTGGCTAAACATTTTTCAAAAAGAAATTTAGATAAAGGGCGAAAAAAAAAATAAATTACAGTTGGTTTAGGTTGCAGATCTCCACCCAAGGTCACAAATTTTAAAATTTTTATCGTGTAAATTAGGTTTTGGAGTACAAAAGACGATGTGATGAACAAAAATGTCAAATTCTGGGGGAGAATAATGCCAACTTTCTCATCTTAAAATTTCCACCAATAAAGAATAGAATAAATAAAGAAATAACTGTCAAAACGGGCACTAAACCAACTGTAGCAAAACTTTCATTGTCACATGACAATTCGCATTGAATAATCTGACTTTTATTAACATGTGCAACGAGAATTTTTGATGTTTCAGCATAGACCAAACCTTTTATTACACGTTGTCCAACATAACAGTCACCGAAACTTGATAACAGTTAATAAAACAATTTTTCGACCCATCCAAAACGTTACAACAATAATTACATGAATTATTCAAACGTGTCGTAACTCGCCAACAACCAACAATCATTCGTTATTGTGTCCGAAGCAGTGCTGCCAACTTTGCCAAGAAAAAACTCCCTGAAACGCTATAATCCATTTAAAACCGGCTTTAATTTCGTTGTTGCACATCGATTGACCCACATACAATATTCCTGCAAGTACGTCTCGACGCCCAGGCCGTTGCACCCACAAATCCGCTCACTTTGTGGAAAGTCATAAATTAAGCGTCTGGAAAAGTCACACTTCCTGCGACTCTTGGACCCGAAAAATTTCTGTTTGAGTGGCAGATTTCCGGTAGACACCTGACCGGAAAGAATCAAGAAACAGAGGAAGACTTAATCAGTGTAATTATGACAAAAACAGGAAAAAAGGGAACATCTACATGGCAGCGGTTCTCAAAAGTTTCGGTGGTGGTTTAACTCCGCCCACATGAACAAAAGACGGTTTGAATATGACGAATCAAGGAATGCCTTCTGACAAAAGTTAACAGAATAGAAAAATGTTGCAAAGTGAATCATACTTTCATTGGCCCGAAAAGTAGGTGGAGTTAAATCAAAGTTACAATAATTTGATTATATTTACGCTGGCCCCACCACCTGTTGAGGACCCCCACACGCGATTCGACGCAAGAAAACGTAAAACCCCGCTCTGATTCCCACACGTGTGAATAATTCGAAAAATTACACGAAAACAATAAAGCTTTCTATTAATTAATAAATGAAAATCCACGGATTATTTAACGACGTAACGCAACAATTTGAATTTCTCGTCAAGAACGAAACTCGTTTCTATTGGATAATTTGCGGAGCGCAAATGGAACATTGACCGGCGAGTTTGCGGTTTATTGTTATCAGCCGACAAATTGTATGTAAAATAATGGCAGCAATCAGCAGGAATGGCTCGTGGACGAATGAAACGAAATAAACGCGATGGCCTTGATCGAAGGACTGTTGATTCGGCCAGAAAAAAATATGCAGGAAGTGAGGAATGTGGAGCGACAAAACAACGAGAGTGACGAAATGTACACAAGAAAAAACAGAAGGTCGCGAAATTGGGGGATTTTGGAAGGAAAGAAAGGGGCCGCGAGGGGAGCCTTGAGGCGCACACTGTATAAAAAATTATTCATCACTTCCTTTTGGTGGAGCTTCTTTGTTGCGTGGATATTTTGCAAGCGAAAGTTAAGTTGCAAAATGCGTAATTATTCTTTTGTGCTTTATCTCCTCCGTTATTAGTATTCATTACTTTATCACAAGAAAGTTACTAAACAGGTCGCAGACCGATATGGTACAGTCTAAGGCCAATCTTTTCCATTCAGTCATTCTAAAGCGACATGAGAATGTTCGGGAGGCCGTAATTACCGTTTAATTTCTCATTAGCCCTATTCTTCTTGTTTATGTCCCTATTAGCCCTAATTCCCGGAATACCCTTTTCAATTATTTCGCCCTTTCGCAGAGTCGGGAATGACAGCCATGACATCTATTTATTCGTTCCAAGTGCAACAAAGCTCTTATATTTACACCGTCACAGATCTAAGAATAAACGGCAATCATTTACACGGCCTACTTTACATGCTAAAGCCTAATTCACATGTTAATTTAACATCTCCGGCGACAGAAAAAACTAAAAATACTTGTTTATTTATGGAAATGCGGTTTAGCCTTGATTGTATTTCCTGCAAATTACAATGACTTACCTCTGGCATTGGTAGCCGAATCTGCGATTTTCTGGAACGCTTCCAAGTAGGCTGTGACCGCCAGGATTGTCGCCCTAGAATTCTAAAAGTCAGAAGAAAATTTCGAAACATCTCAGTACTCACTTTAACGAAGAGTGGAGTTTCGCGGCTTTGGTGATGAGGTCCTCCCATAACGGCATTCCGTTCTGCAAAAAATTCGTGATGTCAGTAATACAATTTGTCCATTGCCTATGCCAACAAGGTTTTTTGGCAATATGTATGCTCAAGCCCCCACGTCAATCACGACGGATTTCTTCCCATAAATAAATTAAAATTCTTTGTACAGTATGTTTTGTTTGTCACGTTTATTTATGCCGCCGCTTGTTAAACCCCGAATAAGCTGTTGGATAACGGAGCCCACCACTTTCTGTTTATAATTTAAAAAATAAACACGTCTATGTAAACATTTGTATGTCTAAAGTTGGAAGCTCTAACATGGATAAATGCACTAACGCCTTAATATGTCAGTCTTTAAGTAATTTGTTGTAAATATTTGTTCAGGCGGTGCAAAAAATGCATTGATGATGATGAAGATTGGTCCTTGGAGCCGGATTTTACTCGCGAGCAATCACCACGAAATTAATCCGAAAGTAAGCCAATTTGAAACGCAAATCTCAACGGTGTAACCTACTGTCCCGCAACGGCAGAATTTTCAGTTACTCAACCTGAAATGTTTCTATGAAACTCAAAACGCGTTATAACCAGACGTAAAATAATCCAAGTGAAAATGTTGAAGTAACCGGAGACATTTTCCACAACATTTCTCAAATTTCAGATTTTTTTTTGACGCTGTTCATTCAGAAGTGCCCACGCGGAAGCTGCTCGTGATCTATTTGGGTTAAGCAGCCGCATCCACCCACGACTCAAAGTGACCTTCACTAAGATTTTTGAAATATGATAACTCTGACAATAACGTGTGGGCTATTATGAGATGGGCGCGGAGTATCTAATCTTAGAATCGACCTTTTGGTGGACATATGGCCACGTCGTCAAATATGGAGAAGTTGCCCAAAAGCAACGTTCTGTAGGTGTTGACAGTTCGAAGCAATTACGCCAGAGATCAATGCCTGGCAAGCGTCATTACAATTACCGTCATGTCCGCACGATTTTTGCTATTTTCTTCGAATCCACGTACGCAGAATCATTCATTGGTTGTCTAGCGGTACCTTGACCTAAGACAGTCAGTCATAAAAGCGACTGTAAAATCCACGTCCCACCGGCAGCACACTTTCAGAATCGATTTTTAAAGATGCTGTTGAAATGGATTTGTCATCCTGGTCACAACTTTCCTTATTCTCGCCTTGACATTTGCTTCGATTTTGTTAATTAAATAGTGATTTGCCGATTCGCGTTTCAATTAAAATACTTTCGCTATACTGCACGCTAGTTATCATTTCCGTCTTTTGAGACGTTGCAGTCTTTGTTCTTCACACTCGAGTGGAGGTCGGTTCCTCGTGACCTGCCACATACTACTTTCTTCGTTAGTCTAAATTAAATGACAGTCGTGACTGGGAGCAGATTCTGCGGGAAAATAGAGTGGATCCGGCTCCAAGGACCAAGATAGCAGACGCGTTTACACTGTATTGAAAGTGTTCATATGTTTATTTTTAAGGAGTCGGAGTAAAACAATCGTAAAGATCACAATTACCCTCGTTTAAGCGTCGTATTCTTAATCGTGACGAGCAAATTATTGCCGATAAAACTTTATGGGGAATAATTCTGGAACGGCGTGTTCTTGAAGTTATGATACACATTCGTTGATATGTATACTTTCCATAAAATTGAGCAAACTCTTCCTAAATGAGATGCTCTTGGCGATGTTCCGAACTAGGGGAAGAGCACCGAATATTGGATACTTTTATATAAATAAATATATTAAAAATATTTGCTTTTAAATTGAATCAATTAAATTATTATTTATATTGAGTTTGAAATGTTTACTTTCTGACCTATACGTTTAAATCACAAAAAAATACACGATTTTTATTTTATCGGCAAATACATATGTATTTTGTCATAAATTTAATGTTATAAAAAAGGTTCCTAACACTGGATATCCAATAATAAACATTAAAGATCCGAATTTGGGATATCCAATCAAAATATTGTCTTCATTTATTTATTTAAAAGGTTTAATTGAATTTTAATGAACAAGTAATCGAAAATTGGTTGTAATAATTAATAAAAATCTAGTCAACGACGTCCTTCAAAACAAGGTGTTTCTAGCATTAAGGGTGGCTCTGGAATTCCTGTCGTGCATTACTTTGCCGCTTTGTTTTCATAGTGAATATAACTATCTTGAAAATTATTTATAATGTTACTTACGTCAACGACGTTTCAGTTACGGTTTTATGTCAAAATTTTTGATTTTCAGGTTTTAAACCACTAGAACAGTTTTCTTCTCAAAACTTACTTTGCTCTATAATTGAGGTTAACTACAAATGTCAGTTGAAAAATCTAAACGTTTATAATGAGCGGCAAATTTCTTTGACATTTCATAGCCACCCTTTCTGCAAGAAACATTTATAAACACCTTGTATAAGATTCAATTACATGGTTACTTAATATTGGACATCTCATATTGAGGGCACCAAAGTATTCAATATTAGGGATTTAGCATACTTTGTTTCGGAGAGAAAAATTCGGTATTAATTATGCCAGATTATTAATTTTTATTGATTTTTGCTATAAAACAAACAAAACAAACAATAAATATGATTTATTTACCCAATAATTTTATAATAAATAAACGTATTTAACACGCGCAAACCAACTATTCAAATGACGTAACTAATAGCTCGCTTTTCCAAATTGAGTTAGGGTGGTATGCAATATTAGGCAACCATCCAATATTCAGTGCTCTTCCCCTATATGTGTACTGGCGCGAAAAAATAATGACATTTAGTGACAGACGCTGTTCGCGTTCGCCTATTACACAATATAAAACGACAATATTCAATAACAAGCCGAGACACAACTAATGAAATGCAATACAAAGGTCGGTAGATGAATATTAATGGGCAGAAGTCATACGACCATTGTTTGCTTGTAATGTAAAAGTGATAATATGAATAACAATTGAGATACTTTAAAAACACACCATTTATCACTGTTTTTTTTCATTCATTTTTCCGCCATTGTTCCCAAAAAGGAACTAAAGCAGCATGAAATTAGTATAATTTGTCGACCGGTTCAACTTTACGAGAAATGGAAAGTTCGTATTAACCTGTTTATGTATCCCCAACCCCATTAACCTAAAGACCTCTTACGAAAGTCGCAAATTTATTTTCGTGTTTTACTGGGACGCGAAACATCGGTCAATTTCCGTCGTTAATTAAATTACGAAAATATCGTGGAATACGAAAACATTGACATCGAGTTTGAAAGTTTCAACAGCCACGCTGGCTATAAAAAGAACAATAATTAAAGCGAATCCGACGCTGACAGAACCAGGAAGTGCGGCATTTGATGCCGTTCAACGATTTCGTAAATAGCCAGCGTTGGAAGATTACACGTTTCGTAATGGAGCCTCATCAGGAAATCGGCAGGCACTGTTTTTTTCGAACAATAAAAAAGAAATGTTTTCGACCCCTCAAGTACATTTCTAGTACAAGCTAAAATTAGTCTCACAATTGGTAACACGAGGCGCTCTTTAGAGTCAATTGTCAACCATTAAAGTCTTTTTGTCCTCACCGACCCCGTAATTAGTGAAATCGCGAAGAGTTTTATTGGCACATCATTTCCGATTACGGCAGATTGTGGAGGAACTAATTAATAACAATAATGATATCCACGTTCCGTTGCAAAAACACCACAATTTCATGGGGAATTACGTGTGGCAATAAACTTATAAATAATGCAAAGTTAATAGAGTCAGGACAGGCATAAAACCAAAGAATCAGTGCGGATTAAAACCAAAATAATTAGTTTATGAAATTTATAACTGGACTCCGTGGGCGTGAAGTTTTATAGAGTACATTCTTCTAAGACGCTATAAAATCAAAATACGGGGTCATTGCAACGAACAGAATTAGATTTGGAGTTGGAAGTGCAGCGGCGGGATTAACCGGAAACAATACATATGAAAACGTTTATACCACAAGAATTGTAATATGTACATATAAACTTGATAAGAAACTAACGGTTTCAACGGTTTCTTTCTTATCACATATAGATAAACAGCTGAATAAATCTGATTTTGTTGGCTTTTCCAGTATACCCAGATCAAACAATACAGTAGAACCTCGATTATCCGGGTGTGGATTATCCGTGCAAGGGTGTTCGTTCGATTATCCGTGCATTACAAAAAACACACAAATCGAACACCAACTACTTGGTACTTTTGCCTCCAGTGTTAGAATACTTAAAATTTGGAAGTCTTAAGTCAGTATAGAGAGCAAAAACCAAATTGTGAGTTAAAATGTCTGTTTTTGAATAGTAGTGTTCGCAATCATTAACAAAAATCCTTGAAATAAATTCTTTCGCAATGAAAGGCAGAAAAAAATTTGGCACCAAAATAGAAACAAATGAAAGATAAATTTTTTTTACTACAAAATTGTTACTTGTATGTAATATGGCTAATAAGAGTTGATTGTTTCAATTTCTTTCAATATGTAAAATTGTTATTGTTAAGCTGTTGATAAATTTTGTTAAAGTTTTTATATAATATTTTGAATTAAAAAAACGTTCCAAATAATTCTGTTGCCTTAAACGTATGTTTATTTAGCAACTCGATTATCCGCTCCGACCTCGAAAAGCACAGATAATCGAGGTTCTACCGTATTTGCAAAAAATAAAAAACAAACCCACAATTTAAAAGTGGCGCCTAAAAGCAGGATATACAGTTTGTGAAGCCTTTCTACACCAAAAAAACTTTTATTTTATTGCTTGATTGGTTCCGGTCGCAAATGTTACAAAGAGGATCTTGTATTGGATTCTAGAGTACAGAAGACTATCGTAGTTTTTAGTGCTTTAAGCGGAAGTTGCAAATGCAGTGAATTTATTTACACAGATTCTCTCATAATCTCAACACGTGTTCACTTTATAATCCAACCTAAATACGCAACTAACTTAACGTCAAAATTGACAGCTGTGGTGGTACCAACTTTGACATATTAAAAACAGTTAACCAAAGGCAATAAGAAACAACTGTCACTTTTGAAATGATTTGCCACATTTCTCTAAAATTTGGACTAAACATAACGTAAATAAAAAATGACATTTTCTCAGCTTCCACACAATTCGTTAATCCGGAAAAAGTAGCATTTGCGAAAAAAAAAAAAAATTTTGTGACTTTTCACCACCAACATAACTATTTAAATACGACAAAGTCCCTAAATTGTACAGAATATTGCTAAAAGTGGACGATCCAACTTAAAAATCTCGTCATTCGAAAAAAACAGTTGGTTTTCTGTCAATCTGGTTACATTTCGCCGCCAACATGAGTCTCGGTATTAGAAAAAATCCCTAAATAGGGGTGAGATGTGAAAGTAGAAAACCGGTAAAAATGTTGAAATTGTTTGCTAAGAAAGATGTTGATTTATCTTTTTCTTTTCTAAATAAAAAGTTGTTTTTATTTAGTCTCTAGTTTTGAGTTTCAATTCTCTAGAACTGTTTAATTTTTGCAGCAACGATAGGAAAGATAATGCGATTATCGTCTTTCGTCGGAAACAAACGGTTAATAAGATAACTAGATTATCTTTTTTTCCATCTCAATTATGATTTGCTCTCTTACGAAACGCTCTAATTTAAAGGTCTCTTCTGCCAAATGCCAATTATGGACAAATTGCGTAATTGCCTTCGATCTCTATGGCAAAAACTTGCTCTGTTCCCATTCCACTAATTAAAAACTCGTTTTCGATCAGTCACGGCCGTTATGACCGCTCTTACATAAATCCGCGACCCCACCGAACCGAAATCCCAATACCCCGAAACCCCAACTTCATCCCTCACCTTCATATCCTGTATAATATGCTGGAAGAGCCCGCCTAGTGCTCCCGATTCCCGTTCAATATGACCCTCCATTTTCTTCAACACAATCACTCAAACACGTCTCTTTTCGTACACTAAGAACTCCACGCAGAAATCACAAACATTTATGTCTTTGCAACACCAAACATCGCGGACATTGAAACGAAGAAAGGGATTTTTCACTAAAACGCGACGATTTTCGGGAAGAAAACACGGAGAAAGAGATCGGCGGCGGTTTTTGGTACATTTACCGGGAAATTCGTGGTGTGAACGATTGAGAAAATGCGACAGTGTGAACGAATTACATCGCGATTCCCAAACAAACCACCATTATGACATTGCTCTCGTTTCAACTGTGTTTTCTTTCTATTATTACAAAATCTCCCCTCCTTCGACAGCGGCGCCGGATGGGGAGAAAGAAAGGGGAGAAAGTCGAGGGTGCCGCCATCTACACGCGAGAAGGAGAAACAACGAGCCGGTATTACAGAGAACCGACACCCACAGGCGCGCGAAGCGAGCGATCTCATCATATTTCAGTAATTAAATTGCGTTATTTACTAAATTATTATTATTGATCCAGTCTGTAAGACAACATAATAATTTTAATGACCTGCAGACACTCCGCCAAGTGTCTGCGTCAGAATGCACGTCTTCGACAAGTTCCTCCACAGTATCAACATTGTTTTGCTCCAAAACCAAGTCTTGGGGCTGACAGTCCTAACAGTATCAAGACGAAAACTGAAGAAATCCAAACTTCGCTTGAGTGTGACTATCACTGTTGCACTCCTCTTCGTAGTCTCAAAAGTCTACCATTTTTACTTGAGGATTTTTTTTGCCGAAGAGTCTGTTCTCTATAAATCCATCGACGTTCTCATTCTAATCACCAACAGCACTTACATCGTTTCGCTGTGGTTGCATGGCGTCTTCAGTTGCGACTACTTCTCCCAGCTTTTGACGGCGATGATCCAATTCGACCGAAATTTGTTGCTCTTTGGGCACTTCATAGATTACGACAAGCAAAGACGAAACGATCTTCTTCATTCGTGTGTGAGATACGCCACTGTGGCTTTAATCATGTTTTACTTCTTACTTCTTTCTCCCAAACTCGAAGAAAATCTTCTTTTTGAATCAACACGAGCACTTGTGCTAGTGCTCAAAATGGCGATTTGTCAACAGCTTGTCCAACTGGTCACCATTATCAAAACACGACTGGAGATCCTCAACGGCTACTTACGAGAGATACTCGCTAGTGAAGACAACCATAGAGTTAAAATCAAAAGACGATTGACCACACTCTGCAAAATTTGCGACATGCACCACAACATCATAAAAATCACCAAACTTTTCAACAAGACGTTTGGTGTGGTGCTTCTCCTCACTTTCGGTCTCAGCTTTATCAATATTGTCATCTGCTTCTTCTACATCAGCGCTAGTTTGCAAACGACCGACATTGACTTCAAGCATGGAAGTTTAGCTCTGACGCTAAGCATCCCGTTTATTGGCGACACAATCTACATCTGCAATGTCTGTTACAAAACAGTTGAAGAGGTAAGTTGTTGTTGTTTTGCAACACCAATTGTCATGGTTACAGGCCAACTTGATCGGGGAGCTCCTCCAAAAAATAGAAACTGAAGATCAAGATCTCATTGACGAAACGGAGATGTTCTCTCTACAGATCATGAACGCACCGATCGAGTTCAGCGCAGCTCAGTTTTTCCCCGTTGACAGAACTCTGATTTTTTCCGTAAGTTCAACGGAGATGAAGATCAAAATCAATAAAGCTAAGTTGCAGATTATCGGAGGTGTGACCACTTACATCATTATTCTGATCCAACTGTCTTCGACGCTGCTGGAGAACAAGTGAAAACATTCATTGGCGCCCAACGCGAGGCCACCACTGATATTTGATTGGTATTACTAATAAATGGTGCAATTATAGTCAATATTTTATTACCCGCAGAGTTAATATGAGACAATTTAGTCTGATCAATCATGGCGGACGCTCGTGAACAAGTTTCTGAGGAATTTCTAAGCGCGTACAATTTAATCTTTCTACAGAGCAAAATTTCAGTTTTACCACCTTTAGCACTGGCAGCATGTCGCATTCAAGACTTCTCTCTTCTTTCAACGTCTTCAGATGTTTTCTTTTTCTGGCATTACTGTCATGTGGTGATCAGAACGACGAACATCCTCAGCACCATAATGATTAGAGTTTATCTGACCACTGCGTGAATTTGTGCGATTTTAAAATCTTTACTCTTCATTGACTTTGTTACAAAAATAATTGACATTGATACCAACTTAGTGAGCTTGAATATCACTTCCGACTAGCAGAAGACGCAAAAGCAAATTTGTCTTCAAAGTATGACCCAATTCGGTTATTTGGTTGAAACTATAGTCATCTTTAGCAAAAATCCTAAGAGAAAACAGGAGAAATTTTATAAGTTTTTGGATTCTCTCGCTTTGTTGGTGATGAATTCAGTTTTTGTCATGAAGTTGAACACTTTGTCTTGTACTCAAAACAAGATTCGTACTTCTGAAGACAAATATTTTGTTCTGGAGAAGAATGACTCCAAATTTATTGACGAATTTTTTTTAAAAGGGCTCATTTCAGAAATGATCAGAACGGACGAAATGAGAAAATTCAGGCAATTTTATTTAATGTTTGCGTGCTATAGCGTTAGGAAACTTCAACACTGAGTACTGATGTAATTATTTATTTATTTATTTATTTATCCTCTTTTTTTGTAATTGTCATAACGTGTTAAAAAAATGTAGAATGCCAATTGAATTGTTTGAAGTCACGTCTCACGTTGACATTGGTAAACATTTGAGATCACTTTTTATAATAAATTCCATGCTAATATAAAATTTAAAATAAAAATGAAGACATTTTTAACATAATACCGATATACAGAGTGTTTCATAAATAGACGACAATCCGTAAACCGCTGGTAGGTTTGTGGACTTCCTAAAAAATATTTTTTTAACCTGAAACATTTCTTTAGAAATTAAAGCTTTCTCAAGAGGACCAATGAGATGTGTTAGAATAAAAAACTAAAAAAACGCCTGTACAAATAATAGCTATATTTGTAAAATATGAAAGAAAAAGTGCTGTTTATCGCGATTTAGCCGTTAAAAACTGGTAGTTTTCTAGATTTCGAGCTCTACTCTGCGAATCTAACTTAGAAAACGGCCAGAATGTAAAAAAAATCGTCATTTAGCGTCAACAAACAGATTTATTTACGAATTCTGCAGATTTCATGAAGATTTCTGCTGTTTTCTAGCAATTTAGTTGTCGAATCTTGATAAAAACAGGTAGTTTCTAGTTTTCTAGATTTCGAGCTCTACTACTCGAATCCAACCTAGAAACTGGAAAAATCGTCATTTAGCATCGAAATAAGCGGATTTCTTTACGAATTCTGTAGATTTCGTGAAAAGTTATGCTGTTTTCTCGCGGTGTAGCCGGAATTTCAGGGGTACGTGCAGAACAAAGAAAATAACGGGAAGGTTCTTCTCGTTCTTAATCATAATTTTTTTTTTTGCGAATTTTCGTTAATAAAATCACTTTAAAATTCCCAGACTTAACCAGTTCACGAATTGTTATCTATTTACGAAACACCCTCTATGTATTTAAAAATAATTAATAATCAAATAGCGATTGTTTCCAAAATCCCGAAAAGAGTTAAAAATACATTTTTAGGCGTCACGACGCTAAACCAAAGGTCAATAAAACTTCCATCTGCCCTCCTCCTGGGCTAAAATTAATATCAATACAAATGATAATTGTTGGGGATATTTAGAAACAAAACCATCGCCGCGCTAATGAATTAACTATTGATTCTCCCATTTCGTGACAACTTCATTACTTCACATTCACAATGTTCCCTCCAAGAGCAAACTCCCAAAAACTCGTTACCTCCATCAAACCGCTTCTTCTCCAAAGCCAAATCTTCGGCCTGGTCACCTTCGACACCAATCTTGAATCCTCTGGAGTAAGAACCGCTTATAACTTTTTTCTTGCAATCATCTACATCTCAACCATAATCTACGCCGTCTTCAAAATCGTAACCGTGACAAATGGTCCTCCCATAATCTACAAAACCACCGACATTCTGATTCTTCTAGCTAACGGCAGCTATGTTTTGACAATGTGGCTGTCCGCTGTGGTCAACCGACGAAAATTCGTCCAGTTCTTACAGAAATTGCTGCGTTTTGATGCCCAAGCCCGTCTAAATAACGACGGGATCCGATCAGGGATAATTCGATGGATGATCATCAGATTCTCTTGTATTTTTGTTTTGGTAGGATTCCTTCTTTCGTACGTTCTGATGAACATTTGGTGCCACGAAATCATCGCCGATTCTTTGTCCTATTTCCTCATTCTTATCAATTCTGTTTTTTGCCACCAAACGACAGAGCTTGTTCTGATGTTAAAAGTGCGCTTTTGTCACCTCAACCAACACCTCAGGGAACTCGTCGACAACGTGACGGCCAACACCAAACGTCGATTTCACGTGTTAGCAAAAGTCTGCGCTCTTCACCACGAGTTGTCAAAACTGATCAAACTCTTCAATGGAATTTTCGGTTTGGTTCTTTTACTCATGTTTGGAATGAGTTTCGTCGCGATTGTTCTCGCCTTATTTTACTGCGCGGCGGAGGTCCAATCAAGCCGGATAAAGTGGATGAAATTCTTCTGGGCGTTTTTTTCTTGCACCAGTTTCCTGGTGGATACAATCTACGTTTGCCATGTCTGTTACAGGACTATTGAGGAGGTAAGATTTAGACAAGTTTTTCTTTACACTGTTGGTTGGTATTACAGGCGAAACGAGCCGGAGAAATTATTCACCAGATAGACACGGAGGAACCCGACATGGTTGATGAAATTGAGATGTTTTCCCTACAGATTGTCAACGAGCAGGTGGAATTCAATGCCGCGGGGTTTTTCCCCGTGAATTTCACTCTGTTGTTTTCGGTAAGTGAAATTTTCAGCGATTGGGGGTTGTATTCTTTTTTGCAGATAATCGGAGGGGTGACTACTTACATCATTATTTTGATCCAGCTGTCGGCGACGCTTTCGGATTCATTGTAAAAAAGTGGGAAAATAATAAATTCTCCACTAAAAACGTGTTTTTTTTGCCCCACTGTTTGAATAATTACCCCACCTGTAGAATCCACCAATGAGGTGAGACCTCTATCACAAGTCTAGTGGATTCGAGAAACGTCCACCAATGTGATACAAACTCGTTCACAACTTAAGTGGAAATACGCACGTCAAAACAAGTTTGAATTTTGAGTTCGAATCTTAAAAAAGGCGAAATTGAAAAAACTACGAAACTACGAAGAGTCTTTAAAATCTTTGATGTTTTACAAATTAGTCACCGAGACTCGTTTCGCTCCTGCAAGTTCCCCGAGCGAGTCTCCCAAGTCCAGGGAGCCTGAAAAGAAGTTTAATGAAATGTGTTGTTCCTCGTCGGGCTCGGTAATGTCCCCAGGGATCCTCTTTTATTCTCTCCGCATCAAGAAATGAGAATTTGTTTATCAAGAACTTGATTACACGTTTAGTTAAATCGAATCGATTTAATCAACTTATATGGATTAAATTTTGACCCAGTAACCAGTGTTGTTTTCGCCCAACATGTTCGAAATTACGAAATTCAACGAAAAACTCTCCCAAAGGTTCATCCAATCCGTGCAACTTCTTTTGTTTCAGGGGAAGTTTTTCGGGATTGTCACCTTCAACGCAGCGACGTTTTGTCCCTCGAAAATCCACGTCTTCTTAAATGTTATCGCCGGAACAATATATGCGCTAGGTATTGGGTACACTCTTTACCTCACCATGAAAGAACCAGAAGGCGCGGTTTTCAAGGCGACCGATATTATAATTCTTTTGCTCAACGTGGGATACATCCTCACTGCTTGGATTTGCGCCATAGTGAATCGCGACCTCTTTATTGACTTCTTGGTAAAAGTTATTGATTTCGACACCAAGTTACGAAGCATGGGGATCCGTATCAAGTACCAAAGATACCAAAGAAGAGTCCTCTTGGAGTTCCTGTTACGATGGGCTATCATAATATCAGACGTGGGCGCTTTAGTTGCCATTGTTTATATTAGCGGAGCTGAGATTCTCGTCGAGTCCATCGCGTATATTCTTCTGATAATGAACTCGGTGATCTGCCACCAGACTTCGGCGTTAGTTCTGATGCTAAAAATCCGTTTCATGATCCTCAACAAACAAATCGAGAACTTGGTGGCTTTTTTCCATAAAAATAAAATCGCTCAGAGTCGCAGCACGGAACAGTTATTCACTTTAAACAAAATCTGCGCCCTTCATCATCACTTGTCTAAACTAGTGAAGCTCTTTAACGATATTTTCGGTTTGGTGTTGTTGTGTATGTTTGGTGTCAGTTTTGTGATTATAGTCATCACTGTTTTTTACTTCACTTCGTTTATACAACTGCAGCAGGCAACGTTCTATAATCTTATTAATCCTTGGTTGTCTAATATTACTTTCATTACAAGTATAGTTTACATCTGTGATGTGTGTTACACAACAATTGAAGAGGTGAGCTTGTTAAATCTACCGGGCGGTCAAAAAAACGAGTTTTTTTTAGATCAATAGAACAGGCGAACTTATTCATAAGATTGACACGGAAGATCATGATATTAGAGATGAAATTGAGATGTTTTCGTTGCAAATTGCCAACGAGCAAGTACAATTCAATGCCGCCGGTTTTTTTGCCATCGATTATACTTTAATTTTTTCGGTACGTTTCGAGGTTTTAATCCCTTGATTAATTTTTTGTTTTAGATAATAGGAGGAGTAACAACTTACATTATCATCTTGATCCAATTGTCTCAGACCATAGTGGGATAATCAAGGGAGAGGATCAACTCAAAAAACGTTTTCTTTTATAATCTATTTTGAAATAAATATTGCTTAATCAAATTCCGGGCAGGCTCCGGTCGTCCTAAAAAAAAAAGTTATAAAAAAAGAAGTTGCAACCGTGCATACGGACCTAATTTCAGTTCAATGTACAAGACTAACATTATTATATGACCAGGGACTTTACATTTGCCGCCGAGTTGCCACACTTGCTTCAAAAGCGCGATAGCCTCGTCCAACTGACCTCTTATGGTTTTACACACGGCAATATTATACTGCATCGTCGCATGAGCAGTTGACACGTTCTGTGGAAACCACTCTGAAAATAGCACGTGTAATATCACTCAGTTTAATAAAAAAATCACCAACTTGGAGGTGGGGCTGTTTTTATTCGTTTCTCCTCATTTTCATCGTTCCTCGGCAGTTCTAAGCTGATATGTTTGATGTTATCAGGGTTTAAATGGTCTAGAGCCTCCGAGATTTTATCCAGAAGAACTAAAGCTTCCGCGGCGTACAAATGTCCAAGGAGTCTAAAATGACAGTTAGATCGTAGAAAAAAATTGTGTATGTAACCCACTTGTGAGCCCCCGACAATCTAGGCTGCTGGAGAAGCTTCTCTGCGTGTTCCAGCGCCATGATATAGTCGCCGAGACACAAAGCGACGTAAGCGCTTGCTGCTAGAATACTATTTCGGAGACTCATTATACTTTCCGGGGACATGGGCGCGGAAGGGGCGGGGCCAGGCGTGCACGTCGAAACAGGAGGAGTCACGCCCGGGATCAAAAACAAAGGAACAGGAGAGGTGTTGTTGTCGGACGGTAAGAGAGTGGCGGCGTTGCGGAGACACAACGACGCGAATTCGAGAGAAGGGACAGGGACGGCGTACGATTGGCTCTCGGTGCTGAAATAGGCGGAGTCAAACTCAAATAATCTACAATAAAAACACACCTGTACTTCTTTTCTTTGGATAGACTAGACGTGAGAACAACTTTTTGTTTTTCTCTGGAGCCGATTACGTCCACGACGATCTCTTTTTGTTTTTTCTGGATATCAAAGTCAACCTCGTTCGACTGAAAGTGAAGTTATAAAGGGGCGGAGTTAAGAATGAAAACACACCTCTTTCGTCGACATGACGCAACATTCAGCCAATCGCATCCACAGTCGTGCGTTTCTGTGATACCGCCTCACCGCAATGATCAAAGCGTCAAATGCTTGGATTGGTCGATGGGCGTGTAAGAGGGCCACCCCCAGATTGTACATTAATTCGTGATATTTTGAGCCACCCAGTGTATGCAAAGCTTTATCTTCACTTTTTTCGTCGGCTTTTGTACAGTTTGTGACTGCCATGTCTTCTTTTAGAGCCAGTTGGAAGTAGTGACAGGCTAAATTTGGTTTTCCCATAGCGTGATGGATAACCCCCATATTGTTGTAAAACATAACGCTCGAGGATTCTCCACAATCGTTGTAAACTAAACGATCGTTGGGGACGGCACCCAACAGTTTTTGCGCTTCCACAAAATTTCCCTTGAGGTACTCTAAATTAGCCGCGAGGAATTTTGCTTCGACGTTTTCATCGTCTTTTAGGAGGACGTCGATGTCTTTACTCGCGATGTCTAAGGTGTGGTTCATTAAATAACAACGAATTTTGTACATGTGGAGTTTTTTTTTAAACTCCTCCATGGCCGGATCTGGGGGTTGGTTAGTCTTCTTGTCTTTTTCCTTCACTGTTTTGTCTAACATCTTGATATTGGGAGTTCCATTAATTAAGTGGTTTTCAAGATAATTGATTAAACTTAGAGCTTTGTCAGATTGGCGCACACAAAGCTGGAGCTCAATCGCGAAAAGACTGACTTGCCGCGCCAAGGCATCATCTATAAAAACGGTGTTAGTTTAAATACTGAGTGTCTCGTAATGTTACCCATTGGCTCTATAAACTTGTAGACTCTATCCATGATATAAATTGCATTAGTATACTGCCGTTGATGGTACAGCAAAATCGCTTGATTGTAATGTACAATGCACTGATCCACATCGTCAAGTTTCTCAACTCGAATCTTAAACTACAACCACAAAAGTAACACACTTTGTCGAAAAAAAGAGATTTTTACCTGGTTACAAAGTGAGGTTAGGGTTTTCTGAAAAGTTTCAGTTTTCTTAAAATCGCTTTTACAGTACTCGACGAGGGCTTTATTATGAGCTACTTTCAAATCATGAGTGCGACTGTCTAATTTATTAATGAATTGTAGGGCTCCGAGGTAGTTGTTTCTAAAAAGAAAAAAGTGAGGTTATGGGAAATCTCGCGGGTTGCAGGGGCTTACTTTTTGAACTCGGCGAGAGCGTTCTGGGCGTATTCCTGTTCTAGGTCTGTTATGGTGTCGATGGCTTTCTCTACTTCTTCTTTTTCGGCCATTATTTACTATTTTAATTGTTTACGAAAGAAACAAAACGTAAATAGAAGAAAGTGTCGAAGATGGCGCTTGAGTCGGTAAATGGTACTTATTACAGGTTTCTGTTTTCACACTAATAAAAAAACAGGATTTCTGGAAATTTTCGGATTTTTGTTAAAAGTATGATAGTTATCGACAATACCATCTTTGTAATTTTTTCTTTATTGTATTGGTTTATTATAAAAATAACAAAATGTAATTTTTTTTGTACAGTTGTTACTTACAATGATTGCAAGTTCTTGTTCTGATGAGTTAAAATTACAATCTGTGAGGTAGTAAAGTAAAACCAACTTTCGACTTTTGAAAAGTCTAGCTAAAAATTGCGAGAAAAACGATGGCGGAAACCGTTTCTTTCGATCTGTCGTAGTTTTCGAGATGTTGAGCACTGATTGCTTCGAACCTGTTAATAGAGGCACTGGGGTGTGTTCATAAAGTGAGACGTCTGTTGGAGCGTGTGACGTCAGAGTGATGTGATTAACACCCTGAGGGGTCAATTAATATGTATGTTACTAAAAACAATAGATTTCAATTTTTTGTGTATTTGCAAGAAAATAAAATAATTATTCAAAAAAAAAATAGTGAAAAATACTGTAAAAACTGATGGTTGTATAAATGTTTTTTATTATAAATTATTTTTTTCACCCGGCGCATCCACCATTTTAAATTAAATCTCCAGAGATTTAAGTTATAGTTTAGCCAAGTTGGCCTGAGCCACCATAAAATCATAAAAATTAGACGGCAACCGCACCCGGACAGTTTGCGGTATTTTGTCATTTATGACAAGACATCTGGCCTGTTTAGGGATGCTGTTCTTATCGCAGGGTGCAAACTTGAGCAAATAAACCCTCATTATGTGCACTTGAGAATCTTTTGAAGCTGTCCCGTTGCGGTAGCCCGCAAATTTTTATGCTTTTATGGTGGCTCAGACCAACTTGGCTGAACTATAATAAAAATTTTCTTCAACCTAATTCTATTTTTTTTATTGAATATTGATATGTAAACTCTACAAAATATACTTACATTTGAGATAAGATAAGATAAAATAATTTTACATATGCATGATAATATAAGATATTTTTTTATTAGAAATATAATTTCGCATTATAACTTGTACTAGCCTTGAAGAGAAGACACTAATACTACTTTATAATGAAGTTTATGGTGTTGATATTACTGCTTTTTGCTCCAGGGGCGCATTTCCAAGAAAGTAAGTTTTTATAAAAAATGTTACATCTAATTTCTAGCCACAATGATTATTTAAAATTTATTAGAACGCTACTACTGGCAAGACTACACAGGAGAAATCCCCAACAACGCCCTTGAAGGCGGATACGACGCTAACGGTGATAGCATCTTCGTCGGACAAGCAACGAACTCCAAAAATGAAACTCTACCAGTTACTCTCTATCGAAATTCCACGTTTGTGTTTGTCACCGTTCTAAATACACGCGACATCGAGATCGTAAACTCATCCATCAAAGTAAACTATTTTTTTAACAAAGCATGAAACATTTTAGCTTTTTTCCGTAGATTTTATGTGGCGAGAAATTCTTTTCATGGGTTCAAGTTAACTTTGATGATCTTCAAGTGAAGTTGATTGAAACAAATCCGATTATAGGAGGAAATTATGGCGAAGACGGGATTGTTTATATTGGACGAGTTTTTTACAAGAACGAGATTGGAATAGGAGCAGTATTAGCATCTCCTATTGGTCATGCCGATTTTTATTTTGCTCGTAATGGCCGATCTTACGACTCGGCAGTGTTTGAAGTTATGGTGTTCCAAAGAGCGGGGCGTAAAAAGCGACCTCCGTTCCGTCGAGGACACCCAAAAAGGCATAATTAGAAGAGAAAAACCACATCAAATTTTTGAAACTGTTCTTTGTAAAACGACAATAAAACAATATTTTAAGAACCAGTATACGAAAGCGCTTCCACCATTTGTACCAAAAGAGTTAACTCTTCATTTGATCATTGTATACAACAGAACTGGTGATTAAGTGATAACCTTTAACTCCTCGAATCCGAAGCAACTGTTTTTATTTGTGAACAGTTTGGTGCTAGACCGTCTTCTTAAATGAAGTTATTTATTACAATAATTTTAACAGTTGTGGCTTCAGCAGCTCTCGCCATTGACGATGGTAACTTCTCACTCTCAAACCACCTAAATAAACGTCTTCGCCTGTTTTAGGCTACTACTGGCGCGACTACACATCGAATAACATTCCAATGGACGCTTTTATCGCTGGAACTGATCGTAATGGCGACAACATCTACATAGGTCAAGTTGACTTGCAAGCAGGTGGTGGAGGACTCGTACCAGCACAGATAAATCCGAAGAAATCTCACGTTTATGCGGAACTTATCGGGCCTAAACGCGTCGACAAAAACATTAAAGTACGGGTCTTCTTTAGTTTCATACGCAAAATAACTGTTTCTTTCAGATTCTATGTGGTAATCAGGACGAGTTTGAGTGGTCACCAACAAGTTACGCGTCTCTGGAAGACGATGTAAGAGGAAAATTTGTTGTTTTCGGCGGCCATGAAGTAACTTGGGGAAATTATTTGATCGGACGGGTTAAAACTGAGAAAGGATATCACGTGGGGAAAATTATCGTCGTGGGTTGGGACGGAAAACCTGCTTTTTACATCATTGACAAGGACAACAGAGGAAAAAAAATGGAAACTGAATTTGAATTTCTCCTCTATAAGAATTCAGAGTCTAGTGTTCAACTTTATTAGAACTGTTTTGTAAATAAAGTCTTTCCAATACAGATGAAAGTGTTTATGCTTTTTATCCCAAGCAACATTTGAAAAACTGAAAATCAAAAATCCAAAACTTTAAACAGTCGTTCGCGATTATTTTGCATTGTACGTCGAATTTAAGTTTTGGAATCTGCGTGAAATTCTGCGTAAAATGAGATAAAAAAATATTGGGCTCTAAACATTTGAAAAACTGATAATCAAATACCCAAAATTCGAAACAGCTATAACTCGGTTATTTTTTGCTGTACGTCGATTCTAAACCTAGCTTTGGAATTTGCGTGATATTCTGCGTAAAATGAGGCCTAACAATGCAAGTTTGCTCGAAAAATAAGCGAGAGATCGACCTCAGACATTCAACGTAGTTTTAGTAGTGTATTTTTTTCGGAAAACTTTTAAGTACAAAAATTTAAGTACTACTTCTTAGCTAAAAAATTGCAAGAAAAACGATGGCAAAAACCGTTTCTTTCGATCTGTCGTAGTTTTGAGATATTAAGCACAAATTGTTTAGAACCTTCAAAAATTTGGCCCTCTGGCAATAACTTAAAAATTCAAACCACGAACTTAGTTATTTGTTGACGTACGTTAAAAAAATTTTTGGTTTTGGAATCAATGTGACATTCCACGTAAAATGAGCCCAAATATGTTGAGTTTGCTTCAAATGAACTAGAACAACCCAAGTTTGCTCCAAAAATAACCTGCAGTTATCCAAATTTTATTTGAAAATTGAGAGAAATGGCATTCTTATGGTCAATGAGTCTTATGAGTGTGTGATGGCTACGTGTCGAAAATAAAATATATGTACAGGCTGTCTAAATTGTTTGCATTAACATAAATAACGTCAACTCTCTATTATGAAGCCTGGAAACAGGAGAGTAATCTAGGTCACGAGATTGGTGGCAAAAAGCGTCGCGAGCTGATGGACCGCTGCGCGGTAGCTACTGCGCAGCTTTTAAAACTGCAGAGCCCGGCAAGCTCGCGACGATTTCTGACTCGCGTTTTTCGACGCACGGCATACAAGATTGACCTCGTGTATACATATCTCCTTGCTCTCTATGTAGTAACCATCTCGTTAACTGTCACGTTTTTAATATTTTGTTTTTACCAACTTTGGCAATCTTGATGTTTTGAGAATAAATTTAATTTAACTTTCAAATCTAGCACAGTTTCTCACTTAGGAGTTTTTGGCTGTTTTCTGTTGGAGACATTGCTGTTTAGTTTGACTGCCTTGATACTGCGCCAAATTGAAACTATACCTACTTTTTTTGAAAACTTAAAGTTCAAGTTAACTTTGCTGATATTCAAGTGAAGTTGATAGGATCAAATCCAATTATTGGAGAAAATTTTGGCAAAGACTGGATCGTTTATATTGAACGAGTTTTTTAGAAGAAGGAAATTGGAATAGAACCAGTATTAGCATCTCCTGTTGGTCATGCTGATTTTCGTTTTGCGCGTAAAGGCGATTCTAACTTCTCGGCGGTGTTTGAAATTATGCTGTTTAAAAGACCTTTGCGTTTAAGGAGACTTAACCCTCGAAAACCCGCAAGAATCAATAATTAGAAGTATACGACAAAAATAATTTATTGTTTAAAATTGTAGTGTTTAGAGCATCAAATATAACGACCTGAATTACTGGTTGCAGTTTTTTTACATTGAATTAAATAAAAATAAATGTTCGATGGTCAAGGTTTTGAAGAACTGACAATCTTTATATGAACTGATTTTAACGGTGTTGACCCGGCGCATCCACCAATTTACCCAAAATCTATTGATTAATTTATAACAAATCCTAAAAAATCAATGTAAAAAATCAAGTCGTAAACAGCATTTAAATAGATTTATGAATTCTTAGAAATTTATTTGCGTACGCATGATAAGATAACTTAATTTTATTTAGGAAACAATTTCAGTTAAAAACTTGAAGAGAAGAGTTTTGCAGTATTCTAAAATGAAGCTTTTAGTGTTAGTACTAATGCTTTTTGCTCCAGGAGCGCATTTTCAAGAAAGTAAGTTAATATTTAAGAGACTAAACTCCAAATTCCTTCCACGGTAATCAATTAAATTTCTTAAGAACGCTATTACTGGCAAGACTACACCGGAGAAATCCCCGAAAACGCTCTCGAAGGCGGCTACACCGCCAACGGTAGCAGCATCTACATCGGACAAGTAACAACCTGCACGAACGAAACAGTACCAGTTACTCTCCATGCTAATTCCACATCTGTCCAGGCCGTTTCTCTCAATAAAATGACCATAGAAGCCGTAAACTCGTCCATTAAAGTATGCAATTTGTAACGCAGAATCAAACTTTTTAGCTTTTTTTGCAGATTTTATGTGGCGATTATGATTCAGTGAACTGGCAGCGAGCAAATTTTGACAATCTTCAGGTGCAATTAATTGGATCGAACCCAATAATTGGTGGAGGAAGTGGCGAAGATGATATTGTCTACATCGGACGCGTTTTTTACAAGAACGCAATTAGAATAGGACCAGTGCCATCATCCATACCAGCGTATTTCTCTTTTGCTCACAATAAAAATGTTTATAGCTCTGGGCTCTATGAAGTTATGGTGTTCCAAAGAGAGGGGCGTAAAAAGCGGCCTCCCTTCCGTCGAGGACACCCAAAAAGGCATAACTAGAAGAGAAAAACCACATCAAATTTTTGAAACTGTTCTTTGTAAAACGACAATAAAACAACATTTTAAGAATCATTATTCGAAAGTGCTTCTATCATTGTACCAGAAGAGTTAACTCTTCATTTGATTATTGTATAAAGCAGAGCTGGTGATTAAGTGATAACCTATAACTTCTATAATCCGAAACAACAGTTTTTATATGTGATCAGTTTGCTGCGAGACCATTTTCTTAAATGAAGTTTTACATTACAATCATTTTAACGGCTGTGGCTTCAGCAGCTCTCGCTATTGATGATGGTAACTCCTCTCTCCCAAACCACCGAAACTGAACTTCTTCGTCTATTTTAGGCTACTACTGGCGCGACTACATGCCCAATAACATTCCAACGGACGCTTTTATCGCTGGAACTGACCGTAATGGCGACAACATCTACATAGGCCAAGTCGACCTGCAAGCAGGTGGTGGAGGACTCGTACCGGCACAGATAAATCCGAAGAAATCTCACGTTTACGCGGAACTAAACGGGCCTAAACGTGTCGACAAAGACATTAAAGTACGTGTGTTTAGTTTCGTACACAAAATAAACAGTTTTTTTCAGATTCTGTGTGGTAATCAGGACGCGTTTGACTGGTCACCAACAAGTTACGCGTCCCTGGAAGACGATGTAAGGGGAAAATTTGTTGTTTTCGGCGGTCATGAAGTAGTTTGGGGGAATTATTTGATCGGACGGGTGAAAACTGAGGGAGGACATCGCGTGGGGAAAATTATCGTTGTTGATGCACACGGAAACCCTCTTTTTAACATCATTGACAAGGACAACAGGGGAAAAAAAGTGGAAACTGAGTTTGAATTTCTCTTCTACAAAAAATCAGAGCATAGTCTTTATTTTTGTTAAAATTGTTTTGTAAATAAAGTCTTTCCGATAGCAGATAAAAGTGTTTATGCTTTTTATCACAAACAGTGCGCAAATAAACCAGTCAGACAAGTGTCATCATACGAAGAAGTTCAAAAAATGCGACTCTTCGTCACCATATTGGTGACCATTGTGCCAGGGGTGTACTTGCAAGAGGGGTACTATTGGAGGGAGTACAGGGGTACCATCCCATCGGACGCTTTCGCCGCCGGTACCAACCTAAAGGGCGAAAATATCTACATAGGGCAAGTCTTCGAAACTCACACCACTGGAGGGTTGGTACCCGTGCAAATTAACGAAGGAAGTAGAAATGTTTACGCTGAAATGGACGGAGCGCGTCTTCATAAAAAAAACATTAAAGTTGAGTCTCGTCATGTTTGTACCTTTTTTTATTAGTTTTTGTAGATTCTTTGTGGGAACCAAGAGCTGTTTAGTTGGGTCCCATCGAGTCATGCGACTATAAAAGAAGATTTGAAAGGAAAAGATTTGGTTATTGGTGGTCATGAGAACAACTGGGGGAATTATTTGATTGGACGGGTGAAAATTGGAGGTGAAGATCGGATAGGAAAACTTCTGGCGGTTGGTTGGGCCAATCAGCCTGGGTTCCATTTCATTAATAAAGAGAATAAAAATCAAAGTGTGAAGAAAGATTATGAGTTCTTGGTGTATGAGGAGTCGGATGTTGGTATTAACCCCAGGATAAAAGTGTGATTTTTAAAGAAATAAAAGTAACTTTTGGTTTTGATTCAAATTTGCCGTCTTATTAAAGTTAACCCATGACATTTGTGATAACCAGGGTCACCGATTACTTTATACGTCATTTTTCCTGCAGAGAATTTACTGATTTACAAAGAAGCAATTTTTAGAAATAAACAGTATTTAAAAGGGATAAGTTAGATACTTGTAATGGAGGATTGTCAATTTTTATTAATAGATGGACCCACAAGCAACTGACAAGATTTTTAGTCATTGCAAAATACAGTCGCGGCCAAAATAAAGTGGTACAGCAGTTGAACGACATTGTAATCCAAAAATTAAACTTTGAACTACTAATAACTACGTTATCAAAACTGCCGATAATAGACACGTAAAAATTATAATTAACCTACAAGGGGTGATCTGTACCTACAATGTAAATATGTTTTGTACATTACGGACGCATTTTAAAATAAAAGAAAGTTTAAAACTCTCTCGAACATTATACATACATCCCTGTCATGTTTTCCTTTTGTTTTATTAATGTCATTATTACGTCAACAATAATAATTATCATTATGCCTACTTTGAAAGCCTTTTTTACACAGCTTAATTTGTAAAAAAAACGTGGTATGAGACTTGTACTATTTCGGCCAAAAGTCTTCAGTCGTCATTTCTATTAGTTAAAAAAAACTTGCTTTAAATCAAGGATTAGCGTTAATGTTAAAAAATGACAGCTTGACATTACATTGTTTGTCTCCTATTGGTAATTGTAAGAAAGTCTGCTGTCTTTAAGAGGTTGTCTTAAAGAACGATTATCTACCAAACATATCAAAAAGTATTGACAGTTTTAGTTTAAAATTCATGTTGGCAACATTGGCAATCGTTATGAATGAGTAAAAATTAGGAAAACTAATTAGGTTTGTTTACTTAATTTTGTGACAATTTCCTAAATGTGACAGTTCTTGTTTGACATTTGGCAAAAATTGCAAAACTTGAAAAAAAAATCAACGTTGTGTAACTTGCTATGTTGAACGACCAATCACAAACCCGCATTTCAAATTTGGTGGTTACAACAATTCTCTGCAGGAAAAATGACGTTTAGTGATCTTTCTTTTACAGGACTATATAAGGCGCGAAATTTTGAAATTTAAAATTTATGCTAGCAAAATATCGAATATTCAAAACCCTATAATTTCAGCTACGTATGACAAATTCTGAAAATGGTTGATACACCGGAATAGATAAAATATGATATTATGGGTCCGTTTGTCTACACACATTTAGATCCACTGCACAGATATTGCGTGTTTTGTCCTAAAACCGCATATTAATTAATATTAACTAGAAATCTCGTTTTGTTATCAGCATGGTCACAACATCCATCCAACCTCAAAACTTCATTAGTCCAATTATGAAGCCTCTAAAATTCGTTTTCGCTGCAACTGTGCTAACTTGCGCATTTTCGGCTTTTGTACTCTCAAAAATGTCAAAATATAAACTCTACAGCTCGTTTTTTAGATAAAAAAGAGATATGAATATGAAATCGAAAATATAGAAGTTTGCCCCAACAACGATGAACTCCAAGTCCCCATTAAAAACCTGAAATTCGTCCGATACAACCGAACTAACAAAGCCTTGAGTTTCGACTTTTCCGTTCCTGTAGCAATAGACGAAAAAATTGCCGGAGCTATTAAAGTTGAACGATGGGGCAATGGTGGGTGGATTAGTATGCCGTTTATGGGGCTCCAGAAAAATATTTGTCGATTTATGGTGAAGAATTTCAGGAGTTATTGGGTGGATTTGTATGAGAAAGCTGGAGTGGCTCATCCCGATCAGTGTCCGGTTCCACCTGTTAGTAACAAAATAATAAATTCTGAAGAATAATTAGAAAAATTGTTTTAGGGTAACTATTCGGTTAAAAACTACGTGATGAATACTACTCAGGCAAATGTTCCATTTTTTACTGGGAGATTTAGGTTTAAAACCACTTTGAGAGACATTGAGATGAATGAGGACGGATTTTGTATGATTGTTATCATAAAAGTGTCAGAACTTGTCTAATAATAAACCTAGAGAATAAATCAGTTTATTGATATTTGTTTCATTTTTTATTTGTGTGACTAAAGACAGTCAGAGGCTATATTGCTGCAAGAATAGCTCGCTTTGCTCGCCGACAAGCTCCATTGAACGCTACAACCAATAGAGCAAGTTTTCTAGATGTGAACTCACAATTTGGTAATTTGTTTATCACTACATCTTCATTTTTAGATCCGCAGCATTGATAACATTAAAGCTACAACAACAATATTAATAGAAACAACATTAATATTAACTACCAATTTCATTCTGTTATCAAATGTCGCATTGTTAGCATCACGTGTAATTATGAAGCCGCTGGCATTCGTTTTCGCAGCCGTTATAACCTGCGCCTTTTCGGGTTTTGTAAGTTTACACTTCACCCCTAAATTCAACCCTTGAGTTTCTTTCTAGACTAAAAAAGAGTACATTTTTGAGATTGAAACCGTGGAAGTTTGCCCCAACAACAACAGACTCGAGAATCCCTTAAGAAACTTAAAATTCGTTCGCTACAATCGCACCAGCAAAGCTTTGAGTTATGACTTCACGTTTTCACGACCTGTGGATGAAAATGTCGCCGGTTCTATGAGTGTGGAGAAATGGGGTGATGGGGGATGGAGTTCCATACCGTTTTTGGGATATCAGAAAAACTTTTGTAAATTTATGGTGAAAAATTTCAATAGTTATTGGGTGCCGATTTATGAGAATGCAGGGATGCCTCATCCTGATCGGTGTCCTCTTCCTGCTGTTCGTAGGTAATTTTAATGGTGTCACAGAAATAAGACGTTTGTTTAAGGGGAATTATTCCATTAAAAACTTTAGGATTGATACCACTGATGGGCACTTTCCGTTTTTTAATGGGAGATTTCGGTTTACAACCACTATGAAGGATGTTAAGGCAAATGTCGATATATTTTGTTTGGTGGTCATCCTAAAACTGTCAGAACTTGTTTGAGAAGTTTGTTTTCAGCTGGTTTTTATGTAAGAAATAAAGCATCTTTTGAAAAATTATTTCAATGTTCTCTCTGCAGCAAAGCGCTAACTTTTTTTAACTCCTGCAATATCAAATTAATCTACATAAAAGTAATTTTTTTTTAAATTTGTGTTATTTGGTCTATACCAGAGCTCATTACTATCGGTCCAATCAGTAAAAAGTTAAGTTGGCAGCAGCCCCTAGCAGTTTTCATCGGTAACAATTGGCAGTAAGAGCGTTTGACCTTGACGCAATTGTAGCATGCGTAGAAGCTAATCAACTTGCACAATATTCCCAAAACTTGTTAAATCTCTATTAAAAACTTCCTGTTGCAACAAATGTTTAATTAGTTATTGATTAATACATTCAACTTTGACAACGTGTTTACCTCAAAAATCGTTATATTCAATTTTCCCCCAATTTTCTCCCTAAAGATTTAAAAGCCTGATTTACACCTAAGAATTTTCGAAAATTTACACAGGAGAATGGACTGATAGTAATGAGCTGGACTTTATAATTTTACAATTTGGCACTGCAAATAAGCAAGTCTAAATTAGTAACGTCCACAAATTTTATTGCTGTTTTCAAATTTCATTGCTATGGCGCTAAAATTCACTTTGGAACAATTTTCTATTCTCTTAATTTTTGTCAAAAGTCCACACATTAGAAGACGAAATTGCATTAAAATCTCACGATTAATTAAACTCTTGCAAATTGCAAAAATCTCCTTGACATTTGTGACAATAGAACTGTCAAATTATTAATGTTTTGAGTAAACGCAGCCTGCCATTCCTTGATTCGACAAATTCAAATCGGTTTTTGTTCATATGGGCGAAGTTACAAAATTACATAAAAAACGACATTACAGGCTATTTTTCCCGCAAAGATTTTTTGTAGGCGCCAAATTTAAAATGCTGTTCTGTGATTGGTTGTTCGACAGAGCTAGTTATACAACACAACTCTAGCAGTTCTTGCGAAATAAACTTGTTTTTGTTATCTTCAGTGCACATTAACAAGTATATTATTAGACTTTATGTTTTTTATCATTACGCAGGTGTTATGGAAATAGGTTTATTAAAATGCGATTTCAAAAAAAAAATATTAAGAAAAGTTGTTGAGTTCTTAACCCAGTTTAATTTTGTGTACTTATTTCTATTACACCCTGTATTTTGCAATTATTGAAAAACTTTCAGTCAGTTGCTTGTGAAACCATCTATTATTCAAAATTGGCATTATTCATTACAGGTATCTAAGTTAGCCTTTTCAAATCCTGTTGATTTCTAAAATAATTGGTCTTTTGGAAATCAGTCAATTCTTGAGGAAAAATGTCTTTTGGAGCTGAGACATATTATCTCGTTGTTCTCTCTCTTTACAATAATGATTGTAATCCCTCTAATAAAGAGAGAGACTGTAACGTATGTTTGAGATTAACACATGAATTGATCATATAATTACTACTAAAATTATCGTTATTTCTTTTGTAACGACAAAAATAATTTTTGCATAATTTATTATTGAACTGTGTGAACTTTTGAATTAACTTTGAAACACTAATGATTAGTCAATACTTTTGTCCTTTTATATTACGTGTACTTTAAATTATATGCTTGCTAGTGTCGGACGTTGACGATTTCCGCTGTGAAGTACTTTTACAAACCGCACTAAAAATGACTTTATACAATTGGCTTACTTTTTGGGTTTTAAAAGTTATCAAGCAAGGCCGGCAATGATTTTAGTTAAATTTCTT
The DNA here is from genome assembly GCA_029298725.1 of Gnatocerus cornutus. Taxonomy (NCBI): domain Eukaryota; kingdom Metazoa; phylum Arthropoda; class Insecta; order Coleoptera; family Tenebrionidae; genus Gnatocerus; species Gnatocerus cornutus. Next base: position 33,141,542 of record CM055509.1, on the reverse strand, counting down.
CTATGCTTTCACTTGTTGATTTTATCTCTTTACATATTTTTCTTTATTGCACATCTCACTGATATTCGTTTTATCAAGTACGGGTGTTACTTCTTGCAAACACTTTGGGTAAGTAATCGATATGATTGCATGTCTTATTTACAATTTATCTCACACAGAGCGTACTCTGCTTATCTATGGTGATCTATCAACCTTATATTTTAGACAAATTATTGAATGTTATGGAATATTGGTCGTTCGACCGTTTTGATGACAAAATAAGATCAAAAATAAGAAAAGAAGCACGAATTATTCAGAACAGCACATCTTTTTTTATTGGATTAGGATTTGCTTGGGCGTCTTTAGTTGCTTTTCCGGATAAAAGTGATGCAGAAACGAATTTACCTGTTTTACTTCTTCAAAGATTGTTTCCTGAAAATTACGTTTTACCTACAATCTTCTTTAAATTGGCATTTGCGGTGACTATATTTCCTTGAAATTTCCTGGTTGTACTCTTATATTCGGACTACACCAAGTCAGATTTCAGATATATCTTTTTGAGGATCTTATACAAAAAATATCCTGCGATTATAACCATGAAGATAAATATTTAATTTGGGATAAAATGTACCAAGAAACTATTGAGCTTCGACTCAAATTTCTGACGAAGCGGCATTCTGAATTTTTGAGGTAAACAGTTTCGTTAATCTAATTAAAACAACTTGCGATTAAAGAATTATAAGTAATGTATCAAAAAGGATAAACAACTGGATTGTTATGTACAGTATTGGTGGAATTGCAGTGGGTTTGGCCAATGCCTTGGTTTTTTTTCAGGTAAGAATTTCAATTTTAATCTGAATTCTGGACTTAAATTATTAGATTTCTACAGAATCGTCCACAATAGAAATTTGCCGCAGCACTTTTTATATAACTTCGTCATTCACTTTGTAAGAATAATCGCTGCAGGACAAACTTTGAAAAATGAGGAAAGGGATGGACCTTTAAACCGCTGATTAACGGACAAGAATTATTTTTCTAGGTTCGAAATATATTTTTCTTGTTTTACCAATCAAATTGGTATTCGTGGAATACTGGAAATAGACGGATAATTCTAAATGTCATGACTAACAGCGTTCGAACTCGAAAGGTTGAGTTTACCCAAAATATTGCCATTAATAATAGATTGGGAATGGCTGTAAGTTACAAACTTTATGTGCTTATAAAGGGTAGATTCTTAGGGGTCAATTTCAAGTTATTTAGCGACGTCGCTAAAGGTGTTTGCGAAGTAGCAACGCCACTCACATCACGGCTACCTTAGCAACGTCGCTAAATAGCGACCAAATTGACCCCTTGTTTTGTATTTTTAGATCTGCAAAGCTGTTTATTCAGGGGTCTCTGTTTACATTAATTCAAAATAAATTTATTTTATGGAGCATTTAGTGGAATATCCGTATTATTTTACGCACGGAAATGTGCACGAAGCTTACAAAAAAAACTAACTTTAATACATATAATATTATAAATAATATATAACATTGTGTATGTCTTCTTAATTATGCAACTGCACTTTCTTTTGAAGACAAAATAAAAGAAAACAAAATTCTAAATCTTCTAAAGTTCTATAGTTATATTTAACAAACTGTTAAGAGTGATTTGATAGCACTACTAGTTTCCAGCAGTTTTGTGCGAGATTGATTTCTAATAGATCTTATAATGCTGATTTTACTTCTGCGTTTTATTTTATTTTATTACACCAAAATTTTCACATAACGAAAAACTAGAAAAAAATCTTAAATTTTATTGATTGATGTTAATATTACTAGTTAAAAACTCATTTTTTTATTTATATTTGAAAAAATAAATTATAAAATTTGTTTTTTTAATCTATAATTTGATAATTTAGCATTAATAATAAGTAATTCTAAATTAGTTACGTCCAAAAATTTCATTGTTTTGGCACTAAAAGTGACAGAGTTACACATTTTTTTAATAAAATAAGCATTTTTGTTCATCTTAAAAATATATTTTGTTTTAATTTGTCTTTTTTAGTCTATAATTTTACAATTTAGCGCGGACAATTAGCAAGTCTAAATTAGTAACGTCTCCGAATTTTATTTCTTTGGCGCTAGAACTGACAGAGTTATACAATTTTTAATAAAATACAGGGTGAATTTTTATCTATGAACCAATTTCAAAAATTTTAAAAACAAATTAAATGTTTTTTTTTTACTATTTATAAACTGATGATTTTAGAATTTTTCTAGATGTCTTAGTATCTTTTGGGCGATATTCAACTTTCTTATTGTAAATTGGCATCCATATATTTTTTTCGGTTTTTCTTTAAAATAAAAAAAATTCAAATTTGTTTTTTTGGTCTATAATTTTACAATTTAGCACAAATAATTAGCAAGTCTAAATTGGTAACGTCCATAAATTTTACTGCTTTGGTGCTAAAATTGACAGAATAACACGATCTGTAATAAAATAAGTTTTTTTTAGTTCATCTTTAAAATAAAAAAATTGAAATTTGTCTTTTTCGATGTACAATTTTAAAATTTAGCACAGATAATTAGCAAGTCGAAATTAGTAATGTGTTAAATATCACTGCTTTAGTCCTAAAATTGACAGAGTTACAGGATTTTTTACAAAAAAGTCTTTATTTAGTTTAGTATTTTTTGTTTATCATTCAAATAAAAAATTCTAAAATTTGTCGCTTCTGCTCTAAAATTTTGAAATTTAGCGCAGTTAATAACTGAGAATAATTTAGTAACTTCTTTAAATTTGACTTCTGCAGCGTTAAAATTATTAGAGTTACAGCTCTTAAAAATGTTTTTCAGAAGATTAATTACTTGAATTTGTTTAACAATTTAATTATTCTTTATTCAGATTAAATCAATTACATGTGACTTCTCAATTATTTCTAAACATTTTAATAAAGTGAGAACGTACAGAAACACAGGGTGAACATTAAAAAAGCAGTCAGACCTTGACAATAAAATTTTAGTATTTTTGATTTATTGATCGAGACCTGACTTATCGTGATGTTATTTCATAAGTGTTGTTTTCCAATTATTTTATCAGTGCTACCACAATATAAAACAACATTTCCAACATTTCGTACAATTTCTAGTTTACAGGGTACAAATTTACCCCGGCGCATCCACCATTTATACAAGTTTCAAAACTTTTTTGTTCTTTTAACTAACAAAAAGTGTTTTTACTATTACGTTTTTTTATGTGTGTTAATACTTTTCTATTAAATTGTCTGCCATCTTTCTGAACAAAAGCGCGCCTTCTCCATTTACTCCCTCATAATCAGGAACAACGTCTTTAACCCGAAACAACCACTCAGCAACATTTTCATAACTAGAAAGATCAAAATCCATAGCTTCGTACGTGGTTACAGTCGCTAGAATCGATAAATCAGCAAGAGTGAGCTGGCTCCCAGCGACAAACTCTTCGTTTTCCAGAAAACCTTCCAAGAAACTGAAAGCTTCTTTAATTTTATGCATCTTGGCCGCATCAAACTCCGCGCCTCCAAACATGACGGGGTACTAGAAAAAACAGTGTTGTCAACCCGTATTAATATCAACAATAACACACGTAATAGTCTGCGAATCTGCCGTACAAAGTCCCCACATCAAAGTACAGTCTCTGGTCGACAAGCGCTCTTTGTTTGGGCTCTTTCGGATACAAACCATCGTCTTTACCGTGCTGGTCAGCCAAGTACGTCATGATGGGTCGACTTTCCCATAAAACAAACCCATCGTCCACGAGAGTGGGAATTGTGTGCTGGGAATTGATCTACCAACAAAATCAATAAAAATGTTTTAAAAAGAAACTAATGCGTTTCGTGACGACGTGCATTTTTACCTTGATATATTCTTCCGAGAGATGTTCCCCTTTGAGTAGGTCAGTTAATTTTAGATTGAAATCCACGTCCAGAAGTTTTCCCGCTAAAAGTACGGCCCTGCAGGGAGCACTCTCGGGCATGTAGTAAAGATCAAGCGGCATTTTCAGAAAATCAAGACGGCTGGGATTCGTACAAGCTGTGACACAGCTAATGAGAAATTGGCGTTAGTTTTGAGAACGTGTGTACTTTTATATCTTCGCATGAATGCAGTAATTACACGTGGAGGTTAATTGAAGTGTCACGTGACATTAAAAATGGATTTTAATCTAATAAAATTATGTTGACAGTGCATTTGTTGCTCGGGATATTCGAATTGCAACAAATGCACTTCGACCCGTGACACACTTGATTGTGAAAAAGTAGATTTGAACTTTTGTTTAAATTTAAATATTACAATTTCAATAAATGAAATACAACAATATTAAGCACATAATTAAACAAATAACATTCAGTTGTTAGTGACCTTGAAAATTCAGCATTATCAAATTAAAATTAAAAAAGAAATACGTTCGAACAAATCGTAAAAAGTATACTTAAATAGAAATAATAATTTTAGGAAAATACCAATATAAGACGATCACCGCTATGCTGATTCAACCACACTTTAAAACTGAAGCGTAAATATTGACAGGAAACGGAAATACCTAGTTTGCGGCTGCGGCTGCGGCTTAAAGGTTTCATGAATTTTCATTCTTATTTATTTAACTGTTTCTTGAGTAATCTTAAATCAAGTGTAAGTTTTGTATGTTGGTAAAGCTGTAACCAGTCAATTTTGACAGTCAGGGCTACCAACATACTTACAAATTTTAGGGTCAAATGATGGGCACAGCGATAGTTTGTTTTTGATCTACCACATTCTTTATTAGGTAAAATTTTTCGTTCTTAATAATTTAACTGTTTTTTGAGTAATCTTAAATCAAGTTTAAGTTTTATGTTGGTAATGCTGTAAGCGGTCAATTTTGACAGTCAAAACTACCGACATACTTAAAAACTTTAGGTCCAAATAATGAACACAGCGGTAGTTTGTTTTTGATCTACAACATTCTAAAACTTTTATTCATAATAATTTAACCGTTTGTTGAGTGGTCTTAAATCAAATGTAGATAAGTTTTAATTTGGTAATGCGTAATCGGTTAATTTTAACAGTCAGGACTACATACTTAAAAATTTTAGGACTACATGATGGACACAACGGAAGTTTGTTTTTGATCTGCCACTTTCTTTATTAGGTAAAATTTTCATTCTCAATAATTTAACTGTTTCTTGAGTAATCTTAAATCAAATGTAAGATTTATGTTGGTAATACTGTACCCGGTCAATTTTGACTGTCAGGACTACCAACATACTTAAAACTTTTAGGACCAAATAATGAACCCAGCGGTAGTTGTATGTTGATAACGCTGTAACTGGTCAATTTTGACAGTCAGGACTACCAACATACTTAAAAATTTTAGGGCTATATGATGGACACAGCGGTGGTTTGTTTTTGATCCACCACATTCTTTATGAGGTAAAATGAACGTCAAATAAAAAAAAATTAATAAAAATTATCATTAGCATTATGTTTATTCGCTGTATGTAATCTAATCTTACAAATTGTGTAGTCATTTGTTTATAACAACATTATTAAAAATAGCCATCGCATAATAGCCTCTAAAACTCGCTTATTAGTATTCTTGAAAATTTTCTTCCGTAATAATTGCGTGTTTGTTAACGCGACCTTCCACCTCCCCGCCGATAATAATAAGTACTAGAGTTCCCCATTAATTCGTCAAATGATGGAATGCATCTCTTTTTCATCGTTTTTCTCGTCTACCACATCCTCCTTAAAGGCCACGGAGTAACCAAACAGGTTCTTGTGAGAACCGTGCATCAGTAATCGCGCAAACATCAAAATACCATGATTTAAACAAAAACGCGTCGTGAAAAGTGTCAAAAAATGACTTCAACCGCCGATCTAGTGACCGCGTCGGTCGCCGATCTCCACCCCAAACAAAAGACGTTCAAAACCATGACAAACAAGCAACGCCTTCTTTACATCAAAGAAGTCATCACCGTGGAACCCATTATCGCCGCCTACTTGATGGCATCGATCGTCTGCCAGCCTGCTCTGATCAACCTCGAGTACGAAAAGAGTTGTAAATCGGACTTGAATTTGACTGATGATGTCTGTGAGGTGATTCTTAGCGGGAACAGCGAGAATTTCACGGTGCAGAACGACGAAATCCAGAAGTTGATTGGGGATATGCATTCATGGCAGTTGCCGCTGCAGAGTGTGATGCCGCTTATCTTGGTGCTTTTCTTAGGGAGTTATAGCGATCGGCATAAAGTGAGGAAGCCCTTTCTGTTGTTGCCCATCTTAGGGGAGTTTTTCGCGGTGGCTGGGTGCATCCTGTGCGTCGTCTTCATGAAAGAGTGGCCGCTGGCGGCGCAAGGAATCGCGCAAACTGTAGTACCGTCGTTCTTCGGGGGACAAACAATGATTATCATGGCTGTCTTCGCATATATCGCTGATGTTAGCAGTGTGGAAATGCGAACTTTACGAGTAGGCGTCGTGCAGATTGTTCTTAATATTTGCACGCCTATTGGACAAGCAGTCAGTGGAATTCTCTTCGAACAAATCGGGTACTATGGAGTACTTTCCATTGCAGTGTTCTGCTATCTTTTCGCGGTTTTTTACTGTATTTTCTGGATCAAAGAACCGAAGAAACCGGAAGTTATGTCAAAAAAATCGTTCATTGCCGATGCGTTCGATCCCAAGCACGCCATCGACACTTTTAATCTCCTCCTGAAGAAGAGTCCGGAGAATAACAGACTTTTCTTAGTGGCAGTGTTGCTTATACTGTTTGTCTACAGCACCGTGGTCGTAGGTTGGTGCAACTGCTTGAAATTTAACATAACAGACATTCAAAAAGCACTATTTTAGGGGAAGGGACCGTGTTCTTCTTGTATGTACAAAAATTCTTCGGATGGACGTACTTAGAACTCAGCTATTTTTTCACAATCAACACTGTGGTGCATCTAGTCGGTAAGAATGTTGGTAAAAAACAGTGTTACCAACCTAATTGTTTTTTAAGGTACCTTGATTGGTGTTCCCTTATTCACCAAGTTTCTGGAAATGGGCGACTTGATGATCATCGTTGCGACCTTCGTCGACAAAATCTTATCAAACATTGTTTTTGGGTTGGCGCAAACAGTCACGATGCTCTACATTGGTATAAAAACCGGTTTCACTTCAAATATCTACAGTGGCAATTTTAGGTCTCGCTGTGAGTATAATCACAGGAATTTCCACTATAGCCATTAGATCGTTGGCCACCAAAATAGTCTCTCCTGATGATTTAGGAAAAGCGCAGTCTTTATTCGGAATATGCGAAGCCATAGGACCGGCCATAGCCGCGCCATTGTACAATAGGCTATATTTGAGCACCACGAATATTCTTCCGGCTGCGTACTTTTACTTCGGCGCTATATTGTATGCCGTTTGCATATTTGTAGTGATGTAAGAAGAATTCTTAAGAGTTGGGTTTTGCTAATCAGTTAATTTCAGGTGGATGTACTTTGCTGATAAAATGAAGAGGAGCAAAGTTGAGGAGCACCCGCCAGAGATCGCCAACGGTAAAGCAGACGAAATTCAAATGACCCACATGTAGAAAAAAACGAATTTTGTTTATGTGAATATTAATGAATAAAAACTAGATTTTTATACCACATGTGTCGTAATGTTTTAATGTGCCGACAACGTTTTTGCAATACCGGAATAGGCGCTTTAGCCACTACTCCGCTCATAACAAACGTGTCCAATCACCACTTTTGCTTTGGTTCACGTGATCACAACGTTTGTTTAGAAACGTCAGTTTGACGTTTACCAATTTTCGTATTTTCTCGCTGTTTTAACACCCCACGATGGAATTTTATTATGAAAACAAGTTACTTTTTACCGCCCCCAACCCCACAACTCTGGAGAAGGCCTCCCGTTTGATCGTAAGTACAATTTTTTCAACGTAACCTCACTTCTAACTGTCATTTTAGCCTTTCACAGATTTCTACCTTTTAAACAACGGGAGAAAAATCTCCGGCAATGTTGCTTGTCGGGGTAAAATTGACATCGTCTTGCGCGTTTCTGGGGGTAAAGGGGGCTTCGGCTCCATGCTCCGAGCAATTGGGGCCCAAATTGAAAAAACCACCAATCGCGAGGCGTGTAGAGACCTCAGTGGCCGCCGTCTTCGAGACATAAACGAAGAACAAAGACTGAAGAAGTGGATAGATGCACAAGCAGAGCGTGAAAAGGAAGCTCTTGAGAAGAAACAGAAGAAGTTGGAGAGACTGGTTGAGCAGCCAAAACACGAGTTTAAAGACGAAGAGTACGACAAATTGAGGTCCGATCTCCCGGAGAAGGTTGAGGACGCGGTTATTCAAGGATTACAAGCGTCGTGCAGTACAAAACGGAAGAGTGACGACGGGAAAAGCGCAGTAAAGAAGAAAAAACCGAAACTGTGGATCGACGACGAGCTCAGCACGTCTGATAGCGACGTGGAGGACGAAGAAACTGTCTCAAATGATAAACAAATTGTAGAAGCTAAGAAATAAAACTTTCATTTGCGTTTACACTTTATTTTTACCTTTTGTTATCAATAACGGCCCCCGCACATTCCTTTGAACGGTGCATAATCTCTTATTGGAATCACAAGTTGATAACATTCAGACGCTACTTTTAAGCCAAGTAAAAAGAAAATTACACTCTTCACCGTTTCTCGGTAGTATTTGTGGTTAAAAACAAGATGTATGTTTTCGAAGACGTAAAAACTTCGTGTTGGACGTGGTAAGGGGGCTTGTTGCTCGTCGAGGACGGGAGCATCGGCGTCTTCTTCCATTTTCTAATTTAACGGCATTTGCTGAAAATTTTTTAATCTCGAACTAGGCATGTCAAAGTTGAAGTTTGGCCAACTTTTAAATTTCCCTCGCTTTTCGGAAAGTGTATATTGTGTAGCGAGTGCGATAAGCGGCATATTAACGACCACGAGGTGCTGATTGTCGCCCACTATTGCGTTACTGCAAGTTTATCAAGTTTGGTGAAAACATAAAAACATTAAAGAAATAATTTGAGATAAAACTTGTTTTTCGGTTTTTAGTTGGACCGTAAAATATAATGAGTTCTTCTAAACACAATCAAACACAAAAAGCAATCATTAGAGATTCCAATTAGTTTTTCCGATACATTTAATAGCTGCATTTGAGCTCACGCCCCATAAAAATTCTTCAATAAAGCAGAATTTATTACTTGAGTTTAACGATAACAAAGGCAAAAATAAACTATCCGTACCTACTCGAAGTAAAAAAACCGCCTACACACATTTTTCTAATAAGTAATGTTGTCCAAAATCCACTTTACATATTTGGAAACCTCGGTGTACACAGCAGGAAGGTCGCTACCACACTCTGAAGCCCCAAAGGAGACGACCCCAAACTGGAAGTACTTCGGAGGCCCGTCAACCGCCGCGGGGGCCATGATAGGACCTCCAGAGTCCCCGCCGCAGGAATCGCGTCCTTTTTCTCCTCCAGCACAAAGTTGGCCTTCTCCAATGGGGGCGAAGCTAGACAACGCGTGTTTGCACTTTTCTAGTGGTACAATGGGCACTCCGACGTGGAGGAGCACCGGACTGGTTTTCGCCGTTGCCGAGTCGATCATACCCCATCCAGCAACATGCATGGTGGAACCGGTCTGGTCCTTCGTGAGAAGCCCTCCGTGGGGGAGGCAAATGGGGGTGGCATAAGCTAGAAAAAACAATCAATTTCTGATTGTAAACACCTAAAAGTACTCACCGGTGATCCTCACTGGCCGATTCAGTCTGATCAGAGCAATGTCGTTCCTCATTTTCGGAGTTTGGTACTTTTCATGAGGGATGATCTTCTCCGCCTGGAAATCTTGCACTCGGGGAGCGCAAACGTTGTTTTGACAGTCAACGGGGCTGTTGGCGTCGTACTCCCCAACTCGGACGACTGCTCTGAAATGCTCGCGTGGGGAGAAGTCCAAGAGCTTGAGTAACTTACATTTCGTCGCCGTCAAGACCTTTGACACAATGCGCTGCTGTTAGAACATATAAGCTGTTGATGAGGGAGCCCCCACACTTGAAAGTTATCTTTTTATTGCTGAAATATCCAACCCGGTTGTACCCTATTCTAATCATCCAGGGGAATTCCCCGAGGGCTGCTTGTTTTCCGCCGATGATCCTGTCGGATACGCTCTCCCCACAATTTTCATGGTCCAAGAGGTTCCAGTTGGGGTGCGACGTCACGTCGGTAGCCCAAACTGGACAAGAAGTCTTAAATTGTTGGCGATTGGATTTTAAAAAACTTACGGAAACGCAGAGTGTTTAGAAAAAGGACCAGCAGGAGATTTCTCATAGTTAGAAATACAATAGTCGTGATTTGAAAATTTCAAAGCTATTTAACGGAGAACAATATGGTTATAAAATGGACGATAAAATTTTACAATGACAATATTTATTTGTTTAATTATTCTGATTGGTGCGCTCGTTAGAAATGGTTTTTCGAGTCAAGAGGACGTGGGCTTTTATTTTTCAAACAATGAGTTCACAAGCATAATGAGATACAGGTGTTCGTTTAAACCCACAGGAGCTTCTAGAGCGTTTAAAAAACGAGAGATTCCTGGCGAGTAGCATTAGAAACCTCCAGTTCAGAGGAATTAGATCGAAAATGACAGTTAAAAAAAATTATTAAAGTTTTGAAACTTGACAAAAAAAATACCAAGGGCATCCGGAATTAAATAAAAAAAAGTTTTCCTACCTACGTGGGAGCTTCATTCCGTAAAATTGGGGTAAACATCTCCAAAAATTGTTTTCCTCATTTATCTTCTAAACTATTCACTTTAGAGCCAATATAAAAGTAACAAAAAATGTTGGCAATTAAATTTTCTACAAAAAATGTCTTATCTATTTTTTGTGTTTAGCGAATGTTACTTGCCCAAATGCGGCGCGAAGATGAGGATGAGCAGGAGCAGCGTCCTGTATGCGGAGTGTGCGTGTGCTCTAGTCAACAAATTTTAGAAAAAAAATACTGAAAACCTCATATCTGAAGTTGAATGACCTCAAGATTGTGACTTTATAATCCATTTTGTTCTATCACAGGTCAGGACACACATTTGTAAAAAAATGCGAATACACCATGTTTACCTACATTTTTTCCCAATTTTATTTGATCTTTTTTTGAATTTTGTTATTAATACATCATTAAAGAGATAATCAAATAATCTTAAATTAAATAAATAAATTTTACAAGTTCTTGCCAACATATTTATGAAATTAAAAAACAAACTTAAGCTAATATGGTCGCAACATCCGTTTTCCTAGGATTTTTATTCAACTTTGCACAACAAAAATATTGCCTAAAGGTCCAAAATTATAAATCGTACTTTTCAAAAAATCAAAAAAATGTTAAATTGTTTCAAGGGATTTACCGAAACATTTTCCGCAAAAGTTTACACGCATATTTAGATTTTTGAAATAACCAAGCGAACAAAATGAATTTTGTAAATAGAATGTGCTTTCACGATTTCTTGACATTTTCTATTGAAATTAATAAAGTTAAAACAAAAAAAAATAAACTTTTTAATAGATTTTTTTTAAATTTAACATTCAATTTTCTCAAAAAATGTACGATAGATCGATTTATAATTTTAGAGCATTGCTATTAGGCCTCTGAAGAGTATTTCTGTAAATAATTTAATTAAAAAAATAGCATAATGGTTGTTTTGGTTTCAAATTTATTAGTTATTTACGGTTCAAATAAGTTATTTTCCTACGACCCTATATGAAAGTGTAATTTTTCACACAGTTAAATGACTCCGAAAGATGATGTTTTCGTACATCCATTTCCGAAAGTAAAAGTTACTAGTGTGATATGAACATATCCGCACAGACCTGTCAAAATTGACAGTTATTTTCAAATACAAAAGTAACTCTTGAATTTTTGTTTCAAATGTCTAGATGATTCACTATAAAACAACATGCATAATGATAAAAATGAATTGGTTAGGTCTTTTTTGACAAATCAGTTTTGACAGGTCTGTGCGGATATATTCATATCACACTAGTGACTTTTACTTTCGGAAATGGATCTACGAAAACATCAACCATCTAACTATATAGAATACGTCACTTTTATATAAGATCGTAGAAAAATGATATTTAGAATAGATAAGAAATTAACAATTGTCGAAACTTATGGTTTCTTCCTGATGATGAAAGGTCGTAGGAAAAATAGTGTACATAACTCGTCGAAAAGTGTCTTTCTTGCACTCGTGTAATATCACTCGGCTGGCGCCTCGTGCATCTACTTTCACACTCGTGCGAAATTGGTCACTTTCCGTACTTGTTATGTAAATATCTATTTAGATATTACCTACATGCGAGGCTTGAACACATTGTTGAAATAATTTTTTCGATCGATCCATTTAGGAATTAGTAATTTCCTAATGTAGCTTTAATAATTTTCTTTGTATGACAATAAAATATTATTAATGACAATTCTAAAAGCCAAACTCTATGTGGAAACGAATGAGATTCTACAAATGATAAAAAAATGAGATTCCGTCCTTTATAATGATGTATTACAGTAAAAAATCGAAATAAAAGTTTATAAGTTATGCATTAAATTTCTTCTTAAAAGCGAACGATAGTTATTTTCTAAAAAAATTCTGGAAAATCAGTTCACTTTTTCAGTGAGATATTACAAAAAATTGTGATATTGTAGGTATGTTAAGAAAATTAAAAAAACAAATATAAACGAGATGTAAGTAAAATGAAAAAAAGAAAAAAATATTTTTAACCTTAGTCCTGACCTGATAGAATGAAATAAATTTCTAAAATTTGTTGACAGTGAATACTAGACGCGCAAATACCCTCGTGTGGTACATACTCTGCTCCGATTCACCCCTAACTTCGAGCCGTATTTGCGCTAGTTGCATTTGCTGTACGCTAAAAATGAATAGAACATTTTTGTTAGAAAATTTAATTTCAAACATTTTTATTACCTTTATTTTTTCTTTAAAATCAATGGTTTGAAAGATAAAAAAAGAAAACATTTTTTGGGAGTGTTTACCCCAATTTTAAGGTATGAAGCATCCATGAAAACTTTATTTTGTTTAATTCCTGATAACTTAAAGATTCTTTCTGCAAAAGTTTCAAAACTTTAATAATTTGTTAGACTTCAAAACATAATTTCCCTGAACTATTGGTCCAGAACCTAAAAACGAACCAATCCTGGACATGTTGATATTATGATACATATTACATAACACGAGGAATTCGTGCGTAAACACGTTCCAAATTGACCTGCTGATGTCTGGGAAATCCCAGACGCAGCCTTTCTTCGGCGGCTACTACAAGAATGTGCACAATTAGCATAGTAGCAACAACGCTGTGACGTCTTCAGCCGGTCGATATTTCCAGTCGCTGTGATTTCAACAGTGGACTTTCCAAGGCAGGCGAGATAAACACGCATTGGTGCTCTGGAGATCAGTATGGGCCAGTGAGAAGACAAGACAGACTCTTATCAAAACGCGTAAAATGTTGGTGAAAAACGTCGCTTTGTTTTTGTTCTCCGTGCAGATCATTAGAGCAGGTAAGTTTAATTGTACTAATGGTGGCTGATGCATTGAAGATAATTGCTGGACCTTGAGCTGCAACGATAACCTTGTGCAGAGTCAGTGTCATATCGAGGCCTAAATTCAGAATCCCTGAGATTGAAAATACAAAAATACTCATTATTGCTGTATTAGCACTTAGTAATTGGTAAATAGAGGAACAATTTAGGTAAACACGTCACGTTCCGCTGTGTGCTTTTCTTCGGAACTGATTAACTCGTTTTTTCTCTGAATATTTGTGGTTTTTTACATTCAAATCTCCTTTTTCAAGCCGACAACTGTCAAACTCCCAACAGCCGAGAAGGCGAATGTAAGCCAATCAACGACTGCCCCGTGCTTTACAAGCTCTTAGAGCGCCGCCCCATTTCCAGTAGCAACGCCGACTACTTGCGTAGATCTCAATGCGGCTTCGTAGGTGCCTACCCTAAAGTCTGTTGTCCAATCGGATCAGACGCCCCGCCCACAAACCGACCCCCGGTGGTGGAAGGCCCCACAGAATCCACAAGTATACGCTCCTCCCCGTTTAGCCCTAAACACCCACAAACTGTTTCTAGATGTGGAGCCTGTCAACAGCAACCACTTACCAAGCACTGACGAGTGCGGGATCAACACCCAGAGCAGAATCTATGGAGGAGAAAAAACAGATCTAGATGAGTTTCCGTGGATGGCCTTGTTAGAATACGAAAAACGTGAGTTCGGTTTGATTATAACTCAATAATTGAAGCCCCCTTGCAGCTGGAGGAAGTCGTGGGTTCTACTGCGGTGGTGTTTTGATAAGTAAGCGGTACGTGTTGACAGCGGCGCATTGTTTGAAAGGAAAGGATCTTCCGAAGACCTGGAAACTGTGAGTTGTCTTAAAGACGAATCTTTGTTCTCTACGAAGTTCTAGGGCGAGTGTGCGCTTGGGAGAGTACAACACCGAAACCGAGGAAGACTGCATCACCACTAGCTTCGGCAGAGACTGTGCGCCGCCCCCAATCGACGTCCCGGTCCAAGAACTCATCGCCCACGAGCAATACAACCCCAATGATGCCAACCAATACCACGATATCGCTCTCATTCGACTCCGGCGCACCGTCAAATTCTCCGATTTCATTAAACCCATCTGCCTACCCACCACCACTGAAGAACTCAGCAAATCTTACATCGGCCAGAAGCTTTTTGTTGCCGGATGGGGAAAAACCGAATCGCGCTCAGATAGCGATATCAAACTGAAAGTTCAAGTACGTTGCCACTAAGAAACTGTCAGAGATTACAATTTTTTTTGCAGGTTCCTGTAAAGCAGTTGCAACAGTGCAGGACAACTTACAGTACTGCCAACGTGAATTTGGGCGAGGGTCAGTTATGCGCCGGTGGAGAAAGAGGGAAAGATTCTTGTCGTGGAGACAGTGGGGGTCCGTTGATGACCGTCAGCTTTGATAAGAACAAGGATGTGCATTGGTACGCTGCGGGGGTGGTTTCGTTTGGGCCTTCTCCATGCGGAATGGAAAATTGGCCGGGGGTTTATACCAAAGTTTCGAAGTATGTTTCATGGGTTGTGAACAATCTGAAGGCATGAGTTTAAGACTTGGATTTAGGTTTAAGAGATATTTTATGCGTAATTTTGTATCTAAGGATTGTAGTTGTACTGATTTACAAATAAAGTTTTGCGAAACGGAATTGATTTTCTTTCTCCAATTGGCAAAAAGGGTTACCAATTGTACAAAAACTAATCAAATCTGAGTGAGAAATTGACCTATTTTAAAAGAACTTTCCGAAGAGGCCGAAAGACAACTTGGGCGTCCAATTAGCTGCTGACCCAGTATATATCTAGATATATACTGTTAGCACCGCCCCCTTTACAAAAGTGGTTGTATTTTTTATACTTAATTATGATTCTGAAGGTTGCGAATGCAAACCTGTATTACTCTGACTGGTGGCCAAACAATGTTACCAACTACGAAAATAAAAGAAGGTAATATAGGTACCCTCTATCCAAGCCCTATCTCTTCTATTAGCATTAGGAATTTACAATAATCAACCAGAAAAAGTGGCCTCCGACGTGACGTCGTCGACATCGGCATACTACCGGATTTCCCGAAGAGGTCGAGTTACATTAACACATCTCAGTTCTTGTTGCACATCAGTTGGATAAGCTTTCCGAATTATCTTAACATGTTCGTGACAAAACTGGTTTGTCTCTTCGTGTGCGTAAAGATAATAACAGCAGGTAAGAATTAAATGTACACAAAAGATATCCACTGAAAATATAGTCGAGATGATAACCTTCTGCGAGATCAGGGTCAAATTTTATTCATCAAAACAAAGATTGTTGGATTTAGGAAACAAATAATAAATAGAAAAACGCTCTTTTCGTCTAAAGGTGACCTTTGCCAGACCCCCAACAGCCAGAAAGGCGAGTGCAAACCAATCAACGACTGCCCCGCCCTCTTTAAGCTCTTAGAGCACCGCCCCGTGTCCAGTAGTAACGCCAACCACCTCAAAAAATCCCAATGTGGCTTCGCAGGTAGTCGCCCCAAAGTTTGTTGTCCAATCGAATCAGACGCCCCGCCCACTAGTGGATCTAACCCCTTAACCTTAGATACATCAGCTCCGCCCATGAAACCAAGCCCCACAAAATCAACAAGTAAACTCACTCCTACTTTTAGTTCCAAATTTGCACACATTTTTTCTAGTCGGAGACGGTATTTTTGTACCTAGCAGAGAAAAATGTGGTATTGACAACAGCGACAAAATTTATATAGGACACGACGGAGACGCGGATCAGCTCCAATGGATGGCGTTGTTGGAGTACCAAAAACGTGAGATTTGTACTTTTTATATCAAACGGGGATTGAGGTTTTGGTTTCAGCTGGGGGCACACGTGGGTTCCACTGCGGCGGCGTTTTGATAAGCCATCGATACGTATTGACCGCGGCTCACTGTTTGAAAGGAAATGATCTTCCAAAGACGTGGAACCTGTAATTTCGTCTTTTACGTGTGTTTTATTGTAACTTTCATTTTCTACAGAACGAGTGTGCGCTTGGGCGAATACGACCTCAAATCCAAAGTGGACTGTTACAGTTACGGAAGCGATTGTAAGGCACCCCCAATCGACGTTTCTATTCAAGAACAAATCCTCCATGAAGAATACAACCGCAATGATGTGAACCGGCACCACGACATCGCTTTACTTCGTCTAGAGCGAAATGTTGAATTCAGCGATGACATCAAACCCATTTGTCTACACACCACCGCTGAAGAACTAAGCAAATCTTACGTAGAGCAAAGAGTTTTTATTGCCGGATGGGGAAAAACAGCAACACAGTCTTACAACGAAGTTAGACGTCTAGTTCCAGTAAGTAAGATAATTGAAACTTCAAAGACTATTGTTGGATTGCAGGTTAAAGGAAAAGAGTTGAAAGATTGTAAGTTCGCTTTTAGTGCCATCAATGTGACTCTTGGGGAGGGTCAGTTGTGCGTAGATGGAGAAACAAAGACAGATCTGTGCTCTATAGACGGTGAAGGTCCATTAATGGTCCGCAGCTCCGACAAGGACCATCGAAAAAATTGGTTTGTTGTAGGAATAGTTTCTTTTGCGCCTTCTCCATGCGATGCTGGAAATTCGCGGGGGGTTCACGCCAAAGTCTCGAAGTACACCCCCTGGATTCTAAACAAACTAAAGGCCTAGTTTTGATTAAGTATTATTGTAAAATAAAGAAGTTTTTTATCGAAGCAGTTGTTTTGATTCTGTACAGGGTCCGCCAACACTAGTGTCCCGGGCCAAAATCGCTATTAATTATAAAGCTATAAAATATTTTTTTTTTGTACATGAAGACGAAACTGAGCGCTACAAACTGTTGTAATAAGTTTTACTCTTGTGTTGACCATATGTGAAATAAAGGCAAAAAACTAGGTTTTTCAAAAATAAAAATGGAGAAAATAGTGGAAAACTCAACCTGTCTTGTCTCATTTTTCGTCAAAAGGATGACAATAATATTAAAATTTGAATTAAAATATCTGGTACCGAGATATTAAATATTTCTTAAAATTTAGACAGGTTTATAACAATTGACTCTTCCCCGCAAACTAGTCCTTACTAAGCGATTTATGACGGGTAATATTTTTACCCACAATGGGCTGGATCTTCCATCGGACGGACCGACTGTTTGTTATCAGGTCCCTGGTAATGTCCTAGGTACTTAGGGGCCAGTTTGCGACTTGGAAGCAAGATCATAAATCTTAAAAGGGAGTTAAATAGTATATTAAGTATTAAGAACGGTAAGGACACTTTACCGATCGAAGACAATTGTTTAGAGGAGGAGCGCAGCGACGACTCCAATTATTGTCTGAGATCGGTATTAGTTCTTAACGTTCGTGATGCTTATATTTTTTGCACGATAGACAAATTTTATTTTTATAAAACTAAAAATGTTACAAATAATTGACATTAATTGTTCTTCAAAAATTCCTGAAAAGTCAAAATTTCGATCTGAGAATGGATATAAATCCTTCTTTTTTAATGACTATTTTTAAATTTTTACTTACCGTTCTAGAACGGTACGGTAAGTAAATTTTGTACTTACCGTTTTGTTTATCTTGGTAACCAGTAAATTAACCAGTAAACTCAACTTACTGTTCCAACAGCAGGCGCGGTATAGTTCAGCCAAGATGGTCTGAGCCACCATAAAATCATAAAAATTAGACGGCAACCGTACCAGTTTGCGGTATTTTGTCATTTATGACGAGACATCTGGCCTGTTTAGGGATGCTGTTCTTATCGCAGGGTGCAAACTTGAGCAAATAACCCTAATTATGTGCACTTGAGGATCTTTTGAAGCTGTCCCGTTGCGGTAGCCCGCAAATTTTTATGCTTTTATGGTGGCTCAGACCAACTTGGCTGGCTGAAATATAACTAAGCAAAATTGTTCTATCGTGCAAAAACGATTTTTAAGAATCATTTAATATCTCGGTACCACAAATTTGAATTCACATTTTAATATCATTTTTATCCTTTTGGTGAAAAATAGAACAAGACAGGTTGGGTGCCCCACCATTTTCTTCATTTTTATTTTTGAAAAACGTAGTTTTTAGCGTTTATTTCACATATGGTTAACACAAGAGTAAAATTGATCACATCAGTTTGTAGCGCTCCGTTTCCTCTTCATGTATAAAAAATATATACAGGGTCCGGCAACACTTGTGTCCACCCCCAAAATCGTCTTTAATTTGAAAGTTACAATTTTGAAAATTTGCATACGCCTGTAGTTGACAAAGCTCTAGAAACTGACGCAAAAATTTGTTTTTTATCTCGGTTTGGTTGGCCTCGCGAAGCCTAAAAAGTATAATTTTTAGCGATTTTTCAGTTTTTGAGGAAATATTCGCAATTTTTTTTTTTCAACATAACTGTGATACAAATATCTAAGTTTTTATTTTAAATCTAATGCAAATTGTGTTTAAAATTTGCGAAAAAAACGCTGCTTTATCAAGTTAGTTTTCAAAATTATGACGGCGCAGTGGCAAACTACGTTTACACCAAAATTTCACAAGTCACTTTATTCACTTTTATAAAGGTTAATTTTGATTAACACGGGCATGTTGCACTTTATGGACACTAGAAATCGTTAATTAACATCGACAAAGCAACAATTTCACCAATTAAGACATTTGTTGCAATCTAAAGCGAGCCAAAGGATAGATGTTATTTGTGACACAAGATGTTGACAGATGAGTGTAAACGTAGTTCCCAATTTTGACGTACTGAAATTGGAAAGTAACTTGATAAAACAGCATTTTTTTCTCAAATTTTGAAGACAATTTGCATTGAATCTAAAATAACAGCTGAGACATTTTTAACGCATTTATATTGAAAAAAAAATAAATTAGGGGTTGATATCACAAACCCTCACAATTAACTAAAAATTACATTTTTAAAGCGTAGCGACGCCAAAACTATTAGTGATAAAAAACAAATTTTTGCGTCAGCTTCTAAAGCTTTGTCAACTGTGAGCGTATGCAAATTTTCAAAATTTTATCTTTAAAATTAAGACGATTTTGGGGGTGGACACAAGTGTTGCCGGACCCTGTATATTTTTATAGCTTCATAATTAATAGCGATTTTGGGCCGGGACACTAGTGTTGGCGGACCCTGTGTAAATAATCAAGAATCTGAGGTTTTATTCAGTTCCTTTAAACCAAAATTAACAAATCGATCGATGTAAAAGTGACCTCGGATATGACGCGATCAGTCCTGGACTTCCCGAAGAGATCGAGATATATAAACACATCTCAGTTCTTGTTGAACATCAGTTGGAGCCAGAGCTACTCAAGACAAACTGCACTCCGAATTCACAAAATGTTCGTGATAAAGCTGGTTTGGCTCTTATTAACATGCGTGAAGATAATAACAGCAGGTGAGAGTATGAGATTTAGATGTACCTATATAAAAAAGAACTGCGGAAACTTGATAACCTTTTTAAGGATCAAAGTCAAATTTAATCGATAACAACACTTTTGGTTCTGAAAAATGTCATTTTTTTAAGGTGACCTTTGCCAAACCCCCAACAGCCAAAAAGGCGAGTGCAAACCAATCAACGACTGCCCCGTCCTCTACAAGCTCTTGGAGCACCGCCCCGTTTCCATTAGCAACGCCGACTACTTGAAAAAATCCCAATGTGGCTTCGCAGGCAGTCGCCCCAAAGTTTGTTGTCCAATTGGATCAGACGCTCCGCTCATAAGTGGATCTAGCTCCACAAATTCAAGTATGCCACCTCCTATTTTGAACAATAAACTTCTACGTTGTTTTAGGCGTGGAATCTGAACACAACAAAGTTCTACCAAGTAGAGATGAATGTGGCCTTGACAACAACAGTAAAATCTTTGGGGGAGAAAAAACAGAATTTGACGAGTTTCCATGGATGGCGGTGCTAGCGTACGAAAAACGTAAGTCTCTGGTTTGTGTTGTTGATAACAAATAATTGTTTTGGTTCAGCTGGAGGCACCCGCGGGTTCCACTGTGGCGGCGTTTTGATAACTAAGCGGTACGTTCTGACGGCAGCGCACTGTATAAAAGGGACAGATCTCCCGAAGACATGGAACCTGTAAGTCATGTTTTGCTTGTATTCCCTTTATAGTCTCCACTTTCCGCAGTACCAGTGTACGGTTGGGCGAGTGTGACTTTAAAAGCAACCCTGACTGCACTCCTTACGAATGCGCCGAACCAATAATCGACATTAATATTGAACAACAAATTCCCCATGAACAATACAACCCCAACGACATTAACCGGTACCACGACATCGCTTTACTTCGCCTAATCCGTGATGTCGAGTTCACTGGGTTCATCAGACCCATCTGTCTATACACTACCACTGAAGAACTACGGAAATCTTACATTGGTCTAAAGATTATCATCGCCGGATGGGGGAAAACCGAAACGGGGTCGTTTAGTGATACCAGACTAAAAGCTCGAGTAAGTACGATGAAAGAACTTCCAAAGACTATTTTTTGATTGCAGGTTGAAGGAAAAGAGTTGAAAGAGTGCAAAA
The DNA here is from genome assembly GCA_029298725.1 of Gnatocerus cornutus. Classification (NCBI taxonomy): domain Eukaryota; kingdom Metazoa; phylum Arthropoda; class Insecta; order Coleoptera; family Tenebrionidae; genus Gnatocerus; species Gnatocerus cornutus. Next base: position 33,120,460 of record CM055509.1, on the reverse strand, counting down.
CTACTTCTGGCGACAACGAGGTGGAACTAAAAGAGGGTCAGTTGTGTGTTGGTGGAGAAACAGAGAAAGATTTGTGTCGTGGAGACAGTGGGGGGCCATTAATGACCGTCAGCTTCGATGGCAATCATGTTAATTGGTTCGTTGTAGGATTAGTTTCTTTTGCGCCTTTCTCTTGCGATGTAAGAAATTCGACAGGCGTTTACACCGAAGTCTCGAAGTACACTCCCTGGATTCTAAACAAATTGAAGGCGTAATCTTTATTATGCTTATAAATAAGTGCACTTTGTAAAATAAAGAAGTTTTTTAATTAAACCGGTTGTTTTGATTCTCTGTAAATAAATTAATTAACAATCTGAAGTTTCTAGAGTCGCTTTAAACCAAAATTAACAAAGGTTAGTTACCACAATCAATGTAAAAGTGACCTTTCCGATATGACGTGGTCAGTACTGGACTTCCCGAAGAAATCTAAGTACTTAAACACATCTCAGTTCTTTTTGAACATCAGTTGGAGAGAAAATTACTCAAGAGAGACTGGTCTCCGAATTCACAAAAATGTTAATTAAACTGGTTTGGTTCTTATTGTTAGTGTGTGTGAAGATTATAGCAGCAGGTAAGACTATAAGATTTGAATGTACAAAAAAGACAACTGCTAGAAATTGATAACCTTCTGGAGGGTCAGGGTCAAAGTTCATTGATAACAAATTTTTTTGTTCTTTTTGGAAGTTGACCTTTGCCAATCCCCCAACGCCCAAAAAGGCGAGTGTAAACCAATCAACGACTGTCCCGCCCTCTTTAAGCTATTAGAGCACCGCCCCGTGTCTAGTAGCAACGCCAACCACCTCAAAAAATCCCAATGTGGCTTCGCAGGCAGCCGCCCCAAAGTTTGTTGTCCAATTGGATCAGACACTCCGCCCACCAATGGAATTAGCCCCACAAATTCAAGTACGCCACTTCCTATTTTGAGCATTAAATTTTAACGTTTTTTAGGCGTGGACTCTGAAGTTCTACCAAGCAGAGAAGAATGTGGTCTTGACAACCAAAGTAGATTCTTAATAGGAGATGATACAGAACTGGATGAGTTACCATGGATGGCGGTGCTAGCGTACGACAAACGTAAGTCTGTGGTTTATATGGTTGATGATAAGTTAATGTTTTGGTGCAGCTGGGGGCACCCGCGGGTTTCACTGCGGTGGCGTTTTGATAACCAAGCAATACGTTCTGACAGCAGCGCACTGTTTGAAAGGGAAGGATCTTCCGAAGACATGGAACCTGTAAGTCATGTTTTTCTTCTATTTTCTTTAATACATCGATTCTTCCGCAGTACCAGTGTACGCTTGGGCGAGTATGACTTTAAAACCAACCCTGACTGTACCCATTACGAATGTACCGAAAAAATGGACATTAACATTGAACAACTAATTCCCCATGAACAATACAACCCCAAAGACATAAACCGGTACCACGACATCGCTTTACTCCGCCTAGTCCAAGATGTCAAGTTTACTGCGTACATCAGACCCATCTGTCTATATACTACCACTGAAGAACTACGGAAATCTTACATTGGTCAAAAGATTACCATTGCCGGATGGGGAAAAACCGAAACGGGGTCATTTAGTGACACTAGACTTAAAGCTCGAGTAAGTACGATGAAAGAACCTTCAAAGACTATTTTCTGGTTGCAGGTTGAAGGAAAAGAGTTGAAAGAGTGTAAATCTACTTATGGCGCCAACAAGGTGACCCTAGGAGAGGGTCAGTTGTGCGTCGGTGGAGAAAAAGAAAAAGATTTGTGTCGTGGTGACAGTGGGGGCCCATTAATGACCATCAGTTTTAATGGCAATGATATTAATTGGTTTGTTGTGGGAATAGTTTCGTTTCCGCCTTCCTCTTGCGAAGTTAAAAATTCGACGGGCGTCCACACCGAAGTCTCGAAGTACACTTCTTGGATTCTAAATAAACTAAAAGCGTAGTCTTTACTATGTTGATAAATAAATAAATTTCGCAAAATAAAGAAGTTTTCTAAACAAAACGGTTGTTTTGATTTCTCAGAATCTGAGGTTTCTAGAGTCGCCAAAATTAACAAAGTACAGTTACAACAATCGATGTAAAAGTGACCTCCGATATGACGTGTAAGTGGTAAGTCCCAAAGAGATCGAAGTAACTATATAAACCCGTTTCAGTTCTTCTTGAACATCAAGTTGGAGAGACTGCTTTCCGAATTACAAAAATGTTTGTAATTAAATTGGTTTGGTTCTTTTTAGTGTGTGGGAAGATTATAGCAGCAGGTGAGAGTATGAGAGTTAAATGTATAAAACTGACAACTGTTGTAAATTATAGTCGGAATTTTGTAACTATGGTTTAACTCCGCCCACATGAACAAATGACGATTTGAATTTGTCGAATCAAGGAATGGCTAACCTCCTTTACCCAACATAATAAAAAATCTGACAACTAAAGTGTCACACGTGTCAAGAAGATTTGCAGTTTTGCGGGAATTCCATTAATCGTGAAACCATCGTTGATTTTGATGGTGTTTCGTCTTCTAATGTTTGGATATTTCTACCCCGGCTTCTCGCAATTATCAACGAACTATAAAAATGTTGCAGAGTAAATCAGACTTTCAGCTAAAATTCAATTGGTCCAAAAGGTAGGCGGAGTTAAACCAAAGTTATAAAATTCTGACTATATAATTGATAATCTTCTGGAAGGTCAAAGACAAATTTCATTGATGATAAATTTTTTGGTTCTAAAAAATGACATCTTTTTTGAAGGTGACCTTTGTCAAACCCCCAACAATAAAAATGGCAAGTGCAAATCAATCAACGACTGCCCCGCCCTCTATAAACTATTAGAGCACCGCCCCGTTTCAAGTAGCAACGCCGACCAGCTTAAAAAATCTCAATGTGGTTTCGCAGGCAGCCGCCCTAAAGATTGTTGTCCAATCGGATTAGACGCTCCGCCCACAACTGGATCTAGCCCCACAAATTCAAGTACGCCACTTCCTACTTAGAACATTAAAACTTCAACGTTTTTTAGGCGTGGACTATGAAATTCTACCAAGCAAAGAAGAATGTGGTCTTGACAACAACACTAGATTCTTTGAAGCAGATGAAACAGAACTAGATGCGTTACCATGGATGGCGGTGCTGGCGTACGAAAAACGTAAGTCTGTGGTTTACATAGTTGATGATAAATTAAGGTTGGGGTGCAACTGGAGGCACCCGAGGGTTTGATTGCGGCGGCGTTTTGATAACCAAGCTATACGTTCTGACGGCAGCGCACTGTTTAAAAGGGAACAGTCTTCCAAAAACATGGAACCTGTAAGTCAAATTTGACTAGTATTCCTTTTATAATAGTTTCCACCTTCCGCAGTACCAGTGTACGCTTGGGCGAGTACGACTTTAAAACCAACCCCGACTGTTCCCCTTTCGAATGTTCCGAAAAAATGGACATTAACATTGAAGAACTAATTCCGCATGAACAATAGAACCCCAACGACATAAACCGGTACACGACGGCAGCGCACTGTTTAAAAGGGAACAGTCTTCCAAAAACATGGAACCTGTAAGTCAAATTTGACTAGTATTCCTTTTATAATAGTTTCCACCTTCCGCAGTACCAGTGTACGCTTGGGCGAGTACGACTTTAAAACCAACCCCGACTGTTCCCCTTTCGAATGTTCCGAAAAAATGGACATTAACATTGAAGAACTAATTCCGCATGAACAATAGAACCCCAACGACATAAACCGGTACCACGACATCGCTTTACTCCGCCTAGTTCAAGATGTCAATTTTACTCCGTACATCAGACCCTACACCACCACTGAAGAACTACGCAAATCTTAGATTGGTCAAAATATCATCATTGGCGCATGGGGGATAACCGAAATGGGGTCGTTTAGTGACACCACGCTTAAAGCTCATGTAAGTAATGTCCAGCTCATTGCTATAAGTCCACTCTACAGTGTAAATTTTCTAAAATTCTTGGGTGTAAATCCGGCTTTCAATTCTTTAGGGAGAAAATTAGGGAAAAATTGAATTACGATTTTTGAGGTTAACATGTTGTAATAACCCAAAAGGCCCGCCAAAAAGACATTAACATGCACACAAAACATATTTAAAAATGGCGCTAAAAGACCGCGAAATTTAAAATCCAAAGTTTGGCTGTGATCGTCAAAAATGGTTAGGACCTACGTTGTGTTTGAGAAAAACAAAATTACTAAAGAAAATTTAGAAAACGGACCTCGGTTCTTTAGTGTAACGGGCAAAAGCGACACAAACGGAAGAGTGAAATAAAACAACAAATGGGTTGAAGAGCTGTATTAGTAAACGTTGATCTTTGATGTTATTTGCTTTGGAAAATTAGTGTAGTTAGTGATTTAGAATACGGAAAATGAAAAAAATTAGTCATGCAACGGACCGTTAGACCTGTAGTGAGTGTGTTTAGTCAAAACGTACGCAACTCGCCTACAGTCTTGAAAAACAAAAAGCAAAAATTACATGAAAACCACCACTCATTACAAGACCGGCTGGACTAAAAACCCAGTGGGATAAAAACCTAGCCTTCATAGTCAACTACTAAGCTACCCATATTACTCGATCTTTTCAAAAACGATTACAAAGATTACAATGATTTGAACAAGGAAATTACAATTATGAAAGCGCAGTAACGTGTCTGTACGATTTGTTTTGGATTTGCGAGAAATTTGAATGGAATTGCAAGTTGATTGTCGTATTGCGGTCTGCCTGCCTCTTCTTCTCAGTTTTCGTCCAAATCATAGCACATTAGATCATCATCACATCTTTGGAATTTTCGGATAATAAAATACACCCGGGACTGGGTTTACGGGCGACGGCGTTTCCGGGCGAACCCGGCCGACTAGCACCCGCAACACTCCACTGTGGGAGTACCTCAAAGGCCTCCAGTCAGAATACGGACACCCGAAAAGATAAAGCGTTTGAATTTGCCGCTGAAAACCGAACGACCAATGACACTCATTCCCTCCACATTCTCACTCTCGCGGGAAACAAAAGACGGTTTTAGCAATCACACTCTAATATCGACCGAGGATCATTACGATAAATCACCTAAATCAAAGTCCCGCATGGTATCGGCTGAAACAGACAAGACATACATATGACGACTTGGGCCCTCTTCTTCTTTCTTCATTTCTTGAACGACAAAAAAAAAGGAACAAGAATTTTTGAATCGCGGCATTGTACGACACGTTACGGCTTGTCGGAAAATATAGAAAATAAGAAAAATACAACAACGTTTTAGGACGCGCTCAAAATGGCGCCCCCAACCACCTTAACGGTCACTGAAGCGACGCGCCAGAATTGGCGCGCTTTTTTTTCCCACGCCCATTCTGAAACATGCAAATTTGGAAAAGTCCTCGAAAACCGATATGCGCCCCCCCAATATTAAGTATTTAATCACATAATTACAAATACAAGAGAAAGTAACAAGTTTCCTGGGAGTAACACCCACGCTTCAACCCCATTTCCCTTAACATTTGAACACGAAAAACCTCCCAGAAACCTGCTAACAATCAAAGCTTTCCCGACCGAAGAACAAATAAACATTTCACATACCTTTTCAGCGTTAGCTTACCGGTAACCTTTTTACCCACTTACACTAACGTTTACAATTTAATAAAAAAAACTACTAAATGTTAAAGCATGCAAAACAAAACAAACAATGCACAAAAAAACAAAAGCGGTAGCGCAAAGTCACTACAAAAGAATTGTTTTTTTTTTTTAACAATGGCGGCACCACTCCAACAAAGACGACCTGCTCTGTTTGGAGTACTAGGCGGAAGTGATCTCCACTGGTCAACATCTCTTTCCGTATCTTCCGCTAGGCGGGCGGGTGGCGGTGTCACTTCCGCCCCGCGGAGGCGGTACTTTTAAATTCAAATCGTGCCATTACAACGTTGTCAAAAGTTAGTGTGTCAACATCTCACATTAGTTAAGAATTAATCAAAGGTTACTTCCAAAAGAGAGATTTAAATAAGGATTTAACAAGTTTTGGAAAACTTGCGCAGGACGATTAGCTTCTACGCATGTCACAATTGCTTCAAGGTCAAACGCTTTTTTCTACCAACTGTTTCCGATAAAATTTGCTAGAGGCTGCTGCCAACTTTACTTTTTAATAAGTGGACCGATAGTAATGAGCTCTAGTATACAAGGTGTTTATAAATGTTTCTAACATCAAGGGTGACTCTGGAATTCCAGTCATGCACTATTTTGCCGCTTAGTTTTCATAGTGAATATAACTATGTTTAACTACACTTAAAATGTCACTAACGTCAATGACGTTTCAGTTACGATTTTGTAGCAAAATCTTTGATTTTCAGGTTTCAAAGCATGACTAGAACAGTTTTTTTTTCAAATTAACTTTGCTTTATGATTGACGTTAACTGCAAATGTCAGTTGAAAAATTTAAACCTACATTTGTATTGAGTGGCAAATTTCTTTGACATTTGATAGCCACCTTGATGCTAGAAACATTTATAAACACCCAGTTGGTTGCAAGAACCTCCAAAGACTATTTTCTGGTTTCAGGTTTAAGGAAAAGAGTTAAAAAAGTGTAAATCTACTTATGGCGCCAACAAGGTATAATGCTAATTCCATTACTTTTTATTATTGACCCAAAAATGCACCCTGCGGGACTCCAACATTCTTAAGACGCAAATAACTCATCCGTCACAAATTTCCCGCTTTCTGATTACTGAATCAAAATGTTTATAAAAATCCATTATCGTTGTTTTGTACAAATTCCCCGACCTTTGGGATTTATCAGTCGTGACCAACTCAGACCACAAAGAATCTCACTCGGATTCATAATTGAGATGTGAACACAAAACAATCACGAACCAGTACTATCAAAATGTTCCTCAAAATTCTTTTCATAGTCGTAGCTCTCCAGGTGTTAACTTCCGGTAAGTAAAAGACAAAATTCCATGACCTTTGCACATGACTTGTCCGAAGTTCATGGATGCGAAACCCCAAATGGGAAAACCGGCGACTGCAAACCCATCAACGCCTGCCCAGCTTTACTGAAACTCGTCCAAAAGCGCCCAATTTCCGCCGCCAACGCTAACTTCCTCCGGAGTTCAAGTTGTGGTTTCATAGGGGTTTATCCTAAAGTGTGTTGTCCCGTTTCTTCGTCTGGACCGCCCACGGAAAAACCTCCAGTGGTTGACGGACCCACGGAAGCCAGCAGTTCGGAAACTGTTTCAAGTGATCTTCTACCAGATATGAATACCTGCGGCACCAACACCCAAAGCAGAATCTATGGGGGCGAAAAAACAGATCTTGATGAGTTTCCGTGGATGGCTTTGTTGCGCTACAGACAAGGTGAGGATCACTTTTGACTTTACATTGTCTTCAGAAAAAGAGTTTTGTAGCTAATGGTAAAGCAGTGATGGTGTGTGGTGGCGTCTTGATCAGTAAAAGATACGTGATGACAGCAGCCCACTGTGTGCACGAAAAGAAACTGAAGCCAGCGCGGCTAACACTGTAAGTACCATCAAGAGTTAGATCAATAAACGCGCGTTTTAGATTTGGTGTTCGTTTAGGCGAGTACAACACTCAAACGGAAGAAGATTGCATTGAGAGTCGCTTTGGAAGAGACTGTGCAGATCCGTACGTCGACGTTTCCGTAGAAGAACAAACAGTTCACGAGGGCTACACTGATGACAATCGCAATGATATTGCCCTGTTGAGACTATCAAAAGACATTTCTTTCACAGGTCAGTTTAAATTATCCCCATTGAATTCCTCCTAACCACTTAACAGATTTCATCAAACCAATCTGTCTACCTCACCCTCCTGAAGAAATGAAGAAAACCTACTCTGGGCAAAAACTCTTCGTTGCTGGTTGGGGAGACACGGAAGATCGCACAACAACCGCCAGTCTGATCAAACTGAAAGTCCAAGTAAAATCCAACATCTCCACTTCTTTTGATTGACACAATGTTTCAGTTACCAGTGGTGGACATTTCTAGTTGCAACCAGACCTATTTTAACGTCACAAAAAACATGAGAGGGCCAATTACTCTGACACCCAATCAAATGTGTGCTGGGGGACAAGCTGGAAGAGATTCTTGCAAAGGAGATAGTGGAGGACCTTTGATGACGCTAGGAAAGACGAAGGATGGAGATGTACATTGGTTTTCTGCAGGGATTGTCTCGTTTGGCCCCAAACACTGTGGCTCCTCGAATTTGCCGGGAGTGTATACAAGAGTCTCCAAGTATTTGCCGTGGATTGTGAGCAAATTAAAGCCTTAAAAATAGTGAACATAATTTAATAAAGTTTGTGATCGGAGTAGGTGGCGTAGCTGTCAAAATTGACATTACATCGCACGCGCATTGTTCGGATGTTTTAGTCTCGGCAACCAAACTTGCAAAACCAGTTTTAACTGCGGTTTTCACTTCACTTTTAATTGAGGGAAAAACCTCTTGCAGCAAATTGCCTTTCGCTGACACATTTAGAAAAAGTAAGCGGCTTTTATTAACATATTTTTCAAATATCAAATTAAATTCAACAATTTCGACATTTTGACAGCGGAGCACTTGTGGGCTAAGCAAAGACACGACGTCACAAACTTTGAAAAGAAATAATAAAAATAATTTTACTACAATAACCTTGTGCCTACTTTAATTAATAAATTCCTATTATCCTATCACTATGCCAACCAGTTTATGCATCAGAGATGCTGAAGACACGAAGGTTTCTGAGAAAACCGCTCCATTAGTGGTGGGGGATTATAACAAATAAAATAAATAAATATCCAGATCAGTCGCAACTGTGATGATTTGTTTGTAATGCTTCTGCAATGCTGCGTTCTGCTTCTGGCGGCTCTTCGTGTGACAGAAGGTAAGAGTTTTTACCCATCGCGTGTCTTTAAACGTCTTAATTTATGTCTTGTTTACTGTATAATGTTAGAGGTCAGAAATTAATCAGTGACTACGTAAACAAGGCAATCAAACTCTCGCAATAAGTTACCAAAAGAAAATTTTTCTTAGCCGCTACCTGTGAAACTCCAACCGGTCAAGATGGTGAATGTAAACCACTCACTGATTGTCCTCTTTTGAAGAACTTCTTCAGTAACGCCTTGACGCGGACAACTGGAGAGTTCTTGAAGAAGCACCAGTGCGGATTTGAAGGGGATATTCCGAAAGTTTGTTGTCCAAACACGAATCTTCTTCCTGATCCATCAACATGTGGTTACAGTACCGAGAGTAAGATAATTGGGGGAGAAAATACAACCCTTGACGAGTTTCCATGGATGGCACTTTTAATATACCAAAGAGGTGAGAATAGAACTATGTAGAAAACCAGTGTTAAAAGAAGTTTCTAGGCAATACCAAACTCTTTAACTGTGGAGGAGTCTTGATCAGTAAGAGATACGTGGTAACAGCAGCACATTGTATTGCTAAGGAATTGTAAGTTTGACGCCATTTTGTGCAATCGCCATCTTGTTGTTTTAGGGATAGTGTTAGGTTAGGAGAGCACGATGTTTCAAAGGAAATTGATTGTCTTAGTACAGCTTTGGGGGAAGATTGCGCACCAAGGCCTCTGGATATTCCAGTGGAGGAAGCCATCAAACACGAAGCTTATATTGACGACGATATTAATCGGTACCACGATATCGGTTTGATCCGTTTAGCCCAAGACGTCGAATTTTCAGGTAATACAAAAAACCGCACTTTTTTTCCCCTTAACTTCTTTTATTAGACTACATCAAACCGATTTGCCTGCCATCTATTGAAGCTGAGTTAAACAACACGTACATCGACGAAAGGCTCTTCGTTGCAGGTTGGGGAATCACCGAAAACGACACAACCAGCAACGTCAAACTGAAAGTGAAAGTAAGACGCATTACTATAACTCCGACTCCAACTTCTTCGTGACTTTTTTTTTAGTTGCCTGTCCGGAAACGAGTCTTCTGTGAGAGCACCTATAGAAGATTTAACTTCAACTTGACGTTATCGGACGATCAGTTTTGTGCTGGAGGTGAAAAAGGCAAAGATGCGTGTCGGGGTGACAGTGGCGGACCGCTGATGACTACAAGACTGGATAAGGATAGGGCGAATCAGTGGTACGCCGCTGGAGTCGTGTCTTTTGGGCCCACGCCGTGTGGAATGAAGGATTGGGGGGGTGTTTACACGAGGATGGCGCATTACATGTCGTGGATTATAAGCAAAATGCGACCGTAGTTTGGAATTGTAATAAAATTAATTATGTAAATATTTAAATAAAGCATTGTTTATAAATTATTACTTTGTGTCATTGAGAGTCGTCTAAAGCCACCTTTATTTAGTCGAATTTGAAAAATGAAAACGTAGTCAACTTTGACTACGTTAAGTTTTCGGCGCGAAATGCAAGCACTCTTATTACATATTTTCGGTTTTGATAATATTTTTTTTTATTTTCTTCAGTATCTCCGTCTATTCTATTCTATTTAAATTCTTTTAATTCTGCCTGGTTCCTATAGATTCTCATTAAATCTCTGTCAATTATTATGCCCACAGTATCTAATTCACATAAAATAAGAATTTTTATTTTTAGGACAAACCAAAAAGTTTCAAGATTATTTATAAAAAATTGTATTATTGGTTGTGTTATAGCTACAACGATGAAATTCGGAGAGGTTGCGTATCTTGGACCATTTATTAACTGTGCCAAATTTCAAAATTCTGTTGCAATAGACTCAAATTTTAGAAATTTTTATTTTTAGGACAAACCAAAAACTTTCAAAATTTAATAAAAAAAATATATTATTGGTTGTCAGTGCTACATCGATGAAATTTGGGGTGGTTGATACCCGTAACACATTTAGTAACTATGTAAAATTTTCTAAATTCTGAGGTAGCAGACTAAAGAAATTTTTATTTTTAGGACAAACCAAAAAGTTTCAAAATTGTTTATAAAAAATTGTATTATTGGTTGTGTTAGCGCTACAACGATGAAATTCGGAGAGGTTGCTAATCTTAGACCATTTATTAACTGTGCCAAATGTCAACATTCTGAGAACACAAACTCAAATTTTAAAAATTTTTATTTTTAGGAAAAACCCAGAAGTTTCAAAATTCAAAATAAAGATTTTTAGCTTTGGTTGTGTGAACCACAGCGATGAAATTTAGAAAGGTTGTTACTTTTAACTAATTTATTAACTGTACTAAATGTCAAAATTCTCAGACAACAGACTCAGATTTTTAAAATTTTTATTTTTAAAACAAACCAACAACTTTCAAAATTTTATAACAAAAATGTATTATTGGTTGTGTCAGCGATGAATGAAATTTGGGGAGGTCAATACTCGAGACACATTTATTAACTGTGCCAAATTTCAAAATTCTGAGGTAACAGACTCAGGTTTTAGAAATTTTTATTTTTAAAACAAACCAAAAAGTTTCAAAATTTTATATAACAAATTGTATTATTGGTTGTGTTAGTAACTGTGCCAAATCACGAAGTTCTGGAGCTTCTGGACTAAAATTTATAAAAAAATCTTTAGTTGTGTTAGAATTACAGCGATAAAATTTAAGGGTGGTGATGCCGGTGGTCGTCGACAGAAAACCTTAAATTAGAAACAAGCATAAAGATCCTCCTTTTCAACATAATAAAATGGCGAATGTGATCGAAATCGGAAACCCAAAAAAGATTGAATTTATTGGTTCGCAATATTCTTATCAAAGTAGTTTTTATAACAAAAACAGCCAACTCGGGCTCTTATTTCCTGCCTAACTTGTTATTGGCTGAATTCACACCTTAGTTTTGTTTATGATAGTTAGACACCGCCCACATGAACATTAAACGTCAATTTGTCAAATCAAAGAATGTCAAGTCTCATGTAAATGAGTTATTATATGGAAAAAAGCACAAAACATTTTCTAAAGATTATAAAAACTATTTGAAGATGTCAAAAAACAATTTTACAGTGCTATATAAACAAAAAGTTTGACTATATATTAAAAAAAGAAAAAAATATCAAAATTATCTGAGAATATTTACTGCAAAACGCTTATTAATAACCATAATAAATAAGATCTTTCTTCAAAATCATACAAATTTCACGACTTTTTTTTTAGTTTTTCTTTACGCATACCGCAAAATATCAAACACGTTGGACATAAGCGCCCCACTCACTATGCGTTTTGTATAAGCGACATGCATGTACATACATGTATGTCATACAAGTTTTGATCTTACACTCTACGATTTGATATCATACAAGTATTTCTCAAACATGTTGATACATACATAACGTTGAATGTGTGATCGATACATGTTTTTCCATGTTACAGACAAGTTTGCACATACAGAATCTCAACAAGATACAAAATATAGTCCCTACACGATATAAACATGTGTGACGATCTGGATGTCGAGAGTACTTGTGCCGCTATTGTAATTGTCAAATTATTATATGGAAAAAAGCACAAACATTTTTCTTAAGATTATAAACACAATTTGAAGATGTCAAAAAACAATTTTACAGTGCTATATAAACAAAAAGTTTGACTATATATTAAAAAAAGAAAAAAAATATCAAAATTATCTGAGAATATTTACTGCAAAACGCTTATTAATAACCCATAATAAGATTTTTCTTCAAAATCATACAAATTTCACGTTTTTTTTTTTAGTTTTTCTTTACGCATACCGCAAAATATCAACCACGTTTGACATACTCACATTTGTATGCGCATACAGTGTTCACAGACAAAACTTGCTCACACACAGTCATTTTACTAAGTTTTGTATGCGCAAACAGTGTGCCATCATACAAAAGTTGATCTGTGTGTGACCAATTCTTGTATGTCATACTTGTTTCCGGAAGTAGAAATGACGAACATGTTTAGACCGTGTGTGGCTCTCTCGAACTTCTATGACATACATGTATGTACAAACATGTCGCTTATACAAAACGCATAGTGAGCGGGGCGCTTTAGATTTTTCCAAGAGATATTCTTTATACTTTCGTCGAATACTTTAAAAATCTCTCTGTGCTTTTTTTTTGTGCAGTTTCTTCTTAGATTATTTTCACTTTCTTATTAATGTTTCGAATTGAAATTTAATAAAAAACAGGTTTTTAATAATTTAATAAACTTCCAAATTTCCAAGGCTGTTTAAACATTTTTACGATCACATGAAAAAACACTTAACATTCAATTATGACAATAAAAAATCTAAACAAACAACAGAAAATAATTTGATAAATTCTAAATTATAGTTTCAATTAATTACACAATCGTGGACTTCTTGAACACACCCACTCGGAAGGGAATTTCCTCATTAATATCCATATATTAACGCTCTGAATGAGAAAGAACGATCAAATTACATAAAATTAATCGGAAAAACCTCAAAATAGTTGGATAATTACACCTTCTTCTCGATATTTCCACATCTCACGGCTATACTATTCCGCAATGTACAATGTTCGCATTTCCCACACCTGCTCACCTTGAAGATTCACAGGAAGAAGTCAATTTTTAATTCAACCTGTGTGGAACTACTTTGCAAGTCAAAAAAATCGTAATAAATCTTGCAAGATTGTGCAGGCTTACAGGTGACGTACCAAGTGGACTTTCCTGATCGGCAACATTATGATATAAAGCCAATCCCTCCCACAATGTCGGACACCTGAAGTACTCTTTGAGCGAGTAACAGTACAATCATGATCAGTCGTGTTTTCTTATTATTTGTGGCGCTTGCCATAGAAGCGGTCATCTGCTGTAAGTTAATTTTTGAGTGTTTTATCGTTTAATTTTAATTCTTCTTTTACAGTTGAGCCATGTCAGACTCCAGGTGGTGAACCTGGTGACTGCATCCCTCTCAAAAATTGCGATCCTCTGTTCTCGTACGACGAAGACGGTGTGTCGTCCAGAACTGGAAGCTACTTAAGAAGTTCGTTTTGTGGGTTCAACAGAAGACAGCCCAAAGTTTGTTGTCCGTTAAGTTTTGCTTCCTCCGAGGACAAACCACAGAACAATGCCGACCTTCTTCCAGATCATGACATCTGCGGGCTCCACACAAGCGGGAAAATTGTCGGAGGCGAAGTTACAGAAATAGACGAGTTTCCGTGGATGGCACTACTTGAATTTAACACCAGTAAGTCCCAAAAAAAAAAAATTGTTCTATAATTATTTTTTTACAGATAATCAACGCAGCTTCGAATGTGGCGGTGCCCTAATTAACAAAAGATACGTTTTGACAGCAGCCCACTGTCTCATGGACGCTCTGTAAGTACTTTATTCAAATCCAGAGTGCTTATCTAATAAGTTTCTCCTAGGGTTGGCGTCCGTTTGGGTGAATACAACACTGAAACCAATCCTGACTGTGTCACGACAGCCTTCGGAAAAGATTGTGCCCCTCCCGCCGTCGATTTCGGGATCGAAGAAAAAATTGTGTACAAAACCCACGACAGTAGCAGTCACGACATCGGTCTCATTCGTCTCGATCGTGACGTGCAATATTCCGATTTCATCAAACCCATCTGTCTACCTTTACAACACGAAGTCCACCAAAACTACGTTGGGAAAAACCTCACTGTCTCCGGATGGGGCCTCACCGAACAGAACATCAAAAGTAAATACAAGCTCAAAGTTCAAGTAAGTTTTTATAGTTCTTTTTATAAGTTTTTTTTAACTTAAAATTACAGGTTCCTGTGAAAGAGTTGTCTCATTGTACGACGAGCTACAAAAAGCGCATAAACGTCAATTTATCCCTGAATGACGGTCAGATTTGTGCTGGAGGGGTTCGTGGCCAAGACTCCTGCAAAGGTGATAGTGGAGGACCTCTAATGAACTTCAGAATTGACAGGAAAAAAGAAGTACATTTCTACGCTGTTGGAGTTGTGTCGTTCGGCCCCGTGCCCTGCGGAGAGCACAAACTTCCGGGGGTTTACACGAAGGTCTCCAAGTATGTCGACTGGATTGTCAAAAACCTGCGACCTTAATTCAATCAATTATTTATTGTTAATTTATTAGTCTTGCCACATAATTATTTATTTTATTTATTTGTTTTACTTGTGATACGAAAATAAATGCAACTACTAAAAAAACTTTTTTTTGATCACTTGTCCACCGGTCATGTCTGCATCACCGGCACACAAAATTTCGCGGCGCCTCAGCCACTTCCTCCTGTCACCCGGCCTCAATTGAGGTTATGTAGTTTTGTTGATTTTACGATGTGAACTGAATTTGCTGCTCAAAAATGGAAGATTTCGTTTGTCCACGATGCAAGACCTCCAAGTTCCAGAACCCATCGCTCAAAATGATGGTAAATGTGTGCGGGCACGGTTTGTGCGAAAGTTGCGTGGATTTGCTTTTTCTCAAAGGTGATAATTGCGATTTTATTGGGGATCAACTCAAATAACGTGTTTTAGGGTCTGGGAGTTGTCCCGAATGTAGGATTCCGTTGCGACGAAACAACTTCCGGATACAACTTTTTGAAGATGCAATTGTTGAGAAAGAAGTTGATATTAGAAAGAGGGTTCTGCGCGATTATAACAAGAAAGAGGAGGATTTTGGGTCGTTGGGGGAATTTAACGATTATTTGGAGGAAGTGGAAACTATAATTTACAACCTGACTAATAATATAGACATTGTTAATACAAATAAGAGGATAGAGCAGTACAAAAGGGATAATAGAGAGCAGATAATGAAAAGTAAAGGGAAGCTTGGGCGGGAAGAGTATGAATTAGAGGAGCTCCTGGAGTTTGAGAAGCAACAGGACGAGATGCGGAAACACGAAATAATCATGGAGGAAACTGAGAGTAAAAAGAAGAAGATCCGAGAAAAAGAAGCTTTAATAGACGAGCTCATGTTTTCGACCGAAAACGCGAAAAACATCGTCGAGACGTTCGCTCAACAAGCTAAAGAAGCGAAGGAAGAAGAAGCCAAAGCCGCTCCGGCGAAGAAGACTCACTTTTCGACGGGGATACAAATCGGACGCCAGTCCCAATCCTCATTTCTCCCAGTTCCTGTGGAAGAGGGACCACTCTTCGTTTACAAACCTTTGCCACCACAAAGCGACGGTCCTAAATTACCATCAGATGAAGAAGTGTTGACTCAAGGCTACACGAACCACGTGCGATCTGAAAACGAGCAAGAGAGAGCCGGAGGATTTCGATCGACTATTGCTTGTATGAGGGCTCTGCAAGACGCCTTCTCTGGTTTGTATCACGTGAGAAAGGCCCCCGTCCACTGATTGTTATTAGGGTAAAAAGAAATAAATTTTTCTACATTAAAACATTTATTTGTTAAAACAGAACACACGAATCTAGGATTTTTAAAAGTGTGCCCGTGATGATAGCACCTTTGTTTACATCTATCTGTACACGCCATTAAAATGTTAAAAAGCAAGTGACGGAAGACTAAGATCGAGAATAAAATTATAATATGGTTACGTTTGATTCGCCTCAAAAAATATACCACCAGTCGATTAAATCTTAGTTAAATATCATTAGTAATTTTGGCTTCCACGGAGCGGAAACAACGTCGTAAAAATTGATTAGAAAACGCCACAGAACAATGTCACTAACCTGTTTTTACAGTCATTGTTCCCCTCGTGGCCTTGTCGAAGTTATTTATTCAAATATTTAAAACAAGTGTTTTCCGTCCGCGGAAGCAACTACACACCGCATTAGCTGTAATTGACACTCTTTGTTACTCTGCCTATACTTAATAAATGGCAGTGTCCATCGGAATTACAAAATCTAAATATCTTATGTGATGCACATCGTACAGCAAAATTACTCCAACAACAGTTGAAATAACTTCAGAGATCTCAAAATGAACAACATTAGGCAATCCATGTCTCGATACAACCCAACTATTCTAGCTACTCATAGTCTAGAAAAATACAATTCATATAAAAATAAAATTGGTGTTTTTTTCACTCTCTATTTTGATCGGGAAACAAATATTTACAAAAATAATGCATGAGTCATGTATGAAGGTCCAACGAATTCAGTTCAAGCTATACAAATTATTTACACTATTTATAAACGGGGTGCGGAGATTGCGCACTGACGGGGCCAAAAATTGCGAAAACCCGGCCCTGAGATAATTCAGACTCGGACAAATGTCACGTGATCGTAGTTTACAAGGGGGCTATCAGAGATGGGAATCACGGACTTTTTTAATTTTTGTAAATGTTGTAAGGGGCGATCTCCTTAGTATGTACCTGCAAGGATTTTACGCGACGGGCTCTAGTTCTTAAGATATGGGGGTTCAAAGTTTAAAAACATTTTATAACTAAGAAGTCCATTAGCAATATCTCAAAATTATAACTCTATCTACCGTATAGTTTTTGAGAAATTTGTATGTCAAGTTGACACAAGTGTCCTAAAAAAAACTCATACACAAAGAATGCTCCTCAAGCATTGACGATGCACAAAATTCATTTCGGTCGTTTTAGTTTTTCTAAAAATTTAAAAAATGTACGAATGGAGCGGAAACTATTAAGCTCGTACTTTTCGATAACCACCGAATATTTTTGGCTATTTTTATCTTTAGGTGATTGCCTCTTTTGTCCTTTCTATGTCTGCATTATACATAGAAATACCATATATTATATTTAAAATATTGTCTACCCATTTCGATATAATCAATATTTTTAATAAAAGCAACTTTAAAAAAAAATGTTTTCAGATAGGGTGACTATATCGAAAGTTCACTGTATATTTTTTGAAGAAATTCAAAAATAAATCAGGAAGAACTCAGAATTTTGAATGGCGTATACGTATTATGAAAAATTTGTTATCAGTATTTAACGACTAATGCACTGTGTTAAACGCTCTAAAATGCGTAAATTATTATAATAATTATTAGATTTTTGAGACAGCTTTGAAGAAAATAAATAATAAATTTATTTGAAAAAATATATTTGCAAACTTTGCTGGGCAGTCAATACACTGCCAATGTCTAAACATCCCAAAATCATGATGACACATTAAAATTTTGTAAAACGTTTCTTATAAAACATTATTTGAAAAAAAAAAGTAAAACTCAAGAAGGAATCGAACCCCAGTTTTTCGTTTTCAAATCAGCAATGTTTTCAACTACTCTAGAACCATTTTTACGTAAACGCCTGTTTAATTTCGTGATAAACTGCTACAAGACTTTCAATTCATATATCTTCGGAACTATAGAGCCCGTCGCCTAAAATCCTTTGAGGCTTTTACTAAGGAGATCGTCCCCTACAGCATATAAAAAAAAATAAAATCCGTGATTTCCATCTCTGATAGTCCCTTTGTCAGATTAGTCCTCCACCACCCTCCAATTAGGAAAAAGAAAAATTTGGTGATTTCGGTACTGGCACTAGTTGTAAACAAAAAAAACTAAACTATGACGTAACTGTTAATAATGTAACGCAATTAGAACCAATTCGCGATGTTTATAAAGAAAAACTAAGGGGACGTCGATAAAAAATTTCGAAAAAACCCTAAAAACCCGAGATTTAGTGTCAACTTGCGCCCCGCCGTCGCAACCCCTCATGCGGATATGTCCTAGCAGCGTAATTATGTAATTATCATGATAAAACCTCAAGTGATGCGTACATAAAATAAGCGTTTGATGTGCGTCCTCACAGCAAACAGCACTTTTTCTTGTTTCTTTTGATGTATCCCGGTTTGAGCGGCGGTCTTTCCGATAACTGGAATTTCCGCACGACGCGAACCAGTTCATAGAAGGCATTATCCACATTCATCCTCATTTTGGCACTGCATTCAATGTACGGAATTTTTAATTGCCTCGCCAGCTGTTGGGCTTCTTCTTGCCAAACGACCCGTTGGTGTTCCAAATCCACCTGCGCGAAAAGGGTGAAAAAGGGAGAGAGACTCGGTTCTAATTACCTTATTGCCGACCATTAGCATGGGGAATTCGTCTCTATCTTTAACGCGGAGGATTTGCCGGTGGAATTTGTAGATTTCGTCGAAGCTGGAGCGTTCGGTTACGGAGAAGACGAGGAGGAAGCCTTCACCTGACCGCATGTATTGTTCTCTCATCGCGCTGAACTCTTCCTGACCCGCGGTATCCAGAACTGTGATAACAGAGATATACAGAGTGTTGCGAGATTATTGTTCGTATCTACTCACTGTCGAGTTTCGCAGAAATATCGTCGATGACGCATTGTTTCGTGTAGGAATCTTCGATCGTGGGGTCGTAATCGGTAACGAAATAACTCTGGAATATGTGTAAACTGTGTCAGACTCGCGTAGGCTCAAAGCAAGGTTAAACACACTTCACTCCATATAAAGACAAAAGCAATTAGGGACAATCACACCTGATGGGTTTCGCCCCCGAAAATGGGGGCCAAAGGACCTCTAAACCCCCCCAAAAACACCCCAAATGTAATTACCTGAATAAACTGTAGTGTGATTGCAGATTTTCCAACACCACCTCCACCGACAATAACCAACTTATAAGTTTGATAACTGTTTGGCCTATCTGTTGCTTTGGACATTTTATAATTCCTCTCAAATTAAAACTAATTTACGACGGCCTTACTCAACTACTGACTTAAAATAGACAAAAAAATAAATATAGAATCAACTAAACGTGAAGTTACACCTACCACTAGTGATTTTCAGCGCGGCAGGTTGTGGGGACTTGACAGATCACGCGGGGAGTTTAAATAGACGTCATAGTTTGTTTATGTTGAGAATGAAGAAAAAACAGACGATGCGGGTTATGAATAATTAAGTGCTCTCCCACGATCACCCCTGGTGACTTTAGCCATGTCTTTTCATGGAAATTAGAACATGTGCGCTTCCGGTAATGAGGGAAGTCACTTCCGGGGATATTGACTTCGGTAAACTTATGGGTCTTGGAGTTATGGCCAGCGAAGATAATGACCTTCGATGTTTCCCGCCAGTGCCAGCAGACACCCTGCGTGATGACACATTCCTAAAGCCACCATCAGGTACCAGGTTCATCCCCATGGACAGGGCCGGGCTTCCCGGAAAACCAGCCGCCGGCGCCGTAGATATCAAATTATGGAGCCTCAAGTGTAAAATAGGCTTTAATTGCAATTTTTTTCTCACTGCAGTGCAATCATTTATATTGTTTGTCAAATGGTTTGAGATTGTCGTTTAATGTTGTGAAAAGCTAAGGAAAGAACTATAAAACACTTATTAGGGCCGGTTTACGAAAGTTAAATTAAATTTTTAATTTCGATTAAATATCACTAGACAACACAAAAAACCAATTTCTACAAAATCTTCTTTTCGCTGTCACATTTTTCAGGATAAATTAAAAAAGTAAAGTTTGTTAAAAATCGTAATGTTTATACTACATCTCAAGATAAATATTACAATTAAAAAATCATAGGTGGCTCCGGAGGCACTATCTACTAAAAAACATCAAATAGAGTCATGTGAAACCTCTTTTGAAAGAAAATTTAATTCTTTACTTGACGGCTATATTTTTTTTAAATTTAAAATACGTATAGGTACAGAGGTTCTTAAAAAAATAGAGCTAAATATATATTTTTTTATTTTAGTTTTGTGAAAAAGCTTAAAAGGTCACATAAGACATTCCCTAAAACAAAAATGATAAATTTAAAAACAAAAAAGTTATAACAAGTAATAATGTCGTTTTGGTTCACACGGCAACCACAGCATATAGAGATAATAAATATATAATTGTGTTCCTATGCTGTGCTGCAACTAACAAAATGGACGTGCAGGCTTGATCTACTTGTGAAAATGCTATATGTAGAAACACTATCTGAAAATAATTAGACTAGATTTATTCTTGGAGGCAAACCTGTGTTTCTTAGCCATATATAGCATATACAGCAATGTTAAAGTGCCATGTGACCGTTTTTTCTCCAAACAAATCGTCAAATTAATTGCGAGATTAACTTGATTTCAGGTAAATTATTGTGTAAACGGTCTTCAATGTCGGAATTTTTGTTTAACTCCGCCCATATGACAAAAGACGATCTGAATTTGTCGAATCATAGAATGGCAAGTTCCGTTTAACTCAACAAATTATAAATTTGACAGTTCTCGCATCTCACATGTCAAGAAGATTTGCATCTTAAATATAAACTACACCTTGATCTGGTTGGTATAGTTCAAATAGTCGTGAGATTTTTTGTCGATTCGTCTTCTAATCATTTGTGGACATTTCTAGTCCGACCTTTGACGAATACAAGGTGCTTATAAATGTTTCTAGCATCAAGCGTGGCTTTGGAATTCCTGTCGTACACTATTTTTCCGCTGTGTTTTCATGGTGAATATAACTATCTTGAAAATTATTTATAATGTTACTTACTTCAATGACGTTTTAGTTACGGTTTTGTGTCCAAGTTTTTGATTTTTATGTTTTAAACCACAACTAGAACCGTTTATTTCTCAAAACTTACCTTGCTTCATGTTTGAGGCTAACTGCAAATGTCAGTTGACAAATCAAAACCCACATTTGTAATGAACGGCAAATTTCTTTGCATTTCATAGCCACCCTTGATTCTAGAAACATTTATAAACACCTTGTATAAACAAAATAGAAAAATGTTGCAAAGTGAATTAGACTTTCAGCTAGAACTCTATTGGCCCAAAAAGTAGGTGGAATTAAACCAAAGTTACAATATTCCAACTGTAAAAAAGAGATTATTTAATGGTCTAAAAAAAGTGACTATACCTCATTTATTTTGAATACCGCATTTCAAGGTCACAATTTGTAAAAATTGTGGAGCTTTACGGCAAATCTGAGAAAATTGATGCATTGGATTGAACATAAACAAGTACTTTAACAGCCAAAGACCCGTTTGTGATTCAATTCAATACATAAATCCTCTCAAATTTGCCGGAGAGCTCAACAATATTTACAAATTGTGACCTTGAAATGCGGTATTTAAAATAAATGAAGAGTAGATGAGGAATGAGAATGTGACTATAAAACCAATAAGAAGTAATGACGTAAGTGTAATAATTACAATATGCCAATCATTTTGAAAAAACGTTGAATTTGGGGAAAAAAGAGCTCGCCTTTTTACAATTTCCCTAATTGTATAGTTAATAAATAAATTTTAAGAGCCCCACTTTAAAGTTAGTGGCCTATTTTCAGTTAATCCCGCCCTGTGCCCGCGCGGAGTGCGCATGTCCCCGCGCTGTCAAAAGCTCCAAGTCCAGCAAGCCGTCCTTCGTTTTCGCCGTCGCAGTCCAACAGTGGCGCGTGTGAAGACTGTTCAACCACCAAAAAGTAAACACGGCGAGTGTACTGCGTGAGTGCTTCAGCCCTACGGGGCTCCCAGGTGGATATGGCGCATTACTACCACTCTCACCACGATTTGTAAGTTTTCTGAGTCTAAACTCTCCCTTGCATGTTTAAGAAAGGTAAAATAGCGACTTCGTCGCCGTTGAAACCGGTCGACCGTCGTCTGGAATGCGAGCCGAGAGTGCTCTACCCCTATTCACAAAATGGCGCCATAAAACAACCCCCGCGGTAATTACTGCGTAATCAAGTGACAAAGTCAATTGTCAACACGTCTTTTGTTTCCGGTAAACAAGGAATCCGCAGGGCTGCCACCCTGAGAAACTGCGCGGATTTTGAGGAAAAACGGTTACACTGGTTATTAATGACATCATTGAGCGAAACCGAATTTGTTTACTGATTTGAATTTGCCAATGGGAGGCGATCGTGAGCAATTTGTTGAATAAACTTGAATGAAATTAACGGCGCGTTGAGCGCGCGAATTATGTAATTCATAAATGAGGCGAAGTGGGTGTGAAGCACATTTTCTCGTGATTAAATCTAACAGGAAATGATAAAAAATTTATCGTGCGCTTTTATTTACTCACAGACCCTCGCTTTTCTTATCTGTTTTTTATTTTGATAATTTTATTGGGTGCACCGGCACTTTTCGACTTCTGGGAAGGTGCACAGGCCATTTGCACCAAAACTTGCGGTGTCAGAATGTTATTTATCACCACCGGTGCCAAGTTTTCATTTTCTATTGATACAAAGGTCGATCCGCCTCAAGGCTTTGGAACTGTGCCGCCGCCGGCTTCTTTTCTTGGTCCATCGGCTACATAACGACCGGACCCTATAGAAACAATACTGTATCGATTTGGAGGAAAAAACTGCTTTGTTCGAGTCTCGTAAGCGGAAGAGGTCGGACAAAGAAAAAGGGTTGACGATAATGACCACTGCGTAATTACATTTTTTAATTAAATTTTGGCGAGCTACCAGTTCCGGTTTACTTTTAGGACTCGCCTTATCAGAAGTAATGCAAGATGAGCTTTGGCTTGCTCTAATTCCACCACATTTATCGAGTTTATCTTTTTGCGAGGTCATCGAGTTGATTACCAACACGCTTCTCTGGTGCTTATCTTGTAACTTGCGTTCTTGTGGCGCTAAAATCGGAATAGTTGCCAATCTTTTGATTTACAGTAGAACTTCGATTATCCGGATAATAGAATATATGGAAAAAAACACAGAAAATGATGCAAAACTTTGATTATTATAATACTTAAATAAATGCAAATATTATGCAGGGGGATTTTGAAATAGGGGCGGAAAAAAATCCATTACAACTTATTGTAAATAAGTAATATTTTCAAATTGCTGTCTCAGTTTCAAGAAAAAAGAAAAGAAATTGATTTCAATTTTCAGGCTACGCTAATGATTACTACGGTTACTATGCATAGGTGCATTATTAACGAACAAAATGCTCTGCGTTGTTATTAAGATTATTTTGTGCATATCAGTGGCGCCTAGTAAGGGCGGGATTTTGAAATTTTTTACATTTATCTTAAAATTAATAAAAATCATCGACAACGTCTTCTACGTATTTCAGTGAAGCCGTGATTTTTTTCCGCTCTTATTTCAAAATCACCATATATATTAAGTTATTTTTAAATATTTTGTAATTGTTTGATAGGTAGAATTTTTCCTCTTGATGGCGGCCAAGTCTTGAATTCACTTCAGGTTTAGTAAAGCGACAGTGTTGAACCCCGGTTGCTTTTCGAACCACTTTTGGCCATAAAAACGAAACGTTCTTGAAAAATACTCCAGCAATACCAGGAAACTCTTTGGCACGCATTTTTTACTGGCGTGAGATCAGTAATCCGGAGCGATAACAAAAACCTTTCGTCATATATATTTTTTTAAATCGGTGATCCGGATAATAGCCATATATTTTTTTTAAATCGGTGATCCGGATAATAGAGGCCCGGATAATCAAGCTTCTATCGTATTTCAAGCCTAAAAACGCAAGAAATCTGCACAAATAAGTTTTACCTCGTCATCACGTCTATTTCTGGCCTCCCTGCGAGTACTTTTCCGCCGAGCCAAGATTAATTGTCTCAAGACAACTTCATAAATTCCAGTCCCCATAAGTACCATCTTTGCATATCGTCAATGAAACCCACAGAGTAATGATCTCTTACATAAAATCCCCAAAGGGTGGGCGTGCATCTAATTTGTACGCATCGTTGAAAAAATGTTGTCCGTCTGAAAAAACGCTTCCAAAAGGAGTGCCCTCCGACCACGCATCTCCTCTATTCCATTCATGAGAAAAATCCTCGCCAACGCTCGCTACTTTTCGCGCTATGTCAAGGCTTCGCAAATATTTGCGTTTCGAACTGGTTTCCGTTTCAGCAAACAGCTGACGGTCGCTCGGAATCCCCAGGAAAGCGTGCATTTCTTCGCTAAAAAGGCCTTCGTTTTCGCGCCAAGCCACCAGCTGATGGTCATCCGGAATCCCCGTCTTTCAATAAACTTTGAAATCGCGACGTCTGGGACTTTCTACAATGGTACGACAGTCCGTTGTTTCGTCGCAGCTGTCTTGACGGCACGCGTCGTCTGCCTTCCTTATATAAAATTGAAGGAACAGGGGTGTTACCCTCGAGAAGTTTCCGTGGGGTCGATCGACAGATGCGGAATCGGATGTGAGAAAAAGGCGCCGCTTTTGGAAACGACCTCGGAGGACGCAAATTCTGATCAGACGGGCTCGGTTTTTTGCAATTAAAACGCGACGCGGTGGCAAGTACTCGGATATCGATCGACTTGGGGAGACCATCTGCCAGAGGGATCCAGAGGACACCTGCCGGGCCCGCATGACCCCTCACATGTGCATATATTACTCAGACGCTATCAACGCTGTGATAACTCAAACCTGGGGAGCCAAACCGGCGGCGCGGGTTTGACAGCCAAGATACGAGGTTCTGAAAGCTCCTCCACCTCTAGGAGTTTGCATAATTAAGCCGTTGCCAAGTCAGGCATTAAAATTAATCATCAAGTCAGGTGTCTACATTCCTCTTCAAAGTCATTTTTTGTCTTCGATTCTAAACCCTCGCTTTCTTCGCCACCCCCAAACCTCCGAACGAAATTGAAGGTAGCACGCGTCCGCGCCTCGCCATATGTCTTCTAGATCAACCGAGCACCTGTCGGTGAGGGGATGTGGGCGAAAGAAAGGGTCTTTGCCTTCGATGGACATTGAACTACATTACAGTTAGTCGCGGAGGAATGAACGAAAAAACATGAGGGTTGTACACCTGATCGTCCAATATGTGCTCTTGTTCTAATACGATTTACCCCTTCGCATATTGTACCCTTGTTGTTGGCAATATGCTGCTTTTTGACACGGGGGTGTTGCACAGCTGCCGCGTGTGTGTACAATGGCGATGCGTGGGGCTAGACCGCATCTGCAGCGACAATGTACCAATAAAAGCAAAATGGAGATGAGCACGCGTCAATGGCGCCACTTCTTTTATCTGCTAATGACGACGGGGCGAAGCGCAAATTTTTCGATTTCCAGAGGTTTTAGTCGTGACGTCACTATGATTGATATTCTTGGGCGATTTGTTACTTTCCTGCATGTCAAAGCGTGTTCACGTCCTAGAGGCTGGAATAAATATTAATATATTCTCAGATACCTGCATTGTGCTTTTTTCCGTCATCGAATATTGATCACGACTCGCTTTGTAGTTCCATCATTGCGTCATGGATCTAAAAAGACGAACTTTGCCCAAATCTGGTTAAAACCGACCACTAATCTAATGCTACTTACTTCTCCCAATTAATTCGGCGACTTGGAACAAGTCCTGGCAAGCTTTTTGCCATCCAACTGGTTCCCGCGGGGCATCCACAAAAGGATCAAGTCTTAAATCTCCCCTGAAAGGACCACTAATCTCAATTCGGTAATGATTTCACCCTTTTTCGTGAGAATCTACCTGACGAACTCGACAATTTTGACCTCTTTCGTTGACCTAGAATCTGTGTTTTTTCCCGCGCGTGATGTGGGCGCACATTCTTCTTCCACTCGAGCCGTTGAACCCTTTTTCTGTACCTAACTAAAGTCTAAAAAATTTTATTCCAACGCGTCTGGCGCAGTGTAAATAAACCCGGCAACATATGGCGGTATCTAGTTTCTCTCGTTCTCCAACTGATGCAAGTTCGCCAATAAATAAGATTGTCTTGGAAACTTTTAATATCGATATTAGGTCATCCGGTCTGCGGCGATATGCATGGCGTACGCACTTAAAGAATGTTTCCTGTCATTGTTACGCATTTCCGTCAAAATGAAGGGTGGTTCTGGTTACGAACACAAGCTAATTTTCGACGCTCTCATGGTTGCGACCCTGTTTTATCGAGACAGGTAAAAGATATTCGGGAAGATTTGCATTGTGAATCCTGCAAGTCTGTGAATAGAAAATAGGACATTCCCATAGGAAAAATTTCAGAGGGGAAAAACACGATGGGGTGAGGGCCAACTTCGGTCATCCGAGGGGTTGAGCGAGGGAAAGGTGCAATGTTTTGGGGGCGGCGGACTGTAGTTTTTCTTGTTCTTCGCACCTGGCCGTCCCCTTCGGATTTACGCAAATTCCCCCAAAATCTAATGGGAAAGACCCCTGTTGCGTGTTCCCGCGTCTCAAAGTTCTTTCTTTTTCCAGATACAAGAAAGATGATTCGGAAATCGATAATTCCGGAAACGAGGATTCTGACTCGTCTGCTCTCACCGAGGAACCTCAGCACGCCAAAACGAAGAAGCCCATAAACAAGGGACGGTGGAGCAAGGAGGAGGTAAGGCAGAAATACACACATGGGGAAAATGTGTTCAAGGACTTCCCCAATATCTCCGTGATTCTCCTCTTTATATCTATTTTTTTGTGAACTTGACTTGATTCTTTCTTGGTCTGCATAGAAGTGTTCTAATGGGTTTTGTAATATCCCTAACTTTTTCCATCTGTTAACCCGATGGTAGCTGTCGAACACCTGCTTTGAATTAATTACCGTTTCATTAAGTCGTTTTTGCTATTATTTAGCGCGAGATCATCGTTGACAGCGTTGATGGAATTACCAGTTTTTCCCACTCTGTAAAATTTCCTTCAATTTCAGGACGCCCGTTTGAAGCAGCTGGTTGAAGAGTACAACGAGAAATGGGACGTGATCGCCGAACTTTTCCCAGACCGTTCGGACGTCCAATGTCAGCAAAGATGGACCAAAGTGGTCAATCCCGAATTAGTCAAAGGACCATGGACTAAAGAGGTAAGCGTGACCCGATTTATAAAACTTCCAAGGACGTCCTCTCATCGACATTCGTTGATGGTCGTTGGAAAAAATTCCGTAATGACGACGTGTTACTTCCTTTTTGTCTTTTGATGAGCGTATCTCCATCGGCTATTGAGAGAAAATTGCTTTTCTTCTTATTATGGCGTCTTGTGCAATGAATGCATAGAGGTAACACACAAAGGGCATTGCCCCTCTTCCGTTCGTGGTGGGAACCGGTATAGCGAGAAATTCTACACAAGGGTTTCTTCGCTTTTGTCTTGGATATCTCGACATGCATGGGCGCTCCGAGAAAAAAGGGGCCAAGACAACACGCCGAAAGGGGAAATAAGGACCACAAGGCGAAATTAGTGATGACAGTTTCTCCTGCGAGGACCTCGATTCGCATTTTCTTTGAATAAACAAACAAGGGACAAAAGGTCTTCAGCCTGCTCACGCTAGCTTGAGGTTTTGACATTTTTACTGCTTTCGCGGCCTGTGGACAAAAAGGTTATTCAAACACATCATATTGACACTGTCTTCTATTGTCACATTCAGTCCCTTTTTTGTTTTTTTTTTCTTTTGCGTTTTGCGAGCGTTTCATTAAAATTGCTACTTCCTCCTTCCATGTCCTCATTTCGTGGTAACCGGAAGTAGCAGTGCCACCTGTCCTGTTATTTTCCGTATCCATGGTAACCCAAATCGGCTAATTAATTATTGCCAAGCAGTCGGCTCCAATTATCTCACAAAGAATAAATTGATCATTGACGGAAGGAAGCTTTGCGGCTTTCGCTTTTAACGATTCCGCGCGCGACATACCTTCCAAGGTCACCGCCGAAATTCCGTGCCACTACAAGCAACAAAAAACTTCAAATTTGCCCATAACGGTCGGCGCGTAGTGTGCCAAACTAGTTATTTTTTTTTGCGCGAAATTTTTACTATAACCATTGGGGCCTCGCTGTGGGAGTATAGCACTGGCTCTTGAACTCTTCGTCAAGGTAACAAAGCACCCCGCGCCCCCGCTCACGTAACCATTTTTTGATCCTGCGTGTGTAATTAAGTCACTAGAAAAACACAAGCCCATAACTCAACAGGTTTGTTTTGGACGATGGTACCGGGCACTCCTTGCTCTTTGTAATCTGTGGCGGTCTTTCATGGCCATGTTAACCACGAAGAAATGATGATGGTATTGACGGCTGCGTGTGCTCGGATGACTTTAATTCGCGTTTTGTGCGGCTTCCCACGCTGAAATGGGGACGGGGGGAGCCGTCCTGGAGCCCCCGAGGCGAAGTACTTACGTAATTCGGTTCTGACGGGAATAACGAACTTGGACCAGAATAGCGATTACCGAGTCGGTAAATATGAGGTAATGAGGTCAACAAGAAGTTTCAACCGTCGACGTGGGGCGAAGACCGACGCGGCCGAACCTGAAATAATCAATTAAAGCGAGCTTTTTTTTACCATTTTCGCGGATTTCGTTGCAAATTGCTGTTTTTCGTTTTTGCAACTGTCATTTGCGAATAGAGACGTGTGATTGGTTAGTGGAATTGTTTGTGTAACGTTGCCTAGACAACACCAATCAGGTGCGAGCGTGATCCGTGATATTCAAATTTTTAAATAACAACCAGTGGCGTAACATACCTTCGGTTCACAACGTATTTGTTTTGAAATTAACGTTTTCTTGCGGGATGACATCATCCTACTCGTTTTTATATAACCGCAATTACACTCAAATGCATTGCTTGTCTTGAATGACGCGCATTTTTACCAACATTGTTGAAATGTATGCAAGACTCGTTATCAGAGGGTCACGGTCGATAAATTATCACTTCTTATTTTTTGCTCGCTATATCGTTTCTTGATGACACAACCTCCATGTTTTTTGTGCAGTCGCCCACTGTAATTATCGTAATTTCCAATTTTTTGTTCTGCCATTCGATCGATTTCCCCCCTTTTATCACTCATTTTCCATCCCTTTTTCATTCTGATTAATTATCCCTCCAATTGTCCTCTCTCCCCTAAATGTAACATGAATTGTATGCACATATGCATTTCATATCAATTGTTGTACCCATCTCAGATAAGACATACGGTCACAAAACATTTTCAACAGCTGCGAGTTCACAAGCCATGGGCGGTCAATCCATCCACTTGTGATCTAGCTACCCCAAAAGTTAATCCCACCCCATTAGCCGGTTCTAGGCATTCTAATGAGGCGAAGGCACTAAAAAGATTAGAAATTTTGAGCTGCTTTTCTTATCTATGGTTTCTTTTCGGTACTGGTAATGAGGGGTTATAAATTATAACTCGTTTGAGCTCCGCACATTTTTGCCAAAATTGGCTGTCTTACGACCATATGGTCCGAAGCCTAATTGACCTAGAAATTCGTGACCATATGGGGCCTGTGAACTATGACAGTCATGGGAAGAACACAGGATCATTATAAAATGTACGCTAAAAACATTACTCTCTAGTGAAAAATGTTTTTTTAACCCCGCCATCTGCCGACGCGCCCTTAATCTAATGACGGAGAGATTTGACTCGTCATTATGGCTCCATTTCCGCCCTTATTGAACCTGTTTTTATTGTTAATAGGAGGACGAAAAGGTCATCGAACTTGTCAACAAATACGGTGCCAAAAAATGGACGTTGATAGCGCGGCACTTGAAGGGCCGCATCGGGAAGCAGTGTCGGGAGCGCTGGCACAACCATCTAAATCCGAAAATCAAAAAAAGTGCCTGGACGGACAACGAAGACAGCATTATCTATCAAGCCCACAAAGTTCTCGGTAACCAATGGGCAAAAATCGCGAAACTTCTACCTGGCCGGACCGACAATGCCATCAAGAACCACTGGAATTCAACAATGAGAAGACGCTACGAAAACGAAAGTAGAGGAGAAGGCGAAACGCGAAGAGGACGAACTAGGAAGAACCAGCGACAAGTGGACACGACAAATTATCAGTACCACAACCCTCATCAAGTCGTCATTGATAATTGTGATAGTCGGAGCATTACTCAAGACAACTTGATTATCGAAGTAAGTTAGCTCCGTTGTATTGTCTTCAAATCTAATGTTTTGTGCTAGGATTGGACGTTGGAGACGTTTGACCATGGTAGCAACCAATCCAGTACTGGGGGCTTCTCTCTCGCGGCCACGCCCAGTCCGGGATCGATAACGCCAACCCCCAGTCACACTCTGGTCACGTATAACTCGTCGCCGCCACGTTCCACCGCCTCTATCAAAACCGAACTCGCAACATTTACTTACTTAGATGCAAATACGTACAATAGCCAACCTAGTCCCGTGAAGCTAACACCAATGCCTGATGATTACAACTTAGGAGTAAAATATTACTCGGGCATCAGCCCACTCAAAGAATCCGAGAACCGCCATTTTATCAAGACGCGTAAGTTTGCTAGTTCGTTGTTGTTTACGTCGCTACAACGTCAGTTTCAGGTTTAGCACCGTCAAATCAGAACCAAAACACTTTAGTACCTGTTAATACGATTAATATGACCCGAGCCACAACTCCGCCTATTTTGAGGCGGGGCCCCAAAGCGAGGAGGCGAAAAGAAAGCGAGGGGGATTACATCTTGTCCGACTATGGGGAGGACCCTAAGGTAAACGTGTAGAGCCCCGCCCAGAATTCAGTTTTTAAACGTGTGGTTACAGGACGATTTCAACATCATGTTAACCAATAACAAGCTCATGGTGAACGGAAACTCGCCAATAAAACAGTTGCCTTTTAGTCCGTCGCAGTTTTTCAATAGCCCTGGCTTCTTCGACGTTGCTCTCTCATCCACGCCTATGAAACGAAGCTCCTCCCAGGCGACCACGCCTCTCAAGGACCGCACGTTTAAACCTGTACGTTTTTGTTTGCGAATTTTGGGATGGGTTTAATCAAATTGGTTTGCAGGATCGGGATTACAGCCCGTTGAGCACTCCCAATGGTCTTTCGGTCAAATCAGAGCTTCCTAATTCGGCGTCTGATCCAACAGTGACGCCTAGTAAAAGGTACTTTCAAAGTGTGGACACTCCCCGCACTCCAACTCCATTCAAAAAAGCGCTGGCCGACCTCGAGAAGAAATCCGGCCCGATATCCCACCTCCCGGACACGCCCACGCGCTTGGAGGACATCACCGAAATCATGAAGAAGGATCAAGACATCAGTTCTAACTACGAGACGGATTCGAGCATGATGTTAACAGTAATAGTTTGTTGAATTTTGTAGGTTTAGTGGTAATGTTTTATTTTATAGAATGACAGTGGGTATTTAACGGCAGGGAAGCGGAAAAATGGGAGTGGTTTAGCGTCCGGAAAGGAAAACGTTTTGCCCAATAAAAGAGTGAGGAAGGCTTTGGCGCCGTCTTGGGCTTCCACCTCCACAGATATTTCGTTCGCAGTGGAGACTCCCGTAAGTTTGAAATTGGCGCTGATTGGTAGATTGGTTTTGACGGATGCAATAATTTTTTGTTTTGTTTCTAGAGCAAGTCTTTGGGTGACGACCCCTCCGCGTTGTTTTCGACGCCGTCTTCGATAATGAAGGATAATCTGGGAGTGAGCGGTTTTCTCACGGATAATTCTCAATCAGGATCATCCAAGGTACATGGATGGATTTTCGGAGATAATTTTTTCCCTTCTTAGTCCCGCCCTTTATTAACACTTTCTGTACCTGCTCCCGCACCTTATTAACCATTGTTTGGGATCGCTTTGAAATTCTCTCTTTTTTCGGATTTAGTTTTAGGTTGTAGGTTTTTGTTGTACATTTTTGTTTTTTTTTTATATGATTTAAACACAATTTTTGTTTTCCTAGTTTAGTGACAAAAACAGTCTTGCATGTACCGAATGTCGTATAGTTGGAAATATCTAAATAAACCCAAACATGCGCATGGTAGAGGGGTATTTTTGACATTTGACGGGGTTCCCAACCATAGGCGTCACAGATGCACTATTTGAAAGAACATTCCCGCAAATATTTATTACGGAATCAGAGTGCAAAGGTTTCTAAAAATTATCTAAAAGAAGATTTTTAAACCTTGGGCGTAGTTTCTAGATTATAATCACGTCCCATAATTGTGGTTTTATTTTAGAACCAATGTTGGTGTTGACACGACGCCACTGCATCACATCAAATGTTCTCTGGCGCATGAGCATTAACGCGATTTGCTAATGCGCATCCGTTTGTTTGGGTCTTTTTACATCTTTCCATCTGTACCTTCACTTCACTTTCTAGTCTATGCTGACTTAAAAGTTAAGCATAAAATAACCAAAGCCCATTTTTACCATTCCTTCTTCTTCAGTCAGCTTATGCCATCGCACAGAAACGCAAGTATTGTCACACTATCAGGGGGCCGCGTCGCGTCGACATAACGAATCACATGATTGCGTTGAGATCACGTGATTGCGTTGAGGTTACGTGATGATTACGTTGAGATCACATGAACCGAAACGTTATGTCGACTTGGACTCGGAAATTTCTTATTTCTACGACATTTTGTCTTTAAATATTTATTATGATTGTTAATTGTGTTGTTATGAAGAAAATGCGAAGCATATGCAACAAACGAAGTTTAGCGTTACCAAATAGTATACGCCAGGTTGTTTTTTATTTAATTATTATGCCATATTTTAATGTAGATGGAGCACTAAAGTACTTAAGTAGCGTTGTTGCACTGGACATTTCACGCATTTTCTCTTAGTTTTTTAAGTCAGTGCTCCTCCTTTGTGGGGGCGCGTTTGGGGTATCAAAGCTAGGCTTGGGGGATCAGCATGTGGTCGTTTGTGTGGTGGTATTGTAGCTTTTTATCCTTGTCCCGGCAGCGCCTGCCATCTGCCAGTGCCCCATCCCGCGCCTCTGGTCCACGAAGCACCGCCGCCAAGCGGATCACTTTTGAGGACAACAGGCCCAAAGCTCCCAAGGTGAGCACACAGACACCAAATCCCGTCCCCAAATCGGCGTCTGCGACGACAGATAGTAAGGTTATCTTTCTATTCCAGATCGAGCGGAAGTGGGCCATGGTCGCGTGCGGACGAACACAAGATCAAGTCGATCTAACGGAGCGAGCGCACAACTTTTTGAGGACCACTGGTCTAAAACCTCGTTCTTTAAATTTTTAAGTGCTGTAAATACGTCGAATCAGACCAACTTAGTGCAAACGATTTGTAGATTTCAGTTTTTTTTTTATATTGTAAAGCATCACAGGTGAGGTTTCGTTTGCGGGTTTTTATAATGGAGTTTTTCATGGTTGTATATAGAGTTGTTAAACGAAACCGCACTGGACACACCTTGTATAGAGCTAGTCTACAATTTTGTCTATGTATAATTGTTTATTTGCGTCATTTATATCTTTTAATATATTCAGTTACAAGTTGCGCGCCCAAAGGTTTAATTTGTAATTTTATTGCCATGGTAGGTCTAGGTTTTTTTTGTTATCCTTTGGGACGTTTCGCTTATAAAGCATGCTTCGATTTAATTCTGCATTTATTTAATGAAAATTGTATTTATGATTTTATATTAGTAGTATATAAAATGTTACTTCTGGAGCACTGTTTTTTCCATATTAAAAAAGACCAAAAAGCCCAAATCCTTTCTAATTTCCATTTTTAAACACCACAAAAAATTGGACACGAAAACAACTGAAAGTAAATCGCATTATCGGAGAGAGACGGAAAGCCGAGGTTCTACTGTTACCGAAAAAGGGAAAAAATTTTTTTATCTGAACCCGAACGATATTAATCAAAAACCAAAAAACGGGTAAAACCAGCCCAAAGAGGCACTTTAATCTTTGGATAGAGGTTAACTCGTTTTTTATTCCCGTTTTTCCCTTTTTAATCTATGTTTTGATTGGGTCGCTGCCTGTCGCCACCAGATGGCGCAAAATCTGGGGACTTTCGCGTAGTTGGTACCTCCGCTTCAGATGTTTTACGTCAAACTCAATGATCGCAGGTTCGGGTACACAAGTCTCCATTTCCTCTTTTTTTTTCTGTTTTTGTTGAATAAATCTTATGTAAAGGAGAGAAACGGGTGCAAAGTTGCTTTATTTCGTCGAAACGTTCGATTGAGCGATCAGTGCGTGACTCACAATGGAAAATTCACGGAAATCACAAGGTCAAGAATAGTTGACAGAATAACATGACATCTTTCATCTCTTGAGTTCAGTTTTGCGAATCACTTCGTCGTGGTGAGAGCTATGGCAGACAGCAAATTGGCAGTTTCGTGTGAGGAAACGGCGAGCCCACCTCCACACTGTGCCATCTGTTTGGGGACCTGCAAAAACAAGAGTCGTGCCAACTCTTGCATGCACGAATTTTGCTACAGTTGTTTGTTGGAATGGTCCAAAGTAAGTGTTTTTGTAATATTATGAAAATTTTGGGGTTATTTTGACTTGGGAGAGATAAGTCTCAAAATGCGACACGGAAGTGGCGATTGAGGTTCCATTAGGGGTCATCATTGAGCGAGTTGCTGAGAGTTGACAATTTTGGAAAATCTACAACTTCTGTTTATAGTTTGCTTCATCTGTTTAGCTTGGGCGATAAAATCTCCCTTTGTTTTCTTATCTTCTATCCAATTTTCACGACCAAATTATGTCACTCTTACCTGCAGTTGTTGCATTCATGGAATGTCTGATGGCCTTTGATGATCTCTTCAAGTAAACTTTTAACCAGTTTTCCCAGATGTGAACTCTTCTTCTCTTTCCAGATCAAGGCAGAATGCCCTCTCTGCAAGCAAGAATTCAAGTCAATCCTCCACAACATCAAGTCCCTGACCGAATACGACGTCCACATCGTGGAAACCATCCCCGTGGAGAACCGCTACCTCGAGAATGCTTCGTTGATCTACTTGCCCCCAGCGACGCCCCCCATACCCCACTACCAATTCCGGTAAGTCTCCAAATAAACTGAACCATTTTGGGAATTGCCGTTTTCCAGAACGACACTCACCGTCGATTCGAGCGGCGAACATGCCATTCAACAAATGTTGCTGCACCACCCCCTTCTCATGGGTGGTTACAACCCTGAAAGGTACTCTTGAACCAATTTCCAAAATGTTTTTTATCATTTTGCGTAGGTATATGCATCAGAGGAGAAGACACGGCGACACCTCCACCTCATTCCGACGATCCGTTTACGCGGACAACTTGTGGGTTTACGCCCCTCCGGACATCACAGGGCGGTACCGAGACGTTTCGCCCTCCTTTTACAGGTAACGTGATCACGAACCACCCGATCATTGGGCGAAATTTCACTGTAAACGTTTGTAGGAACAACCCGGCAGCTAGGACACGCCTTGTACCGTGGCTTAACCGCGAGCTGAACGCCCTCCTTCATGAGAACACCCAGCATGTGATGAGGCTTGTGGACATCATCCTCGACCACCTTCTGCGCCACCATATCTGTAGTTATATGTTCAGATCGTTGCTTTACGAGTATTTGGGCAACAAAACGGATCATTTTATTCACGAGTTTTACAATTTCATGAGGTCTCCTCTGGATATGGTCGGTTATGACCGCAATGTTATTTACACAGAGCGCCAGCAGTCATCTCCCATTCATTTCATCGACGAGGTTGATGTTTCCGATTATGATAGTGATGTGATTTTGGTCAGCGATGGGAACAACAATCAAGGGCAGGCAAATGACCCGGTGATCATAGATTTGGTGGAAACCGACTCCGACGAGCCTATTATTGTCTCGGAGGAGCGGAATGAGCCCAGGTGCGTCGATGAAGAAGAAAACAGGAAA
This sequence comes from Gnatocerus cornutus, assembly GCA_029298725.1. Taxonomy (NCBI): domain Eukaryota; kingdom Metazoa; phylum Arthropoda; class Insecta; order Coleoptera; family Tenebrionidae; genus Gnatocerus; species Gnatocerus cornutus. The sequence goes on along the minus strand of CM055509.1, from coordinate 33,084,194 downwards.
CCGATTCTTCCGTTGAAGTTGAGGATCAAAAATAGACACACGGAGAGAAAGACTAGGACGAGGAAGCGCCACCGCCAGTTGTCGTCAAGTAGTTCGACCAGCGGTGACAGTTCCTCCGACTCTGATTGCGAGTACAAGCGATACCAACAGAAGAGGTTCTTCAAGAAGCTAAAACGAGAAAAGAAAAAGATTAAAAATAGTTATTACATCGAGAAAGTCAACTCAGAGAACGAAGACGACTTACCCCTGTCCAGTTTAGCGCGGAAGAAGAAGGCGAAACACAATAAACACAAATCGCATACAGTCACCAGTGTGAAGAAAGAAAAGAGGTTTAAATATCCGGAGTACGAATCCTCAGAAGACGTGCACTCACACTCTAAAGAAGACACAGACAGTTCCAGTAGTGATAGTTTTTATAGTGAACATAAACCAAACGTTAAAAGTAAAGTTAAGGAGGTGCGCAGTGACGATAAGCACAATGCCGGACCCAGCAGCGGCAGATTGAAGAATACTTTGAAGAAAGAAGCGACGACGAATTTATGGTACTCTCGACCATCGGCGTACGATTCTGACAGTTCAGATAGCTAAAAAAACAAAAGATATTTGTACAGTCTTATTTAAATTTTTTTGCTCTTAATTATTTTATATAATATTTATGAACAAGTCTACATTTTTTGTGCAGTCACTTTTAACAGTTGTGAGGTGTAGTGTTGGAAGTGACTTTTTTTGTTATTTTTAATAAAAATTATTGATAAAGTTGGCGTATTTTCGGAGGTGGGGGGCGGTACCTATTTCAACCCCGCCCATGCTCGAATGAAAGGCGACTTTTTCAGATCAGTTTTATTATTTTTTTCAGCTGTCGTGTCCAAATACAACAAATTGTAAAGAAAGACATTCTTCTACTCGGAGTTGACAACAATGGGGCGTCGTATTACAACGCAATGATTACACATCAAATTTTCGATTGTTGGGATTATCCACATCTGCTAACAATTTTCGTTTTATGATGGCAGCGGTTTAATAATCTAATCCTTGGATTAACGGAATAATTTACAACCCTCAGAGGGGCGTGGTCTAATGAACCAACCAATCCAATAACGTACTTATGACATCATAATCCTTGAATCTGAATTTATTTAGCCATGCACTAAGTTTATGAGGCGTTTAACATAAAATAAGAAATAACAAAGTGGAAATGAGTTAAACTATACGCTAACTTTGAAAATATGTACACTAAAATATAATAGACGAGTAACAATACTGGAAATGACTTCTTAGACGCTCAAAGACGACCTGTTGTTGGCCCAGAACTGGTGTGCGGAAACTGCCAGTGTTACAACATACAGCAAAGCTGCGATCCAGCAGTTAAAAGCGTTCTATAAACAGAAAAATTGTTTTTTTGAAGGACAAGATTTGATTTTACCTGTTGGTACCCCCTGTCGATGTCGGCGTAGAACTGTTGAATATCTGCTACGCTTTCGGGGGCTTTTACGGCAGGGAGATCCTCAGCAAGGGCGACGGAATGTACGTAATAAAAAATCCCCATCAAAGCCTAATTTTATGGATTAGTCAAAATATTGAGATTTTAACGTGCTCACCAATTGGACTATTCCCCAGACACTCAAAATGAGGCCACACAGCGACAATTTGGGGCCACACACAGGCATTTTGAATTTTTTTCCGAAATACGAACGGGTGCCTCAGAAGCAAACTGTCATGTGATTGTCAATGACGTTTGACGTATGTCACGAGAGCGGAGGTACCAACCTTGTTGGGATTGGTCGATGATGGCGACCTCTGTGCTCATGTCACATAAGTTATGCATTTTTAATGGTGGTGGCGCGAAAATTTCTATTCTAAAGATTAAAAAATATCCTGGCGCATTCACCATTTTTCAAAAAATTTAAAAAATTTACATTTTGAACAAGACTACGTTTTTTCGAATCAATTTTTCAGCAGCGGCGGATAAAATGAGTTTTCTATTTCGTGTTTTGAGACGAATTTTTAGTTAAAATATTTTTTTTTTCAAGAAAGCGATAATTTGTGTTTTCTGTTTTGAGGTTGAACCGTAGTTTCGACGTGAGGAAGATAAAACAAAATCCATTAATTTTTGTACAAATTTTATTAACTCAGATACAATATATGTATTCATAATATTATAACTTACATAAATTAATAAATTTTAACAATCTTTATTAGTTCTAAATGTTAAACACTCGTCGTTTTCAACCCATGAAAGTATGGGTGTATTTAGTCAGGACCGGACTCTCCAGAATTAGGTCCTCAATGATTGACTCGAAACAAAAGAGAGCAACACGTGTTTTATCTGTGAGTGTGAAGAAAAGAAATGTACACTCACCAGGGGTCTCCACCCCCTAACTGGTAGACGATGAGCGGCTCGATTTCCTTTGGACTCTGAAATTACACTTCGTGTTACTGGGGACAGCAATTACTAAAAGAAAAACTATTACCTTCGCTGAGCCTCTTGGCTTTTTAAAAACGACTCTGCCTTCTGGGTGCTAGCACTCAACATTTTCAAACCTAAAAGAGAAACGTTTAGAAATTCAAACCTGTCGTCGACAGCACGACCTGGTGGATTTCGACATTTCGGCACAGGAAACTTCCAGAATTCTAAATCTGATACATATTGTATTATATTATATTGGTGTTAGTGCCGTGTTAGTTTTCCAAAATGTTAGTCTCCCAATAGTTAGATATCGTTAAAAACCCAATGTTACTAAAAATTATTTCCTCATCCCGTTTTATTATGTGCGCACTTATTCTAAAACTTATTTCATAACTTACTTTCTAAACTTATTTCTAATTTAATTGGTAACTTAACTAACTATATGAGGTACAGGAGAGCTCTGAAATAAAGACATACAAAAGACACTAATTTGAAGAAAGAAGAATCACTGAAGAAAATGGCACTGGAATTTCCCTGAATTTCTTCTCATCTTCACGGAAATACATCTAAAACAAACGGAAATTAATGAGAAGAATCAGAAGTCAGTTCTAAACAAGCCCTGAAAAAGAAAGTAGTAAAATGAAATAAACTTGCTTGCTGGCCGTGGCGTTGACTCCTCGCATCCTCAAGACCCTCCTGGAAGTCGACCCCTTGTCCTCCACTCCGAAGTCTCCTAGAATCGGTAACATTCAAAACATTAAAAACTTCTAGACAATCCCTGAAAAAGAAAGAAGTAATGAAAGGGGACTTGCTTGCTGGCCAGGCGTTGACTTCTTGCATCTATAAACCCTCCTAAAAGTCGACATCCTGTCTTCCACTCCGAAATCTCCTAGAATCTGTAAAATTCAAAACATTAAAAACTTCTTGACAATCCCTAAAAAGGAAAAAAGTAATGAAATGGAACTTGCTTGCTGGCCGGAACGTTAACTTCTTGCATCCTGAAGACCGTCCTGGAAGTCGACATTCTGGTGACCCTCCTGGAAGTCGGTATCCTGGTGTCCACTTCGAAGTCTCCTAGAATCTATAACATTCAGTACATTAAAAACTTCTAAACAAGCCCTGAAAAAGAAAGAAATAAGTGAAAATGAAACCTGCTCCCTGGCGGTGGTGGCGTTGAATCCTCCCACTTACAAATTCTGAGAATTTTGAGATCTGAAACAGATAATGTTACATATTTGTGTTAGTCCCAAAATGTTAGTTTCCTAAGAGTTTTAGATATAGTTTACTCATCCCGATTTGTTAGTTCTAAACTTGTTCCATAACTTATTCTAAAACTTATTTCCTAACTTACTTCCTAAACTTAATTGCTAACTTAACTAACTATCCTAGATACAGGAGAGCTCTGAAATGAAGACATATAAAAACAGGATCGTTGACTGAAACGAAGTTGGATTTTTCTTGAAAATCTTCTATCCTCTCGGGAATACACATGAAAGAAATAGAAATTAATCAAAAGAATCAAAAAGTCATTCAAAATTTCTAAACAAGTCTCTAAAATCTGTGGAGATCCCATTACGCTCTCTTGCTTCCTCTTCTTTCATCCAATGCAACCTAGAAATATTAAAAATGAAATTAATAAAGACACACACTTGAGGAATCGCTTCTCTGCTTCATGACTAAGAAAAGAGTGCAACATTTGTTCCCATCAACTCATCTGAAGATTTCCGTAGGGAGTTCCAACAGGAATGAGTCCTGAAGATTCTCATGTATTTTTACAGTAGACAGGTCGCTAGCAAACCGTGTCCACAAACCCTCCTCCTTTTATCCGGGCTTGGGACCGGCAGCAGCGTCCTTAGTACCTACTTAATGCACTCCAGGACGCTGCAGGCTGAGTTAAAAATCTGTTTGTGTGTAAGTACTTATTTTGCTTATAATATTAAAAGAAAGAAATGCACACTCACCAAGGATCTCCACCATCAAGCTGTAGACAATGAGAGGTTCGACCTGTCGGCAACTCTTTGGATCTGAAACACCGGACCTTCCAGAATGGATCGACCAAGGAAACTCTCCAGAACTCTGCTATCTGAAATAAAGAACACAAAACAAATCAACAAATTAAAAAAAGAATACAATTGGGTGCCAGCACTCAACATTTTTAAACCTAAAAGAGAAACGGTTAGAAATTCAAACCTGTCGTCGACTCTTCTGCGTTGACAGCACAACCTGGTGGATTGTGACAATGTGAGCACGGAAAACTTTCAAAATTTTAAAATCTGAAATACATTTGTACGCATATTTGTGTTAGTTCCGTGTTAGTATCCCAAAATGTTAGTCTCACAATAGTTAGATATCGTTAAAAACCCAATGTTACCAAAAATTATTTCCTCGTCCCGTTTTATTATGTGCACACTTATTCTAAAATTTATTTCATAACTTACTTGCTAACTTAATTGCTAACTTGTCTTTAACTATATTAGGTACAGGAGAGCTCTGAAATAAAGACATAAAAAAACACAAATTCGAAGAAAGAAGAATCACTGAAGAAAATGGAACTCGAATTTCCCTGAAGTTCTTCTCTGAAATTCATCTGAAACGGACAGAAATTAATGAAAAGAATCAAGAACTCAATTCCAGACAAGCCCTGAAAAGGAAAGTAATAAATTTAAATAAACCTGTTTGCTGGTCGTAGCTTTGACTCCTCGCATCCATAAAGACCTTCCTGGAAGTCGATATCCTGTCCACTCCAAAGTCTCCTAGAATCTGTAATATTCAGAACATTAAAAACTTCCAGACAATCCCTTAAAATTTAAGAAGTAATGAAATAGGACTTGCTTGCTGACCAGGGCGTTTACTTGAATCCATGAAGACCCTCCTGGAAGTTTCCATCCTGTCCTCCACTCCGATGATGACTGCTGCACCCTGTAACATTGAGAACATTTAGTAATGAAATGGGACTTGCTTGCTGGCCGGGGCGTTGAGTCCTCGCATCCTGAAGACCCTCTTGGAAGTCTACTTCCTGTCCTCCACTCCGATGATGACTGCTCCAATCTGTAACATTCAGAACATTAAAAACTTCTAGACAATCCCTGAAAAGGAAATTAGTAATGAAATGGGACTTGCTTGCTGGCCGGGGCGTTGAGTCCTCGCATCCTGAAGACCCTCTTGGAAGTCGACTTCCTGTCCTCCACTACGATGATGACTGCTGCAATCTGTAACATTCAGAACATTAAAAACTTCTAGACAATCCCTGAAAAGGAAATTAGTAATGAAATGGGACTTGCTTGCTGGCCGGGGCGTTGAGTTCTTGCATCCTAAAGACCCTCCTGGACCTGGAAGTCGACCTCCTGTCCTCCACTCCGATGATGAATGGCTGCTGCAATCTGTAACATTCAGAACATTAAAAACTTCTAGACAATCCCTGAAAAGGAAAGTAGTAATGAAATGGGACTTGCTTGCTGGCTGGGGCGTTGAGTCTTGAGTCCTCGCATCCTAAAGGCCCTCCTGGAAGTCGACATTTTGTTCTCCACTCCGATGATGACTGCTGCAATCTGTAACATTCAGAACATTAAAAACTTTTAAACAATCAATCCCTGAAAAGAAAGAAACAAAAATGAAGTGTAACTTGCGTGCGGACGGCATCCATGAAGATGGTCCTCGAAGTCGACCAGGAAAACTCTGCAGAAATCTGAGTCCTAAAACATATTTTACTCCATTTTTGTGTTAGTCCCGTGTTAATACCGCAAAATGTTAGTTTCCAGAGAGTTAAACATTTTGGTTAGATTCAGTGGCGTATCCCCGTTTCGTTATTTGCGCACTTATTCTAAAACTTATTTCATAAATTACTTACAAAACTTACTTGCTAACTTAATTGCTAATCTACTTGCTATCTTAACTAACTATAACTAACTATAACTATAACTATAACTATAACTATAACTATAACTATAACTATAACATCCTCTCCAGATGAATATCTGAAACAAACAAAAATTAATGAAAAGAATCGAGAAATGATTAAAAACTGGTAAACAAGTCTCTAAAACCTCTGGAGATTCCATTACGCTCTCTTGTTTCCTCTCCTTCTATCCAATGTGACCTATAAATATAAAAAAAAAATTAATAAAGACACACACCTGAGGAATCGCTTCTATGCTTCATAACTAAGAAAAGAGTGCAACATCTGTTCCCATTAGCCCATCTGAAGATTTCCGTGAAGAGAGCCAACAGGAATGAGTCCTGAAGCTTCTCATTTCTTTTTTTTTACAGTGGACAGGTCGCTAGCAAACCGTGTCCACAAACCCTCCTCCTTTTATCCGGGCTTGGGACCAGCAGCAGCGTCCTTAGTGCCTGCTTAATGCACCCCAGGACACTGCAGGCGGAGTTAAAAACTATTTGAAAATGAAAGAATGAACTGAAACTAACGCGAAGTGTGTCTAAACCGAGACATCCCTAAATAAACTATCACTAGTACCCACTCTGCAATGATTCAACTTCAAACTCGCTTTATTTCTCACACACGCAATGTTAACACGTCTATCTTCGTCCAGAGCCACTACACAACTGCCCTTCCGACCGACTAATTAAATACGATTACGTGATTACCAAACTCTTTTTCTTCAAAAAACGATTTGTAGCAAACAAAGGCCTGGACGAGAACCGCAAAATGACTGACACCCGAACAACTAATTAAATAGGATTACGTGATTACCTAATTGTTTTTCTTATTGCGCAAAAAAATGTTCGCTAATAAAAGCCACTGCGCTCCCGAAACAATGAAAATTTAAAGGAACCGAATGTCTCCTGTAAATTACTGTATCTATCTATCTATCCACTTGAAAAGTTAACGCGTAAAGCTATAAAAATCAACTTTAAACAAAAGCAAAATTGTTTAAAGTAATAAACGAAAAGTCCGAAGAAACTAATGCATAACGTGCCTAAATTAAAACGTCCCTAAGTCAACTATCCACTAGTACCACCCCACAACTATTCAGTTTTTAAAGCGCGGTTTATCTAACACCCCGACTGACTATCCTAACACGTTCGCAAATGTACACTGCAAATCATTAAATATTTCTAAAACCCGGAAGCCAAGAAACTAAAAACGAAATAAACCCGATATTTCACGTAAATTACTGTATCTATCCACTAGAAAAGCTAACGCATGAAGCTAAGCTCCGCATTGAATTACGCTTAAGCACGTCTTACTTTAAACAAGAGTACGATATTAAAACTCATAAATGAAAAGTCCCGCAAAATGTTTCTGCACTGCATTGTTCCCAAATAAACTCATTTAGCACCTACCTTTCAATTCAAACCCACAAACGGCACTATTTCACTTTACATGCACAAACACATCCGTCCACTTCAAATCGCGGCGCTCAACTGATTAAATGAAGGGATTAAGTCATTATTTATTATTATTTTCGCGCAAAGATTCAAACAAATGTGCGAAACCATACCTAGCGAAGAAAATCTAACTTGTAAAAGGTCTAACGTGAGAGGACGAGTCGAAATTCGACTGTAACTTGTATAAAAGACAACTGTGTTGTTGGTTGCCTATCTCTCAGGTCACTTTTATGCCACTTTTATTTTCATAAATGTCATTACTTCAGGTAGTGGGAAAAATTTATTGTTTAAGGTACCAATCACGCCGCTAAATCCCCCGTCGGAAACCCGTTTTCAAAATTAAAAATTTATCGTCCCCCTCGTGACTGTTTTATTGAGTAATGTATATTTTTTATGATTGTTAAACAGCTTGAGTCATTCGCAGCAGTGGGGATTTTATCGCCCAAGCGTGTGCGTCATTTTTGACAACTGACAGATGTCAGTTCGGGAAAGTGGGTAGTGGTGTTTGTGAAAATCGCAAAAATCACAGGAAATGGTTGATAAATTGGGTGAGTTGGTATCATTTCGTTAGTTTGGGGGAGTTGCGCCCACTTTGGGTGCTCGCGGTGCTCTTCCCGTTGAGGTTAATTTCATACCATTCCAATCTTTCATGGTCTGTTTACGGGACTTTTTCGAGCGCGTTCTCGTTGTCCACTCGTCCACTTCTTCAAAATTATCATTCTCGCCATGGATGCGGCACCTGAGAGTGTTATTCCCGTTTTAGTGAACAGCGAGGCCAACACCAGGCGGATAGCCACGGTAGAGAGCTGTTTTGGGAACTCTGGACAGCCACTGGAAGTGCCAGGACGGGTTCTCGTCGGCGAAGGGGTGCTGGTCAAAATGTGCCGGAAGAAGCCGAAAACACGGCAGTTTTTTCTCTTTAACGACATCCTAGTGTATGGCAACATCATTATCAATAAGAAGAAGTATAACAAACAACATATCATTCCATTAGAAGAAGTCAAACTAGAAAACCTAGAAGATGAAAACCGTGAGTAGCCTTTCCAGAGACTGTCCTCATTTAACTGTCATTTGTAGAGTTGCGGAACGGCTGGCTCATCCGCACCGCCTCCAAATCCTTCGCAGTTTACGCCGCCACCGCAACAGAGAAACAAGAATGGATGGCCCACATAAATAAATGCATTGAAGATTTGTTGAGAAAGAGCGGCAAGAAAGCCGTTGAAGTCCACGCAGCAGTGTGGGTCCCCGACGGAGAAGCCGCCATTTGTATGCACTGCAAAAAGTCACAGTTCACCCTCATCAACAGGAGGCACCACTGTCGGAAATGTGGGGCTGTAGTATGCGGCCCGTGCTCGAATAAAAGATTCTTATTGCCCAACCAGAGCTCCAAACCTCTCAGAGTCTGTCTTCATTGCTATGAAGTTCTCACGTCGGCCAAAAATCACGGAATTCCCAGTGATAGCTTCCTGAAGGGTCAGTTGCCTGTAGCCTAGTCAATTCCTTTTTTTTTTTCAATGTTAATTTTTTCAGATCGGAATAACGCTGATTCATCGGGAGAGGAAGACTCAGACGACGATGACGAAACCGCCCGCGGACAACCGGAGTCCCACGATTTGGTAAGTTAAAAAAATGTTACGATATGATAATGATAATTCTTGGTGTTGGTGTTATCATCGAGTAGGCGATAAAAGAGCTCGTTAAACTTTGATCATTGTTTTTTCTTTGTGAGCCCAGCAGAAAAGAGACGACTTTTAATGGAAAATAAATGGGAGTTTTATCGGTGTATGATTAATAAACTGTGGTCATTGTTAACAATGTTTTGGTTTTGATTTTTCTACGGCGTACATAGAGTGGATTGAAACTCAGTGTACTGTAGGAATTTAAGTAAAAAGTTGTTTATTCTAAGCGGTACATAAAATTGTTTTAACAGCACCTGCGTAATTGGAAAGTTGGGGAAATCTCCAATATTAGGTTTTAAAAAATGGTTTAATGGGCTCTTTTCCGCACTGAAAATGTGTCTTAAACTCCCATAATGACGCCTCGAATGCCAGTTTCAGACGCACTGCCTCGGTTACTCTTGTTGTAAGTCACTTTTCTGGGATTTCCAGTTGAATGAATAACGAGTTGCGCTAATTGCTTTTGCTTGTAACATTTTCGCTCGGCTTTCTTTGCTCTCTCTCGTTAGATCCCAACTGACTGAGTTGAATTTGCAGCCTAAATTCTACGGCGACAGCGAAAAAACCGACGAAGTCCATTGAAACAGAAAAAAGCACTTCCAAAACAGTATCGCCCACGAAATAACAATAGTACAGAGTAAGTAATTATATTTTTAATATAAACTCATACTGTATATTTGGTAGCGATTATTGTGTAGATATCCAGAACTGTTCGATTTTTATAAAGAAAAGCTTGCTCAAATTTCTACCGCCCGATCACTTCTCGATGTTTACACGGTGACCCGTAAATATTTTATCTATAAGTTGTAAACTAATATTTTAATGGGGATTAGGTCCTAAAAAATCAAAAGCATGTACATTTTAGCAACTGTGATAAAGTTGGCCTGTTTCTAAAGGGGAGGGGGGTGAAGTAGTACATGACCGGATCGGAGAATTTCTAGCCCGTCCAGTGATGTACCCTCTTATGTTAATCATCACAGTACACATTGTTGAATTATATGCATTAAACCATTTATATTTCAAACGAGTTTTTATAACCCAAACTAGAACTTGAAATCGGATTTTGTGGGGGGCGCAGGCTGGCGCTCCAACGAGGCCAATGGTGTATTCAATTTCTGGCTCAAAATCAAGTTGATTTTTTCAATGACGTAGTTCTGGGGGAGAGGCACGTCGTGGTCCACCGCCCAACTAATTATTTCTTTGCAAGTGACCCAATCGCCGTAACGAACTGAAAGCACAAATAAATAAACGACAATAAAACAAATAAATCGCTTTACATTGGTATTCTAGAAGGGACCCCAACACTGATGAATACTGCGCCTTCATTTTATATTTTAGGAGAATTTCCAATAACCTGTAGACTACCTCAGTCCTGTGGCACTTTAACGATACGAAAACTACGTAAGGTATTCGATTCACTACCGCTCGACATAAATTGTTGTGTTTTTCTAGTAGATCCAGCGCGATTCTTTGATCAGTGAACCACTCACTTAGAAAACAGTTCTGCCACACGCAAGCTAGTGGGAAAAAGTCCTGAAAGTCCCGCAACATTCGCTCAGAGAAACTTATCATCTTCCCCATCGCCGCTTCACTACCTTTGGTCACTAAATCCGCGATCAAATATTTCAACATGAGTCTTATCCTGCGGCGCAAATACGCGTTCTCCCGGTACACCTCCTCGAACATCTCCAGAGCCTTCAAAATGTCCCCTTTCACCCACACAGCCTCCGCTAGAAAATCGCGAAAATTCGAGTTTTCCAAAGCAACTTCTTTGTAGTGCCATTCAGTCAACTTCTGCAAGCCTTGGATCACCTCTTTCTCCCCTTTCTGAGAACAAACTGAAAGAACGTTAAACAGAGTCGTCACAGGAGGCGGTTTATTCGACTCAATGCACGACTTGCTCAAATTAATGACTGCGTCATTATCCTCATTGTCCAAGTAATTTTGGAAGAGGCAACTCAGTTGATTGGGACTCATCTCCTTGGCGTTGTTATCCCCTGACTTTGGCCCTACTTTCGCCGTTGTGGTTTCCAGCAGAGCCTCGTTTTTTCGTTTCTGGTGGTCCCACTTCTCTATTTTTTTCTGAATCAATTGCGAGGTGAACTCGTCCATCACATCTACGTCGAATTTTGAAGAGAATTGGGGCAAAACCCTCGTCAATGACAGGAGGGTGGTTAAACGAGTCCTGCACACCCGGTGGAGACACCACGCCATGGTTTATCACAAGGGGCGCACAATATAACCTCACTTTTCACTGGCACGATCTGCGGAAAAATTCGAATTATCAGGGTAAGAAACGCACTGTGCATGATGTAGAAGCCGGCACGACGATTATTTAGAGCCTCGGACGACACAAACAAACGTATTTATAGATATTTGCGCATTTTTTATCTTGGTTTGACAGGTGACAGGAACACATAACCTCAACTGTCACTGGTTTTAAGAAAATCGATGTGGGGGTTCGTAGGTGCGTTTATGATCGGTGGGCCCCTTTTTAAGAGTTTCCACTAGTCCAAAGTTTTAATTTTATTCACTCTTTCGTAATTTAATTGCATAACGAAATTTTAATGACCAATGAGAGTAGCTGATTGGGCGAAACTTCACAAGTTTAGTGGAAACGGGAATCTGTCATAACATAACCTAAAATCGCGATGTGAAGATGAAGAAAATTTTCCTCCTAAACGTCGTTTTTACGACATGGGTGTACACGGTGGACCCCAATCCCCCCATAGACTGTAGTACTCTTCGCATGGGCCAATTTATCTGCCCTGATCCCGCTTACGATCTCGTCGACCCCAAAACCCAGCAGATTCGAGGCTGTACGAAAGAAAACAAAGCTAGAGGTTGGTACCCTGCAGCCCCCTTACCCACTAATTTATGTTTTTTAGTTCAATGTATTGCTGCAGAAGGCCTAAATTGTACAGAGACTAACAGTACGAAGTTTTATAAAGAAATGCCGTGTCGTTGGACGTGAGTATAGAAGTGTGACCAAAAGGGGGCTAATTGTTTGTTTCAGCAACGGCTACTCCTTTGAGACGGCGTTGTTGCTCTCGATATTTTTAGGCATGTTCGGAATAGATAGGTTTTATTTAGGCTACCCAGCGATAGGGCTCGCGAAGTTTTGTACGCTGGGATTCATGTTCTTAGGGCAGTTAATTGATATTGTTTTGATAGCCACCCAGGTTGTAGGCCCTGCGGATGGCTCCGCTTATGTGATCCCTTATTACGGACCTGGAGTGAAAGTGGTGCGTAGTGATAATTGGACGTTTCGGCTCCACCAAGATGACTGGAGAATTGGTGATTAGCGTTAAGTCCAAAGTGCGATTTTTTTGTAATTACCGTGAATAAAACCGTGCGAAATTAACTGTTTTTTTTAATAATACGGCCCCCTTGTTCTAGGGACTTTCGTTTTTCCACCGTGTGAAAACCCCTAGAAGGCGCTGCAATCACCTGTCATTGCTTGTCAAAACAGTTCAAGGTTTGTCGCGGTTCAAGGTCCGTGGAACCTGAAATGAACAGTTAGCCGCAATTTTTAATTGCCGTGTCATCGCGCTAGCGCTAACAGCAAAGTAAGTCTGCAATTTGCTCTGATTCAAAATCTCCTTAACCTCACTTTAGATGGGTCTTGTGGGCATAATAAAATTCTTCGCTCGTCGAACTGTAGAAGCCGCAATAATCGTGCTCATCCTATTATATTTACCCAGAGTTCCACCGGAGGCAAAGTTCTCAAAATCGTATACGTAAGTATAGGAATACTGGTTAAATTTTAATGCCCTCTTAGAGTGCCCCCAGTGCGTCCCTTTGAAGGAGCCTTGAAATTGAACGAGAAGCTCCATGGGGCTGAAATCTGGCACAAGGGGGACTTGCACGGTCCCGAGGCCTTCGTGGATTACAAAGGGGAATTGTACACCGGCTTGCATGGGGGCGACGTGGTGAAATTAGTAGGTAACCACATTACGCCCATTGTGAAGTTTGGAAAGCCGTGCAGTGGGGTACATGAAGAGGAGTTATGTGGGCGTCCTTTGGGCATGGCTGTTGATAACAATGGGGCTTTCTACGTCGTGGACAGCTACTACGGCTTGTTTAAAGTCGACGTGACCACCGGCAAAAAGGAACGCCTGGTGGCGGTCAATGAGAAGATCGGAGGTCTTAACGTGACTCTCCCCAATTCAGTGGCCATCGCCAGCAATGGAGACCTCTATTGGACGGATTCTAGCACCGAATTCAATCTCCAAGATGGACTTTTTGACTTGTTGGCAGATGGGAGTGGGAGGTGCGCTGAATAATAACCGTGAAGGTTATCAGTGATTTAAATTATATTTTTCAGATTAATTCATTACGACGCGAGAACGAAAAAAAACACCGTTTTAATCCCGGACCTGCATTTCGCCAACGGTGTCGCGTTGGCAGAGGATGAGAGTTTCGTCATAGTTTCCGAGACCGCGCGTAGTCGCATTCTGCGTTACCATCTGAAGGGCCCCAAAAAGGGAACCTATGACGTTTTCATCGATCGGTTACCGGGAATGACTGACAACATCAACGTGGATGGAAAAGGGGGCTTTATCATTCCTTTGGTCGTAGCCGCTGACGAAAACCACCCCGCTCCTAGTCAAGTCCTGGGGCCTTTCCCCCTCATTCGAAAATTGATCGCAAGAGTCCTCGGTCTGACTCAATTCACGTTTAAAATGGTCAATGAAGTCTACCCGAACGAATTGTCTCGCCGCGCTGTCCACTTCATCGGTCACTTTACCATGGGCTCGCTGAGTTATCCGAAACGAGTCTCCATCCTCCACGTGTCAAAAACCGGCGAGATTTTAGACAGTCTGCACTCTTTGGATGGGAAGATATTGGGGATCAGCGAAGTTCACATTTTTAAGGACGCTCTGTATTTAGGGTCGCCATTCAACGACTACATTGGGCGCATCCCGTTGTCTAAAGTCGGGTGGGAACACCTTAAGGCCGCTCCTAAACCTGCTCCGACACCTAAGCCTACCACGACTACACCTAAACCTACGACCACGACAACGACGCCTAAACCTACCACCACTACGACAACGACCCCTAAACCTACCACCACCACAACGACGCCTAAACCCACAACCACGACCACCCCCAAACCGGCAAGTACCACAACGCCTAAACCTGCCACTACGGCCGCCCCCAAACCTACTCAAAAACAACCCGTCAAGGATCAACCTAAGGCCGTTCCTGTCAAGGAGACTCCCAAAAAGAACTAGCTCGCTAGGCTGTGATGGCTCAATTGTTAATAGTTACATCATCGCGATCGTCAGTTGTTTTTACCTATAGACTGATAGTCACTTTTTACAACACGCATTCCGTTGTTACATTCTTTTGTTTTATGATATTATGTAAGAGTCTCGGTTGTTCAGTTGATAGTTTTTTGCATTTATAATTTAATTCATAGTTCGGCTAATGAGGTGATAATTTACATACATATTTTTTATATGTATCGATTTTGTACTGGGATACTTTTGTTGGATGTGATGTATAAATAAAATGATTTACAACACTTTGTTTTTATCGTCCTCTCCAAAGATAAGTGGTAACAATGAAGTACTTAATACAAAGTTAATTGTGTTTTTTTGAATTAAAAGATTACCGTGAAGTATTATGCGGTTCTGTTTATCGCTCTCGGTTATTTTTAATCGACACGTATTCTATCAATTCCCCGATTTTTATAGCGCAAATTTAGATAATCGTGACACAAGGCTGTAAGGTCGCATTATTTTGTAGATAAACACGGTGGTTACACATCACTTTGAATAAATAAACATACTTGACTTATCGCCATGCATTTGAAATTTTTAGAATAAATAGAACTTTACATTGAATAGCTTTTTTTTATTTTCAATGTTATCCGCCGGTAAAACAAACGAGCAAAATTTGTCATCAAATGGGCCGTGGAATGGTGAAGTCATGCCTGTTCTTAACTCTGATAATACAACAACTGTCAACATTGACACTCCATTGATGTGACAACTTTATTCTCAATTTCCCATAAAAATCAAAGGATATGGAGTTTCTTGGTCCGCGGCGTGGTTGACAGGTGACGCCGGCTTAGTCACCGGTTCTGTGCTCCCAACCAACCAATAAGTTGTCACAAATCCTTTTCCTTTCAACTCAACTTCTCCTCTGAGTTCCAGCCGAAAAGTCCCAAATTTATCCAAAATGTTCTTCGTGGCGTCACTCACATGTATCCTCAGCGCTGTAAAAACTTTAGACTCTTAAGAGAAAATGGGGAGACTTACGTTGTCCCGTGCTCTCCATTCTGCTAGCTGTGTTCACCGTGTCGCCGAAGAGACAATAGTGGGGCATTTTCTGCCCGACAACGCCCGCACACACTGGGCCTGAATGTATCCCGATACGGATCTGTGGAAATAATTTGTTACTATCGTGGCCTGTGGAAATTAAAACGTATGTCGTGGCTAACAACCTTGAGTTTGTAGTCAGGGTTGTGAGGGATTGTAAAACACTTGACTGCGTCTAAAATCGCCAATGATAACAAAGCCGTTTCTTTCGCATGAGCGTCTCCATTTCTTTCCGGTAAACCGGACACCACCATGTAAGCATCCCCAATGGTCTCAACCTTATAAACATCAAATGAACCAATAATCCTGTCAAAAATACTATACAGCTCGTTTAGAAAGTCCACAACTTGCATGGGTGAGCTCTTCGCGCAAAGAGCCGTGAATCCGACGATATCGCTGAAGTAGATCGTTACACATTCAAACTGTTCCGGTTGAACCATTTCCCCAGCCATCAACTGTTGAGCTACTGGTCGTGGAAGCACTTGGTACAACAGTTCTTCAGAACGCCTCTTCTCCTGGCTTAATTGCTCGGTTTTCTCCCCAACTAAAGCTTCCAAGTTGTTGGCGTACTGCTCCATGCGTCGCAAGAGGTCATCCATGAGGTTCTCACAGAACCCTCTGGAAAAACCACGTGAAGATCGTCTAAATTAACAAGTTAAATTACTTCATGATGCCGCGCAAGGTGAGTTTGATCGTTTCGAAAGTGGGGCGCTCTTCAGGGTTGTCGTTCCAACAGCGTTCCATCAACTCTATCAAGTCTTCTGGACAGTCGCGGTGGGTTACTGCAGGTCTGAAGGGAGGAGCTTCTCTAGAGGCGACCCTGGAAATGATTTCTGCGAAGAAGGTAAAAAAAGTGACCGGAGAAAAGTACCATGAGGCTCTAGAAAGTGACGCGCTGCTTCGTAAGGACCGCCGCGGATTATAATCTCTTCGAGGATGATACTGAAACTGTAGACATCTCCTTTTTGGGTGGCCGGAGTACCTGGAACCACCGTAAGCGGGAGGAGCTCCGGTGCAACCCAGAGCATCTCTACAACACTGGAGTTAATTGCAAGAAGTTCAATAGCTGCAGGTCACTTCTGTAGTAGTTGGCATCCTTTTCCATCTGCGCAGGAGTCGTTAAAGTTGTCAACCCAAAATCGGAGATCTTGAGGACGAACCGACCGTCAATAAGACAGTTGCACGACCTCAACTTCCCGTGGACTGAAACCTCACAACTGTGGAGGTAACTCATTCCTTTGACCACGTCGTGGATTAGAGACATGCGGAAGTTCCAATCCAACTGGATGGCGTCGTTCTCAAGAACATCTTTGAGACTTCCTCGAGGACAATACTCTGTTAGGATCAACACCGTGGGGCACTCGATGCAGGCTCCCAAGAATCTCACGGTGTTCTCGTGGGTTACATCTCTGACTTGTTTGATTTCCCAGAGGAGTTTCTTGTTGATGTCGACTTTCTTCTTGGAGATGCGCTTGATGGCGACGCGATTACCTTTGTAGACGCCGACAGTGGTGAAGATTTTGGTCTGGATGGAAGAACAGGAGGAGATGGAGGCGCGGGCGCTACGTAGACCATAAGACTACAAGAAACGAGTAAAACAAAGAAATGATTGTTGAACTCACCTCCATAGGCTTTTGAAGAGCCAAGCGCGATCCGAAGGCTTTTCCCATCTCGATGATGACTTCTTCCGGTCGGATGCGCCACGACATGTTATTGAGGTCCGCAGCGATCCTCATCTGCCTAAGTAAACCAATGAAAAGAGGCTAAAGAAGTGTTAATAAGATTCTTACTTGTTACAAACGCAGACGAAGGTGACGATGAAGGCCAAGAAGAGCCCGCAGGCGAACGATCCGTACAGAATAATCATGTAGGTTTCTCCAAAGAAACTGTCATTACCTTTTACAACTCTTTTGTAAAGTTACCTTGATGACGACAGTCGGGGTTGTTGTCCAAGAACCCGCAGGGTGGTACATCTGGAGGTGGTCCTTCTCTGCCTCCAGGCCAGTGAATTTTTTTCCCGGAAACCGGAGAATACCTCTCGGAGACGCCATAGTAGTGAGCCACAACCTCGAACTTCCCGGTGATGGGGTCCAGGTCCAAAACGGAGTAATCAGCGTCTCTATCACCATTGTCGTCAATTCTTACGTGGCCTGTGATGCCTAATAAAGAGATTTGTTACAATGTTGTGACTCCTGGGACACTCACCATCGAAATCCCTCGACCACATCCTCGTCGTTATCTCAAGACCGTTTCTAATATCACCACCTTGAGTCAAAGTTTCGTTTAACGCCATCCCTAAGAGATAAACACCGTCGTAAAACGCCCCAATGACAAAGTTAATCTCTTCGCGTTCGCTGATGGTGTAATTATAATCCCTCGCTGCTCTTTCTTTGACTCTATCAGAAAAATCTTGGAACTGGTCGCTCGTGGGCTGTAATAAAGACACTCGAAGAAGAGCTTCGTAGGCTTTTCGAGCCACAGCATCGTTGGAATCTCCGGCTTCCCAGTCGTGGTCTTTCCAATACGAGCCTTGAAAGATCTCCACATCGAAGAAGGTCCACTCGCCTTTGGTCATCCCCAGAGAGTGCGCCGCTAACATGAATTTGCGGACGAGGCTACCGCGGACACTGAGGATGACCACTACAAGAAGTACGTTAGTTGAGGTTAGAAGTGTCTGAAGAAGTACCTCGAGCGTACATGCTGGCATCGCGGAGATAGTTGTCGATGGATTCGTTGTCGTTGCCATCGAGCTCGCGTAAGAAGGCGAGGAGGCCTAGCTTTTTCAGGCCGTTTTCGAGGTTCTTGCCTGTAAACGTTTTTAACTTGTTTTTTAAAAATGCACCAACTCGGTAGTAACATGTACTTTTTCTCCTTGACACACAAATGACTTCATTTTTTTTCAACCAAGGGTAGCAAATTTATCAGTACTAGGATTTGTTTTAAGTAATAACCAACGCCTCGGTAGCGCAGTAGGCAGCGCGTAAGTCTCATAATCTTAAGGTCGTGAGTTCGATCCTCACCCGGGGCACTTTTTTTTTCAAATTTAAATCGTTTTATTTCCAAATTAATAATTTTTTGATTCCGTTGCATTGATTGCATTTTTAATCAGACGATTTCTCATAATAATTAATAATAATTAAGTGTTGCAATGAAAAAAAAAAGATGTCAGAAGTGGGATTCGAACCCACGCCCACAGAGTGGACCAGAACGCTCATGAACCTGTTTTTCCAGGCAAGGTAACCTTGAGTCTGGCGCCTTAGACCGCTCGGCCATCCTGACATATTCAATGCGAAATGCCATGATACTATTTAAATTACATTAAGTCTTTAATCAGTGATGATAAAGCCCTTATTAATGTATGATAAAAAAATAGTTTGAAAGATGCGCACAAAATATTTTTTAATAAGAAAAATATTCAAGCAATTATCACCTGTTTATATAGCGAATTTAAATTCTTTAAAAATTTATGAAAAATTGTAAAATTATTTTCTTTTTATCTGATTAGTGTAATTAAAACAATTATCGATTTTATTAATAGTGAAAGTGGAGAAAAAAATCAATCGACGAGGATGGGATTCGAACCCACGCGGGCAGAGCCCATTGGATTAGCAGTCCAACGCCTTAACCACTCGGCCACCTCGTCTTGTTTGAGGTGTTTTCAAAAGCGTGTAGAAATGATAACAGCACTTGACAGAAACAATGATAAGAAAGTGTCAAGGAATTTAAAGGATTTAACTTATTACGTGATAACGAATCAATACACAGTACAGAACAGGTGAAAAAATCTCGCTAGTTTGAAAGGTTTTTCGATTTTTTTCCCACAGACGTATAAAATAAAGCTCGCCAAACCTACAGAAGTAAAAACCACTCACCAGCGGTCAGGGAAAACAAGTCGCTCCGATCCAAAATGAGCGCTATATGTCTCCACCCAAACTGTCTAAAAATGCTCGAAAACACCGATTTGAGCCTACATTGACAATACGACATTCTTGTCAGTGTCGGATACTTGCTCTTATCCTTGAGAATTCCCTGTAAAACTCCAATTAGCATTCCACGAAACAAACCCATCACGCCTAGGTCCCTTTAATCGCCCAATTAAACAAACTAACGATCCCATTTACTTACAGCACTGTCACTCTTATTCCATTTCTGTAATCGTCCCAGAAGTCCGGAAGTTACCGATAATTCCCCCTCACTGGGTGGTTGGTCCCCCATTCCCGTAATGATAGGGGTGTTCCAATACGCCGCCAAGCGAGCAACAGGTTCAAGGGCAAACAAACAAGCTGGCCCCACGAATGCAATCACGTCGGATTTAAAGTGCATGTCGGCGGCTAATCCGGGGGCTCGAACACCACTGCACGAAGGGTAGCTGGGGGCAGAAATGACGTGAACTTGACCGGGGCTAATCATACGCATTCAAGGTAAATCACGACTGGAATCTCTGAATTGAGTGTGATTGCTAATTGTCTGGTTGGGTGCCAGGTTGCGATTAATGGCAAAGGGGTAAATGGAGGCGGTAATTACAGAGTTTGGTGATTTGGTTTTTGTGGCGGCGGCGTGGGTTTTTGCGACAGAAAAAAATATTTTGTACTTGGATTTGATTTTTTCCTTTTGGTTCGAGTTTTACAAAAAGCCCTACATTATTCTGACATGCTGGTACCACTGTTGATTCTAGCTGCATCCAGTGCTACCAACACAACTCAAACTATAAGCCTACTTGACACCTTTTTGTCATAATTGCATTTTTTTTATTTAATTTATTTCTATTTTGTTTGAATAACAAATTTTCATGAAGAGATAAGATAAATGGCGTATAAATATTTTTTTACTGGTTTCTTTTAACCATTATGTGGTTTTGCACATTTATGACATTGACAAAAAGGGTCAATTTAATGTAAACTTTTATACAGT
The DNA here is from genome assembly GCA_029298725.1 of Gnatocerus cornutus. Taxonomy (NCBI): domain Eukaryota; kingdom Metazoa; phylum Arthropoda; class Insecta; order Coleoptera; family Tenebrionidae; genus Gnatocerus; species Gnatocerus cornutus. The sequence goes on along the minus strand of CM055509.1, from coordinate 33,063,525 downwards.
GTGTAACAAAAAAAATCAAATAAAAGTTGTTTTGCCTTATCATTATGCTTATTTTGGGTATTTTAGTTGGTTGCTGTTTTTTTTTGTTTTGTTGCCATGGCAATCATACTTTTTTTTCACATTTAGAAATAAGATATTTCTTCATTCAGACCTAAAATTTTGTAATTTTTGACAAAAAAAGTGATTAGGTCATTGTCTAGCAGTTAATGGAGTTCAATTTGAACATTTAATTTAGTATTGTTAAGTTTTTTGTGTACCTAGTTTGCTTTTGTTACTTTTTTGATACAAATAATTTTTTTTGATATAATTTTAGTTGTAAATTTTTTTAGCATTTTGACCACTGGGTAGTAACATTCTTTTCTTTGCTTGCATTTTTGTCAAAAATTCAAAATTTTGGGTCTGAATAAAGAAAAATATGCATATTTTAAAATAAGAGAAAAAAAGCATGGTTGCTATTTGAAAAAACAAAGTTGGTTACCATAGCAATCAAACAAAAGAAGGAGGCAACAAACTAAAAAATTCAAAACAAGCATAAAAAAAAGACAAACAATTTTTATTTCAATTTTTGTAACGTTTCAAACAAAAAAGTTACAAGCATTATTTGAAACTTTTGTTATACACTGTATATTATCCCTCAAAAAAAGTCACAATTTGTTTTAATATAATTTTACTTTGAAGAAAGAATGAAAAAAATTAACAATTTTTCTAATAAAAAATCAGCATCTTAAAGTTCATCACTCGGTGTGGAACATTGCAGTGCAACAGGGGATATAGCTCAGTGGTAGAGCATTCGACTGCAGATCGAGAGGTCCCCGGTTCAAACCCGGGTGTCCCCTAGTAACCTTTTTTTTCTTTTTAAACCACACACAATCTAATTAAACATAAAAGAACAGTAATTGGATTGATCCACACCCTTTTTACAGTTATCCACATAAAGCACCGCTCCCAAACCCCAATTAACACCTCATTCTTCCCTATTTATCGGTCTGGAAAATGTGATATCCGACGAAATCATTTCGAGCCGCTGCATCTCGAAAAACAAACAGAGATTTTCCGTGTTTGGCAACGAGGAAAAAATAATCTCGGAAAAACATCCGAGTGTGCCAAGCTCAATAAACCCAAGTCTTTGCCAATTCCCACACAACAGAACAGACATCCGCCCCCAAAGCGATCAAACTCTTTTTCTTTTTATATCTCCATTAAAGGAAAAGCGATATTCAGAACAATAAAAACTTCAAATTAGTCGTTTTTCCTCATCTGCAGTGTAGTGTAATGCGACAATTTAATCACTGAGCCTCAGGGAAATCCCACTCTCATATTAGCCTCATGAATGAATTATAAGAATTGCAATTTTAGACAGTTGGCAAGCCTTGTCAATCCAATCCAGACAGACGCAAAGAAAAAGACTGCTCAATTTTCCGGAGCCGGTCCTGTGGGATATGAGAAAGATAAGAGAAAATGGAAGGATTTTTCTTTGTATTTCGTTAAATATTTACGTTGTTGCATCACAATGTAAAGTACCTTAATCATTCAATCCTTTTATGTATACATTTATTTTCGTCCTTCGTTCGATGATAATCTGTTTTTGTCGCCTCCGATGCACTTTCAGAAAAATTGACTTTTATTTATAGAAAGAACGAGTATTTCTGTTTAGTCGTGGGTGAAGTTCAAAGGGTGCCAGGAACGTTGCGTTACATCTTGACTTAATTAAGGGTAGTAAAAGTAATTATAAGGGTGAAATAAACTTCCTTCATTAAGATGCGAAAAATGCGAAACAACTTTACAACCGGCATTACAAAAAGTGTAAAATCTAATTGGGGCTGCATACATCAACCCTTAGCCTCCTTGTCCTTGCAAACGTGCAACGATAAAACGCGCACAATGAATAAAAAATCCATTGAGAGCGGACTGCATAAATAATGCCGATAATACAGACATTTGCAAACTATGGGGAGCAACTAATGGGGTGGATGCTTCTGTCTAAAGTTATAAAAGTTTAACAACGGAAATACGCTGAAACGACAATTATACTAATAACGGCGATGGTGTATTCATTACTGTGAGGTGGAAATTCGTGTCAATAGCTCGAAAGGTGATATAAAATTCAATTCGCAAATGCAGTTAGAGCTGAGCTCCCGCTGGAAGAATTCAAGCCTCATTAGACTAATTAAAACAAAATAAAAAACCGAATGACTAAGAAGGTTGCGGAAAAAACAATACCAAAACAGTCGTGTTGTTTTTCCACAGCCTTCTAAATCAAATAATAACAAATAAGACAAGAAGGCTGCGAAAAAACAACATAAACCGTTTACGTGTTGTTTTTCTCCAGCCTACTTGTAACGAGTTTCGTCACCTTTGCTGCACCTTCCTCAGTTTAATCCCGTGATGAACCAGAAACTTCTCGTTAATCTCTTCCAGTGCCATATCTATAGCCGGTCCGCACCTTTCAAGGTCGAAAGGTGAGTTCAGATATGATGCCATCAAAACTCCGATGTTGTAAAATCTGAAAGGTTCAAATTCTTCGAGCCGAGAGAATTTCACGCTCCACAGGAGAAACACGAAAATGATTTTTTTCGTCATTATGGGGCGAAATTCGCACGAGGGTAGTTTATTTTAATAAGAGCGACATTGTCTCTGAAAGGATGAGACTACGCGATTGTTGGAGGAATACTAAAGTGGGAAAGTTGGGAGAACCACTTGCTGCGCCTGGACACGTGCTCCGGAAGCTGCACGCATGGGAGGATTTTGGGGGAGGAGGGTGTTTAATTTTGTAACATGAAGATCAAGTTGCCCGGCGCCTCCACCATTTTTAAAATGATGTTTTTTAATGTCTCCATTGGCGTAGGAGGTGGGGATGTGAAGGTCAATAATTCGCGGTTTTAGAACACTACAAAAATTTATTGGGGTGCTAAACAACGTATACAATGAAACTGTAGCCATACATAGGCCTGTACACCATCACTATTGCTTAACTAAGAACACTTAACCGGAACCGGAAATACAGAACAAAAGTAGTATCCCAAATTTTAAAATTTCGTTAATATCACAAGTTCATGGATTGAAACAAGAGCTCAAAACCACAAAAAGCGAGTATTATACAAACTTACAAAAATAAATGCACCAATACGCGATTAGGAATGTAAAAGCTGCTACAAACTAAATTAAAAACGAAACACAATTTCCACATTAAAAAACTCGTGACCTTAATACTGAGAACGAAATGAGTATCACAAAAGTGAGATATAAAACAGTCTTTGGGACCAGTCTTGATAAAAATTTTGGCACTTTGGAAAATCGAAAGAGAAGAGAAACTCACGATTACTCCACAAAGTTACGTTGGTTTAGGCGTGTGATATCAAGAAACCCTGTTAATAAATAAAAGAGAAAAAGAACGAAATGAACACTACAATATTACAATTACATTTAGCTTGTATAAATAGGGAACAAAAAGATTTCTTAGACCTCCACACTTACTGTCTTGCTTTCGGCACTCTCTTCTAGTTTTTTTACTTTTAACTCATCGCTTTGTTCCTCGAGTTGCACTTCAGAAGCTTCGGGTTTCTCTACTTCTTCTTTGCCGTTTTCTACGCCGTTCGCCAACACGCTCTTGTTCTCTTTCTCCTCCGCTTTGGCCTCGGTTTTCTCTTCGCCGTTTTCCACCGGTTTCTCTTCAACTTTCGACTCTTCGGCCGGTGCGGCGGCTTCTTCTTTCGGGGGCTCCTCGGCGGGTTTCACCTCTTCTTTCGTCTCCTCCTTGGTTTCGCCGTCCGTTTTTGCTTCTTTTACTTCTTCTGTTTGTTTTTCCTCTTCCACAACCTCCACTTTCGCTTCCTCCGCTTCAGTAGCTTCCATTTTTTCTTCTTCTTTCTTCTCGGCAGTTTCTTCTTTTGTTTCAGTCTTTTCGGGTTCTGGTTCAACGCTTTTTTCAGTCTCTGGAGTTGGTTCGGGTTGGGCAGTGTTTTCAGTCTCTGGTTTCTTTTCAGCATCGACTTCCATCGATTCAGTCTGTTCTACCTTCTCTTCAGTCTGTTGGGGTTTTTCGGGTTCGTCAGTGTCGGTCTTGGGGACTTTTGTTGGTGGCGCCTGAACAAATGACAGGTTCCAGAAAAAAAGTTTGGTAACATCAGAAGGTATTTATAGGTTTCAGAAAAAAGTGATAAATACAAGTACAGTCGAACTTCCACAACTCGAACTTCTATTACTTGAAATTTATTTTATTCCTTTACGTTTTCCTTAAAATTTACATATGATTTCTTCTCTATAACTCGAAAATTTCTATAAATCGAATTAAATTTGCCAACATACGATGTGTAAACTTCTAAAACTCTTTAAATGGCTTTAAATGCCACCATAAATCTAGAATTTTTTCAAAACTTAATTCGCGACCTGAGAACTATAAGGTTCTAACTAACATTTGCATTAAATTGATCAGTGTTCACGAAACAAGTGATATCTCTTTAATTTATTAAGTATTTATTAAAAAAAAACATGGTCAATTAATAGCATTTTGGCTTGTTAAAGTATTAATTTACTTCTTTTTTATACTTGATAGAAAATGTTTAAAACAAATCGCAAAACAACAATTTAAATTCTCACAAAAAGTCACTTAGAACCTTATAATTCTCACGTCGCGAATTAATAGTTATGAAGCTTGAAACAAAATCTCCAATGTGCAAGAAGAATATCCTAAAAATTCAGATCAAAATCAGATTTTTAAAAAAATCTCAGAAAATTACAAAATTGCAACTCGAAACGATGTAGATTTGAAAGATTCAAATTTATAAGTGAAAAATTCGTTTAAAATATTAAATCTCTTTTTTTACAATGAAAGACTGTGCTACTGAGTACATTTATAATTCTTTAAAAAACCATTTTATGAAAAAAAAATTGTAAGAACAAACATATGCCCTAAAATTTCTAGTTATAGAAGTCCGACTGTATTTTTTTTTTATTTTACGATGATTATAATTTATGCAACGTGAAAAATGAAGTTGATTCGAATCACATGTTTACAGTAATTCAATGTGCCGTTATCTACAATAACTTCCCGTTATGACTCAGTTTCAAACAAATGCCATTTAACGGTCAGACTTTATCTGCAATGACAAATGAGATTTTTTTCGCGTGAGTCTAAAATACAAGCTAAAACAGCTATACCTCTTCCGCCGCCGCTTCCTCATTTTTCCTCTTCGCTGTCTTTTCTAACGCTAAATCTTTAAAGGAACTAATAACCGTGAAATCCTTCGCCTCCTCTGGTAACTCAGCATTGCCCTCTCTTTTGATCAAGACAGCCGTGACGCCGCCATTTTTCGCAGCAGTGGCCTCTGAAAACCTCAAAATGAGAAAATCCCCCAACTTAACAGTCACAAACCTTTGATATCATCAGTGATAAAGACAACCTCCTCAGGGGTGACCTCAACTTCTTTAGCAATAGCCTTGTAGCTATCAGAATCAGTCTTCAAACCCACTTCTTGGTCAAAATATTTGTGGATATGTGCGGAAATGTCCCCTTGAGTGGTGTGGCTGAAGAGGAGCTTCTGGGAGTCGACGCTTCCGGTGGAGTAAACGGCTACGCGGTGGTTCTTAGCCCAGGCTTCCAAAGCCTCCGAAACATCATCGAAAATGCTAGGAAAAAATGATACATTTGAAAAAATTTAGGGAATTTTGTTCTTACTGCGCTTTGAGGTCGCCCTTCTCATAGCCCTCTTTGTAGATGAGTCCTTGGAGGGTTTTGAGGCCTTTATTGTCGCTGCCTTCTTGTGTCAAAGTCTTGACTTTTTCAACAGCGGCGGCGAGGTCCAAGTCGTCGCCGTCTTTGATGAGTTTCACACATTCTTTGATGGCGTCTTCCTCCCACTTTCCTTTGAGAAATTCCTCCACTTGTGCAGTCACGAACGGAAAAAGCGTGTCCTAACAAGAAAAAACAGTCAAAGAAAAGCGGAGATTTAAAAGACCGGTAAAGAGCGCCATCGTGTCGCAGCATTTTGATCTAACTGTACCTAGACAAAGATGTGAATGCACCATGCATGGAACAAGGGATGGATTTTTACCTGACCCAAGGACGACCAGATGGGTCGCAACGAAAACACATGCAAAAATCCGACGACAAAACGACCCATTCCCAGCGAAAATACGCATTTAGATAAAATCAAGCCGGCGCTGTTCGCAACGGAATTTTATCGCTGGGGCCTCATTCCCGGAGCTCGCGGTGAATGAAATTCCTCCCAAAATTCGCAGAAATTCGCGAATTTCGTGATCTTGCACGTACCTTCACGAAATTGATGGAAGTCGTGGTGCCGGCAACATCCACCAACACCAACGAGCACTTTTCGAGGGCGAGACAAGGGGGAGCACTTTCACTTTCAGAACTCATTTCGAGATATCAATTATGTGATGTTGGTTGAAAGATTTGCACGTTTTTCACAGGATTTGTGGTTTTCTTTTAAAAAATTTCGAGATCAACGGCAACAACGGAAGCGAAACGAGAGTTGTGGAAAAGTGGGGAATTTTGCACAGATGCGCACGCGCACTGCGAATAACCGCCAAACGATCGCACGAAGAGGCACGGACGCGCCCGAACGTAGTGCCAATATTGCAAAATGAAATTTAAACTCGATAAAAAAATGAGTTGAATAGGCCATGGACAAAGAAACCTTTAAATGGCAAATTTTAATGTCTTTACAACACAATGATAATAAAATACGTAACTGTTTATAACTTTTGTTGTTTCTGTTTGTTTTTGCCGAAGTTTTAAAACAAGAAAATGCTAAAAACGAAAATAAAATCCTAGGGAAAATGGCATGTATGTATATTTATATAATTATGTATATATAGAGAGTGCATTTTACAATCGTAATACATACAGTGTGTTCACCTATTAAAATGTAACACAAATTTCGTATATTAAAACCAATTACAAATATATACACAGGCATTTCACTGAAAACGAACGGATCGATCCAAAGCGACCGTCGCAGGTATGACATGTTGCAAAACTTACAAAAAACCAATAAATACGTATTAAAAAAACTTAAATTAAAGAAGGATAGTAGTAACCTTTGCTATAGATGATTTCCGTTTTTTATAAGTTAATATTATCACTATGGCTTGCAATTAAAAGTACATCTGATTACAATATCGTAAAACTACTTCTCTAGACACAAATCATGTTCAAACTGGCGTTTTTAGTGCGTGGGAGTGGTTTAAAGCTAAAATATAAAAACCATGGCAAGATCGTGATGAGTATTTTCAAAGCTATATTGCACGTAACTTCAGAATAATTGACTCGGGAAACTCTATCCAAAGTGTTAATTTAAATTGACGTTAAATTCAACACCCTGTATAGTTGACTATCCTAAGAGTTGAACACCTACTTTATAAATAAAAGAATAAATAAATAAATAGTGGCACTAAAAAGGATAAACTTGAGATTACGAAATCACAACCGCTCGGGAACGAATAAGTACATCAACTAAAAACGCCAGAATTATTCTATCAAGGATTAATACTTTATATATAACACAATAAAAACTATCGTCAGTCTTCACAGTTATACAAATACGCCGTTATTTGAAATGTCCAACACTGTTTATAATCTACGAAATAATCAACTGACCGAAAAATATAACATTTACACAATTTTTTCTGGTTTAGTCCGTTGAATTGGTCACAATGCGCGTGCGCATTTATTATTATCTTCAAGTGTCTACACCAACATATAAAAACTGTACACCACCAATTCATGTTTAAAATAAACGAATTGAAGGAAAATATTGTCGGGTTTCAGTCGACGGTTTTCGGGTACGTTAATATACAGTTAATTGAGGACTGGGTGGCTGGAGAGAGGCCATCTTGAAAAAAAGAAATTTTCATGGATCTAGCAGGCCATTTGACATTAGTGCTTGAATTTCCATCTAGTAGGCCGATTTTTGTAGTCCATTATAATTAGGACTGTTTAGGCTTGTCCCTAGATCCCCCTCCTTCGCCTAAGGTTCTCAAAACCGCCGACCGAACGTCAGAACTGGGAACAATAATAATTTATCTTAGTCGCCTAATAGTTACCAATATTTATATAAAATTAGGATAGTTTTAGGTCGTATGTGACAGTACACACAAAGGGACACGAAATGTTAGTTTATCTCTCTAAAATTTTCATCGCATCGCGAACACCACCGCTACCGCACACGCCACTAACGCGCACAAATTTCGAACGCCGGCGGCGGCGCCCAACGTGAGTTCCTCGCTCTTCATCACCTCGTTGGGGTGCTTGTTGTACGTTTTGGCCTTCTTCGTCGTCGTCGACGGCGGAGTGGGCGTTGTTGTCGTCGTCGACGACGTCGTGGTGGTGCGAGGAGACGTCACCGGCCACCACCTCGAAGCAGTCGCCGGCGTCGGCGCTGTCGTCGTCTGCGTCGGGCCCCACACCTACAAAAACGAATCAAACCTGGCACAAGGCTCTGGCAACTCACCTTGAAGACGATCTTCATGTTGTGCGTGGTGCACCGGCCGCCGATCCTCCGATGCAAATCGTCGCTCGTCGACGTGGAGATGAAATAGTAGTCGTGTCCGGGAAGGAATTCCAGCCCTCCCGGTTGGGGCGTGAACGGCCTGAACGTGATGGTGAAGTACATGAGTTTGTACGGTTTGTCGCACACGGCGATGATTCGCGGGTTGGGGTTCGTGATGCGGCAGGTTTCGTACTCGTCTTTTGACACGTTGTAGATGATGTACTTCTCCATCTCTTCGTCGCGCGTTCCAGGGACGTACACGGGGCAGATCAAGTTGACTTGGTCGTACTCGAACTTGAGATTGTAGCGATTTACGTCGATGATGTTGTCGGTGTTGTCGATGCGAAAGATGGGGTTGGAAGAGTTCCAATGGATGGTGTAGAACTTGGCGCTGCTGGGAATCGTTGCCGTCACGAAACTGTGTAGGCTGAATGTAAGAAGGATTAGGCCGTTGACGAGGACGCTAGCTTGCCAAACCATCTTGTATTGCTTCGGACCAGTGTCGATACTTTACATGACTTTGCGAGGGGCGCCTAAACCTAAAAACAAAAATCTGTTAAAACCTGTGGTTGCTTACATCCCCATCGATGTTTGCATCCCCCGTCTGAACAATTGCAGCCCCCGGTATTCATTTATTTGAAATTTGACCCCGCTGCTTGTTTGGTTGCCATAGAGATCAAGCTTTAGCCCGGCGCTATTAACTCCTCTTTTTATAATAACCAAATCGAAAAAAATTAGGTGAAGTACTCTCGTTCTGACACCTGACGAGCGCCAATTACACACACAAGAGTCTGTTGAAAAAGAGTCCGAGAATTATTCTTGGCGTTATTATTATCACCAACGTGAAAAGTCATCGTATCTCAATCGAATCGAGCGAAAAACAGATGCCGGATAAGACGCACGCATTTCGTGGTAAAAAACAATCTTGGAAAAGAAAGGGACCAACAATTGCACCCTGGGACATTCTCTACCATGTAACCACAGTTTTTATGGTCGATCACATTCGTTATGGGCTTATGGGCGAGTTATGGGTACGTAATCGTAAGAACGACTTCCTCGTTTCCACGCTGCGGTTAAAAACGAAATTAACTGACCATTTAATGGTTGTTAATTAAGGACTTTCGCGAGTTTAAAATACCGGATTTACGACCACGACAACATTTAGAAGATTACACTAAGCGCAATAATTATGTGCAAAAAATTCACATAAAATGCACGTGTGTCTTTTTAGTCCACGCTGTATATGTGCGGAAAAATGTCAGACAATATGACAGATGATCACTTGATCAGACGAGCGTGCTAAAAAAGTTGTTCTTTTTGTTTCACACTCAAAGTGGAATGAGTCGTCAGGTCGTAAAAGATGAACATAAATACAGTTTCCTCTTAACAGGATCTTTTTATTTATGTCTCTTGGATTATGTTTTGCTACAATGTTGTCAACTAATTAGTCGCATCTAGTGATAGTGTCATGACCTTGAAGTTCAGCCATTTCAAATATGGCGGATACTAAAATCTTCAAACTTACGACGCCCTATAACTCACGGAAGTGTTTTAACTTTTTACGACTTTGACCTGCGATTATAGGGAATTTGTGTCTTTGCTTGTTTGAACGATTTCTGCCAATTTCCGGATGGCAAAAAAGAAATGAAGCAAGAAAGTGTTCTTTCGGATGTCCGTCACGACTTTTCAGAAAGTCTAATGAGCATAGCATGACTTAATCAGTTCGCGGAGTTTACAAACTCGGCAGCGACACAATTATTTGTCTCGTCATATCATATTTGTCTATGCGTTCGATGGTTTAAGTCAACAATTTGAGGTTGTGTTTGATATCAAACAATACAGTGGTCGCTTACTGAAATGTGCAGTCCTGGCAATGATTTTTGGGCTCAGGTACTCAGGACTGTCCTTTTGTAAGGAATTTTGACATTTTACATCCTATAGAGACAGACGTACATGCATATTCAGTGTGTTCCACATTTTTTTCCAAAAAAGTACAAATACAAGGTGTTTATAAATGTTTCTAGCATCAAGGGTGGCGCTGGAATTCCTGTCGGGCATCATTTTGCCGCTTTGTTTTCATAGTGAACTAACTACACTAAACTCTCGACAATTTGAAGTTTTTTCCCGGTCTCGTCGATTTCTCTCAATAAATTGAAAAATTCCAAAGTATTTTGGTCCCCTCGTTAACTTGAAGTAAAATCGAGAACTTTTTTTCCACCAACACTCTATAATTTGAACTCTCGTTACTTAGAAGTCTATAGCGTAAGCATACAAGAAAAACAGAAAACTTCTGAAGAAGCCATTCTTAAAAATTCCATTGCAGCTTTAAAATAAAATTTTACATTTTTTTGACTTTAAATAAAAGTTTCGTCGTAACATAAATCTGTTTCACCAGAAGAACTAATAACTTACAAAACATAAGTTGTACGATATTTCTTCAAAGTAGACTTAAGTAGTGGATTTTACGTTCTCTTCTCTGATTGGTGTGTTTATTCTGACTAGTGTCTGTTTGCCTTCAAACTCTCGTTTTTTTTTTTTATTTTCCCTTCTCTTTCTCTTAGTTATGTGAATCACACTATATTTTGAATTCTCGATAATTTGGACTTTTTGCCAGGTCCCTTGAATTTCAAATTATCGAGAATATACTGTATCTTGAAAATTATTTATGTTACTTACTTCAACGATGTTTCAGTTACGGTTTTGCGTCCATGTTTTTAATTTTAATTAAATTTACGATTTTCCATTTGATTTTTGAATTCGAAGCCTAAAAATATGAGAACAGATATGGTTTAAAATAAATGAAAATCACAACCCAACGGACTAACTTAAAAAATTCAAACAGGTCTGTGGGTCAAATGTCAGATGCAATACGATGAACTAATAACGAACATGCGTTCATTATTGCACCATCTATAAAAAAAGCAATGCCAACTTGATATTTCAATTGAACAAAAAGCAACGCCAACTTGATGACTTTTTCTATCGACCACCTGTTTCATTTCGTGATGTAAAATTTGTTTATTAAAGAAAGAATGGAAGATGCTCTTACATAACCGCAGTTTCTGATACTTTCGATAATATCGACCAATTTCCACACCTGCTAATACCTAACAGATACATTTTATTGACCACAACTATCATAAAGAGAATTTTATGAAATGTAACACCTGTTTTAATTTTATTACTTGTTTCTTGCTCCATTGGTTTATTTGTTATTCATTAAGGAAAACGTCGATCCAGGACATCCGTACCTTTTCTATATCAAGTCATAAATGACGGAATTACGTGATTGGAGCCCATTTTCGGATCATATTCAAAAGTTAATCTGCGACATACGTTTTTGTTTGCGTTGCCTATTCGATGTCGTTTTTGTTTATGTTTACATAACGAAAGTGATAAAAGTGTGTCATTTGGGTCTATCTAGGAACAATGTAGTGAGAATAAAAACGTAAAAAAAAGCATTTTGATTGTCTCCTCCGGAACATGTTATCAAGAATGTGATGTCAACATCGGAGTTTGTTTACAGTTTATTTATCATTTCGTGATAAGGTCAATGTCAGCATTTATTTAATTTGTATCGGCAGCATTCGAGCGCTGCGTGAAGTTCTCTAAAATGAAAAAATGCGAAAAATTGCCCGCCGTCCACAAAAACAAAACTCGGAACGTTTGGACAAAAGAGGAAATACCGCGAAGAATTCCAGCACATTTCGTGCAAGAAAATGGGATTATGAGCGTTGAATTTCCGTTTTTTTTTTTCAGACAGCTGATTGTTCGAGTTTGAATGGTCGAGAAATGCACCAGTGGTTTTTTCGTCTGTTTTAATTGGAGAGTGGACGGAGGCAATAAAGAAAACGTAAATACCTCGAATAGGATGTTAATGAAGAAATGTCAGCACGAGCAATTAACACCCAACGTGCAGATGATGGCCAATAAAAGAGGCGAAAACGCGAAGAAATCCTCGCCGAAAAATCGGATCACAATGGACGAAGAGATTAAAAATGGAAATTGATTTATCGGTTGGTGGAAATCGTGCAGAATAGCCTTTATTTAAATTTTCGACACGCCTTCCCGATTTATTCAAATCGCGTTAAAATTAATGAATTTTTGTGGAATTCTGTTGTCTCGGCCAAGGCGATTTTCCGTCGGTGGGGGGCCGCCTCCGGGGGCGGCAGCGACGTTATGCTGAATAATTCACGGCGTTGATCAATAAATCAAATTACAATTCATAAAAAATATACAAAGGTGATTGATAAGACATGGCTTACCTATTGTTAAAAGTGTATGGTTGGTAATTGGAAAAGAAACATGGCAAACCGAAATTGGATGCACCCGCACATGGAGCTGCACTGCACACTTTACGTTAAATTGTTCTTCGTTAACATATTTTCGCGAATTGGGCCACGATTGTGTTAGGAATTTCACGAAAACACATCATAAAGTCGGGTTCTTGCACCAACATTCCATTGCCATTTTGTCACTCAGCTTCTCTGGCGATACTGGCGCCACCTTACGGCGACCTACCGAACCAGCGCTATTACAGGAAACGACCTCTCCTGGGTAATGACCCTAAGCCCGCTTCACACGTCTAAAGCGCTTTTCACACTCTCATTTCAAGGCCAAGCAAACACGAAAATTCAAATTAAACTTTATTCGAAAATGAATGCATAAAAAGTGAAAAGGCATAAACAAATAAAAAACGGAACTTTCTGGATTTAAACTTAAAACGTATCTTCCAACTTTTCCTTCAATGCAGGAACTTCAACTTCGTATCTATCGCCAAGATGTTTCTTAATTTCAACATTGTAAGTCTCGGCAATTGGAAAGATCTCCTCCAAAATCTTATCTACATCTTCCACAGCCGGTAACCCTGCAAACAAACTCAGTGTTTTTTCCCCACATTTTCCACTTTACCTGTCAGTTTGCAAGGGAACGCAAGCGCCCCGACGCTTTTCATATCCTCAGGAAGTTTCCTCAAATTATCACATTCCAACATTTCTGTATTCCCAAAGTCGATGAAATTAACTTCGAATTTGGGAGCGTTTCCACCGAGGACAACGCATCTGCACCATGTTCCGGCGTACATGCCTGCACAAACTTCGCCTAAAATAGGCTTATATGGTGCATCATCACCAGGTCCATCTTCACCATCCAATTCTTTTATCAAAGTCTCCAAGTTTTGATCAAATTCCGGGCCCACCATGTACAGCTCGTCCTTACTAACGAAGTGGTTCAGAGTATATGAGCCTTTGCCCAGTTTCGGTTTATACACCTCGAAATCTGTGATCATCGGACGATCGCAAACCTTCTTAGGTTTAAGTTTGTCAGACAACAACACATCGCCTAAGTTCAAGTCGAACTCTCCGTTGGCTAAAACCTGAAAATACGTCAAAACGCGTTGAAAATCATCTTCATTTACTTACCACAGTCCCTTTAGCTTTTTTCTCCACTAATTCCTTCAAAATCTCGTCCGAATTGCTATAATTCTTAACAGTGGGAGTGACTATAAACGTGACCGCCTCCTTGGCCAACGATTCGCTGATATACCTGAGCTTTGACAAATGAACGCTCACTTTGTCATAATAATCCAGTAGATCCACCTCAACCTCATCGCGGCTGATATTCAAAACGACTCCCCTTTGAGGTTTATCTTTTACTAAAATTACTAGTTGCCCGGTTTTAACACTGTCCACCGGTTTAGCGAGGGAGTTTTCAGTTTCAAGTGCCGCCTCGATTTGTTTGATTTTGTCATGGCATTCTTTTGTTCGAAGGGCCAGTTTTCCGGCCGAGTGTGAAAGAACCAAGACTCTCTGGCCGTTTTCTAGAGCACACAGAGGGCGGGGCTTTGTGAAAAAAGTGGGTGGAATTTGAACTTTTTGTACAGGCGGAGCGATCTCTTCTTTCGGTTCTGAATGGAGGATTTTGACGCCGTAGGTGCCATTCTCATACTAAAAAAAATTGAAGTAATGGAAGTAGTGGTAAAAACTGATTTACCGTTTTGTTTATCTGGATGGTGATATTTTGATTGGCGTTGAGTGGGCCTTGAGACTCTAGGAACGTAATTCTAGCAGCTTGTCCGGGGATTTCCGACAGTTCTTTAGAAGCTTCGATGAGTTCGGACACTTGGGCAGTATTACCATAATCGAGAAAGAATACTGTGAGTGGTTTGAACTTGATAACTTTACAGCGGAACCTGGAAAATGGAACTTTAGAAACGGATTTTGGAAGTAATGTTGCCAACCGACCATAGGCCCTCATCTGTGGCTAAAAAAACCTTATTAAGAACAGGTCTTTGTACGGTTTTTCCCTTTTTCTTGATTTCCTCGTTGACTTTGGTATCGATTTCGATCAACATTTCCGAGCGCTCGAAGTCCTGGACCCACGCACAATTGGGTTTTTCAACAAAAGAAACAATTACCTACAAAAAATATTGTGAAAAAACTGAAGAAAATACTATCCTAATTAGTACATCATGTTGTTTTTTGTCCAACTTTATGGTCTCTATTTTTTCAGCAGGTTGTTCATTATGAGAGTTTTCATCATACAAGCTGCGTCTCGGGAAATTGTCACAAGAATTTGGTCGCGCGTTTCCGTTTTCTTGTGGCCTCTGACCAAAACTAGATCTAAAATCTCTAGGTTTCGTATTTTCGTTCTTAGTAGCTCCAAAATCTCTAGATTTTATTATATTTTCGTTTTTAACAGATCCTGCAGGACTCCCATTTTGGTAACTTCTGGATGCATTCTGAGGAGATGTGGACATTGGATGTCTCAAATTTGTCGTAATCTTAATATCATCATCAGTAGAATGAACCACATGATTCCTAGCGAAATTACTCAGCGGACTTCTGGCCTGCGTTTGTAGTTTAGGGGGGCTCTTAACCTCCGGACTTGACCCTGTCAGCGTCGATTTGCATTTGTTAATACAATCAAGCACCTCGTTTTGGCTAAAAACTGTCTTGTTTTCAAGCATGTAAGTTTGTGCAGATGCCAACATGAACATCGCAAACTCCTTGCTAAACTGACTGAAATCACAACGTTAAAAAGTGGTAGAAAATACGCAAATTTTACTTTTCGTCGATTAAAAGTCTGCTGTACTGACTCTTCCGAAAGAGGCGGAATCCCATCCCTTTCAACTCGTCAATTGGTATCAGAATCCGCCCCGTTTTTTCGCAAACAAGAACTCGCACGTCTTTTCCGTGGATATTCACATATCCCGTGTCTTCACTGTAAGATATCGCCAAAAAACATGATTAAAAAGTGAGGTTAGGGTTGAAAAAGAACTCGGGAGTTTTACCTGTAGCTCGAATTATGCGCCATTGTTCTTAAATCTATATAAAAAAGAAGAAATGAATTAAAACGGTAACATTCACAATTTAAAACTGATAACACTGGCAGAAAGGTATCAATAGAATACGATCTAGGCGAACAGGTGAACGCGACCAATAAAAATGGTGAGACTTGGCATGCGCGGGAGATTCAAAAAAACGAACCAACCAATGGGATGCCAGAACATAAGCGGCAAATTTAAAATAAAGCTGCAATCATATATATTCTTACGTTAAAATTGTTACAAATTTAGCCTTAATAAACTTAATAAACAAGTCCAACGATAGGAAAATATCAAATCATTTCGCGGATTTCGTTGTAAACCATCGGCAGTTCGACGTGCCATTTCCCTCCTTCAATTTTCTTCACATTGACGTTATAGACTTCTCCTTCAATGATTTTATTTCTTAATAAAGTTCGAATTTCTTTGTGATTTGGAAGGTCTAAAATCTCCTATCAGATCTCGCAATTCAAAGGAGTACAAACCTGTTAGCACGCAAGGTATCGCGAGTACTGGCAAATCAGTGAAGTCTTCTTCAGGTTTCCTCATTAGTTTTTTTTCTACCCCTGTTATCTTGCCAAAATCTAACAAAAGCACTTCGCATTCGTTTGCGCCAACTCTAGTGACCACGCATCTGTACCAAGAATCTAAAACTCGAGTGAAATCACTGATAAAACGAGGGGAATACCAACCGAAGTAGAAACAGCGACAAACTTCCTCAGCTACGGGGGGATACGGCGTAGAGTCGAAGTCTGACATGAGAATTTTATCAATGTTTGATTGTAGCATCTCACTGGGGACCAAAGTTAGGTTTTCCGGTTCTTTGTAGCAGCCTACTGAGTAAGGTTTGATGTCGATTTCCGGCGTAAATGTTTTCATGTCATTGAGAAAAAGTCGCTTGGGGGACAGATTTCGAAGCTGCTGGGAAATGAGTTGAGTGCCGTCGTGCAAGTCGAGCTCGTCGTCAAAACCTAAAACCTGATAAAACGTGATTAGAGGTACTGAAATTGGTATGATTAAGTACCACCGAGAATTTGACTCTCCTTTCAATACAGTCATTAATAAAGTTCTTGCAGTTTTCTGAAAGGGGCTCGTTTTCAAACCCTTCTAGTTTCCCCCCACTGATAAAAGTCCGGGGTTCCCTTCCCAACCTTTCGTCGATTGTCTGCAAGGTGAATAAGTCCACGGATTCTTCCCTCCCGGAATCCATAAATTCTATATCTACTTTTTTCTTGTAAAACTTCTTAACTAAACCTCTATAAAACTTCTTTTCTGTTGGATCCTCGTACAGGACAACTTGACCAACTTTCACTCCTTTAATCTTCTGCGCTGTTTTCCCGGAAATTTGAGACCTGTGATCAATTTCGCGCTCCTTTTCAAGACACTCTTTCGTCCGCAAGAAAAACTCGTTGTTTTTGACGTAACCAATTGCGACTCTCTGGTCGTGTTTTAACTCGCAAAAAAACTCCGGTTTTTTGAGGATGACCGGCTCCTCCTTAACTTGGTTAACACTTTTCGTTTCAAAAAATGGTTTTTCATGCACCACCGACGTTGTAACCCCCGAAAGCTTCTTCAGAATATTAACAAACAAAGTCCCGTCGTCGTTCTTATGAAACCGTTTGATGCAGAGGACATCTTCCAACTGCGGCCTGTATGATGGCGCTTTGAACGTAATACGAACAGCTAGACAAGGAGTGTTTCCGAGTTCTTCAGAAATGTAACGAATCTCATCGACTTCACATACGTTGCCGTAGTCCAAAAAAAATACTGTGAGAGGAGAAAACCGCACGATTTTGCAGCGGAACCAATTTCCTTCGTCTTGAGCCATGTAAACTTTGTCCATCACCCAGGGCTTCTTTGCCACGTCCTGGAATTCTGCCTCGTGGTTAACTTTGCGGTGTATCTTCTGTAGGAGCTCCTGGTTTTTAACATCTCGGACCCAAACACAATTCGGTTTATCAATCGCAGTTACTAAAACCTCATTCTCTTCTTGTTCAAAAGTGTAGTTAAATTTCCGGAAAGGTTTTGCCACGTCGGAGGTTTTTTGGTCTTGCGGAACCTTTGGGGAGTTTTTTTTGAAATTTTTTACTTCTTTTTGATTTGTACCGGGGTCATGGGGGCTGTTGTAACTCGGCCTGCTTTTCGGGGTGCGTAATTGTGTGTTTATATTTTTAAAACTACTGTTGAACTCGTCATTTTGCCGTGTTTTTACATGTGGAGATTTGATCTGAGGATTAGATTTTGGTGTTGATTGTTTATTGGCGACTCGGATTACAAAATTCTCTACGTTTTCCTCAATTTCTCGTCCTTTAAACGTCTTGTTTAGTGATACTTCTGCACAGCCTAATTCTTGTTTGCAACTACAGATAAAAGGGTCAATAATAAAGATAAGAGAGGAGTAAACTTACTATTCAATACTCCTTGTAATTTGCTGATCATTAAAGGAACATTTATTGGCCAACATGAAGGATTTTGCCGACTCCAACATATAATCAACAAAATCCGAGTCAAACTCCCTAAAAATTGTGTTATTTTTGCCTTTACAATTTCAAGTGCATACTTTGAAATAGACGCTAATTTTGCATATTGAGTCCTTTGAATTATCGCCACTCCTGTCCTCTTCAAGTCGCTTAGAAGACAAGCGGGCTCCTCCTCAGGGCCAATAGTCATCGTGGGAATTTCGCGACCATGGATGTCCACATATTTATCATCTTTGCTGTAACAAAATCATTTGAAATTGGACTTTTAATGTTTTAAAACTTACTGAAATCCAAATTCGTCCATCGTGAGTTAAAGTTCAGTGTTAAAAACCATTAATTTTTGTGTTTGTATTAAAAAAGTTCCCTTCTTGTAGCGACCATTTTGAGGTTATGTTTTTTGATGTTTGAATTGAGGCGCCATCTATGTGAAAGTGTTAAGAAGCGCTAAATTCAAATTCTGGCATGAAATCAATTTTTCTGCAGATCCTGAATTATGGTGCTGCACTGCAAATCAACGCAATAATAATAAAATAGAAACCGTAAAGAAACAGGTGTGGAACAAATGTTTTAATGATCAATAAATTTTTTTCGGACTGGTGGGAAACTTAAGCATAAAACTGTTAAGAATTTAATTAAAAAACTGTTAATTGATGAACTGTATATAAAAACAGACAAATAATAGTTAAGTAAGAACGATCGCATCGAATCAGCAGCTTTGTAATTTTAATGGTGTTGGTACCCCTGTTTTGTTGAACACTGCTACCAACAACAATGCCGCCGGGGTCAAACTCCAACATATTAATAGCTCCATATTAATAAATTTAGATTTTCCGTGTTTTATTCATGGAATATACACAACTTTACCGCACTTTAGTTTAAAACAATCCTTGAAAAATTAAAAATAATCCTCATAAACAACTTTATTAATCCAAACAGAGTCGAAAGGAAAACTGTTTATAACTGTTAAAGCCCCACTTTTGCGTCTAATTTCGCTTTTGTTTGACTTAATATAACACCAAAATTAATGAAGACAGACGTTATAAACCTTTTGGTGTTGGCCCGTCTCGAAAATATTGTTCTTGTGGTTATTTTTAATACCACATGACGCATAAAACGTGACGCCCGCAAAAAAATTGAACATTTCCGCTTACCAACAGATTTTTTCCAGAAATTAGGACTATTACAAATCATTTTACGACTGTGTTTTACTAAAATTTTGGTTTCTGGCCAAGTTTCGATATTGATTATGGTCCAGCTGGAACGCTATGATAACATACGTTGCAACATTAGCCATAACAGTAAAAATGACAGTTTTATCGACTTTTAAAAACCCAGCGGCATTAAATTCTCTCGTAAAATGCCTGGCGTAATTAACTAATCTGTTTAAAGTTTTCATTTCCGCCGATGATTCGGGGAAACGATTCTGGATTTGGTACAACAGATCGACGAATTTTTGGCTGCTTTGAACCATGGAGGAGATGGGGACAATAATCTGAAGCAAATTGTACTAAAAGAATGACATTTAAATTGGTTAGTTGACTCACCAGGAGCCACAAGAGCCACAATAAATTTCCTGCAAGGATGTAATAAAACAGAGAGTCGGTTTCGCGGACTAAATACAAGAAGCTGAAGCTCAAACAATTCACCATCTCCACTCCGAAGTGGAAGAGGATCAACAGAATTTGGTACCCGAAGATCTTATTCAGGCAACAAATTATCTCTCCGAGAGTTCTGTAGTTTTCGACGAGCACTTTGAACTTGAAGACGAGTTTGCGCTGCGTGAAAACAGCCAAAGCTTTCTTGTTGAGATCTTTGTATCGCACTCCTAAACTGTCAACGAGGCTCTTCAGCAGCAAAATGATGTAAAATTCGTACAAGAACTCCAATGGATAAAGACTCAATATCGACTTGAGGGATAACTGCATGAAGCTCGACCAAATGAATGTTTGGAAGCCAATCACGAAGAAGAAAACTAAGTGTTTGGCAAACAACCCAAAGTAGAAGTTCTTCAACACGTTTTTTCCTTCTTCGATGTTTCCCAGTCGCAAATCGACATCCTGGAAGCTCGCGAAGAGGTCCTTCCACGTGGTACAACAAAAGAACGATGACATCAGTATCGTGACTATTGTTATTCCAATTGTGATGGCGTAAGAAATAAACCAAAAAATTCTTTGCGTAAACGATAAATTTTCGTACAGTTGATGAAGGCCATCATCCTTTGTTGCTAAAATCACACGAATTGTAATGAGGGATAAAAGAAACGCGGCGTAGATTTTTGCCCCTGTTCGATGACTAGAAGAGTTGTCGAAGTCAAATGGTGAAATCAGAAGAACTTTCAGAAATGAGCAGAATTTTCTGATACAATTGATATCTTTAGCGGAGAGTTTTAGACTCATTGCGAGGGTAGTTATATCGAAACTGACAAGGAACAGAACTAGGTGGAGACGAAGCAATTAAGGAAATTAATTAGTTTGCTTAATTGGAGTAGCTTATCTGGTAACGCGATATCCTTTCGAGTTTGCCAGTTTTATTATAACTCCAGAAGGCTTGCACATACTTTAGTGATTGGTAGCTCTGATTTTTAATGAGTTTGACATTCATGCACGGCACAAGGTTGCCAACACATTTTAAATTCCAAAGCTGCTTCAAGGCCCTTTAATTCCAATGAAAAAATGGCGAGAGGACAAAAAGAACACGCGCGAGTGATTTTAATTTGCTCTTGAACTATCCTATGACGTGCTGCCACGTCATCGCTCCAAATACCTCTTGGACCCATTGAAGAATGTCAATCGCTTCCTGCCAGAGGATCATGTGATGGAAACTACGCAATAAATAAGACTTTAAAAATAATCAGAGCCCAAATCGATCAACACGACTCTTTGACATTTTGATCCGGACTCGATTGGAAATAGATCCAGGCAAAAGAAATTTTCAAAATGAAGATATTCGCGAAATCCGCAAACACAGCGGTAATAATAAAAAAAACACTAAACGCGATGTGGGTTGAGGAAAAAAATCCGCGAGCAAAAGAATCGTTTAGGTCGCCAACAATTTCTCTTTTTTTTTGTCAAATTCGCAATTCGCCTCAATGGTGGCCGTCCTCATCCTCACTAACAGCGGAAACGTTGCCGAAAGATAAGTCAACTTTAAAAATAGTTTCAATGACAAAGTTAGTGCAAACAAGTCAGTCGACGTTAGAACCGCCACCAACAAACAAAAAGTGACCCTTGGTAGAGTTCCTTAGTAAAAATGGTGTTCAATGTTATGATCCAACTATGTAAAATCACAAGAGCAAGTAAACTTTTCCAGAGAAACTTTTTTCTGCCTCTGTTGAAGCCACTGTCACCCAAAGATGCAGTTCGCCGGAAGGTTATCACCGGGCAAAATGTTCTTGGGGCAAGAATCGAACATTACATCCCTGTTCTGGAGGAGTACCAAGCGAGAATGCAAAGGCGTAAGTACAAGGTCAAGGGTAGTGGAAAAAGAAGGATGCGGAAGAAGGAGGAAATGAGGTATTTGATGCCGTTGATTGACGACACGTTGGACAAACATGATCGTCTTTTGAGAGTGTTAGCTCGGAAGTCCAAAGGCAAAGGGCAGTGCTACTGCTACTATGTCAGAGATAAGAAATGCACGTTGGTGTTTCCGCACCAGATGGAAAGAGCCATCAGGGATAAAGACATTACAGATGTTACCATTGCTCAAAGAAGTGAGAAGATTGTCGTTCAGTTGAACGACGGGACGAAGATCACAGTCCCGTTGGTAACGTACGATGGTAGAGCTCACTTCTACAGAGGCGAAGGTTGGACAAGACAAGAAATCGAAGAGTTTCACCATCATGGTAAAGAAACCTTCTCCATCGCCAGATTATTCGAAGCGAAAGAACAAGGATTGGATGAATGGGAGCTGGAGATGATGAGGATCGCCAACAAGAGAAAGAAGAAGATGAAAGGTGAAGGCACCACTGACTGGAAGGCAATGATGGCGACCTGCGTGGACAACATGGACTGGGAGCAATTCGAAGAAGACACCAAACAGATAGTTGAAGAGATCAACGATCCTGTGGAAGACGAGCCCATTGAAATGCAAGTAGGCGACATGGAGAAGACCAAAAACGTGAACGAAAAGTTGAAAACCGCCGGAAATGAAATTCTCGGGTTGTTACCAACAATGCCCGAGATCCCTGAATGCGTGAAAGTCATGCAAACGGGCACTCTAACAGAAATCGTCAACGTCTCCGGAATATCTCTCAACTTGCCATCCTCTGGAAAAGACAAATTTGTCCCCGGACAAATGGTCAGTTCTGAAGATGGCAGCTTGTTCGTGCCGGGTCAAACTGTTGAAACCGAAGACGGGAAGGCGGAGTACACGCCCGGTTTCACCGTCATGATGGATAACGAGCCCACTCTCCTTCCCGGTTTGGTAATGGGCGATGATCCAAACAAACCGATGTTCTTGCCAGGAGAATCCACCATCACTGAGGAGGGCAAGCTGCAGTTCGAGACGACCGAAGACGATATCGTCGAGCGCGAAGTCGAGGAGGAGGAGTTGGAGGAGGAGCAAAACACCGAGGAGGAAGAGGAGGAATCACGGCCACCGCCACCGCCCCCTAAAAAACGCCAAGAGTTCACTTACGAGCGGCCCAAGAGAGAGTTCGCTACTGAGAGTATGGGTCCTAAGCGTCGCGAAAAGGTGAAGAAGGCGCCGCCGAAAGTAGAAGAAAAGCCGCCAGAGCCAGTGGCGGAAGTGGTGCGTGTTGCCGGGCAGCCGGTGCTGTACGACTTGACGTTACCGACGTTCGAGAAAGATTTGCTAGAGCAGGAGAAGGAAAGAGTGGACAACTTTAACGAGAAGAAAGCCAAAGAAGAAACTGCTATCGACAAGAAGAGGAGGGATATTAGAGTGTTGATTAAGAGGTTCGTGGACACGAAGCCGCCGCCGCCGGTGTACCAACCCCTAGAACCTGTGAAGAAAAGCGAGAAGCTCAAAGAACTTGAGAAAAACATAAAAAAAGGGAAGTTTTTCGACGTAGATTACAAGAAGTATATTAACAAAGAACAGCCGCAACAAGTCTTCTGGCAAGGGCACGAGTATAGACCTACATTCGATTCGGTGGGGATAATACGCCACCGAGTTTGGAAGTCAGTCTATTAGTAGAAGACGACCTGAACCAATTAGGTTAGTACATTCGGCTATTGGGACATAGGTCAATCGGGTTGGGTGACACACTTCAATCAATTCTATTTTCATCCGCGGCCATCGTTCATTATCGTCGCTGACGCTCAACCTGATACTCGCCGGTGTTAACAATAGTTAGTAGTACACTATAGCCGAAGAATAGAAGCAAATAATGGCCCTCAACATCAAAATTTCCCTCTGCAAGATCACCAGAGCTAGCAAGCTTTTCCAACGGAACTACTACCTGCCTCTGCTGAAACCGCTCTCACCGAAAGATGCCCTCCGACGGAAGATCATCACCGGACAGAATGTCTTGGGGGCGCGTTTCGAGCACTACATCCCAGTTTTAACTTCACATGAAGATCGAACCCAAGAACGTAAACGAAGAATCAAAGGAACTCCTGTTATTAAGAAGCGAGTTCGGAAGTCGGAAAGCGACCGCTATGTTGAACCTTTCTTGGACGATGACATGGAGTTCCACGACGCTCTCAAAAGAATTCTTAGCAGAAAATCAAAAGGCAAGGGTCAGTATTACATCTACGAAATCCCCGACAAAAAATGCAAACTGGTCATCAACTCCCAGATGGAAAAAGCGATCAAAGACAAAGATATCATTGACGTTACCATCGCGCAAAGAAGCGAGAAGATCCTAGTGAAGCTAAGTAGTGGCATCAGAGTTACCGTCCCCCTCGCCAGCTACTCCGGTAACAATCCCTTGTACCGAGGCAGCGGCTGGACTAAGGAATTCGTTGAAGAAGAGCACCACCATGGTAAAGAAACCATGTCCATCGCAAAGCTCTTCGAAGCTAAAGAATCGGGCGTCGAAGAATGGGAATTAGAAATGATGCGTATGGCCAACAAACGTAAGAAAAAAGTCAAAGGTGAAGACTCCAAAGACTGGAAACAGATGTTAGCTGGATGTCTTGAGGGCATGGACTGGGACAAATTTGAGGAAGACTCCAAGCAGATCGTAGAGGAAGGTGATGACCCTCTTGCTGAAGAAGATATCGCTATGGCCGTCAACGACATGGAGAAGACCCGCCACGTCAACGAAAAACTCAAAGAAGGTGGTGAAGAAGTGTTGGTTCAACTCCCAACGATGAAGGAGATTCCCCAAGTTATCAAAAAACTCGACACTGGAGAAATGTCCGAACTCCAGAACGTCTCCGGCGTGCGCGTCAACTTAAACCAAGAGCGCGCTTGCTTCGTCACCGGGCAGATGGTAAAAACCGACGAAAATGAGGTTTTCGTGCCTGGTCAGACCGTGGATAAAGAAGATGGCAGCACTGAGTACACCCCAGGTATCACAATTTACATGGATAATGAGCCAACTCTCGTCCCGGGTCTTGTTTTCGGCGAAGAAGAAGACGAAACGCCGATTTTTTTGCCCGGAGAGTCCGCGATTACCCAAGACGGCCAGCTGAAATTCGAGGTGCGTGAAGAGGATCTCCCACCTATCGAACATAAACGATACTCGTCGTCGTCGCCGTCGCCGACTCCCGAAGCTAAACCTAAGCCCAAGCCCAAAAAGGAGCAAGATATCAATATCCGTCGGCGCGTGATCGACGAGCCTCCAGAACCCGTTCGCAAAGAAAGAGTTAAGAAGCGACCACCAATGGAAATTATAAAGCCTCCGGAGCCCGAGCGAATAAAGACGGAAATTTCGTTCAGACCACGACGAGCTACACTTGATGATGCGTTGACGCTGATGGAAGAACAGCGGCGATTGCGGGAGGAGGAAGAGAAGAAGCGAGCTAAGGAAAGAATGAGGAACAAGATCTTGAAGGAAGAAACCTCAGTGGATCAGATGAGGATGAACATCCGAAAGAAGTGTCGCGAGATTAAATTCGAGCAGCCGCCGCCGTACGTCCCGGTCAAGCCCGTGAAGAAAAGCGAGAAGTTGGTGGAGATGGAGAAGAGCATAAAAAAAGGTAAATTCTTGGAAGACGACCGAACGAAGGAGATCCTCGAGAAGGCACGAAGTTCCACTCGCATGCTCAAATACCAGCACGTCCTCGACGCTTACAAAGCAGAGTTCGGGAGAATACGGTTTTAGCCGAGTGATCCTGTGGGATGCGACGGTCAGGCGTCACGACGCTAGTTGCGTTCTAACGTCGCGATGACTTAACGTCGAACGAAACGATGCACGAAACGATGTCTTATCTGCTTCTATTTATATTGTATTGAAGGTGTGTCCGAAATGTTTTATAATAAAACGACTGTAATACGAGTGTGGTGTTGAAATAAATCATAATCCCGTCCCTCTTGTTTTTCTTCGAAATAAAATGGTGAATTACGTGTTGTCCTTTTGCAAAATCACCGGCGCTAGTCGGATTTTCGCGAGACATTTTTATTTGCCCCTGCTCAAGCCCTTGACGCCAAAGGAGGCCCTCAGGACCCTTCGAATCACCGGGAAATGGCTGCTAGGGGCCAAAATCCAGCACTACATCCCCGTGTTGCTCAACCACCGAAAGAAGCGCTCGAAAAGGGTGAAGAACTATGGAAAGAAACTCCACAAAGAAATGGACGATTACACATACATGACGCCGGTTTTGGACGCGGAAAACGAGAGCCACCAGCTGCTAATGACAATTTTAGACAGCAAAAAGTGCAAGAAAAAGAACTTTGTTTACAGCGTCGACGATAAGAAATATAATATCGTGTTGCAAGCGCAGTTGGAGCGAGCCATCCTCGACGGTGACGTAATCGACGTGCTGGTGTCGCAACGCAATGACAAAATGATTGTTAAGCTCAAAAGCCTCAAAAAAATCCCCATGGAAATCCAATATTACGACAACGACGAAAAACTGTACTGTGGTGAAGGTGCAACAACCCCTGAAGACGAAAAGTTTCACCACCACGGTAAGTACACCATGGGGCTCGCAAGAATGTTCGAAGAAAAAGAACTAGACGAAGAGCGCTGGGAGGAGGAGCTCCGAAGAATCATGCGAAAACGCAAGCGACAAGCCAAAGAAGGCTCCAAGGAATGGAAGGCGATGGTGCAAGAAAGCATCAAAAACCTCGACTGGCAGAAGTTCGAAGAAGACGCCAAGAAGATCATCGAAGAGATTGATGAACCGGCCGTGGAACAAGAAATCGACATGGAAATCGACAACCTCGAAGCGACTAAGAATGTTAATGAAACCCTCCTGAAGAAGGGTCCCGAAATGTTAGACCAGTTGCCAACAATGACGGAGATCCCTGACATCATCAGGAGCATGGGAAGTGCGACTTTACACGAAATCGAGCACGAGGAAATCGATGGAGAGAACGGAACGAAGCGCCGGGTCTCAGGAGTCAAGGTCACTCTTCCCTCAGGAAAAGAGTGCTTCGTGAGCGGGCAAATGGTCAAAACCGAAGACGGGGATGTTTTCGTCCCGGGGCAAACCATAGAGAATGAGAATGGCCTGGAGTACGCGCCAGGGATTACCATCATCGTCGACAACAAACCGACTTTGATCAGTGGGTTGATCATGGGGGAGGAGGAACGCGATCCCATGTTCCTCCCCACACAATCCACCATCACGGCTGATGGCCAACTCACCTTCGCCACCACACCGGAGGAGCGCCCGAAACCATCACCAGAGAAAAAGAAGAAGATTGTGGAACCTATCATTGAGGAACCCCTCGAAGAAGAGGTAATAATAGACACTGAAATGAACCTAGTGGAGGAAGACGAAGTTTCCTCCGTGACTTCAACGCCAACCTCCGTCTCCAGCATCGAACTCAACACTTCCGAGATCGAGGAACTCGACGCTGAAGCCGCTCGTCTGAAGCAAGAACAGCAACGGCAGGAGCTGGAGCGACTCAAGGCGTTCCTCATGGACGACGGTCTCGACGATGTCCTCGCCAGCATCGAAGACAAACGCGAACAACTCCGCAAAAAGCTGGAAGAGCTGCGGAAGTTGAGCGTCGCGACGGAGAATAGCCTCGTTAGCTACGTCAGTGAGAGCGACACGATGGACGTCGCGGCGAAGATAACTCCAGAAAAAAACACTATAAATAGATTGTCGGATATTTTAATGACGATGACGCGGAGGGCAGCGACTTTCCGCGACAAAAATAGCATCAATGCAGACAATATTAATCTCGCTTACATTTCCGTGAGCAATCTCTCAGAAGCTGACGTCAGGTTTAACAGTACAAGAAACAAGCTGAAAGTGATGTTAAAAACAGCCGTGGTGGCTGCAAACGACGTGTTCAAAACGCGACCGAAAGACCAAGTGATGGCCTTGAATGCGATCGGCGAGATCGTCGTCGACGTGCTTAAAAACGACGAAGCCACCTTGGGGGAGTTGTTGGAGTTGATGAACACACCGAACGAACGCACCGAGGTGACGGCGGCGGTGTTCAAACAACTCACTCAAAATATCAGCGAGACAAAGATCTCGTTCTTGAACGAGATTGCGAGTAATGTGTCGGCGCTGGACGTCATCGAATGCGTGGAAAAGGTGCTGAAGAAGCACTCAGAAACCAAGAGCGAAGCGTTCGTGAAGATCGCAAAGATAGATCCGGAGATTATCAACCTTTTGGTGAAGAATGTGAAGAAAGGGGTGGTCCGGGTGAAGACGGAAGAAGACGCCATTGAGCTTCTGGAGGAGTCCATCGTGGAAGCCACCAGGGAGTTGATGAGCAACTTTGGGAACTTGGAGGGCGTGGTTGAAGAGGCAGCGAGTTTCGCCCGGGCTCTCGGAATGAATACAGTTGAGGAGGTTTTGACGGAAGCAAAGGAATTGGGGGAGATCTCCGACAGTCGCGCGTTGGAGCTTCTTCAGAGGACTCAGCTCATGCGGCATTTGGCGGAGCGCGACTTTTCTCTGAAGAGTGCCATTGAGAGGATTAGGAAGAATCCAGAGCGTGGTCGGTCGGACCCTCGAATCCGCCAACTGGTGCGTGAAAGTGGTAGTCTCATCGCCAAAGGACCCCAGTTGAAGACTTCCCGTGACGTTCCTCTGCAGATGCTCAAAACTCAGAACCTCCTGGCGATTGAGGATTTGCTAACGCAGCGTTCGAAGGTGGAGTTCCCCGTTTTGATCAGCAGAGATGATCTTCAAGCGGTCATCCCCAAGGAGGCCGCTCGGGGGGTTTTAGCCGGTCGCGTAGCCTACGTCCTCGTCAATGAAAGTGGTGTCATGAACATAACTCCCCGGCGCTTTTCCACAGACATTCGAATTGATGATTTCAGTGCGCGTGAAGCGTCTTCGGAAAGAGACGATGACAGAAAGTATCTTCAGGCCAAGAGTAACGTAAGAAAACTAAAAAAACTGTTAAATAGTAACAGTAGACAGGTTGCATGAAATCTTGTGACTAGACCGAGTAAAAACAGAATGCTTGCGTAAAATTATATTTGCTTCAAGTGCTAACAAATATAATTTTATTATGTGTCAGAGTGGTGAATCGTAGTAGCAGGGACCCCTAAATCGCGCCAAAGTAGTCATTTATACATTTCAAAATAAACCGACACGACATTATTACCCACACAAGCTCAGTGGATCTAAATTCAGGTGAGTGAATCATACCAACATTATTAACATTTTTCCACCAACTTATTTTTGATTCGAGTGGGATAACCGCGTCTGTTTGTTGTGTGATTGCTTATTATTCTATGAAGACGAAAATTGGCAACTTGCACTCTTCATTTATCATCTCACATACCTGCGTCGTTGCGAGATATAAATAACTTCCGTTTGTCGAGTGGGATTTTCTCCTGGAAAACCGCAACTCATACAGAGCGACCGCTTTGCCAGACTACAATGTTTGATCCAGTTTGTCAAAATTTCATTATCGCAATCGACACCTTCGTCTCTGGCAACATTTCTGCGTCTTTGGAACCCACCAAGGACCTTTTTGTTGATGCCCAAAGTTCCTTTATTTTCGCTAAATTACTTGTTTCGTTAATCGCAGCCAAAATTTTGTTCGCCTAAATTAAATTCTTCGCCTTTCGAATTACCACAGCCCATTTAAGCCCGACAAATCGAAAAACTTGGCACGCTAACGAGGAAAAAATCGACAATTATTTCAAAAGTGAACGGCCTTCCGCTTCTATTTTTGCACCAATTGCCGGTTACTACCGATAAAACTACTAATTGCGGAACCGTAAAACTCCAGCAAACAATGTTGTGCTTATTGATCTAATTTATCGTCCGCAAATGTTCGGATTATTCGCTGTCAATGCCGTCCGTGAATCTTCTTGGCACTTTTTCGCAGTAAATCGCAAAAAAACAAATTGCATTGTTGTCACGTTGGCACAACTCAGAATTCCCTTCGTCTGTTTATGGCCCATTGGGCATACTTGGCGTCCTTTCGTCTCTCCACGTGCCCAAAAAACCTCAATTCTTCACCCTGTTCCAAAATTATCCCACCGAAATGTCACTTGGCCGCAGCTCGACGTTGCACAAATCTCTTTAATTACGTTGCATTCAGTATGGTGCTTTACCGTCCTGTGTACATCCGTAGCCAACCCCTGCGTTATGAACCACCGGTGGTCAAACCGCCTCCACCACCCCCGAAAAAACCGACGCCGCCACCACGCATTCCAACTCCACCGCCGTTACCACGACCGAGGAAACGTGAAGAACCGAAGAAAACTTTGACGCCGATTTTGGTGTGTGGGTATGGAGTCAACGCCGTTTACCCCAAAGAAGCAACAAGGGATGTTATGGCGGGGAAAGTCGATTATTTTCTTGTGGATGAGCGTGGGGTGACTTTATTTCGTAAGAAGCATATTTTTACAACGCTAAAGTTGGAGGAGGATGTGAAGAAGAAGGTAGAGGACTATCCTTGTGTGGGGGCGTATGAGAGGGTGTTGGAGAGGTTTCCGAAGAAGGATTTAGGGCATCGGAGGGGCTATTTGCCCGTTATTGGGGGAGACACGTATGTGAGTTTTGTGTATCCGGTGCTCGAGCGACAGGGGAATTTGAAATCTGTTGGCAGCCCTGAGAGAAATGTCAAACTGAATAAACAATAGAGGTACCAACTTCTAAACACTAAACAATTCAGAATGAGAAATTTACATCTCAGTTTCCCGGAATTTCTTCTTAGTTAGTGTTTTTAATTTTTCCATTATAAAATTTTTAAGGTTTTTCGAGATGTTTATAGTTCGTACAGTGAGAGATTGAATGACAAAAGTCACTAAATCTACGCGATAAAAAGTGTACCATACGCCCGAAATTTAAAATAACAAAATAAGCCCACTGACTGTCAACCCTGTCAACTCAGTTCGCGTAGGAGTTTAGTGTTTTTAGTGTATTTTGTAACATAATTTGCTGCCAACCTGTGAAAATCTTCCAATCTCTCACCGGATATACTATATTTCATTCTCAAAACATAAAAATCAAATTACCTTAGATTTTTGGTAAATTAGAGTGTACTTGGCGAGCTGCATAAATCGAACTCTCTATGGAACTGTACTTTGAAGTTTGTTGTTAATGTCAGCTCTATTTATTTTATTTTAGGTTTTAGATTCGTATTTCTGGTCGTCAATATAAAACGCGTTGGTAGACCTGCAGTTTGATACTTCAGAACTGTCATGACTAACCCAATGATGTCCAACTTCAATCTGTCAAAAAGACAGAGTTACCAACAGATTTCTATTTCCAAAGCCGCTTTGTTTGGATGACCAAAAGCCGATAATTTTCTTTTGCTCGGTCTGTTTAACACTCGGCGGTAAAATATTATCAAAGCATGCAAATCTACAAGGAAATTCACATTTACCGTATACAAATCATTTATGTAAAATGCAAATAAGCGAAAGTATTTTCACTAAACTTTTTACTTATCAATAAGCACAATGTTATGTACGTAAACTATCAATTACTGGTAATTTAACATTTCTAAAAAACAATTACGTGCAAGAAAAAGAGGCGCTACACGCAATTTCACTTTGTATTCAGGATAATAGACAAAGTGTTATTTTTAGAATGTCAGTTTCAATTTGTCATGGAAGAATTTACAATTCAATTATAACTACCGTTTGAGGCCCGAAAATTCACGGAAAAGATCTTTGAATTTTAGCACTTTCACCTCACAAAATCATAAATTTAACCAAACAAAAAACCTGAATTTACGAAAAAAAAAAGCAGAAAGTCGCATAGAAAACGTATTCAGACATCAAAGTACATTTCCATAATTAAAAGCAAACACACAAAAAATGGACAAGTGCCAACGTAGAAACAATTTCGGCGAATATTTAAATTTAGATTAAGTTAGTACCGGTCTAGAAATAATTTAATTTCGAAGCTAATTAATTCGGTTGTGTCTTCATCAACTTAGGAAGAGGTCGTTGATTAGAGCATGACTTGACAGAACAAGACGCGAAATTCAACAGCACCAACGATACAGCTAAATATCCATTACTGCTAATTAACATTCCAGTAGGCTGTGATTGAACCCTCACGACAAAGGTGATTGACAAATTAATGAGCAAACAACGCGGAAATTGTAGTTGCAGACTTTATCTCATTTTTGCCAGATCCACGGCTTGTCAAGAGGGCTCAGATCGGGTACAACATGAAAGTAGTTTTATGACTGTCATTTTTATGTTTCCGTATTCATCACACGCCAGAAATAATAGTCCGGGTGGCGAAAACAAAGTGCTAATGTAAACACCACGCTTTTTCAAGCGGACTCAAATCGTCAATTGGTCCCCGCCAATTCATCCCGGGCTCTTTCGTCTCTAATACAATTTGAGCCCCAGTTTAATTCGTCTCGTGTGATCTTTGATAATAAATTGAAGAATGTGATTTATATAATTTTACTTAAAATTGATATATGCAACACAAGGTAGGTATTAAGAAAATTCGTTTTATTACAATTAAAAAAATCAAATATAATAAAATTGACACTAGTAAATAAAACATTTATAAAAAAGACATACAAAAAATAATAATAAAGATGCATTACAAATTAATAAGAGTCTGACGTAGAAAAATTAATAATTATTATTATTGTTTGAAAAATATTCTAAATCATTTTCAATGATAAAAAAACATGTTTTTTTAAGAACAAACATTGCAAATTATTATTATTGTTTGAAAAATATTCTAAATCATTTTCAATGATAAAAAAAATGTTTTTTTTTAAGAACAAACATTGCAAATGAGTTTTTAACTTTTAACTCTGTCCATGTCCGCCAAAATAAAAAAATACATAAAAATAGTAATCCGTAATATATTAAGAAAAACATTTTAATGATTAGATGCAAAAAACGTCAAAAAAAATACCTTTCAATGAGCGCATTAGTTTCCTGCAATACAGTAGAACCTCGATTATCCGAGTGCAAATCGAAGACTAACTACTTCATACTTTTGCATCTAATGTTAAAAAACTTAAAATTTAGAAGTTCAGTAACGGTTGGTGTAGTTTAATGAGATTTAAGTCAGTGCAGAGAGCAGAAACAAAATTATGGGTTAAAATGTTTGTCTTTGAATAGTAATGTTCGCATACTTTAAAAAAATGCTTGAAATAAATTCTTTTGCAATAAAAACCTTCTTAATTCAGGAAACTAAAAACTCAAGCGGCAAAGAAAATTTTGGGACCAAAAAAGAAATAAATAAAAGTACTAATTTTTTTATATACAATTAAATAAAAAAAATATAAAAAAACGGCCCACTCTGGGATATGCGGGAATGATCGCAGACTTAATTGAAGTTTTTTGAAGAAAATAAAAAATAAAAAATGGCGAACTTCAAACTTTTTTTCAAAAAAGGCAAAAATTTTATTAAGTTTATTATCTTAATGATTTTTTTGTATATTTTTCTGAAAAGTACATTTCAAAACAAAAATTTTGAAAAAAAACGTTCCAATAAAATAATTTTTAAAAAAGTTGTAGCTATTTAAAAATATGAAAGCCATTTTTTGGAAAAATTCATAACTTTTTTTGGGTTGGGAACAAAAAATTGAAAAAATTCTGAGAACTTTTTCTATAGTGTAAAAAAAGAAAAAACTTTCAGCCAAATCAAAAAGGATCCGGGTCAAAAGTGGTCGATTTGGCATGGAATACCCCATATATTTTAAATTAATAAAACGTTCCAAATAATTCTGTTGCCTTAAACGTATGTTTATTTAACAACTCGATTATCCGTGCTGAGGGACGAAATAAATGGGAACGAATGAACCGGGAGACGAAAGTTTTGGGGACCAATCGCCGAGGACGAACTGTCGGGGACACACTGTCGGGGACGAATCGTCCGCAAATCGCAATTTCCAGGGGATTGAGATCGGGCGACTCTGGGGCAGCATCACGTAATCTCATCGTAATCCCTCTTCATCCATCCGCGCCGTGAAGGAATAACGGCAGGTGGCAAATACCGACCGAGCAGGTGAAATATACAAACACGCGGTTGCAACCTAAACTTGGTGAAGTCAGTCTCGATCAGGTAACCGTTGACGACGATCGCTTTTTGTTCGTGGGACGCCGGGTCGTTGTGTTGAGTGTTTGGATTTGGTGAATGGGACGCGAAATGCCGTAAGTGTCTTTTTGGGTTTTTCGAAAGAATACACAAAGAAAATGATGTCGTTGACTTGGAGATGTCTGGATTATTAAAAAGGGTTCATGCGAGTTCACTACGGAACGATCTGATAAAATATTTACAGAGGCATGTAATTTATTCAAGTTTGTTGTTTACGTCATTGAAATTATTTCAATTTGTTCGGGATGCTCTTCGATTTTCTGAAGAGTGTGACGGCGTTTAATTACACGTTGAGGAACTTGGAAAGTGGAAGACGGGAAAAAGCGCGCATTTTTATATAATTGCGAGCTCTAGCGTTGCGAATTGACCATCTTTAATCACCTTGACTCATCTTCATTCTTCTTGTGGTACTTCCTAGAACCACCGAGACCGCAACTGGGTTACCAAATATACATTCTCGGAGTTTCGGGACGCTATAATTCTGTCGTGTGGTTTATAACAAGTGGGACAGGCAAAATTACATTTATAACCCATAAAACACTTGGAAATATTTACATGAGCGTTTCACTTGACCCGTCTTTATATTAAATTATTTTATGACCGGTAATTCGCTAGCAGATGCTGCCCAAAGTTTACATTATGGTCAAAACCTACACGCAGCCTTTCAAAAACAGCGACCTTTTCACCTCCTTTGCTATTGAGAGACAACTTCCAATTCCTGTCCGACACGACGCCATAAATTCCACCATTAAAACTCAAGTGGTCTTATATCAGGCCCATCCGACGTTTCCTCTCATTTCTATGTCAATAAATTCACAAGATCGCAGTGATCACCCAATTATTCCAAGTAGCCAATGATTAGAGTTTATTATGACACCACGGACCAATCGCAACCTCCAAACTGTTTTCGCTCCTCATTTGTTTATTTTAACAATACCCGGATCCAAGCAACTTGATTAGTGAAGACGATCAGTGAAAACCAAAATAAACAAAACGGCCATAACTCAGTTATTTATTGACGAAAATTAAAAATTCTTAAAGCTTTGGATTTAGCGTGACATTCTGCGTAAAGTGAGCCGAAATTTGTTTAATTTGGCATTGGCCTAAAACTGTGTTGAAAAGATCATTTTGGGGTGATTTTCAATCAGTGTTTTCAAGGTAAAAACGACGTTTAATACCCGTGTGTTCTACATCAGTCGCAAGAGAAGCTCGAGATTTATCTACTGGCCAAATTTGAGATCAATCGGACAAATAGTTTACGAGTTATAGCCAAAAATAAAAAAATTGAAAAATTTTCATCGTTTCGACTTTTGAAAAATCTAAGAACTATTTGTAACATTTTCAAACAAAGTTGGCACCTTGGCCACGAATTTTTCATCTTGATAAAAGTAATGAGTTGCATCTTGCTCGTGGGCATTCCGTGCAATTTGCATGTCATAACAATTCACGTTGGCAGAACTGCATGAAAGGCGGCAATCATCTCGAAATGTATCACCCAAGTTCACGCCTGCCAACTTAAATCAAAATCTTAACGGGGCGTTGATATTTTTGGCTAATTTGCTCCACGTGTATAAATAATCCAGACGAGTCAATGTCAAAGACAATCGGACGTCGCACCTGTCAAAAAAATCATAGAAGAGTCTGGCAAGGTTTTCTGGTTAATTATAACCGGCAACTGGAGACGCGTGCGAAAAATAGATTCAATTGGTGGCTCGTATTTTTTGACGACAGTTGGTATCAATGACATGTAAAAATACCGAAGCTGGAAACGATTTTGAAAAACTAGCGTGCGCGGCGTGGATTCTTCTTCTTTGAATGCCCGTTGGTAATAAACAATGTGACAGGTATTTCCGACAGCTTCAAATTAATTAGTCTGGACACAAACCTTCCGCCATCAACGACAATAAGAACGGTACGATGCGTGCCGCTTTTTCTCGGCTTAATTAAAAATAATTAACCTGGAATTGCGACTTTCTCGTGCGACGAAAAATCCGCGATGATCTACAGTTAGTACTTTGCGGCTGACCATAAATTACTGCGTTTATGCAAGTAGGGTAAACTGAAATTGATAGTTTGACGGCACGTACGACGTAAACGCAAACATAAGTTCTTAGGCCGTTCTGCTCCAGCGGCTCTTGATGATGGTAGTTCTGCAGAGGCAACGGCCGGCCATCCCCGGATGCTAATACGAAGAGGTGGTTTTTTTTTACACGCTCTAAACCAATAACTGTACGCTTTTCGTAATGTCTAACCGTGACAAAATATTCCCACAACCACAATAAGGTGGATATTGTTCAGACGGAAGTTCCAGATTCCCGCTGTGGATGTGATCAAAACACTAATAATATGGTAGTTTTGTAACGCACAATGCGAAGCAGCGCACCATTTCATTTTTAAAGGTGCTCGCAGCTCGTTGTTGATGAAATCTCCAAACAAGCGCTTGTTCTGATATAATCGAATTGCTACAGCAACACCGGAAATCAGACTTGTTTGAATTTGTTGTTAACCATCACAAATTGAGTTAGTTTTGAACTCGTTGCGTAATTTTGAGGGTCCCGCAAGGGTCCGCTTGCGGCCCTCTGCTGTTTATCCCGGAATTACAGATGGTTTAGGTTACAAATTCCCTCCCAAGGTCACAAATTTTCAAATTTTTATGGTGTAATTCGTTGCTGTGAATTGGGTTTTGGGGTACAAAAGACGATCGTTTAGGTTAGGTATGTAGTGTAATGTGTCGAAATTCAATTTGTTTTTAACAGCAATCGCACCAGTGGAGAATTTTATTTTAACATTAATACACAGCAACTCTCATGTAAAAATTAACAAACGTCAAATTCTGAGGAAAAATAATGCTAACCTTGTCAACTTAAAATTTCCAAAGCTAATTCATCAAGATTCCAACTTTAATTAAGAAAATAACTGTCAAAGTAGACATTTGCAACCTAATCCTACTGCACAGTTCGTTTAGGTTGCAAATGTCCAACCAACGTTACAATTTTTTTAATTTTCATTGTGTAATTCGTTTCTGTTGCAGTTGCAAGTGCGGTGTGATGTAAATTAGGTTTTGGGGCATAAAATAACTCAATGTAATGAACAATTAGAATTAAATTTGTTTGTTATTAATTAGTCACGTTACTTTGATCCACAGCAATTTTTATGGTCAAATTGACAAATGTACGGAAAAACGATGGCAACCTTGTCATTTTAAGATTTTTAAAGTTAATTTATCAAGATTCCAACCTTAAATAAAG
Organism: Gnatocerus cornutus; assembly: GCA_029298725.1. Taxonomy (NCBI): domain Eukaryota; kingdom Metazoa; phylum Arthropoda; class Insecta; order Coleoptera; family Tenebrionidae; genus Gnatocerus; species Gnatocerus cornutus. The sequence continues at coordinate 33,026,379 of CM055509.1, read as the reverse complement.
AATTAACTGTCAAAGCGGACAATACAGTTGGTTTAGGTTGCAAATGCCCTCCCAAGGTCACAAATTTTCATCGTGTAATTCGATCCTGTTGCAAATGTTAGGCAGTGTTGTTTTGGGGTACAAAAGACGAATTTACACGTTCTATCATTGTAATTGGTCGCAATTAAATTTGTTTGTTACTGTTTTTAAACAGCAATCGCAACTGAGGAATATTTCACGTCACTTGAAACATGTTTAAGAACTTGCACTAATTAATTACGTAAATTTGATGCACAGCAATTTTTATGTCCAAATTGTCAAATGTCAAATTCTGGGAGAGACCATGAAGCCAACCATGTTATCTTAAAATTTTGAAAATTAATTCATCAAGATTCCAACCTTAAATTAAGAAAAAAAAACAGTCAAAGTGGACGCTTGCAACCTTTGGGGTACAAAAAACGATCGTGTAAGTTCTGCCAATGTAATGTGTCGAAGTTCAATTTGTTTCTTAACGTTTTTGAAACAACAGCCGCATCTAAGGAGAATTTCACTTCACTTAAAACAGTTTAAGATTTCGCACTTATTAATTACAATCTAATTTTGATAGACAACAATTTTTATGTCAAAATAGTCAAATGTCAAATTCTGGGAGATAATAATGCCAACCCTGTCATCTTAGAATTTCCACAGCAAATTCATCAAGTTTCCAACATTAAATAAAAAATTAACTGTCAAAGTGGACACTTGCAACCTAAACCGACTCGGTTTAGCTTCAGGTTTAGGTTGCTAATGTTCACTTTGACAGTTATTCCTTTATTTAAGGTTGTAATCTTGTTGAATTACTTTTGGGAATTTTAACATGACAAGGTTGGCGTCATTGTTTCTCCCAAAATTTTACATTTGTCACTTCTGACATAAAAATTCCTGTGTATCAAGCTTACGTCATTAATTAGTTCCATGTGAAATTCGACACATTCCATTGGCAGAAATTTCACGATTGTCTTTTGTAGCCCAAAACTCAATTCACATAACACCGCCATTGCAACGTTTGCAAATGAAGAAATTACACGATAAAAATTTTAGGATTTGCAACCGAAACCAACTGTACATGATCGGGCAGATAGGTACTGTTGGTACAATTTCCGGCTTGCCACAAGAAATGTTATTGATGCCTCCATCGGAATTGCTGTATTTTGCCTTTTTTCCAGTAACGCAGTTATTATCGCAGTGTAAAAACGCCCGGTCAATTGATCGCAGTAATTGGCTAGAACAAGATGTCCTCTCTTCATTCCCCGCGCTTTATTTTCAAAAATTTGTCATCTGTCCCCAACTGGCTCTCTTTGCAGTCTTCTTGAAACTCGCACTTTCTTCGCCATTTTTAGCACTCGATTACGCCATCTGGACGCACCTTAAGGGCGCGTCCCAGATCTAGATTTCCTCTCCCCGAACAGGCTTGCCAACGTAACTCCACTCCGACTTTTTTCTGTATTTCCCTCGACTTGTTTGCCTAATTCATAAGAACGTTTCCTTGTACTGAGTACCCTCGGGCAAACCAGACCGGCGTTTTTTTCATCGCCACGCTTCCCATATGGTCGACATACATGGTCATGGTTTTATTGATCTGGTGCTCGGCGGAACCGAATTGTATGTTTTTCGTTAATTCAGAGATTGCTGCCAGAGTTAATTTAAATGTTTTGTCGTGGGATAACGGTTGGAAATGCTCGAGATTGGAATCTTGTTCAACTTGTATCAGAATGCATTTTTCGCGGCTTTATTGCGGTCCGCTTTGAGAAGAACAACGAGGATTTGAAGTTGCGACGGCCATCTTGGCGAAATGGGGTGTCCCTCGGGGGTCTATTGGGGCTCCTATTCTTTGTCGTTGGATTAGCACACCTCTGAGGCGGCAGCGTTTGTTTTTGCAGTGATTTCGCGACAACAAAGCATCCTTTCGCTCTCTAAGAATTTCGTAACCACTTCGAATAGTTCAGAACACCAGGAAGTCTATGAAATAATAGAATCCCGTGTCAAACAACGAAATTGCCTCGTAATTGCGCTGAACAATCAAACACATGTTCGCATTTTAAACTGAAAAGAAACCACTCGGATCAAGGAGCGAACTCGTTCGAAATTGGCACGTTCGTTACTGCAAGCCGTTGTTAATTACAAAGAACGGTTAAAGCTTGTTATCAGTTCTGAAAAAGCGCATTTTTCGGTAGTTTATCATCCGTGCGAATTTCTTCCTCCCCGCTCGGAAGAGATTAATCCGTCAGTCGACATTCCTCCGTTTTCCTTTCATGGTTTAATCCGAAGCCATTAATTTTAATAGCGACCATTCAGCGAAGAAAAAACGCTCCGACGACGCCTTAATCGCATATAAATCGGACCGATTTGTAAATGAAATTGTTAATAAATTAATGAGGCTCGGTCGGCTCTTTTTCTCATTTTTACAGACGCGCCATTGTCTTTTATCGCGAGGAAAACGGCGTATACACTGGAAAAACGTGTTCTTTGTTGCGTGCGAGCGATGGTGTGACCTTGGTTGATTCTTATTCTTCACAGATGCGTATCGAAGTAGGATCTCTGAAATTATGTAAATTCGCGCGGTTGGTACTCCGACGCGGGTTGGTACAACTGTTTCCGGTAATTAGACGAGCCCTCTCAGGTGTGGCAACTATGAAGAAAAAAGGAACCAGATGGGATTTCTACGGCGAAAGGTTGGGATTACGCAACGAGATATCGCAGCGAATTTAGCACGCGGCCTCGGAAGGAAGAAAAGTAAAAATATTATTGGATCATAAATCTTTATTGTTGTAAAGGAAAATCGAGAATAAGCGATTACCACGAATTTATTGGCTGTTAAAGACTTCAAGGTTACAGAAATGTTTGCATATGAGGTGGATAAAGTCGTTAATGCTTCCGGGTTGGTTTTTACTTTGCACTCGCGTGGCAGCGGCTACTGGGTCGTTTTTCTCTCGTGCTACATAAATAATTCTCATAAAAGATACGGTTAGGGAATTAATCACTCCTCTCAACTCTGTAATAACATTGCTGCTAATTACCACCTTTAATTTCGAAAGGTGAACAATTTACAGTTGTACCAACTTGAGAAAAAATACCACAATTCCTGTGTTTTCCGGAATGTGGGAACTTTTTTTCGGTTGGTAGAAAAAAGGAGCGAATTTTAAAACCCCGTTAACGAGAGATCCTGAGTATTACCACCTTTTATTTCGAAAGGTGAACAATTTACACGGGTGCCAACTTAAGGAAAAATGCCACAACTCCTGTGATTCCCGGAAAGTGAGAACTTTCTTTCGGTTAGTTGAAAAAGGCGCGAATTTAAAAACCCCGTAAACGAAAGAATCTGGATATTACCACCTTTTATTTAGAAAGGTCAACAATTTACAGTGGTGCCAACTTGAGGAAAAATACCACAACTCCTGTGCTTCCCGGAATGTGGGAACTTTCCTTCGGTTGGTAGCAAAAAGGCGCGAATTTAAAAACTCCGGTAACGAAAGATCCTGGATAAAGCCGCATAATCCATCACTGTCACGCCCCACGTCTTCCGATAATCCAATCAACTCCCGATAACCATCTTTTATCTCCCAGAAAATGAAACCCATCAATTGAACTGATTAGGCTCCCTCATTAACTATGCATTTCATGCAACTGAAAAAAGACAAGCCTGATGGCGGGCGGATCGCCATCTTCTGCAGTCGCTCTGTATAGGTCACTAACCGCTTCGCAAGGTCGTGCGCTATCAATTCCATCAATACCATCGATTGAGATTTGAATAAAAAGTTCTTTTGCAGGGTGCTGACTTTTCGTGGAGCAGTCCTAGCAGGATAGGAGTGATGAATTCGGGGAGCCTCTACAGAGGTTACACCGGGCCGAGGGCCTAGCAATATGCGGGAGGAAGAATTGGAGGTGGCCCTCAAGGTAAGGAGGTACTTTCACTCTTTCTGGTGTTGAAAAAGAATGTTTAGGTGGTGATCGTGGGCAATGGTGGAGTGGGCAAATCTAGCATGATCCAAAGGTATTGCAAAGGCACTTTCACGAAGGATTACAAGAAGACGATAGGAGTCGACTTCTTAGAAAGGCAAATCGAGTGAGTATTTGTGTGTTTATAGCCGACACGCACGGTTTGGCTATTTGGAATTGTAAATTGCTACCGGAGTTGGAATTTCACGCGGAATTCCGGACAGAATTCTCTTATGTACACTTCCGCGTTTGGTCATAATCAACTCATTTCATTGGCTAGTTCTGAAAATTCGGTCATAATCCGCTCTTTTCATTGGCTATCCTATCTCTGACACCTTTAAATCGAAGACAGTATTGCGCTTTCATCCTCTGAACTAGGTGAAATTGTTACATCGGTCACGGTTAATCTGCTTTGTTGTGATTTAATTTATTGGCACAGAAATAAAAGAAAACCGCACGGACCTGATATAAGACCGCTTGAGCTTTAATGGTCGGATTAATCTGATGTAATTAGAAACGTGGATCTGAACTTTACTAGCGCGACGAATTTTCATATTGTTAGTGTGTACAACATGAAAATTGTTTCGGTTTTTGTAGACGCAACATGTCGCTGTAGCAAAATTGAAATTAATTCGCATTCACTCCGTTGATATCATAATTTCACCTGAGAAAAAACTGACAAGTGTGACGTCAAGTTCTGGTTTGAAAACGAGACCAAATGCGTGGCAATTAATCATTTAATTCGTAAATTATACATTAGAAAAGTGGTCGCTGCGGTTTCTTTTTTGGCGGCTTTGGAATGTGAGTTATGTTGGTATCACTGTTTCCTGGATAAATTAGCTCCCACTGCCTCTGGGGCAAGAAAATTACCCTTGACAAGCAACAGCATCATTAAATTCCTTTAATTGAAAAAAGTTAATTGTAAAGCCGACAGTTAGCGCCTGTAGCGACTCTCCCAAGCACTTCCACCATAAAGTTTACGATGTCAATAAAACCATTGCAGAGTCGACGGCGAGGAGGTCCGACTGATGCTGTGGGATACCGCAGGCCAAGAAGAGTTCGACGCCATCACCAAAGCCTATTACCGCGGCGCTCAAGCTTGCGTTCTTGCCTTTTCGACGACCGACAGGGACTCGTTCGAAGCCGCGCATTCATGGAAACTCAAGGTTCGTATTCTTGGGATCATCATCGACGATGACGTTGCTGTTTGCTCAAACACAAGTGTTTAACAATTGTCATTTTCGCCGTAGGTTGAAAACGAGTGTGGCGAGATTCCTACGGTCATCGTGCAGAATAAAATCGACCTCATGGACCAGAGCGTCGTCAATCCGTAAGTTTCTGGTTATTAAAAGATGTTACGGTACTTGGATATGGTAATAAGTAATAAGAGGGCGCGCGGGGAAGACATTTTCAATGTTGCAATCTTCATCAACTGATGGATTATGTCGTAAATGTGTTTATAGACTTTGGTAGGAAAATTTTCTTGAGTTATAAATCAGTGATGGCGCTAAAAAGACGAGGTGGGCTGAAAAATCCAGTATGGTTAACGGTGTTGGCGCATTTGCATTCGGTCGAACTGCTTTGCATAGAAATTGTTGTTTAGGTTCACAAACAGACGCGCAAAAAACTAATTACAGAAGAAATTTTTACCATGCAGTCACCGTAAGAAATCAATATGCATGTCTTTGATAGAGCCACAACGGCGGCCATGTTTACCATTGAAAGACGTGAGAATTACGAGATAATTAAGCTCGCACCGAACAACAAATTGGGCTGGATGTTGGTAACGTTTGACACTTTAGACGCAGTGCTACCAACACCCTCCTAAATTTCACAGCTAACAATACAAAAATACGCCAGCTCTAACCGCTTAAGAAACAAAACAGCTATAAGTCACGGCACGACGCCGACACGCGATTTCCCGGGGATATATGGGGTCAAGCTAGCCCTCCTGACGTCAGGACTAATCGGAAATGCGGAAAACTAGACAGTTTTCTCGGAATTTATTTCCGACTTTCTATTTATGTTCATTTAATTGTACTCAAGCGCTTTTTCTTTTTTAGAGAGGAAGCTGATCTGCTGGCGCGAGCCCTCGGCTGCCGCCTCCTACGGACGTCAGTGAAAGAAGACGTCAACGTCGCCGCCGTCTTCCGCCATTTGGCGGCGAGGTGCCTTGCAGAATTACGGGATCCGCGCGATTATGACTATTTCACCGCCCCCACACCACACCACCCCAATTCGCTTACTATCAGTGAGACAACTCCAAAACGACGTTTCTTCAATTTAACCCTTGCTTCTTCAGGTGCCTTCAGCCCTAGTCATTCTTCCAAAAACCACCATAATGGGACTATTGTTTTGAGGCCCAACAAACATAAAAAGAAGAAGAATGTGTTAAAGAACGCTTGTAGAATATTGTGACACGGAAAGACTTTTTTGGAAACAAGACTCGGTCGTTTTGTTTTTTTTTGCCATTTTTTGAAGATATCATGTAAAATATTGTTAACAGTGTGCTGAGGATTTAATTGACTGATTTTTTAAGCCCGTACAGGCCAATTGGTGAAGTGCTAATATTAATTTAGTTTTAATGACTAGGTCACGTGCACAAGCTCTCGATTTTACTTCAGAGCTAAACGTTGTGTGCATATTTTGTAGTTAGATGTATGTTTGTAACATTTATTCAATAAAATATTGGTACTGAAGCAGCCGACGGTGGCGCCATCTTGTGGTCGACCTGTCAAACTTCGGGGACTTGTCATGCAGTTGCGAACAATAAATATGAGGATGTTCAGGATTTCTTGTTCTCGACTGTATTGATAATATTGATAACAAAAACGGGTAAAAACACACAAAAACGTATATTTCACAAAAAGGACTAAAATACAGACTAATGACAAATGAAAAAGAGAACTGAAGCAATTAAACGGAAGTAGTAAAAAGTATTCTCGTTAAAACTTGAGATATTCCTTACGTAACGACATTGTTATTAGTATAAAAGTACATGAAAATATAAGATTATGTGATGATAATGATATAAGTTGGGCGTTTGTTACATTCGAATATGCTGGTTTTACACTACATTAAGTGGAATCTGTACAAGGCCTATAATTACTGAGTTATAATACTATGGGTTGTGTCGAAACGAAAAAAAATCTGATATATAGTTCTTAAAAACTCTTTACACTATTTCCCACACCAACTTAAATGAATCCTTAGTAAAAATAATAATTATTTGCACTTCATTACCATCAGATGACTTCTGTTTCTGATTTTGCACAAAACGGACCCGAAGTCCTTATTGCACGATTTAAGTTTAAAGCTTTACTTTAATAACTGCTCTTAAATATCTAGCAACAATAACAATGCAACTAGCAACCATCTCAGTTTCTTGAAACCTTACGAGAAATTAAATGAACACAACGAAATTAACTTAAAAAAGGAGACAAATAACTACCCGTATGTCTCGCATGGCCATCTTGAACAACAAACGCTTCTGGCCAATGGAGAAGTGGCACAACCGTTTGAGAAGCGCTGGCACGCTAGGCAACTTCACAACCAACCAATCAAAAAACTTTCCAGGAGTGCTTAAACGGCGCAAGTGTCGCTGAAGTTGACCACGTATCGTTTAACTTCATTCGTTTTTAGAATCTCTTACAAAAATACTATATCTTAGCCTAAATCTAGTCAGCCAATATTTCACAGCGAATTTCGAAACTATCACAAGCTGAGATTTTTGTACCAAAAAAAGTGAAACGAGAGACACCTCTTCGCCCCCAAATGAACTTTGGCGATCCAAACAAAATACTGCAAACATGTACTGACTCCTATCTCCCGTCTAACTTCCGTCACTCCCATTGCTATTCGCATCTTCCAGATCAGGAAGACTGACTCTCGACATTCTCGTCCTTCGGAAACGGGGCACTCTAGGGTTCTTCGGTAATAACTTCGGTAAGTCAACTACGTTGTTTAAAACGTAATCGGGTCTAGGATCGTCCTCTCCCATTTCAATTTGACTCAACGGTATCCAGACGGTCCCACCTAAATTTGCTTCGACCCCCCCTAAAATATCAGTTTCTAGCTTATCCCCGACCATAATACATTGTCGCGGTTCGACCCCTAAATATTCGCATGCTAGTTGAAAGATCCTTCGATGGGGTTTCTCCCATGGAAAATCCCCCGAAACCAAAACCACGTCGAAAAATTTCTCCAAATGGAGTCGTTCGATTTTCTCCCATTGCGCTCGGGAAGTTCCGTTAGTAATAAGACCTACGAAATAGTGCTGGCGGAGCTTCTGAAGCAGATTCTGTATGTCTGTGGTCAATGCCAAGTGGTCGTAACGAAGCTGTAGCCACATTTCGTACACTTCACCTGAGGAGGAAAACACAGTCAGAGTGGTCAAGTTTTATTTAATTATAGTTTAGACGCCGCCTCGCAGTGCCACCACCAAGTGGAGGATGGCGCCACCTTTAAATTTGTAGCTTTCAATGGTGCGGTCGTCTCGCAATTGTTTGCCTTGGTGAATGAGACGCTGTTGTTCTGGAGGAATGCCTTCGCGTTCTTCGAGCTTTTCTTTGATTGCTAGCACCTTATCGGAGGGCTCAACGTCTATCAGTTTCTCTTCTCCGGTCAAAGTTACCACTTTTATTAACATTTTTCGGACGAGGAAAGGACGGACAATTTTGACATGTAATGACAGAAGGTGACTAGAAAAATTGCAGTTTACCCTTCACCTTGGAACGAACATAGAAAACATGACCTTGGAACTGTATTATAGGCTTAAGGACTTCCTTATCAGTACCAAAACAACACGATTAATTGTTATCGTACTAATATTGATAAAAGCGGACAAAAACAAAGCTCGAGGGTCAAATATTTCGGTACCGCGCCCGTCCAAAGTGCGGTCATCGCCTCCAAAACAATAACACCCACTGATAAGAACTTGACGTACCCGAGTACTTGTTGTATTGATCTCCTAAAGCCTGGGCCCACAGCCGCCGCCTCCAAACATCCAAACTCATCGCCAAGTTTTCAGGGCACTTCCTGAAGTTCTTCAAGTATGTTTTCGACGCCGCCGTCGCCAAATCCAGAGGAACTGCCCATTTCTCCCACAGCATCTGCGCTAGCTAAAACACCAAACCTCAGACACTGCTTCTGACTTTGAAAGGTGTCGAAATAAATCCAACGAGTCTCTCAAAAAGTACATTTATTTAAATATACAAAACTTATTAATTTCATATAAAAAATTAGCATCACAACAACCAAAAAATGCATTAAAAAGCGTTTAGTCGCCGAAGAGCTTCTTGCCGAGTTCCATGAACCGGTGGTTCCGGCAGACTCGTAAAGCTTCGGCTTTTTTCAGGACCTCCACGACGCCTTCGTTGGCGTCCACGAGGTGGCAGAGAAAGTCTTCGTAAGCAAGCTTGACGTTCGGAGGGAGAGTGCCGATTTTGACCTTCTTCAACGTTTGGATGATGCCTTCGGCCCAACCGGACTCTATGGCGAATTCGGAGATCCAAGGGATCTGAGCGAGGACTCCGGACATGGTTTGCATGCCCAAGAACCACAGCTCCATGATTTCCATCCAGTGTTCTTTGTATGACATTGCGACCACCAAAGCCGATGGGTCGTTGCTCTCATCGATGATGTAAGCATCCCATAAGAATCTAATGGTGGCTTGGATGTAGCGACAGATCGAAAAGTCGTTTTTCTTCACCTTCTTTGATAGTTGTTTCAGAAGCAACAACCCCAAGACGGAGAGGTTCCCGTGGAGAACCAAATTTTCGGGAATATCCTTCAGCTCCGGGAGGTTTTCAAAAATGAACCTCAGGAGTTCGTTGAAAACCTCGCTCTCGTCCACGTACTTCGTCTCAAGAACTGTTAAGTTCATCAGAACGTTGCAAGCGCTGATCATGGCGGTGCGAGAGTCTTGCATCTCCGCAAGAAGCTCCGGACTGAGTTCTAGTTTCGGTTGATTTAACACCTTTAAGCGCTCGGATCGTGGAACCGGAGGACGCTTGTAGTGGACGATGCTCCAATGGAACGTCACGAAATCAAACAGAACTTTATCTTGTTTGTTCTTGAGGATGATGGCGCGGGCCGGGTCTTCGACAGCGAGGTGGCACATCCCCGGAAGGAGAATTCTGAAAATGTCGACAGTGTTCTCAGCAGATGGCTCAGGGTCAATTCCTGCTTTCTCAGCCACGCGCTTCGCCTTGTGGGCGTAGAAGCTCTCATTGGCGATCTCTAGGATGAAGGGTAAGAGTTGGTAGACTTGAATCCTCAAAGCGGAGGTTTCTTGAGCTAGCCACGCTGCGAGTACTCGGATGGTCGCGTAGACAAACCACTTTTCCTGTCCAGAAGGTCGGTTCTTGTCTGCAGACACTTTGAGCAATAAGTTTATGATGGCGGTGAACGCCCCCTTCAAGCCTGTGTATAAAGTCTGTTTCTCTTTCTGCTCCAAGTCCAACTGATCTGTAGCCACGTAATTAATTGATAGTTCGATGATAATATAGCAGGCTGTGATGAGATTCTTTTGGGTAGTAGCAGCTTTGAGACTCTTTCCATCAAGTTGCATGCGGACTTCAATCGCCGCCAGCTGGATCAACAGAAGGAAAAACTGCTTGGGTTTTTCTTCATCCGACATGGCCCATTCCACCCCCATGACGTCCAAAATACTGGAGGCTAAGATCAAAGCTGGGTTTCTTTGTTGCGCCCCTATTTTGCTCTGAAGGATGTCGGTTAGACCCTTGTACAAGCTCATCGGCCACGTCTCATTGTCGGAGCTGCTGAGGATCTTCTTCGGACAGCTCAGAAGCAGCGCGTTCAAAACCCCACACAGCTCAAACTTCCTCTTATCTTGATCCGTTTCGAAATCCACCGCGACTTTGTTCATCAACGCGTGGAAAGTCTCTGGTTTGTCTTCGTCCCAACTTTTCACCCCCAAGTGACTTATCAGCACCGCAAGAATAGTGAGAGCTTCATCCGATTGAAAACTCCCATGAGAGTATATGTCTCCAAGTCGCGCGATGCCACCAGCTTGGATAAGAGCTTGTTGTCCAGCGGGAAAACTGGCGATTCCTTTGAGACAGTTGTAGGTTTCACCAACTGACATGAGGTCCTCGTCGTCGGACTTCTGCACGATGTCCAAGAAGACGGGGACGTTGGCCAGCATCTGCGGGTTTGTCGCAAGTTCTTCTTCATTGCAGAAGACTGTTAGGATTGAAAGCGCCACTGATTTGTAGATCGATGGGGGACAGTCCACTGGGACGTCGTCGGTGAGGAGGAGGCGTTTGATGAAGTCGAAACCGATGGCTTCGAAGATGGCTTTTTTTGCCACGGGGTTGCAGTCTTTGCCTTTAAGATAACGGCGGTAAGTGAGAGGCAAACGTGTTCATTATGTGCCGAGCGTCTAATTATTCTGGGATGGGAATTATGTTACGAAACCTATTTCAAAAGTCAATTGCCAATGGAAATTTAATACGATCTAAAAAAGTTAATTGTATAATAACTATGTATTCACTTATCATTTTACGTCACGGAAGTTTTTGTGACTCAAGTGGAAAACAATTGATTTACTTAGACAAAAAAAAATGGTTACGCATGTTCTAAAATAGATTTTATGTGTTTTTTCATTCATCGATGGTTTCTCGAAACTCATATTTGAATGAAATGTTGAAAAAACGACTTGGCAAAATAGCAAGTGTCATAAGAAATTTGCAGCAGCTGCAATTTTGAAATAATTTCGCTTCTAGAAAATATACATTGGGAAATGATTTACGTCGTACAAGTATGTACCTGCGTTTTCCGTCTAAATTTAGCGAAGAAAATTCCCAAAAATCCCAGGAATGTGGTTTAATTGTTCCTTAATGGGCACATAATGAACATTGATCCTATCCAGAGAAAATTGTTTACATTAATTAAATAAGCCATGAAAGTAGAATTTTGTAAACTTAGTAGGCCGGGGGCGACGTCACCGATCGCGGACCAATCCGTACCAGAAACATGACGAAATCGCGGCCCACTTCGATTGATTGGAATAAGATACAATCGCAACATAAGGCAACTGGGTCAAAGTGCGCCGTGATTCCGACTGTCACTTCTATTGCGACGCCAACTGCAAAAATGCAACTCATCAAAACATCACCCCCGGCGCCATTTTGGGTGCCTTTTCGGCTTTTCGACAATGTAAACAACCCTTTTTGAGCACATAACCTCACCTTTCACCAACTTGGTGACCATAAACAAAGCGGCGAACTTCTCTGTGTCGCTGTTGGTATTCTTTAGTATCGCAATGCACTTTTTCACTGCATCTGAGATCTGCCCCGCCATTGCTCTCAGCACGAGCCCCCTCAAACAACTGCGCTTCGTCCACGCGAAGCGTCAAGGTTATATTTAGTTCCAGCGTCGCGACGCCTTCTAAATTCGGTAATTTTCAACGTCTCGAATCACTCGCACTATTTTTAGTCTTCCAGTCAACGACTCCCTCAACCACGTGCCGCTCGTTGCAGACAGCCCCCGTGCGCATATCGCGCGTGCGTTAAAACGTCAAAAACAGCTGATCTTCGCGGAAATCGCGTCGACTTTGACGAAAAAAAAGAAAGTGATTGGGGCTCACCTGGGCGCAGGTCTGCTTGTCCGCCTGTCTTGTGGCAATGAGAGTGTTGTCCAGGTCGAAGAGAATGGTCGTGATGGTACAGGGTCCATTTTCCATGGTCGGTGGGGCATCGGAGATGGCTAAAAATACACTAAAGTGACTTTACCCCGCATGGGAATACACGGAATCAAGTTTGCGGGTCCCCCCACTAGAGGCGCGGCGAACCGCTCACCGGATATCAGCACGTTGCACGTCATGTGACCAAAAAATTACTAAAGGGGAGGGGGCGAGGACACGTTCCTGACCCGGAATTTTCCGAGGTCCGGACAAAAAAAATAAAGCAAATTCGGCTGTTCCAAGCAAAAACACAGCATCTGCTTTTATTTTTTTTTCACTGGGCTTAGAAATGATTTATTTAAAACGCTTTCACAAATGATTTGAACTCTACTTTTTTCATTATTTGAAGATTTTTAAAAAAATCATTTTAAATATCATCATTTTAAATAAGTCATTTCTAGGTTCAGTGAATTTTTTTTTAAAAAGCAGATACTGTGTTTTTGCTTGGGACAGCCGAATTCTTGCTGATATTTCAACTGTAAATTCCAAAACAAGACGGAGAGGCGTAAAAAATACAACTTTAATTGTTTTTCTAGTTTTATTTAGCAGAGACTTTTACCCAAGGTACCAAATTTCATCTTTGATCGTTAAAGTTGGTAAGCGTGCAGGAAATGATCGTAATAATTTTTTATCGGCAGGAAATCGTCATTTTTCGCATCATTAGAGGCTTTAACGTTTTTAGGGTGGTGAGAACATTTCCGTTCCGCTAATGTGATTCCAATAAACAATTTTTGTAATTTTGATTTTATTCACCTCCAATTAGGGTCCCTAAAAACTTTAATGCACTAGTAAACAAATTATCACCGTGTTTACATGATTGAGGATCGATTATGGTATTTCCCACGAATTACCATTTCACAATTACCAACTTTATAAAGCTAAGTATTCCTTCCACGATCGATAAGAGGCTTAAGCCCATAACTAATCCAAAGATACCACCAACACTGCCTAAAATCCCTATTTATAAATAATATCAAAAAAATATATATATATTACTTAGCATGTCAAACCAGTAATGCACGACGTCCTGGAGGAAGAGATTGTGGAAACGGTCCCCATAAAAAATGTGAATGAAAGTGGCGTTTTGAAGATGTTCCCTAAAATTTAGTAGTTATAAAAAATAAGTCCCTAGAAATGAAAAGTACTCGAATAGTGGTACTGATGACGAGGCGACTTTATACAAGGTGGCTTCACACGAAGGGTAGCACGTTTGGGGGCACATTAATGCGTCTTCTTGTTCTGCGATTTGGGGGTCGCCCACGTAGTCAGGCACCAACATGGTCCACTTTTCTGCAGTCCCAAAAAAAGTGTTAACCGAAACCGAAGACACAACATTGACCTACTTTGATACTTATTGAGACAGGGTAGATCCAACAATGTACACTCCGACTCATAGGTGCTCAAAGGGATGACAAAAGGGATACATTCACACAACGTGTTCATACTTCTCACCCTACAATCTACAAAACAGTCGCTTTGTGAATACACCCCAAACTGTGTTAGTTGTTCAACTTCGAACAGACAGTCTCTCTACAACATTAAAGTTACAAAGGGTTGCGGTTAAGGGCTGAAACTACTTTGTTGACGGGGTAGTTCATCACGTCTTCAACTGCCCTCACGGTGGTGGGAATAATTTGCAGAAAATTTTCCGAGCCCGCAGTTGCCAAGTTTTCAATCAAGTCACCGCTGGACTTGTCAGGGTAGTCTGTGGAGATGAAAATGTGGACCTGGAAGAAAGGGTGAGTCGGCGTTTGTGCAACAAGAGCGCAAACTGACGTTTACGCCAGTAGAGGAGAGAGATGTGTACAAGTAGTCGTCGCGGTCGTTGTTTAGCATTATTGAAAGGCCCTTTTTCATGCCAGAGATGCCAACCTCTGCGGCTTTAAATAAACAAGAAATTTTGTTTGTATGTTTGACGGACGAACTTTATTACCTAATCCTTTAATGTTGCCGTATTGTTTCCACCAGTCTGACGTGTTTTTAGCGTAGTTGAAGGTGCAGCAATAACCTTCAAAGGTCAATCGCAAGAAAAAAAATTTCGAGCAGTCCACTAGCACGCCTTTCCAATGACAAGTGTGTAAAAGTTCTTCACAGGGAGTCACAAGCTACCGAAGAATAATTGTTTTTTAACAAAAGATTTAATTTTGTTTGGTTGGCAATTGACAAAGACCATTAAAAAATGAGCAGGCCACTTTCAATGAGATTTTGTTAACACTGAATAAACAATTGGTGACTAACCTTAACGCTCATTTCAGGTTACTTGATGTCGCGTTTTTAATTTTTTTTCTCTTACAAAATTATGAAGAAGGTCAGGGCCAACTTATTTTTTAATGAAACCACTTTTCGTACGCAGTCTTGCCAACTTTTTCCATATTTAGTCACATATTTACTTACCGTCCTCGTCAAACTACTCATTTTCATTTCAAGTTTTTCCAGGATACGTTGAAACTTTACAATCTGATTATGATAGCCGGGATTGTAATTCGAATCATACAAATAACCTAAAAATTTAATATATTTAAAAATCTCTTCCGGGTTTTCCCCCGTCCGATTGGCTCTGAAAATCCAACCCTCAAAAACTACATCATTCCGTTCCCACCCTTACATGTCCCCGGCCAGTTTCAGCGCCCTTTTCTTGCTTATTTTATTCAAATTGCATAAAGCTACCCCAGGAAACGCTATCTCGTCCACGGGGTGTATGGTGCTCTCTAGAGTCGTCAGAGTAGGACTCGCAAAAAATCGTTCCAATACACTGATGAGCAAAAAAGTAGCGAAAGCTGTCAGTATAAGAAAAATCAGCAGAAGTCCCCAAAATCTGAAATGAAGTTAAATAATGTAATCCACCCCAAAGATTTCACCTGTGACGAGAATGATTTTGAGGGTTGTCGTAAAGGAATTTAATCATGTTACAACGTTCTTCGTTCTAATCCGACTGCTATATGAATGGTAATGAAGTGAGCTGATTTAATATTAATCGCTGTTATAATAGAGTGGGGTGGGTTTCCCCGGAAATATTTTTTTAATAAATTGACGGAAGTCAACTCGATTGTGGAGCGAAAGAAATAATCGTAGCAATAATTTGTGCACATTAATATTAAATTAGTCGGCCTTACGCTTACCCCACTTTTTAGCAACAATATAATTGTTTAATTTGACAGTTCGATTACCCTTGTGTCGGGTTCCACCCCGCCACCCTTGAATCAGTGTCACCCTGTCTCACCCGTTCCCATTATCTATTTCCGTCTAGAAATTATGTAAGACCTCATCAATAAATCACTGACTCTTCCTTAAAATATTGAATTCTGCTTCTGTAGAATTTTTGCATTTTCTTTTGGAGTATATTCGTGTGTCAGCGCGAGCATTCGATTTTATTCATGAGTGGCAATTCCGATGAAATCACATGTTTTATTTAAATGGTCCCTTGTATCGATTCGGACTGTAAATGCGTGATTTGAGGTGTACAATGTACGTGGTGTCCTGCGTATTTGGAGGACAGGTGAGCGAACGCGGAGAAGTTGGCAAGGGTAAGACGCAGTGACCCTCAAACAAAAAACGCCGAGAAAATCACCCCTAACTTCACGAGTTTTTTCACCGAGAATTTTAGTAGTTATATGCATGATGGGTATTCTTAAGCGGTTCATCGATTTATTGTTTTATTTTGTGTTGGTTCAGGAGTTTGGAGGTTCTAATTGGACTTTAATAAGAAGATACTCAAGAAAAATTGAATGAGGTCACTGCAGACCAATAGTGGTTTAAACCACGCCTATTTTGAGCGAACTTTGTTGTTTTGAGATGTTTGGGACTGCTGTCGTCGCAGCAGTGTTCCTCTTCGGTGCAAAGATCCGGTGAACAGTTCGTTTGGTTGACACTCCTCAGCTGTCAGTCGCGCCATGGCCGCCTTGGTCTAACCACAACAAAATCTAGTGCAGTCTCCACGATGTCTCTCGTAAACTCCGTTATCAGCGCGTCATCATCCCACTATCACCGCGAAATCACCCAAACATAACCTCACATTGCAAGTCAAAGAGCGCCAAGTTTGAATTCGTCTTTCTGAAGAGATGCAGCAGCGAGGGCATCATGGTGTTGAGCACAGAATGGTCACAAGTTGAGATAATCGATTTGGTGAATGATGGGTCCGGTTTGGGCTTCGGGATCGTGGGAGGAAGGAGCACTGGAGTGGTCATAAAAAGTATCCTTCCTGGGGGAATCGCAGATAAGGATACTAGACTCCAGAGTGGCGATCATATTCTACAGATTGGGGATGTGAA
This sequence comes from Gnatocerus cornutus, assembly GCA_029298725.1. Lineage (NCBI taxonomy): Eukaryota > Metazoa > Arthropoda > Insecta > Coleoptera > Tenebrionidae > Gnatocerus > Gnatocerus cornutus. The sequence goes on along the minus strand of CM055509.1, from coordinate 33,009,447 downwards.
TTTAAGGGGGCTTGCTGCGGATCAAGTTGCCAGCGTCTTGAGACAGGCTGGGGCACAGGTGGTTAACATTTTTAATACACAAATATGTAAGACATCACTTAACATTGTGCACTGTTGTCATAGATGTAGAGTAGGCTGGAGACCAGGAGCATGAGCACGGTTCGACACTCATCTCATTGCATGAACACCCTGTAGATTAAAATGTAGAATTACAGTTAACAGATGTCAGTGTTATTTTTTTAAAACGTCATATGTCACTGTCATCGAATTTCAAAGAAATAAAATTGAAATTAAATTACGTCATTCTATACTTCATTCAGTTTCGTTATTTTCTGTTATAAATGATAATAAAGCCCAAATAAATCGGCAAACCTGTTTTAAAAATAACAGGGGCCGTCATTGTTGCCAACTTAAACTTAATTTATCTGAAGGTGGTACAATTTTCCTGGCGCATCCACCATTTTTAAAATAATTTAAATTATTTGTTCCTTTAATTTTTAATTCCAGCGCTGCTAACGTTTTTTTCCGGCACGTGCCAGCAGCCCCGCGCCGCCTTAAACTCCTTAAAACCCCGTAATTCGCCCCTTCACGTAATAAAAGCGCCGTTTTCGCTTAACAAAATGAAAAACCGCCATAAACTTTGTAAGCCCACCTGCGATCGAAGCTTCATTCATAAAAAATGTCTTGGGGTTAAGCGTCGCTTGTTTCCCGCCTGATATATTATTTCCACAACTTCTAGCATTAAGAAAGTTGTCTGATTTCATTACGGAAAAGTCTGGGAATTCACGAAATGGGTAAACAAAGTCGTCCATAATGGTGTTTTTGGCAACGGCAGTTTTGTTTGTTGGCGACAGTGAAATATGTATTTGTTAGGGTCTAATGTAATCGATTTGGGTACATTTGAGGTGGGAGGTGGGCGAAAAAGGATTTGTTTTTTAGGGGTGGAAAAAATCCTCGCTTGCGTTAGGTGTTATTTTAAATAACGGGCGCTTTAGGGATGAAATGAGGTGATTTGTGGAAGTAGGGTGTAATGGAAAACAAATCAGTACAAGGATTTGGGGTGTTGTCCTGTAAAACGGGGCTAATGTGGATTTTATTTTATTCAATTGGTACAACTGCACTCCGAACAAGAGTACCAACTTTTTGTGCCATTCTCACTACGCATGTAACTACTAATCACGCTTTTAATATTTTTCTGCAACTTTTTTTTCTTCATCGATCTGTTTTTTTTTTCTTTCTGACGACGTGTTAACTTTTCAGGTCAGAATGGTTGTTGCCCGTCCCGTGGAGCCCTCTTCCTCCGACTTCCAGAATTTCGGTTCTTCAGCACCGATAGTTCCCACTAAGATCTTGACCGATTCCGAAGAACTCGATCGGCAACTCCAGCAGAACGGTTACACCTCGTTTTACACCTACAACGACCGCACTGACAGTGAAGACGCCGATCAAACGGACCTCAACGAAGCTAATCCGCTCAGTTACAATTCTGTAGATGTTACTGTTAACAACAACAATAATACTAACGACTATTCACCGGTCAGCGACGGTCAAATTGTTATCATACCGGCGGAGATAGAATATACACTTCCGGAAACGGAGCGCTTTACCGTTGAGTTGAACAAGAACGAGTACGGATTGGGGATCACGATAGCAGGGTAAGAAATCCAAGCCGTTGATTGGGTGGTTGAAAATAGTTTTGCAGGTATGTGTGCGAACGGGAGGACTTAAGTGGGATTTTTGTTAAAAGTTTAAATGAAGGAAGCGAAGCGTTTAAATGCGGGAGGATTAACATTAACGATCGCATTGTGGAAGTCGATGGCGAGTCTCTTCAAGGATTCACGAATTATGAGGCTGTTGAGAAAATCAAGCAGACTGGGGGGAAGGTGGTTTTGACGTTTGAGAGGTATTTGAGGGGGCCCAAATACGAACAGTTAAAGGAGGCTTTGGCGACGCAAGAGCAGAAGGATTTAAGTCCAGCGTCGCCGTCGCAGACTACGCTTAGCTGGATCCCCATCGAAGCCACAGAGGTAACTAGACATTTTATCATTATTTTCCAACATGGCGACGATAGGGGAGGTAAAAATTGTGTACCGAAAGGCGGTGTCAAACAGTGTTTCAAGATGGTGGCGATAGGGGAGGTAAATTATAAATCATATTAGGAAAAAAACACGATCCCGGTCATTATCTTCAGTTGTTATGAGAAATATCGTATTAAAAATTACGTAGTCTTGCCTTGTTATTCATCTCAAATAATAGGACATTTGATATACCGTTATTTCAACCTTTTTACCAATTGTAATAACCGTGCGAAACGAGATAATGAAAAGGAGAAACATGTAATTTGACTACTACGACATTTTCCCTCGTCGACACGATACCATTCATAATATGAAGATTATTATGTTCCCTTTTATCGATGTGATCTATCTTTAACCCCGCCCACGCCCCGCCTTCTCGTCTCTCGCCACGCCCTTAACCTCGTTTTTTTTCGGCAGAACCAGATCGAGCCAGAAGGCGAGTCCGTTCTCAGCGTGAACAGCGAAATTTACGACCAAAACCCCGAAAACAAAGAAATTTTTATCGAAGAAAACTTCGAAGTTAATCTAGACGACGACCTTGAAACGACTACCAAACAAAAATGGGAAAGTATTATTGGTAGTGACGTCCAAATTGTCGTCGCCAACTTGACGAAGCTCAAAGGCTTGGGGATAAGTTTGGAGGGAACTGTTGACGTCGAAGGTGGGGTCGAGTTGCGTCCCCACCATTACATTCGTTCTATTCTTCCTGAAGGTCCCGTGGGATTGAACGGGAAGTTGTCTTCAGGGGACGAGTTATTGGAAGTCAACGGACAGAAGTTGTTGGGGATTAAGCACGTGGAGGTTGTGAAGATCCTGAGGGAGTTACCGAACACAGTCCGGTTGGTGTGCGCCAGGACGAACGAGGAGAACCGTGTTATTAATACGTCACAGGATCGGGAGGCGTTTGAAGCTAGGAATATCTTGGGGGGGAGTTTAAAGAACTTGTTGCCGCAGCCCGAGCAGAGGTTGCTTAAGGCGTTAAGTGACACGAGTTTGAACACTTCGAGTACTGTGACGGTGACTAGTGAGCCTAGTTTACAAAAGGCAAAGTCCAGGTCTTTGGAAGTCACGAATTTAGCCATGTGGTCTGAAGAGGTTGAATATATTGAACTTATAAAGACAGATCGAGGGTTGGGGTTCTCTATTTTGGACTACCAGGACCCTCTGGACCCTAAATCCACTGTTATTGTTGTGAGAAGTCTGGTGCCGAACGGAGCTGCTGAGCACGACGGCCGCATTACCCCCGGTGACCGCTTAATCAGTGTTAATGGGAAGCTCATCAAGAACGTGACACTTGACCAAGCGGTCCAGGCCCTTAAAGGCACTCTCCCCGGCCCTGTCAAACTAGGCATTTCCAAACCCTTGCCCAGCTCCAGAGCCAGCGAAACCGTCAGCACGGTAGACTCCTAGACACTAAAAAATTGTAAATAATTATTTTAGTACTTGGATTTTGGATAAGCACAATCACTGCTGCCTTTTTGAATACTTTTCCGTAGATAAGAAATTAAGAATAGGTCATTAGAACGAATTTACAAGCTGTTAAAAGCTTCAAGGGCACAAAAATATGTATTTTATATGCATATCAGCTAAAGAGGTTCGGCGGTTATAACCGCTTCGGGTTTCTAACGCTCTAGTCGCTAGTTGTAAGTTTTCCTAGTGATGATAGATGCTCGTTTGTTTTAGGGGGCCCAGCCCCCACAGTCATGTATACTCGGGTCCCATCACTAGTGCTTCAATCGGTTTTCTTCTCAGCAAGTTCTTCCATTAATCAATACGTAACAAATGGAATTTAATGCACAATCTGGTCTAAACGAATCAGGAATTGAACACTCGATGTTTTGTCTACACTCTGTATATATCGATTCTGTGTGGTGTTATATGTTTGCATTAAGTCTGACGTTGGCGCCGACCGAGGATCTCCCTCGAGTTGGCTCGTTTTATTAAGCCGTCAGATCAAAACTGACCCCAGTCGGCTCCGCAATCGGAGCATGTCTTTGATTAAACACATTTTCGTATCTGTCACTTTCAAAACTGTTAATTTAATCAAAGACGTGACTGGGGATGTTTTCATTTGATCGCTCGGTTTCGACGGGACCACTAGGGATTTTGGTTTTGTACTGTTGGCCACACTATTTGGAAAACCCCGAGAACCGGTATTACACCGCTAAAATCTCGGTGGTCCGAGCGTCGAAACCACCGTTACCTATTGTTCGTGCCATATTTCGTTGTGATTTTGTTTATTTCGTAAGACTGATTTCAGGCAAATTCGAAGGTCAATATTTCAAGCAATATGGTTGTCACGTGATCTCAAGTTACTAATCCGTTGGCCTAAGTCCTTCAAATTGAGTAAATTCCGTGTGGTTGTTAAATGTAAATAAAAAATCGATCGTAATAATAAAATATGGTAATTTATTAATAAATTAAACATACCTTTAGAGGTTAATGTACAGGGAGGCCGTAAAAGCATGCTCGACTCTGTTTTCAAGTGCGACGGGAGTCGGACAAGCACTTAGAACTAAACACAAATAAATAAATGTTGACGGAAGTTTTCGTACCGATTTCAGTTGCTGCATGACTTTTAGGTACCACAAAGAGTTAATCTTGTTACTAGACACTGTTCAAGCTTCAGTTGAGAGTTCTCTACTAAATTGTGTAAGCGACGTTATATGAATAAATTATATTTATTATAGGAAGTTTTCATTTCTTAAAGTAGATGTTGGTACAGCAACAGGCAGTAATAAGTTTGTGCTCCTGGCAACTGTTGGCGTGCAAGAAGCTGCAGTCGGCGAACTTGCACTGGTACGGAAGGCGATCTGCAAAAAAAATCAGTACTTCCCCCAGCTCTCTTCGAATTTTACCATAAGGATTGTTGGGGTTGTGACAGCAACAAGAATCGTGAAAAAGCTTGTCGCTGCAGTAACTGTAAACAGAGGAGTCACAAAGGGGGCATCTTCTGCGGAAAACGTCAGCGTATGGACGCATGTAGTCGTCGACTTCATTATTGCTGTAGATCGCTGAAAGTGAAAGGGATAGGGTTTTGCGTGTTACGGTTGGCAGAACTTCAGTAATTGTGTGGTTTACAAAAAGAATAATCAAGGGCGGGTTGCAGCGTTTTTTGACAAAAAAAGATTATGTAAGTCAGTGTTACACTGAGGTGTTTTATTAACTACTTACAGGTCGCCAGGGCCGCCGCTGCGCAAAAAATCACAATAACTACGAAAGTCTTCATTGCTTCTCACTGGTCGTGCCTTCGACTTCAACTGCGTCAAAACCATCCTAAATGCAGAAGACATTCCCATCTAACTGTATTTTGTCCGATTTTACATTAATAGCTGTCGGATGACTTGCTGTACCGATTTCGTAATAAAACCAATAAATAATAAAAAAAAGGAGATGCGTAACAAGATTTTATTATAATACTGTGCTTAATATTGCTTTGGTAAAAGTTAGAAGAAATATACAAATATGTACACCAGCAGCGCCAACGCGATTGTTCCTTTGTTGACGTGCTTCTGAACCCCCGCAGACCTTTTCTTCCCTGTAAAGACCCCAATCAATAGACAGAAATGTGAACGACCGGTGAAGCTATTTGTCGACATGTGGGATTTTATTGTGGTCACGCAAACGATTACAAATTTTTAATAATTTAAGTAAGACAATAACCTCGGATTCTTTTTATGTAACGGTTCGACTTACATTTCTCGAGGGCGTGTTTATCACAACAGCAGCTTCGTAATCGGCTGTATTCTGCACAGTCGCCAACCACGGGCTTGCAGACTTGGGTGCCTAAGTAGCACGTGTGGGGAATAAAAGGGAGCACTTCTGGAAAATAAAAATTTCATTTTCAACATTAATTGTTTGCCTACGCGCGCGGGCAATTGAACTTGGAATTAAAAGGTCAGTACATCTGTTACGTCACTGATGGTGGATGATATGATACATGCAGGGGGCATTGATTGGGTCGGGGACTGTACTGGACATTAGTTATGCGCGGGGCTGCACAACAAGCAATGAATGCAAAATGAGGAAAAGAACTAAACAAAGCGCGGTTTAATCAGCGAAGGAGATGAAAGAAGCCAATTACCTGTACTGACTAATCAGTATTTACAAATTTTTTGCTTTGGTTTATTATTTTTTTCGGTTTGGCAACACCGGTAAATTACGTTTTAATGAAAACAGTTGTCACGAACCAAGATAAAGACACAACAATCGCAAATAGACGTTGAACTGTTCAATATTTGTAAGAAAATTGCTTTGAAATTATACTAAATTTCGATTTTTTTTAATTTTTTTTTTTGACCGGTTGGTACCAACTTGCTCAAACTTCAAAATTATGAACGGGAAGTTCCTTTGATTAAAATTTATACTAATCCTGTTGTTACGTGTTATCGTTAAAAAGTGATCTTCTAGGAAATCGTGTCGTTTGTAAATTTAAATTTCCGCGGAAAGTTTTTCGTGATTTACCTTAATATTTGGTTGGGTTAAAAAATCTAGTAGGTACGTTTTGGGGTGTTACAAAGTTGGCAGTATTGTAGTGGTGAAAAAAAATGGTGGTCAATTGAGTGCAGTTGAATTTCGAACTGTTTTTCATCAGAATTCTGTGAAAATCTGTGAAATTTACGTAAATTGAGGTTAATTCAACTGAGTTATTTGAGCTTTATCTCATTTCGGTGCGTAGTTCAATCAGTGGACTTATTTTAGAAGGTTTGGTCTGGAGCCATTCGGACAAGAAGATGCAAGAGGATTTTTTACGATTTTTTATTGGAATGAAATATACAGGGCGAACACGAAAACTGCACTGAAACGTTCGGTAAGTGCACCTTCAATTTATTACTTCGTATTTTTGGTGGTGGTTCTTCTGTTTTGTTACTTTCTAGAACGATTGCACTGACGACTTGATTTTGCTATATGGTGCAGTTGCCAATTTTTATTATTGGAGAGGTCGGAAAGTTTTACTGAACAATTATATGGAGTACCTACTAGGTGTTGCGTTTAATGTTGAAATCTTGGTATTTTTAACACGTAAGGTTGGTACAACCGGTAGCGAGGGCTGTCAATTTTGACGTTAAAATCGATGAGTGTTTAGGTTGGATAATAAATAATTAATGGGATGGTTTACAGAAGATACATGTAAAGGGCAAGTTCTGTTAACACGCGTTTATATGTAATGAATAATGAAGAGTGGAAAGACTGAAACGAGTAGTGACATTTTGACCTAACGTTGGCAAACTGCGCACTTCTTGGGTTTCCCGTACTTACTTACCATGGTATCGCCTGTCACAGCAGCAGTGGTCGCTGATGAGGTCAATCCCTAAACAATATTTAATTTCCGCGTTGCTGCACTTTTGGCACCCGGCAGGCGAAGTAACTGCAAAAAACATCACGTGACTCAACCTAATAAAACAACACTTGGGTGTGCCCCCACATTTCTTCCAGTTAATTCCAATTAACCACACAATTAACTCCAAGGTCTCCATTTCTATAAAAACATCCCATTTATCTCGCATCAGCCAATTAACACCAAACATCCCTAAATTTAGCCCATTGGTATTTGAAACAGTTGATTTTTTTCGGTGCTAATTTTAACCTCAATTACTTCAAGTGAGCACCGGATCTCTTGAACCTTTGCGTGTTCGATACTTTTTATCATTGTACAATCGCTTTCCGTGCTTCAACTCGAATGCGATTATGCATCAGGGGCATTGTGTCACGCATCTTTTGTGAGTTATGGCTGGTCAGGACTTACCCGAATTTAAATCGATGCTAAGGGCCGCGTTTCGGGCTTGACCAGCAGAGATTTCGTGCTCGACTATGTATTCTTCGTAACGGAGACCCTTATCGTATTCGATTATCGGGCTAGGGGAGATGTCCGGTGGCAGATTTAGGACCAGAAAAGCGACAGTGTATCCGAAGATTATTCCCGGCATTTTTCATTTTTGGGGGCGGTGCGGGGGCGGATCTATAAAGGAAAAAAGTAGGTCTAACGATAGAGTTCAATGATAAAATTGCGGTTATTGCGCGGGTTTTATGATAAATGTGTAAAGGACGTGAGGTTTAATGATTGCAGATTGGGGAAATTACTGCGGTAGGAAATATTCCCATGATAACTGGAATATTTTCTACATTTAATTCATCACAGGCCTTAAACTATAATATTTGAAGGCGTTTCCTTCATGATCACTTTTTTTTTTAGAATATGTCATACATTCCACTCCACAAGTACGGAATATATTATCATAAATATTAAACATCAGCGACTAACTTCAAAGATTCGTTTACGTTAAACTTCCTTCTTTTTTCCACGTTGTGATTAAATCCACCTAATTGTCATTGACCCCCTTTTTGAATTTTTTATAGCTTGATCAATACACAATATTGGGAAGAGTTCACGACCTTTGCAATAGTTTCGTCATTGACCTCAACATTGGCAAGTTTGTTTTCTTTCCATTTCACTCATTACAAGACAATTAAAGAATCCGCGACTTTAATTGCACGCTACTTTTTTCTACCTTAACGACTTTGAAACTATTTGCGTAATTTACGCAGTTCAGATATTTACTTTTTATTTTATATTGATTGATAAGTGGACTCTGTTACGTCATCGGGATAATATTCAGCGAACTTGTTGGAGATTACATATAAACATTTAAAGAATTAAAGACTCGATGACACACGGCTGTTGATGAGCAATTAAGTAATGGAAACAGCGGTGATGATCCAATAACGGGAAAGCTTTAATAAATTGTGTTATGAGTGGGAACGGGTTTTATAGGGCAAGCAAAAAAAAAGTTATAAATAAAATATTTCTGGTGAAATTTAGGCTCTTCTAACAGATAATTATATTCTTATTATCAACTGGAGCTTTCGATTGTACCCAAACAAATTCTGCTGGAATGTTACACATAATAAAAGATTTTACACTATTTTTAGTTGCCCAAACTGTGCTTAGATAAGAAACGGATTAGCATGTTACCTTCCAACGCGCGTTGGAATATATTATTCTATAACGACCATTCTACTAATTCTGACGAAAATATTCTAGTCATTTGTTATCGTTATCTGCATACAATAGCCAATTAAGTCCTTATTCACTTTTATCGGCTCTGAATTTCACTGACAGCCCGAACTGTTGACTACAAAATTTTTAATTAGTCATTGCACCGAAAGCTTTTTTGTGTCTCCGATAAAGGAAGTATAAAAATTTTATGACTGAGAATGTAGTTTAGCGATAACTCACAAATACTCACAGTCTAGTAGATAACCACGTCCTTGTGAAAAAAAAAATTAAATCTCATCACCGAAAATTAACTCACAGCGTTGCTACTTGAATTTTAAGAGCGCGTGGTTCAATCGCTCGACATCTGCTATTCAAATTTCGGTTGCAGCTCGCACCTGCTCCAAAGGGTCACTCTAAATGAAGACTGTCACGTGTGATAAGAATTATCGCATCCACTAAATTCTTAGTCCTTGTCCTAACACGGTCCGATTTCACTTTAATTGTCGGTCAGTGTCGGCCACTAATGTATTTTTTCAGCACTTTTGAGGCGGATAATACGATGATTTTCAGATTTTAAATTAACAATACATGTCCTTTTTCCTTTGTGACACACTTAATTGCATAATGAATTTCAAATTGGAATAACAACAAGAAAATGATACATAAATTCCCAATTATTGTGAAGGTTAACCCTGTTGTTGTCACATTTTGTTATTTTTTTTACTTATGTTTACTTACTCGCATTAGCGGTGAAAAAGAAACGCACCAATAGCGCAACACTACTTAACGTCTCGACGCTCGGAAAACACACACAGCCGACTTGACCGGCGCTTTATCACCAATGACAACACAGGAATAGTGCGAATAGTTCCCGAATCGCGCATGTGCATTTCGGAAACGCGCCAAACGCGCATATTTTATTGCGAATTATCAATTTTCATGGGTTTTTTATGTTAATACAAGCACGCGTACTGCGGGGGAGGGGTTGTCAGCCCTTTGACTTTATAGCAAGTGGCTGATTTTCAAACCTCCGAGGTCGTCTGTGATTTCGCGGCGACAATTGTTATTCCAATCATGCATGAAAGAGCCTTATATAATAGCAATGAATTGTATTCACCTGCGATAGTACACGTCATGACCCTTCCCTTCCGGTGCTCTACGCTGGAAAATTGATTGATGATGGTCGAGTGCTTGGTACCAGGGGTTGGTAACGTCTTTGTGCTCTAGGTGCATGACCGGGTAAAACTAGCACAGTCTCTAATGGGATTTTAGGAGCATTCATGCACGAAGTAACGCCAGTAAAAAAACAAGGTCTTAAAATCATGGCTACAGTTATTTATTAAGTTTTTGTATAGATTACAACATTTGAATTAGGCGCAACAACAATGCATCATATACTCGTAACTTTCACAAAGCTCGTAATTGTTAATTGGACAGTCCAGACGGGGTGGGCATTCCACAGGGAGGTAATCTAAAACAACCGTAAAAACTACCCTTAGAGATTCGGGGACTTACCGAAGAAGCGAGCACAGCCGCAACAATACCCGTAGACGATTTGGGGGTCGTCGTCACAGAAATTTGGTGGGCATCCGGTGCAGCGAGGGCCTAATCCCAGAAAGGGAATGTGTACTAAAAGGTACGAGTGTTCACGAGGATAAGAGACAAAAAAAACTTACTTCTTCGGGGTGATCTAGACGTGGCTGAGTTGGCCAGGATCGGACTCAAAAACACGCTGAATAACAGCAAAAAATACACTTTCGCGGGTGTCATGGTTCTGCCCAGCGGGGTTCTTTCCAGTTTTTTTAAATGGGTGGATTATCGGAAAGTGGTTAAAAAGACATTTAGATACAAGGTTTTGAGACCGAGTAATGGGTTACGATAACTCACGCATTTTTGTGGTCAAAACTGATAAAAAGTGGAAATGATTGAACGGGCACGGAATTATTTTTCCGAAGAAAATTGTTTGAAATTATTTGACTTAACGTAAAGTTATGCCACCAGTAATACACAACTGTATGAGTCAGACCGCCCACTCGCTTTGTTTACGTCTGTCAAATGTCAAATAACTGTCATCTCTAACTGCATCTATGATAATAATTCTTGTAATTACCAACAAAAATGGGGTTTTTAACAGTTCTGAAGAAAATGAAACAAAAAGAGAAAGAAATGCGCATTTTAATGCTGTATCCTTGATTTTTTAACCACCTAACGAACACAACCTCACTTCACTTTCCTTAATTTTAAACAGAGGTCTCGACAACGCTGGAAAAACCACAATTCTTAAACGGTTTAACGGAGAGCCTATCGATACAATCTCCCCCACGTTAGGGTTCAATATCAAAACCCTAGAGCACCGCGGGTAGGTACCCCCTTATGAAAATCTTTACCCCTAATGGTACTTTTAGGTTCACTTTAAACCTGTGGGACGTCGGTGGGCAAAAGTCATTACGTTCTTATTGGCGCAACTATTTCGAATGTACAGATGGTCTCATTTGGGTGGTTGATAGCGCTGATAAAAGACGACTTGAAGACTGCAGGGCAGAGTTACACGTTTTGTTACAAGAGGAAAGGTTAGCAGGGGCGACTTTATTAGTTTTTGCTAATAAACAGGATTTACCGGGGGCGTGTACTCCTGATGAGTTGCGAGATATTTTACAATTGGATAAGATAAAGACGCATCATTGGCAGATTCTGAAGTGCAGTGCTGTGACAGGGGAGAATCTTTTGAGAGGGATGGATTGGGTGATTGACGACATAGCAGCGAGAATTTTTACGTTGGATTGAAGATTCTAAGCCCCGCTTATGGCTCCACCCACTTTGATAACAAAAAATGGACAATATTTATTTATGAAGTCGGAAAAACTGAAATTATGCGAAATAAACTGTTTATAAAGACTTTTTAATAAAATTCTTTCACAATCACGTGTTTTCATTTTTTGATCCATAAATACCCACCTGTTACTTTGAAACATCAAGGACAAGATGAGGATTTAATCGATTTTAACTTCTCAGAAACTTGAGTTTGTTGGTACTCTCTTAATCACGCGTGTCAATACCGCCCCAGTCCACCCCCAATCCATCAGATCTTTCCCAACCACGTCTTCGTAACCATGCCGCTCCACTCCTCCATAAAAGACTTTAATTTTATCACCTGTTTATACAAATACCTTAACATTTTTCTAATCACCTCCTGGTATGATTTCCGTAAAAACAGCTTGTGCCATAAAAAATTGTGCAAAGCCTATGGGTGTTTTCTCGTGGCCATCAACATCTTCGGCTTGCTCTACGTTATCATGGGGTCACCTTCATCAGTGTTCTTCAACAAAATGTTCTTCACTCAAAAACTCATCTTCTTCGCAATTTACGGAAATTCGATCTTCCTCACGAGTTTTACCGTCGTAAAGTCGTGTTTCTGGGACGGCGAAAAATGGGCAACTCTGATAAAAAATTTCCAGTATGTGGATGAAAAACTCGGGAATAAGAACAAAAGAGACACGTGCATCTTCAAGAACTTTTATTGGAAGTGTTTTATCCATCACTGCCTCTTGTTTCTTGTTGTTGGGTACCAAGTCTACGTGTGGTGCCGAATGGTCAACGTTTCGTTAATGAAGACGGTCGCTATCAGTAACCTTAAGGATGTTTACTACGAATTTCTCCTCATCGTCCTAATCTCAGGTATTGTTGAAAGCTTCCAAGCGCGATATGAAGACCTCAATGCAAAACTCCGCTGCGAGACAAGATTCAAAAATTTCCAAAATTTGAGCGAAGCTTTTCGGATTCTGAGCGAAAACGTGGACATCTTCAACAATCTCTTCGGCTATCAGATCGCCATAATTATTTGTCATTGTGGGCTGGAATTAGTCAGTTGTTTAAACATCGCATTTAGTGCCTACGTTCTCGTCAGTGGCGACATGCTTCGCCACATTTTACTAGCAAGTCTTTCCATTCTCCTTGCAACAACAGTAAGTTGTTACGTCACCACTCATTCAATTCAGAGTTTTTTTTAGTGGCATTTTTTGCGAATCGTTCTACCTATCGATTCTACGGTTAAAGAAGCGAAAAGGTTTGTTTATCTTTCGTACACATTTCAAGAGAAACTTCTTGAGTCGAAGGACATTGAGGATATTGTCAGGATTACGAATTGCTCGAGGAATTACGTGCCCGAGTTCAGCGCTGCTGGGTTTTTTTCTGTTAATAAAGGGTTGATTTTCTGCGTCTTGGGGAATGTGGCGGCGTACTTCATAATCGCAACGCAAGTTAACGAAGCCGTTGTATTGAAGTTGAGGGGACCTGAGTAATAGCGAAAGAAGAGGGCTTTGAGTGGAACCTTGTGGGCAACATGTGTACAATCGACTTGTTTGCAATTTTCTCCACCTTTGTTTGTAGTCGTCTAATATACATAATTAGTTGTTTTGTAATACGATCCAAACTCAATATTACGTAACGAAGTATGTGGTTCAATTAAAAGGATTATTGTTGATGTTGTCCAATTGTTCAACGTCATTCTATTTATTAAAGAAGATTTCGTTGTTATGTTGTTGCTTAGAATGGTGCAATTTTTATTACGACACAAGAATAGCCCGGCGCATCCACCATTAATGAAAATAGAGAGATGATTAGCATAATTCATTACTAAACACGTAATTAAATTGCTTCTATTACCACAACAGAAGGGAGCTCGTCAACATGACCTACGCTTTATCTGTGAAAGACATAAATTTTTTGTATCCATTCTGCAGGTTTCTGAGTGTTTTTCTCATCACTTCAAGGTACGATTTCGACAAAAAAAGAACGAAAAAAAACTGCTTGCTTCAGAGTTTATGAATTTATTTTAATAGTACTGAAAGTGTGTTTGATGATAATATTGATAATATCAACCTGCCGTTCGTTCCTGAGAAACAAATTTTTGGTTACAACATTTTATTCATAACTTTCTATTATTATTAAGTTTGTACAGTATATTTGTCTATGGTGCCGAAAATAGAAATATGCTTTTGATGATTCCAATGGTAGGTGGTACCACTCGTTTGGAATTGTCTAATTTTGGTTTGTACTTAGATAGCAGTATAAAATGCGGGTGTACCCGAATAAAGTGCAAAGATTTTACCCTTAATATTAGACACCACTGTAAATATTGATTCTGAAAAATAACTCGAAATTCGAATGGGGCAAAATTCTCTCAGATTACCCGTTATTCGACGCTTATGGCACCGGATTCAGCAACAACTATTTTTGAAAGTCTGCAAAAACCGTTCAAACAAAAAACTTTTACGCTCGCTCTTATCTTTTCATGCTCGTTTAATTTTCACTTAATTACTGGTTTTAAAAACATCATTTTTAAAAGTGGTTATTGCGAAAAATTAATTTGTTTGAAATAAATTGGGCTCTCAAAAGAACAAATTTCGATTGGTTTGTAAGGTGTCTTCCCGATTTGTTTCGTGGATCAAACTGAAATTTTAATTAGAGACGAATTAATGAAAAAGTTAAAAGCGTTTAAATTCAGTTCTATAAACGTCAAATAACGTGTAATCCAGGGGTTTTTTGTTTCATTCAAATATCGACTTTTTTGCGGAATTTTTATCTAAAGCGGTGTCTGATATTGTGGTTAAAATCTTCGCACTTTTTCGGGTTTTGTATGCGGAATTCAAAATTATTCAAAGAGCAAAATATTTGAAAAATTAGAGCGCAGATATACTTAATAATGAAGTCAATTTCTTTATTAAAAATGTAACTTGTTATTTGATTGATTTGTTTTAAATTTAATGCTTTCAATCTCTTTCGAAACTCTAAGAAGCCAGTTTATTTAATAAAGTTTTTAGCTGTTCTAAAATACTTAGATTGGAGCAATGAATATTGAAAATACCAAAATTAAATGGAGCAACTTTTATTAACATATTTGCAAGTTCATCATGTTTATATAAAATCGCTTTGTTACCTTTTTTTTTTGCTTTGGTTTCATCTTCAGAAAGTTCTTCGAGGTTTCGGTTATATTCACCAAAAAATCAAGTTCTTCAGACTCGTTGTTTATTTCGCTTTGCATTTTATAACACAAGTGGATGAAGATTTCGGCTTCTTGAACTGTACCGGTGGTGGGCAAAACTACAGTTAGGAAGATGTACTAAAACGCATTTTATATCATATGAATGAAAACGATTTTTGCTTACGCTCATGAAGAACAAGAAGGTGGTGGTGGTGGCCACAGTGTGCTGGTAGAAACAGCTGTCTAAGTTTACTATAATTCGAAGAAAAGTGAAGTTTAGGCCGTTGATGACGATGATTCCAAAGTGGAAAATTATTAGAGCAATCTGAAGTCCGAATAAATTGTTGAAGATGTCCACTGATTCCTTCAACAGTCGATAGTCTCTGCACAGTTTTCGTAATTCCACTCGAAAAGTTTGTTTTGAAATTAGTAGTTGTCTTAATTTGTCGTTGAGATTCTCATAGCGGAGTCTCAGACACTTGACCACAGTCGTCAACAGTATTGTGAAAATAAACTCCGTGTACAACTCCAGGAAGTTGCTTAGCATCCCCACGGAGTAGGACACGTGCATGATATTAGTCCAGACGTAGTTGACGTAGATAAGGAAAAGTAAATACAGCACTTGCTTGAAGATGATGGCAACCAACCCTGAGCTTTCTGATTTTTCCTCAGTCGTTCGCAGATTCAAGAACAATGTCTTCCACTCGTCCACGTTCCACACGCTTTTATAAAATGTTACAAAATTTAAGAGGATAACATTAAGAAGAGCACCATTCATAACGAACTTCTGAGACGTCAACATTTTGCTGAAGAAGCTCCTTAGGGTTTTATCCGTTAAGAAGAGTGCTAAAAGTGTTATTTTTACCATCACTTGGACACTTGCGTAGAGTCTACATAGGTGGGGGTTGGTAATAGAATCAGTGGTGAAATTGTACCAAGGAGTTATGAGGAAGAATCGGAAGTACCGGCATAAATGGCAAAGAGAATCGAAGTGGGATGTAGTTTTCAAGAGCATTTTCTGTGACGAGAGTTTAGACGATAATGAAGGCTTGGTTTGATGGAAGTGGAAAGAAGGGTGGGACTTCCGTTCCGGAAATTAAGAGTGAAGAGAGAATTTGATCTAAACTCTTTAAGTAATTAACTACATGGAAGGCGGGGTTGGAGGCGGAGCTCAATTTTGAAACTGTAGAGCTATGATGTAATAAGTGGCAACATTGGCGATCAAACTGCCAATTACCGCCTTGTTAACAGTAAAATATCCAGTGTCTCCAAACTCTGTAAAAAAATGTTTGCCATAGTTTCCAAGTCGGCGCACACTCTGTTCATCTTCGAACTTTTCCTGCATCTTGTAGCATAAATTCACAAACTTTTTCGATTCCAAGGTCGCTGATTGGTGCTCAAAAGCTATAGTAAAAAAATTCACCTAGAAAAGTCACAATTATATGAGTAACTAGAGTTGTGGTACCACCTACCACTCCTACTGCCAACAGGAGGAATGAAGAGACTAGCATTGAATAATAATATTCCTTCAAAATATGAATAGTATTTAAACTGTTGAAACAAGTGACAACCTTGTAGCCCGCAATAAAATGTAACAAACACAAATTGATAACAGAAAATTTTATTGTAAACTTCCACAGTTTCGCCTAAAATTCTATAAAGATGAACCAAGTTTTTTATTTCGTCGATAGTAATTGCAAGTTTTGGACTTTGAGATGCTTCCACGATTTTCTTGTTCAAATGTTGGTAATTTGCTTTCATAGTATTCACCAACATTTTGGTCAGAGTAACAATTAAAAATCCGTAGTAGATTGTAAATACTGGACTCATGATCATTGAGAGAAAGAAAGGCGTTTCACCTATGTCCGCCCATATTGCGTTCATATAACACAGCAAAAAAATTACAATTAATTGCTCCGACAACACACGCAAATAGAATAGCTTGGTGCAATTACGTTTTTTAGGTACACCATTTTGTAATTTCATCTCAACGTATTGTAAGTTGGTGATGAATGTCTTCCAATTGTTGTGATTAAAACTCGTGGTCATTACGGTGATAAAAAACAAACCTGATAGTGTAGCTTCGCTTAAAGCATAAAGAATTTTCTGGGAAAAGTACAGTTTGTCGAACACGTTGTCTAGAGGTATCAGAGTTGACATGTAATACATAAGGAATAATTTTAACACAATTAAAACGAATCCATAGAACCTTGACCAACTGGGATATTTTATAGATTTTTCGTCGAAACCGTACCACGGAGTGATGAGAAAAATGTCAAAAAACCGAAAGAAAGGGCGCAACAATTCAGTGTTTTTCAAGGAAGAATCGAAAGTCATGTTGACTTCTGAAGGTACGAAAATACACTGGCATTCATTTAATACGGAAATGAATGCAACACTTTCAATTTAGGAAAATGGATATTCACCAAATACATAGATCTATTGAATTTTATTGATTTGTGTGTTTTATTATGTGCTTAGTTACGTGTAGACAGTCATGACAACAACAAAACCGAAAGAAAGGACGAAATAGTTCAGTGTTTTTCAGTGAGGAATCGAAAGTCATGTTGACTTCTGTAGGTACAAAAATATATTAGCGTTCATTTAATATGAAAATGAATAAACCACTTTCAATTTATAAAATTGGATATTCACCAAATACATAATTTTATTGATTTGATGTGCCTAGTTAATACGTGTAGGATTTTATGTGCTTGTTTTAATCATGATAACATTTTGGGCACCTCTGCTCTAGACTACGCGGAGTTAGGGGAGGAGTCAACCGCCTTAACTTTATGTAAACTGCACACTTATGATGTAATAAGTGGCAACATTGGCGATCAAATTATCAATGATCATCTTATTTTGTGAGGGTAAAATATTTCGTTTTTTCAAACTACCTCACGAAATATTTGTTGCCATAAATCTCTTGAATTTTATAGCATAAATTAAAAGCAATTTTCTTGCTTCTTTGGTGGTTGATTCGTGCGAAAAAGTAAAAGTAAAAAATTGATCTTGAAAATAATCAAGTTTTAGAAACAGTAGTTCCACCTACCAAGAAGAAGAAGGAAACCATAAGAATTTTGTCGATCTGTGCTACAAAATTTAAGAAGCGGACAAGACGTGAAACTTGAATTAGAATATTTGATTTATTTAATAAATCTGTAAATAAATAACGTAAAATAAAAATTTTAACTTAGATTACAATAAATGGTAAATGCGCTTTAACTAGATGAGGTCGTTTGATTCTTCATCAACGTTTGGTACTCACTCCCATTTAATTGAATAGTTATGATAAAGTAGGTGGCTACATTGCCGACAACACTGCAGATCAAGCTCCTGTTAATTGTAAAGAATCCACCGGCAGTAAAACTCGGCAGAAAATTCTTCGTGGTTTCAACTATCTTCACCAAAAAATCCATTTCTTCAGACTCGTCGTTTATTTCGCTTTGCATTTTATAACACAAGTGAATGAAGATTTCGGCCTCTTGAACTGTACTGGTGATGGATAAAACCACAGACAGGAAGATGTACTAAAATGCATTTTAAATCACACAAATGTACACAATTTTTGCTTACGCTCATGAAGAACAAGAAAGTGGTGCTGGTAGCCACGGTGTGCTGGTAGAAACAGCTGTCTAAATTAACTATAATTCGAAGGAAAGTGAAGTTTAGACCGTTAATCATGTTGATTCCAAAATGGAAAATTATGAGAGCAATTTGAAGTCCGAATAAATTGTTGAAGATGTCCACTGATTCCTTCAAGAGTCGATAGTCTCTGCATAGTTTTCGGAATTCTATTTGAAAAGGTTGTTTAGAAATTAATATTTGTCTTAATTTGTCGTTGAGATTCTCATAGCGGAGTCTCAGACACTGGATCACAGTGGTCAACAGTATTGTAAAAAGAAACTCTGTGTACATCTCAAACAAGTTGCTGACCATCTCCAAGGAGAAGGTCACCTGCATGATATTAGTCCAGACGTAGTTGACGTAGATAAGAAAAATTAAATACAGCACTTGCTTGAAGATAATGGCAAACAACCCCGAGCTTTCTGATTTTTCTTCAGTCGTTCGCAGATTCAAAAAGAGCGTCTTCCACTCGTTCACGTTCCACAAGCTTTTATAAAATGTTACAAAATTTAAGAGGTTGACGTTAACAATACTACCATTTATAATGAACTTCTGAGTCGACAACATTTTGCTGAAGAAGCTTCTTAGGGTTTTATCCGTGAAGAAGAATGCTAAAAGTGTTATTTTCACCACCACTAGGACACTTGCGTAGAATTTACATAAATGGGAGTTGGTAATAGAGTCAGTGGTGAAATTGTACCAAGGAGTTATAAGGAAGAAACGGAAGTACCGACATAAGTGGCAAAGAGAATCGAAGTGGGATGTAGTTTTCAAAAGCATTTTTTTGGACGAGAGTTTAGACGATAATGGAGGTTTGGTTTGAAGGGAGTGGAAAGAAAGGTGGGGCATCCGTTCCGGAAATTAAGAGTGAAAAGAGAATTTAATCTAAACTCTTTAAGTAATTAACTACACGGAAGGCGGGGTCGGAGGCGGAGTTCATTTTTGAAACTGTAGAGCTATAATGTAATAAGTAGCAACATTGGCGATCAAACCACCAATTACCGCTTTGTTAACAGTAAAATATCCAGTGTCTCCAAACTCCGTTAAAAAATGATTGGCATAGTTGCCAAGTCGGCGCACATGTTCATCTTCGAACTTCTCCTGCATCTTGTAGCATAAATTCACAAAAATTTTCGATTCCGACGTCGCTGATTGGTGCGCAAAGGCTATAGTAAAAAAATTCACCTAGAAATATCACAATTATTCGAGTTACTAGAGCAGGGGTACCACTTACCACACATACTACCAGTAGGAGCAATGAAGAAACTAGCATTGAATAGTAATATTCCCTCATGATATGAAACATATTTAAACTATTGAAACAAGTAACAACTTGAAGCCCGCAATGAAATGTCACAAACACAAATTGGTAACAGAAAATCTTATTGTAGACTTCCACAGTTTCGCCCAAAATTCTATGAAGATGAACCAAGTTTTTCATTTCTTGGATGGCAACGGCAAGTTTTGAATTCTGAGAGGCTTCCACGATTTTTTTGTTCAGATGTTGGTAATTTGCTTTGATAATCTTCACCAATGTTTTGGCTAAAGTAACAATCAAAAGTTCGTAGTAGAATGTAAATGTTGGAGTCATTATGATCGAAAGAAAATAAGACGTTTTAACTATGTTCGACCACAGTGTGTTCATATAACAAAGCAAACAAATTATAATTAATTGTTCTGCTAACACACGCAAATAGAAATTCTTGAAGCAGCTACGTTTATTGTGTTTGCCATTTTGTAATTTTATCTCAACGTATTGTAAATTGGTGAAGAATGTCTTCCAAGTGTCGTGATTAAAACTGGTGGTGACTATGGTGATGAAAAATAAACCTGAGAGTGTTGCTTCGCTTAAAGCAAAAACAATTTTTTGGGAAAAATAAAGTTTGTCAAAGAAGTCGTCTAGAGTCATCAGCGTTGACATGTAGTAGGTCAAGAATAATTTTAACACAATTAAAACGAATCCATAGAACCGCGACAAAGTGGGATATTTTATAGATTTTACGTCGAAATCGTACCACGGAGTGATGAGAAAAATGTCAAAAAAACGAAAGAAAGGGCGCAACAGTTCCGTGTTTTTTAGTGAGAAATCGAAAGTCATGTTGACTTCTGTAGGTACAAAAATATACTGGCGTTCATGTAATACGGAAATGAATAAACCACTTTCAATTTAGGAAATGAAATATTCACCAAATACATTGATCTATTGTAATTTTATTGATTTGTGTGCTTTACTATGTGCCTAGTTACGTGTAGGATTAAATGTGCTTGTCACAATCATGACAACATTTTGGGCATTTCTGCTTCAGCTAGGCGGAGTTAGGGGTGGAGTCACCTGTCTAACTTTATTTAAACTGCACACTTATGATGTAATAAGTGGCAACATTGGCGATCAAACTACCAATGATCGACTTATTAAAAGTAAAATATCCGGTATTCCCAAACTCCCTCAAGAAATATTTGGCGTAATTGCCAATTCGCTACACTTTGTCTCCATAGATCTCTTGTATTTTGTAGCACAAACTGACAAATTTTCTTGCTTCTTTGGTCACTAATTGGTGCGAAAAAGTAAGAATAAAAAATTGATCAGCAACGTCTTAAATAATAAAGTTTTAGAAACAGTAGTACCACCTACCCAGAAGAAAAATCTAAGAAGTTTGTCGATTTGTGCGTCAAAATTTAAGAAAAATTTGGTGATGCCGAGATATGTCGACTCAGCTACTATGCTAAGCATTTCTTGAAGGATTTTTGTGCCGCTGAGTACTTCACTGTCAACCAGACAATTATCGGTAGTTAGATAACGAACATCGCGACTTATTATATTGCGACTGTTCAGTTTAATGAGGCGAACAAGACGTAAAACTTGAATGAGAATGTTCAATTTATTTAATGAATCTGTAAATAAATAATGAAATACACCATTTTAACTGAGATTACAATAAGTGATGGATGCGCTTTAACTGGATGAGGTCGTTTGATTCTTCATCAACGTTTGGTACTCACTCCCATTTAACTGAATGGTTATGATAAAGTAAGTGGCTACATTTCCGACAACACTGCAGATTAGGCTCCTGTTAATTGTAAAGAATCCACCGGCAGTGAAACGCGGCACAAAATTTTTCGTGGTTTCAGTTATCTTCACCAAAAAATCCATTTTTTCAGACTCTTCGTTTATTTCGCTTTGCATTTTGTAACACAAGTGAATGAAAATTTTGGCTTCTTGAACTGTACTGGTGATGGATAAAACCACAGACAGGAAGATGTACTAAAACGCATTTTAAATCTCACGAATAAACACAATTTTTGCTTACACTCATTACGAACATTAAGGTGGTAGTGGTGGCCACAGTGTGCTGGTAGAAACACCTGTTTAAGTTTATTATAATTCGAAGGAAAGTGAAGTTTAGGCCGTTGATCACGTTGATTCCAAAGTGGAAAATTATTAGAGCAATTTGAAGTCCGAATAAATTATTGAAGATGTCCACTGATTCCTTCAACAGTACATAGTCTCTGCACAGTTTCCGTAACTCCATTCGAAAAGTTTGTTTAGACATTCTTAGTTGTCTTAATTTGTCGTTAAGATTTTCATAGCGGAGTCTGAGACACTTGATCACAGTGGTCAACAGTATTGTGAAAAGAAACCCTGTGTACAACTCCAGGAAGTTGCTTAGCATCCCTACGGTGAAGGACACCTGCATGATATTAGTCCAGACGTAGTTGACGTAGATCAGGAAAATTAAATACAGCACTTGCTTGAAGATGATGGCAACCAACCCCGAGCTTTCTGATTTTTCCTCAGTCGTTCGCAAATTCAAAAAGAACGTCTTCCATACGTTCACGTTCCACAAGCTTTTATAAAATGTTACAAAATTTAAGAGGTTGACGTTAACAATACTATCATTCATAATGAACATCTGAGTCGACAACATTTTGCTGAAGAAACTTCTTAGTGTTTTATCCGTGAAGAAGAATACTAAAAGTGTTATTTTTACCACCATTAGGACACTTGAGTAGAGTTTACACAGGTGCGGGTGTGTAATAGAGTCAGTAGTGAAATTGTACCAAGGAGTTATTAGGAAGAAACGGAAGTACCGGCATAAGTGGCAAAGAGAATCGAAGTGGGATGTAGTTTTCAAGAGCATTTTCTGCAACGAGAGTTTAGACGATAATGAAGGCTTGGTTTGATGGGAGTCGAAACAAAGGTGGGACATCCGTTCCGGAAATTAAGAGTGAAGAGAGAATTTAATGTAAACTCTTTAAGTAATTAACTACACGGAAGGCGGGGTTGGAGGCGGAGCTCATTTTTGAAACTGTAGGGCTATGATGTAATAAGTGGCAACATTGGCGATCAAACCACCAATGACTGCTTTGTTAACAGTAAAATATTCAGTGTCTCCAAGATCCGTCAAAAAATGATTGGCATAGTTGCCAAGTCGGCGCACATGTTCATCTTCGAACTTCTCTTGCATCTTGTAGCATAAATTCACAAAATTTTTTGATTCCGAGGTCGCTGATTGGTGAGCAAAGGCTATAGTAAAAAAATTCACCTAGAAATATCACAATTATAAGAGTTACTAGAGCAGTGGTACCACCTACCACACATACTGCCAGTAGGAGCATTGCAGAAACTAGCATTGAATAGTAATAGTTCCCCATGAAATGAAACATGTTTAAACTATTGAAACAAGTAACAACTTGAAGCCCGCAATGAAATGTCACAAACACAAATTGGTAACAGAAAATCTTATTGTAGACTTCCACAGTTTCGCCCAAAATTCTATAAAGATGAACCAAGTTTTTCATTTCTTGGATGGCAACTGCAAGTTTTGGATTCTGAGAGGCTTCCACGATTTTCTCGTTCAGATGTTGGTAATTTGCTTTGATAATCTTCACCAATGTTTTGACTAAAGTAACAATCAAAAATTCGTAGTAGAATGTAAATATTGGAGTGATTATGATCGAAAGAAAATAAGACGTTTTAACTATGTTCGACCACAGTGTGTTCATATAACAAAGCAAACAAATTATAATTAATTGTTCTGCTAACACACGCAAATAGAAATTCTTGAAGCAGCTACCTCTTTTGTGGCCGCCATTTTGTAATTTCATTTCAACGTATTGTAAGTTAGTGAAGAATGTCTTCCAATTGTCGTGATTAAAACTCGTGGTGACCATGGTGATGAAAAACAAACCTGAGAGTGTGGCTTCGGTTAAAGCGAAAACAATTTTCTGGGAAAAATAAAGTTTGTCAAAGATATCGTGTAGAGTCATCAGAGTTGACATGTAGTAGGTCAAGAATAATTTTAACACAATTAAAACGAACCCGTAGAACCGTGACCAAGTGGGATATTTTATAGATTTCTCGTCGAAATCGTACCACGGAGTGATAAGAAAAATGTCAAAAAACCGAAAGAAAGGGCGCAAGAATTCAGTGTTTTTCAAGGAAGAATCGAAAGTCATGTTGACTTCTGAAGGTACGAAAATACACTGGCATTCATTTAATACGGAAATGAATGCAACACTTTCAATTTAGGAAATTGGATATTCACCAAATACATAGATCTATTGAATTTTATTGATTTGTGTGTTTTATTATGTGCTTAGTTACGTGTAGACAGTCATGACAACATTTTGGGCACCTCTGCTTTAACTAGGCGGAGTTAGGGGTGGAGTCACCTGTCTAACTTTATTTAAACTGCACACTTATGATGTAATAAGTGGCAACATTGGCGATCAAACTACCAATGATCGACTTATTAAAAGTAAAATATCCGGTATTCCCAAACTCCCTCAAGAAATATTTAGCGTAGTTGCCAATTCGCCACATTTTGTCTCCATAAATCTCTTGCATTTTGTAGCACAAACTGACAAATTTTCTTGCTTCTTCGGTCGCTGATTGGTGCGTAAAAACAACAGCTAAAAAATTGATCTGCAACGTCGAAAATAACAAAGTTTTAGAAACAGTGGTACCACCTACCACAGATATTGTCAAAAGTGAAAATCCAGTGACCGTCAATGCGTAGAAATTTTCATTCTGGATCTCAAACATGCTTAAACTAGTCAAACAAATAATGATTTCAACTCCGCAATGAAATGCAATAAGAACAAACTGGTAACAGAAAATTTTGTTATAAATTTCTGTGGTTTCGGCCAAAACTCTATGAAGATGAACCAACATTTCCATTTCTTGGATAGCAATCCCAACTTTTGGATTTCGGCAAACTTCTATAATCTTTCTGTTGATGTGTTGGTATTTGACTTTCATTGCATCCACCAACGTCGTAACCAAATAAATAGTAAAAAATTCGTACAATAATGTCAATGTGGGACTTGTGAATAAACTTTCAAAATAAGACGTATTTCTTACATTGGACCAAAGTTTATTCATGTAGGCAAGAAACAGTCCACCGAATGTTATTTTAATGAAAGCTCCAAAATAGAATCTTTTGAAAAAGTTAACTTCTTTGCGTCCACCATGTTTTAATTTTAGACTCACGTATTGTAACTTTATGAAGAAAATTTTCCAGTTGTTGTGGTTAACACTTGTAGTGATTAGAGTACCGCAAAAAAAGCACACAAAGTTGACTCACCCAAAATGTACACAATTTTTGTTGAAAGAGATAAGTGTTGAAAAATTTTGTCTTCGACCGCTTTCATTACCATATAGTACACCCAGTATAATTTAATAAAAATAAGTACAACCCCGTAAATTCTAGAGAGCGTTGGTCTTTTTATTGTGTTGCTCTCGAAGTCATACCAAGGGGTTATAAGAAAAACATTAAGAAATTTGAACAAAGGGCGCAAAAAATTGATGTCCTCTTTTGATAAATCGAAGTGCATGTTGACTCTCAGAGGAATGAAAATAAACTAACATGTGTTTGATAAATGGAGTAATAATATTAACTTTGGTAATAGCATAGCAAATTCAGGTATATTTTTTATTTGTGTTATTAATCAGGCAAATTGTATCTACTTATTGTACCATATAATTAAAATAAAAAGGTATCAAATAAGCCTTGCAATGTTTTGTAGGTACGTTTGGTAGGACTGTAAATATAAGAGCAGCATTAGCGTGAAATTCTGCGTAAATAGAGCCTCTATAACGTCAATTTTCTTAACAAATAAACTAGATCTCGACTAAAATAGATTTTCAGAGGGTGTTTTTGGGGTCATTTTTAAGAAGAAAATTAAATTTTTTTTTGTTTAATTCGCATTTTTTTTTTTACAAAAAATGGACCATCGAATTTTAAACTTTTGAGAGTGGAATATAAACAATAGGAGTGCAAGAAAAGCGATGGTGAAGACCGTTTCTCGCTATCTGTCGAAGTTTCGGAAATATTGAGCTTTGAAAATTTTGGTCAAAGTCAAAGTCAAAATTTATCCGAAATTTTAATCGCTTTTGCTTCAGTTAGGGGTGGAGTCAACTGTCTAACTTTATTTAAATTGCACACTTATGATGTAATAAGTGGCAACATTGGCGATCAAACTACCAATGATCGACTTATTAAGAGTAAAATATCCGGTATTTCCAAACTCCCTCAAGAAATATTTGGCGTAATTGCCAATTCGCTACACTTTGTCTCCATAGATCTCTTGTATTTTGTAGCACAAACTGACAAATTTTCTTGCTTCTTTGGTCACTAATTGGTGCGAAAAAGTAAGAATAAAAAATTGATCAGCAACGTCTTAAATAATAAAGTTTTAGAAACAGTAGTACCACCTACCCAGAAGAAAAATCTAAGAAGTTTGTCGATTTGTGCGTCAAAATTTAAGAAAAATTTGGTGATGCCGAGATATGTCGACTCAGCTACTATGCTAAGCATTTCTTGAAGGATTTTTGTGCCGCTGAGTACTTCAGTTTTTAAAAAGTTAAAATTTTTAAAGAATTCGCTCGGTTTTTCGAAGTCACCCTTTTTAAAAAAGTCAAAATTTTAAGAAATATATCTTGTTTTATCAAACGTGAATACGGTTTCGGCCAAGAAAAGTTACCATTTAAAAATACTTAAAATTCGTCTTTTTACCCTGTTTTTTCTGTTGGGCTACTTCAGAACAAAAATGAATACGGTTTCGTTCAAACAAATTTCGGACAAAATCTCCATGAGCGAAGCGAATTTCCCTTTCAAAAACACTCAAAATTAGAGATTTTACCTTTTCAAGTATATTTTTCAGACTTTCCCTTGTTTTTAAAAAAGTTAAAAGTTGAAGGTACTTATTTTTTATTCAAACATACATTTTTTTAAGTTAATACACTATATGTTGAAACAATAAGTAGTTAAATATATGATATATTCTAACTCAGATTATTATGCCTAGTTTTCTTAGTCATTTTCCTATTTTCTATGCATTTTTTTCAACAAAAACCCGTATTTCTAGCATCAAAAACATCAAAAAACAACATTGAACTTTAATCGATAAAACTCTAGAAATTTAAAAAAGTACATTGATTTACAAGTCGAGCCCAGTCAAAAACACAAGTATCCAAAAATTGAAAGAATTTAAATATTTTTTCAAGGTATTTATTTATAGGTTTTGGGTTTTACAGTCTTTTCTTGAAATGAAAATTATGGTGTTAGCTTCGACATATTTGAAAGCTAATTGTCTTATTGGTAACCTATAAAATCCACCGGTAGCAGGTAAGATTAGAGACGAGGATTATTGTGTAAAATTCGTACAATTAAAGACACAAGTGGATTCAGATTTTTTAAAAAATAGTTTTTTTGCATAATAACATTAAACGCCAATTTTGCTTTTCCTGAGTGGTTCTGGCTTAAAAAATATTAATTAGGGAAGTATTTTTATTGATTAGTGGGATGTATTATTATGAAGAGTTAACTTTTAAATCACAGAAAACAACAGAGTCTAAAAGGTCCAAAAACTCATGTGTCAGGTAAAAGGTTTGGTTAAAAAAAATTAAATGCGTTTTTCTCAAATAAAAATATTAAAATAATAAGTAATTTTAAAATTTCCCCGGCGACCAGTGAGGAAAAATTTTGGATCACATTTACGAAAATTACATTTTTCAATTAAAAAAACATTCTTCCATTACGTACTATGGGAACTGGAAATTTGGGGATTTTATACATACATTTTCCATTAATTGAAAAAAAATTACACCCGTAAAATTTTTGTCTACTAGAACCAGAAATTTCACAAGCTCAAAACGCAGAGAAACTCAAATCCGGATATTTTAACTCATCTTTGGTCCAACACGAATTTATTGTTCCAACCGCTGGGTTTCTTAGGAAATGTGCAGGTCAAGCGACCGTTTCCATAAAGTTTATGATCCGCTCATTACCAAATCCTCGGTAATCCCTTTTGGCAGCTGTCAATCAAAGGTGTTGTTAAAGTTGCATACTTTTCAAACACGAAATTTTCGGGCAGGCTCGTAGACCCTTAAGAAATATTTAGCGTAGTTGCCAATTCGCCACACTTTGTCTCCATAAATTTCTTGCATGTTGTAGCACAAACTGACTAATTTCTTTGCTTCTTCTGTCGCTGATTGGTGCGAAAAAGCAACAGTTAAAAAATTGATCTGCAACGTCAAAAATAATGAAGTTTTAGGAGCAGTAATATCACCTACCACACATAGCGCTAAACGTGAAAATCCATTGACAACCAACCAATGCGTTGAAATTTTCATTATGAATAATGTCAAACATGCTTAAACTAGTCAAACAAATAATGATTTCAACTCCGCAATGGAATGCAATAAGGACAAACTGGTAACAGAAAACTTTGTTATAAATTTCTGTGGTTTCGGCCAAAACTCGATGAAGATGAACCAACATTTCCATTTCATGAATAGCAGTTTCATCTTTTGGATTTCGGCAAACTTCTATATCTTTCTGTTGATGTGTTGGTACTTGATTTTCATTGCATCCACCAATGTCGTAATCAGAAAGATAGTTAAAAATTCGTAAAATAATGTGAGTGTGGGAGTTGTTAATAAACTTTTAAAATAAGATGTATTTCTTACATTAGACCAAAGTTTATTCATGTAGGCAAAAAATAGTACACCGAATGTTATTTTAATAAAGGCTCCGAAATAAAATATTTTGAAGAAGTTAACTTCCTTACGTCCACTATGTTTCAATTTTAGACCTACATATTGTAGGTTTATGAAGAAAACCTTCCAGTTGTTTTGGTTAACAATTGTGGTGATTATACTAACGCAAAAGATAGCACACAAAGTTGACTCACTCAAAATATAAACAATTTTTGTTGAAATAGATAAATGTTGAAAAATTCCGTCTTTGATCGCTTTCATTACTATGTTATAGTACAACCAATATAATTTAAGAAAAATTAGTAAAATCCCGTAAATTTTAGAGAGCATTGGTCTCTTTATTGTTTTGTTATCGAAGTCATACCAAGGTGTTATAAGGAAAACATCAAGAAATTGGAATAAAGGGCACAAAAAATTGATGTCTTTTTTTGATAAATTGAGGCGCATGTTGGCTCTCAGAGGAATGAAAATAAACTACCATCATGTGTTTAATAAATGGAATAATAATATTTAATTTAGTAATAGCATAGGAAAGACAGGTATATTTTTATATTAGACAAATTATATCTATGTAAGTACTTATTCTACCATATAATAGAAATAAAAAGGTGTCAAACATGCTTTGCATTTTTAAATTTTGTTATTTATGACCGTACAGGAAAAAAATCTAAAACTTTCGTCGATTGCTTAAGCCATGTTTTGTCATAATATTTTATGGTGTTTCTTTCTGTTTTTGTTTCCGAGAAATTTTGCTTTAAAAATTTGAAAAATGAAAATGAACTATTTGAAATTTTAATCGGCCTTAACTCAGTTATTTGTCGTTATTGTCGTATCTGAATTTCAGGCTCGGATTTGGAATCTGCGTGAAATTTTGCGTAAAATGAGTCCAATAAGCTACCGATCGAGTCTGAATTAGAGACAGAAAGGCAACTAACTTCCACATTGAAAAATTGAAAATTTTGAATTTGAACTATTTAGGATCGATTTCTAAGGTAAAAAATTGCGAGAAAAACGTTTTTTAAAAGGGTTTTCTTATGAAATTTATGCAATTTAATTTTAATTTTCTCGAATATAAATTCGCCTTAATTCCAGAGAATTTGAGAAAAATCGTTTTTGAACCTTTAGAATTTTGGCCCTCTGGCGACTCACCAAAATTTCAGACTCTTCTAATTCTGTTATTTGTTGACTGACAAGAAAAACAAGGATGGTTTTAGATTCAGCACAAAATTTTGCGTAAAATGAGCCCATATATTCCTTAATAAATAAACGAGATATTGATCGAAATAGATTCTCAGGAAGTGTTTTTAGGATTGAGTCGCAAAATTTTTTGCCCAAAAAATTGATCATCAAATTTTAGACTTTTGAGTGTTGATTCTAAAGTAAAATGAGCCGAGAAAAACAATGGTGAAAACCGTTTCTCAAAATCTTTTTTAGTTTCGGAGATATTGAGCTTTGAATATTTTCCAACTCCAAATTCAATATCTAAAACTTTGATCGCTCATAACTCAGTTATTTGTAGACCGATCTTAACGATTCTTTCTTTTTTGGATTCTACGTGAAATTCTGATTCTGATTCTGATTCTGATTCTGAAATAATGAGCACTAATACGTTAAGATTGCTTCATAAATAAACGAGATAGCGACCGATTCTGAATTAGAGACTGAAAGGCAGCTAACTTCTTCATTGAAAAAATTAAAATTTTTAATTCCAACGATCCAACATCGATTTCTAAGGTAAAAAATTGCGAGAAAAACGATTTTAAAAACGTTTTTTTTATATTCGCTATAATTCCGGAGATATCGGCAAAAATAGTTTTCGGAGCTTCAAACGCCTCAGTTGTTGTTGACTGACGAGAAAAACAAGGGTGGTTTTATACAAATCAAACTACTTAAATTACAATACAGACGTTTTCAAGTGGTAAACAAGGCTACCAATTGATTACAAATTTTGAAGCCTCTTCTTTGTTCAGTTAACCTCAAACTTCGCTCGGACTTTCTCTAAATTGAATAGTTATAATATAATAAGTTGCTACATTGGCGAGCAAACTTCCAATGATCGTCTTATTTAGAGTAAAATATCCAGTATATCCAAACTCAACCGAGAATTGTTGAGCGTAGTTTCCAAGCGGCCACACGCATGAATTTCTGTATCTTTCCTGCATTTTGTAACACGATCTGATAAAGTGTTTCATTTCTTCAGTTGCTGATTGGTTCGAAAAAATAACAGTCATAAAATTTACCTACAAATTTAATACAGTTCTTAACAAATCAGTGCTACCACCTACCACGCAAAGTGCTAAAAGCAAAAATCCAATGACTGTCACATCGTAGAAAAATTCATGCTCAGGTCCAAACATAGCCAAACTGTTCAAACAACAAATAATTTGGATGCCGAAATGAAATGGTATAATCACAAAGTGGTTGCTAAAAATCTTGTTATAAATTTCCACAGTTTCGGCCAAAGTTCGATGAAGATAAATCAGTTTTTCTAGTTGACGGACAGCGTTTTCTAGTTTTTGATTTTGGAAGGTTTCCACGACTTTTTGACTCAGATGTTGGTATTTTACTTTCATTGCATCCGCCAATGATGTTATCAGAACAATAAGAAGAAACTCGTAGTATAGTGCTAATGTAGGAGTAAAGAGAAGTGTTTCCAAAAGTGCCGTTTTCGATATATTCGATCCAACAACGTTCATGCAAATCAGTAATAGAAAAACAAATATTTGTTTGAGGAATAACTTGAAGTAGAATCTCTTCAGAATGTTTGGTTCTTTACATCCTCCACTTTGTAAACTTAGATTGACATATTGTAAGTTGATAAAAAGTTTCCTCCAGTTTTTCTGATTAAAAATCGTTGTGACTATAGTAGTCATTACCAGACCAGTTAAAGTAATTTGGCTCAGACTGTAGATAATTTTTAGTCCCATATAAAAGTTTTGGAAAGTATCATTTACAGGCATTTGAGTTATCACATAGCATATGAAGCAGATTTGGAGTAAAATTAAAACAAGTCCATAGATTTTACTTTGCATGGGTTTTTTTATTGTGCTGCGGTCGAAATCGTACCATGGTGTTATAAGAAAAAGGTCCAAAAACTTGCACAAGGGGCGCAAGAAGTTGATGTCTTTTGTAGACGAGTCGAAGTACATGTTGAATTTCAGGTGGAACAAAATAAACTAACATTTGTTTAATGCAGTAACAAAAAGAGCGTCATTTAATTTGGTAATTGTATATTTATTTGGGTAGTAAAACTGTAGACATCGACTTTTTTGTAAAAGTTTGGTATAACAATATAGACATATTAATTACGATAATTCATTAGTTCAATAAATATTTGGTTCTCGCTCTAATCATCTCTGAACTGAACAGTTATAATATAATAAGTGGCAACATTGGTGAGTAAACTACCCAAGATTGTCTTATCAAGGGTAAAGTATCCAGTGGTTCCAAACTCCACCGAAAATTGTTGAGCATAGTTGCCAAGTCGCCACACAGAAGTACCTTTGTATCTTTCTTGGATTTTGTAGCACGATCTGACAAACTGTTTCGCTTCTGCGGTTGCTGATTGGTGCGAAAAAACAACAGCCACGTAATTTACCTGCAACATAAAACTACGTAATTTTGAAAATCAGTAGTTCCACCCACCACACACAATGCTACAACCAAAAACCCCATAACGGTTATACCGTAGAAAAACTCATGATCAGGTCCAAACATTACTAAACTAGTTAGACAACAAATGGCTTGAATTCCGCAATGGAGTGTTATAAAAATGAAAGGGTAACAGAAAATATCGTTGTAAATTTCTACAGTTTCGGCCAAAATTCGATGAAAATGAACCAAGTTTTCTATTTCTAAGCTCACAATTTCTAGTTTTTGAATTTGGTAGATTTCCATGATTTTTTGGTTGAGATGTTGGTACTTTATTTTTATAGCATCTGTCAATGATGTCATCAAGATAATAATAAGAAACTCGTAGTAGAGTGAGATTGTGGGGCTAAGGAGAATAGCTTCTAAAAAACTGAATTTTGCCGCGTTTGATCCAACAATATTCATCCAAACCAATACTACAAGAACAAACATTTTTTTGAAGACAAGCCTGAAATAGAATCTCTTAAAGATGTTGGATTCTTTGCTTCCACCATGTTGTAATTTTAGATTGACGTATTGTAAGTTGACGAAGAGAATCTTCCATTTACTTTGATTACTAATCGTCGAAATTGTATTCATAAAAAACATGATGTGTAAAATTGATTGACAGAGACCATAGGCAATCTTAAGGCCAAGAAATAAGGTCCGAAAGGTGTCATTGCCAGGAGCTTTGGTAGCCACGTAGAACAAGGAGCAGCTCTGAAGCACCATTAAAAAGACCCCGTAGATTTTAACCAGCATAGGTCTTTTTATTGTGTTGTGATCAAAATCAAACCATGGTGTTATAAGAAAAACGTCCAACAACTTGCACAGGGGGCGCAAGAAGTTGATGTCCTTTGTTGAAAGGTCGAAGCACATTATGTTGCCTTTCAGAAGACACAAAGTAAACTACCATTTGTTTAATCCAGCAACAGAATGAGCGGCATTGAATTTGGTAAATGAAGATGAAGTAGAAATTTCTATTTATAGTAATAATCTTAATTTAGATAGTAAAATTGATACACATCAAGTCTCGTACAACAGTTTATCAAATGTGACATATTGATTGTGATAATAATTCATTAGTTCAATTAATTAACATTAGAACATTAGTTCTCGCTCTAATTATCTCTAAACTGAACAGTTATAATATAGTAAGTGGCTACATTGGTGAGTAAACTTCCCATGATTGTCTTATCAAGCGTAAAATATCCAGTGCTCCCAAACTCCACCGAAAATTGTTGAGCGTAGTTGCCAAGTCGCCACACTGAAGTACTTTTGTATTTTTCTTGGATTTTGTAGCACGATCTGACAAACTGTTTCGCTTCTGCGGTTGCTGATTGGTGCGAAAAAACAACAGCCATAAAGTTTACCTGAAACAAAACTCCGTAAACTTGAAAATCAGTGGTACCACCCACCACACAAAATGCCACAACCAAAAGCTCCATGATGGTCAAGGCGTAGAAAAGCTGATGATTAGGTGCAAACATTACTAAACTGGTTAGACAACAAATGACTTGAATTCCGCAGTGGAATGTTATAATGATGAAGAGGTAACAGAAAATCTCGTTGTAGATGTCCACAGTTTCGGCCAAAATTCGATGAAGATGAACCAACTTTTCTAATTCTAAACTCAGAATTTGTACTTTTTGAATTTGATAGATTTCAATGATTTTTTTGTTAAGATGTTGGTACTTCACTTTTATAGCATCTGTCAATGATGTCATTAGGACAATAATAAGAAACTCGTAGTAGAGTGGGATTGTGAGGGTAAAGAGAATAGATTCGAAATAACTCGAGTTTGCTACTTTTGCTCCAACAACATTCATACTAACGAGTATTGTAACAACAAATATTTGTTTAAAGAAAAGTCTGAAATAAAATCTCTTAAAAATGTTAGATTCTTTGCATCCGCCAATTTGTAGTTTTTGGTTGACGTATTGTAAGTTGATTAAGAGAATCTTCCAGTTATTCTGATTATTAATCGTCGAAATTATATTCATAAAAAACATGATATATAAATTTAATTGACACACAACATAGGCAATCTTTAGACCAAGAAATAAAGTCTGAACGGTGTCATTGATAGACGCTTTGGTCGCCATGTAATACATCGAGTAGAACTTAAGGACCATTAAAAATACCCCGTATATTTTAGTCAGCATGGGTCTTTTTATTGTTTTGTGATCAAAATCAAACCATGGTGTTATAAAGAAAACGTCCAAGAACTTGCACAAGGGGCGCAAGAAGTTGATGTCTTTTGTTGATAAGTCAAAGCACATGTTGGTTTTCAGAAAGAACAAAATAAACTGTCATTTATTTAATACAGTAAGAGAATGAGCTACATTTAATTTGATAAATGAAAATGAAATTGAATTTTGTATTTATAGTATATTTATTTAGGTAGTAACATGAGTAGGTATTTATTACAAGGTTAGTAGAACAGTTTACCGAATTTGACATATTATTTAGGTATGATAATAAGTCAATAGTTCAATGAATATTTGGCTTTTGCTCTAATTATTATTATTGTCTCTAAACTGAACAGTTATAATATAATAACTGGCAACATTGGTAAGTAAACTGCCTATGATTGTCTTATTAAGGGTAAAATATCCGGTGTCCCCAAACTCTACCGTAAATTGTTGAGCATAATTGCCAAGCCGCCACACAGAAGTACTTTTGTACCTTTCTTGGATTTTGTAGCACGATCTAACAAACTGTTTCGCTTCTCCGGTTGCAGATTGGTGCGAAAAAACAACAGTCATAAAGTTTACCTGAAATATAAAACTACGTAACTTTGAAAATCAGTGGTACCACCCACCACACAGAGTACTAAAAGCAAGAGCCCAATGACGGTCAAAGCGTAGAAAAACTCATGATCAGGTCCGAACATTACTAAAGTGTTAAGACAACAAATTACTTGAATTCCGCAATGGAATGTTATAAATATGAAGGAGTAACAGAAAATTTTGTTGTAGATATCCACAGTTTCGCCCAAAATTCGATGAAGATGAACCAATTTTTCTATTTCTAAACTCACAATTTCTAGTTTTTGTATTTGAAAGATTTCGATGATTTGTTTGTTAAGATGTTGGTACTTCACTTTTATAGCATCTGTCAGTGATGTCATCAGGACAATAATAAGAAACTCGTAGTAGAGTGGGATTGTTGGAGTAAAAAGAATCGCTTCTAAATAATTCGATCTTGCTACTTTTGCTCCTATATAATTCATGCAAACTAGTATTGCCAAAACAAACATTTGTTTGAAGAAAAGCCTGAAATAGAATCTCTTAAAGAAGTTAGATTCTTTGCTTCCGCCATTTTGTAGTTTTAGATTGACGTATTGTAAGTTGATGAAGAGAATCCTCCAGTTACTCTGATTAATAATTGTCGAAATTATGTTCATAAAAAACATGATATATAAAAGTAATTGACACAAACTATAAACAATCCTTAGTCCAAGAAATAGGGTTTGATAGGTGTCATTGACAGGCGCTTTGATTGCCACGTAGTATATCGAGCCGATCTGAAAGACTATTAAAAAGAGCCCGTATATTTTAGATAGCGTCGGTTTTTTTATTGTATTGTGATCGAAATCAAACCACGGTGTTATAAGGAAAACGTCCAACAACTTGCACAAGGGACGCAAAAAGTTGATGTCCTTTATTGATAAGTCAAAGCACATGTTGACTTTCAGAAGTAACAAAATAAACTGACATTTGTTTACCACAGAAACAAAATGAGCGACATTTAATTTAGTGAAAGTAGATGAAATAGAAGTTTTAATTAAAGTATAGTTTATTTATTTAGGTAGTAAAAATGAGTTTAGTAGAACAGTTTACCAAATTTGACATATTGATTATGATAATAATTCAATAGTTCAATAAATATTTGGTTCCCACTCTAATTATCTCTAAACTGAACAGCTATAATATAATAAGTGGCCACATTGGTGAGTAAACTGCCCATGATTGACCTATGAAGAGTAAAGTATCCAGTGTTCCCAAACTCCACGGAAAATTGTTGAGCATAGTTGCCAAGTCTCCACACAGAAGTACTTCTGTACCTTTCTTGGATTTTGTAGCACGATCTGACAAACTGTTTCGCTTCTCCGGTAGCTGATTGGTGCGAAAAAACAACAGTCATAAAGTTGACCTGAAATATAAAGCTACGTAACTTTGAAAATCAGTGGTACCACCGACCACACAGAGTACTAAAACCAAAAGCCCAATGACGGTCAAAGCGTAAAAAAACTCATGATCAGGTCCAAACATTACTAAACTGTTTAGACAACAAATCACTTGAATTCCGCAATGGAATGTTATAAAAATGAAGGAGTAACAGAAAATCTTGTTGTATAAATCAACAGTTTCGGCCAAAATTCGATGAAGATGAACCAATTTTTCTATTTCTAAGCTCACAATTTCTAGTTTTTGTATTTGAAAGATTTCGATGATTTGTTTGTTGATATGTTGGTACTTTACTTTTATAGCATCTGTCAGTGATGTCATTAGAACAATAATAAGAAACTCGTAGTAGAGTGAGATTGTAGGAGTAAACAAAATCGCTTCTAAATAACTTGATTTTGCTACTTTTGATCCAATATAATTCATGCAAGCCAGTATTGCCAAAACAAACATTTGTTTGAAGAAAAGCCTGAAATAGAATCTCTTAAAGATGTTAGATTCTTTGCATCCGCCATTTTGTAGTTTTAGATTGACGTATTGTAAGTTGATGAAGAGAATTCTCCAGTCACTCTGATTAATAAACGTGGAAATTATATTCATAAAAAACATGAGATATAAAAGTACTTGACACATACAATTGACAATCCTTAGTCCAAGAAATAAGGTTTGATAGGTGTCATTGACAGGCATTTTGATTGCCACGTAGTAGGTATATCGAGCTGATCTGAAGGACAACTAACAAGAGCCCGTATATTTTAGATAGCGTCGGTTTTTTTATTGTATTGTGATCGAAATCAAACCACGGTGTTATAAGGAAAATGTCCAACAACTTGCACAAGGGACGTAAAAAGTTGATGTCTTTTATTGATAAGTCGAAGCACATGTTGGCGTTCAGAAGGGACAAAATAAACTGACATTTGTTAAACACGGTAACAAAATGAGCGACATTTAATTTAGTAAATGCAGATGAAATAGAAAATTTTATTGAAGTATACCTAGTATATTTATTTAGGTAGTAACAATAAGTATTCATTCCAAGTTTGGTAGAACAGTTTTCCAAATTTGAAATATTGAATATGATAATAATTCATTAGTTCAATAAATATTGTGTTCTCGTTCTAATTTTCTCTAAATTGAACAGTTATAATATAGTAAGTGGCTACATTGGTGAGTAAACTGCCCATGATTGACCTATCAAGAGTAAAGTATCCATTGTTCCCGAACTCCACCGAAAATTGTTGAGCATAGTTGCCAAGTCGCCACACCGAAGTACTTTTATATCTTTCTTGAATTTTGTAGCACGATCTGACAAAATGTTTCGCTTCTACGGTTGCTGATTGGTGCGAAAAAACAACAGTCATAAAGTTTACCTTAAACATAAAAATACCTATTATATAACTAGTATAAAAATCAGTCGTAACACCCACCACACAAAATGCCAAAAGCAAAAGCCCTATGACGGTCAATGCGTAGAAGAGCTCATGTTGAGGCCCAAACATTGCTAAACTGTTTAAACAACAAATGACTTGAGCTCCGCAATGAAGGGTAATAACAATCAAGGGGTAGGAGAAAATATTGTTGTAGATATCCACAGTTTCGGCCAAAATTCGATGAAGATGAACCAACTTTTCTATTTCTGAGCTCACAATTTCTAATTTTTGAATTTGAAGGATTTTGATGATTTTTTTGTTGAGATGTGTGTACTTTATTTTTATAGCATTTGTCAATGATGTCATCAGGACAATAATAAGAAACTCGTAGTAGAATGTAAATGTAGAGATATAGAGAATAGATTCAAAAAAACTAATTTCAGATACGTCAGATGCAATAGCATTTACGCAAACTAATGTTGCGACAACAAATATTTGTTTGACGAAAAGCCTAAAATAGAATCTCTTAAAGAAGTTGGATTCTTTGCAACCACCATTTTGTAGTTTTAGATTGACGTATTGTAAGTTGATGAAGAGAATCCTCCAGTTACTGTGATTAATAAACGTCGAAATTATATTCATAAAAAACATGATGTATAAAATTAATTGACACAAACCATAGATAACCTTTAGTCCAGGAAATAAAGTTTGAAAGATGTGGTTCGTAGGCGTTTTGATTGCCACGTAGTACATCGAGCATAACTTAAGGAACATTAAAAAGACCCCGTAGATTTTAGACAGCATGGGTCTTGTTATTGCATTGCGATCGAAATCATACCATGGCGTTATAAGGAAAAAGTCTAGAAATTTGCACAGGGGGCGCAAAAAATTAATGTCGGTCATAGATAAGTTGAGGTTCATGATGACTCGCTTGGGGGCTAAACTATACTAAAGTAATGCATCGTCTCGTTAAGTAATTAAGTCATAAATAAACATCCGATTATGAAATGCATCACGATTAAAAGATAAGATGTAATTGCAGAAAGCTTTCTTTTAATTAATATTTCGATAGAATGTGTTGGTACCACTGTATTTTTTTGTGACAGTCAGGGTTAACCAACCTGTTTCACATTCACAATCAAAAATCACATACATTTCAATGCGTTGTAATTTTATTCTATTTTACTTATTGTCCAATTTTATTTTTATTTATCCTTCTTATTTGCACAACAGACAATAAAACTACCAATTACGAAAGTGTTCAAACAACTCCGCCCATGGCCCCGCCCATATTCAATTTCATTTTCTCACATGCGAGCAATTTCGTAATTAGTAAACCTTTCATCAGCCCCAGTTGCACTTTGACTTTGCCATGCAGCAACTCCGCTTGCTGTGCTCATTTTTAGACATTTTCCTCGTCACACCATGGTACGATTTTGACAAAAACTTGACCAAAAGACCCATTTGTATCAGACTGTACGGATTAGTTTTCGTAATGTTGAAAATCCTCTGGATCTTCCAACAGTTAACTGATGTGGAGCTGGAAGCTGTTCTCCAAAATACTTTCTTGTCCCAAAAAATTGCCTTCACGTTAACTTGTTTGAATCTCACGATGATATTTTTGGTAACAGTGATAAACTCGTGTTTTAATCACAAGAGATGGAGAAGTTTGTTCACCAAACTACAGTACGTGGATTTGAAACAAAAAAAGAAAGACGTGGAGGTATGGAAACGGGTTTTGGTTGTGTTTTTCGCGAAGAATTTGGCCTTTTTGACTTGTTTTTGCTACATGAATTATGTGTGGGCGGAAATTATGGGAAAGCCAGTTTTGGAAATTGTTTTTAAGGGGCCGATGATGGATCTGTATTTCGAATTCTTGATCACCATTATCATGACCTCTGTGGTGGATGATATCAAAACTAAGTACGAAATATTAGCCGAGTCAGTCCAAGAGATTCGTCACAAAGCCAGAAATCTCGTTTTAGAACTACAAAAGGTAGCTGAAGACCACCGGATTTTGGGTGAAGTTGTGGAAATCTACAATGAACTTTTTGGTTACCAAATGGTACTGATTACTTTTCATTGTGGCATTCAGGTTGTCACCTGCTTCAACACGTTTTTATCGTATGCTGTAAGCCAAGAGGAACAATTTAAAATATCAATCTGTACCATTTTGCTTCTACTGTTATGTGTGGTACGTATCTTCAACTGTTGATTGTTTGTTGATTTCGATTTGTAGACGAATTTTTTGGTGGTTGTTTTCAGCCACCAAGCGGCAACTAAACAGGCAAAGAAATTTGTCGATTTGTGCTTCGAGTGTCAGGAAAGGTGCGATTTGAGAGAAATTGGTGGTCTGTGCAGTGTTGCCAATTACTGCAGACATTTTCAGAGAGATTTCAACGCTTCAGGGTATTTTAAAGTCGATAAAAATATTATTTGCAGTATGACTGCCAATGTAGCGACGTATTATATTATCACGGTGCAATTTAACGAGAGCCACAAGGAAGGAGGGACTTTTTGAGTAGTCAATAAAACTAAAATCGTTGATTGAATTATTATTTATTTAATGTAAAAACAAAAAAATCCAATAAATTTTTATACATTAATGCATACTTTAATGGACTTTTTTCCTCTATGGGGAGGAGCTGGAGGCGGGGCTACACTGCTGCTTCTCACTCTCATTAAACTGAACAATTATGATGTAGTAAGTGGCAATGTTGCCAATCAAACCACAAATAACACCCTTGTTTGCGTCGAAATATCCAGTGGCACTAAATTCCCTCTGGAAATGTTTCGCGTAGTTGGCAAGCTTGTACAAATCTTCAGCTTCTTTAATGTCGTATTTTTCTTGGATTTTGAAGCAGAGATCGACAAACTTGTTGGACTCTTGAGTTGCTGAGTGGTGTGAAAGCACAATCGTCACAAATTGGATCTAGAAAAAATTCCAGAAAAGTCTTATTTTGACGTTGGTACTTACCAAACAAACAACTGCAAGTAAGAATCCGCAGAGTTTTATATGTATATCGGGATTATCCGCAAACATCGTAAACGTAGAGTTGATATAACTGACCAATTGAAGACCACTGTGAAACATCAACATGATAATTTGATAACCAAAAATTCCGTTGTAAATTTCAACAGTTTCGTTCAAGATTCTGTGGAGATGAACCAATTGTTTTACTTCACGTACAACTGTATGAAGTTTTTGGTTTTGGGAGATCTTAAGAATTTTTTCGTTCAAAGTTTCGAATCTTATCTTCAGGGCTTTTATTATAGAAGTTATGAAAAGACTGATCATACAGTTGAATAATAGATCGAACATTGGTCCTAAAAGGGCACCTTGAATCATTGGTACTTTAGTTGTATTTGCCCATGTCGAGCACATGTAAAAAAGAAGTAAAGCGAAGACTATAAGTTTTACCAAGGTAATTAAATAAAAGTTGTTGAACCAAGAAGCTTCTTTTCGTCCTCTGTGTTGCAATTTAAAATCAACATATCTGAGATTGCTAAAAAGAGGACTCCATTTTTTGCAATTGAAGCTGTTGTTGATGACAGTAAAAGAAAAAATTAAAAAGTAGTTTACCGCCGACAAAGCGTAAAGAAGTCTTTGGGAAACAACTAGATGACGAAAAATTGATTTTAAATGTTGCTGTTTCAGACATAAGAAGTGCCAAACTATTTTAAAACACATCAGAAGGACTCCGTAAATCTTGCACCAGATGGAATTCTTTATGGAATTGTCGTCGAA
Source organism: Gnatocerus cornutus (assembly GCA_029298725.1). Taxonomy (NCBI): domain Eukaryota; kingdom Metazoa; phylum Arthropoda; class Insecta; order Coleoptera; family Tenebrionidae; genus Gnatocerus; species Gnatocerus cornutus. Next base: position 32,967,821 of record CM055509.1, on the reverse strand, counting down.
ATTGTACCAAGGAGTGATCAGAAAAACACTCAAAAGCGTGCAAAATGGGCGTAAAAAGAAAATATCTTTCATTGACAGATTAAACCTCATGTTTGATTCAGCACCAATATGAACTCACTGCGTTTGAAAAATACAACCGTCGGCTGCTTTTTTATAGAATTAGAAATTTCTTGTTTACTAATTGGGGTTGTATACAGAAAGTAGCATTTAACTAATTGAATAATCAAATGAAAATATGGTATTAAGTAATGAAAGTTGCCTAATCACTTAAACCCGCAAAAACGGAATATTATGGTACGAGAGAAAAAAAACTGATCACTTCCATAAAGAAGAATTTATGACACGACACGCAGGCGAATCAACACTAAAACAATTGTAATTAAATAAAATATTTTATTGGTAGGAAACAATATTGCTAATAACATTAATAAGAGTTAGATTAGACAGTATCGCAGCTTTATCTCAGCGTATTATATATAGCCTCATCCGAATCCGATTGCGTCACACTCTCCCCGTTCGACCCCAACTTGACGTAACAATATTCTGTTTTAGTCCTCTTACAATCGCACAGTTTCTTATTATCACAACCCGTGCACGTCGCACTTTCGCAAATCTCCGCGTAGATGTTCTCATCTTGCGTTTTCCCGCTTTTCGCCACATCATCCGCCACGTGACTGTAAGGAATATCTTCCACGTTCACGTCGCTTTTCACCTGGTGCACCTGCACGACGACCGACTTTATCTTCGCTTCTGTCTTCGGTTTCGCTTTTTGTACTTTGGTTTTGACGTGAAACTCGTTGCAGAGTCTTTCAGTGATATAGGAATGGTCGTGGTCTTGTTTGGGCAGTGTGGGGATGAGGTCCGGCTTGGTCACCGGTTTCAGCTGTTCTTCGTCTAGGATGCACATCTGGAAGTCGTAACTTCGCAAGGAGCCGCGCTCGTGCTTCTGCGTCTCGGTGATAGAGTACAATTGCGTGTCTAAACTCTGGCATTTGAGCAACGCGGGGTTACTGTTCACTTGCGTCTCCTCCAGGTCAATCCTCTTCGTGGAAAACATGAAACTCGCTGACTTCTTCACGGGGTTGTAACTTTTCCTTCCGAACTTTTCTTCGATGAGCTTCGACATGTCTTTGTACCGTTCTATGCTCCGGCCCTTTTCCGTCACTTCCAAAGGCTCGGTGAACTGTGGACTCTCTTCGTTCTTGTGTAAGATCTTAAAATGTTCGTACCATTTCTTGGGCTTGGGGAACTTCTCCATGGCTTCTTTCGTGATGATTTGCTTCTCGGGCTCAGGGCAGCCACACTCGCAGTCCGTGCAGGGTCTTCGACATTCGAGGCAGTGCTGGTGTTTTAGATCGGGGGCTATTCGGACTTCGCGGTACCAACTTTCCACGTTTTTGTGGCAGAAGGCTAGAGCGGCTTGGAGGCGTTGCGACTTGAACAGGCGGTTCTCGGAGTCGAAGCCGAGGGTGCTCTTGGAGAGTTTCACGTTGGAGTTGAGGTTTATGCAGCTGATTTGATGGTGGAGAATGTCTTGGTTCGGGGGCGGCAGGGTGCACGTTACCATGAGGGGCTCTTGGAACTTGTTCTCCAAAATGAACGTGTCTGCAATAAAAATTAAGTCAATATTTTTCGCTTTCTTCATTTTTAACACTTTAACTGTTGTAAACGTATAATATGTACGTTTTGCCATTTTTCCCAGAAAATGCAAATAAGAATTTGAAATTTTGGGGACAAAAGTAAGCGGATCAGACAAATCGAATAAATACAGTATGTCCCCGGATTGAGTTCACAAGAGGGAAAAAAAGTTTATTTTCCATTTTACAAAAAAATGACAAAGGAATAACATTTTTTGCTTATTTCAAAACAGATAAATCTGCAATTAAAATTTCAAAATTATTAGTTTGTACTCCTAAAATTATTTTTTTCATTATTTTTATTTATTAAATTTTGTAATCGTATTTAAATAATAGCAAAATGTGGATTCACAATATCAAATAGTGCGTTAAAAATTAAAGAAAAATTTACCCAATAATGTGTAAGTATTAAAAAATTGGAAAAAAAATGCAATTGCATCCTTAACAATAATTGAGAAAATTCGAAACAGTCTTAAAGAATTACGAATTAGAATTGAACTATGTGCTAAAACAGGTAATGGGTCAATTAAAAAGTGGAAATTGGTTTGAGTTAAGGAACAAATTTTATTCCTTTGGCATTTTTTGCAAAATTAAAAATAAAAAAGTTCTTTGTTTTTTTTTTGTTTTTTTTTTCGATTTTAAAAACACAGCTTGATAATATTAAAGTTTTAATTAAAGATTTATTTATTTTATATTAAGAAAAAAATATTATTCCTTTTTCATTTTTTTGTAAAATGAAAAATAACGTTTTTTTTCCTCTTGTGAACTCAATCCGGGGACATACTGTAGATTCACTTTATTGTTATGCCGGAAGTGGTAGTCAACTTGCTTTTTTTATATAGAACACCCCTATATTTTATTGCATTTTTTAGTTCTGTATGGAAATTGAAGATCACTTTCTATATACCGTGCTATACCTAAATTTTATCATTTTTGAAATATTTCGATTAAAAAAAAAAAATATTTCCACAAACATTTTTAAGAATTTTTTATTTCTATTAAAACACCAAATTTGTTTGTAAAACATCCTCATAAAATTAAATCGTCACCATTCCAAAGCATGCTTAAAAAATTGGAAACAAAAGAGTAAAAACACTTCTTTTTTCCGTATTTTTAGTTGGAAATAGGTGTCCAATTTTTTTATATGTTTGTATTGTGCTTATTTTGAAATAGATTATAGGGTACATATCTCGGAAAGAAAATTTCACTTTGTTGTGCAATTTTTTTACAAAAATAAAGATATCTCTGAAATGGTTCAATTTAAGTATAGCACATTATTAAAAAATGCAGTAAAATATGGAATGTTCTATTTTAAATAAGCAAGTTGACTACTACTTCCGGAATAACCGGAAGTTTCACGAATATGTGAATATTGTCATTCGATTTGTCGTATTCGCTTATTTTTGTTCCCAAAATTTCAAATTCTCATCTTTTGTTTTGTATGAGAAAAATGTCAAAACGTATATACAGGTGTCCCGGAACTCGTAATCAAGTTAAGACGAAAAAACGGTAACCAATCCCGAAGCTGAACAGAATTTGAAAATCGGTAACTATCGACACATACTATCTTCCATTGGTCAGATAAACATTACACTTTCGTTGCCTAGAAACAGAATAGAATAAGCTTTTGGATTGATTGTTAATTTGTTATCCTTTCTCGTATACTATTAAGCTTAATCAATTTTTGTTTTAAAATTAACCATTTGTATTGCTGTGGGCACCCTTCCTTGCTCTACGGATCATGAGTTCTGGGACACCTGTATACGTTTATATCAGTTAAAGGGTTAATACGTCTTGTCGTTCTTTGCGGTCTGCGGAATTTATGCATGAGTTGACAGGGGCTAATTGCCCCCGGCGGTAAATCCCGCATGCACAGCCGCCATCGAAAAAGCTCTCGGATGCTTCAGCTTTCATAATTTCATTTTTATTTGTATGTTATTGCGTCCGTCCTGTCATAAATAATCTCCCGTGTGTGTAAGCCTTAAAACCTGTCAATTATTTCTCGGAAAACGTCTCGGTCATTCCATTGTGTATATTTTTCCGCGGACATCGTCTAAATCAACTGTTCCATTCGTAGCTTGTAAGAAATAAATTGAAATGCAATTTCGCTCGTCTTTTTCACTCCACGTTTCTTCAACATCATTATTACAACATCAATCTGACTGCGACAAAAAACTAAACGGAACATCCTTCTAACAGAGTCCATTAACTTTTGCAGGACGGTACATAAAGAAGAAAGAGAGAGGAATAAAAAGCGCGACGAGGATCACCGCTATTCCGCTAAATTATCCGAATATGGGTGAATCGCCGAAAATAGATGCGCAGACGATGAATAAGTAATTTTACACGAAATTCCAATGTTTTTCACAGAAATGTTGCATTAAATCTCGGCGTTCCAAGCAAATGTTTCGAATTTTTCAAAGCGGAAGAATCAACAGAGACTAAGAATTATTATTTATGGCCCACGAAATCATCTTACGTAATAGTCGCACTTTAATTCAAGAATTATGCTTTGGACGCGTCGTAAATTTTGGCCTCGGATAATACATGGAAATGTAATTCGAAATTCTTGTACGTGATAAGGCTACGACGCGGACTTTTCTGATAACGCGCCGGTGATCATTTATGGTCATTAAACCTAATAAGAGTGAGAGTTTTCTGATTGAAATGGTATAAATAAAATTTAATGATTTGATAGGCTCGTTAACGGCGTTGCGTAATGGAATGACGAAATTTTACATAAATCTAGGAAGCGTAGCTAAAAAGACGAGTCCTGTCATTTTCTAGATTCCCAGGCGACAGGCAATCAACTGAGCTGATTTTCATTTATTTCTCGCGATTTTTTATGCCAAAACGCAGGCAGGATAATCATGACATAAACGATAAGCTTAAGAAATGATCAATTTAATTGACCTGCAGACTTGTCCTTCCGGTTATGCGTGCTGACTGTCAATTTGTCTCATATCGATTTATAGAATTGACAGCACGATTAATTCACCTGTCATTTTCTATACGAGTCCACAGATCGTTCACGGTTAATCCAAATAATAAAATCGCGAAAAAAAATTGTCCATCAATTTTAACAATTGTGAGTGATAAAACTCATTTCTACAAATTCAAAAACAGCTTCATGTAAAAAAAAACTACGTTTTGTTTTAAAATAATCTTATTTTTTTTTTAAAGTAAGCTAAAAACAGTTTTTTTAATTGTAGAATGACAAAGAACAAAATCAATAACAATCAAATAACAAGCAGCAGGCAGAAACAATATTTTTATTGGCTCCCAACATTAAACATAACACAAATAAACACAACTGAACTAATTTTTGTCCAGTTTTCGCAAACTTTCGTAAATTTTTTCTGCATATTATTAAAAACTGTGCCTAACAATAAGAGAAGTGAACATTTTTAGCTATTGTTACATGATAAAATAATGTTTGTTTTACGCCAGAGTCATTCCATTTGTTCATTAAACTTGTAGATTTGTTTTGTATACAGGTGTTTTTTAGAGGAATGTACAAAAAAAGTATGGTAATTCCTTGTCACAAATTGAGCCTATTAAGAGAAAAATGTTCTTTTTCTATTTCGCGTTCATAATGAAGATATTTCGATACGCGTTTGAGCGTATTTCGGTACCGTAATGGACCAATCCCGTGCCAATATTTCTTAGGTTTGCAGCAGACAAACCGTCAACTTGCTGTCAACGTTGACAATTTAGATTTTGGTTTTGATAAACCATGGTAAATCGGTCAATACACTATTATTTCTTGTTGTACTTGGCTTAATAATTCATCGGAGAAAAACTTTTTGGATGCAAGAGAACCATCATGATCATGATCAACATCTTCGCTCTCTTGGCTCTCTTGCGCTCCGGTAACCTCAAAATGTCACACCTGTCAAACTGATTGAAATTGGATTTGGCTACTTCGAATTTTTTTCTACCCTAAAATTCCCTAGATTTCGAAATCAAGTTTTTTCGTTTAAAATAAGACGAAATAGAAAAAATAGCGTATGATACTTGTTCATAATGCATTTTGCCGCACTTACTACTTTATGACACACCTCGCTGCGTTCGTCGTGTTTTAAAAACGTGTGCGCGGCAAAATGTTCATTATGAAACGCGTTTCATAATATACTATTTTGTTTTCGAGATAAAATTACTCAAAAATTTCAATGAATTTGCTTGTGGGCCACTGGTTTAAAAGTGAAATAATAATAAATTGAGATTCTGGTTGCTTTGGAAACAAGTCATTCCAGATGCGTTTTTTGCCAGTGGTGTGAAAAGTACGTGGATTAGGGTTAATTTTACCTTGCCTGTTTTTGATTTAAAAATTGCTGTTTTATACTTCATACTCCTTCTGGAATAGCGCCAGAACTATTTGTACATTTCAAAAACACCCTGAATATTTAAATATATGTATTATTAAAAAATCCTTCTCCTCCATTAATCCCAATTTTAAAACGACAAAATTGTTTTTAAGCGGCTTAAACTGAAAGTGGAATTTTTAGACCTCAAAAGTGGCCTAAAAGTAGGTCTTTTCTGGCCGCAAACAATTTTGGCCGATCTATGGTGGTGCCATCTATCCATAGTTTTACATATAACATTAAGATACCGATATTACACCCAATTTTATAATTATTTGGATAAATCAAATCGATAAACTGCTGTAAAGTGCAACAAAGACGTGTTGAATTATTGAAAATGAACATGTCTAGCAATGCTGCTGCAACAACATCAAAAAGCACATCAAACCAATTCATAGAAATTGTGAAGCTACACATGCCAAAAGGGCAAATGTAAATAAAGAAAATATAAACTTTTCTGAAGAATTCATAAATATTTACATTTATTCAGTTGTTAAAAATGATTAAATCAATAAATCATAAATTAAAATTATTTAACTTGTAAGTTTAATGATGTCGCCTAAAAAATCTTGTGTGTATCACGGTCAAAAAGTGCCATTTTGCCCTCGCCTTCTTTCTGGCCTCGGCCATTAAAAAAAGGCTCGGCCAAAAATGAAACACATTTTGGCCTTGGTACACAAATAACTATTATTTAAATTTTGTTCTTTGCATATAAATTTTATAAGGGCCGGTAAATTAGTGCAATAGACAAGATATACCAAATCATAGAAACAAAACGTATTTTTTTTTTGCACTTCATGTCATTGTTTTACACATTTACTCACCCAACTTTTCCGCATATTAGAATTATGGACAATTTTTTTCTCATTTTTGAAAGTGGACTAACCGTGCATTTGCTTATCATCTCGGTGAAATTTCTTACCCGTGAAATCTTTGGGTAGTCCTTGAGGCAGAGGTCCCGTGATGAGCTTCACCTTGATCGGGAGAGCCACTCGCCTCAGCAAATGCGTAATTCTATAAAGACAGTCTTTATCGAGCGCCAGTGGTCCGGTTTTGTCCAGCATCCCCGGAAAACAAAGGCGCGCCTTCATCGAACTGTGAATTTCGTAGAATTCCCCTTTAGCAGTAAGAGGGACATACAATTCCTGCAACTCACTTTTACAAACCTCGCCTAAACCTCCCCACACACTCACCTGATTGTTTTGGCTAACGAGTTGAGCGTAACGATTGGCGAGATCCTTGTCCCTCGCCGTCCGCGATATCCTGGAGGACCTTGTAGAGTGTTTTCCACCATCAGGACGCTCCTTGTGCTGGAACACCGCCCTCAACTGAAAGAGCTGTCCAGCGCGGATCTGCGTCTTCAGATATTGCACTTTGCCGCTTCCATCTGTAAGAAACGACGAATTTCCGCTCGATCGATTCTTACGCGACACAGACTTTCATATTTCATAATTGAGGAGGAAAAGAGTTAGCTACCTGTTAGATCGGCCGTTTGGGAGGCGTACGCCGTCAAAGGTTGCATACTGACGAAGGAGCAAACTTGCTCGCGGACCAGTTGCAAAATTGATGTGTGGACCACGGCGCTCTTTTCACCTTTTTCGTTCGTTAAAGAGAACCAGCCTGCAACAAAAGAAAGGATTCTATAGTCTAACTGTACATCTTTGATTTTGGAACCATTAATGTCAATTAATGTTCCTCGGTTTGCTGGGTTTGTATAACGCTAGCCGCTTCATTAAATTTTAGTTACAATGCTTGTCATATTCTAATCGTGGGTTTTGGGCTTTTGTTTAGACTTTTTTGACTGCGGGATTAAAGAGGAGGCGTTTAGTGTCAGGAGCGGATTATGTAATTATTGATTGAACGACTAAAATGACGAGACGTGAAAGCAGAAGTCACGATGATTTTCGTAAAAAAGATCTTCGTTGTACTACTTATAGCGCAAGGAAGCATTTTCATTCATTCAGAGATGAAAAAACGGGAGAAATCGTCTTTGCGGCTGCACAACTCTCCATTTGTTAAAAGTCGCACCGGAAAATTAAATTCCTGCTTTTGTTTTCAGACGCGGTAACCCACTCGTGACACTGCCAAGTTCAACACTAACAAAATATAACGAGATAAGTAAGTACTTGATTGTAATTAAGTTGCCAATTTTGCAAACGCCACGAGCTAGCAGGAAATCTCTCTGAATTCTAAGAACCTCATAGAACCAACTGAACAGCAGGAATTCAGTTTTCCCAAGTTTTACAAGCAATTACAAGAGACGTAAGGGAAAAGCACCGAATATTGGATACTGTAAAAAAAATATATTAAAAATACTTGCTTCTAAATTGAATCAATTAAATTATTATTTATATTGAGTTTGAAATGTTTACTTTATGATCTATACGTTTAAATAACAAAAAATACACAATTTTTATTTTATCGGCAAATATGTATTTTGTCATAAATTTGATTCTTTACTTTGTTCTATGTTTGAGATCAATTACAAATGGTAGTTGAAAAATCTAAACCCACTCAAATTTTATATTAAATAAATATATTTAACCCGCACAAACAAAATAAAAAAGACTTTCCATCCAATATTTGGTGCTTTTCCCCTAATATCAGGAATAGCGCTTGCATTGCAGGAATTGTCTTCCCGTTCGAATTTTGACCTAACGGCGCCCGTTGCGTAACCTCCGACATCCGCAAACGCACCAAAACGCTTCCCATATAAAAACGTCGTGTGAATAGGGCATTCGAAGAAAAAAAAATTATGACACTGCGTTGCGAATTTTCCCACCGAAAACAATCGTTTCCGATTCTCTCATGATTGCATATTGCCTTCATGAAAATTCAATGCAGTGATAATTTCACATTTCTTGGTGTGCTATGAAAATCAGGTCGTTTGTTTACGTAAGCCTGTTGTCATCGACATGTTTTTTTACTTTACCGACAAAAGAAAATTCACATAGACTTGTGAAATTGTATTAACAAAATTGTTGGGCAAGGTATTAGGTACTAATGTAAGGTTTGTGCATTAAAATGTTGTTTTTTTAATTACCTAGTTCCCATGCATTTGCTTGGGTTTGAAAGAGTGAGAACAATGCAAGAACGTGGGGATTTTCGGAGCGTCATTAGCAGGAAAGCAGTCCTGACAATGGTGGCTTTAATGAAATTTTAATAACTTTTTGAAGTGCACATATGGTCAGCTGACAGGCAGCAGGAATTTTGTTTTGTTTGATTTCGTATTCCTTTTTCCCCCCCGAGGTCGCAAACTGTGTCAATTTACATCGTCACATCTGGAGCAACGCGATCTTTCCATAATCCACAATAGCCCATCAATTCCTAATCCCCAGCAGGAATTCTCAATACATGCAATTACACCAATGACCAAGCCTCCTCCGATTTCAAAATGCACTTAACGAACTGTGACGTTTTGATGATTGACTATTAAGTCAATGTCCAGGATTTGATCGATTTTTCTGCTGACACTGTATAAATCATACGATACGTGGGCCGTAGTCGCCCCATTTACTGCCTTGCGTAACGATCGATTAACGACCGCATATCTCCCGAAGATTTTTAAATCCTTCAATGATAAGAGTCAACCATGCGGGTACAAAAAGCGAAAAAATATAATTAATGAGTCGTTTTGTTTTAGTCGATGATTATTACGTAAATAACTTTCGCCGGCGAAAGAGACAAAGTTCGAGATGAGAAATAATTTATGGTTTTTGGTGCGGATTTCGGTTTTTTTCGCACGAGTCAAAAGTCAAATTAACGGGAAACGAGATTTACATAAAAATACCGTAAAATCGGTTTTTCAGAATCGATAGATATATTCGCGAAGATAACGAGAAGACAGAAATTAATACGAGAAAGCGTGAATCTAGCAGGAACTGCCGGAATATAATCGGTTAATTTCCACGGTTTTTCTTTAATTTTTACGTATTTTGCAAGAATTTAACAACTAACAACGTTCACGTACGGAATTCCTGCTGGGCGAGCAACGTGTTAAGAAAGGATGACTCTTATTTACGAAATCTCACAGTTATTCGTGATCCTTTCAGCTCAAATTTGTTATTTTGTATCGCAAATCTCATTTTTTTCTTTATTGTGCTCTAATGATTATAATTTCGAGTTGAACAGCCGCAGGATAGAGTTCGTCTAAGGTCAAATTAATTCTCAATCAAAAGTGTATTATTACGGTTATTATGTACAAAATTACAATTTTTGGAAGTTCAAACTGAAATTAAAGGTACCAAAATTTTTACAAAAGAATCAAGGCTGCTGTGATTTATGATTGTCAACAATCCATTGTTCCCAAGCACGCAATGCTCATGGTCACTAAAATTATGTCACTACTCACCTGAATATCCCTCGGGAAAATGCAGCACGCTCCCATCAGTCTTCTCCTTCCCCTTCTTCCCGAGCACCGCCCTCGCTTCAATTTTCGTAAAACTGTCAAAGCATCGATACAGCAGTAACGGTTCGCCGCCACTGACTCTCACAACTCTCGGCAAGGAGTACCTCTCCAGAAAGTCCCGCGCTTCATACTCTTGTCCCGAATCCGACCCGCAACTCCCACGACTTTTGGTGGAATCTGGAGTATCGTCCTTAACCTCGATCCTCACGTCGTCGAAATTATGCGAAGAGTCGTGGGAGTGGTACCTTCGGAGGATCGCAGGGTTTTTCTTTTCCTTTCGTTTTTGTTCCTGGAAGATGAAATGGGAGGCGTCGAAACTTGTAAGGGCGTCGGAGTGACGGAAGAGAGGGTTGTAAGAAGTTTTGGGAGAAAGAGGGTTGCGCATTCGGAGGGAGGGCATCGAGGAGTTCCGACTACAACTCGAACTGCTGCGGGAGGAGACGGTGTTGGCGAACATTGTGGCGGCGGCGGTGGCGGCTACTCTCTACATCGTCTGGAAATAAAAAGTACGTTAGCAGGAATTTTGCAGGGCGTTGCTATCTAGATCTCAAAAAATGTTAACAGCGGGTAAACGGCGCGTTAATATCTCCAGCGCTTCGCTTTTCTTTGGATTTTTTCCACCTGCCATTTCTTTGTTTACATTACCATAGGTGAGCAATAGCAGGTGTTCATTGGTGGTAATAGGCATTGAGTAAAACCAGTATTGGGCATTTTTTACTTTTCTAATGCTTGAGGTATTGGCGGTAAAAATCCTTGAAACGAGCGCACGATAATGAGTTTGTATGTGTATGAGCTTGTGTGTTCGTTTTATAATGTTGGTAATATGAAAAAAGATGATTAAAAAACAACCCAAACACGTAGAATGCGGCGGTTCTTATTTTATATAACTGATTATGAATCATAATGCCAAAAGTCATAACGACAAATCGCACCATATTTGTGCAAGAGGGCTACAATTGAATGTGACTGCTTATAATCGAATTATGCAACGCTTTATTTACGGCTTCATAAAATTTTATTGGTAAACGACAATAAAACCAAAGGAAAACCGTGAACAAATACGGTAAAAAATTTCTTGTGAAATTAAAGAAGAAAAATCTATAATTCAAACTGTCGGAGACAATTAATTATACCCACCAAACTTGCTCATGCAGTTCCTGCTTCGGCAGGAACTAACGATATTGGTCATAGTTTAAACATTTGTAAAAAACGGCCACGTTGGGGGTCTCACAGCAGGAATTTCGCAGGCAACCCTGAGCTGGAATTTGGAGCAGCGGGATCGTTATGATTTTAGCATCGTTATCAAAAAAAGTTGACTGTGCACTGTGCGCACGTCGTGCCTTTATCTCTCATCGAAATCTTTGCTCGCAAGGCCAGCCGCCTCGATTATCGCCGACAACATCCCCTGAGAATTTCCCATCAGATTTCTTAATTTTTTTTAAATTCCCTTGTTCTACTTGCATCTAATTCCAGTACGTAAATAAGAAAAAAAACTGAAAACAAGGTTGCGGCGTCGTTTCAGCAGCCAATAATAAATATGACAAATGTTCGCTAGTTACGAAACTGGTTTCGTGTTGTATTGTTATTGTAAATTTTACAAATTGTTAAAAAATAATAATAAACACCGTACGTGAAGTAATTCAAGGCTGATGGTTTCACACACTATTGACTTAGGTACGAAAAACGACGTTTTTCAGTGTTCGGTTTTTATCTGTGGTATTTTCCCAAAAGAACATTGTGAGGCCTTGATGTGATTCATGATAGTGCAAACCCACATGGTAAAGTAACCTTGCGGATCTAAATGTGGGTAAATAGTATCCTCGAGAAGATCTAGACAATGGAAAATATTAGGAGCTGTCGAGAAGCAGCCTCCGCAAAACGTTTCCTGGTCGAAGGAAATTAATGTTTTTGAGAACGAGACAAATCACTTACAAGACTAAAGTCATGAATAAAAAAAATATTAATTACAATAGTAGTTCAGCACAGCTTTGAGCATTTCGCTGCAGAAATTGAAATAGGCCGTCCAAAAGAATCCTGCCGAGTCATTCATTACGTTGTTCATTTCCTGCCACACTGCAAGGGATTTGATATTTAACGTCTTGCAAGTAATGTGGCTGCAGACATTTCGAACTACTCCGATCTTGTTCCAAATTATCTTAATTCCGCGACTCAGCGACTCCGTTTTCCTGCAAATGCGAGCTTGAGTAAACACGGATCGTTTACACTAATTTCACATTGAATTAACAGGAATAATTTTCCACTGAACCAGGAATTTTGTTCAGTTGTAACTACAGTATTGTGTGTTATCGCTGGTACTTGTTCATTTTTGCCCTTTATGACCGACACGACAGTCAAGTTGTTGGTACTTGTCTAGCGCCTTTTATACCAACGATGGTAACGTGGGTGGACTCGCCCAGCATATGGCAATCCGGAAACGATTCAATGATACTCTTATTAATTCATAGCGCGCGATGTTTTCTGCGCGTTTTTGATGGTTTAATCGCCCATGCTATTGTTCTGTCAATGATAAAATATGAGCTAATCTTGCATAACGATTGAAAGAAGCGCACTTTCTCTTCGACCATCAAAATATTGATCGGAAATGTGATTTTTTGATGGATCGATTGGAGCGTGAGCAGGAATTTGGTCGAAAATTCTAGCGGCGCGCATGTTGGAGGAAGCTGCTGAATGTTAATGAGAGCCCTCCTGCTGTCCTGCTTTTTACTCTTGCAAGCTTCGAGACAAAGAGCTTTACCGTGTTTTAAGAAAATCTTCTAACGCGTTGACCCGCAACATGTAGAACGCCGAACGGCCTCTACCATCAAGCCACATGTCCTCCGATGATTGAAAGAACCTCACCCATGCATAAGCCCATATTACCATAACAGCACGCAATTACACCAGCGTTCAATAATTCAAAGTGCAGTTAGACGCAACCATAATGTCGACTTTTGTGGACACAGTTCCATCTGGTTAGTACACCGAAGAATAATTAACGATGAGTTTCTGCGCCGTGTCGCAAATGAATCGACAGGAAAACGCCATTATCAAAGTGTGTTACTGTGGCAATCAACAGTAGGTACTCATCAGCATTCAGTTCCGAGTTTTCTTTTCGGGAAATTGCGTCGCTGAAATGTCTTCGTCGTTAGCGAAGAGTAATGAAGCAAACAAGTCGTGGACGAGGGTTTTTTCTGCAGGAATTCAGCGAGCGTGAAATTTTCATGATGAAATCGTTGAGTGGAGATTTCAACGAGCAGTTAAATTTGACATAAGCCACGCAGCGCAGCCACGTTGCCGAGATTTTGGAACATAACAATCAGAGAAAATTGGCCAATTCCTGCTGTCTAACGGGACTCTCACATCAAATAAACATCTCTACTAGGAAAATTCGTATTGTCGGTGGCGGTACATCGTAAAAATTAACGGCTTCTTAGCACGTGCAAAATCAATACCTCTTCGAATTATTTCATTTAAATTTAAATTTCTGTTGCTTTTTTCTGGTCGGCATCTTGTCAGTTTAATAGATGCGATTCCTGCTACCCCGTTATTATAGCGGGTTTATTCCTCCCCATAAAGCTGTCAAAATTCGGCGGTTGGCCCTTGCAAACGGTTATTAGGACGATGTGTGGGTTGGATCAATTATGCATTCAATTTTAGAGTAGCAATTATGGCGATTGTCCGCTATCAAAACAAAGGTTCACGTAGAGCAAATTGTGTTTTCTAACAGTAGTTGGTGAGGAACTGTCCAAAAGAGGTGGTGGCAGATGCAATTAATTTTGTATTAGGGCTATCAGGAACTTGATTCAGTTTGACAACGACCGTTATTAAATTAGCAGGAATTCGCGCGAACAAAAATGATAATAATTTTTAGTCCAAAATTGATGGGAGGTTGTTCTGACAATTGCCGTAATCGTAACCATAACCATATGACAGGATTCGCACTGTATTTACCAGGCCGTATTCCTGCGGCTGACATTTTCACGAAAATTTTGAAAAAAGCAAAATTTGGACTTTTAAAGTTTTCGCTCTATCAAAGTCCCAGATAACCTCCAGATCGATAAAAGAGATCAGACATCCGCGCCCACGCGAACCAGAATCACGCGTTCGAAGTCATTGCCATCGTGACCTTGGCTTAACCCCGCTGCCCTCATGCCCAACGCGGCCTTTGTCTTGTGCGGATTTTTTTCCAAAAGTTTTCACCGAATTTGCGGGTGCCGTTAAGCGTCCAATTAACGTTTAACGGTGAAGACTAAAGACATTAATTGGTCTCCGTGATTTGTCTATGTTGATTAACGCAGGAAGGGTCAATAACATGTTAGAGAAAAGTGAAACCGGCAGGAATTGGACGACTCCTTGACCGAATTATTTTTTCCGGGGAAAAAATCCGGGATTTGCGATCTTTTTTTTTCTTGGGTGGTAATTGGGTAAAGACCGCCCATTGTAAACCGTGATCTCTGCTCCGTGATCAACGCAGGATTTATCGTATTGGTACATAATTGATTTCGACTCACCACCCATCAATTAAGTCGTAAGATTTAATCGGCGGTCACTTTTCACTCTTGGACGTTTTTTCGATGTCTGCGAGAGTCGCTGAACCGGTCGCTGGCGGTGGCCAGGTGTTACTAAACACTGGATTAGAATAAGAGTGACGCTGATGGGACAGTTGGAGAGATTTTCGCCGTGAGAAACGCACATTTTTGCCAGAGAATCGATGACTAATTAGGCGAAGGCGAGGCCGGAAAAAGGCCGAAACGAGGAAAGCCCATCTTAAACGAACGATTCGCAGGAATTGCTGTGGATCTGTGCAAAACTGAATATTTTAACAACTATAGAGTAACGTTTTTCTGCATATGTCACGCAGCAGGAATTCCACTAATAACACCCATCAGATCTGCTGAATTAGCAGGAATTCCAATTACGAGAAAATACAAAGTTTGGTATCATATTTCAAATTGCGGGAGTTAAACCCAGCAGGAATTTAATAACTCGACGTGGACGTGTCCCAAACTTGTGTTCTGATTTTTTGCATTAACGGTATTTGAAGAAAAGCCGATTCATTCTGCAGCAGGAAAAATTCCGTACCAACGCAAATCCCACACTCGTAAAACTGTCTCAAATATGATAAATTCAAATGAAGCATTGATATGCAAACCAGAGGTCAACGACAAAAAGATTGTCCCGCGCTTCACACAGAAAACGTTGAGGTAGCGAACGACCGAAAAATCCACTACTTCCCGTCCAAACGCCCCGTTCGAATAAATCTTCGTTGATTATGGTAATTTACTGTCGTATACTGTTACAGTCACATCCTGATTTTTTCCCGAAATTCTCGCCGATTTTCCCATAGAACGATATTGGTTCTCATCGATCGTAAAATCGAGTTTTTTGGACAACAGGTCCTCCGGTTACTGTTATGGTGTTTGCCTGCGACAAACATTTACCAATCATCATTGCAGAAGTACCGTAATAATAATCGGCGCGTAGATATACCGGATATCTTTAATTGGGGAGTATTAATTAGACCTTGAGGATGCAAAGTCATGGATTAAATTGGTTGCGTCATTAGCCGGCTTGGGACGATTAATCGGATGAGAAAAAGGTTACGAAGATGGAAGATTAGCAGATGCTGCAGCTGAAGCAAATTCCTGCAAAGGGAGATTTTCGAGCGCCCAAGAATTGGTAGAAATTTCTAATGGTCAAGTTTCTGGGTTACATTTTTTCTGGAAACGGGGAGAAATTCGTCTTTTCACTTCTTCCTGCTGCACCAGATGTCATCAATGAAAAACGACGCAACTTTTCAACCTCTTTCCCTACTTAGTTTTTCTCAGTGCGGTTTCACTTTGTGTCGTAACGCCCAATCGTAATGAGTATTTCGTCCTTAATTAGAATAAAGTGAAAATTGGGAACCCATTGTCGTCGCGATTACCGCATTGACCCCGATCCCATATTCAGCATAAAAATCTTCCTAACTGTATTAGTCCTTCCGCTTCTAACCGATATGCATTTCGCGTTTCTACACGCTTAATGCCGTAATAAAAGCTAACTGTGGCCATATTTAGTGTAAAATGCTCAGTTTCCATCATAATCGGGCAAAAAGATGGCACAACAAACTGTTACCACAGTTTAGAGAAAATGGCCAAGGCGAATCGATCCACTAAAACGGCTTTTTCGCGGTTTTACTTTCGTTTCTGTGCCACGAAATATTTCGACTGTGAAAAAATGATAATGCACACGAGTGAAAATAATTCAAATTCATTAATTAGTCGGCTTTTCTCACAATAATTCATAAACGTGCCGAAAATACAACGAATTTCTCCACAAAGAAAGTTAATTAAAATGAAAACGACATCGCTTTATTGTTTAAGCGGTTCAAAATGAATTATATCAACAATTATAAAGCATTTAGTGAAGAATTTAAAGATTGAGTCTTTGTTGTTAGTGTTAAATTCTTTGTTTGTTTATGTAGTTTGGTGCTAATGAGTTGTGACTGCACTCCTAAAAAACTCTATTCACACTTTTCATCTTCTTTCCACATTCCTCGCTTTTTGCCCAAGCGATGCTATCACTAGTTCCTCTTCCTTTTTGAAACCAACAACAGATTTTTATCTTGGAGTGCTTGTAATATTTTTTGCAACATTGTTGTGGTAATTAAGGTTGCTCATAATCTTCGATTTTATCTTTGTCGCTGTTTTAATGTCCAACATCCGCACAAAACAATTCCTGCTGGAGCAATTTCGGTTTTACATTTCAGCAGGAATTTTTGTGGGTTTGTTGGCATCTTAATAACCCACGCTCTTTTGTTTTCACTTTTATATTAAAACGATTATGTTAAAATATCGTTTTGTCGACCTTGTGAGTCATCGATCGGAAAATCCACGAAAATGTAAAATTCCACGAGCAGGAATTTTGACCGAAACCCTCGCTTTCATCACAGCTGAAGAATTCGAAAGTAATCTCTCAATTGATGGTGTCGTGTGAGCACTAAAATGCAGCGTCCACCTTGACACCAAAACGTATCTGACAATGCAGCAGGAACGAAAAAAGCGTCGGCGTCCTGCAGCCGCATTCGCCGTAATAAATAAATGAGGCAAAGACACACGTTCAATCAAACTGCCCGCCTGAGTAATATAGTCTTAACTTAAAAGACCGGCGTAATATGTAAATTGGCCAGTAAATCGCATGCATGTCTCCCGGACTCGGCTCCTAACATTAATATTGCCATTAGGTCGGACCGATATGCGATAAATAAGCAGAGATAAATGGCTGTTTTTGTGCAATTAAGCGAGGATTAGAAAAGTCAACCGACGGACAATTAGGGAAGAGAAAGATGGATTATGGCTGGGAGGGAGGTGAAACGACTCGGCCGCGGCCTCGGGATTTTTTCAAAGAGCTTTTTCGAAATTTATTACAGGCGGCGGTTCTAAGAAACTAAAATTACCTGTGAAATTAAGAGTGCTGTGACTACGTTACGACAAATTACGACGTTGCAAAAGTGCAAGAATCTTACGACTTGGATTTTGCAGGAATTTTAGATTGCGTCAAAATCTTAATCGATTATTTTAGGAAGCATGTTACTTAACTCAGCAGGAATCTTCATTCGATTTGACTCATCAGGAATTCCGAATTGCATTGCAATTACAACTGTATAAAACAATCAAATAACAGAAATAATTCTACTCTAACTCAGCAGGAATTTTACTTAACTGACAAAGAAAAAACAAACAATGAATAATGCAGTCGATCTAGTGTTGACGTGTATTTATCAATGAAAACTGAGAAATTCGAGGGAACTAGGCTAATTCCTGCTTCTACTAACTCACTTCTTCCTCGTTTACGTAAACTTTGTCGCCGAAATCCGACCTCATAACCTTCTCCAGCAGGAATCAACGACCGGAAACAGCGAAACGGAAGTTGAAGGCCTTGCGAACAATGCTTGGAAGACAATTGTTCGTTTTTGGTGGATCTTTGAACCTAACGGTGTAATTGTTTAATTTTGGCTAAGCGTGCGTGATCTATGGTTAAAAGTTTCGCGTCGCAGGAAATCGATTTCTTCGTTTCTAACAGTAAAAATCGGAACCGATTGTGTTTTTTTAAATCGTAGGCGGACGCTTATCTCAGCGCGCTACCGGACAATTAATTTCTGCGTCGACGTATTTTTCCTGCAGCAAGTCTAGCAGGATCCTGCACGGGCATAACTGTAAAACGAGCTATCTTCTCACGGGGCCGTATCAGGTTGATCACTTAATTACCGAAAATGTTGGCAGGAATTGGATTACAATGAGAATGAAATCCTGCTGTATCGCAAAAGAAAAGTCGGGGCTTAAAAAAAAACACCAAGGTAACATTGGCAACAGTAATGACTTGCACAAGCATCGGACCGTTGTTATTTACATAACACTCATTACGAAGATACAGAGTGTTGTAGAAAATTTTTTAAACATTCTTCGTTGTCGGAAGCGTCACAATTTCACTTTTACCTCTCGGCGAGGTTGACCAACTCCACCCACGAGGGTTCTCAGAAAAATCACGTGATGTAACAAAGATAAACCACGTTGCATCATCGAGGAAAAGCAGTAAATTGTGATAAAAATTCGTTTGCAGGAATTGTACGAAGATGAAAATCTTTTCCGGCCTTCTATGGGATAAATATAAGGTCAAAAGTCCCACAGAGCTGTTGATTGTATTGATGGCATTCCTGCGGAGATACTTTATTGGTGCTATAAAATATCCAACGCCCTCTATGTGCGCAATTTCATTTTTTCGATATGAAGAGAAGAGGGACCCCAGAGGTGCCTTGCTTGACTCCACTGCTAATTTCACGGGTTTTAATTTTAATTGGGTCATTACATGTTATTTATCGATGAGGAAAACGTGGATCGAAGCCATATCGATCCTAATGGCGGAAAATTAGTTGGATAATATCACGAAAAAGAGTATTAACATGTTAATTTTTATATGATTTTTATTCTAATTGGTTCATACATATGTACAAGGTGTTTAACCTTGTGCCATTCTTGGTTCGACATCTCTAATTGATACTAAAAATTTAAAGCTTGTATAGAACATTTTCCGCCAGAATTTACATAAATAAACAAGCGGCGGCTAAGACAATTGAATCGTTTTTGGAATATTTATCGTTTTGTTTTGGTGGAATTTTTAGGAACAAAATAATTACAAATAAAAACACGTTCGACAAATTTACTGTGAAATGACGAAAGTGCAAATTTTCAGAAGTCAAAATGAAATTTCTCAATTTCTGCAGTATCGAGATGACGCACAATTCTTGCGAGATAAAAATTCCTGCGGAAACCAATCGGAATGTTGTTAAACACTTGTCGAAGATGGAATTTCCTGTTCTGCGGTAAATTCGTTGGCGCGCAAAACAAAGCGGCGTCGCGTCGTCAGAAATTTCGGCAATTTGATCCTTGATTAAATATCCGACCTTGGTGCATTCGGGCAAGCAATTAAAAGATCGCAGCCGAAAAAGTAAAACTACCAATCCATTTACATAATTCTCATTTCGACACAAATACAAGAACCCACGCAGATCTCGTGGATAAATCCAACAATGGCTCTGGCAAACAAAAAATTAATTATAAACGAATATCATTTCGAAATGATTCCCAGATTTTAATTGAATTTAATTACAAATTACCGCAATGTCTCCAATTAAAGCAGTCAATTTTTCCCGCGTCTCCTCTATCGGTTTCGCAAAAATCGATTAATTTTACGACAAAGTAGGCGTGAACGACAATGCAATAGCGATTTTGACACGTCCTTGAAAAACTACATGTGGAATTATCGATAAGAGTGATCTAGTTGGGAAACTTACAGTTTGTACGTTGCAAAAAAGCACAAAAACACTCAAAAAAGACACTTTCACTGAGCGATCACTGGTGATTTCGATAGGCGATCAAGCGTACAACCCACGACCGAAGAAGAATCATCAGCATTATTTAATTGTTGCAGGATTATACAGTCATTATTGAGGTCGCAGCAGGAATTGAGTGAGTTCACTGCTCTCCATCGACTCACCGACTGCGAGCTGCTACAAACCGATTCCTGCAAGAGATGGAGCGAATGCGAAAATACAGCGCCGCCGTGGAAGTGGAAAGAAGTTAAGGCGGACGACGACTCCGGGGAACCGGAGGAACGTTCCTCGAACATGAAAGGTAGGGAAAATTTTGATTGTATGACGTCAATTTTAAAGGGAAAATTTTTTCTTACTGAAGAATAATCATAACATGGACAATGAAATGTATCCAAATTAGCGACAAGATGAGAAGAACAAACTGAAGAAATTCAGCAACCGGAGAAATGTGTTAAATGCCGTGTTATGAAAACATTAAACCTCCTCAAAAAGTAATCGAAAGTGTCTTCGCTGGTTGTCGCCGGTCGTATATGGGCACGGTAAAAAGCCCCAGTGTACATGGCTCTCGGTTACTAAACATGACCTTTACGGTAAATTAAACGAGGTATCATTTTATAATTTCACTTGCGCGCGGTAACACCATTTATTAAAGTAATATTAGACCATAAGTTTTCTCATTACCATCTCAAGATGTTTTACATTCCATTAACTTTGTCGTAAAGTCGGCGATAATTGGCGTGGCTTCGAACAAATTTTCGCGTTTTTTTCGCGGTGAAACTCGCCACAATTTCACTTTTAATCGAGAAAATTCGAATCGGTTTGGTAAAAGCGTACCTACGTGCCACTTTTTGTTACGTTATTACCGATTACCTCATCAATATTTATGAGTCGATTGGTTTTGATAAGATCTAAACGAGATTTTCGCGGTCAACGGTCCTGCATTTGCGAAAATCGGACCATCAAATGGCAGAACTCGCGCTCCTACATAATGACACGTTATTACATCTCTTTTGTTCTTGAATATTCATTTGGAGTGTCTTGGGCAAGAATCAAATTAATTTTAAATTAGTCGGACCATAAAGCTTGCCAAAAGCGACCTTGATGAGAGAAAGTCGAGATAAAAACAGACATCAGACTTTGTTTAACTGTTTCCTTCCTCTGTTTCTTTTCTCTACCGAAATTTGTATATATGCAAATCGATTCGATTGCGAAACAATTAGTCGACTAATTCAACGTGGCGACCGACCTCTTATTCTCTGTCCTTGCAACGACTTATTAATTAGAACTTGACACCGTAGAAAGTAAAAGACGTAAAAGGAGTGGTAGATATTTTAAACCCGTAATTATGCCGATTGATTTTTAATTTATTCCATCACTGGTGCAGCCTGCAAATTCGCGTTTCCCCAAGCCAGTTTCCGGACTTTTCAGCTAAACTCGCCATGGAAATGAGAAAGCCCTGGGAACGTCACCTCTAGCAGCAACAAAAACAAAATCATCGGTTATAAAAAAGAAAGTGTTAATGCATTCACAAAGAAAAGGAAATTAAGACGTTTTGGATCAGCACCATTGTCGTTGGAAACAACGCAGCCACTTTCCATGATTTGTGACTTAGTTACGGACCACCCCCTGCTCAAGGCTGCCTCGCATTGGAGTGTTACAAAAATAAAAAAAAACTCGAGATAAACGATGCATGGTCACGTTCGTACCCAGCATGATAGCGCATCCTGCAAAAATCCTGCAACGAACTTGAGCGGTTTAATTTCGAGCTGCATGGAAGGCCGGATCAACATGTGGTTTATGGGCGCTATAAATACACGATGCACCTGCGATGGGCTGGAAAAATGGTAAAAATACCAGCGACCGGTTTCACCCAACGTTTGTTGCACAAACCACACACAACCACCACCACGCAGGTGTATTAGTGGTTGCAAAACCAACGCGCGCTTTAACCAAATGATGCTAAGCTGTCATTAATTTAAATGTTTTGTTGATGTTAAATTGTGTCTGGATTTTACTTTTCTTGAATTTTATGGTGTGAGACGTGGGGGCGCCATGGAAACGGCCTCAGAAAACAAGGAGAACGAAACGGTGAGTGCTCTTAACCTCACTTTCACCCCCCAACTAAACTTTCACTGTCTAGCGCGGCTGTTTGACGCTCAACGACAAAGTTTATCCTGTCTACGATGGGCACAACACCGTGGGGCGGAATCCCGACGCCACAGTCAATATCAAGCATCTGGTAAGTCGAGTCGCAGCTGAAACTCACCTAACCTCCAACTTTCAGAACGTCAGTAAACATCACGCTATCATCACTATTATAGAGAACTGTCACTATCTCAGCGATTTTAAGTCTTCAAATGGGACACTTCTCAATAATAAGAAACTGACGCCTTTGCAAGTGTACAAGTTGAATGATGGGGCTTCTGTTAAATTTGGGGATGTTTTTTGTACATACAAGAAACTGGAGGATGGGAAGACCGTGCGAAAGAGTCTGGAGGAGACGCAGGAATTGAGTGAGAGTTTCTACAGCGGGGCAACGCAGGAAATCGCGCTGCCGAACTTATCAGAAAGAATTAACATCAATGAGTTACCAACGCAGGTCTTCACCAACAAACATCTGGATATTAATGACATGCCGACGCAGATTCACGAGCTTTTGCCGCAGGATGACAGCAGTAATGAGTCTATTGATTTCATGACGATGCAGAAAGCGGAGTCGCAAGCTGTTAACTCTCATAATGGAGTTCCAAAAGAAAGCAAAGAAGCTTCTTTGTCTGAGCCAGAGACAAGTTCATCGCAAATCAACCCTGTTAGGCTCAGATCTAGGAAGATTCTAGATGACGATACAGATGAAGATCCAAAGCCTTTAGGAACAGCAGGGAAGAAAGTCATTGATTCTGACTCAGATACGGAAGAGTACGACGTTTCTGGGCTCACTAAATCCAAGTATGTTATCAGTGATGACTCTGAGACGGATATAGATGATGACGATGACAATCTAACAAAAGGGGATGATACGGCAAAGAATGAAGAAGGTGAAGAGAGTTCAATCAGCTTGAGGCTAGAGTTGAGCGAGTCCACTGATACTCCCAATGGAGAAGCTGGAGTATCAAAAGTTAAAGTTTCCAAGAAGAACCTTCCAGCTGATCATGTCTATTGTCAGTTCACACAGACTCAAAATCAGACCCAAGATTTTGAGAATTATAAAGAGACCATCGAAGAACAAGTTAACATCCCAGATAAAGAAAACCTTAAAGATCAAAATAATGAGTCAAAAACAGAAGTTACAGCAACTACCAGCAATAACGACGCATCGGCTCAGAAGTTTGATTTCTTATTTTCAAGCAATGAACCAGAAGACAAGAACGAAGAATTAGCTCCAACTGAAGAAAACGAGAAGGACGCTGCTGAAGAACTAGGAAAAGGCAAAGGAAGTGAAGACGATGACTACTTCTTCCAACCGACTCAAACTTTGGACATTTTTGACGTGGAGAAAGATCTAAATGAACCTCGATCTGACAATGCAGACGAAATATTTTTACAGCCCACGCAAAGTTTGGCTCTTGCCTCAACATCGCCTCAATCTGCAATTCTAGATGAGATCTTTTTGCTACCTACTCAAACCATGCAAGTCTTACCTGATCCGGTTGTCGATGAAAGTGCTCCAAGAGAAGAAAAAGAAGAAGAAGATAAAACAATCGAGAAAATTAACGAGGAAGACCTTGAGGATACTCCTAACTTAGAGATTCCTAATGACCAAACAGAGAACGGTTCCCAAGAGAAGAAGATCAAAGATAAAACAAGCCCGGAAGATGAAGATATAAACACAGAAGAGTGTTCGAAACAGAAGAAAATTGACGAAATTGAAGAGCAAACAAACCTGGAAGATGAAGATACACCCAACTTAGACCTCTTCGTTTGTGATGAACAAGACAACAATAAGTCCTCCATTGCAGAAATCGAATCGAATTTGTCTGACCTGGATGAGTCGATTTTCCCTCCAACGCAAGAACCGTCAACTTCCAGAAAAGTCTTCGCTTTTAACTCCTTTAAATCTCCTTCTCCTTTACGGAAGAAAAAACTGCTAGAGGACGATGACAGTTTTATTTTGCAACCTACTCAAGCTTTAGAAGTTCTGCATGACGATGGTACCCACTTCGGCAGAGTCGAAGACGAACTCCATGATATTTTCGCTAGCCAGAGTGTGCTCTGCACCCAGCAATTAGTCGATGTTTTAAACACCTCTGGAGATATAATAGATGATAGTATTCAAGAAGACTCGATTTGTCGGTTGCCGAGTCGGAAATGTGAGCCTCTAACGGCGGATTCCGTGAAGAAAATCTTAGAAGACGTGGAGGAGAAGAAAGAAGTGAGGACGTACTCGAAGAAGGATAGGCAAAGTAGGCAGCTGGAAGAAATTGTCGTTGAAGAGACACCAATTAAAGAACGTGAAGAACCAAAAGTCAAAGAAAAAGACTCAAAAACAGCAGAACAAAGTCAAGACACGCCAAAATCTGGGGCTACAGGAAAGGAAAATAAGAGAGGACGAAGAATTAATAAAAACTCGACAATTGTGGTTGAAGAAGACGCAGATGAAGGCGATCAGAGTGAAGAAACGAGTACTAATAACGAAGGCCGAAGAAGCTCTAGAAAAAAAGTTCCTCAAAGTACTGAAAAACGAACCGGTAGAAAAAAGATCCAGGAAGAAGCAGGAAATGCGACGGACGAGATTAAAAGTGTTACCAGAAGAGGACGAAAAAATGAAGGTGAAAGCAGTGAGGAACAAAAATCTGA
This sequence comes from Gnatocerus cornutus, assembly GCA_029298725.1. Taxonomy (NCBI): domain Eukaryota; kingdom Metazoa; phylum Arthropoda; class Insecta; order Coleoptera; family Tenebrionidae; genus Gnatocerus; species Gnatocerus cornutus. The sequence goes on along the minus strand of CM055509.1, from coordinate 32,942,747 downwards.
TCAAAACGATCATCAAACTCCTGACACTTCTAAAAAAGCAGGACGTAGAGGAAGAAGCAAGGAGAGTGGTGAGTCTGTTACTAAAAAGAATGAAGAGAAAGTTGATCATAACAATACAGGAAAAAGCGAAATAGAAGAAACTCCTCAAGCTACTGTTCGAGTTGGGCGTAGAGGCAGAAGTAAGATTGAATCGGTAAGCAATGACAGTAGTGAATCTTCTTCTAAAAAGAATAAAGAGGAAACTGACGATAACAGCAAAGAAGAAAGCAAAAATGAAGAAACTCCTCAAGCAACTGTTCGAGTTGGGCGTAGAGGCAGAAGTAAGATTGAACCGATAAGCTATGACAGTGAATCTTCTTCTAAAAAGAATGAAGAGGAAGCTGACGATAACAGCAAAGAAGAAAGCAAAAGGAAAGAAACTCCTCAAGCAACTGTCAGAGTTGGGCGCAGAGGCAGAAGTAAAATTGACGATGCATTTAACAGTACCGGTGAAGGTGAATCAAGTAAAAAAGACAATAAGAAGAAAGGTAACGAAATAAAATCAGATAATAAAAGTGACGCATCAGAAAGTAGTGAAAAATCAGAAAAAACAGATTCTCAGAGTTCCAGAAGTTCCGAAAGAATCGGACGAAGAGGTAAAGGAAAAAGTGATTCTCAAAACGATAGTGAAACTCTTACAAAAGGACGTACTAGAAAGAACGTGCAAGAGTCAGGAGATGACAAAAAAGACTCACAAGACAACAAAAATAAACATGATAGTGAAGAACAAACACCAAAAAAAGACGATTCGCAAAGTTCGGGAAGTTCTGGTAAAGCTTCTTTACGGAAGGCAAAGGGAAAGAAAATCGATAATGAATCACAAAAGAGTAACCTAAACACCACGAAGAATGAAAAAGTAGAAGACACAGCACCGAAAAGAAGTGGAAGGCGGGAACAAAACCTACCTGAAGAACAACCTTTCACTAGCACCACATTGTTGGAATCTGAAAAACGGACAAGTAAACGAAAGAAAGACCAAACTGAAGAAGCACCAACAACACCAACGAAGAAGAAAGTCATTGAAAAGTCTGAAAAAGTTCCAGCTCCAATGAAACGTCTCTTAAAGCTTCCAAGTGACAATTCTGAAGACGATTTTGTCGCGAAAGTACCAAAATTGGACATGTCGCCAAGGAAAAGCCGACAATCGGCCAGAAAAGCGAAGAACGAAGATGATACAGCCAGTACGGACGTTAGCGACGTTAGCATTGCTTCTACTTCCAGTGCAAAGAGGAGACGTTTGAGTGCCAACAGCAGGCAACAGAAGCGCGAAGAAACTGTGAAGCAGACTCCGCAACCAACACCGGAAGTAAGTAGCGTCGTGATTCAATTTTCCTTTGTATCGTTGGTTTTACAGAGGAGTCGCAGACAACTCAAACCGAAAGTCGTCTTTACGATGATGGACAATTCAGAACTTGAATCTCTGATTCGCCAACTCGGTGAGTCCCAAACTTGTTAATTTCTGGTGGTAATGTTTCTTTTAGGAGGAAGCGTGGTGGACACCGTCGATGCCTGCACTGTGCTGGTCACAGGAACAGTCAAACGCTCCCAGAAGTTGCTAACGGCAGTAGCGCAAGGAAAACCGATTTGTTCACCGGACTGGCTCCTCGCGTGCAAGAAGGTGTTTTCTTTCCTTGGTACATAAATTACTACATTTCTTGCAGAGTTTTACCATGTAAATTGTAGATCCTTGGGACTTCCTTCTGGTCGACAAAGAAGCGGAGAAAAAGTGGAACTTCTCATTAAAAGCATCACTCGAACGCAGTTCGAAAGCTAAACTACTGGAAGACCACACGTTTCAACTAATCGTAGATGCCGCTGCGGATGTCCTCAAAGGTTGGTTACGTTTTCCGATGGTAACGGCTACAATGTTGGTTTCAGGAGCCATAGAAGCGTGCGGGGGCAAATGCGTTACCAGGAACCTACCCAAGTGTGATACTCAGCATTTAATCATCGTTTCGTCACAAAAGAACAAGAGCAAATACAGTAAGATAGTAAAACAGAACAATCGGATTCAAGTCGTTGAAGCGGAGGCTATTTTTGATGGGACGCTCCGGCAGGAATTTAGATTTGATCAGTTCTTGTTGACGTAACGCAAATAATAAAGTATATTGTTATTTTTATCAAGTTTTTGTTTTATTGTTTCCTGTCATTCCCCGAACAAGTTCTTTTGTTTTTTGGAAGAAAATCGATAAAAGTACAGTTTTCTGTACAACAGGGAACTGAGATTAGTTGCGTGAATTCCAGATGGCGACGCTTGTTTCTTCTTTAATTTTTGACTTTTGAAAATAATAAATTAACGGGGTACCGCGCCCAACGATACAGCAAACATTGGAATAAAGAAAACCCCAAAATCTGCCTTCAGGATGTCCTGCAGCGCTTTCCCCCTCGTTGCTTAGCAACCGTGGCGTCCCAATGTAAACAAACCCGAAATGGCACCGGTCGAGGTAAGAAAAATCCATTTTGAAACAAATCCAATTTTCCATCAGGATTCTAGCGCAGACAACAAGAACACCATCATCTTCAATAGCTCGAAACGTGAGTTGTTCAAACTGAATGAGAACTATAAGATTTTCCAACGAAAATTGAAGATTTATTGGAAAGTGATCATGTGAGTGGTGAGGACAAAGCGTCGCACGGTCATGTTTTTTTGTGAAATTGCAGAAACAAAGAGGAAGTCACCTCGCAATTGCTGCAGAATTGCACTCTTTTGATCCTTCCGGGATGTCAACAACCGTTCGAGGAGGCAGAGTTGAGCTGCTTGAAGGCGTTCGTGAAAGATGGGGGGAGGATTTTGGTGCTTTTATCAGAGAGCAGTCACGACGACACCAGTAATACTAATATTCTTTTGGAGGAGTTTGGAGTGGTGCCTAACATGGGTGGGTTTGCTCATAGCTAATTTAAGATGTTTGTATCAAACGGGGTCGATGCCGTATTCAGGGACGGCTATATATTGTTATGTGGATGATATATCGCGAACAATGCGAACATGTTTCCGTTTGACATGTACAAGACTACCCACCCAAAAATGTATTTTATCCTTCCAGATTCTTTGATCCGCACCCACTACTACAAATATTTCCACCCCAAGGAGTGTTTTATCGGCGACAGCTCCATAAATACCTCTCTAAATAGGGATAAAGTTAACATAAATCTCGTATATCCTTTCGGTTGCACGATGAACGTTAGCAAACCCAGTGTGGTGGCTTTCACAAGTGGATCTGCCTCTTTTCCAGTGGATCGCCCCCTGGGTGCCTTATATTACGACCCAGCCAGCGGTAAGCATACGCGCACACATGGCCGGCGCATGAAGGATGGTTTTAGGGGGGCGTCTCGTGGCATTGGGGTCAGGACACATGTTTGCGGACAAATACATCGACCAGGAAGCCAACGAAAAGTTTCGAGAGCTGGTTTTTGATTTCCTGACCAATTCGCATAGTGTGAGGTTTGCGCCGTCCGACCACGATGACATTGACGTAGGTGTATTGTGTAGGCGCATACAGGGTAGATGCAAAGAAATCATTTCCAGTCGAGGTTCTATTTTTAACGGTTTAAAACCAGTCAGTATATCAATAGTTTTTAGTGATGTGTCTTTAGTCGCTAGCTACGTTTCCGCCTCTGTTTCAGATTTCCGACCACCACATCGTGCCAGACACCGCCGAGTTGGCCGAAAGACCGAAACTCTGTCTCACAGACGCCATAAGTCACACAGTTTCCATAGATTACACTCAACTCTTTGACCATAAAACATATTCGATGAATACGAACTTGGGTAATTCTCCCCTTCTCTCTCTCCTCGTTCGTTGTGTATTTCGGGCGATATTATTTACTCAACTGTAGTAATGTACAACACGAGTCTTTGTTTTCCAGTTCCCGAAGCTCTCAAACTGTACGACGAATTGGGAGTGAAACATCAGTCCCTCAAGATCATTACGCCCAAGTTCGAAGCACCGCTACCGCCCCTCCAGGCGGCGGTAGGTGAAACTGAATACTCATTAATTTGATTAGGGCACATGTACGGACGCTCGGGAACACTTCCACCAGTCGGCTAGCAGCATTTATTAAAACGGAGAGGATACTTGCGAACAAACGACGCCATGTTGATGAAACAAATTTTTCACACCCAATTACCCGTTTGAAACGTTCAAATCTGCCGCGCCGCGGAAACACTTCATTACAGTCGCGGGCAATATATTTCAAGCGTTTTTCTGCCAACGGACTTTTCTCTGCACTACAAATTCTCAGTTTCAACTTCAGTTATTAGTTCCCTTATTCCTTCACTCATTTGTTGATTAAATAGTCACATGACAGTTGGTTTAGGTTGCAAATGTTCACTCAAGGTCACAAAGTTTAAAATTTCTCTCGTGTAACTCGTTCTCGTTGCAAATGTTGCAATGGCGGTGGTAGAGTTGTTCAAGTTGCAAATTTCAAATTCGGGGGATAATGATAATAATAATAACCGACTACAGTAGACTCTCGATAATTTGAAGTTTTTTCCCGGTTCCCTCGATTTCTCCCGATAAATTTTATTGTATTTGGGTCCCCTCGTTAATTTGCAAAAAAAATTATTTCAAGCATTTTCCTTAATTTTTTCGAACAAAAACTTTAACTCATAATTTTGTTTTTACTCTCTGCACTGACTTAAATCTGACAACTGTTATTCGTGAAATTCCAAAATTAAAATTTTCTAACATTGGAAGCAAAAAATGCGAAGTAGTTGGTCTTTGATTTGTGTGTTTTTTGTAATGCACAGATAATCTGCACCCAAATAATCGAGGTTCTACTGTATTGTCTGTTTGCCCTTAAACTCTAGTTCATTTGAATTTTTTTCTTCTCTTTCTCTCGATTATTGAATTACACTATATTTTGAGCTCTCGATAACTTCAACTTTTTGCCAGATCCCTAAAGTTTCAAATTATCGAGAGTCTACTGTACTTATTTTCCGGTTATTGTAATCGTCAAATTCTCGTTGCCAAATCCAGCATGAAAAATTAAAATGGTGAAAGTTAACAAATTTTGACAGATTGTTGGTGGCAAGTTTGCTCAAAAAGTTCCCGTCCGTACTAAGCTCATGCAACTTTTCCCGCAGTGTCTATTTTTAGGTGTTTCCCCCGTCGTTCCGCGAGTTGCCGCCCCCACCCTTGGAGCTCTTCGATTTGGACGAAGCCTTTAGTTCCGTGTTTTCTAAGTTGGCGCAGTTTACCAACAAGTACGCGATGACGACGACCAAAGTTGATGAGGACGTCCTGGAGTTCTATATTCGAGAGTGCAGCAAGATTGTTAAAGTTGACGGAGGCGGCGAGGGGGCGGCGGATCTTTTGCATCACATGGGAGTTCAGATCGCCAAGTTTAAAAGTATTGATACCATTAAGTAAGCGTTTAGACGAGATGTACTTGGAGAAAATTGAACATAAAAAATCATCAGGCTCTTTATTTACCTTATTAAAAATCGATCCACGTCTCCCTTTTCCGGTTGTAATCCCCAGGAAATTTCTCCTTCAACCATCATCGATAAATAATAAAGCGAGAACCCATCACGAGCCCAACGGCGCCCTTTTCTGGGCTCACGTCCAACAAAGAGGGCAGAAGTCAAGCGGGGGCGCTTTTCTAATTAGTCGGCATTATCAGTTGTACGGTGCCGAGCGAACGTGGAGCAAAACAATCGCCGGTGCTTTTCGTTGCTGTTTTGTTTTTTCCTTTTCTTTCTGCCGAGCAACGCTGCCTGCGACCCGCTTTCCCGTTATAAGAAGACACGGTTCACAGATATTCACGAGTAAAAAGCTCAACTGGAAATATCTGCGGCAAATCTCCAGCAGCGTAATTTGCTAGACGGAGATGGAGATCAAAGACCGACAGCGGCGGGCCGCGCTGCAACGCGAAAATTGCAGTTTTCCCCGAAATTTACGCCTATCGCACTTGTCACATTCCAGCCACTGATTACCAATACTGGTGATAATAGTTGGGTTGCGTACAATGCAGTTTCGTGTCATTACGTTGGTGGCTTGTTTTTTTGTTGGGTGGTTTTCGCGTACGCCACTGGCGGTGCGCGGTGGGCCCCGAGCCGGTCTGCTACCTAATTAGCGGGCTCCTCTGATGTGCGATCTCATGGCCGCCTCTGTTAGCGGCTGTCGCGACAGACCGCGCCTCGTCTGCGTGCACTTGACGCGACTCCATCGTCATCGCCACCTCCGATCGTAACGAACCGTCACCTGAATGTGAAAGGGGCACAGACGCCGCCACTGCGTCGGACTGCTGCGACGTCATTAGTCAGTTAACGAGACCGCAAAAATTATACGCCAGTAATTATCAATTAGGGTGCCAGGGAAATGAATGCGACACATCTTGGTTAGCACGCCACTGGTAAGAAAAACCGCGTCCGACATGATGTTGAATTTTCGAAGTGTGTCCACGCTCGTAAAAAATAAAGTTGAGATCTCCCCCGCCCATTCTTTCTGCTGCATTTTTCCTCGTTATCCGTCTATCTACCCTCCCGGATTTTTTTGTTATTTTCGTCGGAGGCTTGTTAACGTCAGAACAACCAGAAGTGAACCGTAGAAAATCCATAAACATAAACCTGTTGGATTAAACCGTTACAACGTCTAGCTGGAGGTCGTTCCATCCAGCTTCAGCGGTCCAGTGGCGACCTCTGACCTATCAACCCTTTCGATCTGGGACTACCCCAGCATCCGCCGTTGTTCAACCTGTTTGTGACCTTAACGACGCCATCCGTCGGTTATCAAATCGACGCCCTCCGCACAAGACAAATATGCCAACGGAAGAAACTCAACTGAGATTTGGGTTTGCACCCTCTTCGACTTTTTTGCGGAGTTAATTGACTCGCGTCTAGAAAGATCTTAATAAAATAAGAATAATATAGCCGTTGCTAGGTAGTTATGATTTATTAAAAGCTCTGTGCACGGATTGGAGCAAAAGACAAGAAAAAATGGGCTAAGTTTAATTACGTAGAATAGAATTGACATGTGTTAATACCTTACACAGAAATGTATATAAAGTTTTTGATAATACACTGGGTTTAAAAAAAAATTAACCACCATGAAGGAGTTGACCTAGGACGTTCAAATTTGGTAGAAAGAGTTGATGCATTGAGAAAAACAAATTATTAGACTTTCAAAAAAATTTAACAATATTTACTTAGAAATAAATAAAAAATGCGTAACATCTCTTTGTACTCGTATACATTCAGCATCCCTTCTGGGCATGCTGGAAATAAGATTGTCTTAGGCTATCTGAAGGTGGTAACCTATCTCTTCCAAATTATTCGGTGGACATCCTTTGATCCATCATGTTCCAGACATGTTCCATAGGATTTAAATCTGGTGATATGATGGTCAAAGAAAAAGACGAATGTCATTCACTACCATAAACCTCAAAGAAACGCAGGCAGTATGAATCCGCGCATTGTCTTGTTGGAACATGTTCTTGGAAGGTTTTGGAACAATGGAAGAACAACAGGCTCCAACACTATCAACGTAGGGCATTTAATGTCTTCGGAATGATCACTAGAGGTTACTTTCCTCCGTGGTATATTGCTCCCCACACCATTGCTTCCTAAGTTATACTCGTATGGCAATGTTAAGCAAACTGTAAATTTTGCCTCTGACCTCTAGGTCTTGTAACCCTCAATCGTCTATCACAGAGCCAAAAGCAAAAGCTGGATTTGTCACTAAAGACGATATCTTACTATTCCAGAGCACAGTGCTGTTTCTCTTGGCTCCACTGCAGTTTATTTGCCTATTGTTCTCTTGTGAGAAAAATGCAAAAATGAAGACGGTAAGCCTGAAGTCCAAATGAGAGTTTTCGGCGATAAATTGTACTCATGGATATTCTGTGGTCTATTGCTCTTATCCAATTTATACCAACAGCTTGTGTTGGTTCTGATGGACCCTCAAGTGCAATTTGTGTTATGAGGCGTTATTCGCGATTTCCAGTCACTCTAGGACGTCTACTGAATCTACTTTCTAAGTCTTCCTCTTGCCAGTCCCTCCCTATGGGTCTGACTGTTGCATGTGGTCAACCCACTCGTCTGCCAATTTTTTGGAATGTTAAACTGTCCTCCAACATGCCAATATTTCGACCTCGTTTAAAAGGCTTAAGAAGTTGAAAATATGTTCGTCTTTGAACTCATAAAGATAACATTTCTTTCAGAGATAACGGATTGCCTTCAAAATGTAATCATTTATTAGTTTTAAGACATCAACCCTTTTCGCCAATTCTGGACGTTCTATATTTAGTCCTTCATGGTGGTTCTTTTTTTTAGGCTTATGAACGCAACAATTCTGAACCAAAATTTTGAAACTAAAATTTTTTAACTCAAAAAATAATCAAGTAAAGACGAAAAAACGGTAGCCAATCCCGAGGCAGAACAGTATTTGAAAATCGGTAACATACTATCATCCATTGGTCAGATGAACATTACACTCTTGTTGCCTATGACCGTTTACTCCACTTCACGAATAAGCTTTCGGAATTGGTTGTTATTTTTTTTTCAATTGACCATCTGTATCTGTCGGCACCCTCCCTTGTTCTATGGGGCGCGAGTTCTGGGACACTCTGTATATATAAAAGCTCTGTGCACTTCCACGTTTGTGAACTGAGTTCTTTCCGAAAATGTCGCTCAGCTCGCCGCCCCCAATATCGTTCGGCGTCTCGCTAGAAACGAATCGTCCGGTGATAAAATTAATTCCGTAGATTGGATCTCGCCTCCTGGTCGGATGCATGGGCGAGGGGCACTTAATTACATCCTGCGGCGGGCGAACGTGCGGAGGCGGGGGAGCGGTGACAGTGGCGACCATCTGCTTAGTGGGGCACGGCCAGAGCCGTCTTTCTCTCGGGTCGGCGTGTGTGTATTCCACAATTAGCTAAGTGCAGGCGACAACCGCCTCTTTTAGCTCGGAATCCGACAATCACCGCCCGCCTTTATGCCATATGGTCGAGATGGGCCGATGGATCGATCGATTCGCTGACGAGGCGCAATTCACGGACGAAACGGGGAAATAGAATCTAGATTTACTGCGTAGATACTGATCATTTTTTCAACCCGTTAAATTCCCACCCTGTCTTGACCAACGACATTTTTCCTCCGGAATTATCATTATCTTCCCCCGAATATTCGTAATGAGCGGGGTCGCAGTATAATTTTCTATTAATCTGTACCCTATTATGGTGTCCAGTCGCTTGTGCGGACCCTTATATCGCCAGAACAATAGTTCTTCGGAGGGAGGACAAGGTCCGGCGTGGTTCTTCGATGCTGAAGGCTGGACCAGTTCCGCTGAATTAATCTCGCGCCGCAGTAACGGTCATTGATTATGTGCTATGCGCGGGCCTCTAACGGACTCTCTGATATCCGGATCCGGAGGACGACTTTTGGAAGGAAAAAAAGAATTAGCGGTTGGGCGGTTCAGAGAGGAAAAAAGTTGAGATAATTAGAGAGAGGATGAATGGGATTTAGTTAAAAGGAGGTTTTATTAATTACAAAAACCATAAAAGTGGTAAAAAATACTCCAAGATGAAAAAGAAAGAAGAATAAAGACCTCTCCTCGTCTCTCGATATCAAAATGATTTTGTTTCTAATAAAAGAATTGGCAGAATATTTTATAATTGGACAGAGTTATGCAAAATGGCTACAACGACATCAATCGCCAACTAACTGATAAAAAGCAGGCCATGACTTTCAGTAAGAGATTGGCAACACTGAATAAACAATCCGTTTGAGGTTATTGTATATAGTTCAGCCACGTTCGTCTGAGCCACCATAAAATCATAAACATTTGCGGGCGACCGCAACGGGACAGCTCGTGGTATTTTCAGATTTACGATGACGACCAGACAGCTGGCCTGTTTGGGGATGATTCTTATATTGCAGGGTGATTTGGTAAATAAAGATCAGGTAGATATTTTAAATATTTGCAGATTGGGTTGTAATAAAAATTCTGTATTATACAAATGAAAATTTAATCCTCCACCTCGCTTTCGCTATCGTCACTTTCATCGTTTACATGTACAATAATTTCAGGAAATTGTGCTTCTGACAGATAACTATTTTTTATATTAACAACATGGTTGCATTACCTTGAATAAATTTGGAGCAGTTAAGTAAAAAAAACTTCAAAGAGTTGGCTTTAAGCTTCTAACATGATGCGGTAGCTTAGTTCCTTTATTATAGAAACCTAAAATCGTTTGTTTTTTATCTAATGGGGATTATTTTTCTCTGTCTTAAAGAAAACGTAAAGAGTAATAAATAACGTTATTTAACTCATTTTTGACAAAAATTTGAGATTGACTCTTATGCTTATAAGGTACCGAGATGTTCAGGTACATACATAAACCCAAAGTAGATAATTAAGGACCGTTAAATGTCATTTAAAAAAATACTAGGGAATGAAAGTTAAATCAGTGGTGGAAATGCTCGTTACATTCAAATTAATTCGGGGTGCTACCCCCCACTAAACTTTTACATTTTCGTATCTTTGCGTTACAACTTTACTTAGTTCGTTGACCTAATTAGGGCCAAATGTAAAAAATTAGATAGTTTACTTTGGAAAAGTTGCGTCAACCATATTGTTAATATAGAAAATAGTTATCTGTCAGAAGCACAATTTCCTGAAATTATTGTACATGTAAACGATGAAAGTGACGATAGCAAAAGCGAGGTAGAGGATTAAATTTTCATTTGTATAATACAGAATTTTTATTACAACCCAATCTGCAAATATTTAAAATATCTACCTGATCTTTATTTACCAAAGCACCCTGCAATATAAGAATCATCCCCAAACAGGCCAGCTGTCTGGTCGTCATCGTAAATCTAAAAATACCACGAGCTGTCCCGTTGCGGTCGCCCGCAAATGTTTATGATTTTATGGTGGCTCAGACGAACGTGGCTGAACTATACCGCGTATCGCATTACGAAACGTCATTCTTAGTCAACGGAATGTTGTTCTAGGTACAGTAGACTCTCGATAATTTAAAATTCAAGGGACCTGGCAAAAAGTTAAAATTATCGAGAATTCAAAATATAGTGTGATTCAAATAATCGAAAGAAAGAGAAGAAAAAATTGTAATAGACGAGAGTTTGAAGGCAAAAAAACAAAAGTCAGAATAAACAAACCAATCAGAGAAGAGAGCGTAAAATCCACTAACTACACTTTGAAGAAATATTGTAAAACTTATGTTTTGTAAGCTATGAATTTTTCTGGTGAAACAGATTTATACTACGACTTAACTTCCAAGAACCCTTTATTTAAAGTCAAAAAAAAATTGTATTTTAAAGTTTTCTGTTTTTTTTTGTCCGTCCACGCGAGAGACTTCAAATTAACGAGTTCGGGAGGGAAAAATTCAAATTATAGAGTGTTGGCAGAAAAAAAGTTCTAGATTTTACTTCAAATTAACGAGGGGACCAAAATACATAGAAATTTTTCACTTTATTGAGAAAAATCGAGGGGACCGGGGACCAAATTATCAAAGTATAAATTATCGAGAGTCTACTGTAGTCAGTTTAGGTTGCAAGTGTCCACTTTGACAGTTCCTGGTTATTTCTATATTTAAAGTTGACATCATTATCTCCCAGAATTTTGAACGAACTGTAACACCGCCATTGCAACATTATCGAGAAATTCAAATTATCGAAAGTCAACTGTATTACTTTTCACCCGTTTTCCAGTGCTACCAAATTAAGAAAGAAAATCATGACCCTCCTATTTTTTTAAATAATCCTATAAATTAAGAAAAACATAATAATATAAAAAATTATACCTTTCGGTACAACCATGAAGCACGTTGTTGCCACAGGGATCCAATTGCAGACGATAAACTGAAATGTTATCTGCCCTTGCTTGAACAATGATTTGTAAGATAATTTAAGTATGTTTTCTATGTACTGAGTGTTATCTCTTGCACTTATAAACAAAATAATAATAATAGATAATGATAGTTTCGCTCTATATTTAGTTGCTTTTGCTTCAGTTTTGCCTTTTCTTCTAATAAATACATTTTTATTTTCTTTGTATTTTTTGTTCAAATTTGTCAATTTTCGTTTGTGTTGAAATGTCGGTCAAGTGAGCTTAAACAGTGCAATTTTTTGTGTAGATAGCGTTAGCATCTCGAAACAATTACGCAATGCCGCGCCGCCACCTCCGACTGTCCATTTATTACACATCGACAGCGCTCTCGACCGCACCGCTTAACGGCGCCTACTGCGATCCGTGCACGGGCCGTTGTGTCGGTGGTGGGGATAACCGGCGTAGGGTCCCGCGACCGTCGGTGTTTCACAGAGACGCGCCAGTACGGGATAGCCCGGCGTCCTGATCTTATCATCGTATCGCAGCAAGCGTTGACTCGCGCTCACTAGATCGCGACGTGTTGTTTCGAGCGTTAGTGTTATGACCGGCGGCTGTCAGTGACAATCGACGGTGCGGACGTGACGGACATGGCCACCGCGATGTTGAGCGAACGCGGCGTGCGTACGAAGAAGGCGCCCAAACGGAAAGCGCCCACGCCGGCGCCGAGGACGCGACCGGAACAGAATAACAACGTCAAGAGGCAAAGGGTCGACAACAAAGACGATATGTTGGCTACGTACCAGCCGTGGGTCATACAGACTTATGGGGATTTGGCAAAGACCAAGACCATCACGCTGAAGAAGTACGCGAGGATCTTGAGGACTCTGAGAGGGGAGGAGATCGTCAGCGCGGACAACTCCAAGTTTCGCTTCTGGGTTAAGGCGAAGGGGTTTCACGTCGGGAAGCCCCAGGGGTACGAAGCCAAGCCGGCGGATGCGATCGTGGGGAGGTTTAGTGTTTGCGACGCCGACGAGGGGATCCCCGCCGTCAACGACAAGCTGGCGGGGTCGGCCAAGGATCCGCCGCTCTACGTGCCCAACGCCCCATTTAAGGTAGCGTACTATTGGACTGCAGTATAACGTATAGAATTCGGCCCAAATTTGTGCCGAAAATATTATCCCCATCAACTTGTAACTGTCGAAAAGTCAACCTCGTCAAAATCAAGTGTGCAGAAATACTTTTCAAAACAAATGGCGGCGTTCTTATTTAGGCATTTTCAATTTTGTACCTTCGATTAAATTAAGCTATTGGTCCAACTGTCATTTGTTTTGTTAATTTTATTTTTGAAAATTTTGCCGTTGGATTAGGGTAACTTTGCTGATACTTGAAACAGCATTTTCTGTTATTTTGATTGTACCGCGCGAACAAAAGTTGGTTGTTTTAACCATAATGTGGCCGCACCCAATTAACGCTGTTAACTGAAAACTTATTATGTACAACAAATTGATTTATAATTAATTTTTGGTATGTAATTAATATGTAATTTTAGCACCAATGCAGTGTTTTCAAAACAATTAAATTACATGAATATAACTAATTTTACCACCACTGGTTGTATTTTTCGCGCAAAAACTCCAAGGAAAGTCGAGAAGGATTAAATCTAGTCGTCATGGTGACCAAACACCGTCATTAACTCTGGCGGTCATTATTCCCTTCGTTTTTAGCACGTTTGTTCTTTAAAAATTGACGTTTGCCACCTGTCAAACTCCCCTGAGCGACTATCAGCCATTCCATCGCCTCCTTTCGATTTTTCGCCGCGTCCCCGGCCGCCTGTGATCGCTCTGTACACATCGCGTAATCCGATAAAAACAATAACTGCAAGGCCGCCGCCGACGTAACCGCCCCATAATGAAAAAAACACGTTTCGTGCGCGTCAAATTAAACAAATTCCAGCGAGATAGGCGACTTTATCGCACGGCTAATGCGCAACACTAAAATCGCGCGATGATATTTTAACGACTCAATCCGATCCGGTTTCGATCCAGGTTTTGATTGCCCAACAACACGAAACCGACCGGGACAAAGAGGAAAACCGATCGAGAGAGAAAAAGATTTATCGTCGGCAACGGCTAGGGATATTATTTTTTAGCGGCACTCGTCTTCCGGTTAATTATATCCGCCACGACGGATGTGTGAAAACCGGGATGACGTCAACGCACCTTTCCCAATTAAAATATTTACGGACAGGGGCGGCTCGGGGGATTTCAGAGACGAAAAGGATGAGGCCTCTTTGTGCAATTCCCGGAGGCTTCGGAGACGCTCACAATTAATTGCGACGGGAGAAAAAAATTTGATTTGTTCGTATTAAAGATCGGACTGGCTTAGTTTCAATTTTTTATTCCACGCCAGCTTGATTGAGGCAAACTTTTCAAAATTAAAAAAAAACAATTTAAAAGTGTTGCTAGCTCTGCCTGCGTGACAATTCGAGGCCATCGTTGCTAGGAAGGTCGATCAATGATAGTTACCAATATGGAAACTTTTTCCAAAGCCCCCCAGAATTCCAATTTTTTTCTTACGTTATGTTCCCCATATTGTTCAATTTTGATACAGATACAAAACACTAAACGCAAAGCAAAGTTTCGCTACGCTTCTTGGTTTCCAACATAGAATTATTGTTTTTTTTTTCACTTTGTTGTCCGTGCCCCAAATCCCCCCGCGGCCACTTGATGGATTACACCATAACCGAAATCTTGGCAAATATTTAAAAGGGGATGAGAGTTTAATTAAGGCGCCGCCGCCGCCGGAAACGGTCACTCGGAAAACAACAGGTTCACTCATAGGGAGTATCGATCGAGGGGAGATTTATTACGCCACGTACAACGAGATAATGCGGTTTTTTAACCCGACAAGAAAAAGGGAGTTAATTCGGGAAAGGCGTCGCGACGCATGGCTTCATTCCGATCGTCGAAACCATCCACATAAAAAATGTAGGCGCCCTCCCGGTTAATTATGATTTCGCGTGTAACATGTCGATCTTTCGTTCCGCCTCCTCAGATAACGCAAAATTCTCATGCTTTCGATTTCCCCCCTAGTCCGTCCCTGTGTGTCGCAACGGCGGCGGTTCTACGTGATCCGGGACCACTTATCGCCGCCGATCCGTGTATCGCTCCGTGCCATGACTGCTCGCATAGAAAACCCGCCGCCGCCGCCGCTCGACTCTCTCGTACACATATACGCTCTTACGGCCGCCGCCCCCTTATCTAAGCCGCCGCGATCCGGACTAACCACGCGTCGCTTTATGCGTGCGTTAGGACGAGTTTTTACGATAGTTGCAATAATCGCGGTGGCTTGGATTAATGGCCGCGGGAGGGGAAGTGCATCATTAACCAATCACAGTCCGAAACTTGGAATTCGTTAATTATGGCGCCGCCGCCGAAAAGACGTGCCAGTATGTGTATATACGGCACGTATCACGTCACCGCACGACCTTTTATTGTTGTTGTCGACGTGTTCATGACAAGTACGGGACTCAGGTCACAAAAAGATGGGCGGAGGAGGAGACCTGGAAACGTCACGAACAATGCCGCCGCTCTACCTGCCACGGTATCTAGAGGGCTGGGGAAATTTTTTGCAGTAATAAACGTCAACAGCGAACAGGTGCTACACAAAGTCGCAGGTTGACGGGCGATAATGGCCGCAGTAGGGGAGGCGGCGATTAACCAACACGTGACCAGGTAAAAGAAAAGGGGAAAAGTCACTACATTCGAAGTAATGAAAAAAATACACGAGAAAGAAAGGTGGGAGCGGTGTCACGGCACACTTTGACGGTGACGATGACCGCGCTTCGTAGAATCGCATGTTTACGCATCAGCATAACCCGTAATGGTTCCATTTTTCACTATAGATTCTTTCATCTTCAATATTCCGCAATAAAGTCATAATTCACGTGAGCGCGGGCCTTTTAAAGGGGCGTTCGCCGTCTCCGACAGCTGTATCCTAATGCGAGAACAGATTTAATTACGTCGCAGCGGCGGCGAAGTTGAGAGCAACTTATGTCCAAAGTAGACCGCCGGATGACGTCGCGATTCCTCTTTGAAGCGCCGCCTCCGCGAGAAATAAATAGCTCGCGCGACGCACATAACTAAGGTATTTTAATATACTTAGAAGAGGCCGCGGGACAAAGGCATAGATTGCCGCCGCCGACGACAAAAGACGCTAATTTGCAATTTCGATTCGGGATCTTTTCTTTTCGGCGCCGGGACGCGTGTGGGGATTAAACAAACTATTTCTTTGCAAGAGGCGCCCTCCAAATACCTAGTTTTAGTGAAAAATTACGTTTTTGGGGCCGCCGTCCTTTTTTTAACGTTTTTGGAGACACAAATAGGCCTTCAAAAAAGAAACTAGATATTTTTTTTGTTTACCGGTTGGTATCGCACTGTCATCAATTGACACAGGAGTCTGCTGAATTATTTTAAAAGAGGTTAGAATGTTTATTTCCAAAATAATTTCTAGGAGAGCAACCTGAAAGAGTAAAAGTCACAAGTTCAGAATTTTTTTGTTGATTTTTTAAATTTTGTTGACCAAAAAATAGTGTGGATCACACGTCCGAAAATGTCTCTGGAAGTCTTCGTGTTGCTTAGACTCGGCTCCGCCTCGTCTTCGCAAAAAAGAGCATTTTCCGGCCTTGTGATCCAAATTACTATTTTTGAAAATACGCATAAAGAGGCGTCAAAAGAGCCGCTAATTTGCAATTTCGATGAAGGATTTGTGCGTCGTCGTCCGTGCTAAACATGTGTGGGGTATTTGCTTAAAAACGTCCCCCCATTTGGCAAATATCGCTTTATCAGTGATCGTCGTCGCCGTTGCGTCCGGACGATTGGGTTGCCAGGAGGCATCCCGCTAACCATAAAAAGACGTCGTTCATCGCATCGTTCGCCTTAATTTGGTCGGATTCCGTGCGTAATGGCGTGTATTAGACTTCGTTCCCTCCAGTTCCTGGAACCGGTCGCGAATTATTAAATAAAAAATGAGATACAACAAAACTTCCACTTGTCGAGGCCCTCGGGGAGAAGATTTATGATCCATGTTTATGGGATCGTTTTTTCTTGTTTTTCGGCGTCCGCAATTCCGTCCCGTCTTTATCAGATGATAACAAGGTAATGATTTATCCCAGTCTTCGCCGAATTAATTAGATAAAATCTACCCTTTTTTTCCTGGTGGCCACCCTCCCCATAATTGAACAGTGGTATCAAATGTTGCCACGCAATCAATTCCCCGGGAAATTATGCCGTAAACAGGGTTAAAAATTATCCAATCATCACGGGAATCGATGGAACGGGAATTTCCTTTTCACGAATTCTGTTTATCGTTCCCCTACCGATTATTTTCCGAAATGGATTCCAGTTTGGAAATTCCTCCGGACACAATTCGTTGATATTCGATACATTCGACGTCTATCTTGCATTTTACACTCGAGCAGATCGAGAGCTGATCTCGTTACGGGGCTTAACGTTCAACGTGACGCGTCTTTCGAACGTGCCATGGAGGCGGCCGCGCCCCCCACCCACTCTCTAATTAATGGCCACGAAAGGAGAGGCATCCGAAAACGCATACATCTCATTTTTTCAGTCTCTAATTGCCGCCGGATAGAAAAAACAGCGCCAGAAGAGAGAGGGAAGCATCCGGGGGCGGCGGGTATTGTGTTTCGCATCGCTGATGCGATGTGAACGCAATAACGGGCCGGGCTGTTCGGTGCACGCAATGAAGCATAAGCGGACACACACAGTCCCCTACTTTCTGTTCTACACCCTGAAATGTTCACAGGGAGGAAACGAGGGTGGCGTGTGTATGACGCAACCGAGTGTCAAGAGGGGTGAGAATGACGACCTTGACGATGATGTCGGCGGCGATTAAGTACTTGTGGACGGTCATTAATCTTGTGGACGATTATCGGAATCTGTTTTCGGAAAACAATAATGGGCGGCGAAGGGGGCGATTAAAAACGCATCATCCGGAGGACCGATTGTCACTGTTTCGTCTAGGAGGTCGGGATATTTCGCGTAATCACTTATTAGAGGCGGCGGCGGCGGAGGAAAAAACGAAGAGCCAATAAAAAATCGATATTTGAATCAATCCGAGCGAGGCGAAAAAGGGGATGACGACGGTTGGGAGGTTAAGTGGCAGAAAGCAGTCGTCGTGGCATCACGGACGCCGGTGACGGAAGCGGGATAGAAGAGAGAAGTGGAGTGGGTGACAAGGTCTCAGTCATCAGCCGCCGGCTGTGAAGCAGTTCCCGCCGCTACCCCGCCGCCGCCCCCGAGCGCTCGGCACAAACAGCCGCCTTATCAGCGACGCGGCTTTGTGATCTGATAACGAGAGGCGGCAGCATATGTGGAATCACGAAACTGTCGGATAGTGCGAAGCTCACACCTTCCTCCACCCGCCCCTAACCTTGTCATTAAATCCGGGAAAAAGCCGAAAATCACAGAGACGGCGGTCTCATACTTACGGAACGTGATTGTGAACTAAAACCCTAATATAAACAGAAAATCCGACGGCGGCGGGTCGACCGGGGGCGTGAGACCCCTACACCTCTCGACCGCCGTTTTAACAACCCCCAGATCGAACGTCTCTCCACCCGGTTCCGGCATGGACACGGAGCCGAAGCCAATTTAGCGAGCTCTCGCTACCGATATTCAAATTCTGCACTGTAATCTCGCCGCCGCCGCCGCCTACCGGATATGGATTTATGTCTTCTTTGTTCGCGACGATATGTTGATGGTTTCAATGAGTGAAAAACGAACTTTTTCTCGACCGCCGCCCCCGGTATCCAACCGTGCAGCGCAATCATTAACTTTAGCATGTCCAAATGGCAAAATCAATGCAATTCGGGTTGCGGTCCGGCGCGTTTATGTGGGGCCCCATGACGTGATGTGCGCCCCGTAATCCGATATCTATATGTATACACGACAAACATTTCGGTTATGTCGCCGCCACCGATTCATATCCACTTTATATCGTATTTCACACGTATTTGGTTCCGGAGCATATCTGCACGCATCCATCATTGTTATGACGGGGGCAGCGGACGTCTTCTATCCGTTGCGATGCGATAATTGGGGGCAGATCGCCGCCGCTATGAACGATATTTACGACGAGATAAATTGCCACGGCTTTTTCGATAAGGTAATTAAAATACGATGTCAAAAGCGAACGTGGCAGCTGCGAAAAATTATCTAAATCTCAAAATATTACACATACACACATATCAATCATTTACCCTTAATTTAAAAATTAACGATTAAATTAACCCCATTTGGATTTCATATGTCAAAAACAAGTGTTGATCATGGTTTTTGATTATGATTATACGGTTTCTTGTAATTGATCGTAGTTGGCAAATACCGTTAATCAGAAATTCGTCAGCGACTTTTTGCCTGTAATTATCGTCTCGTCGCTCCAAGTAGATCGCAGAAGAGGCGTCGGCGAGCGGCGATTGTCTCTCCTTCAACTACTGTTAGGACAGTTACGCGATATCCATCTAATTTGCATGAGTCGCGTCTTCAACGAATTACTGTCCCGTACACTATCGTCAAAAGTGTTCTTTTTCGCTCGCCGCCTCCGCAGCGCCTGCTTGAAATTCTGGGTATTAATTAGCGGGCGGCGGTCCCAAAGCGGCGTGCGTTATCCTCGTCCCATCCGGCTAATGCTAATGAGTACCGTGCGGGTGACAGATCGATGCTCGCATAACCTGACGGTAGCGTGGGGGCGGCTGGTGCCCTCGTTATCGGCTCCTCCAACGCCGCCTTGGTTAATCACCCGTGAGCCGCTGTTTACCCGCACGCCGCCGCTTTATAGTTTGCCCCCGGTTGTGTGTGGCGGCGTTCGAGGATTATTATAACTCTACCGCACCCATACACACGCGCGCCTTGTTTACTCCTCCGAGGAGCAATTACCACCGGACGATGGGCGGGGGCGAAGGGCCACAACATGCGGCCCTTTTAAAAATGGATGCGACAGCATGCTATCGATTCAGGGTTATGAAAAATGTTGGGCCCATGGTGCAGCAGTCACGCGAAGGACGAGATAAAGTGCGCGACAAAAATTATGGATAATGACCGTGACGTATTCTAAGGGAGACCGGGGTAATAATGATCACTCTAAGGTCTTTAGCACCATAGCTACAAAACTTTTATTTTCATAAATCTACCACTTATGCGGTAACTTTGACAACAAGTGTACTGCAAGTCTGCCTAAAAATGCATCAAAAATTTTGCACCGTTTTCATTAAAATAGTTATTAAGTGCAAGACTCCAAAAGGATCATTTTACCCGTGGACTAGAGGTAAAATGATCCCTCGGTTAGGGTAAAATGATTTTATGAGTTAAACAAAAGTTAGTGAAAACAGTGAATATATTTAAGAATTTAGATAAAAACTAAATAAACTTAAATAACAAGAAGTTACAACGAAATAGAGACTCTTATTGAAGACATAAATGAACATCAAAAGAATTACATTTTTTTTTGTAAAAATGAAAAGCTTTTCTGATTTTAGAAGTTTTCAATTCCGCCAAACAGAAATTACAAGTGAATAAATTTTCTGTTCGTCTACTCTTGCAGATTGATCCCATGATGAGCCCATTTTTGGCACACACTGCAACTAATCCAATCCTTTTCTTTTGAAGAGTGAATATATTTTTTACAACAAAAATACATTCTAAAAAGATTCTTTCTCGCGCTTTTGTGTTTTGTCAAATATCATACAATTATTCATATTAGAGGGAAAATGATCCCAGGATCGGTTTACCCAGTACCTAGTGATCGTTTTACTCGTGCTATAAGAACAAAGAACATAATCCATAAATTTACAACATGCAATGTTGCAAATGAATCTAAAAAAAATTGAAAGTTTATTATTAATCCTTTAAAACATCACCGGGGTCATTTTAATTCGAAAGGTAAAATACACTTGATTAACCTAGAAATGCCTAAAAAAAAATGTTAATTTTCTTATTTTTGTAACTTTATTTTCTCATAATGATGTTAAATGAAAGTACAAATAATAATTTTTAACTAGTTATTTGCGCTTGATGCTTAATTAGGGCGTCTTTTTAAACGGACAGAACACAGAAGCTGTAACAAATGAAAGTAAAATGTTTAAAACAAAATTTTGCTGAAAACAACAAACTAACTCTTGACATGATACAATTTAAAAATTTTGTTGCAAATGTGTCATCATAAGCAAATTTTTACTCAACAAGTAATCCGAAGAAACTTGCCCGAAAAGTTTGAGGTGTATTTGATTAGCCATTGGTGAAGTTAATGTAATAATTTAACGTTATTTACCGAAATTAACAGAAAAAAAAATTGACGCGATCTATTCAGAAAAGCTAGGTTTTATTTAATCCTCCTAATAATAAACCTTCGCTGTGTGTCCTTTTAAAAGAACAGTAGGCATATCTGGGTTAAAAAATGCCTTACCTTAGAACGAACCGAGGAAAAACACAAATATCGCTGTAATGTTTTTGAATATCCACCGAACTGCATGCAGGTGCTTGTCTGCAATATCCGCAGGATCAGCAATTTATATCATTTCATTGATAGGTGGAACTAAGGCCAGTTTAGGAATTAAAGGGAATCATTTTACCCCGGTCTCCCCTATACAACGTAATGAAGTAAAAGCACAATGTACACATATAATTATTTGGAGTGGCTTTTTCCGTACAAGAAACTAAAAGACAACTGGGAATAGCAGCTAGCCTACCTACAAATGAGAGTACAGTCCGTCCGCAGCTTTTGTGGTGCAGCGTAAAACCGGCGCTTTTTCCTCCCCGGTTTCGCTTTCGGAATCCGTCCGTTATCACCGCTGCAGCAGCACAATTCCGTAGCGAGCACATTAATTATCGCTCGCAGCGCACACATGGTACTCGCCGGTTTTTTTCAGGGCGATTATAGGCGTCGTCGGCGAACCGCGCCAGACACAGATTCGCAAGCTGCAGGCTCTAATTGACGATCCTGCTACACATGATCCATTCCTGCTACACACGATCCGTTGGCCGCCTGCCATGCTAATGCTTCACCTCCGACGAGAGGATATTCAAATTGCTTTTCCATATTCAATTCGGGACCGCTGCAACGACACTCGGAGTCGGAGATTTCTCGCGATAAAAGAATTATAAAGTGGAGCGTTCGTTGCCGAAATTAGCCGGATCAATTGATCGACGCGATTTTTTCTTCTCGAACGACATTTTGACGGATGGAATGGAGAGTTATCGACTTTCTTGTTAACGCGAAGGAAGGCTCAATCTCGGATGTCGAGAACCAATAATGTACAAGTTTTAATTCGGCGGACGGGATTATATCAACATCAGCGTGTTTAACGGTGCCAAGTTGGAGACACGCCGGAGACAGGTTACAACTTTGGGGAAGTTGGATCCATGGGATGATTTCCAAGACAGTGGGCGACGACGAGGAAAAAAATAGACCACACAGGAGCTGTTTCAGGGGCAACTTGTACCAAACTGACCGAAAAAAAGAGTTGAAAACTTTTTCCGAGAGGACAGTCGTTGGCTCATCTTCAGTACATTCAAGTAATAAGGAATAGGAAGATATGTTTTGTAGCTTCCGCAATGACAAATCAATACTGTCTCTACGGTTTTTTGAGAAAAAGAAACAACTGCGCTTCCTTTAGTGGCGAAGAAACACACTTATTTCATACAAGAAGCGTTTTTCAGCAAAGGAACGCTTTTTCAGTAATTTGTAACCTCTTTTTTATTTGTCGACGAAACAACTGCTCACTTTACCAAACCGCCCAATTAGCGCTCATTTCCCATACTCGTCCTCTCGAATCTCTTCATGTACCACAAACTGGTTTGTTTACCGTTCACCGTTCCGCACGTCATATACCAGAAGCGACCGAAATTTATGCCTCCGCAACGTCCTCTTTGTTTCTGACCATTTAAACGATAATCACTCCGTTATAAGCGATCGCGAGACGAAGATAACTCCATAAAAAAGCCGAGATGAATCTCCCACAAGTATATGCAAATGCGCTAAATCCCGGTCTTATCTCGGCGCCCGTTTCCAAATAATCCCCCGCATGTCATTACATGTAGGTCATCAGATCGCAACAATAAATCGGTTAATTCTCAATGAAAGAGAAGAGCAACGGCAGCGAGAAAATCAGTAAGCAATCCACGGATCGACGGTGGTGAAGAGGCGCAAATCCCTCCCTCGCTCACAAGGGCTGGCGTCGCGATGCGATGCCGGCGTCGTCATTTCATGAATGAGAGAGCCTTGATGCCGCGGGCGCCGATACGCGTCGTAGCTTCCGTCGTAATCTCTGAAAGCTTCCAGAATGCGGCTGCGGGCTCACGGCGCCCGGGACGACTTAATGGAAAGCCTTTGTTATTATGATATACGGGATGTTATGCCTGATGCACTGGATGAATACTGAACGCGCCCGACCTACTTGACCGACAAATTTCAACGACGATGCTCGTTGTCTCATGCAGTTTTGAAATACAAACAAAATCGAAGAAGTTGCGCTGATTCCTGGAGAGCCCCTCTTTACCAAGACGAGAAAATTGCCTGCTTCCTACGTGTTTAGGCTCCCCTAAGCTGCTGCGACTGAAATAATACCTATGCCGTCTTGTTTTCAAAAACCGCTATAATTGTAATTAGACTTCCAAGGCTCGGAATGCGAGTACCGACGAATTGGTTGAGGAGAGACGCCGCTCGTCTATTGTTCTGCGTTTTTAAGAGCTATTTCGACTCGAATGAATTCCAAGTCATTTGATTTTAAGACGTTTCTAGTAGGAGCATGTGGGTGCAGCAACTGCAAAAAGTGGTAATAATGCTTCTACGTGTTCTTTTGGGGTCGTCCTGCGCTCATCGTGCGTGTCTGCGCTTAATTAAGCCCTCGTCCGTTGCGGAAGCGCGCCCCACTCGCATTTTTGTCCGATGCGCCGCAATTTGAGGGTCCGTTCGCTCCGGAATGTATGAATAATAACTCCACAGCCGCGCTCGCCATTAAAACTGCATATTTATATAATGCCCTGTCACACTTAATGCCTTCGTTTGCATTTTCCGTCGCGCGGCCTTTT
The DNA here is from genome assembly GCA_029298725.1 of Gnatocerus cornutus. Taxonomy (NCBI): domain Eukaryota; kingdom Metazoa; phylum Arthropoda; class Insecta; order Coleoptera; family Tenebrionidae; genus Gnatocerus; species Gnatocerus cornutus. Next base: position 32,918,809 of record CM055509.1, on the reverse strand, counting down.
CGGCTCCCCAAATCGATTTTTCGTGATGTTTGCCGACCAACATTTCGGTACATTTGTTGAATAAATGTCGTTGTCAGAAGGGGAAATCGGAGCGTATTGAAAACATATCGTGTGCAGCGACGAGGCGAAGGATAAGGATAAAGGATGGGTAGCAGAGCGGCGGCGGCGGTAACGGGCGGCAGTCGGTGCCGGTGATAATCTAATCGGGCGCGGGCTGCAATCCTCCCTAATGACACGCTCGACGCGGCCAGGATATTGCGTTGTTGGTTTCCATCCTCTTTCGGCACGGTTTCGCCTGATGGCGAGGGATTCCTGTTTTCGCTTCACGGCGAAAGATTAAAATGGAAGAGCGGGCGATGGAAAAGACCAATGAGGCGGCGGAGAAGAGAAAGATAAATAATATATTACGGATGTTTTGCATTAACGTTGCCACGACCAAAAACAACAAACGCTGCTCTTTTACCATTTCAACGCGTTTTGAGGTTAATGCTTCTTGCGCTAATGTATGAATTATGAAGACGGTAAGATATTCTCTGCATATTTACTAAATATACACAGGTTCGAAACGGCCCTGCACTTTCTGACATCTGTCATCACTGTTACCTACCTTGTGTTGGAGATATCTATTTTAAGTAAAATTATATAAACCTCATTCTTCAATTATTATCAAAGATCACACCGGGACGAATTAAACTGGGAGTAAATTGCATTGAGGACAAAAAAGCCCGGGACGAATTGACGGGGGCAAACTGTCGGGGACGAACTGGTCGTATCCCTTTTTTACATGTTAGTACCGACAACTGTCATCACTGTTATCAACATATTTTAAATTCCGCGGCCGTCATGTGGTGGATAGTTTAGTAATTACGGCTTTGCGAGTCCCGCGAAAAAAAACAGGAAAAATAGGTCATTTCCATGGCCCAGTCGTCGCGTTCCACCTGTCAGCCTCTCAACAGACACCTTTCAAGACGACGTCGCGAGTTGTAACCCCAAATCAAACCACCCCTTCCCTGAAATTTCCATTTTTCTTCTCTTCACGCACTCGCGAGTCACGCAAGTCGTCGATTGTCACGCCCCCTAGGTGGTAAATCCCCTAATTATCCTTTAATCGCCCCAAAAAACGGAATATCGAGCGTAACCGGACGCGGTTTTATACGTGTTATATTGCACCGTGCCCTCGAATCCCGCTTTTAATGTGCGCCGTTAGCCGTGCAGATTAAATTTTACGACTTGGTACATTTATTTGATGGCGCAGAGCGTCTCTTCGACTTGTCTTCCTGTTGTGCTAACAGGCGCGTCCGTCGCGACACTGGCTGCTGACGTCGGAACGGAACTTGTTGGCGAGAATATAAGATAGAGAATAAGGTTATTTTTAGGGTCGGGATTAATGGTAGGTGTCCCGGTCATCATATGCGGTCGTAGAATCCAACTAGCTGCGCCGCAGAGTGGTTCCAAATGCTCATTTTTTTGGACAAAAATCTGCAACTTTTTTATTTAATAATCGTAGAAAGAAATAAATTAATAAATAATAAATAAATTAATAAAAAATTAATAAATAAAATTCAATTGCCTACAAGAATTTTAAGGCATCATTTGCGATGTTACCAATTTTTTTAAATATTTCCGACATTTAATCTTAGTTAAATACTAATGTAGGTGTGTCAAGACTGTTCTAAATTAAAATCGGTATTTAATATTATACGACAAACAACATTATGCAACTTGAATAAACTAATATTGGTCACTCTTGTAGTGAATAATTTGAGCCTTACCACTATTATTATTATTAGGAAAGTTTTTTCATCTTTTTAATCTTGATTTGATTCTATTATAATAATAAAATATATTTTGAAAAACTTTTTTCTATTTTAGGTCTTGTTGATATAAAAATTAAACGAAACAATTAATATGTTCTACACATACAGGTGTCCCAGAACTCGCGCCCTAGAGAGAAAGGGCTTCTCGGGACCGGAAAGCACGGATAGTCAAGTTGCTAAATAAACATACGTTTAAGGCAACAGAATTATTTGGAACGTTTTTTTAATTCAAAATATGTAAAAACTTTAACAAAATTTATCAACATATCAATTTCAATTCTAAATGTTGAAAGTAGTTGAAACAATCAACTCTTATCAGCCATATTACATAAAAGTAACTATTTTGTAGTAAAAAAGATCTGATCTTACATTTATTTCTTTTTTGGCCGGAAAATTTTTCTGCCACTTTCAGTTTTCTTAATTATGAAAAAAATTGCAAAAAAAATTATTTCAAGCATTTTTGTTAATGTTCGCAAACATTATTCTTTTAACTCATAATTTTGTTTTTGCGCTCTGCACTGACTTAAATCTCATTAAACCACACCGACCGTTTCTCGTGAAATTCCAAATTTTAAGTTTTCTAACATTGGAAGCAAAAGTACGGAGCAATTGGTCTTGGATTTGTGTGTTGTTTGTAATGCACGAATAACACTATGTAACAACAAAATAATTATGTAATTTCTCATATTTATCATTAGAGACTGAGGTACTTTTTAACATGTCATCATTCGTTTTGCCGAAATCTCGTTATTTTAAAAGAAAAAAAAAATCAAGATTTTTTGTTTTCGCTGTTTTCCTCACTGCGAATTAAAAAGTGGGGACAATATGACAATGTAAATTATTTGCGGATCTATTTATAGACGTAGGAGGATGTTATATAACAATTAAATAAGTGAAACTCAAAATAATTTCCTCGACTTAATTTTGAGAAGCGTATAAAGTCTATTTCGGCATTAAAATCTCCAAATTGGCTATGTCAAGGGTACAAATTTGTTTTTGTGGAAATTACCCCTCGAGTCTAAAGGCATGGTATCTGCCAATAACATTTACAAATCCTAGTATTTGGAGAACTTCAAGATCATTTCACTAACTGTTATTCTGGGGTTGCTGTTATTTTCCATTTGCTAACAGAAACAAAAAGAACAAAATTTGTATTTTGAATTTTTAACGTAAAACCGCATTGTACCTTTTTTGTTAATTGGTTTTTTAACACTATTATTTTATTTTATGAATAACTTTTGTCCGGTTTGGAACCACTGTGCGCCGTGAAGGGGGTTGTGGACGTGGCCCCCGCGTTTTATGCACATCGGACCGTATCGTGTGCGTAGCGGCCCAGAGAAAGATAGCGCGTCGCAAGAGCAAACAGCACATCTGCCGCACCAGGGGAATGCTAATAGCGGAAGCGGCGTGGGGGCCACGGAGCACTACAAGTCGCCGGTCACGGTTCCACGAAATATCCGTCCGGCCGAATGTGTCGCACGCATTTCATATTAATGCCGCTTTACCAGGGCCGGAGCTAGCGAGATTTCTCCGTTTCGATCGCGATCGATAAAAAAGAAACGCCAATTTCCGAACGAGTGACGTATTATCGTTGAGCCGTTCGATCAAGCTACCAGGACACGTTCGGGAGCGGGCGCATTGTTGGCGGAACGACGCGTGTTCAAGGGGCCCTTATACATCCGCTCGCAGGCACGCTTTTCATAATCAAATGTACGTATTTACAACGTTCGGGAAAACTTAACCTTTTACGAACGAGAAATCTTGGGGTTTTTGGGAAATGGGGTGCGACAGGGGGTTGGTGGTACTCCCCTGCTGTTTCCGCAAAAATCCCCGTGTCATCGCATGTTGGCGAGGCAATCGACCCACCCTTGTGATGTCGAGGGGGCAACCGACGCTGTTCTGTTCCAACAATACGCGTGCAGGGGCGGATTCAAAAAGCATTCTCATATCACGCGGGCATACTTAACAAGGTTATTTCAATCCTAATCTTATTTTTTCCGTTCCTTTCTATTCATCGATCCTTCCATTCATTGCCGTTATTAAAAACGTCAGTCCCACTTCTAAAAGCATTTTTTGAATTCTTAGATCCATCAGGTTCACATTTTGAGACATTAGAGGTCATCAAGCACCCTTTGCCAAGTAAAAAGCTTCAAATTCAAACTGCCAATTTCGACATTTCAATTGGAGTTTTTTTTGTAAAAGAATGACAGATATTAAGTTTGATGGTATAATTTAACAACCTCTAAATGTGTTTTTGTAATTGAGCGTTGATGTAAGACACTAAAAATTTAATTGAAAATTTTCCACCTTTGCGCGACAATCGCATCGCCTGCGGGAAAACAATAAAATCCCTTCATACGTAATAAAAACATAATAAAAGTCATTAATTAAAAAGAAAAACGTCAACAACGTAACACGACCCTTCCTGTTTTTGATACCTTGATAATTAACCCTTTTCCAAAAAGCCGAACTACCCTTTATTGATCAGTTTTTTTCTGTTTCAGGTACGTCCATTTCCCCCCATACAGGACGACAGCAGTCAGGTTTGATGCGTGCCATATTAGATCGATTACTCCCGTCCCGGAATCCCCGGAATTTGTTTTTTTTTATTCCATGTCGCTTGCTTGTTTTCCGCCGCCGCTGAACCCGTCCTTACACGATTCGACGTGTCGAAACTTCACTCAGTCAAGAAATAGGACGGTGTGGTGGCGGCGGCGGCGGTGCCGGCGGCGTAATTAAATCTTGCTCAGTTCACGTTATGCTCCACCTCGTTCGCGTCGGCAGTAAACAACGCGCCCTCCGGGTTCCGCTATATCATACGGAATATGGGCAGAGACGGCTGGGGGTGGGGGTGGTGATGCACACGAGAGAAAAAATTGTCTGGCTGGTTGTTTGCGTGGGCTTGATTCGAACGATTAATAAATCGATTTTTGACTAGGAAATGACCGCAGCAAAATCTCACGCACTGTCATCGCCTCCGTTATTAGTTTCTTTGCGCCGCCTCCTGTTTACTCGTCCGTGGCGCGTCTCAACCGTCGGCCTACTTTGATGCCATTCCTTTGAAAGCGTCGGATTGAGAGAAGAGACCGAGTTTTCAACTTTGCTCCGGATTTTTGTTCGTTCGTTTTCCGTCTCTTTCGCCGCACCGCGACTTTAATGAGACGCACGTCCTCCGATCGATCGGAAAAAGAAAGAAAAGAAGAAATGTCTTGTTCTTATCATATTTCTCGAAGACGTGTAAGTAACCGGGAGCCAGCTAATGCCCGGGGAGTAGAGGTGATTAACATCTTGCAACAAGTAGTTAATAAATCAGGAGGATATCATCGCCCTTTCCTACTTATACGGAGTTTCGTGCGCACAGAGGCCCAGAATGTATTACCGCCTCACAGTCTTACCGCATAAAATATTCCGACGGAACCTTATCTGCGATGGCGAGGCGCACCCGAACGGATTAATAAAGAGCCGAGATGGACTAATTACAGATGGGAAAAAGCGGCAACGCTGAAGATTTACAACGAGGAATTTATATCCGATATCTACACCGCGAAAATTATTTGTACCTGGAAAACACACAATAAAAAATTTGAATCTCGCGCGTTTTGTTATCTGATCGAACCTCCCATGAATTGATCCAATCAGCCCCACTGAACAGCTGCGTAATTGCGCGTCACCCCCCGTATGCAAAACCGCCCCGTGATTACACATTCGGCATTTTAATGGTCACGTCGTCGTCGTTTATGCGTTTCGGGCGGCGGCGAGGCATCGAGATCGTGATGTCAATTCTAATAATACAACTTGATAAATGATTCCGGACTTATGGCGTGATATTAAGCCCTCGGGAGAGGCTCGACGCCATAGATCATGACGCGCACAACACGAGATATTCGGTGGTACAAATACGGAGAGCAATTTGCACACGCCATGGATGGAAATTAACTTATACAGGGCGGGAAATCTAGACGCATACTGGATCGAAAGCGATCAAGTTGGCGAGTGAAATATTCTATATCGCGTTATAGGGTGATTTAGCATTTTGTCAATAGCCGGATGAAATGACATTCACTCGGGCTAAATTGGACACTTTGACGTTCAGTTTTCTGCCAATCTGAAGCGGAATCAGATGACATATCATCATCACCCAAAGTCTAAGATAATTTCTGTGGCTTAGTGCCAATCTAAGGCCAATCTCGAAAAACTTGGTATTGAGATAATAATTGAGGCCTGCAATTCCAAAATTGTAAGTGCCAATTTTACAGGAAACGAAAAAAACCGTTTTATTCCTAAAGTAACCAATACCATAACCTGAATTAAATTTATGTGTTATTGTAATGTTTATTAAAACCATTCCCGCCAAAGAAAATCGAAAAAAAGTTTATCATTAATGTTTAAAAAAAATGTTAAAAGTGGGCAAATTTCCAAAACGTTGTAAATCGATCTACTAATGCGAGTCAATACATTTTAAGTCCAGCTAAGGTGGACACTTTCTAAAAATTGTTTTTCCAAAAGACGATTTATATTGTGTTCTGCTATTTTGCGACACCTTTTAAAGAGCTCTTCTGGACTTGTCTTGGTTACTGGTTCGATTTTTAACTCGATTTTTGCTAGGCTTTTATTTAGGACTTACAACGTTTTGACTTTCAAACTTGATTAACTTCAAATGTAGCAATGTTTAGCAAAACCACTTGCAGCAAGACATAGATTTGGCATTATACTCCCAAATTCAAAAAAATCCTGTTTTTGCGTAAAAAATCTTTTGTACTTTTAATTCACATTTATTAATACTACATATTGAACAAATGGACTCCAAAAAAAAGAATTAGATTGGCCCTTTCAAACCTGCATATCTGATGGAATCGTGCAACGTAAAAACTGTAATCTCAGAAGTTTTTTATTGCGTTTAAAATAAAAAATTTATTAAATTCTAATACAATTAATTTTGACTATAAAATTTACATTATGGGTTATTTTTTTAAATAAAATATAGAAAAAAAAACACGAAACTTAATCTAAAACATCTTATGCAGAAGAAGATTACATTAAACATTAAACCATTTATAAATCCCTTCCAATAGAGTTGAGATAAGGAATGGCAAGACTCTTTAAATCATTCACTTTTTTGGAAATTAGTGGCAACGGTGTGCTATGTAAAGTTTTTATTAAAACAATTTAGGGCAAGTTTTTTTTATTGACGTAATCTTTGTAGATCTAAAATTTTAAAAGTTTCTTTCTTATGAATCTTCTTTATAATTTATTTTGCCTAGATTTGCAGTATGAAAGTGAAGCCATTTAATAAAAAGTCAATGAACAGCAATTCTTTAAAATTAAAAAATATTTTTTTGCATGTTCAATGGCATTTTCTACGGAATATTTCTTGGTGATGCTCCTAATTAAGTTAAATTCTAAAGCGAAAGACACAAATTTTAGAAAAATAGATTTTTAAAGCGAAGCAAAAATTTTAGACATATCCTTCACTAAAGATCGTAACTTTGGTTATTTTAGTGCTACACCTATAAAATTTAAGTAACTTTCTACTTTTATATTGTGTATTAACTCTACCAAATTGCAAAATTGTACTTTCAAAAACACAACTTTTAGCAATTTTAATTTGTAAAGTAAAGGAAACACTTCAGACATCTTTCATGGAAATTCGTAATTTTAGTAATTTTAGTGCTACAGTTGTGAAATTTGGGGAAGTTACTATTTTTTATTCGTGTGTTAACTCTACCAAATTTCAAAAATGTACCTCCAAAAACACAATTTTTGGAAATTTTAATTTTTAAGGCAATTCAAAAATTTCAGACATCCTTCATAGACATTCGTAATTTTGGTAATTTTAGTGCTACAGCTATGAAATTTAGGGAAGTTACTATCTTAAAGTCGTGTATTAACTCTACCAAATTGCAAAATTGTAAGTCGTATTAATCATATCATATTATGACATTGGCCTTTCAAAACTTTCAACTATGAATTTTTTTTTTTAGTTTTGACCTTAAGCAATAAAACAGCATTGTAATGCATTGTAATGTTTCTACTATAAAACAAAAAATCTCAAAATTTTGAAATTGGCCTTTCTTGCACTAAGCCACAGATTTGTTGTCGGAATATCGAAATTCCCGTTTAAATCCCTCTCTCCACGTTGATTGCCCCTGCAAAGCTCGCACTCTTTCTCCCCAAGTTAATGAAACGAAATCCCTCCTTCAGACATCGTATGTGTGCCGAGCAGATTCGGCGGTATTAAGGCTCGCCGCAAAGTGGCGGTGAGGTCGGCGCTGGTGGTGGCGGCGGCGGGACGAGGTGCCAGCCCATAAAAGTGTGCATTGCACCGTTGTAATTGGGCGCCGGAGAAGAGATCTTCCACTGACTCCAATTATGGTGCATTTGTAGCCTTATTGACCAGCTGCTCGCTGCGAGAGTGTGTTTTGTATGTCGGCTTTTTTATAGCCTATTAGTCGCCGCAATAAGTAACGGCTTCTGCGCCGCGATAAATAACGAATTTTTTCTCTCGAATTAATATATTTTTTTTGGAAACGGAAAGATTGTCCTCGTGCTGCGCCAGAGCACGTAATGAATTTAATTTAACAGCGCGTCGTTGCGCGACTGGGTATAAAGCCCAGAAGCGGACCCTGGAAGGTAATATAGCTCTCGGTGTGCGGTCTCTGCTACGACCCGCATATCCGGAACTCATCAGAAAGGCCCCGCGAGGATCCGGGAGGAAGAGAGAACGACCGACGGCCGTCCCGACGCCGATAACCTAACGACGGCTCGTTGCGAACACGGGAAATATGTCGGAGGATGCGATGCGTATAATGCCCGGAGCAAAAAACCACGCGACCGAGAGAGGAATTTGAGGAATTAGGACCAAGGAAAAGGACCCAGCTCTCATGGAAAATACAGATATGCTCGGCAAAAGCACAATTTTACACTCGATGAAGAGTACCTATTAAGTACTTAGATCGATTTTGGTGTATTTATAAACTACATAATCGATGTGTCTAGAATCTTTGTGCATAAAATGAGGTCAAAGCAGGAAGATCCATCCGGCGGTAAATTCAAACACGAACGCCCTGCTGAAAAATTCACATCCGGCGGCGAAAAGCTCGCGCACCAGCCCCATAACTATTTCAAAAGCCTGGAAAAAATGACAACGGACAAGTAGATGTCACCTTCGCCGTAACAGTTCGGTCAGTTGTTTGGTCTGCGGCGCGTTTAATAATGCATAAAGCTAGAGCGAGGGTCGTTTCGAAATCAGCCTTCAGGCTCTGATTACCGAAGTGAGATGTTGCGAGCCGCCTCGCTATTTAATATTCATGTTTTAAATACTTGATAGAGCAGCGGAAGCGGCGTCGGCGGCGTCTGTTCTCGATCGCCCGGTTATTTGTATGATCGTGACCGACGCCCTCGACGCCGATAAAGCAGGTCTTTGACGTGCGAGCTCAGAAATCCGGTCCGAAGACAACAGCGGCGGTTTGTATAAATAAAAGGAGCATCTGGCGGTTTATCGGCGGGCGGCGATAAGACACGCATACCACTCCGCTGTTATCGGCGGGGAATGGCCGCGCCGGTAGCGACGGAATGGATGAAATATTGAGGCATATTGCTGCCGCGAGACCAAAGAGGATTGCCCTTATTTTTCAATTTTTTGATATGGATCGAACGATGAAACGGGATGATTATTTACACTTGGAGCGGACGCTTCAAGCGGATTTACATGTGCAGTAGTGCAGCTGAATATCGATACGCTTCATCAAAATATAATATACTGGGTACTAACGGCAAGATATTTACTCAAAATATGTTAGCTTTATTTATACTCTATTAGCTATTAAAGCCTCGAGAACCATTTTTACGGCTTGACTTCCTCTATTTCGCAGTATTGATCATACTTATACCGGGTGTTCAATTGAAAAATTCATCAAGTTAGCGTTGCTTTTTGATAAACATCCAATCAACCTAACCTTACTTTTTGTTTTTTACGATGTAGGTCATGGAATAAAGAGTGAATCTACTGCTAGTCAGCTGTTAACCCTTTAACTGTTATAGACAAGGTGTCCCAGAACTCATGACCCATAGAGCAAGGGAGGGTGCCGACAGCAATACAGATAGTAAATTTCAAAACAAAAATTGATTAAGTTTAATAGTATTTGAGAAAAGACAAAAAATTAACAACAAATCCTGAAAGCTTATTCTAGAGATGGAGTAAAAGGCTATCCCAATTTCCTAGGTAACGAGAGTGTAATGTTCAATGTTACCAATTTTCAAATTCTGTTCAGCTTCTGGATTGGCTACTGTTTTTTCGTCTTAACTCAATTATTTTTTGAGCTAAAAAATTTTTGTTTCAAAATTTTGATTCAAAATTGTTGCCTCGATAAGCCTTTTTCCCTGAATCATGACTTCTGGGACGGCCTGTCTATACGTTTTGCCATTTTTCTCATAAACTACAAAAGATGAGAAATTGAAATATTATGAAAAAAATAAGCGATTATAACAAATCGAATGACAATATTTACATATTCGTGACACTTCCGGTTATGTCGGAAGTAGTAGTCAACTTGCTTATTTAAAATGGAACACCCCATATATTATTGCATTTTCAGATTTTACGTTCAAATTTAGGGTGAGTGTATGTATAATGTGCTATACTTACATTGAACCATTTCAGAGATATCTTGATTTTTATAAAAAAAAATGCACAACAGAAGTGAAATTTTCTTTCCGAAATAACTGCCCTATAATCTATTTCAAAATCGCCACGTTAATTGGAAAATAAGCACAATACAAACGTTCAATGAAATTTTGCATTAACTTTATGTATTGGACACCTATTTCCTATTAAAAATACGAAAAAAAGTGTTTTTACTCTTTCGATTCCAATTTTTAAAGCATGCTCTGGAATGGTGACAATACAATTTAATGTTGATTTTTTATAAACAAATTTGGTGGTCTAATAGAAATAAAAATTCTCAAAAATGTTTGTGGAAATATATTTTTTTGTAATGAAAAATCGAGCTATTCCAGAAATGATCCAATTTAGGTATAGCACGGTATATAGAAAGTGATCTTTAATTTAAGTATAGAATTCAAAAAAATGGAAAAATGGAATAAAATGTACGGTGTTTTATTTAAAATAAGCAAGTTGACTGCCACTTCCGGCATAATTGGAAGTTTCACGTAAATGTGAATCTATTTATTTGATTCGTCTTATCCGTTTACTTACTATACCCAAAATTTCAAATTCTTATCATTTGCATTTTCCGAGAAAAATGGCAAAACGTACGATGCCTGTCATAAATTACAAGATTTAAGAATCAGCTACTGTAGTGATCTTGTCCGTTTGCTCAGTTAAGGCGAGTGCCAAGACATTTTTCTTATGGAGAATCCCATGTAAAGTATCGTCTAAATATTTCGCTTATTTTTTCATGTATCAGTTTCGTTCTTATTCTCAACTGCTTGTATTCATATTTTCTTCTAAAACTAAGAATCAAACATTGGAAAAAACATTTAATTTAAAAGTTAAAGGACTTGAAAATTCGATAATTTAGGGGTAGTTTTACGAATAAAAGTTTATGTCCGATTTTTGTGAATTTTTAAACTTAGAATTAGTAAAGAATACTTTCAAAATCACTTTCCCGCTAAATTTAAATCGATATCATTAAAATTGGTCTAGTTATGAGTGAGATAAACTAAAAATTTTTCAATCGAAGCTCTGAGCTTTGCAGATAATTTACGACTATGGTGATTTATAACCGAACCCTCATTTGCGGTTTCTTGACCAGCTTTGGAAGTTGTAAATCAAGGGATTTCTTCTAAAATTTTTACCTGCTTGTTTCGCACAGAGGATAATAAAATGGTTACAATTAGAAGAGCGTTATTAAAAGTGCTAATAAGTACAAGCACATCGAAGTTTCATAATGCTTGATGTATGAAATTATAGAAACAACTATGTAGTATGAAAATTCATTTAATTTATAGTCATGTTTTCAACTAAAGTCTTTCAATGACACACGAATTAATTTCTCGACTATTTCACGGTGTTGGACGTAAAATTTAGAAAATGAAATTTAATAAAATAGTAATTTATTATTATTTTTCTTATTACATATTTTATTATTTATGTTTATTTTTTTCTTATTTCACTAGAATTTAAAAGTTCATCAATGAATAAAAAATGTTGAATGAAACAAAATTGTTTTGAATGGTATGACTCTATGGAGCGACCTGACCGGATGCAATTTACCTGATGTTTGCAATATTGGATTAGAGTTTATCTAAAAAACTGACCGGAGTTTTACTAGGTGATGACAATTTCTTTCATTTTGCCGCCGGCCGGTTCAACTTTTACTGAAAAACCCACTAAATCTTGTTCCTTTGAGAACAATATAAATTTTTTTTGGGAGAATAAAAAGGTTGACTTCTGGTAACTAGAAAAAAATGGAACATACATTGTAAATTCAAATCATAATTGGTATTACCAAATCCAAGGGCAGTTAAGAATAACACGAAAAAAAATGTGTATTCTGGGTGTTTGGTTTGGACAAGAAAGTGATATGAAATATGAATATATTTATGAAGACACAACTTTTTGGAAAAAAAAATGGAACCAAAATTGATTAAGTTTTATTTTGATCACATGTTGCTGGAATTAATTGACTCTAGGAAACAAAGATTGTCTATTCCGATCTGCCGTCATTGAGTTTGTATTACCTATGTATTAGTTAATTGTCAATATTGTAAATAAGTACCTATTATGTAAATACCACTTTTCTTATAAATACTTACTAACATGTACATATTATACACATTATTATACTATGAATTTTATATCTTTTGAGTATACCTTCTTACCAAATACGTATCTATTTGAAAACAAATAAAATTAAACATAAAACAGATAAGTTTAGTTTTTTTTTAGAAAATTTCTGTTTGGCATTCTAATATTAAATAATACTTTAATCTATTTATTATTTGACTAGTTAAATTATTTTTTGAACAACGTACTAATGTACTTACAATTTTAAAATAAATTTTTTTGATTCATATTATTTTACCCATGAAGAAGTATTTCTACCAGACAGAGGCAAAATAAGCATTTATCATTTTACGATCACTTTACGATAGCACAGTAAGGGGTGTTGTAAACAGAGGTACCGCTTGACAACCTTCCCGATGTGACAGCTCAGCTCGAATTCTGACCAGCGACGAGTCTTGGCACTCGCCTTAAGATCCCAAATAAGTCATAAACACGGTATTTGGGGCCGGCTACAGTATAACCCACGAAAATCGACGACCCGACGCTACACCAAACCAAAAAATTCTTTCTGACAGATGTCACAGTACGGGTTGATGCTCACATGCGTTTTTAGCAGCGTCTTCTATCAAAAATGCCACACCAACTTGATGAATTTTTCATTAGAACACCCGTTATATCCCGTTCCCCCAGGTGGCCCACCTCGCCCTCGAGCGCAGAAAATGTCCCAAATGTTCGTAATTGCCGGGAATTGGGGCAAAATCCGGGATAATTAGCGGCGTCCGCTGACGAATCGCGGTTGACATGTTTCGGCAAACATCACAAAACTCTGACTAATGACATGTTTACTTCCATACGTACACTTAAAACGCAGCATTTTTCATTTGTTTTTCGTTGTAAAATCAGCGTTCTGTCCGAAAGGGGAAAGTGCGGGTCGTGGGCGGCCGGGGGCCGCGGTATGTATGGAATTTCGGCGTGAGATACGTTATAGAAGAAGCTGTCAGAGGTGGTCTCGAACCGTTTTAAAAGCGAGGCGCGGACGAGAGAGAAGAACAGAGTCGGACAAGGAGGGTGCGTCGATGTGGGCCCGACCGCAGCCAGTATGCGGAAGCTAATGAGGACGGGGAGCCGCCGCGATCATCACAGACGACCGACTCGCTGTTAGCGGCCCGTCCGACCACAGAGGCGGACTTGGAGAAATTTCAAAGAGGAAAGTTGCGGCGGCCCCGGCGCGCTCCATAACCGGGAGCCAGCGAGACTTCCCTTTTTTTTTTGATGAATGTGTGATGGTAGATAAGACAAAAACGTTTATCCAATCCCGCCGCTTTCAAATGAAAATGTTAATGCGCGAAACAAAGGATGACGCGCGGTAATGTAATAACTCCGGCATATGTAACATCCCGGCGCCTTTTTTTGTCTGTTTCGTTCGGACGATCTGGAAAAGGTTCGTCGGAACATGAATTATGGCCACTGAGACACTTGCCAGGATCAAGATCTAGACGCGAAAAAGGTTACGTCAAACGGCCATAATCATACTTGTCCAGATTATTCCCATACATCAACGAACGAGTAATGGGAGGGACAGAGTTTCGCCATCAAACGAAACGATCAATTCCCGTCCGAACGCCAGACAAATCCGGGAACGCGTCGACATGGATGGATTTGACCATCAAAGCGACTTTGCCGGGGACGGCCACCGCGGAAACGGGATAGGGGCGGCTGACATTATGTAGTTTGAATTCGCCGCCCCATATTATTGACAGTTTATGTCAATTCCGTGTCAAATACGTCAATGCGTCATTTGCCAAAGTGTCAAATCTAGGGTCCAAATGACATTTTGTCAGAATCGCACATGTCAAACCTGTGTCATTTCCCGTCAAACCCCGGCGCCAGCTCGTCGATGCGTGTGCCTTCCGTCCGCCGCCACGAAACAAAACGAATAAACGCCGCCGTCCGAATGCAAAATATGAGCATGAATATTCTACAACGGGCGTTGAGGGGCGGCGAGGGCGCCCCAGTACGACTCGCTTGATCCCTTGTCAGCCGCCACCAGTCACGGCCTTTGTCTTCATAACGAGAGCGGAGACGTAATCGGGAAACTGTGAGCATCGCGCGGATCAAATGAGGAGGTAAAATCTCCACTCTGATTTTCTTTACGAGAGCACATTCTCCGACCGTTATTGTCGTCCCTCGCGCCTTGCCGCCCCCGGAGGCGGCCGTTTGTTGCCATGATTCACGGCGGCGGTGAATAATTAAAGAGAGGAACGTAAAAGTGCGCGGGATAGTCGTATTTACAACGAGACGTAGTCTGGGGGCGGCGGGGTGGTTTGAAACGATCGAAAAAGTGGTGAAAGTTACGCGGACAATCAAACCGCCGATGATCTACCGAAATTGCATGAGTGCGAGTTTTTCTTGCTTTCTTTTTTCGTTTCCGTTCCCGAATTGCTGAAGTTGTCGCAGCGAGCGAACGTGACATTTGCCGTCGCCGCCGCCTCCAGCCGGTGTAACGCATCCGTTTCGCAGGAAACCGCGCACATAAAACGTGGATACGAGACGAAGCGACAAATTACGTCGACGACGATGCAGGCACACATTCCGTACTCTATTTACATACGAGGTCGTTGGCGGCATGCGGGTGGCGAGATCCGCCGCCAGATATGTGATTACGACGTCAATTAGAGGAGCCGGCCGACCAGAATTAGCAGTATGCTCGTTGCGAGGTTTCCGGATTGTGACCGGAGGCGGTCCATTACGGATTACAGACGATACGGGACACGGGGGCGGCCGCCACCACCGTATGCATACAGACCCCTATGCGTATGCATATTTCATATTCTCCACATAACGACGGGATTGATCAAGACCGAAAAGAGCCTTGGAGAATGCAAAATTAAACCGTGCATATCAAATATTCAGTGCCGCAGATAAACCCGTAAATAAATATGCAGCATAATACGTGTGATTCTCCGGTTCGCGTAATCAAGACGCCTCAGCGGCGACTCTCCGCGGGAATCGGCGGCGGCGTCGGAGGCGGCACAAACTCGGCGTGAATAATTCATACATAATTTCGATTATCCTTTTCTGGGCGCTCACGCATCGCCTGTTCGGGTTTATTTCTTCTTCCATTTGGTTAATTCACGTCTGTCGGAGAGAGCTCCTAACAAAGAGGGTCGCGTGCAGTAAAATACAGCCGGTTCGGTCGCTTTATTGCCATCGGGACACACAATGGAGCCCCACACGAGATTAACAGCGCGGTGCCGATGACGTCACAAAGAGGACAGTGCATGCGTCATGGATGGGGAGCGTCGGGTTTATCGCATTTTTTTAACCGATCATGCACGGGCGGGGGAGAGAGATGTCCCGCAACAAATTTACTAACGTATGCGGATGGAGTTTGCAACAATGAATATGCAGCAATGACTGAAAGCTCCAGCGAGCGAAGTGAACCAATTGTCCCCTGATGTTTGCCAAAGTTTCGGAGAAATGTGGCTTGTGGCATGATTTTAATACTGACGGTTTCACGCCGATGAGCGCTAAACACCTTTACCATTCGAATGGAGCTGCAGTAATATGCAACAGTGCGTTTTAATGGGACTAGTTGGTAGCTATTTAATATCTGTCAAAGTTTGATTGGATATGTATAACGGGTGTTCGAATAAAAAATTCATCAAGTTGGCGTTTATAGAAGAAGACACTGCTAAAAACGCATGTGTAGCATTAACCATGCTATGACATATCTGTCATAATGTCATCGTCATAAACATAGTACAGTTGACTCTCATCTGACCAATGAATGATACTATGTGTCCATAGTTACCGATTTTCAAATTCTGTTCAGCTTCGGGATTGGCTACCATTTTTTCATCTCAACACGACTATTTTTTGAGCTAAAAAATTTTCGTTTCGAAATTTTGGTTCAGAATTGTTGCCTCTATAAGCCCTTTCTGTCTGGGGTGCAAGTTTATCAACAGTTTATCAACATTTTAACAATAACAATTTTTTAATAATGAAAGAAATTGAAACAAACAATTCTACACAAAAGTAACTATTTTGTAGTAAAAAAAAACTGATAGTACCATTATTTCTTTTTTGGTCCCAAAATTTCACTTGAGTTTTCAGTTTTCTTAATTATGAAATTATTTTAATCATTTTTGTTAATGTTTGCGAACACTTCTATTTAAAGACAAAAATTTTAACTCATAATTTTGATTTTGCTCTCTGCACTGACTTAAATCTAATTAATCTACACCAACTGTTATTCGTGAAATTTCAAATTTTAGATTTTATTACATTGGAAGCAAAAAATACGAAGTAGTTGGTCTTCGATTTGTGTGTTTTTTGCAATGCACGGATAATCCGCACCCGAATAATCAAGGTTCTACTGTATTGTCTGTTTGCCCTTAAACTCTCGTTTATTTGAATTTTTTGAACTCTTGATAATTTGAACTTTTGCCAGGTCCCTTGAGTTTTAAATTATCGAGAGTCTACTGTATTTGGTGCCGACTACAAGACTTATTTTGCCAAAATTCTTAAAAAAAAATTCATTAACAGCTGGCTAGCAATAGATTCGCTCTTTATTCCATGACCTACATCATAAAAAAACAAAAAGTAAGGTTAGGTTGATCGGATTTATTATAGACATACACTCCCTCTCAAAAGTATTTGCCCACCAACATTTTCTTAAGAACTCCAGAATAATTTCTTTTTTCCGCTTTTGTTTATCATTTTTTGTTTTTATTTTTATATACTTTATTGATGGTAAAAGCTTTTTTTTTCTTTTTTTGATGTCTTAGAAAATATCAATTTTTTTTATTTTTAAATGTACTTTTAGGAATTTTAAAAAAGTCACACATATTTTCATAATCCATAAATGCAAAAACGAAAGTGTTGATTGACGTTTACCGTTTTTTTAAAATCGTGAAGGTGTTTGACAACAAAACTTCTTTAATTTGTGGTTGCGGAAGTTTATTGTTCTTCAAGTTTTTCTTAAGAAATTAGTGTCAGTTTTGTACAGAAATGGTGAAGGAAGTTAAGTTATGTGTGGAAACGCGTGCAATGATTAAGAATTAATAATATTTTTAAGCAGGCAAATACTTTTGAGCGGTAGTGTTATTCAAAATGTTTACTAAAAAGTAACGCCAACTTGATGAATTTTTCAATTGAACACCCGGTATGAAATGAGCAAATTCAATTTGTTACTACAAAATTGAAAGTCAAACAGATCGAAGAAGAAGAATAATTTGACTGTTAGAATGTCAAACGCCGATACAGAGATGACATTCACTTATAATTTATCTTATAACCATAAAATTTAATGCCAAGCGTTAATGGGTACAGCGTAAAACTTTAATGTCTCATGAACCAAAAAAACGATTGACATTTCAAATCAGAACGATGTCACACCGGCAACTGTCCATTTGTGAGTTTTTTCCCTGGTCCGTCCCTGTCCGATTTCTCGTGAACACGGGCGGTCCGCGTGTGGGTAGAGTAACAGCCGCGGCAAAAGAAAGAGAGACCGTCGGCCCGAAGACCGTAACCCTTAACGAGCAATAACCAATAAAGATAAGGACGGGCGCACGTAGCGTGGTAAAGAGAACGACTTTATGGGACGAGTATAACGAGAAGGATAAGCGTTGGGTTGGCGGCGACGGTGGCGGCGTCATCATTAGTGCGCTGCTGAAAACGGGGCGCAGGCAGCATCAATCAGTCATCAGCTCGCTCCACTGGAACTGTAACGGTGGAAATTAATGATGGTGTAGGTACCTTGCCTGCGTTCTGCTCTCGTGTGATTAAATATTCCTACTCCCTCGGCCCCGCCCGACACGAACGCTACTCGGGCGAGAAACTGAGAATTAATCATACGGGGCTCCGGTCTCGGAGGAGGAAAGAAGATTTTTCGAGTTCAGCCACTATTTTAACATTACTTAACCTTACAGTGACAGGTGTCAAGTTTTCGAAATTTTATGACAGATGGTGCTTTTTAAATAAGGCTACTGGACTTTGGCCGTAAATTGATTTCTGCTCCGGCGACGGCCTTGTTTTAATCAATTCAGAACGTGTACAGGCAATTACGGAGCTTTTGCCCTTGTTTTTCTCCAAGAAGTGGAAAGGGGCGAATGTTTACGCTTTCTTAAACGGTCCGCGACGGTAAAGTCCGAGTATTAAACGAATCAATTGGCTTTATGGCGAGCGGAGGAGCCAACCACTTTACTTAATTCATCGGGGGCGGCGGAGCGGCTACAAAGAACGGGAAGCGGAAAAGTGGACGGTGCAGGGAGGCAGATGCAGTGTGATAAACTATTGTTTGGCATCGGATAATTGATTGCGAATTGTATTTACCGATTCACTAAACGCGCGGTTTTACATGATTGGGGTTATTCCTATTGAAAAAAAACAGACTTCGAAATAATTGGGTATCGAGAGGACCAATTCAGCACAGTCTGATGCCCATTTGTTAAATATGACAACACTCGTCCAATCAAGACCAGAAGCCCAATAAGAGCCGCCCTAATTTGAGTCACGCGTCCAATAAAATCCAAAGTGATGTCATAATCGTCCAATCCCCTAACAATTTATGATATCTTGTTTTCGTTAAAAATTCTGGTCCGAAAGTTGTCCCACGATGGCGTGCTGGTTCGGCGCGACCATGTAACGACCATATAGCCCATTGGGTCGCAATATACGACTCGGCACGGTGTGATGTATACCGGTTACGTCCGCTACGTGCCTCAAGTATTATAAATAAGCGCGAGCGGCCACTGACCACACGACCTCTACCTTATTTATATCTACCTGCACCTCCGCGTCTAGCTGGGCCGAGATGCGAAACCCCAACACCCTCATAGAGGATACGTCAATGATTTATGACGTGGACTGCATCCTGGCGCAGCCGGGGCAGGAGTGAGCCAAAATAGAACGATTTTTCGGAATTCAAGCTGATATTGATTCCAAATTTGACTTCACCCCCCGAGCGCAATTAGTTTGAAGTTTAAAGCAAAAGCTGAGCTTTAGACGATGGAATTTGTGATTTAGATATAAAATTAATTACTGACAGCTCCGATTGTAGTGAATTACTAAGTAATTACATGTGTCATCAAAAAGGGGCGTGTATTATTTTCTCTCCTGTGCCGCTCCCTTCCGCCGTGAACCCGAACTATCTTAATGCCTCGGGCGCGGCGAAAGCTTTGTATCTGAAAGCCGCGTCACGTACTTTTCCCTTCATCTCTTGACCCGTCTCTTGCCGGTCCGATCTCTAAACCCAGGACCGGACTCTTCAAAAACATGTTCACATACTTGTTTTTTTAATTACTGTTTGTGTATTCACACATCGTGGCCGGCGATTGGGATTTATAAAGGGGCAAAGGGGCGTCTGAATAGCATGCGTGTGCAAGGAACAATAAACGGGGTTGAAAGAACCCCTCATTTTTCTGCGGTGCAGGGTTGTCGAGACGACGCACCCCCGAAAAGTCCCGCGGGCGAAAAACTCGAAAATAATTGTAGTAACACTGCGGAGTAATATTCACCCTCTCAAGATTAAAGGGCCGCGCGTATGCGGGGGCGGCTGAAGAGTGTAATTAATTCCGGGTTGGCCTGCATTTAATTAATTTTTATTTGATGGGCTCTGTGCATGGGGGTCATTGATCCGTCTGTTTGGGGCAATTAGCCCGTTTAAAAAATCCACCGCCGCCGCCTCCAAAAAACAAAGCCTACTTTCGCGAGCTTCGCTAATTCGTAATTTGTATTACGTCTCCTCGGATTCGAGATTAGCGGCGCGGAGTTTCGCCCTTGTTGTATTATTATTATTTCGTCGAGGGGTGGGACTCCGGAGCGGCGCATTTCCACACTCCAAAAACGAACAAATGTTTTCTTTCCAGGTGAGTCCCATGAAGCGTCATCGCCGAGGTCCCGCCGTTGCATTAATAACATCTCTCGCTCCGCACATTTTCCCTTTTTTCCTCATTTCGGTGGCGGCGACGCCGCCTGATGCCCCTGCCGCCCACGCTCCACACATAAAGAGGGCGCATAATCTCCCTGTGCCATCACGTTCCGTCGGCAACCACTTCAGGCGTCGGCGGCGTTATTTCGCGCAAAATGCAAAATTTACGGGCGATGCAACCCGGCGCGGTGGCGGCCCGGGGGCGGCGGGATAGCACGTCCCGAGGGGATGTATAACACGAGATGACAAGTCGCAGGTGTTTACCGACTCCCCCCGACCCGACCCGACCTCGGGCGAGCGAACCTCTAATCGCATTAGTGCGATCTCATTTCCAGCGCATCTCTAGAGGCCGTGCTGTAATTAGGTGGCGGCGGACGGGGGCAGGTGAGGCGGCTGGGGATTTGTGGAGAGGTGTCGCGAGATGCGAGGACCATTACGACTTCGACGGGGAAATTATTCGCGTTTTAACGGCGGGATTGATTTCGAGTCGGCGAGAAGCGTGGATGTGCTGCTTCATTCATAAGAAAGTAGCCAGGAGGCGACATTGTCTACTTTATCTAAATATGCAGCAAGGTAGCAAACTAGGTAGATTAAAGGCTCCGTGATGACTACGGCAGATTCTAGATCCAAAAGAGCCAGTAATAATGAATAAAGCCAACACAAGTGCCTAGAAAGATCTCTCTAGATATGGCACATTAGTTGGAAGGTACAATAAAGGCAGCATAATACGAGTGCAGTCAGATCTAGATGCAGATTGTGGTTTTTGACTGGGGTTGAATTTTAAGATTCGAATTAGAACGTCGGTATTGTCGACATCGCCCCCTTGAAAATTGAAACTAAACGAGATTAGTATTTCTACAATCCCAGATCTAGCCCTAGAATAATTCCTGAAATTAGTCCCATCGGGTGTCGGCGGCAATTAGCGCCTCCTTGTTGTCCCGGACCGTCTCCAGGTACTCCTCGATCCCAGCATCGTTATTATTCCTTCGTTGATTCCGGCGTGGAATATCGCGCATAAATTGGGATTAGCGTTTCCGAACAAGTGAGAATTTTAAGACGAGCTCTCACTACGCCCGACATAAAGTTTGACAGATGACTTTTTGATGCGCGCCGGAAGTCGTGGGTGACGGAAACCGTCCTTATCCCACTTGATCGCCTCGTTCGGTCATTTGCATAAGAGGGAATGGGGTGCGAACCTATGACGGCAGCCGAAGAAACTTGTTACGGTGAATTATTCAAATGCGGCGAAAAGACAAATCTTTGGAATTTTCGCGGTGATGACTCGCTTCGACCGATTTCCTGCGTAAACAAAAGCTCCTGCAGATTGCAGCCGCGGCCATTGTCGAGGAGACATCGCGTGAATCGTCTAAATGGCCATCATTCATCCTCAGGAGGGGCGAACAGAGCCGGCCATCTGCGCTACTAATTGCCCGGTGCGCCTGAGGGGCCGTCGCCTGCTCTGATCCGGCCGACCGAATCATTACGGGCGGCGGCCTAATTACAGCCGCCGACAGGAAGTTCATATTATCTCTCGCAAACGAACGTTTTTGCCCGCGAAAGCGAAAATTATTCTCGGGCGACACAATCCGATCGCCGATCAGTGATTATGATGATAGCTGCGCTAACCCACTATACGTTTATGGCGTCATTAAGGCACTTCATTTTCTTCGTGCGTGGAAAGAACAATACTGACGTTTGTGTTTTTCCTAATTGATCAGATAAGAGTTCGCGTGGTCGTCCTCACAACGATTACCCGGAATTAGTCCGGAACGAAGGAGTGGGGTGGGAAAAGAGAAAGAAAACGCTCCGAGGAGATGACGCGGCAATCTTCGGTTTGTCGAAAAACGTCGTCGGCTCTTTTGTAATTATCGCCGGTGAAGTGGCGGACCGCAAACAGCAAATGAAACCGCAACGCAACGGCACCTCACTTCCGAACCAATTTGAACTACTTGCCCGTCCTGGCAGCTGCAAAATGCAACTTAAACATAGACGTCACGTTTAAGGCTGTTCTACCCCTCAACTAAAATTCGTGTTTTGAAAAATATGCAACCCAACATACTAACCATTTGACACATGCCAATCATCCATAAGGGTGAAAATCGTCTGTAAAATTAGCATATTTTCTACCGCAGTACAGCAATAAACTAGGCAGATAAGTTTGCCTTGGTTCAGAGTTTGTTTCATAGATTTTTCTTATTTCGAAATACGATGTCCCTCGAAATTAATTTAATGTATTGAAAAAATTATCATTAATGATAATAAATTAAAAAGAATAAAATAAAGATGTTTTCCCATCTTGTTATTTCTTTTGCTTCAATGTTTACGCTGTTATTAATAAAATCCATTGCAACAAATTTAAAAATCTGGCGCATGTGTGTTTTGAGCACTTCGAAATAAAACAAAATATTTCAGGTAAACTATTTCGGAAAACAAAATTAGTTTTAAAATCTGTGTAAATGTGCTTTGACAGGTAGAGAAATTAGAGTGAGGTTTGCGAAGAAACCATAGTCATTACCAGTTTTCAGGTAGAATCTTAAAAGCAAGAAAGCTAATCCATCGTTCTAGAAGAATTCTAAGTATTATATTAAATTGTCTTTAAAATGTGATTAACCGACACTTCAGATGACAGAATCAAAAGAAACAAACCCAACTGAGGGTGAGGTCCGGAAAGTAGCGCACCACTGTGATACTGTATCATAATGCCATAGATCACCGGAAAAATGTTAAAAAAATCATGTCTCCAATTTTTCGAGTTTTGATGGATTAAAGAGGAAAAGTTTAATGCCAAAATTAACGATTTCTGTGCAGAAATTTTACGTTCAAAAGAATTTTTTACCTAAAGGACATTTTACGCAAAGGCATGGTGCAAAAAAAAACAAAAAAACTTGTTAAAAATCTCAGAAAACTGTTTATAAGATTTTGTAATCAACAATCTCTATCAGTGTGGCATCGTTCACTTGAAACCATAGTTACATTACTCGTTCATGAACCGACCTGACTAACGCCAACAATACAACACCGACGTTCCTATGGCTTTGAATACTAGAAATTTATATTATTGGGGGAACAGTTCAGCAATGTTTTCTTTTTCCTAATTTTCTTTTAGTCCTCCTGCAAAAATAGTCTGCACTTTTTTAAAAAAAATTTTGGTACTCTGCTGACCACCCAATTACCTCCTTTCAAGATGGTGTGCCACTTTTCGGACACCTGTACATATACAGCCGCGGACAAAAAATCTTAGACGTCAATGTCATTTAATTGTCACATGGTGTAAAACCCCACTTAAAATATGCCACCTTACTTTTTTGTTCTGTCAATTTTGAGTTATAATTTTTTAATTTCAAAATTTTCAGTGTTTTCAATATTGCAAGGAACTGATTGTAGATCATACCGCTCTGTACCAAAGATAATATTCTAATTTTATTCGTTTCAGTCTTCATAATTCTTAATTGTCAACTTGTCAATACTTTGATGTTTTAAACGTCAGTAATGGCAATGACAATAAAGCACAGACTACACTCAAATTTTTGAAACGTCAGAAAAGTGACGTTTAAGATTTTGTGTCCGCGGGTGTATGTGTTGTTATTTATTTTTTTGTTTATTTATTTATTTTTTATTTTCATCGCTTTGGAAAATATGAGATTAATTCGCAACAAACTAACAAACAATAAAAATCTTGGGTCAAAAAAAATACTTAGCCTTACTACCTTACTATTTTTGCATCTCGAAAATTGAAATGTATCTTATATTCGAGTTGGAATTTATAGTCGATAAATCAATAAAGATCAAGTCTAACAGATGGAAAAAGCATAGCGATTACTGAATTACTTATTAGGTACATATTTTTGAAATCCAAAGGATAGACTTTGAGATCCAAAAGATAATTCAAAATTTGATTTCTCAAAACAAGAGTGCATCTCAATTATACGAAAGATAAGGTTTTTTTAACTCAGAAGTTGTTATTTTAAAAGTATTAAATATTTGTAAACACTGATTGCAAATAACATTAGCAAACCAGAATTTTACTTCTTAGAAATGTGTCAATCTGAAGGGGTAAACTAGGTAATTTAAAAAAAAAGTGGGGTATTATAATTCTTCTTATTATAATTCATTTTCTTTATTTTTTTAATTGAGTGTAATTTAATTGATAATTACAATTTTCGTTCGTTGGTAATTGGGCCAGCTTTATGCCTGGCAAGTAAATTTAGTAATAATAGTCTTGATAAGAATGAGATTAAAATGTTAAGGGATTCATGAGCTTTAGCTCTCGGTAGTGAGTAGGTTTATATATCTGGTTGGGGTTCCAATGGTCAATCCCGACTCGGTCGAGCCGTAGTCGTCGAACCGTCATTAGGATTAGAGACCCCTGCTGTGAGGGGTTGTAAATCATTTGTATTTTGAAGTGTTGGTTGCCGACTTTTAGAAAATTGGGGACCATTTTTACATTACATTATATTTTTTTCTAAAAAAACTATTCATAATTGAAAAAAATCAAGGAGTTTCCCGGGTGTAGAATACAATTCTCTATTTATCAAGTCGTAGTTCAAGCAAAAATTCCTAAAACTGTGCCAGTAAAACGACATGGCGTTTTTTCAGTTTTTATTTTTTTTAAATAAATCTATTAAGAATTTTTGAAAATCACAGAGTTTCCCGTGTACATTTCGATATTGTCTACACGTAGAAAAAAAATGAAAACTCCAACTCTTAATTTGTGGCCCCAAAAAGTAATGGCGTTTTGCGCTATTTCCTATGCACTTCGGCCGGGGTAGGACATAGCCTTAATAACTACATTTGGCTGCTGCTTTAATCGGGTGAGAGTTCAAGGGTGCCCACTCTACCGTACAGAAAGTACAGATTTTCAAAATCGCTGTCGTAAAACGAAAAAAGAAAATGCCAGAGCGTGGATCGCCATCTGCTGCGCAAATCTTGCTTCAGTTACCAGAAATTCCCTTTTTTCATGATCCAAAGTGATATGCTTTATATTGAAATATAGATTTATGAATTGTCTGTCAAACACATTTTACAGTATTTGAGTGCCAATTTCAGTTTAAATCTCTTTGAAATAACATTCTATTGCAAATGCGACAAAAACTGGGCTTAAAATAAAAAGGTCTTTAAAAATTCGTAGAATTCTGGATTAATAGTCAGTCTGATCTGCACCGGTTTCAGTAAAACTTGCAAAATGAAATTTGACCGACATAAAAAATGCATATGTCAGCAGAAAAGCGGCACGTTCCTGCACCGGACAGGATGCAAGAAAGCCGTATAAATGCATCAATCAAGCGATATTCCTGCTTTCAGCGATTCCTGCTAAAACAATAATCGTATCTCGTTTTGCGAAACGGCGTCGAATTAGTCGCAATGATGAATCGGCGGTTCGTTCGAGCAGGTGGCTTTGTATGCAGATGTATCACCCTCGTTGTTCTTTTTACCCTCGCGTAAGTCAATCCCTCCCTTCCGCTCCCTCTTACATAATTGACGGTTTTGTTTTCGAGTCTCCGTTCCGTTTGCCAAGTCTTCGGATAGTTGTTCCAAGTGGTGCCATCCGACACGACCTTTCTAGACAAATAAAGTAAAATAATGTCCGCGAGTCGGCGGATTCTTTGGCCGCCGTCCAAAGACGTCGTCGTCCCGAACAATCGGACTTAACCTGGGCATTGTCCGGTTCGGAAAATCTGTACACACTGCATGCATATCGATCAGGGGAAATGGAGAGCGTGATAAGTGCCAACGGACGGCGGCGTGTTCCGCTCGGTTAGCACCGGGGACGGCGCACAACACGCCACCGCTATCGCTTCATCGGTGGCAGTGGCGGACGGGGGCGGCGACCTGCCTGCCTTTATGCGGTTTATATGCCCAGATTTCCTGATAACCCCACGATGTTTCCAATATACGCAACGCTAATGGCCGCGCTACATTCAATTAGTCCGCGCTTCCGGAACCGCTCCGGGACCCGAAAAAAAAACATGTACTATCCGGACATGGCGCTCCTCCAACCAATTAGCTTCATGGAAAATCAAGTTGTTTTGACGAAATTCCGAATTCGTGTTGTCTCCGTCGCCCCCACCGCAGATATCATCGAATATTACGAGAGAGTCATAAAAACGTGGTGCGGTGAGGCCGGGCGGATAATGGGCGCTAGTTAGCGCGATAGCTCGCCACCCCCATGCCGCCGCAACACCCTTTCACCGACGTGGTAATAGCGCAGACCTGAGAGGAGTGAGTATCCTCTTTAAATTCCCTTTTTTAATTTGCGGTTACGGCTGTTATCGTCTGTTCGTACAGATGCCGGCGCGGATTTGCGCATTTCTGCCCCTCGACGACGGCCACAGAGGGATGAAATGGGAATTTGAGGTGATAGGGTTGGAAGTGGTGCAGGTGGTCAAGAGTGAATAGCAAAACGCTGATGGGCTGCAAAGGTGGGTGCTGGGGCTGATTTCAACGGAATCGGAAAAGGGGTGCAAAGGTACAAAGAGCCCATATGGTCATGCCTTTTATGGCAAAACAAACGGATACTTATCGTACTTGTTAATTTACGTAGGTATAACTTATAATTTACGGAGATTAAGAGAATTAAAATTTACTTCCACTTACGCTCTGATGGGTACTAAAGATAGGTGTTGATAAGTCGTAACCGCTACCAAGATCTGGTTCTGACTACTCTATATAACTATTTATTGCTATAACCGATATCATCTAGATCTAGATAAATGAAAATGGTAATAAACTTGGTACTATTATTGGCATTGTACCTGTTAGATGTATTTTTGATCGTCCCTTTTTAGACACGTTAAAAATTCTGATTTTGATCTGAATTTTTGGGATATTCTTCTTCTTGCACTTAAAAATTTGTTTTATGGCTCAATTCTTCTAGTGGGATATCGTTGTCAGAATTACTTACCCCCAAAACCAGATTTTCGAAATATAATTCAGAATGGTTTTTTCGGTGACATTGGAGATCTTGTTACAAGTTTAATAGCATATCTAACACTTTTGATAAAATTCTAGATTTATTGTGGCATTTAAAGCTATTTTTCGAATTTGCCGCTTTAATAGGTCCATTAGAGTACTCAATTTGGAGTCGTTTATAGGTATCTATATATATAGGCTGTGAGGTTAGGTTACGTTAAGTCAAAATTCAGTGACAGTGAAACTCAATAAATGTCAAATTTTAAATTGAATTTGAAAATCAAGTGGCAAGTCGTAGTTACAAAACGATTACCAATCGTGTAACACGAAAACTCTTAAAATTGGAAAATATATTTTTTTTATTAAAAAAAAGGATGCAAATTCGAAAAAATAGTATAAAGGACTTGTTTTATAATGGCATTGATACACTCGTCCCATACAAAACTCGCCTACGGCTCGTTTTGTACACCGGGAACTCGTGCACCAAATTGGCCATTATAAAACACGTTCTTTAATATACCATAATATACTTCAGAAGTTTTGAGAAAGTACCACAATCAGCTTTTACAAACTAATTTTGAGAAAATTTTCGAGTTATTGAAGTTTACAGATTGTATGTTGGCAAAATTTAATTCGATTTATAGATAAGAAATCACAGGTGAATTTTAAGGAAAACGCAAAGGAATAAAATAAATTTCGAGTTGTAGAAAAATTAATAGTAAGTAAAAGTAATAAAAGTTCGAGTTGTGAAAGTTCGACTGTAATTTAGACAGCAAGAATTAGAGTTGATTCAGTGAAATGTGTAACCGTTTCATTGCATTTTTTCTATTGTTCATTGGAATTAACTTTTTTTTTGATTTTGCGTGTTATTTGGCGGTTGAAGCAATGTGAAAATTTGTTGTTATTTATGAACCAAAATTGATACCGACATCGGAAAGCTATTTCCAATAATTTTTAATATGAAAGTTCAATTAAAACTTTATAGCCTCGAACGGTGAAAAGCTCGAAAACTATAAATTTATTATAAACCCGAATAATAGTAGTTACTCGCTCCGTTCCCGATTTTTCCCTGTCAATTCATGAATTACCCGCCTCCGCCTCTCCTTAATTGACCTTCACTAATAGACTCGTCCCGTGAAAAAATGAACCGTGGGGGAATACGGCGAAAATAATTAGGGGAGGCGCGCCGCCCCCGTCGTACCGGAGCTGTCCCGCTCGCATTAATATTGCAAGCGACGCTCCCGATTGTCTAACGAGCGGGGCTGCACGCGAGAGCGTCGGTCGTGTCGGTCGGGGGTTGAGGGCGGCGGGTGGCGGCGCTGGAACGGGAAGCGGGGACCGTTCTCGGCTGTCTGCCCCGGCTGACAGATAGGCCGCGCACACCACGGAGCAATCACCGGTTCGCTCTGCTATCCGACTTCGATGGGGAGAGCGCAGAAATTGCGTTCGGTGGCGGCGGAGGCAGGGGCGGCGGATACGAAAAGTTAAGATTTTTGGGCAGGTGGCCGACTCGCAATCTCGGTAATGCATCATTTCGTCTGCATCGCCCGGGGGCGGTGCGGAGGGATGATTGATCGCGCCTAGGGGCGATCGACCGCCACCTCACGCCGACTTGATGATAGGCTTAGGGGAGGCAACTGGGGGGCGATCTTTGCCGCACTTATCTAGTGTATGTTTGGAGAAACGCTTATACAGAGGGTTGGTGAAAAGAGAGATGGTGTAGACGCGAGAATGCCTCCGAAAGAGTATAAAAATAATAAGGATGGAGAGGTGCCAGCGGCGTAACAAGTATCGCAATAAACAGCGAACATTCCGTTTGAAATATCTCCTTGTCGTTTCTTTTCAACACGTTCTTCGCGTCTTCCTTGTTTGGAATAACACCGCACCAATTAAACCGTGTTTTTAAGGACAAAGCCGCCCCTGATTCCCCCGATTAATTTCGCACTCGTTTTCCGCTTCTATTGTACTCTCGAATCAATCGCGTAATTCATATCAAATCCATATCAACCATCAATCGCCGAACAAAGCGTGTACACAACGCCGCCCCCGAAAAAGCCGAAAAACCGAGTTGGGGGTGTATTAAGCATAAGCTCGGTAAAATCACCTCATTTACGCCTTCATAATTCATAGAGAGCCCGAATGCTCACTCGTTCCCCATTCCCGATCCAATCCGCTCAACTAAGGACGAACTTCCGATAAACACCTACCGAGCGAAAGCGTATTTCCTCCCCTTTGGCGCTTTTAGTTTCCCACTCGATGAAACCGTGCCAGTCACATTTTTCCTTCGGATAGGCTCATGGGGAGGCGATCAAAGCGGAACGGAGAATGCACACGGGAGGGCGCTGCACGGGGTGGAAATAAATTGGGGGTGAGAGATGCGAATTTATCGCGATGCGAGATTGGGGGTGGAAAAAGAGAGGAATACGTGATTATCGCCAGTTAACTAGACGGGGGATTATTATGTTTGAATGTTGCAGGTAACAGAATAGTCATAATGTTATGTAACAGTTTATATTAATACGAAACAAATTATCAAACAAATTATTATTCGCATTCATTATAAATGGAACATGCTCGCAATTTTAGTTTTAGATACAATAATATTAATCAAGCTTTTTAAAATTTAGACTCAAATGGGTGAAATTAGTCGGTCAGTGGAACTCCGTGAAGTTGTATGAAATTTTCGTTGATTGCAGAATTTCCATTTGGTAACTTTTGAACTAGTTGTGTTGACGTGTCACGGTTTTAATATCGTTCTGCATTCCTGTAACATCTCTACCTACCTATATATCGATGTTATATATCTTGATCGTAGCACAGTGCGATTCGCCATTCCCCATGACAAAGGAGCTTTCCAACAAAGCCTTCTCTGTGCATGTGTGCGTTGGCGGCTGTATGAAATACGAGGGGTTTCGAGTGGCGGCCTGAGCGATGACAAGGCCGCGACGCGTTTGTCTGGGTAATAGGGTGTTGGGCGCCGCCCCCACCGCCAGCGCGCGCCGTGATAAATCAGCGTGACCGATCGCCGGAATACAATCCGTGTGCATGCATCGTTCGCCGCCCCCGAAGCCTTTTTGGCTTTTCTCAAGATTAATGATCGAATTTCCGATCAAACAATAATGTTTATGTATGGAGTTGCGCGATTGTTAATACAAAACCTTGCGTGGTTTTTGTCCGGCGGAAGATGACAGACGAGCAGCAAGAATATGACAGGTCCTGGCCGCGGGCGTCGGTGGGCGACGCGACGTCAGGGACGCTGACACACCTGTTGCTGCGCCGCTTCAGTTTCCGCTTAACAACGGATACATGCACGCTCGTTATCGTTAGCTCTCGCGCCAAACAGGACGAAGGACTGGCCGCTTATCATTCCATTATTTACCCGCCAACGCCCCGGAATTATTACGGACGTTCCGGGGATTTTTTCCCGACGACCAAAATCGAACCATCGTAAATAACGAACGGCGAAGATTTTCTTCGCAGGTGAACAAGTCGATCCGGGTGATAAATCGACTAATGGCCGGAAGGAGAATTTTGGAGACCGGAAATTAATTTGACAAAAAGACAAATCCGGAGTGAACGAGACGACCCATCATTTCAGTTTAAATTACACGGCTCAAAGACGATAATTACTTACTGAGAAGAAGAAAAAAACGTTGAGTGAGGTACTGGAAGACTAAAACCATTTCCTATTAACACACACATTCGCGTAAATTCCTAATTAGGAATTAGCATTAGTGTTCTGATGCTAATTAGGTTTCCTTACTAGGAATGCACTGACTGTGTAACAGCTCGGGAGTTTTTAAATTCCGGCAAAATGACCAATTTTTGCCGGGAATTTTATCGACAGATAACCAATCTTTAACAGGAAATGATTATACCAAACAGGTTATAAATTTGACACAACAACGACCAAAATTGGCTGTCAGATTGGATTTAGCAGAATACCGCAATTTTTTTCCACATCTGATAAACTAAAACGTCTTCATTTCCAACTTCTCGTTATTCAAAAAAGACTTGTCCGATAATGAATATTTATTATTTTCTTCTATTTGTATAAATGTGGATAAAGCCGTCACAACATAAAAAGTCGTTCTTAGAATAACCGAAATAATTAACATCGTATAATTAATTTAAATTAATTAAAACGTTGCTACTAACGCAAGTGTTTGTAAACTTTCATGTAACTAGCCTAACTAATTTCCATCGCAGTCATCTTCCTCGTCAGTCCCAATTAATAAATCATCATCCTCCGGTAATTTTTCGCAATTCCGGTCTCTCCAGAGTGAGCGAGGTCGTCTGAGGTCTCGGGTCGAGATTGCGGCTCCGGCCCGGGTAATCTAGTCAAATGTATTCGCAAGGGATTTCGTCCGTCGATGCCGAAGACGCCACCGAGATTGGGAGCGATACTTTAAGGCGGCTCCGGAGCCGCTCCGGTCGACAGCCCCGGACGCATATGAACTTGCAAATGCGAAATTGATGGCTTCCGAAATTTATTCCGGTAAAAAAGAACGCACGCAACAAGTTGAGGGAAAAATGTGGTAATTAACCGGAAGAGGGAATACAACACCCTGTAGATGTAGGGGAAATTGTAACTCAATTCTGAATCGTAAAAGGTAAAAGGAATTATTTTCAAAACCTTTCCACGCGCGTTTTGCATTTTTGTAGGCCTTGAATGGCTAATCACATTAGTTACTGCTTTGATATGAGCTTCCCAACGCTGGAGCTGTAAATTGCGAATAAAAGCTCGAGTTTTCCGCGTTCGAATTAAATACAATATACTTTGAATAAAAAAAAGTCCGGGGAAAGTTTCGAAGTTTGCGAAGAGTCGAAGCGCGCCACCTCGCGACGGTAGGCGTGAACTAAACTGTGTCAGCACAGTTTCCTGTTTGGTGCCGAGAAGAGTTCCAACGTCTGTCGATGGCGCCGCCACCGTCGCCTCATCGCGCAATCTCTTATTTACTTGAATATATTTTATTTCAGCTGCAGTAAATCGAGACAGAGAGAGCGAATTCTGAAACCTGTTGATTTGGGAATTTAAAAAACAAGTAACCACATGTTGATCGCGTTTGATAGACCGCCGCCCCCGCCACCCCCGTCCTCATTTCGCGATCTCGTCGCGACGTCGACACACCTTCGAGTTTTCCGAATTTCGCGAAGCAACTTAAAGTCCCGCTTTTTCGTTAAAATAATAAATAATTTCCGGAACAACAATCCTCCCTCGATGGATCGCCTCCCATTTATCCCTCGCCCCCGGTATTTTTCAGCGACCCTTTTTCCTTTTTCTTCCTCTCCCTGGAGTTTCGGCACGACCGTGTTTTTGTGTCGGTTGGCAGCGGGAGCTCGCTATCCGGGCGAACTTCATTTTTCCCTATTTCATAGTTTTCCCTTTTTTTCTTTTTTCTTTTCCTTCTACTCTTTGAGAGAGCGTTCCGCTATCTCGCTTCGTTCCAAATGGGTCGCGCCGGAAAAACTCTTGCGAGCGCGGTGGCGAAGTTTTTTTCCTTACACCCCCAGGAATATTCGGGGATTCGATAGGGAACGAAATTCGAAAAATGCAAATTGTATACAGAGGAAGTCGGCTGTGTAACCGTATTGTTTTTTTCTTCGGGGGACGTAAATTATCTGAGATGGGAGGGGCGGATCGATCGGGAGGTTTTTTGGATTTGGGGGAAGGAGCGGTGTGTTGTTGAGTGGAGGGTTAATAAAAAATGAACGGGCGGTTTTGATGGATGAAAATGTGGAGAGCAAAGGGCGTGTTCCAAATTTTTTTTGAAGCATGAAATTGATTGGATTTTGATCTTTGCAGTTGCGGGTAACGCCAATTTACTCCAACGAAACCAGATCAAACCAGAGACTCGGGTTTCGAAGATCAAGTCAAAAATTATGATCAAAAGCATATTTTGATCAGCGATTTTGCGACAGGTGTTTTACGCCCCGAAAACGGGATAATTTCGGCGTCGGCGTCACGCGAGCATTTTTTCCAAGTGTCGCATCTCCGCCCTTCTAAATTCCGTCCCTGCGGCGCCGTCCCTGTTAATGAAGTGCAATTACCGCTCGCTCACATATTGGCACCGCCGCATTGTAACAGTGGCGGAGGGGGTCCAATGGGCATTAGGGGGGCCGGAAGGGGCCCGGTGCACACTGCACACCCGGGTGTCGACCGGCCACCGAACCCACAGACACAAATAAGCGCCTGGCGACCGGTCGAGTAGGCCGGTTTATTTTTTACGTCGGCGTTGTTAGCGCGAAATTCGAAATTTCCATGCAAACATCCCTTTTTCCACCTGCATCGGTGTAACCCTTATTCGGTTAAAACCATAGTAACACAAGAGGGAGAGGCGTCGTGCGAGGGATGGATATTTTTCCTTTGTGTAGCAGGAGAAAGGTCGAATCCACCCCCAGAGCTGTGTTGCACCGTCGAGTTTGTTCCACCCTCTCGGGGACCGCTCACACCACTGCTCGGGTTTTATACCCCTGGTTACCCTCAGCTGAATACCCCGGCTGCCGGAGTTGTGCCGAATCATCCTCAACCCTGCAGACCTCCGGAATATCCGCCGCCACCCAACCCCTGCCCCGCATACGGAGTAGCGTCGCTATGGAGCGGCAAAAGCGAACAAAGAGGAGATAAAGCGAACAAAATGCGAAATTTCGCTACGATGGCGTGTTTTATGTTAAGGCTTTCAACAAAGATAAACAAATTTACATTTTTTTTAAGAAAACTCGCCAAACAGACAATTTGTTTTGTTTTTAATCCGGCTCCAAGGACCATAAAAACTAGAGATATTGATTAAAAGTGAAGATGCTCGAAATAGCGCAGTTTTTACCAAAACCAATAATATAAATTTGATTTTGACCAAAATGTTTGTTTCAGAATTCGACTGGAGAGCCTGTGTACCGCAAAGTCGCCGTCGTCGAGAACTTCTTCGACATCATCTACAACGTCCACGTTGAGCTGGAAGGTCGTCCAGGAAAGCACGCCGGTCAAAAACGCACTTATCGCACCGTAAGTGTCAAAATTCTTCTTCACCCTCTTTCGTAACTTTAACATCTGTCAGAGTACAAACGAGTTGATATTCGGCGGATGTAACACACCTGTTGATTGTCAATATATTTCAACGTTTGTAGTCTGGCGATATGGAAATACGGTTATTTGGTCGGAAACATCAACTCTCCGATTCGTAGAGGGTTGTTTGCAAGCGCTGTTTTACACCGCCAACCACCCCGTATTTATTCAGAAAGGGGGTTGAATTCGCGGAAGGATAATTGATTGGGTAGTGGAGCTGCGAGTTAGATGAAAGTCTCGATTGTAAATTTAGAAAATTTTCTCGCTAATTTCTGCCCCCGACGTTTCAGGCCTGCACCTGACCGGTGTCGAACCCTTCCATTTTCAACTTGCAATTGTTTCAGATAACGGAGACATACGCGTTCCTGCCGCGCGAAGCCGTCACCCGCTTCCTCCTCGGTTGCACCGAGTGTCAGAAACACCCCCGATCTCCATCCCCTGCATCCGTGTTGCCCACTCCCAGTCCAAGCCCTACTCTGCCCTTGGTCCACACCCCTGCGCCTCCTCTGCCCACGCCGCCGCCGGCGCCTCCAGCTGATGCGGCCCCATATCTCCCCAACTCGTCTTCGGAGACTCTTGATTTGTCTTCGAAGAGCAACGGGGATGCGGGGCAAGAAGGTCCTTTGAGAACCAGCACGCCCGAACCAAAGAGATCGAGTCATCCTTTGGACGTCTGTAATTTAACGGCGAAGGACCCTCCGAAGAGTCCGCCGAAAAAGCGGCATCTGGAGACGAAGAATCCCACGCCGAAGTTGTGGTCTCCGGTGGAGAGCATCGAAAGGGAGCAGGAGTCGAAGAAAAAGAGGATTTTGATGGCGGGGGAGATTGATTACTCCTTGCCGATTACGACGACGTATTTGAAGTATATGAGGAGTTTGGGGTGTACCGATGAGGACGCGCTCAAGTTCGAAAATAAGCACGTGAGTCTTGTTATTGAACACTTCTTGCATGAGGCCATCGCTCATTACTTTTACTAATGTTAACATTTTATTTTTTGCTGTTTCTATTAATTTTCCTTTTGTATGCACGTACTAACATGTTAATAAACTTAAGTTTTTTTTATCTTTTTCTTTTATTGCTTATTTTAATCGGGTTGAGGTGCTACATCAAATATTCATCCCAATCATGACTTGAACTTGCAAAAAAGCCCCCAAAATCCGGTTCATTTTGATTAAATGTCGAAATTTAAACCGCCATCAACCAAATGAACAACTTACCCTTATTTTTTTTAATCTAATTGTAATTGAAAATAAATAATTATCAAGCGATAATAATTGAAGCGCATCTGTGCAGGTATTTTACCGGCATTCAATTAACTTGCATTTATTTTAGTGAGTACTAATGAAATTCAGATATAATCGGCAACACTGGTTGGAATTTAATTGGATTTCAGGAGCAAATTGCTAGATCCAAAAATTTTAATTGGGACCTGACAAGTTCATTTTTGTACGTAGAATTTTTTTTGATTTACAAGTA
The DNA here is from genome assembly GCA_029298725.1 of Gnatocerus cornutus. Taxonomy (NCBI): domain Eukaryota; kingdom Metazoa; phylum Arthropoda; class Insecta; order Coleoptera; family Tenebrionidae; genus Gnatocerus; species Gnatocerus cornutus. The sequence continues at coordinate 32,882,864 of CM055509.1, read as the reverse complement.
AAAATAATTCTATCGACCTTAATTAATTTGATTTTTTTTAGTTTATACAAAGCGGTTTTTGATTGAAAATAGTAAGAAGAAACTTTTTAATCAGTTTTACTTAATCCAATTGTGATCTTGATTTCACCCGATAATTTTAATTAAGAAAATCCGAAGTGGAACTTGATCGAATTAGATTTATGATCATTATCAAATTAAAAGTTTTGCTCGGCGAGTTCAATTGAAGTTTTTTAGATGACAATGATCAGAAAACTAAAAGATTTTGATCAATCGTCAACTCAGAATTTGATATTTAATTGCGCTTAATTTTTCGAAAACTAATCTAATTATTTTGAACGTAATTTTATGAAGTTGATTCCACTTTCCAATTTTAATTAGCCCCCTGATTGGATGCAACTACATTTATTTTGTCGGTTTTCACAAACATAAAACTAACCAATTTTACTAGAATACAAATTGATTTTGAATATGATGAATGGGCCCGATAATTTTAATTGGTATTTGTAATTGGAGAGGATTTCGATTATCATAAATTGTAGTTTTTTCTTGATTAAGAAAACCGATTGGAAAACATTAAAATTGATTGTGAACCAAAGAAGAATTGACAGTTAGACTTGAAAGAAATTTTATTGCGATGAGATTTTAACGCATTTTAAGCTCGTGAATCGGAATTATTGAAAGTACGATAAAAGTTTTCTCAGTGTATCGTGTCGCATTGTAGGAAGGGCGTTTGATCTTTTCCTGAAATAATAGAAAAAAAGTAGCACGTCGTAGAGGCACTTCCGTGTATCGGTTCCTGCGGGAGTCCGTTGTTTTCCTCCGAATCCTTAAGTTTCGTCCGATCAATTCCTGCAGCAATCCCGGAAATTCGGCTCGCCACGGTAATCCCCAGAATAATTAGTTCCCTGTGTATATGTATAGGCCAATTATAATTCATCGCGTTCCCGCCATAATATCCCGAGCATCCGGATGATTGAATAATCACTTAAATATCCGTAAATCGGAGGGTCATGGCGATCTAATACTAAACTAGGGACTTTATGCCAAGTCCCAAACAAACAGCACCGTAATTCCGAACCCTCGAGCCCTTATCTGGCATTCTGTGATTTTTCGAGAATAATCGCGCGATGATAACTTTGTTTTCGTCTCTCGTCCAATTAGGACGAAGGGTTTTTTCGGTCGGCAATATCGACTGCTGCGAAGTTTCGGGGATGAGGGTCGACGTCAGGAAAGGATATAAAGGATACTCATCTGGCGGAGGAGTTGAGCCCGGTCAACCGAAGGGGATGAGAAAGGTTCAACCTCGAAAGGATGAATCATGAGAGTCGGGGGCGGCGGATAAGGCCCTTTACAACGTTGGGTTCGAGGATGAATGTCCTTTCTTTGTTAAAAGAACACAATTCCGGACGTTTTACTCCGCAGAACTTTCGTAGAGGAGGCAAACCGCAAAAAACCACGACAATTAGATATCGTCAGCGGAAAAAAAACCGACGACTGCGTTACTACGTACACCGCTTTTTCTTTAGACAAATCTGCAGTTTTTGCGTCGATAAATCACCATTTCTGGTTCTGCGGACATATTGTGGCCATTCGTCAACCAACTGGTTCGATCGGTTTCGCAGATGACTCGAAAGAACGGTTTTTAGCGTTCGCTCGAGATTAAATATTTACGATTCAACTAGAAACTAGGGAGCGTAATTAGCCTTCTGCGTGCTCCACGTGAATGCAATTTAGGTCGGATTGTTGAATGCGATGCGTTCCCTGTTGTGTATTATTGATTACGAGACCCTTTGGACACGGGACAGACAGGTACCCGAACAAAGGGGAGGGTGCTTCTACCTTTAGGCATGGGATTATATGATTCGGAACGTTTCGAGGATTAGACAATGCACTTGGAAGTGAAGCCGGAGGGGATGATATATGTGGGGTTGCCACGGTTCGATATTAATGGAAGATGAAGCTGGGTCTGACCCAACACAGGGTGGAAATTTCGCTTGACATTTCAGTTATTCTCGATACAGTCACCCGAGCAGGAATTCTTCGAAACAACAGGAACGTCTCGCATTTTGACACCCAACTTCTCTCGTTTCTTCTCTATTTAATTCCTGCTGATTTTAACGCCGCCGTAACGTGACACCTCTGATGAAATCGTGGTCATTCGCCGCCATCACGTCATAAAACTTCACGAAGGTTGGGGGGCAGATGTCCTCCGCATTAACATCAATCATAACCGATCCACTCGTTATTTTTTATTCACAATTGATGATTACGCGGCAACAAGTGTCGTTTTCCTGATTGCATTTGCAGTTTTCGTTGTCATTAATCCTGCGAGAAAGCACCGAAATCGAAGCGTAATTACCGCCGCCCTCTTTCGCTCGCGAGAATAAAAATATAATACATAAAATATCATGGATGGCTAATAATTTTTAGTGGTCATTTTTATGTCGACACTATAATTTCGTATATCGAAGCGACCCATAAAAACCTAGCAGGAATCAACGTATTTAGTGGCGGTCATAAGCGATATATGAAAAGTTGCGAGTAATGACGGCCGATCGGAAAATGCCGACCCTTCGAAAAGCAGGATAAAATGACTCACCTTGTCGCAGGAGGGGTGCAGGAATTGATGACAGTCGCAGGATGGGGATCTCGTCGGAACCTGAAAGTTCAAGGATAAAAATTGCAGAAAACTATCGATTTAAAATTTCGGTTTTAAAATCCTCCTGATCTGATTTCCCATCATGTGCCGCTTCTGCGGTTGTGTGTGCCGGTTTAGAACCCGGTGCAAAAAGTATCTGGCAGGGGTCACATGGCCGCTACATTAGTCGGTCTGAAATAGCTGCGGACGTTGTTTCTTTGCCGTCGCCGAAGGCAGTCGCGCCGGTCTGGCTTGGCTTCCACAGCACCCGCTCGGAATCGTAATGTTTCTCTTCGGCTCGCAAAAACAGGACGCTGAAAGCTGCCGGCTCGCCTCGATATTGCCGCTTTTTCATTTTTAATGCACTCGTTCCCTCTGGACAGATTAATCGTCGAAAGGATTGTCGTGTACCTGCCGAAATAAGCCAGCGAGCGTTGGCAGGGCCTCCAGGAGGCGGCGTCCGACGCTCTTATGTAACGTTCCGAGCCAAAGATGGTTTTTGTGACCTCGTTCCGAGTGAAATATTGGGGCGCGCTCTGGCGCATTTAGGCGATGCTCCTGCACACAGCAGGTCGTTACGGCGGGTAACTGGCGCACCAGAAGATTATATTGAAAGTAATTCAGGTTTATTGGCAATAATCGCGCCAGATATGGCCGCTGCAGACATGCTAGTCGGGGCTTTACAGCAGGAGCGTGGCGAGCTTGCACAAAGGTGCATTATTGAGAGGAATGCAGGAGCAGCAGTACGGACAATCATATTAACAGGCGCATTATTGCCAGATCTGAGATCCAAGAACACACTTTTGCGACCGCTGCAGGAATTGAGACAAGCGAAAAAATGACACTTTCTTCCATGTTTGTTCCTGCTACGACTGTAGATTTCTGTGGCAAAAAAGCCCGAATGCTTCCGCGTTATGGGAGTCTAGTCATGTCATGGAACGCATAAAACGCACGAAATTCTTTGTACAGTTTTATATTACGACACTCTCGGGCCATCAAACTCAGTCACTGCCATGTTTGACAATTTTACATTTAGTTTTAAAACGTATTTAATTAAAGAATAAATCTTTAGCGCAGAGTTTTTGTGATCCTCTTATGATCTATATTTCTTTCCCCTCGCCGCCCCCATGGTCGGCGGTTGTTTTTGTGTCGGTCGGTATTAATAGCTGTTAATGTCGCCGAGAAGTGTTGGTGTGTTACGTGTCGCGAAATTCAATTAGTCCACCCTATTCAATATTCCGAGATAAATAAAAAGATATGTTGTTCGTCGGCCGGCCGCCCCCGGGAATATCTGCGGTGGCGGCATATAACTATAGTCGTGCGGGGTTGGGTTAGGCTGACAGTTAGGTTCGTCCTGGGGTGCGTGTGTGTGTGACCCCCGGGGGTGTCGGGGGCGGAGGACAGCGGTATCCAGGGTGGACACTATCGATCAAACACTGGCCGGGTCGTTCGGACCGAATATGCGTGGGGGATGGGGAGAATATACCGTGCACACGGACAGCGGTCGTCAAACGAAGGGGGTGGTTTTTGGGGAATTCTTCGGCGATGACGTCACGTTGGGGGCTGTTTCTCTAAGTGGTGTAATTAGGCGCTTTCGGTAATTAGGAAGGACTCTCCGGGGGTTCCTTCGCCCCTGTCAATCGGATATCCGGTCTTAGGTTTTACGCAGCTTCCCTTGAGAGTTCAGTTCTTGCTGATTCGGCTGTCGAATACGAACGCGCAAAAAAATCCACAACAGGAGGGAAAAAGGTTTCGGATTTTTTAGAGAGAAAGGTTTAAAAGGATTAGGGTTGAGGTCACGGACGGGGATGGATGGAAATTTCGGATGATTTTTAGCATAAGCGGAATGAGGAAAAGGGTCGAGTGGGGTGCACATGTGCACTAGAGTTGTTTTCGAGGGTTTTTCTATTGTTCCAAATGGAAGTGTTAAGGGTTGCCAAGTGGAAAAAGGAAGAGGGGTCGTAGGTGGCTAAGCTTTTTTTAATGACGGATTTGTAACTAATTTCAACTGACTCAACCTGCTTATCTCCTCTAAAAAAAAACAACACAACAAGTAGATGGGCAACAACTTGCTTAAAAAATGTCACCAATTACAAATTAAGTTCATGTTCGCTGACATTTGATTGGAAAAACGCAGTCATGACATCGAATTAAATATTTAATGTCAATTAAACATTTAATTTAGCTTCCGTTCTGTGATTAGAACTATATGGAAACATAAAATGAAACTAGTTCAGTTCTTTTCAAAGCACAAAAACAAATCGCAAACGCAACAAATTCAAACAGCACCGATTTAAGTGTTTGCATTTCCCTCAAAACAGTTTAATTTAATTCACTTGAAACTTTATGTTTGCGTCAATATTGTTTGCAACTATCAAATACCGAAAGTAAACGTTCATGTTAATGATTAGTTAGTTATTTATTGCTCATTAAATGAGGATTTAATATCAGCGAAATAAACAACAATTTGTAAATAAACAATTTCAAGAAAAAGACAATTTGTATTCATTGAAAGTTGTGCGTCGAGTCACAAAAACGCTAACCATAGTCAGAATTTTGGTTGTTTTCCCCGAATTTTCCGGCATACGTTGCACCGAAAAAAGCATTCTCCGGCGCCACAAATTTTCCAAATAAACATTGAAAAAACAGCAAACAAAACACACTTTTAATTACACACAAACATCGTTCAATAAAACATTGATTAAAAGTGGTCTGGCTAATTTTCGCGTGCAAATTTATTTGTTTTTTTTTAATGATCGAGCGCGCGCGGCAAATTGGTTATAAAGTAGTCGTTTATCAACAATCAACAGGTCAGAGAGTTTAAAGCAAGGAAATAAAGCAACGGTTACAAACGAGGATCAATTAGTTGATGCGACAATTTCATTAGATCGCCTGAAACTATGATTTTTTTCCCGGCGCTAAAACAATGGGGCAATTTCAAGGGATGTACCGACAAATTTACACTCTGTTTGGTAACAAATAAAGTAGTCCGTATGCGGCCGGGTTGGGGGCGGTCGGGCGGGGGTTGAAAACTTGCTAATTAATTATAGGGAGGAAGGGCCGGGGCAATTACGTAATTGCGAATTTGTTGGCAGAGCGTGACATTGCCGACGGATCCACTTTTTATGGGTGATATGATAAACATGTTTGTGGAGACACAGCTGAGACAACAACCCGAAATCGGGGGATTCCCCAAACAACCCAACTTCCAAGTCAGTTAAAACTCCAAATTTAGGACGAAACTGTCAAGATCACCGATTATGCGTACATCAAACCCCTTCGTTGCAATTACTCCCTCCCCCTCTCATTTTTCCGATCGTGCCCCATTTGCCGCATCCCCGTAATTTACCGTGGGGTGGTTAGGTGCGCCGTTTACATTTCCACTCCGATGTGTCGTCTACGGAGGGAAAACGGGGCTGAAACCCGCAGCACCCCAATATCGCCATCACGGCTGACATTTGAAGCGGACGGACGGGGTTGCCTGGCTGTCTGCACCCTTATCTGTGGGGGTGTACGGCAATATCGCACGCACCCGACACCCCACTAATCAATCTACTCTCTCGCTGAGTCCTTCCGACGCACTCGCCACCCTCTCACCCCGCGCGACCATCCTTTAGCCGAATCCTGACGACGCCGGACAACCCCCGACGCTATTCTGACAATGAAAATAATCTGAATCGAACGGAGGTGATTGATTTTTGACGACGCGAGTTTGGGGTTTAATGAGGGGGGGCGGAAAGTGCAATTGACAGGAATGGGAAAGAATTTAATTAGCCACAGGGTGGCTTAACCTTAAACGTAAATGTACGTTTTGTCATTTTTCTCAGAAAATGCAAATGATAAGAATTTGAAATTTAGGGGGTAAAAGTGAGCGGATAAAACGAAACAAATAAATAGATTCACATTTACGTGATTTTCCGGTTATGCCGGAAGTGGCAGTCAACTTGCTTATTTTAAATAGAACACCCTATATTTTATTGCATGTTTGAATTCTCCATGCAAATTAAAGATCACTTTCTGCAGGATGTCCGGAACGTGGCGCACAACCAAGAAAGGGGGTAATTGGGTGGTCCCCCAGAGTACCAAAAAAATGTTAAAAAAAATCCAGATTCTCTGTTTTCGCAGGAGGGTCAAAAGAAAATTAGGAAAATGGCAACATTGCAGATCTGTACCTCCCATAAATTAAATTTTCAGTATTCAAAGCCATAGTAACGTTGCTGTTGTATTGTTGGCGTTAGTCAGGTCGGCTCATGAACGAGTAATGTAACTATGGTTTCATTAGAACGATGCCACACTGATCGAGATTGTTGATTCAAAAATTTTGATAACAGCTTTCAGGCATTTCTTACAAGATTTTTCCGATTTTCTTTGCACTATGCCTTTGCGCAAAATGTCCTTCTAGGTAACAAATTCATTTGAACGTAAAATTATTGCACAGAAATTTTGCCTCTTTAATCATATCTCGAAAAATTGAAGACATGGATTTTTTTTAACATTTTTTCGATGATCTATGACATTGTCTGATGATACAGTTTCACGGTGGTGCGCGACTTTCCGGACACCCTATATATACCGTGCTATACCTAAATTAGTATATCATTTCTGAAATATCAATTTTTCAAAAAAAAAATAATTAAATTTGCATTACAAAAAAAATATTTCCATTTTTAAGAATTTTTTATTTCTATTAGATCACCAAATTTGTTTATAAAGGATCCACATAAAATTGAATTGTCACCATTCCAAAGCATGCTTGAAAAATTGGAAAGAAATAAGTAAAAACACTTCTTTTTTGCGTATTTTTAGTAGGAAATAGGTGTCCAATACCTAAAGTTAATGCAAAATTTCATTGAACGTTTGTATTGTGCTTATTTTCCAATTGGCGATTTTTAAATAGCTTATAGGGTATTCATTTCGGAAAGAAAATTTCACTTCTGTTGAGCATTTTTTTTTACAAAAATCAAGATTCTGAAAGGGTTCAATTCAAGTATAGTATATTATACATAGTCACCCTTAATTTTAATGTAAAATCTGAAAATGCAATAATATATGGGGTGTTCCATTTTAAATAAGCAAGTTGACTACTACTACCGGCATAACCGGAAATATCACGAATATGTAAATATATTGTCAATCGATTTGTTTTATACGCTTATTTTTGTTCCCAAAATTAAAAGTTAAAGGGTTAATACCAGTTTTTTTACTCTGTTCTAAAGAAATGTCAAAAGTAGTCAAAACAGGGCATTCCGTTGGGATTTTGTTGTTCGTGACTTGGCCTCGGACTCTAAACATGCTCTCGGGAATAAAAAACAATTTTGACCCCTCATCGTGTAATATACTATTCCATACGACCATTGTTTCGCTCTCGCAAGTTTTTATTTTTTTGTGGTGTAGTTCAATGCGACCTAAACCGCGGAAATAATAGAGCAATGTCGGTAAGTAAGTTTCTTTTATTTAATGGTATTCATTAACTTGTCCGTCTATATCGTGCTAATTAGCAAAGACCAACTGCCGCTTCACGTCCTTATGTCCATCTCCTCATTCCTCCTCGTCCTCTCCCCTTTCTTTATTTAAATAAAAACGTAATAAAGCTCTCATTCCTCCGCTAATGAATTAATTCCACGTCGTCGATATCCTCACTAGCACCGAAATCCTGTCTCCGACATTCTTCTCTCATTCATTTTTAGCGTTCCACTTTTTCGTTGTTGGAGCGCTCACTCGCCTTGGCAATTTCCGTCGTATCCAGCGTTTCAATATCAAGGGTGGCAAAGGAGTGTCGGTCGGTCGGGTGGTGTATACAGGAGATACACGCCGCCGCCACCGTTCTCTCCAGAGTTCTCCCCCAGTCCACCCTTCATCAAGTAAATTGCAGCGGCAGTCCTCGTTTCGGATATCTGGCAGGTCTGAGCCCCGAGGGGCGCCGCAGCACGGCACTACGGAACGGGGGTTTGGGGGAAACACCCACACCACCCACGCCACGCCGCCTTCGATACCACCACGCAGAAAAGGTGAAGCTACACGGATGAGGAATAACACACACAAAATGCGAAATATTCCCACAGTCTACCGTCATAAATATCTACAGGGTTGCAAATAAAATTACGGAAAAACGATTGACAGAGTCTGAATTAACTGTTTGAGCTAATTACTTTCTCTCGTTGTTGGCGAAATTGGCAGTTTTGCGGCGTTAATAATAATTGGATGAATTCCCCCGAAATCATGCTTCATTCTTTCCATCCACGAATCTTGGCCTCTGTAAAAACCCGTCCATTCCGCCCCTGCAAAAAGCGCGATAATTGCCCGCTGCGGCAATTTCCTTTTTGCCGTTCGTCTCAAAGGTCCGTTTTCGAGTCCGAAGCCGTAGCGTTTTTTTCGTGGCAACCGCACAAGTGCACATTCGTCTTGTTTGTCGTCTCAGATGTCAGCGGTTGCGGGGGTGGTTGCGTGTCGCCCACGACGTGCTTTGTCCGTCCGGCACTTGAATATTTTAACCATCTCAGTGAAAAATATCTTTGCGGACCCTCTCTGCTGGTGAAAAATGCAAAAACCCCAGGCGCGAGGCAATTATTCGGAAAATCAATCACGGAACTTACGCACACCTGGCGGAGGGTGGCTTTCGTTTGAAAAAGGGGTGGATACGGTCAAGACGCGCGTAAACACCCTCTAAACTTTAAGGGATGACTAAGCGGGACTTGAATGGAATTACAATCTAATCTGACGGTGAGCAGCTGAATAGGTGTAATTTTTAACACCCAACCCCCATAAAATGTAAAAAGGGTGTTTATAGGCGCACCCTCTGCACCTATCGGTACTTGTCGTATTTTACCTTCAACTTGGTAATGCGATTATTGTCGGGACAGTGACGAGGGGATCCATTGTTAGCAAGTTGCGAGCCCGAATTTCGGAGGGAGGTTTCCATAAAAAATGTATAGAATACCTGATGCACTGTTCTGTTGTGATGGAACGATCAGAAGAGGCCACGATTTAAAATTTAAAGTATCAAGTTGACATTTCGCCAAAATAAATAAAAGTCACCAACTGAAAAAAATATGGAAATCTCAATACAGTAGACCCTCTCACCAACGCACTGGAAATATTATTATCCTCCGTTCGTTTAATCACCGCTTGTCCATACTACAATACGCTGTCAATCCCCGCCTCATAATTAAAATGGAAGGTATCCATTACTTAGCGTTTAAGCCATGTTTATGACTTAAGTGCCTTTAATAATATTACCATGATCGGTTCATTGCTGCCACATTAAAACGTTACCAACCGCAGTACAGATTTATGAGGAACAGCGACGACCCTGGGACAGATCCCTGCGTGACACCACCGTGATTTCGGTTTCGAACGTAAACAAAAACTATCGATTTAGGTTTTAGGGTCACCCCCGTCGGGTGAAAAATCCCTCCTTAATCAAATCCATATTTCCAGGGCCCGTGGCGGGTCCGAAAAAGGGCGTGCGGTTGGCATTCCTGTTCCAATTTAAATTTTACATATTACATAAGGGTGCGTGGGGTGATGCATTTTTAAAAGGTTCACGCTCGACTAACGCCGACGACGCTGCATCTTCAATTACTGGAAATAAACCGGGATTATCGCGATAAAACGACATGCAGAAGCGTGTGAAGCGTCTTCGCAGGAGTCTGCATTTTGATGAGCTTTCCTGTTTTTTCGCGAGACATCAAAATGAGTTGTAAAAGCCGGGCAATTAAACGTGGGGGAAAGAACGGATTGGAATACTAGTTACTTTCTTTTCTCGGAGTTTTTATCTACGACCTGTAATCTTTGCGTCTTCTTCAAACCCACTTGACTTCACACTAATTTCTGATCTTATTCGTTCTTGTCTTTTTATGTTCGCCCGGTATATGTCGGTGGGTCGGCCTCAGATCCCGCCGCGATATTCTTGCTCTGATTGTGGCCCCACCTCGCCCGCGTAAAAGTCCCATTGAAAGTCTTTGTGATGGTTAATGGGACAATGGTAATGTCCCACGTGAACAGAGCTCATTGAGCGGCTTCCTCTACCTACGAGTTTCGATTCTACCGCCCCCGTACAGCGTGCAGCGCATTAAATCCTTCAGGCTAGAAATAACGTTGCTACCGTCGCCGACACGTGACCACGTTTTTCGCTCAAAAGTGGGTGGTTTTGGAAATTTGGGGATGATAAATGAACTAAAAATTGGTCGCCTTGTGGAATTTATAGTGGAGGTGTGGACGGTGTGCGGGCGGAGAAGGTAGACACTGGCGTCATCTGTAGTTTGAACGTCTCGTTTTTTGAATAATGTGGTATTTGGTGCGTCCGGAAGGCGTTCTTTAATTGGGACCGTTCGATGGAGTCGAAAGAGCTCGCGGAATGTTGGTATGAAGAAGTCGAGTTTGCATAAATTGTGTTCAATTTACAAGAGCACCGCAGGACAGCTAATAAATCCACGCGGGTTTACGGGTTATTACAAACGCTCCGAGTATTTGGTCGCACGCAATGAAGACAAGAGGGCGCTTTCGAAGAAACGAAATCGGGAAAGCAGTGAACCGCAGTAAGGGTAAGCATCGGCCCACCGCGCCTCGTGTGAACCCTTATCCGGTTGTCCACCTACCGCCCTCGGCGCTGGGGTGAGTTGATGACCCTTCCCTATCCTTGAGGGTCGAAGTGGTGGGTGGAGGGAAAGGGGCCGAGCACTCGCTAATATAAGGTTTCCAAGGGGTGCAAGCTCGCCTACTTGGACGAGGGTACGATTCACTGTGTCTTTGACATTATGTACACCAGGGCCGGATCGATACACTCTTTTTCGCCCAGTTTTATAAATGTTGTGTTAAACGCATTTTATGACCACACCCAGCATAGTCAATTTTACTCGTCAAAAACCTCTACGTGTTAACGTCCTAGTTCTTGACTTTTACGTCTCCTTCTTCCGCATCCTCTCGTAAACTCCTTAAGTGTTTTATTCCGACGTAGCTTCATTTGCAAGTTTTTCGCATATTCTTGCACGTGAGCATTTTATTGTTCCTCCGTCGCCGTCACGAACTCCAAGTGCCGATCCGAAGGGGTGTGTGCGCGATTTTTGCCTTTATCTTGGTCTGGCATCTCTCGAATTCGTCGTATTGTTCTTGCGGTGAAAGTCGGCGGCGTGTGAACTATAGGGAACTGTTATCGGTAACCATTAAGACCAGAGTGCCGCCATAAAAGCGAACCCATCAAAAGTTGTCTCGCTTTAGCCACTTAAATGCACAGTTAGTGCAGGAATCGTCGCGTTATGCGCGCCCACGTATTCGTCCTTTTCTATTGTGCATGATCGGACGAGGACGAAAGAATGCACACATAAATCTCACAAGGATAATTCGACAGAAGGGAATTATTCGCAGACGGCAGATTCGGGACTCATCAGCGCAAGCCGCCACGTGCCGAAAATAACAAAAAGAAACTCTCTAATCTCTCATTAAAATCACCGTCGTCGATTTTTTTCCAAAAATTGCTGTTTAGATTTTCCCATTTTTCATCCCCGCTCCATCGATCCCTGTTTTCCATAAATTAATTCCGGAGACGGTCGGCTTATTCCGAATAATGGAAGTGGCCCGCACCTCTCGATTTTCGTTCCGGTCCTGCATACCCCTGGACCCCACCCGACCGCACCCCTCTTACGGTCGTGACATGTCGACCACCCACGGTACTCTACGGACGAGCCGACACATCGGGGTTGGCGGTGATGGAAAGTTGTTTGGGGGCGGAAAAATCCAACGAAAATGTGTATATTTCCTTCCGAAATGCGAACATTTCTAAAATCTCTGAAAACCCGTCCCTCGCTTATTAATTTTTCGCTCTCGTCTAGCAAACTTTAACCCCGCAATGAAACAGCCCAAAATTGAATCCCGCCCTTTCTGGGTTAATTATTTATTTAGTCCGAAGAGATACAGTCCTAAATGGGGTCGAGCGCGCCACTGTGCTCGTCCTTTCAGACAAAATATCCTTGAATAGAACACAGGTCCGAGCGACCGTCATCCGGGTCTGAAGGGGTTTCTTGAGGACAAAGGGTTGTTTGGGGACCACCCTTGCTCGATCGCTTTCCTCAACGCTCCCGCTTGCAATTAGCGAGAGCATATTGGGGGTTCTCGATAGATTTAGACTACTGACCCGTCCCATTAGTTTCATTAACTGAGATCAATGCGAGATATTTGTAATTCATATAGGAACAGTGAGAGACGAGGTCGGCTGGGGCCAAAAAAACGTCCGACGGGCAATCTATCCACGTCACGAGGAGGCGGCGGCGATTTTTTAACACGCCACCCACGGAGACACGGGAGAAGTCGCGCAGAAGAAATTTCGAAAAAAACGCCGGCTCTGCCCGTCTACAGGGTGGACATTCTCAAGTCTAATATCGAACTGTCAATGTCAAATTTTTGACTTTTTACATTATAGTACAACCTCGATTATCCGTGCTTCTCGAGACCAGAACCTGCACGGATAATCGAAAAACACGGATAATCGAGTTGTTAAATATAATGTACGTTTAAAACAACGGAATTATTTGGAACGTTTTTTTAATACAAAATATATAAAAACTTTAACAAAATTCATCTTAACAATAACAATTTTACTATTTGAAAGAAATTGAAACAATCAACTCGTATCAGACATTAAATAAAAGCTAAAATAAAAACTATTTTGGTGGAAAAAAACAGGTACTTTCATTTATTTCTATTTTGGTCCAAAACTTTTCTCTGCCACTTGAGTTTTCAGTTTCCTGAATTATGAAGGTTTTTATTGCAAAAGAATTGATTTCAATCATTTTTGTTAATGTTTGCAAACACTTCTATTTGAAGACAACAATTTTAACTCATAATTTTGTTTCTGCTGTCTGCAAGTTTTCTAACATTGGAAGCAAAAGTGCGAAGTAGTTACTCAAAATTACTTAAGTAGTAACTCAAAATAATTTCCGCGACGAAATTTTGGGAAGCGTATAAAGTCTATTTCAGCATTAAAATCTCCAAATTGGCTATGTCAAAGGTTCAATTTTATTTTGTGGAAATTACTAGTTTAGTTAGTTTATTGATTTTTTAACACTTTTGGTTTATTTTATGAATATAATTGTTAATTTTCCAAAACGAGAAACAAATAAATTTATTATTTTTCTTGGGGACAACTCACACAAATGGTATTTATGTATATTCTTGAAAATAAAGCCAAATTGCAACTACATTAACAAAAAAATCAGATAAATTTGCCTTTTGTAAAATTTTGTTACACAGTGTAATCGAGGCACGAATAATCGAGCGAACACCCTTGCACGGATAATCCGCACCCGGATAATCGAGGTTCTACTGTACTTGACTCACTTATCAAAATGTCATTTTGGGTGTCATTTTTTTATTCGAACAAGTAACGTGCGACTGTTCTCATTGGTGATTAACGTCACATCTTGTTGTTAATTTTTGTTTTTCCTGTGGTTGGTATTTAGGTAATAATGTCAAACTTTGGCACGAGTAATGAGTGTCCATTAATGAGATAAAGCACAGTAAAATTACAACTTTACTACATTATGAATGAAATTACAATCTGTAGTAGAAATAGTAATTAGAGATAAGACTGTGAGCGTATCTTTCCGCGCTCTTGACCGCCGAAATCAATTATGTTTACATCCGCCCCCTAAAAGTATAAGAAAGCCAAACAAAACCAACCCCACCCTCCCTCAAAAGAAAATTTGACCACAGCTCACATCGCACGTCACCCTCCTCCTCTTCGAGCGCCTCGTCCTCTCCCGCCCCCACGTACGTGAGGCAGCAAGCATTCGAACGGACGCAGGGGTTATCTTTTGGGTTGAGGTCGGTTCGCGACTTCTTTGACAATCGTAGTTGTCGTGTGTTGGTCGAGGGAGGGGGAGGCGACGCCTGAAGTGGGGATGGACGCCTGCGTCGCGCGACGCGAGAGGAAAGCAAGGAATCATTGGGCGGGGAATATCTCTCGTCAGTCGCCTTTGACACGGGTAACGTGACGGGTGTTCGTGAAACTCTATCAAAAACAAACGAAGAACGCACACACGGCGTCGCCTACTGCGACAGTGAACAGTGAAAAATTTTTTCACCGGCGACTCGATCTGATCTTATCAGTGCCGCGGAATTTCGACAGGACCAGCCCGGTGACGTCAACAATCCTGACCTATCGCAACATTAGAAACAGTTAGTTGGTCACGGACGTTTCCAAGGATGTCTAGATTCGTGCATGTGTTTTAATTTGGGTTCGATGACGTCGTGAATTTTTGGGGGGGCGATGTCGGCGAAGCGCAAACCAAGTGCCATCATCCAGCACCACAAGGTAAGGGGATTGGGGCGATGGGGGCTCCCCTGCGAGGACCCGCATGCCGGTAATTTATGACCCCAAGGTTATTTATGGCAGAAAGACCATCTGGAATGCGACGTGTTTGCAAGACTATATTAAGAAAAAGAGATAAGAGGTTAACCACATTTCGCGAAATAAAACATTACGCGCATTTTTTTTTTATCTGTTTTGATACAATAATTGCGTTATCACTCCATTCGGAATTACTTCGCGATAACACGGAATGTCACACGACTGTCATTGCATAACCTAAAAAAACTTACCCCTGATGAGGGGTGGCATCCCCTCCACTCATTATAACTCGGTCACGCGAGAAGTCCAAGTTCGAACCCGACCCGGTGCACCCATTTTTTACATTTTAATTAGAACGAAAATAGCGACATGACTAGCCACATTTCCTTGTTCTAGATCTTGCAAAAACATAACCTTACATTCGTGAGTTTTTCCCTTTAAAACGTACGCAATGAAAAAAAAGTGGGTCAAAATGCACATTCTTCTCATTTGGACCATTCACGCTCGTTTTGGGTTATTTTGGGGCCAACATAAACATATAAATTTAAATGTGCAGGCACTGCTCGCCCATTATCCTTTCTTTGCATTTTATATTTAGGATTGAAGGGTGGGGTCTGTTGACCCCGCATAATTGGGCTGATGTTTCGTGACGAGTGCTCCATTTTACCCTTTTCAACGCTATTTTTGTGCGGTAATACCCCAAATTTACTCAGCTAAGTATGTTCGAAATTAGGGACGTAGGGGAGACCGGGGTAAAATTATCGTTCGAGGTAAAATGATTCCCTTTGATTCCCAAACTGCCCTTAGTTCCATATATACATAAAATTATTATATATGTTGCTGGACCTGCGGATATTGCAGACAAGCACCTGATGTAGTTCTGAGGATATTCAAAAAAATTACAGCGATATTTGTGATTTTTCTTGGTTCGACCTAAGGTAAGGCATTTTTTAATCAAGTGTATTTTACCTTTCGAATTAAAATTTCAAAATGACACCTGTGGTGTTTTAAAGGATTAACAACATTAAACTTTCAATTTTTTTGTAGATTCAGTTGCAACATTGCTTGTTGTAAATTTATGGATTATGTTCTTTGTTCTTATAGTACTTGGAGTAAAACGATCCCATAATCATTTTACCTCTAATATGAATAATTATATGATATTTGACAAAAGACAGTGATAAAAAACAAAAGCGAGAGAAAGAATCTTTTCAGAATGTATTTTTGTTGTAAAAAATACAGGGTGTCCGGAAAGTCGAGCACCATCGTGAAACTGTATCATCAGACAATGTCATAGATCATCGAAAAAATGTTAAAAAAAAAATCATGTCTTCAATTTTTCGAGATATGATGTGTTAAAGAGACAAAGTTTGATGCGAAAATTAACGATTTCTGTGCAATAATTTTACGTTCAAATAAATTTGTTACTTAAAGAACATTTTGCGCAAAGACATGGTGCAAAAAAAATCGGAAGAATCTTGTAAGAAATGCCCAAAAACTGTTAACATAATTTTTGAATCAACAATCTCGATCAGTGTGGCATCGTTCACGTGAAACCATAGTTACATTACTCGTTCATGAGCCTACCTGACTAACGCCAACAATACAACAGCAACGTTACTATGGCTTTGAATACTGAAAATTTAATTTATGGGAGGTACAGATCTGCAATGTTGCCATTTTCCTAATTTTCTTTTGGCCCTCCTGCGAAAACAGAGAATCTGGATTTTTTTAACATTTTTTTGGTACTCTGGGGGACCACCCAATTACCCCCTTTCAAGGTGGTGCGTTACTTTCCGGACACCCTGTATATTCGCTCTTCAAAAGAAAAGGATTGGATTAGATGCAGTACGTGTGTGCCAAAAATAGGCTCATGATCAATCTGCAAGAGTAGACGAAGAGAAAAATATATTCACTTGCAATTTTTATGCGGCGAAATTAAAAACTTCTAAAATCAGAAAAACTTTTCGTTTTTTCATGTTTTCAATAGGAGTCTCTATTTTGTTGTTACTTCTTGTTATTTAAATATATTTTAAATATATATAATATATAAATAATATAAATATAATATAATATATAAAAATTAATGCTTAACTATATTCACTGTTTTCACTAACTTTTGCTAAACTTTTTGAACATAACACATCCTTACGATTGAAAGGAATCATTTTACCCCAACCGAGGGATTATTTTACCTCTAGTCCATGGGTAAAATGATTCTTTTGGAGTTTTGCACTTAATTATTATGTTAATGAAAGTGGTGCAAAATTGTAGATGCATTTTTAGGCGAACTTGCAGTACATTAGTTGTCAAAGCATAAGTGGTAGATTTATCAATATAAAAGTTTTGTAGCTATGGCGCTAACGACCTTATAGGGATCATTATACCCCGATATCCCGTACATTACCAAAAAAAGGGTTTTTGAAATTTATCTAATAATTCCCAATAAGTTTCGACTAGAGTTATTTAAATAATTATGAAAAAAAGTCACCAAGTAGCCTAAATTCGGCCAAACTTCTGCGGTGATGCTAAAAATGGTTACCTGGACGCCGGCGCCGTGGCGACGATAAGCCTCCAACGAGTTTTCCATTAATAAAATCGCTTTGATAAACACACAACAAAGTGCACTATTATAGACAGGTGCCAGGTAATTGCAGTTCGCCACGTGTCGCAAAAGTTCCCATCAGTTTCGGGCAGAATTTTCTCGGTAAAAACTGCCGCCGCCTGATCGGCTCCCGATCTATAATTAAAGAAATGATGCGGCCCGCGGCCTTATGCAAATCAGCTACTTGCACAAGTCGTCTGGTTGACCTTGCAATCCACTGAACAATTCAAGTAAAATCAGATCCTGGGATTAGATGGGACAATGTCTCAATTATGTGACGCAAAAATCCGATCGGTGACTTTCGACGGCAATAATCCCAGTTCCAAACCGACCTAACCAACCGTGAAATTGGGTAAATCGGACAAAGACCGGCGCGACGCGTCGGAAAGCGCTGTTGACTTTTCGTTCTTTCTTTTTGCTTAGAGGGAAAACAGACGCAAGATAAGGACGTTATCGGTCATGGCGAGTCGAGGATTGTTAATGTGTTAGTTAACTGTATTTTCTGCATGAATGCGTGCTCAGATTGCCCTCGTGGCATCTGCCGCGGTCGAGTTTCCACAAATAAACAATGTGTGAGGAAGAGGGGGGGCGGCGGTTTTTTACAAAAGGAAACCAAAACTAGGAGGCGGAAATTAGAAGAACGCCGTCCCTCGGGATCCGCAGAGCTCCGGTTGTTTGCTACTCATTACGATTTTTTCTGATATTTGCCAATTTACCCCAACCCTATTGGAGCGGTTTTTAATCGGATGACTCAATCCCGGATTACCTAAACTGACGATAATTTTTTTGTTACCTCAATCAACATTTATTAACATCTAAATTCAAGTTTAAACTTTCTCCAACGTGAACGAACTAAAATTACGACATTTGGAGATAAAGGCGGAAGTCCAAAACGTTTATTTCGTCACACCCCAATTGTGCCTCTTCACAAATATTATTATTACAAGTGAAGAATAAAGTGCAGTAAAGACCTCTAATTACCGCAAGATAATTCTTTTTAATTTGCCACCAATTAAACAAAATTCAATTTGTTTTCACGTTCCTAATTGAATGATTTTTGAGTTAAAGTTGACTTTGCTTTGTCCGGTAATGCAAAGGATTTTCCACAATAAATCACCATGAAAATCCCAAATTGAAAAAGAAAAAACCGCACAAATCCACAAAACTCTCCCAAACAAGCACCGCTTTGTTCGAATTCCGTTTAATTAACCGATTTCCACCGTAAAAAAAACATTTTTATCGAATATTATAATAATAGAAATAGATAAGCACCTGTTGAACGAATCCTGTTGACATGGATAATTGCAAAAATTACACCGCACGTTCCGCATTGTCCTTTGTAATTTGCTCTTTTTTCCGACAAATCCATGCACTCAATACACGAGCGAACATCGGGCGAAATTCAGTTAATAAAATATTAGGCGACTCCAAAATACTCTCATTCCCTGTAGGGGCGGGGCGCACTCCCCTTTCCACCCCCTGCATGACAGTGCTCGCGTATTTACTGTCATTAGTTAATTTCCATTTTATCGATCATCCTGACATTACAACGTAGGTGGCTGCGATATAGTGACCGGCATAGTTTGGGGGTTGTGGGGACGGCCAGTTCTGCTATCGATCCGCCAGCAGGTGCACGCACGTCCCCGATGGCCCGGGGCGGCGCCCCCATTCAGCCACCCCCTGTGGTGATGTCAGCGACAAGACGGCCTAATGAACAACTCAGGGCCTAGAACGGCGCCCTGAGGCGAACAGGGCTTCCGGATGCCCTGACCTTAAACTTATCGATTTTCGGGCAGGGGAAAGGCGATAAATCGCACCGCGGCGCAGCGATTTTCGCAAAATTAAAAAAAAATAAACAAAATTCTGTCTTAGAATGCCGTTTGAGATGGGTGTGGGGGTCAAAATATCACGGATAATCCTTTTCAACAAGTTTGAAACGTGACTGCCCCCTGAAGTTCTTTGATTAACACTTTCACGAAATTTTGACAACGTCAAGTTGCTTGACATGAACAAAAGAGTGTTTCTTCAATCAGAGACGTGACGTGAAATTCCAAAGCCGTCTGAGGATGTCATGATACAATTCGTCCAATTTTGGCGAGCTGGTGAGATCAGACTGGCCCTAATTACTTGTCAAAAACGATGTCAAATGTCATCACCATGGGAAAAGTGGCTGTTGTTTGGACTAAATTCTTGGGGTCGGAAGTGAGCGTATAATTAATTGTCCCTGTCAAAGATATAAATGAAGTTAGCTCCGACCAAGCAATCACCGATCTTTGACATCTGTCAAGATGCGTCATTACCGCCAACGATCGTAATATTCCCCTTTGAAGGAACGACCACCGTGGCAATTTGTAATCCGAGTCTCTCGAGAGTCTGTTTTTTCTCATACCGCCAAAGAATCCGATCGATTTTGCATATAAAGTTAACGGCGTGGTTATCAAGTGCAACATGCAACCTATTGTTTCGGATATGAGTCTCATATTACGTCTAGCTCTGGAATATCCATTGACAATCACGTGATACACATGTCAGTTAACAGCTCGTCTCACACCTCTTGAGTTGCACCGCATTCCTTTTTTACCCGGTAAGTTGAGACGACTGGGATGATCGCGGTTTTTCTCCTACAGATAATTTCGCGCCCTCTATCGGTCGGTTCACGAACTCTTCCCTTATCTCTCGTCACCATTCTCGCTTTTTCGTCTCTTTTTAACCAACAAGCAACAAGGAATGGAATTGTTCGCCGTAAGCAGACGACAAGTTGACGGGCGTTTTGTTGAGATTGCGGATTTTGCAACGGAAAAGGTCAACGTACACCACACAAGATCCACGCATCCGCACAAAGAAAAAGGCGATAATTAAGTTCGAGAGGACAACAGGAACCGGGAATTAGTGCCTCGAAGGCACGAAGACTAATTTGGTGCGAGCTCTTGTGACGAAAAAAAAATTACGCAGGTGGCGGATGGTTTATAAAAGGAAGAACGGTGTGCCATCTGCTGTTGCCGCGGGATGAGTTGACAGAAAGTGAAGATGTTTATAAAGTAAACGGAGAGAAGACGCAATTAATGCTGCGAAACGACGCACCTGTGTCGAGGGGATTCGAGGGAATTAATTCCAGGGGCGCGCGAGAAAGGGAATTCGAATTCACCGCCAAAATACGCTGTGCTGAAAATCAATGCCGATTTTTATTGAGGTGGTGTCATTTAAATCGCGCGAAATAACAAGACGTGTCTATAATTTTTCTATTTACATCTGTGGGAGCTTGACGTTTCATTGACGTCGCCGATCGATCACTGATTAAAATCGTCCCGTAAACTCTCCGTTTCCTGCCGCAAATTTCCTGGCAGGCGTCGCCCCCAAACAAAAATAAAACCATAAACCACAACCCCGATGAGTTTCCTCCAGCTAAAATAATATTCTGCGAAGTTTTACGGCTGTCATTGTATCTCGTGGCTAAGAATAAAATTTTACTGCGTACCTCCATTTCTTCGTGTTTGCATTTTTTTTCGCGACTCCCTTTCTCTCCCAATTAGTCCCTCGTCGGACGAAATACATTTAATGATTTCCAAGTCGTAAGTAGAACAAGATGTCGGGCGTGCAACAGGTGTTGTTTAATGTTATAACCGGAAGCATCCGACCTGCAATTTTCGATTGGGCTTGGGCGCGGTTGGCGCGGTGGCTAGCGAAAAGAGCACCTGTTTGATGGCGCGGAATCGACAATGCAACTAGAGTCCGTTGACTTGGAATCGGGGATTCGCAAGGTCGGCGTTATTGCTTTATAATTGAGTTAATAACTCATTAGAAGCGACCTGTTATGCAAAAGTGGTGAGGTCGGAACGTGAGGTAATTGGTTGCTTTTTAATTGCGTTTCGATGTTTCGGTGCTGTGGGACTTTAGAGCGGCATTGAAGGGAAAAAAGCTTTTAAGGTTATCGGAACGAAGCTGCGGACCGGCCGTCAAAATGAAAATCGAGAAAGAGTTAGTATTTCCTCGAGCAGACTCTGCATTTCCGTGCCGGCACTTTCTTCTTTTTGCAGCACGTCCCCGATTTTTACGGTCGGTGCAGCGACGCAAATGAAAGCCCAGTTCGTCTTTAATTGCCGAAAGCGCGCCGGTGCTTGGTCGTTATCCTTCATAGACCGATATAATATCCGATTTTGCAGAGCGTCATTACTCACAACATAGTAACACAAATTAGTACGTTTGGCCTTTTCACCTAGAAGAAATGGTAGCGCGTAAAAAGCCAAGTGCGGCAGTAAAAGACTGCCATTTTATTGCAGAGGCCGAGTTATGTCTTGTGTCTGGACGAGACGCACTGAATTGCAAATGCAGAAACGAAAACTGTCCGTTTTATTGTTGGAAGATCATAGCTTCGAATTTCGCGTTACTTAGCAGCAATGTTTATTCGCGCAATTTAAAATTATAATTGCTGAGTCTCAACCCGTGTTTATAATAATTACGTGTGCTTTTTTCTTCCTCTGCGTGCTCCGTCAAGCATGATACACTCGATCCAGCACGGAAAAACTGAATTTTCTTGCTTTTTGCAGGAGAATCTGTCGACGACGGAAGCGACGGACGCCGCTGAAGACGACCACTTTGCTGGTGAGTACGCCACTGGCTTTCATATCATCATTAACCATCACTTTTGGTTGGAGTGTAGACTTAACACTATACAAAGACATGGTCTAGCTCGGATCTAGTGCTCTGGGTCCGAGCTAGAGTTTACCTTGCGTTGGGGCAAAATTCACGCTTTGTCGAGTAGCAGGGTTGGTCCTACATCCAGGGTTGAGCCCAGTTTGAACTGTGCGAACTGGGTTCAGCTCGAACTAGACGTAGATTAGGGTAGTTAGAACCAACCCCGCTAACCGTGATATGATTGGCTGTGCAGGAACCGGGGCTATGAAAGACAGCGACAAGCTCAAGTTGATGCTCTTGGCGTGGAACTACCACAATCAGGCTCAAGGTAACACCAAACTTCGCAGGAGGCGCTAGAGAGGTTTAAAGTTTAGCCGCCACCGGCACTGAAAAAGTGCGGTGGATTTGAATTCGAATGGTGCGGCTATTGATCGAGGGGTCGTTAAGTTTCTTGTGTTTGAACTGCAAACCAGACGGCGTCGCTTTGAATCTGTCTAGTGTCTGAGAACACATCCACACTGTTTCTTTTCTTTTGAAATCATGCCATCACCATCAATCAGAAGAATGGACGGTTGTCCGCTCTATATCGTTCCCGGTAGTGATTGTGGCTGTTGCAGGCAACAGGAATGGCGACATTCCCGATCTGTCTTCGGTCCCCGGCGGCGAGGAGATGGCTGGTCTGTGGGCGCAGTACCACTCGGCTTTGGGGTTAGCGAAGGGGAAGGCCACGCCACCCACCAATCGAGATCAATCTGTGAGTAGCATTTCGTGTCCTCGAACCAAGCCTGCAGTTGCACTTTTCCACTTTGGAATTTAGATTACTTCCTCATGTGCAGCTGTTCAATGATAAACTCCATGTCAAGTGTTCTTTCACATAAAATTCTTGGATAATTGGTTGCTTCTTTTGGTAACGGCAATGTTATCCGTTTTCAGAGTCCAGTCAATGCAGACACGGGGTCGGCACATGACGAAACGAGCTCCAGCGGGAACAAAGAAGACGAAGACGATGACGACGATGAAAGCGATGACAAGATCGACACACAAACGCACGACCCTGAACGACTCAAAGCCTTCAATGTAAGTGTTAGGAAATAATTGATGGAAGCGCGGAATGCCAAGACCTCGGCTCAGTTAGCCTCGTCAAAAAACGGCGTTTTTTCTTTTTAGATGTTCGTCCGTCTCTTCGTCGACGAGAACCTCGACAGAATGGTGCCCATTAGCAAACAGCCGAAGGAGAAGATCCAAGCAATAATCGATTCCTGCACGAGGCAATTTCCGGAGTTCGCGGAACGCGCCCGGAAACGAATCCGCACTTACCTCAAGTCTTGTCGGAGGAACAAACGTGCCAGAGATCCGAATTCGCCATGGGACGCGGTAAGGCGCCTTTGTCTCTGCTTTGACACTCGTTGCAATTAAGCGGTTTTGCAGACGAGGCCGACTCCAGCTCATTTGACGTCAGTACAAGCAGAACAAATTCTAGCGACGGCTTGCGAGAACGAGAGCCACAATGCGAAAAGAATGCGATTAGGTCTGGAACCGGTCAGCCAGCCCATGCCCATCTTACCGGGGGCGCAAGTAAGTTCTACAAAGCACCAACGCGAACCATTCTTACAATATTGTTGTCCTTTTGAAATTTGTGTCAACAAAAATAATAACAATCGTTTTTCTTTCCAGCCCACCGATTCGACCGCCCCCATCAACCGCGGCATCGACTTCTCCAACAACACCCCCGTAAAGATCGAAGTGGACTCCGTGTCGACAGCGTTCCCCTCCTCCACCACCCCCTCAAGCACCCCCAACTCAGTTTCGAAAGCTCTATCTCTAACCCCCGACTTGAAGACATCCGCCTTGAGGTACTTCGCCCAAACTTTATCACTTCCAGACAATAACGCCGCTTTTTATAGTGTATCAAGCGCTGCAGCTCTGGGGGCGACGACCATGAATGGCATAGGGATCTCGAGTACGGCCGGTTCAGCCCCCACGGCGATGTACCGGCCGAACTTCTCGCAGGCGTTCCAGAGAGCAGGGCCGTACCCGTTGTTTCCCGGGGCAGCTCCGTTCGGCGCGGGAACGGGACTTCTTACCAATGGTGGGTTTGGCGTGTTATTTTCAGAGAGTTTAGACGTGTTTTTCAGGTCCGGCAGATCTGAGTATGAAGCAGAAGCCGCTACTCAACCATAAATTAAGTACTGGGGAAATGGCGGCGGTGAGACAGCTCATCACTGGGTATCGTGAATCCGCCGCGTTCTTGTTGCGGTCGGCGGACGAACTGGAGCAGCTGTTGATCCAGCAGCAGTAGACTGGTAGTCAATGCCATACGTTTGTGTATAAAGGACGATAGGAGAGTATTTTATTCACTAGGCACGAGTGATTTTAGCACTTAGAACTATGATACTGTTGATTCACTATGCATTCATTACTTGGACTGTTGTAAACTTTGTAAATATGATTTTTACTTATGGATTTTGCTACTTACGACGTGGAAGGAAGATGCTGAATTTATGTACAAACAAGTTTCCTAAATAAGTGAAAAAATATTTATTTATTAGAAGTTAGAAGAACTATTCTATTACTACAGGGGAAATTTTATTATATTTGATATAAATGTTGAGAATTTATTGTATGAATTGACTGTACCAAAGACATTGTATATAATCTTTAAAAAGTCGCCGATGTTTTTGTAATTATTGAATATTTTCGAAAGGAAACGAACATGATTTATATGTACTGTGTTTCGAGTGATTTTCCAAATTGAACGTTCGGGGGTTCCCCAACATAACTCTCGAACGACTTTAAGGATCTAGTGGTCCGTGAAGTTTTATAATAGGAACTTTTTCTATTATTTGACAAAGTTGACATAGAATTTTAAAAAGTATTTCTGTGATTGTTAGTAAGTGTGTAGATATACTGAAACATCAGGAAACATCTTACAAATTTTTGTAATCTATGTATCTGTTCATGTATATTTCAGACATTCCAATGTATTTCTGAATGTATATAATTAAATTGTATTTTGATCTGAAATCACTGCCAGATTTTGTGTATCAATAAATAATGTCCGCATTATTTTACTTTTACCTTTTTTGGTTTGTTTCGTTTTTAATTTGCTCCCGGAAGCGACGTGACAACAAAAGAACGTTTATTTTGATTTCTAAAGGGTTTTTGTTTCCTACGAATGTGGCGTCATTCAAATTTGAGATACGAAACTCAAAAGTTTATATCTCTTTCTGGTTTTCAAATTTAACAATGAAATAAGTAAGTATGATTCTAAGCAGAAGTTCTGAATTCTGAGCTATAATAACGCAAGTTTACTTCAAAAATAAGCGAGATATAAACCTCAGGACTTTGACATAGTTTTAGTCGTGCATTTTTTCCCAAAAAATCGAATTTTCGACTAAGAAGATGATTCACGTAATTAACTAATAATAACTAAAAGGATCAACAATAATTTAGCTACTTACAGACATTTTTTCATGAAATGTCTTCACCACAGAATAGGTAAGTCTTTTTCTTAAAATTGAACAGCACATAACCTCACTTTACATTCCTTTAAATTTACGAATTCACAAGTAACGCACTAATCAACAAACACTACTTTTTGATGCTAAATATACTTCACCAACCATCACAAGCAATATTTCATTACGAATAACACGAGAAACTAAGAAAACGACAATTTTATAAATTTCAAAATCGAACAGACACTGCGAAAGTAACTAAATTTCGCGGACTTGCGATTGGTACCTCTATACCCTGTATACCAGCTCACTTCCCATTGGCTGATCTTGGAATGACGTTTGCCGTCTTGATCAAAAAATTTTCTTTTTCTAGTTTTCTGACAGTGTTTTTTTGTCACTGAAAGTATCCCTCTAAACTAATCCCTGCGTCCTGAAGCCCCCTTTTTAGACTCAAGTTCTGTGAGAGTGTGACACCTGTGACACCTGTGACACCTAACCTCTTGACAGTAACATAACCTATAACTTTTGGTCAAATTTTGAAAGTGCAAAAACCATAGACACGTGTTCTATGTAGGAAAAATGGGCAAGTTTTCTCGGGATCGCCGCGATATATTTTACCGGAAAGCTAAGGAGCAAGGATGGCGAGCCCGCAGCGCCTTCAAGTTACTCCAAATCGATGAAAAGTTCAACATTTTAGATGGTAACCACTTTATCCTGTTTAAACGCCACTTGATGTTTGCTTTTAGGGGTGAAAAAGGCGGTGGACCTTTGCGCCGCCCCCGGGAGCTGGAGTCAAGTCTTGTCACGTCGTTTATACCTTGGCGAAACTGTGGAGATCCGCCCCAAGTGCAAACTCTTCTACACAGAACATGATGACTACATCACGAAGGACACGCAGGTAGTGATGCAAGTAAAAAAGAAAGTAGCTGAAGATCAGTGTGAAATCTGCGTAACTCAAGATGTTGAAGACAGGGTCCTGGCAGCCCAAGCGGCTCAAAGTTCAGAAAATGTGGAAAAACCACCCGCGAAGACTCAGAATAGACCTAGAGAAAGTCAAGTGGAGGAAGACGACCTCGACGCATTTCAATTAGATGAAGATGTGATAGGCGGAGCGAGCACTAGCAAGAACTCTATGGGTGGAGCGAGCACCAGTCAAAAAGGCGGGACGAACACGTCCCCCTCTAAAAACTCGCCCAAAGCGAGTAAAGACGTGAAGATAGTCGCCGTGGATTTGCAGCCCATGGCACCTCTGCCTGGTGTTATCCAATTACAAGGGGATATAACAGAATACAAAACAGCTGAGGCTATTATTGGTCATTTTGAAGGCAGCTACGCGGATTTAGTGGTCTGTGATGGGGCTCCGGATGGTAAATCTCCTCTTATCACTACATTATAACTTACCAGTCATTTTCAGTGACCGGCCTGCACTGCATTGACACTTACATCCAAGCCCAACTTCTCCTGGGGGCTCTTCACATCACCTGTAATGTCCTTAAAAGGGGCGGAACTTTCGTCGCCAAAATCTTCCGTGCCAAAGATTGTGATTTGTTGACCAATCAGCTGCTTATGTTGTTCAAAGAAGTGCACATAGTCAAGCCCACTAGCTCCCGTATTTCCAGCATAGGTCTGCTCAAGTTCTTCCTATCAATACTCTCTAATATATTACCTTGCAGAAGCGTTCGTGGTCTGCAAGAACTACAAACCACCAGTTGGTTTCGACCCCACTTTGATGACGCCGTTTCTGGACATCACCAACAAAGACTTCTCCACCCTCACTGGAGTAAACCGCGTGATTATCCCGTTTTTGATCTGTGGTGATGTCAGCGGGTACGACTCTGACACGACGTACCCTTTGCAGATTGAAGGGGAGGAACCGTACGAGTACCGCCCGCCGGTACAACCCCCCACAGCTCCTCCATACTATTACGTGGAAGACAGAGAAGTGAAACACCCAAGGGTGGTTCTACAAGATTTACAACAAGCCTGTCGTACCATGCACACTCAAACCTCCTTAGAAGAAGAATACGAGTCTGAAGAATCCGAATTCTTGTCGGAGACGTCGAGCGAAGGCAGTCCGATTCGATTCGACGATGTCGGAGAATTAGATGAAGATTTGGGTGCATCCGCAGCTGTAAAAGAAGTTGCGGAAGTACCGCCTCAGGCACAAAACGGAGAGTTAGAAGATGACATTGAAGGTGTGAGAGAAGAACTCGAAGAACTTGAGTTAAAAGAGGGACAAGACGAAGGAGAGCAAGCTCCACAAGCAGAACAAGCAGAAACCTTCGCATGTTCTGATCCTGTTTTTGAAGATCTGCTACAGAAAGTGACGAAAACTAGAGAGAAAGAGTCGGAAAAGTGGTTTTACGCGCATTTCGGGTCCATCGATATGGACGAGGAGTCGCTGGCGTTTATCGAAGGGTTGACAAATCGGTTGGGACTTAAACAGGGTAGTTTGGGGTACGAGGTGTTAATTAATAGGTTGCTTAAGTCTGATTGTAAAGAAACGTGCACATGTTTGCCAGATATTTTTAAATGATTTATTGTAAGTTTATTATTTCGGAAAATATAGTTATTGCTTTGTAATGCTAGCGTTTTAATTGTACTTCCACACCCTACCTACGATTTGGTCACAATGAGCCAATCAAACTACTAATAACATAATTGCACCAATTAGAATTAAGTGCCGTGACGCAATCAAAGATTTCATTGGTTCTCGTAATGTCAAATAATCAAAAGTGAAAAGTGTGGCTTAGTCCAAAAATATATTAGTCGCAGGACGCTTAACACGAAATTTGAGGTGTTCCCCAAAGAACGCCAACATTGAAGCCACATATCCAATCGCTAAAAGAGCGAAAGCGCCCTCGACATGCACCCATCTCAGCGTAACAATCCCATGCTCTTGAAAATGGTACATAATTCCCCTTTGTACCGACATATCCATGTAATTAGCGACCGCCTCATTTTCCCAATACGCCACTAAACCCGCCTCAAAAACCCTCAAGATTAAGTTATCTAATAGAGGCAACAGCACGGAATTCTTGCGAACTAAAAGAATGCATTGCTCCCAATAAATGTCTTCTTGCATGATCTGGTAATGAGAAATAATATCGCGATGGACGTAAGTGCCAATAGCGTAATGGCCTAAAAAACAAACTGATAAAAACGCAGAGATGAAGAAGTGGTACCGTAAGGTAAACGCTCCAGAGCGAATCCGAAGTTATGGCGCCTTGAGCTGGTTATTAAACCTTGATCAGTATTGACCACGAAGTTGTTTTTGATAATTTTGTAGTCTTTCTGAAGCAATTGTAAAAAGTATTCATGATAGGTAATAAATCACAGTGGTACCTCATTAACGCTGCGTAACGAGATAAGCCACGCATCGGTGTTAGCACCCCACGGAAGTTCAGCTTCAGCCAGATCTTCAACAGTTTTGATAGCTTTTTCGTACCTGGAAGACAGAAGTAATACTAAAAACTCAAAAGTTGTAGTACCTTGGCACTGTCATGACACTTGAGAACCCGCTGCTGTACGAACTGGAAATAAAAAGAGCGTTGATCATGTTCATGGCCAGAAAGTACTTCATTAAGTTTCCATTTATGTGTACTTTAACAGACTGAAGTAAGTACATCCGCACCATTGTAATAAGGGAGTCGTTGAAATAGTACTCAGTTTGACTTGTGGTACCATACGTCCGGTTCATGTAAAATATGGCGCTTAGTACCACAGATCCTGAGAGAAATACCACAAGTACTGCCACCCACATTTCCAGAGAGAAAGAATATAAAGGAGTTAACCAACCTTCTTCGAGTCTAAAACAAGGGAATTGGTATAAAAGTACTACAAAGAAAGGAGAAGGTACTCGGGTGATGGTACCAGAGCGGTGACGCCTGTTCGTACCAACGGCCTCGTATAATCCAGGAACTGGTAGTAAGCGTCCCAAGAGTACACAGAACCTACAAAAATTCTCTTAATTCCGCGCTTTGGAACTTCCTAAGTAGTATGTACCGTAGCCCAATTCAACTTCATCCTGAGCCACCGCTCCGAGGATCCCAAACCCGGTCCAGTTATCATAAATATCCCCCCAGTAGTCATCTCCAGGAATAACTCTAACACTTTTAGTCAAATTGTACTTTTTCAAAAACTCGAGAACGAAGCTAGACTCAGTACCTGCGATAGTGTCGTTTTCTGAAAAAACGCGTTTTAATCACGCAACATGAGAATCATTTTTGTACCCACGACCGAATAGGGTTCGTACGTGAAAGTACCAATAACAATCGTCCGCCCGTTTTGATTGGACAGTTTGTCTTGGAACAGGTCGTACCCATACAAAAAGCTCTGATTTTGCAAGAACCACCGATCGACAACCTTCACGAAGTCGCTCGTGTTCATTTTACCATAAACATGTGTCACTAGGTCGTACCCTTCGGTATTAGAGTCGTATTTCTTTGGTACCACCACCAGAAGGTCGCTCACGTGTTGGAGTTCTTTGGTACCGAAAACCTCGAGTGCGTTTTTTCCAGTTAACACGTATCTTCGAGTGTTAAATCTTTCGTTCTTCAACCTGATCCACTGTTCGAACTCCGTGAACATCGTTGAGGCATTTTCATGAGAGATTATAACGTCCTGGCACCCAAAATGTTGAAAAATTACTTCAGGCCGCAAGGTGTTGTTATACACTTTTAAATAAATAATCGGTATTTGAACGACCGTCTGAAAAGAACTCTTTGAATCGGTAAACACAAGCAAACAACGCGAGTTGAAAAAGTAAGTTTTTAATAAGATTTCCAATAAAAGATTCAAGTGAGTTGAGGTGACCATCGTTGGGTCAGTTGTGAGACATTTCGTGCTGAACGTCGAAGATGATAAATATTCCTGCGTTTGATAGTGTTTGTTTTGAAATTATTCCACAATTGTAGGGGGAAATAATTTTATGGCGGTTTTTTGTGCTTAAAAAGAATTTGTAGTCAAGCAACATGTTTTTATTGTCAACAAACTATAAATTATTGAGATTGAAGAAGGTTAGTATACTTAGTTTTGATTGGTTCAATTCAAACGGATGGATGCTCTAATTGGTCCAAAATTTAAATGGCCCCCGTTGTCTTGGCAACGGGGTTAATACTTGATTAACGCACACGTGTGTTAATGACTCGTTAATGCATGATTACAAGGAAAATAGTAGTTAGGGTATTGATGAACCATAGGAGGATTAGAAAGAGTTTTATTTAAAACTATCACATTGTTCTAGATGAAGACTTAATCAAATTGCGATGATTGGCTGGATTCTAGACAGCTTTTTTGGTATTCTAGTATTCGCTGTCCACCTTATAAATCTACGCTGAATCTACCTCCTACTTTTACTTAATTATTACTGTATATCAGTGGAATATTTTCCCGGATCCAAGAAATGTATTTCTTCACATTCGTGTAGACGCTAGGGACTCCAGCAGCCCCACACTGATCAGATCCAAACGACAAAATCCCCACCTAAAACCCCAATGTACAACAGCCCCAAAATTAGTAAACTCACCTGATAATAGGTCTCCCCGTGTCGCACCATAAGTGGAGCCCCCCCAAATCCGCGACAGGCATCATTTCCTGCATCTCCTCCAGCACACAAGTGATCTTCCGTGATGGGCAGAGTACTCCCGTACACATTATGACACAAATTCAGATCCGTGATGGGCAAATAAAGCGTCTGTTGCAACGGCGAAGAGTTTGTTTGTTTGGCAATTCGGCCCCATCCCACGAGAACTCCGTTTCTGTTGGTAACGGACCATGTTTCCGGTAAACAAATCGGTTGGGCGGTCACTAAAGAACGCGTATCAAATTGGAGCTTTTTTCCCATGATTGGATGTTCCCATGATGGGTGCGTTACCTGTGTAGTTAATTTTGTTCCTCAAAACCAGAAGAGCGATGTTGTTCCGGTAGGTCTGGCGGTCGTAGTCTGGATGGACTATCACGTGACTCGGGAGGATGTCCTGGACGGGGAGCCCGCAGAACTCGTCTCCGCAGTCGATGTCGGCGTTGGAGTTCCATTCTCCGACGCGCACGGAATATCTGCAAAGTTATGTTGTTTTTGGGGTTGCAAGGAGGTGGCGAAAACTCACAGTTTGTAGTTTTCGGCTTTGGCGAGGGCGCAGTGAGCCGCCGTCAAGACAATTCTATTGCTGATGATGGAGCCTGTGCACGGGTACTTCACTTCCCCAGTACGAACATCTGAAACTCCTTTTTCAGAAAATTTCTAATGGTTTTGGGTACTCACTCCTAAATCCGATTCTGACGACCCATGGAAACGCCCCAATCCCTTCGTAGTTGTTGCCTTGAACTTGGGAGACTCCGCACCTTTGCCCATCGACCAGTTTCCCAGAGTTGATGTTGTTCAATGGGTCCACAGTTAAGGGACAACAGACGTACTGTTCGCCCCCATGGTTGCCGCAACCTAAACTTGAAATTCTGCGGGGGTTTGAGGAAAAATTCTCGGTTTTGGGGGAATTTTACCTGTCGGTGTTCACACATTCGTTGGAGAGGATGTTGTTGAGCATGGGGCACTGTGACAGGGGTTGACATTCTGAGTTTCTTGAGCAAACTGTGGTCTTTTGGAGGGCGTAGGGGTCGTAGTATGAGAGCTGGGGGTTTCCTGAGTAATATAAAGTAACCGTAATTAATTACACTGGTCAATACGATTTTTGTCGTTGGCGTAAAAAGTTGATATTCTTATGTAATTTGATCCTCTAAACACGATGGTGACCTTGAAAATTCACTAGGACCTCCAGTTTTTGAGATATAAAAAATTCAAGACAATCACTTATTTCTATTCAAAAGATCTTTTAGATGAAGAAAAATATCAAAAAAACACGATTTAAACACGGGTTAGGTGTTTCAAAAACGGTTAGTTCAATTACTTAAGTTACTTAAGTTAACCTTATACCCAAAATCATGTGAAAATAATTTATTAGGTAATATTCAAAATATAACTTTATGTCAATTTTTATAAAATAAATTACCTCAACTTACCTGAGGTATACATAGTATACATATATATTTATTATATATACATATATATCTATATTATAGTACCTATACAAAAAAAATCTAATGTTTTTCTTTAATTAGGTTTGTTAAAAAAACAACAAAATTATTATTATTATGCTCATCACTGTCAGTATCAAATTTTCCAAAAAAAAGGTTAATAAAAAAGTAAAAATTAAGTGTAATAAAAGTGTTTTATTTGTGAATTACCTGTTTTTGTATCTTTTCAGTGTTACTGTGATCTTTGACAACTGGAATCTGAGTGAGGACCATCGAACGTAATTAAGACTACTTTAAAAATCTCAGTCTCAATTAAATAGAAATTTGGATCAATTTTAACTAAATTTAAGGAATTTGTTGTGTACAAAGGTTGCTTATTAAGTTACTATTTATTTACTATTTATTTCAAGTACTCATTTATATAAATCCAATCTGCAGAGAACGAATCAAGGAATATTACACAAAAAATCAGAAATATTAATTCTGACTTAAAAAACTTTTTAGTAGAATAGCAGGCAAGAGAGTATGTGGCAAGAATAACTTCAAACGTAGACAGCCCACTACAAATCTATTTCTGTTTGCATGTGGCAGCCACGTTCGCGTCCGATATTACCCTAATTTAGCTTACTTTTTTTTTCTTTACCTAAAACTTATTTTTATGTTAAAACTAAGACTACCAGATAGTTTGGTGAACAAAAACGACAGAAATTTATATCTAGTTCCGAAAATTTATCCATAAAATCTTATTTTTTTTAAAAAACGGTTTCACCAATATTTATAATATTTTGCATACACTACGTAAAGGTGATTTTAGATGCCTTTGTACTAAATTAGTAGTTTTTTCATATCTCAAAAACGAGATGTCCTGGAAAAATTTCAAGATCACCGTCGTGTTTTACGATCAAAATTACATTAATTTTTATCAAGACATGTTTTAACTTTAATTTTGTCGGCCAGTGTTATTATCTAATAAATCTTCAGTGGCACGTGTCCCTCAAAGTAATGTATTCAAAAATCTCCATTTTTAAGCATATTTAATTAAAACAAACGAGATTAATTCGATAAAGAAGCATCCTGTTAGACACGAAGACCTAATTACCATTCCCATATGCATTTCGGAATTTTCGCAAGGTTACCACAACCAAGGACAGTTTTTATAATTAACAATGATAACAATAAATCTTTTAATATTAATAATCCCATAGCGTTCCCAATTTCCTAAGTAAAAAGTTTTGTGTCAATAACACGACCGCAGAGTTAACCACACGTTTAATAATTTAGTGAAGCGTGAAAGCTGCAAGCACGCACGAAAAAGTCAACTTTGGTCATGGTAAATTGAA
Organism: Gnatocerus cornutus; assembly: GCA_029298725.1. Lineage (NCBI taxonomy): Eukaryota > Metazoa > Arthropoda > Insecta > Coleoptera > Tenebrionidae > Gnatocerus > Gnatocerus cornutus. Next base: position 32,848,819 of record CM055509.1, on the reverse strand, counting down.
GGCAAAAAAAAAATTCGAACCAACGTACCGCTTAATTCTATTTAAATTATTATATGTTGTGATGCCAAAAAATAGATTAGTTATGAATCGCAGCCTTGGATTATGATGTGTCGCGGATAAGGACAACTCTTTATTTAAGGGACACGCTCCTGGAAATGCAAAAACATTGCCAAGGCTGATGACTAACTCATTATCAATCAATTCTTTAAGTACCGCCGTAATTTTCTTTTCGGACAAAGCAGCAACCTTCACTCCACCGTAATTCTTTCTTGGAAGAGATGGACTTCCTGTCGCAAGTCCCAATTAATTGTCATTTGGGCGGACATAAGACACGGACGACCGCTTCCTCAAGTATCTTATTAACTTATTTTATTATCAAAAAAACGAAATTTGCTTACCTGCCACGCTCCTCCAATCACAGCTCATCAAAATGACAGCACACAACACGTGGAACATGGTCAGCTCTTCGTCGATGTGTTCACCACAACAGTGCAAAAGCCGAATAAAATCAGCAATGGTTTGAACGATTTATTATGACCTTCTCGCATACAAAAAAAAATCATCATACATGCGTAACATACCATGACTTTGCCCCCCCCAAGTCGCGGCAATGGGCGACGATTCAAAGTTTAATTTTGTTGATTGCAACAACATCGATCACATTATGATGCGTTCAGTGCATTTTAATCGTGATATTGACACGGCGAAGGATAATGGAGGTGATTAGAATGGTGATAGGAAGTAATGGTCCTTTGAAAACGGGCTGAAATTGACAGTCGTTGGTTTTTTTGCTAGGTGATTAATCGATTATTATTATTTACATGTTTAAAGTTTATATGTTTTCGTACGACTAGTTGAAACTCTTGGAAACTCTTTTTTATGTTAATCCGTTGGATTTTGCACTCTTCGAACCTCGGATTTAAAATAGTTCTTATTTTTCTAATTTTCAGTTTCAATTTTCAATTTATTTTGATTTTTAATTTTTTAGTTTCAAATTCTTGATATTATATTTTGATACATTTTTTTGTAGCTTCTTTAGATTTTCGTATTTTCTTGATTTTCTAAGTACTTCGAGTTACTTTAGATTGTCCAGTTCTTTAAAGTTTTCTGAATTACGATCTTAAGATTCCCCAGATTTCCGAGAAAAAATTTTTGAATTATTTTTTATCTAGTTGGCTGCTACTCTGTAAACGGTTGTCTTGATATCTGTCATTTCCCAACATTTATTTATATTTTGACGTTTAATGGTCAAGTTCAAACACACGTTTGCAAGGTTCTAGTCAACTAGATAAATAATTCTTATTAGAAATAATTAGATGTTTTTATTTTCTTAATTTTCAGTTTTAATTTTCTAATTATTTTAAATTTCAAATTCTATACATTATTTTTTGATACATTTTTTGTAGCTGCTTCATATTTTCGTATTCTTTCGATTTTTTAAGTCATTTAGGTTACTTTGGATTATCTAGTTCTTCGACGTCTTTCGAATTATAGTTTTTAGATCTCTTAGATTCCCGAGATTTTAAGATCAAATTCAAGATAACGAGAATAAAAAATCGAATTTATTATTTCTTATCAAGTTGGCTGCTACTATGTAAACGTATGATATCTGTCATTTTCCAACATTTACTTATATTTTGACGTATAAAGATCAAGTTCAGACACACGTTCGCAAGGTTCCAGTCAACTAGATAAATAATTCAGTTTAGAAAATTTTCGAGTCTTTTAGGTTACTTTGGATTGTCCAGTTTTTCGGAGTCTTCTGAATTACGGTCTTGAGATTCTTCAAATTTCCGAGATTTTAAGTTTAATTTTATGTTTAAGAAAAAAAAATCCGAATTCATAATTTTTTATCTAGTTGGCTTGTTACTCTGTAAACGTATGTCTTGATATCTGTCATTGCTCAACATTTAGTTCCAGTCAACTAGATAAATAATTCTGTTTAGAGATATCTAGATGTTCTTAGTTTCTTAATTTTCAGTTTCAATTTTCAAATTATTTTGATTTTGCGTTTTTCAGTTTCAAGTTCTTTACATTATTTTTTAATGAATTTTTGTAGCTGCTTCATATTTTCGCATTCTTTCGATTTTTCAAGTCATTTAAGTTACTTTGGAATATCCAGTTTTTCGACGTCTTTCGAATTACAGTCTTTAGATTCTTTAGATTCCCGAGATTTTAAGTTCAAATTCAAGTTAAAGAAAAAAAATCGAATTTATTAATTTGAATCTAGTTTGCTGCTACTCTGTAAATGTATGTCTTGATAACTGTCATTCCCCAACATTTATATACAAGGTGTTTATAAATGTTTCTAGCATCAAGGATGGTTATGAAATGTCAAATAAATTTGCCGCTTGTTACAAATGTGGGTTTAGATTTTTCAACTGACATTTGTAGTTAACCTCAATCATTTTGAACAAAGTTAGTTCTGAAAACAAACTGTTCAAGTTGTGGTTTGAAGCCTGAAAATCTATAATTTTGACACAAACCGTAACTGAAAAGTCGTAGACGTAAGTGACATTTGAAATATTTGTGAACATAGTTATATTCACTACGAAAACAAAGCGGCAAAATAGCGCATGACAGGAATTTCAAAACCCCCCTTGATGCTAGAAACATTTATAAACACCTTGTATATTTAAACGTTTAATGGTCAAGTTCAGACATACGGTTTCAGTCAACTAGATAAATAAGTCAGTTTAGATTTTTTGAATTATAGAATTTTTTAAATATGTACTTCTAAAAGCTTGAAAATGTATTTATTCTTTGATTTTACTAGACTCTAATACAATCTAATTCTTAAGAAATTAGAATACGATTACAAATTTGCAGTGCCTCTTTTTCTTCCTTTTGTTAGCCAGTTCCACCAAGAACACTCCCAAACTCGCCGCATATCCAATGGCTAAAACGGCAAAGGCGCCCTCGACGTGGCTCCATTTCAACTTAACAACTTTCTTTTCTTGTTGATGGTGTCTGTAGTACTTGACCACTCGTTGAACATTCGTGTTCATCGACTTCTCAACAGCCTACGAAACAGACTCTTTCTTTTTCAAATCTGAAGAAACTTACCAGACTCTGCCATTTCGATATCAAACCCGCTTCGAAGGTCTTCAAAATAAACAAGTCCAAGGAGGGTAAAAGAACCGAGTTCTTTCGTAACATGATGACGCATTGCTCCCAGTAGAAGTCCTCCAGCATGAGGTGGTAGTTTCCAATGACGTCTTCGCCGATGTAGTCACCGATGGCATAGTTTTCTAAAAACAGTCTTAAGAAGGTGAGGCACACCACTACAGTTCTTCACCAAAAGGAAGACGCTCTATAGAGAACGCCATTTGTCGCGTTTTGGTCAACTCGCGGAGTTTGTCTTCTTCAGGAATTGCTCTAAACTTGCTGACGATGTGAATGTAGGCAGGTTCTGTGGCGGTCTGAATGGACAGAATCCATCCATCCTGGGTGCCTCCCCACTCTAAACCACTCTTGACGAAGTCTTCGAGGGTGTTAATAGCATCCTCGTACTTCGGGAGAGTCATAATGGTGGCCAAACCACTGCTGTAGGTGCTAGTGAGAAAAAGACTAAGAACAAGCATTAGCGCAAGCACGTGTTTGCTCGCAAGCCTCCAGGGAATCTCACTAAGAGCTAGCGGCTGCAACACCACCGGTTTCAAGACGATTTTCGTTGCTTTTCCCACAAAATTGAAGAAGTGGGACTTTCGTCTCTCCATAGAGTTGTAACAAGCAAAAATAAGAGATAAAATGATGATGGAGGCAACGAAGAGGATCACCACGTAGAGCCAGAGTTGCGGCGTGTAGGAGAAGAAGGGAGTGAGCCACCGCGCCGCCAATCTACCAGAAAACTGTTAAGGTAATTAATTAACACAAGAGTTTTTACCTCGGGGCCGGCACTAGGCACGTAATTCCCGTCCTCACTAACGGCTTTGACAAGTCGAGGTAATCGTAACAGAATCCCCACGTGTACAGAGCGGCTGAAACAAGAAGTTGGTTCAAGTTTCCAAGAGGTCCACCTACAGAAGCCGATGTCTGCTTTATCTTTGGCTAGATTTCCAAGAAGACCGATTCCGGAGCCGTTTGGGAAAATATCGCCCCAGTAGTCTTCAGGATTGACCACAAGCTCCGGCGTCATATTTAACATCGACGCGAACTCCAGAGCGGTTCTTAATTCAGAGCCTTGGCGGTCTTTCGCTGCAGCTCCAATGATACTGTAAGGTTGGTAGGTGAAGGTCGCCATGCTTAGCGTCCTCCCAAGCTGGTTTTTGAGCTTGTCCGGGTACAACTCCCTCCAAAATAAGAAGGTGTGGTTCTTGGAGAACCACCGGTCGACAAGAACGGGTTCACTGTTATTTTCCACTCCGACGTACTGATGAGTTTTCAAATCAAAGACGAAGTCTTCTGAATCGACTTTTGGCGGTGAAATCAAAAGAATATCACTCACAAACTTAAGCTCTTTTAACCCGAAAAACTTTTTTTCGCTCGAAGTGAGGATCAAAAATCTTCTCCTGTTGAATCTCTCCATATTCAATCTGATCCGCGCCTCAAACTCTGCGAAGATCGCCGTTGCATTCTTCGAGTGAATCACAATGCCCTGACACCCAAAATAATGAAAAATTACGTTGAAATCAACTGATCCGTTGCTTCTAATCATGATCACAGGGATGTCAAACTGAGCGCCGTGATCAACATCAGTGTCTAAGAACACGAGAAGACAGCGATGGTCCCTGAAGTATGTTCTTAAGATGAGGTTTATGAGAACGTTGGTGTGGTAATTGAGCAATAACATTTTGTGGTGTTTTTGTTGGGGTTTCTTTTATATGAAGGATGTCATCATGATGAATTGTTAAAAACGGTAATTGGATGTCGTGATCTACAACAATTTTTTTGTTTGATGAAGACGTTTTAGGTAGGCGGCGTTTCATGGGCAAATAGAGAAATTTCTTTGATGGGAATTTGTTATTTATTTGGGGTTGAAAGGGAATTGGACGACAATAAAATTAATGTTTACATTTGTATGTTCAATCGTTAAATAACGTAGATAAGTAATTATATGTATACCAAAAGAGAGTAGACATTTTTAGGGGTCTAGCGATATTGTTTTCCGAGATCCGAAGGATCGTGGGAAATTAGAAAGCAAGGGCCAGAAAAATCTTTTTTCTGGTGGTATTGTTTTCTATTTTAGTGCTTTATAGACTCATTTTGACACTTTTTATGTAGATGATAAATTTTCAAAAAAATATATTTTTTTGGATTTTGAGGTTACTGTATTACTTGATGCTGTGGAGTTTTTCTTATTTTTATTTATTATTGGTGTTTGGATTAGATTTACATATGTTGTGCTTTTTTTGTGTCTTTTGAATATCTTGCTTTTATAATTTTGAGAATTTAAAAAAAATGTAAATTCTGTTACTTTTAATGTTACAGTAACAAAATTATTCCCTTGGTATTACTTTTAACATGCTTATTAATTGTGTCAAATTACAAACTTCTAGTGCAAAAGAAACACTTTTTAGAAAGGTATATTTAAAGATCCATCCTTTCCTGATAACAAAATGAAGAATGTAATTAAAACCAAAAAATGAATTCGTGCGATTGGCTGGTATTCTCTTTATCAAAGAAGTTTTTATAATAAAAACGCACCCGAGCAACCAATTTGAACGTAACCAATCATTGGCTGGATGTCCTAAACTGTTGTTTATTGGATCGATTTTTTAGCTAATTAAATTATGCACAAAAAAATGTCATTTATTTAATTTCACATTTACAAAATTTGAATCTTCTGTTTCTGATTTTGTAATCTGGTAGAGATAACACACGACTCAAAAATAGTAACTTCCTCAAATTTATTAAATTACCAAAACTACAAATTTTACTAGAGGATGTCGGAAATTTTTGTTTGGTCTTCAAAATAAACATTTTTAAAATTCTTTTGCAATTTGGTGGAAAATTATCAAAATTACAAATTTTAAATCGTCAATAATTTTTTAAAGCCATTTATAAAATAAGTAAGTCGATTTTGCGCTAATTACGCGTAGGAGTGTATTTAGCTAAATACAGGCAACCCAAAATACGTTTTTCTTTATTTTCTTTTAGGAAAGAAATTTAATTTTACAGTTCGAAAACAGATCTTCTAAGCTAGTAGTGAAATAATTATTGTTTTCTACTTACCATTTGCTTTGTGCTTTGTTTTCCACAAATTTTTTTAACATAATGGAATCAAACGTAATAAAGAGCAATTTTCACGAAATGTAATCAAACAAATATTATTGCACAACCCAATTAATTTAATTATACAGAGAGTATGATGGATTGGAAAAAAATACAATTCCATAGATTGTTGGGAGATTTAGTCAATAAAACAGCAAGTGGAGTTTGTCTTTATTTCGTAATTTTAGTATAATAATCTAATAAGTTTCAGTAAATTCTACAAGAAGTATACTATTGTGTGAACAACCACCGAATGAGATGAAAGAAGATATTTACAATAAACTTGTTCAAAACGGATGAGAGAATGTATCACATGATCGACGAAATTAAGGCTTGTAACATTACAAAAACAATCATCACAATGTACTTCTATTTACAGAAAAACCTTCCTTGAAAATACTTCCTTTGAGCTCGATTTTAACAATTTTAACAGCCAACTCAAACTTAATAATCTCACTAGTTAGTACCTATCAGATTGTTTGGGTCAAGCTTTATATACAGAGTGGTACTACCACTGATTGTTGCGAAATGGTTTATTGCTAGATCGTGCGCTTATTGTTGAGTCACACCGTGCACTTTTGGAAAAATAGAACAGTTATTGGACCCATATCTGTACAGCTACCCTCAAATATTTACAATGATGATGAGTACATGATTGGACTAGGACCTAAGTAAAAGTCATCAGTGTTCAGAATTGAGTACGCCATCTTCAAAAATTGACTTTGTTTTATACAAAATGATAAAAAAACCAACAAAGATGAAGGTCAGGTTAAGGCTGGCACGCAATGGACAACTACCCAGCGGAAGTTGTTCACGGCGGCGCGAAACGACCCTCTGAACACTATCTACGGTTAAAACTCCAACAGAGACTACGTCGCACTTGAAATTTTGAGTTTGGTCAGTTTCAACGCTATGGGGCGGCGGGGAAAAATTCAGTAATCTTACTTTTAACCGCCGCCCGCTTTTGAATTCTACCCACAAGGGATATGTCGTGCCCGTACGTCGATTTAATACTGATTGTGGATATGCAGGGGTGCCAACCGACTAGTTCTACGTATGAAGGGGTTTAAGGGCATTCCTCTCCTGAGTTCCGTCGCGTTTATTGCCTAACATCAAGAACATCGATTTGAAAATTTGGCACTGTCATCACTAACATCCCAGGAACAGAACGGATGTTGTTTAAAGCGATTGGGAACTTCCTTTTGGCATCACTTAGCTGAAGAAATCAAGGAAAGTGTACTACTCAATATCATTCCTCAGTCCCGCTTTGAACTCTGGAGGAACTTGTTTCTGGAAGCAGTCATCAAAGAACTGACCCATGCTGCGATAAAGGTGCTTCTTCACTCCTCCGAGGCCATGGCTCTCATCCGGGTAAATCTGCAACGCAACTGTTGGTACAAAAACACAAAAACACGCGCGGATCTGTATTACTTGTTGCCGGAAGAGCGTCCCCGCCTCTGACAGCGACTTGACTAACGCCATCGATTGCTGGAGGTGCACGTTGTCATCCGCAGATCCATGCACCAGGTAAAACATCTTGTCTCTGAGAAGATGCGCCTTTTTGCTCACATCAGCCTCTTCGTACCCTTTGTAGTTATCCGTTACATTGGGGAGGCCCATGTAGCGCTCGGTATAAGCGGAATCTACACAAATCGGTAAGTTTATCTTCACATGTTAACACTTACCGTAAAGTTTCCAATTGGTGACCGGCGCGACGGCGATGGCACATCGAAAGACGCTCTTGGGACTCGCCAGTGCTAACGCCGCCACGAAACCGCCGTAACTCCACCCCCAGACGGCCACCCTTCGCTTATCGATGAAGTGGAGGGTGTCGCGCAAGTATCTGGAATTTGTTCAGCGGGTTTGCGAAAGAGTCGATGTTTATGATGGGGTTTAATTGTGGACTGATAAGATAAATAAAAGAGTGGAGCGTTGGGAGAGTGCCAGCGCCTGGATCATTTGCCCAAATAAGAGCCAGAAGCCCGGATTTTTGTGCACAAACAACGGAGATTTCGCTACTGCAGTGGGATTTGAGTTACAGCGGGAGGGTTCTTAAAGCTGCATTGTCGAGCTTTTAGAAGAAATTATTTATGAGCGCTAAGTGTGAACTGTTACGCTTTGTGCGCCCACTGCCACACATTAAAGTCAAAAGTTTATATTTTTACCTTCTTTCTGATTTTATCTACACAACAATGTATTTTTAGTCCTATCAAAATAGACAAAATAGACAAAAATAGTGATCAAATAACAAAAACTCTGACAGAGCTGAATTCTGGTGAAGACCTTGGGTATACCAGTAGAAATAAAGTGCCAAAAGTTCCCATGGATTTTTTGTGTGCTAAAAGGTCAAACGTCAAAATTTTTGTTTTTTAGATTTTTCTCAAAAACGGAAAGTTTTATTAAAAATATAGCTTAGACAAAAATTGTAGATCATAAAATTATCGACAAAAACGGTCTTTATACTTTTTTTTTTCAGAATTACCATTCTTTAGATATCGCCGTTCTAAAAGTTGAAGGATTTACATTCTACTACATGATATGCACACAAATGCTACGTAAATATACTGACTCCCATAAAAAAAATGGGGTGAGCCAATTGTGGTGAAATTTATACAAAAGTTTTATTTGTTTATAATCAACAAAATGTGTCAATACAACTGTAAAAAATAGATATTTTTTGGCAATAAAAACACACTTAAAAGTAGTTCTCTATCAAAAAGCAAAAAGCCCTCAGGAAAACATAACCAGTTGAATATCTTAATCAAATTTTCATTATTTCAATTTTACGCTGAAATAAAGCTTTTCTGCAAATTTCATCAAAATCTGATTACTGTCTTCCAGGTCTTGCATTTTTTATGGAAATAAACTAGAATGTAAATCCCTCAACTTTTAGAATGGCGATATCTTAGGAATGGTGATCGTGGTGTAATACTACAATTTATATCTGGACTATATTTTTGATATAACTTACCGTTTTCAAAAAAAAGCCAAAAAAAGCCGAAAATTTTGATTTTTGCATTGAATAACTTTTTTAGCACATATGGGATCTATTGGAATTTTTGACACTTTATTTCTACAGGTGTACCCAAGGTAGGGGGGGGGCATAGCGGAGCAACACTCCTGTTGCTCAAATCAAACGCCTTGAAAAAAGTCTAATAGCATGTTTTGATTGGTTGTCAGTTGACAGGTGTGTTTTATAAAACAAAGTGTGAAAACCTATGTTTTATAAAACAAAATGTGAAATCCAGTGTTTTCGTTAAAAAATTCGCGAAGTTAAAGAGCAAGGTTTTTTAAAATCTAGTCATACAAATGTAGTGGCTAAATATGATGAACCTACTCATTTATGTACAATATGCGTTGATGACTAAGGGGTCGATTTCAAGTGTGACTTGCGTTACTGCAAATCCCATTTGCAACATAGCAACGCCAATCACATTGCTCATACCTTGGCAACGGTTGCAAATTTGCGTTAACGTAGTGACTTGAAATCGACCCGTAAGTAATTTTAAAATGTTACTTTTTCTAAGTAGGTACACAGTTATTCAAAAATTTGATTGCTTCATAGAGTACCCCACTTTACCCCTATATGCGGGGCAAAGTGGGGCAAATCCCATTTTTCAAAATAATGCTCACATGTCGCAAGTTTTTTATTGTAATCAAAAAAAGTACAACAAAAATCATCCGCAATACATTGGTCTATGATATTTAGTAAAAAATTTTTGTTAATTCCTATTATTTTAGGATGCGTGACTAATATTGATTATTAAGTTCTCCACTATGCCCCCCTCTCCCCTACCTATCTACTAAAATTCAGCTCTGTCGGAATTTTTGTTATTTAAAATGTTTATTTTGATTGGACTATTTTACAAGTTGGGAAAATAATAAATCTTCTCGTCTTGTCCAAATTTCATCATTTCGTCATAATTTGAACTAATTAAAGTCTTAATTTCTCCAAGATCTTCAGTACTAATAGACCTTAAAATAGTACTGAAATGAAATGAATAGTTGTTTTAAAAATTATTTTCAATTTTGAAATCGAAGAATGAAGAATTCTGCCTGTTTTGCATTCTAATTCTTCATGATTTGAACCGAAAAAATATTTCCTAGGCACGTAAACAAATGGTTATCGATTGCTTTCCCATGAATACCTTTCCTAATGCACACCTTAATTAAAACAATGGAATTAGCCTCCGGTGGTAAACAACTTCTGCATTAACCCGATTGCCGAAACACGAAATTTCCAACGTGAAAATAGCTTTGCTTCGCTACAAACAGCGCTAACACGCTCCCAACTGAAAACTATTACGGCATTCTCCCCAAGTCCGACCCTGCAATTTATCTCTTAGTTGAAACTTACTCGGTAACTTCCAGCTGATCCGCCACTTCGACCGACCCCAATTTGTAATAAACTTTGTGGAGTAACTGATGTCCTTGACCTCCAGAGCCTCGGCCGTCTATCTGTGCAATGATAAAGTCCTTGTGTCCTGTCAGATACGTATTCCAATCGATGCGCCAACGCTCCGTCACTAATTGACTGCCGGGGCCGCCGTAAACCTGCACCACTAAGGGGTACCTGCTAAAGAAACTTAGAGCCGTGTTTTTATACTCCGGGGGCTGACCTGGTGATTTCGTCCTCGCGGAGTCCCGGAGGGAGGTGGAGCCTCACGTGGGCCTGATAGCCTCCGGAGATCTGCACCGGAAACGTCTTAATCTGCGGCATGGCCATCTTCCCGACCATCTCTCTTAGTTTGGTGTTGTTTTGGAGGTTGACGATGAGTTTGGGCTTGGGCATTGCGGTTTTATACAAGGAACTATAGGGGATGCCGGGACCAAGGCACTCAAGAACAAAGAACGTCGAGGCGGGACTGAAAATTGCGTTGTGGTAGAGACACGGCGGTTCTGTTGGTGTTACTTTCGGTTTCTTTTTGCGGCGTCGCGGCATGGGCGTCGTCATCACCTCCACGTCCTCGTCTTCCTCCCACTGCTTCGCTTTCAGGAGGTAGATATCCTCGTCTATAAAAAAATACGGGGGCGACGTGGGGGCCGGCTCGGGGACGCAGGTGAGACACACCGGCGGCGGGAGCGTCGCGCCGGTCCGGGGAGGGACCGACGTAACTCTATACATATGCAGCTGCCCGGGCTTGTTCTCGGGGATTCCCAAGAAATAGCTAAAAATTCCACGTTGAAAGTAAAGTCGTTTTTACGTCAAATTACGACTTACATGACATCGTTGGAGTGGTCCCAAGTCAGTATACGTGTCACCTCGTACTTTCCGTGTGTGAGCGGAATAATTCGCCTCTTCGGGATGTTGACAGAGACGGCGTGACGAAAGTAGCCGGCCGGCCCGTCTCTCACTGGAGCTACAGTGATGTAATTGGAGCTGTCGCGGCCGAAAACAGGGCTGTCGCCCATGTCGACCCATCCGTGGCCGTCGCTGGTCACTCGCTGCGTCTAAAATCAAAACACGCAGTGGAGGCCGCTGGAAATCAAAATTGTGGGGGCGCACAGTGGGGCGAAATAGCCAAAACACGGAAAAAATTCCATTTCTCGAAAACGGATAACCGCCTTGAACTACGAATGGTCTTATTAAATTCAGAATAAAAAAACTACATAAAATGGTTCAAACATTTTTCTGATTGGTTAAATCTATACGTATACAGGGTGATTGATAGAATGTTGATGCCCTATCTTGCTTATTTTTAAGCAGCTTGGAATGGGTTCGTTGTACAGGGTCTGCAAACACTAGTGTTCCGGCCCAAAATCGTTATTAATTATAAAGCTATATTTTTTTCTACATGAAGAGGAAACGGAGCGCTACAAACTGATGTGATCCGTTTTACTCTAGTGTTAACCATATGTGAAATAAACGTAAAAAACTACGTTTTTCAAAAATAAAAATAGATAAAGTGGAAATCTCAGCTTGTCTTGTTCTATTTTTCGTCAAAAGGATGAAAATGCAATTAAAATGTGAAATAAAATATGTGGTAACGAGATATTAAATAATTCTTAAAATCGCTTTAACTCTTGGGGCCTAATTCTAATTCGATTTTGCGTTAACGCAAATCGTGGTTACCATGGATACTGCGACATCTGTCATTAGACTTTATTTTACCCAAATTTTGAAGTTAAATCTTGCTAAAGTGGTTAGCACTACAAAAACGAAATTATGCAAGTCGTTTCGCCAACTCCTTGTCTACCTCATGTTTAAAAAAATAACGCCGCTCGAAAACGCTTTAGCGCGTTTTGCATCATTTTATTTTGCATTTGACAGTGCGGCAACTTTGCCGCTGCGTAACCGATTTGCGGCACTGAATTAGAATTGACCCCTTAGACAGATTTACGACAATTGCTTCTTCACCGCAAACTAGTCCCTACTAAGCGATTTATGATAGGTAGTATTTTTACCCACAATACGCTCCGTTTCCTTTTCATTTAGAAAAAAAAATGTTTTTTAGGCGACTTAAACTGAAAATGGAATTTTTAGGCCTCAAAAGTGGCCTAAAAGTAAGTTTTTTCTGGCCGCAAACATTTTTGGCCGATCTATGGTGGCGCCATATATCCATAGTTTTGCATATTACATCAAGATACCGACATTACCCCCCATTTTATAATTATTTGTGTAAAATCAAATTGACAAACTGCTGTAAAAAAATGAACATGTCTAGCAGCGCTGCTGTAACAACATGAAAAAACACATCAAACTTAATTCATACAAAAAGTGTGGCTACACATATCGAAACTGCAAATGTAAATAAAGAAAATATGAACATTTCTGAAGGATTAATAAATATTTACAATCATTCAGTTATTATAAATGATTAAATCAATAAATCATAAGTAAAAATGAATTAACTTGTAAATTTAATGATGTCGCCTAAAAAATTTTGCGTGTATCACGACCAAAAAGTGTCATTTTGCACTTGCCTTCTTTCTGGCCTCGGTTATTGCCTCCGCCATTAAAAAAAGACTCGGCCAAAAAAGAAACACTTTTTGGCTTTAATACACAAATAACTATATAGCATTATAATTAATATCAAATTTGAACCGGGACACTAGTGTTGGCGGACCCTGTACATATTTCATGTTATACAGGTGTCCCAGAACTCATGACCCACAGAGCAAGGGAGGCTGCCAACAGCAATACAGACAAAGGATAAAAAATTAACAACCAATCCCGGAAGCTTATTCTAGCGATGGAGTAAAATATCCTAGGCAACAAGAGAGTAATTTTTATCTGACCAATAAATGGTGGTAGTATATGTGTCCATAGTTACCGATACTGTTCTGCGTCGGGATTGGCTATCGTTTTTTTGTCATAACTCGATTATTTTTTGAGCTAAAAAATTTTTGTTTCGAAATTTTTTGAATTGTTGCCTCTATAAGCCTTTTTTCTCTGGGTCACGAGTTCTGAGACACCTGTATGTTTATTGCGGTCATCTTTTTAACACTCGTCATAGTAAGAACTAATAAAAATTAAAACATTTCTTTAATCAGCTTTTGACAATATGTTTAATATATGCTCCAAAGTCAATAAATCCATTTTCAGGAAGATTCTTTTTAATATACATCAAATTATATTTATCTATTCATGTAACACTACTTTATGGATATTTTTTTACCTCCTATTATTTTGTCCACTATATTTTTTACAAATTTAACTAACAATATTTACGATGCAATTTATGACTTGAAATTTATTTTTTAGATTTTCTAAACTCGATCTAAGTAAAATCGTCGGGTTTGGTTTCGTCTATCAAATCATCACATTAAAAATTATATTGCGATCAGATAGGCAGGAATAGGCAGACAAAATTCACAGAGCTGGTACACAGTATTATTTGGAACAGAAATTAATTAGTTCAAAAGCGGAGCAAGCCGGAGCTTTTTTTGTATTTCAAAAAAACTACGACAATCATGAAAGAATGACTATTTAGGGTGAAATAACATTGGGAAGCAATTTATTTTATAAACCAATGCATACATATTTATTGGATACTAAAAAGCATATAGGAAAAGTAGATTGTGTTGAATGATTTTAAAAACAAATCCTTCAGTGACAAAGAGTTCTGAAAAATGCTGCTATGTTAGCCAAATTTACGGTTTGTCGGATTTATACACATTAACGTTATTATATTGCAATTCTATAACTTATTAAGTCCTAAGTATGTAAATCATTTTATCAAAAATGTCACTAAGCCCTAAGTACGTAAATCATTTTATCAAAAATGTCACTTTTAGAAAATGAATTTTTTCCGCCGCGGCCCCACTGTGGGGCGCCGGGGAAGTTCGAAAACCGTCAAAAATGAAGCAACCTTTATTTATGTCTCTCACCTCTCTGCAGTCCCATTTCGGGCTGGTGCAAATAGTAATCAACGACAGATTCTGCGGCCTGTTCAACCACACCACCGATATTTCCGTCAAACTGATCCATGAAACTGCAGTAAAATAATACTCCCTGAAACCGCGAATAAATCCATCTATTGCGGCATTAACTGATCACAAATGAGGCGGTGGCTCCGGGCGATAAACCGGAGTATTGTGCGCTAATAGTTTGAAATAAAAAAGCGAACAAAACGGCTAAATTGCGGATTTCAATTTACCCGTTGGAATTTTTGAATACATTTCGTTCTTTTGTCGTCCGGAGCCACCCAACTCCCGTCTAACTTACGTGTTCGCCAGAGCAACTGGTGGAATGACAGTTTTTATCTTAATATTGGACGTATCGGCGAGATCGGCCATGGTTAACGTGACTTTCGGATTCCGGGTTCCGGGCTTGGGATACCGGAGCGACCGAATATCCGGATAAAGTCTCCCTTCGTTCGCCGATCCATACCACGGAAACCTGAGCTCCTCCACTAAACTATCGTTAAAAGAAGCGAACACGAGAAGGAACCCGTCGCTCGACATCCACAGCGCCGTGTTGCTCCCGAGAATCTCCTCCTCGTAGAGCCAGTCCGGGACTCCGTGACTCACCACTCCGGGGACGGCGGAATTGGTGATCCGGTAGCCGGTGTGGGAAGTCGGACTTTTCCTGTAGTAGATATCGTAGTCTTGGACCATGATGAGCCCGTGGCCGCGCGGCGCCCAATCCGCCAGGAGGAGATAAGGGTGTTCTTCGGCTTCCGGCATGGGGCGCAGGGGAAAGTCGTTACTGCGGGAAATAACGTGATTTTGTGGCGGGAGGGTGTAAAAATAAATACCCTGTTTGGATGTCGTAGATGGTGTACTGCGCCAGATAAGAGTGTCTGAAGAGCTTCTGGACATTCTGAGCCAGGAGGAGGTACCGCTGGTCCGGAGATAGAGAAAATCTCGCCGGATTTAGACGCAACTGTACGGAAGGAACAAAACCGTGTTCGATATTCGGTTAGAGTTGAATTACTCACGAAAGTCTGATTGGACATCAGAGTGCGGACTGAGAGGTTGCCGGCGTGCATTACACTGATTCCACCCCATTGGTCTTTGTACACCAATTCCACATCTAAAAATGATACCAACTTTTAAAAACAACCTTTAATTGCCGGAATTCAATTCATTGCCAAACACCTCATTGCCGCAGTATTTCTGCAGAACTTGGCCCCGGAATAAAATACATTTAAGACAGAATAACGTTTGCCAACCGGATCTCATATTAAGCCGATAAAAATTCCGTCAACAATGAAAACCGCCCCCGTTGCAAAAAGTCCTTTTCCCTGGGGCTCTCCGCTGACGGCAACAAATTGCGCTCTAAATTCGCTTAAACTTCCCCAAATTGAGTTATTGAATATTGCAGTGACGCTCGGCTCTAATTTTCGTAATTCCACGACAAATAAATTAGACGTGTATTGTAGGGCCGCCACTGCAAAATTTACGGGGGTGGGACAAAGGTAAGTTATTAGAGCCCTTCCGAAAAAAGTTCAGATATAATGATGGCCGCAGCAACAAGAAAAAAACGACGTTGCAGTTAAGGGAAGTTTATAATCATGTCAAAAATAGTAATGTTTTAAAATTTTACAGATTTAGGATAAAAAACTTTAAAAGTTATGAAATTTAACCGAAAACCGAAGAAATTTTTACATCGTCTTCAATATGAAAATTTCTAAAAATTGTGTTTTTTGTTAAATTGTTTTGTAATTTAGAGTAGTTAATGAAAAACCAAAAGTAGTTAAGCCTCCAAAGTTTACAGTTTTTTTTTTAATTGAAACCACTAAAGTTATGGAATTTAATCCAAAATGTTGCAAATTTTTATATCGTCTTTATAATAAAAATTTCTAAAAATTCTATTTTTTTTGTTGAATAGTTTTGTAATTAAGAGCAGTTGATAACCATGTCAAAAATAAAAAAGTTTCAAAATTTTACCGAGTTAAGATTAAAAATACCAAAGTTACGAAATTCAACCGAAAACGGAATAAATTTTTACATCGTCTTCAATATAAAAATTTATAAAAATTCTGTTTTTTGTTAAAAGTAGTTGTTGAAAAAGCCAAAAGTAGTTAAGCCTCTAAAGTTTACAGTTTTTTAATTAAAACCACTAAAGTTATGGAATTTAATCGAAAATCGCACGAGACTAAATATTAGCCAATGGAAAAACAGAATTCGGTATGGTTTTTATGGCAATATAGAAATTTTCCTGAAAATTATTTGCAGCTTGCTAACCCAACATTAAATTAATAAGAGGAAATTTTTTCAGCTAATCAGAAAAAAAGTTGTGTATGTTGTCATGGATAATTCTGTTACACAACTTAATTTTTTGTTTGAAATTTAAAATCTTATCAAAAAGCAGCAAATGTACTAGGGATATTATAAGTGAAAATGTTGGAAATTTTTATATCGTCTTTATAATAAAATTTTCTAAACATTTTATTTTTTTGTTGAATATTTTTGTAATTAAGGTCAGTCGATAACCATGTCAAAAATAAAAAAGTCCCAAAATTTTACAGAGTTAAGATTAAAAATGGTGAAGTTACGAAATTTAATCAAATTAATGGAAATTTTTATATCGTCTTCAAAATAAAAAATTATAAAAATACTGTTTTTCTTCGCTTAAACTTCCCCAAGTTGTGTTATTGAATATTGCAGTGACGCTCGGCTCTAATTTTCGTAATTCCACGACAAATAAATTAGATACCTATTGTAGAGCCGCCCCTGCAAAATTTCCAGCGGCGGGACAAAGGTAAGTTATTAGAACCCTTCCGAAAAAAATTCAGATATGATGATGGCCCCCGCAACGAGAAAAAAACGACGTCGTTTTTCTTCCGAATGGTACGGCGGTGCATATTTTATCTCGAAAGAGCTCTCGTGTCATTTTATCAATACACTGAAAGTCGGACGATCACTCTTGAAAATATCAAGGACACGTTTTCTCCAAGGACGCGCAATCGAATTTTAAACATTACAGCATAAATCGGGTTTAGCTGCGGCTTTAGCTCTCGAGCGCACGTTTTAACCCATCGATTTATCTCCATCGGACGAATAATTTCATTAATTGCGCGTATTTATCTTTTCAAAGAATCTGAAATGGAAACATGGTTTCGCGTCCACACGCGACCGCATCGATTTCGTCTAATATCTAATAACTTTTTCCTGGACACGATAATTTATTTCAGCGCTATTTTTCAATAAATCTGTTGATAATTTGAACGTTGTTCGTTACGTTTCAATGGATACGTTCTGTGAAGATTGAATTACTTCAATGCCTATTCGTGGGCGAAACGGAGAGGAAAAAAGAAAATTGAATCTCTTGTAAAAATGGAATTGTGCCTACATGGAGATGCAAGTGTATTGAGCAAACACGTTTCCAATCACGAGGAAAAGGTACAGATTTCGCAAAAAATCCACCGCTTGATTTATTTTCTATTATAAAAGTTTGATAGGGTGTTAACTGTAGTCTTTTTTATTGGGTTGTTATAATGCCGCGTTTAAACTTTCCAATGAAAATATCTAGCGGTGGCTGCTTTATTACTAGAAAGAGTTTTCACGAACGAAGGGTTAAACATAAATAATTTACGACGTGAAATCTCACCATCGTTTAAGCAATTTAGTTTGAAAGCACTCTGGCGTGCTGTATATAATCGGACGCTTTTTCGACAGCGAGCACGGGTCATTGTTTTAGGGATTGACCTTTAAATGGAATTTTATATTAAATCTCTCGCGTTTAAAGTTAATAAAAATGTCCACCGTATCCTCCGTTTTGCTGCGAGTAAAAAGGTAATTCATTTTAATTTATGATGGCAGGTAACCAAGATAGCAAACACAGGAGCTTCACCTTTTAGCGGTTAAATTTATCTAAAATTTATCAAAGGGGTCTGAAATAAAATAAATATTTTCAGCTGACAGTTTCGCGATAATTGAAATCCCGGCGCATCCACCATTTTTGTTTTTTTTTTTTTGATTCACCGGAGTTTGGAGATTTTGCTTAAAACGATTTTCTTTGTGAACACCGCTCAAATGTTTCAATTTTTCTCTATGGAAAATCTAGAGAAAAATGTGTAAAAAGCTAAAAGAATGAAAAGTCTAATAAGGTAGACAATTTAAACGAAAATGCAGAAGTGTAAGGAAATAAATCATTCTAAAAGTTTACAAAAGGTGTATCAAAAAGGAAGATTAACCAATGAAATAAAAAATAATAATAAAGAAAAAATACAGGAAACAAAGAATTTGTCGAACCTTAAGATAACGGAACTATGGAATTTAAAGAGTCAACGTTTTCTCTAAAAATGCATAAAAACAAAAGCTTTTTGAAAAAAATAATTTTGCTTTGAAAATAACTAAAGTCGCTAACGGTGGAAATTTTAGATTTCTACTTTTCAAAACTGTTTTTTTGTTAAATTGTTTTGTAAGTTTAAGCAGTTAATGAAAAAGTCAAAAGTAGTTAAGCCTCCAAAGTTTACAGTTTTTGAGTTAAAAGCACCAAAGTTATGGAATTTAATCCAAAATGTTGGAAAATTTTATATCTTTTTTATAATAAAAATATTTAAACATTCAACTTATTGTTAAAATAATTTGTATTTGAAGTCAGTTGATAACCATGTTAAAAGTGGTAAAGTATCAATATTTTACACATTTAGGATAAAAAACATCAAAGTCAAGAAATTTATTAAAAAAAGGTGAAAATTGTTATACGGTTTTCAAAATAAAAATTTCTAAAAATTCGGTTTCTTGTTAATTTTTTTTTATAATTTAGAGCAGTTGATAAACAAGTCAAAAGTAGTTAAGTTTCCAAAGTTGTGAGTTAAAACGGTCAAAGTTATGAAATTTAATCGAAAATGCTGGAAATTTTTTATATCGTCTTTAAAATAAAAATTTTTAAAAATTCTTTTTGTTGTTAAAAACTTTTAGAATTCAAAGCAGTTAATAAACAAATCAAAAGTAGTTAAGCCGCCAAATTTTACGATTTTACAGTAAAAACTGCCAAAGTTAAGTTATCGAATTTTATCGAAACCGAAGGAAATTTTATATCGTCTTTAAAATAAAAATTTCTAAAAATTTTGTTTTCTATTAAAAAAAAATGTAGTTTTTAACAGTTAATGAACAAGCCAAAAGTAGTTAAGCTTCCAAATTTTCCAGATTTTGACTTGAAAACACCAAAGTTATGGAATTTAATCTAAAATGTTGGAAATTTTTGTATCGTCTTCATAATAAAAATTTCTAAAAATTCTTTTTTTTGTTAAAAAAATATTTAATTTAAAGGCAGTTGATAATCATGTCAAAAATAGTAAAGTCTCAAAATTTTATAGATTTAGGATAAAAAATGTCAAAGTTACGAAATTTAATCAAAATAGGTGAAAATTTTTATATGATTTTTAAAATAAAAGTTTCAAAAATTTCTTTTTGTGGCAATTTAGAGCAGTTAATAAATAAGTCAAAAGTAGGTAAGCCTCTAAATTTTACAGTTTTTGAGTAAAAACGACCAAAATTATGAAATTTAATCGAAAATGTTAGAAATTTTTATATCGTCTTCAAAATAAAATTTTTAAAAAATTTTGTTTGTTAGAAATTTTTGGAATTTAAACCAATTGATAAACAAATCAAAAGTAGTTAAGCCTCGAGATTTAAAATTTTACAGTTAAAACGGCCAAAGTTATCGAATTTTATCGAAAGCGTTGGAAATTTTACATTGTCTTCAAAATAAAAAATCCTAAAAATTCGGTTTTATGCTAAAAATTTTGTAATTTAGAGCAATTCATAAGCGAGTTAAAAATACTAAAGCATTCAAATTTCACAGTTTTTAAGTTAAAGCGGTCGAAGTTATAGAATTTAATCAAAAGCTATAAAAATTTTAAAAATCATCTTCACAATATTTTTGTTTAAATCTGTTTTTTGTTAAAAAATGTTTAATTTAAAACAGTTGATAAACAAGTCAAAAGCAGAAAATTTTCAAATTTTACGGATTTAATAAAAAAAATAGCTAAGTTATGAATTTTTTATATCGTCTTTAAAGTAAAAATTTCTAAACATTCTGTTTATTATTAAAAAAATGTAATGAACAAGTGAAAAGTAGTTAAGCCTTCAAATTTTATAGTTCTTGAGTTAAAACTTCCAAATTTATCTATCGTTTTCAAAATAAAAATTTTCAATATTATTAGATATAGATATTAGCTTTTGTACTGTAAAATATGATCATAGAAGAAAGAATAAAGTTTCGTACAATCTGTTGTGCCATAAATTCGTAGCAGCATCCAATTTAGCAATTTCTCTGGACAAAAGACTTCGACGTCACCGCCCCTGTCTTCACCGCCCTCCAGTGTTTTTTTAACCCGAAATAAATCTCAAAAGCTTTGGCAAGCCGTCAAACATTTTCTTGGCGTCCAATCTAAATAATATACCCCTTGCATGTTCAATTCGCAAACCCGTCATCGATCTCTTTTTTGAACTGACCTGAAATCCACGTTCCATTGAACCTCAGCGGCTGAAAGTCATGACTGAGAATGTCCTGAAGCTTAAACCTGGCGCCTTTGACTCTTGGTCCATCATCCGGCGGCGTCAACAGAACGACTGAAGTAACGATGAGCGCCAGGACTACCACGATGACCAGAAGCGCTATCAGAATACCTCTCCAATTCCGTTGGTTTGTATTGCTTGACACGAGCTCCTAGAACAAAGACAACTCCAGATTCCAAACAGACTAAAAATTAACACCGAAAGGCCGAAAGTGTCACGAGATAAAGCGTGTTTGCGCAACGTTATTCGCTCAAAGCTCGGAATTATCATTGTTTCTGTTATCTTGAGCTTGCAGTCGTTTCCTCTTCCTCTTTCGTGTTTCCGATATTGTGTCAACGGCTGGCGAATTTTAAAAGAAAGTGATGCATCAAACGGAATTATTAGAGCTTTGGGATTCTTGTCGGCGGCGCAACAAAGCCCGCGATGCCGTTTCGAGTAATTACTGCTGTACAGGAAATGGTAATTACAGCAGGATTTAATTACGGCCGGCTTTCATTTTACGACTGACCTTTAAGTGTAGTCCCGTGCTTCTCTTATCTATTTTTATTAATTTACTTTCTCCGGCTCGCTGCGATAAATCCCCATTCCCAGAAGCTCCCCCTAATAAAGCAAACTCTACCAAACTTTGATTCCCTCTAGTTCCCCCAAATCCGTGAAATTCAAAGTCTTAAGAAAACACATTTCAGTTTGTAAAACAGAGTGGCTCTGACATTAAAGAGTCACAGCATTGAAAGGGAAAAACGGTTCGTTTAGATCGTAAGCGGAAATGCATCCATTAGCATAATTCATTTCAGGCGGCGAACGCAACAAGGAAGACGAAACGGGACGATATTTCATCTATTTCCTTTTCGAACTACTTTTGGTAATGGAGTCCTGAGTTTAGCTCCTCTATAATCAAGACTGTATTACCGTGATCGAATTTATTTACCCCAAAATTCTAAAGTGGGACCGCAGGCCCAATTTGCACGTATCTGGCTGGGTGCCAGCATCCCCTTTCCGAGGGTGTAACAAGTCGTGATTCTGTCATTCCAATTAAAATCTTTTCCTAAGCGATGGGGGCCTGATCAAGACATCTCGTAATTAATTTATTCTTTGAGTGATTCAGGTCTATTCAAGAATGTGGGAATTGGTGGAATTAAAAGAGATTAGACGTGATTAAGGTCACACTTTGAAGGGTGACAGAATTGGGGTTGGAAAGAGAAAAGCAATTATTGTTTTTATTTCCACAGAGATGGAAATTTTTTGTGCGTATTTAAAATAAGTGTTGGGGGACAAACGCGAAAGAACTTGTCCGAATTGTGGAGAGTTTTTTTCATTCACAATTGGATTTTTGTACGGATCAGTGCTGCCAATAGCTTCGGGCGGTAACATACTTTCGTTAAATTGGTGCAAAAACGGTTCAGACGGGAATAAAAAACGCAACCGCAGAGATACGGTTTTCGTTTAAACAGGAAAAAATGTTGAAATGGGTACAAAATTGGAAAGTTTATTGTTGGAACTCGATTGATTTAGAAAATAAATTTTTAGTTATAATTTAACAAATTTACTTACCAAAAGCTGCAAGCTCTTTAAATTTCTCCGTCATTTATCTTTAAAATTACCATAATTCTAAATTTTAATTAAAAATGTTCGAAACTTTTGGTTTGTTTTTTTTTTAATTTTCAAAATTTGCGTTTTTTGAGCCACAATTTAGTAATTTTGTGCAATTAATAATAAGATCCAAAAATTGTAATTTTCCCAAATTAGTGATATCTTAAAATGACCAGAGTTACTTTTTTTTTAGTACTTTTTTTTAGTACACCTTTGCATAAAAATTTCCAAAATCTCGGTTTATTGTGCCATAATTTTGTAATTTCTCACAGTTAATAATCGTGTTAAAAGCTCAAATTTCCCCAAATTTTATTGTGATAACTTGAAAATTACCAGTGTTACGAATTGTAGTTTCAAAATTGTTTCCAATTTTTGGTTTGCTTTTGTATTCAAATTTCCAAAATTTGCCTCGTTTAAGCTATAATTTTGTAATATTGCACAATTAATAATCATTTTAAAAATTGTAACTTTCCCAAATTTAATATATTAAAAATTAGTAGAGTTACGAATTTTAGTTAAAAAGGTACAAAATTTTTAGTTTGTCTTTGAAAAAAAATTCCAAAATTTGAGTTTTTTGCATTATAATTTTGTAATTTCGCACAATTAATAATTGTGTCAAAAGCTGCAGTTGCCCCAAGTTTCATTTTTATAACTTAATTTTTCAAAATTTGCGTCGTTTGAGCCATAGTTCTGTAATTTTGCACAATTTATAATCATATCAAAAACTTTAATTTCCCTAAATTTCATTGCGATATCTTGAAAATTACCAGAGTTACGAATTTTAGTTAAAAATATACAAAATTTTTAGTTTGCCTTCGAAGAAGAATCTGCAAAATTTGAGTTTATTGTGCTATAATTTTATAATTTTACACAATTATTTATTATGTCAAAAACTAAATTTCAATGTCATAACTTGAAAATAACTAGAGTTACGAATTTTAGCTAAAAATGTACAAAATTTTTAGTTTACCTTCAAATAAAAATTTTCAAAATTTGAGTTTTTGCTGCTATAATTTTGTAATTTTGCACAATTCATAATTTTGTCAAAGTTACAATTTTTGGGCTAAAATGTTTAAAACTTGTGATTCGCCTTCGCATAAAAATTTTCAGAATTTGCGTCGATTGAGCCATAATTTTGTAATTTCGCAGAATCAATAACCATTTCAAAAACTGTAATTTCCACAAATTTTATTGTGATATCTGGAAAATTACCAAAGTTACGATTTTTAGTTAAAAAAGTACATAATTTTTCATTTGGCCTTCTCATAAAAATTTCCAAAATTTGAGTTTTTTGTGCCACAATTTTGCGATTTAGCACAGTTAATAAACATTTCAGAAATAGTAATCTCAAATTTAATTGGCATAGCTGTAAAATTACCACAGTTTCGAGTTGTAATTAAAAATGTCCAAAATGTTTGGTTCGCCGAAATAATTAAAATTTCCAAATTTGCGTTTTTTTATTTATAATTTTATCATTTCATTTAATGAGCACGTCAAAATTTCATTAATGTAAGTATCATTAAAAGAACTAGAATTATCAACTTTACTAAATAAGTTAATTTAAAAATTGTAAACTTAAAAAGCGGAACAAAACCCAGCAGCATCTTATTGTTTAAACTTACTTGACCAAAACAAAAATCTTATTTAGATAAAGACAATATAATTTAAACGCAAACATATTATTGATAGAGCCATATTATTATCTGACGCGATACACCAATTAACTTTGTTAATTAAAAAAGTTTTTGTCTTAAATTAAACAATTAATTAATAAATGTTTCACAAGTCGCGCCCTAACCATCAAGAGAAGATCATCGATTTTTCAAAATGAAAATTCTTCTTCTGTTCATCTTTGTCTGTACCACCATGGCAGATCTGGTAAAAAAACTCATTTTTTCTTCACTGTCTTTTTAGTTTTGACAAACTTTCAGATCATGGATAAAGACAAACTTAAATCGGAAAAACTGATCAAGGAATACGCCCAAGAATGCGCAGATAACATGTACAAGGAATATCCACCTTCATGGGAGCTGTGCCTGTTTATTCACTGGGGATGGGTCTCGGTGTCTATGGAAGATGCAAAGGTGGTTTTTACAAAGGAGCTTCTAAATTATTTGACAAATTCCAAGGATAAAGAAGACGCCGAAAGACTGCAGAAGTGTAAAATCAAACAGGCTACCGAAGTCCCGGAAGTTATTCAAGCCGGAATTTGCTTGTACCTTGAAATAGTTAATTCTTAATAAAGTTGGTAGCCCTGATAGCTAACCCAAATTTGTGCATTTGTGTATTGATAGTGTAAAATTACGAGTTTCCGGCCAAGCCTGAAATTCCCAAAATTCTCATTTTTTCCATTCTCTCCAACGTATCGACTTTCTCTCCCCCGCCCTTCGCTTTTAGCCCCCATCAACTATTAACCCATTTCCCTCATCACCCATTAATCAGTTTCGAATTTCGCTGTCGCGCTGAAATAACCTAATTACGTCCGCTGATAAACTGTTTTTTAAAAACAAACTTTTTTCCCCTTTCGAAGAAAATTGATTCTAATGTTTGTTTTAGGGGTTTCGCTGTTATTTCGAGCTCCGGCAAACGATGCGTGCGACATCCGCACTTCTTTGTCACCGATTGAATTCAAAAAGCTCATCGCATTATTCCGCCACAGAAAATGCACACAGTGATCGCAACGGGGCGGATTATGTTTATCTTTGCAAAAAAATGTACGTGACCACACAACTCGAGATTTACCAAATGATGGAGAAATCCTTGGAGTGGACGTCATTAATCAGAGTGTTTTTAGAGGGGAAATCTGGAAGAAAAATAAGAACGGGAGTGACATTTGGAACAAAGACTTGTTGGAAAATGAAAAACGCTTTCATGGAGTTATGAAAGTTGTGAAAGCTGGGAAACTGCTAGAAAAGTTGCATCGTGAACGGGTGATGCGAAGTTATGAAAAATGCATTTATGTTAAAGGTGCAGTTATTTACCATTTCAAAAATATGTATTTGGGTTCTAAATTCTTAGTCAATGAAGGTCAAAGAAAGGTTCTCAGATTATTTTCTTTTAATTAATCTAAGACCGAATTCTAACCTAAAAAATCGCGAGGAAAACGATTTCAAAAAGAGTTTCTTTATATTTCCCATTTTTTCGGAAATTTCGAGCAAAATTGTTTTCCTACCTTCAACATTTTGGCCCTCTGGCGACAACACGAAATTTCAAGCGCCTCTTATTCAGTTATTAGTCGAAGGATAAGAAAAACGGAGATAGTGAGCTACATTTAAAAAAAGAAAATTTCAATTTTGAACTACATATTCCAGTTTTGAAATTACTGAATTATTTCAGCTTAGTTACAAACTTTTAGCAAACGAATCGAATCTAATTGTAAGAATTTTTTTTTTGGGCGAAGAAAAATTGAAATTCTAACAGTTTAATTGCTACAGTAATGATATTAGGCAAGTTTACTACATTTGACATGTTTATTAATCGTGCCGCATTATACCTATAAATTTCTAGAGCAAAATGAACAAATTTTAGCAATTTGTATTTGGAGATTCACCCATTCCTCCTACAAAATGGCGAATGTGAGTGAAATCGGATTAAAACCCAAAAAGAACTTATTCATTTGCCGGAAATTTCGTTATCACAATAGTTTTTATAACAAAAAACGCACCCAGACAACCAACTCGATCGTACCTTTCTGCCATTGGCGAGATGGCCAGAACTGATGTTGATTGGGTTAATTTGCACGTTAATCAAGTCGTGTACAAAAACGAATCAATTCATTGGATGCTGATAACAAAAAATGCACAAAACAAAAGAAATCGAGCTGTGGATTTGTTGCGCAACTTTTCAACTAGCTTTTGTTTATTGAATAGATACAACAAAAAATGTGTTACAGAATTCCAGAGCAACAGAGATAAATCTCGTCATTTTAATTTACCAGATCACTGAAAATTCTCTTGCTTTTATATTAAAGTAAACATAAAATCAGAGAATATAAAATCCTTAAAAAAACTGGAATAAAAACAAAACCATTATTACCTACATAATATTATGGTTAGAATCCGAGCTTGGAATCTTAAAACATAAAAAATTGTCGTTTAAAAAATTCACAATTAAAAAAATGTCTCAATAAAAAGTTTCATGAAACGGTTTGGGGTTTTAAATCTCTAGATCAGGATTTTTAGGATTATTTAATGATTTTCCACGATTCTTGAAATTCATAGGATTCAGCGGTTTCTCTCTAAGATCCTTTGAAATTTTCTAGGATTATGCAGGAGTTTCTGGAGTTTGTATAAAATGATTTGAGAATTCAAGAATTCAATTTTTCAGGAATTCAATGCGTAGAACTAGGAAATCCCAAAGAGTTGATTGAAGTTAAAGATCCAACTTTTGAACGCTTTGGACAAAATTGTCATATTTTAGTAAGCCGTCTTTTACAATTCCCGCTTTGTAATAAATTCATAGTGCAAAGATTGAGCACCGGTAAATACAAAACGTGCCACGATCCTACAAATTTCAACACAAATATCAAAGTTCATGAAATATTGAATGTTTCTATTTCGGAAATACCACAAATTCCAACATTTTACGCCCTCCTCAAAGACCCATTAGACCCCACAAAGCCAATCCGAAGTTTTTTTCCCCTTTTTATTGCCACATTTTGATAATTATCTCGAGTTGAGCTCTGTGGTTGAGTTTTATTTTCCCCGCACTGTTTTTGCAGCAGTTTAATTAGAGAAACTATGTTACAGCCTGGAGTCATCTGGTGGCACTGATCCGTAATAAAACACAATTGTTTCTGTCTGTAATGAATGGTGTTACCGTCCAACAAAAAGGTCTTTATTTACTACATTGCAACACGAACTAGAAGCGAACTTGATGAATGAATGATGAATGAATGAAATTCGCGTTTCGAGTTCCCATCTTCAATAATCGCGAATGGAAAAGAGGCGAAATCGTCGCCCTCCAGCCTGTGTTTTAATTATTTCCATTTCCTTCCAGAATCGATATCGCGCTTTTATTTGAAAATAAAAATCATAATTGGCTACTCTCCCTCTTGACCCAGTTCGGCGCCTTTCAAAGTGTGACCTTAATCCTCCCACATTTTTCGAATGGAATTAATTACGTCTTGATCTTAACGAATTAGTACGTAACCCTCATAGTAATTGGGACGACAACTGAAGAGGGGTGCTGGCGCCCGGCCAAATTAAGAGCTTGCGGTCCCATCACCGAATGTAGGAGCCCACAGTTCCACCCTCGTATCATAAATAAATAAGATAATTAGGTTAGTTCAGTTGATTTCAGCTCAAGTTGTAGTTGCGATAAAAAATGTTTGAGATATTGCCACCCCCTTGAATGAATTAAGCAGAGGCCGCTGATAAAAACGGGCTAATGGCTGCGTTTTCGCGTTTTTTCTTCGAATATTTATCCCTCGCGTCTGTTTTAACACAAGTCGATAGTGTTCTACAAAGCGGTGTTGTTTAGAAGACTTCGGCTCGTTAAGGGACGCTGATAAATCCCAGTTTTTATCAATCCGCGTCTTAATTAAACCCATTGCGGGCTGTAATTAAAATTCCTTGTGGTGGCGTCTCAAAAGTCCGCACACGCACTCGTTAAAAGCTCGTATTCAAATCGCCTCCTGTTATGCAAACGAGCTTTTTTTGAGCTTTTGCCAGACATCAATGGCTGGGCTTACAAGCAACACGTCGGTTACTGGGAGGCACGAAAGATAAGTTGGGTGCAATGCAGAAAATCGAGAGCTTTGTCAGTGTCACGCAATCCTGATTTATTCAGTTGAGGAGGTCAACGGACATTACGTTGATAAGAAGTGAAAAATGAAATTGGATGTGAGGTGGTGCAACAGTTGAGCGATAAAACGGGGAACAAACGGTGGGCTATATTATTATAGATACACATAAAAGCTTAGAGAGCTCCGGAGTAGTTTACTCTTCGATCGGAGATTTAATTTAGACAAAGCTTCAGTGGCCGAAAGAAATATCTTACAACCGCCGAATCAGATTTGTTTGGGGCGTGATGATCGCGAATTTTCTAAAATTTCGTAATTAATTTTTTGTGACTCTGGAGGACGTTAAGTGTCTGGGCACTAGCGCTTATCCATCCGAAACTTTGTTGGCAAAAACATTGGAGTGGAAACGCGTTTCGGAAAACCGCTTTCGGGTCCTTTATGTTCCCAGCAGATGGTGGCGGCCGTAAAATCTACCATTTACGGGGAGGATTGCAGGTCAGCAGCGTTGACATCCGTATCCGGATATTTGACGACATCAAGCCGATATTAAATTACTTTTCTCTTCGCTGATATTTCGCTTCTTGTTCGGCTGAGGAGATCAAAACTAACATGAAAGCGCGAGGAGGAGGAGTTCTTGCGTGATAAATGGAACGTCGTTTTATCGGGAGAAAAGTTTCAGCGTCAGATGAAGGCGGAAATTATGATTTCTTTCAAACTCTGTTAGAAGTAGTGAATTAATTTCGCTGATAAAAAGAAACGCCGAGTTTAAACACTGATGACTCCATTGAATTGAAATAGGAGCTGAAATAATGGCGGAGGCGCCGGGATAAGGAAATTATGGATTGTTAATAAACGTCTGGTAGAATTTAAAAAGCCGCTCGTAAATGGTGAAGGCGCCGGAATCCCAATTTTATTGTATCTTCCCCAATAAATTTCGCTTCATTCGCACAAAACCAAATAAAAATTTCCAAAACCGTCAGCGAAATTGCGCTCCTTAGCACCCCCATTATGGGGCCCCGTTTGAGCCTTTGATCGTTCCGCAGCGCGCCAACCGTCGGTATCGATTGGGGCGAAAAGTGGGTGAGCAAACCAACTTAGTCTCAAATTAAAAGGTAAAAATTTCATTGGCATTTTAAGCGGTCTCCCATCACCCAAACAAAGCGCGACAGTATCGATCTTAAAGTAGCCCCCGAAGACCTACCTCATCGTCGAAGTGATCGTGGTCTGCCATGTCTCAACCCTTCTGACTTAAAAACTCAACATCTTCAGGTGCTGAAGCCGCCGAAGACCTGTGAAGCTCATCTCAGCCGGAGCGCTCCATGGAGGCGCAACCTGAAAAAAAAAGTCGAGTTGATTCCCTTTGTTTGATTTGTGGAGAAGAAGTAAAAGTGGGAGGTTAAAGTTTCCGAAAGTGGGTTACTCACTCGTTATCAGTAGTCGGGAAACGGCGCCGCGACGCGTGTTTTCTTATCGACGACGCTGCCAGAACTGGTCGGAGCCCGGGTAAGACGAGCGCGTGCGCATTTCCGCATTGTTTATTATTTCATTTCTTTCACATGTCTAATAAACCTGGACTTGGAGGACTCTGAATAGACCTCTTTGTGGGCGAAACTGGGCCACTGTTAATTGCTTTAATGATCCCGAGGAAACTGCGACAAAAAGTTCGCCCGAAAGAGTTTCGCTTTATGGTCTTAAAAGCACCATTAGCGGGGGTAATTTAACACCCGCCGAAGAGGTGACAAGCTGCTTAAAACGCGTTAAATAGAATGAAATTAATTGGAGGCACGTTTTGAAAAATGGTGGATGCGCCGGGAAAATTCTAATTTCTAAGCGACACGCTGTGACCCTCGCGCTGATTCTTATCAGCACGTTTTAACATCATGTCATAATCTGCTCTTCACCCCCAATTCGCGTCTCGCTCCCTTATCATTAGCGGAATTTTTGCCACTGATAAATTACACGATGCTGTCATGTCGAGACGCTTTAATTAAACTGTTAAACTATCTAAAACTCGATGCTGACGTTGATTGAACAGGCGGAAACGAAGACGTTATTATATAGAATTAACAACTATTCCGGGCGTGCTAAAACAATAAACAGTTCGATTTTAGGGGTAGTAAAGGTAAACAGAATCCCAGGAGGGTTGAAATAACATTGAAACCCTTCAATTTAAAAACTGACGGCAGAATCCTGCTGAGTTTTTCATGCGTGAGACCGGTAGGTGGCGCCAAGACAACACTACTAAACTTTACAAAACTTTATTAACAATAATTCACTCGCAGCTTTTCCTTTTTAGGGAGATTCTGCTTCCGTTTAGCGGCTCCAATAAGCTCGTGGTGGTGGGACTAAACACTCTCGTTTCGTGCTCCTGTAAGTTCTTCATCAGTCTCTCATCCTCCTCGGCGTTACTCACCTCCGGTGCGTGGTAAAACATCATGTGGTGCTGAACGGCGCTCCAAATTTTATTCTCAGATAATAACTTCTTTACTGCTTCTATTTCCGGCGACATAAACCGGTCTTTGTCCCACGGCTTCACCACCCCTCGGACCGTCGCGTAGACGTCCTCCAGCGGTCTGGTGGTCCTCAGCGGTCTCAAGAACTCGATGGCTTGACAGGCGGCCAAAAGTTCAATAGCGATGACGTTTTCCACGTTTTCAAGGACCTGGAGGGCTTTCCGCGCGGCGAAACACCCCATGGAGACGTGGTCTTCTTGGCCGGCGCTGGTGCTCATGCTGTCCACGGAGGAGGGGTGACAAATGACCTTGTTTTCGGACACTAGAGCGGCGGCGGTGCAGTGCGCGATCATGAAGCCGGAGTTAATCCCGCCGTCTTCGACGAGGTACGCCGGAAGGCCGCTGAGGGCTACAAAGAAGTAGTTATGGAAATGGTAATTTGGGGGGTTTACCGGGGTTGACGAGACGCTCGGTGCGCTTCTCGCTCATGGAGGCCAGTTCGTGGACCGCAATACTGAGGAAATCCAACACCTTCGCTGGATACTCTCCGTGGAAGTTTCCCGCAGAGATGATCTCACCTCGGTCGGCGAAAACAATCTTCTCCTGTTAAGAAAAAGGGAAAAAAGTGCGAGAAGAGGCTTTTATCAAAAAGGATACGGGATTATCCGTGCCGCTATTCATCTCCGTCTTTATGACCTGCTGAACGAAATCAATAGTGTCGTGCACAATTCCGTGCACTTGGGGGCAACATCTTAAAGTGTAAGCATCTTGCACTTTATTACAAAATCGATGGCTCTCTATAACTAAATTTTACTTCCGTTCGAGGAAATACTCCACCACTACCTGCAATTTCTGAGGGGTAGGTATCAGAATGAAGAAGGGATCTGAGTCTTTGCGCCACCGCAATCTGCCCTTTGTGGGGCCTGATCTTTTGGACATCGGAATCGAAGGCCCTGGAGGTGCCTTTCAGGACTTCCAGAGTGAGGGCGGCGACCACATCCGCCTGTTTCGCGATACGCAGGGCTCGTTCCACCGCCTCCGCTCCGATGCTTGTGATGAGTTGGGTGCCGTTGACCAACGCCACCCCCTCTTTGGGGCCCAGAGACAGCGGCTTCAAGCCGTTGATTTTTAAGACCTGGAATTGATTATAGAAAAATTGTAGGTCATGTATCATTAAGATATTATTAGTATCGATTTTGATTATTAATTCAGATCTAACTCCGGGGGTAAAATGAGGAGGAAAGAGCGCGGCCGGCGGCGGCGCGAGATTCAAACCAACATTACCCGCTTTGCTTCCCCCCATCCAGTCTGGGGGCTCCACATCTTTCCCTCCCCGATAATCCCGAGCGCTAAATGCGCCAGAGGCGCTAAATCTCCACTAGCTCCAACGGATCCTTGCTCGGGCACCCACGACAAACATGAAACTAACAATAATTAAAACTGTCATTGTCCCCGAATAATTGAGTACCATTAAACGCGTCGATGAGGCCTTGCAGAGTGTTTAACGATATTCCACTGTATCCCTTCGCCAGAACGTTAATCCGTAATGCTAGCAACATCCTGGTTCTTGCAGGGCTTAAGGGATTACCAACGCCAGCAGCGTGCGATCTGATTAAATTGTATTGCAAGTCCCTAGATAACAATGACTTGTTAGCGGGGGCAATTCCGGGGTGGTGGCTTACTCTAGTTTCTCGGGAGGGATGTGCACTGCGCTGAAACTGCCAATACCGGTAGTTACTCCATAGACATTCCGGTCTTCTCGCAGAAACGTCTCCACCAACGAGCGCGACTTTAGCACGTTGTTGATGGCTTCTTTTGACAGCTAAAAGGAGTGACTTAGATTATCGAAGCGGCAAAACACGACCGTACTTTGATTTTAAAGTCACCGTTGCCGAGGTTTACGAGGAGTTCAGTTGTTAAGTTAGAACCATCCACAAAGACATACTATAAAAACCAAATGAGAAGCGAGAAAAAGTGATGAAAACTCACGTTATCTGCGGGGAGAAAGTTGCTCGGGCTAGAAACATTAAGGAAAAACACGAAAAATATGAATAAAACATCGTAATTTTGTTGTGTTTCGTGCTAAGCTTTCGGGCGTTTTTAATGGAGAGGAAGGTGTTACGTTAATAGCAATTTCAATATTTATGGCTTTCATTCAACGTTTGGATCCCTCCCAGAAGCTGTTTTGACTCTAAATCTCTTTTACGACGAGAGAACAAGTGAGAAGGATACATGGGCTCTAAAACGTGTTTAAGCTCGTCGGGGATGATCCCCACGTTGACCTGGGTGTCCGTCGTCAGCACTAAAACGAAATCCTTAAAGTAATCGATAGAAACTTAAAAGGGCGAGTGATGTAGACAACCAACAATACGCCTCCGCGCATTGTGTTGCTTCATCTCCAATCTTTAGGTAAATAAAGCCGAGAATAGACAATACCAATGTTTACAAAGTCGTCATTGTCCAACACTTCACAAATGACGTCGTCCGGATCCAACAGAGCCCCTCCTCGCGTCTTCCGCACTTCCTGTATCACATTAATAATATCCCGTTCATCGATCTTCACTCCTTGTAACAATTTCTGGTATTTTCTCCACGCTTCTTCGCCCAACCACCTCACGGTGTTGCTCCCTAAAAGTCGCTCTAAAGGACAATCAGGAAGAGAATCAATTTTACCGTCTTTGCAGGGAATTTGGAGCCACTCGTCCTTAACCCTGGCGGAAACTTTCATGGTACTGTGGAGACTGGGTCAAGATTACATTTTCTTTCTTTCGGGTTTACAGAACGAAGACGATGATTTATTACGACAAGGATGTTGTATAGAAATGGGATTAGATGCTTTGTTCAGAGATTGTAGTTATTTGTGGAGGATTAAAAGACGTTCAAAAAGAGTAGGTCAGGATGGAAACTTTCGGAGGAGAAAAGGTGGTTTTTTGTTTTAAATACAGGGGAAATGGTGAAGGGAAACAAAAAGATGTTTTTTTAGACGCGACGGTGTTTATTCACGTGTCTTAAACAGATCTAAACGCGTCATGCTCCACGTTGAAATGTGTTATTGTTGTACTAGTTTAACATTTTTTTTAGAGATAATAAAGACAATACTGAATTAATCCGAAAATCTACATCTACCTTGGTTTCAGGGCTATAATTATGATATTTAAGGGTCCACAAGTGGTTAAATTCGACCAAATAACTAAAAGTTTGGCAACAGCTAATGCTGTTTCCTGCAAAGAATTTGCCGATTTACAAAAGAGCAATTTTAGAAATGAGTAGGATTTGAAAGAGGTAAGTTAGATACCTGTAATGGTTATATGTCAATTTTGATTAATAGATGGTTTCACAAGCAACTGTCAAGTTTTTTATAGGTTATTTTTCCTGCAGGGAATTTACCGGTTTACAATAAAGGAATTTAAGATATCAGCAGGATTTGAAAGAGATAAGTTAGATACCAGTAGTGAATACATGCTAATTTGGATTGATAGATGGCTCTACAAACAACCGACAAAATTTTTAATAATAGCAAAATACGTATATGTATTAATAAAAATTATAAAGTTATAAAAAAATACCTGCTAATCTGCACTGAAAACAACAAAAACAAGTTTTGTTTTAATGCTCCTACAATTTGGTGACAGTTTATATTTGACAATTCACAGAAATTGCAGAAATTTTTAAAATTCAGCATTGTGTAACTCGCTCTGCTAAACGGCCAATCACAGAGCCGCATTTTAAATTTGCCGCATTTTAAATTTGTCGCATTTTAAATTTGCCGCTTTCAAAAAAATATTCTCTTCAGGAAAAATGAGGTTTTGATCTGCTCTTTTAGATACGATTTTTTAGATCATTTAGATTATTTTAAATCTTTTTGTTTCCTATTTATTTCGATGTTTGATTTAATATTTCGATTCTCAGGTTGTTCAGTTCTCAATTTTCAAACATTTTTTCCTACGATGATATATAGTCTTAGAATCTTGTTTTCAAATTTCTATTTTTTCAAAATTCTTAAGATTCTCTCTTACTGAGAATTTGAAGTTCTAAATTTTAAGTTTTCAATTATCGTGATTGATAATTTAGCTCATAAACTCATTATACAAGGTGTTTATAAATGTTTCTAGCATCAAGGGTGACTCTGAAATTCCTGTTGTGCACTATTTTTCCGCTTTGTTTTTATAGTAAATATAACTAAAGTGTTGCTCCTGTGTTAAGTTCAGTCTCCTGCGTAAATTTTCAAAAATTCTGGGGTGTAAATCAGGCTTTTAATTCTTTATAGAGGAAATTACGGGAAAATTTTAAGTGGCAATTTTTGAGTTAACACGTTGTCAAAGTTGAGTGTATTAATCAATAATAATTAATTAAAACTTTGTTGTAAAAGACAGATTTTAATAAAGATTTAACAAGTTTTAGCCATTTTGCGCAAGACAATTAGCTTCTACGCAGTCCACAGTTTCTTAGTTCAATAACGTTTTAGTTACGCTTTTGTGTCCATGTTTTTCATTTTTAGGTTTCAAACCACAACTAGAACAGTCTTCTTCTCAAAAGTTACTTTGCTCTAAAATGGAAATGTCAGTTGAACAATCTAAACCCACATTTATAATAAGCAGCAAATTTGTTTGACACTTCATAGCCATTATTGATGCTAAAAACTTTTATAAACACCTTGTACATACATAATACAGTCGAATATAAAACATAAATTTTTTTATACTGGGCTATTCTACTTTATTTACACATTTCAAATAGTAATAAAATGATGTTATTTAAGCAGATAATTCAATGAAATTACGTTTTATGTCACTGCTCGTAAAATCAAATCCACGAAAATGTTGACATACATTTTAATGTGTATTTTATACGACACAATTACAACCCAAAACTTGGCAACAGGTGCGTCTGTTTCAAATTTCCGCAGTATATAACACACACACGCGGTAAAGTAAACACGCTTATTGTGGAAAGATAAAAGAAGCGTCACACTCGACAAATATTTAATTTTTACATAATTACAATAATGCGATTATAAAGACGAAGGTTAGAACCGTCGGAGAAAAAATAACTCCGCTGTTAAAATCTTCAGGAGGAGGATTGTCCCCTGTATAGAACCCATCGAAGAAGATGACCGTTTCGTTTTCACTCCCAGCTAATCCGTAGAGGTTCCCTTCACAAACTAGTGCTCCTCCCAAAACAAACTGAGTTTGGTCGTTCTTCTCGACCATGAAGTCTTCAACTTGGACCGGGGTCACTCTGCCACTTACAATGTACGAACACTCCTCGGTGCTGTTGTACGCTTCGACGATTCCAATGAAGTTAGTAACAGGTGGAGTGATGCCCAGTCCGACTATGTTCTCTCCTAAGGGCTCTGTTTGGGCTAAGAGCACCTCTGAGTTTTGCCCCACGACTCTGACGGTGATCCCATCGGCGATTTGCTGGAGATTGTCATATAAGAGTTTGTGGACGGCGATTTGTTCAGAGCCGACAAAAACTCCAAGGCTCAGGTTTTGATTTAGAGTCTCGGTGATGTTGATAAAAATGTCACGGAAAACTTGTACGTTGTAGACGTCTTCGGGGGTTAATTGCAAGGCTTTGTAGAGAGGCGCCGCGGAGGTTACTGTCCATCCGTTGGCTCTCAAGAGATCCATGAAAGCCGACGATGGTAATTGTAAGACTTTTTCTGCGATGGAGTCTCTGGCTCTGGAGTAGACTTCATTAAGAGTCTTTCCTGCTGTTTGTAAAGCCACCGTCACGTGCTCGTCGTCGTATTGCCCTTGTTTCAAGATGTTGAAGATGTTGTCGTCGTTCATGGCCACGGCTCTCCAGAAGTCCAGAGGAATGGCTAAATCGTTGAGGACCTGCCCCACTTGTTGGTTTGTCAATCCCAACTTCGCCGTTAGCGCCCGGTTGAACTCACCAAAAGTCATTCCTAGACCTTTGAGAAGAATCTCCAAGTTGTCAACTGTGTACACATCAGTCACGTCGAAATAGCCGAGGACTTCCTTAAGACAGTTTTCGTCGCACCGGTCGAGTTTGCTGAGTCTGAGGATGTCCATCGTCGTAATTCCGTGCTCTTCTAGACGATTGTCTAAGACATAGTTGATAATAACAGGAACTTCTTCTTCGCGTAGCGACAATTGTAACTCCACCAACGACTCCTGTTGAGCCAATATTGTCACAAAAGACATAAACACTGGGAAAACTCGCGGCAACCACATTTTCAAGTGATCCAAAATCGGCGATTGGAGGTTTGCTGACGGTCCCTTACCAAATCCTTATCACTGGTGATCACATGAGATTCAACCTCGGATGACATAACATAAAAGCATCCGAAAAAAAGTACCTAGTTTAATTTATCAGTGCAAACAATTCGCAGCGAATCCCACAGAGTTTTTACAGTCACGCTGCGAATTATGGACGTATTTACAACAACAATGGAGAAGCAATAAATAACTTTAAAAACTGAAAGAATTTAACTTGTTTGTTGGCTTTATTATTTTTCTCACTCCAAAAATCTCCGTAAATATTTGCGCAGTACGCTCCGAAAATTGTTAATTTATTTAAGCAACACTCTGTATACTGGGTATTCGATACCAAATCGACCACTTTTGACTCCGACCCTTTTCGATTTGGCTGAAAGTTTTTAAATTTTTTTCTACCTTATGAAGAACAGTTCTCAGAATTTTTTAATTTTTTTCCCAAAAAAGTTATGAATTTTTCTAAAAATTGGCTTTTTTATTTTCAAATAGCTATAACTTTTTGAAAAATTAATTTATTGAGACGTTTTTTGTTTTGAAATGTACTTGCCTGAAAAAAATTCAAAAAAAATTTAAGATGAAAAACACAATGAAATTTTCGCTTTTTTATTAAACAGTTATTTTCTCAAAGTTTGCCATCTTTTATTATATATTTAATTTAAAAAATTTTACACTCTCTTATAAAACTATAACATGTAAATATTAAAATTTAAATTTATGACCAAATTTAAATTTTGATATTTACATGTTATAGTTTTATAAGTTTGACAACTGTACTTTAAAGTATTAAAAAAAGTTAAATGTTCTTGGTTCGTTCTAAAGTAAACGTTTCTAAAATCTTTATTTCTTGTTCTAAAATTTTGTGCTTTGGTAATGATCACTTTAGATGTAGGAACCTTATATAAATTTCATCGTCATAACTTAAAAACTAACAAAGATACGAATTTTATTAAAAAAAGGTTGGAGTCAAAAGTGGTCGATTTGGTAAGTATGGAACACCCCATTCGTTTCCAGATGAGACAGGGTACGAATGAGGAGACTTTCTTAAAAAATCTATAAAACTGTCTGGACGAGAGTTTTCCTAATAGCTCCAACTTTACAATTTTGTTTGTACCTCAGTTAATCTTGTTTTGATCAGCTAAGATATATTTTGGCGGAGGCGCCAGGATAAAAGTTTTACCATCACAAAACCCAATCAAAGTTTCAGGTACAGAATGTGGTCGATTTTCCAGGAGGGCGATAAATAAAGAGCGGATTTTAGGAATTTTATTTTTGCACGTAACTACAATTTCTGCTACAATTTAGGTATAATTAAAAATGTTTTTTGCCCGGAAGCTTCTTCAAATTTAGTGGTCCCTTGAGTTTTTACGTTCTCAGTTTGTTTTATTATTATTTTAAATTTAATTTTAATGTAATGTTTGTTTTCCTAATTTTTACTTTGAGGATCTAAGAAACTTCGCAAATTCTAATTCGCAAACATCAAATCTTAATTCTAAAATCTGAAGATCATTTGAGTTTGTTGGGCTCAAATTTTATGGTCTGAAAATCTCGGAATTAAACAGCAAAGAGTTGCGAATTTGTAAACTCTGGCAGTTCATAAGAAACGCTAAAATTAGAAAAACTACATTTTTTCTCCAGAATTTTTTTTAGAAACCAAGAAAATTAAAAAATTGGAGACTTTGAAAATTCAAAAAGCATCTGGAAATAACGAAAAATTTCAACGAAGAGTTTTAACAAGCTTTGCAGTTGCTGAATAACATGCGTGTATAATGGCTTGCATAACTCAAATTGTTATAAACAATTATTTATTGTTTACATTCAAATCAGATACCAATTTTCGGTTAAGCATCATAACCTTCAATTTCCAACAAGCAAAGATGTACTCTTCAATCGCCTTCCTCCTCACCATCTCCCTAGTACCACTCTTGGTAAGTTCTTCCTCTTTCAACCCTTTTTAACACCACTCAGTCCGTAGACTTCAACGACTACAACTCCTGCTTCCGTGACGCCAGACTAAACCCACGATTCCTCCGAGTCGAACACTCCAAAGAACTAAAAAAATTCCTCTTCTGCATGAACAAACTCAACGGAATCCAACGTGAAAACGGCTCGTTCGTGAAAGAGGAAATCTCGCGAAGACTAGTGACACTAGTAAGTTTTGTCAACTTGACAAATGCAGCTGATGCTATTATCAATAAGTGCGCCAACGAGAAGAAGACACCGGAAGACTCCGCTTACTACTACACAACTTGCATGCATAAGTTTGCCATCGAAGGCCCCGAAACCCATCCGTTGAGTGTTTTCTATTTCTGGAATTTATAATAAAACGTCATGTCATGACAGTACGACTTTTGGAGGACGCAAAAATGCCCGTTGCGATCCATCCCTTATTTTGTATCGCTCGAGGAAAAAGGTAAAATCAGTCTCTTTGTGCCGTTATCGACGTCTTGAGGCTACCGAGAGGGGGTCAAGGTCGCCAGGTTAACAGGGGCGGCAAGCACAGATTTGATGTGATTCTGCGGAAGAAATACAGCGGAGGAACGTCACGTCGGTAATAAAACAAAAATAAAAAATCCCTTATCCAATCGTTTTCCACGGCCAATCATGGGGAGGTTTTTCTCGCCAACAGCATATTTTAGCGACTGTTAAAAGCGAGTTTCCACTGCATAAAAGCGCCGAGCATCTCATTATCTCGCAACAAAAAGAATGAAACCCTTATCACTGATTTAAAACGGAATCGAACACACCTTGTCCTATCAAGTCGACGCAGGCGCGAGCGTCGGGACGCTGCACAGGGCTCAGTCTAAGCTCAGTGCGGACTTGAAACTGACTGGTGTCGCGACGAAAGGAAAGAACTTACGAATCTTAATTCTCATGTAAGTTTCATGTGAATGCATGAAGACGCGGCACTGCCCAACTTCGCACGTTTTATTCATTTTCTTTGAATTCAGGACTGCGCTCGATCCTTCGGGAATTATTTATCGTTTTGATTCATGAAGTTATGAATGGACAGAACGTGACGTCGGAGATGGATATGTAACTGAGACGGTGACTGTTCTAATGTTGCGTTTTATTGCGAGATTTGTCTTGAGAGCAATTTTGATTTACAAAACGTTTATCCAATGATCTGAACATGTTGGGAGCGAGGAAGAAGCCTGCATTAGCGCTGGTGCGTGAAATTTCCAATTCGGAGCCGTTCTTGCAGATGTGGAGTCAAAAGACAAACAAACAATTTTTTGATAGAGACACCACGCCCTTGGAAAACAATAAATTAGGCCCACCTGTTCGAGCACTTTTTGCTCCGAGTGGTTTGAATGTGATCATATTATTTTTATGTCACGCTCTGGTGTCGCAGGGAAATGATTAAACTAATCCCACATAAAACCCAATAATTGCCCTTAATCTCTTCCTGCTGTTCGTTTTGTCGGGCATGTACTCGCTCGGTTAATAAGTGTTTTATTGATTGCGAGGCGTCGCAGCAAATTAGGTAAACACTAGTAATTTGCTCTGTCACAGTCAAAACAAAGCAATCGTCTCATTGAATCAACTGTGATCAATAAAGTAGATAAAAAACGAAAATGAATTCGTCGCGTGAAGGAAATACAGCTAAATTAGCAAATGGTACTCGGAAGTCCACGTTTACATAGCCGATAAGCATCAGGAAAAAAAATCAATGATGGTAAATCTCCTGTCAGCCGGACTAAGGAGTGATGTCAAAATGACGAGCAACGAGTGGTCGTAATAATCCAGAAACATTTAAATTCCTGAAGGACCCTTGTCAGTGACGGATGACCTAGAGCGTTTCCGATGAAAATTTTCACATTGCGTGTCGCGGTCTGGGAAAAATTCATAATTTATCGATGTCGCTATCGATTTCTCTCTATGAAGGGCAACGAGGTGTAGGTCGAGGTCTGGAGAAGCTCGTCATAAAATCTTCCCGAAAACATGCAAATTTGTTCGACCTATTGAACTCTAACGACCAGTTCCGGAAATTTTCGCGCAAGCTATTAAACTTTACCGCCGGCAATTTCCATATAAAGTTATTTGTTGGGCCAATTTAAGTTATCGGACACAAAGCGTAATTTTACGCTCTTTACGTGCGTAGTCACCGTAAAGTGTAAATTTTTAACCCATGACCCACATTCAGCGTCTTAAAACGCAGTTGATCACGTAAAATGAAGCGGAAACTCCATTTATCGAGATAAATACGGAGTTTGCGACTAATTCGGAACAATAAGAAGAAAACGGGCCAATTAATGAGTCCCTGGGAAATATGAATCTGCCTGAAATTAAATTCCGATTTGGACTGTCCCGATCGATGAACCAACGTTTCATTTTTAATTCGTGATTTGTGTATTTTTAATGTCGAAGTACAAATCTGCAGGAAAAATCCGCTGAATTTTGATAAGCGCGTCCTCTTAAAACTAATCTGAATATGCGGATTCTTCCAGAAGCACCTATAAAATCCAAACGTGCGGTATTATCGATTTGGGATTATATCGGCGATTTACGTCAAGAACTTCGAGCAAAGACAATAATTAATAAGACGAATGCGGCAAAATCGGACAAGGACGAAAATTAATAGTTTATTAGTAAACAGTAATTATTTTGATGGCGTGTCTCGGAAAATCGACACGTGCTGGATAAAAAAATCTGGAAATAAAAAGTGCGGCAGTCGGCTTTGGAATCTGAAATGAGTTGGTAGCTCTGACATTAAAATTGACTTTCCCTGCCACGTCACGTCCGAAATGTTACTCAAATACGGCGAAATGTCATTGCCAGCTGTCACTTTTCAGTTGATTTTCAGTATTGCCAATGAAACAAACTAAGAACCAAGAAAATCAGAATACCAAAGAAACTAATAATATTCTAGAATATTCAGAATACCAAAGAAACTAATAATATTCTAGAATATTCAGAATACCAAAGAAACTAATAATATTCTAAAGGTTATGTCTCCTGCAGAGAATTTACCGATTTACAAAGAAATCAGCAGGGTTTTAAAGGGTAATGGATAGATGTCATTTTTGATTAATAGAAGCAACAAATAAGTTGAATAAAATAACTGAAAATAACAAAAACAAGTTTATTGTTGGTGCTCCTATAATTTGGTGACAATTTGACCAACGTGACAGTTATTGTTTGACATTCCAAAGGAATCGCAGAAGTTTAAAAAATCAGCATTGTGTAACTCGCTCTGCTAAACGACCAATCACAAAGACGCATTTTAAATTTGGCGTCTACAAAAATGTCTCTGATAACCTTCATAGTTGGTTTAAGTTGCAAATGTCCGCTCAAAGTAACAAATTTTCAAATTTTTATCGTTTAATTCGTTTCTGTTGCAAATGTTGCTATGACTATGTTATGTGGCAAATGTCGATCGGCTGTCAATGTAATGTGTCGGAATTAAATTTGTTTGTTAACGTTTTTAAATTATCAGAAATTAATTTTACTTTACTTTATGTTTAAGGGCTCATACTAATTAATTAAGTAACTTTGATGCACAGCAATTTCTATGTCAAAATTGACAAATGGCAATTCTGGGAAAACAATAATGCCAACCTTGTTTTCTTAAAATTTCTAAAATTAATTTATCAAGTTTGCAACCTTAAATAAAGTAATAACTGTCAAAGTGGTCACTTGCCACCTGAACATACTGTAGTATCTGTATCACATCTGTAAACAAATTACTGTCTTGCAGGAAATTTGTATTATACCAACATGATTCAACAAGTAGTGGACTTTTACTATTTTCATTAGTGTCACGATTGCCACACATCGGTGCACCAATTACTATTTTCTAGGGAATTTCAATTTCACCAACATAATTCAACAAGTGGTGGACAAAATCAAAACTACAGAGAAAGTAGCCATCGTGATCATAAATTTTATCACGTTGGATAAAACATTAAATAAAGTTTCTGAGACTTATGCATAATCATAACACAAACTTCGAACATTTTACAGTCTTTAGAAAGCAGCTAAATGCACTTACCGCTACCTAAGTTTCAGATTTAATTGCGCTTTAAAACACAGTAAGTGCCACTGATGTTCTCCAATTCACTTTAGCCAAATTCCCGTAAATTCACAACTAAGTTGTCTAAACTGTTCATTTTAGGGGACTTTTTGAGTTCAGAAACTCGTCAAAACTGACCCTAAGGGGCGCTGATCAATTTGCACTTGCGTAGTTGACCGTGGCATGAAAATCTAACACAACTTTTCAAATTCGTGAGTTTTTGTAGTGGTGCCGTTTCCTTATTTTCGTTCTCAGGGACAAAAAACGGAGAAATCTTGGGTGAGTTAAAACACAATAAGTGCCACTGATGTTCTCCAATTCACTTAAATCGAATTCCCGTAAATTCATAACAAAGTTGTTCAAACTGTTCATTTTAGGGGAATTTTTAGGTACAAAACCCGTCAAAACTGACGCTAGGTGGCGCTGATCTGTCAATTTGCACTTAGTAGTTGGCCGTGGCGGCAAAATCTAACCCATGCCTTTTCCGCATTTTCTTAAAAGACAAAAAACGACGAAATCTTAAGTGAGTTTCTGATTTTTCTTTCCTTTTTAATTAGGACGTGCCCATAGCACAAACTTCCTTGTTGAGGAAACTGCAAATGGCCACATTGTTGTTATTTCCACTCTTCGCCCGCAAAGTTATCAAACTCTTCCCGAGTTTTATTGTGAGGAAACTCCGTGGATGATCCAAGTTGAATTAGATTAAGAGAACGCCGTTTTACACTACATTAAATTCCGCGGCAGAGTCCCAAAACGTACCCTCCGGTTAAAAAAACCGTCCACTTCACGCTCATCCTCCACAATTATCCCTAATTCGCCCCTTTTATGTTGTACCTTTAAATTACATCTTCAGCACTCGTTGTCGAGTGTGAATTTAGTGTTGTTATTTTTTGACGACCCTAAAGTTGCACGATCGATACAAGTGGGATCTCGCAATCTCAGTTCTTGTTTTATTAAAGCAGAAACTCGGAGAGGATTTGCGGCTTTCATAAAACCACGAGAAAATTGTAAATGGAGGTGACAGCGTGTGCCACATATGAAGGACTATTGAAATAAATCGAACCGGGGAAATGGGCGATAAATTAAAATTAATGCGACAAAGTGCGAATTTTTATTCTTGATCCTGTCCGGAAACTGAGGGGTATTAAATGGCGGTGATGGATTAGTGCCTGGAATTAGTTTTGAAAAATCGCCGGATATGCAGGCAACCAAGATTACAGAAGTGATTAATGAGTAGCCGACATTAATTCTGCAGATTTGATTGTAGTTGTGAAAATAAAAGATAATTTTTGTTGCTCGGTTTTGATGGTGGGATTCGCGCTGCTGGATGGGCAATTTACATATTAAAACGATTCAGAAGAGCGAGCCTTAGATCCAGGACCATCAAGATAATAGCGAGATTGTAGTGCTGTAATAATGCTAATTCAGTTAATAATAATTATGTAATCTCAATGGAGATCAGTTTTTATTACTGTGCGAATGAAAAGTTTTTATACCGCCTCCATAGAAACAATAAGCGGACCCACTCATTTGAATAAAAAATGAGTCAA
Organism: Gnatocerus cornutus; assembly: GCA_029298725.1. Classification (NCBI taxonomy): domain Eukaryota; kingdom Metazoa; phylum Arthropoda; class Insecta; order Coleoptera; family Tenebrionidae; genus Gnatocerus; species Gnatocerus cornutus. The sequence goes on along the minus strand of CM055509.1, from coordinate 32,804,096 downwards.
TTGTACCACATTGTGGTCTTTGAAAATGCGTCGCTTTTTATTGATTTTGGCATTAGTAAACAATCAATACGATAATAAAATAAAATGTTTACAATCGTTCATTTGGAACAAAAATAAACACGCCGCTTCAAAGTCCCTGGGACTCTGATTAGTTCCATTACTCGACAAGATTGCTTTTATACCTCTCGAGGCTTCCCAGAAGCGTTTATTCTTTAAATGATGAATATTAATAGTCTCCGACCGCGACTTACATAACACTTCTTTCCGCTGATTCATAGTCCATCAACACATCTCGCTACCGCGCGCTACTTCAGTATATTTCCACCCTTCATTTCAGACATTTGCATGGAGGCAACCATTTCTGACTTAAAAGCGAATCGTCGACACCCTCATTACACTAAAAGCCAACTTGGAAATTCAGGGAATAGAAATAAAAATAAAAATTCTTTTAGAGGATACAAACGGGCCATTTCTGTCCCCAAAAGTGCAGATGTTATTAATTGGAATTACTTGTAGATTGATGTAACGCGGTGTTCTCCAAGTCAGCGCGAGATTTATTACCCACTCGCTCTCAATTTTTGCGAGTTTTCTTTGTTGTTTTAGCTCTTAGACGCAGTCTGGAGGGTTGTAGCTCGCCTCATTTAGATGCCCGTCTGGTTTATTGCGTTGGCAGCATTGACGTAATAAATATGGGGGATTCTTGGGGTGTTGTGTACAAATGGGTGGCCCAATATCTGGGCGGAATTCTAATGAAAACTGAGCAGGTTATTACTCGCTTTGTTCCGGCCCGATTATTTATTTTGTCATTTACACTCTAACAATAGATTAATTATTATAAATTATAACATCCGCGCCGTATCAAATCCTTGATCTTCCTAATAACAGTCAACAATTTCCTCCCAATTCCATATAAATCAAACTCTTTTTTTCCCCGTCTACCATCAACTCACTATGCGGTGCGTGTCTCTCCTGGTTTTGGCCACCCTCTTCTGCGTGGTCAAGGTAAAACAATCCTCGACTCCTCCAGACATTTAATTTATCTCTTCAGAGCGACGAAAAAGACCAAATCGAACAGAACAACAAAACTTGTTTGGCTTCCTCCGGGGCGAAACCCGATCAGATTGCAAAAATCCGCTCGGGGAAGTTCTCCAACGAACCGGAAGTTCAGAAGTACTTTGGTTGCATGATGCGTGCAGTCGGGGTTATAAACCAAAAAGGAAAACTCCAACTCGACGTGCTAAAGACGAAAGTGCCGAAAGATATGAAAAGGGACGACGCTATGAAGATTTTTTTATCGTGCAAGGACAAGAAGGGCGCCAATGTGGACGAAACTGCATTTGTGTTGTATCGGTGCTTCTGGGAAGCGTCGCCGAGGCATCTTGCGCTCGACGGGTATTGAATAACGGGATAAAAGGATTTAATAAAGTTTGAAGGTTTTAAAGACGAAAATTGAGTTTTTCAATTAAATTTTTAGATTTTTTATATCTTGGAAGAATTAGATCCGCTCTTTAGATGTCTCAAGCTCTACAAATTTTTGGGGTTCTTTCTTCCGACTTTTTTGGATTGCGTTTGGGTCTTGTGGCTCTTTTATATTCTTTTTTTTTCAAAAGAAGGAAAAGTTGAGGTGGAGTCTTAAAAACTGTTGACAGAAACTAATGGTCAAAGGTTTTATTATATCATTTTTTATCATGGTAAATGCGATTGTCAAAAGCGTTGCACTCTATAAACAGAAAACAAGTTCATTGATAACAATAATAGTGTTGTTATCTTAAGAAATATTTATTTTTTAAATCGGGGAAATAGCGGAAAAAATGGAATATCTTCAACGAAAAAGAACGTAAAAAATGTAACAAATTGAAGAAAGTCTAACTTCGCAAATTTTACTCTTTTGTAGATTCATTTTTGTATTTTTTGAATCTTTCGAGTTTTCTATATTCTTCTGAACTGATGTGGAATTAGAAATTTCAATTTAAAATAATAAAAGCTTTAAAATTGAAACATAAAACTTGACTAAACAGAGCTGTTGCATAATAAATATTCGTATCGATTAGTCGCCGCACAAAAAGGCCCCCTCCTTTATCTCCGCCGTTCTTCAAGATAAACTCAGGTCGCTTTACTCTTGATTTAGTGGCGGTGTATCGATTCCGCCACCATAAGTTTAATTGAACAAAAATTCCTGCAACGAATTTCATCTAAATTTCCTACTGATTGATCGTAGGGAAGGTTACAACATAACAGGATGAGCGTTACCTAGTCTGAAACCCACACGTCTGTAATAAATTTATCAGAGAAACACGTCCTTGTAAAGGATACCTCGGAGACTTCTTGACAATCTCGTAATTACAAGAAGCGTCTGTTTTCACGTCCTAATTTAATAATTTAGTAGAAAGATGAACGGGTGGAAGATGAGCTCAGCTTTTCATTTTTTAAATCACATAATTTTGAGCGCCGAGGAAAAATTATAAGGTTGTGCGATTCGGATCTTTCCTTTGTAAAGGATTGAGCTTGGAAATTTAATTTTCGCCGTCGTTTATATCACCTGCAGGGACGTAAATGAATAAATTTCGCCCCTTTGTTCCCGGTTTTTGAATTTTTTAACATTTTTCAAGCAAACAAAGGCATTCAAGGTGAGTGAGGACTCTATAATTATGATAATCAGAACTTTCCATGCACGAAATAATAACAACATTTCTGTACCAATTTTAACATGACGTCCGGGAAGAGATTTTACCTCTCTTTTATTATGTATTGGAATACAAAGGCAGAGTTTTGTACAAGCAGCTGATGCAATAAAAAGCAGCGTCCTCAGGACGGCGCCAATGGTGCCAACAGCACTTCTTCGTCGTCTCCACACCTTCTTCTGTAGTATCAGTGGCCACCAAAGCACGTTGTTCCAGAGCCGGCATTATTAATCTTCCGCGGTTCGACACCAGTCCAATTCTTTTGGCGACACAAAGAGTGTTATTTTTCATTCGGTAGTCAGGATTATAGATGCCCTTTCGCACGTCTTCGACCATTTGGGACGGGACGCCGGTCGCTTCCTGGCACGGTTTGCTCAGGAATGCCAGACGCTCGCTCTTGCTGTCGGTCATGAGCTGAATAAAATGAAACTATTTGTTGTCTTATCACAGTGAAGATGTTACCAGAGACGGAGGAATTAAAGTTAAAAGAAGAAAAAGGAGCTTCATGGTGGTGCCTTGAAGACTGAAGGAGGTCGCGTGTTAAATGTTTTTTATTGTTTCTTATCGTGGTAAATGCGACTTTAAAATGCGCTGCAAACAATAGCGTCAAATAGTTGATTGATGATTTTTTTCTTACCTTGAAAAATAATATTTTATAAACACACCTATTGGATAATATAGTAACGTAGAAATGGGTCTAATATGGCCGAATTTTGGTTTCGAAATTTTTGAGAAATATTTCCAGACCTCTCCCACATTTTAGTGATATACAGTACGTTCAAAAAAACTCCACATAAGCCAAATATCTTTATTAATTAATCACTTACATAACCTGACAATCTGGCGCGACCTGACAATCTTTAATCTACCACGGAGAAGTTAGGCTTCTCTTTGTAAATACATTTGTACACCTCAAAAGCGGTATCTTCAGGCGTGTTCTTCTTCACGGCACATTTCTTGACCAAATTGTCGACCTCGGCGTCATTAGCCGCCACCTTCTTCAGCTTCGCCTTCAGAACGTTAACATTTGCCTCACCATTAGCCGTCGCCAAATTCACCTTCTTGGAAACGCAAAGAATTTGAGCTTTGAGTTTGGGATCATCAATCAGTTGTCCAATCCTCGCTTTGTCGATGAGTTCCTGCGACACTCCCGACTGAGTCTTACATTCTTTGCTGATGTCGTCGAGTTTCTTCTTCTGTTGGTCAGTGAGGGCCTGAAACAGGGAATTGGACGTGGGAATTAATCAACTGAATAGAGACTTACTTGGACGCCGACGATGACAACGAGAGCACACAAAAAGAGCTTCATTTTGACTGGTGGTGGAGAGACGGCACGAAGAGCTTTTATACACTGGTAGTGTTTTGTTCGGAAGTTCAAGGACTGGATGTTAACATAATTGAATTAGTTTAATAAGTGAATAAGAGAGGAGACGCTATGGAACTTTCTGCAGAGGTCGTTTTTCTATTTATTGAAGTTGTTTTGACAGAGGCCGGAGATTGGCTTGATTGGAAGATGACCCAGCATGGTGAGATTTAATTTGTTGGTTCAAAGCAGTACGGAAAATAGGTATTTGTTGAGCAAGGACGTAAAACGAATTTGTGGTTAAATTTATTACCCATTGTGCGCAATTTTAGTGTTATTTTTTTTCTGTTATAATTAATAACCACCGCAAAACAACAAGAACTCTCTTATCAAAAATTCCAGCTTTGTTTTTCTGTCGCTATCATTTTTTTTTTCATCACGTAATGGTGACTTGGTTGGAAAATTGGTCCAAGGTCACGGTGATAACTCTCTTTTCTCCAAACCTACTTCTAGAAAAAATCTTCCAAAAAACACTACGCAGTATTGATTGATTGCAAAAGTCTCCACATCCTGAACTCATGATGGTTATCACTTATCTTTTCGAAACGCGGTATAAACAGCCAACCACCACCAATTTCGGTAGTCCACAATGAAATTAGCCGCACTTGCCCTCGTCTCCTGTTTCTTGGTCGCTCAGGTAACTATTTTGGTTCCGTGGTTTTGTCTAATTAGTGTCTTAGAGCGCCGTCATTAGCAATCCTGAAGCGGAAGTGCAGAGGACCATCTTCTGCCAGCAAAGTTCAGGAGTTAGCAATAAGGCGTTGAAGAGGCTATCAAAGAGGATTTTTGATAATGATCCGAACGTGAAGGAGTATTTGTGGTGTACGAGCAGAAATGCCGGATTTTTGGACGACAGAGGCTACTTCCAGACTGATATAATAAGAATGAGACTGAAGGTAGGACACTACAGTGCCGATACGATCGACGACGTGGTGCACCAGTGCACGCAGCTGATGGACACGCCACAGGAGACAGCCTTCCAGTTTATGAAGTGTGTTCACAGAACTACATTCCCGCTGAGATATCGCTAGATTGTTATTAAAAATAAATTATATAACTTGTTGTTGGAGTTTTCTGATAACACCGGAGAAAAGGTTATCCTAAGAAGTCTCATGATTATTTATTTATTATTATTCTAATAATACATCGTTTCTTTTAAAGTTAACACTAGAAAGCGGAGTCTAGATTTTTTTAGCAATGCTGAACACTCACTGTCTGCTTAGACGTTTTTGATGAAGCAATCAACGGCTGTCAAAACATCGGGCGCGCTATGAGCCTTTTTGAGCTTACAATCTCGAATTGCGGCCCGAAGAGTGTGTCCATTTTTCCCATTGTTGAGGAGTCTGTAGACACGAACATCATCGATTCCTCCATCTTCGCTGATGAGGCCGAACGTTTTTAGTTCGCATATCTTGAAAGTTTGCTTTAAGTTGTCATCGTCAGGTAATTTGTCAACTTCGTCCATTTTCATGTTGACGAGTTCTTCACACTCTTGGAAAAGATATCCAAAGGCGCACTAACAGTAGAATTAGAGATTGGGAAAAAGACGAATTTACTTACTTGGAGTGACAGCGCGATGGCGAATAGCGAAAGTTGACTTTTCATGGTTTATTTTAGTGATTTTTTCTTGATTGTGTTTCTTTTATACTTAATTTTATTCTATATAGGTGGTCTAAAAATCTCAAATGTTCCAACGCAAGGTCGCACGCAAACTTTTAATATATTTTTTTTATAAATTCTGGTTTTTGCTATTGGTGAACTCTTTCTTTTCGTCCATAGATTAAGTCTATAGACAAACTGAACCCAGGAACCTGTCGCAGTTTTGTCCCTGTATAACTTTACATTACGATATTAACAATTTTCTCCGTGTCTAATTTCATGGTTTTTAGGATTTTGATTATTATTTAATTGTTGCAGTAATTGGTAGAAATTAATTTGGTTTTTATAATCGTCCGGAAAATTCTTAATAATTAAACAAATTTTAACTTCATTAGTTGTAGTGTAAACTGGATTACGCAGACTGTTTCCACTTCTGATAATTTACTTTAACCGTTCCTTTACCTTTTTTATTAAATCTAGTTTTGAGCAGATATGATTTCTCTTTCGTTTTTCTACTTAAATAAACAGGATTTAGGGCACAGAATTGACTTTACAGTCTCTCAAGATCTTTATTTTCATTATAATTAAGGAGTGACAAAAATAAGACTGCAATTATCTTTATCAGTTTATCAAAAACATTTTAAATAAAAATCCGTTTAAACAGGACTAAATTTCGGCTGGTTCTCTCTCAAGCACTTGAACACCTCAAACGCGGTCTCCTCATGGCTCGCCTTCTTCACGACGCACTTGTTGACGATCTTATCAACCTCAGCATCATCGCTCAGAATCCGGTGGAGTCGAGCCTTCACTTCCTCCACGTCCGTTTCACCATTCTCTTTGATTAGTCCTGATTTCTTCCCGAAGCACAGACTGTGGCTCTTGACTTTGTCATCAACCGTGTCAAATTGGTTGTTTCTTAGCTTGTCGATGGTTTCTGAGGTCACTCCACTTTGGGCTTGACAATCCTCGCTCCATTTCTTCCATTTCGCTTTCTGTTCTTCTGTTATAGCCTTAAAGGTCATGTGAAAAATGGAGAGGAAAGAGTGGAGAATTGACTTACTGAAGCTGTTACGACAGCGGCGGCGAAGAAGACGAGGAGGAGCTTCATGGTTGATTAGATTATGGTGGCGAGGAATTGTTCTTTTATAGAAGAATTATCGGTTTGTTGTTAGGAAATCTTTGGCTTTTGGGTCAACGGGGGTTTAATAACTTGATAATTACTATTGATATTTTTTATCTCTTTGTTTGTTGTGGCATGATTAGTTTTACTGTTTGTTTATTTATAATGCAAATCTGATTGGATGAAACAGTAGAAAATTAAGTTATTTGTTAAAACTGACAATTTAACATTTGTTTTTCTTTCTTTTGTTTGACATTAATGTTAAAATTGAAGATTTTAACAGATTTTAAACAATAGACCGACTAACGATAAAATGAATAACTTTTGTCTCTAGTTTCACAAATTTTTAGAGGTATTTGTTATTATTGGGAGAAGACAGATTTTGACAGTTTTTCAAACTTTTATTCATCATAATATTTCATAGGAAATAAGTGAATTAATTCTTAATTTTAAACTGGACTAAACGACGATTTATTCTCCTTGAAGCACTTCAGAAATTCGAAAGCTGTCTCTTCAGAGGTACTCTTGTCTACCACGCACTTCCCCATAAGCTTTTCTCCTTCAGTTTCGTTATTCTCAACACTTCTCAATTTCGTTCTAATTAGCTCTTTATTGAGTTTTCCATCTGATTTTATTGCTCCTGCCTTCTTGAGGAAGCAGAGCAAGTGCTTTTGAAGTCCGGGGTGGCATCTTTAAACGCGGTACTATTTCTGGCACTTTCGATATCTTCCGGGGTGAGACGATTTTCAGCACGACATTTATTGTTATAGCTGAAATATTTCTTTCTTTGGTCTTCAGTCAAGCTCTAAAATTCGAAATGAGATAATAAAATGAAGAACGGTACGTATTAGAACTGTGGTGAAAATGACGCATAGGAAAACGACTATAAGTTTCATGGTAGTACTAAAATTTTGGAAACACTAGAGCAGAGTTAGTTGATTGTAGAAATCTGTTAAACTAATTTTTTCGATGAAGTAAATTTTTTCGGTGCAAAGGTTATCAATTTTTTCAACTTTGGCTTGAATTTTATCAACATTTGCGATTGGTCAATGTTTTGGCAGCAGTTTTAAAAAGTTGAATTAAAAAAAGATGGAAAATTAGACTGTTCGTCTTCATAAATTCTGATTCTAAAAATTGACGAGTTTAGTTCTATTTTTCCAAGTCAAATTGTTTGAACATTTTTCAAATTTATTTATTTGTAGAAGTTTAAAAAACATAAGATTTCTTTCTTTGAAGTCTTTATTAACTTAATTTTAAACTCGATCAATTTTAAACTGGGCTAAAAGACGCTTTATTCTCCTTAAAGCACTTGAGAAACTCAAAGGCTGTTTCTTCCGGAGTACTTTTGTCTACCACGCACTTTTTCATGAGCTGTTCTCCTTCAGTTTCGTCATTCTCAACACTTATCAATTTTGTCTTAATTAGCTCTTCATTGGGATTTCCATCTGATTTTATCACTCCTGCCTTCTTAAGAAAGCAGACCAAGTGCTTTTGAATTCCGGGAGTGGCATCTTTAAACGCGGTACTACTTCTGATACTCTCGATATCATTGCATGTTCAGCACGACATTGATTGTTCAAGCTGATAAACTTTTTTCTTTGGTCGTCTTCAGTTAAACTCTAAAATTCGAAATGAGATAATAAGATGAAGAGTGATACGTACCAGAACTGTGGTGAAAATGACTATAAGTTTTATGGTGGTACTAAAATGTTGGCAGCAGAATTAGTTGATTGTAGAAGTAGGTATATTAATTAAATTTTTGCAATGCAGTAAACTTTTTTGGTGTAAAGGTTATCAATTTTTTCAACTTTGGCTTAAATGTTATCAATGCTTGTGATTGAGCAATATTTTGACAGCAATTTTGAGAAGTTGTATTAAAAACAAAGATGAGAAATTAGGGTCATTTCCAGGAGTTTATGTATAAAACATGACGCCACTTTCTTCGAAGTCTTTATTAACCTAATTCTAAACTAGACTAACTTTAAACTGGGCTAAAAGACGCTTTATTCTCCTTGAAGCACTTGAGAAACTCAAAGGCTGTTTCTTCAGGGGTATTCTTGTCTACCACGCACTTTCCCATAAGCTGTTCTCCTTCAGTTTCGTTGTTCTCAACACTTCTCAATTTTGTCCTAATTTGCTCCTTGTTGAGTTTTCCATTTGATTTCATCACTCCTGCCTTTTTGAGGAAACAGACCATATGCTTTTGAATTCTGGGGGTAGCATCTCTAAACTTGGAACTACTTCTGATACTCTCGATATCATCCGCTGTGATAGCACTTTCAGCACGACATTGATTGCTCAAACTGAGAGATTTTCTTTTTTGGTCCTCAGTCAAGCTCTAAAATTTAAAATTAGATTAGAAAGTGAAAAACGATACTTACCAGGACTGTGGTGAAAGTGACGCACAGGAAAATGATTACAAGTTTCATGGTGGTACTAAAATTTTGGCAGCAGTGGAACAGAGCTAGTTGATTGTAGAATTATAATAAACAAATTTTCTGCGATGCACTAAATTTTTTCAGTGGAGAGGTTATCAATTTTTATCAACTTTGACTTGAATGTTATCAATATTTGTGATTAAGCAATATTTTGACAGTGTTTTGAAGAAATTGTATTAATAAAATTGATTGGATTTAGGCTCTTCTTCTGTCTTCAAAAATTATAACTTTAAAAATTGCCGATTTGGAGTCTAGTTCTAATTTTTGACAGGAGTTTAAGAGATAGAGACCTCATTTTTCTAAGTTAAGTCTTTATTAACTTAGTTCTAAGTTACACAAATTTTAAACTGGACTAAATGACGCTTTATTCTCCCTAATGCACTTGAGAAATTCGAAGGCTGTTTCTTCTGGAGTACTTTTCTCAACAACGCATTTCCCCATAAACTTTTCTTGTTCTGCTTCGACATCTTCAATCTCCCTCAATTTTGTTCTAATTTGATCCTTATCGAGTTTTCCATCCTCTTTCATTAATCCTGTCTTCTTAAGGTAACAGATCATAGTTTTTCGCATCCTCGGACTGGCATCTTTAAACGCGGTACTATTTTTGACACTATCAATATCTTCGTTTGTAAGTCCATTTTCATGGTTACATTGTTGGCTCACTCTAACTGACTTCTTTAGTTGATCCTCAGTTAAACTCTAAGCCAAAAAATTAGATTACAAAATAACAAACAAAACGTACCAGAACTGTAGTGAAAGTGACGCAAAAGAAAATAATTAGAAGTTTCATGGTGGTACCAAAATTTCGGCATCAGTGATACCAGATTGAGTTTGACAGTCTTTGCTCCAGGTACTTATCTTTGTTCTGTCTACTTTACTTAAGGCCTAAATATCAGTGAAATGAGAAATACAATAAGAAGACAATGGTACGTACCAGAATTGTGGTGAACGTGGCGCAGAGACAGACGATAAGAAGCTTCATGATGAAGAAGTGAAGGCCTCCAAAACTGAGAGCTTAATATACATAGTGTGAGTTAGCTTTATAATGATTTATTTTAGAAAAATGTTTCGTCAATAATAATTACTTCACCTTTGATATTATGCATTTGGATCGTAATTAGTAATTAGAGGTCAATTAAAAACTCCTTGGCAACACTAAAAAAATTTATTTCGTTATCTCTACATCTTTCAAACGGGTTTGAATGTAGGCGCCTCTTTTTTTATACACTTATAAAATTCCAGGGCCGTTTCTTCAGGAGTGCTCTTATCAACTACACATTTCTCCAGAATTTTCTCCACTTCTTCTTCGTCGGTCTCCACAAGTTTTAACTTCTCTTTGACGTAGTCCTCGTCAATCTTCCCGGAGTCCGTCATTATTCCCGCTTTCTTGTTATAACACAAAAGATGAGCTTTTACTTTGTCAGTGGCATCGTCAATATCGTTGCTTCTGATACTATTCATGTCTTCTTGAGTCGTACCAACTTCTTTCTTGCATTCGATGCCCCAGGTGGATGACTTAGTTCGGCCCTCATCAATCACTGCCTAATTGTCCGGGTAAGAGACGTAGGTGGAAAAATAATACTTACCAGAACAGTGGCGAAGGTGACGCAAAGACAAACGATGAGGAGCTTCATGGTAAAGAAGTGAAGACATTGAACAATAAAAATTGCGAGCTTAATATAGCCGGAGTTATCAATTTCAGTGGTTATTTTGAGTGGAATTTTCCGACGATAATAAATATTTATGCTTACCGATCTTAATCGCGTCACCTCTGACTTTTGGTATTTGCATGGTAACCAATCTTTAGGAGGGTAAATAAACAAAATCTCTTTGCAATACCGTGATTTATTTTTGCTTATTTCAGAAACATTGTGATACTGTGTCTTAGACAATTTACCAAACTGACTTTAACAAAAGGGGAGGTCATGTCAGCACACCGCTCAACCCTCACAATCAAATCATCTAAAAAAAACGGACGTAAAAAAAGGTGTTCTTTGACATCTTCCTTGCTAATCCCTCGATGTGTCTTAAGAAAACACACCCCAAATTCGAACAAATCGTTATCAATGACTTCATTCGGATTACCACCAGTTTCCGCTATGCATTCCTCGCTCCACTGCTGCCATAAAGCGTCACTGACAATCTCATTTCCAGGGACAAATTGGTTTGATTGGTTTTGGTAATCATTTAAAAGCAGAGGATGGACTTTCGATCTGACATACTTTACTGGAAGAGTTTCGAAGACTTTGATCGCCCAGACACCGCCTCTGTCTATGTGGGTGATGGATTTAATTAAATTCAAAATGTTGAACAGGCCGTTGACCTGAAGAAAAAAGCTAAAACAGTACGAGTTGGACTTAGTTACCTGAGTTAACACTCCGAGGGTTGTTAAGACGAAGAACGAAAAATTCATGGCGTTGACCGCAGTAGTATTGATTGTATAAATTTGATACTTTTATTATAACTTGTTGAGAGGGCATGCTCGGTTTATAACAATAGAAACACGAGGATTCTGCACTTTGTGTTTTTCAACTGAGGCGTAAACTGATTTACCATGGAGGACCTTGTTGTCGATTAAAATTTTTAATTGTTAACACGATTGTCTAAGAGACACTCAATTTATAAAAACATGTTTATTTTATATTTACAAAAGAGAAACATCTTTTGGTAGGTTTTTCTTGAGACATTTTCCCATCTCGCAGGCGGTGTTCTCGGCCGTATCCTTCTGGACGAGACACAGCTTCACCAAGTTCTCCACCTCCTCCTTGTTCTTGATCTGGGAAGAGAGCCTTTCCATGATGTAATCACTCTGAATCTCGCCTTTGTCGTTGATGAGGTTAAGCTTCTTCGACACGCACAAAATGTGGACTCTCAGTTTGGCATCATCCGGAAATTCTCCTTTTTCCGCTTCCTTCAGGATCGAGTCCTCGACTTTGGATACTTCCAGGCATTCCTTCGAGTACTTCTCCAGCCGCTTCTTCTGCTCCTCAGTGATCTCTGCCTGAAAACGGGAATAAAACAACGAATTAAGTGAAGAGAATCGTACCTGAGCGAGGATGAACAAGGCGCAAACCACAATAAAAGTCTTCATTTCGATGCGGAACCAACTCTGAAGCCATCGGTCTTTTGACAGTCTTATATACATACTTCAATCGTAAAAAAGTCGTCTTCACCGTTATTTTTTTCTGCGTCTTCGCACACGATTAATAGATGTCGAGGAACACTCGACGTCACCCTCGGGCGTCCTTCCAAATTTGACAAATGTTGTTTTTTTAAGTGTCCCCGAGTTCATTTCGTGGGATAAATAATGACAGCGTTTTTTGGTAATGTCTTCGTTCCGTTACGGATTAAGAGAAAGGACAAAAATGCATAAAGAGAGCAAACCTTGAACTGGACTCTTACCATTGTTGCGTGGTTGATTAAGTGATTATTTCAACTCATTTTTTATTCGCGGTCTCAAGGTGACGCGTCGTAAAGAGAAACTGCCCTTAAATGAACGAATGAGTTCGTAAATTACGTGTTGACTCACTTATTGGTAACGACGAGATAATAAAATAAACTGCAAAATTAAGAGACATTTTATTGTTATTTTATAGCCGCTTTTATCACATTTTTTCAGCCACGGCTGCTCTTCTCCATTTGTTTCCTTATGCAGACCCAAGTGTTTTCTAGTTCCGTCTGCATTTGCTTCGTTGCGGCAACAGTTTCTGTGAGGATGCACGTGGGGATCAAAATTAGAGCCGCGCTCTCGTTAATCGCAGCAGCGAGTCTTTGGCCCAAATCCAAGACAACTCGAGTTTCTTGCGAATTGAGTTTTAAAATTGCCGCCAATTTGTCTGGTTTTGCTATATCTTTGACAAATTCTCGGACTCCGGTAATCATCGTTTTAATGTCACTCTTGGTGGCGTTCATATTCTCTTTGATTTTTGCCACTGGCTCAAAAAGGCAAGATTTTCGCTCACTCAGAATTTGGCGTTTGAGGGAATTCAGCGACAAGCTTTGGGCGTGGACGAAGTAGCACACTGGAACTACAGTGGTGAAGTTGAGGTTGTACAACTCCAAAATTCTCATTGTTAGCTTGAGGGTGTTGACTTTTTCTCCCGGTCGAATCCCGAAGAAGTCAAAGATTGAGTTGACGACTTCCTTGTTGTACGAAAGGAAACTTGAGACGAGTTTTTCGAGGAGGGTCGGTTCGGGTGGTGAAGGAGTCGTCGCGTTGGCCACCTCAAAATCTTCAGTTGTTGGTAACCGGAAACTGGTGGTGGTGTTAACGTTTATTGTCTCAGTATCAGAACTCTCAGTTGTTTCAAAGCTGTCAATGTCAGCAGGAGTCACACTGTCAGTTGTCTCATCGTTACTGGTGGGAGTCATGACATCAGAGCTCTCATTTGAGTCAGAACTGTCAGTAGTCGTAGGCTCAGTGGCATGAGTTGACTCAGTTTCACCATTACCGGTTGAAGACATGACATCAGAGCTCTCATTTGAGTCAGATTTGTCAGTAGTCGTAGACCCAGTGGCACGAGTTGGTTCAGTTTCATTATTACTGGTTAGAGTCATATCAATAGAACTCTCATTTGAATCGGAATTGTTAGTAGTCGTAAACTCAGTGCCACGAGTTGGCTTAGTTTCATCAGAGTCATCGTTACTTGGCTCAGTAGTATTTGATAATGACTTTTCAGTATCAGCAGTCTCAGTTGTGTTAAACCTGTCATCAGTATCGTCAAATCCGTCATTTTTGCTCTCAGGTGTAGTAAAACTGTCATTCTGATCTGAGTCATTGATTGCCACGTCAGTAATGTTTAACAGATCACTGATTTTTGCTTCAAGAATGTTGGAAAGATTTCCCGTTGAATTAGTTTGATTTCCAGGATGGGGACTAATTTTCTCCAACCATTCGGAGGTCCCGTTGTTTTCTAAAATGGGTCTGATAACGCCCATGAGCGGGGAAAGCTGCCCCCAGCTTCCTTGAATCAGAAACTTAAAAAAAAATTAGAAATCAAGTCTTCTGAGTTACTTACGCCTGCGAAAATTAGAGCCAACTTTGTCATGATTTCGGCCAAAACTACACTAAATTCAAGAACATTGTGGCCATGAATGTAAATTCGGCACTATCAGCAAAATATGCACATAATTTTGGTGTTTATTTGTCATTAGTTTTAGTCATTGTTTACTTAGCGAAACTTGTTTGCGAAGCCATTGAGGTAGTTTTTATTTGCGTTCGATTGTTCTTATATACGAAACGTCATCAGTTTCGCTCTTAACATCTCCCGGGAACCGTTTTATAAAAGATAAATATGAGCCGATTCCATTGAATATTATACCGACGTTCCCAATAATGTTCTTAACGAGCGTTCCTCCGGAAGCTACGAAACTTAAGGACTTCTACAAATCTCCCTGAGGCTTCATCCGATAAGCCTCAAATGGAATGAACACATCAAACACAAAACTGTTTTTTAAGCTCTTAGAACGAGTTTTTGTAACCATGCGAAACTCGGCAACAATTCCGAAAAATTTCGTTCGACCTTTTTCATTCATGATCATGATTTATGTTACCATGGAGAAAAAGATAAGAGATGTATATTTTCGACATGGTTTTTTGAGATTCGTTGACCATGAAAAATTGTTTTGTCTAAAATATGTGCATGAAAATTTAACGAACTTTTTAATAAGTTTGTTTTATCTTGGCTGTGTAAACACGATTATTTTATTTTAATTTCAATGGTTTTAACCTTTAATGTATGTTAATGCTTGCATTATGCAGGCGCTGGCAATATAACTAACAGAAAGTCGACTTTGAAAGCCACGTGAGCATCTAACTTTGAATCTCCGAGGCCGACTGTAATTACAATTTTTTATTTGAAGTCGTTGACTTTTTATTTCTTGTAAAACTGATACAAGTTAACAGTGCAACTAACTATTATAACTTTACTCTCCAAAGTTCTTTAGATTTAAATGGAAACATTTATCAACCTCAAAAGCCGTTTCCTCTGCGGACTCCATCTTCACGGCGCATTTCTCAAAAACTTTATTAGCTTCCTCTTCACTACCGGCAGCTTCTCGAGCCAAATATTTCAGATATCCATAATCCAACTGACCATGTTCATCGATTACGTCCATTTCCAATAAGAGACAATGAACGTAAGTTTTCATCACTGGTTCTCCGGTGAACTCGTCGTGAAGTAATTTTAAGCGGATGTCTTGGGTAACACCAGTCATTTTAATACAAAATGGGTCTATTTCATGAAATTGTTTTCTCCGTTCCTGGGCGGTGGGGTAGCTTGCCTGTAAAAATTAAATCAGAGAAGTTAATAAAAGAAAATTTTTACCACGGCGTGGATTAGAAGTGCCGAGAGGAGGCCCAGTGCTAGTGGTTTCATTTTGGCGATTTTTTTGTCGATGTTTCAATGAAGGTTTTATATAGAGAAATTTATCGTTTTGATAAAGTGGGGCAGTTTATCAGGGAAAATGTGTCGACAGTGACGGGTTTTAGTTATTTATGACTTAATTTTTCCGTTAATTGTGTTGTTAGGTGGACATTATCGTTTTTAGTGTGTAATTTATTTGGAATTTTCAGATCGACCATCCATTATTGCTATTTTTTCTTCTTTGGTCACTCTTTGTTTCTGCTAGATATTTGTATTTTTATTGCCATAGCGCAAAAATTACCAGAATGACAAATTTTTATTTCAAAATTGGGAATTTTTAGTTCGTCCTCATAATAAAAATTTTCAAAATTTGTTTCTTCTTCTTCACTATCTTCTAATTTGGTACAGTTTATAAACATGTTTAAACTAGAAAAATTCCCAAATTTTATTGTCATAGCGCAAAAATTACCAGAATAACAAATTTGTATTTCAAAAATGTGATTTTTAATTCGTATGCAAAATAAAAATTTCTAAAATCTTTCTTCTTCGCTCTACAATTTTCTAATTTAGCAGAGTTTATAAACATGTTTAATCTAGTAAAGCCTTCAAATTTTATTCTCATAGCGGGAAAATTATTTTTTATTTTAAAAATGAAAATTTTTAGTTCGTCTACAAAATACAAATTTTTAAAAACTGTCTCTTTGGGTCTACAATCTTCTAATTTGGTACAGTTCATAAACACGTTTGAATTCACAAAGTTACTAAATTTTACTGCCTTATCGCACAAATTACCTCAATGACATTTTTTTATTTCAAAATTGGGAATTTTTCGTTTGACTGCAAAATAAAAAATTCTAAAATTTGTCTTTTTTGGTCCACAATCTTCTAATTTGGTACAATTTATAAACATATTCAAACCAGTAAAATTCCCAAATTTCATTGCCGAAGCGCAAAAATTACCAAAATATATATATATTTTTAAATGGCAATTTTTAGATCGTCTGCAAAATCAAAATTTCTAAGATCTGTCTTCCCCGCTTTACAATTTTCTAATTTACTAGAGTTCATAAACATGTTCAAACTAGTGAAGTCTCCAAGTTTTATTGCCATAGTGCGAAAGTAACGAAAATTTCAAATTTTTATTTTATTCTTTAGTTTGTCTGCAAATTAAAAAATTTTTTAAAATGTTTTTTTTTCTACAATCTCCTAATTTTTGGTACAGTTTATAAACACGTTAGTAAAGGCACTAATTTTTATTGCCATTTTTCAAGAATTAGCAGAATGACAAATTTTTATTACAAAAATGGGAATTTTAGTTTGTCTTCAAAATAAAAAGATCCAAAATTTGTCTCTTCTGCTCCACAATCTTTTAATTTGGTAGAGTTTATAAACATGTTCGAACTAGTGAAACCAGTAAATTTCCTAATTTTATGGTCATAGAGCAAAAATTACCAAATTAACAAATTTTTATTTCAAAAATTGAAAGTTTTAGTTTGTCTGCAAAATAAGAAATTCCAAAATTTGTCTCCTTCGGCCTACAAGTTTTTAATTTGGTAGAGTTTATAAATATGTTTAGACTAGTAAAGTCCTTAAATTTTATTGCGATAGCTCGAAAATTACCAGAAAGACAATTTTTTACTCCAAGAATCGAAAATTTTAGTTTGTCTACAACAAAAATTTCCAAAAATCGTCTCTTTCAATCTACAACTTTGTAATTTGATAGAATTAATAAACATGCTGAAACTAGTAATGTCCACAAAGTTTATTGCCATGGCCTAAAAAGTAACTGAATAACAAATTTGTATTTCAAAAATTGAAATTTTTAGTAAAATTTCAAACATTGTCTTTTTTGTTCTACAACTTTTTAATTTCATAGAGTTGATAACCATGTTTGAACTTGTAAATTACTTAAATGTTATTACCATAGCATTAAAATTATCAGAATAAGGTTTTTTTAGCAAAACTTTGAAATTTTGTTCGTCCACTTTAAATTTATCTCTTTATAGAACTCGAAGTAAGATCTAAACAAAATTATGTTAGCAAGTTACTCTTTATTGAACAGTTTGTTAAATGCAATTCAACAATAATGTCTCGTTTCAATTAACAGCAGCAAAGTTGGGGTAGTAACTATGGAAACATTTGTCGAGTTCATACACTGTTTCTTCAACCGTCTGTTTCTTCTGGGCACATTTCTCAACAATAGCATCAGCTTCCTCTTGGTTTTTGGCAACTTGAATAGTCAGATGTTTCAAATATCCCAAATTTGGATCGCCATTTGCACGGACTAGATCCAACTTTACCAAGATACAAGCAATATATTTTCTCATTTCGGGTTCGCCGGTATACTTGTTGTTGTCAATTCTATCATACATCTCCTTGGAAATTCCAGATTCCTTCACACAGTCCGGGTCATTTTTATAGAATTGTTCTCTTCGTTCTTCACACGTTGGAAAATCTGCCTGTAAAAATGTAATGAAAAAAGTAAATAAAGAAAAAAATCTTACCAGAGCGCAGGTTAGAAGTGATAAAAAGAAACCCAGAACTATTTTCATGTTGGCAGTTTTCTTTCGAAATGAAGTTTGCTTCAAATGTTTTATAGTAGAAATTTTATTGAATTTGCATGGTAGGAAAGTTTATCGGAGAAAAAGTGACAAAATTGACGCGTTTCAGTTGTTTATGTTAAGTGGCTGTTAGAGACATTATATGACCCCCCAACCGCACCGTCGTAAAAACCCTTAAAAGTCAAGTCATCTGAGCAGGTCAGCGCTACATTATCTTGACGGCTGCTATACCTAATCGGTTTTATGTCACCTGGAGACGTGTTTACCTAATTTACGTACTAGTGCGGAAAATAGTCACTTCCGTTCGTTTTTGGCTTTGATAAAAACACAAATTGTTTCTTTAACTTTACATTAATTTAATTCCAAGAACAACAAAAACTCAAGCAAAATCAATTTGCAATTTATAAAACGGGCGAGAACTTTTTCAAACTCAGATGGAAACACTTCGCCGCTTCATAAGCTGTTTCCTCCGCGGAGTTTTTTTTCACAGCGCATTTTTTATACACAGCATCTGCTTCTTCTTGGTTGTCCGCTGCTGTTTCAACCAAACTCTTCAGTTTTTTGCTATTGAAATCGCCATTGTCATCGACTAGTTCCAGCAGTTTAAACATGCAAAACATGTAAGATCTCATCACAGGATCTCCGGTCCATTGGTTGTTTGTTATTTGCTTGCCGGTTTCTTCGGTTGCGCCAGTTTTTTCTATGCATGGTTTGTTAACTTCGTCCAGTTTTTTAAGTTGTTGTTCAGTTAGTGCCTTCAAAAATTAAATTATTTATTCGGTTTTTTATATTTGTACTTGAAATGAAGATTAGAAAGAAAAAGGTCTTACCAGGACACCGATTATGAATGTTGCTGTGAATACAAGCAATGTTTGCAGTTTCATTTTGCAGTTTTTTTTAGCAATAAATGGTTATATCGAGCGTTTTATTATATGGGAAAAGTTATCGCAATATTACTTGCATAACAAACATTTTAAAAGGTTTTTATTTGCATGCATGTGGTTGATTTATAGGAGTAATAAAAAAAAATTCCGTTGCTGGTTTACTAATTTCCAAAATCTGTTTCAACCGCTCTACAATTTTCTAATTTGGTAAAGTTTATAAACATGTTCGAACTAGTGAAGTCCGAAAGTTTTATTGCCATATCCCCAAAATTTCCTGAATGACAAATTTTTAGCTCAAATTTGGAAGTTTTTAGTTCGTTTACAAAATAAAAATTTCCAAAAACTGTTTCTTCGGCTCTAGAATTTTCTAATTTGGTAGAGTTGATAAACATGTTTAATTTAGTGAAGTCTCCAAATTTTATTGCGATAACATAAAAGTTACCAAAATAACAAATTTTTATTTGAAAAAAAAAAAACAAAAAATTACAATCAATTATGTTTAAATTTTTGTAAAGACAGAATTTTTCGTTGTAAAAGTAGCAATGTTTACATCGGACGTTATATAATAGAGATATTATCGCACTGTTTATTTTTATCATCACGGATATTAAAAGGTTTTT
The DNA here is from genome assembly GCA_029298725.1 of Gnatocerus cornutus. NCBI lineage: Eukaryota > Metazoa > Arthropoda > Insecta > Coleoptera > Tenebrionidae > Gnatocerus > Gnatocerus cornutus. Next base: position 32,784,465 of record CM055509.1, on the reverse strand, counting down.
TTATTACCTGACGATATGCAGTATGATCGATCACTTCTACAAATCTTTCAACAGATTGGAAATCTAAAAAATTCTAAAATTTGATTGTAAAAGAAAAAAAGTAATTCCTCATAATTCACTTAATCGCAAAAACAATATAAATACAGCTGAAAGTTAGGTCTCACAGAATTGGCGACCAGTTCTCTAAAGTCAAATGGAAGCATTTAGCAGCCTCAAACGTTGAGTCCTCCGGAGAACCTCTCTCCACGGCGCATTTCTTATAAACTTCATCCGCTTCTTTCTTACTCCGTGCTGCTGCTTCTGCCAAAGTTTTAAATTTCTCAGTATTGAATTTTCCGTTTTCATCGACCAGCTTCAGAGCTTTAAATGAACAGAAAACGTAAGCTTTCTTCACGGGATCGTCGCTCCAATCGTTAAGCCATAGATCAAAGCTAGTTTCTTCAGTGGCACCAGTTTTTTTTCTACATGGAGGTGTAATTGCATCCAGTTTATCCATTTGTTCGGAAGTTGGCATGCCCTTTTAAGTAAAATAAAGACATTGAAAATAAAGAAAGGAGTTCTTACCAGAGCGCCATATAGGAGAGCTGTCGAATAAAGACACAGTGTTTGGAGTTTCATTTTTGAGTTTTTCTGTGGAAGTAGTTAACACGGCGCGGTTTATATTAGTAAGGCTTTTAGTACTTTTAGGCCGTGAATAAAGTGGGAGGGCTTATCGAGGAAATTTATTAAAAATGACACGTTTTAGGAAAATTACTATAATCATGGCTTAAACGTAAAAGGTTTCTCTTTATCTTTTTTATTGGAAATAAAATTTCGGAAATTATTTTAAAAAGTTTTTGATTGCTGGAGAATATACCTAACGCGTGAACTTATACAACTTATACAACTTTTTATCCAATTCAACTGTTTAGGTTTTCTAAAATAATTACTAGTTCTTCATTTTTATGCATTTATTTAACCCAAGAAATGGACGCCACCAAAAAACTTAACCGCAGTAGTGCATCTCTCAATATTTTAACATTTTAAACTGGTGACCAATGGTCTAAACTCAGATGGAAACATTTGGCGGCTTCATACATTGTTTCCTTTGGAGAACTCTTCTTCACGGCGCATTTCTCGTAAACTTCTTTGGCCTCATCTTTATTCTCGGCTGCTTTTTCAGTCAGATCCATTAGTTTTTCCTTACTGAATTTCCCATTTTCATCGATCAGTTTCAGCTTTTTGAATAAGCAGAAAACATAAGATTTTTTAACAGGATCGTTATTCCAATTATTCTGGCGTAATTCTTCGCGGTGCTCTTGGGTAGCACCAGTTTCTTCTCTACATGGGGGGCTGACTTTATCCAGTTTTTTCTTCTGCTCTTCGGTGAGAGCCTTTTTAAAGTAAAATGAAGAAAGTGGGTACATAGAAAAGTGCTTACCAGAGTAGAAATAATGAGTGCTGCTAAAATGAAACTTAGTACTAGTAGTTTCATTTTGGCAGTTTCTTCTGATGTGGAGGTACAAGTTGAAAGCGCCCGTTTTATAAGGAAAAAATTATCGGTCTTTTTTCAAAATGCGGACTATAAAAATTACTTTAAAAGGTTGGGTTTAATTGTTTCCAGCTGGATAATTGTTGCAAAATTACCTTAAAAGGTTCTTTTTGCGTGGAGGTATACTTTATACCGTTTTAAAATGGTGCTAAAGAGCTGCAGAAATTGAAGTTGAAGTTCTTTTAGACATTAGAAAAAATATTTTGAATGGTTTTTTTGTTGTTTGCAGATAATAGTAATAATTATTAAAAATACTTTCTATTATTTTTGACGTCATGATATTTAAGTAGAGCGATAATAAATGCATTCAAAATTGAGTAGAAGGGTAAATGAGGAATTCCCAAATAATTTTTTTGCATGATAGAACAATTTTGCTTAGTTACCGCGTTTGTTGTTGGAACAGTAAGTTAGGGTTTACTGGGTACTAATATAAACAAAACGGTAAGTACCAAATTTAAGTACCTAGAACAGAAAGTAAAAATAAAAAAGAAGTCATTTAAAAAAAGTGTTTTTTTTTACTTTTTAGGAATTATTGAGGAACAGCCAATGTCAATTATTTGTAACATTTTCAGTTTTATAATCATAATTGAATTGAATTACCGTTCTTAATACTTAATATTATACTATAAATAAAAAATTTAAAAAATCTAAAAAATTCAAAGAATTCATATCACACAGAATGTTGATAGAAGTCTAAAAATTAAACGAATGAGGTCAATTCATAAAGTTCAGGAAATTCAAAGAGTGCTAAAAATTTAGAGAATTCGAATAAATTGATAATAAATAATGTACAGAATTTAGAGAATTTACAGCATAAAAAATTTTTTGCTTTGTCTGAAAAATTAAAATTTCTTTCTGTTCTTTTGCTTTAAAAGTTTATACACTACTCAGAAAGATGTATTAACATCCTCAAATTTCATTGCTGTACTGCCAAAATTATCAAAATTACGAATTTTTGTTGAGGATGAGAGAAATTTTTCTTTCGCTTTTAAAATAAAATTTTCTAAAATTTGTTTTTATTTGCTCTACAATTTTGCAATTTGGTAGAGTTAATACCCGACTTAGAAATAGTAATATCCTCAAATTTCATTGTTGTACTACTAAATTTACCAGAATTACGAATTTTCGTGGAGGATGTGAAAAATATGTGCTTCTTAAAAATGAAAATCTCTAAAATCAGTGTCTTTTGCTGGACAATTTTATTATTTGAAAGAGTTAATATATGACTTAAAAATCGTAACCTTTCTAAATTTCAGTGCTGTAGCACTAAAATTACAACAATGACGAATTTTAGAGAAACAAATTTTGCTTCGTCTTTAAAATAAAAAATTTCAAAAATTGTGTCTTTTGCTCCAAAATTTTGCAATTTCGTAACGTTAATACACTACTTAGGAACTTTGCCAAATATTATTGCTGTAGCACTAAGCACTAAAATTACCAAAATTAAGAATTTTGGTAGAATATATGTCGATAATTTTTGCTCCGTCCTAAAAATAAAAATTTTTAAAATTTGTTTTTTGCTCTACAAGTTTGTAACTTGTTAGAGTTAATACACTGCTCAAAGATAGTAAATTTCCCAAATTTTATTGTTATAGCACTAAAATTGCCAAGATTACAAATTTTAGTAGAGGATGTTAAAATTTTTTGCTTCGTTATAAAAATGAAATTTTCTAAAATCTGTGACTTTTGCTCCATAAGTTTACAGTTTAGTTGAATTAATACACTACTTATACAAGGTGTTTATAAATGTTTCTAGCATCAAGGGTGGCTATGAAATGTCAATGAAATTTGCCGCTCATTACAAATGTGGGTTTCAATTTTTAACTGACATTTGCAGTTAACCTCAAACATGGAGCAAAGTAAGTTTTGAGAAATAAACTGTTCTAGTTGTGGTTTAAAACCTGAAAATCAAAAACTTGGACACAAAACTGTAACTGAAACGTTATTGATGTTAATAACATAATAAATAATTTTCAAGATAGTTTTATTCACTATGAAAACAAAGCGGCAAAATAGTGTATGACAGGAATTCCAGAGCCACGCTTGATGCTAGAAACATTTATAAACACTTTGTAGATAGTAACCTGCTTAAATTGCATTGCTGTAGCATTAAAATTACCAAAATTACGAATTTTATTGTAGGATGTCGAAAATTTTTGTTTTGTCTTAAGACTGAACATTTCTAAATTTTGTCTTTTGTTTTACAAGTTTGCAATTTGGTTGAGTCAATAAACTACGCAGAAAAGTAACTTCCCCAAATTTCATTGCAGTAGAACTAAAACTATCAAAATTACGAATTTTGGTGAAGGATGTTGGAAATTTTTATTAGAGCATAGGCGATGAAAGCTACTGTAAAGAGAAACAATGTTTGGTGTTTTATTAACCAGATTATTTCGAATTCGACGTGGAAATGATTACACCAACCTTTTTATATCGAAGACGTTATTGCAGTTTTTCTTTTATAATTATTACTCTGAAGGTACATGCAACTAATGTACCTCTTTGATTGATTAAAAAAAAACTTTCATTTTTTTTCTCTGTAGTTTTAATACCTAAATAAATAAAAATAAAAGTTTCAGCTTTAAACAATAATTTTCGTGATGCACTTATTTAATTATAAATATACAGAGTGGGCCAACGAAAATTACACAGAGGCGTTTTGAGGCACTTACCCGTAAATTTTCAAAAAAAGCTGAGACAGGTCAATTTTAGTTTGAAGTGGGACATACAATAGAAGTAATATACCTTTGTGCGCCTCCGTCATTTTTCATAGCATTTGTGATACTCATTTGCGGCAAGAAAATCACCTTTTGAATGTCTAGGCAGTCAAAAGTGACATTTCGAATAGTTGGTTTTATTTTGCAGGTTGGCATCGCTGCATAAATGTCAATTGTGTCAATTTGTGTGCCGATTTGGAGGCCAATGACCTTCGAAAATAATAAAGATAGACTAATTAAGCAAAGATACCACAAAAAGTTGCTGAAACACATTTGAATTTAAATTAATCTGCAATCGTTTGATTTGAGTGGGATGCTACCAACCTATTTCCCAGCTGATAAAATTCCCCTAAATGAGGGAATGGCGTTTCAAATTCAAATCAAAAGTCAAAATAAATAACTATTAATAATTGTCGGCGCACAAAATTTCGTGTTTGACACGGCTAGAAAATGTTTTGGAAATGCTCGGAAATTGAAATCCTCGCCCTCCGGGCTCGGATTTCAATACTTTCTTCGCATTTCCAAAAGACCATTTTCTAGCCTAGTGAAACAAATAACTATTTTACATTGGTCCCCTTTCCGAAGGGTAAAATTAATTTCATTAATTTTTAAAGATAGATAAAAGACATGGCACCTTTTTTGAAAGCTCTATAGAAAGCTTTACGGTGGTATACAAAATTTTTTGTTTTTACTTTTATTTTGTTGGCTGAGGGTCCGATTTCATGTTAACTTGCGGCATTGGAAATTACAGTTGCAACCCTAATCAAATTAATGCTACCTTAGCAACTGCGTCAACGCAATTTTGCGCCACTGACTTGAAAGGGCCTCAGCCATACTTTTCAATTTTTTCTTATTCAAATTGTCATTGTCATTAATTATGTTTAATTTTTTGTAAAAACCAAACATGTAAGATTTCTTGGCAGGATATGAGCTCCAATTGTTCTCTCGTAGTTCGTTTTCGGTTTCATCAGTGACTTTTCTTTCTTGTATACATTCTGGTTTACTTTTATCTATTTGAAAACACCATAAAGTTTCTTACCAAATTCTAAAATTGGAATTTATAAAAGAAAAAATAATTCCTCTCAACATTTATTTAATCTAATACAGAGTTATTCTTATTAATATTAATCATAGACGGCTTTGCAAATTTTTAAGTATAGCGTAATACAATTTGCTACTAATTGAACGTGTTGCACATAAGCGTAGAATTGACGGGGGTTAGGGTGCATGTATTAATTAATTACACAGTCGAACAATTTTAGAAAAATTTCTTGTTACAAACATTCTGAAAATGGTTTCTAAAAGGTATTTTTTTGCTGAAAAACTATCTAGAAAGTCATTATGCCTACGTCGTCAAAAAAAAAGTTATTAATTTTTTTATTGTCTTTCGACGAACAAATTTAAAAAAAGTAAAGAATATTCTATTTTTTAAACATAAAAACGGCCAAAAGGCACTTAAACAAATGTTCCACAGATTTATTTTAATAAATGGTTAACTACAAGGTGTTTATAAATGTTTCTAGCATCAAGGGTGACTCTGGAATTCCTGTCGTGCACTACTTTGCCGCTTTGTTTTCATAGTGAATATAACTATCTTGAAAATTATTTATAATGTTACTTACGTCAACGACGTCTCAGTTACGGTTTTGTGTCCAAATTTATGATTTTCAGATTTTAAACCACAACTAGAACAGTTTTCTTCTCAAATTTACTTTGCTCCATGATTGAGGTTAACTACAAATGTCAGTTGAAAAATCTAAACCCACATTTATAATGAGCGGCAAATTTCTTTGACATTTCATAGCCACCATTGATGCTAGAAACATTTATAAACACCGTGTACCTCTTGAATAATGTGTATATTTCGAGCTCCAATTCACATCGCAGATTTTGAAAGAATTCCGCGCGACGTAGGAGCTGCCTAACTTAAACAGCAATGTGAATTTTTGCGCTCTTATTAATGCACAATAGTTATTTTTTTAAAATTGCTATACAAATGTGTTGAAAATATCTCAGTTGTCATTTAAGATTCAATTCAAATTGTGTTTAAAATTTGTGGAAAAAATGCTGTTTTATTTTTAAGTTAGTTTCCAAATTCACAACGTCAAAATTAAAATCAACGTTTACACTAAACTATCAACATCTATGTCACAAATGTCAACTATCCTTTTGTTTGCTTTAGATTGTAACAAAAATCTTACTTTGTAAAATTGTCGCTTTTTCGTTGTTAATTAACGATTTCTAGTGTCCAATAAGTAAAACACGCCCGCGTTAATCAAAATTGACCTTCATACAAATGAATTAAGAGACTTTTTAAAATTTGGTGTAAACGTAGTTTGCATTTATTGTTATTCGTGGTTTTGAATATTAACTTAATAAAACAGCGTTTTTTCCTAAAATCTTAAACACCATTTGTATAAGATTAAAAATTAAAATAGGTATTTTTATCACAGTTATGTTGAAAAGAATTCGAGAGTATTTCCGCAAAAATTCAAAAAATCTTTAAAAATTACACTTCTTAAGCGTCGCGATGTTAAACAAAAATAGTGATGAAAAGCAAATTTTTGCGACAGATTGTGGAGCTTGATCAACCATCAGCTTATGCAAAATTACAAAATTTTATCTTTGAAATTGGAGACGATTTTGGGGGTAACCGTAAGTGTTCAACGGAAGGCAATAAAAAATTGAATATTTTGTTTTTTTGACGACGTAGACATAATATCTTTTTAAGGTGTTTTTAGCACAAAATTACCTTTCCGACCATGGTAACAATGTATATGTAACAAAAAGACTGTTCTAGTGTGTTATTTTTCGGCAATACTGAACATTAAATTACTGCTACTTGTTATGCACCATTAATGCGAACTGAAATGATGCAAATCTAGTGAAGTCAAAACACATTTTGGACAATTAAAATTATATTGTTTTACCACGAAATGTTACCACATGATACGCCTTTGGACCCCAACTTCGCTGTCTCTAATCTGTCATCTGTCAAATCAGGTGTAAGTGTTAGATTTGCGGATTGCGGTTGTTACAAAACGCATGAACACATTTTGTGAGCTTGTTTCATTGTTTTGCATGGTGGCAAATAACAAAATGACGTTCACCGGTGCAAAGCGCGCAATTTCTTCTTACTTGAGCAAAATGGTATGGAGTAAGAACACACATGCTCAAAAAATGTCAACGCACTCTTTTATTAATATTAATAAGAATCAGCCTGTATATGAAAATAGGTGACCAGTTCTCTAAATACAAACGGAAGCATTTTGCGACTTCAAAAACGAGGTCCTCCGGATGTTTCTCATACACCTCGGTGCATTTGTCAAAAGCTTCATCAGCTTTTAGGCCATCGTCCCCAGCTGCTTGGTCAGTCAAAACTCGTAATCTTTCAAGATGGAGTCTACCACGTTTATCGGTCAGATACAGATATTGAAATAAACAGAAAACGTAGGTTTTCTTCACGGGATCCTTGCTCCAATCGTTAGTAAACCATGGATCTGTTTCGTCAGTGACACCAGTTTTTTCTCTGCATGCTGAGTTAGTTCGGATCGTATTTTTGCCTGTCGGTAAGCGTGCCCTTTTAAAGAAAAATGAAGACTTTAAATAAAGATAGGAGTTCTTACCAGAGTACCAAATACAAGAGCTGCTGAAAAGAGACACAGTGATTGGAGTTTCATTTTCGAGTTCTTCTGTTGAAGTAGTTAATACTGCGCGGTTTATATTGGTGAGGCTTTTAGTACTTTTAGTCCTTGAAAAAAGAGGTATGGGGAAAAATTATCAAAAATTACACGTTTTAGAAAAATTATCATAATCCTGACTTAAAGGAAAAAGGTTTTTTATCTTTTTTTTATTAGAAACAAATTTTTGAAAATTAGTTTAAATGGTTTATGATTGTTGGGCAACCTAAAGTATGCCATAGAAGTTTTTATCCAATTTAACCGCCCTGTTTACGTTTTCACAAATAATTACTAATTCTTCAATTTTATACATTTATTTAATCTCAAGGATTTACACATATCTAAGAAAATTTAATCGCAGCAGTGCAAGTCCCAATATTTTAACATTTTAAACTGGTGCCCAATTGTCTAAACACATATGGAAATATTTAGCGGCTTCATACCCAGTTTCCTTTGGAGAACTTGTCTTCACGGCGCATTTTTTTGGCCTCATCTTTACTATCGGATGCCTTTTCCGTCAAATCCATTATGAAGCAATGAAAGACAAGACTAGTAGTTTCGTTTAGGCGGTTTCTTCTATTGTGGAACATTTTATCTATTGTTGTTGTATTTGTTTTTATTTATTTTTAGCTTTATAATTGTTGCAAAATTACTTTAATCGGTTCTTTTCGCGTGCAAAAATGCTTAAGATCTATGTACGTTTTAATCAGGCATTGCTGAAAACATTAGAAACATTGTTTTGAAAAGTTTTGGTTGTCTGCATATAATAAGTAGTGTATTATAAATTAACAAAACTTTTTATTACTGTAGACGTCAAGATATTTCTAAATCCCGAATTTCCAGAACATTATAAGAAATTATAGGAAATTTTTGCTTGGCCTTAAAAATTAAGATTTTTAAAATTTTTGTCTTTTGCTCCACAAGTTTGCAATTTGGTGGAGTTAATACACAACTTAAAAATAGTAACTTTCTTAGGTTTCATTGCCATGGTACGAAAATTATCAATATTTCGAATTTTAGTGAAGAAAGAATGTCGAAAATCGCACGAGACTAAATATTAGCCAATGGAAAAACAGAATTCGGTATTGTTTCTATGGCAATATAGAAATTTTCCGGGAAATTATTTGCATCTTGCTTTTTTCAGCCAATTTTTTCAGCCAATCAGAGAAAAAGTTGTGTATGTTGTCATGGATAATTCTGTTACCCAACTTGATTTTTTGTTTGAAATTTAAAATTTAATTAAAAAGCATAGAATGTGTGTCTCGTTGCGATTTTCTTACCGAATACGCCCTCGTGCAGTGATTAATATCCTGAAATTGTATTCTCATGCATTTCAAAAACGTATTAATTAGCCCGAGTGGAACACGAGGACTAATTACATTTTTGAAATGCATTCGAAAAAATTTCCGGACATAATCAATTCACTAGGGATATTGTAAGTGAAAATTTTTGCTTCGTCTTGAAAATAAAAATTTCTAATTTTATGTCTTTTGCTCTACAATTTTGCAGTTTAGCGGAGTTAATACAGGACTCAAAAGTAGTAACCTCCCCAAATGTAATTGCTGTACCACGAAAATTACCAAACTTAGGAGTTTTAGTAATGGTAGTCGGAAAATTTTGCATCGCTTTCAAATTTAAAATTTGTAAAATTTGTGTCCTTTGCTCTACAATTTTGCATTTTGGTGGAGTTAATACAGGACTCAAAAGCAGTAACTTCCCCAAATATAATTGCTGTAGCACAAAAATTACCAAACTTAGGAATTTTACTGATGGAAGTCGAAATTTTTTGCATCGTTTTCAAAATAAAAATTTCTAAAATTTGTGTTTTTTAATCTACAATTTTGCAATTTGGTGGAGTTAATAAACATCGCTAACGTAGCAACCTTCCCAAATTTCATTGCAGTAGCTCTAAAATTATCAAAATTACGAATTTTAATGATGGATGTAGGAAATTTTGTCTTCGTCCTAAAAATATATATTTTTTAAATTTATGCTTTTTAATCTAAAATTTTGAAATTTGTTGGAGTTAATACACATTGCAAAGGTAGTAACCTCCTTAAATATCATTGCTGTAGCTCTAAAATTAACGAAGTTACGAATTTTAATGATGGATGTAGAAAATTTTGTTTTCGTCCTAAAAATGAAAATTTCTAAAATTTGTGTTTTTTTATGTATAATTTTGTAATTTGGTGGAGTTAATACACGTTGCAAACGTACTAACATCCCCAAATTTCATTGCTTTAGCACTAAAATTACTAAAATTAGGAATTTTACTGATGAAAGTCGAAAAATTTTGCATCGTTTTCAATATAAAATTTTCTAAAATTTGTGTTTTTTAATCTACAATTTTGCAATTTGGTAAAGTTAATACACATCATAAACGTAGTAACCCCCTCCAAATTTCATTGCTGTAGCTTTAAAATTACCAAAATTAGAAATTTTACTCATGGAAGTCGAATCGTTTTCAAAATAAAAATTTCTAAAATTTGTGTTCTTGGATCTACAATTCTGCACTTTAGACGAATTAATTAATACACGGGTCAGAAGTAGTAACATTCCCAAATTTCATTGCTATAGCACTAATATTATCAACATTACGGCAACTAGGGAATGCAACAAATATAAAAAATATAAATACAAAAATTTAAGGAAGTTGTACAGAATTTGTAAAAACATTCAAGGATAAAAGCATGGAATGTAGGAAATTTAGATAATCCAGAGAAGCCAAGAGAATAAAGTGCTCTAATATGTAACAAAACGAAGATTAATATCTAGAGAATCTAAAGCGCTAAAAATTTTTGTAATATGAAAAATGAAGAATCTCAGAAGTCGTGAGCTTGCATCTGAAAACGTTAAAAATCTGAAGAATTTCCAAGAATCTAAAAATTCTTATTTTTAATCACAGCCACATTTTCTTTGTTTTCGCTCATCCTACGTTGTTTCGTAAAGTATTTTTCTCTCGTACCTAAAAATAAGAAGAAAGTGACTAATGCTTGTTGAAAAATAAGATAAAGTTGCTAATAAGAATAAGAGAACAATATTTGTACTTTCATTTTACGTCGTTTTTTATTAGATAAATTATCGCCTTTTCTTGATCTGTTTTTAAGACTGTAACCACAGAGCTTTGTTTCTCCGTAATTTTCCAGCAACATTACAAAAACTAACGTCAGAGTAATTTTTATATGCAGCACAAGGCCATCACGGGCACCAGTACGACAAAAATTACCTTTTCTCATCAATATTTAAATCTGGATTAAATTAACTGCAAGATTATTATGTAACCCAGATTTACACAACCATGAATAAATTACCACTTGTTTATATTTGAATATAAGTTGACATAAATGCGAAATTCGCACTGAACCGGTCCTCTTGACATGACTTCATTTGCAACGTCATCTCTTGTTCTTTGTCTGTTGGTGGAAAAAAACCATCACCATCGGGTTCCGTTACCGTCCATTACATAAGACAGAACTAATCGTGGAATTATTTAAATTAGCACTCAAAAATGATCTATTCGCACGAAGAACTTGATCAAAGTCCAACGACCACTTTAAAAAACTAACTTGTTTCAGATCGGAGGTAAGCGGCGGGGATTCTCTTCGACAGCAGCTGCCATTGGTAAGTACAAAGGTCGTCATCATTACCGTGTTAATTACAAGTCTGATTACCGACTGGTTATGATTAAACCATTGTATAATCAGAGGAAACGCGTTATGTAATTTACCGCAAAAACCGAACAGATTAATGAAAGCGATTGATGAGTTTTCCGGATAATTACCGCGGCGATGACGAGCAAACAATTGTTTTTCTGCGTGTCCATCATCCTTGAACCTGCGTGGTTTCATGGGCATCTTTCTACCAATCGGGCTATATAAAGAGTGGGCGATGTTGTGGCAGCAGTAGTGTGAAACTTGACGAAGAACCATGAAGACTTTTATTGTTCTTGTAGCCGTCGCCGTCGCCGTCCAGGTAAGCCAACACCACCAACTCCTCTAGGAGTCTCTATCCTGTCTTTGCAGGCCCTCTCCGACGAGCAGGTCCAAAAGATCAAAAACTACCATAAGGAATGCTCCGCTGAGAGCGGCGTGAACCAAGAGCTTATCGCCAAAGCCCGCAAAGGCGAGTTCGTGGACGACCCCAAACTCGAAGCCCATCTCTTCTGCTTCTCCAAGAAAGCCGGCTTCCAGAACGAGGCCGGGGAGATCCAGACCGACGTTCTCAGAACCAAACTCAACGCGGAAATTAACGATTTGGATAAGACCAACAAACTCATCGAGAAATGCGCGGTGAAGAAGGAGTCCCCCGGGAAAACCGCCTTCGAGACCATCAAATGCTACTATGAAAACACACCCACACATATCAGTATTGCCTAAACCCTTCGCTGTGAGTTAGTTTTAGGAAATAAAGATAAAAAAAAACGAATTAAAAATTGAGTTCACGTCCCGAAAACTGTCCCACGTCCCGCAGGCATCGTCGAACTTTTCCCTGACTCAACGCAATCGTTCGGGACACTCGGTGCCGAAAATCGATGTTCCCGGGTGGAGGGATTATGGATGAAAAATGGGGGCGCAACGTCGCGAGAGACATGATCCTGTTAAATTGTCCTCTTTAGGTAAACAGGATCAGGGATGGCGGTCGAGTGTTTGCCCTTTTAAATGGGGTCGGAGGCGTTTTTACGTTACTTCGTTACTTATTAAAATTGAGTTAAACGCCTGACCTAGTTGGGGCTCTCGGGGGGATTAGATTACCATATAGATGGCGGCGTCTCATTTTTCAGGAAGATAATTCCCCGATTTTAGTTTTCCCGGGATAATTAAATTAATTAAATTCTTCAGTTGGGCGCCGAAAAAGTTTCCTCGCTCGTAACTAAATAAATTTTCCTAATTAATAACTAAGTAACTAAATAAAATTACAAGGAAGACTCAAATAATACAAAACGTCATTGATGGCTGACAGGTTCTCTGACAGCGTCAGAATGAAGCCACGACGAACGCGACAGTTCCAATTTTTCGGCGGATAGGCAACCAATTATTCCCGTTTAATCACTTGTGGAGCTCGGGGGCGTTTCCGACGCAACAGATTTATTTAAAACGCCAACTTCATGATGCAGGGCATCAATTTTTTTCGCGTTTCCCCTAGTGCTGGCTGAGGGCCAATAAAGTTTTAGTAGCGAAAAAGGAATATTCCAGCTGGCGCTTAGAACTCTTTATACGGTCATTTTATTGGAGAACTGGCGGAAGTCCAAACATGAATAACAGCAAGTAATAACAGTTTGATGCGAGCATTACTCTAATTTCAGAGGCGGCGCTGGAGAGTGATAAGACAGCCGCCGCCCCCGAGTCAGATCTCTTTTTTCATTAATTTTGTTTCTGGGGAATTGTCGTTTTAAGTTTGGAGATAAATGGCTTTCAGCCCGAATTAGATGGCGAGATTAATGGAATTCGGTCGATTAGCAAATTAAACACTTGAGCCCCTCAATTAATTTTCGTCTCATATTAAGTCACTTTTAATTGCGATTTCGGGGGCGGCGCGAGAATGTGACGACAGTCGCCGCCCCCATGTTGTTTGTGAAACAATGGAGATATCCATGCATTAACATAAATCAAGCGGAATTGTGGGGGTGGCGGCGCTATCTTAATTTGTGCAAAAAATTCCGGGGTTGTTTACGGGAGACCGCTTTTATTATTTTCGGGATTACATAAGGGATTCCCGGTGGCGCGCTTTGGATAAATTAATTGCCATTGATTTATACGTGGAACGAGGTGCAACAAGAATGTTCGGGAAAGGGAAACGTTGTCGTAACTTCAAAAGTTTCGTCAGCCGGTTGAATACGTTCCAGGAAATGAGCTTAATTTAAATTTAATTGCCTTCCGATTGAATTAATTTGGGGGAGATAAGCCGGTTGCGTGGATTTAGGATTTGGAGTATAATTGGTTGCCTAGAGAAAAACTTTAACACCAAACACTTGTTGAGTGTTGAGTTCTTTCTCCACTAAAAAGACTTTTATTAAAAGAACTCGTGTCACCTCACCCCCTTCTACAGTTTATTTTACAAAAATAGACTCTTATGGAATACCACAGATTTTACAGAAATTCCAATAAAACCCCCCGCATTTTCCTGTCTCAGGGCTTTTCTTGAATGTTCTCGAAATAGCACTTATGCACCAGGAAAACCGTCTCGCAGGAATCAGCTCCTTTCAGATCCTTACACTTGTCGATTACAGCGAGTGCTTTCTCTCGATTCGATTCCTTCGGAATTTTCGCCTTGATTACGTCCAAGAGCAGATCTCCGTTTTCCGTTACGAAACCGGCTTTCTGGTAGAAGCACTTGGAAAAGCAGTATAATTTTTGGTCTTTGGCGAAATCGCCGTTATCGGCGCGATCGATTAAGGCAGGATCTACTTTGGTTTCATCGATGCAGTCGGTGCGATATTGGCGGATTTTCTTCACGCGGGCGGCGGCGGCGGCGATGTCGTCGTCTACGGTGGAGGACGAAGAGGAGGACGACGGTTTCGCATCCTGGAATAAAAATTTTATGTGGTTATTTACTCGGTTTTAATTAAATTCGTTAATTGGTCGGTTTAAATGATATCGTTGTTAGTTCCGCTTTGAAGATGGTTAAATGTTAAATTAACAATGGGAATTTTTGGATTACATAAATAACAAAAACTACTTTTTTAAGAAATAATCATATTCCTATAAAGAAACTGCTAAATATTAAAGATCTGTATTTAGTTTTAATGACGGAATTCTCTTAAAGTTTTTAAATTTATATAGATCCAGTAAACATTTTCGCTTCGTCTTAAAAATGAAAATTTCTAAAATTTGTGTCTTTTGCTCTACAATTTTGCAATTTAGTAGAGTCAATACACGACTCAGGAATAGTAACTGCCCCAAATTTTATTGTAGTAGCACTAAAATTACCATAATTACGAATGTTACTGAAGGATGTGGAAAGATTTTGCTTCATTTTCAAATTAAAAATTTCTAAAATTTGTGTTTTTTGATCTACAATTTTGCAACTTGCAATTTGGTAGAACTAATACACGACTTAGGAGTAGTTGCTTCCCCAAATTTCATTGCCATAGCACCAAAATTACTAAAGTTACGAATTTTAGTGAAGAATATGAGAAGTTTTTGGTTCGATTTCAAAATAATTTTTTTTCAAATTTGTGTTTTTTAATCTACAATTTTGCAATTTGGTAGAGTCAATACACGACTTAGGTATAATAACTTCTTTTAAATTTTATTGCGGTAGCTCTTAAAATACTGAAATTACGAATTTTAGTGATGGAAGTGGAAATTTTTGCTTCCATTTCAAAATAAAAATTCCTAAAATTTGTGTTTTTTGATCTACAATTTTGAAATTTGGTAGAGTTAATATACGACTTATGAGTAGTTACTTTCCCAAATTTCATTGCGGTAGCTTTAAGATTGCTAAAATTACGAATTTTAGTGATGGAAGAGGAAAGTTTTTGTTTCGATTTCAAAACAAAAATTCCTAAAATTTGTGTTTTTTGATATACAATTTTCCAATTTGGTGGAGTCAATACACGACTAAGGAATAGTTACTTCCCCAAATTTCATTGCTATAGTACCAAAATTACCAAAGTTACGAATTCTAGTGAAGAATGTGAGACATTTTTGCTTCGATTTCAAATTAAAAATTCCTCAAATTTGTGTTTTTTGATCTATAAATTTGCAATTTGGTAGAGTCAATACAGGACTTAAAAATAGTAACTTCCCTGAATTTTATTTCTGTAGTACTAAAATTACCAAAGTTAGGGATTTTAGTGATGTAAGTCAGAAATTTATATTTCTTCAAAACCATAAAATCTGGTGCTTTTGGACTGTATAAATAACTACTTTTTTAAACTTTCTTAAATGTTGTTAAAGGGGCAAGATTTATATTAAGTTTTAATAACAAAATTCTCTAAAATCTTCATGTTTTGAAAAAATATAGAAAATAGGAGTCAGATGGCGCCAATTTTGACAACTTTTTCAGATTCAAAAAGAATATGGATTATCTGAAACAGCTTGATTTATAAAATAGAAATCGCAGATTAGCCAAAATAAGCCTTTAACTCCAAGCCAAATTGCTAAAACTTGTTAAATCCAAGCACAAACATCTTAACTTTCCAACCACTTCTTGGAATTGCATCCAAATTAATAAAAAATTTCTCTAGCCGCCACTTAGGTTCCCCAGGATTTAAGTTTAAGTGGATTCATGATTGTTTCCTCATTACAAGCTCCTCCAAACTTCCTCGTTTTTGAATGTACAAAAATCTAATTAAAACCGAACACTCCAGTGAAACTCGGAGAAAGTTCCCATTTCCCAGTTCGAAAAACGCGTCGCGCATCCAAATTAAGAAAATCTCAAAATGACCTTTCGACGAACAAAATCGCAAAATTGGGTTACAAGAGAAACCGCCGGTTCTGACATTTAGCCGTGATGTAACATGTAAAAAAAACAATTACCTCTTGAGAAGTGGAAGACGCCGCCAGAGCTAGCAAGACTATCACTGTTACCACCTTCATCGCGACCGACTAAATGGTTTAAAATCAATTTCTAATCTCTTTTATACACCGCAAAACGTTTGTTGTCTTCGGTGAAGGTTACGTGGAAGAACTCCAATAAAGCGTGAAAAACACAATGAAGACTCTTTCGGAAAGGTCCGAGGACTCTGTCCTTCACGCGTCTTTCAATATGCAGATCGAGTTTTTATGGAAATCGTGTTTCCCCGTGATCTGGGAATTGAAATCGCTCCTGGAATTCCGACATAAATCAAGCGGTTTGCACGTAGAAAGTGGAGAAGTCAGCGCAAAAATTAAGGTGTAACACTTTTAATCGAAGTCAAACAATTTGCACGATTTGTTTGTTTGGGGTTATGCAATTTCGTTGGTTGTTTAGTCGAGCAAACAGCGCGGAGATACGAATCTTCGAACAAAAGAGACATAAATCGGTGTGAAGTTCCAGAGAAAGCGTGTTTGAATTTAGCGCCTTTATGGTCCTATTGCGAGACGAGACTGAACACGTCACTACGTGGTCATGAACTTGATATATCGCTCTTCGATTTCCGAAATGGACGTCAATTTCCGGTTCATCGAAGCGAGGAAAACACGGAGACGAGCTCGAATCGACAAATAAAAGATCTCATTCGAGTTAGCTCTACTGAAAAGACCTACAAACAGTTTAATTTAATTACTATCTCACTACTGCCGCAGTTCCGTCGCCGTATAAGTACCGCAGCATGCGGCCGGAATTTTAGTTTACATTTCTCCACTTTTCAGGGGCCGTTTGCATAATTTCTGTCTTCTTTGCAGACTTATCGCCGAAATGACGGCCCAGGCGGATCAGATTAACAGTAAACGTCTGAACTTGGAAAAAGCAACAAACTTCATGCGACAATATCGCGACCCTCATTCCAGGGAGCTCAAAAAACTTTCAGCTAACCAGTTTATGGAAGTTTGGAGTCACTATGACAAGGATGGTGAGTCTTCCCGGTGAAAAAAGAAGCGGAACTTTTATGGTTTGTGCAATCGAGGTGAAAGTAGCGCAGGAATGCGACGAGATCAATATTTCACCTTTCACCCTTGATGGGGGCATTTTTTAATGTCTTTAATTGGCTATAAATTAGACGGAGTAATTAATTTAGGGTCTTGCGGTGTTGCTTAGAGGGCTTAATCAGCAATCTATGGAATTTTGAGTTTGTAATTTTTTATAATGCGGGGAATTGTGTAAAGAATCTAAAAATTTTAAAAGTTGCAACAGAAGTTAATGAATTCAAAGATTTGAAAGAAATTCTAAACTATTTTATAAACTGAAGAATTTAAAGTTTGCAAAGGACCCGGAAAGTACACAAAAACTTAAAGAAAAAAAAAATCTGAACATAATAAAATAAAAAAATTAAAAAAATAGAATTTCCAAAAATTTTAAATACATAAATCTAAAAAACCAAAGAATTCAAAATCCGTAGAAAAATTCAAAATTTTACAAAGTTTAAAGAATTTGATCTTATAATAAAAAAAATTGGTTAATAAGCATTTCAAAAGTAGTAATGCTTCTAAATTTTATTCTTAAAATGCTAAAATTAGCGAAAATAGGAAACTTGATCCTAGAATATTGGAAATTTTTAGTTAATCTTATAAAAAAGTCCAAAAAATTTGTTTTTGCTTCTAAAATTTTAAAATTTGGCAGAGTTAATAAGCTTATCAAAAGTAGTAACACATCTAAATTTCATATGTATTTGAGTTTCTAAAATTAGCAAAATTACAAAACTTAATTTAGAATATTGCAAATTTTTAATTTATAAAAAAAATCAAAAAAATTTGTTTTTGATTCTAAAATTTTAAAATTTGCCATAGTTAATACGCTTATTAAAAGTAGTAATGCCTCCAAATTTTATTCTTAAATTTCTAAAATTAACAAAAATACGAAACTTAATCTAGAATTTTTAAGATTTTTAAGTTTCTGAAATTATGTAATTTGACAGAGTTAATAAGCTTGACAAAATCAGTAACACCTCCAAATTTCATTCTTAAATTGTTAAAATTAGCAAAATTACAAAACTTAATCTAGATTATTGTAAATTTTTAATTCACCTTATAAAAAAAATTTTTGATTCTGAATTTATGTAATTTGACAAAGTTAATAAGCTTGTCAAAATCAGTAACACCTCTAAATTTTATTCTAAAATTCTTAAAATTGGCGAAAATGCGAAACTTAATCAAGAATATTGAAAATTTTTAGTTCATCTTTTAATAAACATATTCTAAAAAAAAAATTTTTATTCTAAAATTTTGATTTTTACCTCAAAAGTACTACGGACCAAAATTTTATTTTTGAATACCTAAAATTAGACAAAGCAGTAATGCCTTTAAATTTCACTCTTAAATTACTAAAATTATCGAAAATATGAACGTAATCTAGAATATTGTAAATTTTTAGTTTGCCTTTTAATAAATGAATTCTAACAAATCTATTTTTATTTTAGAATTTTGAAATACAGCAGACTTAATAATAGTGTCAAATCTAGTAACGCTTCTAAATTTCATTCTTAAATTCTTAAAATTAGAGAAAATACGATATTTAAATTAAAATATATTGAAAAATTTGTATTCACGATTTACATACTATTCTAAAAAAATCTTATTTTTACTCTAAAATTTTGAAATTTGGCTGGTTTAATAGGTTTGTCTAAACAAAAAATGCCCCCAAGTTAATTCTTGAAACGAAAATATGAAATAAATTAATTAGGAAAAAGTAATATGTATGTAGGTATTTTAAAATATTGAAAGTAAAGAAAATAATTTTTTATTTATTTCTTTGAGTTTTTGAATAGTTCAAGTTAATTAAGTTGAAGTTTTTTATTTTGTTACACCCTGTATATAAAATATTTAATTATATAACAGAGCTTACATCAGCGTACTTTCATAGTGTTTAGTCTAATTTAATTAATTGGATGTGTATGTAGTAACATCTCTTCATATCCAAAGATAACCTTCAACTCTCGCTCTAAATTACTTTAATCCTGCAATAAAATCAAATTACGTCAACGTTAATTTCGAATTCGCCGCGCTACTTTCCAACACAATTTGTTTTAATTACCTCCTTCTTCAGGAAACGGCTACATCGAAGGAACCGAACTCGATGGATTCCTGCGGGAGTTCGTGTCAAGCGCTAACATATCCGACGTCGGACCTGAAGTAAGTATAACACGATTATGAACGCCCGTCAAACTCTCCTCAGGCTGTTTCAGACGAAATGTTGGTCGAACTGAAAGCCTGCTTCATGGAAGCGTACGATGACAACCAAGATGGTAAAATCGATATCAGGGAGGTGAGTGAAGAACCACCCCTTAAGACTCTCCAACTCTCTGTATTGTTACAGCTCGCTCAATTACTCCCCATGGAAGAAAACTTCTTACTCCTTTTCCGATTTGACAATCCTTTAGAATCTAGCGTGGAATTTATGAAGGTGAGTTGGTGTGTTAACTTTGGAGGCTGTATTCTTGGTGTTACAGATCTGGAGAGAGTACGACACGGACGGCAGCGGGTACATCGAAGCCGACGAGCTCAAAGTGAGAGCAAAAGGTGGTGGTGAAAACCAACTTAACTTTCTTTTACAGAATTTCCTCCGCGACTTGCTGAAGGAGGCGAAGAAGATCAACGACGTCTCCGAGGACAAGCTCATCGAGTACACCGACACCATGGTACGACTCTTTAATCTTACTTGTAGTTATTGACGAGTGCTTTCAGTTGCAAGTATTTGATTCGAACAAAGACGGGCGATTGCAGCTTTCCGAAATGGCTAAGTATGAGAGGGTTTCCGCGTAACCGCAAACTAACTGGCGATTTCAGGTTGCTTCCGGTGAAAGAGAACTTTTTGTGCAGACAGATCTTCAAGGTGAGTGAGGTACCAATCGAGTTTTTTCCTAAAGGTGTCAAGACACAGAGTCCGTGTAACGACACGTGTACACGTTTACACAAAATTGATCAAAAAGTCTTTCTTGCACTTTCTATCTGGCACTAGATTAGTTTAAACTCTTAGCTAAAGTACAGTGGCGGCGGCAAGGCCTTCCCTTGTTCGCGCCACTGCTTAATCTCGGATCTAGGTTAAACTAACAATGATCTAAACAAAGAAATAAACTTTTGCATGGCTTTTTACGTCTGTCTTTGTGGCAAAACTAGGAGGGAATTGAAGTAAGTACACAACACTCTTAATGTTAGAAATAGTTTGCTTCATGCATGCACTTCTCTTCATTCTTCTCCTTACTCATACCACAACATTACAGGAGAAACATAATTTTGTAACAATTTGCGTGGAATTTATGTGTTTTGTGCAACTTTAGGGAGCCACAAAGCTCACCAAGGATGACATCGAACGAGTTTTCGCCTTATATGACAGAGTAAGAGTTTCTTAGTGCGCGTCAAAGTTTCACCAAAGTTTCGCAGGACAACAACGGGACAATCGAAAACGAGGAACTGCGCGGGTTCCTGAAGGACCTCCTGGAACTGGTGAAAAAAGTAAGTTCGTTACTGTTGTCGCCAGTCGTAATGATGTTCCCTCAGGACTACGACGCTCAAGATCTCCTGGATTTCGAAGAGACGATTCTCCGCGGCGTGGATTACAATCAAGACGGGAAAATCAACAAGAAGGAACTCACCATGATCCTCCTCGCCATCGCCAAGCACAATCAAGAAGAAGAAACGAGCGCATAGACGTACCGACGTGACGTAACGAGATGCCAATTTATCAGTAGCACAAGTTTCAGGAGTTCGTAACTTAGGGTCTTAATGTTAGATTATTGTGACACCAATTGTTGTTGATTTTGGTAGATGACTCTGATATTTATCCATCGTTTTGACAAAAACATTTCGCATCGCCGCTGTGATTTTTATTAGAGGCAACTCGATATTTTTGTAAATCGATCGCAATAGTTTGGTTCTCATTGTCAAGACAAACACCAATCGGAAAGACTTATTTGATACCAAAGTTGGAAAATGCACAATCTTCATATCGCACTCTTTCGAAATTTTCGTAGAGTTAGTCTTTGCATGATCTCTGAGCTTTCGAAACTTATCTAATCGCTCTTTTATGCTACGGCACTGTATTATCGATTGTGATACCTTTCATTCTCAATGAAAGACTTTGAAGAATCGAATTTTGATTGGTCGAAGTTCTCGGGCTTCGGATTATCTGATCACTCGTCCAGTTTCGCATATCTGTGCCCCTCTATGTGCATTATTCGATAAGAAAATATATTTTAATAAAACATAGATTCATTTGTATATGTTCTTTTGTATTTTTTTATATTTAGTTTTGTATAAAGTTGCCAAAATATAGTGTTGTAGTCTCTTCTCTGTCTCTGTGTGGGAACTGTTTGCTTGTTTCGAGTTACATTTAGTGTGATAACGATTTTCGAACATATTCAACAAACGGTTCACTATGTCCTAATATATTGTAAAATATAAATACATTAATAAATGTTCGTTATTTAAACAAACTTCCTTAGTTCCTTTCAAATCGAGCGAATTTTACTGCTTTGTTCCAAAACACGTCCTTGACCTACATAATTATCTATTATCTCTATTATTAATTGAAGATTAGCAGTAGACGAACACTACTTTAAATCAAAGTTTTGTGTCTGAGAAGTTACAGAGTTACGTTAATCTAGAGAAATCAAAAAGTGAAATAAAAGAAAAACAAAGATTTAAAAAAATATATATTTTTGGAGGAAAAAAAATGAAATTCTGCAAGGTTACTACTCTTGACATGTATATTAATCGTGTTCAATTACAAATTTGTAGAGCAAGAGAGACAAATTTAAATAAAATTGTATTTGGAGGAATACAAATTTTTTACAATTTATTTTTTGGTGTAAAAAAATTGTAATTCAGGTAATTTTAATATTATGGTAACGAAATTTGGCAAGTTTACTACTTTTGTCATGTTTATTAATTGTGCTCTATTACAAGTTTTTAGAGTAAAAGAGACAGGTTTTAGAAATTTTTAGTCTTGAAGAAAAACTAACAATTTTCAAAAAAATCTAATTCTGGTAATTTTAATGTTACAGTAATGAAATTTGAGAAGCATATTACTTTTGATATGTTTATTGATCGTTTCCAATTACAAACCTTCTAAAATAAAAGAAACAGATAATTTTAGAGAAACAAAAATTTTGAAAAATTAAGAAAATGTAATTCTGGTAATTTTAGTGCAACAGTAATCAAATGTGACAAATTTACTATTTTTGACATGTTTATTAATCGTGTACAAATACAAGTCGATAGAGTAAAAGGGACAGATTTTAGAAATTTTTAGTTTTGGAGAAAATTTGGAGAAATTATTTTGAAGTATAAAAAAAATAATTCTGGTAATTTTACTTTCACAGTAATAAATTTTTGCTACTATTGATATGTTTATTAATTCTGTCCAAGTAGACAATCCTTGAGCAAAAAAACCAAAGTTAACAAATTTTTATTTTTGGAAAAACAAATAATTTTGAGGAATTAAAAAAATTATTGTAATTCTGATAATTTTAATGCTATAATAACAAAATTTTACAAGTTTAATACTTTTGATATTTTTATTAAGCTTGCCCAATTACAAATTTCTAGAGTAAAAGAGACAGATTTCAGAAATTTTTATTTTTTTAGAAAAATTTTTAGAAAAATTTTAAAAAATTAAAAAAAAATAAAAATTTTAATGCTGTTACAGTAATGAAATTTGGGAAGTTTATTAATTTTGACATGTTTATTAATCGTGTTCATTTACAAGTTTCTAGAGCAAAAGAGAGATTTTAGAGATAATTCGTTTTCGAAAAAATTTGGAGTAATAATTTTGTATAAAAAAAATCGAATTCTGGTAATTTTAATGTTACCGTAATGAAATTTGGCAGATTTACTACTTTTGATATGTTTATTAATTCAACCCAATGACACATTTTAGAGTCAAAGAGACAGATTTCAGAAATTTTTATTTTTAGAAAAACCAAGAATTTTCGAAAATTAAAAAAAAATAATTTTCGTAATTTTAATGCTGTTACAGTAATGAAATTTGGGCGGTTCATTACTTTTGACATGTTTATTAAATGTGCCCAGTTACAAGTTTCTAGAGCAGAACAGACACAATTTAGAAATTTTTAATTAAAGATCCACCCATTCTTTATACAAAATGGAGAAAGTGATTAAAATCGGATTAGACTCTAAAAAAGAATTCATTCTTGGCCCGCATTATCTTTATCAACACAGTTTTTATAACAAAAAACGCACTGAAACAAAACCTCTCTTCGTTCATTGGCTGGATATCCGAAACTGTTGTTTATTGGACACATTTCTAAGCAAATGAAGTCAATATGCTAAAAAGAATCAATTGATTGAATGTTGATTAAAAAAAAAAAACGCCCAAAACAAAAGAAATAGAGCTCTGGATTTGCAACGTGACTGTTTCATTGGCCTTCGTTTATTAGACGGACAAAAAAACAAAAATCATTATTTCCTTTTGCAACATCAATTTATTAACATCCATACACACATTGTTAATATTCGTAAAGTTATTGCATAGCACAGCAGCAGAACTAGAATAGAAATTGCCCTAAAACAGAAATCTCGATTAACCTTTGAAGAAACCTCTTCATTTCCTAATGCCGATCATCTGATGACCGCACTTCTTACAAGTTTGATTCTCCTCTCCTTGCACCAACACCGGAACCTGGTGGTCAACAGACTTGGACCTCTTCTGCTTGGGAAATGCGGGAACTTGCAACAAGTCGTCGTTAATGGACAGTTCACCTGAAGACAAATGAGCGTTATTCCAATTTCTTGTTAAACTTACCAGAATTGTTGCTTGCGTTGTCTTCACTCTCGTTGCGATCTTCAAGAGGTGGTAACCCTTCACTAGGACTGGGCGTGGTGGTTTCGATGCCGTGGAAAAGATCCAGACGGGAATCCAAAGAGAACTGCTTGCCAGACATGAGGATTCCTCTGATGCGACGTCGCATTGCTAAAATAAGAAGTTTAAGAAGAGTCTGGGCGTTAGAGTGGTACGACTACCGGGACTGTCTTGAGCATCTTGTCGCAACTTGATGGTCTTGGAGAACTCCGCAATGACGTCATCCCGGTCATAAATCGCAGCGAAACTCCCGTTGACAATCTTCGGCGACATGGGCGAATTCGACAATAACAGACTCGTCCCGAAATTCTCATTCCTGTTCTTAGTGTCACCCAATGGTACCCTCGCCCTCACCATCGAACCTTGTTCTTGCAAAACCTCCGTCGCCACGTTCTTAATTTCGTTCCAATCTTTCACAATATCCTCATTAGTCGTGCGCTGGGACGTCACGGTGAACCGAATGACATACTTTTGTTTGAGGATCGCAGGAACGCAGTGGATGTTCCCTCGGGAATTCAACCTCTTCCAGAGGGTTTCCGTGATGATGTTGTCTCCGATTAGACGAAACACCACCATACCTAAATGGCGTCTGGCTGGAATTTCGAAGCGAGGGTCCGAGTGGACGAGGGCTTCGAATTTTTGGGCCAGTCGGACGCCCTAAAAATTGTTAGAATTGGGTTTGTTAAGGCTCTGTCCTACCCCGGCCGAAGTGCATAGGAAATAGCGCAAAACGCCATTACTTTTTACGGCCACAAATTAAGAGTTGGAGTTTTGATTTTTTTTGTACGACTAGACAATATCGAAATGTACACGGGAAACTCTGTGATTTTCAAAAATTCTTAATAGATTTATTTAAAAAAAATAAAAACTGAAAAAACGCCATGTCGTTTTACGGGCACAGTTTTAGGAATTTTTGCTTGAACTACGACTTGATAGATAGAGAATTGTATTCTACACCCGGGAAACTCCTTGATTTTTTTCAATTATGAATAGTTTTTTTAGAAAAAAATTAAATGTAAGGTAAAAATGGTCCTCAATTTTCTAAAAGTCGGCAACCAACACTTCAAAATACAAATGATTTACAACCCCTCACAGCAGGGGTCTCTAATCCTAATGACGGTTCGACGACTACGCTACGGCTCGACCGAGTCGGGATTGACCATTGGAACCCCAACCAGATACCTACTCACTACCGAGAGCTAAAGCTCATGAATCCCATAACATTTTAATCTCATTCTTATCAAGATTATTATTACTAAATTTTCTTGCCGGTGATCTATGGCATTATGATACAGTTGGGTTTGTTTCTTTTGATTCTGTCATGTGAAGTGTCGGTTAATCACATTTTAAAGACAATTTAATATAATACTTGGAATTCTTCTAGAACGATGGATTAGCTTTTTTGCTTTTAGGACTCTACCTGAAAACTGGTAATGACTATGCTTTCTTCGCAAATCTCACTCTAATTTCTCTACCTATCAAAGCACATTTACACAGATTTTAAAACTAATTTTGTTTTCCAAAATAGTATACCTGAAATATTTTGTTTTATTTGGAAGTGCTCAAAACACACATGCGCCAGATTTTTAAATTTGTTGCAATGGATTTTATTAATAACAGCGTAAACATTGAAGCAAAAGAAATACATCTTTTTTTTATTCATTTTAATTTATTATCATTAATGATAATTTTCCAATACATTAAATTAATTTCGAGGGACATCGTATTTCGAAATAAGAAAAATCTATGAAACAAACTCTGAACCAAGGCAAACTTATCTGCCTGGTTTATTGCTGTACTGCGGTAGAAAATATGCTAATTTTACAGACGATTTTCACTCTTATGGATGATTGGCATGTGTCAAATGGTTAGTATGTTGGGTTGCATATTTTTCAAAACACGAATTTTAGTTGAGGGGTAGAACAGCCTTAAGTTGGTACTTACTTCGCGAATGTGTTTTTGGAGGCCTGTAATGCCGTAGTTGCGGATGACGAACCAGAGCTTGAGGGCGCGGAAACGCTTGCTCAGAGGAATTTGCCAGTGCTGGAACAGTTTCAAGGCGGAATTTTCTAGGGCAATATGTGATAAACACTTGAAATTTTTTTATTGCATTTATTGCATGTCCATTTGAAAAAGTTTTAGGTCAAAGACACTATAATTTTAATAAATAAATATTTGCTTTATCACGAAGCATTTATTTATCGGTTTGTAAATAAATGTAACTAAACAGATAAAATGCACTAAAACTTGTAAGTGTACGTGTAATCTAAAAAACAAAGAAATCCGGGAACCCGGAAGAAATTTAACAAACACAAAGAATACAAACAACTGCAGACTTTGAAGGAGACACATAAAAATAATTAAGAAGACGAAGAATAAATGAAATACAAACAAAAGACCTAAAAAATTCGAAAAATAAAGAATTTGAAAAATCTCATAGAATAAAATGTTTAATTAATACAAGTGTTTATAGAATTTAAAAATTCGACAAAAAGCAAAAGATCTGGAGAAGTTCAAAATAAAATTTAAAAAAATCGAAAATTACATATGAATTAAGGACAACATTTTTTAGTTAAATTTGTAATTCTCGTAATTTTAAGCTACGAGAACTAAATTTAGAGAAATTGCTAATCGAATAATGCTTATTATATGTGCAAAATTTCAAAATTATAAAGCAAAAAAGAAAAATTTTAGAAATTTTTATATTTAGGGCAAATGCAAATTCAGCATATTCCAGTTATTAAATTTATAATTTCTGTAAATTTGAAGCTACGAGAACTAAATTTGGAGAGGTTGCTAATTAAATGGTGCTTATTACTTGTGCCAAATTACAAAATTATAGAGCAAAAAAAAAATTTAGAAATATTTATTTTTAGGGAAAACGATAAATTCCAACATATTATATGTATATTTTAGTTTTTTGTAATTTTATTGTCAATTAAAATAAATTTTCGGAAATTACTATTTTAGATAAGTGTATTAATTGTGCAAAATTACAAAATTATAAAGGAGAAAAATTTTAGAAAAAGAAAACATTTTTTAGGACGTTATAAATTTGTAAAATTAAATTTGTAATTCTTATAAATTTGATGCTATTCGAACAAAAAAATGCAAAAAATTAAAATGTAAAAGAATTGGAAATACGCGAAACGTACAGAATGAAATCTTCATATTCTGGAAAATCTAAAAAAATTTTTGGTAAAATTGGTAAAAATTTGACAACTTTTTTTCAGATTGACGTTCAAGATCTGTCACAAAATGAATCTGTTCGCTAACCTCTAAAATAAGCGGTTTGAGGGTTTATTCTCTTCAATGGACGCATTGTTTTTCTGCAGAATTGTTAAATTTTTTTTTGTGTGTTTTTAAAACATGTTTTAAAATTTTTTTGCAAAAATATTTTGTTCAATTTTCTTGTTTGCCACGAGAATGTTTGTTTGAAAATAAATTTTCAAATTTTTATTCGTACTAATTTTGTCAAACCGCTTAACTCAAGAAAATTAAAAAACTATTTTAAAATTTTAGAAACCCAAATTAACTTACCATGTAATCAATAGCAAGGCCTGGAGTAAAAACGAGAATAATTTTTTATACAGAGCATAAACAAAATACCTGAATATTCGTGCTGAAGGTAGACAGGATCCACGTTGAAGGCCTCGTGAAGTGCTTGGCTGTTTTTAACCCTAAAAAAAACGTTGTAAAGTGTCCCAATTTAAATTAGAATTTCAATTAAATCCACTTACCACATGGCGGTGCAATCAAAATGCACCATCAGCCACTTGGAGGGATTAAACGCAATGGAGTCGACTTTTTCAATTCCCTTCATCCACCCCCTAAATTCCGGACAAATGAACGCGCTCCCTGCATAAGCTGCATCAACATGTAACCACAAAAACTCCTCCTTACAGACTTCTGCAATCTCCTCCAAATTATCAAAAGCGCAAGCACCTGTCGTCCCCAAAGTCGCGCAAACCTACCCAACAAAAAACAATATCAATTCTCTTTTCCCTCAGCGAGCATTTATTAATTGCAGCCCTGGGGATTTCAACGGATTGCTTTACTTTTAAGAAGATTTCCCCAATTAGTTATTTGTGTGGAAACGTCATCGCTCGATAATGCTCACCCAGAAGGGGATGAAGCCCAGCTCGCGGTCTTTCTTGATGGTCTGACGGAGGTCGGGGCCGCGCATTGATAGATCTTGGTCGCATTGGATGTACCGGATGTGCACCAACCCTATGAGCGCCGCTTTTTCCACGCTGGAGTGGGCCTGATCGGAACAGTACGCCACGAGTTTGGTGTTGATTTCGCCGTTTTCGGCGTCGGGGTAGAGCTCTTTGTAGGTTTTGATGGCGCGCCAACGGCCGGCGAGGAGGCTAATGAGGGTCGACTCGCTGGCGGTGGTCTACGGCGATGACAAAAAACGAAATAATCGCTTTTGGGGGCTAAGCCACTACCTGTATAACTCCACCCCCGCTCCCGTTCTTCCGGTGAAGGAAATCTTCCGGGAGGCCGATCATCTTCCCCAGCCAGTTCATCACGATCATCTCCAGCTCGGTGGACGCGGGGCTCGACGCCTCAATGTAACATTATTTTACGAAAAGAGAGTTAGATTTCCACTCACCCACGTAAACCCCACGCAGTTGATGGCGTTGGAAAGCATCTCCCCCAGCATCGAAGGGTAGCTCGTCAACGCAGGGAAATACGCATGCATGTGGGGGCTCTGCCAGTGCGTAACTCCTGGCATGATCACCGTCTCGACGTCCTCGAAAATCCGCGTCCACTTCTCACCGTCCACCGGAGCGCTGTCCGGGATGAGGTCCCGGAGAAATCCGGGTTTCTTATCCGGGAACACCCGCTTTTCTCTGATCTCTTCTAAATAGTCCGCGATGTAGTCAACCAGTTCCTTGCCTTTAATTGGAAAATTTGAATTTATATGGATGAGTCGAAGCTTCAATTGCACAGTTTTATAGTTTCGCAATGTTATTAGGGGTGTATGTTATTGTTAGTTTGACAGTTATGGCGGCGAATAAACTTACCCCGGATTCGGTATTCGCTGGCGTCCATGGGGGTGAAATTATCTGAAATTGTAAATAAGTACGCTAAGTCGCGGTGGACAGTTATATGGTTGCGGATTAACGATTCGGGAGTTTAGAGCTTTGAGCTAAGCTGGTTAATAAACGTAATGGGGTTATAAAGAGATTAACACACTTTGAACTAAAAAAAAGTTCGGACACCACCGAAAATAACACGAAAATTATAGATGAGGGTTAATATTTACCTGAGTATATCAAAATAAAACTTTCAAAGTCACCCCGGCACGGCTCAACTCACCACTGTAAATAAACGGAAGCCAAATGGTATCAACAAGTGACAACGTGCTTTATATAAGGTTTCCTGAGACGGAGTGGAGGGATTTCGTCGCACAACTGCATTTGTTGGATTTTATTGGAGGAATTCTAGTGATTTTCGAATTTGGGGGTTTTGGCGACCAAAGGGCGCAAAATGAGGATTAAGGGTCTGTAGAATCAAAATTGGGTCAAATTCAACATTTCAAATTTTGACATATTCTTAATTTTTTGAATTTTCTCGTCATTGTTGTTTTAAAGTGCTTTTATTTTAATATTTAAATAAACTTTTAGAAGGAAAAACAAATTTCTAAAAAGTAAAAAAATGTGAATTTCACATTGCAAAAATGGTGGATGCGCCAAATTTAGATTGTAAATTTTCAAACTCAAGCTGTTTATATTTAACCAGTTTATATAAATTTTAAATAAAACCGAAAATTTTGTGTTTTACTGTTTATGAAAAAGCAGGTTTACAATTTGTAGAGACCTCATAAATTTTATTTATTTAAAATTATTCAAGTCGACGCAACAGTCGTTTCGATGTCTGTTGTCAGCTAAGTAAAATATATATTTTATGCCTGATTGTATAACAATAATCTGTTTTACGATATCGTTTAGCGTCTATAAAGTGGCTCTATACGCACGGCGTTACATAATGATAAAGTAAAACGACTGCTTGTCAGTGTCAAATATTTATAAATAAATTAATTAACTATAGGGCTCGTCCACAACGATCTAAATTATGTACTTATCACATAAATACCTATTTTAGTTATGCTCCCAAAAATAGATATTTTACGGACTCATTTAAGTTTTTAAAATGAGTCATTTTCGGACTCAATCTTAAAAAGTCATGACAAGTAATAAAGCACAGTACTTTAATACAACAATTAAGCAACTAAATTTGGTCTAATCGGTAAATCAATATGAATAAATTATTAAGTTTTTTTTTATTTAAAATTGTTAATTTGATACATACTTTTTATGAAGTCTAATACTTTTTTTTTGAAGATTAAAATGGCCATTGTAAGCCTAAAGAACTAAAATTCCGCAAAATCTATTGTTTTTGGGAAAATGTTAAGTTAAAAAAATTAAAACTCAAGTTGTCACAATGAAAATTTCGAAATGTACAAAGAAAAAATCAAAAAATTTGAAGAATTCAGTGCATCATAAAAAAACGAAATGTTCGAAACAGAAATTAAACAAATAACTAAAAAAAAAATCACACGAATCTGAGGAATTCTAAAAACCGTAAAATTAAAAGAATAAAGAACAATTTTATACGACAAAAAATCAAATTAAAAGAATTAGAATAAAAAAAAATGCAACTAATCCAAAAAATTAGAAATCCGAACAAGTAATTCAAAAAACTTAAAATATTTGAAAACGAAAAAAAAAATTAAAATAGCGAAAAACGTCAAAAAATATGGAAAATTCTGACATTTCAATAAATCTAAAAAAACAGTTTAAAAAATTCAAAAAAACTCAGACAGTTCGACAAATTAGAGAAACTAAGACAAATAAGAAGTCCAGAAAATTCAAAGAATCAAAAAAATAGAACGAAGAAAAAATCTATGGAATCCAAAGAACATTGAGAAAAATAACTGAAAAGGAAAAAAGGAATATAAAAAATTTTGAAAAAGTATAAAATTGAAGAATTTAAAGAATGTATTTAATCTAAAGAACTAAAGAAATCGAAATATGCAGTCCAAAGACCAGACAAAAACGCGAAAACGTTTATAAAAATCTGCTTAAAAAAATACTCAATTTTTACGAAGTTTTTAAAAGTTTGTTGGATTAGAACCTTGGACTTGTCATAACAACAAAAAATTAAAAAAAAAACAATATAATATTATTGCTCCCATTTACAATTTTTATTATTTATAAAATATGTAGGTACTTCTATGTGAGTATTACTCAATAGTTTTAACGAAATGAGTCAAACAGCTATAAAATAATAAAGAAAACTTGTCACTTTATGAATCGATTTATTTAGCACGATTCTCTTATAAGGTACAAAATACGTCAAAACCATGACATTTCCGGCCTGCCACTGTCAAAATGTCGCATTTCCGCACATTTTGCAAATCCCTCACTCTCACCACCCTCCGCAAAAACCTACTAAAAGAGAAACAAGACGCCATCAAACTCCTCCACCACGAGATCCCTCGACGCAGTCTCATCCAGCGATGCCGCCACTGCCGCATCGACTGTTACAACCGCCTGAAAAAATGCTGTTCCCTCCCTGAAAAAACCTTCCTCCACCGTTTCGTCTACAGACTAAAAACCGAAGGATCCTTTGAAAATTACATCGTGAAGAGCATCCTCGGCTTCATCGGAGGTTTCTGCCTTACGTACATCTTTTTCATGTTCTTCGTTGTACAGTTGAACTTCAAATTGTCAACAGCGACGATGATGTGCTCACTCTTCGGAAGCGTGCTGATGCTGGGGTTGGCGTTTAGTCAATATATTAGGTGAGATAAAAAAATAACTAATTAAGAAAGCAATTAAGGGAGGACAATGAAAGGGGCTCTTAAGAGCGCTATTATTAGAGAGAATATTCATTTCATTGGCCGTACAAGTTTAATAATTTCAGATGCGTGGTGTTCCTCACCTTACCCCAGTTCTTCTCCAAGAGAGGGCGCCAAGCTCTTCTAGCCTACGCGTTCATCTTGGCCATCACCGGTCCGGCGAAGAACACGCTGAACAACATGGGAATTTTGAGCGAGTCCATGGCGTGCGGACAAGAACAGCTCAAATCGGCCGTCCGACAGATCATCGAAGTGATCAAAAAGCCGTTTTACGCCATCAAAGATGCCATCAAGTCCGTGGTCAAAACAGTGAAGGAGATCATCAAGAAGATCAAAGAGATCCTCATCAAAATCAAAAGGATCATCATGGCGATTGGTAGCTTCTGGTTTGATTCTTTGAAAGTCTCACTTCGTTCTTTTAGTGAAGGTGATCAAAGCGGCCTTCCAGTTCTTGGGAAAAATCCTCAACATCTGCAACAAGGAGCTGGGGACTCCGTTCCAGCGCTGCTCCCGCGTCTTCGACAACGCCATCCAAGACTGCAACGCCAAACTCGGCCCGTGGTTCAGCTGGCTCTGCTCCATCGCGTACTTAGTCAAATCCGTCTGCTACATCGTGAAACTCTTCGATTACGTTTGCATGTTGGTCGACTTTATTAGTAACTCCGTCATTGGAGTGGTCGTTAGGAGTTAGTGCAGCGGTCGCCCTTAACTCTTTAATAACATTCCCTTGTTTAGAGGTGAAGAGTTTCATCCGCCACGTCCGCACCATGTTCTACGTCCGAATCAAATTCTCGCATTCGTTCCAGTTTCGAACCAACTCCTCCAAATCCTATTCGCAAGTCGCTGAAGGGATTGTCGGGGAGATTAAGGAGCGCACGCAGGCGTTGGCGATGTTCTTTGATTTCGTCAGCTTTATGACGAGCTTCTTCTTCGTGTTTCTCATCGTGAAGTGAGTAAGAGTCCGTGTTAAGTCCTCAAGATGTCTTGCAGGGTTCTGCATTACCGGTTCAAGTTTCTGACGAGCGAGCGATTCGATAATAAGTACATCACGCGCGACTTTAGAGAAATCGATCTGCAGAGGGCGAAAGTTAACAGGGAGACGATTCTTCCGCTGAACCACAGAGAGCGCACGCTCTACGTCACGGTAACTACTTAATTGATAACTGGAGGTTTTATGGCTTCTTTAGATGAGCTCATGCCGGTTGGTGAAAACCGAGAAGCGCAAACTCTCCAAAAGCGCGATGGTTCTTGGAGCCGCGACTTTGAAACTCTGCACCTACATGTTGGTCGACTACTGTCTCTTCTGGGTTCTGAATCTTATTAGGTACCACGCGCGGTTTCAATCGAAGGTTACAACCCCCAACATGCCCTCGGTCCATATCCAAGG
The DNA here is from genome assembly GCA_029298725.1 of Gnatocerus cornutus. Classification (NCBI taxonomy): domain Eukaryota; kingdom Metazoa; phylum Arthropoda; class Insecta; order Coleoptera; family Tenebrionidae; genus Gnatocerus; species Gnatocerus cornutus. The sequence continues at coordinate 32,750,882 of CM055509.1, read as the reverse complement.
CGAAGGTCTCCTCGCTGACCTCCTCAAGAGCATCATCAAAGCCTTCAGACCTCTTGGAACAGAGCTCGAGATTGACACCGTTCCGTGTTTACCCAACCCCATTCCTCCAGATTACGACAGGTACATCCAAATTGGTACTCTTCTGATTCTTTGTTGGTTCCTGGCGTTGTTCGAACCCCACGGTCTCAGACTAAGACACTGGATAATGTGTTATTACCACCCAGTGCGAGCTAAGCAAAGATCGGTTTGGTTGTACAACCACATAATGAGGTCGCGACTGACGTTCTTAAAGTTCGCAAGAAGAAGACAACTGAGGAGGAACGTGTTGGGACAGAAGGACATAACGAGAATAACCTTCAAAGAGTTCTTGAGGGCGAAATTCAAATGCTTCTTGTGCCGAATGTGCTTGGGCTCTGATAAACAACAAGCGTGTCTCCTCTGTGGCGAAGTCTTCAGAGAGTCGGATCCGGTGAAACCCATCAAATGTGCGACTCCTGGGTGTCCGGGGATGTACTGCCAGAGGTGCTTTGATGACTTGGAGAATCTCTGCACGATCTGCTTGTCGCCTATTGACTACGGCGACTTATCCGACTTTAGCGAAGAGAGGTAAAGTAACATTATTACTTTAACATTTAATAAAGTCTGCAGAGGGTCTGACGACGACGATGACCGGCCACCGAAGAAGCCTCCAAAGAAGTCCTCCGGCGAAGAAGGCCAACTCTTATTAACCGACGATTCGGGGCATAGCAGTGATGACAGTCAGCATTCATATCAATATGAGAAACCGACAGAAATCCACGAGCTGGAATACAAGAAGTCGAGTTTTAGAGATTTAGAGTCGCAGCCCAGTTTGATTAAGCGGTCCTACGCTGGTTTTCGTGATTTCGTGTTTGATCAAAGGGAAGATAAAAGTGAACGAGAGAAAAATGATTCAGAGAAGTAAACAGCGGAGAGCTGATATCGGATTTTATGCACAGACGGATTAGGATTACTATGTCAATAAGGATGATCTTGTAGTTTCGTTTGTAATTTTCAATAAACTATTTCTATTGTGTTTAGTTGGATACTAAAATAAATACTTACAGTTTAATTGTTATGAAAATTGTTTTCGCAGAATGTTGCAAAATCTGTGTTCAAACAAGAGTCGTTAATTTTACCTGAGTAAACGAGATACAGATATTTCACAACGATTGCGATGTATTGATATCAAGAATACACAGTTACACCTTAATGACGTCACTTACACATTATACAAGTGACTTTTAAATAATCATCGTGTAAAAATGATCCAAAAGGATTCAATATTTATCTGAGAAGTGTTGACAGCCCCATTTGTTAATACGACAAAATAATGGAAAATTTATAACAAAATCTACAGAAAAACTACAGAAAACTCTGCATTTTTTTAGAACTTCTGATTTTCTGCGATATTTTATAAAACATTCTACGAATTCTCCAGAATGTGCAAAGGAATCTCTTCACCGCGTTTTTTTTTCAACAACAAATTAAAGATTTTGTCTCATTTCTAATGATCTTCTAGACTTTATAGAATATTCTATAACAAATACTCTTTAAGAATGTCTATAATTATGACAAAAAATGTAAAACCCTTCGTAATTTTTTTTCATTTTTGTATTTAAAATGAAATTTTAAGTAAACTTAGTGATGCTAAGTGACATTTTAAACACATCGCGTTCACTAAAAGTGACGTCATTTTAATCACGAGTTGCAAGAAAACATCTTCAATTATAAAATTTTTGAAATTTTAGTGAAGTTGATAATTCATATTTTAGATTCAATATTTATTTGAACAGCAATTTGAGGCCTTAGAAAAAGTATAGTATGTAACACGTTTATAAATCACACCAAACGCTCGTACTTTAATTACTCATTCCGGTCGTGTCTTAAGGCAAAAAATAAACGAAATTGGGCTAAATTGGCATTTTTATTACTCAAACTCAAAATTATCAAACTAATCAATCAATTTTAGAAAAAAAAGTTATGAAAAAGTGAAATATGTGGAATTTCTCCTGATTCCGAATCTGAAGTCCGATTTGTTCAATCAGGTCCGGATTAAGAGATACATATTCCTAAAAATTAAAAAGATATTATCAAGTTTCAACAAAAATGTATTTTCCTTCAATCTTTCTTGAAAACTTGCAAACTTAGGGAATCGCTCGAAAGTTTTCTGGAAAGTCAGTTTATAATGCTTTCCAAAGACCTACCAAACTTATCGCTAGAGTAAGTATTTCTCATGATATTTTAAAAAATAATCTTATTCTCCAAAAGAAACGTTTTTTTAGTGATTTTTTATAATGGAATTTTGTATGTAGGTATCTAAAGAATTATTAGACCTGTAGGTACATCGATTTTTAATTTTTATGCAATATTGAAAAGACTGACGCGCTGAGAAACGCATTTCTATCTGTTATCGTTTAGAAGACCAAAAACGTTAAAAAGTTTAAAAAAAAATTAAACTTAATTTTTATTTCTGTCAATTTAATTATTAAAAAATCGATGCCCTTGTTACAAAATCATAATTTTTAAGCACATACTATGCTTTAAAATGACTTTAATGTTAACGCAGCCCTAAATCATATATTTTAGAAAACTTCTTGACGATGCAGAGTTCTTAGTTTGTTTATGGATCAAAAAAAAATAGAAAGTGGAAATTTTTGAAAAAATAGTTCAGAATTTTCTGGGAAATACAAAGAGTATCTATTAAAGACACATACTCGCCAATCTGTTATCATAAATGCTATCATAAAGTGAAAATGTGGAAATCACTGAGAATTTATTTTTGCATCTTTACTTAAAACTTTTTTTCCGGACAATCTGATGGCAGTAACCGATAAAGATATCATCAGTTTTACGAAAACTTTATCTGGGACGAAGAAATTTATTTACATTAATAGGAAAACGTCTTCAAATTTATTTAAATTATAAAATACTCGATCACCAACTATTTAACAGTTGCTGCATAAGTTTTATCTGTTATTTTCCAGTCTGACCAGTGAAATGATTTTAAAAGACGACGTTTATCGAAAAAGTACAATTTTAGAGACATTCGAACTAAATTTTTTACAAAATCTTCGAAAGTAGATAAAACGATTTTTTTAATTGCTCCATAACCCTTTGTTATGTAACTTCTAAATGACAAGAGATAATAACGTGTTTAACACCGCTTTAGAAAGCAGAGATCTCAACCTTTATAATGACGTATAATAATAAAAAATCAAAGTACCAATTTCGAAGTTCTATGCAAAATAGTGTCAAAAAGTTTATAACCACCGTTTTGTTTTTCTAAATTTTCATCAATTTTTCTCAAATATCTTGGCAAAAACTAACTCTACCGACGAAATTGTTAAACAGCTGATTTAATTACCTTTTTAATGATGCATTATAAAGAGCCTTGATTTTGCAAGTTGTCATCACCCAAAACTGAAAGAAAAGTGAAGATGTGTACTTATAAAACTGATTTTCGCCCAAAATCTGTTGACTAGAGTAATGTATGAGGTTGCTGTCTTCTCTAAACTTATATAAAGTTACTTTGAACGTTTGACCAGTGACGTCATTATTGTATATGTTTCCAACCACATTTCAGAAACCGTTACGAAAATAATGAATCATGCTAAAACCTTTTATAACGTCATTTTATTATCAATTTCCCGCAAAATTTCACCAAGCATTCACATCGCGATGCGTTATTTTAGGCGCAAATGACTAATATTACCATTGTTTACATTGGATAAAACTGTTTAAATAAAGAACAAGTTATTACAGCGCCATTTTTAATTTCCGTATATTGACTTTAAGGTTTCAGTATTAAACCCTCGGTCTTAATCATCGTCATGAAATTCCAGTAACACGTTCAAATAGAGTAGGTAACGATTACTTTATTACTTCTCTTATCGCCTTATCTAAAAAACGCGTTCCTTTTATAAATCTACCTCTTTCAAATCAGTCGCACTTCTGCACCAGTCCAATTCAAACGCGTAAAATGGCAAAACTGTTCTTATCAGCGCTTCTCTTGGTCTTGTACCATGCAACAGCACAGGTGAGTCTCTTTTCCTGTTTATTACGTCTCGTCACCAAACTGGGTGTTGCTTTGGACTTCGATTCGATCGTCCACGTCCTCACTGATAAGGATACTTCCAGGCGTACAAAGTTGCGGTGGTTGAATACTACCCCGTAGCCAACCCCAACACCACCGAGGATCATACAGACATGATGCTCAAGAATTTGAACGAATTCAGAAGTCATGCTGAAGCGGCATCGAACCAAGAAGCCACTCTCGTGGTTTTCCCTGAGTACGGTTTGACGACAATCGTTGACAATCCTGAAGACTTCGCTATAGAGATCAACGAAAACGAACAAATAATCAAAGAGTTGAAAGCGATCGCGATTGAGAAGTCTATTTTCATTGTAGTAAACTTGATTGAGAAACTTCAAGACTCGAGCAAATCGACCAAGTACTTTAACACCAACTTGGTTTTCGATACAAATGGTAATATTGTTCACAAGTACCGCAAAATCAATCTCAACTCCAAAAACGACAAGAAGATCACTGCTGGAGAACCAAACCAAGCGTTGACGTTCACAAGCGACTTTTCCGTCACGTTTGGGTTGTTCACCAGTGACGACATTCTTTATGACAATCCATCAAGAAGGGTACTCGACAATACTGAAGTCATTGACATCATTTACCCCACGGCGTGGCGCAACTCTCTTCCGTTCTTCTCTGGTGAGTCTCCTTCAAAATATTACTTGAAACCAACTCGCGTTTCTAGCTCTCAGTGTCCAACACGGGTACTCTCTGGCGTACGGTGTTAACCTTCTAGCTGCTGACTACGGAAAACCTGCTGCTTCTATCGGTGGCAGCGGGATTTATCTCTCTTCTGGAAAATCCGCGGAGCTCTACCTCAGCGACTCGCCCAGCAGCAAGCGCCTTGTGCAAGATATTCCAAAAATTTTGAAACGTGAAGACAGAACGGTGTGTAGTTCGATAGCACCGCAAGGTCTTCCCGGGCCTTTGGGGAAAAACAACGTCACCAACTACCCCGTTCTGAGAGCCTTCAAATCGAGCGATTTCAAAGGAAAGGATGTAGATCTAACCCAAAAGGAATCAAAATACGACATCTGCTACGATGACTTTTGTTGCCACTTTGATATAGTTCTGAATACCACCAGTGTGTCAAGCTCGGACTTCTACAAGTAAGACAGTGGACAGTGAAGAGTATTTTCTAACAATTTTTTAGAGTTGTAGCCTTCCAAGGTTCGATCACCCTCGACGACACCAAGCACAACGTCCGTATCTGCAGTCTTCTGGCTTGTGAAGACAGTTCTATTGATAGTTGTGGAAACAAACGAGACAGTATTAGCACAAAGTTCACGAAGATTACAGTTAAAGGAGACGTGAAGGTTGAAGACGAGACCTTCTACGTCCCTTCAACTTTAGACACGTATTTGCTGCCAATCCGCGACACAAGCTTCTGTAACACGAAGAATGCAACAAACTCAACTTATGTGCAGTTGACCACAATACGGTCCCAAGACAACGTCATCGCTTTTGGTCTCATTGGAAAGACTTCGTCCGCGGCGTCCATCCAAGCCTTCGGGTTCTTCTTCCTGGCAGTTCTAGCTAAGTTAATCGCGCTATAGTCACAAAATTGACAATAAATTGTAACAGTTAAGTACGTATAATTGATTTTTTAATAAATTTCTCTCTAGTTTATTGGAATTTGTTCCCGAAGGTGTTATAATCTTATCTTGAAGTGTTTGTAGTTGTGACTTCAAATGAGTTTTGCGAAATCAACTTAGTTTTTCTCATCATTTCATATTTGGCTCGTTTGTCGAAAAATAGGTGCCGACCTTCAAAGTATCGTTTTTTTTGGGTAATCTTATCTTGTTTGAACAGACGCGCGTTCGCTTTTTACTTCCTTACTTAGTAAGTTTGGGTGGGATTTGCCCAAACTACCAAAAATGTACAATCTGCTCGAATTAAAAGTGAGTGGATCACTGATAAAACATGTTTAATTAAATTATTAAGAATATGTCAATAAATTTATCTCCGTAAAAATTCCATATTAAAAACGTTAGCTTGTTATCTCTTCACTAAATTAACAGTTGGGCCTACACCCTTTTGATACATATTTGCGTAGTGAGCAATCTAATCTATGTTTGCATAATTATTACCAAACAGTTTCCGGCTCACATTCTGCCGACCGCGTTAGTTGCAAGATGTGGCGTTTATTCTTGATCTCACTGCTTTTCGCCACTAATTCCGTTCAGGTATGAAAGCAAATCCAAGAGTTTTTAGTACCAGTAATTTTAGGCCTACAAAGCGGCTGTGGTTGAGTATCGTCCCCAAATCTTAGATTCTGCGAATGCGACTATTTTGAAGAATTTAGAAGAGTACCAAAGTTACGCTGACCGCGCCAAAACTAACGTGAGTATCGAAATTTGAAAACAAAGAAAATGAGTGTTATTTTAGGGAGTTGATATCCTCGTCTTCCCAGAGTATGGTCTTACAAGTATAACTACAAACTCAGGTTACGCCATCGAAATCAACAACAGTAGTCATGTTATTAGGAAACTAAGCGCGATTGCAAAAGAACGTGATCTTTACCTCGTGGTAAACCTACTGGAGAAGGACCAAGATGAGTACTACAACACCAATTTGGTTTTTGATCGAAACGGTGCTATCATTTTGAAGTACCGGAAGATCAATCTTGACAATGAGTCTTGGTTGAAAGCGGGGTCTTCAGATCAAAAGCTGACTTTTAATACAAACTTTGGTACCACTTTTGGTGTCTTCACAGGTAACGATATCGTGTTTAGGAACCCTTCCAGGACCGTCCTCGAGAATCCAAGCGTAGCCAATGTTGTCTATCCAACGGCCTGGGAGTCCAGACCTCCTTTCTACCACTGTAAGTACCACTTTGTGAATTTTGGTTCTTCAGGTGAGATCTTTCAGCTCTGAGTGTCCAAAACGGGTACGCCAAAGCCAATGGAGTGAACTTACTGGCGGCAAGCTATGGTAAACCGGAGGAAGGATATGGAGGGAGTGCCATCCACTTCTCAGACGGCAAAGTCGGGGAAGCTTACATTGATGACACGCCCAGTTCCAAGAGCGTAATGCAACAAGTCGTAGCCACAAAAAAAGATACGACAGTTTGCCCAACTATAGTACGTCCTCTGTCTTTTATTCTTCCAACTAACAATGAGTGTTTTAGACAGCATTTGGATTACCCGGTGAACAAGACAGATTAAACGTCACAAATTACAAGACGACCAAAAGCTTCAGCGCCGAAAGTTACCAATTTCAAGACTTAGATCTCAGCCAGAGTCACACAGTCAAGCAGCTCTGCGACAGAAATTTCTGTTGCGAGTTCGACGTTCTTCTGAACACATCTTTGGTGAATCCCTCTGAAGTTTACAAGTAAAAACTGCCTTTCCACGTTTATTTTCACTTCAATTTCGTTGCAGATTCATGGCTTTCGATAACATGGTGAAATACGGAGAGACCGACGCCCACATCCGCATCTGCAGCTTAGTAGCTTGTGAAACTCAAGACGTTAGCACTTGTGGAAACAGATTTAACACAACTTCGAAATTCACCAAGATAACTGTTAAAGGAAATGTGCCCAACGACGAAACGGCGTTTTACTCTCCCATCACTCTGAACTACTATCTTCTGCCGATGACGGAAACTAGTTTTTGTAATACTAAAAACGGGACTAATTCTACTTTTGTACAGTTGTCTTCGATGAAAGCACCACAAAATGTGCTGGCTTTTGGGCTTTTCGGACGAACGGATGCTCCGGTTGAACAACCGGAAGAACGTGATGACAATGGCGATGGTGGTGATGGCGGCAATTCCGCCGTTTCAGTACAAGCAGCTTTGGTTTGCACACTTCTTGTAGTTTTAGTTGAAATTTTGAAATTGTAAGTTTTATAGCAATTTTGTACTTCGAAGAAATAAAATAGTCGCTTTTTAAAAATGTTTCTTTTCGACAGGTTTTCCCCAAGATTGCTTTTCTAAGCTGATAATAAAACAGAAGCGTTTATTCATTGCCGACTTTTTTTGTTTGCCCGCTGATTGATAAAGAATCTGGAGTTTATTGATTTTACGTCCAAAGTTAAATTTTTTGAGACGAAACAAAAATTAAGGGGCTACGAGCCTGCCCGAAAATTTCGTGTTTGAAAAGTATGCAACTTTAACAACACCTTTGATTGACAGCTGCCAAAAGGGATTACCGAGGATTTGGTACTGAGGGGATCATAAACTTTATGGAAACAGTCGCTTGATCTGCACATTTCCTAAAAATTTAAGAAACCCAGCGGTTGGAACAATAAATTCGTGTTGCACCAAAGATGAGTTAAAATATCAGGATTTGAGTTTCTCTGCGTTTTAAGCCCGTGAATTTTCTGGTTCTAGTTGGCAAAAATTTTACGGGCGTAATTTTTTTTTTAATTAATGGAAAATGTATGTATAAAATCCGCAAACTTCTAGTTTCTATAGTACGTAATGGCAGAATGTTTTTTTAACTGGTCGCCGGGGAAATTTTAAAATTACTTATTATTTTATTATTTTTATTTGAGAAAAACGCATTTAATTTTTTTTAACCAAACCTTTTACCTGACACATGAGTCATAATAATCATAATGTTAAAATGGTAAATAACACATATAAATGTGGATTAATTTTAATAAAGATGGCGATTAATGTAGATGAATCTATTTATTTCCTGCATTGAAATTTACAGAATCATTGGCTCGTATGAATAAAGTCAAAGTAAATGCTAATGCTTCAAGTATGTAGTATAGACTTGGCGAATCGAAGTATAAACTTGTTCCGTAGAATCTGCTACAAGCACATACTTCGACTGAAGCAAGATGCTACAAGGACCAAGCATCTACTTCTACACAAAGTATATACTTTTTAAAATTAGCAATAAAAATGTATTAGAATAAAATATCGTTATTTCACGTTTCACGAGCTTGAGCATTAAATACGAATTAACGGAATATTGGAATGTGTTAGGGGGTATATACCTGCATTATCGAAAATAAAGGGTAAAAATGAATAGTGTAAGAGAACAAGTTCGACTTTAACCTCCGTATTATAATCATCAATTCTTGTAATAACTCTAATAATTTCCTATTTACATTTTTTAATATACATCGTTAGTTAAATTTACAGTGTTTTATTCATTAAACAAGAACTTCAAGAAAACTACCTAATTCTCCGGTAAACGTACAATTAGGATCCAACTTTAGATCAATAAATTCACCTTTGGTGAAAATAAACACACTTCTTTTTCTCTTATTTTTCTTAACCTTTCTTCGTTTCGCATTTAAAAAGTAAAAAAAGGAACTATATATTCTTTTTTAACAAGAAATACAATCAAATTTGCTTATGCAGGGTGTGTAAAGTAGTATGCAGTATATGTACAGAGTGTTAGAGATTATGTAAAATGTATATGTATATGCAGCTTCTGCCCCATAAATGGAACAAAAAATCCCAATAATATTTTTAACAAAACCGAAAAATATAATTGGAATTTGAATTGAAAAACTTGTTATAAATATCTCGCAGAACCGACAGTGTAAAAAACTAAAGATGATTACTAATTTTGGATTTTTTAAGCTGTCTGTTAATTCAAGACGCAAAGAATGTCCAATGCAATGAACGCTGTACCAAAATTATATTTAAAACGCTTTTTTGTAAAAACTAAACAGTTGAGAAAAAAATTACATTTGAAATTTCGATTCCATTTGTTGAGACCAATACATTCTGAACGTCATATATTCTTTTTAGCATATTATTATATACACAGAAAATGTTGTAGCATTTGCCTCGAAGTTGCTTGCTTACCAACTTCAGACAATGCTTCATTTATCGGCCGCAAGTGTAGTAAATACTCCTACTTCATCAAAAAGTAAATACTGAAGCAATGCGTATGTAGATGCTAGACGAAAAGTAAGTTCCGGTAGTACATACTTCATCGTCAAGCATATTCTTCGCGGGTGTAGTATTACCTACACTTTCAGCGAATGCTTGAAGCATTAGCATTTACTTCGACTTTAATCATACGAGCCATTGTACAACGTGTTTATAAATGTTTCTAGCATCAAGGGTGGCTATGAAATGTCAAAGAAATGTGCCGCTTCTTACAAATGTGGGTTTCGATTTGTCAACTGACATTTGCTGTTAACCTCAAACATGAAGCAAAGTAAAAAGTTACAAAGTTTTGAGAAATAAACTGTTCTAGTTGTGGTTTACAATCAGAAAATGAAAAACTTGGACACAAAACCGTAACTAAAACGTCATTGAAGTAAGTAACAGTATAAATAATTTTCAAAATAGTTATATTCACAATGAAAACAAAGCGGCAAAATAGTGTACGACAGGAATGCCGAAGCCACGCTTGATGCTAGAAACATTTATAAACACCTTGTATGAAAACAGGAGCGAAATAATGCAGGTAGCTACGTTTCTTATCTCTGTAAGTGGATTTACCCTTTCGAAGTAACCGAGAGGTCTGTATTTTTGTGAATTTGGTCAGATTTATTACCTGAAGATTTGAATTTTTAATTTTGTTTTATGAATTGAATTTTCTGGATATTAGTGAAAGTTAACATACCAGACATATCGACGTAATAAGTAACTTAAAGTATAAATAAAATGAAATAAATTCATGAACATTCTGTTCTGGTTCAAATGAACGAACCATCTTGCCTGTTCGACATCAGTTCTACGGACATTTCAACACAGAACCAAGACAGAACGCACCGAACAGTTCAACACAGAACGCACAGAATCATTGAAATTAGCCGCTTCTTTGGAGAAAACTTTGCAAATTAACAATGCATTTCAGAATTTTTTTATACTTAATCTCGTTAAGTAGGAGTAAATAAAATGTTACTGGATTTCAATTGATGATTCCTGACATTTTTTTACTGGTGGAAATAAAATTTTTGTCAGTGTCTTTTAATATCCTAGAATTCTTTGTATAAAGTTGACAATTCCAGACAACTCATCGCTCCCCCTTTAAAGTAGACGTATTCAATATTGGTCTCTGCAAGGCTCAAAAACATTTTACTGCTGCGAAATACACCTTTCAACGAATTGATCTCAGTCGGAATTACACGTCTTCTCAGGTTTCTGCTGCGATTTCGAGATTCATCCCCATCCAGATTCCCCAAATTTGTCCGAAATTTACAAGTAAATACTTAGAAAGAATATATAATTAAATTAACTTCAATTCGTTACAGGTTTGTGGTTTTCGACGACACCGTCAAGTTTGGAAACACCGACGCTCCTGTACGCATCTGCAGTTTACTGGCATGCAAAACTGAAGACGATGACAGTTGTGGAAACAGATTTAATCCGACTACGAAATTTAACAAAATAACTATTAAAAGAGTCTTGAGTACGGCATTTTCTTTTCCAGTGACTCTTAATTATTATCTTAGACCATTGACGGAAACTGAGTTCTGTAATGAGAAAAATGAGGAAAATTCTATTGTTTACTTGGCTACTACTAACTTGGCGAAGAATGTGCTCTTTTTTGGGGTCATGGAGAGGACAGATGGTCCGCTTAAACAAAGAGGAAGCTTGCAAAATTTAATTGTTATTGTTATTGGTTTTTTCGTTGTATATTTTGGATTCATATGTTTCACTCTTGTAGAGGTTTGGATCGTTCAAAATTTAGTCGTAAATAAACTGTTATGCAACAAATAACAATTCTTTGTAGTACAACTTATGTAATTTCGAGTAAATGTTTTAAATTTAACAACAATCATATCACACTAATTTTTATCAATGATGACTCAATTAAATTAAACTCAATTAAAGTAGAATTAGATGACTTATCTATACCGCTTTATCGCATTTTATCAGAATTCTCTTAAAAGAGGCAACACCTGACACGTATTTTGTGACGAGCAAAATAACTGTTGCGGCCTACATATAAAAGACTCGACGATGTGGCGTCTACTTCTCATTGCGGTGCTTTTTATCAATCCTTCAGTTGAGGTAAGACGTTTGTACATTTATTCGTGTAACGAGTAGACTCACCCCATTTTCTAGGCCTATAAAGCGGCTGTCGTTGAGTACCGCCCCCAGATCTTAGAAACCCCCGACGAAACCATCAAGAAGAATTTGGAAGAGTACGAAGCTTACGCTGACCGCGCCAAAACTAACGTGAGTACCGAAATTTGAAGACAAAGAAAATGAGTGTTATTTTAGGGAGTTGATATCCTCGTCTTCCCAGAGTATGGTCTTACAAGTATAACTACAAACTCAGGTTACGCCATCGAAATCAACAACAGTAGTCATGTTATTAGGAAACTGAGCGCGCTTGCTCTTGAGCGTCAGCTCTACCTCGTGGTGAATTTGTTGGAGAAGGACCAAGACGAGTACTACAACACCAATTTGGTTTTTGATCGAAACGGTGATATTATTTTGAAGTACCGGAAGATCAATCTTGACAATGAGTCTTGGTTGACAACGGGGTCTTCCGATCAAACGCTGACTTTTAATACAAATTTTGGGGTCACTTTTGGTGTCTTCACAGGTAACGACATTGTATTTAGAAACCCTTCCAGGGCCGTCCTCGAAAATCCAAGTGTGGCCAATGTTGTCTATCCTACGGCTTGGGAATCCAAAACTCCTTTTTATCACTGTAAGTACGACTTTGAGAATTTTGGTTCTTCAGGTGAGATCTTTCAGCTCTGAGTGTCCAAAACGGGTACGCCAAAGCCAATGGAGTGAACTTGCTGGCGGCAAGCTATGGTAAACCGGAGGAAGGACATGGAGGGAGTGCCATCCACTTCTCAGACGGCAAAATCGGGGAAGCTTACATTGATGACACGCCCAGTTCCAAGAGCGTAATGCAACAAGTCGTAACCACAAAAATAGATACGACAGTTTGCCCAACTATAGTACGTCCTCTGTTTTTTAATCTTCCAACTAACAATGAGTGTTCTAGACACCGTTTGGATTGCCCGGTGAACAAGACAGATTAAACGTCACAAATTACAAGACGACCAAAAGCTTCAGCGCCGAAAATTACCAATTCCAAGACTTAGATCTCAGCCAGAGTCACACAGTCAAGCAAATCTGTGACAGAAATTTCTGTTGCGAGTTCGACGTTCTTCTGAACACATCTTTGGTGAATCCCTCTGAAGTTTACAAGTAAAAACTGCCTTTCCACGTTTATTTTCACTTCAATTTCGTTGCAGATTCATGGCTTTCGATAACATGGTGAAATACGGAGATACCGACGCCCACATCCGCATCTGCAGCTTAGTAGCTTGTGAAACTCAAGACGTTAGCACTTGTGGAAACAGATTTAACACAACTTCGAAATTCACCAAGATAACTGTTAAAGGAAATGTGCCCAACGACAAAACGGCATTTTACTCTCCCATCACTCTGAACTATTATCTTCTGCCGATGACGCAAACTAGTTTTTGTAATACTAAAAATGGTACTAATTCTACTTTTGTACAGTTGTCTTCGGTGAGACCACCACAAAATGTGCTGGCTTTTGGGCTTTTCGGACGAACGGATGTTCCCGTTGAAACACCTGAAGATCCGAATGGTGATGATGGGAATGGAGGAAATTCCGCCGTTTCTACACAATCAGCTGTTCTTTGTATCGGACTTGCCATCTTCGCCGAAGTTTTCAAATTCTTTTAAATATACACTGTTTTGAAAGTAGCAATAGAATTTTATATGTTCGAAAAAAAAAGTATTGTTAGTGTAAGTGCAAATGTTTGAGAAGATTCATTCTTTAAAAGTTACGTAAATTCTTTTTTGTACTCCTTGAAATCTACTTAATTATCATTATTTTTTTTATTATTACGGTATTAAAATATGAATATATAAATAGTTATTTAAATCACAAAATTCAACTTCCAAAAGCATTTTCGACGTGTGATCCACACTATTTTTTAGGCCAACAAAATTTAAAAAAACCAAAACAATTCTGATCTAATATCCATTCACAAAACATAAAAATCAAGTTACCTTTGATTTCTGTAAAATCAGAGTGTACTTTTCAATCATCTTTTCATGGCACTATACTTTGAAGTTTGTTGTCAATGTCAGTTCAGTTTGTCTAATTTTAGTTTACCTTAGAGAACTTCTTAGTGTCTTGTTGAAACTTCCCAATGAAGGAATTATCTATTTCTTACGCTTTCTTGCAGAGTGAGTCAAAATTAAAGATTTTATTTTGAAATTTTGGCATTATAATTGTCAAATAACCATTTGGTTACCAATCTCACCAACTGTTCCGTTTAGGGTTATTTTTTATCGCCAACCATAGTAACTTTTATGTTTTGTGCACGACCTGCTGTATATCTACGACCTGTGCAAAATCTCATTTCCCCGTATCAAGAATGTTTCCGAGAAAACGCATTTTTTTGCCGAGGAGGGCGCTGCTGCTCGGGCGCTTTTAACATTGTTGACAAATTGAATTTTGGGGTTAGTAAGATTTTTGACTTTTGAAAGCTACAAAAAACACAAACGTAGAACAAAGTAACGATCGTAAACAAAGCACACAATGAAAACTTGAAAAAGCAACAAACAACGTGTAATAATTTCAATATTCAAACTTAAAATTTGAAATGTCAAAAACAATGTTGGTAATAAACCCAATATGGTAAAATGTTTCCAAAACTGCCCGAGCAGCAGCGCTTTCCAAAGCATATGCGGAGAAACAGTGGAACTACACGAATGCACCAGGTCGTAGATATACAGCAGGTCGTGGTTTTGTGAATGGATATTAGTGATTTTTACTCTTCAAAGTTGCTCGTCTAGCAACCATGTTGAAAATAAACCAATGTAAACCTCTTTTAAAATACAGTAGAACCTTGATTATCCGATTATCGACCTCTATTATCCGGATGCGCGATTATCCGGATTACCGATTTAAAAAATACGTGCCAAAAAGTTTCCTGTTATTGCGATCAAACAATTACAAAATATTTAATACAACTTGACATATAATATTTGTATTTATGTAACTTTTATTATAACACCGGTCAACACGATTTTTGTTTTTGGCTTCTAAATGTCAAATTTTGGTTTCTTCTGCATCACTAATAAAGAGAACAAATTTTTTTTGGATCAACGTTTGCTTTTGTAGAAACAAGAGCAATTTTTCAAATTTAAAAAAAAAATAATTGATTTTTCATAATTTTATTATAAAATACATTAAATTTTGTTGCTGAACATCGGAGTCTTTTTAATTAAAGTATAATGATTATTAGTAATAGCATATAAATGTAAAATAATAAAAAATCAGGTTCAAAAATGAATATTTTTAGTGATTTTCTTATGCTTGTATGGATTTTCTCGTATTGACCCCAAATGTAATCTCCCATCATATGCATATTGTTAATTTTGAAAAAATATGAGAACTAAGATCAATTAAGGTTAATTCTGATAATTTTTACGTATAATAAGTTAGTGAGCATTCAATTTACAAAAATATTAATATGTTCTGAAGTATTTTTGCAGTTAGGAACACAGGCAAAGTGTTTTTTTTTATCTTAATTTCGGGTTCACAGGTTTAAATAGGCTTCATAAGCTTCACCAAGCTTTAAATTTGTTATCAAAACAATTTTTTGCTTCTTACTTTCCGGATAATCGAAGTTCTACTGTACATCGGCAAACTCCTGACTCTTGATACCAACCGTTAAACAATAAAACAAACTACTTTCCCTTTTTAAAGGCCATCTACGTCTCCAAAAACCTTAAAAAAGAACGGCGGCCTAAAAAACAGTTTTGAACGATTTGAGATGATTGGGCAGGAAAGTGTTAAAAAAGAAATATCCAGGTCTGATGTATAATTAATACATGTTTTATGTATTACAAAAACTTTAAACATTAAAAAGAACATATTTGTTTGTTAAAGAAATAGTAACTTCATAATCATGTTTCTACTCTAAATCTTGCACGTGATGCATACGCTTCCTGTTCATCAAAATACAAGAAAAAAAACAAAAAAAAAACTTTCCAAATGCCGAAATTAATGTTTAAAATGAGTTAGATTTAGAGAAAGTAAATTCCAGGTCTTACCACAATCCTGCAAAAAAAGAATAATTATTTCAACAGTTAGATTACCAACCATGATAAATTTCAAAGATACCACTTTCGATAACAAAAATATCCCTAATCTACATTCATAAATAATTTAATGTTTAAAAAATCCATCGTTCCTAACGATTAAATAATAAAGTTTTATAAATATTTGATATCCATAAGCTTACGATTATAAAAAGCCAACTATACCGTCTGGGAAGAATTACACAATAAATTATAAACATCATTGTTGCACCTGTATATTTGATTCCTGAGCGCTGCTGCTACTGTCACCTGTTTGCCCGTCGCTAGCCGCCGAAATGTCACCTTCGTACGACGAAACGTCGTCATCCCTCACCTTACCTTTCAAGTCGATGGGTGGAGGCGCCACAATAGGAATTGCGGCTTTAGGGCGCTTTAAAGGCGCAGCCCTTTGCGGGATTTGTTGGTCGGTAGAGTAGTAAGTTATACCACTCGGAGGCTGATACAGCTCTGGTGGAGTCTACAAAAACAGTGTTACCAACCACAAAACCCCTAGCACAACTCACCACTTGATTAAACTGCTGTTGGTAGCCCTGATACCCTTGCGGGAACTGCGGCTGACTCGGTACATAATTAATGATTTGTGGAGTCTGCTGAGGAATGAAAGGAGGAGGAGCCGCCGGTAAAAAGGGAGGAGCTTGCGGAAAGGGAGGCGCAAACTGCGGAGCTTGAAGGATGGGGGCCGCCGTGACTGGTACTTGCTGAATGGGAGGGAGAGGAGGAGGCGCGATCTGCGGGACTTGAGTCGTGGACGGATGAATTTGTGCGTTTTGATGAATAACTTGATTCTGATTGAATTCTGGAAATTCAAAGTTGATGAGTTCATGGTCGGTGATGTTTAATAACTCACCGTTTGAATAATAATTCGAGTGTGGCGGCTGGGAAAATGGAGGCGTCGCTGACTCAGGAAGAGACCTCTGCCGAATAGAACTGTACCTCTTCGACCCTTTCTGCTCCGACTGCAGTCGTGGGGGCACACTCCCCTGTCTTTGCCCCCCATGTTTCCCCTTCGACGACCCATCCTGGACGTTCAACTTCGACAAATCCTTCTCCAACTCCTGAATACTATTCTTATTCGTGAAATTCTGCGTCTGGATCACATCATCCCTCTTCTGACTCTTCGGGACGATCTTCTGGTCCGTCTTCATGTTCCTAACTTGACGCGTCTTCGTGGTAAAGCCTCTGTAATCAGAATCCTTAATCTCTCGCTTAGGCTTCACCACACGACCAGATCCCACACGTTGTTGGTTCCTGTTGAACTCCTGAGGAGGCGCAGGAGGCTCATTTGACACATTTCTCGAATTACCGTTAGTTTCCGGCGGAACGGTATCAGCGTACTCTGACAAACTCGAATCATCTCTTGGATTCTCTCTGTTCCTGTTGGAGTTGTTCAGAGGCGGAAAGTCTTCGCCGCGTATGGGCTTCTTCAGCGGCTTTTTCACACGAGGAGGCGGCGGCGGCTTGCTGTAGGCGTCCTCGTCCTCCCAGTTGCGCGTGTACTTGTTGGGGCCGCGTCTGGAAATTGACAAAATGTCACAAGAAATTTGACGTTAAGGGTGCACGGCCAACTATACATATAATTTTAAAGTTTTCGTCACTCCAAGAGAATTTTTAGAAATTTTAATTTTTCGAAAAGCAAATAAAAATTTTTGTTTTTTGACCAAAAAAAAATGTGACCATAGTTACTTTAACGACCTGTAAGTTCTTCATTTTTAATGCCACTGTAACCAAATTTTTTTTAAATCTTGTAATATCTTTATTTTTTATGTGATTTTTAACGAAATTTATGGAGATTGCGACTTTTGATTCTCTTATTTAGAGTGCCGATTAACAAAAACTTTTAAAATTTTTATTTCAAGTAGCTAAAAAAATTTACAAAAAAACTTGAATGCGCTTTAATTTTGACATTTTTGGTGTCACAAGAACGAAATTTGAGTTTTTTTAAGGTTACTTAATCCATAGAAGTTGCTTAATTTGGGTTAATTTTAATATATCTTTGTTAGCCATTATTTCTAATAACGTATTACCTTTTTAGTAAAAACATTGTTAATTTTTTTGACAGTTTCTATTACTAAGTGGAACTCAATTCCATATAATCTAATTATTCTTAGAAGCATAAGGAAGCAAGTGTAAAAATATGTCCAAAAAATTATTTTTGGATCAAAAGTTACGACCATTTACATTTATTGTCATCAATAACTCTCAATTCGTTCTTAAATTGCATATTTGAAAAGAGATTAAAAACACCACGGTGATTTTTCACCTGTTTTGTTAATTTTCTCAAAACTGTAATTTATGGATATAAAATCTTATGCTTCTGAGGTACCGAAATACACAACCAATTTAATGTCAGAATTGACATCAAGCGGTGATACCAATTGTACGGAAACAAATTACTGTCCTAAAGTCAAAATCCCTATTTGGAATTTTACCCGTATCTCCTGCGCCTCCGGGCCCTGGGGGGCCCGTCCTCGTTCCTGATGTCGTAGCCATAGATGGCGACAAGTTCGGCTCTAGATTTGGGGGCCTGCTCTGAGTCATTGAACCTGTCATGACTCCACCTTTCCTTCTTATCTTGCCACACTTTTTTCTTTTGGTCTTTATCTTCTTTGACTTCTGCCGTGTTGGAGTTGGCGCTACCAATAAAAAACAAGCGTAAAATGAAGGACCAGATCCCAATTATGAACTCACTCGTCCTCGACGGTCCTGTCGTCGTGCTCGTAGAAGGTGCCCCTTTTGGGGATATACTGTGGATTCTTCTTGTCCTCATCATCATCAACTTTCCTTGAAGGCAGACTCTCCTGTCCGTCTCCAGACTCCCGTTCTATCCCCACACTTCCTTCACTTTCCGAATCTGTCCTGTCTCCGGAATTCCTGGACCTCGCTTTATCCCGCTCATCGTCACTATAACTCGCTGCACTGTCATATTCAGATTCATTGGGGGACTTGTGGCTCTCATCAGCATCAACTCGTGTTTTTTCCTGCAAAATCATACTTAGACTGAACCGAGAATTAGCTCGAGAGGTTTTGCTCTACTTCGTTTATGAACTTATGACCTGGTTTGTTAATTTTTTCGTTAAAATCTTTCTCTTTTCATGGAGAGTGGACGTGTTAATTGGGCAAAAGAGAGGTTACCTGTGATATGTCTTCGGCGCTGACGGGTTCCTCAGGAGCTGCAGGTGCCACCACAACGGTTTCTTCCATTTTATTCGGGTTTAAGAAAAATCTTGGTGGCAGCCGGATTGGCAAGATTCAATGGTCGAAAACAGAGCAACGACGTACGGAGACGTGAAGGTCGCCAAGCCACGCATCAGACAGACGAAGATGGCGATCGAAAACGATGTCTAGTGGAATTCTCTTTGTCACAAGGTTTGAAAGGTTAGGTTAGGAGAGAAAACGTCAAATGAATGACAGCCAGCATACCTGTGTGTATTACTGGTTGCCTACATTGAACACTCACTAAAATTTTCATTTTTTTAAGAAATTATTTTATTTTGGACTTAATATAAAATCAACGCTTAGTTCTTATTTAAGATAACATCTCTAATTTGCTGCGTCAACCACTCGACGCCCTCCTGCAGCCCCTCGCCGGTGAGCGCGTTGCTGGCGGCGATGTGCCACGGCTTGTCCATGATTTTGTCCATCCCCAGCCCTGCAGCGATCTTCACGCTGCTGAGGGCGTCTTTACAGTCCATTTTGTTGGCAAAGAACAGTATTGGGATCTTCCGGTTGCAGATATCCGGGTGTTGGAGTAACAAATCGAGTTCTTCTTTCACGACGACCAGACGCAACCTGTCGCTGCTGTCCACGACGAAAATCACCCCATGGCAGTCTTTGTAGTAGTGCTCCCAGAGATCGCGGTACCGCCCGTGTCCGGACATATCAAACGCTGTGAATGCCAGGTTTTGATCTGCAAGAAATCATGGGGGTACATTCAAAAGGGGGTGGAAGGAACTCACTCTGGAACCTCTCGACGCTGAAGCCCACCGTTGGCACGATTTCCGACACGCGTTCTTCTTCATTTTTGAAGTGGTTGACGACGGTGGATTTGCCGCTGTTGTTGAGACCCACCACCAAAACGTTGACTTCTTTCTTTCTCACCCCCAGGAAATACACGAACTTACTGAAGAGACCCATGACGCATGAGTGGTGTTTGTATCGTGGTAACTTCGGGTTACCATAGGGAAAGGGAATCGATAGGAAAGGTACGAGTGGTACGGAAAAAAAGTTTATTTGGGGTAATGGACATAATGATAGGGCGGTATTTGGGTGCTTAGGGCTCTACACAACTTTTGGCATTCCTCAGACTTGTTCCAATAGATTCCATACATAATGTAGATGACTATTAAGGCTATGCAAAAGGGAATTGCCACGATGAGAATCAAAATTAGCGCCATTTGGAAGAACGTCTTCGTGTTCCAGCATTGCTAGAAATGTCGAGTTTGAGACGCTGTGGAGAACTCAAGACTTACCATTGCTTCAGCAAAAACTGACAAAGTTGACTAAATGACAGAATGTGTACTTAGTAACGCGTTTTAAAAATTTGAGAATCTGTTTTTCGACTAATTTCGGTATGAATGTTAATAATGGTCCCCCATAAAAGACATCGCTAGAATGTTAAGTGCAGGGCCGGCCCAGGGTGGGCATCGATCGCCGTCCGGTAATTATTCCACCGTAATGTGTTTTTAATATATTTTGTGTGCGCAGATTGGTGTCTCAGCTGGCGGCGGCAACAGCTGCACAACATGTGCCGCCGCCGCCGTTTCGAACCCGCTTTGACTCAAAAGAAAAGTCACTCGGAATAATTCATAAAATTACGTATCATTCGGCTTGCTCCTCAGTCCGATATTAAATCAGTTTCCGCCCCCAAATTAATCAGTTTCTTGGTGTCCTGAAAATTATTCCTTTATTGCGGGCGTTCGGGGCGAATTGCGAATACGTGCCTGAGATGCAGAATGTTTCGGTTTTTATTTTTTGTGTCGTTTTTTAATAACGGAATGATCGTGGTTTTCTTATTTCGGGACGTGTGCACATACAGAGGGTCTTTGTGAATGCCTGGTAATGGTTTTTGCGGCAGAGTTCTCAACATCCTTACGAGTTGTGTTGAAGAGGCGCTCCTGGACCTGGGGATGACAGGTGAAAAATCACCTCTTCAACACGTGTGGAAGACATCGTACAAACGCACACCTAGGCCTTCGGGAAATTTACATCCGACTCGAGGCGAACACTAACTTATTGTGCGATTTAATTACGTAGTGCCAACCGGAGCGAAACGGAGAAACAAATTTATAATAAAAAACGAAAGGGGCGAGCTTTATTTATTTTTTATTCGGATACTTCCTGAAACGAATAGTCGCCAGACGCTCTATTTTACAAGAAAATCATTCAATTAGACGGGAAATTCAATTCATTCAGTCCGAAACTTGCGATTTAATTTATTTAAAGATAATTATTTCGACGCGGAATGTAATCATTTTCTATGCATGAATTACTTTAGGCTCGATTTATAGATTTTCCCATTCATTCACGGCTGTTTCCGAGCTTCCGTTTTCAGGTTTTAAGCCGAAGTGTGTGGTATTGCACATTTTCTTAATTTCTCTTTCAATGCCGGTCGAGATTCTGAATTCATGTTTATCGTAATTTATCAAGTTTGATTTCAATCAAAAAATGTCATTTGTTGAATTTTCAATTGCTTCTAATTCGGTTAATGCTTGTTCTTGAAAATTTTTTAGAAGAGATTTGAAATCGGTGTAAAATCCTGCGTAAAATAAGCAAAGTTGCATCAGATTCACTCTATAAATAAACGAGATATTGACATAAATAAATTTTAAGAATAAAATGTTGAAATCATTTTCAAGAGTTTTTTTCTGCACGAAAACTTCGTCAAATCTGGTTGAGTTCTACATCAAACGAAAGAACAGCTCAAAATCTATAAATGAACCAAATTTTACTTCGGTAGGTCAATTTTTTAAAAGTTAGAAAAACAAGTCAAAAAAATTTCTTAAAAATATAAAATTTTCCGAATCGAGATAAAATCAGATTCTTTTAAGAACTGAAAAAAACAATCAAGCAAACCTAAAATACCTATTTCTCCTACTTCCAGGTGTCCCTGGATTATTGATGTCTCAAGCTTCGAAAATGACGGATTTTAAAAAATTGATAGTCTGCAATTTCACCGCATTTCGATATTTCAATGGCATTTAATTCAGTTATTTCTTACCGTAGAAAAATTATAAGAGATTTGAATTCTACGTGAAATTCTATGTAAAATAAGATCAAGTTGCTTTAGATTTACTCTACAAATAAACAAGACATTGCCAGAAATAGATTTTAAGAATAAAATTTAGAGAGCATTTTTAAAAGTTTTTTTGTGCACGAAAACGTCGTCAAATCTGTTTGCATTCTACATTAATTGAAAGAGCAGCTCAAAATCTATAAATGTCCCAAATTTTACATCAGGACGAGTATTTAAGATTTTAGAAGAAAAAAAAACAAAAATGTAACATTTTTAGACCTTAAATCAGAAAAAATTTCTTAACAAATTATTTTTTAAAATCGAGATAAGCTTAAATTCTTATCATTTAAGATCTGAAAAAACCGATGACGCAAATCGTATCTTTCTGTTTATCCTAGTTCCGGAGATATCGAGCTTCGAAGACTGCAAATTTTCAAAAAATTCACTCTTTGAAATTTGGCAGCATTTCGACATTTCAATTGGTTCAGTTATTTCTCGATCTAAAAAAATTCTGAGAGATTTGGATTCTCCGTGAAATTCTAGGTAAAATAAGGCCAAGTTGCTTTAGATTTACCCTACAAATAAACGAGATATTGATAGAAGTAGGTTTTAAGAATAAAATTTAGAAATCATTTTCAAAAAATTTTTTCTGCACGAAAACGTCAAATCTTTTTGTGTTCTACATCCACCGAAAGAGCAGCTCAAAATCTATCAATGTACCAATTTTAACATCGGTAGGTCAAGTATTACAAAAAAAACAAAAATTTAACAATTTAAGGCTTTTGAAACATTTTTTTTTTAAATTTTTTTACGATCAGAGAAAAACAATGACTGAAAACTATTTGTCCTAGTTCCAAAAATACTGAGGTTTGCAATTTGGCAGTTTTTAACTCTGCTTCGCAATTGCTCGGATGACCGTATCTTCTTTCTGTCCTAAAAACTTCAATTTCCGCACCTAGATGAGCAAAATACTGTTTCGGACCAAAAATGGCCCGGCGCATCCACCAATTTTGATGAGTAAATTTAAGAATTTCTCTGTTACCGGAACAAATTTTTAGACCGGATATGGAAACTATTGATTAATTTTTACCAGCCGGTAACTAGGTTTCTATGTTAAAGCCGTCGCGGTAATTCCCCGAAAGTATCATTTGTGGGCATATAAAAGCATTCGATCTTTCCGTCGGCGTTAATAACCTGCCGTCTGCATCTGAAACCATTCCATTGAAGGCGCTAATTCCATAAATGCAAAACAACTTGGCCACAGTTCCCTTTGTGTCGAAGTCATTGGCTCTGACATTTGACGTGTACACGAGTTAATTTTCCCCGAACGAGGTCATCCGACAATCCCGAAAGATGAAAAATCCACCCCCAAATGGAGCGGGAGGTGGAGGCGGTACGCGTCAAGCCAGAAAAGTCCGTATATGTGTATGTGTGTGTGTTTGAAGGCACCGGTCGCCATATTGGAAAACAAATTGCACGCGCTGCCTCTGACAGCCGCTAGATGTCTCAAAGAGCGGCCTCACAAAGCGTCTCTGTGTCTGACAACTTCAACAAGTTCGAGCTTCGTTTGTTCGCCGAAAAACAACTGTTCACCGGATTACACTCTAGATTGAAAATGTGAAACGGGCGCTGCTAACAGTGTGAGCATATCAACATCGAACGCGCGATAGTTGGAGAGTGCTTTTGAAATGTTTTTAAAATTAATTAAAAGTTGGGACGGGGGTAATTAGGGGGACTGAAGAAGAAAGATGATGGACGAAACGTCGCGTCTGCGCGATGCCACGACGTGTTATGTAACGACGGGAGCGCGCGAGCTTTCAGTAGGCTGTGGGACGCGGACGCGCTCGACGACGCCGGACGTCGCGACGCATCGACACCACGACACGAGGGATTTTACGCGCCACGTCTGAGACGCTCGGTGGGACAGTTATGGCACGTGTGGGCAAAATACAAGAAAATTAACAGAAAAACACGAATGAGGAAGGTGAGTCAGTTACACTTTATTACAGATATGAAAAAAGAAATCAAACCCGAAGGAAAATAAACTAAGAAATGTCAACAAACACGAAAATTTCCCAACAGTTAATTAAATAATCGCGGCAATCGCGTAATGGACATGTTTTCAATTTTTCACGCATTTTCCGCGATAACCGCAATAAATCAAACGTGAAAATTAAGTTTTCCAACTTTTTTCGGTTGATTAAAAAATCGACGTCCTCTTTGTTGTGAATGCGCGTCTTCGTAAATAATTTTTGTGGGAAAAAATTTATGTATGTTCAGCTGTTCGATTGAATATAAAAGAGCCTACTTGATGATGTATGGACATGTCAGTTTTGACAAACTGTCAGAACCGAGGCCGTCTTCGATGTGGTTAGCATAAAATTCAAATAGCTCGTTTTTCCTGTTGATTTAAAGTTTTATGTCGTGGAAATTGGTCAATAAAGCGGTGGGCTGCTATTTCAGGACGGCCATGGTAAAATCTAGCGTTTCACGAAATGACAAATCCTGTCATCCTGGCGGCACGAACGGGCCGACCTTTTCTCTCGCCCACTTTTCCCGGCACTTTAAATGCAACACACCGAATAAACAATACACAGATACAAAACATACCGACACCATGTGTGCGCAAATACCGAAATCTTTCAACGGCTCCCATCACCGCTGGGTTATTTTTACTGACCATACGTTCGTACCAGTTGAAAAACATCTGGGCCGATTTTCTTTAATGGGAGTTAACAAGGGACACTTCCGTTTTAACCGCGTATCGATTCGGGTGAATTATTGAAGACTTTTCTTCTTAACTTAACCTTTTCACTGCGCAATGTTTTTTGGAAAATTTTGTAACTGTGCACGGTTTGTCAGCTCCTGCGACAATATACGTTCCGAGCAGTTGATCGGTGTTCTGCCTTAGCGTATATTAACGTCTTGAGCACTTGGCCGATTAACTAGTTTTAAAAATGTTCATAGAGATTTTAATTTTCCACAACGTCAATATATTAAACAAGGTAACATTGAGATGAGAGCTGATTATTATGGTGATATTACCTGGCCCTTAGTTCGTATCTACTTTTAAACTGCGTGGATAAAAAGATGCATGGAATAGATTTCAAATGAATTTTAGTCGTAGACGGATATATACGCTCTGAGCAGGGAACGGTAAAAAAAAATTATTTAAAAAAATGAAAGCTTTTGTGACTGTGTATTCCTCTGAGGTAGAGAACCATATTTGCGTCATCAAAAAATTACGTTTTGAGCAGTTGACCACTTCTTAATCAATGCGAATATATCCGCTCGGAGCAGTTTGAGCGAATTATTATTTTGCGGATTTTTCCGGGCCGAGCAGTGAAAAGGTTAATAAACACACACAGGTGCTCTTTTACAGATTCCTTTGTCGTCGTCCCCGTTAATAATTCAGACGGGACTCGAGAATTAACGTTTTTAAACCGTCATGATTTCCTTTTATAATCATAGCTTTATCGGAATACAATTACCAGCACGCGATCTATTTCCGAGGACATCCATTATGGATGGGCGATGGGGTGCATGCACAATCTTCGGCAATCAAGAAGGCGCCGAATTACACAGGGTGTATCTTTCGAACGTCCGATTTGTGTGCGTTTCCCAAATTGCAAGGATATTGGATTTGCGGCCTCAGCAATTTAATTTTGGTTATTTCCATTGTCGGCGCGACGCTGATGATTCAGGAGGCGGCGCAGGTGTGTTAGTGTGTGTAACCCTGTCAGGTGTTCCGTGCACCCTCGCCGCCCCCGGCCTTCTCGCCCCTTCGGCCACAACGCACCTGTGTCTCGCCACCGCCTCCAATACATCTATCTGTCTTTTGATGGATTAACCCTCGATCACGTTTCACCCCTCAGCGTCTTTTTGCCTTTTTTTCAATAATCGTCGTATTTACGAGACGTATTATCGCGTTGTGCGCCACCCCCATAACAGTTTAAAAATATAATTACGGCAGGGCGCGACCACATGTGGCTCTCGAACATAAATATCGAAGGAGCGTAGAAAAAAATGTATGGACGGAAACTCGGGAACATATCGCAGGTGGCCACGTCGAATTGAGATATCCCAAACGTAGCGGCGTCCCGACGCTCGCTCAGGGGACATCTGTAAACAGCGCCGCCCCCGACCGACGCTATTTATCTTTCTATCGGCGTCTTGCTGTGCATGCCGTCTCGCTTGCAATCGGACACGTGCGACGTCTTAATGGGTTAGCGCCTCGACGACCTGCGTCGACACCCGATAAATCCAAACAGACGCGAACGAGTGGAAAGCGGA
The DNA here is from genome assembly GCA_029298725.1 of Gnatocerus cornutus. Taxonomy (NCBI): domain Eukaryota; kingdom Metazoa; phylum Arthropoda; class Insecta; order Coleoptera; family Tenebrionidae; genus Gnatocerus; species Gnatocerus cornutus. The sequence goes on along the minus strand of CM055509.1, from coordinate 32,724,213 downwards.
AGGAATTGGGACGCGGATCCCGAAGGAAAAGGACAAAAGGGAAAAAAAGAAAACTATCAGGTGGGATTGTCGGGCGATGACGATCAACCAAATTTCCACTTTCCGACTTGTGAATTTTAATAGGGCGCGATTAAAAGGGAACAATTGCAGAGAGGGCATTTCAGAGTTGCCATTGGATGGGTAATCAGCAAAATGACTTTTCATTGGATAATTGAGATCTTGTCGCCAAAATTTTATTCAATTCCACGTTCAGAACAATTAAAGAAAAAATCCAAAAAATTTGTATACCAAGTTCAAATATTAGAAAATAGATAAAATCTAGAAAAAGTTAACTTAGTTTTGGAGATATAGAAGTTTCATTATTCGAAAATTTAATCGCATCTAATTGCGTTATTTCTAGAGAGGTACGTTGAAAATTCGCTCAGTTTTGGATTCTGCGTAAAATGAGCACAAACAACTTCAATTTGCTCCGGAAATAAGCGGGATATCGATCAAATTAGCTAATAAAAAATATTTTTTTCGAAAAAATATAAATTTAAAATCCGAGATCTGTAACAACGGATTGCAATCGGCCCAAAGGCGGTAAAAATGCAAACCGCATCTTTCTATCTATCGTAGTTCCGGAGATATCGAACACTAAATATTCCGGAGCTTCAAAATTTTTTCTCTCCAACATTTCAAACGTTTATAATTCGGTTATTTGTAGACGTACCTTAAAAATTCGTTTTGGGTGCAGCGTAAAATTCTGCGTTGAATGAGCACAAATAACTTGAGTTTACTTTACAAATAAACGAGTCATTGATCGAAATCTGTTTTCAAAATTTTTGTTGGGGTGATTTTCAATATTTTTTTTCGAATCAAAAACGACGTTTAATTCCTTTGAGTTATACATCAATCGAAAGAGCAGCTCAAAATCTACCAATTGGCCAAATGTCAGATCGATAATCAAATAGTATACGAGTGGCGGTCAAAAAACAAAAAATTGAAAAATTTTCCTCGAATAAGCCGAAAAATTGACCATCGAAATTTGGGTATTTGTGAGTAAATTCTAAAGTAAAAAACCCCAATAAATTCGACGGCGCAAATCGTTTTTTAGTATCTGTCGTAATTACGGAGATATTTAACTTTCAAAATTTGAAAAACAAAATCCAACTTTCTGAAATTTTAAACGCCCACAACTCGCTCTCATTTATTGTCGTATGTAGATTTTGAGTCCGGATTTAGAATCTGCGCGAAATTCTGCGTCATATGAGCCCAAATAATGCTAGTTTGATGCAGTTTTGACATAGTTATAGTAATTTTTTTTAATAAAATTTTTGATTTAAAAGAAATCGAGAACTGATGTCTAAACTATAAAATCGCGAGTAAAACTATGACGAAAACCGTATCAGTCCATCTGTCGTTGTCTCCGAAATATGAAGCACCGATGGGTCGGAATTTTCAAAAATTTGGCTCTCTGGCGACTGGCCAATACTCAATTATTGCTTGACGTACGTTAAAAATTCGCTTAGTTTTGGATTCAGCGTAAAATTCTGCGTTAAATGAGCTCCAACGACTTCACTTTGCTTCACAACTAAACGAGATATTGACCGAATTATTTATTCTGATGGCCTTATGGACTTTTAACGAGTTTTTTCGGAGCAAAAATAAGAGTTAATGTCTTTGAGTTGCACATCAACTGAAAGAGCTGCTTGAGGTCTATTGTCAGACCAAATCTCAGATAGTTTACGTGTGGCGATCAAAAAATTAAAAATTTTCATCGTTTCAGTAAAAAAAAATCACAAAAAAATCAACCATTAAATTTTGGAGAGCAAAAGATGGCGTAGATCTCAACTTTCTATCTGTCGTAGTTTCGGATATATTGAGTATTGAAAATTTGAAAACTTAAATTTTGAAACTCAAAATGTATTATCCGAAACTATAATGGCTTCTAATTCAGTTATATTTGTGAACGTATTTTTGGATTCTGCGTAAAATGAGTAATTTTAGTTTGCTCCGCAAATAAGCGAGATATTGACTAAATTAGATTTAGAATAACTTTTTCAGAAATTTTGAAACTAAATATCCTATGAATTGGAACTACAGACATTTAAGAATTCTGTCATTTGGTGGTCACAATTTTCATGTAATAACGTTGATGCTGCACGTATCTACATTTTAATTTTTCTTCAACGAAATGTTTTCCAGCGGCTATTAAACAGAATTTGAATTTAAAATTCCATCATAACTAGGTTTTCTGTTCGACTGTTTAAGAAGCCCGATCCAGAATGTTGTAGCATATGGTGCATCTCAGAGTCCTGGCACACTTGTGCAAACAGGCGGCTATGGAAGTATGGACACGCGGTCTTTCATCGGGCGCAGTTGGCTGCGTCTGGAAAATACTAAAATCTCCATGTGTTGTATCCAAGGTGCGCGAAAAAAAGGTGAGCTCGTTACTAAAAAGCTTGTAAAAACGGCGCTGAAAATAACGAAGAGTGATGTTAACCGTAAAAAGTTAACGAGAATTTGGTTTTTTCTTTGATTGTTGTTTGTTTTGGTTTCCATCGCTGGTGATTGTCAAGTCGGCATCGCGAGCGCCGTCCCAGGAATAGATCAGTGGATGCGCGTCCGCAAATCCCCAATATTTAACATGCAACAATGCAATTGCGGTATTAAAAATAAATAATTCAGCTCCCATGGCTGCAGATGCGGCATATTGCAAAATTTCATCATCGTTGCCGCCATTTAATAATTGGCAATTACGATGTGCGTCACGTTTTTCTAGTTAGGACAGATGCGCGTCAGAAAGAGAACGCACCAATGATTTTTGTTTTATGACGTCATCGTGTTTAGAATACCAACCGGGGCCATCTGACGGTTAAAATCTAATTATCGCCAAATTGCAAATCTGGCGCCCGACGACGGCTTTTTACACATTTTTCCTTATTAATATGTAGTTTACGTGGCGCTTTTTACAGGGGATGGAGCCGAAGCTCATCAAGGAGGAGAACGGGGAGAAGGAAGGCTACGGAGAGGCGACGAGGACGAGGGCCAAAGGTAGGACACGGAGCAAAAAGCTCATTTGGATTATTGTCGCTCCGCAAATAGTGCGAAAAAAGCTGTGACGCCTATATTACCTGCTCCACGACCGGCTTTATAAATATTAATGTCCAGCACATCATAGATCACTTTAACTGGCTGTTTATGTTAAGGATTATCCTGCAATTTATAGATATTAGTGCAGCAGTGCCTCCGCGGGCATAAGACTGTTAATTGGGCACGAACGCACCTGAGTCCCGTCCTGTCCCAGCTTTGTTAACGCTAATATATAGCCATGCCATCGTTCACAACACACGAATTTCACATTAACATGAAATTGTACAACTTCAATCGGCAAAGTGTTGTCAAACATACACACTCGAATTCGAATGGAAAGGTTTTCGGAATCGATAATGTTGCCCACAAGAGTACTGTAACATGCCACCATACACCTCGTTCTAGGGGGCGCGTTGCGTGCCTCAAATTAAATTGCACTTTTTTCAAAAATAATCGCCAAATTTCGCAAACACGCCATCGCATCGCCCGTTTCCTCCCTCTCATTATGAATTTTTTCGCCAATTAATGGTTTTTATCGAGTGGCGGCCGCGTAAACATGCCGCAAGAACTCGACAGGGGGTGGTTCGGGGGTGGTTGAGTGCGTGCAGTGAGAACCGGTGCACTTGTCGCTACAATGGTCGCTGAGGGCGTGCGAGTCGCTCGAATCCCCGGATATCCGCTTCGGCACGTTCTCCTATTAGCCGCTAATCCTCAGATACGGACGGCTTCGGGCCACAATGTTCCCACCACCCATTTGCTTTTATACATTTATTAAGACACGGGGGCAGTTTCACAAACAGAAGAAAGGGGCGGCGGAGATGGAAAAGCAATCATTAAAAGAGATGACGGGTTTGATGTGCAGTAAACATTGCATTTTCCAAAAGGGGAAATTGTTTTTTTAAGGGTTGTTGGTAGCTCTGACTGTCATTTCTACTAATAGTTTGATGAATTTTTCAGTGACGGCAGTTTTGAGGTATAAAATAAACCTAGCAACCTACAAAACAAAAAAAACACATGCCATTTCGATTTATGTTGGTAGCTTTGTCGGAACCTTTGGTGACGGTTTCAAATTTGCTTTCTATTGATGCAAAAACAATGTAAAAACTACTAAATGGAAAAAAAAACAGATTTTATATAAGTTGATAGCTCTGCCTGTAATCTCTTGTGCCAATTTTCGATTTATTGATGTCATTATTGACAGACAGTCGTACCAACATATCAAAATAATGCAAATCCTACAAAACGGAAAAAATGCAAAACATGTCAATTCGATGTATGTTGGTAGCTGTGTCGGTAATTTCTAGTGACACGTTAAATTTATTCTCTATTGTTGTCATTATTGACAGACAAGCCAATCGTACCAACATTACAAAATAATGCAAAACCTACAAAACGTATAAAGAAAAGCAGAACCATTTTTTTTATTTAATTTTATTAAAGTTGGTAGTTCTTCTTGTAATATCTTGTGCCAATTTCCGATCTATTTTCCATTAATGTCTTTATTCAATACAAGCGTACCAACATGTCAAAATAAGGTAAAAGTTACAAAAAATATAAAACATGCCGATTTGATTTATTGGAAGCTCTATCAGTAACCTGCAGTGACAGCTTCAGATTTATTTTTTATTAATGTCATTATTGATAGAGAAGACAGTCGTACCACCACGACAAAATAATGCAATACCTACTAAACAAGTACAAAAAACAGTTTTTTTTTTATTTTATTTCAGTTGGGTTGGTAGCTCTGGCTGTAATCACTTACGCCAATTTTCGGTTTATTTCATTGATGTGTTTATTAAATGAAAAAACAGACCTACCAACATGACAAAATAATGCAAAACCGTCAATCAGAAAAAAAAAAACATGCCAATTTATGTTGGTCGCTCTGTCGGTAATATCAAGTGACAGCTTTAGATTTATTTTCTACTGTTGTCATTATTAATAGAGGAGACAATCGTACCAACATCGCAAAATAATTCAAAACTTACTAAACGTGTGAAAATAAACACAACCATTTTTATATTTAATTCTATTTGGGTTTGTAGGTCTGCTTATAATTTCTTGCACCAATTTCCGGTTTACTTTACATTGATGTCATTATTGAATGCAAATACACTTCTACCAACATGTCAAAATAATGTAAAACTTACAAAATGGAAAAATATATAGAAAACGCCGATTTGATTTATGTTGGTGGCTCTGTTAGTAACCTCTAATGACAAATTCAGATCTATTTTTGATTGATGTCATTATTGATAGAGAAGACAGTCGTACCAACATCTTAAAATAATGTAAAACCTACAAAAGGAAAAGAATTTTGTATTGCATTTTATTTAGGTTGGTAGTTCTGCCTGTAATCTCTTGTGCCAATTTCAGGTTTATTTTCCATTGATGTCATTATTAAATGAGAAAACAAGCCTATCAACATGTCAGAATAATGCAAAACTAAACTAAAAATATAAATAAATAAAAAGAAAACAAAAGAAAAATAAGAAGAAATTCGATTTGTGTTGGTAGTTCTGTAGTGACAGTTCAAGATTAATTTTCCATTGATGTCATCATCAAACGAGAAGACAGTCCTACCAACTTGTAAAAATAATGTAAAGTTTTTTAAACGTCTAAAAACAAATAAAAAAATCCGAAAAAATTATAAGACAGAATTAGTTGCATAGTGTTGGTAACTCTGTAATTTCTAGTGACAGTTTTACCAACATTAAAATCACTAATAAACGTCTAAAAAAAGGCAAAATTGCTTAGAAAACACAGCAGTGTCCACTCGAGTTTTGTTGGCAGCCTGTCAAAACTCATAGAACAGTCATACCAACATGTCATACTATTGGACTGTTTTGCCGTCTTCATTAAACCTAAAAATGACAAAAAAAGATTTTTCCTCCCTCTGCGTGTGTTGCAGATCGAATAGTTTCCGTAAAAATCCGTCTCGCCGTTAATATGTATTTTGAATAGAATCAATAGTAAACTAAACAGTGAATTATTCCAAAACACACTCGAACTCATAATACCGCAAATGTCCTTTCTGCGTCGGCAAAAGCGCCCCTCTTCCGCCATCGTTTAGAGTCGAGATTCGCGGCGCGGTTGTCCTGTGCCAGGATATGTATAAAGGAACCAGATGGAAGGATTCCAGTAGGAAAATATCGACTGAAACAGGTTGTTCTCTCCGTACACAGTGGAATTATTGAATACGCCAAAGTGGATAAGATAATTATGGGTTTTGATCGACACGCCGTATATAATTTGCTCGATGTTAACTGCTTCGGTCGTGCTTTTCAGGCGGAAGGATCGTGTTGTCGCCTTGAAAAATTCATGCGATTTTGAATTTGTTTTGTAATGAAACGTGGTCGAATTGATGATGGACGTAAAAATGACATCAAACCGCGGCTTTAACATTATTAATTATTATTAGTAATGTAAAAAGTAGTGCAGGTGTTCCGTTCTCAAGACGATTCGATGGGGCGCGCGTCGTTGTTATTTTAGGTTAATATTTTATCAATGAGGGTTTATTGGACAGCGGTGGAATCGCACACTTTTAAGAAGGGTGCTTTGACGAGGACAGTCTCGTCATAAAAAATCGAGGGTTGTTTTTTTGAATTTTGCATGAAACCAAGAGCGTATTTTGAAATTGTTAAAAACTTTAATCTCACCACATAAATCCCTCGATTTTATTATCTTCGCTCTAAAATTAACAGGTGCGCATCTTAGGAATAAGGTCAGAACCATCTTAAAATTCCCGCAATAAAACACCCCTCGCCCTCGCCCCAAAAACTGCTGATTGTGTGCCAATAAGAAATCTGCGTCCGCCGTTACCCCGTAATAGTTGATAACATTAAAAATGTAATAATGAACACGTTGAGGCAGACGCCATTGGACACATGCGGCGCCGCCATCTGCCACCGCCGCCGAAATCCTTATCCCTGATATGCAGAAACTTGCCAACACAACCGTTTAAAATAAATATCGGAGAAAAAAGCGAATACGTGCCACTGACAGTCTCGAGTGGATAGAGCGATTTTAATTGATCAAAACCGTATAAATTATGGAATTATTCACCCTTTTGTGCGGACGAGCCAAACCGCCAGTTTTTGGTGTATTTCATGGGAAAATCGCATGTTTTGTTGTTGGCACCGGTGCCAACGCTGACCGCAATACTTTATGACATGTTGTTGGGCCAGATGCACGGACCATGTGTGGCGGCAGTGGACGGTTAATGGGGCACTAATAGCGCGGAGGGTAAGATGGAATATCTTCGGGGCGGCGGCACCGCCAAATTACACCCCCAGGCCTGCAATCGTCTCAATTTATACCGCCGCAAATAGAGACTTTCCGGGGCGCATCCACCAAAATTCAAAAACGCTTTTAGGGAAATCTAAAGGTACAATTTGCGAATATGCAAAACCACCACAAATACACCGAAATTGTACAACTTTAAAACAATATTTTCCCGCCGCGGGGGCTCCGAAGCACTTGACCCGTGAGTTTCTTCACCTCCTGACGTGTTCTCGTTATTTCGAAGCAGCTGCAGTTCGTATAATAAATTTATGATAAAACAGGCCTCATACTGCACATCGTAATTTCCTGTTCAATAACTGCCGTCTTTAATGAAAGGTGAACAGCACTTCCGGAAAAATAAGTCGGCTAATCGCGCAAAAATTCATCCCCTTTCCTGCATCCAATTTGTGGATCTATTTTTCGATGTGAGGTAATCACGGCTTCCGAATTTTCGAATTTTTTCTTCTTTTACTTTTATTTTCTTTTTATTTATTTATATTTTTAGTTTAGTAAGTTTTGCATTATTCTGACATGTTGATAGGCTTGTCTTATTCAATAATGACATCAATGGAAAATTAACCTGAAATTGGGACAAGAGATTACAGGCAGAACTATCAACCCAAATAAAATGCAATACAAAATTCTTTTCTTTTTCTCAGTCGTTTAGTCGGTTTTGCATTATTTTAAGTTGTTGGTACGACTGTCTTTTCTGTCAATAATGACATCAATCGAAAATAGATCTAAATCTGTCATTAGAGGTTACTAACAGAGCCACCAACATAAATCGAATCGGCAATGTCTATATTTTTTATATTTTGTAGGTTTTGCATTATTTTGACATGTTGGTAAAAATGTTTTCTTATTCAATAATGACATTAATAGAAAATAAACTAAAAATTAGCGTAAGAGTTTGCATACCGAGCTACCAACCGAAATAAAATGAAATGCAAAATTGGTTTCTTTTTTTCCAACGTTTAGTAGTTTTTGCATTATTTTAAGATATTGGTACGACTGTTTTTTCAGTCAATAATGACATCAATCAAAAATCGATCTGAATTTGTCGTTAGAGGTTACCAACATAAATCGAATTTTCTATACTTTTTCCATTTTGTTATTTCGAAGCAGCTGCAGTTCGTATAATAAATTTATGATAAAACAGGCTTCATACTGCACATTGTAATTTCCTGTTCAATAACTGCCGTCTTTAATGAAAGGTGAACAGCACTTCCGGAAAAATAAGTCGGCTAATCGCGCAAAAATTCATCCCCTTTCCTGCATCCAATTTCGAGATAAATCCGAAATTTGCGGATCTGTTTTCCGATGTGGGGTAATCACCGGCTTCCGGTGGTGTTAGTCGGCGTTTATCGCGCCATTCCATGAAGTAATTGTACGAATATAAAATGGGGTATGTAGTGTGGAGTTTGTGGGGGCGGAAATGATATAACCTAAAAAGTGACAGCGAATACGACAGGGTCCACACTGCACAGAGCTGATACGAGTATCGTAACGAGAGGAGTTCGCGATTACTCTCTCTGACACGTTAACCAGCGGCGGCCGTGGCTGCATCTTCGAAATTTCACCCCCAAATAGCTCTTTTCTCGCCGAAGTATCACGTCTAACTCTATGTTCACGTCCCTCAACGCCCCCGAGGGAGACACTCGGAAATTGGCGCGTTAAAAACGGTTTTATTGGGAGAGTTTGTTGTCTTTCCGCCGCCACTGCCTTCCCGTATGTAGAATCTCTGCACAGCAGGCGTCCGGTGGTCGGCAGACGGCGATAAGACACGTCCCAGGGGCAGGTTAGCCCGGCTTAGAAATGCCGCGTGTTTGGGAGATAGTGAGGGGATGGAGAATAGTCGAAGCCGAAAACTGTCTTTCTCCCCTTCTTCCCGGAGGATCGCGGGATCAATTCCCTTTTAACTAACCTGCCGCAACAGCACGTGTCGGGATATAAGGACCAAAGTAAACAGACGATGTTGACGTTGGTAATATCAAAAAGGAGAACAGGGAAGGGTTGCTGTATTTATTTTGAGCTGAAATAACACTCAGGGGGTGGGAGCAGGCGCTCGGACTTAAGTTTAAGGATTTGCTTTGTCTGAGATTGTAAGGGTGGCCCGGCGCATCCACCATTTTTAACTTAAAGTTGAGATGAGCTGGGGCAAAAACCGTTTGCCCCGTCATAAAACAAAACGCAAGAACAAGATAAATTCTTGCTAATTAATCCAACATCAATTAGCTCCTGCTCTGCGTTCCTGCTGGTGAAAGGTGGCACATGCCAGAGCTCAGCGATCTCGACGTGCCAATACCACACTCGTGCCCTGCAACTCGCACCCTCGCTTTTCTTCACAAGTGTCAATTACACTGCCCCCGGACATATCTCAGACGTAATGTTCTGCCCGCTCCAGGGCGGTAATGAGCGAAAGACAACGCGGCTTTGAATAAAGTGTGTTTCGATTTGCGAGGGATGGGGGTGGCTCGTGACCGATAACGCTTTCCCAGTAAAAAAACTCCGATATCCATTGTTGTAATAGAACACGGGGAATTGTTTGTGGCATTGTGATGTTTGTTTCATGTGCCTCTGAAATTTTCATATTATGATGTCTCCGTGTGTGATTTTGACAGATTAATTATTACATTTTTGTTTGCAGTCGGAATTAACTGCGGGGTTTAGGTGCATGTTTATTACGTTTTGAATAAATACCGGACGCGGTTTTGTTTCAAAAAATCATTTACTCGGAGATTATTTTTCAAGTTTGCTGGAAGTAACGCGTTTGATATCTGACCCATATTTTGATAGCGATGCACCGTTGGAGCACCGGGGCGCCCTCGCTGGGGGTACCCGCGTGAAATTTCTTCAATCCGGCCAACAAAAACCAGGACCGAATATAAAACCCGTATGGCCCGCGGACCTAATTGCGGAGCTTCGTACACTTCGACCAGCCCGCACTGATAAAGGGTTTATCTACGCCACCCCCAGACAAGCAGAAAAACGCGAGGGGTTTAATTTTAATGTCTCCGCCACCTGCTCGGATTTTCCGAATGTGCCAAAGTTGAAAATTCCATTTCTTATTTCGGCCGGTGTTGTTCACCCTTTCGGCGGTGATAAATTAAAATCACCCCCACCCTCCCAGAAACCGCCCGCATCCTCCGCACAACCCCGATAGAAATCAGAACCGGGTGACGCTAATAAATTTACCTTTCAGAAGCAGCGAAAAACAATCAAAACTATGCACAATACAGACAAAGCAATCTATCACAAAAAACAATCGGGGCGCGTACGACGCCGCCATCTGTTGTCAACTTTTGTTTTAATTACGGAAAACAAAGAGCCTAAGAAGTGCCGCCGGCTTGATATAAAAGACAGATGGTCTTGTACTATTCTGAATGCGAAGTTGGACGCGTGTGTGCTCCCCGGGCGGATATGTCCTCTCGATCGTCTTGATTGAACAAGTTTTTCGCATATATTCGGCGACGGCGGCGGCGGAGGCGGCAATCACGCCTCAAATTCCTCTCCTTTCCAACACCTGCAATTAAAACGTCGGGAATACAAGTAACCTGTTGCAAACGAGTGCTGAGATCGCAATTTCGGGCGGTTCTTTGAAAGAGGTCGGCGCTGCCTCTGAGGGGTCTTTGTGGTCGTGGCAGAGCAATGCTCTTGATTGAAATACACTAAATGAAAGCCATTTCCATTCGATTATAACAGTGATGGCGGATTTGATTGCGTATTGAATATCGGGCGAGACAGGAAGGTGTCAATTGCAGGTAGGTGCGATCGGTTATCGAGCAGATCAGAGGTGATTGTTTGACCGTGGCGGAGCCCGAACCGCCCCCATTGTGCCGCGCCGCTGGCGGGATTAACGAGTCAAGAGCAGACGCGACCAACATTTCTAACCGAGTTTGTTGCAAACAATCTCGTTTTCTTCCAGTGCCGTCCAAAGAGCGCTGCAAGACTCCCGACTCTCCTGAAGGCGCTCGCCAGGCCGCCGCGCCCCTGTCGCCCACGCAGTCTTCGCCGCCTCGCCACTCGGCGAACGGGACGTCTTCGCCGGTCAACAACGGGTCCACCGATAGTTTGACGCCGCCATTGCCCGCCTCCACAGCGCTTTCTGTCAATTTGGAATCTTCCCAGACGCAGCAATACCACGGGAACTACTCCAACATCACCAGGCCCTTGGTTAAAGTAAAAAGGTTCTTGAGTACTCTGGTGCAGTTTGGAAACGACATCGGAGCCGACATAGGGGAAAGAGTCCGTAGTCTTGTACTTAACTTAGTTGTGAGTGTTAAATCAACAGCGGCGTCTTCGGGATCATCAAATTATTTTTCCAGAGTTCGAATTTAAGTATAGAAGAGTTCCATCACTCGCTTCAGGACGTGACGAATTTCCCTTTGCGGCCTTTCGTCCTCCCGTTCCTTCGGACGCATTTGCCCCTTCTTCAACGAGAGATCCACGCTTTGGCTCGCGCAAATAAACAGGTAAGAAAAGAAAATCATCGGCGGTATTGTTTCAGCGAAGTTTAGCCTCGGCAAAGTAAATAAGCTCGGACGGAGAGGGTACGCCAAAGAATTACTTTGCACGTCTTGTGTAAACAGAAGCTTCGGTAGAAATTAAAAATAAATAACAGAAAGAACCTAAAAGCAAATGTCTTAAACGGTTACATAAAACATGAGCTGGCAGAGATCAATATGCAAATCGCAGAACGCAAAACAAATAAATCAGAAAAACTCAATAATGGATTCAGTACCGCCGAAACAAATCAAAAAATAATTGTAAAAGTTGAAGGCGAGATGGTTGGACGCCGCGCGAGTTTTATTGTTCCTCCACTTCATGTAACACGTGGCTTTTACAATTTCCATTAATTAAAGTCGCAGGAAATATTCCGATTCTCGATATTACCTATAATGGAAATGGCGATCGTGGAAGATTTGCAGGAGTTTCTACCAAAAGCTCTTTTCCAGTTCTCGGGTTCATACGGAACAATTATCGAATGTAATGAATGTGGAAATGCGGTTATGACCACTGTTTGACAATTAATTTCGCCCCGCAATTAGAGCTTTTTATTGAAATCTAGTCTATAAAGAAAATTCCAAATTTCCAGATTTTAATTCCAAAATTTGGAATAGTTTTAGTCATGAATTTTCGCAAAAAACTGCAACTTTCGACTTTTGGAAAATCTAAGAACTATTTTTTATGTAAAAAATCGCGAAAAATACGATGGCGCAAACGGTTTCCCAATATTTCTAATAGTTCGAGATATTGAGCACGGATTGTTTCGAACCTTCAAAAATTTGGCCCTCTGGCGACAACCCAAAAATTCAAACGACCATAACTCAGTTATTTGTTGATGAAAATTAAAAATTACGGCTTTGGATTCAACGTGATATTCTGCGTAAAATGAGCTAACATTTATTAAGTTTGCTTAATAAACACACGTGGCATTGACCAAAAACTGTTTAGAAAAGGTGATTTTGGAGTGATTTTCAATCAAAGTGAAAACGACGTTTAATACCTTTGTGTTTACAACATTTGAAAAAGAACCTCAAAATCTATTAATTAGCCAAATTTAAGATCGATCGGACAAATAGTTTACGAGTTACGGCCAAAAATCAAAAAATTTTCATCGATTGAGTCGGATTTTTTATTTCGCGAAAAATCGACTATCGATTTTTAGGTTTTTGAGAACTTTTTCTAACGTAAAATGAGCCAAGGAAAACGATGGCGCAAACCGCATCTCAATATCTATAATAGTTTCCGAGATATTTAGATTAAAATATTTGAAAAAATTAGGAAAAACGAAAATCAACTATTCGAAATTTTGATCGCCCATAACTCAGTTATTTGTTGTCGGATCTGAATTTCAATCTCAGATTTGGAATCTGTGAAAAATTCTGCGTATAACTGATGTAAAATAACTCAACTTTACTCCAAAAAATAAGCGAAATATCGATATAAAAAGTTTGGCATAGTTTTAGTCATAAACTTTCGCGAAAAACTGCAACTTTCGACTTTTGGAAAATCTAAAAGACCAAATTCTTAACTAAAAAATCGCGAGAAAAACTACGTAATTGAGCATATTTTTTGTATTTTGCATCCAATAAACAAAAGACAATAAATAAGTTAGGCAACAAATCCAGAGCTCGTTTTGTTTTGTTTTATGAGTTTTATCATCAATATCCAATGAATTAATTATTAATTATGCATGACTTGATCAGCTTAGAAATTCATCCAATAAACAACAGTTTTGGGCATCTAACCAATGAAGGAAAGGTTACGATCGAGTTGGCGTTTTTTGTTATAAAAAGCACATTGATAAACACAGCGTGAGCCAATGATAAGAATCTTTTTTGTGGTTTAATTCAATTTAAATCACATTCTCCATTTTACTATCAAGAAAAGGCGGATCTACAAATAAAAATGTCTAAAATTGGTCTGCTCTTTGCAATTGGGCCTGAAATTTTTTTTAATTAAATTGTTTATTATTGCTGATGTTTTAACGTGTTATAAGAACACTAAAACAACGTATTCTGTATAAGAAATGCCACTCATTTTCTAAAGTGTAATTAAAACAATGTTCGTTGGCTTTGGAAGTTATATTTGAAGCAAGTGGATAAAGTGTTGTACACAATTTCACTTTCCAGTCTCCTCTGCAATATGTCCGCTCGCACGACCACGTGATCCTCGACTCGACCCACTCGCCCTCCGAGCTGTCGGAGATCTTCATGTCCAACGAGCCGCCCCTGACCGCCGGCCTCAAACGTCGCGCCTCGGACAGGTAAGCCCCTGGACGTCCTGAAATCGCCGCCACATCCTCACCATTCCGTTAAATCGCAGGTCGATCCGTTATATTCAATAGTCTGTATGCGACCGTTTTATTAAAATGAGTAATGGTTTCTTTCAGTTGGCGGGCCGTTGGCGCACGTTGTGCCGGCGGTGCCATCTGGCGGGAACAGCGCTCTTTTTACCAGGAAACGTCCCCCGCCAACCACCCTTTTTCAACGTCACTTACACGGGCCTCTTGCCTTTTAATTACAGCACTGACGTGAACTTTTGAAATTTTAGGACGAAAACGTTAATTTCTGCTTGTTTGTGTCATGTTAATCAATTGCTCGACGGATTTAGACTCTTTCAACGTGCGCGAGCTAATCACGTATTTAAATGGGGTGGGTGGGGGTGTGGGCTTTCTTCGCGAATATGCGGAGGTAGTTTTTCAATGAGCCGCAGAACGAGCTCAAAAGAATGAATAAGTTATTTGACGCATTTCACCCACACGTGTTTAATCTTTTCTTTTCAGTATATACGAAAACGGCACCAACGGCCAACCCCACGACCCCCAAGACTGCCTCTCCGTCAAGCGCCCCATGAACTCCCAGAACACTTTTCTTTTCTCCCACCAGAGTCTTCTTCTCCCCAACATGACTTCGACTCTCCCCAATTCGCACTTTTTCGACTACAACCAACATAATCATCTCCCTCAACGGGTGGAAGACAACAATAACAACCCCAATCGCGGCGACGAGGAGTGGCGGAACATCCACGTCATGCTCAACTGCATTCTCTCCATGGTGGAAAAAACTAAAAGAGCCCTAACTATTCTTCAGCAGCGCAACAGCCAAGACCTTACCAATGAGTGGTTAAGGAAACAAGACGTCAGCGTGGATCTGAAGAAGGCCGCCAATGAAATCATGCTTCAAGCCGTGCGGCAGACCGAAGACCGGGTGGCGGAAGTGCGCCGAAGAGCGGAAGACGCTGTTAACGATGTGAAGAGACAAGCGGTCATAGAGCTCCAGAAGGCAGTCGCTGCGGCCGAGACGAAAGCCAATGACTTGGTGGCGGCGGAGCGCGCAAAAATGGAGAAATTGTTAGCTGGTAAGGTCGTAACGATTTCGAGATAGTTTTAAACGAGTGGTGTTGACAGAGGCGAGGAAGCATGGGGAGGAAAATCAAGAAGGAGCTGACAACAGCCTGTCGCCGCCAGCGGCGCAACCGCAACCGTCGCAACAGAACGTAAGACATTTATGCATCCGAGTCCACCATTCATGTTGTTTTTTTAGTCCTGTTGGAACTGCGGGCGCAAAGCCCACGAAACTTGTTCCGGCTGCAGCGTGGCGCGCTACTGCGGCCCCTTCTGCCAACACAAAGACTGGGAAAATCACCACCAGATCTGCTCGAAAGAGAAAGTTCGCCCCCTTCGGACGCCCACGCCGAGCACGACAGTGCCTCCTACTCACATCACCCAGACCGATAGTGTCAAGTTCAAGAAGTGACACCTGAAGAAGGCGCGACGATGTAGGAAATTTTAACCGTCATTATTACTCTTAGCATGCTCTGAATCGTCGTTAAACGTTCGTTCCTTAATACCAAAGAAAAGCACATGTAGTTTTCTCTATATGTCTCGTTGTAGAGGTCTCGACGCCACTGCTTTCCAGTGGCGTGGACATCGCGGTGAGGGGGCGTGGTGTCGAGTGACCACGCCCTTAACCTTCGACTTTTGCGTGATTCTTACAAAATTGGACTTTTTACGCGATAGATGGAGACACGTGCGGATCGATTTATCTTTGTCCGGTTTTGTTGTAACAAAAATCTAGTCACTTTTCGAGTTTGGGCGCGGAATCACTAACACAGCAATGGAGTTAGTGAGGTGGTCCCCGAACTTTCAATGTATAAAAAGTAGACAGGTAGTTATTGTACATTTCCATGTTATTTAGTGTTTATTATTTATTTTATTTATATTTTAAATCTGTACTTTCCCAATATACAATTTCACTTGTCGTGGTTTTATTCTAAGATGTCTGCAAACAACTCCGCCTTGTTTACAGAATTTAAACTGTTTTTCCACTCCTCTTTGTTACGTTTAAACAAAACGAGATTGATTTTATTAGCTATGATTTTACCGTGCTCGGAGTTGGACCACGCCCCCTCCTTATGAGACAACTCCTCCATAATCAGGAGCTTGTTTTTAATATTTGCGGCGCTCCAGAGGGCTTCGAATGACCTCGAACCAAATTTAGTAGTCGCCAAGTCTTGATAAACTCCCTAAAAACCCAATATACTCACAAAAAAAAAACACACACAAAGAAACAGACCTTCATCTTCCTGACTAACTTCTCTCTGCTTTTTTCACCCACATACACGCTTTTAACGAAGGAGTCCACAATGTGGCTGCCCATGGTGTTTGAAAATAGCGCCAGCAGCACGTTTTGCTCCATATTAAGCAACCCATTGACAATTTTAATGGGTTTGTTAAACTCTAATAAGAGTTGCAAAGTTAGAGTCCCTTGCAAGTTCAGTTTTTCTTTCTGTAAGTTGGTAGTGTCTTTTTTTAAGTCTTCAAAAGTGACAAATTTTGACAGACAGAGAATAAAATCGCTGTGGCGATCGTCCTCGAAACAATTTAAACTCTTCATCAAGTTCTGTAGATACGTCCCTTGCTTTGTGGCTAACTTCTTACAGGATTGAGCTAGGGCCCAGATAATCCCATTATGCCCACTTGTGATAATCTCAGAAAAAATGTTGCTAAGCTCATCGAAAATCGCCTCAAACTAAAAGACAGTTAAAAAAAACCCAAACTAACAGTAACACATCAAACCTCCGTCTTGTCTTTACAGTTTAAAATCAGTTTTTGAACACTGAAGTTGGTGTTCCTGGTTGTGGCTAACTTCACGAGCCTGCTATGAAAACACTTTGCGTATATTTGCGTGAATGTC
Source organism: Gnatocerus cornutus (assembly GCA_029298725.1). NCBI lineage: Eukaryota > Metazoa > Arthropoda > Insecta > Coleoptera > Tenebrionidae > Gnatocerus > Gnatocerus cornutus. The sequence goes on along the minus strand of CM055509.1, from coordinate 32,707,153 downwards.
TTCGATTTTGCGACGTCTAGAGACGTCTCTAGAACCATAGTCGCTGGTTTTGAGAGAAAAACATTGGAAAGGGTGCCACTGGGGACTTCCTCAGCGACAAAGTTGGAAGAAATTAGCTTTTCCAAGAGCGTTTTCAAGACTTTTCGGTCGGTTTTCTTCAACGCTCTCAACAAGACCTGGAGGAACCCCGAGCTGGTCTCTGTGTTGCACAATTCCGGGAATTGGGGCCAATGCATGACTCTTTCAGCGCAGTCCTTCACAATTTCTTTGAATTCTTCTGGTAGCTCCACTTTTATGCCCTCTTCATCGCCACTTTTGGGCTTCGGTGACTCTTTCGGTAGCTGCGCGAGACTCTCGAGACAGGTTCTAATCACATGACTGCCATAAGTGTCCCAGAGGTAGTCCTCCAAATTATTTAGAAGGAAGCGGCTTACTTTCAACACAAAGTCTTTGCACTCTGTTTTCAACTCGCCTTCTTGTAAGGCACGCCCCGCTGCTTCTCTTACTAAAGTCTCAAGAACATGAGAAGCAAACCTGTCCCCACAAAGGGGCCTCAGTTCTGAAGAAAAAACTTTCATGTATCTTTGCAAAACGGAGTCGTTTGCGAACGGGAGCAACATCTCCACGACGCGACATCCAACCTGGTTACAACAACAATTAATTTCTTGATCCACGGTCTGCTCAAAGACGTTATTTACGAAAATTGCTGGAAAGTGAGGTTATGTTTACACCGAAATTTGGAAGAAACTCACATTTATCTTCGTCGGAATCAAAGCCTTCTTTGTAGGCCTCCATTATGCGGACAAAATAGTGATAAGTGTCAGAGTCGAGCTGGGAGCCCCGGCCAAAGTAGCCCTTTTTTGCGTACTTTCGGGCATTTTTTAGAAAAGTCTTCTTACGTTTTCGCTTAAATTTTTCGGGTTGAGGTAAGGATTCAGACATGATTAGCACGAAATAACAGTCACAACAAAAGTCAGAAGGGTTTAAATAGAAAACAATATGAATCAAAAAGTGAGGTTATGCACGTTTGTTTGGGGATTTTTTTGTCGGTTGTGTTGGATAATGGTGACAAAAAAATCACCAATACAAGTAGTGTATTGCTGGCGGTCTAGATAAAAAATTAATTTACTCAAAAAGCGTTTAATAATAAAAACTGTTGCCTGATTTAATAAGTTTGAATACATTAAATCAAGGCAAAACTAATTTAAGTAACCAAAAGTAGTAAAATAATTTTAAAAACACACCTTAAAATGTGTATAGTTGGTTGCCTATCCTACTTAAAATTTCGAATTCCTAATTTTACTTTATTTTATTACAAGTTAATTATCAGTTTTATCATCCAGAGGCTCAAAGGTGTAATGCGTCTTTCCCTCCTCCGGATACTGCCTGGGTACCAGCGGATGAAACATTTTAACTTGTTCAAACAACAGCATCAGTCCTGCCCATCCGACCAAGGCCCCCAAAAATTGCAGCCATTGCAGCCACAACGGATACCTCAACTTCTTTCCGACAGCGAAACGATCTTCTCTTATCAAGTCATACTCGGCATGGAAAGGCTCATTGAAATTTCTTTTTAATTCCGGGTTATCCCACGGGTAGAAGGGATCTCGTTCTTCGACTCCTAAGTCTGGAAGTTTGGGGTAATCACCGAGTCCCGTACCATCATCTGGATAGTATTGGTATTCCTTCGGGTGCAAGTTGTATTTTTCTGCAGCTTTGGTTCGTTCTTCCAGTGTTCTAGGGATGGGACCGGGTTTGTAGTCTTTGTTCCAGTGGGCGCACCTGGAGATGGTGGTCAACGGGGAGCGTCTGGAAAGAAGGAACTCGAAACTGGCGCGTTTTGACATCGTGACAGTTAACAAATGTTTTACAGGGTGCTAAGAAACAATTTTGTTTTTGTTGCCGCCTAGACTTCCGTAATTCTAAACTTTGCTCCCCTCAGCCAGCAACATTACACTGATACTAGTGACAGCCTATACAATCATCAGCTTAAAAAGTGGTAGCAAATTGCAGGGTCTGACAAGTCGTCAAAAGTAGCTTTTGTAATCTTTGACGGTAAGAGGAGCCCGAAGCTGTTTCAATTTCAATTCAATTCTTTAAACTAGTTACCCTCGAGGCGGTCTTTATCCAACGATTACCACCCAATTCACCAATGGCATTCCGTGAAAGAAAGAATGAATACGCCACCCCTTTTTTCCATATGTAAGAGAAAATAATCACGTTGCGACCTCTCAGAAATCCATTAATTGATCTCGTTATTGTGGAATGCTCTCAACTGGTACATGCGAGCTTCGTTATTTTACACCACTGATTCATTTCGACGTTTTCATATCTAAATATCCGTAAAAACGAACTGCACTGCAAATAAATGAAAAACGAGAGCGATAACAATCATCGCGATCGAATGAGCGAATTTGTGCCACACTTTAACACGGGGTGTTGCATTTTCACCGTTTAATCACCACAGGGGTGAGATTTTGCAGTTATAATGAGAAAAACCCAATTCTGGAAATACACAGATTAGCCGATTTAAACTTCCCGCTGACCAACTCATCTCTGATTGGTCCAGTCACTAGTAACATTGGCGAAAATTGAATGGCACACGCAGTTTTTCTTTCATTAAAAATTACTGAAAATTGTAAAGTTTTGCTCTTGAAAAAGTGTAATTAAGTGCCTGTGGGACACTTTGACATGAAAATCTTCTCTCGGGATAATTTTTTCGGAACTTGAGAAGTCTGCTCGCTTCAGCAAGGTAAGCGCATCTTTCTTCAAATTTCTCATAAAAACGACGCCGAAATAACTCGACATGACGCAAAAAGAGCTTTGTTCAAAGATAAATGTGAGATTTATTGTTAAAATGATTCCCCGATGATAATAACCTGAAAAGTGCATCGGGGCTTGTGATGTCATTATCTAGAACCTACTTGATTTTTTTAGTCCAAACACGAAAAAGTTTAGGCTTTGACAGTTGGCATTTCGTGTGAATTTTGACATTTCGAGGTTAAACTCGATGAATGACAGTGCCACCAACACGTGGACTGGATATCATTTTTATTTAATTGTGTTGTGTTTTGTAAATTATTGTTTAATTCAGGAATATGATATGCAGACAATTTATTGGTGCAAATTGATAAAACCAGTTGGTGGAATGTAAATTTGCATTTAATTGTTTTTTATGTTGGCACAATTGAAAATTATTTCTCTGCTTCGTTTGATGGTAAATCTAACACATTTCTAGCATATATTTTCCTACAGTGGATCAAAATAGTATTTTGAATCAGAAATCCAAAAAATACTATTTTAGTCTGAGTGAAATTGCGAAGGCGAGGTGAGGCGGAGCCGAGTCGAAGCAACACGAAGACTTCCTAAAGCATTTTCGGACGTGTGATCCACACTATTGTTTAGGCCAACAAAATTTAAAGAATAAAAAAAACTGATCTCTCCTGGTAACTATTTTGGAAATAAAAAATTAAACATTTTAACTTCTTTATCACACTTCTGTGTCAATTGATATCAGTGCGATACCAACCGGTAAACAAAAAAATACCTAGTTTCTTTTTTGGAGGTCTAGGCCACCAAACGCCGTTTATCGGCCTATTTATACTCGTATGTCTCCAAAAACGTTAAAAAAGAACGGCGGCGGCCTAAAAATAATATTTGAAATAGCCTGTTATGGTATTTTATTACGGGAGCATGGTAAAGGACCACTTTATTCACAAAGTTGAATAAGAGCATAACATGCGAGTGCAATACTATACTTTATCTACGATCTTTTACTGACATAAGTATGACACATGCAAGAAATAATAAAAACATACAGGGTCCGCCAACACTAGTGTCCCGGTCCAAAATTGCTATTAATTATGAAGCTATAAAAAATATTTTTTGTACATGTAAAGGAAACGGAGCGCTTCAAATTGAGGTAATCAGTTTTAATCTAGTGCTATTGATATGTGATTCAAATGCCAAAAATAACATTTTTTATAAATCAAGATTGAGAAATCGGTGGCAAACTTAACCTGTTATGTTCCTTTTATCGCCAAAAGAACGAAAATGATATGAATGTGAATTAAAAGATAAGGTAACAATTTATTTGATATTTGTTAAAAACAATTTTAATTCTAGTAAGAATTATGGCAATTGCTTCTGACAAGATATAACACATTGATTTTGATACCTGAGGAGTTATTTTTCAAAATTCAATAAATCCAATTTTTACTGACAGTGGGTTTGATGGGAATTAGAGATTATTTTGGGTAGATCTAACAATGTGTATATTCAGTAAAAAACTCTTGTTAAAACATTGTGTTACCTTCTTATGCCAAAATAGTTAAAGTTAATTTGAAGAAAATTGAATAAATTATCGTTTTTGCTAAACTGTAAAAATTTTTTAAAAGAATTTATTGAGTTTTATTATTATTATTTATTAATTATGATTATGGCGGTGTATTTTGAGTAGAACCTACAAACTTAACTGAATTCAAAAATTAATGTCACTTTTTAGACACTGACTTTGACAGGCAGTGATTGTCAGAATATAAATTGACATTTCTTTTCATGGCTCACTTGACCCATTTGAAAAACAGTTTAACTACGGTCATTATTAAACAAATTTTAGCCAATCAGAGCCGACGAATTCCGATTATTATTTTTCAGAAAATTCTTAAGTTTCTATAATTATTGCTTTTTTATTTTCAACCCTTATTACTGGTCTGTCGTTAGAGAATATTTTTCATCTGTCCATAAACCACCTTAACCATGTTTTCTTAATTTGTAAGTTTTTCATTAGAAAGCTCATTTCTATCATTCTAATTTTTAGTTTCCATTTTTTGGTTAGTATTTTTAGAAACTTAAACACATTTCCGATATTTTAATTTTTACCTTTTCCAAACGCTCTGAAGAATTTCAAGAAATCTAAGAAAATATTTTAAAAGTCAAGAAAATCGCAGGAATCAGCAGTAATAAATGCAAAATATCTGACTAATAAGGATTTGAGCCATTCAACAGATCTAATAAAATGTGTAGTTTTAAATAATCGCATGTCTCTGAAAAGGATATAAGAAGGATTTAAAGAATTTCAAGAATGTGTACAAACTAGAGAGTTTGAAGAACGAACCACAAAGTGGCAAAGTTATGGACAATTCCAAAAAGAAATTAAAAAAATTAAGGAAATCGATGGATTTGATGAAAACGAAAAATCTGTAGGATCAAGGAAACAATATTTACAGAAATTAAGGAAATCTGGAGAAGCTACAAAAAGAGTTTCAGGTAAATCTGTGTTGTAGGGAATTTTGGCACCTTTTTACATATGTAAACTATTGAAAAATGAAGCCGGCCCTGTGTCTTGGAAATTTTTATGTTGTCAATTTGCGATATCAATCAAACTTCGCCCCTAAATTTGCACAATAATTACCGCAATGAGATTATAATAATTCCAATTTGAATTTAAAGTCCTGGCGTTGACACTAAATAGTTTGTCTTTAATCCCACTTGATCGTGGACAAGGGGCGTTCGTCAACACCCTTTCATTCCGAAAATGAATTTAACAGGAACGAACGCTCCGCCACCGTTCTCCTTAAACTGTCATTATCAAATCGGAACGATTTTAGGTGAAAGCGTCGGCAAGAGTAGGGCAGACAACCCTTCGAAGGGAAGGATTTTTTTAATAGCTTTTGGCATCAGATAATTCAACATTCACACGGCGAATGCGCTCGCCAAACATCCTCCTTCTATACCATCAGATACGATTCAGTTAAACACGTTTCAGCGATCATATTCATATTCAATAACGGCGTAAGTGACCCAATGGTATGATAATATCACTGGGTTTCGTTTTAATGGGAGCTCTCGCCTCGTTGCACATCCATTTTTTTCCGTCTGTCTATTATCGAATTGTTTGCTTTATGCGAATGTTGAATTTTTAGGGATGTTTTTGACTCTGTAGTTTCGGTTGGAGTTTCAACCCCCGGCTCGACTAACATTGTTTTTAAAGAGCGTAATCGAGTAATCTGCTCTAAATAGGAGTACAATAAACGGGGAACAATATAATAACACAAATTGGACAATAATAAAAACGGTTTGCGCGAAGCTTCGAGCTATTATTCATGTCGGGACTTAATCACGAGGTGGGCAGATTGTGAACGCTTTTCAACGTTTTAAACAAAGAAACCAACCAGTGGGAGGTTGGGCACACATGCTGTGACAATACGCCGCTCCATTATACCATCGTAACTCAATGGGATCACTATATCAAGCGATTGCTACTGAAAAGGTACACTCGACTTGCAAACATAAAGAAACGGAGATGAAAGAAACGGACGAAATTTACAAATAATTGCTTTTTAACGTTCCTTTTCCGGTCTCATTCAACACCCAGAGAATTGAATTACAAGGAAAATGGCAAAACACCGGCAATTTACGAATCGCACCAAACGTGTCGACCAGTCTTGATGTCTTGTGAAATGGTCTTTCGAGCCGGATCAGCAGTGCATTGCGTTTCTTACCAAGAAGGTATTGGAATGAATAAATAACAAGGAGAATGTGTAGCATCTGCAATTAAATTTGGGATTGCCTCCTGCGGCAATAAACTCCCCCCAAGTCAAGTCCAACGTAAAAATGAAATGATAATTGCTATAAATCGTTCAGTGGACCGACAATTAGAGCAGGCTCATCGAAGGGTGGCTCTCCCATATAATACGAGCCCACAAAAAAATCGAAAGCATTGAAGAGAAATTTATATATCTGTACAATGTGAGATCGGTTTCAACGTATGGGATAACGAGATACTTGTATAGGTTTCGGGATGCGGCCTATTCACAAACGAAACGATTCCTCCGTTCTACATTTGAAGAGTCCTCGACGGTTCATGTGGAGGATATGGTCAACGGCACCGTTTAAATATTGCGAGGGAAGATTGGATAAAAGTTGTCTTTTTGTGGTGGAAGTAAACGTGCGTTGACGACGCCCCTGGAAAGTTTGGTAAACGCGTTATTTAAGATGGCACGTATCTATCACTCGGATATTGGCGTGAATGTTCAATGTTAGGAATGCGAGGGATGGTTAGGGTGGTTTACAATTTTCAATTCAAAGACGTCAACATCTTCTAATATTGCAATATGAAAAGGTCTGTTCGGGAATCTCAAGAATTACAACAATGGCGTTACCATCTTACACCTAAGTTAAATTTTCGAATATTGAAGAGGGAACGATCTGCGGTTGAGTGGATTCCGAATTTCAGCGCATTATTAAAAAATTTCCATAGAGTTGTGAGTGAGCATTGTTGCTCGACGAACCATTTAAAGTGTTTTTGTTATATTTTAAAAAGCCCATTGTTACACGCACGCCCCTGATTACCCACAACTAAGCCAAATTTTTCTTGTTTTCCAACATCCCGATAAATAAAATTAAATCGAAATTCAACCAAACCTCATTCAACCAATTTAATTATCAACTACCCCCTACCCCTTTCCTCGATAGTTGACTATTGAACACTGGCAATATCCACCTGGAAACAATACCTTCCATTGACTATTTGTTATTGTTTTGTTTACAAAACATCATCGAAACCATCACACATTTACGGTTCGGACAATACCGTCAGTGTCGAGTGGACCAATCGAATCGGACACCCCCAACATTATTATAACATTAATTAATAAAATAATTTCGCCGGAAAATTAATTAACTCACTCACAAGTACCGTATAAAATAATAAATCGGCTCGTGTAAAAAATTGATGCTACTCTATTAAATCAAAATCACGCGTAAAAAGTGTGCGAGCGACATGTTTCAAGAAATTGGGGGTTGACAGAGTGCGTGCTGGCGGTTACCCTTTGTTGGTCGACCACCCCTTTACGTCGGGGGTGTTGCAAATTGTCGACATTTTTGTGTCTGACTGCGTTTTATTGCCGCGTTCGGTTCCGAATATCTTTTCAATATCTTCTTATAGTGAGGCGATAAAAGACAGGGGTGGATTTCACCGTTTCACCACAACAAAACACGACAAATAATAGTGTGATTTGTCGTTGTAATAAAATCATCGTTTGATTAGTTCACACATCACCTGATAGGTTTTACCGTTTTCGGGCCCAAAATTTTCAAAACTTGACAGGGAAAAGACCAGAAAAAAAAATCGAAAAGAATCAAATCTGAACCAAACAAAAATCAGAAATTTGGAAGCCAAACGTACTAAAATTTGAATGAAAATGCAAACCTGAGCACACCTAAGAATTTTGTAATTCTGAAGGTGGAAAAGTTGGAGCATAAACTAAAGAATTTTTGGGTTTTTTTATTGGACTTCTAAATTCTATTTAAATTCGGTCAAATTCTCCTTATACAGGGTGTTTTTGCAATGTATGTATAATAAGAGTGTGGTAATTCCTTGTCACAAGTTGAGCCTACTAAAAGAAAAATGTTTTAGTAAAAGTCGTTTTATTTTTGAGATAAAGTTACACAAAAATTTCAATAACTTTGCTTGCGCGCCACTGATTCAAACGCGAACAAAAAATCGAGTTGCTGGTTGCTTAGAAAACAAATCATTCCAAGTGCTTTTTTTGTCAGTGGTGTAGAAAGTACGTGAATTGGGGTTAATTTTACCTTGGCAGTTTTTGATTTAAAAATTGGTTTTTCATACTTCATACTTCTTCTGGATTAGCGCAGAACTGTTTTGTACATGCAGTTCAAAAACGTCTTTAATAATGCTCTAGATTTTGTTCAAATTGTCTAAATTTGTCTTAGATTTTATTTATACAGGGTGTTTTTGATAGTAAAATACACTACCAAAAAAACAGGTGAAGACAAGTAGAATCAATTAACAAAAAAATTTTTTAATTAACAAAACACGACAAATAATAGTGTGATATGCCGTGGTAATAAAGTTTAATTGGTTTACACACCACCTTATGGGTTTTACTAATTTCGGGACCAAAATTTTCAAAACCTGATAAGGGAAGGTCCAGAAAAAATAAATTTTCGAAAAGTGGGAGCTTTAAGAAGTAGAACTTTAGGACCAGTAACTGGAGATAAATTTGCGAGGGCCTGGAAGCCAAAGGATCTGGGGCTGAAGAAGTTGAAAACTCAAAAATTTAAGAAATAAAATCTGAGCAAAACAAAAATCAAAAATTTGGAAGCCAAAAGTACTAAAATTTAAATCTTAGAGTTTAGAAATTGAAGAAAATGCTAAGAATTTTAATTTTGTAATTCTGATGGCGGAAAAGTCGGAGCATAAACTGGAGAATCTGAGATCAAAGAGTGAAAAATTGGATTAATTCTGCGAGTTTTGGCGTAGTGAAAATTTGCGACTCCGGCTCTGTTCAAGAAAGTTTTAATGCAGTCGCGGGGCGTGTTGTCCAACACTTCCAACTCCAAGGGACGATACTGAAAATGTAAATATTCCAACTGGTATTCTTTATGTCATATTGCGGAGACTTTTTTATTGCCTCTCCGACTCTAAAAATGTAATTTGTATTTAAATATGGCCGGAATTCAGTAATTGCATTATAATTGAAGAAGCTTTTAGAATAAATTATTTTTGGTCCCATTAGGTTTAGTATCTTCAATAGAAAGAAAAATTCATTGGAAAAAAGAACGCGACAATACCGGTCGAGGAAATGACCACTTGAAAATCATCGCATGTCACGTCCCATGACATCTAAATATGACATAATAGGGGCTATCATCGATAATATTGTCACCTGCAATTGGGGTGAGCGGACAAATAGATTTGTGTTTACCATGAAGAAAATACAAGATTTTCCCATCCCTGGTCCAACTAACGAATTCTCTCGAGTATCATGTTCCTTCTGCAATTAAAAGAAGCTACAGCAATCACCATTTTTCATTGTTCTCTCCTGATGGCGTGGGAATCGAGATTTTATTCTCAAAGCGACTTGTAATTGCAGTTGTAATCCACATCGGTCCATCTCAGATGTCTCCTGCAGAAACGAAGAAAATTCGCACAGCGGAAATTAAACTATATAACGAAAATCGAGTTTTTCCAGGTCGTATTGTTCCAACCCTCCAGACGTGGATTCACCGGAGTGTGTAAAGTGGTGAGGGGCGGGAGTGTTAAAACAATTTCCAAGCCACCTTTGATGCGGGAAAATAATTTGCCTCAAGTTACAGAACATTTCACGGCGACTGGACGTGCTTTTCAGAATCAACTGCGCGGAAATCTGCGGTAATGATAACAAGAAACCATTTTTGAAGGAACGAATCCAATTTCCGCGCCAGCAAGAACGCTCGCGCCATCTGGAGAAGATGTTGATATGTCACGTGTCACGAAGAAAAAGATAAAAGCGAATCGGGACAATGTCAATAATGACAGTTTGAGGTTGGTGGTGTGTTTTCTTAACTGTATTTAGGCATCGAGATTGGATAATGAGCCCCGTCTTGGTATAATAGAGCCCCACGTGTGGTTTGAAAGAAACCCAATACTCTTATTGAAATGATTGTAGTCAATGGAGGTTGTGATAGGTCATATTATGTGAAATAAAGTGGAACAAACAAAATTAAGTATAATGTTACGAAAGTCCACAATGAAGAATGTCACTCACTGTCGTGACCCTTACATAAACCATCCCTTTTGTTTGATTTTTGAATAAATCGCTCCCTGGATCTGACAATAGCTGATAAAGTTGACTGCACTTGTACACTTTAAATACGCGTCTAAACCGGCGTTATTCTTTCAAGTTTTCCAAGTTTTGAAAGGGAGACAAAGCCACGAAAAACGATTAAAGGTGAATGATGTTCTTTAAGGTTCCACCTACCTGATTATACTCTTAAAGAAAGTTTCTTCCGGGGGTGGAATTTTCAAAATGATGACGCGATGAAACAATGCACCTCTTATGGACGACTACTTCTGGATCGCGGGACAATGGTACAATGGTGCGGTGAAGTGACGTGTACAACAACATTGATAGACAACTGTGACGTGTCAAGTCGGCCTGCATTGCTTGTCAACTCAATACGGGCTTTTGTCTCTGATAACAGATAACCACCGGTCATACATTCGAAGCGTTAGCCTTGCGTTTGACACATTATTAGCTGCGACGGGATTAGAGAGGAACGAAAGGGGACCTATCTTCACACCGGGATTTTAAACCGATTGCACGATGGAGATGGCAGGCGACAACGGGATTTGGATTTAAGCTCCATCGAAAAAAATTAACATCCACGTCCCTGTTTCCTTGGAGCGAGAAAAATAAGTGCTTGCACGTCTCAGCTGAATCTATTTAAATTGCGGCGAGAGCATCTGGCGAGGTTGAGAAACGGTTACAAAATTAAACAAATTGTCGAAAAATAAAAAAGGGAATTTTTCTCGGTGGGTAAAAGGGCAGCGAACACTTAATGTTGACCAAGCCATTAGGCGACCGTTCGAGTTACTAAATATTGTCACGCAGTTACCACCTGTTATTTTTATTACGTCTTTTTTTCCTTCTGCTAACAGTTGGAGTGGCCACCATTAGGATTTATTATTGTTACACGCTATTTACAGACGATGTGTTGGTTTAAGACGTGTATTGGTCGGCGGGGTTTTCCTCGGGAGATTAGGAGTTACCTCTAAGGAGATTAGATAAGCGACTATTTGTTTTATTCTATGCAAAAAGATGATTTTCTTTACCAATTTTTTGCAATCTGCTTTTCTTCTTTTTGTTTGTTTAAATTACCTGTTCAGCTTCTCTATAAGCTTCTTCAAGGTTTCCTAATTTATTTGTGTTGTTTCTTGTAGATATTATTTTCTTTCTTGCTTCATGAAAAAAGTCTAAAAAATTAAGAATCCTTGAAATTTGAAAATCCAAAAATTAAAGACAATTTTGAAAAATTTTGAGTCCAAAATTATACAAGATTTTGCAGATTTTGAATTTTACCTTGGAAGTTTTTGATTTAAAAATTGGTTTTTCATACTTCATACTTCTTCTGGAATAGCGCAGAACTGTTTTGTACATGCATTTCAAAAACATCCTGTATGCTCTAGCTTTTGTTAAAATTTTGTTTAAATTGTCTAATTTTTTTTGATTTTATTTACACAGGGTGTTTTTGAAATACACTAAAAAAACACAGTAATAGGTGAAGACAAGAGAATCAATTAACAAAAAACTTTTTAGGTAAAAGTCTTTTTGTTTTCGAGATAAAGTTAATCGAATATTTGGTCAAAATTTTCAATTCGTCAATGGGTTAAAGATTATACCTAATCTCGAGTTTATTTAAATTTTTTTCTAGACTTTATTTTAAATTTTTCTTAGCTTTTCTTTGGTTTTTGAACTTTATTTTAATGTCTTTATACATATTTTCTTTGGAGTTCGTAGATTCGTATTGAGTATTTTATAAGGTTTGGTTTTAGAGCTTCTAGATTATCTGTAACTTTACTTTATTATTTTTTTAGATTTTACAAATGATTTTAGATTTTTCTTATTGTTAAATTTTATATACTTTTTTTGAATCTTATAGTTACTCTGATTCGAAAATTTCTTAGGTTTTACCTCCTAAAATAAATTTTGTGGGCTACACTGGCTTTGCATATAAACGAATAAAAAAAATCTTTTAAATGTTAAAATTTTTAGTTGAGTTTTGAATTTCTAGGTAAATGAAAATTTAAGATTCTGAAAAAATGTAAACTTAATAACCATCTAAAAATGAGAACTGAGAACTTGGGACCTTGACATTGAAAATCTTATTTTTTGCATTCTTGAATTCTTTTTAGCTGATTTTATACCTATTTATCCTTCAATTTTTGAGACATTTTTAACATTGATACGGACGTTTCTTGGAAGCTGAAAGTACCTTAATCTTTCATTCTTTCATTGTTTACTTCTCTGGTCGTAATATAAATCAAATGTAAGAATTGTGGTTATAAGAGCATGACTATTCAGTTTGTAGGAAAGACTAATACAGTCGAATTCGAATTTTTCTAAGAAGTGGTAAAAAATGTCGTTGTAGTTGCCATAACTATTCGGCGAATCGTTTTAATTGTTTTAATTTATTTTTTTTTAAAAGTGATTTAACTTTTGTTAAATCAAACTAAGTACTCAATAATTTGGTCTCTTGGAATTCAATTTTCGAAAGTAGACCCTATTTAAATTCTGTTTTCTTAATGTTACATATTTGGTTTTTGTCGATTTCTCTAGATTCTTTATTTCATATTTTTTTATTTTGAATTATTCTAATATGCAAGATCTCTGAATGCAATATGCAAAACTTCAATATATTAAAGTTCTTTGGTTACCTACCTGTGTTCTATTTTGAAACGTGAGCGATGTAATCCGCCGCCACTGCCGCCCCGCTCAATTTATATAAGGGTTGCCGATGGTGTTGAGACTTTATTGAATCACGGGTATAAAATTGGAAATGATATCTTGGCCACGGTTGTCAGGCGCACGCCAGACACTCTTTCTCAAGTTCTTCAGAGCCCGAGAAAAGTTAATTGAAATACTATTAGTATTCTCTTTGTAGACAGTCCTCCACAGTCCTCTCCAGATTTTTTCATAATTAACTTCTTAAATTGAAAAATTCGGTCTTAAGTTCTAGATAATAATCTGATTTGCATCATCGACGCGTTATTTATCAATTTTCACTACGACCGATATTATTGTTTGGGGAATTTCAGTTAATATTCAAATTAGTTGATTTGCATGAGCGTTCGCGAGGCGAATAGTTCGGCGATTTCATCAATCGAAAGAGGGGGAGGGAGGGTTTTTCTCAGTTGAAAGAACCAGAAAAATGAGATTTGACTACTTTTTGACGTTTTCTCGAACAGTACTTTTATAAAACCCAATTATCGTCACATTTACCTACCCCTATCTTGCCCCTGCCAGGTCCGAGTGTCATTGGCAGACATCGCGACGACCCTCTTTGCGACCGCAGCACTTAAAAGTGAATAACATTTTATGGAGAGCACCCTCCACCCTGTCGTAACTATTTGTTGCCAACATTGTGACGTATGTTTGGATGCTCGAAAATTAATTACATCGGGAAAGCGATTGTGTCGCATTCGTGACCTACGTTGTTGCATGTTGTCGAGGACTCTTTGAGTGTAATCGAACCTCGAGAGTTGATGGAAAAAATAATTGGTCAAAAGTCTGCGTCAGAGATTTATTTAGCGACTGGGGAGAGATGCGACAAGGATAATTAAAGAGTAGTCTAATATGTGTAACTTTTTAACTCAGATTTATTATGCTTAGTTTTCTTAGTCCTTTTTCTACATTTTTCTTCAGTTTTTCATTTTATTTAATTACACATTTAAAGTTCTAAAGGTCGCCTGATACACCTAAATCAGTCCTGGGTGGGGAGGCTGAATTTAAACTCATGCTACTTGGATCTTCTAGTCTGCAAAATCAAAACAACCAATATAGAATTAATAAATTGTGCATTTTTTTTACTTACAAATTGAGAATCGTTATAAATTCCTCTTTTTGCTCTGGTGCGACAAACACTAGGATAATCTTGCAGGGTAACTACTACAATCATGTGATTGATATGTTTCAATCTTTGAGCTGGGACTTTATATCCTATTAGTCCCTCAGGAAACAATGGGAAAGGTACATACTAACGATAAAACTTCTTCACTAGCTTCAAAATGACACCTCATACCACTTGCATTTTTTGCTAAAAAGGCTGATTTGAAACTGTTTGAATTAATTGTTCGACTAAGTGAGTTTTTACCTCATTTCTTCTTATCTTCCATTTATTTGAGACAAAAAAGATGCTAAAAATTTGAATGATTATGCCGGTGGTACATACAGCGTTTTATTGTTCACTTTTAATACGATTTTTGGAAAATCTTGAATAATTCAGTGTTATGAATCAAAAGGCGAAGATACTTTGTCTTGTATCTAATTTTCTAACATTTTTGCGCGTTGCGTGATTTGCGTTCCTGATGAAAGAGCATATTTTGCTAGAAAGAGTTGAAAAGGCCTTAAAAGCTAATGAGGAGGTACTCCCAAAGACACCAAACGCATTATACGAAAATGAATTTCGGAAATTTGAAGACTGGAGAAACAAACACTTGGTCCAAACCGTTAATGAGACTATTCTGATGGGGTATTTTTAAGAATTGGTAGGTTTTGTTTGAAGTACGTACCTATTGTGTTCATTAACATCCATTTTTTTGTAGTCTGAAACATTTAGCCTAAGTTCTTTGTGGTCCAAATTCTCTATGTTGAAATCGACACGTTTAGTTTACAAGAAAATAGACATAAAAAACTACATCGTCTGGAATGGGCGTTTTTGGTGGTTTACTAGGATTATCTGGGTTATACGAATTCTAAAGAATATACTGGATATTGTCAGCGCCGTACTTCTGCAACTCTTTTGGGAAATGGAAGAGCCAACATGGCAAATGGAAGAGGTACGTCAGGGTACATTGAAGGCAGCATGGAATCAAAACTAAGATTTCCAAGAATGATTGCTGGTACTTTTAAGTCAGTGCTTTTCTGTCGAGATAAATATGGGCCAGTTGCAAGAAAATTTAGAACCAAGAAAATCAAGAAGAAGAGATCTTGTATTTAGTGGTTCCTTTTCGAACTTCAAAGATCAAAAATAACACAGTATTGTATTTCTGCCGAATAAAGTAAATCTTCTCAATTTTTTTATTTATTAAAAATTAATGGATGAAATTTGCGGGCCGTAAAAAGCGGGCATAAAGGATTTCGCTTGGTTTTTACTAGGCCCCGGGTATAAAGATCTTCATTGTAGATTTTGTATCCTAGGTTACTAACTAGTGACGCTAAAATGTGTTGGTTATAATATCATGGGTATAAACATGTACGAGTGTATGTATAGAGTAGTCTATAAACGTGTTACATACTTTATTTTTTCTACGACCTCAAATTGCTACCATAATAAATATTGAAACTAAAATGTGAAATATTCACTTTATTGAAATTACAAAATTTTAATAACTAAAAATTTATTATTTTGCATTTTGAATAATAACAACTTATTCCAAACCACCGAAACCACAATTCAATTTCTAACTAACTCAATTTCATCCGTGGCTAACTTCAACTCGTGACTAAAATGACGGCGCCAACTTCAGCTCGTAACTAAAGCGCTACTGACGCGATATTTAGCATCAATAAGATGGCGACTTAAAACGGGATATTAAATGCGATTGTAGAAAAAAAAAGAATTATCTAATTACGTACTTACAACTGCATCCAAATTTGTTGCACTTTTCGAGGGTTAGATTGGTTTTCGCTTGAGAGATAGTACACGACTATCTATCTGGTAGATATTTATAACTACGTCATCAATGACGGTTTTAGAGATCACCTGTACTACTCGAAAACGTAGCAGTTTCAGTTCACTCACTGTACAAACTATATTCTCTAAAATAATTTCAATGTTCCTATAAAACTTAATCTAGTTGGCAATCTGTGGGGTCAAACTGGCGTCTATTTTGATTGGTATCTTCGAAGGTATATTTCGGATGGAATTTTTGACAGATGTAATGACTAATGAGACACGTCAGGCTATGTTAACATTTTATTTTATAATTTATTTATATAATTTCGTATACAATCCAAGATCAAGTACATTAACTATTCTAGACAATCTAGTTCTGTAATTTAATATACACAGTGTACGAAGATGGGTCGCTAACAACAACCTCTAAACTATACACAATTATTTACAACTTTTTAAATATCCAAGAGATTCTAAAGCAACAGTAGAAAAAGTATTTACAAGCAGTGGCGACCGTCACAAATTAGAGGGAAATAACCACAGTTTAATACAGACAATAAAACCGAACACACGCCACTGTTTACAATATAATTTATATGATCTGGTAGCTACAGGCTAACAATAGAGACCTAATAACTGGCTTCATGTATTCAATAGGGGTCGAGGGTTGAATACAGGGGAGAGGGATGGAACTTGATTCATATGTATTTTATAATTAAATTCTGATGTGATTGTTCGTGCGGAAACTCGAACTGGTCTTCATTAATCCTCCTCGGATAGGTATATACAGGGCGTGCAAAGAAAAAATGGGGCGAAATTACACTCACCCTGTATAAGAGAAGGGTTATTCCGAATACGACGTTTTGTCGGAACTAGTGTTGGACCCCGGAGACGACGCCGACGCTTTGTCGCTTCCGTACATGTCGTGGACGGCGCCCACCATGGACATGTAGTCTGGCGGCGGGCGTATCACCGTGGGCAAGTATCCCGTACCCGCGTAAGGCGCTGAAAGGAACCTCCGCGATGGACTGAACCGATGGAAATTTGTCGGAGGTCCCAAAGGACTGAAAGCCGACGGAGGAGTCACGTCTTCGTGCACACCACTGACCATCATCTCCATGGCTTGGACTACGTCGCCTTTGCATCGCTGAAGGAGAGCCTCCACGTCCGATCTTCTCTTCCCAGGGAACACTCGCATGAGGACATCGACTGGAGAGCGCTGGGTGGGGTACTGCGGTTGAAACGGCGGAAAAGAAAACTGTTGATACGGGATAAAATTTTGAGTGGGTTGAGGAGGCGTCTCCGGACTCGACGGCTTTTTCAACGAGAGATTCTCGGGGGCTTCGGTCTGTGTGTCGTCCTCGACATCCAAATCTGGATCCGGGCTCGTTGCGGGCTCGGGGGAAGGAGTGGGCGCGGTGGGAGCTGGAGGAGGAACAGGACTGGATTGTCGGGATTTTTTCAAATCTTCGGGCTCGGAATCGGAGCCTTCCAGCGAGCAGTCCTCCACGTTAATGCGAGGGCGCTTGGAAGCTGCAAAAGAGCGAAATGTTAATTTTTTCTCGCTTGAAACTTTAATCAACAATTTTTTCGCAACGGCTTCCCATATTAAATGTTCTTGTGGAAAAATGATTGTTTTTAAAGTCAACAGTCGCCACTTCACGGTCTTCTTTAAATTGAAATCTCCTCAAATTACGCAAGTGCGCAAAAAAGCCGCAGATACTGTTGACGAAGAAGAAAAAATTCGGCATTGACTTGTGCAAACAACTCTTAATTCGTTAGTATACAGTGTGTGCCATTAATTAATTTTAGAGTGCGCGTGCACGCATGAAATGCCTCGGATTTATTGTTGGCGCTCGTTAACGACCTCTGTATCGTTTTCGAGAGCCATTAGCGCAAGAACTCGACGAAGGGCGATCAATTAAGGGGGTTAGAGCCGCTTTTTCGAAGAAACCATTGTTCTTTCTAAAGATATCCTCTATTTGTACAATTACAGAAATAGTAAATACGCGAAGCAACCACAGTGAAAAGCGCGATTATTCCGGTTTCCCGGACTCGAGTCCGGCTGTTGAATAATCAAGCGGAAAAGTGAAGTTTTCAGTTGAAAATTGAAACGTCCGACTGGACCGAGTCCACTCTGAAACTGAAAACAAAATGTTGAACGTAGGAATTAACTTGGTATACAGTCTTTTATCCGAGCAATAAAAGCTTTTTAAAAGCTCTCCGGAGGAGAATATTTGCATGAAAACAAATCAAAGCACGAGTCGCCATTAATTTATAATGAACAGTCCGAGCTTTTGTCCGAAGGAAAAATCGAGAGCGGATTTGGGGCAAAACGGCGAGACGCTTTCGCCGCGAAGGGGTGGAGAAAAGGCTGTCGCCACTTCATTACCCTTAAATGATACTTGGGGAATTCGCAATAAGGAAGGAATGCGGGGTGGAAATATGAGTATCTATTTAATATAGAGCGAGAGGGTGCTAAACGACGCGTTTATGGGTCATATAAGGGAGAGTAATTAGGATCGATTGGGCGCGATAATCACGAGAAAGAAAATCGGGAGGAACAAGTCACGGTCGAAATTCGAGGAAAATCAACGAGGAAATATCATCGGGTGCCTCAAATCTTTGCAAATGTGCGGCGAGTTTGATAATGATGTCCTTGGACTCCTGTAGATTCTACAGATTCTCTGGATTTCTTGGAATTTCCTGATTTTTTCCAGGATTTGTTACAGTAGACTCGATAATTTGAACCTTGATAATTTGAATATTCTTTTCCCGGTCTCTTCGATTTCTCTCAATAAATTGAAAATTTTAATGTATTTTGGTCTCCTCGTTAATTTGAAGTAAAATCTAGAACTTTTTCCTGCCAACACTCTATAATTTGATTTTTTTTCTCCCGAACTCTCATTAATTTGAAGTCTCTCGCGTGGGCGGGCAAGAAAGACAGAAAACTTCTTAAAAATTCCATTGCAGCTTTAAATAGTTATTTGTTTCACTAGGCTAGAAAATGGTCTTTAGGAAATGCAAGGAAAGTATTGAAATCCTAGCATTTCCAAAACATTTTCTAGCCGTGTCAAACACGAAATTTTGTGCGCAGACAATTATTAATAGTTATTTATTTTGACGTTTGGTTTGAATTTGAAACGTCATTTCCTCATTTAGGGGAATTAGGGAATGCTGGGAAATAGGTTGGTAGCACCCCATTCAAATCAAACGATTCCAGATTAACACGAAATTCAAATGTGTTTCAGCAAATTTTTGTGGTATCTTTACTTAATTAATTTACCTTTATTATTTTTGAAGGTCATTGGCCTCCAAATCGGCACACAAATTGACACAATTGACATTTATGCAGCGATGCCAACTTGCAAAATAAAACCAACTATTCGAAATGTCACGTTTGACTGCCTAGACATTCAAAAGGTGATTTTCTTGCCGGAAATGAGTATCACAAATCTAAGGAAAAGTGACAGAAGCGCACAGATAAATTTTTTTTGACTTTTTTAATAAAAGGTTCTTGGAAGTTTCGTCGTAGCATAAATTTGTTTGAGAACTTTCGATCCTCAAGTTGCTTTGTTAGATAACTGAAAACTAGAGAAAAATTGAAACTTTGTCAGTTTGAGATAGGAAACACCTAGAAACTTGAAGCCTGAAAGAATTATGCTTCGGATTTTTGGGAATTCTAGACCATTTGAGGATCTTTTTCTAGTTTCTAGTTTCTGTTATTTTGGAATCGGATTTCAACTCTTTACACTTAGTTGGCAACAGAATGTGGTTCGAAAATTTTGAAAAATTGAAATTTTAGAATCCTGAAAATTATGAAAGTTCTGCATTTTGTAACGAAAAAACTGAAACCTAGACAACTTTAACTTGGAACTTTCAGAATATGAAATAAAAAGAACTGAAAAGCGTTGGGAAACGCAAGAAAATTGATGTTTAGTAACCTGGAAGATGTTATATATTATTCAGTTCGAAGTTGGAAACCTAGAAGAATAAAGTCCCGTTTTTTAATTCTGTCTGTTTATGCAAAATCTATCCTCGTTTGAATCGCGTTCTACTTGCCAACATAAACATTTGGCAATTTAAAAGTATAGTCCTGTAATGTTTGATAACGTTTGGTCAATATTGATTTAGAGCGTTCGCGACATAATAGTGGATTTTTGTGTTGAAGAAGAAATTCTTGCATGTATCTAAGGAAAGGTAAATTCTAAAAGGTCGTGTTTGTCAAGTTTCAGTGTATTTGTTCCAGCAGCTAACCATCATTACCACTGTCGTATTTATCTAGCGGAACTCTTGATTTTTCCAATGCACGATTCCCTGCTCAAATACTCTAAAGTTGTGCAAACTGACGGCATTAAATAACAATTAGGATTTTTCTATTTGCACAGTTTCACATTTATTGTTGCTAATTAATATGAATCTAGCCATTAGACTACGCAAATAGAAATCGCCGCTTGCACAACTGAAATGGAGATTTTCGCAGCGCCGTTTAGATCGGCTGTTTTGATATCGAACTGTTAACATGTCGCCGCCAGAGGACCATATATATTCTAACAATTGTGTAAGACAATACCGCCATCGTGTTCTGCTAACGCTCCGAACAATAGCAAGCGCGTTGGCAAGGGTAGCTGCCAGATTTATGAAGCTTACCAACACCTAACACAGATTTTCAGATACAAATGCCATTAAATCTGCAGGCAGCGAAATAAAATGATATTCAATAACCAACGGTCGTAAAGTCAGAAGTCGGAGCTATTGTTCGGATTTACGACGAGCTGCGTTTTAATCGTTCATTAAAAAGTTTCCGGATTGAACGGATTGTAACTGACGGCTGCAATTTACAGCCGATGATGATGGCAGAAGATTTTAGGAGGCGGAAGAAAATCGGCAAGCTAGGAGAACAAAGTTTTGGAATTCGCAGCAACAGCGTTTTACTGTGTTAAAAATAAAAATAAATATTGACACGATTATGGTTTTATGTAGTCATCCTTTCTAGCTAAAATCTAAATTAGCAAATATTCTAACCACTCGACCATTGAACAGCCGCAAAAATTTCACATTAGCAAGTCAATTAGAGTTTATCCAATCGCAAGCAACTGTTACGTCCTCATAAGAAAGCACTGTAACATTTACAGAAATAATGGCTTGACAAACAGTCTCCTCTCGACCGCCTCTTGAGAATAATAATGAAGGAGATGACGTTCCAACTTCTTATTTTTTTTTAATCTCGTGTGTGTTTTCCTAGAAAGAGGATCCTCGTGTCGTTTGAAAAAGGATACTTTGACTGTTTGAGTTCCTACAGTTGCACTCTCACAACGAGAAGAATTTCAATTGCAAACTTCCCGAGTTTTTTTCGAGAGTAAGACGACACCGGCGGCTCAGATGAAAATCTCTTGGTATTATTCCGTCGAAAGGCGCCGATGTTAAAATGATTGCACGAGCTGTAGAACAAACCAATTATCTTCGAACACAAAAGGATTCGAAAAAACACATTGATTTGAATGAGACGATATTGGATGGGACGTCAGACGCAACATTTCAGTCGCCATCGGCGCCACAAAAGACTAAATTTGCAGGCGAGGGTCGAGAGGGCATTGTCGCCGAGATCAGATTCCAATTTCAGAAAATAGACGCGAGAAATGCGCGAATTGACGTGGAAAAATAAAGCGGGTTTCTTCAACAGTTATTTGTATCACGAGAGTTGGAAGTGTTTACTTACTCGGACTGGAGGGCTCGGAATCCGACGCGAACGTGTTTCTTTGCATCAGCTGTTGGATGCCGATTTCTGGGCCTTGTTGGATGTTGGGTGGATTAACCGGTGTTGACTCTCCAACGACGCCAGGCGTCGGGAATAAAATCCCCAATTCTCTTGCTTCGTTTTCTTCTTGAGCTTGCTGTCTTCGGAGAGCCACTTGGGCGGCCATCACGCGCTGTCTTTCAGCAATTAGAGTGCATTTGGCGCAGTTGCAATCTCGCCATCGACAGTATCTTTTGTGGCCTTTGAGGGCTGAGACGACGCCGTGGTTTCGACATCGGGCGCATTTTGGGGTTCGTTGGTAGCGTTCGGACGCTCGGAGGAAGAAAGCGGGTGGAATGGCACCGAGGACTGGGTGCTGGGACATCAGAGACGACATGTCCACGCCGCTTCCTGGGATACTCATGCTCAAAAACTAGAAGAAAACATCAAATTATGATGCCATATTCCACTCGGCATAGAGTTATTCTAATTATGGATTTTTACTGCTTTGTCCTCTTTTTTAGTTATTAAAAATAAAATTTATTCTCAAACACCAAATTTCGTCAAAAATGCTGACGCGCGTTTCGAATTGATCTAATAAATCTCTTTTTATTGAGACTAATAAATTCATAAATATGCATCAAAGTAATCATATTTTTTTAAATAGTGTCCCTGGCTTACATACGTTAAATTAAATTTTTAATTGAGATTAAATATTTAATTTCTTGTTAAAGCGACTTGTGACTGCTTTTCCACCAATCAAATATCATTAATCATCCAATTAGACACGAGACTTAATTTCAATTAAATTATTGTGTAAACTGGCTCTTAATTGTTGTTTTTACATAAAATTAAAAAGAATTTATAGTAGTTCGGACTTTTTACTTTGACGGGAAAAATTATTTACATTTTTACTGTAAAATTGAGACTTCAGTTATTTAAATTTTTAAAAAATGAAACTTGACTTACACAGTCCACAAGTTCTTAATTGTCAAAAATGTCAAATTTTAAAAAATATCTCTGAAAAAAATTGGGTGGACGAAATTAACGGGACGCAACTGTACCAACGCACCAATTGAAAAATTAAAAACTTTTTTAAAAATATACATTTAGAAAGTCAGAGAGATTCGTAGAAATTTCAAGGAAGAAATTTTAATAATTTTAATGATATCTAACATACATAGTTTCATTTTATAGAACCGTAATTAAAAAATTAAATTTCTTTATGACTTTAGCTGTAAGATTCAGATATTGTTTTTATGTATTTTCTATAAGTTAGGCGTAAATAATAGTATTCAGATTTACTTAATGTCCTACATGCCCTATGACGATGTCCACATTTAATTTTTGTTTTTGATAATTGCCTGCTCCAGAAATTACGTGAATTATGCCCTACTCTACGACTAGTTTTCGCGTCTCACCTGATCAATTTTTACCGCCTCCGCTTCACCACATCACAAAATCGCCGCCGTCGGATCGCACAAAACCACCACCACCCTAAGTTCCGGAGTTTTCGAGACTGAACGGACAATTTCTGCGTAATGATACCGTATCCGGTGGTCGCAACAGTCCTTACCACTGTTGGTTGGCCGCGCTTGTTACATGGTCCAATCACGAGTCGCGTTTCTCTAAGCCCCGCCTCGAACAGATGACGTTTGAGACGACAACGCCTACCGACCCCGCTTTCTTGATATTTACTGTATTATGTGGGGTATTATAATGGATAGAATAATAGGAATACAAACTAGTTTTCAATGGCAAATATATTATACGGCTATTCTTGTACGAAGGAGAAGGAGGGATCGAGTGCTTGGAATATACTACACTCTCTAGTTCCTTTGTTTGGGACTCTTGAGGACTATGATACTATGCGTCTAGATAATGACGGGAGGCATATGAGAGGTAATTCGGTCGCGGAAAGGGGCGGGGAAGGGGGAGGCTGAGCTTGGGATTATAGCATAATAATCTGGTTTTTTTTTGGTGAAGGGTTGGGGAGAACGGATTGTCAGAGGTCTAAAATGACTTTTTCTTCGCATTCGGAATGGATTGCCGGACACGTTCGGTATTTTTCTTTCAGTTTTGTCAGTGGTGGTGGTTCTATCTCCGCCGCCGCAGAATTACAACTAAGATGAAGTTTCCAAGACGATCTTGTACAATGGTGAGCTATTTGTGAAGTCATTCCGCGCGGCCGGCTCCATTGTGGTGCCGCCTCCGCCTCCTCCAGCATCTACTTTTATGCACAATTACATGAAATTGTCTCTTTGAATCTGAACACAAAGAGCGGTATGCGAAAGGTTATATGTAGAATAAAAGAAGGGGATAATGACGGCGAGGTGCTCTAAGATCGCGGCTCCTGGAATTTAATTAAGCGCGGATTACGACGGCCTCACTCCGGGAACGGTCGTCGGTTTTTTCCTCCAAGGTGTGTCGACGGCGTTGCGCCGCCAACGGAGGATTAATTTAAAGTTTGCCAGTTACAATGCGATATCGGCCATTGTGCCTGATTACAATAGAATTGTGACTTTGCATAGATATACGTTCGCTAACAATGCCGAAACTGGCAGCATGAAATTCAATTAATTCTGTCTACTCTGCATACATATCAAGTTTGAAGTTATTGTGTATTCATTCAGTTTCGCAATTTAAACGGGGATTTATTAAGATTGTAATTGAATTTGATAGCGACGACTCCAACTTTTATTAAAAAGTGAAAACTCGGAGGCGAGATGAAGAGACGCGGGAATATTTAGTATATTGTATACACATTTTATTAGAATTTATTATTCAAGTCTTACATTTTACATAAATAAAATTTAATTAAAATTAATCTCCAACTTCATAAATATCTTGATTATACAGAAATGTTGCCAATTCGATGGAATATCTTGATTATTTCAGCTTAATTTACAAGAGATAATAAACCTAATAATAATTATTACTTTTTTTTTACAATGATTAGAATTATTACAAATTTGTTAAATACCTAGTTCATTCACTTGTTTATCTAGATTATTTTGTCAAATTATGCTTAAGATACGAGATCGGTGCTATTTATTTCCATCATCCGCACTTGTTTTCGTTAGTAATTGTATCACTGTGCTAGCATGAAAGTGACGATAAAATTTCTAATTTTATTCCTTATATTTCTAAATAAAAATGTGGTCGCGAGGTCACAAAAATCTGTAAGTACCTACATAGTCCTCCTTGCTTTACACTTTTAATTTCTAATTTTCTAAGGCACAACCAGATATTATTTCTGATCGGATTTTCTCAAGAAAAACACTTCCTGAGTGTCCGGATAATTTCACTGATGTCGGCAACTTCTGTTATTTCATCACCAAAAAATCAGTTTTTCCACCAAAGTGTCCTTTTGAAGAAGTCCTTTCGTTTGACTCCTATAAGAAGATTCTTTTGGAGAGAAAAATAGCTCCCGTGTGGATGCCTGTTCAAAGAAGCGTAACCAATGGACTTGGATTTCTGCAATGGAGTGAATTTAGTCCTCGGTATAAAACAGTCTTCAATGATTCGTTTTATTATGGTGGCCGGATCAAGGGTAAAGACTGTCTTCTTTTCTACAACAGTTCTTATATAGTTGCTACTTCCTGTAAAGAACAACATTCGAGGATGTGTGCTTACAACAAATTTGAACCATCCAAAAACTTTTTGTGTGGCGATGATAAAACTTGCTTGCACGTTTCTTTGGGTTCTGCCCCCAAATGCATCTGCATAGACCATTCGAATGACACAAAAATTTCAAGGGCTCTGTTCTTGCAACCATATCAGAATCAGGTTTACAAGTGGTTAAACGAGGTGTGTACCATTGGGCTTGACAAAAATTCTGATGGTTTATGGGTTTGGAGCTCTGGGAGCAAACTAACTTACACTTTTTGGTCCCCGGAAGCAAACTTTTCTGTTGGTAACTATGCTGCGTTGACACCTAGTGGTTGGATCGTAACAAAGACACCACTTTCATGCACCCTCTGTGTACAAGATTCCAAAAGTTTCTATCCTAGTTTAAACTTAATTCTAAGTTCGGATCAAGTGCTGATTCTTAACGTGTCTGATTTTGACGGGTTGCAACAATTTTCTTCTGATGTCAAAGTGTACTGTTTTACTGATTCTGACCCTTTCTCTCTTCTTTACCGGTACTCAAACTTGTCAATTTTAGAAAAAAATCGTTTTTACGTTGTGTACTCTTTCAAACTACTTGAGTATACTTCTGGTAATTACTGGTGCGAGGGCGTCAAAATTCAAAATTCAGAACGAATTCAGAGTAACGTCATCTCTTTTGGTCACGATTACGAATTCACTAATGCTAGTCTGTCGTACTCAGGCGAAATAAATCCGCTAAGTCCTGATGTCTATGTCGTCATCAAAAATTCGTTAAATAAGTTAGGATGTATGGTTAAGCTGAAGAAGATAATTGATGTAGACGAAGAATTGAGAAAAATCAAGGTGACAATCCAAACAATTTGTGAGGGAAATAAAACTTTCATTCCGAATCAGATCAAGGTAAACTCAGACGTTTGTTCCAGTGATTCGGCAAATGGGCTCTCTTGGCCGTCAACATCAGCAGGAGAAAGAACTTATTCATACGAGTATTGTTTTAAAGAAGACGGTTTTCGATTAGACAGACTGTGTATCTACACTGTTAATGGTGCCCATTGGGAAGTAATTAATGAAACGTGTAAGATTCCAGATTATTCGTTGATCACCCAACAATTATCAGATTCCTTGAATTACAGTGACTTTAATGCAAGTTTTTATAAATTGCGCGACAATTTAAACAATTTGGATTTGTTAAGCCCAGTGGATGTTTATATAATTGCTGATTTTTTTAATGCATTGTTAGATCCTTCATTTGATTTTGGAAAGACAGACATTGTAGGTGACATTGTTGGTGACATTGTTGCTACTCTGTTAAAGATTCGTCCACAGATCATAACTCAAGCACAAGAAGATATGCGTGCTATGGACTTAATCTTGTTTCCGTATTGGCCGCGTATAATTGAGGTTAATATTTTAACGTCTGATTTTGGGTGCATACCACAAGGTGAAAGATTAACTTTTGACGAAGTTGGTTTGGCACTCCAACCACCAGCAGGAACAACTCTGGAAAGTTTGTTGGCCAGAGAAGAAATTAACAGTGGCATTTTTGTTGACGTAGGAGTCTCTGATTTTGTTTTCGGTATTTCTTGGTTTTCTAAAGATACTTTTTTTATCGACAAACTTACAAATGTGTCACGTACAATTTTTGGATGGCACGGTGCTTTGTCGTTTTCACAATTCAAGAGGTCAGTATCAGATGATTATCCAATTTCTGTTTTCTATGCGTGTAATATGGATACACTCAAATACAACATTAACTGCGTTATTTGGGGGCAGAATGATTTGGGTAGAAGTGCATGGATTCCCGATGGAATTTTCCAGATTAAAGGATCGTATTGTGTTTGCTTGTACGAAATGTGGGGGAGTTACTACACTCTAAAATTGAAAACGTCCAACTACATTACTCCAACTTTGGAGGAAATTCTTAACTCTGACGCCCCTTCGGCTGAAATTATGTCAAGACTTTACCAAGCAACATTGCGATACTATGAGTTTAGTTCTTTTGATGTGTATCTCGTGGGCGAAATTCTCAAAAAAATCAGCGGGAGTACTGACATCGATTTGGAACTTCTAAGTCAGACCGTTAACAACATGCAGAAGATTAACAGAAATATTCTGTTGGAAAGTCAAATTAATCAAACCGCAACAGACACAATTTTATATTACACTGATATGATAATCCAAAAGACCGAAAATCAATCAAGTTCTATATTTAGCACTGATAATTTTATTTCACTGATCTACGATATCGATTCTACGGACTTCAGTGGATGTGTACTGTTAGAAGATGGCACAGTTGAGATTCTGGTCGGATTAGTCGACGTTTCGTCACTTCTTGATTACGAGAACATGACGAGTGCTGTGGTTTTTAGTCCACAAATCAAAGAACAAATCAAAGAAGAAAAAGTAGTTCTAAATATCTACTTGAAGGATCTTCTTTTTAACGAAGTGCAAAGCAACCTTACCACCAAGAAGATTTTTACAATCTTTGACATTATTTTGCCTGAAATTTCCGAAGATTATACCGGCCCAATCTCAATTTTTTACAAAGTGACAAGCGAAGAAAGTCTTTGTTCTTATTGGCTCTACGATGTCCAAAATAAGAGTCCCGGAGTTTGGAAAAGCGACCACAACAGTACAAATTTTTCTTTTTTGGTTCAATGCGATTTTTGGCATACCACTCATTTTGCTCTTCTTATTCTTGATAAAGATGAGTACGATGACTTCCACGAGACTCTAGAATGGACGACTAATGTCACTTGCTTTCTGTCTTTATTGGGCTACTTCGGCATCGTCTTAACGGCAGTTTTTTTCAAAAATTGGCGAATGAAAGCAGACTCGAAAGTTCTCCTCAACTTTGTCTTTTCCGGGATTTTACAAATCGTCGTTTTCTACATTGCTGGGGAGGTTCAAGGTAACACTGTCTGCGTTTTCACCGGCGTCGTGCTACACTACTCCGTTTTAGCCCAGTTCTGCTGGATGCTCAACATCGCCTTTTTGCAATACAAACGTTTCGTCCGCGTCTTTGGTACCCACTCTCAACACGTCTTATTAAAAAACTGTTTGTTTGCTTGGGGAGCTCCTCTAGTTGCTGTGATTCCGGTTTTAGTCTCAAATTTCGATAGTTACGCCAATGGTAATGTCGGTCTTTGTTATCCTTCAGGATACGGGTTGTATTTCGGTGTGTGGATGCCGATTTGTCTAATTATCCTCATCAATCTTGTCGTTTTTGCTCGCATCATTTATTCAGTATTAAATACAAAAAGTGGAGTTGGTATTGATAAAGATGGGTTTATGTACCAGTGGCGGCTGGTCATATTTTTGTTTTTTATTTTGGGGTTGACGTGGATTTTCGGATTTTTGGCGGAATTGGGAGGCGGAATTCTTTTCGTTTTTTTATTTTGTGTTTTGGCAACTTTGCAAGGTCTGGTTATATTTGTGTTTTTTATTTTGCTTAATAAAAATGTTAGACAGTTGTATCAAGTGCACATTCGACGACATTAGAAAAAAGATACTTTGACAATACGTTAGTTTTATGTTGTGGTGTAAAATGTAATAAAATGTTATTATGATGAAAGTGTCCTGAAGCTTTCTTCATTAAAAGAAAATCAATTGTGATCGAGTTGTTTATTTGTTCTACATAAAAGTGACTATTAGACGTAATTAGCAGGTTTAGTTTAGATATCATTTGATATTAAAACCATTTTTCTATTTTTAGTTAAATGTTAATAACTAGATTATGAGAAAGATAACCAAAAAATGGGACACAAATAATGAAATCTTAGAAATAAGGGCAGTTTTCTTTCTATATGATTTTTTTTGAGGGTTTTGTAGCAGTGGCTTTTCGTCGTGTTTTTATTTTTTATGTTGGGGTTGAAGTGGATTTTCGGGTTTTTGGCAGAGTCGAACGGGGGAGTTGTTTTTGTTTATTTGTTTTGTTTTCTGACAACTTTGCAAGGGGTTGTCATGTTTGTGTTTTTTTTCTTATGAAAGCAAATGTGAAGAATTTGTATCGGTCGCTTGTTTTTAGTAAAAAAATGCAATATAACTTGAGAAAGTGGTGTTAAATAGGGACTTATTTGTTTACTTTTTACTTGTTTTACTTTTGATTTCTGGCCAGAAATTTCTTCAACTTCTTTTGATCGTTATTCTCTTTATACTATATTAGATTTTTAATTTTTAGAAATTCTGGAACATTTTACCTTTAACGTTTTTAATTCCTCCGATTCCTTCGATTTTCAAATAAACTAGACGAAATGAAGAATTAATTTCAGAAAATTTAATTATTTTGGGAACTCCGAAAATGATAATATAAAACATAAAATTAGACATGTACAATAAGGATAAGTCTTGGATTTTTTATTCATGCATTTTAGATTAGATAAGTAGTATTTTTATGTCGACCCTTGAAAACTTCAAAACTGCTGTTTTATCAGGATTTAGCAGTAATTTTAATTAGCAGTTTATTTACTTTTATGAAATATGTAAATTGAAATAAAATTGACATGTACAATAATTGAATATTCCAAATAATAATTTAGTTTCACAAAAAATTCTAGTCCCATTAATTAATCTTATAGATTAAATGAAATTTTAAAGAGGAAGAAGATTAAATTCTGTTTTCCTTCTTCCTTTGCGGAACCAGCCTTGGGAAGATTCGGCTTCTGACTCATTCGCAAAATAAAACATGAATAGTGATCTTTTATATTGACACAAAAGATAACAGTATTTGTCGTGGAGTTTAAATTTAGGCACATCACAATGCTACCTCTTATTTAACGTACAGTTTCCTCATTCGTTTCACTTAAAAAATGAGTTGTTTCTGTTTTGTGTTGCTGTTTTTCACTTTTCTCACTACAGTTTTGACTCAAACGGTAAGAGATACTTATTTTACGTTACATCTCCTTTCTACTTCCTTTTAGGAAGATCTAAACACAACAGCAACAATAAGTTCCGAATATGTGACTGAAAGAGTAAGGAATACGTTTTTTTATTGCGTTATAAATCTACTTAAACGTTCCTCCTAGGTACCGGAATTAACCACAACTTCTGATTCTCACTCAATTTCGGTAAAGATTCGTTTTTACTTCAAGTTTGTTTATTAATAAAGTTTTTCTTTAAGCAGTTTGATTCTACAACTCCTAATCCCGTAGGCTTGGATAACATAACTTTTGCTGTTATCTTCAATGTTGGTGAAAGCATTTTCTCCGTTCCCGATTTGAGTTCAGAATGTTCTTACGATTTTACATCAATTAACAGAACAAACCAAGGGAATCTCATTGGGACTCGCGTCTTCTGCATAGTTTCTGATTATATAGAAGCCTCGAGAAATGTTAACCATGGCAGAGATTTAATAGAAAGATCTTTTCGTACCGCCAACATTTCTGCGGATATCATTCCTCTACGTAGCTTTAAATATTGTTTCAGTGGTAATGAAAGTTTTACATGGTTTGCAACCAGAATCGGGAACACCACCGAATTTGAAGAATATTGCTTCAAACCAAATGGATTTAGAGTAATTAGAAAGTGTTACGGAAATGGTAACATGGACGCTGAATGGTCACCAAGTGAAAGATGCTCTGTCCACATTCCAAGCAACTCCTCGCTCACTCGGAGTCTTCTAGAGTTGGATCGGAACTCTACGATTGGTAATTTACTAGAACTGTCCAAAAGACACGAGGAATTTAGTCCGTTTGATGTCTATGTTGCGGCGCATATTTGTCTTCGGTTAAACAATTTTACAGTGGTGTCGCAAGTTGTTGACAATGTCTTGAAAATTGATAAAGCTGTGTTAAGACAATCTCAGTTGAAAATGCGCGCGACAGATCTTCTTGTTAACTTGACGTCTTCATTGTGCGGACAAGAAATAATAGTGAATCAGGAAAACAAAAACTTTGCTTGTGTTTCTAGTCGCTGCGAAATTCAAGATATAGAAGAAAACGTCAGAGTGGTTTACCCTGGCGATAATCGAGGCGACACTTTAAAGAGCAAAACTTTTGAAAGCATTGTTTATACTGAAGATTTTACGAATGTCACTGTATACTACGATGATCATCTTTTTCAAAATTTTTCTGATTATGATCGTGATGGAACTAGAGTTTTTGGTTTTAATTCCACTGGAGCTTCAACATCACAGTTTTTCTTCAAATTTGACACAAATAAGTGGAAAGTAAAGCCAAAATGTGCTGTTTGGAACCAGGGCAACAACTTTTCATATTGGGAAGTCATAGAAGATCCAAAATGTAACTTTTTTTATTTCTATTGTAATGTTTCCGGTTCAGGTTTCTATACTCTCACAGAGCAGACATCAGGCGATAATGTTACAGAATCTTTAAAAAATTCACGTGCAAATTATAATAAGTGGGAAATATTGTCTGAGTTGGCCTGGATTTCGACAAAACATTCTAACTTTAGTGTTGTTGACATTCTCTTGGTGGACCAAATTCTTAACAATTTATTCTTTTTTTTGAATGTTGAATCCCCTGATGACTCACTTACTGTGGATCTTCTTGTTAGGATCATTACAAACTTTCAGAAAATTGACAAGAACGTTTATTTAAAACATCCACCAAACTCGATTCTTACTTCTTTCAACAGAATTTTCCAAAGTCTGGTTTTCCCGAAAACTCTCTATCGAAAAAGTGAAAACTACTTGTTTTGGTCAGTCGATGTAAACAAGGCAAATTTCTCTGGTTTTGCTCTTACGAAGGACAGATTAATCGTTGAACTGAATTCATCTTCTAACATCTCAAGTCT
Organism: Gnatocerus cornutus; assembly: GCA_029298725.1. Lineage (NCBI taxonomy): Eukaryota > Metazoa > Arthropoda > Insecta > Coleoptera > Tenebrionidae > Gnatocerus > Gnatocerus cornutus. Next base: position 32,674,869 of record CM055509.1, on the reverse strand, counting down.
GTTACTAATGGAAAGGTTTCAAACAATTTTGTCATTTAGCCCCAAACAACTACTTAACCAGTCTCAAATCATAGTCCAGGTTTACTTCTCCAACGTCTTCTTTAACGACCAAAAATCCAAAATTGGCACAGTCATCGATGTTCAGTTCTTCGAACCTTTACCTAGTTTCTCTGACCCCATTACTGTCTACCACAAGCTTCTCCGGAGCGTTAAAACTAACTGTGTGAGTTGGTCCAACGATTCGCTCTCCTGGAAAAATGAAAGTGAAAGTTCTGATTCCATCGTGGAGTGCAAATACTTTCATAATGCACCTTTTGCACTGACGACCATTGAAAACGTTACTCAAAGCCTCAAGAACCTCACCGGTGACAACGTCCAAATAATGGAAAAACTCGTCGAAATATCCACTAGTCACGACAAGTTTACTTCTAGTGACGTTGCTCTTCTGGGCAATGTGTTAAAGAATCTTAGCGAATACAAGAATAACAGCTTGGAGGATCTGGGTGCAATTATCACGAATCTTCAAAAAATCGATCGAACGATTTTAAAGAAGAGTCAGGCCGAAGAAAAGGGATCAGATTTGGTTTTGTACAACACGGATGCCATCATTGCGAATCATGAGTCGAATCATACGTTGGTGGTAACCGACGAGTTTATCACTTTTATTGGGGATCTAAAGAACAAAAACTTCACTGGGATTGCGCTAGGCAAAAGAGTGGAGATTCTCGACGATACTGTAAGAATTGACCAATTGTTTGATCAGAAGGACATAACCAGCCTTGTGGTGTTAAGCCCAAAGTTGATAGAGCAAATATTGGAAAACAACTCTTCTAAAGTGATCATCAACGTCTTCATCAAAGACGTTCTTTTCAACGAAATTAACGCAACGGATGAGAAGCGGAAAGTCAGTAAAATTTTCGACGTCATTCTTCCTTCAAATTTGGGGAATTATTCCGGTCCGATAACAGTTTTTCATAAAAACCACGGGATAGATCAAGGGAAATGTGACTACTGGAAGTATGACATTTATAAAGGTATTCCAGGATCCTGGAAGAACGATAATTCCAGTCAATATTCTTCGTCTTTCATAAGCTGTGATTTCTGGCACACCACACACTTTGCTCTTATTTTGCTTCCAGACAACCAATCGGAGCACAGCGGTTTGGAGATCATCACGTTTGTTACCACAGCTTTATCAATCTTTGGGTATCTCGTCATGATTTTGCTGATCCTGTCTGTTACGACGCTTCGGGAAAAAGTGGAGAATAAGGTTCTTCTGAATTTTCTCTTAAGCGGATTCCTACTTGTCCTCGCTTTTTATTTGTCAGACTATATATACAAGTCTAAAGGCAACTGCTTGGTATTTGGAGTATTTCTTCACTATTTTGTTTTGGCCCAATGTGCATGGATGATGGTAGTAGCAATCATGCAAGTTCGACGACTCATTAAAGTCATTGGAAACTACAACGACCACATTCTGTTGAAGACGTGCTTGCCGGCGTGGCTTTCTCCTTTGGTTTTCGTGGCAGTTCTTTCGACTACAGATCCAGACAGTTATTTACAAAGTGCGAGTGACCTTTGCTATCCTTCAGGAAATGGACTTTATTTTTATGTGTGGCTTCCAGTTTCCATCGTCCTTACGATCAATTTCGTCATTTTCATAACTATTATCTATTCTGTGAGAAAGGAGAAGTCGACTTCGTTGAGACGCTTCGGAGGAAACGAAGCGGTTCATCAAAGAAGACAGTTCATCTTCTTGTTTATCGTCCTTGGATTGACGTGGATTTTTGGGTTTTTAGGGGTGGTGCATGTTATGTTTGTAACACTCTTTGATATGTTTGCAACATTGCAAGGTTTCGTTATGTTCGTATTCTTCATTTTCCACAATTATCGGCATTTTTCGTACAAAGTTTATCGGGTTCATTGGTAGAAGAATTAAGACATGTTAAATATGACTTGATAAAGAGAAAAATTGTAATAATTATTGTAAAACTAATCAATAAAAATATGTTTTATTTTTGCCACTTTGGAGTTGAAATGAGTGAAAAAATACACTTGTTAACAGACCTGTCTACATCGTTTTTCTGTTTCTTTTTGCTGCTCCACATATCGATTCTCACCCCCGCTCCCCGCTCGATTAAACAAAACATCTCCGGTAAAAATCCCCGATCTTTGATCAGATAGTCGTATTGAATCAACCCCGTACCTGTTCCACACACTCACCCTTAAAACAGGGGTTGAGATTGCGTGGGAGCTGTGGTCTCCACGGCGATCTGATAAAGCCCCTTGGCGCTGCCCTTATTATGTAACATATTGTGATACAAATCGACCGATATTCAATCTCTCTATTAACCTTACAAGTTCATCCCCGGATAATTGCCATTGTTGGCCGAGCATCACAATGAAGACTTTTTATCGATGGGCAAAGACGATAAGACGTGTTATTGTTGGTTTTGGATTTCAAGCACCTGTTGGTGGTGCAACTATTGTAACGATTTATGCAGAGAAGCAGCGCGGGCGTATAGTGGGTTGACTATCCCCGCAGACGATTCCTGCAAATTCCTGCAGTCAGCAAATCCGCAAGATTATCTCGTTCCATTTGATCGCTTCTGTTCCCGACATTGACTAGTGACCACACTGAAAAAATCTCGGACATCATCAGCACGGACACTATAATACGATCGTGTGAAATAAATCCTCGGTTATCCTGCGATCATTTTTAAAAGTTCTCTGCCAACGGCACGTAGTGGTTATTGAAATTATCCTCGTTTTTCAGATTCAGATTTGAGATTTATGTTTTGCGGACGACTGATCCGTGATGGTGGAGAATGTGTATTGTTCAGTTTTTATTATATTTAAAATTAATCCGCTCTGTACGCTTTTCTCATTTTTTGCATTTTTTATTCCCGTGCGCTGGGTTTTCAGCCTGTGGCCATTGTAAATAAATTATTGCCCTGCAGGAATGGGCCGGTTATAAATCACAGCGTCTCCCGGTGGACTTTTTTTAGCAGGGAAATATGTGGAAAAATTAATTCTTTGGTTGCTTTGTGGTACGGTTTCAATGAACAAAGAGGAAAATGCGCTGCGCTTCCAGCCACAATGGAGTTGTTTTAATAACGCAGTCATTACTTACGAGAATTGCATCAATATTCAGGAATTTAAATTTTACGTTTCGATCGAAAATCAATTATCTCTGACCACAGAGATATAATTAATGACGGAAGATCCTCCTAAGAAGCGTATATAAAATCGTACCAATTTTCCCAGTAAACACAACAATGAAATTAATTGTGAGTATCAATAACTTTAACTCAACTAAATTATTATTTTTTATTATTTCAGGTAAGTTTAGTTTTGGTGGTGGCGGCGCAAACCAACCCCACCCCCCAATTTGGTTACCCTTACCCCAATTATTACCGTCCACCGCCTCAAAGTCAGCCCCAGATCATCGGGGGTAGTTACACTTTTATAGATCCTTCGGGAGTTAAACGCACGGTGGAGTTCACCTCTGATGGACCAAACGGTTTCAACGCGGTTGTCCAAGAACCACCGAAGAAAGATCCTCCGGAACAAAAAGACGGTAATCAGACGACGACAGCTGCTCCGGATGCTCGAAATGACACCAAAAAGCCGGAGCCAAAAATTCAGTACGTCCCTGTGCCTGTTTATCCCCCTAATGTAGCGAGTCGATCTTTCGCCTCTCCTTATAGTCCTTATGGTTCTTATCCTTATCGGGGCTTTGGGTTTCAAGGGCCGTACGGCTAAGTTTGATAAGAATAATGTTGAAAATTTGTAGAAAACTGTAGTTGTGTATGATTAAAAAAATATATGTTCTGTGATTTAGCGCCACTTTAACAATTTTTAAATGCGACATTTTGCATTAAAATATTTTCTGTCGGACCAGAAAATAATTCTTACATAAAAAGAAAATGTATGTCATTAGGTAGACCAGCGCCAGTTGTCACTTTAACTCTTTGCGAAATTCGAAAAGGTCGCACAGAACCGGAACATTGAAATAATATCAAAATGCAATCGATCCCAAATAATGCAATATTGCGAATTTTACTCGTTTTACCAGAACGTACCCACCCGTTCAAATTAGTATAAAAAGAGCCGAATTTGTTGACAAAAGCACACTCAACCCAAACTCACCAAAAGCAGCAACATGGCATTCAAAGTAAGTTGTCTTTTGTCTAATAAAAAAGTGTACTAATTTTTGAATAGTTCATCATCTTCTCCACCTTCTTGGCTTTGGCTCGTGCCGGAGGCATTTCCGTGGGTTATGCCGCTGCCCCCGCCGTAGCCGCATACGCCGCCCCAGCGATCGCCCATGCCCCAGTAGCGTACGCCGCCCCAGCGATCGCCCATGCTCCAGTAGCTTACGCCGCCCCAGCCGTTGCTCATGCCCCAGTCGCTTACGCCGCCCCTGTAGCCAAAGCCGTAGTCGCCCAACCGTTCGCTCCTGCTCACTACGATTTCGGTTATGGCGTCAACGACCCCCATACCGGTGACAGCAAAACCCAACAAGAGTCTCGCCGTGGAGATGTCGTCCAAGGAAGTTACTCTGTGGTTGATCCTGATGGTACCAGACGTGTGGTTCAATACACTGCTGACCCTCTTCACGGATTCAACGCTGTGGTCCACAAAGAGCCCATCGCTGTCGCTCATGCTCCTGTTGCTGTAGCCGCCAGAGTTGCTGCCCCCATCGCCAGAGTTGCTGCTCCCGTTGCCGTAGCCGCCCCCATCGCTAGAGTCGCAGCCCCAGTTGCCGTAGCCGCCCCCATCGCTAGAGTCGCAGCCCCAGTTGCCGTAGCCGCCCCCATCGCCCGAGTAGGTTTGGGATACAGCGGTCTTGGCTACGCCCGCGGTCTTGGATATTCTAGCGGTCTCGGCTACGCCCGCGGTCTTGGGTATTCTAGCGGTTTGGGATACGCTGGATATTCTAGCGGTCTGGGATACGCTGGTTATGGAGCTGGTTTAGGATACTCCAAAGCCCTTTTGTAATTTAACAGACTGATTTAATATACTCAGATACCACAACTTTGCGTAATATTTTTTCTCGAATTAGCGAAACAATAATTCAAATGAGGCATTTATGAGCGAACTTGCTCAATTTATCAACCGGTTCGATTAAAAAGTGGCACAATTTTTTGAGAGTGTGGCAAACTGAATTTGAGAAATGAAATAATATCATTGATTCATAAATTTACTATAATGTCAATGTCGAGAACCTAAATTCTTCCTTAAGCAACCGAATTCTTGATTGACTAGTAAAACCCAATCATTACAAAACTAAATTTTATTGCAATAAAACTTGATACACATTTGGTTTGACCGGTTCTCTCCGAACCACCGCGTTGAACCCATTATCTGGATCAGCGTAGTACTCGACAATCCGTCTGGTTCCATCGGGATCAACGACATGGTACCGTCCTCTGACCACACCATCTCGACGCCACTCCTGCTGTCCTTTGTCATCTCCAGAGTGCGGATCCTGCACTACGTAATTGTACTGGTAGAGTGGTACCGCCGTTGGTAACGGAAGAATAGCTTTAGTTATTTTGTCGTGGGCGGGCGATGGTACCGGAAGAGCAAACCGCGCTTCACATGCGGCGAAAACTGTAAGAAAAAGTACAACCAATAGAGCCATTGCTCTTTTCTGTTGTAACCAAAACTGAGTCGCATGTTTACGTTAACTCTTCTATTTATACTGTGAAGGTGTGTCTTCGTAACTTCTTGTAATTATCGAGAACGACAAACTTGTTTGATATGTAAGAGTTTTTTGCGCGATTTACTCTAGTTTGTAGTACTTGGAGGGTGTGGGAGGGGATTTGGCGGGTGCGCAAAAATGGTAAGAATTTTTTCGAGGGACATTCTATGGATGCATTCCGATCGCGCTGATGTAATTTACGGGAGGTTTATGAAAATTACTGTGAAAATTAATTAATTAAGTCACGCACTTCCTTAAGTGGTACGTAAATTTTGGTTAATTTGATCACATTTGCGGAGTCAAAATAATATAATCAGTGTAAATTGAACACGTCGACTCAATTTATTGGGTAATAAATTTTTTCTTTGACCTTTCGGCGCAAAAATCCGGCTAATGAAAATCGCCCACTACTGCAAGGTAAAGTACCTCATTATCGATAGTACCAAATCTAATTTTTCATCAATCATATCCGTGTTTATCTCTGAAATCTAATGAAGAACCTTGACGAGCGCATTTAACATCACCCATGGTCAAGGTACTCGGCCCTACCCAGTCACGACTCTCGCTTTCTTTAAAACCGATTTATTTCTCTTTTGACAACTAATTTACAAAAACAACTTAATAATGAAGGGCATGGGCGTGCAACGGTGCGTGGGCGTAAGCCACCCTAGCGACAGGCGCCACTGGTGCCACAGCCCTCACAGCAAGGGGTTCCTTGTTGACTATAGCGTTGAACCCATTATACGGATCGGCAAGGTAGTTGACGGTTCTTTTGGTACCATCAGGATCAACGACGGAATAACTTCCTTGCACGATGTCGCCTCTGCGTGTCTCGTGTTGGCTCTTGCTGTCTCCAGTCAGAGGGTCGTTGACGGAGTAACCAAAATCGTAGTGAGCTGGAGCTTCTGGTTCGGCGATGATGGTTCGGTGGACAGGGGCGGCGTAAGCGACGGGGGCATCGTAGTGGGAGTAGCCCAGAGGGACACCAGCACGAGTGGCGACGACGAGGGCCGCCAAAACAACAAACTGAAAATAGAAAATTAGTGACGAAGGGGTGAAGTTGAAACGACTTACTTTGAACACCATGATGCTGGTTTCGATTTTTTGCACGAATCTGATCGTCTTTGAAGAAGATTCGCTTTTATAGCGGATTATAGAGGAGTGGCCCCCCCAAAATCCAAATTTTTCATAACGCGGAACAATATCGAAAAATTAAAAACAACATTTTTCGCACACGATTCACTCGTAAATCACGAGCTACTAATTGGGACTTTTGTATAATTTTATTCAAAAATCACAAATAATTGATTATTTTGTAATCCACCTTTTATCCCCTTCTCCATTGATTAATGACAACGACATTGAGAGCGAAATTTCAATAACCCAATTGTAACACCCTCGCAGGTCCACATAAGTTGTTTTTATTGTTTTAACATTTGTGATTCTTTGTGATTTACTACATTTCTAATTTCATGGTCTGTGAGAGTAGGTCGGATTTGTCAACCATCTGGGGGTTTGGGTGTTAAATTCGTGGGGTTTAAAGGGTGGAAATCGGCCTCCCTTTCTCTCGATGATGGTCAGACGATGCGCCACTGGATTACCTCACTTGGACCGTATTGCGGCATTTTAAACCCCGTGACCTTCGCTCTACTAACCTTGTAGATTTTTATATAAGCGCGTTGAGACAGGTGATGAGCGGATTAACGTAAATATTTTGGGTAAATATTGCTAAAAATGACAAATACGTAGGATATGTGAACACTGCGTAGCAATAAATTTATAAATTCACGAGTTTTTAATGTAAAAATTGTGAGGAATCTCAAATTGTTTCATATTTTTCGGTTGTTTGTTTTGTTACTTTGGCTATTTATTTTTTTGTTTTCTATGATTTTGTTTTTTCAAAGACAATTCGTTTCATTTAATACTACTATTTGACTAACCAAATTTTATATTTTTTAATTTTCATAAACAATTTTATTAAAACGTTTGAACGAAGCTGCTAAACTTGGCCATTTACATGTCACTTCCACTTCCTTCGACTTCTTCCTCATGACGATTGGAAACATCACCACCTGCAGCTTTCATTATCGTCATTTCTTCACCAATCTGACGGCCCAATCTATCGCTCTCTGATTCTTTATAAGAACCGTCATCGCTGGCTTCCACTGGGTTTTCATGGTAGCTCCCATCGTCTTCACCCTCAGGTTTAAAAACATATCGGTAACTACCATCATCGCTGTCTTCGCCTTTGGTTTCATTGTAAGTACCATCATCTTCACCTTCAAGGAGTTTATGAACGTATCGGTAGCTTCCATCGTCACTCTCTTCAGTTGACATTTCGTGGTAACTACCGTCGTTTTCTTCGGGGTGGTACTGTCCATCGTCTTCGTGGTCGACATCTCGGCGGTGCTTGTCGTGGTGGTACATGCCATCGTCTTCACCGTCATGTGGTTTATGGTCCTCTTCTGCGCTCATTTCTTCGTGATGATGGTGTTCATTGTGATCATCGTCTTCGAAGTGTCTGTAACTTCCGTCATCTACGTGTTTGTGGATTCTTGCATGGTCGTACATGCCGTCATCTTCACCATGAGGTTTTTTGTCATCATGGTCTTCTCCTGTCATTTCTTTATGGTGGTACTGACCATCATCTCCTTTATCTCCGAGATGCTTGTAACTTCCATCATCAATATCTTTGTGTATTTTTGCGTGGTCGTACATGCCATCATCTTCACCATCATGTGGCTTATGAACGGTGCTCATTTCTTCATGGTGGTGCATGTCGTGATCATCTCCGTGGAGTTTTTCTTCTTCAATGTGAGCTACGAAACCGTGGACTGCGTCAGCGGTGTAGTGGACAGTACGTAGAATACCATCGAGGTCCATGACGGTGTAACTTCCTTTGATGACATTGCCGTCGGCGGTTTCAAACCGACTGTGGGAGTTGGGGACGGCGTAATTGAAGCCATAACGTCCCACAACGCCGGCGGTTGAGAGCGCAACTAAAGATAACGAAAATGGTAACTGAAAATAAAAGTATGAGAAAAACACTTGTACTCAATTCAACACTGTCTGGTACTTACAAGAAGTATCATGATGGAAGAGAACTATTCTAATTCGATTGGAAAGAAGTGATGAGCTTATATAGTATTTCCGGGAGAGTTTTCCATGATGATTCAATAACTAATATGTTTTTTACGATGCTTCTGGAACTATAAATCGGTTTTGAATGGTGAGTTTTATCAAAATTTTATTCTTATCGTAATGATAATGTATTTATAGGTGCTAAGAATTTAAGAGGGGACGGTCTAATAAAATTCAAATGTAATTTTGGTTGTTTTTATTAAGATAATAAAAAAATATTGAGCAAATTAATTACCACCTGAAAAATCAGGCGAAAATAAATCATTCTTTACAGAACAGTCTTCACGCTTTTAGAAAAGGGCTTTAGAGTATCCCAAACCGGCACCATAGCCGTAGGAACCAGCATAACCCAATCCAACAGCAGGAGCGGCATAGCTAGCAACAGCAGGAGCGGCATAGCTAGCAATAGCTGGGGCGGCGTAGCTGGCGACGGCAGCAACGGGGGCGGCGATGGCTTTAACAGCAATGGGTTGTTTGTGTACAACAGCGTTGAAACCGTTATGGGGATCAGCGGTGTACTCTACAGTCCTCTTGGTACCATCGGGATCAACCAAAGAGTAACTTCCTTGGACAACATCTCCACGGCGGGATTCGTGTTGGCTTTTGCTGTCTCCAGTATGGGGGTCGTTGACACCATAGGCAAAGTCGTAGTGGGCGGGGGCGTAAGGTTCAGCAATGACGGCTTTAGCCACAGGGGCGGCGTAGGCTACTGGGGCATGGGCGGCGTAAGCCACTGGGGCATGAGCGGCGTAGGCCACTGGGGCATGAGCGGCGTAGGCTACTGGGGCATGAGCAATAGCTGGAGCAGCGTATGCGGCAACAGCGGGGGCGGCGTGGTATGATAGGGCTGGAGCAGCGGCGTGGTAGGAAAGAGCCGGGGCGGCGTATCCTAGAGGAGCGCCAGCGTTAGCTAAGGCGAAAAGTGCGCTGAAGACAACGTACTGAAAATTTTTAATTAGACAAGAAACTCGTTAATTTGATGTGACTTACTTTGAATGCCATGTTGTTGCTTGTGTACTTGTCTTTCGAATCTGATTTTGTCACAGCACTTTTCAATTTTTATACGCATTTCTGAGGAGGTGTGGTCCACTCCTACTGATGCTGTAACCCTAAACCAGAAAACCATATTCTAGTAAAACTAGTTAAAATCGAACAATTTTTTGCTTGGAATTTGCATTTTTTTGTTACTATTGTGCTAACCTTTCTGGATTTCGTAAAGTACGTTCTTATTTTGTTATTGTATTTAGATCTAATTTAAATGTTACTTTCTCTTTTTTCATTAAGTAATGTTTTATGTTAATTTGTTTGGTATTGATTGCTGATTTTATCTTATAGCGTCGCACAATGAAAGTCTATTATTAACTTATTAACGACAGGAAAAAACTAATATTGTTTATAGGGAAATAATGTCGTTTTTATCAAGATGATGGGTCATCCAAAGCTTCAAACAGTCTAAATTATATTAAATATGTCCCTATTAAATATGAGTCATAAATGCGTAAACAGTAGGTACTGACAATGAATGAGGAATTTTTACCATTTTTCTGTGTATTTTGTAATTTTTTTTAGTTAAAATTCACATAGATTTGATTAAATTAAAGAAATTTGATATCAGTAGGTCAAGGATTTCTGAAATTAGACCTAAAATTTCATATAATTGAACCCTATTGAATGGTTTCTAGCTCATTTGCAAAACATCCTGTGTAAACACACATCTTTTTATTTCTCGTGAAAAAAAGAGACGTGTTACTTACGCGCCACGTAAATAACTGTTTTGATAATTTTAAATTTTAATAATTTTTGGAGATAAAAAATTGTCAGTGGTGAGTGTATTAACTCCACAAATTGAGAGCGCATGGAATTTTAAGAAATTTTCATTTTTAAGACAAGCAGAAATTGCCAACATCCTCCACCAAAATTAGTAATTTTGGTAATTTTAGTGCTACAGTTACGAAATTTGGGGAAATTATTACTTTTGAATCGTGTATAAACTTCACCAAATTGCAAAACTGTAGAGTAGAAGACTAATTTTAGAAATTTCCATTTTTAAGACAAGTAGAAATTGACGACATCCTCCACGAAAATTCGAATTTGTTGCAATTTTAGAGCTACAGCTACGAAATTTGGAAAAGTTACTATTTTTGAGTCATGTATAAACTCCACCAAATAGCAAAACTGTAGAGTAGAAAACACAAATTTTAGAAATTTTCATTTTTGAGACCAAGCAAAAATTGTCGACAACATCTACTAAAATTCGTAACTTTAGTAATTTTAGTACTACAGCTACGAAATTTGGGAAACTTACTGTTATTAGGTCGTGTATTAACTCCAGCAAATTACAAAACTGTAGAGCAGAAGACTCCAATTTTAGAAATTTTCATTTTTAAGACAAGCAGAAATTGACGACATCCTCCACAAAAATTCTAAATTGTGACAACTTAAGTGCTACATTTACGAAATTTGGGGAAGTTACTATTTCTAAATTGTGCATAAACTCCACCAAATTACAAAACTGTAGAGTAGAAGATTCAAATTTTAGAAATTTTTATTTTGCGAGACCATCGAGACCAGCAGAAATTGACGATATACTCCACCAAAATTCGTAATTTTGGTAATTTTAGTGCTGCCGCTACGAAATTTGGGGAAGTTACTACTTTTGAGTCGTGAATTAACTCCACTAAATTGCAAAATTGTAGAACAAAAGACACGAATTGTAAGAATTTTCACTTTTAAGCAAAATTTGCTTATCCACCAAAATTTAATTTAATAATTTGGGGAAATTACTATTAATGAGTCGTATAATAACTCCACCAAATTGCAAAATTGTAGAGCGAAAGAGTCAAATTTTAGAAATTTTTATTTTTATGACAAGCAGAAATTGCCGAAATCCTCCACCAAAATTTGTAATTTTCGTAATTTTAGTGCTACAGCTACACATGTTGAATCGATTAGATGAAATAAAATTCGTTTTTTCTGTATTAACATTACGAAACTTTATTACACACTACAACTTACAAAATAAAATCAATAGAATAAATTTTCACGTTTATCTGTTATTAAATTTAAAAACGGTTTCACAATATTGTGCCTACATAAACGGAGTTATTCAGTGAAAATGAGAACAAATTAAACTTTGTTCATGTTTCCTTATATGACTTTTTATCGTAGGTTTGAGTTTGACAATAATTGTACAGGACGATCAATTGAATTATTTATCTAGTTGGCTGTTACTTTAGCGAACATGTATTTTGATATCTGTTATTTGGTGAGATCTGTCAATTATGTTCGCATAATTTAATTGATCACCCTGTATCATCCCTGATCGTAAAAATCTGTTTTTTACATGTTGTTTGACGTTCGAGAACTCTTGTATTGTTAATTATTATCCAAAAGACGTCTCTAGAATTTAATTTTAATTAAACAGAATCAACAAAGAGATTGAATTTTGCAGTTGGGCAAAATTAGCGAATATTTTGTAGAATTACAAATGACGCAGGATATTCTCCGGTATTTTCATTTTCCTGCATGGAAGAAACAATATTAAAATTTTAATTAAAACAAATTGTTTTGTAAAACAAATTTTATTTTACTACATATAAAAAAGGTACAAAATGGGAAGTGACTGATCTTTATCACCGCCTAAAACTAGGCGTCTTCACAGTTACTACAGTCTATAAAAGCATCTAGAAAAGAGCTTTGGAGTACCCTAATCCAGAATACCCCAAACCAACAGCGGGGGCGGCGTAACTGGCGACCGCAGGAGCGTGAGCAGCGTAACTGGCGATCGCAGGAGCATGAGCATAACTGGCGATCGCAGGGGCATGAGCATAACTGGCGATCGCAGGGGCGGCATAACTGGCGATAGCAGGAGCAGCATATGCAGCAACAGGAGCGGCAACTTTAGCCACAGCGGGAGCTGCATAAGCTACTGGAGCAACAGGAGCTACAGCTTTAACAGCGATGGGTTCTCTGTGAACAACAGCGTTGAATCCATTGTGAGGATCAGCGGTGTATTGGACGACACGTCTGGTGCCATCAGGGTCAACAACGGAGTAACTTCCTTGGACGACATCTCCACGACGAGATTCCTGTTGAGTTTTGCTGTCACCGGTGTGGGGATCATTGACACCGTAACCGAAGTCGTAGTGAGCGGGAGCGAAGGGCTCGGCGACGATGGCTTTGGCGACAGGGGCGGCATAAGCGACAGGAGCGGGGGCGGCGTAAGCTACAGCTGGGGCATGGGCAGCATAAGCTACGGGAGCATGGGCGGCGTAGGAAGTGACAGCGGGAGCAGCGTAGGAAGCGACAGCAGGGGCGGCGTAAGAGAGAGCAGGAGCTGCGGCGTATGAGATGCCTACTGGAGCGCCAGCGCTGGCGAGGGCCAAAACGGCGGAGAAGACAACAAACTGTAAACAAGAAGATCAGATCACTGCTTTAACACTTCACTTTTCCACTTACTTTGAAAGCCATGTTAATGTTATTCACTTGCTACGACTCCTTCGACTGTATCGATTTTGAGTTTGTTTCTTTTTTTATACGAAATTCGAGGGTAGGTGTGTCCACTACTCCTTCTATAAAAGCTTAATTCTCGTAAAACGAGTTGATGGTAGGCATTCTTTTTCAAAAGCATACACTTCAGGTTTGAAAACTGTATCAATTAAAATGGCTTTACGTAATTAGTCGTTCACCAAAAGGTCAAGTTATGTGTGTATGCAGTTTTGTAACGTTTCCGATTATAACAAATCAATTATTCTTCCAATTTTGATTAGAGATTCATATCGAAAATTAGAGGATGTTACGAAAGGCGAATCAAAGCTCAATTATTTGCGGAATTTTAATTGTCTGTGCCAACATTGTGTTTGGTGTTTTAACGCACTTTTTACGTATCGAAGACATTTCGATTTAATCATGAACTTGTACTTACGCAAGCGACGACTGGTTTAGTGGTCCAGTTCCACAAATTCGACTTTTCTTGTTTTCAGCGAGCAAAAGTTCAGTTTTGACAGACAAAAGATGTTAAGTAATACAAATATTGTAGGAGTAGTTATTTACGTCACAAGTCCGGAAACTAATTTTACAGTACAAGTTGAGATGTTTTAGGACGAGAGAACATCATTTCAGTTCTTTAGTCTTTAACTACCGTAAAATTATATTTATAAAACCCAAAAATTGCTTATAATAGACTCGAGGCAGAGAAGTTATATTTTTTTTACGAATATACGGATCGTCTTAACTTTTTCTCAATTTTTCTTTTTTTAGGTTACACAAAATTCTTATAAAAAAAATCTAAATTTATATCAAAAAAATACTGAATTTCTACATTAAACTTGAAAAACTGCCCATTTCTGAAAAATGTAAATTTTGTGGAAATTTAAATATTTATCGGAAATATAATTTGGTAGATTGCCAGTCTATGCGATTATGAAAGTTAAGAGATTGCTGGAAAATTTGTATATCAATTAGTAACTTCCGAGTCCGATCATTTTCCTGTTTCAAGATCATTTCACTTTCATTTGAAACGAGATTATAGGCAACCAATATTGCACTTTCGCTTTCGAAATTGGATAAGCTAACTGCTGAAACAGAATTCAAACTTCTATGCCGAAACCCGAAGCCACTTCCACTTTAAACTTGGAAACGCAAATATCGCGAGTATTTTTTAAAACCTGTTTTTAGATCAGATAAAGAATTACCAAATTTGCAAACAAATATTATGCAATGTATTTAAATTTGTACGATACAGAAATTTAATTAGCAGCATCAAAATTACAAGTAAAAAAAAAAGAAAATAGAAGATTATGAAACAAGACCGGTAAGCGCTTTGTGTTAGGCCGAAAAAACGACAAGACCCGAATGCAATTTTCGACACCGCTAGAAACGAGGGTGCAGAGCGCTACCGACAAAATATACAAATTTTTAGATCACAAAAAGTCCCTAGGTCCGTTATGTTGTTTCTACTTTAGACTTACATTTTGTGATTTTTGATAACAAAATTGAACCAATATAAAAAAATTATGTAGTGACATTTGTTTTAAATATTTTACCAATAAAATTGAACCTAATCAATGTTTTGTTGTTTGACATTATTGTTTATTGGCAACATTTTGTAAAACATTTTGTCTTGTACCAATAAATGTACAAAACCCATAAAATAAAATATCAGAGGAAACAGTGATTCATTGCTTTGCTCCAATGACAATAATTACCCAAGCTTGTAACTATAATTTATGGATTAAGGTCTCATCACTCTCATCTTTCAGTGGAATTTAACATTTTTGCCAAAGAGCAGAAATTTTGAAACGAAATTGATGAGGTGAATGTCTCGATCAATTTAATAATTTTTAGAATGTCAATGTAACGTTTTTGTCGTAAACACAGTTTAAATGTGAAAAAATATCGCATAAATAATAAAATTGTTTTATTGTGGCACTTTCAAGCCTATCTACAAAAATAAATTACAGATAATTCACGAGCAACGATCAACAAATCTTCAGTTTACTTAATGGTAGTAAGCTGGAGCATGAGCGGCGTAGGAGATGGCGGGAGCGGCGTATTTGGCTACAGGGGCGGCATACGCGACGGGAGCGGCAACTTTAGCGTAGGCCGGAGCGGCGTAAGCGTGAGCTACGGGGGCGGCGGCATAAGCGTGAGCTACGGGGGCAGCATAAGCTACTGGAGCGGCTACTTTAGCGACGGGAGCTACGGCTTTGACGGCAAGAGCTTCCTTGTGGACGACGGCGTTGAAACCGTTGTGTGGGTCGGCGGTGTATTCGACGGTTCTCTTGGTACCATCAGCATCAACCAAGGAGTAGCTGCCTTGGACAACATCTCCACGGCGGGATTCTTGTTGGGATTTGCTGTCTCCGGTATGGGGGTCGCTGACGGCATAACCGAAGTCGTAGTGGGCAGGAGCGTAGGGCTCAGCAACGACGGCTTTGGCGACGGGAGCGGCGTAAGCTACTTTGGCAACGGGGGCGGCATAGGCGACGGGAGCGGCTACTTTAGCATAGGCAGGGGCGGCGTAGGAGACAGCGGGGGCGGCGTAGGAGATGGCAGGGGCGGCGTGGACAGCTGGGGCAGCATAGGCGGCGTAAGCTGGAGCGGCGTGGACAGCTGGGGCAGCATAGGCAGCGTAAGCTGGGGCAGCGGCGTAGCCCAAGGGGGCACCAGCACGAGCTACGGCCACGAAGGCGGCGAAGGCGATGAACTGTAACAATTATTAGTTGTTAGATTTTTTGAACACAAACACTCAAAACACTACTCACTTTGAATGCCATGTTAGCGTTGGTCGTGAGTTTCTTTCTGGTTAGCTTGGGTGGTGTACAAGTTTATATATGTGGCTGTGGAGGAGGTGTGGCCCCCACGGCCCGGGCCGACTTTGGGACCTTTCACTGGACTGATAGGGAATTTTCATGTTTTAACTGAAGAGATTCAGAACCATATTCGTTCCAATTACGTATATAACAACGATTATTAAGCAATTTTCTTTCAATGTCAGTTTCTATTCGAACTTTCTGGAGAAATGACCGCTGTCAATGGACCAAGCAGACGCATATAGAAAATTCTTGGAGAACCTAGGCACACGTATTTTCCGCGAAATTGCAAAAGTTTCATTCCTAAACACGTGAAACTCTTTGAAAAAAAGCAGCAGAACAGTTTTTTGTTTAATTTTTGCCCAAAGCATTTTTTATTCATTAGCATTTTGTATATTTAGCATACAATTGAAATTCCAGCACGGGATTTTTAACTCAAATAGCTCTTCCTATGAAGAGAAAATCCTATAAATTTATATTTTTTCCTCCGATGTGCACCGATTGTCTCGAATATTCACCACAGGCGACCATTGAAAGCGAAAGTCTCCGAGACAAGTGCATTGAATATTGACCTGCTCCCACGTTCGCACATGAAACAATATTTCAGTCCCAAATCTTTCCGGAACATACCCGGATTTCATCGAGGTCGTACTATTTTTACAAAAAAAAAGATAAATAATTGTTACGTAAGGCGTTGCTTATGAGAAATTGCGTAAAATCGAGATCAATCTTAATTGATGTGATTTTAGCTCTTGTAGAAATACTAATTTAGTGACGACCACGTGAAAAAAAAGACCGACCCAAATTGTAACTGACATTAATTAGCTATTACAATAATGGGCTAACAAGTTTAAAATATAAACCAGAAACATTTAAGTTTAAATTTTGGTTTAACGATCAAAAATTTAAAAAGTTCACTTTAAAAGGAACATTAAATGTGAACAACGACCTTGGTCGAGGTCGTAATTGCTTGCCATATTGAAGAATTACCGCGTTGTGAAATGAAACAATGATTTCGAATTTTTAGAATCCCAATCTGTGTAATTATCGAAATTGAATCCTTGTACAGAACGGGTTTCCTGATCATGAGTCTATTTATTTACAGTATTGTTCTTTTTTAAAAATTGTTGCGTTTTGTTGAAGTTTGGTGAAGAAATCAACCTCCCTCGCGGCTAATTCCGATCAGTAGCTGAATTCGGCCTTACCTTCTGAAAGGATTAAGCAATTTGTTAATAACGAGCATTATGTGGCCGCCATGACCAGTACCAGAACGTCGGGCGCATTTATCTCCACATGAAGTGGGCGTGATGAACAATCCCATAGTCACAATTGAGTCCTACAAGACACAATAAACCGATTATGTAAGAAAATGCCAATAATGTCGTCGATTACAAATTATGCAAATCAAAAACCGATTGTTCGTGAAGCCCATTTTTCACATTTTCTGCGCCGTGTGCAAATGCCAGTGCAGATTTCTACATAGCATTATCTAGGGTAAGAAAATTTCGGGTCCTTCGTGCCGGATCTTGCACACGTGGCTAGTCGTGATTTTTACGAAACTGCAGCCGTTAGCCCATGGCGAGTACTTAATACCACCGTTATGTAACAGCCCTTGAGCTGTAAGACCATAATGTCTCAAGATAATTAAATCCTTTATGATATTGATGGGGTGATTAAAATTATGTAAACCCGCGTGCTGAGTCAGATCAAAGATCAAAGATGGCATGGTAATCGATTACCGAGTCAATTACCGAGTAATTAAGTTATCTTTTAATCTAAGTCGTTTTGGCAGCGTTTTGTAATAAGGCGATAAAAAACTAAGCGGACCTAAATAGACATAACAATGCCTTAAACTAAGTCATATCTTTGTAAAACGACGCGATTTATCATCGCCACACCCTCGACTTGGTTTATTTGGAAAGTCAACGGTACCTTAATCACTCATTATATGTTGTAATGAGCTTTTAAGAACACCTGTATCAAACCAAATCGGATTTGGTCTCCACTGACCTATTTCGGCAATCGCTTCGCTTTGAAATGTAAACTAATTTATAAATCATAATAATTCAGTGTCGTAAAAGTCGTTGTCAAAGGTGTGTCCATTTGGGATTTTCTTTTCAAAACTTAATTATATTGCTTGTTCCAAATTTTATTTGTCAATGCATAAATGCCGTCTTCTCACACTTCTTATTACTAAACTGGAACCCAACGAGGTGTTAATTTACTGGTTTCCGGACAGGTTCAGGTGATCTTTGTTATTTTTATGGGTACCTAAACAGCCCATTAAAACAAAAAGAATTTTGTGGTCGCTTCAGAGTCATCGCGCGAGGCGCGGTCCTTTCACTTGGCCGCGAATTTGCTTCTGCTCCACATTTGACCCATGCTACCTGCATTTCAAGGCCGATCCTGTACACTTTCGATTTTTATCCGTTACGTCATATGGGTGTGTCCCAGACGTGTAGAATCTCAATCGAGTTGTCCCAGATCTGGGTTTTGTACGCATTTCCTCGACCACCGGAAGCATCCCGTGGAGAAGTGGCCACCGCGTCCTCCAGATTGCAGGCACTGGACGAAATCCGTGGCCTCATTAATCTCGTTTTAAATGTTCAGAAAAAGTCAGATCGTGAATTTTCGATGTTGGCCAACGTTTTGACAAATGGATGCTTAAAACGCCCACTGGTCCGTTTGTAATCATTCAAATGGTAAAGAAAACGCGGAATTTAAGGCAGAGTGGGCTCGGGGGTTTTACCGAGACGAGCCGGTTATGTCACGTCTAGGAAGCCCAGATATGGGTGATGGTATTGTGAGTGATAAACTGGAGCGAGTCGCTGATGGCCAAGCTAATTAAAAGCGATAAGCGATAAAACACGGGTTTTTGCTAATAAAAATTAATTGGATTCGTCACGCGCAATTAGGCAGAATTGGTACGTGTGAAAATCGAATCTCAAGATTTGGAAAGAGTGTCTCAACACCGACGGTAGAAAACGATCTGCCTCGTCACAACTTTTAAGGCTTCTTTATGGACTTGTTACAAGGTTTTTTATATTTGGATCAGTTACATAACGTTATTGGGTGGCACTAATAATGAGCTCTACTTTTCCCCAACAAAATCGATCGATGTCCTGGCGCAATCCTCCCCACATTCCCTCAAAAAAACGCAACTTCCGGAGGATGCTCCTTCGGCCGGCCATCTTGTTTCATCCGAAAGTGTATCGATATTCCGGGGGCCAATGACGCAACTGTAACAAGTGCGCATCGCATCGTTACATTGTAGCATCCTGGCAAGGATTGGCGGCGATGCCGCGAATGAAAATCGACGAAAAGTGAACAAAGAGAGATATTGGCTGAGGATTTTTTGCCGTTGCGTAATCTGACCTAAATTAAAGATCTAAACTAGCGATTTTATTGGTCTCTGTTTCCTTTATTGGGATTATAAATTCCGAGATCGTGGCTGGAATGAAGTCAATGAGAGAAACCGACGAGGGAAGTCAAAGAGGTTGAAAAGTGTGGTTTAGTTCCCGTATGGGAACCTGCAATTACGTTTTTTTGGCGATTTAACAATAAAAAAATAATTATTGGTTTGGCGAGATCTGGTAAAAGGTTACTTGCTCTGGATTCCATCGACCTCCTGAGTTATATCCGATGTTGTAATGAATTCCTCAAAAAGTTTTTTCAAGAACGGTCCAATTTATGCATGAATGTTGGAGACGATACTGAATGCGTGACATTTAGCGACCAGACTGGACGAGTTTTTTGTCGGTGGCCACCGAAATTTTTTTCCTTGTGCAATATGATATTGATAGCACTACAAATCTTACCCAAAAATTGATCTCAATTTTCTTTGTTCACAGAAAACCGAAGAAGAAGAGGAAGAGGAAGGTGAGTCGTTTTTTTATATTAGAGGGTCCAGATTTCACTAAATTAGGAAATCTCAAGATTATAGGCTGCTCCAAAAATGTCCTTTCTCCTGGCCCAAAATTTTGGAATTTCTGTTATGGAATCAAAACTGTGAATTCTCTTGCGATCGTCTGCAAATTTGGGAATGACGCAAGACGCTCAAATATTAGATTTACGATCATAATGGCCAAATTACATAATAATTGGAGTAATCAGATTAGTCACTGAAGAAAGTTTTTCTCGGTATACAAAATGTGCTCAGTTTAGGTCTGTGACCGATATTTCTGCAATCCGTTGCATTCAAACTTCATAAAACTCGCTTTAGAATTGTAGAGGAAACAAGTGTTATTTACATAAAATTGCCATCAGAGTTAAATAATATACGATCGACAGGTGGAGTTTTATGGCCACTAAATGACAGAACGACTCAATAAAGAGATCGGATTTCATCAAGTTCGGCTATAATTTCACTGCTTGTAAATAATTTTTTTATGGCGAGAGTTTTGAATTGTAGTGGGAGTTTACGAAATCGAAAGATGACATAAATTTGTAACTACACTAAACCAAAATTACGTGTAACATGCTCAAGTACTGAAATTTTGCCACACAAAAATAATAACACTGACCGACAAAATAAAAGATAAAACATGTCGTCTTAATAAAAATTAGTGCACCCTGTGTAATTTTGATCGGAAAACACGATGGTGACCTTAACGTCTAGTTTTTAAGATATGAAAAAACTGCTAATTTGAGTGCAAAAGCATTTAAAATCATCTCAAGATAGTGCGTACAAAATATTATGAAAATCAGTGAAACCGTTCTTAAAAAATAAAGATTTTATGGTAACATTTCCGGAACTAGATATACATTTTTGTCGTTTTTATTTATTTAACTCTCTGAATGTCTTAGTTATAATTAAAAATAATTTTTTGATAAAAAAAAAGAAAATTATCTAAGGTGAGTTGGGGTAATATCGGACGCGAGGTAAGACCGAACGAGGCTGCCCAAATTTGTATTTAATTGAGACTGAGAATTTTAAACTAGTCTAAATTACGTTCAATGATCCTGACTCAGATTACAGTTGTCATAAATCACAGTAACAATGAAATGATACAAAAAACACGTAATTCAAAAAGACACTTTAAATACATTTATTTTTTACTTTTCTTTTGGACTCTTTTCGGAAAATCTTGATACTGACACTAATGAGCATGATAGCAAAAATTTGGTTGCTTTTTTAGCATAGCAAATTAACAAAAAAAAACATTAAATTCTTTTTATTTCAATTTTTTTTATCAGGTAAGTTGGGGCAATTTTTTTTTATGAAAATTAACACAGTCATATTTTGAATGTTACCTAATAAATTGTTAACAATTTTCACATAATTATGGGTATCAGAGTAACAAAAATATATTCAGTTAACCGTTTTTGAGATAATTAAACAAGAAAAAAATTGTTTTTTATTTCTTTATTGATACTTTTCTACTTCTAAAAGATCTTTTGAATAGAAATAAGTAATTATTTTGAGTTTTTATACAGGGTCCGGCAACACTTGTGTCCACCCCCAAAATCGTCTTTAATTTTAAAGATAAAATTTTGAAAATTTGCATACGCTCACAGTTGACAAAGCTCTAGAAGCTGACGTAAAAATTTGTTTTTTATCACTGATAGTTTTGGCGTCGCGACGCCTTAAAAATGTAATTGTTAGGTAATTGTGAGGGTTTGTGATATCAACCCCTAATTTAATTTTTTTTCAATATAAATATGTTAAAAATATCTGAGTTATTATTTTAGATTCAATGCAAATAGTCTTCAAAATTTGAGGAAAAAATGCTGTTTTATCAAGTTAGTTTCCAATTTTATTATGTCAAAATTGGGAACTACGTTTACACCCATCTGTCAACATCTTGTGTCACAAATGACATCTATTCTTTGGCTCGCTTTAGATTGTAACAAAAGTGTTACTTGGTGAAATTGTCACTTTGTCGATGTTAATTAACGATTTCTGGTGTCCATAAAGTGCAACATGCCCGTGGTAATCAAAATTAACCTTTATAAAAGTGAGTGAAGTGACTTGTGAAATTTTGGTGTAAACGTAGATTGCCGCTGCACTGTCATAATTTTGAAAACTAACTTGATAAAGCAACGTTTTTTTCGCAAATTTTAAACACAATTTGCATTAGATTTAAAATAAAAACTCAGATATTTGTACCACAGTTATGTTGAAATAAAATTGAATTCGCGTATATTTCCGCAAAAACTCAAAAATCGCTAAAAATTATACTTCTTAGGCGTCGCGACGCCAACCAAACCGTGATAAAAAAAACAAATTTTTACGTCAGCTTCTAGAGCTTTGTCAACTATGAGCGTATGCAAATTTTCAAAATTTTATCTTTAAAATTAAAGACGATTTTGGGGGTGGACACAAGTGTTGCCGGACCCTGTATATAGGGTCCGGCAACACTTGTGTCCACCCCCAAAATCGTCTTTAATTTTAAAGATAAAATTTTGAAAGTGTGCATACGTCAAAGTTGACAAAGCTCTAGAAGCTGACCCAATTTTTTTTTTATTACTGATAGTTTTGGCGTCGCGACGCCTTAAAAATGTAATTTTTAGGTAATTGTGAAGGTTTCTGATATCAACCCTTTATTTAATTTTTTTTCAATATAAATATGTTAAAAATACCTCAGTTGTTATTTTAGATTCAATGCAAATTGTCTTCAAAATTTTAGAAAAAAATGCTGTTTTATCAAGTTAGTTTCCAATTTCAATACGTCAAAATTTGGAACTACGTTTACACCCATCTGTAACATCTTGTGTCATAAATGACATCTATCCTTTGGCTCGCTTTTGATTGGAACAAAAGTCTTACTTGGTGAAATTGTCGCTTTGTCGATGTTAATTAACGATTTCTGGTGTTCATAAAGTGCAACATGCCCGTGTTAATCAAAATTAACCTTTATAAAAGTGAATAAAGTGACTTGTGAAATTTTGGTGTAAACGTAGTTTGCCACTGCACTGTGATAATTTTGACTATTCCATGCTTATAAGTTAACATCCAATCAGATTTGAGATCTACCATGGTATTATCGCGGCAAGCCTTAGCACGGTGCTGGTGTTGTCAACCATGGTTACATAAGCAAATTAATTTTTTGACGTTTAAAAATGAGTCGTTTTGCTAATAATTCCGCTGACAAAATTATTATTATTATTACTACTGTATGCATGGAATAGTCGTGCAAAATACAATTCGTAGGATGAATATTCTGTGATAATTTAGGGGTCAATTCTAATTCAGTGCCGCAAATCGGTTAAGCAGCGGCAAAGTTGCCGCACTGTCAAATGCAAAATAAAATGAAGCACAGGGCGCGAAAGCATTGTCAAGCGTCGATATTTTTTGAAACATGGGGTAGACAACTAGTTGACGAAACGACTTGCATCATCTCATTCTTCTAGTCCTAACCAATTAAGCAAGATTCTACTCCAAAATTTGGGCAAAATGAAGCCGAATGACAGATGCCGCAATATCCATGGTAACCACGGTTTGCGTTAACGCAAAATCGAATTAAAATTAGGCCCTTATTTATTAGCAAACTCAATTTATGTTGCTCTTAGAAAATACCACTCGTTGCTACGCAACTCGTGGTATTTTCATAGCAACATAAATTTCGTTTAGCTAATAAATCGTCTAAATTATCACGAATAGTCACCTACTCATGGTATTACTATTGAAAACTAACCTGATAAAAAACTACGTTTTTTTCGCACATTTTAAACACAATTTGCATTAGATTTAAAATAAAAACTCAGATATTTGTAACACAGTTATGTTGAAAAAAATTGAATTCGCGAATATTTCCGCAAAAATTCAAAAATCGCTAATAATTATACTTCTTAGGGCCGCGACGCCAAACAAACCGTGATAAAGAACAAATTTTTGCGTTAGCTTCTAGAGTCTTGTCAACTACGAGCGTATGCAAATTTTCAAAATTTTATCTTTAAAATTAAAGACGACTTTAGGGGTGGACACAAGTGTTGCCGGACCCTGTATCTCAAAAATTGTTTGTTCTAAAGAATTTTCAAGCTCATCATCGTGCTTTTAGGAGATCAAATTACATAAGAATATCAACTTTCTTACGCCGACGACAAAAATCGTGTTGACCAGTGTAATTTGTACAGAACGGGGAAAGATCACGGCCGAAATCCAAAATTCATCAATCAAAAATGAGATTTTGTTCAAATTTTTTTGTCAAATCATTACGACCTTCCTTCGCCGTCCTTGTGCCTCTTATCCGCCTTCAGACGGATACTACGATTTTGACCAAACCCCGTCTTTCATTCAATATCACTTTCATTCACGACAATAGATTTATGATTGTCATGTTACGTATTTCGATGGTTTCTCTCCGACCTCGATTTGGAAGTGAGGCACAAATGATAATTTCGATGGCGAAAATGACATAATTAAACTTTGTCAGTTATTTGGGTCGGATGTTTGTATGCAGATAAATTTTTATGGCGTTGCTGGAATTTGATGCAAAATATTTTTATTGGGATATTACACCGTTTATTTGGTTGTCTAGTAGATATGAACGCTCAATTTAAATTAATACCGCCCTGACATCTATCCGGAGTTGTCTGCAGTTGTTGAGCGCTTTCACCATTTTCTGTCGGTTCTTAGGAGTGCGGTGAAGAGG
Source organism: Gnatocerus cornutus (assembly GCA_029298725.1). NCBI lineage: Eukaryota > Metazoa > Arthropoda > Insecta > Coleoptera > Tenebrionidae > Gnatocerus > Gnatocerus cornutus. The sequence continues at coordinate 32,650,111 of CM055509.1, read as the reverse complement.
TGGCGCTGTGGTTAGATTTCGCTTTTTCGCGACAAATTTACGATGGGAACTCTATGGGAACACTTTTTCGTCATAAAAGTAATTAATCAAATCATGACTACAGAATTGTTTACTCAGCTGCCATTAAAAGGAAAGCGGAGGGATTAAAAACGAATTAGCAACGTGCATTTGTCTTGGATTTAGTGTGATAGAAAGTCTAATGGAAGTCGTAAAGTTCTAAAATCATGTGGTTTTCACAGTCATAAAATTTTTCATAAATCATAGAAAAAGTTCAGTGCTCCACAAAAGTAATTACACGCCATAATAATAATTACCGGAGTGAATTGTTATCTCTCGTAAACCTTGAAAGGATACATGATTTAATTGAACACCATTAAACATTTCCTATATCTTGTGGGTATGTTATTATAGCAACTTCGTTTTCCGCCGTCACAAACAATAAGGAAGATCAATCTTGTTCCATCTCAGCGGTTCGAAAGCTCATTGCATTTCAACAAAAAACCTCTCAGCAGTTGTGGCATAATTTTTCTAATGAATTTTGATTTGGTTGACAAGTCGTACATCCGTTCCATTGAAGTGCATCGCTAAGAGCCGTCAGCGCGAGTTTTGCTTCAGTAATTTGATTTCTCACCTCGCTTCCATTTTCCACATTCGCTAAAAATCGCGTTTCCGTACCACATACCTCGACGAGAAAAAGAAGATCTTCAGTAATTAAGCCGTTTTTCTGGTGATAAGAAGTTTTTGTTTTGTGGCGGCGTTCTTGCGCTGATTCACATCGTTATCGGAAAGTGTAACGACTGACTCGAAATAGTACTCCTATCATTTTCGTTTTTAATTACTTTCATAGAAAAGATGACAATTGTTTCGTTCCACTTTTCCTGGGACGACTGTCGAATTCTTTAGCATTTTCGAACAAATTGTGCACACTTTCTAGGGATTTATTGCGATTAGTAATAAAGTGTGAACAATAAACGTGAGCTTTCACGGTGTGGAGGTACGAAATGGCGATTTTACTGCAATCGGGGCGAATTGCTCTAATCTGAACGAATTAAAGTGGTTACAGTTATTTGCTAAATTGCTCAGTCTTTGCGGGAAATTATTGCTAAATATGCAAAAATATGCTAGGGAACTGTGAATTGTAAATATTTTGGGATTTGCTTCGATTATTCCATGGCTACTTCCCCTGTTTTTTTTTATTTCTTCAGATTCTCTACATTTCACACTTTTCTTTTGATTTTTTGGAATTTTTTGGGTTTTTACGGTCTTACAAGTTTTCTTGGTTCCTTGAAAGCCTTGGACTCTATATTCTCTGAGTTAATATTTTATTTACTAAAACTGGAAAAATTAAAGATTATTTAGAAAACTGTCTAAAAAGATTTGAGGAATCTCAGGAATTTTGATTTTTTCGGATTCAACTATTTTTTCAGATGCTGATTTCGAATCTTAATACCTTACTGCAAATTTTTTCAGATTTTCAATTTTTTTATTTTTTTTTACCTTTTTTATGTTTCGATTTTTTAAATTAAACTTTAGCGTTTATTTTTTGTGTTTTTTTATATGTGTACCTATTGACCAAAATTTCAAACATGATTCTCTATTTTTTTTTAATTAAATTTATTTATTTGATTCAAAATATGTTCTTTGGAACCCATGGAGTTTTTTATTTCATAAATTTTTGAAAGAATCAAAAACCATTCCGATTAATTTTTGGATTTTTAAATTGTTTTTCGGTCTTTAACATTTGTCTTATTCATGTTCTTTAAAAAAACTGAAAAACGGCAATAGTTGAGAACCTAAGAAGAAATTAAATCTGAAAAATAAGTCGAAAATATTAAATTTTAGTAGTATTCCAACATTTTTGGACTAATTTTTTTGGATTCTTTTATTCTGTTTTTTTTTACTTTCTGGACTTTTTGTTTTTTTTTACGCTTTACAGGTTTTCTTGGTTTGTCGACAGCCTTGGAATTTATTTTTTATGTTCTCTGAGTTAATATTTTATTTCCTAAAACTGGAAAAATTGAAATTATTTAGAAAACTGTATAAAAAGATTTGCCGAATCTCAGGAATTTTGATTTTCTCGGATTTAATTATTTCTTTAGATGCTGATTTCAAATCGTATCTACATGCTGCGAATGTTTTCAGATTCTTATTTTTTTTTAATTTTTTTGTTTTTTTTATGTTCGATTTTTTGGATCACACTTTAGAATTCTATATAATTTTTTATTTTTATATTCATTTGATTCAAAATACGTTTTTTTGAACTCTTGGAGTTTTTTATTTGATAGATTTTTGATAAAATTAAAATCTATTTCGATTAATGTTTGGATTTTTACATTGCTTTTGGATCTTTAAGATTCGTCTTATTAATGTTCTTTAAAAACAATCTGAAAAACAGCAATAGTTAAGAACCTAAGAAGAATTTAAATCTGAAAAGTATATCAAAAATATTAAATTTTGTGACGTTTTCAGTATTGCAACGTTGGACAATTTTTTTTTTAGATTTGTTTATTCTGTTTTTTTATTCTTTCAAAGTCTCAAATTTGCAGTTTTTATCTTTGTTAGATTTTCCAATTTTTTTTGATTTTTTTTAAATATTTAGAAACTCGAAAATTGTTAAAATTCGTATACTTACTTAATTACTTAATTATAATTTTGATAAACCAGAAACTGGTTTGTAATCATGTCTATCGCATCTATGAAGATTGCGATTTAGAAATGTGGCAAATGAAAGTTTTAGATTCCTTGCACCTTTTTGCAGGTTTGAATTTTGGAATTCCTCTGATTTTCTAGAATTATTTGAACAGGTATGCAACGGTCATTATGCAATATGTAACGTTTCAAAGAACTGCATTTAAAATGTGCATTATTACCGTCAGGCATACTTGCACATGCATTTTACTAAAAACCGCTCATTACTTAGAATCCGATTTTTTTTCAGAAGTGTTAGACACTGTTCTTCCTAATCGGTGAATCCGATTATAATTCTGTCAGTGTGTTAATGCATTCGGTCTAGACGCGCCATATTTGGCGTGGAAACCGTTAGCGAGTGCACAGCTTAATGCAAACTGTGCATAAATCAAAAATATTGACGTTGAAATAATGATTTGATTGGTTTAAAAAATTTGAAAACAGGTCACACGTGCAGGATGCATATCAAAATGGAAGAAAACGCGCCAATATTATTGTCACGCTAGCGTGCTTCCTTTTTTTTTCAACGTGATGGATAATAAAGCTCTTCATTTCCTCTTCCATCTGGACAAATCCATCATCCGAGTTCAAACAACAGTAAAAGTTACAGTCTTCTGAAGAAGCATAAATTTAATAGCGCATATTCTACCAGTTGTAAAAATCTTCCTAATCATTGCTCCTCATCGCATTCGTTCTGATCCAATAAACGCGCCAATGCAGGAACTCTTGTTTACTGTTGCTCATGAATCGAGCCACTGTTTGAAAAATTATCTTGTTACATCTGCACAAAAAAGTATAACAGCTTCAAAAGCCGCTATCCATAGTAATTACGGAATTATTCATCGGGTAATTACGCTGTGGTGTAAATGATTTTTGAACGGAACAAGCGGTGCGATGTGATACTGACCTCAAAGTTGGGTACAGATGCTCGGTAAAAAAAAATCATGAGAGATGTCATCTGGTCTATGCCCCGCGAAGATATTTAGATTAGATCTTAACACAAGGGGCAGTCTGTGGGAAATCCACTGAGATTTGAAACGGAATATTAAACGTGGTTTAGATTTCTATTTCAGTGACGGGTTTTTGCGGAGAAATTGCACTTTTTTGACCGAGTGAAGTTCATAAATCTTGCGATAAGAGAGAGGTTTTGGGTGGCGAGCGCTCCCCGTCCCATAGCCCACGAGAAAAAATAGTGTAAGACACCTGAAGGGTCCGCCAGCGTGCATTCTCACCGATAATTGACGTTATAATGAACGTTCACACTCTGGTAATTGAAGAGCTCGGTTTCTAATATTCTCTTGAGAGCAATAATTTTCGGATTTTTTCCCGGAGTAATTGAATCCTGGAACAGTTTACTGCAGTGGTAAATAAATCTCTACTTTTATGATTGTTTCACCTTTACCCTGACATTGCAAGTAACAGTGTATAAAATGGGAAAGCTTAGAACTTTTCGTCGAGAACGAAAGAAGGAATCAGGCTGGCACGATATTTCTTCACGACACCCGCTAAGAGTCAACAATTTTACGTGGTACGATGGTTATAATGTGACACGTTATTAATCATCCTGTATAATCGAGTCAAGTGTTGAATTTATTGATTCGGGTTGGTATTATAGTAATAAATAGTTTGATGATGGTTTTGAAAGGGTCAGGGACTGAAAAAGTCACCGGAGTTTTCTATGCAGCGCTTCCTGGAAAAGGCGGAAGGTCGCTCTACCATTTTAAAAGAAAATTATATTTTCTTCACGTATTTATAATAATAGTTTTCATACCATTTATCTTGTCTATTTTCCTTTCATATTCCTCTTATGAAAGAGGCTTATTTTTTCTATTCTCTATGTTAATAAAATGTTATTCAATTTTTAGTTTTATTCTCCAAATTTTCTTTGAATTCTCTTTGGATTTCCGACATTGCCGTCGTTTTTTTTAGACTCTTTTGATTTCTCCACCTTTTCTTAATTTCTTAATTTGCCAAATTCTTTCGGATCTTGCTTAGAATTTCTGATTTCCCTGCCCATTTTCTGTGGTATTTTCTTGAATTTGATCGATGGTCTCAATCGGAAATCAGCGAAATTAATCGAAGTGATTTTTCCGCAGTGCCACTTTTCCCGTTTCCTCCACACCTTCTCCTGTCACTCACGCCAAGTCTAATTTGTCATCGTAAGACGCCCTGTCAAAACTCGCTCACTAAGCAAACTTCCCGACCCTGCTCGTACGCCCATGGAATGCATTGACCCCAGAGGAAGAGAGAATTTTCTTGGATCGATAACTGTGCCAGTCGTATCATCTTTTGGAGCACTTTATGAGCGTCCATAAACATTTTGCTCCTTTCTTTCATAATTCAATAACCGTGTGCGGACGGTGTGGAGTTTTTGTCTATTTTTTGGGGCCGTAATTCCGTTATGTTTTGTTGCTAAGTCACGCACTGCAAGCTCGTTTTCTGCATACGTGTGGAATGGTCGATTTTTGACAGTAATTTTTCCGTCTGGCGTGCAGAGGCGATAGTTTTCTCTCGGAGGAGACCTTCAATTTCGATATCGGTGTGCACTGAGTCGTGGGTACTACTTAGGAAACAATAAAAGCCACATGTCTAATTACATGATGACTACACACTAAATTGCGAATGACAAAATTACGTTCCAGCAAACCCAGAAAGTACAAATCTTTAGTTCAGTGAACTGGTGCATGAGTAATAAAATCACACGATTTGTACTTACTGAACCTGAAAGTACTACCGTCTTGACCACTTTATGAACAATAAGAAACCGATTTTCTTAAAAGGCGATTTGCATTTCTCTCGTCGGAATTTCATTTCATCCGTCATATTTTAACCATATTTGTGTTTCCTTTTCCTTCTCAATAAACAGGATATGATCGGAATACCTCCAAAGAAAGCACCGATCCCTCTATTGCTTCACCAAATTGCCGAGTCTTTTGCAGGAAATTATTGCAAAATATGCAAAAACATGCTAGGGAACTACGACTTGTAAATATTTTTTGATTTACTTCGATTATTTTGTGGCTACTTCCTAAGGTTTTTCTTTCATTTCTTCCGATTCTCTGCATTTCAGTTTTCTTTTGATTTTCTGGACTTTTTTGGAATGTTTACGGTCTTACAAGTTTTCTTGGTTCGTTGAAAACCTTGGAATATTTTTTTATGTTCTCTGAATTAATATTTTATTTCTTTAAACTAGAAAAATTGAAAATTATTTAGAAAACTGTTTAAAAAGATTTAAGAAATCTCAGAAATTTTCATTTTCTCGGATTCAACTATTTCTTAAGATGCTGATTTCGAATCGTATCTAAATACTGCGAATTTTTTCAGATTCCCTATTTTTTTTTGTTTTGATTTTTTGGATCAGTCTTTAGCATTTATTTTTGAGCTTTTTTTGTATGTATTCTGGCAGAAATTTTATTTTATTTATTTGATTCGAAATATATATTTTTGAACTCTTGGAATTTTGTATTTTATAGATTTTTGGAAGAATCAAAAGCCATTTCGATTAATTTTTTGATTTTCAAATTGTTTTTGGATCTTTAAGATTCGTCTTATTCATGTTCTTTAAAAAAATCTGAAAAGCGGCAATAGTTAGAACATAAGAAGAATTTAAATCTGAAAAATAACTCGAAAATATTAAATTGTCTGACGTTTCCAGTATTCAAACGTTTTTGAACTAATTTTTTTGGGTTATTTTATTGTTTTTTTATTCGCACAAAAACTGAAATTTGCCATTTTTATATTTGTCAGATTTTCCAAATCTTTTTGAATTTGGTATTTTTAATTTATATATTTTGACCATATTTGTGTTTCCTTTTCCTTCTTAATAAACAGGATATGATTGAAATACCTCCAAAGAAAGCACCGAACCCTATTCCTTCACCCAAAAGCGAAAGTAAGAGTTTTACAATGAAAATGTAGGTAAAGATGCTACCGATTGCCAGCGAACACCACCACCTGTACCACCATAAAACGTGGCTCTAAATCGTGACTTTTGATAAAGTACGTTTCACACGACCTGCTAGCATTTCTAAGTCCATTCTTATCGGCAAATCGAAATTCGGTGCTGTGATGTTTAATTGGAAGCCAAGTTCGGCGGTACTGGAGTGGAACCAAGTACCGTTGGGGTCAAATCAACGAGGAGCGAAATTAGGTACTTAAAAAATTAAGCGTACAAGGTACTATCTAAGTTGAATCGACACGACCCCTCGTTTTGATTAATGTTTAGCATTGCTTGTGCGTTGGTACCGGTGACCCGTTAGATACTGAGAAAAATCACGGCCATTATGGGTACGAACGTCGCACCTTATGAATAATACCATCACTTATCAAAGTGAGCATCTAATTTATATTGGTGGCTTGTCAGCGGAACACCCACCAGCAGTAGAAATCAAAACATAACTTTTGACACCGAGAAGAAGCCCGATATTGGTGAATGTTGAGTTGATGAAGAGCCCGAGTTGTAACAATCTAATTTGATGGACTTTCACTGGGAGGTTAAAACCGTCTTTAACCTTTTTCCGTTTTTTCGGTCGTCTCTATAACAAATGATTCACTCTTTCCATTACGACGGCCGTCGTGGGCAGATAATTCCATTCAGAAGATTATGCAAGAGCAATTTACAAAGTGATTTTTCGCAGACTGGCCCTAAAAAACTCCAATCACGACGTTTCCTGTCATTATAAGCGAAAAAGCTTCGATTTCATTAGAAGCAAAGCTCGCATTTGTGCAACCATCAATTCTTCCGCCAACTGGTAATTATTACTTGACGCTGCGAACTGGTAATTACAATGTGCAATCTTGCATTATGTGATTACAATAATCTCAGATCCACGTTGGCGGGGCGATTTTTACCACGGAAGAATTTCTTAAGATGGATATTACAAGTGACACTGACACACTCTTTCCTTCTTTCACATTTGAATATCAGTGTCATTGCCAATGCTCTTTCTCGGACACCGAATCATGCATTATTTATCTTCGATTAAGAAGAATCATTTTCAACAAACAGAGAGAGCTGAGTAAATGTTTCCGTTGTGCATCCGCGATGGCTTATCTCCATTATGCAAATGTTTCTTCAGATGCTGATCAGTTTGTCAAATCAAATAAATTATTTTGTTTTGATTCGTTTTTCTTGCGTGGTTTTTTAATGGGCTCTTTCCTGTCGATTATGATTTTATTTGGCGCTTTCGATCAACGATAATTGGGTTGTAGGCGCACTTTCGGTCCATTTGATGTGGATTTGTTTCCGAAAAAAGTTAATTATGGACGGTTTGTTTTACGTTTGTTATTAACTTGTCAAAAACGGAAAGTGAGTTAATTGGACCGCTCACTAAATTTGAACGGTGTGTTTTTGAGGCTTGACGTCAAGTAGCATTTCGATATTTTCCCATAGGTACTTTGAAGGCTAAACAAGTTCTGCGTGAATTACCACTATTAAAACAGGTTACTTTACATTTTTGTCGTTATTAGCTAGAATTTCATAGTTAATAACATATCGAGAAAACGTTGTTTGGCACGAAAAGAGCTTCTTTTTTTATCAAAACCACCTGTCGCACTTCACCTGAGATTTCTACGCATTAATATTAATCGCGCTTCAATGCCAGTTTCACAAATCAGATGTATGTATGTGGGTTTTGGGCAATTTTGCAGACATGGCTAAAACTTTCCTGGGTAACTGAAACTGACAGTTACGAGGATGAGTAAACAGCGAAGTCATACTAATCATGTAAATGTATTCATTAAAATCTTGCATTGTTTAGATTTTTTTTGTAGTTGTTGAATTTATATTTTTGAATTCTGTGATTTTTTAGTTGTTGAAATCTTGTTTTTTTTAATTTCGCGATTTACATTGTAAATTGAAATTAAAGAATGGCATATGCTTTAGATTCTGCGTGAAATTCTGCGTGAAATGAACAACAATACTTTAAAATTGCTTCATAAATAAGCGAGATAGCGACCGAGTCTGAATTAGAGATTGAAAAAATAAAAATTTTGAATTCGAACTATCTAAGATTTATTTCTAAGCTAAAAAATTGCAAAAAAAACGATTTCGAAAAAGGTTTTTTTTTTATATTTGACTTAATTCTGGAGATATCGAGCAAAACCGTTTTTGAACCTCCAAAATTTTGGCCCTCTGGCGACAACCCGAAATTTCAAACACCTCTAATTCAGTTATTTATTGACGAACGAAAAAAATAATGGTAGTTTTGGATTTAACGCGAAATTCTGCGTAAAATGAGCCCATATAGCTTAAATTTTCTGAACAAATAAACGAGACATCTGCCAAAATAGATTTTTAGGGTCATTTTCAATAAGCTCTTTCGGGGCAAAAACTGCGTTTAGTACCATTGAGTTATACATTAATCGAAATTTTTGACTTTTGAGAATGGATTCTAAAGTAGAATGACCCAAGAAAAACGATGGTGAAAACCGTTTCTCAAAATCTTTTGTAGTTTCGGAAATATTGAACTTTGAAAATTGTCCAACCCAAAATTCACTATCCGAAAGTTTCATCGCTAATAGTTCAGTTATTTGTGGACTAATCCTAAAAACCTATTTTTTTGGATTCCATGTGAAATTCTGTCAAAAAAGCGAGATATCGACCGAATTAGATTTAGAAACTTGATTTTTTCGACTAATTTTAAACTTCAAATTGTGGGCATGAAATAAATGAATAAATGAATACATTGGCTGAAGGGCGAGGAAAACGATGGTGAAAATTGGGTTTTATATGGCAGATTTTTAAAGATTTGCCAAATGAATAAATCAAGCATCTAACTGAAAATTGCCCTCAAATTAAAACCCCCGCCCACGCTCTTTCCATAAAATCCACTCTTCACCGATTATTATGTGAGACGCGTTGCGCCAATATTTATTATTGTAGAGAGCATGTGTGCATCAAATTGCATTGCGCTTTCCTTCCTCGTCCTCAAACTTAACGCTTTTACTCGATAAAATTTTAATGACCGACGCAACGAAATTACATTGACGAAATGTCAACGAGCGAACTGTGGTCAATGTACGTTTCAAATTCCGAAACGTTGTATTTACGTTAGCAGTACATGAACCAGCTTTAAAATAAACCATTAATGGACTCACTTCCGCGACAAAATACCAACTGGTTCTTTTCCACACACTTCTTAGTTTTTCTTTGGTATTTTTTATTTTTGTTTGTACAACGTAACGCTTCATCAAATTCTAGTCCTGTATAGAAAATAATGATGCCGATATGGTCTGGGAGGTTTCAGTTATGCTTACTGAACACTCATCACTCCGGAGCCAATTATTATTGAGAACGTAGAAAAGATTATGATTTTGTGGATTCGTATCGAGAGATAAAGGTAATTGTAACTGTTCTTTCGTTTTATTGAAAACGACGAAGGAGACTTTAAAAAGTGACCGCGTTTGCTATTAAAGCCAATTTATTTTTTGATAGGATAATCGTTTATTGTTCTTAATAAAGAAAAACTTTAATTTGTCTTTAAGAATAATTGTGGGAGTGGCGCACATAAATTAAGGCGTGCACGGATAAATTGATTATAATGATATACATCGTCGATCATCCTTTTTATGTGTTTTAATTAAATATTACGTTGGGAGATGTTTCTGCAAAATTGGATTTGCAGAGACGGGAAGTGAAGTGGCACAAAAAGAGTAATTTCTTTGATCAGACGCTCTGATATTTTATTTTAAAAGTCAACGAAAGAAAATCTGTTTACTTGCATGGACTCGATTTATCTTCTTCTAGAACAGAAATAAATATTCATGAAAATCTAACACAAAAGTATATAAATCCTCGACCGACATTAACAATCCCCACAGCCCTGCACACCTTTTTATAGCTCCATTCCGTCTCATGTTTATTGTCTTGACACACCATTTTTGACACTCCCACCTGAAATTACAGAAGAAAAGCATCTCAATGGACAATTATTCCAAGCTCTGTATTCACAACAAACGTTCCTGCTGTGAGAAGAGAATTTCTACCATCCAAAACGCGCATTCCTTTCTTTCCAAACAAAAAGAAAGAACGACGGATATAATGAAATGGTATGATGCTACACTATCGTGAAAAAATTATTGGATAATTACACACTTGACGCCATGAAAAGTGGGTTATACATCGACAAACAAGTGGAGGAATTTTTTTAAAAACTAAAACTACTCCCGGAAGACGATCCGGGACCTTGTCCGTCTTCCGTCATCGCGTTTCCCGAAACCTCTCCAATGCCCCTTTTATTCCGAAATCCACCCTTTGAAAATCCTGCGACGACAGGAACACCGCTGAAACAATAATCCACATCACGGATGAATGCACAGTGCGGCTATAAAAGCGACTACTTCGCCTCGAGCTGCCAGTCAGCTGTTGGCGTTTGCAGCGAAAGCTCCTGTCCTTAACGTGTTTGTTTTTTACGCTTTTTGTCGGTGTCTGCTTGCGCTTGTTTTAGAGTGACCATGGCCACTTATGCTGCTTACAGACACATCGAACTTGACAAAGTTGGCTACAGCAAAAAGAGGTAAGGCGGGGAAATTTGGGGTGGTTTTTGGGGTAAAAAATGACGTTTTTAAAGCTTCGTGAATTTATAAGCAGATGTTAGTAAGTAGTGCAGTATTGATCGGACTGTATTTCCGTCAGTTCGATGTCTCATTTCCTTTTTGTCACAGTTTTGCCTCGAAATATAGTGATAAATAAAATTAAAACCGTCTGCGGTGCCAAAATTTGTTGTCCAATTCTTCAGTTGTCAGAGACTTTATTTTATGAAAATTTTATAGTTTTAAATTTTTTTGTGTCTAAATTTTCTTTTATTTAGTTTTTTTCGTTTGGTTTTTATTTTTATTTTTGACATCATAGAAAATTAAGGTTTCTAGTAATTTGGAGTTATCAGAGATTTTACTTTTTGAAAATTTAGACATTTTGAATTTTTTGAAATTATATCTTCGTTTTAAATTTTTTGATACTTTTGTTTTTTTTTAATTTCGTATCTTTCAGTTTGGTGTGTTTAATTTTTGACTTTCGACGTTTTTCTGTTGTCAAAAATTAAATTTTTTGAAAATTTTTAATTTTTTTTTGAAATGAGTGCCGTGATTTTAAATAATTTTGCATTTCTTTATGTATTTATGTTTTTTCAGTTTTTTTTTGTTTACTTTTGACTTCCGATAAAGTTTAAGTTTTTTAAGTTTCTAAAATTTTGTGTTAATAATTTTAGGTATACTGGATCTATTAAAAAATCTTTTTATAGAAATTTTGGATTCAAGATTTAAATTAATTTAATTTTAAAAATATTAAAAAGAATAAATTAATTTTAACATTTTAATGCTAATTTATCAAATTAAAGGCGTATGAGATAAAATCACTTGTAAAACTGTCACTTGTCAAATTCCCTTAAAAAATCTCAATTTGAAAGCATTTTGTTTTTAATTTAGGACTTCTACAGAACTTAAATTTAAAAAATTCTTAAAAGTAGACGAATTAAAATGTCTCTGAGATCTTTAGTATTATTATGACAGTGTTAAAATTTAAAAGACTTGGATTTCTAAAATCGCCACAAACTGATATTAAAGATCAATATATATCAGATTTTAAGAAATTTGAACATTGAGTTCTCCAAATTTTCCAATTTTAAATTTGACGACAAATGAAAAATATGAAGATTTAATTAGCTTTGACAAACAAATTAAAAAATGTATCATTCGTATTTTAACACAAACACAAGAACTTTTCGAATTAGGATCTAGAATTAGCTAATCCTTGAAAAAAAAAACACGAAATGCACCGAATTTTAAAAATTCTTAAAAGAAGAAAAATTAAAAACTCTTAAAAATTATGTTTTTATTAAAACTTAAAATACTTTTCGAATTTCCCGAATCTTTGCAAACTGTAGAAATTTTAAGTCAAAAATTAGAATTTTTGAATTTACTTGGATATTAAAGACCTCCATTTACAAAATTTGAACGAATTTGAACATTTAATTCTGCAAATTTTTCACTTTTTAGCATATTGGAAGGCTCCGATCTTTAAATGTTCATAATTTGAATTTTTACACTAATTAAAACAAAGTGTACCAAATTTTAAAAATTTTTAAAAGTAGATGAAATAAAATGTCTCAGATCTTTAAAATTACTATGACATTGTTAAAATTTAAGAAACTTGGAGCTGAATTTTTGAATTTCTAAAATCGCTACAAACTGTAAAAATTTAACCACAAAAATTAGAATTTTGAATACAATTTGATATTAAAGACCATAATATACCAAATTTTAAGAAATTTGAGCATTGAGTTCTCTAAATTTTCTAATTTTAAATTTGTCGACAAATGAAAAATATGAAGATTTATCTATCTCCGACAAAAAAATTCAAAAATGTATAATTCGTATTTTAACACAAACTCAAGAACTTCTTGAATTAGAACCTAGAGTTAGCTAATTATTGAAAAGAAAAACTCGAAATGCACCGAATTTTAAAATTTCTTAAAAGAAGAAAAATTAAAAAAGTTATGATCTGTAAATGTTCATAATTTGAACTTTTAGACTAATTCAAATTCGAAATGTACCAAATTTTAATTGTTTCCAAAATAGTTAAACATTAAATTCTCGAATATTTGAAAATTGTTGATTGAGATTTGTGGGGAACAGAAATTGTTTAATTCAGTTTCACTCAATTATAAAAAAAAAACGCAATATGCAATAAAATATAAATTGTCTATTAAATATTCTTAAAAATCCGGAATTTATTGTATTCTACGAAATAGCTATCAGCGGCAATCATGTTTTTATAGTTAATAATCCAAAGCTTCCTAGTAACATGTCATTGATAATATTGTTATTACACGCATTCCATTCCGTGTTTCTTTTTACGTCTAAAATTATAGCCTGTTCCTAAAATCCTAGCGGCTTTCTATCTTCACACCCAAGCCCTTTCATCATTTACGACCGAAAGCTTTCCAATCATCATAGAATAATGCTCCGGAAGAAATTCTCTTCAATCCAACAATAGCATCTCTGGTATTAAAAAATAAGCCCGAGGTGCCCATTCCCAACAGAAACACCTACGAACCGGAAAGAATTTAGGAACTCCTCTCTTAATTTGCAGTTAGCCTGTGGACTGTACACCCATCGCGTGATAAGAGCGACCCATTATTCCGAAATCTGACAGTGAAATATGGACTAGTTGCTGTCAAACCGATGGAAATAGTTATTTAATAACGCGAGTTCTCATGGTATTGTGTTCGAGTGGTAACGAAAGTCGATGGGCAAGGTTGCGCCGACAAGTTCACAGTCAATGATTTCAGCAAAATGATTTTTTTTTATGATGGTCTATTAGAAAATTTCCCCGAGTTTCTAATTATGGGGGAAATCATGGACGAAAATGAAGAAGCATGACCGCAAGATCACGATCTGAAAAGACGCTGAAATTTCAGCTTGATGTTTATATTTCACCTGTCAAAATAGCGAACGGATCAATTTTTTCAACGCCCAGTGAAAGGATTCGTGTTTTATGTCCTTTGATTGAATTTATGGCCCGTTCACCACACTCCCCCAGGCGAGAAATACTTTGTAGATTCCGTCCCTAATTACGCCGTGACGATTTGAATGTGAAATTATTCAAGTTTTGCACGAAACTTTTCAGGTTAGATCCCTGATAACTCTTATTTATGTTTTCTTTTATATTCTTTAAATATTGATGGAAATCCCGAGACCACACCCGACTAATCGTGAATAGTCCGGGTGACCTGGATTTCCCGGAGCGGTGCATTTTTTAAAATATCGTCGCAGTCGCATTGCGTAGGTGATTTGTCAAATTGAAGACAAAGCGCTGCAGGGTAGTTCTTGATGAGGAATTATGTCAAGAATTCATTGTACAGTTTCTAATGTTGTTGGAAATCGTCGTTTCCTCGACATCCGTTACGAAACGTTTACGGACTAGCAGAATAAGAGCGGCAAATACGGTTAAATCGCCGATTTCAAGAATTACCATAAAAATACGATGGGAAGTGTAGAAAGTAGAGGTGTTGAATTGCAGAGGAAATTCTTGGGAATCTGCACTGCGGTGCAGCGGTCAGCGATTCTAGGCACGACGACCTACCGCTTCCGGGGCGCCCGGAAAATTCGATACTTATATTTAGGCACAGAAACAGCGCTGTCCTAACTTCAAAGCGCATTTAAATCTGTCAATATTATTTATAATCCATGGCCCGTCGCGCGGTAATTGTTCTAATGACTTCTAGTAAAAGTGTGTAAAATCCTGAAAAATTGCAGAAAATTGCCGAAACTAATAAAATTGCAACAGCCGCATTTAAATTCTTGCGAAACTGCTTTCCAATTTATTGGTTGTAAGAGTGTGAAATTTCTAGAATTTGTTGTTTTGCATTCTAAGCGGTCTCACTTTTCGATCGATTTTTTGCGCCCGCGAACTTTCGCATTCAAACTTATGAAATTTTCCCAGGAAACGGACCACAATAGCCTTTCCATTCTTATCTGCACAAAAATTCGATTGTGTAAGAAGTTGAATTGACACATTTTCTCCTCGTTTCTAAACTACAGCTTCGATCTTCTTTTAATTATTGCCTTTCTACCGTAATTACGACACCGCTGAAGTATTTATAGGACTAGATATCCTTTGTGCGGCATTCGCTCGTCATTGTAAAACTTGACAATTTCCGCGCTTTTTTGTCTTTTAATCGACCTTCTTCGCGTCTTCGTGCGATTCTTTCCAGCTGACGACCGTTAAAGGTCGATCGAGAAAAAAGAGACTTGGTACGGAACCTGACATGCAAATTCGGATATTTCGCGATATTAAAGCTATTATTTCTTATCGCGCCCCATTCATCACCGCTGGATTTAAATATTGGCGAATGTGGGGCAGTAAAACAGTCGATATCCAAGCGAGAAACCCGAAAGGATTCAATGGAAATGAGATCCAGATTACGAAAATTGTAAATTGTAAATGGTAAAGTCATCTCGTAAGCTTACGTGTAGACACAAATAGAAGGGGGAATATCGCGTGTTGAGCGAGACTATGCCAACTTTAGGTCATGCACCCCTGTGGCGGCGGCGGAGACAGGGTAATGGGGGGTGAAGTATAAATATTTGATGGGGAGGGTGCAGGGTGGCGCTTTTAATAAATGAAAGAGCCGGTGCTGTCATAACGGTACTTTCGGGGGTATGTGGAAGAGGGATTTCGGTATTTCGTGACTAAATCATCATTAGCGGGCGAAGCGAGCTATTTCACTGCCCTAATTTTTTTTTAATTTATCTTAGTTATAAAAAAGTGACGCTATTTTCCGGACAGGGAGAAAAAGAGGTGCGTTTTTCTAAAAAATACACCACTCTGTGACCCGTTGATTTTTTAAACGTTTTTTTGATTTAATTTTTGAATTTTTAAGAAAATCCCAAATATTTACTAAAATTCAGAGGTTTTTAGATTCGTACCATTTATACCTAAATCATATTGATATTTTGCAATTTACAGAACTTTTTTGCATTATTTTGGTACTTTTTTGCTTTCTTCCCATTCCGACGAGTGCTTTTAGTTTCTTCCAGATTCTTTTAAGTCAACTGCGTTTTAGAGTTTTACAGATGTTCTGTGTATTTTTGAAGACATTTTTACAGATTCTTAAAGATTTTCATTGAGTTATGACAATATGAGATATTTTTAAAGCTTCTTAAGAGATTATCAGAGGTCCTCAGGAGATTTTAGAGATTTTCGTTTAATTTTGAGAGGTTTCAATTCTTTCAATTTGATTGTGTTGATTCTCCGAGGTTCCTAAAAACCTTATAGACATTTCCAAAAAAGTTGTAAAAAGATCCGAAATGGTTCTAGAATTTCGGTGCATTGTTAAAGCATCTTGGATTCGTGAATTCTTTCAGATTTTATAGGATTTTGAACAGTTAAATAAATATTTCTAAATATTCTTTAAGATTTTCTTGATTTTTCATCGACTTTTATTATAACACCAAACATCGTGGTGGAATGAGAAAACACTAAAGTGTAAGAAAGGTTCAATTTAGCACGGTTTGTAGTGTCTTAATGAAAAACCACTAAAAATCGTTTAATAATAAAATATCACGTGGCAACTTGGACTCTAGCATGAAGAAAAATGCGAACTAAACCCCGTGATAGATAAAATAAAAACTAATTCCAGCACTCGCTCGCCAATTTGCAGTTCGTGTCCGAATTTGAAACTCGTCTTGAAAAGTGAGATATCCTGCAACTTGTTTTAGAATATAAGCTTAATAATTCTTAAAACCATTTTCAGTGACTTTTATTATAACACTAAAAATCGTGCTGCAATGAGAAGTCACTAAAGTGTATTTTTTTAGTAAGAATGGTGCATTCCGGCACGCTTTTTAGTGTCTTAATAAAAAGTCACTAAAAATCGTTTAATAATAAAGATTATGTGTCAACTTGGACGCTATCTTGAAAAAAAATTCGAAATACACCCCGTGATAGATAAAATACAAACTAATTCCAGCACTCGCTCGCTAGCGCTCGCCAATTTGCAGTTCGTGTCCGAATTTCGAATTCGTCCTGAAATATGGGATATTCTGCAACTTGTTTTAGAATATAAGCTTAATTCTTAAAAGATTTTTAGTGACTTTTATTATAACACCAAAAGTCGTCTGGCATGTGAAGTCACCAAAGTGTAAAGATGGCTTATTTCAGCACGGTCATATTGAGAAGTTATTAAAAAACGTTTAATAATAAATATTACGTGTCAACTTGGATGCTAACTTGAAGAAAAATTCGAAATAAACCCGGTGATATTAAAAATAGTAACTATATTATTCTAGTACTCGCTCGCTTCCATTAACAGTATCTACAAAAATGAACCAAAAATTGAAAACTTAATATTTTTGAAAAAGTCATCAAAATTTGCCACAAAAAGTACTAAGTTGCATTTAAAGGTTTTTTTTTTTAATTTTTAGTGACTTTTTCGTTCTGCCAATATTTTCAAGTTTAAATCTTATATAAATCCACCAGATTATAATTTTCTTTCCTTTCTAGAGATTCATAAAATATTTATATCCGAATATTTTTAGATTTAGGTATTTTGACGGTCTTCGCCGAATCAGAGGGCAAAACAAACACTTTTTGAACT
This sequence comes from Gnatocerus cornutus, assembly GCA_029298725.1. Lineage (NCBI taxonomy): Eukaryota > Metazoa > Arthropoda > Insecta > Coleoptera > Tenebrionidae > Gnatocerus > Gnatocerus cornutus. Next base: position 32,632,325 of record CM055509.1, on the reverse strand, counting down.
TTAATTTCCTGTCGGAGAAAACCAGTGAAAAAAACTACAGAATTAGCTATGCCTGGACTCCAATTTGCAAAGTCACCATCATAAATCTTCACGTCACGGCGTGCAAAAAATGGTTCAATCTATAAAATGTTCATACATTACCACCATATTCAGTCTGCTTGCAGTGATGGTATTTTTACCACGCATTCATCATTTAATTAAAATCTTTGGGACCTCCCATCTGGTACACTATTGAACCCATTAATTAGCATATCCGCTGAGTCATCCCATGATTGATTTCTTTGGTTTCGTCAAATCCTTTCACAGCACTTGACAGAAACATGAGAGGGTTTTCATCACCAGAATTTCCTTTCTTCTTCCGCGTACCAGACAATCGCTTCATTGCTTCAAATTTTACACAACAGAAACATTGTCATTTGGCCTAGATCGTGTGGTCTCAGAACAATATTTCCGTGTGTTTCGCTAATTAAAGCCCCGTAAACAATTAACGGATTAAGTCATCTCGTCTAAATTAATCCATTATCGAAAGTAGGCTGAGATTCTTCTTGTTTTTCGTGGAATCCAATCCGAAAATTGATCGCGTGCCTCTGGTTTGCATCTGTTTTACCATTTTAATCACTTTCTAAATTTAGATGAAAGTCGCCCGTGAGAACTGTCGATACTGGGAGGTCCTCCGGCAGGTTTTTCCAGAAATAGTTGTGTTTATTCAAGGGCTGATGGCACAACAAACTCAGCGCCAGAAGCCCTTCGGTTTTTATCGGCGGCACGTTCTCTTCATTTCCGTTTTCGAAACTAGTTTGCATTGTTAATTGTGACTGAGATTTATAATTATTGACCGTTATGTTTGTTTTATTAGAGTCTTCTGACATGAATTAAACATTTCTTTTCGAGCGGCGCTGAGTGGATATTTGCACGTTAATTGTGTCGCTCCGTTTTAACGGGCTTTGTTGTTGAATGCGAAAATTGATGGTGAAGAAAACGGCATTCTTCGAGTACCGTGAAGACGCGTTGTTGAGTAAGACCAAGATTAATTCCAACACGATGAAAGAGCGTCGCTTACACAAGTTTGGTTTTTCTTCGTAGTAATTGCACCGAGTATTTTTGCTCTTTCCGCATATCAGACTAATTACACTTAATTACCGCAATTACAATCAAAATCACACCAATTTCAATAATTGAATCTAACAGGAACGGGATTAAGGTCGTTTCAATTAAAGTCGATTTTGAGTTTGCGTCGGTTCTATCGATTCCGAGGGTGACTCATCACTGATTGGATTTAAGGGTTGTTGTCCTGTTTAAATAGCGAAAGGTCAACGGAACGAGATGCTCCAATTACCCGTAATATATTCTTAAGACTAATTGGTAAACGAGGAGTAAATCCGCCCACGGTTGAGCCCATGTGTGGAAAAATTATTTGCGCCTGCATGGGTCGTTGGATTACACTAATTGGTGGGAATAAAGTGCGTTTTTATGGGGATTAGTGGCGTTTAATCCAGGAAACAAAGCCTTCCACTCGAAACAATTACGTCATAAGTCTTTGTTTGACAGATAATGGGCTCGTGTGGGTTCGAATGTTGCCAGAAGCTGAAGCAATCTTTTCGTGCATTTTTATCACAAGTGGGTCATAAACCTTAATTGTTCTAATTGCCAGAAGTGCATCCAGAGAGCAATTTTGCCATAATTACGCTATAAATTTCAGGATTGATATATGGAAACATTTCTAAATCGAGACAAAGAGTGGGCAGAGACCACACTTGACTGCACCAACAAATTGCAACCACTGCACCATCATTTGTACGTTGGGGAAAAACAACATGGAATTACTCATCGTCACTAATTATACGTAAAAAGGACGCGAGATAGCAGGTATTGCATAAAAAGATCTAATGGTTGTGTTCACCTCGGTGCATCTAACCGCGATACAGTTTTTCTCTTAATTGTTCGCGACTAATTAATTTTTTCGCGCTGTTAAAACCGTTAAAAAATTCGAACCACTTTTCAGACTGGTTTCGGTCGATTTTGAACACATGTTAATGTCACGGACGAGCGCCGATTTTCACGGATTGAATATCTACTGTTTGGAACGACGCAGAGAAAGCAGGAATCCTGCTGGACACGAAGATGAAGATATCTAGTCGAGATCTCTGATATTAGTCTTCAGATCTATCGGATTAATCTTTCATGAGGAAGGAAGGCAATGCGAGTTTTTCAGGCATTTCTGCAACGAATGTTGCATTTTAAATGATAGAGATTAGAGAACAAATTGCAGGAATTCGATTTTTATCGCTCGGAACAGGAAAGCGGTGCAATAGAGAGATCAGGAGATTCTGTTCTTGTCTCCGACTGTCACGAAAAGAGCTATAAACATTTCGGGAATTATACTGAGATATTGATCTCGGATATGTAGGCTGACTTTCGAAGGTCCGGTTATAAATCAAGTTCAAATTTCTACAGGAGGAACGGCGGCGAGGGACTTTCCACCGGAAAGGTATTTCACTGGCAAATTTTAACATAGAAGCTTAGTGCTTAATAACATAGTGCTTAATTTCAACATTCTGAAATTTTTGTTCGGAATTTTTCAAGTAAAACCTCAAGAAAGAAGAATTTAGATTTGAGAATTTCTAGTTGTTAAATTAATACAAAGAAAAAAATAAAAAAAAAATAAAAATGTTTTTCTGTTTGTGGTACCTAATACGAAAAATCAAAACAGAAAGTTCAAATTCTTAAATACATAGGTAGCCAAATTTCAGCACTGTCCTTGATCTAGAAATTGTGGTAAATAAATCTGTGATAAACATAGAAATTGCACAATTCATGCTTCAGTTTGCGGCATTATAAGTACTACGACTCTATAAAAAGTGAAAACAGGAAGTCCAAAGGACAACTTTTAACTGTCTGAAATCTTTAGTTTGAAATGATGGAAAAATAAAACTTTTTATCTTCGCATTTGTTGAGTATTATGTGTACCAAATATGTAAATAGGAAGTCCAAATTTTTAAGGGAGCTCTAATTTTAGCATTCTATAACCTCTGCTTTTAAAATGATGGCAAATCAGTTCTAAACAGAGATAAAATCGCAAATTTTTTAGATTATTTCTAGCTGTTGGCCGAATTCTGCTCAAAAAGTAAAATAGGAAGTCCAAATTTTAACATTCTCTATGCCTTTGAAATTGTGACAAATCAAGTTTTAATAATGGGGGATAAAACACTTTTTACTATGTTTTAATTAAAAATACCTAAAGTACACCGATTACAAAACATTTAAACAGGAAGTCCAAATTTTTATATTGAGTCAGACTTAAATTTTTGCATCTTTGACTCTAAAAAGTGGGGAATAAAATTTAAATACCAAGAATTTTTTTTTATTTCTGGTCATGGCTAAAACAGGAAGTCCAAATACCTATTTTTGGTCAACAAAAAAATAATTTTCATAAACTTATGACTCTGTGGCATCTAATGGGAAAAATGAAAATTGAAAGTCCAAATTCTCAAATACGCGAAATTTCATTATGCTCTGCGGCTTCAAAATTGTGGTAAATAAAGCTGTGATAAACAAATTTATGTTTTCATTTGCGGTGTTCTAACTACGACTACTACACAAAAAGTGAAATTTTCAAATTTCTAAATTCTTAGTTTCGAAATGATGGAAAAAGACAATAGAACTTTTTTTCTTTGAATTGATTGAAAATTATGACTAACAAATATGAAAATACGAAATCCAAATCTTAATGGAAGCTCTAATTTTAGCATTTTATAACTTCTGGTTTTGACATTATAACAAATAATTTTTACTCCGAGATAAAAACGCTAATAGGTTTTATAGCTGTTTGCCGGATTCTGCCCAAAAAGTAAATTACCAAGTCTAAATTCTTAAATTTCTCAAATTTTATGCAATCGAAATTGTGACAAAGCAAGTTCTGAGAGATAAAACTAATTTTTCTATGTTTAAATTAGAAGCTCCAAAAGGACGGCGACTATAAAAAAACTGAAACTGGAAGTCCAAATTTTTATAAGGAGTCTAATTTCAGAATACTTTTTTTGGCTCAGAAATGTGGGAATGAAGCCTTCATACGATGAAAAAAAAATCACATTTTTGCAATTTTTATTTGTTTGTGACATACTGTACCAGAAATAAGTCAAAATTCTTCTTTTTGCCAACAACTTGGAATCTTGGAATCTGAGTCTAAACAAAAAGTAATTTTCATCAATTTATAACTTTGTGGCACCCAATGCGAAAAAAAAAGTCCAAATTTCTAAATTTCTAAATTTGCCTTGAAATTGTGGTAAATGCAGGTTTGATAGACAATGCACAAATTTATGCTTTAATTCGCGGCATTTTCACTCTACCACGTCTGCACAAAAAAGGCAAACAGGAAGACCAAATTAAAATGGCAAATAATGCTTAAACAAAGAATGCAGAAACAAAAAAAAAACGTTTTCATTCACATCAGATATGAAAATAGGAAGTCCAAATTCCAGAAGATCCAAAATCTTTGGAAAATACGTGGAAAGAAAACAAAAATGGCGCTTTAATCCCTGGAATTGTGTCAAAGAAAGTGGAAAATTTTGACGCACCCAAACAAATCAAGCAATGACAAATCCTCTTATCAAAATGTCGGTTACCATGTACAGTTCGGTCAAAAATTGCGTGTGGCTCGTAAAGTGTAATTTATAATGTTATTTCCTAAAGTGCTGTGATTTACTCACCCAAGCGCGTAATTAGTACTTAAATTAAAATATGGGTTACTTATCATACTTATTGCATTTATTACTCAATTCAAGCGGAAATTGAACTGTATTTAATACGCAATAACAGTTTTTTTTGAGTGACCATGCAAATTCCTGCTACCCCGTAAAAAAACTTCCTCCATTTGTCGCTATTAAAACTCCATTAACCGAGAGATTAATAAAATCTTAATTACCCGTGCAAAATTTTGAGGACGCATGCACGTACGGTCATAAAATTTCTATTTGATCCGCACCTGCATCCCGTTCCTGTCATTTTTCCATTGTCCCGTTGACAGGAAGCCAAAATACCGATATCCTCTCCATTTTCCTGGACCGCCGACGCATACCAGCCCAACCCACATCCACGATACGCTTCACGTTTTTAACCAAACCTGATAAAATTATCAACGGCGACTTCCTCTTTCTTCTGCGACCTACACACCTCACCACCTCGGGAACAAAGAATCGACGATCCTTTCGCATGACTCCAGTCCGTCCATCATCTCCTTACGTGGGTGTTCTACCAGTCCTCGACATCCTCTCACGTCGACGGATGTGCAAGAACCACGAAATCGGGTGACGTTGTTCGAAACAGTCACAAGTCACAAGAAGTCGAGTAATTGTCACTTCCGCGCGTCTTAATAGAGGATATGCACTTGAGGAGGTACAATTATGGTTTCCTTTCAGAGTTCGCAATCCAAGCAGCGAGATCTTCAACGTCTTGTGCACGCCACCGAGCGCGGGAGGGAAGAACAATCATCATTCCACGCCGAGGAGGTCTTCACATTCAGATTCTTTCACAAGACTTTTTGGCCCCACGGACTGCAAGATTACGCCGAGAAGGGCGTCGTTGACTAAACAAGGTACCATTATCCCATGAAGAATACCATTGGTAACGCTTTGTTACAGATGTGAAAAACCGTAATCCGGTAACTGGAAACGGAGTAGATTCATGGGACGTGAAACGCTCCACACCCAGAATTCACAATGGTACGATGGGTACTACCATGGAGACATACAGTACTACTACTTTTTTTTGCAGAGAGGAACCCAGTGACTGGAGAAGTCTACACTATCAAGTCCCCGGCTACTACTCCAACGAAACCCATGCAAAACGGATTTGCCCATGTTAATGGTACTTCGACTCCACAAACGAATGGAAATCCTGAGCCTGTTGTTAATGGCAACTCCGCGACTGACTAATTTTTTAACTGTTTTGTTCGTCCATTTTTTTTTCGTTTTACCAAATTTTCGTAGAACTTGAATATATACGTAGATTTTATATATTTTTAAGTAAAGTATACTAACATAGAGCACTAATAAATAAAGAAGTATTTATGGAGTGCAGTCTCGGATCGTCCTTTAACAGAATAGGAATATTTATTGCCTTTTTTGGGTATTCTACAGCGTTAACACTTCATATCGTCGCCTTTATGCCTTCATCAACCATCTAGGAGCTTTTATATTATTATAGTATTTCCTAGAATAGTTACATTTTTTACGTTGTACGAGAAGAATTGTAGAAATACATTTTTATACACACTGGCGCCTCTTTTACTTTGTCATAATCGATTTTAATCTTTCGTTTAAAATATCATCAAACCTTGAGTTGCGACTATTTTTTTTTTCAGTTAACAAGTCTAGTGGAAACTGAAACAAATGGTTTCAATGTGAGCAGCGCGATGTAAAAAAAAATAAATAATTTTTTTTTGACAATGTGGAAACTGAACATCTGAAAAATTTTAGATGAGTTAACTTTTGTGAGGATCTTGAAAACTTTTGCTTGAAAAACCTACCAGTTATTGGAAAATCTGAAATTTAAAAAAAATCTATTTTGAGCAGTCATTATAAATGACACTTTTAGTCGTGGTGTCGTCGAGTCCAAAACAATCATTCATAAGAAATTTCTAGAGATAAAAAAGTTGGTTCAGTTTTAATCACCATTTCTTGCAAAAAAAGGTTTCTTTGTTTCCGCTACGACTGTTTTTTTGCGCTTTGCTTTGACGATTCACGTAATTGGGAATAAAGTATTTAGTTAATTGCCTAATTTCGAACGAGAAGCATCGTCTGATTCGTGTCGTTTTATTGTGGCTGAAATTACATACAGTATGGTGATGACGTGCGCGGGGTAAATTCGGTTTCTTTAGTGTGTATCAATATTATTTCTTCACTTTGGGAGAGAACAACGAATCATCTTCACTTTGAGCATTTTTTGAAAGGTAAGTGTCAGGCTTGTCTTTTAAGTGTTTTAACTTTTACTGGTTGAACAAAATGGTATACAACAAAATAATACAAAACACAACTTTAAATATGAAACTAGAAGAATCTTAGTCTTTGAACTGGAAAAGTCAGAGGAGCTAAAAAATAGATTTGGTACAGTTGATAAACAAGTCAAAAGTAGTAAATCCTACAAATTTTATTGTCTGGGAACTAAAAGTACCAACGTTACGGAATTTTATTTAAAATGGTAGACATTTTTAAATCGTTGTGTGAATACGAATTTCAAAAAGATCTATTTCTTGTTCTAAAGTTTTGATATTTAATACGATTAATAAACAGGTCAAAAATAGTAAAGCCACCAAATTTTACAGTCTGAGGCCTAAAACTGCAAAAGTTACGGAGTTTTATTGAAAACGACACAAATTTTTGAATCGTGTGAATGAAAATTTCTAAAAAATCTATTTCTTGATCTAAAATTTTGAAATTTGATACAATTAGTAAACAAATCAAAAGTAGTAAGACCCCCAATTTTTGTTATCTGGGGGAATAAAGCTGTCAAAGTTAGGAATTTTTTTCGTTCGTTCTGAAAAAAAATTTCTAAAAAAAATTATTTCTCTTCTCTAAAATTTTGTAATTTAGCGCAGTTCATAAGCATGTTAAAAGAAGTACCGCTTTCCAAATTTCGTAGTTTTAGCGTTAAAGATGCCGGAATAACAATAGAAAATAACAAATTTTTGGTTATTCTTCTAAACAAATAAAAAAACGGCTCTGAAAAGTAACATGTTCCAATTGAATTTCACTCAAAATCGCAAAAAATTTAATGAGAAATCAAATTTTTTCTCTTAAATAAAACTAAATGTTTTGGCCCTTTTTGTCACTAAGTATTAAAGAACTGATAAACTCGAGAGTCTGAAAACCTGAAACTGACTAAAAATTGTTGATGAAATAAAAAAGTGAATTTGTTTATTTCTTTTATTTCTATTCAAAGAATACATTGTGTCGTCTAAAGTCAATATCATTAAATGGGTATGTTACATTTTGCCCAGAATATTAAATGTACAAAGAGGTTTAAAAATGAGAAGGTATAAAACTTTTGAAATATATTAGGTACTTCTTAGAAGTAAAACGAAGGATCAATTTTCTATACAAGAAACAAGTATCGTGACCAATGTTCTGGACAAATTGCTAATTGTTTTATTAAATATAGTACATCTGCGAAAGGCTTATAATATAATTACAACTGTCGTTCGCAGCGCCGTTTTTTAAAATCTATCTTTAGAATTGTAATCGGTTTCCAGTTTAACATACTCTAAGACATATTGACAAAGTATTTAAATATTTTTTGTCAGACAAAGTTAAGTATTAAATATCTCATTTGTATCGAATATGGAATGTTTAAATATATAACTGTTTGCATGACGTAACGATGTTTATATAATATGCTAAAGGCTTTCTTAGGCAAACATCCAGACAAGTCAGACTGGAATCAGTACGAACTGCAGACATACAATTTGCAAATATACTTATCAACTAACTAGAACTATATTACTCTATTAATTATATTGTAATGTTTAAAAAACTGGCTGCAGCCTTACAAGATACAAAATGCTTGCACAGCAATATTGCAGAGATCTGCACAAGGGCGGGCACATCCCTCCAGAGGAAGCAAGTTATTATTTGATAATCAATTATTAGAATTCACTTTACACTATGTTCTATGAACTGTTACCAAATAAATAAAATTGCAAATTGATGCCCAAAAAATTTCATCGTAAATCAAGACCTAGCGCTAAAATCTATAAAATATCTGAGTGCCAAAGTTCTGTAATATTTAAATATTCAACTTGACTAGTTTACTATTATATTATTAAAATTCTATCTACAACTTTATACAATTTGGGAAATACAGATACTGAAGAGTTATTGGAATATCTTATTCGAGTACTATTACAAATCAGACAATTGCAATTTTTTGTTTCTTTTGATATTAAAATAATTGTTTTGGTATTATAAATGTGATAAAATATTTACAAATTGGAACAAAAAATTGCAACAATCTCTACAAAACATGACTCTGTATTCAATCACAATATCATGTATGCACAAGTTTGATACAAATGTGACTTTTACAAATATCAACAAATTGACTGAGTTTGTGGAAATCGGAACCAAATCAAAAAACCAAAACAACGAAATTGGTGTTTTCACTCACTAAAACTCTACGGGATATAAAAAACAGTTGAGCAACCACAAAAATAAATTACGTAACAAAATAATAACAATGACTAAAATCCTCTGAGACCTACACGTTCGATAATAAAAGAAAACACTTTTTTACGACTTCTGTTAAGCTTATTAGGAAGTTTGTACTGTGATAATGCGCACAAAACTTAATTAAATTAAAAAAAATAGCATTTACTGTCTAAACTTGGACACGGAGTATTATATATTTCAGTCTTATGTACATTACTATATGCGTTAATTTATTGTTTATAAAATAGCGAAATTTCGAACGAAACGAAATAAAATCTAGTCCCACTTTGCGACTGTTCGAAATGAGCTTTGGAAAGATTCGTGTGACAAAGTGGGCAGCGTTAATAAAATATGGAGATACAATAACAAAGATACAGATGGAACAACATTATAGCTAAAGAATATACAATCTAATCACAATGTCGCTAAATCATAACAATCTATTTTACGGACATTCTTACCTAACACATTCATAAGAAGCACTTATTAATCATGAAAATACTTAAACGAGTCTATCGGTCTAAGACACTGCCCTAAGTCTACACTAGCGCACCTTCTAATTTTGAATTTCCCATTTCACGTGTAAACTATGGCTATCCTAACATTAGTCTCGTTCCACGTCTCTCGCGGCGCCACCATCCAACCGACAAGAAACTTTTTTTTTTTTCACTTGGTTTTTGCGTAGAAAATTGTACAGAACAAGCAACAAATTAGGTACTTTTATTGAAACGAAAATTGTTACGTATCAACTTTTCTTTCGAAATTTTTTTGTGCTTCTTGTTGTTGGATCGTGTCACTTGGCTTACGAAGGCGACTAAGCCCTATAAATGTAAGAGGCAGTGCGGGGAGGTGTTGGCGATGGCGATGAGGAAGGCGGCGAAGGGGAACTGGAGGAGCCACTGCTTGTGGGCAATGCGCTATGCCCTGAACGTGGGGGGCGCGGCCGTCCCAAACTTCGTGCACCCACTCCGCCCTCCTCACTGTTTTCTCAGAGGTATACCTTTTTCACACTGCGGGTGGTTGCAAATCCATCACCTCTTCTATAGTTATCACCCTGCAAACAAATTCAACTGTTAGTTACAAGTCGAAGAATGGAGCGTCCAATTCCACGCTGGTTGTGCCGAAATTTATTTTTCTAAAGTTAGAAAGGTCCAAGTTGTACAAATTCCGCGCTGGTTGTAAGAAAAATTATGAAGAGAATTTTACATGGCGTGAGTCAAAACTTCCAAATAATATTAAATGAAGAGCTCTGGCGCCTAAACTAAACAAATTCCACGCTTGTTGTGAAAAAATCACGCTGAATACGAAACGAAGTTTTTTAACACCTCAAATATTGTCTATATTAAACATATTCCACGCTGGTTGTGTAAAAAATTATGAAAAATTTAAGACAAATTTAGTTAAATTATTTAGATTTAGGGTCAAATAAATGAATTTAGGGCCCAAATTGAACAGATTCCACGTTGGTTGTGTAAAAATTACGTTCATTATAAACTGAACATATAAATTGAATATAAATTGTTCTTATTTTTCAAAATGTTTCCCGTTTTTAACACTACAAGACAATACATCGAATCAAGAAGAAGAACGTCTACATTGAACATATTCCACGATGCTTGTCCAAAAAATTACGAAGAGAATTTTCTATGGCGTGAATGAAAACTTCAAAATAATATCAAATGAAGAGCTGTGGCGCATGAACTAAACAAATTCCAAAACAAAATAAATACGAAGTTTTTTTAGCACCTCAGGATAAAACACTAAAATATTGTCTATATTGAACATATTCCACGCTGGTTGTGTAAAAAATTATGAAAAATTGAAGACAAATTATTTAGATTTAGGGTCAAATAAATGAATTTAGGGCCCAAATTGAACAAATTCCACGTTGGTTGTATAAAAATTACGTTTACTACGAACAGAAGATTTAAATTGATTATAAATTGCTCTTCTTTTTCAAAATGTTTCTCTTTTTTAGCACCATAGTACAATACAGCGAACCAAGAAACGGAACCTCTACATTGAACATATTCCACGCTGGTTGTGCAAAAAGCATGGGAAATTTGAAGAGAATTTTTCGATTTTTTCATGACATTGGTCAAAAGTTTTGTGAAAATTAGGGTGAAATAAATAAATATAGCCCCCAAATTAAACAGATTCTACGTTGGTTGAGTATAAATTACGGCCAGTATGAACAAACCTCTCTTTTTTTTTAAATTTGGCTATTAATCATGTTTATTTTTCGAAATGTTTCTCTTTTTCAGCACCACAGAATAAAACACCGAATTAAGAAGAGCAGCGTCTATACTGTACGCTAGTTGTACAAAAAAATTATGGGAATTTTGAAGCAAATTTTTCGATTTTTCCATGACGTTGGTACAAGTTTGGTAAAATTATTTTGATTTGTAGACAAATAAATAAATATAGCCCCCAAATTAAACAAATTCCACGTTGGTTGTGTAAAAATTACGCCTAGTAGAAAAACAACTTTCAAAATTTTCGAAATGTTTCTCTTTTTCAGCAAAAGAAGACGAGAAAAGATGCCCATGCTAGTTGTGAAAAAAAATATGGGAAATTTGAAGCAAATTTCTCGATTTAACCATTAGTTAGGTAACAAGTTTTGTAAAATTATTTAGATTTAGGGTGAAATAAACGAATGTAACCCCCAAATTGAACAGATTCCACGTTGGTTGTGTTAAAAATTGTGCACAGTTCGAACAAAACCTTCAAATTTTTCTTTCAATATGATTTTAAATTGTATTTATTTTTTGAAATGTTTCTCTTTTTTAGTATCACAAGACAAAACACCGAATTAAAAAAAAGCAGCGTCTATATTGCACATATTCCACGTTGGTTGTGCAAAAATCGTGGGAATTTTGAAGTGAATTCTTCGATTTTTCCATGACGTTGGTCATAAAGTTTGTAAAATTATTAAATTTATTGTCAAATAAATCAATATGGGGCCCAAATCGAACAGATTCCAAAGTTGTAAAAATTACGCCCAGTACGAACAGAACTTCCAAATTTGTGTTTCAATTTGACTATTAATTGTTTTTTAATTTTCGAAATGTTTCTCTATTTCAACACAAGAAGACAAACCCTCGAATCAAAAAGAATCGTCTATGATGTATATATTCCACGCTGGCTGTGCAAAAAATTATGGGAAATTTGAAGCGAATTTCTCGATTTTTCCATGACTTTGGTCACACGTAAAATTATTTAAATTTAGGGTAAAATAAACGAATATAGCGCTCAAATTGAACAAATTCCACGTTGGTTGTGACAAAATTACGCGCAGTAGGAACAGAACAAAATTTTCTTTCAATTTGAATATAAATTGTTCTTATTTATTTCTAGACCAAATCAAGAAGAAAATCGTCTATATTAAACATACATATTCCACGCTAGTTATGCAAAATTGTGTCCAGAACGAACAGAATTTTTGTCTAAATTGTATTTTTTTATTAAAATCTCATTTTCAGCAAAAAATATCACCCGAGTTAGAAGAAAACCGTCCAAATTGAACAAATCCACGTTGGTTGTGCAACAAAAATAACGAGAAACATGAATGCAATTTTTAGTAAATTAGAAAAAAGCAAAAAATTCAATTATTTATAAATTTCCTTCAATTTTCCAAACCAAAAAAACAAAATAAGTCGTGCAGCGTCCGGATTGCACAAATTCCATGCGTGCCATCTCAGAACGCCAATTGGGAATATTAAAATATCCGCTCTCATCCCCGAATTAGCCTATTTTCGAGCGCAACGGCGCCAAATGAACCACTTGTCAGTATCAATTTCAATTTCTATGATGTGTACAGGAAGAATGAGAAAATACTGATTGCATTGGAGCTGTCAGTAAGTTTCAAAAATAAAAATACCCGACGCAGAGTACAAACTCGTGTCAGTAAGAAATTTCGCTCTCGAGGGAAATTCTTAAGCAAACTTCACTATGAATCCAGTGATTTGTCAAACTACACATTTGAGAATACGCGAAGAGGTATGTAGGTATGTGTTTACGGCAGCCGGAATCCATGGAGTTAAAATTCGTGTCAAATACGAGGAAGAGCTTTTCGCGGTATTTTGTATGAAATTTGTTTAATAAAAATAATAAAATCGTCGAGCGGTGTAGTAATTAATATTGGAATCTGTCGCCGAACAATATTGGCTATTATTGGCTAAAACTCTAAATGAAAATATTTGTCGAGTGAATAGAATTTAATTGATTTTATTGTCATTTCCCGGCGTGAAACAATATTTCCCCACATTCGGTCAATTACCTCGAATCGAACTACAATTTTTTCGACAACACTCAGAAAAAAGAATTGTAATTGAACATACCCACCTGATGTGAGCGTAGGGTGCCGAAATTATCCCGTCCTCGGTAATTATCCCGGCCATTGTAGCCAGCATCAGTCTGAAATTGGAAGAGGGTCTCAGCATTATTTTGATGAGGTCCCTTTCGAAGCGTGTTCTTTGGCGAATGTAATTTAGGAGGAGGTTGCGGCACTAGCACGGGTTCCGCATACGTCACCTCCTCTTGTGGGAGCAACTTCGGCTCCGCTTGTATCCTGAAAAGCGGCAAAGAACTAAATAAAGCGTTATTTTCTCGCCTCTTTCGTTGATGCTACCTGTTCATGTTTTGACGTTGCTCGAAATACTCGTATTCAGTGTCGGGATACGGCAAGTTGTCGTCTTCGTCCTTGTGGCATTTCCGGCCGCAGAGGTACCCGGCGATGAAGCCGACGACTAGAGCGGAAACGGCGCCGGCGACGACGGCCATAATAAGCGTCTCCACGGAGTACTGCGCCGGCAGCGTGTCAGCCGCCGAAACCGCGGGATCTACAAAAAAACCCTCAACTCACAACCCCCACGTTTTTCACTCACCACTGCTCTCGTAGGTCTTGTCTTGGACGATGTTGATAACTTGTCCATCGGGTTGATCTTTGCTCGGTTGGTGATCTTGGTTGAATTTCGGTTGGCTCGAACTGAGCCCCCCGACGGAGGAGGCGTCCTTCACGGATTTCGGTGGAGGACAAGCGGAGTGTTGCCCCGTGGCGACACTCTGGAAGAAGTAGCTTTCTTCGCCCCACCTTCCGGAGCCCTGCGAGCGGCACTTCCCTTGGACCTTGTCCCAGGCACAATAAGGGTCTTGGAGCGCCACGCACTCGCTGCAGCTCGATATCTTGTTACTATCACATCTGTGTAGGCGGAGGGACTGCACTTCCCCGTCGGCGATGACGACGAGGCGGCCTTCCTGCCGCGAGTTCCTGACAACTTTTATTCCTCTCACAGGCACATGGACGGGGAAAACTTGGATTTCCTCGATGACTACAGGTCTCACTCCGTGACGCGTTTCGGCGGAAAGCCCGTTCACGGCTTTGATGATCTTGCCGTTATCTGAAGAACACGCTTTATTAGTTTTCGGTGGGAAGTTTGCCCAAGAGGGCGGAAGAAGATATAACACGTGACGGCAGCAACATTTGCAAAGTTAAGCGTGGAATAATATCAAAAAATTGGAGCACATTTACATGCATATTTAAACAAAGCGCACATAAATATTTCCCGGGGTTTAAAAATGTATTCACTGGTGAGCACAAATGCAAAATCGAGGGTCAACGGCCAGTGAATCAATCAAACTTTTACATAAAAACTGCTCCAATATAAATAGTTCTTTCGTGTCAATTCAACAGTGCTTATCTATATCGACAGTAATTTACGTGTAAAACCATTTTGTTGTAATTATTGTTAATCAAAAATCGATGGAAATGTATTGTTGGACACGAAACGCCCTCGCAGACCAATTAAAAGTCCTCGTTAATTCTAATTAGAACTTTTTACGTTATCTCTCTGCTTATCGGATCGAAAAAAAGATTTATTCAGTGCACAACATGTGAAGGAACAAACGAGATTTACTCGTCGACCCGACACACATTAGATAAAACAGCTCGTTCTGCCGGAGCGTATTGATAAAAATAAACTATAACTTTACATCCTGCTTTTAAAAGTTGCAAGCTTGTTTGAATTGCATTTGTAATTCAAAAGCTGCAACTTTGCGCAACGGAAAATGTCGCCAATTAAATTGCACAGTAAATCAAAGTTAAAGATATTTCGTCGGAGTAAACAAAGTGACAATAAAACTTTTATTAAAATTTCAAAGTTGAGTTGTAAAGCTAACAATACGTTATAATTATTGTGCAGGCGAAGATTCAGTACTTAAATGACAGTGAATTTGTAAGTGCATTGAGTTTTACGATATTGCTACTTTTACGACGTAAGTGCTGCATATTAGACTTGGAGGGCTCCACTACCACTTTAAAGTAATTTTAGCGAATTTTCTCGAGGAGTTTTAAGGCTCGGTTAGTCAGGGAAATTATTTCCAATTTGTTTCTGCATGTTAATTGGGTTGAAAAGCCGCGAAATTTTAATGCTGAGGTCGATAAATCTTTCAGTTTTCCGTTTCACAGCATCCAAAATTTGAAAATTCGAGGGTTGTCCGGTTGTCAGAATATTTTACTTCTTTAACTAAAATACTTCAAGCTCTAAAAACTTGAGACAATAAATAAGCTATACGCCATTTTTCCTGCAGAGAATTTACAGATTTATAGCAGGATTTGAAAGAGATAAGTTAAATATCTGTAATGGATATATGTTAATTTAGATTCATAGATGGCTCCACAAGCAATTGACAGGTTTATTAGAAATCAACAAATAGTTTTTTTGTTTTGTTTTACTAAGTTGGAAAATATTCATTCTTAAAGCATTTTCCAGGCGTGTTAACTACAAAATTTTGTGCCGGGAGGTAATAATTATTTATTTTATTTTCTGGTTTAAATTTGAAACGTCATTCATTGATTTAGGGAAATTTTATCAGTTGGGAATTAGGTTGGTCGCACCGCATTTAAAACGGAACAATTGAAGATCAATTCAAATGTCAAAAATTCGCATTTCTGTAAATTTTTCCGGTACCTTACTTTGTCCGTTTGCGTTTATTATTTTTGAAAGTCATTGGTTTTCAGAACGGCACACAAATTGACCCAACTGTCATTTTTGCAGTGATGCCAACTAACAAAATAAAACCAACTATTCTAAATGTCACGTTTGACAGCTTAGACTTTCAGAAGATGATTTTTTTGTCGCAAATGAGTATCACAAATGTCATGAAAAATGACGGCGGCGCATAAAACAAGTTTTTTCCAAACGTCACAAAAATTCACTATTTTTTAATCATTTTTAGACAATTAAGTAGACAATTTTGTTATAAGTAATAAAAAGCACCCATTGTCACAAAATTTTTTTTTGGCCTAGTCAGAAGATGTACTTTTTAGTAAAGCTACTCTTTGAAACCAATATTTTTCACAGTAAATGTCATCAATGACAACTACATGCATAGCCATCCATGTTTATAGTTGAATTTGCGTTTACTTATTGTCGATCGTGCAACTGAATCTTTCGTTTGGAGAAAAAGTAGTATTTGTTATTTGGCCAAAAAGTGGCTTTTGCTGGCCACCGTATCTTAGAAATGTTTCCACTGCACTATTTTTTAGCATGAATATATTTTTTTAAATGAAAATAGAGGAAATTACGCAATCGATTGAAAAAAAAAAATTGTAAATGCCATTCAGAGCAAGAATCGCTTCGTTCGGCTAGATACACAACGCTTCCTTTTTTTTTTAGTAACATAATGTACAGTTGCGGCGGATGAAAAGTAAGACAAAATGACAAGTTCAATATTTTGTCTTTGTAAAACCACCTATAATTGAAGTTTTTGAAATGTCAGTTCGATTGTCATTGAGACGGGACGATTCAGTGGCGTAGAAGAAAGAACTTTAGTTCAAACTTCAAATATTTAATAAAATTAAATGTTGTTAACAAAAATTAATATTTTATTGCTGCATCACCGGAATTAATAACACTTTCAAGTCTTCGTGGCATCGACATAATAGCATGTTGAACGAAATGTTCAGGTATCATTTGCCAGCTATCCGAAATGCTCTGGATCAATTTTTCGCGATTATTGGGCAAACTTTGTTCATTTATATTGTCACGTTGGCCGAAAAATCAAAAGTCTCGCTTGTAACAATAACAATTTTATTGTGCACTATGAACACTCTCGTACTTCACAATTATTCACTTTACAGGACTTCCAAATACTAGACTATCTACAATCCTATCGCTACTCCCCTATATACAGATATTCCCCTACTACTAGCCTAATGCTGGAGCGCTGCGAGAATATTCGGGAGTTCCGCCTATGACTCAGCGACCTTCTAGAAACGGCGATTCTCGAAACGCACGGAACATTCCAGCGTTGGCGCTCGAAGCTTCCAGAATCTTCTCGTAACACTGCCCCCCTCTTAGTTCTGATCGTCCCGATCAGACCAAACACCTGATTCTCCGTGATATTTACAAAGTCTATTTAGATGAACCACTTTCATCTTTGAACGGGCGCTGCGTTGGATCCGATACACCACGTCGTTGATCCGCTTGATCACCTTATACGGTCCCTCCCATGTAGGTGTCAACTTCGGAGATAGCCCCTTTTTTCGTCGAGGGTTGAATAACCACACCAAGTCTCCTTCGTTGAATCCTTCATGATTAGCCGTCACATTATATCTGGACCGCATTCTGTCACTAGCCATTTTGATCCTCTGCCTCACAAGGTGGTGTGTATCCAGTAGGGTCTCTCTCAGGTTGTCGACGAATTCCGGTACTTCCTTTCGTTCCGCCCCAGGCGAACCAAGCAGAAGATCACAAGGGAGACGCAGCTCTCTTCCAAAGATAATCTTCGCTGGTGTTTCTCCCGTGGTTTCATGAATGGCAGCTCTGTAGGCCATCATAAACAAGGGCAGTCGACGATCCCAATCCCTCTGGTGCTCTTCCACTACCTTGGACAGATGTTCCTCCATCGTCTGATTGAATCTCTCGACCATGCCGTCGGATTGCGGGTGCAAGGGTGTGGTTCGAGTCTTCCTAATTCCCAGCAGCTTACACATCTCTTGAAAAACGCCAGACTCAAAATTCCTTCCTTGATCGGAATGCATTTCGAGTGGAACTCCAAACCTGCTGAAGAAATTATCCACCAGGACTCGAGCTACTGTTGTGGCTTCTTGGTTGGGAAGAGCATACGCTTCCGGCCATTTACTGAAATAATCCTGCACAACCAAGATGTACTTGTTGCCGTCATCAGTTTTTTGGAAATGGCCCGGCCACATCTAGAGCGATTCTCTCGAACGGGGCTCCCACGTTGTATTGTTTCATGCCTCCTTTAGTTCGCGTTCGAGGTCCCTTGCTCGCCCCACAAACTGAACATCTCCTACACCATCGTTCGACATCTTCCCGGCAGCCAACCCAGTAATACCGCTGCCTAATCTTACTTAAGGTTTTGTTCACTCCGAAGTGAGCGCCTGATGTTCCGTCATGGACCTCCTTGAGTACTTGGGGAACTCTATTCTTGGGCACTAGTAACTGGGAGGTTACTTTCTTCCCGTCTGCGCTTTCCCAAGCCCTTTTCAGTACCCCATTTTCTACTCGCAGTGAGTCCCACTGCGCCCACATCGCCTTCAACCCTGGACTCTTTTCCGAGACATCTTCCCAACGCGGCCTTCCATTATCCGTTTCTTTCCACTCCAGCAGTGGCCCAATTTCCTGGTCTGCTTGTTGATCCTTCCGAAGATTCTCCGTAGTCCAGTCATCATC
Organism: Gnatocerus cornutus; assembly: GCA_029298725.1. Lineage (NCBI taxonomy): Eukaryota > Metazoa > Arthropoda > Insecta > Coleoptera > Tenebrionidae > Gnatocerus > Gnatocerus cornutus. Next base: position 32,613,427 of record CM055509.1, on the reverse strand, counting down.
ACAACCGATAACCATCCTGTTTATCGGCAATGGCCCTTCAATCTTCGCGCACTGCTTGCAATCCTTGCAAGGTCTTCTAGAGAGAGCGTCAGCGTTATTGTGTTGCTTTCCTGGTCGATGTTTGATTTTGAAGTGGTATTGCTGCAGCCGCTCAATCCACCTAGCCACTTGTCCTTCGGCGTCTTTCATCTGTAGTAACCACGTGAGGGCAGCATGATCAGTCCTTATCAAGAACTCGTGGCCAAACAAGTATTTGTGGAAATGCTCTACAGATTTTACAACGGCCAGCAATTCCTTTCTTGTAGCGCAGTAATTCCTCTCTTGCTTGCTCAACACTTTGCTGTAGTACTCGATCACTCTCTCTTCTCCATCCTGCACCTGCGATAACACCGCTCCAATGCCGATGTTACTGGCATCTGTGTCCAAGACGAACTTTCCATGAGTCCTGGGGTAGCTCAAAATCGGGCTAGTGCACAAAGCTAACTTCAGTCGCTTGAAACTGCTTTCGCAGTCTGATGTCCAGTTGAATGATGCCTTTGCTTCCGTTAGTTTGTGCAGAGGTGCAGCAATGTTGGCGAAACCTTCTACAAACCGCCGATAATACGTGCAAAGTCCAATAAAACTTCTCACATCGTGCTTGTCCTTGGGTCTGGGCCATTCCTTAATCGCCTGAATCTTATCTTCGCAGGTCTTGATTCCTTCAGATGACACCGTATGCCCCAGAAACTCCACTTTCTTCCGAAATAGATGGCACTTTTTCGGATTAAGTTTCAAATTGGCACCCCTAAACCGGTCTACCACTTCTTGAAGGTTCTTCAGGTGTTCATCGAAGTTTTTACCCATGACCATAACGTCGTCTAAATAAACCAGACAAGTTTTCCACGTCAATCCACGCAACACACATTCCATTAGTCTTTCGAATGTAGCGGGTGCGTTGCAAAGCCCAAAAGGCATAACCGTAAAGTGGTACAGGCCACTTCCCGTGGAAAACGCTGTCTTCTCCTTGTCTTCGGGATGAAGTCCCACTTGCCAATATCCACTCTTCAGGTCTAAGGTTGAGAACCACGTCGACCCTGACAGAGTTGTGAGAGTGTCGTCAATCCGGGGTAATGGAAAACTGTCTTTCTTGGTAACATCGTTGAGTTTTCGGTAATCCACACAGAATCTTGTACTACCGTCTTTCTTGGTTACGAGCACAACCGGCGAAGACCAAGGACTGTTGGATTCTTCAATAATCCCTTCTTTTTGCATGGATTTTACCAACTGTTCGGCCTGCTCTTGCTTCGCCCATGGTAACCTTCTCGGTGCCTGTCTGATGGGTTGATGGTCGCCCGTATTGATTCTGTGCTGAACGATGTTCGTTCTTCCTAGTGGCTCCTTCTCAACGGTGAACACATCCTTATTCTTCTTGATGAAAGCCTGTGCTTTAAGAGCCTCTTCTTCAGAAAGGTCACTCGTGTCTACCTCCAGCTTTAACTTTTTCACGGTCTTCACGTTTTTCTTTGATGGCTGTGCGTCACTTATTCTGGAGATCGGAACACACACAGCAACTAGATCGCCCTTCTTGATCGTGACTGGAGTAGGGTGGATATTCGCCACCCGCACAGGTATTTCTTTCGTCACTTTTACTAGTGTCTTTCCAACAAGAATTGGTTTTGTCATGTCTCTGGTCGGTTCAATCATTCCAACGCAGCTCCCAAAGTTACTTCCTAAACGCACACTTATCACTTTCTCGCTGTTCCCATCCACACAAGTATTTTCACAGGCGAACGCTTTCACTCCATCTTCTTTTACTTCTGGGGTCGATAACACGAAGCTTTCGGTTCCAATCTTGAGGATCTTCTCGTTGTGATTAAAGGAAATCCCATGTCGTCCAATAACATCCATTCCCAGGATCATCTCATCCTCGATTCCGGCCACCAGCACCCGATGCCGAAACTTCATACCTCCCAACTGGACCGTGACCTCTGCCTCGGCACTTACTGTGGCGACATCTCCCGTGACTGTTTTTAAAATAGCACTCGTTGTTTCCAGAGATGTCCTGTTGTCCAACATGTCCTTTCTCACAAGGGAAACCATGGCTCCGGTGTCGACCGTCATCTTCACTTTTCTCCCATTCACACTTCCTTCAATTATCAAACTCTCAAAATTCCTCTTCAAACGCATAACGGAAATAACTTTGGGGCTTGTGCTCTCCCCAGCCAGTGTGTGCCCCTTGACACTGCTGGGCTTTAGTTTTCCGACTGCTGAGGACGTGACTGGGGACCGTTCTGGTCGTTCCTAAGAACAACCCTACAGTCACGTTTAAAATGGCCTGGTTTTCCGCAACGATAGCAGGTCTGGCTAGTTCGCTGCTTCAATGTCATCCGTAGCTCCCTGTTTTCCTTGAGGATGTCGTTTAGCTCGGCTTTCGTGACGAAAGCGGTAGGTGTTGCCTCTTCTTCGTCAATGCCCACACCTCGAATTCGTCGGTAATCGGGGACGTTCACAGAGCTCTTGAAAACGGCTTCCACCTCTAGAGCGCGCACCAGAGCTTCTTTTGCGGAGTGATAGCTGCCCAGTCGGACGGTTCTTTGTATTTCTGGATCTCGAATCCCTTGCAGGAACGTATCCACAGCTAGTTGTTCCACAAAATTCGCCGGAGCCGAAGGGTAGGCGAGCAAAACAAGGCGCTTGACACTTGCCTCAAATTCCTGCAGAGACTCTCCAGTTCTCTGCCGCCGCGTCTTGAGCTCTGAGACGTATACTTGCTGCAGGTGTTGGTTTCCAAATCTGGCCTCTAACGCTGCCATCAGCTGGTCGTACCGCTCTTTGTCTCGACCTGGAATTGTCTCTAGCAGGTCCAGAGCCGCCCCTCTCAAGGAAACTATCAGAAATGAGGACTTTTCTTCTTCCGACCATCCATTTTGTTTGGCCGCCACTTCAAATTGCAGCTTGTAATTGTCCAGTGAGGTCGACCCATCGTAAGTCGGAGGTTTCATTTCTTTCGTTGTGGTCAGGCCTGTCCTATTTGGAACTTGACGTCTTAAGCGCAGTAACTCGTCTTCCACTTGCTGTTTAAATCGCTCCAGATCTTTGACTTCTTCTTTGACGCCTCGTAGTTCCTCCTTGACGCCTCCTATGCACTCTTCTACTTCTTCTCTGACGCCTAGTAGTTCCTCCTTAACGCCTCCTATGCACTCTTCTACCTCTTTTTGAATTTCATCGACCTTAGCCATAACCGTTACGTTCATGTTTTGTTCCATGTTTTTAAGCTGGTTCAAGATTGCTGCATTCTCTGTTTGTCTTCTTTCTTCTTCCTCTACTTTTTCTTTTTGTCTTCTTTCTTCTAAATTCGTAATCAACTTTTGTTGTGTGTCCATTTTCGCCATCATCGAAGCCATCAATTCTTGCAGCGCCTCCATTTCTGCGGCTTGCTGTCTGGTTTGAACAGGCATAAAAATTGTCCACAATCAAGTAACAATGTCACAGTCCGGTAATGTCACGAATTTTCCGATCGAAAATTCCAGAATTTTCTCGATCACAATGCTGGACGGGATCCCACTTTCTGACACCAGTTGTCACGTTGGCCGAAAAATCAAAAGTCTCGCTTGTAACAATAACAATTTTATTGTGCACTATGAACACTCTCGTACTTCACAATTATTCACTTTACAGGACTTCCAAATACTAGACTATCTACAATCCTATCGCTACTCCCCTATATACAGATATTCCCCTACTACTAGCCTAATGCTGGAGCGCTGCGAGAATATTCGGGAGTTCCGCCTATGACTCAGCGACCTTCTAGAAACGGCGATTCTCGAAACGCACGGAACATTCCAGCGTTGGCGCTCGAAGCTTCCAGAATCTTCTCGTAACAATATTTTTGGTCATGATACCCCGAATGTTCTCAATAGGATTCAGGTCGAGACTCTTTGCCGGCTAAGGTAATGTTTGCGCCCTGTAAAAAATTGCTGACAGGGCTCGGACTGCAGTTGAAAAGGGGTTTTTGCGAAGAAAATTTCTTAATACCACGTCTTCGTCCGGGGTTGATATTTTTCTTCAACCAGTTCCTTGCTTCTTCGGATGGTTCCCGTCTCTCGAAACTAACTTTTTGCACGTAAAATCGTATTCTTATTGACACCAACTATATTTGCAATAGTTTTTATGGCGAGTCCATCTATCAAACGAGCTAGAATCAGAGCTTTTTGCAATTCTGTGAGTTGGGGCAATTTAAAGATGTTTGGGACGACTCTGGTTTATTTTCTGTTGACAGTGACATTGTGATCCTTGATTAAAACCTAATTTACACCTGATAATTTTTGAAATTTTCAAATACAGGGTGAAAAGTCGATGTCTTACTTTTCATCCGCCGCAACTGTACTATTGCTGATGATCCTACAATTTGACAAATGTGACAGTGCTTATTTGACATTCTGCAGCTTCTGACCAATCACAGAGCTGCATTTAAACAAAAAATCTCTGAAGGAAAAATTAAGTTTAGATAATTGATTTCAATTCTGTAATTTTTTACCGTTTGGGCGCGAAATTGTAATTATTGGTGGTTGAAGAGGCAATGAAAACAATCACGTCTGCCTTTTTTGCACGTTGTGGAATGGGAGCAAACTGATTACCCATAATAGTACAATAATCGAACAACATTGCGAATGCAAGCTGCGTTTATCAAGTGCAGCGTGCCGTTAGAAACTACAGTTGGTTGAAGTTTTAAGATTCCTTAGCACTCCCCGACAAGTTTAATCACTTTTAATCGTTTTCATACAAGTCTAGTACGTTGCAAAAGCAAATGAAATTTCCTGTAATTACCTGTTCCAATAAAAAGTACATCGTAAGTTTTCCCACCGGGCACTTTAACTTGTGGATCAACGGCGATTTGGGTGAAGCGATAACTGTAAGAAAAACATTATAAAATCGAAGCGAAAAACTCGTCTTCGTCTTACTGGAAAATGGTCCTGATAACGATCGGCTGTCCGAAGAAAGACGGGACGCTTTCGTCCATCAGCGAATGTGTTTTGATGAAATTGAGGGTGAGATCGGGCAACGTTCGACTGTCGTTGTGACATTGTCCAGGTCTCGGATCAGGCACTTTCGAGCTTTGCACAGGCAGCCAATTGGAATTTATAGCCGACTGTTCCTTGAAGTTGCCTTCAAAAGTATCCGTGATGTCCTGCAGACTGAAGGCGCACACGGCACTGCCGGATATGCTGTTCGGTGGTGTTGTGAACGTGCCGTAGATCAATTGGGCGGAAACATCGCCGTATTGGCCCTCGATCAGCTCAGTCGTTGACTCTGCAAACGGTTAAATAAAATTAATGACTCCGAAATTACGGCCCTCGTCAAAGTTACGTCTTTCTTACGTACTACAAAGACACTTCTTGATTCTAATTCAGTTTTAGATTTTTGAAGGACGTGAGCGCTAAAAACGTCACTTTAAAAATTGAAAATGTCACAGGGGCAGAGAAAAATCAATTTTTGATGTTGAATTCTCTTTAATAAGTTATTCTCTGTGACGATCGTAATGCGGAAAAAATATTGAAAAGAGCAGAAGAACGGGGAGAAACTTTGATAATTTACCGGAGCTCTGACGGTTTTTATCAATAATTTCGCCGAAACTCAAGTCCCCATTTCAAATTTCGGGCTAGAAGTATAAATCGTTTGCTATGAACATATCAGTTTCTAATAGAATGAGTTTTAAAACTTATCGTTTTTTATAGAGAGAAAAATTTAAGAGGAGACTTTCTTTGAGGGTAAGATCGTTTACGCAACTAGAGTAAAAACTAAACAGTTTTCCTCTCAACAGAAAAAATATTTTTAGGGAGGAGCACCGAGCGGTGCTCGTATTTTGTTCTTAATATTTTATTAAGTTGATCGTAAAGTAAAATACGAACACGGCAGAAATTTAAATTAAAAAAAATAAAATTTTTAATTATAGTGTTTGTTGCTTTAAAATTATACAATTCAACACAGTTAATTGTTGCAGCGAAAGTCTTAAAATCCTAAAATTTCATTGCGTTCGCGTTAAAATTAACAAAGTTACGGAAATTTATTCAAAATTATCAAAATCGGAATTTTTTTTTGATCCCTAAAATAGGAAATTTTTTTGTCTAAAAACTTTTTAATTTGGCAGAAAGCGTTTCGGAAATGGACGCGTTTCCAAATTGCGCAGTTTTAGCACGACAATTATCGAAATTACGGAATTTGAGCGAAATGGTGGAAATTTGAAAAGGAAATAAAACATTTATTTTATATACAATTATTTTATACAGGTAACAAACGCATGGAAAGTCGTAAAATCTCATAATTTCATTGTCTTGGCGTTGAAATTACCGAAGCTACAGATTTTAATGCAAAACGGAAAAGCTTTTTTTGGTTCCAAAATCGGCAAAAATTTTTTGCTTCTCCAAAAACTTTGTAATTTGGCAGAAAGCGTTCCTTAAACGGTCGCAATCAAAATTATGCAGTTTGAGCACGACAATTATCGAAATTGTAGAATTTGACGAAACTATTGGAAAATTTCAAACCAAAAAAAATCTAAAAAATATAATATTCCTGTTTTTGGTTCAACAATTGTAGAATTTTACAGTTTACAAACGCATCAAAAATAATAAAATTCAAAAATTTCATTACCTTCGCGTTGAAATTATCAAAATTATGGAATTTAATGCAAAATATTAAAAACTTTTGGTCCCAGAAATAGAAAATGTTTTTTTCCCAAAAACTACGTAATTTGGCAGAAAGCGTTTCGAAAGTAGTCATGCTTATAAATTACGTAGTGTTAGCAAGACAGCTAAGAAAATTATGAAATGCGACAAAAATAAAATAAAATTTGAAAATAAAAATAACAATTTAATATTCCCGTTTTTTGTTCTAAAGTTATACAATTTTACAGAGCTAACAAACGCATCGAAAGTGGTAAAACGTCAAAATTTCATTGTATTAGCATTAAAACTACCAAAGCTACAAAGTCCAAAAGTTTTGTACTTCGGCAGAGTTAATAGGCGTTTCAGAAATAGTCCTGCTGCCAAATTACATCGTTTTATCTAAACAAATAGCCAAGTTATGAAATTTTATACAGAATGGTGGTGGAATTTTGAAAATAAAAATTGTTTTTTTTGGAAAACTCGTATCTTATTCTACAATTATGCAATTTTACACAGTTAACAAACGTATCGAAAATGGTACAACTTCAAGATTTTATTGCCTTAGCGTTGAAATTATCAATGTTAGGGAATTTAATGAAAAATGTTAAAATTTGGTTGGTCTCAAAATTGTATAATTGTCAAATTTCTTTTTTTCAAAAATTTAGTAATTCGGCAGAGTTAATAGGAGTTTCGGAAATAGCGCGGCTGTCACATTACATTGTTTTATCAAAACAACTAGCTAAGTTATGGAATCGTAGAGGAAATTTTGAAAATGAAAAAGAACAAAATTTTAAATTTTAAAACTTGTCTTTCTCATTCGAAAATTGAACAATTTTACACAGTTAATAAGCGTATCGGAAGTAGTAAGAGCCTAAAATTTCTTTGCCCTAACCTTAAAATTAGCAAAGTTACGGAATTTTACATAAATTGAGATAATTTTTTTGTTCCTAAAAGTGTTTTTTTTTCCGTTGGTTAAAATTGATTGTAATTTGACATACAAACTACTATTATAATATGTCCCAAACTTCGTTCATAAAATAAAAACAAAGCAAATATTTTATCATTAAATTTACAAAATAGTGCAAATTTAATTTATTGGTGCCTAACAGGAAATTGAAAAATTTAGATCCCGATAAATTAATAGTTATTTATTAAATAACCAATTTTGCAATAATGAAAAATCAATACTTGTTTCTGTCATTTATTTATCTCTAAATTTATTCTCCCGATTTAATTATGCCCCGCAAACTAAATTTCTGATTATCCAGAAAAAACAGCACCAACTCCCTTTTTTGTTCATCTGATAAACTCGCATCTGTAAGTCTCTCGGTGTATCCCGTATTCTTTTTGTTTCACAGAACGTTCTTCTAGATTTAAATTCACGACATCATCGTCTCACTACGTGGCACTGCAGAGCCGGACTTCTGTCAAATATCGCATCTAAATTAAGGTCGTAAAACTCGTCGATAAACAATTTCTTTCCGGGGAAGTTTAAAATTTGAAACACGAGTGTTAATTCTTTGAAAGTTTAATGAATTCTTTGAGCTAATCCCGAAAGTATTAACAATTGGTGCTTATCAATAAAAGTTTAATTTCTGGGAGTTTCAGTACGTTCAATTTAAAACTTCTTGATTGGGATTATTCCCGGCGCATCCGCCATTTTCGGGATTGTATTTAAATATGCACGGCGCGGCTTCCACGTGATGTGGAAACTAAAAATCGCAGTGTGTGATTAATGTTGTAAAAATATGTTATCTATCTGTGATTTGTTATGCTTCTTCCGTGCAGATCTTTTACAATTCGTGTAACTGAGTTAGCGACTAGACCGGATAACTTAATCACAAGTTGAGTCTGCAATTGACTTCCTCAAAACTTCCTTTACGATTGCATTTCAGAATTATAGCTTTCCTCCGATCTATAAAACTAGAAAAGAACTCTCGAAAAAGAACGAACGATACACGCGGGAAGAAAGTAAGTAAAAATTATATCTTTTTAATCAAAGATCCAGTGCGTTCGTTATTCGAGGCAAGTCGTTCTAATGCTTTAAGAGCCTCATATATAACAGCTAATGCTTTATTAATACGACAAAATATAAATATTGTACTCACGTATCTCGTTGAAGTAGAAGGGGAACTCCCCCGTGACGGAGCAGTTTAGTCTGGATTTGAGAAAGGATGTCCAGCGGTTCCGGAAACGATGGGGGCCACCTCTGTCGTTCTTACAGACTCGCGCCACCCGAGAATAAACAGCCTAAAACGAATCGGTTATACAAATAGCGCAAAAAGGGATGTTTACCTTTCCGCAATTGATATATTCCACTGCCGTCTCGCGAAAAAAGAAATACACAAAGTCTCTCTGCGTCATGGAACTGACGAAATCGGGAGCTGCAATTGAACAAACAGATGAAAAACAGTTAAGATGCATCAATGTTTTAGAACTCACCGTTGAGGCTCATTGAATCGTATTGTTCGGTTTGCAGCGGTTCCCTGTAGATAATGGGGTCCATTCCGCTGAAATCGGCCACAGTGCCAGTGTACAAGTCGCCGTCTGAAAGAAAACAAAGAGATGGAGAAATATCGTCAATAACAAAAGGCATTGAATCTAAACGAACGAAGCGGCGGAGAAAAGCATTAATGTTGCCCACCGCTGGCGAGACTGTATTTTAATAAAATGGTTTTGACTCGTTTTATGGGGGAAATTTTATACTAGTTTAAACGATGAATGTCTGAATTTCCCCACTCGACTTAAAAGTCACTGATTATAAAATATTTTATAACTTTTTTATGTCCCTGTAGGCTGAAAGGTGAACGCCAGACCATTCTGATAAAATCATGCTTTAATTGTAAGCTTGTCAGCAAAGGATCTCATTCTTTACGCCTTGCCGACGCTTTTTCATCCCAGAGGTATTCGATTTCAAAGCTTTCTCCTCAACGATTTATCTTCGTGTTCCAATAATTTGGGTAGCCAGTTCAATAACTCAATTAATTGTAATGTTTCCACAGTTGACCACGGAACGTCAACAAGTAATACAACGATCCAATCTTCTCCAATAGAAACACAACCAGACATGTGTTTCCGTTTATTATTTGCTTCGAGTTTTCCGAAATACGTAGCTCTGCTCTGTTTACCGAACAAACTAAACAAACGGTTAGTTATTAACAAAACAAGTTGAACGCTATTTGATTCAATCCGTGAAAAAAACTGAAAAACCGGCAACTGGCAGTGATATATCTCCTTAATTTTCTAATCGATCACAGCTTTTTGTTAAACGTGTTCTTTGACAGAGGAGTTTGTTAATCTTTGGATATAGAAGAGACTACAAAAGCGACTTCGTTTTCAATTATTTATGAACTTATTACACGAGGATGTTGCAGGAGTGCATGTAAAGATTGCGGGGTTTTCCTCTCTTTATCAAATCCGAACATAATCGCTTTTCTATGCTGATACGAAGTTGTAGGCATGGAGAAAAATCAAACGAGGAGCGAACCCGCTCCGTGTAATAACAGAAAACGACGGCAAAAAGCTAATGCGGGATTGTATGGAATATTTGAGCGTGGAGTTATGCTTGTAGTTTGGCAATTTAAGGAGATCTGTTGTTGATGCTTCTCATTCAAATTCGTTAATTTGGAATCTTCAAAGTATTGTAAATTCATATTCAGTGCATCAAATCCTTCAGGACTCTGAAAAACTTTGTTTTTTTTTTGGCTTGTTGGGTCTTTCCAATTTTAGAATCAACACGTAAAAAATCCTGAATGCTAGTCGCTTTAAATTCTTGGAATTTTCCGATTTTCTTTTTTGGATTTATTAGATTGAGGATTGTAAGTTGTTCTCATGTGCTTAAATATATTTTTTTAAATCCTTTTATAGTTTTCTGGTTACAATTTGCAAATTTACGGAATTTAAAGCAAAATGAGATTTTTTTTTTAGCAGCAAAAACAAATATTTATTTAACCTCCTTTCTTTTCTACAAATGTTTTGTATTTTGGCAGAGTTATTAAGCGTGTCGGAAGTAATAACGCTTAAAAATGGCATTGTTTTAGCAAACCAATTACCGAAATTATGGAGTTTATAGAAGATAGTCAAAATTTGAAAATAAAAAAAATGGAAATTTTTAATATTAATGTTACTTGTTTTAAAATTCTACAATTTTACAGAGGTAATGGACGCATCGACAGTAGTAGAACCTCAAAATTTCGTTGCCTTAACTACAAAAGTTACTGAATTTAATGAAATAGAAAAAAAAAATTGGTTCCAGAAATGGGGAAAAACTCTTTTTCTCGTTCAAAAAACTGTAATTTGACAGAAAGCGGAAATGGTCGCGCTTACAAATTACATTGTTTGAGCAAGGCAGCTATGAAAATTATAGAATTTGACGAACACGGTGTAAAATTGAAAAAGAAAAAAAAACATTTTTCCCGTTTTTTGTTCTAAAGTGCAAAAGTTTTCTCTGTTGCAAAAGTTTTGTAAATCGGCAGAGTTAATAAGCGTTTCCGAAATAGTCCCGCTGTCAAATTACATCGTTTTATCAAAACAACTAGACAAGTTATGAAATTTTTTAAAACATTTTTTTTTGTAAAATCCGTATTTCTTATTCTACAATTATGCAATTTTATACAATTAACAAAATGATAAAACGAAAACTTCAAAATTGCATTGCTTTAGTATTGAAATTATCAAAGTTACGGAATTTAATGCAAAATGGGATACATTTTTTTCAGTAACAAAAATAAGAAAAAATTCATTTTCTTGTCCAACAACTAATTTGGCGGAAACCGGTTCGGACATGTCTGCGCTTCCAAATTACATTGTATTAGCATGAAAACTACAAAATTTTTTAGAATTCGACAAAAATGGTGGAAATTTGAACAAATGAAAAATGGAAAAAAAATATACGTATTCCTGTTTTTTGTTCAAAAAATTCTTTTTCTTGTCCAAAAACTTTGTAATGTGGCAGAAACCGTTTTTGAATTGGTCGCGCTTCCAAATTACATTATTTTAGCAAGACAACTACCAAAATTATGAAATTTGACAAGAATGGTGGAAATAAGATAACACAAGAAAAAAAAATAAAAAAAATTGAGATTCCCGTTTTTTGCATTAAAATTATATGCTTTTATAGATCTAACCAACGCATCTGAACTAGTCAAATCTTACAATTTCGTTGTCATAGGTACAATTAAAATTACCAAAGTTACGAAATTTTATGCGAAAGGAGAATTTTTTTCCCCCAAAACGAAAAATTTTTGAAATTTCGTTCAGTCGTTCAAAAGTTTTGCAATTTGACGCACTTAATAAGCGTGTCCGAATTAGAATTGTTTCGAAATTTCTTCATATAAACAACAAAAATACCAAGCTACAAAATTATATAAACGACAAAATTTTGGTTAATTATGAATACTTATTTTCAAGTCCTTATGGTTCAGTTTTGTAAAAAAAGTAGAGAAATCGCAAGTAAATAAAGTGAAAAAAAACTGAAATTTACGAAATAAGACAACACACACGCGCGACTTGTTGAGAAGCCACAAAAAAAACGAATTTTTCTTGTACCACGAAAATGTGAGCGGCGAGATTAGAATATCGAAGAGAAATAAAAACCGAATTCGTCTGTAGTTATTGAGCGCTCTGCTTTCGTTCCGTATTGTGATGAAACACATTTGAAACAATGCCAGCAAATAACATGCCCTCTGTACAATGGCAAAAGGGTAGAATCATTATTAGCCCTTGTCTCTAAGGTAATGCCTAATCAGAGCGGCGCATCCTTCACTAATAAGTACAATAGTGTTGATGATGGTAATTACATCATATTGAAATTGTTTCACAATCGGGTAGAGGTGTCGCACCGAGAACTGGTCGAATTAATTCAGTTAGACAAACTATGGTGCTCAGTCTAGTGTCACGTTCACATGAGACCAACTTCAAAGAGCGCCAGAACGGGCGATACGCCGAGAATAACGAGCTCAAATAATGAAGACGTTTTATGCATGTTTGGTTGTAACAAGGCTGAACTGTACAACACAAACTTTTCATGTTGCTAGAGTTTCGGCTTCGTTGACGATGCGAGGGAAATCCGTAAAAACGCTGATTAAAATGCAGACGAACTCGGTTTAATGACGCGAGCTTTTCGCTCCTTTAAAGACGATGGCCATGCGTCGTCGTCGCGTCGTTAATTGAATGAATTTTTAAAGATGCCGCAATCACTGGGAATAACCGCAGGAATACAAAATAACACTGTTAATACAAAGGTGCACTTTCATGCAGACCGACAAATTAGAAAATGCATTATTCATTTCATGCATGCGCGTTACATTCAACTATTAACGGATACAAGATAAAAGGAAATGTATAAAGCGATTTCGAATACGACGAGAAAGGAAAACGGATAATTTATACATGCGGGGGAGGCGGAATTGGGTGACACTTCGCTTTGGATTCAACGTCACATCGACCCGAGTGAGGTTAAGACGTGTCAACTTGCGGCCGATGGCGCGAAATTCAATTCGGGGTAATTCCAATTTTGGCCGAATTAAACTCTGTTATCTTCTTGACTAAACAACTTTATTGATTTTCGCCAAATTTCTCCTTGCTACTTTTTTCCCCTAGTCCCCCACGTAAATTAGCATTCGTGAAAAAACAAAAAATTAAAATTTTTAATTCAAAACTACTGCATTTTTCAAAAAGTATACCATTTGAGAATTTTTGGGTTGAATCTATAAATCAAAAAAGTCTAATTTTCTATATTTTTCTCTTAAAAACTCAGTAACGCCTCAAAAAATGTGAATTTTACTTGAAATCTTCGGTCAACAAATTACGATTTCTAAAATTTTGGAAGTTTGAACAGAGTAGTAATGTCCTCAAATAGCATCATTTAAACTGCTTCTAAATTTTTGGATTTTTGTATACATATTGGACTCTTTTGTAGTGATATGCCTATCAAATTCAATAGATCTGGCGTAAAAATTGTCAAAGTTACAAAATTTTAGAAAAAATTCTAAATTTTGAGTTCAGCCTTCAAACAAGAAATTCTAAAAATCTCAGCAGTCGTTCTAAAATTCTGTAATTTAATACACTTCTTAAACCCTTTTGAAGAAATCAGCCCACCACATTTTATAGATTTGACATGAAAATTGTCGGACTTATAGGATGTTTTACAAAATTATAGAAAGTTCTAAATTTTGAGTTTAGTGTATTAATTGGAAAATTCTAAAACTTTTACTACTGCTTCTAAAATTTTGGAATTTCGTACACATGTACGTAGTGACAAGCCAATCAAATTTTATAGATCTGGCGTGAAAATTGTCGAAGTTACAAAATTTTAGAAAAAATTCTTAATTTTAAGTTCGGCCTTCAAACGAGAAATTCTAAAATTCTCAGCAATCGTTCTAAAATTCTGTAATTTAGTAGACTCATTCAACGTTCCAAAAAAAATAACCCCACCAAATTTTATAGATTTGACATGAAAATTGTCGAACTTATAAAATTTTCCAGAAAATTCTAAATTTTGAGTTCAGCCTTCAAACAAGAAATTCTAAAAATCTCAGCAGTCGTTCTAAAATTCTGTAATTTAATACACTTCTTAAACCCTTCTGAAGAAATCAGCCCACCACATTTTATAGATTTGACATGAAAATTGTCGGACTTATAGGATGTTATACAAAATTATAGAAAGTTCTGAATTTTGAGTTTAGTGTATTAATTGGAAAATTCTAAAACTTTTACTACTGCTTCTAAAATTTTGGAATTTCGTACACATGTACGTAGTGACAAGCCAATCAAATTTTATAGATCTGGCGTGAAAATTGTCGAAGTTACAAAATTTTAGAAAAAATTCTAAATTTTAAGTTCGGCCTTCAAACGAGAAATTCTAAAATTCTCAGCAATCGTTCTAAAATTCTGTAATTTAGTAGACTCATTCAACGTTCCAAAAAAAATAACCCCATCCAATTTTATAGATTTGACATGAAAATTGTCGAACTTATAAAATTTTCCAGAAAATTCTAAATTTTGAGTTCGGTCTATAAATGAAAAATTCTAAAATTCTCATCACTGTCTACAATTTTGGAATTTGGTGCCCGCATTAAACACTTCTGAACTAATACGCCTACAAAATTTAATAGGTCTGACGTGAAAACTGTCGAATTTACAGAATTTAATCAAAAATTCTAAATTATTGAGATCGGCCTATAAATGCAAAATTCTAAAATTCGCACCCTTATCTTGTTCCAAAAATTTTAGAATTTGGTACACGCATTCAACGCTTCTAAATAAATAGGCTTACAAAAATTTATAGATGTGACGTGAAAATTGTCGAACTTTAAGCATTAAAAGTACTAAATTATGGAGTTCATTCTTAGATATCTAGGATTAAAAATAAAATTTCCAGTTCATCTCCAAATAAAAATTCCGAAATAACTGTTTGTGGTTCTGTTTTTTTTTAATTTGGTAATATTTATAAGCGACACGAGAGTACCTAAGAACATCTTCAAATTGCACTATTTAAGCATTAAAAATATTAAATTATAGAGTTCATAAAATCCCTAGAAATTACCGGTTCGACTTTACAATGAAAAAATCTTGCTCTAAAATTTTGTAATTACGCACAGTTGGTAAACATGTCAGAAGTACAAAAAGCCTGAAAATCTTGCGGTCGTACCATTAAAGAGCCAGCGTTAAAAAATTTAATAAAAATCTTTAGAATTTCTGAAATTACTTATTGTGGCTCTAAAATTCTCATATTCGACATAAAAATGAAAAATTCTTGCTCTAAACCTTATAATTTCGTTTAGTTGGTAGACTAGTCTTACACAATAGAGCCTATAAATTTTATAGTCGAAATCTTAAAACTACCAAAATTACAGAATTTGAACTTTGATTTTTTTAAATTTCCGATTCGCCCTTAAAATATTTACTTTAAATCGTCGTTTGGAGTCTCTTCTTTTAATTCCTATTTAAATTACGCCGAGTTTCTATGCGTGTAAAACAAGAAATTGCACCCCTCGTACCATAAAGTTGACCCTTTAAAGTGTAAAATTTCCACGGACCTCAATATTTTCATTACTCTTGCTAAACCTCACAAATTCCCCCATTTTTCAACCAAAATATAATTTAATGCCCCCACGTCCGTCGCAGCACTGGACCATTCCATTGTTATGAGAGCAAAATAATAAAATCATGTGCTGCGTCGGTATGGGTATAAATCCTATAAAAGATGTTACAACGTCAATTCATAATTCATAAAATTTTATTGTTGTTGCTTTCGTCTGATTTCATTTTTAATGTTTCATCAGCTCCAAAGCTGCTACATCTCCCAAATATCGAATAAAATTTTAATACATTCATTGCTCGTGCCTTTGGGCCGGAGCTTTGTCAGGAAGTCAAATCCATAGTTTCAGACTTCCGGTTGGCGAATGAATTGATGAATAGTTACCGGAACATATTAATACTCTTAAGAAGAATTTAATTAAAGATACTTACCGACGTAAATGGCGGTGGAGTTGTGGTGAGGGTCGTAAGGACAGACCGCTTGACCCGGTTTTTCTTTTTCCATGGTGTAATTTCCACTAAGAATATTATACTCTCTGCAAACAGGCTTAAAAGCGTTGGTTCCGCATAATAGTAAGCGACCTGCTGCAGTTTTCGCCATTATCCTGATATAGTTTTGGCAGTTCTCCTGCAAAAGAAAGAAATGTTAAATCACCAGTAACACATGCAGTTTGAGCATTCTTCCGCAATTTCAATTCGCAAATGAACATTTTATTTTCCGCCCCGTGCGTCCACCCCTTTCACCGACAGTATCGTTTGAAGGCATCTCTTCTCAATCTCGAGCCCCCCATTAAGTTTTTGCGTCCCTCGTATCTCTAGCATTGTGCGAGTCTGATTTACCGTCTCTCTTATGGCTTCAGTTTTTGCATTCTCGCCGCTCCTTCTTATCTCTTGCATCTCTCCTTCGCACTAATTGCTTTCTGGCCTTGTCGGGGTGAAATAATCAGTTCCATGTAGCCATTAGCGCTATTCTCTATAAATTAGCAAGACTATTGGTCCGTCTAGTTTATTATCAGCGCCCTTTGTTATGATTGAAACGTTATTTCGCGTCGTGGCCATTATTCAAAGTCCCTCGTGTCCGGTCGCATTTTTACAGAGGCAAACTGGGGATGCTTCACTGTTATCGGTCGACGAACTGCTGGTAAACCAATAAAAAATGCTTTACTGCTTATATCAGCCTTACTTGCTAGAATTGCGGCTCACACTCTCGTGAATTAACTTTAATAAAATATTTAGAGATAATAACCTCGCATCATGTTTCATTATGTTTGAATGAAGCCATTAGGCTCTTATGAAAAATTCACGACAGTCAATGCGAGCCATTTCGCGCTCGTGCTTTCAATTGAGAACCGGATTTATCAGAATTACCACAAAAACTTCAAAGTACTCTTCGGAAAGTACAGATTATAAAAAGCGCAAAGTTACAATGTAATTTACTTCGCAGTAAAACATTGTAACGCTCGATAGTCCCGGCGCATCCACCATTTTTTTCTTGATGACTCCTGTGCTTAATTTTGTAGAAATGACTATTTTTTACTCTTGCAAGTCTGAAGGAGTTTGAGATTAACGCGCACTAACTCGAATTTAAATATTCGCTTAACTTTGAACATCAAACTTAAAGAAACTTGAATTACAAATTACTGATACTTATTGGTGTTTTGTTGGAGTTTTAATAAAGTTAATCCACGCGGGTATTTTATCTTTTATGTTGTGCAGAACAGGAATCTTGCAACTTAAATTAATGAGTGTTTTTGGTGTCGCGACTCTACCGGATTGCAGTTTCATTTCGAGTATTAATGGAGTTAATACTAGAGAAATGTAAGAGGAAATAACAAGAATTTCAAAGTTTGCGTCGGCGACTAGAATTCTAAAGAATATAAAGAATCTAAAGATGGAATCTAACGGATTGCATTCTTTATGTTTTTAATATTCTCTAATTATATTTTACAAACATTTATTACTAAAGACATAATATTATGTTCGTTGTTTGCCCAGTTTTTTAATTTTTTCTAAACTCTTTGAATCCTCTTAAATTTCCTGAAAGTTCTAAACACTTGTCATTTCAAAGAGTTGGTAGACGTGTTAGAGACAACAAAGGATCAAAACTTTGTAGTCGTATTATTAGAACTGTCAGTTATAAAATTCGACAAAAAATGTTGGAAATTCGCAGTTCGCTTCCTAAATAAAAATTTACGAAATTTTGAAATTTGGCCCAACTTATAAGCGACTAGAGAGAAGTAATTAACAGCCAATGGTATTATTTTAGCACTAAAGTATTTAGCTATAAAGTTGATTAGACTGCAAATTTTAGGTTCGATCTAAAAATGAAAAACTCAAAACTTGCTTTTTTCTTGTTCCCAAATCTTGAAATCTCGCACAGGTGGCAGGTATGTAAGGAATCGTCAAAATGTTATAGCTTTTGAGCTAAAAGGGTCAAAGTTACAGGATTTTATGGAAAAATGCAAACATTTTTAGTTCGATGTGAGAATGAAAATTTCTAAAAAATCTATTTCTTGTTCTAAAATTTTGAAATTTGGTACAGTGGATAAACAAGTTAGAAGTCCAAATTTTCCTCCAAATTTCCTTCAAATTTTACTGCCTGGGGACTAAAATTACCAAAATTACAGAATTTTATCTAAAAAGATACATTTTTGGAACGTTGTGTGAATAAAAATTTCTAAGAAATCTATTTCTTGTTTTATAATTTTGAAATTTGGTACAGTTGATAAACAAGTCAGAAATAGTAAATCCTCCAAATGGTACTGTCTATCGACTAAAATTATCAAAATTATGGAATTTTATCTAAAATGGTAGACATTTTTGGATCCTTGTGTGAATAAAAATTTCTAAAAAATCTAATTTTTGTTCTAAAATTTCGAAATTTCGTGCAGTTGATAAACTACTCAAAAGTAAAAAGTTCTCGAAATTTTACTATCAGGGGACTTAAAGTACTAAAGTTACGGAATTTTATCGAAAACAACACAAATTTCTGGATCGTTATGTAAATAAAATTTCTAAAAAAATCATTTTCTTGTTCTAAAATTTTTAAATATAGTACACTTGATAAACAGGTAAGTAAGTAGTAAGTCATCAAATTGGATAGTATGAGGACTGAAACCGACAAAGTTACGAAATTTTATGGAAAACGACACCAAATTTTGGATCGTTACGCAAATTAAAGTTTAAAAAAAAATCTATTTCTTGTTCTAAAATGTTGAAGTTTGATACAGTTGATACACCAGCCTAAAGTAGTAAGACCTCCAAATTTTATGGAGATTAAAACTGGTAACGTTACGGAATTTAATCGAAAACGGTAGAAACTTTGGTTCGTCCTAAAAATAAAAATTTCTAAAAACTTTGTGTTTTGCTCTTTTAAAATTTAGTACAGTTTATAAACAAGTCAAAAGTAATTAACCCTCTAAATTCTAGTCTGGAGACTGTTCTTTCTTTCCATATTTTTTAGGTTCTATTCAATTCTCAAAAAAAAAACAATCAATGCTAAGAAACTTGTAGAGATTCTTAGCTTCCCAGAAATTCGTATAATTCTAAGAAAAATCTTTATATTCTCAGATAATCTTGGAGAATTTCAACGAAAGTGCTGCAAATTTTTCTACGGGCGTTTTTTAGAGAGAATAATAATAATAATCCAAACTCCTTTTTGCTGCATCATTAGCTAGTTGTAGTCTAGCAGTTATGAATATAATGGTTTAAACGGTGGGAATGAATTCTCGTCTAAAATTTTAATAAAACGGCATTGAAAGTCTGGCGCAACTTGAGTAAACGCTTTTAATGATCAAACATGACTAACTGTATAATTGGGCGTTGTGCCTTTGAGCTTTTTGTAGCAAGCGGTCGTCTGCATTTGAAATTTTTTGTGACGGAAATAATTTGCAGGGTCATTTATTCGTCATATTGGTGCGACAGACGAGCTCGAGGCCTGCATTTTAATTAATGGCCACAAACAAATGACATTTCGTATAAGGTCATTGTTGATAACATCAAAGCGTCGACTTTCCACGAACATGCAACATGATAATCATACAAGCGTTTTAAAAATGTGGCTTCCATCAGCGCCTTGAAGAGACACACTTATCAGATTGTGTTCCCTTTTTTCCCGTCTTCTTTTCTTACATCCATTTAGGTATTGATTCCACCCGCATCTTTTATCTATTCTAAAATCGGCAGTTTCATTAGGACAAGTCCAGCAAACGTTTCGGACTTAAAGAGTACCTCGTCAAATAATTTGTTTACTCGAGCAGCTAACAAATTATACGAAAACCTGAATTTAATTCACAAGAACGTAATTCGCGCCCTAAACAATCTTAAAGGAAGTTTTTTAATCCGCTTTGATTAATTACGTTTCGTCACAAACTGGAGCCTTGATGAATTATGATGTCGACGGTGCAAGTGAGATAATAAATGTACCAACACGATTACAGAGTATTTGAAAAGCGCCGTCCACGCCGCCACCGGTTGTCTATATCTTTGGATGTCTTCATGCGGCTTTGCACAAAAGAGCCGCTTTTGGAGGAAAATGACGCCATTATTTAGAATCTTCCCAGTTGAAAGCGCCAAAAAAACTTTCCTCTATTCAACGCACAGCCAATCCCACACTCTCCAGATATCGATTTATAAATAATTTTTATTTGACAAATCTCCCTAGCACTGTCGCACGGTCATTAAGATCTCTTCAAGTCTGGTTTTCTTGATTAAAAAACGAATGGACAAAGAAGTTGCAGAAAAATGGGGCAGTCTTGAAAGAAAAGGGGATAGTCGCCGTAAATGTTACAAAGCGAGAGAAAGATCGATACGCTCTCTGATGTGTGGTCGTATCTGCGCCGCTCCCGATTTCTCGCACCATTGTTACAAGTAGAACCACTGATCAATGGAAAAATTGGATCCAAACTACTTTGCCACTGATTGATTAGTTTGTTAAAATGTGACCCGGCGCATCCACCATTTTCTCAACACCATTCCTCCCCTGCCTCGTTAATTACAAAAGCAGCAATTTCCGTAATTTCCACATTGCGTTTTCATCGCTCCTTAGAGTGGCAGAACATGAAAAACCGCGCTTTCAATAATTGTAATATTCGTAATGTCCCGAAAAGAGCGGCGCATAAAAACAAAGATAAGCATATCAGCCCGGTCTTATCTGTTAGGGAAGTTAAATTTTGTTGGAAACTCGTTTCTTGGTAATTTCCCAACATACCAAAACTATATTTTCCCGAGTGTTCAACGGCCTAAGCGAAATTTGCATAGAGAATACCGCCGCGGATCGATAAGGTGGTTTCGCCACCGCTCACAACGTAATGTCTCACTTACTTGTTTATCTACCGTAAAACATAAGTTAAGTAAGCGGCTGATAGTCTAACATAACCTAATGATCACTAATTACGGCGAAACCAGCAGTGATCGTTACCAACTCGCGAAATTACTTCGTCCTTAATCCCCGGAAGATTATCTGCGAAATCCAGACGTGGCGATACAGAGCTTTAAGTCGATTTTTTAATATCGAAGTAGCACGAAAAGGGTTGCGCCAAAGAAGCAATTCATCACCCTCCACACCAGACCATCATAAAGACAATCGCTATTTATAATCCGCTCGTTCTTTGGGGTTGCAAACAAAAAATTAATCGACGTTTTCGAGTTGACATCGAGCTGGAATCTGTTCAACCGAGGAGCTTTGATAATTCGGGTGGAGTCTAATGTGTTAGATCTTATTCTGGAAAAATGAAACTTAACTAATGCAAATGTGTGTTTGGTTAAGCTATGAGAATTTCCACCTGCATTATCTTAAGGGTAAACTTGGCCATAAATGAGGTGTGGTGGTTGCAGCAAGTCGGATAATAATACTATGCTGTCATGATATGCGAATATATGTTCATGACGTATGAGATAACTGTTGCAGACTACACTAATTAAACGAAACGAGTCTGCAAACTACATGATCTCGGAGGGTCATATTTTATACAACATGCATGCGTTTATTCCAGAATGATGTAATTTGTGCGTGCATAATGCAGCAGAAAGTGGGGAAATTAACGATCGCTCAATAACACAGATAATCATTTCCAAACGTCTAAAAAACAACGAGTAAATATTATTAAAGATTTTCAGAAATTGTAGTTGACCTCGATTCGATCGCTTTGACTCGTCTAAGATTAAAAATTTCAAAAATGTCTGTTCCTTGTTCAAAAATTTTGCAATTTGGCACAGCTAATAAACAAGTTTAAAGTAGCAAAATTTTATTGTCCCACGACTAAAAATTGCCAAAATTTTATACAAAATGACCGCAAATGTTGATTGGTTTGAAAATAAAAATTTCTAAAAAATGTGTTTCTTGCTCTCAAAATTTGTAATTTGGTACAGCTGTTAAACAACTTAACAGTAGCAAAATCGCAAAATTTTACTGTCCTGCGGCTAAAATTCCCAAAAGTACAAATTTTTGTACAAAACGACACAAAATTTTGATTCGACTGACAATAAAAATTTCTAAAAGATCTATTTTTCTATTCTAAAACCGTCTAATTCTGGACAGTTGAAAAGCAAAGCGAAAGTATTAGATTCTAGAATTTTTACTGTCAGAGAACAAAGATTGCCAAAGTTTCAAAACTTTATCGAGAAGGGTAATTAATAAGTTTTGTGTTCTGAAAATGAAAATTTCTAAAAAAATCTGTTTCTTGTTCTAAAATTTTGTAATTTAGCACAGCTGATAAACAAGTTCAAAGTAGCAAAATCGCAAAATTTTACTATCCAGCGAAAGTTACAAAATTTTATACAAAACGATAGAAAATTTTGATTCAACTGAAAATAAAAAAATTACAAAAATCATTTTTTTTTCTTAAAACTATCTAATTCAGCACAGTTGATGAACCAAAGCAAAAGTTTAAAATCCTCCAGATTTTACTGTCTGAAGACAAAGATTGTCAAAGTTACAGAATTTTATCTACAGAAATTGTTTTGGTTCGTTCTGAAAATGCCCTTTTGGATCGTGTGAATAAAAATTTCTAAAAAATCTATTTCTTGTTCTAAAATTTTGAAATTAGCTACAGTTGGTAAACAGATCAAAAGTAGTAATGTAACCAAAATTTACAGTCTGGGAACTAAAACTGAAAAAATTACGGAATTTTCTCGAAAAAGGCACCCATTTTTGGATCGTCATTTGAATAAAAATTTCGAAAAAAATCTATTTTTTATTCTAAAATTCTGAAATTTGGCATAGTTGATAAACAAGTCAAAAGTAGTAAAACCCCCAAATTTTAGTGTCTTAGAACTGCCATAGTTACAGAATATAAAATTGATAAAGTTGATAAACATATCAAAACTACTAAAATATCGAAATTTTACTGTCTGGGGATTGAAATTGCCCCAGCTACGAAATTTTATTGAGAACGGAAGACATTTTTCGATCGGTCTAAAAAAAAATTTGTAAAAAATCTGTTTCTTGTTCTAAAATTATTAATTTTGGTGCACTTGATAAACAAGTAAAAAGCAGTAAGACCTCCAAATTTTATTGTATGTAAACCAAACCTACCAAAGTTACGGAATTTTATCGGAAATGACAAAAATTACCTTAAAATCGAAAAAACGTGAATTCAATAGATTCGATTTAATGTTTGTGATTTTACATTCTAAAACTATTAAAGTCGCGACACGGCTTTATTCGTTTCTGTATTTTTTTTCCACTGGCAGCTTTAAATTCTTCAAACTTTTAAAATTAATATTTTTATATTTATTAAAGTGTTTGCGCGACGCCAAAGTTTTCCGAATTCAATAAAAATATATCAAACGTTTAGTCGTCATTTCTCCAAACATTTTATAATTTAGCGATTTTTTAGGCGTGTTAATATCCAAGAAAATCCATGGAATGGTATAATCAACAAGAGGAAAATGTTACCATTACTTAAACTATGCTTACCTCATCTTTCCCTTTCATCACACACATTTTGGCATCATGTTCGTTGGAAAACCACGTCAGCTTCTGCTGTTGACCTAAATCGGCCAGGCTGAGGTTATACACTAAATTCCTGCAAAAGAAGAGCCAAGGATTAGAATTGGAGAGAAATTTATTCGGTTTAATGAGAAGGGAAATTATAATTTGAATTCGTCTAAAATGGGAAGGTATAAAGCGTGAAGGAGATATAAAATGAAAGTGTGGAGGATATAGTGTAAAATTAATGTCTTCTGTGTGAGTTAATCGTCCCGGTGAAGATACCATTGCGCATTCTGCACGTATTCCTCGCAATACAATTTGTCAGAGTGCAGCGGATTATTGACTTGTTTATAGTGATTGTTACAGACTGCATCCGGCGATCAATTGTCGCCTGGGAGATAAGTAAAATGATATTGCTCCAATTTCCACAAATAAACTTGGGGCAAACGGCGCTCATATGCCAGAGGGATTGAACCAAATACACAGTTTCCCCAAATTAATACCTAAAACTTGGCCAATGACAAAGTAGGGGGAGGAAAACTAGCGTTGTCTGGAGGGAAAAGTAATCAAATAGAGAGAAGCAAGCGTTCCTTAATCTCGTATTTTTGTTGAAACGTCTGAACTACATCTCGCAAATAATTAATTGCAAGTGATGTGATGGATGAGACGTTTGTTGTAAGTTATGATCGAGGAAAAAGGGTCAATTCGCGCTTTCGGGTCCAGTTTTTCGATATATTGTGGGGCAATCGAGGACCGCATGCAAAGTCCACGTCAGCAAAGAGATAAATGGAGCCAGGCCAGATCGATTCGCAGGCCAAAGCTCAGTTTATTGATATGAGAAACGGCCACCTTTGAGCCTGACATCGTCAGCTATATTCAAATCCGACACTTTCAAATTCCTAAATTGAAATCCTCCTTATCTACGTTGGAAGGGGCTACTTTTGTAGTTCCACGCCGGGTGCAAGTGCTTTTCCAACAGCATTCACGACATATCGACTGCACGTATGCGCATACTATATTTTTCCGCTGATTGTAATCTCTTCGGTAATGCAACTCAAATCACCAATGCAATTGTGCCACAAAATCCAATAACTTGAGAATCATAATGCTGCACCTGCTGCTTCCGGGGAATTTACGGTTACAAATAATCTATTTTTCAGACTTTACAAATAATCTCAACTATTTATTAACCGGAGTACTGCAATTAAAAAACAATTCGACTGCAAAATCATGCAAGATTTATGACACTGGATCGTTAACGCTTCAAAACTTGAATTATTCATGCCTCTCACTGATTCTTCGATTTCGCGCTCAAAGTGCCACAATTGGTCCATAAATTAAAGGTAATTACTTGTTTACATGCCGTTTGCCACGATTCGCACCGAATTTCAATTTTTTGTTGCAAAAAGCGGAACAGGTGGAAAAACAATCGCGACAAAATAAACAAATTCTTTATATTGAAATTCCATCTCTTCCAAGCTTTGGATTCTTTGTTTATTTTTTTTTATTTGTATCCCGATCCATTATTTTCACCTAAATAAAGTTGTTCAAATCCTTTTGATTCTCCCGTTCCATTTAGTTTTTTAATTATTTTATTTAATCAATTTTTAAAGAATTTTACTTTCTGCGGACAAAAGTTTCGGAACATTTTACAATTGATAAACAAGTCAAAAGTGGTAAAGTCATTAAATTTTACCGTCTGGAGACGAAAACTGTCAAAGTTATGGAATTTTATCAAAGACGACAAATTTTTGAACGTTTTAAGAAAAATCTATGTCTTCTTCCAATATTTTGTAAGTTATTTAATACAGTTGATAAACAAGTCAAAAATAGTAAAACTTTCAAATTTTATTGCCTGGGAACTAAAACTGTCACAATTTCGGAATTTCGGTTTCTCACAAATGTCCATTTTGTGTAGTAAAATTTTGAAATTTGGTTGATAAAAAGCTCAAAATTAGTAGTCACCAAATTTTACCGTCTGGAGACAAAAATTGCCAAAGTTACCAAATTTTATACAAAACGACAGAAAAATTTGATTCGTCTGCAAATAAAAAGTTAAAAAAAATTTTTTTTTAAAACGATCTAATTCAGCACACTAACCAAAACTGGGTCTGGGGGCAGAGATTGTCAAAGTTACTGAAATGTTATCGAAAACGCCAAAAAATTTTGACGTTATCTGAAAATAAAATTTCTAAAAAATTTATTTCTCACTCTAAAATTTTGAAATTTTGTGCAGTCGATAAACAATGCAAAAGTAATAAGCACTCCAAATTTTGTTATCTGGGGACTAAAAATGCCAAAGTTACAAAATTTTATCGAAAACAGAAATCGAAAACAGAAACAGATCATTCCAAAAATACAATTTACAAAAAAATTGTGTCTTGCTCTAAAATTTTGAAAATCAGAATACTAGACAAACAAGTCAAAAGTAGTAAGACCTCCAAATTTGACTGTCTAAAGACTAAAACTGCCAAAGTTATATTATAGTTTTATCGAAAATTGTAGAAAATTTTGATTTTTATGAAAAGAAAAATTTCTAAAAAAACTGTGTCTTGCTCTACAATTTTGAAATTCGATACACATGATAAACAAGTCAAAAGTAAAAAAACCTTCAAATTTTATTGCCTGGGGCTTTAAACTGCCCACCCAAGTTACGAAATTTTATAGAAAACGAAGCCAGTTTTGGTTTTCTAAAAAAATTTCTAAAAAAAGAATTTCTTGTTCTAATATTCTGAAATTTGTAAATTTCACTTTCATGAGACTAAAACTGACAAAGTTTCGGAATTTTAAAGAAAACGACAAAAAAGTTTGATTTGTTGTGAAAATAAAAATTTCTTAAAAATTTCTGTCTTGCTCTAAAATTTTGAAATTAAGTACAGTTAATAAATAAGTCGAAATTCGTTGAAATAATTAAAAATTAAACAGATTTCTTAAGAATTCTTTCAATTTTTTTCATTTTTATTTCGTTAAGTTTCAGGTTCTAAATTTTCTAGATTGCCGAGAGGTACAATTTTCCAAATCTAAAATTTGTTAACTTCGCAGTTTACGAAAATTTTCAGATATTAGCTTATTTTAAGCTTATTTCAAGATCCTTTTGAATTTTTTAGATTGTGCTTTAGAGTGTGCTGATTCCTTTCAAACTTCTTGATTACTTAATTATGTTCAGATATTTTATAATTATTTATTTTGAATTGTCTAAACTTGTCCATTCAGTCATCTTAATTCAAAGTTAGAAATAGGCCCAGAAATTTAGGTTCGCTTCCCTGAAGTAAAATATCGACTTTATGAAATTCTCGTGTCGCCGATAAAACTCTACCTAATATATTACAATCGTCAATATTGTTTGTATCGAATGCACCAGTAGCATATCAATTTATTCAAGCAGTCTCAGACATATTGAGCCACTTCCAAGTCCACTGAACCCAATACTAATAAGAACAATATTAGGTAATTTGAGTTAGTTTAATTATTTCATTCCTTTCGCAGTTAGAATTCAGTAAATCGGTTAGAACCTACAGACGAAGACATCCTAACAAATTGAACCGTTAAAGTTTCCCGTAATGACTATAAATGCCGGCCTCGTGATGATTATTTGTACTTTGCTAAATCCAGACATATTACCAACGACTGCAACGCAACAATGCTGCAAAATCCCACCGAATTTGTTGCTTCATTGTAACGAAAAAATGTGATAATTACTTCACTCACGGATGCACTTGATTCAATTATTCTTCGAATCTAAGTCTGCAGTGGCATTAATCAAATTGTTTACGTTTTTGGGCGCGCCATCAACCTCCAGACAGGAAAGAATAAATTTCCATGCGGAAGGCGGTTTTGGTTAAGTGCGACGAGTTCTGTAGAAAAACGCAGAAAGCCATTCGAACGCGAGAAAGGTGTATTCGGTGCACAGACTAAATCTTTTTATTGGCATCTGCGATGAAATTGGGCTTGGTTTCATCCGATGCTCTCCCAGGGCAACAACAAAATATGCGAGTTTATGATGGCGCGCTGCCCAACGTTCTCAGAAATAATCCGGCGCTGTAAGAGCAATATATGCAGGGAAACCTCGATATTGCGACAATAACCAAAACCTCAAGATCTTTGAAGAAACTCAAAATTCGCGCTCGAGTTAATCGATAAACGTGAGAATTTAATTAGAGGAAAGAATATGAAGACGCGGTCGTCCTGGCAACTTAATTAAGTGATGAAAATTATAGAAATGAAAGAGTGTAATTCAAATAAAAAGCGGCCGTTTTGGAAGTCATTAGTTTCTTTTGATTTAATTAAATTACAAACAACGCATTGGACGTAATCTAAAAAGTTAAATGAAGACAGAAAGTTGGGCATAGTAATTACAGGAACATTTCATTTTTAATTTTCATAAGCTGACAAAAGAAGACCAGCTCCGAGTGAAAGAAGTAGGAAGAGGAAAACATCGCATAAATCTGGAAAGTTTGGAAAGGATCTGAACAAATAAGACGAGTTATAGTTGACGTCGCCATTAGGCAGGTGAGATTATCTCAATGGTGCCCATTAAGAGCACCCCGATTGCAATCCGGTAATTGCACCGTCTCCTCGTGATGCTTACGTCGCCAAACAGCCCTTTCAAATCCACTCTTAAATTAAATCTTGATCAATAAGAAAATTACATGCCACTATCAGGTTACCTCCAATTTTTGCTAGCTAGAGCTTGCTCGAGGGCGCTTCTTGAACTCGTGACAAAGGACTGTTGTCCACTTCGAGGGTGGCGCCCTTCAAGCGCTCACCACATTTCCAAATTTAGGCAATTAAGCATGTTGTCTCCCGACATTTTTGTTTTTAATAAGGGGCGCAATTTTTGCAAATGCGCGTTCCAAACGACTACTCTCTGGAACTGTAATTATTGTGCAATTTGCTCGAAAGCCTCGTTAAAAATGTTCGTTAATCGCTCCGGATGGAGATCATCTCGACGTGCTTAGAGGCGAGGTTTTTGCTAGAGTTGACGAGCGCTGACAAAAATCTCCAGCAAAGGGTAAGAAAATTCAAGAGTCGCAGTAAAAACTTTCAGGGCCACATAAGATATTAATGGAGGAAAGTGTATCGATCCGCGTGCCAATCGAAGGCGCGAGATTTAAAATTTAAATCCACCTCCACTTATGAATATATTAAATTTGCATTACTAGTTGTTAAGTGGCCGTAACACAAACAGCGATAAATTCGAGCGTTTTCCGAAAGTCTCCGTGTCATCCCACGGTAAATAACCGGAAAGTCTGCGGTGAAGTGAAAACTTTAATAATAAAAACCTGGCCGGCAAACATTTCAGACGCGGGTTTAATGAAAAATAAACATTAGAGATATTACGGGCAATTATTTTCCATAAGCTC
This sequence comes from Gnatocerus cornutus, assembly GCA_029298725.1. Lineage (NCBI taxonomy): Eukaryota > Metazoa > Arthropoda > Insecta > Coleoptera > Tenebrionidae > Gnatocerus > Gnatocerus cornutus. The sequence continues at coordinate 32,584,451 of CM055509.1, read as the reverse complement.
GCCCGAGTTTATTAGCGCATGTGCTCAGTCAAAAGTCTCCGTTTTGCGCAATTTTTAACTAAGTCGAAAACTAAATATTTTCACGTTAAGAAGTGTTGTTTTTGGGGTAACATTTTCTCCGCTCGCTATAAAAATAAGCAGTTCATGCGGGTACACATGTACATGTTTTTATTACCTATATAAAGATAAGAGGCCGGCGCCATCATCATTTTGGCCCAACATCAGCTCTTGAGTCGCGCTTTATTTAGGTGCGATAAGGCTCGATGAGCGCAATCGTGCTATTTTATTTGCATTTTTCGTGTTTAATAAAAAAGGTCGATTCCATAAATACTTGACAGTTTATTCGTCTAGTGCCCTTATCACTTGTTCCATTTATAATGCAGCGGGGAATTTGATTTTGTAGGGAAAAATTGAGTGGCGCCTCCACCAGTTTTTCACACCGTTTTAGGTCATATTTTTGTGTTTTTAGTTTTATTACTGGAAAAACTCAATTCGAATATTGAGTTTTGTGACCGAACTTTCTCTCAATGCTACTCAATAAGGTTTTGTGTTGGGTGAAGGAAAATTGCCTCCCGATTCTGAATCCGAAGTTTTGTTCCAGCAGGTCGGGATTCATAAATATTCTTAAAAAATGATAGTGGAAAAAAAATTGCAAATTCAGTCTGACTCAATTTACACCAAGAATTGAAGAATGATGGAAATTTGCGCAATTTCCAGTGTTTTGCGTCTAAAACTACCAAGATTACGAAATTGTGTCTAAAATAGTCGGTTTTTAGTTCATTCTAGGGAAACAAAAAAATCCTAAACTTCTTCATGGTTCCAAAATTTTTTGATGTAGTACAGTTAATCAGCATATCGAAAGTTAAGACCAATTTTTTATTGCCCTGGCGTCTGAACTACCAAAATTGGTCAAAATGTTTTCTAAAATTCCTATTTCTTATTCTAAAATTTTGTCATTTGTCTCAGTTAATCAGCGAATCTAAACAGGTAACTCCTGAAAGTTTCATTGTCTTCCCTATAAAACAATCAAAATTACAGAATAATATAGAAGAAATTATAAAAAAACAAAACATTTCTATAATTGGCATTGAATGTTCTAAAATTCTAAAATTTATCTCAAATAATAAGCGACTCTAAAACTATCAAAGTTACAGATTTTTTATTAAAATGGTTGCAAGTTTTGGTTCCCTATAGACAAACAAAAAATTTCTAAAAACTTTCTTCATGGTTCTAAAATCTTCTAATTTGGTACAGTTTATAAACGTAGTAAAAGTCCTCCAAATTTCATTGTTTTAGCCTCAAAACTACCAAAGTTATGAAATTTTATTGAAAATGATAAAAAAAATTGTTGATCCTAAAAAAGAAAATTTCTAAGATTTCCATTTCTTGTTCTAAAATTCTGTCACTTGTTGTAGATAATAACCAAATCTAAAGAAGAAAATCGTACAAGATCCAAAGTCTTCGGTCTAAAACTATCAAAGTTACGAAATTTTATTGAAAGTGGTAAAAATTTTTGTTGATCCCGAAAAGAAAAATTTCCATTTTTTGTTCTAAAATTTTGTATCAATTAATAACCGACTCTAAAGAAATAACTCCTGGAAGTTTTATGGCCTTCGATATTAAACTATTAACAACATGGGATTTTGTTGAAATGGTGACAATTTTTGGTTCCTTCTGAGAAGACAAAAAATTCTAAAAAATTTCATTATAGTTCCAAGATCTTCTACTTTAGCACAAATAAAAAACGTAATAAAAGTTGTAACTCCCCTAAATTTCAATACTTTATCGTCAAAACTATAAAAATTACAAAATGATCAAAATTTTTGTTGGTCCTAAAAAAAATTTTCCTAATTTGTATCTTAAACATTCCCAAGTCGCTATGAAAACAAAGCTATTCTAATATTCCGTATCGAAATGGATATTCTAAACTGGTATTAAATGTTCTAAAATTCTGAAAATTGTGTCAGATAATAAACGAATCTAAAGAAGTAACTCCTGCAAGTTTCATTTTCTTCGGTATAAAGCGATCAAAGTTACGGAATATAATTGAAATAGTCGCAATGTTTGGTTCCTTCTGAGAAGATAAAAATTCAAAAAATTTTCTTTAAGGTTCCAAAATTTTTTAATTTAGCACAATTAATAAACATATTAAAAGTTGAAACTTATCCAAATTTCAATGCTTTAGTGCCAGAACTACAAAAATTACAAAATTGCATAAAATATCATCGCAATTTTTGTTGCTCCTAAGAAGAAAGATCTCTAAAATATTCTTTTCTCGTTCTAAAATTTTGAAATTTATATCAATAATTAAACAAATCTGAAAAAGGAAGTCCTGTAATTTTCATTGTCTTCGGTCTGAAACTATCAAAGTTACGGAATTTTATTGAAATGGTCGTAATTTTTGGTTCCTTTCGGAAAGACAAAACATTTCAAAAAATGTCTTTTATTGTTCCAAAATTTTCTAATTTAGCACAGGTAATAAACGAATTGAAAGTTGTAACTCCCTCAAATTTCAATGCATTAGCGGCAGAACTACAAAAATTACGAAATTTTATAGAAAATGATCGAAATTTTTGTTGACCCTAAGAGAAAAGAATTTCCAAAATTTTAATTTCTTGCTCTAAAATTCTGTAATTTATTTCAGTTAACCAGCAAATCTAAAGAAATAATTTCTGCAATTTCAATTGTCTTCGGACTAGAACTATCAAAGTTACGGAAAAATGTATAAAATTCCCATTGCTTGTTCTGAAATTCTGCAATTTGTCTCAATTAATAAACAAATCTAAAAAGTAACTGCCGCTGTTTTAAGAGTCGCAATTCTAAAACTACCAGTTAAGAATTGATCTAGTTCCTAGTTGCTAAAAAAGCTTATTACTGGCCTTTCGAATGCTGTTTTAACTATTTGTCTGCGATTCCCAATTTTCCTTCAAAAATGTATTTTTTTTTTAATTTCTACACAATTTCTGATCGTCACTCTGCCGCGTAAATGCTATTCCAAAGTGCACAAATCACGACTTTTGCATCAAAATTTCCTGATATTCGATAATTGGCCCTGTTTGCCCGGGTCGAGATGAATCATCGTTATGAGCCTCATTTTTGATTTTTCAATTTGTCATTCGCGACCGGGAATACACCCCCTGACATTTACATATTGCGCAGATCCCCGTGCCGTAACACGAGAATAACAACGAGTCTCGAGTGATTTTCTTGGCATTTCGAAGCATTTTCTTTGTTTCCTTGTCACTTGTAGCCATCGAAATTTAAAATTGTGGAAAATTTCGGAGTTATCAACACGAGGCAATTAGTTTCGTCCCAGTCTATAATTCTGGACGCTGTGTTCATAAAATCTGTTTATTTGACGATGTAATTCGAAATTAAATGAATGGAATGCAATAAAGTTCATCCGGCATCACGGCCTCATCAAGAACCATCCAACGAAACAGCGACAATATATTTATTTAATTTTTATCGGTCCCGGTGCAATTCGCATTTTACGGCGAAGCGCGGTCTCATTGGGACAGGATATCGCATTACAGCCAGACAATTTAGATAATGAACATTTCTAACTCATTTACATTGTGAGCGCTAGTCGCAATTTATACTCCCCCAAATATCTGCTCTATATCAAACTCAACATTTTGCGTTATTAGTCTTCTGTTTATGACTACAGCCAATTATTTGCATCTGTTGATTTCGAAGACTGAAGAGATGGTACGGTTTGTTAAGACCTCCAAACGAAAAGTACAATCAGAGCGTGACCCGGCTCCCGTCCCCAAGGGGCGATGATAACGAAATACGACACGCGTTCTATCATGGTGGTTAAAGAACTTCGGGGATGATTCTGCTTTGGCTAGTTTGCACCCCACGTTTGAAATTTCGCGAAGGTTGTAAACAAGTTTGATATAAAGATTATAAATAGCAGCGCAGATTCCCGGAAAAAAATCTGTTGATACGAGCTCCAACTTGGCAGAAATGAAGCACAAAAGGCCTTGAATTTTTTTCATTAAATTTTTTATTCCTTCGTCGCTAGTTGAGTTAGGTATTCTTCAGTTACTTAGTGACCGTATAATCCGACATTATGTGGACTAATCCCGCATGTAACGCATCTGAGCCGGACTGGCCGATAACCGGAGCCTTGCTCATTTCACACTCGAGTGGTCCCGGACTCGCCGCCCGGACTTGTTTGCTCCGATAAACAGCACCCTGATTGGATAAATCATTGTACTATTGGTTCTACAAACATGCTTGTCTCAACCCCCGTGGAATATCAATAAAAAATCTCTTGTTTAATTGCGTTATATTAGTTGACAGGTAGCCAGGTGATTACAGCGAGCTCAGCTTCCGGCAATTTCATTAAATTTTGACGTATTGCGGCACACAAAGCACGATATTACCTCAGAAACTAGGACAGAAAGAATGATCAAACTCGAGCTATACAGATTTGGTTAGTTCGTTCAATATTGGCTTACGGGCTGTATTTATTTCAGAAAATGCAGTTTTATTTATTCGTGTTCACTTCGCATAAAATATAAAACACATTGGCTGCCAACTTTACGTTTAGATTGCTTTCCGATCAAAATGATAAAAGTTGCGCATTCGATATTTGGTTTTTGATGGGCTCGAGTTTTATTCGCGACATTTGAGAGATCCGAATAAACGGCGACGGTTTGCGACGCCAAAAACTTTATTAATTTGCAAACTGGGAAACAATCGAGAAGTTTGAATTTCGCGCCATTACCGCTGACGAGTGTTCAAAACACCAATCTTTCGTTTTAAAATTTCGTAATTTGGCTCAGTTGATAAACGACTCTAAAGAAATAACTCCTCCAAGTTTCATCAAAGTTATAGAATGTCATAGAAATGATCGCAATTTTTGGTTCCATTTAAAGACAAAACATTTCGAAAAAATTTCCTCATGATTCCAAAATGTTCTAATTTGGCCCAGTCAATAAACGTGTTAGAAGTTGTAATTTCCCCAAGTTTTATTATTTTAACGTCTTAACTACCAAAGTTAAGTAATTTTTGTTGGTCCTAAATTGAAAACATTACTAAAATTTCCATTTCACAATTTAAAATTCTGTAGTTTATCTTGATTAATAAACAAATCTAAAGAAGTAATTCCCACAAGTTTCATTGGCTTCGGTTTAAAAATACTAAAGTTACGAAATTTTATTAAAATGTTCGACATTTTTGGTTCCATCTGACAAAGACAAAAAATTCTAAAATTGTTTTTCGTGGTCCAAAAATTTTCTAATTTGGCACAGTTAATGAACCTATTGAAAGTTGTAACTTTCCCATATTTAATTTCTTTAACGTAAAAACTATCTAATTTACAAATTTTTATAAAAATATTTAAAATTTTTGTTAGTCCTAAAACCAAAAATTTCTAAAATTTACACTTTTTGGTGTAAAATTCAGTACCTTTTCTCAATCAATTAAGGAATCTAAAAAAGTAATTTTTGCAAGTTTCGTTGTCTTAGGTCTAAAATTATAAACGTTACGGAATTTTATTAAAAATGGTCGAAATTTTTGTTGGGCCTAAAAAAAATTCTAAAACTTTCATTATTGTTCTAAAATTCTGTAATTTGTCCAGTCAATAAGCGACTCTAAAAAAGTAATTCTTGCAAATTTCATTGTCTTCGGTCTAAAACTATCAAATTTACGGAATTTTATTGAAACGGTCGCAATTTTTGGTTCCTTTTGAGAAGACAAAAAATTCTAAAAATTCTCGTAGTAGTTCCAAAATTTTCTAATTTAGCACAATTAATAAACATACCTATTGAAAGTTGTAACTTCAAATTTCAATGTTTTAGCGTCAAAACTACAAAATTACAAAATTTTACAAAAAATTGTAGAAATTTTTGTTGATCCTATAAATAAAAATTGCTAAAATTTTCATTTCTTGTTCTAAAATTGTATAATTTATCTCAGTTAATAAACGACTCTAAAGTTACGGAATGATTACCATTTTTTGGTTCCTTATGGAAATACAAAAAATTTCCAAAAACTTTCTTCATGGTCCTAAAATCTTCTAATTTGACACAGTTTATAAACGTATCGAAAATTATAACTCCCCCAAATTTCATCGCTTTAGCATAAAAACTACCAAAGTTGCAACATTTTATAGAAAATGGTCGAGATTTTTGTTGCTTCTAAAAAAAAAATTCTGAAATTTCCGTTTCTTGCTCTAAAATTTTGAAATTTATATCAGTTAATAAACGACTCTAAAGCAAGAATTCGTACAAGTTTCAAAGTCTTCGGTCCAAAACTATCAAAGTTACGAAATTTTGTTGAAATAGTTGCAATAGTTCCTTATAGAAAAACAAAACATTTCTAAAAATTTCTATCATTGTTCTAAAATGTTCTAATTAAACAAAATTTATAAACGTATCAAAAGTTATAACTTCCCTAAACTTTATTGCTTTAGCGTCACAGCTACCAAAGTTACAAAATTTTATACAGAGTGTCCCAGAACTCGTGCCCCAGAGAAAAAGGGCTTATGGAGACAACAATTCTGAATCAAAATTTCAAAACTATAATTTTTTAACTCAAAAAATAACCGAGATAAGACAAAAAAACTGTACCCAATCCTAAAGCTGAACAGAATTTGAATATTGGTAACTATGGACACATACTATCATCTATTGGTCAGATGAATATTAGACTCTCGTTGCCTAGGAAATTGGGATGGCCTTTTACTCTACTTCTCGAATAAGCTTTCAGGATTGGTTATTAATTTTTTATCAGTTCTTCAATACTATAAAACTTAGTCAATTTTTGTTTTAAAATTTACCATCTGTATTGCTGTCGGCACCCGCCCTTGCTCTATGGGGCGCGAGTTCTGGGACAGCCTGTATAAAACGGTCAAAATTTTTGTTGGTTCTAAAAAAATTTCTAATATTTCCATTTTTTGTTCTAAAATTTTGTAATTTATCTCGGTTAATAAACAACTCTAAAGAAAGCATTCGTACAAGTTTCAAAGTTTTACCTCAAAAAATATAAATGCTACGAAATTTTATTGAAAATGATAAAAATTTTTGTTGGACCTACAAAAAACTTTATAATTATAATTAACTTTATATTTATAATTTCTATTTCTTGTTCTAAAATTCTGTTGTCTCAGTAATAAGCTGATCTAAAAAGAAACTCCTGTAAGCTTCGTTGCCCTCGGTCTAAAATTGTAACAGAAATGGTCGCCATTTTAAGTTCGTTTTGGGAAGACTAAAAAATTTCTAAATATGTTCGTCTTAAATCCATTTTTTTTATTTTGGTACAGTTAATAAACGAATTTAAAGTTGTAACTTCACCCATTTTTAATGAGATACCAAAATTACGAAACTTTATTGGAAGTTGTCGAAATTTTTGTTGATCCAAAAAAGAAAAATTTCTAAAAGCTCCGTGTTTTTTTTCTAACATTTAGAAATTTTAGAAGTTTCGTTGCTTTCAGTAAAAAGCTGTCCAAATTGCAAAATTTTATAAAAAAAACTGTCATTTGTGTGAGCATTGAAATCTACATAATTCTCATAAGTCCTTCGATTCTCTACAATTTTGGTATTCCCTAAATCATAGAGAAATTGTAGCCTAAATTACAAATTTCCAGTTCCCTGGATTTACTAAATTATCTAGATCTGCAGCACAAGTCGGCATTAAAAATAGAGTCACTACTGCCTCTGTAACTAAATTCAGCATGTCTGCGGTGTTCCAAGGTTTTTTATTACACGGAAATTGATGGCCAACAATAAACATGACCGCACTGCTAAAGAAAATTTATCGGTAACCTGCCCAGATAAAATAAAGTCTTCTGTTAACGAAATTGCGCATTTTTTCGTGTTTACGTGGCTCATTGTCTCCACTTAAAGTAATGCGTGAAATGGCTCGTGGAGGCCTGCAGAAAAGTGCCTGGGATTAGTCATCCCGTCCCCTCGTCGGCTTTTAATCTCTTCGAAAATCAAGAAGTTATGAGTTGACCAAGTGTTTATTTACGCATTATGTCTCCGGTAAATTGGTAACACAAGTGATCATTAAAGTAACGATCTGGCAACCACAACAGCAAAAGGGGATGAGAGAACTCGTGTCCGCAATAACAATTTCGTGCGGATATTGATGAGGCCGTCACAATACCGTCTCTTGGGCGGCACAAAGCAGGATGTGGCATGCTATCCGACGTTATCACAAGCACCCGCTTTTGCGGGACGGATTTATTAAATCTAGTTACGACCCCGCTTACTTCTAAACCACAGAAATTTAATTGATTTTCCTTCCAATAACATTGTTCATTGTATCGTTAGATTGCCTCGAGTATACTCTCTACTTTTATATTTACATGCAGCCGCCCCCAGAGTGCCTCTTTTGACTCAAATTATCGAGGGATGAAAGATGAGTCTACCAAGATAGCTGTTTTGTTTGATTCTTTATTGGATTAGCTGCCCGCCGTGTGTGCGGTGTTTTATTATTTTTCCAAGATAATGAACAGAAAGGGCTCCAAAGTGTTTGTCTGGAGGGCGGCGAGTGCCCTGCAAAAACACCGCCGAAATTTGAATCAATGTAACTATCTGGATGTGCGATCTCCCGTTGGCACGGACAAAGGAAGACAATTGTTGATTGCGTCTTTGCTCGACGGGCTCAGATAAGAACTGTCTTCAGCAGAGCTACGGGCTCGAGAGGAAAATCATTCCGAATTTCGTTGGAGTGTCTAATCCCTTTTCTCGTTGCATGACGTGCTTGTTTCAACCAACGTCGTTTAGAAATCCCGATGTCATCTCGTCACCTCACTCGAGGACTCCTTCATAAAGCCCAGCAAAAAGTAACCATTGCGCAGATGTGCTTTGCATGTAGCGACTGCCTCTGAGCACTTCCTTGGAAGATACGAAAGTAAAATGGCTTTGGGCTGATCCATTGACGACTGATTTTCAAACTCGAGTTGAATTTGTAAAATGGGAGGTGCTCCAACTGCGGTATTAGCTTCCAACACTGGAGAACCTAATTAGAACAATGAACAATTATTGCCAACTTTGTTCACGACAGTTTGCCAAAGGACGTGTAATAATGTGTCTGCCATTGTGTGCATATAACTGTGCATTGTGTCGTTCACCCGTCACTATTTCCTCTACATTCATGTTTGGATATTGCATTCGTTTCGACAATTTAAATTCAACATTTCGAAATTGCACAACGACAATTTGCCTACATTAAAACACCAGAATTTCAACAATTGCTGCTTCTGGTATTTCTACAAGAGTTAAATGTGATAGTCTATGATGATTATTAAGTTCCTTCTTTGTTCTCTTAATTCCAGTAGAAATTATGCCCTTTGCCCCAGGAAAACATTCTATTTCTTTAGTGGCAATTTTCACCCTCTCGTTTTGTTCGCCGTTTCGTTGCAATTCTAGGCTTGGTCTTCATTTTGACCGCTTTTCTTTCTAGTCTACATTTTTCTCCTCCTGCTACCAGTTTGAATTTTATTTTCATTATCACCTTTCTTCGCTTGGTACCTATTGATAAACTATTGGGAACTCCAATAAAAACATCTTTTGCCATTTGTTTATTAGTATTATTCTTAATGATGGTCTAAACTGACATTGGCATTGGAACTGGCCGACCCGAACAATTCACTGGCACACGGTGATTTCAGCACAAAACTTTAATCATTTATTTTCTCGGAAACGGTGAGGTTTTGGAATGTGAAAAATCCAACAATTTTCATTTCTTGATTTAAAATTCTGTAATTTTTCTCTATTAATAAGCAAATCTAAAAAAGTAACTCCTGCAAATTTCATTCTTTTCGGTCTAAAACTGTCAAAGGTACGAAATTATTTTAAAATGGTCGCATTTTTGGTTCCTTCTGGGAAGGCAAACAATTCTAAGAACTTTTTTCTTGGTACGAAAATTGTCAAATTTGTCACACTAACGAACCTATTTAAAGTTGGAACTTCCGTAAATTGCAATGCTGTAGCGTTAAAACTACCAAAATTACGAAATTTTATAAAAAATGGTCAAAAGTTTTGTTGGTTCTAAAAGAAAACATCCTAAAATTTCTATTTCTTGATCTAAAATTCTGTAATTTTTCTCAATTAATAAGCAAATCTAAAGAAGTAATTCCGGCAAGTTACCTTGTCTTCGGTACAAAACTATCAAAGTTACGGAACATTATTGAAATAATCGCAATTTTTAATTTCTTCCGGACAAAAAGACAAAAAATTCTAAAAAATTTTGGCATGATTTAAAAATTGTTATCCCCAAATTTCAATACCAGAACTACCAAAATTGCGAAATTTTATAAGAAATGATCAAAATTGCGTTTTCGGTTTGACTAATTTCATATAATTTTGGCCAGAATGCACAATTTTTTCTAGAATTTTCTTTTCATAGTCGATGAATGCTAGAATTAACAAATTTCAACACTGCTTATATTTGAAAGTAAATTATGCTTCTCAAAATTATTTTGAGAAAATTTGTAAAGTACTATGTTCTCAAAGAAATTAAACTTCCGTTGAAATCGGCCAAAAACAATTTTTTTTAGTCTTAAGTTACTCGTTTCAGACTAAAATTGATATTGCATGTGGATTCTAAGGTTGCATTAACGCTATAAAGTTGCCCAGAACGCAAATTTGTAACTGCAGTAATGAATGACGCAAATAAAATTTATTGCAATTACAGTTGTGATATTTGCGCTGCGTCGCCTGGAAATAAACGATAAATTTAATTATCCAATATGCAGATGCGAACTAAGAAGTTAATTAGTCTAAAAGTGTAGGCGTCTCTCCATTCGTTCGTACTTTGTTGTCGAGTAAAATTTTTTCTACTTCAGTAATTTGTTATAGTACTTTTTAGTTCCACCGTCGTAATTTAAGAGCTTTTTTCTCAGTACACAGCGGAAGTTTTTAATTACTGCTTTATTAATTATTCCACGCTGGATTGAAATAAATCCTTGTGACCGGAAGGGCCCGAGTGTTGTGGTTTTTTTGCCCAAGACGTGCTTAGAAGTTGTGAAAATTCTTGGCGATGTGCTCGTTAGCGACTGCACTGAAATAAATTTGCGAATTAAGGAGACGGCGCGGTAATAAACCCATCCCTGTATATTTATGTGTGAAACAAAACTGATTTTTCGAAAAAGAGTGCTCGCTGATATTCGAAGACGTCACATAAATTTCATCGGCGCTCTTTTTCTTAGGCCCACTGGTCGTATATCCTATCACATGAATCTATCTCAGTGTCTCGGTGAGGCTGTGCTTAGGGGCAATATATCAGTCCGCCTCAAACTCAGAAATATCCGCAAAAACTAGTGCGCAAAAATATCATCGAGCAACGCCATGTGCTGCCGAGTGCTTTCCACAAAAAATTACATTTTAGGTTTTATGCTGCACGGAAATGATTTAGAACGATAACGTGTTTGAAATCGGTTTAGGGTGTTTCAAATAAAATATACAGTCGAGATTTTAACGACTCGATAAACTTCACCGAAAAGGATAGAAACGACTTTTCACTAGATAAAATGGATGACTGCCATGAACGGCTTAACTTGATAGTCATTTCCTTCAATCAGGTGCTTATCATTTACTTTCTAATCACCTCATTTCTAACTTGTTTAATTTAACGATTATTTGTAAGAATGGTGGATGCGCCGGGCTACTAATAGTCCAGGCAAAATAAACATGAACGTACGAATAATTCGCATACGGTTGATTTTTTGTGTGGACCTCCATTTTATTGTTCTAAACAAATTATCAAAAATCCCCATCGATGGGTGTGCTGCTAAAAAAAGTTACGCGGTGGTAAATGTCAAAGAAAACAATTCTTTGCAAATGTCTCGTCACTGATGATTCCAACGGCAAAAACACCTATTATAAAAATTGTACTTTATCAGATTTGCAACAAAAAAAACTAATCGTTTTCAAGATATATTGATATTTTTTAAATTTACAAGAATTGTCTCTTTTTCACAGCATCTTCAAAATCGAGTTTACAGTGACAAAATGGTTAAAGATGACCTGTGTAAAAGAATAAGATTCTTGAAATATTGAAAAATAATTTCATATTTCAAAAATGGTAACTCCTACGAAACAATATTAGGAAAACGTTTTTCTGGCAAATTTCACACAGTTAGCAACAAAGGTGTATCAGATAATCTAGGCAAATTTCCAACTTAAAAGAGCGATTTGTAAACTCGTTCGGCGCCTTTTTTCCGCACACGTAAAATTTATTGCAAACATTTGTAACGAATGCAATCAGTCGTCGGCAGGTTGCTGATAAGAAAGGTGACACTTGAAAGCACGACGTATAATCCTAATCGGTGATAACGTTTTCGTTTATTATGATAATGTACATCCGCTTTTTTTTCGTAGCGATTGTAGCAATTAGTGAACACTTCATACCGTCTGAAATTACTTTTAGGTGTGGTAAGGGCAAAGTGCCCCATCAAGATCCCTAGGGGTTCATGAGAACGTTCACGTCATTAAATCTTAATAAAACCGTCCCGAGCGAATTCCGAAATACTACACCGGTACAAATAATAATCACAACAGTAATTATATAGAAACCTCGAGAAGCCGTTGGGGTTAACAGTGTTTATCTCAATTTTTCCGACCGGTGTTAGCTAAAACAGTCTATTTACGTACGGAAAAACCGTATTGAGATAAATAGGGAGCTTAATTAACGCCCCATTTAATTGACACAGGGAGGACACCCCTTAATTGGCAGGGCTACATACTCGCTTATTTGGGAAAGGGAGGTTTAATTAGTTACATCATGTCGTATAACTGTCAGAAACAAACATTATCGAATATAGTAGCTATGATGATATCACCATGGGGGATTAATTTACAAATACCTATTCCAACTTCTCAATAGTTATCTAGTTACTCGTCGTGCTACTCGCAATGCGACACCGTTTAGACACAAATACCCCAATATTCAAATTGTGCATCTTTCTCGAAGCTTGGAGATAAAAGATGTTCCCTGTCAAATCCCGGAATTGTTTGGGACTCGGAAGATGATCTGTAGCCACGTCAATCTAACTCAAACTCAAGTTTCGAATTAAAATTTTATTTTAAATCCTCAATCTTGTAGACGCGCATGCAATACATTTAATGAGAAAAAACAGCGGCTTGTATTGACCCAAACGTGGCGATAAATAAAACTGCTCAAACTTGTCGAGACTTTGGAAAGATTGATGTACCCTCTTAAAGTTTCGGTATTTTTACGCAACATTTATTGCCGCTGCTAATACATATTCATATTAGCGAATGTGTCGCGTTTCGGCTCAATAAATTCACGGCCACGGCCCAGTTTCGGCCAGCAATGCAAATTGAGAAAATTATAGTCCAGGCAAGACATAAAAATTTCAAAAGCTAGAAATAATTCCCATCAGGCTGATTTTTTGTGTAGACGTTCATTTTATTGTTCCAAACAAAATGTAAAAAGTCCCTATCTGTAGGTGGGCTGCTAAAAAAGTTACGCTGTGGTAAATGTTAAAGAAAACAAATATTAGCAAATATCTTGTCACTGGTGATTCCAATGGCGAAAATACTTTTTCCTACTATCCCATATGAAAGTGACATTTTCCACACGGTTAAATGACTCCGAAAGTTGATATTTTCGTACATCCATTTCCGTAAGTAAAAGTCACTAGTGTGATATGAATATATCCGCACAGACCTGTCAAAATTGACAGTTATTTTCAAATACAAATGTAACTCCTGAATTTTTGTCTCAAATATCTAGACGATTCACTGTAAAACAACATGCATAATGATAAAAATGAATTGGTTAGGTCGTTTTTGACAAATCAGTTTTGACAGGTCTGTGCGGATATATTCATATCACACTAGTGACTTTTACTTTCGGAAATGGATGTACCAAAACATGAACCATCTAAATATGTGGCAAACGTCACTTTTTTATAAGGTTGTAGAAAAATGACATTTAGAATAGATAAGAAATGAACTATTGTCGAAACTTATGGTTTCTTCCTGATGATGAAAGGTAGTAGGAAAAACAGTGTACATAACTCGTCGGAAAGTGTCTTTCTTGCACTCGTGTAATATCTGCACTCGGCTGGCGCCTCGTGCATCTACTTTTACACTCGTGCGAAATTGGTCACTTTCCGTACTTGTTATGTAAATATCTAATTATGAAAATTGTATCTTATCAAATTTGCCACAAAAAAAATTTCGTAATATTTTTCGTAGGAGTTACCATTTTTGAGATATGAAAGTATCTTCCAAAATTTCAAGAATTTTATTCTTTTGTGCACCACAGTCTAAACATAAAACTTAGTGCCTATTTTTAGATTGAGGAAGCATTGAGTGCACTTATGAAATTAATCTTCTGCAAGTTCTTTTTCATGGTATTTATTTTCTTCAAGAACTTCTTCTAGTTTTCAAGAGTCCTCAAAAGAACAGGAAGAACTTTATGGATAACTTTGTTGAAATCGTACAATTCAGACTCATTTACCTAAGATTCAGGTAAGATGAACCGCGGCAATTACCACATACTGTTGAAAAATAAAACTTAACTTTTTCATCCCCATTAAAGCAATTTGTTTTCACTAGTTTATTTAAAATAAATAAAGACACAGTTTTAACTGCCTTCTAAACTTTATTTTAGTCTTCATGTCTGTCTTCAGCAACAATCACCACTAATAAAGTTGGTCATTACCAATATTCAAATTCAAATATTCAAAATGAACCATTTTGTCACTGTAAAATCCATTAGAGTTCGTAAAAAAACAAATGGCTTCACTTTGTGGAAGTCTGTTGCGAGGTTGACTTCCTAGATGTACTTACACCTTTCAAATCATTCTTTTGCTTTTGCTGCAACAATGTTACAGTATAATGTGGACAGTAAACGCAAATTAAAATAAAATATTAAATTCTCATTAGTGATAAAGACTAGACTGTAACATTTTGGAAATAATCATAACTGTGACTTCACCTATTTCAGACAAACTACTCAATTTTATATTTTAAAATGGTAGTTAGAACTATATTTTTATTTAAACACATCGGATAGATTAATTTAATTTTTGAACACTGTGGGGTAATTGATTCATCTAGCCCAAATTCGATGAAAATAACGCTTAAGTGTGAGCTGTCAACTAAGATATACAATTATTCATTTTATTTCTTTCAGGATCTTCAGAAGCTATATCAAGTTCTTGAAGAAAATATAGACAAAGAAATTCAATCTAAAGAAGATTATTTTCATACCGCGTAACTTTTTTAGCATCACACCTATCAATGGGGATTTGTTTAGAACAATAAAATAAAGGTCCACACAAAAAATCAGCCTTATGCGAATTATTTCAAGGTTCATGCTTATTTTGCCTGGACTATCTTTGATTCGAAGACTAAACAAAAATAGAGTTCGAGAAACACAATAAACATAAAAATTTCGAAATCTGGAAAACTATGTAAAATCCTAGAAAATACTGAAAAATGCGGTAGAGAATGTTAAAAAATCTTAACGGATTAAAAATCCATAATTCCCTAGGAGAAATTTAAAATAACTAATAGTGTTATTTTCGAATTAAAAGAAAGTTTCAGAATCGAGAAATAGAACAATAAGATGAAGGTCCACACAAAAAAACCGCCTCATGCAAATTATTTCGAGATTCGTGCTTATTTTCCTGGCCTAGTTCTTGAAAATTGGTTTTCGGATTCGTTTTGTCTTTTGGCGGGTATAAATGGTGTCAAAGTAAAAAGTGAATAAAACGGCGATGAAAGCAGATTTGCGCAATTAAATTGATAAGCCGGATGGCCACATCAAAAGGCGGCTTGAACACATAGACAGATTCAGTATGCATGGAAACATAATGCCGCCACGGTTACTTTTCCAGAACCAACAGTCCAAATACTAAAGCTTTGTGCTTCATGTAACGTACGGATGCTTTGAGGATTTCTTTATATACCAAAAGGGCTATTTTAAATCCTATTTGAATGCCAACACCGTAAATTTCCATTCGCTACGTTTGTTTCTAAAGATAACGAATTAACTGAGGGAAGTTCTATTTCGCTCATATTAACAAAGTGTAACTAAAAAGTGGCAAAGAGGATTTTCGTTGCTCACACAGACTCTGCCATTGCAACTTTAATTACGCCGACATGATTTATTATTCAACATTGTTAAAAATCTCTCGAAACGAACAAAGCGGAATCCCTTCAAATTTGACAGCACTTTTTAAGCATACACAAAAATGACATCCTCTCGAATTCGACGATAAGGGTATAAAATTGCGTGCGGGAATGACAATGGGCATCGAAGCGTCGCAATGAACCCAAAGTGTATTAATTGAAAGTCATTTGGTGGAACCTAATGAGACTCGAATCGACGTTGTTCTCCCGAAACCGAACGTGAACATTTAATGACGACAGGATGTCGATCTCAACCCCTCAAAACTTTAGCCGCGAGATGCACTCAAATTGATGCACCTTTAAATGGAATAGATTTTAACGAAGCGCGATGCTGTGCCATTCGGTGGCGGATTCATTTCCTGTGGTATTATTCCCACCTCAAATTCTAGGTGGCTAAAGAGGGTTCATTAAAACTTGCCGCCATTGCGCGATTTAACATTCGCTTAATAAGTAAGGAGTATGCAAAAATATCCACAGGAGTTGCGGATTGACCCCATTAATCACAGTTAGCAAGAACCGTCCGCAAACTTGTTCGGCAATGCAATTAACAAAGATCAGGTTCCTCAAAGTGACCGAACCTTTTAAGTAAACACTCTGAAATCCGGCCGTTAACTTTAGCAGCGCGCAAAAATGGTGGTAATTTCTTTTTAATAAATTTTTAAATGGATGTTACAGAGTTTAACGACGTGATAAAGTGACTATTACTGGCAATTGATGCCTATCGCTCCACGTAATGTCTAATAAAAGCAACATTATAAAAAATCAGTGAAATTTCAACGCCGCTCTTCGACTTTATTATTGATCCCATCTGGAGCTTTTTCCATAAAGTCTGAGATGAAAATAACGACTTTGGAACTATGCAATTAAACGACACAATAACACGTACAGAACTGGGTTAATTTAATTTACAACATTAAACTAACACTTACTGAGATCGGTATTTAAATAAAATTGTTGCACCAGCTTTCTGCAATACAGCACATTTGCATTACCGCTGCAGCTTTGCTAACTACCTCGTTTTCAGTCCGGTCGCGTAATTTCCTTTTCCGGTTCGTCCTTATTTGGACCATTCAAGAATTTGCTAGCTATATAAGCTTGCATACCACCTAGACTGCATTATTAAAGAAAATGTCTGATAGCTTCTGAAAATTAACACGGACGCTGTTGCATCATCACGGAGAGATAATTAACTCACTGTTGATGTAATTCAATAAACAACTTGATAGCTTCGCCTTCTTTTCCAAAAATAAAATTCAAAGACTACTTTTACACGAGACGCGTTAAAATAGGCACAAAGAAAGTTCAAGGAAGGATATTAGAGACACTACCTTTGTAAGAAAATTCTACATGTCTGCGGTGTTACAACGTTTTTTATTACGAGGAAATTGATGGCCAACAATAAACATGAGAGCTCTGCTAAAGAAAATTTATTGGGAACCTCTCAGTGGGTGAAATAAAGTTTTCGGTTAACGAAATTGCACGTTTTTCCGGGTGAAGTGCCCACCCACAATTTGACACTACATTTTTGAAAATTTCATTTTTTCTAAAAGTTTGACACTTTTATTTCAATTTAGAGTCAAAATAAAGCTAAACTGCTTCTATAAAAGAGTCTAGTTTAGTTTTTTATGAGGTATTTTGAAGTTCGTAATGTTAACTAACGTCAATAAAGTATTTTTCTCTTAAAAATGTGTTTACGTGGCTATTACATCCCAAGAATGCAATGTCTTGTAAAAATTTCTAGAATTATTTTTTTTTTAGTTCATGCTTGCGAAGAATTTGAACAGTAAAGCAGATAAAATCAAAATTTCGAACATTTTCTATTTATTTCTGTGGCTTTGACAATTTTGATTACAAAATAGTAAGATTTGAAAGAGTTACTACTTTAGACTTGTTTATGTACTGTGTTAAATTACAAAATTTTAGTGCGAGAAATAGAATTAAAAAATTTCAAGGTTTTTTCTTCTTAATTTTATAACTTTAGGAATTGTGATGCAAAAACTGTGGAATTTTAAGTATATACTACTTCCAAGTGGTGTAACAACTGTGCTAAGTTATAAAATTTTAGACTATGAAGGTGAATTTTTAGAAATACATACAAATACAACATTTTAGTACGAAAACAAAAATTTTTAGAATTTTTTTTCTTCGGAAAGTTTTTACTGCTCAATCTTATAACTTTGGCAATTGTGATTCCAAAACAGTAGAGTTTAGAGTCGGTACTACTTGCATGTGGTTTAATAACTGCTAAGTTACAAAGTTTTAGAACATTTTAGAATTTAAAGTATATACTACTTCCAAGTGGTGTAATAACTGTGCTAAGTTGGAAAACTTAAGACCATGAATGTGAATTTTTAGAAATTTGTATTTTACGCACATACAGAACTTTCAACTAAATATTTTCTATTAAATTCTGGGACTTTGACAATTTTGATTCTAAAATAGTAAAATTTGGCGGAGTTGCTATTTTCGATTTGTTTATGTACTTGCTAAATTACAATATTTTAGTACGAGAAATAAAATTTTTAGAATTTTTTTCTTCGGAAAATCTAAAAATGTAGAGATTTTTGCTACTTAATCTTATAACTTTGACAATTGTGGTCCAAAAAGAGTAGAATTTAATGTGAAACTTTCATGTGGTTTAATAACTGTGCTAAGTTACAAAATAAGCTAAACGGCTTGCTTTACTTTCTTCTATAAAGGAGATTGTGGGCAAACGTTTCGTTTAGTCGTTTAGTTTTTGAAGTTCGTAATGTCAATAAAGTACTTTTCCATTAAAAATGTGTTTAATTGGCTACTAAATCCCACAAATACAATTCCTATAACTGTCTTGTAAAAAATTTCAGAATTATTTTTTTAGTCCATGCTTGCGAAAAATACAAAATTTGAACAGTAAAGCGGATAAAACCAAACTATTTCGGCTGCTAGTTCCGATAAGCGCAGGATCCCATTAGGCTAATCGTAAAATAGCCCGATGATAGAACCCGCCACTTGATTAAAATTTGTATCCACCCCCATAAAGACGGCCATATAAACAAACACGTGCATCCTGAAAACTGTACGAGCAAAATAACCTCCTGCTTTGTGATCTAAATGGAGTTGTAGGTGAAATTATTGCTCTCCATGAAATTACGGCGAGTTCCCCGAACAACTAAAGCAATTATACAGTGGAGTCTCTTGACTTAATTCCGAACATAGATATGCATCGTTATGTGATGCAATAGCAAATAATGAGTGGAAATCCTCGGAAGCGTAATTTCCTAAATGACCAGTGAACCGATGCAAAAGATCGATTTTACCTCAACGAAATATTACAAGATCGAAGTCATCAATTCTAATTCTGGTAATGGAAAAAAACTAATTTAATTCGTAAACTTCCTAATTCGAACAAATTGTGATTCGGAAAGCTTGGCTGTAACATTAAAAAACAGAGCATGTGAGCAGGACCGGAGAACTAATAACGTTTCGATTACAGAAAACTTCTGCCGCATCAAGTATTTAAAGGTTTTTGCCAAGCAACCCGACGTTGTGCTGCCCTGAAAGTTTTTACAAATAATAGGGACGTGTTCGAAAAAAATGAAGAAATTAATTTCCAACAAAGTTTCGTATTAAAAAATACGTGAGCGGTTTGTTGATAGCTTTAATAAACCACGCCACAAACATGCAACCATTCAATCGAGCTGCTTACTCAAAACCATAATATCGGAGCGAATATATGTATTTCAGCATTAACAACACCTTTTAACTTTGAAAATAGCCAATTATTTACCTGTTACCATCTGTCACAGTAGATCGTATCGGAGGCGTATCACCATTACCTGTTGTGTTGTTTTATTATTGCCCCAAGTTCTCGAGCAAGATTAACGGTGAATAACTTAGCTACTGAAGCAAAATTTCTCTGTTTCAGATACACAGACGTGTTTAACTTATCCCGTTTCGGTTATTATACTATTAATAATCTTTGTATTTAACTTTAACACAATGTTAAAAGTAAACTTTGCTATTTCTATAGGTACCACAACACTAAAACAAGTAAAACTCGGAATATTCAAAATGCTTAGATTATAATAAATCCGTCAAGTTTTCAAATAAGATCAACTTGTGTTTGCTCAAACAAAGACCAATAGAAAGACAGGTAACTTGCGCGACGTAGAAAAAATCCGAGTAGCGGAGGAACTCTTCATCATAATTATGAAGATTAGCAGTGGGAATATTTAAGGATTTAGTTACCGCTTTAATGGAGATTTTTTGTTGGCACTCAAGGTTTAAATTTCGCGCGTTGGTGCTTTAAGGTTTTATTGTAGAAAGGAGCAGCAGCTTTTTGTCTGCGCTGGATAATTAAGAGATTTTTTTAAACATTCTCACAGTACAGAAAACATGAAATTGAGAAAGAAATCCTTCCAAAAGCTCAAAGTGTAAAAAATTTAAAATTTTCTCAAAGAGCCAACAATTTAAATCTGAAGAATGAAAACTGTGTATTAAAAATATGGAGAATGTTTCAGTACAAGAAATAAAAATTTTAATTAAAATCTGTCACTTTGGCAATTTTTATTCTAAATTAGTAAGATTTGCCAGTTACTACTTTTGACTTGTTTGTACTGGTATTGTGCTGAATTTCAATATTTTTGAACGAGAAATAGAATTTTTAGATTTTTTTTTACAGAGCAATCTAAAAAGTTCCAGACTTTTTCAACTTAATCTTGTAAAATTTGCAATTTTAATCCTAAAACAGTAAAATTTGGAGTCGGCACTACTTCAGTGTGGTTTAATAACTGTGCTAAGTTACAAAATTTTAGAACATGAATGTGAATGTTTAGAAATTTTCATTTTATAGTCGAACAAAAATTTCAACCATTTTTATTAAATGTTGTGGTTTTGAGAATTTTGATTCTAAAATATTAAGATTTGACACAGGTACTACTTTGGACGTATTTATGTACTGTGCTAAATTCCAATATTTTGGTACGAAAAATAAAATAGTTGGAAAATTTTAAAACTTTCAAGACTTTATCAGCTAAATCTTATAACTTTCGCAATTGTGGTTCCGAAACAGTAGAATTTGGAGTCGGCACTCTTTTATGTGGTTTAATAACTGTGCTAAGTTGCAAAGTTTTAGAACCTAAATGTGACTTTTTAAAAAATTTTAATTTATGGATAGACGAAAAATTTCAAGCATTTTCTTTTAAATTCTGACCATTTTGATTCTAAAATAGTAAGATCAGCCAAAGTTACGACTTGTTTATGTATTGTGCTAAATTACAATATTTTAGAACAAAAAATATAATTTTTAGAATTTTTTTTTCGGAACAACTTAAAAATTTCCAGATTTTTTCTACTTAACTTTAGACCGTTGGCAATAACTGTGCTAAATTACAATTTTTATTTGAGTCAAAATTGCCAAATTTATAAGATTAAGAAGAAATCTAGAAATTCAAAAAAATATATTTCTCCTAGTAAAATAATTTAATTTAGCACAGTACATAAACATGTGTAAAGTAGTAAAGCAATCAAATCTTACTGTTGTAGAATAACCAAATATTAGCAGAAGTAACGTTTTTACAAAAATGGAACATAGTTTTATCCAGAGCCACCCTTGATGGCAAGGCCCTATTTATAAACACGTTGTATAAATCGCCAATATGAAGTTTATTCAGAAAAATTCCTCGCCCGACTACTTGATTAAATGAATATTCATCGTGACCTTAACTAAACGCCATAAAAAGCTTTAACTGCCTCCTATCAGCACAAATTGGAGCAGAACTTGTTCAGCATAAAGCAAACGTGAATTTCTTGCTGAAATGCTCGAACAACTTTCTAGCAATATGCTTTTCTACACTGGTCCTTTAATAGTTGCTGCCATCTTTGTGCTCGCTTCCGAGTTTATAATGAAAGTAAAAGAACTATTCAGCGTCTGATGTTTTATTAATACCAGAGATGACTGTGGTTCGAAACTATTCACCAAAGCATCTGAAATTTTCCCAAATTACTTGCATTTATCGATTTTCTTCACTATCCTTGAAAGTGGAGGAGTTTACGATCGAATGAATTGCCTTGTTAGAAACTTCCTGCCCCTTTTATTCTAGAAATATTCAAATAATGTTACACGGAGATCTACAAGATTTGTGAGCAAATTTCCTAGCAGCGCCGCCATAAATTGTTTGTACCGTCAGAAGAGAAGTTGCGGCGGCTCCGACGAACTTCTCAAAAAATAGTTAATACGAAATGAATGCGTTCCGGAATTTGTTTTTACGGCGCACCTTAATGCCCACAAAGAAAATCAACACGCTCGGAATGGAAAACATTGTTTGATCGGAGATAAATCGTGTCATTATGCGACACATTCGCTCCTCCTCCGAGCTTTTGTGATGCTCAGCAAGCAGTAACAATAGCGCCATCATGTTTCGCTTTGAGCCCGGTCATCTACAGAGTGTTTAAAAATGATTGAGAATGGTTTTCCCCGAACATATCGATCTCCCCGGTTCTGTTTACACGGCAGTTTTACAGTTCCATCGGCTATGACACGATAATAAATCAGGTGTTCTCGGTCGGATGTGTTTTTCCACAGGAGTTAAGTCGTATAGTGAAGACGTGGGCGACCCTTGAGACCCGATGTAAGTTAGGTGGGATATGTGTAAATTATCACAATCACCAAAACACATTCGTGCACTTACAGTTTATGGTGGCCTCGAGTGTGTGAAATGTATTTAAGCATAAAGCAAGGAGGTATGTTGTTATCAGAGGACATTAAGTAAGGAATGAAGATTTAGGCGGGCACTCTCAGATCCCATAACGCCTTATAATCCACCTGAGCATTAATATCCATACGCGGACGTTTATCAAGACTTTGGGGGTTGTTTTTGATAGTTAAAGCCTTCAGCGGGTGCTCTTCAAACAGCGAAAGTAATATTCGAAGTTACTTTTCTGAGCTGCCATAATATTTGTTGAAGGTGTTATTTATTCCTACTTTGCGAATGTTGTTCGTATCTCTCGCGTTTCACTTTGACGGCTGATTTTAATTTTATCCTTCTAAACAATGGAAAGGTACAATTTTCCAGATCGTCATTGGTTATAACTTTAGCAATTTCCCTAGGACCTAAATTTGCGTGAAAACTGAGCTACATCCTCTACCAAAAAAATCTAACAGACGAAGCAAAATCCACACTGTTTTTGAGCAATGAAATGTGTAAAAGCAAGTAAACTGAGCGTAACGTCTGAAGGTTCACCGCGAAAAGAAGACAGATAAGCACAGTAAAAGGTTTAAACAATAAAATTCTGGAGAACTACTACTTTACTTATGCTTATTAACTCCACTAAATTCCAAAAATATAGAGGTAGAAAGAGCATTTTCAGAAACTTTTATTTTGATAACTAACCAAAAATTTCCACTATTCTTTTGTAACCCTGGAAGTTTTATCCATATAACATTGAAATTTTATAGAGCTACTACTTTATTTATGCTTATTAGGTCCACTAAATTCCAAAAATATAAAGCAAAAAGGAGCATTTTAAGAAATTTTTATGCTGAAATTTCCAGTATTTTAAAAAAAAATTATATAACGTTTGATATAACAATGAAATTTTGGTGAACTAGTACCTTACTTATGCTTATTAACTCCACAAAAAAAAGCAAGAGCATTTTTATTTTTAAAGTTAACCAAAAATTTCCACTATTTCGCAAAAAAATCTGTAACTCTGGAAATTTTATTGATATATCAATGAAAGTTTGGAGAACAACTACTTAACTTACGCTTATAAATTCCGCTAAATTCCAAAAAGATAGAGCAAAGAAGAGAATGTTTAGAAATTGTTACTTTGGCGACTAACAAAAAAATTCAGTATTTCCCAAAAAAATCTGTAACTCGGTAAGTTTTGCCGATATAACAATGAAAGTTTGGTAAACAACTACCTTACTTATACTTATTAACTCCACTAAATTCCAAAAATATAGAGCAATAAAGCATTTTCAGAAATTTTTATTTTGAAGACTATTCAAAAATTTCCAGTATTTCGCAAAAAAATCTGTAACTCTGGAAGTTATAATCCACCTGAGCATTAATTACGCGGACGTTTATCAAGACTTTGGGGGTTGTTTTTGATAGTTAAAGCCCCCGGATCCTTCGGCGGACACTCTTCAAACAGCGAAAGTAATATTCGAAGTTACTTTTCCGAGCTGCCATAATATTTGTTGAAGGTTTTATTTATTACTTTTGCGAACGTTGTTTTTCAGGCGGGCTCCTATCTCTCGCGTTTCACTTTGACGGCTGATTTTATTTATTTATTTATCCCCCTAAACATTGGAAAGGTACAATTTTTCCTTAGTTATAACTTTGGCAATTTCCTCAGAACCAAAATTTGCGTGGGAACTGAGCCACATCTTTTACTCGAAAAAAATCGAGCAGACGAAGCAAAATCAACGTGCAGTTTTTGAGCAATGAAATGTGTTAAAGCAAGTAAAGTGAGCGTAACGTCTAAAGGTTTACCGCGAAAAGAAGGCAGACAGCGCAGTAAAAGGTTTCCGATAAATTCCAGTCGTGTGGTCAAAGTCATTAAGAACAAACATCAAAGTGGCACGAGACCATCAAGAAACAATATCCGGAGGATGGATGCGCCATGTTTCCACTTACCTTCCTCCAACTAGCAACGAGTCGCCATCTCGCAGCATCAAACGGAAGTAGTCGGTGCGAGTATCATTCCCCATGAAGTGGTGCACGTCGTCTTCCGCTCCTGTGAACAACAAAACATTCATGAGGTAAAATCCTCAACTGGACGAAGTAGAGCAGAAATTCAACAAAAACTAACATATACAAACGGGCGGAACCGGCGACGCGTCGAAACGCTAATTGAAACAAAAACGGTTTATAATTCCGAAACGATAGTTTACACAACGTACCACCATTATAAATTTAACTCAGTCCAACGAACATTCAACTTGATATGTATTCAACCTTTTAATATTGTCGCCCGCATTCGTACTAATTAAACACCAGAGTTAAATGAACGTGTGTGTCCTTTCTCACCCCTCAGCGTGATTAAAACACAAATATTTCAGTCACCGCAACCTGCCAAAACAAACGGAAAAACCGTACCGGAACTTATATTTCATGTTTCTTCGTGTAGTCGCCTGAATCAGCACATCGTTCCCAACTTTCTTTCAACGTCATTCCATTTTCGGGGGATTAAGTAAACTTATATTGTAAAAACCTACCAAGTTAGCAAGATTCAGCTTTTTCATTCCGGGGCAACTCAATAGTTTCCGGTACGAACGCCCGGAGCTAGGTGATTAATGATGGCCAGAGGTGATGGCGCGCTCAACTAAAAAATACAACTGAAACAATTTATGTTGCTGGACACCTGCCATGCCGCGATTTTCATTCTAAAGGGTTAAATCATCGAATTTATTCTATTGCAAATGACAAAATAAAGCCTCATTTTTTGCCAGATTGCCGTATTCAACGATTTAATTTAGGTGCATTGGATGGCGCCGCGCCGCGCCGCCGGAATTATAAAAAGCAAGTTTTTTAAAATGACGGTTATTTGAAAAGTTTTAAACTGACGGGTTTTGGGCGGACTAAATGGCTGGTTTAAACCGAATTTCAACCTAAAGTGTAAATAAAAAAGTTAAACTTGGCGGAGAAATTTAAAAATGTACAATCAGGGAATCAAAATAACTTCACGACCGATAGATTTAAGAACGCCCCATTAGGCAAATTTTAATAGTAATTTTCTCTGTAATGCAATGAAACTTGTTAAATAGTAATTACTTTTTCATTTTCAGACCGACAAAAAATTTCCAGTATTTCCCAAAAAATTCTGTAACTCTGGAAGGTTTTTTGATGTAACAATGAAATGTTGGCGTGTCATTACTCTAGTTATGCTTATTAATTCCACAAAATTCCAAAAGAGTAAAGGAAGAAAAACAATATTTAAAACCTTTCGTTTTGAAGACGAAGTAAAAATTTCCATCGCTTCCAAAAGTATATGTATAAAATAAAAACAATGTCTCAAAATTTTCATTTTAAAAACTTATCAAAAATTTATAATAATTCTTAAAAAAATCTGTAACTCCAGAAGTTTTATTTATATAACAATGAAATTTTGGTGTGCTACTGCTTTACATATGATTATTAACTCCACTAAATTCCAAACATGGACAGCAAAAAAAAGCATTTTTAGAAATTTTTATTTTAAACACTAACCAAAAATTTCCAGTATTGACCAAAAGAATTAAAAAAAGTTTTATCACTAAAACAATGAAGTTTAGGCGCATGACTACTTGACTTTCGCTTATTGATTCCACTAAATTTCAAAAATATAGAGCAGGAAAAAGCATTTATAAAAATTTTTACTTTGGAGATTAACCAAAAATTTCCAACATTTTCCAAAAAATTCTGTAACTCTGGAAGTTTTGTCGATATAACTATGAGATTTTGGTGAGCTATTACTTGATTTATGCTTATTAATTCCAATAAATTCCAAAAAAATAGAGCAAGAAAAATTTTTTTTAGAAATTTTTATTTTGACGACCAACAAAAAAATTTCAGTATTTCCCAAAAAAATCTGTAAGTACGAAAGTTTTGTCGATATAACAATGAAATTTTAGTGAGCTACTCCTTGACTTATGCTTATTAACTCCACCAAATTTTCAAAATGTAGAGCATTTTTAAAAAAAATTATTTTAAAGACTAACCAACAATTTCCAGTATTCGCAAAGAATTCTGTAAATCCGGAAGTCTTATGGATATAACAATGAAATTTTGGTGAGCCACTACTTTACTTATGCTTATTCACACCACTAAATTCCAAAAATATAGAGCAAGAAAAAGCATTTTTAAATTTTTTTATTTTGACGACTAACAAAAAAGTTCCAGTATTTCGTAAAAATTATGTAACTCTGGAAGTTTTATCGATATATGAATGAAATTTTGCTGAGTTACTACTTTACTTACTCCACTAACTGCCAAAGATATAAAGCAAGCAGGAGCATTTTTAGGAATCCTTTTGTGACGACTAATCAAAAAAATTTCAGTATTTTCCAAAAAAATCTGTAACTCTGAAAGTTTTATCGATAAAACAATAAAATTTTGCTGAGTATACTACTTTACTTATGCTTGTTAATTCCACTAAATTCTAAAAATATAGAACAAGAAAAAGCCTTTTTAAAAATTTTGAATACCATGAAAAATTTCCACGCCATCCACAAAAACTTGCAACTCGAGCAGTTTTCTCGCTTAAACCACGAATTTTTGATACATTAAAGTAGGTACAAACATTTTGAGTAAAAAGAGGCCATTTTAGAACTTTTTTAAACCGACCATATCCCCACAAAGAGATAAGAAACAACCAATTAATTCGCTACCCCGCCTTATCTTTATCAACGCAGTTTTAGTAACAAAAACGCACAAAACCAATACGAGCGCTATTTGAAGTGAGACTTTTCATTGGCTTGATATACCCAACTGTAGGTAAATAATCTACAAAAAAAAAACAATTCATTGGCTGTTGCTGCGTTAATTAATACCACCTTATCACCCATCTACAATTAATATCATTCGTTATCGTGCCCTCCAATAGTTTCTCTTAGTTTTCCTAAGACCACTGACTTGTTATGTTCATTTTATGACTATCGTCAAATTCCTGAAGTTGCGACAAAACCTGATTGCAATAAAACAAATTAAAAATTTCATTTTGAGACAAACCCGCCGATGTGTATAGCCACTGAAGAAGTAACGGCCCGTAATAAATCAAGGGCCTCCATTTCACGCTACCACAGCCCTCGCTGAATAAAATAAAACTTGTGTCATAACAAAACCTCTTTTGATCTTTATACCATCTCTGATAAATTTTAAACAAGCGTCTCTTTGGCTGTCGTCGATTTAAATTAGCAATAGGCGCGCAATAGCGCATATCTGATGGAAAGTAGGTGAAGAAAAGCGCCAACATGGAGTACATAAATATTATAAAGCCCACGGAATATAAAACATGTGCCATTGCTATGCGAAGAGCGTGGCTCGTGATAGAAGAAGCATATTGAGAAATTTCAAATATCCGATTGCCATCCAGGATTGTAAAAAGCTCGATGGAGAATTGCGGCTGCTACGACCACCTCAATGTGACGGCAATAGGAATAAGATGGCTTGTCGGACAAGAACTGAGATTGCTTCTTGAATATGTGCCGTAATATCTCAGTACGATGAATTTAACACCATCTTTGAGTTTATGGGGGTTTTGAGAGACCACTCTGTAGTAGCCGCTCTGTTGTATTGTTAATAAGATCCATGGGTCCGATTCACATTTCACAGGGGATTTACCAGCACTCGACTCGACCATTTGTAAACAAAATGATGCAATTCTTCAGCACGGGTATCATTGTCAACTGAAACGGGGAATTTATTTGTTACGTTCTCTTAAAGTAAAAACTGCAATTTATGGCGGTTGATTACATCGCTTCCATAAACGACAAAGTCATCAAGAGACGAGTCGAGATAAATTTTATTTCTTGATGATGATGGCCCACGTCACAATCGATTCTTGTCTATTAATTACACGACTCTCTTCTAATCTCCAATTTAATAATCGCAAAGTCAACGCAAAAAGGCGATGTGAACAACTTTAGCAGAATGGAGAGCGCAAAGTAGCAACCTGAAATGAAATTGCCCTAATCAAAAATACGCATTCTGAATTTTTTATTTTGAAGACTATCAAAAAATTTCAGTTTTTCCCAAAAAAATCTATCCCTCTGAAACATTTATCTATATAACAATGAAATTTTGGTGAGCTACTTCTTGACTTTACATATGTTTATTAACTCCACTAGACTTCAAAAATATAGAGCAAGAAGGAGCATTGATAAAAAAATTATTTTGAAGACAAACTAAAAATTTCCAGAATTTTGCAAAAAATTCTGTAACGCTAGAAGTTTTAATGATATAACAATAAAATTTTGGTGAGTTAGTACTTTACTTATGATTATTAACTCCAATAAATTCCAAAAATACAAAGCAAGAAAGAACATTTTTAGAAATTTTTATTTTGAAGACGAACCAAAAATTTCCACTATCGCGCAAAAAATTCTATATATCTATGTAGACAAACTAAAAATTTCCAGAATTTTGCAAAAAATTTCCAGAATTTTGCAAAAAATTCTGTAACGCTGGAAGTTTTAATGATATAACAACAAAATTTTGGTGAGTTAGTACTTTACTTATGATTATTAACTCCAATAAATTCCAAAAATACAAAGCAAGAAAGAACATTTTTAGAAATTTTCATTTTGAAGACGAACCAAAAATTTCCACTATCTCGCAAAAAATTCTATAACTCTGAAAGTTTTATCGATATAACAATAAAATTATGGTAAACTACTACCTTACTTATACTTATTAAAATTCCACTAAATTCAAAAGATTATAAAGCAAGAAGGAGCATTTTTAGAAATATTTATTTTGAAATCATGAAAATTTTCCACGCTATCCACAAAAAATCTGGAACTCGAACAGTTTTCTCGCTCAAACTACAAAATTTTGCGACATCACTATTCCCGTTACAAATATCAACTTTGCAAAAGTACAGAAATTTTGAGTAAGATGAGACCATTTCACAACTTGATGATGATGGTCGACGTCACAATCGATTCTTGCCTATTAATTACAAAACTCTCTCCTAATCTGCAATTTAATAATCGCAAAGTAAACGCAAAAAGGCGATGTGAACAACTTTAGCAGAATGGAGAGCGCAAAGTAGCAACCTGAAATGAAATTGCCCGAGTGATTAATCGCCGCAATAGCTCTGAGGACATGTTGTATATCCTGGAAAGCTGCTTCAATCATTGTGACAAATAACAGTCCTGGCGCGACAACTACACTTTCTCCTCAAGGCACAAAACGCGTCCTCTCTATACAAGGCTCCAGATTTGATTACCGAATCCCCAAAACCCTGACGCTTTACCATAACAAATTGCGCTTGGAGCAATCGTTTCACGAAAAACAATCCCAGGGTCCATATGCGACAACAAACAGGAAACGACCGCCATTTTAATTTACTTAAATAAATAACCAACAGTCACAAAGAAACGAATTGGGATATGAAATTTCAACGCTTGGCACGTGGTCTGCCGAGTGCTGCGAGGGATTTTACAATTTTGTTGATGTCCTCAAATGCAGGCGAAGAGTTAACGATGCAAAAGAAAAGATCGTGCCGCGCCTGCGAGATGAGCAGATTCGAATTTGGCGGCTCGTTGTCAGGCGTTTTAGTTATATATAAATCATGTACGGCACTGTCGCGAAACGCTCATAGCGCAAGCCCGCTTGAAACCTTCCATCTCGATTCTAGCGGTGGCGCCAACAATTATAACAATAATTAAATTTATAAGCTCGAAAACGCGTTCAGAGAGACTGCCAGTGACAACAGAATTTTTTCCTCGTCATTTCATTCAGTTTCCATACTTCCCCTAATGTCTCTTCTCAACTAATCTTAGTTAACTCAATAAAGAAAGACGCTAATGAAGTTCTGCGACTTTGTTCACGAACAATCCAAAAACATTCCATTCATCACAATTAAAGACGTCTGCGACTGAACAGAAACATGTGTGTATCATTTTTGTTCGGAATTGAAATCTCTTGGAAATTTTTTCTCAAAATCAGACGCTCATTAAAATGTAATTTGGGACCGGCCGGCAGTAAAACATCTAAAGAATTTACGTTACAGCGACTGTAATTAAATCTAATTTACGTCATTCTCCTTTTTATCACATCGCAGTTTTAAGGAGATATTTAATCCTGTGCTAAAAAAATAATAACAGTCAAAGCAAATTGGACCTGGAAGCAAAAGTATGTTATTTGTAATAATTACCTTTGTTTAGGTAGGTTCACGTTGTAAAAAGACTAACACAATTAACAATCCGTTCATTTACTCATCAAAAGTAAAAAGTCTGCAACTGTAAATACCATTAAATTTCAGGTTTCTCCAGTTCCGTGACCACAAAATTTCCACCCTTATCAGCCCTTTGCAAAATTAAAACGAGATAAAAAAAATAAGGCGTTAACACAAGTGTACGTGACGTCATATTCATTGATAAGCATCAACAATTTGTGAGGTGGTATACGTAATTATGAGATAAAATCTACCCGTTTGCGCACCACGACCCTCCAGATCCACAGCGGAATTATAAATTGCACAGGGATACTACAAAAGCTGTAGCTTCTACTTATTAAATTTTTTGCAAGTTTCATTTGTCCAGTTGAATATGTTCAGACTCGCGATTAATTTCCTGTGCTAAAAGTTTTTATCCGTGTTACAAAATTATTCATGATAAGGGTAATATTAATTTACGCTTTGTGGGCTCGAGTAAAGAAAAACATCACGTATGTAAATGTAAGAAATCACTGCCGAGTCATAATTTGCATTTAGACTAGTTTTAATTTTGGCGGAGGCGCCGGGAGAGGCTGCCATAAATTTTTTCAGGTTGGCGGTTATGATCATGACCGAATTATTGCCAAGGCTACCAATAAAAATAAATTGAAACTTTTATTCAACTCCTTTTACTTAGTTATAATGAGTTAATAGTAGTCATCATGTCTAAATTATTGCCAAGGCTACCAATAAAAAAATTGTCATTGTGGTTCAAGTCTACTCAGTTACAGTTAGTTAAGATGATGTTCAAAATTGGTCTATGCGCCGGGCATTTTTTCCAAGTTTGTTGTCAGAACTACCAAAAAAAAAGTAACTTTGGTTCAATTCCACTCAGTTACAATAAATTAGGATAATTTCAAAATTGGTGGATGCGGCGGGCAATTTTTTTTTCAGGTTGGTAGTTGTCACCATGTCTAAATTATTGGCAGGGCTACCAATAAAAAAAAATTGTCACCGTGGTTTAAGTTTACTCAGTTACAATTAGTTAAGATGGTGTTCAAAATTGGTGGATGCGCCGGGCGATCTTTTTCTCGGTGTGTACCAGCGCAAGTGGAGCGTTCATGCATGGCCATAATAGCCCCAGCAACTAAAAGTATTTTAATCCAGCTTTTTTCCCTTTCACTTCCGTTGCTTCACTTTCATCGCATCAATCTTTAGCGAGTTGTTGGCAGGCAATCAATCTATTGTAACACCCAAGCAATACTATATAATCCGATTTCAATGTGTTTTTTCTGGAGCGACTTGGCAGCTTTTTCTAGTGCAGTGAAGGCGCCTCCCTCTTCCCGATCGATCAAACCGAAAACAATAATTGTCGTGAAAAACGGCGAACATAATTTTGAAATGAGTTTCCAGCTCGTTACCTCTAAATAAATTCAGTTTCGACGGTCAAAATTTTTGCGGCCTTGTACACCGACGCAATAAATCTGAATTGCGTCGGAAAGTTGAGCGAAGTTAGAGCCCCATGCAGTCATCCTCTTGAATAATTGGTCGTGGTTTGGCGCGTGATAAATGCGCGGGTTAACGGATCATTATTAAACCTGTCTGAACGACGGCTAATGCCTGGAAAGCTCGTCCGTCCGATTTCGTTGTTTCAGTGGCGGCTGCCGCCGCCCCTTCATCTTTTCCTGATTTGCCGCAGATGTGTGAATGGGTCCGGCACTCAATAAAAACGCTTCTTCCCACATCACCCAAAAATTAAATGCGTACACGGAAATAAATTGCTCGTAATCCGGCTGTCATGAGTGCGTTATTAATATCACTAATAACAACCGAGACCGATTAACGCTGACAAAATAGGATGGGGTGGAAAGTAGGGTTTTTGTTGCTGGATGTTGGCTCCATTAGTGTCTATGGTGGCCTTCCGGGTTGCGCTTACCATAATGAATAGGTATTCGGACAATGACAGTTGGAAATTTAAATTGGGCAGCTAATGGTATTGTAACATAATTAACACAAGAACGAATATTTAGGGTGGAAACATGCGCCATTTATATGTATACGTAATCGCTTGCAGCAGCATGTGCACGCCGAAGATAAATTGTTCAACAGATAAACTGCAAAATTGCTTTTCTTTGTTCACTCTTCTAAGTTTTAGGTTAAAAATGACACTAATAAACAAATTTTGAACAAGCAGTGGAAGGTAGAATGGCCAACTGATTCTGAATTTTTTGAATACGCTCCGTCCACTTTTGTTTTATAATATATCATTAAAAAAGTAAATATATAAGCTTTAAAACGAACTATAGAAGTCGCCGGGAGAGTCTAAATTTGATTGTTTTAGCGTTAAAACTACAAGAGCTATAAAATTAAACTCCAAATGTAGCAAATTTTTGAATTATCGCAAAATACAATTTCCTGAATTTTTTGTTTACTATTTAGAAATTTCCAAACAGGGCACAGTGACAGCAGTAACACCTCTAAATTTATTTAATTTAACACTAAAATTATCAAATTTACGAAATTTAATGAAAGATGTTCGAAATTTTTGAATTTACCCAAGATGAAATTTTTTAAAATTCTAGTTTTAAATCAATTTAAAAATTGACACAGCTATTGGTCATCTCAAAAGTAGTATCTCATCTAAATTTGACTGTTTTACCGTTAAAACTACGAAAGTTACGAAATTAAACTGACAACGTAAGAAATTTTTGAAGTTGCTCAAAGTAAAAATTTTTAAAATTCTTGTTTCTTGTTCTAAAATTTAGAAATTTGACACAGTGAATAGTCGTCTCAATAGCAGTACCACCTTCAAATTTGATAAAATTAGCATTAAAATTATCAAAATTACGAATTATAATTAAAAGATTTTGAAAATTTTTGGATCCACTTAAAATAAAAAATTTCAAAATGTTAGTTTCTTATTCTACTTTTAAAAATTGGCATAGATAGTTTTCATCTCAAAACGAGTATTTCGTCAAAATTTGAGACTGTATCGAAGTTTAAAACACCAAAGTTTCAAAATTAAACTCAAAACGTCGCAAATTTTTGAATTTATTCAAAATGAAAATTTCTAAAATTATTATTTCCTGTTCCGGAATTTTCAAACTTGGCCCAGTTAATTATTGTCTTAAACCTCAAAATTTTAATAATTTTGCATGTAAAATTAACAAAATTACGAAATTTAATTGATAAAAATAAAAATTTTTTAATCTGTTCAAAATAAAAATTTCTCAAATTGTTCTTTCTTGTTCTAAACTTTTAAAATTTAGCACAACTAATAGTCATCTCAAAAGAAGCATCATCCAAATGTGACTGATTTACCGTTAAAAATTCAAAAGTTTCGAAATAAAATTGGCAGAAATTTTTTAATCTGCCCAAAATAAAAATTTTTAAAATTCTTGTTTAAAATTTGAAGATTTTAATACAGTTAATAGTCGTCTCAAAAATGGTAAGTAACACCGCAAAATTATATTGTTATAACACAAAAATTAACAAAACTTAATATACGAAATGTTTGAATCTTTCCAAAAAAAATTTTTTAGAATTCGTGTTTTTTTGATAAATAATTTCGAAATTTAGTTCAGATAATGGTCGGCTTAGAAATAGTATACACTCCAAATTTGACTATTTTAGCATTCAAATTACCCAAATTACAAAATTTAAGAAACATATTTCAATACTTTTTTGCAGAGAATTCCTAAATTGGATCCTTGATTTTTAAATGTAATACGTCATAATGAAGGTTGAAATATCTGCTTTGTAACGCGGTCTTAAACACGTTATTATCTCTTGTCATTTAGAAGTCACATGCCAAAAAACATGAAGTAATCTTTCGAAAAAAAAACACACTTTGTTAACTATCTATCGAAGATTTTGTAAAACAATAATACAGTTTAAAAGATTTTGAACCTTAGTTAAATTAATAAGCTTCATGAACGCAATTTGTAGAATCCCAAGAGTTTCTGAAACTGATATTTCCCTAAACTTTTCCAAATCGATCCAGTCTAAAAAGAACTGTTTTGTGTTTCGTATTGTCGCCTTTTTTTCCTCGAAAACTTCCCGCAGTGATGAATGAAGCGGCTTTCGTCTACTTAAAAGTTCGCTGTTTTCTAAAAGTGTTAAAATTAAGAAATAAGAGTGAATAATTAAAGCTGTGCTCCAAATTAATGATCTTACAAGCAAATTTTTATGAGAATTCATCTCAGTATTGTCGAGCATCCAAGTGTTTATAACTTTTTAATGGGAATCCAAGTAAATAGATGAGTTCAGAGAAAAATCGACGAAAAAAAGAACAAAGGACAGGTTGCAGTGTGTTCAATCCCTCAGAGTATGTGGGACGGAACAGGACATTAAAATTTCAGAGTGGAGTTATTTAACTGTTGCAAAGTCAGTTTTCGTGTTCTTTCCCTTTAAAATTTACGGGGCCGAAAGACGAATGTTGAAATTAATAAGCGAAGTTAATGAAGATTAATGTAAATTATGCGGTGACATTTTTGCTCAATTTATAATATTTTGCGCTGTGTTATTTATTTAGCCTAATTGTGTGCATTGCTTTATTGATTTTCGCAGTATTATTGAATACACACACAGTTCGAATAAAGCCATATAACCAATTATACTGTTTGTCTCTTCGTGAAACAATAATGTATCCACATTAATTATTGCCCTGCAGCATGCTAAAATTGTCACAGCTTTCATACTAGCGTCATTTTTTTATCGAGCCAATTTGTTCATTGCTAATATTTTATTCCTGTTGATAATTTGTCAAGGGTGTTAAATTTCATTTTGCATGTTTTGAGTGGATCATCAATACTATCAGATGACACCCATTATGCAGAGCGCCTGTCGCAAAGCGCTTCACGAATAAATCAATTCAGCATTATTTAGTGACATTGCATGTAATCTAACCGGTCAATGCACAGGCATCATTGAACTGCACACACAGTTAGTTGCTTTAGTGGCAGCTTTACTCCAAATTTATTATTGTATTACCGGCTCGTAAATAAACAAAAGCATTAAAGACATGTTTACAACGCAATTAAGTGCGACTTGACGCAAAGCCACATTCTGACGCTAAGGGACTGGATATACCCGTAAAAGAACCGCTTAACACTTGTCTTTGTTGCTTCATAAAATCACAAAACATACCTTTCGAGGGGGAGAAAGTTATAATTGTCGCAAGCTTTGTCTTATGGTTTCGGTGCGTTTTTTTGTTATTTCTAATTTCGAAAGTGAGACTTTCAATAATTGCAGGGGGAAGAAGAAACATCCGACAGAGGCTCTTTGACTCGAGAACTAAGCAAAAATTAAGTTCTAGAAGCACAATCAAATTAATAGCAAAAAGAAAACAAAATCCTAGAAAATAATAAAGAATAGTAAAGAATGTTAAAAAATCTTAGAGGATCAAAAATCCAAACAGTCGGCAGTACGAATTTCGTCCAAAATAACTAATAGTCAACAATTCCATATGTCACCGGTGTGACAAAATGACAACAATTTTTTAATTTATTTTCGACTAAGAGTATTTTCAAGCAGAAGTACCTATAGTTATGAGGTAGATTACGGTGCTACAAATTCAAATTTAACTTTTATTAAAATATTGTCAAGGGTTTGACAAATTTTCTTATCAAAGTTTTAATCCAAAAACAAATTATGAAATTACTTTTTTATGTATTCAATATCTGATGAGATAAGTAAATATTTCAAACTTATTTGCCCACTAATTTTCAATTCTTGGAAGTTCTATTTTGAGTTAAAAAAATAAGTGAAGTTAAGAAAAAAGATTAATTAAAGTAGGATGGTAAAGTACCAAGTAGCAAACATTTCAAACATTCATGGTTTTGGTTAATTTAAGATTTATATATTCGATCTTTAAAAAAATTATGTTTCTACAACACGTTTTTTTCATTCCGTGTGGAACTGCTGCAAAGAAAGATTTTTACTTTGACCTCTTTCTGTAAACTCTCTGATTCTCCAGGTAAGAGTTGGTGCTTCCCTTAACAAACACCCTGTATATACGTTTCAATAGGTAAAGGGTTAAAAAATCGGAAATCTGTAGCAAAAATTCAAAACGTCTCCAGTAGAAATATCGTCCAAAGTAACTCCTTTAAGTTTAGATCGATCGAAAGAGCAGCTCGAGATCTATCAACTGGCTAAATCTTAGATCGATAGGGTAAGTAGTTTACGAGGAGCGATCAAAAAACAAAAAATTGAAAATTTTTCATCGATTATGTCGCAAAAATTTTTTGCCCAAAAAATTGCCGATCAAATTTTCGACTTTTGAAGGTGAATTCCAAAGTAAAATGACCCGAGAAACACGATAGTGAAAACCATTTCGCAAAATCTTTCGTAGTTTCGGAGATATTCAGCTTTGAAATTTTTCCAATTCAAAATTCAATATCCGAAACTTTAATCGCCAATTTATTGTTATTTGTAGACCGATCTTAACGAATTTTACCTTTTTGGATTCTGCGTAAAAAGAGTACAATACTTTCAGATTGTTTTATAAATAAGCGAGATATCGACCGAGTCTGAATTAGAGACCGAAAGGCAGCTATTTTCTAAATTAAAAAAATTAAAAATTCAAATTCGAACTATCTAAGACCGATTTCTAAGCTAAAAAATCGCAAGAAAAACAATTTTAAAAATAGTTTCTTTATATTTGTCTTAATTCCGAAAATATCGAGCAGTCGTTTCCGAAGCTCCAAAATTTTTACATTCTGATAACATGACAACCCGAAATTGGAAGCGCCTCTAATTCAGTTATTTGGTGACGGACGAGAAAAACAAGAGTATTTTTTAAATCTGCGTAAAAATTTGCGCAAAATGAGTAGCAACACTTCAAGCAATTAAGCGAGATATCGATCGAACTAAATTTAGAATTATACTTTCATTCAAAGGTTTTTAAATACGGACTGAACAAAATAAAGTTTTGTACAGTAAAATCCTAATAATTCATTTTTCAAAACCGAATGGACCTCTCCAGAACAATATTTTTCGAAAGTTAGTTGATTAATGTTATCGAGGCGAAATAATTACAAAGAAAAGTAATAAGCAAGACCGACTCTATCCGTATAAGAGTCCTGTTCACTCCCTATTAAAACGGGTTCCCGTCTAGCAAGCCATGGACGTGCGGATTGTGGCGTCACCTACCTGCTAATTCGGATAACTAAATTCTCAAATCTCCGCTGTCAATCATTTTCCGAATCGTAATTAATCGTTTTGGTGTATTTAAGTTCCTCTTTTGTGGTTACCAGCATTTCTCATCATACAAACCAACCCTCTCTTGCGTCCTCCTGCCCACGGACTTGCTTTGTCTTCGTTACTTCGTGTTCAGGACTCCACTTAACCTTGATGCCGCAGTTTAGAAGAAACGGTGGGTGCTGTGCCGTGTGCGTCTCGTTCATTTTCATTTAAGGGGTTTGTTGATCGAGTACTTCGCCTTTTTTTCACTTTGGCTAACGCGGTTTTAACGATTGAGACCGAATTTCTTTGATCTCCATGGTATAGCATCACCCGACTACCTTCCACAGATTGTTTCTTATTAAATGGTATCACTTTGTGGAACGCTTGTGTTATGTTGTCGAAAATCTCATGTATCCGTCGATTACTACCCCAAAATCCTCGCGGAGTCCCGCGCAGGGGGTTTTGTTGGTACTTCCGTACCGATAGGAGCTGTCAGACTTTCTCTTCGAACCCGCTTCACGCGCCTGGCGTAGAAAGTCATCGCGCATTCCCAATATTAGCGTAAGAGTGCCTATTTTCGATAAAAAGTGTAACTACTGGCGTAATTGACAAATCAACATAACCTATTTGTCCCGTTAGTAACAATTACTGTCCCAGTAGTAGTGGAAAGTTTCACAAGACGGCGCGCCACAATCCGCACTTTTTGACAGGAACTTTTAAAAGGCCCGAGCGGACAGGCCTCTTAAGGATATAGTCGGCCTTGGTAATAAGTGTGATCGTGGTGGATTTAAAAATGCATGCGGCTCCGGATATTTCTTTTATCACGCATCTCCAGTAGAAATATCGTCTAAAATAGCTAATAGTGTAAATGTCGAATTAAGAAAAAGTTCCAGAATCTCGTAGGTTCGCGCCGACACAACAAACCGACAAAATCAAAAACTTTTTTAATAAAGACCTGGCCGGGCTCAAAGCAGCTAATATAAATGAAAAAAATCAAGAAAAGTTTCGAGACCAATAAGCAATAATGCCGGAGCATCTTTGGCTTCCTCGAATTTGTACCTACAAAAGGCGAGTGAACCAATAAACGAGTCCACGTTTTTAACCATTGGTCTATTTAG
This sequence comes from Gnatocerus cornutus, assembly GCA_029298725.1. Taxonomy (NCBI): domain Eukaryota; kingdom Metazoa; phylum Arthropoda; class Insecta; order Coleoptera; family Tenebrionidae; genus Gnatocerus; species Gnatocerus cornutus. The sequence goes on along the minus strand of CM055509.1, from coordinate 32,545,174 downwards.
TCAAGTTGAGGGGTGGATGGCAGCTCGAGACAAAGCGCTGAAATTAAAATAAATCCCGTCAAGCTGTAGAAAATACAGAATCTGCGGGAATTGTATTTCGCAATTCATCACTCTCTAACGAGGAAAGCGAGACGACATATCACAGAACAGAAGTTCTTATTAAAGTTTCTACTATTCATCTGATATTATGGAAATAAGTTGGGTCGTCGGTGGGAAATGAGGAGATTAGGTGGAATTTCCATGCCGGTTTGTAAGTGCATCGCGATATGTTATAGTATACCCTCTGCAAACACCAAGAGTGGAGCACTAGACATGCAGCTTATCGGTTCACACCAGACTCCTCCTCAGAGAGACCCGCACCACATTTCCTGGTATCTAATTTAGGGAGCTAAAGCAACAAACACGCGAAAATTATTGTTTGCTAATTTCGTGTAAAGTACATGAGGTAATAAAATATCGTAAACTTTTCCAGCGACAATGTAATTTGCCACCAGTGGAGCGAGAATACATCGGGCCGTACATTCGATACTCTAAATTAACGCAGTTTGGCGGAGAAAGGTTTCTTACAGGAGGATCATAATACACCGCCTTATCACAATGCTCCCAAATTGAATCTTAAACTTTTACGTTATCAAGATTTATGTCATCTCTGCCGTTAAGTGAGCTATTTTGCCAAGTCTAGTTGAGAAATGTCTGTCATATCTCATCCCGCACTAAACGCCCAACAACTGCACGAATCCCTTTGATTTTTCCCCCGATATTTTCAGGTGAACGTCACCAGTCCGGACATCTTCCTTAAAACAACGAGGGTTGACGTCTCGGAATCCGCTAAATATCGAGCTGGAAAACGTGTCTTTTTGTCTAAAACAATTAGACGTGTAGCGTCTGCACGGATCGTTTTCAGCAGCATATGTGCGCCTTATAAATTTAATCAAGAATGAAGCAGTCTTGCTTCATTCTCTCTTCATAAGAGACCTGACCTGAACCTTTCGTTGCTGAGTCCGCAACGCCCGCTTCTAATTATCCTTCCACCTCTGAATCTGCAACATAAGCTCTGATATTCCTCATTAAAAGTTGGTTCACGTTTTCCTACATGCATGATGTAAAATAACCCATATCTCGTGTTTGTCTTTGTTTCGTGGTGGTCCGCTGACGATGTGTTTCACTTTATCTAAATTCGAGCGTAACTGCTCCTAATTAAAGTTTATAAGCTGGAAAATGGAGACAAGTGTAGTGGAGATTGCTAGTTGACAACTGAATTTTTCGAGGTTATTATTAATGGCTCTTTTGAAACTTGAACTAGTTATTTTGCCTCAACGTGTCCAAAAATTGCTCCCAAAATGATAAAGTTTCCCAAGATTTTGAGAAAGTTGTCTCTAGTTTTATCCTAATTTTAGAACTTTTCATATCAATGAAACTTCTGTTTGGCAAAGAAAAATTTCAAAATTATAGCTTCATAGGGGAAGATTATGAAACTTTCTCTTAATTTGACAACTAAACCGGTCAAGAAATTTTGGACAAAATTTGTAATGAAGCAGTGGACAGCATTTCTAAATTACAATTGGCTAGAATTTGAGAGTTTAAGACCGGACTTATTCGGTAAAAAAGCGCAAGAAAAACGGTAGTAAAAACCGGATTTTCCCCTTTGTTTTAGTTTAGGAAGCTTTATAAATTTCGGAACTAAAAATTTACTAGACCCAACTTTCATCACTACTAACTCAGTAATTTCTGAACCTACTACGCTAAAAATTCGCATGTTTTTGGATTAGGGGTTAAAGATTGCTCCATAAATAAACGAGATATCGACCGAGTCCAATTTAGAGACCGAAAGGCAGCTACTTCTACATTGAAAAAATGCAAATTTCGAAGTCGAAGAATCAAAGACCAATTTATAAGCTAAAGAATCGCAAAAAAAAACGATTTCGAAAAGGGTTTCTTAATATTTGCCTTATTTCCGGAGATATCGAGCAAAATTGTTTCCGCAGCTTCAAAATTTTGGCCTCCTGACGACAAGCCGAAATTTCAAACGCCTCTAATTCTGTTATTTCCTGACTGACGTGAAAAACAATGGTAGTTTTGAATTTAGCACAAAATTCTGCGTAAAATGAGTACCAATAGTTTAAGCAATTAAGCGAGATATCGACCAAACTAAATTTAGAATTATACTTTAATCGAAACGCTTCAAATTCGGACTGAACAAAATAAAGTTTTGTACAGTAAAACCTAAATAAATACTAACCTGACCTGACCTGACCTGACCGGACCTCTTCAGTACAATATTTTTCGAAAGTTTGTTGATTAGTGTTATCGAGGCGAAATAATTATAAAGAAACCTAACAAGTGTGATCGTGGTGAATTTAAAAATGCATGCGGCTCCGGATATTTCTTTTATCACGCAGCTGGCATTGTCTGCTGTATCCGTGTTTCATTATAGATTAAACAGGCGATTCAGATTCATCGAATGGAACGAAGCTTTCGATGTATAAGCAGGTTGATCAAACTTGTATTTCATGAATTCATTCATATTAAGTGGATGAGGAGCGGCGACGGCGCGAACGAAAGGAAATTATAAATTCTGTCTGAAATGAATCATCTATAAGTAATTTTAATTTGGCGTTGCGCGCCAAGAGCAAATAGCAGTGAAACACCCTGTAAGTTGCCGTTAACAAAAGGGGAACATTGTTAAACAAGTCAGGGTGCGCGTCCATGTGGAAGAACATTTGCGACGAGATGTACCACTTAGCAGTCGGCCCTTTCAAGAATGTTTAATTGAAAATGATAATGATTTTATTTGGGTCGGGAAGTCCACAGTTGACGTGAATTTAAGAGAAATCAAAAGTTGGGTCATAACGCGAGGCGGATGCCCGCAGTGAAATAATAAAAGTTGTTGGCCGGCTCGACGGAGCGATAACAAGAAGCGACGTTTTAATTAACGTCATGAATACAGATAGCAATTTATGAATTATGTTCTTCAATAAAAGACGTCGTCGGGCACATTGTTCGCTAGGTATAGTTTCTAACGAAAGCAGCTCTTGTCGTTCAATTTCGAAGAAATAAAATATTCATCAAGATAAATCGGAGTTGGAAACTTTTCCATTTTAGATATTCTGTCGGAGCGATGCTCGAATAGCTCTGTTGTGCGGAACACGCGAGGCCTCCAAACGCTGTCACTCCATTGCAGACTTCTGGCGACGACTGTCACCGACAGAGTTCTATTAAACAATGTCACTGAAAAACGGAATACGCATCAACTTGGTTCGACTGTAAATATACAAGCCTCCAGCGACACGAAAACAACCCCATCCGGAATATAAAAACTTTAGAATTCGTTACATGAAAATTAATTCAAGTTCCGCGACTTGAGGGACGCCTTATCAGATTAGCACGGAGTTGGGGGAACTGCATTCGCTGAAGGGGACTCTGTTTTACACGATTTCATGTCGAACCACCGCCGCATAATAAATAAATTTATCAATAAACAAAATAAAACGATTTGGTCTTTTGCAACACCCAGTAGACGGCAGTAACGCGAAAAGTAATCATTCGAAACACTGGAGTTTCGGGAGCTTTGTGTATACAAGTTTCAGGATATTGTTTGGACATTGTTCAGTTCGATTGGTTGCTACTTGAAAATTTATGATACAGAACTTTCTGAACTAGTTAGGTTCGACAAGCGGCATGTTGGAGCGAATTTTATGGTACCCGCAAATAATTTAACCATTGCTGTGCAAATGTGGCGAATGCGCCTAGAAAAAATTGCATTCTCTGCATAAAAGACTAATGAAAGTTTTTGCTGTTTATTCAAATCTCGTTTAATGAATGTTGAAAACACGCTGTTTTATTCACGGTATGCTTTGAAAGATCACAAAAGCTTCCACGTTATTATTTTTCTCAATTGTCTATAAAATTTCATAAATATTTTGCTGGAACGTTTGAAGTGTTAAACATGCAATTTAGCGAGAGGTGTTTAACGAAAGCAATCCGTCACGGCATTCCTGAGAATCGCGCGATTTTTGTGTCCAATTAGAAGAAACTGGATTATTTTGACTAGAGTTGTTTATATAGTGAGTCCTTCCAACTCAGTGTTTGGGCATCGCATGTAATGAAACTGCTGCAAGCGCTCTTTGTGTTTGTCTGTGCGTGTTTACAAAGGTCATGCAACAAAATTTAAACTGTCAACCTGTAATGACCCCAGTAAAAAAAGCAGATTTTCGGCTGTACGCCCAAAACGAGTTTTTGATTGATCGCGTTAATTTATGGTGGATGCGCCGGGCCAGGTTGTGTATTCGTTGATTCATGGCGTTTTTAATATCCTTTTTCAACTTTCCGTTCCCGCACGTCGTCATCAGTTGAAAATAAATTTTAATCTCGTCGGCCTGGATCTAAATCACCATTTTCGTCTTCAATTTCCTTCGTGATCCCTCTCCCCAACAGCCCCAGACTTCTGCTTGGTCCCCAACTTTGCTAATGAGCAGTTTATCGTTCGTGCCTGATGCTGGTTACTAGTAATTACCCAAATTTGTACTGTTGCCATTGCCATCGTACCGCGTGCACACTGGAATTAACTCGGCTAAACCGTCGAGGTTCATGAGTTCTCTGCACGACGCGACGACTCCATTCGCCATCACCTATTTTGATTAAACTTTGTTCCTTTTGTTTGGTTATATTTGTTTGTGAATAATGGCGTTATTTCATCTGGAAATCGAGGTGAATTATGAAGCCCTCTCTCGGTTCGTCGCTGTCTGCATCAACTAATTAATCAGCGTTTTTCTTGGAAACTTTCTGTTGATGGAAGATTTTCGTATCTTCTCTCATTATGCAATAGGCTTATGGTTATCCGCGATTTTGCTTTATGATACTTAGACGGGAAGACCATTAGAGCTGAGCGCTCAACCGTGAAACGAGCTGCATTATCATTATCGTTCTTGGTAGCCTATGGAATTGTACTCATTGAGTGCTGGCTAAGCCGAGTGGTTTTTAATTTCCAGAATTATATTCCCCTTTCGGGCTCACAAATTCACAAAAACACTGTTTAACTGACTTTCACACAATCTCACAGTTATATTATGTACAGTACTTTCGCGAAAAGCTCGTAGCGAAAGCTCGAAGTGTAGTAAAAATGGGCAAAATTTGGGCGAAACCGGCGCCGAATCGCTCTGAAAGTTTGATTCGGCGACAGTTTGAACATTTCAATACAATAGTCTCCACACCCATTTGCTTTTGTTATTGGAAGCCTTCCTGCAATAATATTTTTCCAAGCGCTGAATAAACAGTAAATATTCCGACGTCCCCGTGAAAGTTCTTTTCCGAACTGCTATTACTATTTAATGTAATTTTATTTGCTCTAAGAGCATTGAGTTAAAAAAGAGAAAAATCAGGACACGCAGATTCCATTTGTAGCTAACAATGAGAAATGGGTCTGATTAGGTTTGTTTGGTTGTCGGACGTGTCGTAGATCTGGGTCGGCTTTCCAGTCTGCTGCTTCTGTCAAGTTACAAATTCAATTTGAAGAAGTGTGACTAAGTTACGTAATGCCATTTCAGGGCAAGCTTGGAGTCGTCAACAGGCCGAATCAAAAGTGTAATTAAAGGCAATATCCAAATTGCTTTGGGGTGAACGAAGGAAAACACTAGCCAATAATTGGGTCTATAGAATTTACCGTGTCGACAAATTTGAATCAATTTTCCAAAGCGACGAAAAATGCGAAAGAAAAGCACTCCCGAGACCAAGGACACGAGCTATAATTACACGAAAATTATGAAAATACGTGAAACATTAACACACAAAAGAATTTTACCTTTCGTTGTCTCGTAATTACACAGAGTAGCGACGCCAGCTAGGCTTTCATCCCAAATTTATGATTCATGACATCATTATGAATAATGATAGCATGTTATTGCAAACGGAGAGTATTCAAATAAGCGATTGTGTATTAAAGATTTATCATTCGCGCGCATTTGCGTTGATTCTCATAATTGGTTTAGTGCCGGGGTAGTGGCAGATATTAATAGCAACAAAACAAGAGGTGTCTTCTTAGCGTCTGCACCGTTATTAATCAAGACTTGTTTTGGAAGCGGATAATGTGATAATGTTTCACTTACTAACGCTTCCATATTTCATCCCTGAAAAATTAGCGAGGAATTAAAATCCAGGCGCAGAGAAAGAGAATTTTCCGAAATTTTCCTACGCCCAAACCACAAGCAAAGTTTGAACAACGACAAAGCAAATTCTGAAAGACTCATTTTATAGGAAATTCATCAGTCTATTAATTTATGAGTGATTCTTGGTGACAACGCCAAAAACGCAAAAGTATTTTGAACATAAATCAATTGCAGTCAGAAGACATTTAAGAAGATTTTAGACTCTAGAACCATTATAATTTATACAGATCACTTAAAAACGCTTTTTAAAATTGAAGTTTGAATGGACCAAATTTATGTCCATCACACGTATTTTGGAACTGATAATAATTTGTTAAATTACATAAAAATTACGTGAAATTTTGCAATTTAGTTTGTTAAATATTCTTAGATAAATGAGCAATCATATGCCATCATAAACGTCCAACACATTAGTTTATATTATAAAATAAATATTCTCGATTCATTTTTGTCTTCACATCTAATTTTAAATTTTTTTCTCTCTCTTGGCATCCTTTCAAGCGCAATAAAAACTGAAATAGTTTATGTGCAACGTGTGTATAGTCTAGATGTGGTTGAGAATCACTTATAATTAAAAAAAAACAAAACACGAACCGTTTTACATCTTCCAGCAATTAGTTAGAGCCGGAGCGACACATTTAAGCTGTTTAAAATTTCTTTCCGCCGACAAAGCACATTTTATTGTAACCTGCTTACCTACTTAATGCTAAAATAGTATATTATGTAACAAGTTTTATAAATTTTGGGAGTTCATTTAGGCACAAGCGGAGCGAGTGTCTAAAGAGCGAGTCCCTAAAGTAGTTTATAAACTATACTTTTTCTACGATCTAAAATTTAAAACCACCGAAACCACAATCAATTTCTAATCAACTGTCGATATCATCAGTGGCCAACTTCATCTCGTGACTAAAATAACAGCGCTATCTTCAACAATGTCTTTAAAATGTCGCTTGACATCACTTAGATTGCAAATAAAACGGCATTTAAAATTCCGAGACAGAAAAAATTAATTTGTAGTTAAATTCTAATTAATAAAATAAAAAAACGCGTAAAAAAATATTAACTGAAAAAGTATACTTTTTTAGTTATTTACAAATTTTTGTCGAATTTTCTCTCCCCTCCTTGCCACGGATTACTTTCCTATGTTTTTTATTTTTTTTGAAAACTCATAGTGAATAAAATATGAATTATAAACATTCTGGCGTCGACTTCGTATTTTCAAAATAAAGGATTTGGGGTCGGTTTAAAAATTGAAATTTTGAGTAACTTTCCTGCTCATAACTCTTTTATTTTTCAACTGATTTCATTCGTTTTTAGGGCGTTTGATGGAGGACAAGATTCTCTAGATCTCATTTTGATCAAATTTTGATTTCTATCCTAGAAGTTTGAATACATCTATTAAAAATTCAAATTTTAAACGGCACTTTCAAATAGCGTAATAAATTATTCTACAATGCAGTAAACTAAAAAATTGACGTCCTTTTATTTTTAGAATTTGTCGAGATACCGAAACTTCTCTACGCCCTTATAGATCTGCCTTGTTTCCAATGTTACTATCTCTTATTAATTATGATCACATTGAAGCCACTGATTTTCACAAATTGTCGTGTTTTTTTTTATCTTTTTAAAACATCTATGTAGTGTTTTTTCAATTTTTCGTAAACTCGACAAATTTAAATGACCCTGAATAAACGCAATTTTTTGAAAAATTCAAAAAAAGTTTTGTTTGTTTGTTACTTCAGTAGTTGTGTTGTTAAAATTATGAAAATGACCACTTCACTAATAAAAATAGAAAATTTAGCAGGAAAACAATTTTACAAATTTTCTTCTTCGGATTGAAAAAAACATTTGTACGGAATTTTTTAACACTGAATAAATAAAATTTAGAGACTAAATAATTACGCTTATAAATACCACGAAATTAAAAAATTATACAAAATCAAAAGAGAGTTTTGAAAATCAAACCGGAAAAACCGAGCGCTTCCACCAGATTGATTTCCTTCCTTTTCTTATTTTTTCTTAAGTGAAAGCTTTTCACTGCAGCTCAGCTAAAATAAAGTACGAGAATATAATTAAACAAGAATGTAATTTAGATTGAAACAAAGTTGAAGTACATAATCTGGTTGCGCTTATACGTCAATCTCTAAATCCGACTTTATGAATCCAAACATTCTAAAGAATTCCATTAAGCTTCAAAGGTCAAAGCGCAAAAAGTGATGTTTGTATATTTTAGAAAAATTGTAAACAAACACAAAAACATATTTTCTTTCCGTTCATGAAAATGATATCTAAATGCCCAAATGTAATTTTTGAGGAGTCGCGATAAAAGCGGTTTTACAGCGTCTGGAGACGTAAAGTATCGACTGAAACAGCATCAGATCCAGTTCAAGAGTAAAGTAACTCGACTGGAATTACCAGTCAGTGTTTTTGTCTTCGTTTCCTGTTAGTTTCTGTCGCTTTATCGTTACGTATAAATCCGAATTTTGTGGTTATTCTTAAATCATGCATGAACCGCGTTCGAGAGTATCACTGCGCACATCATTTTGGCATCTGACAGGAAATTCAACTTTAACTACTCCAACATTCGGAAAACAGAATGTTCGAATCGAATTCGCAAAGTTAAAGGTGTTCGAATAGCAGCACTTGGTTTTATTTCGTTTAGAGAACACGATGGTAGCGCAACCAGGATAAATCGGATTGAAGTACAAACTAAAGTTAAAAACATCAAGCGAGCCCGTTGTCTATTTGAAACACATTTCCCAACGCTGTTTCGAAGCTGAACAAGACTTGGCACTTTGATGCAACTAAGTTGAAAGTCCCTGTAAGCCTCACACACCCACACTTGAGACAATTTCCTTGGCACCGCCAATTGGAGTCTTGTCAATCGATTAAAAGAGGTGGGGCAAGTTGAGAGCTTTCAGAATAAAACTGGACGCGACCAAGTGCTTAAAAGCCACAAAGTCGTTTATTTTAAAGTAACGTATTTTACTTTTGTAAATTACTTCTGCTCTTGTGAGACTTCCACAAGACGTGTTTGCTACCGTCCAAACTTGGAAGCATATAATACTGTAAGGCTCGAGCAAAATTAAGTTTCAGGCGTGTTTCAGTGGTTCGGACACTGCTATTATTTACGCTTCGATAAGAACATAAAATCTGGATGATACGAGAAGCCTCCTTCAACCCACACGAGAACTTATCGGTTACGACGATAAATGTCACCTCACTTAAACAAGTCTTGTGACGGTGATAAGAGCCGATCATCGATCAGAAAAATTCGAAATCTCCAAATTAGTTTGCTCGAGCTCTTGATAGCAAACAGCAATTATCGGAAAACCATAGTAAAGACCGATTTATAACAAAATCTGAAATTACATTGCCTCTAAGTACCCCCCATACGTGGTCGTTGGCGATAGTAAGTAAATTGCATCAAACTTTAAGCTGCAGTTGTTGGGACGCGGAAATAAAAAACGCAGACTTTGAAACAAGCTAATCGCTGAAGTTAATAATAGACATTTTCATTTCAAAGCTCCCATAATTGCTCGCACTTATTTACTCAACGTCAAACCTATTTCAGATCAATAAAAATTAAGCCATATTAACCCTCCGGACTTTTGCAATATCGACTTATCAGCGCTTGTTGCTCCAGACTAACAATGTAGTTTGTGGTGTAAGTAGAAAATGCATTAGGCAAATTTGTGGTCAGAGGTCGGCGTTATTAATTAGGCAGGCGCCATTGGGGATTTGCGACACATGATTGATTATCGTCGGGGTTGTAGAGGGAGTGTCCGGTTTCCACCGTTGAAAAATTCACGCCAATGACACGAACTTTCTTTCTATAGCTCTGCGATTTTTTTTCTATTGTATTCGGGATAATCAATGCCGCCGGTTCTGTTCCTCAATTAAATATTTTTGGATAAGTAATCCATTCGAGGCTGTTAATTAGCGCAAGTGGATGCTTTGGCGGCTTTGTTCTAACACACCTTCGTGGAGTGTGCGTGACGAGGAACAACGCCCTAAAAAGTACCCGGAATTTATGTTTTTATGTTTATCAAAATTAAACTCCAAATATTTGCAATTTTTGATTAGGGGAAAGTTTTATAAAAGCGGACAGCGTAAATTTTTACAAGAAGAAATTTTAGAAAAAATGTAATAACTATGAAATAACAAAGTTTTTATTAATAAACGATGGATGGTCTATTGTCAAACACAGATCGTCAGTAATTTTTTTGAAAATTTTTCTGTCAAACCTGAGTGTTCTTATAATCAAAATTTATTTCCGTCAAGTACTATTTTAATAGAAATGTTATGTGTAGATTTCGTCTTATTCTACAATCTAATATCTCCAAAAAAAAATTTTTTAAATTGTTAGTCGTTTAATATTGAACAGATCTTTGTGAAAAAACGACTAAAAAAGATAAAATCTTACTGAAACTAAAGACAAATGAAGAAGAAATAAAGTGTATGTTCTATGGTCAGACGAATTGAGTTGCATGCCAAATTTGTGACAATTAGACACATGTGCCTTAAAAGTAATCATTATGTGTGATATCTGTCAAAACACAAAATTTCTCATTAAAATTTTTGGTGTCCGGCGCTACATGCCACAAAAATCATATAATAAGACAAAAATTTGATCAGTTGTAACATTAGTGTTTAAAACTAAATTATTTATTAATTTAGTTCTAAACATTGATTTATTCTTATTAAACGATTCTACAAAAAAAAGATGGAAATACTTTTTAGGCGACTTAAACTGAAAATGGAATTTTTCGGCCTCAAAAGAGGTCTTTTCTGACCGAAAACATTTTTGACCGATCTATGGGGGTGACATTACCCCCAATTTTATAATTATTTGGGTAAAATCAAATCGACAAACTGCTGTACAGTGCAATAAAGACGTGTTGAACATGTCTAGCAGTGCTGCTGCAACATCAAAAAACACATAAAACCTAATTCATACAAATTGTGAAGCTACACATGCCGAAACTGCAAATGTAAAAAAAATATGAACATTTCTGAAGGATTCATAAATATTTCCAATTATTCAGTTGTTATAAATAATTAAATAAATAAATCATAAATAAAAATTAATTAACCTGTAAATGTAATGATGTCGCCTAAAAAATCTTGTATGTATCACGGCCAAAAAGTGCCATTTTTCCCTCGCCTTTTTTCTGGCCTCGGCCATTAAAAAAAGGCTCGGCCAAAAAAGAAGCACTTTTTGGCCTTGGTACACAAATAACTATTTCGTACCTCAAATTTTGAAATAGTTATTTACATTCGCGAGTGGTAACTTACATTTTACAGCGCGAATTCAGTTTGAAGCATGACGGCGTAGTCGGACTGCTTTAATGATTGAGCGCTGTAAAATGGTTAACGTTGTCGTAGAGTAGTAGAGTTGTATTAAACTTTTTGGCCAGAAAACTTTTAATAGAAATAATTGGGTTTTTCAACATTCATGAGAACTGGCACATCTCACACTTATAAATTTCATCATCTGTCAATTCTGTAAAAACTGCAGTTAGTGCACAAAAAATACACAAGATAGCGCTGTAAAAAAATGTTTTAAAATGAATTTAAAAATAGAAATATTGTCTTAATTGAGATAATAATTTAGGTAAATACCAGTTTGGTAATCAATCTTCACTATGTTAAAGTGATTTTAATTTATAAACGCATCTGAAAAGCAGACGATTTGGGCAATTTTTACCGCACGGCATGTGTAAACGTCCAGGGCGCTTGTAAATATAATGTTTCCGAAAATGTCATTTAAATATTAATTTAACGTTTACAATTTACGAGACCAAAAACATATTAAGCGTTCGGCTCTATAAGACTTTCTCCTAATCAAAATTTAGATTTTGTGGCCCCGGAACTCGTGAAAAATTTCTGCATATGTCCGGAAATAAAAGCCTCATATAACATGTAAATGTTTGAATGTCCACTACTTCCCATTTGCGCCAGTTAAACACTTTTGACAGCTGCTGGTGTCACACATTACCAGTCATTTATTAGAATATCGATCACAGAAGGTCGCAATTAATCTCTTTAATTAGTTTTTTCCGAGCAACTAACTTTGAAGTCGCCAAGGATTGATCGGTGTTCCGTCTGTCAGTGACAACAATATATGACTTTGAATTTTTTTTCCTCTTCCGTTCATTTTCCTTCCTAAACGTGTTTCAAATACTTGTCCCATAAAGCGATGCGGCACAAACAAAATGACGTTATGACGTTGCATAGAGGCACCCCAACGCGAAAGAAGCGATAAAGCTACCATGTTATCCCAAGTGGATGTTTTATAGTCCAATTGCTATAATGCTAATAGCATTTGAGCGAATTTATTTACTTTAAACCCCGTTACTGGAACTGGATATATTTACGGCGACTGGAAGCAAAATTGGATTATGTAGGATCCAACGCCATCTACTCCTGCAATATGCAATATTTCAAGCACCTAAGACTATTTCCCTCCTTTATGTTGTAATGTAAGTCGTACTTGTATTATGAGCCCCCGTTTAAAACAATTCACTTGAGAAATCATAAACTGCATGAAACTGCATCGCAGACATAAATCGTAAAGTTTCGTCATCATGTACCCAACTAAAATATCGATTGAAGCCTTATTAAGAACATCAGCGTTCAAGCACAAAAACGTCAAACTTTTATAATAAAATAACTAAAGTTATACACATTGGCAGTTGTGGAGTTTTCCATTCGCTAGTACATACATCTAAAACTCTCTAAAACATAGAAGGGAAGGCTTGAGTGAATTAGTACGCCGCAACTGACTCAAGTAAAACTTTCCTTATTTAATTTGAGCACGAAAAAAGCGAATTAGTGCATTCGCAAAAGTTTGTTTTCCAACTTTCTAAGTATATGCAGATTAGAAGTTATGTAAATGGCAACTGTATTCCGCATCACAGGACGCGATAAGAGCAACGACTGCTATCTGGATGGATGACATGCACAACTCCGCAATATCAGCAAGAAAGAAGATATAGTGGTGTACGATTACCTGGAATCGGGGCAAAGGCGGAGCTTTTCAGCGGCTTACCTGTAAAAAAAACACGAAATTTTAGTACTTATGTAGGAGTAAAACATTTATAAAATAAATATATATAAAAAAATAATTAAAATACTCCTTAAAACCGATTTCGTAAAACCGAAGCATTTCAATTTTTTATTTTTAATTCGTGAAAGAATTTCCGACATCCTCCACTAAAATTCGTAATTCAGGCAATTTTAGAGCTACAGCTATAAAATTTGAGGAAGTTGGAATTAATGAATAGTGTTTAAACTCTGCCAAATTGCAAAATAGTAGAGCCAAAAACACAAATTTTAAATTTTGGTTTTTAAGACGAAGCAAAAATTCCTGACATCCTCCACTAAAAATCGTAACTTTGGTAATTTTAGTGTTACAGCGATGAAATGGGGTATATATAAGAGCACGACAAATATAAAGATTTTTCCGAAATAACTGAACGACAGAGTATGAACGATGAAAAGAGGCGAATGTCAGACAATAATAATAATTTTAGCGACAAAAAAATATGTGATCGACAATTATTAATGTTTTCAACGACTGTTAATGTTTTCTTTCACAGAATGTCTAAAATCAGCGACAAACAAACTTCACCTCACAACCAGTAAATAAATTACCAATCTATTAAAAACGGCGAACTAATGTTTTCCAACTGTCGTGCAAGATATTTTGAAAATTTGTTTGTCTGATTTTGATTTTTTTTCTGTCTCCTACGTTCGGCCGTTTTCTGGTTTTATTTTGTTGTTCTGCTGTGCCTATCGAGAAATTAAAATTTATGTCGTTAAAAAATAGTTTAGTCTGCCATTGTTGCATTCTATCGTTGAAGTTATTAAACAACCAGGTGGAATCAATTAATTGCCTGGAGAATATCTTTATTGTCTTGATAAATATAACTTGCCGCCCGATTTTTTTATTTTACTGGGAAATAAAATTTCACATCGTTCAATCTTTTATTTTGTCGTTCTATATAAATAGTGACTTGCAACTGATAATTTGGTCGACTTTTCAATGGTTTCCATCGTTAATTTCATATTGTCTGTCGTGCTGAAAAATGCCAGCCCGATGAAATTTAGGAGAGTTACTATTTTTGAGTCGTGTTTTAGCTCAACTAAAATTGCAAAATTGTAAAACAAAAGACACAAATTTTAGAAAATGTAAACTTTAAAACGAAGCAAAACTTTACGACGGCCTCCACTAAAATTCGTAATTTTGGTAATTTTAGTGCTACAGCCATGAAATTTAGGGAAGTTACTATTTTCGAGTCGTGTATTAATTGTACCAAACTGCAAAATTGTAGAGAAAAAAACACAAAATTTAGAAATTTTTATTTTTACGACAAAGCAAACATTTTGCTTTTGGATTTTTTTGAACCCTTAAAAGTAGATTTAGACCTAGTACCAAATTGTTCCAGCTAAAATTTTTCATTTAATTTAAAATAATTACATATTTTTCTATAATAGAAAAAATCTATCTAATAATAGAAGAAAAGTTGACATTCAAAAAGTTTCAGGTAGATAGTGCAGATAATCAAATTATTTCAGAAAGATCTAAAACGCGCGGAAAAATTAAAGAATCTGAAAAATTCATTTACTATAGAATCTTTACAATTGAAAGAAAATCAAGTTAAAAATGTCAAAATCGTAAAAACCCAAAGAATCCAAATGAGAAAAATCGGGAACAAAGGAAACAAATACGAAAAACTGTAGGTCCTCGCATGTAATATTCTAAACTATCTGCATGAAAATCTGCTCGACTTTAGCCGTTTTTGCGCTCTTAAAAGTGTATTTTGCCATAAAACCCGTCTAAACATAAACCTCTAAACTCTAAATCGAAGCAAAATTTGCATGGTCTTACCACCAGACGGTACCAGCGCGCAAATGGCTCTGGGTTTAAAAACTTGGAAACAATGACATATTTTCGTCGTTATTTCCCGAAGTGTTTAGAAGTCGGAAGTCTAATATTTGTTCTCGCGGCAATCTTGTATCGTCTCATGAATGCAAATCGCCTGCTCCGCGGTAATCCCGCTATCGCACAGAACACACATCTTAACACGTTTAGCTCCGAAAATCCCGATCCAGCGACAGTCTTCATTAGATATACGTCCTCCCGATCCTCGATGTCCATGAAATACAACCGCGATGTGAGAGAATTACCATAAGAGGGGCATTGGAGGTCATTTTCCGTGTACAAAACTTCATGGTACACGAAGAGTTCTTGACGTTCATCCACTTATTGATAAGAGGGTAGGCGATGATGTTGGTAATTTAATAAAACGCATGCGTATTGTGGCCAGTTGTAATGCTTATTTGATAATCAGGTTCGTACATTACAGGAGATCAATTTACGAGTCGCGTGCGCATCGCGTGCCTCTTTGCCGAAGCCCCCAACCACCAGTTTTAACAATAGAAAATTGTAAATATAACAGCTTGGTTGTACAATTTCGTCCAAAAATAATGCACCAAACAACATCGGAAAACATTTTAAAAGTCTCGCCAATAAATTACAGCCTTTTCGTTGATTGAAATTTACTGGAATTAGAAAAAAAAAATTTGGAAATAAAGTTTCAGGACATACAGACAAATATATAGAAGATTACTCAGCGTTGAGTTTTGTTTTAATCTCATGTGGACTTGTCAACTATGAGCGTATGCAAAGTTTCAAAATTTTATCTTTAAAATTAAAGACGATTTTAGGGGTGGACACAAGTGTTGCCGGACCCTGTAGAGTCGACGAATGATTAAAATTTAAATTATCTTAAAAGTGCAGTATGAAAATTTTTAAATTTCGCTTAAATTAAATAAAAACATAGTTGTCAATTTTGGCATGTCAAACCACTTGCTCTCATTGTTTGTAACTTTTTCACTTACTAGTGAGTAGAACTATAAGTTAATAACTAGTGAAAAAAAAAAAGAGTTTCTTAGGTCTCAAACAATATTTTATGGCTAGAAAAAAATAATTAAAAAAAAATATACACCCAGTTTACAGAAACAAAATTAAATCCTGAATTTAGATCAAAGATTTTTACGAAACCAAAAAACGTTATTGGAGTTCTTATATCTGAAAAACTCGAGAAAACGTATAAATTGTTGCTTCAAAAATTATAAATGCAAGTTGGCCATAACTAAGTAGTATCAATGATGTAAACAGCTTAACAAAATCAAGAAATTGCGAAAAGACGCATTTAACAACACTAGTATTGTTGCCAAATTGTTAACAGCACTAGTGTTGTTAAATGTGCCTTTATACAATCTACTGCTAAAGTGATACTGTTACTCTAACAATTTAAAATAAAATGAAATACATATTTAACATTATGTTTTAGTGACATAAGTTGCAAGTTTAATTTAATTTCAAATAAATTATTGCGTAAACCGGCCTATACTTAGTTACTATTGATCAGAATTAAAAATCTTGTTCTAAAATTTACTTTTTTAGGAACGAAAGTGAATTGTATGAAGAAAAATAAACGTTAGAATAATCAATAATTTTAAGAAATAAATTAAAAATTAAAAATTACACCTTTACTTAAAATTAATATTTAATTCCATCAAATGTCAGCAATCAAACTTAAATGCAAAATTAATTTAATCGCAATCAACTTATAGTGGGAACAGGGAGTTATTGATTAAGAATACAAACGTTGATTAAAAATTTCTTTCAATGTTCTTCAAACCATGTTGTTTAGTCGACTCAATCTTCATGAGTTGTAAATAAAATTTGGTTCTAGAGGTAAAATGTATTGTTGAGCGTATATTCTGCTCATACCATGGTGCATTATTTTTGGCCGAAATTGTACATCTCGGAATGGAGTTCGTGGCAGACAAGAGTCGCGTGCCATTAACTTTTCTGGCGATTGATGAATTTCGACATCTCAACAAGCGTCTGTCACGTCATGAATATGATTGACTTATGCAGAAATTGGCCGGAATCATGCATTATTGAATATGGTGGCCCTGTAATTTCTGCGGCATCTATAATGCAATCCACAGAGCGTGCGTTTGGGTCCCTAAGGCCTCGTGTGCGGGTTGCCCGTCTATAAATTGTACAACCTGCACTGTCCAACATCATGACAGATTAGTACATCATCAATCATCGGTTGCACCACGATAACAAGCGTATCGCACTAATCTAATTGAAATATTTACGCGAAAAGGATGACAGGTCGGCCTGCAAATCAAACGCGTTTTCAGTGATGTCGACCTCGCAAAACAGCAGGATTTGTGTCAGGGCTTGATATGAATCCTCTCACAACAAACTAAACAAACAAATGTGGGATTTCTTGGAGCGAGGTTTATTTTGACAAAACTAGTTTCAACAAACGGGGAAAAACTGGCGACGTGGGATTATCCCACACGCCCGATCCAACTAACAATAATTAACATAAAACTTACATTAGTCGGAATTCATGAGGACGGGGTGGCAGGAATGTAAGCGGAAGATTATCAGGACGGGATTCTACGCAATTATGGCCGGATGCGTGAGTCATACCCTGCTTAAGCGGGGCTGATTTATCCATTGAACTCGGACGAATTTTTCTCTAAGTGGTCTCTAGTGTACGGTTCTAAAGTTTTGTATTAAATTATCCCCTGAAACGATAAGATTCCGACACGACCAAATTGTAATGAATACCCGCTCTACTCCGGGGTTGGGGGTTAAAAATTGCACGACGAGGATTTTTATTCGGGTAATTATGCTGCGTCGGGACCACTTTTTACATTGGAAATTAAATGGGGAGATTTGCGCAAATTGATTTTTCAAATTTAGACGTCTCCTACATGTTAGGGTGATTCTATCTCGACAAATTCCAAAAATAAAAAAAACGACAAATTGATTTTTTTTAGTTTATTACCCTAGTAGATACTCTAGTTTAAAAAGGTGTTACAATTTGACTTTTTAATACATTTAAACTTCTTTAATCCAAACTTCATGATCTTTATAATAACAATGCCTATCAATATTTGATCAAAACTGAAACTACAGAACTTTGTTCTATATCAAACGATTTAAAAACGAACGAAATCGGTTGAAAAATAAAAAAGTTACAAGCAACAAAATTAATAAAAATTTCATTTTTAGGAACACAATCATAGGAATTTAAAAATTTTTTTTTGCATATTTTGATAGTCTATGTCTTTAAAAATAACCTACAAAAATTTCAAATAATTATTTAAAAACGTTTTCAGTTACAGCTTTTAAGTATAGTAAACTATTACAGCTATTAAATATCTTTAAACGCGTTTTTCTCGAAACTACGTTTATTAAATTTGCTGCAGTTGTAACTCAAAGACAAATCTTCCGATCACCTTGAAATTTTCTTTGTTTTATTTTGTATTATCATGTTTTTCTGTCCAGTTTTTCTATCATTTACGAGAAATATCTTCTAATTTCATTTTTTTTTTATTTCAAACACAAACAATTTTTGTTTCAACCCAAAAAAAACACTTTCAAAAATCATATTTTCCTGTAAAATTTTCTTGAAGCAAAGTGGTCATTTTCATAATTTTAGCAACACAACTCCAAAAGCAATGGATTGTTAATTTCTAGTCGGTTATAAAAATGAAAATTAAAAACTTATTTATGAAACCTAATAAAAAAATTGCGTTTATAAAAGAGATTAATTAAATCTGAGTTTCTGAGAAATCAAAGAAGAAATAGAATTAAGATTCATTTTACATTTTTGATACATTCACAACACATCATTTTCTTTTTAAGGTAGGATCGCCTATTAACCAAAAACAAATAATCAACAGTTACTATAATTAAAAATATTCCAATTATTCAAAATTTGAAAAAATGCAACGTACTAATTTCTCGCTTAATTATCCATCAACAATGTATTTTTAATTAATGAAACTTCAGAAGTAGATTTTTTTAATAATAAATTAAGTTAGTTAGCGCATAGCAATTATTTCGCACTGCAGCAAACTTATTGCTTTAAAAAACTAAAATGTTGAAATTGCATACTTTTAACAAAGCGCTGTAAATTTGCAAAAATACCATCGTGTTCATAGTTTCATTCTCTCTAAAAACTAATTTTTAGTTTATGGAAGCTGAAAATTATTTATTAAAAAATAATGTATTCGGCGCCACTCATAAAACCGTTGATTCACTACCTGTACACCGACAAAATTAATTTTTAATAAATACCACTTGCGAAGTCTCCATAAATCAAAAATATGTTTTTGCAACGTTGATAACTCTACACACCAAAAAAAATCTAGAAAATCAAATTTTCATATATATGTTAGTTTGCTGGTTGTGCAAAGTTCCCCATTTTCCAGTGACGCTTCTGCCGAAAGCCCCCGTAATAATTCAACCGAAAAAGCCCAAATTTAATTTTTACAGCATTCCGGCGACGGTTTAGACTGATATTGAAACATGTCAGTAATACGGTATAATTTATATTTGAAAAAGTCCCGCGCCCCGTCAGCCCGAAAAAATATTACCTTATCGTGTCATTGGAATATTGAAAACGGCCAACATTATTAGAACACATCTGTCAACAAGATTGAGATATATTCGGGTTTGGGGCACCGCAGCCAGACTGATATTATGCAGGCGTGCTGACGGAGCTACACATGTCGCAATTCCATTACGTTCTCCATTGTGTAGAACTGCAATTCGCACGGAATTACACTCCGCACGTTGCAGTTTAGGCCTAATTTTATGGTAATTAAATCAGTTGCATCGCTCCCTCGAGACGATTCTTAATTGCACGCACAGTTCTTGAGGGACATTTAATTCTGTCGTTAAGTAAGAACTCACCCGGAATATAAAGTATCGTCCAGTGCCCCCTCTTTTTGGGGCTGATTCAGCATGTCGAAATTTCGACGTAATCGGCTTTGAATATTTCCACTCGTGCACGATATCATCCTGTGTATGTAGGGTCTATTTGAATAATACAGATTAAATAAAATTCGCGTAATTTATACACAGTTGACATGAACCGGTTCCGAGAACCATCAAGAAAACGTAATATAAAAAAATCTCTTCTCGGTTGTATCAATTTTGCTGCTGGCAGATGACAAGTTTCGGATCTTTTGAAGTTCCTAATACTCCGCCAGTGGCGATATTTGTACAGTTCGGGGCGCTGCACCCCATCTTAACCGCGGGCTTTCTTTCACAATCAAATATTGCCTGTGCACGCCCGTTTCCACTTTCTGAGATATTAAGGGCGAGTGCAACCCGGCGCATCCGCCATTTTCGCCCTCCATGTTAATGCAACGGCTTTTTTCGTACGACCGTGTTTAGCACAATAGGGTGAAAATAAACACCCCCTAAGAAGTGAGCTTATGGCCTTGATTACCGCCCGGAGCCGCCTGCGCGAAACATCGTTTTTCCCTTCGACTAATGCGCTCTGTAATTTCGAAAAAACCAACTCAAATACACGGGATGAATCATTTTGTCACTCTCCCTCACCGCCGAAATTGGGAATCAAACGATTGATGTCCGCTCGCTCAAAAGTACCGCAAGTGCATTAGCGCTGAATTGCAGTAATTGAGTAACAAGTTCATTCCCGCTGCATATCTCGACTAATAAGATAAAAGCTCATAGATCTCGTCCCCGGTAGACATTCCTTTTAATGACTTTCGTGGAGTCCGGCGTCCTGGTTTAACTTCAATTCAATTTACAAAGCAAACAAACTAAATTATTTCCACTGCATATGCTAGTTGATTCGTGTCCTTTGAGGTCGTTATGGAATACCAGCCGCTCTTCGGATGACAGTAGAATGCAGTTGGTCCTCCTCACCACAGATAGTTGTAGTTGGAAAACTCGCACGGATTTAATTGCATTTCCATACTTTAGTGTTTGTGGTTTCTGTACATTTTAACGCTTGTTTCCGCCGCAATAAGGTAATTCCGTTTTAATTAAGGACTGCATCTCTATTTCCCAACCCTTATAACCGCCTAATTAAGACGCTTCATTGCATCCACTTGAATTTTTATTATTCCACGAGAATATATCGGAAGCCCGACAAATACATTCGTCAAAAGATTAATATTGGCGAGTTACTTAGTCTAATATAAAGGAGGCAAACAGTCTGAGGGCGATATGGTTGTGATCTGAAAGTCAAATCAGCGAGTATATTTCAGAGGGGAGTCTCACGCAGAAACTTCCACTATATTTGTGCCTTTGACAAACTAGAGAAATATAATATGTCTTGGCGCACACCGAAACTTTATTACTACAGAATCTCTCGATATGCGCAAAAGAATTCCTGCAACGGTTATTCCTGCACAATGAATAATTATATTGTTTCCAGTTTGCAAAGTGAAAAATTAAATGCCAGTTTTTGTGAACGAGCCGGATTCCCAGCGAACAACAGGGAAATGTTTATGTTCGGAAACATGTATTTGTTTAGGCAAAAATGGAAATTTTGGTGAAATAATTTACATTATTGGAAGTATTAATTACCCGAGTACACTGGGATAATGTTGGGCGATCAAAAAGCCGGCGGCGGGTATCAATAATTCTACGTGAGGATAAGTCATCATGACAGTTTTCAACGAGGTAAATAACGTTTCCGAGGTCAAAAATGAAACGGAATTTCGTCAAAACGCTCGTTAAAGAATCTCCTTTTTGTGGGTATTTTACGTCCGATTTCCACCACTTTCCCAAAATTTGTGAATCAGTTTATCAAAAATTAAAATAGAAGAATTCGAAAACTGTGAAAGACCAGAGGTTAATACTTCTCAAAAATGGCATACACCTGATTGATTTTGATTTTCTCATGATTTTCTTGTGATTTCGTCTAATTTCCCCAGAATTTCTTGGGATTTCGTCTAACTTCCTCTGATTTCTTTGTAATTTCGTCTAACCTCCCCTGATTTCCTTTTGATTTCTTGTAACTTCCCCTGATTTCCTTTTGATTTCGTCTAATTTTCCCTAATTTCCATTTGATTTCGTCTAATTTCCGCTGATTTTCTTGTGATTTCGTCTAACTTCCCCTAAATTTCTTTTGATTTGGTATAATTTCCCCTTGTTTTCTTGTAATTTCGTCTAATTTCCCTCCTATTTTCTTGTGATTTCGTCTACCTTTCTCTGATTTCCTTTTCATTTCGTCTAACTCCCCCTGATTTGTTTGTGATTTCATCTAACTTTCCCTGATATCCCTTTGATTTCGTTTAATTTCTCCTAATTTTTTTGTGATTTCGTCTAACTTCCTCTGATTTCCTTTTGATTTCGTCTAATTTCCCCTGATGTTCTTATGATTTCTTGTTTTACTTGTGATTTTGTCTAACTTCCCCTAATTTTTGTGTGATTTCTTCTGACTTTCCCTGATTTCGTCTAATTTCCCCTGATTTCCTTGTAATTTCGTCTAATTTCTCCTAAATTTCTTATGAGTTCGTCTAACTTCCTCTGATTTCCATTTTATTTCGTCTAACTTCCCCTGATTTATTTGTAATTTTGTCTAACTTCCCCTGATTTCCTTTTGATTTTGTCTAACTTTCCCTGATTTCCTTTTGATTTCGTCTAACTTCCCTTGATTTCCTAGTAACATCCTCTGATTTTCCTACTGATTTCCCCTGATCTCCCAATCATTTTCATTTATTTTCTGGTGATTATCTATTGATTTCCCTGTTTTCCTAACGATTTCCCCTGATTTCGTAACACTGTTACACCGATTTCGCAGAGAGGTTAACCCCTTGGTGAAAAATCTGACAAAATATCCAAAAATTCCAAGAATTTGAAGAGTCCGATAATCCAGGGGTCCACCGGATCAAGAAGATCAGAAGGATCATCTCTCTTTATAATACGAGGGTTTGTGTAGCATGAAAAGGATTTAAATAATCTCACTCGTGAGGAAGGATTTCGAGGATTCGGATGATCTGAAGCATCGGAATATGAAAAATTTGATCACTGATAGAATCGAATATTTTATCGCCCCAAAATCAGAAAATTACGCCGATCGAGATATATGTCTAAATTAAATTTGTGCATCGGAAACAAGCACCGATACTATAAAAATGGGACATAAAGGTTGAAAGCGCTATTGCAGTTCTCCCCCGAAAAGAACGTGTCATGTAGTTTTATCGGCCCAGCATGAAAAGTCTCCCGATGCAATTTGTTTTTTGATTTCACAATGTGTTCATGGCCGAGCTGACGCTGAATCACCGCAACAGCCGCTTTTCCATGCAAATGTATTCAAATGGACGCAGGGTCAACGTCCCGACGCCATCAGAAGAACAATAAATTCAAAGAAGCGATATGAAAACATCAAATAGTTTTACAATGTCAATTAGATTGTTCTATCTCACGGTCGATTATTCCCGTTGTTTACACTCGGGCGAGTCTTTTTATGTGAAAACTTTGAGATGGGACGTGTTTTTTGCCTTGAATAAAATTCTACGTGTGTATTTGATATATCTAGAATGTGTTACCTCCAAGTGGACTTGGATCCTTCTTTTATCGCTTTTCACCCGCAGAATCGATACTATAAGCACCGATTGGTTCCAATCGGCTCAGTACAGTAAATAACGGAGACTAACGCCACTCTTCCAATTCGTAAAGATTTATTCCGGCGTTTTGCTCTTTTAATCAGAGATTCCCGGTGAAGTGTTGAGAAAGAAATATGAGAGTGGTCCAACGACAATTGCCAAATTTTTCCTCGCTGAAGAAAGAGGCCAACCACTCGATCAATCTGCAAGGCACGACTCAAGAATGCTACATACTAATGGCATTACCATCCGAACTGCTCCATAAAGCCGATCCGCGATAAATCCGACTCACAAATTGAAAACCTCCACTCAGATTGAAACGAGACTTGCATGGGTCCCACGAAAAACCATTAAAAGTGCATGTTGAACACAGACTCTTAAAACGCGTTCTTTTGATTCCGGGGGAATCTAAATCTAATCCACTGGAAACTTAACACGTGTTCGGTATGGCTATGCTAACGGCAGGGTAATCAGCGGTTACGTCACGACACATGTTGTGCTATATGGTCAATTTGGGCCGGTGGTAGACCAAATCCACATCCTCAATTATGACACGCATTGACCGAAATTCGAATTTCGCGCTTCCAAATATTGATGAAAAGTATCTGCAGTTTAGGCCAGACATCGAGCAAATATTTACGTGAATATCTTATATAGGAGCACATAAAACGCTTGTTTTATCCGGGCACGGTTCAAACAAATCATAAAATCCAAATTTGATACGAAACACAAATTCAGACGTTTCTAAGCAAACACAATCATCTTACGGGTCATGCATAATAGATGAAATATAGCCGCTAGTTTTCGGCAACAACGGCATATACACCTGAGGGTGATACATGCGAGTTTGCCGAAATTACTCACAGAATTCCTCTAATTAATAATTAACGCAGACTCAGAAAAGCTAATCAATTCCAACGAAATTGGTAGAATCACAACTCGAGGTAGTCGGACATGCAGCGTTCCAAATTGTTTAGATTGTTTTCGTTGCCAGATTCCAACAATATTATTTTCGTATTTGGGACGCTGCATAACAGTCATTCCGAAGTGATTAAAGGGAAAATAGCTTTTGGTCATCGCAATTTTTTTTAATCGCATGGAACAGAAAATTTGTTTGAAATCCTATCGGATTTATGACTCGTTAGACATAAAACAATAGTTTTATTATCCTTGTCACTGGAAAAGTCGAATTATTTAACACAGAGGGATTAATGAAATTCCAGCGTTTTAGTTTTAAATGAAATTTATTTGTTTTTTGACGTAACGAACCGGCAAATTTTATTGCAGCCTTTAAAGATACTTTTTACATTCCTCTAACCAACTAGTCAGGAATACGAGTATGACTGATAATTTGATCCTTTTAGGTCAAAATCCTGGGTGATTTTCATTCCAAAACAATGAAATTTGAAGAACTTTAACTGTACTGTAACTGTCTATTCCTGGCTCTGCCAAATTTCAAAATTTTAGAGCACGAAATCAAATTTTTAGAAAATTTGACAATACAATTTGGAGAATTTACTACTTTTGCTCAGTTTGTTAGTTATGCAAAATTTCAAAATTTTAGAGCACGAAGGAGAATTTTTTCAAATTTCGATTTTCGTGAAACCTACACATTTAATCGAAAGTCCTGTAAAAATCCGTAATTTGAACAGATTTCATTCGAAAACAATAAAATTTGGAGGATTTACTACTTTCGCCATGTTTGTTAGCCATGCAAAATTGGAAAATTTTAGAGCACTGAGGAAAATTTTTAGAAATTTCGATTTTTGTCGAACCTAAAAATTTAATCGAGAGTCTTAAAAAAATCCGTCACTTCGTTGATTTTCATTCCAAAACAACAACATTTACACAAGTTACTACTGTGTTATGGCTGAGCTAAATTTCAACATTTTAGAGCTCGAAAAAGACTTTTTAGATTTTTTTATTTTTAGTGAATCTAAAGGTCAGCAACTTGAACAGATTTCATTCGAAAACAACAAAATTTGGAGGATTTACTACTTTGGCCCTGTTAATTAACTATGCAAAATTTTACAATTTTAGAACACGAAGGAATTTTTAGAAAATTTGATTTTCGTAGAACCTGAACATTTTATCGCGAGTCCTATAAAAATCTGTAACTTAAGTAATTGTCATTCCAAAACAACGAAATTTAGTGGAGTTACTACTTTAGCCCTCTTTCTTGACTGTGTCAAATTTCAACTTTTTCGAGCACGAATGAGAATTTTTAGAAATTTTTATTTTCAGTGAAAGTAAAAATTTCCTCAGATGTCCTAAAAAAATCCGCAACTTTTGAACAGTTGAAAACAATAAAATAGGAAAAATTTCCTACTTTCGCCCTGTTTGTTAGCTGTGCGAAATTTCAAAATTTTAGAGCACAAAGAAAAATTTTTAGAAAATTTGATTTTCGTACAACCTAAAAATTTAATCGAGAGTCCTATAAAAATCCGTAATTTGGGTGTTTTTCATTCCAAACCAACAAAATTTAAAGAAGTTACTACTTTAAGCCTCTTTCTTGACTGTGCTAAATTTCAATATTTTAGAGCTGGAAAGAGAATTTTTAGAAAATTTTCGGGGATCCTATAAAAATCTGTAACTTGAACAGTTTTCATTCCAAGACAATAAAATTTGGAGAATTAACTACTTTCGCCCTGTTTGTTAGCTATGCGAAATTTCGAAATTATAGAGCACGACAAAGATTTTTAGATTATATTTTTTTTTTTCATTAAAACTAAACATTATTTCATTCGTATTTATGACGCTCCATAACAACCATTCCAAAACGATTTAAAGCAAAACAGCTTTTGGTCATTTCCATGTTTTAAATCTGAAGTCATAAACCAAATTGAACAGAAAAATCGTTTGAATCCTATCATATTAATTTCGGATTTATGACACGTTGGACATAAAACAATAGTTTTATTATCCTTGTCACTAAAAACTCGAAATATTCGACAGAAAGGATTTGATAAAATTCCAACGTTTTAGTAGTGAACGAAATTTATTTGTTGTTTGATTTAACAACAAACCCAAAAAAAATATCTAAATCTAATATTCCAGAGTTCTAAATATTCCCGACTGAATCAGAATCCTCGTCTCATTTTTCATAAAATCCGCGCGTTAGTCGCAACAAATTTGGCTAAAACCGATCGCGATAAATTTCACCTCCGGTCGGGAAAAATAAAATAAAATAAAATACAATAATCCGCCCCGTCCTCATCACCGAGCCGTTGTAAACTCCGCAATGAAAACGTTCAATAAAAAAGACGGGAGAAATTTATGAAATTAATAAGCGTTTTAATTGAGCTACATCTATTGTGGCGTTAATCCAGCGTTAAGCCGGCATTAGCAAAATTAAATTCCTGTCCTAATTTATCGACAAAATGTATTTTATTCCTATATTTGAACACATGGCGTTTAGTGTGCGACAGTACCGCGTAATACATATTCCGGGGCAACGCAGCACGACTCCGGAACTCCATTAGCGCGGTGCGGCGCCCCTACGCTCCGATCAAAAGTGCACCGGAGAAATTTCAGCATAAAATTGAGATAAAAGTTTTTTATAAAAAGATCGAGTTTTGGTACATATAAACTGAATTATTTTGAGTATGGGCGGGAGGAAATTGTCGAGTATTGTTTAAAGCGGCCGTCTCTTCAGCAATATTGAAAGACTTTGTTAATTTCCGAATTTCGTGTACTGCATAACAGTGCGGAAATTGACATTGATCGACTGTATTTTAACAGGAATATATAATTACGAGTGATGTCGGGGATTAACGCTACAGCTGATTCCCATGCATATTAATATAACTCTATTTCCATTTTTCCCCCATCTTACCAGGCGAGGGTTGATAAAACAATGCGTCCAAAGTAAATAAAAATAGTGACTCGTGCTAGAAACGCTATTCCAGTTAACTTTCTAATTATAAATATCACGCAAATAAAATCCTGACGCGATCAATGATGAAATTTTTAATTACCCGATGACGATGAAAATTTGACGTTTCCAATTAAATGCGTATGTCATGGCAAAAACTTAATTAGATCCCATAATTAATTAGACAAATCACCAACAACATGAAATACAGGCATCAATCAACTGACATAGAAATAGAGCTCAACTGCTAATAAATTATCTTTTGGTCGCGCAGATGCGGTCTGATAATTTCTGCTTTTTGGATAGGAAATGACGTCTTTTAAATGCTCCTTCATCTTCAATTCTCGAGCACCTGTCACAAGGATTTATGCAACAAACTCAGCAATTTGTATCGACCTTAGACTACAGACAATACTGCCGACATCGATTGTTACCATCTCTATTGTCGTAGACAATTCAACAGAGGATGTAATTAATTATATCTAATGTAGATTTCCTCCTGCGTCCCAGATAAAGAACTCTGTCAAACAGAAAGAAATGATCGAGCTAAATTAGCCCTGCTAATTGGATAGTTCCATGAAGAGAAAAACCGGATAATTTTAATTACCTCTGTTAACAATAGTTCCTTTTACTCAAACGCGTTTCCCTTGTACGAGGCTTCACCAATGCGCAAAAGCACTCAGAGAATCATACTTGAGGGAATTAAAAATATAATAATCCCGCCGAGACGCAGAAACCATTTTTAGGTCAAACGCCACGTCAAATTGGGCTAAAACCAACACCGGTAAGTTAATAACGCGAAGACTGTTTGCTACTCTTATCTTTTCATTCTCCCCAGATTCGATCATTCAAAACGTGTTAAATATGCTGAGAATCGGCAGAATTTTGAAAGCATTTCCGTGTTGAAAGCTCCGAGGTCCAAGTTGAAGTACGGCTGAATTGTTTGGGTTCCATTTTACATTAGCGACAAACTGCAAATTGAAAAATCGCAGAAAATCATAGTGAAGTCACGATGTGAATAATCGTATCAGTGAAATGTTAGTTTTTATCGATTCGAGATCCGGGAGGAGCAATTTCAGTTGATTTGTGCAACGGCGATTTCGTCTATTATTTAAAAGAAGGAACGTCTTTGGCCACGAGAAATTAAATTGCTTTGTCAGGTCGTTGAATTTGCATTTAATTTACCTGACATGTAATGCAAGATGAAATGTCCCACTGCACCTGCCACAACAGCGTCTCGCCTCTAAAATACCATCATGAAAAAATTAATTCACTCCGCTATGTTTTTATACAATCTTGCTGACAGTTTTAATTGGAATTTTACAACGTGTACGAACGTGCTTGCTATTAAAACATAATAAAATCCGCACCGAAATGAAAAAGTTAATAATAACCGCCCCCATTATGACCAACGGCCGAAGGGTGATGACCACTGATGTCACATTTCAGATAGACGTTTAATTAGAATTTATAATAAATTTTGCATGCATTAGCGAACGTCCCCCATTGTGAGAGAAACTATCGTAATTGACGTATCGCACCCTTTATGCCTGTGTTATTCACCCTCATTATTAGACGGTGGCCATCTTGAATTCGCTAAATCAATTAATAACGCTTGTCGGATGGGGAGATCTGAAAAATCGGTGGCTGCTGCCAACAATAAACTGCCATAAGTGGATATAAATAAGTAATGAAATTCTCGGAGATTTAGGGGGGAAAAATTTAGAAGAAATTTGCTTTTGAGGGTTGGTTCATTAAGTAAGTAACTTGGGCAGATTTTGTTACAAAACAAAAAAATTTATTGGTTTTGCCACAGCTAAGAAACAGGGCTAAAGCCAATAAATTCAAAATTCTAGAGCACCAACAAAAATTTTTAGAAATTTTGATTTATTACTTTCAAACCAAAAATTTCCTGAGGGGTCCTATAAAAATTCGTAACTTAAGTAATTTTTATTCCAAAACAATGATATTTTAAAAAGTTACTACTTTAGCCCTGTTTCTTAGATCTGCAAAAAATATTTAAAACTTTTAGAGCACGAAAAAAGATTTAAAAATTTCGAGTTTCGTTGAAACTAAAAATTTGCTCAGGAGTCAGATAAAAATTCGTAACTTGGACTCGTGTTCTTCATTACAAAACAATGAAAATTGGGAGAATTACTACCTTAACCCTGTTTCTTAGCTGTGCCAAATTTCAAAATTTTAGAGCACGAGAGAAAATTTTTTGAAATTTTCGTTTTCGCTTCGACCTAAAATTTCCACCACGTCTTACAAAATTCCATAGCTTGGGTAATTTTAAGTCAAAAACAATAAAAATTGTAGACATTAAAGCTTTCTGCCTGTTTCTTAAGAGTGCTAAATTTCAAAACATTAGAGCACGAGATAGAATTTTTAAATTTTTATTTTCATTCAAACTAAAAATTTCCTCAAGAGGCCTATAAAAATCTGTAACTTGGATAATTTTCATCCAAAACTATAAAATTTAAGGCAGTTACGAGTTTAACCCTATTTCTTAGCTGGGCTAAATTTCAAAATTTTAGAGCACGAAAATAAATATTTGTAAATTTCGATTTTCCTTGAAACTAAAAATTTTCTCAGGAGACCCATAAAAATTCATAATCTAAATAATCTTCATAATAAATCAATAAAAATTGGAGGAATTACTACCCTAACCCTTTTTCTCAGATGTGCCACATTTCAAACTTTTAGAGCACAGAGAAAGTTTTTAGAAATTTTTGTTTTCACTTCAAAATTTTCAAAAATTCGTGTCTTATAGACATCCATAGATTGGGTATTATTAAGTAAAAAAGAATGAAATTTGCAGAAATTACCGCTTCCTGCCTGTTTCTTACGTATGCTCAATTTCAAAATTTTAAAGCACAAAAAAAAATTTTGGAAATTTTTATTTTCATTAAAATTAAAAGTTTCCTCGGAAGTCCTATAAAAATCTGTAACTTGAAGAATTTTCATTATATAACAATAAAATTTAGGGCAGTTACTAATTTAGTCCTGTTTCTTAACTGGGCTAAATTTCAACAAGTTAGAGCAAGACACAATTTTTTTAGACATTTTGATTTAGTCCAAAAAATTAAATTAAAGTAAAATTTGTATGAATTACTGCTTCAAAAGCTGTCTCTTAAATACATATGCTAAATTTCAAAATTTTCGTATATGA
The DNA here is from genome assembly GCA_029298725.1 of Gnatocerus cornutus. Taxonomy (NCBI): domain Eukaryota; kingdom Metazoa; phylum Arthropoda; class Insecta; order Coleoptera; family Tenebrionidae; genus Gnatocerus; species Gnatocerus cornutus. The sequence continues at coordinate 32,514,486 of CM055509.1, read as the reverse complement.
AAAAAAATCCAATTTTGATTTTATTTAAAACTAAAAATGTACGCACTTTATCGTTGATAGTTTAGATATTTGGAGTGTAGAAACTCTCGATAAGCAAACCAAAATCCAAATTTCAATAGTTCAAATTTGCAAAAGCAGTGGTGCCAACCAACGGACCATTATCTCAGCCACCTCTGATCGCCAACAGTAAAAGGTTAATAATGTATGAATTAAAAGCCCATTTAAAATGATGGCCCTGCACTCTACATCCTTGAATATTCATCATTATGGTAATAGAGACATCAGATCAGAATCCGCTGCGTATCTGACAGTTCTGTGAATCCCAACTTTACACGTCGATGTGATTGACTTATTTATTAACCACGTGATATTAAATAATTCAACCGTGCAAGTTATCGTCACGCTTTGGCAACACTCGACTCTAATTATGGCAAATTGAAAATTAAATTAATATTCATAAGCTGTCAAATGCACAAATTTGTAGACTCCGGTTAATCTACATGAAATATTAATTTGTCAACTCGATTTTTAAACAATTTATATTATCATGTCGACTGCGCCACTATTAGGCAATTAACATTCATAAAGAATTAAAACAGGCGCATATTAACTGCAAACTGAAATTAAGCGCATAATTTTCGCTGGCAACATCACCAGCAATGTGTGATGAGATACGACCTGTAATTATGAAGCCTAACGGTAATATTTCTTTCCATTAGTTTCGCGCATTATGACTATAAAAGCAGACACAAATTTTAAAAGGTCGTAACGCCCGAACACAACTAGAATTGAAATTAATGAACTTAAAACAGACAGAACGCGAAAGGTGCCATTTGTACGCCGTGGCGCAAAGTCGATAAATTTCTAAGGTCACTTCTAACCCCACTGAATCTTCATTTTAACAAAAATTTCAGTAAATAAGAAATGACCTCATTTTAAGGAAACAATTGTTTGTAATCTGAGCCGGAACAGTTCATTTCTCCCCGAAATTAAAATCTCGCTCCGTGTTTATTTCAAAACAGATCTTTCTTATGCAGCGGAAAATTTGGTAGAATTACGGTCAATTATCTGCGGCAAAAGAGACCTGAAAAGGAACGTAAGTCTTCGCCAGTTGGAAACAATTGGGTTTCACTGGATTAAATGGAGAAAAATGCGGAATTTATTAGGACGAAGCCAGTATCTGCCATTGCATAATTACTTCGTAATGGCCTCTCCTTAATTAACTTATCTACTACAACTTCGCAGTAGATTCGCGTTCCGAAACTATGCGAATTCCTCATCCATCACAAAGAAAATTAAAACTAAGTCCGCCTTCCGCTTAAATGAAAAAGGTGCATACATGTCCACGTCCAACGAAATGGATATTTAAATCGAAATGAGGAGAGCCAATGAAATTAAACGCTTTCAATTGGAGAAGAAAATGTAATTCTGCGGAATATTTAACAGGAACGCAATTTTAGAAAACCGAAAGTAATCAAATAAATCGCTGTCCCATCGCATTTTAATACGATGTGCAAGCAGAGTGGCTCTGTTCTGGTCGGAACAGGGCATTAGTATAAAGGTCTCTCTGGTAAAAGGAAGAAGTCAGATGGACCGGAAGTAATCTGGCAGTCGTGTTTATGCCCGTGCAGATACGCCTAATCGGATTGCGGACGAGGCCGCTTTTTCTTCCGGATTTATTCAAAACAGTTCGATCCGGGGAATAATTACGATTCCTGATCTGCCAGCAAAACATATTATTTATTATTCATTCCCACAATAGGAGCTTGACCTCGGATTCTTGTACTCATAAATACATTAATCCAAATATACCGAGAGATGTCCCATGCATATTCAACCAACATATATCACAATTACGATAGCTATAGTGCGACATAAAATTAATTAAAACACATGCAAATTTCAGCATAACTTAACATTAGCAGGATTATCGACACGTTTACAACCGCCGATTTTTCCGGTGCGATTAAATTCAGCCTCCATTATATTCCCAAGATATGCAGCTGCAAGTCTTGGCAGTGTTCAATTGCGCTTAAATTTGTCGTAATTGCCCTTCTGACTTTACTAGGGCGCAGTGTAAAACCATCCAATATGTTAAGAGCGCATTCCGGGCGAGAAAACTTACCGAATCTATGACGTTATTCTGTTATTCTAATTAAAACCGAAGAAAGCGGCATTAATTTGTTGGCTGCGCAATATCAAACTACTCGTTGATCTATGTTTGACTGCCTACTTCTGAACTCGAAAGTAATTACTTTGTAGAAGTAATATCGCATTTGAATTAAATAAATTGCTCCGGCTTTTCGCAACATTCTGGCGCACCATTTACATTAATGACAAAATTGAAACCAAAATGTATGAGAATTCATTTTTCCTTTTCGGGGGAATTAAATGAAAAACATATGCAGCGAACGCAGATTCCGGGACTTCAAAGGAAGTCGGACGAATTTGCTGTGGTTGGTATCAATTTTCCCTGTGAAGATAAGTTTCAATTACGGGTAACAATCCATTTATCAAAGAAATGTATTTCAGTGAAACATTTTATTTTTATTTCTCCATCGATTTTTAATTCGACAAAGTCAAAACAGGTCTTTGATGTCGGCAGATCTCGGTAAAATCAATCTTCGGAGTATTTTTATTTTATCTACGTTACCGTTTACTAGGAAGGTCTGCGCTCCAGGCTACATCTTTTTCATACAAACTCTGGAAACAGGAAGACCGAGACGATACGTCACACACAACTCATCCAATATAAATGACGACCGTGAATGGAAAGTTTCCAAGCAAAAGCTTTAAAACTCTTTCTTCCAGGTTTAAGAGCATTCAAGCCATATCTTTACAATAACGAAAAAAATAACCTTGAAATGCATTATTTCTCGGCTTAGTTCAATCATTCGACGGAAATTAAATCTCCTACTAAAAATGGATTCCGCGGAGTATTAAGACGGAGATTTTATTTCCTCAATTTAAAATATTCGAAAACTTCGACTAACTACTCCACCACTTAATTACTTTAATGGTTATTGATTGTGACATTCTTCTTTAATACGAATGCGCGAGGCCACCGAAAATTCTCTTTTATCGTCAGTAAATTATTGCCAGTACAAAGAAGGGAATAAAACCACGCCACGACGAATTCTATGGGACGCTGCAATTTTCTGGAATTAAATCGAAAATTATTGTTCTTACTAAACTACTATATTCTGATGCAATTCAAGCATATTCTAATTCCAGCTGACAATGTGCATTCATTGTGTCCTACTTTTGTTACAACAAAATTGCTGAATCTGACACGGGATTTTGAATAAACGCATTATTTACAATTGTTAACTTGCGGAACTTAGACGTGCTGCTTAAAAAAGTAAATGAAAATTGGCAAATATCATGTCGTCAAAGCGTATAAATTTTAGCCCGGCGCCTCCGCCATTTTTATTCCTTTTGTTTAAATCCCTAATTTCCTTCATTCTCGTTTCATTTTCTTGTAGATTTGATTGTTGGGGACGAACAGAAAAAGGAAATTGACGGATATTCACAAAATTAAAGGCGAATGTTTTATTTTGTCTTCAATTCCTGAACGTGGCTCGCGTTTGATCGCGTCAATTAGTCCACGTTAATTAATAAATTTTAGATTTCCATTTTATTGGTCCAATCCCACAGTTTTGAGAAGTTTTGATTGGCGGACCAATTCACAAAACAGTGCTTTAAAGAGATTCTTAAAGCATCGAAAACAATTGAATTATAATGCCTTAACGAGGCTATTAAAGCACCGATTCTTTAGGTTCCTTCAGAATTTTCTACGATTCTTCAGGAGGGCTCTGAAGTTCCTCAGGTTCCCCTGGATTTTTTCAGGGTTCGATGGAGTGCTCCAAATCTCAAATCTCTCGAAACATTTTGCGGTTTAGAAGGACCCTTCGCTATTTTGAATACAAAAAATAACAGAAACATCCGCCGAATCTTTTAAAAATTTATATTCGTGCTACAGAAACTTGCATTTCGTGACATGCCACTTTTTTGTAAAAAATAAATCCCTAAAACGCCCTGAGCTAAAACATTTCAAATATTCATAATGTGCAGAGTTCGTAATTTTCAAAATCGTTACAACAATGGTGGATGCGCCAAACCTGTTGAATAAATTAATTACGTTCTAAACAAGCGTTTTTCGTTTAAAATCTCCACTGTTTCTTGAATGTCCTAAATTTCAACATTTTAGAGCACAAAAAAGAATTTTTAGAATTTTTATTTTTAGTGAAATTTAAATTTCCTCTGAAGTCCTATAAAAATCCGTAACTTGAATAGTTTACTTTCAAAAACACTAAAATTTAGAAGATTTACTACTTTCGCCCTGTTTATCAGCTACACAAAATTTCAAAATTTTAGAGCACGTATGAAATTTTTTAGAGATTTCGTTTTTCGTCGAACCTAAAAATGTAATCGGGGCTTATAAAAATCCATAACTTGAGTGATTTTAATTCCAAAATAAAGAAATTTTTAGGAGCTACTACTTTAACCCTGTTTCTTGTGTGTGCTAAATTTCAACATAATAGAACACAAAAGAGAATTTTTAGAATTTTTATTTTCAGTGAAACTAAACATTTCTCCAGGGTCCTATAAAAATCCGCAACTTAAATAATTTTCATTCGAAAACAATAAAATTTGGGAGGGAAAGACTTTACTAGTATCGCCCAGTTTGTTAGTTAATCGAAATTTTAAAATTTTAGAGCACGGGAGAAAATTTTTAGAAATTTTTGTTTTCATTTCGACCCAAAATTTTAACCGTGTCTTATAAAATTGCATATCTTAGGTAATTTTAAGTCAAAAACAATAAAATTTGTTGAAATTACTGTTCTCTGTCAGTTTCTTAAGTGAGATAAATTTCACAAGTTTTAGGAATAAAATAGAATTCTTAGAAATTTTTATTTTCAATATACCTACTAAATATTTCCTCAGAGATCCTTTAAAAATCTGTCAATCAATCCGGTTGTTTTGACAAGCGATTGGACAGGAGTACCAAATAACAAAACGGTGCTTTAAGAATATTCTCAAAGCATCGAAAACATTTCAATTAAAATGCCTTAACAAGGCTCTTAAAGCACCGATATTTTAGGTTCCTTCAGGATTTTTTACGATTCTTTAGCATTCTCCAGCTTCCCTTGGACTTCTTTAGGGTTCGATAGAGTGCTCCAAATCTCTTGAAATATTTTTTAGTACACCTCGCTATTTTGTAAAAAAAAAATAACAGCATCCGCTTAACATTTTTAAAAATTCTATTCCTGCTACAGAAACTCGCATTTTGTGACACGCCACATTTTTGTAAAAAATAAATTTCTAAAACGCCTTGAGCTAAAACTTTTCAAATATTCATAAAGTGCAGAGTTCGTAATTTTCAAAATCGTTACAACAATGGTGGATGCGCCAAACCTGTTGAATAAATTAATTACGTTTACAAGCCTTTTTCGTTTAAAATCTCCACTTTTCCCCAACGAACGAACCTCACGCAAGAAACAATTTTAAGGTTTTTTTGCAAGAAAAATCGTTATCTTTCATTTGGGAACGACATTGAATATTTAAAATAAGATTTCGCGTCTAGAAGTTTGTTTGAAATGCTTTGTTTATTTACCGTTAAAATTATGCGCCTGAGGGGATTGAAGTGGTAATTTCCAAATAACTGAAATTATCGCTGACACTGACAATAAGCGAACTTTCGACTAAACTGTCATGTTCAGGGAGAATATGAATGGTTGTATAATAAAATCAAATCAATAAATCGTCGATTGGTTTATTATTTATATTTTCGAATGTGCAATAATTTCCGTCATGATTCAGATTGAGAAATTTTTACTGCTGTCTGCTTCCACCTTTTTTTTCCATATTTAGAACGAGATTTATGAGCGAGCTTTTAAAGTAACTTGCCCAGGTCAGCATCACTACATTGGCTCGAATGTAAATGTATATAAATCCAATCCATTCCAAGCTTGTATGGCCTCACTGAAAATGCTTCCAATTCTATACGTAGATTTATGTACACTTCGACTGGATATTTATGAGGGTGGAATTAGGTTCTACAGCCATACTTTAAAAAGCCAATGCTAAATCTCAGCTTCGATCTATCAGACAAACACTATTTTTTTAACCGACGATGTTTGTTCGCGTAAGCTACTTATATTCCCTTTAAGATGATTAGTTTTTCTGTTCTGGTCGACAAAAAAATCAGTTTTTGAGCGCTCACCAACTCTCAACTTAATTCCTATAATTGTGTTATTGTGTCATTCCGCCTCAAATGCATGATTAATGGATCAGCCAAAACCGTCAATTGATTCTTTTCAGCTTTTGCCCAGATCCGTACTAGCCACGTTTTCAAGAGAACCAGTGCTTTTGACGTTTGCGTTGTTTTCGTTTTTCGATTGTCTGTCTGGGTTGAGTTCGGTATTGATGCGAGTGCTTCTTGAAGCGTTGCTAATGGAATGAAAACACAATTGGGACGTGTCTATAATGCCATAAACACGGTGCCTTATCATACAGAACGTGTATTTACCCAAGACCGCACATGAACTCGCTTCGCGGCAAATGCGTGCCTGCAATCGTGATTTTCGGAGGGAATCAGCCACCATTTCAAAAATTGTCACCACTACAACTGTTCTATGTTTACTTGGGTCTGATTCTTATGGACGGAGTGTATCCGTTTATTGAAGACTGTATTTTCCAATACTATGGCTTCTCGTTGTTTTTGATTGACGCTGTAGGAGAATTTTAAATTGAGAGGAACGTTGCAGGTCACTGATTTTTTTTTCGCAGTGTTAACGTAACGAATTCATTCTGGTTCACAATTTATGTTAAAAATCGACGCATAAAAACTTATTCAATTTCTACAGTCTGCGTCGGTACTGGTCTAATAAAGAACATATTGCCTCTAGTTCTCTTATGTACGCCAAAAGAGCATAATATGCAAGTTTTACAGTCGAATGTCAAGATGATTTTATTTTCCGTGCCGTTCAATACTGGGAGATACAAGCAAAGTCGTGTATTTGTCATAAATAACTTGAGTAGATTTTTTGTGAATAATGGCAGCGCTGTGTTCAGTAAATATAAAAATGGTGAATGCACCAAAGCTATAATTTTCCGGTTAAAGTTGAGTGGAGCTATTTTCTTGTCGGTTTTATCTATTTAAACTCACATCGGAAATAAAGAATGAAAAGACAGAAATTTTTAACGTGTTGTACAAATTAATGTGAAATTTTAACTTTCCGAGGGAAAAAATTTTAATTGTAACTTGATGGTTTCTTATGAATTTGATCCATAGAAAGACAGAGATAATTTTTTTTTAAATATCCATAGAATTAACACAAATACGATTTTTTTAAGTTGTTGAAAACATCACCAATTTTGACGTCCTAAGAAAAAAGTTAAAAAATCATTTTTAGAAAATTTGATTTATACTTATATTCACATTAATAGCTAATTTTTAAAATATAAGTAGAATAAAGAAAAATACAAATTTTGAAACTTGCTGAACAAATATATAATATTCCAGCTGCCAGCTCAATTTTTTGTCACATTCTTTTGATCCATAAAATGACAGAAACGACGGATTTTTACATTTTCCATAAAATGAAGAAAAACACGAATTTTGAAGTTGTTTTAATGATTCCAAATCTTCAGGTCTTGAGAAAAAAGTCTAAAATGAGTCAAAAACTCAAAGTCTGATGTTATTTTCTCATAAAAATAGTCCATAAAAAGAACAAAATTCTCAGATATACACAATCCGAATAAAAGTGACAAAAATGATAAATGCGCAAAATGTAAACTTTGCTAAAAGTTCTTATCTAATAATTTGAAATCATTTTCTGGTAAAATTTACTCGAAGTAAAGACATAAATAAAGAACATAAAAATTTCTACAAAGTAAAAAAAAATTTGACCATTTTGCACAAAACCCAAATTTAGTTCTACCGGAAAAAAAATTATCCTAACAACCGCCATTTCACGATTTGATGTCACTTTCCTGTAAATTTGATCTGTAGAAAAACAGATAGGTATAAATTATCCATTGAACGAAGCCAAATAGAAATTTTTGAAGTTGTTGCAAACATCAAACTCAAAAAAAGTTCTGAAATTTGCCGAAAGCTTTTATCTCATGAATAATATGGTATAATTTTCTAGTAAATTTTATCGGTATGTTGGCATAAATAACTAATTTTCAAAATATCAAAAAAATAAAGAAAGATACCTACGAATTTTGAAACTTGTCGAACCGATATCAAATTGCGACCTCCTGAGGAAAAAATTCTAAATATTGCTAACAGCTGCTGCCATTTCAATTTTTTATGTAATTTTCTTGAATTTGATCCACAGAACGACAAAAATAAAAACCATTCAAATTATCCAGAGAATGAAGGAAAGTAGACATTTTTAAAGTTACTACAAAGATCTCCAATTTCGACATTCTGAGTAAAAAAAACTAAACTTTGCTAAAAGCTCTTATCTTATAGTTTCATATCCTTTTCTTCTATATTTGGCCAAAATAAAAACAAAAAAAATTTTTTTTTTAAATCACCATAATGAAGGAAGATATGAATCTTCTGAACAATTAAGCAAAATTTTCCAAACGACAGGCATTTCATGGTTTGATGTAATTTTCTTGTGGAATTTGACTAACAAAATGACAGAAACGAGCGATTTAAAAATTATCCATGCAATAAAAAAAAGTTGTACAACGATTCCAACTGTCCAAGTCCTAAGAAACAAATTCTAAAATTGGCCAAAACCTTCAAATTTAAGAGGTGATGCAAGTTTCTCATAAACTTAATATAGAAAAAACGTAAACAAAAATTTCCTAGAAATTCGAAATCCGAAAAAAAGTGAGAAAAATGGTGGTTGCGCCAAATCCTAACCTTTGCTAAAAGTTCTTATCTTATAATTTGGTATCATTTTCTAGTAAATTTGTTCGATTTAAAAACAGAGGTATGAAAAGAGAAAAAGAGAGAAAAAATTAAATTGTTCCTAAAAAAAACTGCCTTCTTACGGTTTGATGACATTTTCTTGTTGATTTGATCTGTAGAATGACAGAAACGAAAGATTTTCAAATTGTCCATTGAATAAAGAAAACGACTAATTTTAAAAGTTGTTAGTAAATACGATACCACCTTCCGAGGCCCAAAGAAAAAAAAAATAAAATGAACCAAAAGCTTCCATTTCATAGTTTGGTTCAGTTTTCTAGTTCATAGAAAAGCAGTAACAACAAAAATCTCAGATATTTACAACCCGAAAAAAGTAACAAAAATGGTGTATGCGGGTACCGATCCAATAAATTTTTTGAGATTTTTTAGAAGCTTGAACTAAACTGTAAATCTGCATATAAAATCTACCAATTTTCTTAAAACTTTGAATTTTTTAGTCATTCAACAATATTGGCTAAATCGGGAGAAAAGTACAACGTAAAATTCTGCACCCCCGAAAATAACCCTCTGATCGTACCAAATTTTATCTGAAACCTCTAAATACCATATCAGTTATACCGTCTGTTCTCTCTCATCATTCCGAGTATATTTGCTAGTTTTTGTAACTTTAGCCCTTTATTATCCTGTTGTATTTAATAAGTAAAATAATACAAATGTGGATCTATGTTTGTTCTATTTAATAAAATTTCCCGGTGGATATGCAATACGTATGTGGTAAATTTTCTGGAAACAATAAAATGCTTGCAATTCTATGTAAACTTCTCTCGAAATCAACTGTTTCCTCAGGCAAGGAATTTGAAACTTGTTTGTTAACTCAATCCAAACATATCAATAAATTATAGGTTGATATTCCAATGTAAAAATCGTTGATGTTGTGCTTCTGTTTTAATTGAAATTTCCGATATGCATACATACAGGTTGACGCCGCGAAAATTAGTTTTCAGCTGGAGCTTTCACATCACGTCGATACAAAAAAGTAATATCCATCATTTGTTTTATTTACGTTCCGTTCTTATTCTGCAGGCAGAAATAATTTCGGGTGAAAAAATGTGAGAGATTTTTATTTTCCAGACTAAATAAATTTTCACCAAGACGTGCTTGATTGAATGTGAGGCTCTTTATATTGAATCTCTTTATCTCTTCGGTGGTCTTATTTGATGGGTAGGTTAGGTAGATCGATGCTCGTCGCATTCTGATATAACGACTGACAATTATCTGCAGATTTCCTCGACATTTCTTGGTTCTTTATTCGAAGGGCAATGTGGGAAGTGGAGGAGAGCCTTTCAGAGTATTCTAATTTGATTCGGTGCATTGTGCCGATTGGGAAATTGAGCGAATCCGTACTTTTGTGAGAATGTGAGGTTCCTTGCCACCACCCCGATATGTGCGGTCACATTCACCATTGTTGGTGACACGGTCCCCACGAGTCAGTCTTGATTGACGCTTCAAATTGATTGCCCGTTTCGATGCAGTTCGAATACGTAATCGACGACAACGTCAATATTTCCACTGAGAATATTAGCATTTGATATCTATAATGATATTGTTCCGTGACGTGAAAAGCAAACCCTGTTCCGTATTTGTTGCATGGAATTTGCTCCCCGGAGTGTCAGATAATGTGACTTATGTGTTGGACGTACGTTTCCGATGCCGATATATAGGTGGCGCGCCGCTCTCTCCATTTATCTTCACTCTTTTATTCAGACACTGGCTCTGGTTACTGAAGAACTATGCGAACTCGATCCCTCCGGGGGTGTTCCATGTCAATATGTAACGGAAACGTGAGCGTGAATCTTAATCATTTTTAATGTCGACATGGCTGCCGTTCTTTCGACTATGAAATATTGTCCCGGAGTCTCCTTAACACGTCCAAATGGCCCCGACGAATCGACCCAAGAAATCCCAGCAATGAATATGGAAAAATACTAACGCCAAAAACAAACAACGGCGCACTTCCGGCCCTCATTAAGAAATGCAAACAAGAGCGTCCCGACGAATTCCACTCTAATACAATTGTAATAGACTTGCTGGCGTTGCCGCCATCCAGCTCACAAGGTTTTCTGAATATTCACCAATCACTGACACAACTTTGTGAAATATTTTAAGATGGAAATCATAAAACATTTCAAGTGTCGAAAATATTTCGCAAGTTTTAATTATTCACGAGTTGGATCGATATTTGGGGACCTCTTTGTTTCATTTTGGAACACACGTTTCATATCGAGCGGTTCAATTTCCTTACACCTCGCCGGTGAAGTCGGTGCAGACGAAATGCTATTTTAATCCGCGCTCTGTGCATAGAGTTGGAGGAACTGAGTTAGTTTGTTATTTTTAAAGGAAGAAGAAACCTTTACCACGGAAATATGCTGCAAATTATTGGAAATTATGCAGTTATGCTAAAACTTCGGAATTTCTAGGATGGTGTTGCTAAATTCGTACGAATGTCTCGTCGCCTTGGACTCGGTTATTTATATTTTTCAAATTGCCTTTAGATCAACCTTTTTAATAGGCGTGTCCACCATTTTTAAATTTTTTTGTTCAATTTAATAGCCAAAAAATTACAACTAGAAACGTCCGATTTGGACTTTTTTCAATGAATTTAAAATGCACAAAAATTATTTTGTGGATATTTTGGAATTATCGCTTCAGCTTTCCTACAAATTACAGTTCCAAGAAAATAGCACCGCACAATAAAAGCTTCTACCTAAAAAAAATTAAAAAAATTCTTTCAAAATGGGAAGCTTTGAGATGATACAAATAATTTGTATCCCTTGATATCTGCCAAATTCTTCGTTTTTGCCATTCAATCGATCAAATTAACAAGCAGAAAGTACCAGACAACGATAAAGGAGTTTTAACACAAAACAAAAAATTTTCTGGAAATGTCCGACATGAATTTTTTTAATAAATTCATAAATTCAAATCCTTCTTGCTTAATTTTGTAGAATTTTAAAAAAATTCTCGTTTCTGCCTTCCTACAAATTACAGTTCTAAATAAATAGCAGCGCATCACACAATGAAAACTTTTAGCAAAAATTTTATTATTAAATTTTATTAAAAAATGTGAAGCTTTGGGACGTTTCAAACAATTCAAAAGATTCGTCTTTTTCTTCACTCGCTTTATATTTGGAAATGTCTTCGCTTCTACGCTTCAATCGATCAACTTGTTGAGAAAAACATTAGATAACAATATAGAAGCATTTACAAAAAAATTAGAATTTTTCTGAAAATGTCCGATATGAAAATTTTTCACTAAATTCAGAAATTCGTCGCTTCGTATTTTATAGATTTTTGGAAACTTTCTCGTTTAAGCCTTCATACATATATATTATGAAATAGCACCGCATCACATAATCAAAGCCTTCAGTAAAATTAGAAATTTATTTCAAAATGTCGAGCTTTGAAATCTTTTTTTCTTTCTTTACTCGCTTGATATTTAGAACCTTTCTCGTTTCTGACTATAAATCGCTCAAATTGATGAGCAAATAGCATTAGAAAACACAAAAAAGCTGTTAAACAAATTCAAAAATTTTCTGAAAACCTCTGATATGGAATTTTATAATTAATTTAAAAATTCGTAACTTGCTTAATTTTGGAAATTTTTAGCAAAAATTTATTTCAAAATGTTGACTTTTTGAAAGTTTTCAAACAATTTCAAAAATTTATTTTTTCCTTCACTCGTTTGATACTTAAAAACTCCTCGTTTCTGACTTTCTTTCGATCAAATTAATGAGCAAATAGCGTCAGATAATTTAGAAGATTTTGGCTTAATTTTATAGATTTTTAGAAATTTTCTCGTTTCTGCCTACCTACAGATTTCAGTTGCAAGAAAATAGCACCTCATCTATAATGCATTCACGATCTTTTTAGACCGCGGCAAGCCATGGAAATCTAGTAACTTGGTTGGTAGTCAACCTTTGCGAGCTAAAGTTTCCTGAAAATGATTGACATTCGTTCTGTCGATTGGAGTTGTCACCTTTTTTTGGTTATGAATTGTGTCTGAAACCTTTCCTCTGTTGCCAGTTTGAACCGAACATTCAGAACTTGAGAATTTTATTGAAATTTTATCTAAAACTTTGAAATCATTTTTCAACAAATGCAATATTAATCATAATGGAAAACATTACTGCTGGTACATTCCATTGGCAAAAAATTTACCATTCTCAAGAAGCACTTCTGCCAAGTCTTGATTCTAGTCATAAAACCTTAAAAAAGTTTATTTGATCGAATTAGCATTTGACCCAGGGTTTTATGTTATGGAATCTCACACTAAAACCAAACTTTGGCGGATTTCGTTATCTAAAAAGTGCGTAAATTTAGAATTTAAATTGGTTTTGTTTACATAAAGTCTTGTGATCGTTCACTTCTCTATGTTTGTAACTCATAGACTTAATAATTTTGAAAAGTGTTGTTCTCTCGGCATAAAATTCTAATTGTTGCCGCTTATCAGCCAAAAGTTTTCATCTTTGGTGTCCAGAACTTTGGAAACGGTTGCACGCCGCACCTAAAAATATTTTGAAAACAAACGTCTACTGGACTTAAATCAGTCTTAAATCAGGCCGATCTCTTCGAAACTCCAAGAAGCACTTTTTAAAGGCAAATTTTGTTTGAAAACGAAATCACTTTAGGTATTTTATTGCAATATTTTGAAGATAATGCCTTTAAACTGTTACTTCCACGATTAAAAGGAAACACACGACTTTTCCGGTATTGGAAAAGTGGCAAACTTGCGTGCATGAAAGACACATGTCAGATGTGACAGTAAAAAAATTACCTCTGTCAGTCATTGTAGCCAACAAAAAGAAAAAAAAACATGGCCTACTCTGGTCTAAAAAGATCGTGAATGCATTATAAAAATGAAAGTTTTTAGTAACATTTAGAAAATTTATTGCAAAATATTGAAGTTTGGGATGTTTCGAATAATTTCAAAAATTCGTCTCTTCCTTCACTCGCTTGAACTTCGAAATTTCCTCGTTTCTGACTTTCAATCAATTAAATTAATGAGCAAATAGCATCAGATAATGCAAGAATGCAAATATTTAGAAATATTGCTGCAAAATGTAAAGCTTTACAAACAATTTTAAATATTTGTACCTTTCTACACTCGCTGGATATTTGGCAAATTCGTTGTTCCAGCCTTTAAATTGATCAAATCGATAAGCAAACATTTCAGGTAAAATAAAAAATTAAAATCAAAATTGCCCAATTTAGAATTAAAAACAAATAATTCGATATAAAATCGGAGGATTTTTGCCATTTTTTTAATTTTTCCGATCGCCCCTGAACCGACCGAACCGAGGCCAAACTCAATGGGTGAATCCAGGGCTGCACCGCCACCACGATAATAAATCTTCCGGAGTTAATTAATTGTATCTTTATTCCCTGACAATGCAGCCTTTGTGCGAACAATGCTTTTCCAACTTTTGCTGATCACAGATTTACGAAGTGTGCCCGAAACTAGTTACCAACACAAAAAAAATTGGAAAACTACCAAACAACTTTGTCATTATGTAAAATATTGTTGATAATGACTGTCAATTAGTGGCCTGCAACTTTTTTCCGTTCGTCTGTTGCACAGCGAACTTTGCATTTAACTGCAGGAAACAACAGCGGCTATTCTGTGTAATTATACTTTCAAAAAGGTTTCCGTTTTTCGAATTTGATTTTATCACAACTACCTCACATTGCAACAGCTTGAAGTAATTTGCATTGTACCGATAAATTCAGTTTATGACACAACAGTCATTAATTATCGTCATTAATTAACAGGCCATTAACAAAAGTGTACCTTTCGAAAGTCGCTTCGAAGTCTATAAATTATGCGCCCAACGATAAACTACCAATTAATCAGCGACTCGCTGGGACGAAGAAATACAGGGACGGAAAAGAAAGAAGAGCGTCTGGTCTAGATGAGGTCAGTGGCCCTTCGATAACACAAACTTATAGACCTGGAATAGTCGAACCCCAACCGAGCTGTCAGTCATGGATTAGGCAGACATGTCTACTCTCGTTGGGAACAATTTAATCACACGCATCAGCGGCAAATGCATTGTCTGTAGCGCAAGTCGTCGACATAGACAGGTAAAACGCATCACTTCGTAATTATAACGCCAAAAGCCTTTCACGTGGGCCTAACGCGAAATGTCAGAGAACTGATGACACACGAGCGTCCAAAGAGAAGACAAATTGATTTCGTGCTAACATGAATGCTGTGGCAGATTCAAAAGCCGCTCCAATGACAATTTAAAATGGTGGATGCGCCGGGTAAACAATGCAGGCAAATATTTTAATCTGATTTTCTTTAATAAAATATCAGTCTATAAAATGGGAGTAGAAACTAAATTGGACGTGAAGAAACTTTATGTGAACATAACGTTGCACTAATTTTATATTTAAACTTCGAAAAGAGCCAAACAAGTCGTCAATAATACCAGCGACTACATGTCGACTGCATAAAATGTAATTCGATAGAATCCTTTGAGTAAAATTGGTGGATGCGCCGGGAAAAACCGATACAAAAATCTGGATTAATTTTTCGGACATTGGCCCAATCCCAATGCAATTCGAGTTTGACAAAAAGTTACAAACAAACCCATCGATCAGAGCAGCTCAAGGTCCCAGAACTCACCTAGAACAAAACAGACCAAAATTAAACATCGAAAAATAATGAAATGGAAGCATTCAATTACAGAGAAGCATTTTTTCGTACGTAAACGACTTTAATCCAATTGGCTGCCGTCTGCAACTCAATTAGGTAATGACTGTTAGTTAATTAAACTAAATGTAATAGCTATTAGAAACAGAGGCTCACATTTACATAGAAAGCGGAGGGTCTCGAGTTTATTAGCCCGAGGTGACAAATTGCGCTGGGTGATGATTGATTTTTTCGATGTCCCAAACTCGTTTTTGCCTATTTTAATTGAAAGCACACGGAGAATTAGGGCAAAAATTCCAACACGCCGAAAACATTTTATAATTATCTCTTCCGAGAAATTGTCTGATAACATAATTGGTAAACGACTCACAACCCTTTTCAGCGAGTTGCCTGAAAGTGAATTCTTCGCGAGTTTGGCGGTGCCGAGTTTCAATTAGTAACTGAATTACTTTATTTCACAAAGTTTTTACCAAGTAAGTAAATTTCGCTATGAAACCAATTTTAAATACAATTAACTCCGAATTGAATCAATTAATATAATTAAGTACAGGTCTTAGACCGAATAATGGGATGTTCAACGCTTGGAATTATACAATTATCTTAATCATTAGTGTTGACAAGCACTGAAAAGGCAAAAAAGCGTTTCGGAAATCTATGCCATGCGACATTTATGTAATCCGAAGTATGCCGAGGTCGAGGTTCTACGTCTGGCACCGAGCCAATGCTCAGATCCTATCAACTACAGAAATAAGTGCACCTAGACATCCAACAAATTTATTACAACCGGCGTATTAGTTAGCTTTTGTTCTTCGACGATAACGAGACAATTCAAAAGCCGAATTATCATTATAGAGATATATTGTGGCTTTAGATGTTTGTTTCTACACAGAAATTAATTAATCCATTGATGTCAAAGACAATATTAGCACGTAGGAGAAGAGGGAATTCAATTTGGGGTAAGAAAGGTTACCACGCCCTTTGGAGATCAGACACCTTTGCCTAATTTGCTCTTTTTGCATTTCGTCAGATGGTATTAAAGAGCACATATTACACCGCTTCGCAGACATCTCTCAACGGAATTAACTCCAGCTCAGTTGCAGTTTCGCTCGAAAATTTTGCCATCAGATACTCCACTTATTAAATTTGACAAAATATTTACCGCATGAAGGAAAAATACTTTTATTGGGAATTAAATGTAATCCGTGACTAAAATTTAGTTCTAAACTGCAGCAAAGAATAAATGAAATTTGGATTGGATACAATCGAGCCAAATAGTTTAAAAAATTTCAGAGCTTTAATGTTTTTTGAGATTGTTGCTGTCTTTATCTCACATTTCAAATTCGACGCTTTTAATTTTTGTTTTCCGATTCTGGTGCTCCAAATTAAGAATTTGGATGTTTCACTTTTAAGACGCCCTCCAAACTTTCAAGAGTCTATCAAATTTCTTGTTCTTATCCGACTTCAAAATTACAATTTTTCTAGAAATCTCCGAGTTGGAATCTTTTCAATTAACCCAAAAATTCATATATTGAACAATTTTGTAGATTTTTAGAAAATTTCTCGTTTCTATGATCCTACAGTCCAAGGAAATAGCACCCCATCACAAAATGAAAGCTATTAACAAAAATTAATATTTTTTTGCAAACTATTTATCTTTCGATGTTTCAAACAAAATCAAAAATTCGTATATTTCTTCACTCGCTTGATATTTGGAAAATTCCTTGTTTCTGGCTTTCAATCGATCAAATTAATGAGCAAATGACATCGGATATAGAAATAAAAGCTTTTAGACAAAATTAGAATTTTTGGAATCATTTGGAATCAATTCAATAAAATCAAAAATTCGTATCTTGCTCAATTTTGTAGATTTTTGGAAACTTTCTCGTTTCTGCCTTCCTACAATTACCAGTTGCAAGAAATTAATACCACACAACAGAATAAGAGCTTTTAGCAAAAGTTAGAAATTTATTTTAAAATGTCGAGGCATGGAGATCTTTCAAACAACTTCAAAAATTCGTATCTTTCTTCACTCGCTTGAAACTTGAAAAATTACTCGTTTGTGCCTTTAAATTAATCAAATTGATGAGCAAATAGCATCAGAAAACGATATAAAAGCTTTTGGGCAAAATTAGAATTTTTCTGAAAATGTCCGATATGGAATTTTTTCAATAAATTCAAAAATTGCTTTAGTTTGTAGATTTTTGGAAAATTTCCCGTTTCTACCTTCCTACAGAATACATTTGCAAGAAAATAGCACCGCATCACACAATAAAAGCTTTCAGCAAAAATTAAAAATTTTATTGCAAAATGTAGGAGCTTTGGAAAGTTTCAATTTCACAAATTCGTAGCCTTCAATCGCTTAATATTTGGAAATTTTCTAGTTTTTGGCTTTAAATCCATCAAATTCATGAGTAAATAGCATTAAAAAACACAAAAAAGCTTTCAAGCAAAATTAGAATTTTTATAAGAATGTCCGATACGGAATGGAATTCAATCAATTAAAAAATTCGAAACTTGCTTAATTTTGAAAAATTTTGAAAAATTTGTCGTTTCGGCCTTCCTACAAATTACAGTTCCAACTAAATAGCAGCGCATTACACAATGAAAGCTTTTAGCAAAAGTTAGAAAAAAAAAACAATTTAAAAAATTCGTTTTTTCCTTCACTCGTTTAATATTTGAAAAATTAATGAGCAAATAGCATCAGATAATGATTTAGAAGATTTTAGATAAAGTTAATTTTTGTCTGGAAATATCCGATTTAGAATGTTTCCAACAAATTCAGAAATTCCTCGTTTTCGCCTTTAAATCATTCAAATTGATAAACAACTGGAAGCAGAAAACGATATAGAAACTTTTAATAAACAAATTACATTTGACAAAATATTTCCAGCATTAAAGCCCGATGCCAGAAACCCAGATTAAGTTTTTAATTCAAGACTAAGGCTTTAATTTACGATTATACGTTAAATCCAATTACAGTAAAAAAAAATAGAAATTTGGCGTTTCCAAATTTTCGTATTTTAACGTTTTTTGAGATTCATAGTGTCTTTATCTCATATCTCAAATTCGGCATTTTTCATTGTTGTTTTCCGGTTCTGGTGCTCTAAATTTAGGATTTTGGACGTTTCACTTTTCAGGCGCCCCCCAACTTCCAAGAGATTATCAAGTTTCCCGTTCAACTTATCCGACTGCTCCTCGCAAGCAAAATACAGCGAAACTTGACTAAATAAAGTTAAAAATGCCTTCTGTCGGCCGGTTTTATTTATAGTTGCTTGTTTACACCAAAACTGCGCGTTTTCTCAATGCAAAAGCTTAAGGTAAACACCCACTCCGGCATCCTATAAACACACATAAACCGTTGTAAGCCTCGTTTGCTACAAGACTAAATAATGAGCGCCTCAACAGTTAAAAGTCCCTCCAAAAATCATCGAGGGCCGTCTTGGTCATTTAGCACAATTTAGTGTATAAAGTTTTGTCCCCGAATCGGTTTCTCGCGTAATATTTCGCAAGTTTGTGGTTAAAATCGAACCATTTCTGCGTGCGTCCCGGAATCCCAAAGCAAGGATAGCGTCCTCTCTCTTCGGCGAATTGTCCCCGGATTGGTCCCGGTTGGCCCGTTTTGAACGAATGCTATAAATATTGATAACTTCCTTGCAAAGGGAGTTTTTGCGCTCAATACCGGTGTAGTTGAATGTGGAAACTCTATCAATTAGCGTTGTTTAGTCAGATGCGTTCGTTGTTTGGACAATTGCAATGGAATTTATTAATGACTTGGCTGAATTGCGTTCGAACAATAATTTGTTATCATGTCACATATGACAAACTTTAACTTTTTGTCCGATGACTGTTATAAGTTAACAAATCGAGTTTGTTACAAATTGCTCCCAGTTAACAAGAACAACAAAAAGTATGTCGTAAACACAATCACAGGAAATCATGTTTTAACAGCAAGGGAACGGTTGTCCAAGATCGCCAACTAATGACACAGCAATAAGATATTTCTTTGGATTGTTTTTTGTGTCGTTAGTGCTTGAGTAAGCATATTGCGACTCGACGTGAAGGTTCATTTATTTCGCTTCCTCTTGTCTTGACGTTTCCATGTAAATTCTAATCTCTTATTGACAACGAGAAATATTCCGAAATTAAATCTTCAACTGCAACTGATAAATTAAATAAAGTGAATTATGGCCGTTCTACAAGCACGATAATAGAACCCAGTAGCGTGACCGAAGAAATATAAAAGTGTAAGAAAACAATGTGTCAGTACAGTGACGTTTAATACGTATAATACACGCAATATTTATACCAGTAAAGTAATTACCCCCATTAGGGGGTTGGACCAAAAAAAACTTGCCACTTTCTTATGCTACCGGCGAGTATGATATTACTTCAAACATATTAATTTGATCGTGATTTATGTGCGTGTAAAATCAAATTGAGCACGTAAATAACTGATCTTATTAATTACGATGGTTCTTTGTCCGATCAGAAAATAATACATCCGCAATAATGGCATGAATTATAAAAATTTCTTTTACGGTTTGCGAAGATCGAAGCTATAATTTCCCGGCTTATACTGGAAATAAATGCGACGTCTTTGTTCCCATTTTTCCCCAACAATTATTAAAAATTAATAAGCATAATTTATACACATCACCGGTGAAACCGCAAAGCCGCTTTTATAGAGAAGAAATAACAACGTGGGTGATTTAACAAGCTCCGAGGGCTTCGAGAAAAAGCCGTAAATCTGCGAACGGGAAACTATCACTGCCGCAAAAATAACGAGAATTACCAATAGGGAACGTGCATATAACGATATGTCCACGGAATTTGACCAAATATATGAACCTACAGACGTAAAGCAAAGCCGCAAAGGTATCGTAAAAACAAAACCGACTACTTTGCCCTCTTCTTTCATCATGTGTCTTACATTGCTGTTTACGTTTTTATGAAGACGGCTACAGCAATATTCTAGGCTGACGTTAATGTTGGCGGTAACCCAGAATAAGATTTTTTAACTTCGACACAGAAACAACAAACTGAAATTAAGCTGTCAAAATCAGAGATCGTTGGGATTTAAATTCGCGATTTCTGGGAAAAGTTCGAATTTATTATACACGTTTCCTGGCTTGTGATAAATTTTGTTTGTGTCAAAATTATTTCCTGCTGTTCGGCATGAAGATTGATCCCCGGCTGCGGGGCACAACAATTCCAAAAGTTCGAGAAATTTTCTCAATTTTATTTCGATCTCTAAACGTGTAACTATTAACATTCAATTGCGATCCAATGAATTTCCATTTGCTTTGGCTGCGAAACAAACCATCGCAGAAGTTTTGACCGACATTACAATTAAATAATAGTTATTTGTGGAACTAGTGAGTTATGTATTTAATAAGTGACGCAAGAAAAAGTTTAGTCTCGAGCAATTTCTTAAGTGAGTTGTAACACATCAGTTCCATATAAAATTTTATCCAACACATCTACAAATATCGTCTAAAAGTGAGAATAATTTAAATTTCTAAATGAATTCCAAAAACTGATTCCATTAAAAAAGCTTTGGCGTGATTGACAAAAGATATAAAAATTCTCTACATTCACCATTTCATAAACCACTTTAAATTTTATTTTGATAAAATGTTAATTGTTATTTAATTGTAGTACTGTATTAAATTTCAATAAAAATGAGTTTTGATTAATTAATTATTACGCCACAGGCTTCAAGTAATTTGAGAGTGTGTTATTTTTATACCTTACCTTCTAGTCAGTTAGACTTCTAACTTACTAGTGAGTTATTTACTTGTTTGAAGTGAGTGCAATTGTAAAAATTAATCTTTTTTTGCAAACTATTGAGCTTTGGGTGTTTCAAACAAGTTTAAAAATTCGTATATTTCTTCACTCGCTTGATATTTGGAAAATTCCTTGTTTCTGGTTTTCAATCGATCAAATTAATGAAAAAATGGCACCGGATATAGAAATAAAAGCTTTTAGACAAAATTAGAATTTTTCTAGCAAGGTTCGATTTGGATTCATTTCAATAAAATCCAAAATTCGTGCCTTGCTCAATTTTGTAGATTTTAGGAAACTTCTTCATTTATGCCTTCCTACAACTAACAGTTGCAAGAAAATAACACTACATTACAGAATGAGAGCTTTTAGCAAAAGTTAGAAATTTATTTCAAAATATCGAGCATTGAAATCTTTCAAGCCACTTCAAAAATTCGTATCTTTCTTCACTCGTTTGATACTTGAAAAAATTCTCGATTATGCCTTTACATTGATCAAATTGATCAAATAGGCAAATAGCATTTTAGAAAACGATATAGAAGCTTTCAGGCAAAATTAGAATTTTTCTGAAAATGCCCAATATGGAATTTTTTAATAAATTCAAAAATTCGTAACTTGCTTGTTATTTTGTATATTTTTGGAAATTTTCTCGATTCTACCTTCCTACATAATACAGTTGCAAGAAAATAGCACCGCATCATATAATCAAAGCTTTCACCAAAAGTTAGAAATTTATTTTAAACTGTCGAGCATTGAGATCTTTCGAAAAACTTCAAAAATTCTATACGCCAAGAGCTTCAATTAATTTGAGAGTAAGTTATTCTTAAAACTGTATAGTGAGTTGGAGTTCTAACTTACTAGTGAGATATTTATCACTTTACTTGTCTAAAGTAAGTGCAATTATGATAGTTTTATATGCATGTGTTGGATAGAAAATATTGAAAACTTTAATATTTAAGCGCCTCCACTATTGTAACCAACTAGATCCCGCAAGCTCGTTAATCTTTAAACAACATATTGTCCATGCAGATTTAATTTAACTTTCCCATAATTTAGATTAACCATCGAACTAATGGTCATTACTTTGTTATTAGTTAGTGAAATCGTGAAATTACATTAAAGTTAAATTAAATTTACGTTCATGATTCCGTCGTAATAAAGACGGCTTTAGAATTGTGTTGGTAGCAGTGTCTCTTTGTGTGACAGTTTGAGGTTAAGCATGAATGCAATGACATTTGAAAATAATGTAAAGCCTACTACACAGAGGCTAGCTTTTCATTTATTTCCATGTATTAAATCCAGATAATTTGAACGAATTTCCATGAAAAGACCTGTAAGTTAATCCTGGAAATAGCATCACTGCAGTAATGAATAACCGCTCTGTTTGCATTGAGGTTTAACATGGATATCAGAGCGATCGTCATTTTCGCGTAGAACGTGGAAAATAAATGTAGTTCCGCAAGTTTAAAACCGCATAACCGCAAATGTCCAGTGTAATTTTCCTGTAAAAATCCCGGATAAATTTTTAATAAAAACAGAGAACGGCAACTTTAAAAATAACAAGCTACATGAAAGAAAAATACAGAAAAGATGCTCGTATCGGTATCGATCGGCTCTCAGCGGTCAAAATTCATCAAAGCAGAAATCGGCAATTATTGGGAAAGACATCTGGGGTAGTTTCCTCCGGCAGAAATAATTATCCGCTTGATTAATAGAAGGCACCCCAAGTAATGAATCCGCGCTTCCCGTAAACTTAATTTCTTTCTTGAATTGTGAGTTTAAAATTTGCAGTATGTGTTCTTCCATAAGATGGAGTTTGGTTTTTACGAGCAGCCGTTGTCACATCAGCACTCTCCTGATGTTCGCAGTGGACGCGAATTTTAATAAAAGTGGTCGGAAGCGTGGTCTCGTACCGGTCGTTTATTATACCCTGCAGTAATGTATACCGAAATAGTCCACTCCTGTCTGCTTCTGCAATTTATATTTTCTTATAAGGATTCTATGCATAATTTTCATTCGATGCGTGGCCGCTTTTCAATAAAACAGACTTAGCTCGGACTTGATGACGAGCTGCGTTATACATTTTAATGTTACATGCACCCCCCGGAAATTCCGCGGTCTATCATCCCCAACCCCCCAACCCCCATTGTCTGATAAAAAACTGCAAGTCAGTTGAAAGCCTGAGTCATGACATCGTGTCAATTTATTTTGAAATTCAATCTCCGATGGCCTGATGGGGGTGGAAACAGCTTAGGTGTGTCCAATCATTTCTCCAGTCATGTCCAATCCGATTAAACAAACGAAAATTTGCGACATAATTATGACCTCGACAATAGAAGAATAAACTTTGCAACTGAGCTCGTTAGACACGCTGTACGAAAATCGTTTCTTAGAGCCAGGAATGCGAAAAATTTTAAGACATTCCATTGTACTAAACTGGAGTTTCCTCTAGTAAGAAATTCCAGAGAAAGTGCGACACCGTTCAGAGCAGAA
Source organism: Gnatocerus cornutus (assembly GCA_029298725.1). Classification (NCBI taxonomy): domain Eukaryota; kingdom Metazoa; phylum Arthropoda; class Insecta; order Coleoptera; family Tenebrionidae; genus Gnatocerus; species Gnatocerus cornutus. The sequence continues at coordinate 32,490,601 of CM055509.1, read as the reverse complement.
TTTCGTATTTTCTAAACTTCTTGCTTTACGACATATATATTACACTCGGGATACCTTAATATGCTTGTTTAACGACGATAATGCAGGTGAAATATGTTGAGCTTTAGTTTCAAATTATTCGGAAGCTCGCAACGTTCGGGAATTTGCAAATCTGATCCTGCGATCATTTCAAAGAGTTGTCTGAAAGGTAACACGACAGTAATAAACAAGCGTGTTATGCGGCAGGTTTTAATTCCTCCACTTTGAAAACATTTCGACCTTTTAGTCATATCGAAGAATCTAAAAACCAAGACCTGAAAAATTGGAAGGAAAAATTTAAGCAATCTCAAAATTAGACGGATTAGCAAATTACACGGTTGACTGGTAAGTGACAATTTTGGGTTAATAAACCATGGTCAGATAATTTACCGCAATTTGTTTCGGTCAATCGCTGCAGAATAGCAATTTCTGTCGAACACCGCAAAATGTTAGTTTAACGGATCTTACAATTAGAATCATAAAAACTCTTCACAGTTCAGGCAGATTAGGTTTCAAATCCTAACAAATTATTAAAGTTTTGAAACTAGGCAGAAAGCATCCTTAAAGCATCAAAAATTAAACAAAAAAAAAGTTCTCTGACCTAACGTGAGAGCTGAAATGTTTTCCTCATTTATCTACCGAATCAATTATTTTACAGAAAAAATAAAACTAATAAAAATGTTTAAAATTAAATTTCCTAACAAAAATGCTGTATTAATTTTTTGCGTACAGCAAATGCAACTCGCGCAAATGCGGCGGAAGTTGGGGGCCTTGTATTCACTAGTCAACAAATTTTAGAAAAACCGCACTGAAAAGTGAAAAATCATTCCTAAACTAGAATTGTCTCATGATTCCGAATCTGCAATCTATTTTATTCCATCAGGTCAGAACTAAGATTTATTTTAAAAAATAGTTTTTTTATTATACCTGCATCATAATTCTAAATTAAAACACGCAAAAGCGTGCAAAAAGGGCTCTTTAAAACACTAAAGCTTTAAAGTCGTCTAGGTAACAAGAAATAGTGAAATGTCAGGACCAATTTTTATTTATAATATAAACATGAAAATTACAATTACTATTGTTTGAAATTTCAAAGCCGGCCGCTTGAAGCTGGTTACTGTTGTTTGTTGCTTCTAATTCATAACTAGTAGAAGCTTTTTCATTTTCATTCTTCTGTTGGACGTCCATAGCTCTTGATGAAGTTGATTTAGCAACCGATGTGTTCAGAACACCAGCAATGCGTTTGGAAACAACTATTTTGTTTAAAGTGGATTCTTCAATATAGCTACTAGCCACACTCGAGGATTTCCATCTCACCTGACGTTTCAACTCATCGATGCCACCACCAGTATACTTCTCAGCTTCGGATAGAATTAATCGCAGTTCTGCATGTTCTGCTAGCCTTTTAATATCTTCACTCATTTTCTGAACGGATTTTTACAAACGTGAAAAAATGTGCTTAACAACGTAAATAAACAATTACTTGCTAACCGTCTCTACAAAAACGATTCGCAAACAACCTTCGATAATTTTATTGGGTAAATTCACAATTTTTCAATGCTCCTTAAGGATTGTAAATGGATAGGTAGGTATAATAAAAAATAGCGTATAACACTCGTTTATAAGCGCCTTTAAAACACTTACGACGTTAAAAGCACTCCGCTGACGCGTCGTGCTCTTAAACTCGTCGTGCGTGTTTTAAAGGCTTGCTTATAAACTTGTATTATAATATACTATTCTGAATAACTACACCTCGTTCATATTTGTTTTTTTTAGATTTTCTTAACATACAATGTCACGAATTATAAAACCGTAGATTTTGCCAAAATATCTCAGAAAAATTAATTTTCCAGAAAATTTTTAGAAACCAGCTATTTCGCTTTTAAAATGAAATTAATGTAGGTACAACTCATAAATCTGTTGTTTTCATTTTTTACTGTGTAATACATCATTATAAAAAATGGAATCTCAGTTTTTATCATATGTGTTTCCACATAGATTTTGGCCTTTGGGATTGTCAATAATCATTTTTTTTGCCATACATTAATTAGTAGATTACAACCCGAGGTGGGAAGTCCTTCATTCTTTATTAAAATTTATTAAAGCCGCATTAAGAAATCACTAATTCCTAAAACGATCGATCGATAAAATTATTGCTACAGTATGTTCTAGGAATATGCTCGACAAGCCTCGCATTTTAACTAGCCCTCCTGTAGGTAATATCTAAAATAACTTAGTTGAACCGTAAATACCTAACTAATAAATTTTGAGGCCGAAACAACCGTTATGCTGATATATTATTTTATTTTAATTAAATTCTTTACAGAAATACTCTTCAAAAACCCTAAAAGCAATGCTCTAAAATTATAAATCGATCTATCGTAGTTTTTAAGAAAATTGAATGTTAAATATGAAAAAAGTGCTATTAAAAAGTTTGATTTTTTGTTATAATTTTATTAACTTCATTGGAAATCAAACATAAAGAATGTCAAAAAATCGTAAAAGCTCATCCTATTTAAAAAATTCATTTTGTTCGCTTGGTTGCTCCAAAAATCTAAATATGCGTGTAAACTTTTTGCGAACGATAATGGTAAATCTCGAGGACCTTGGAACTGTTTAACATTTTTTAGATTTTTGAAAAGTACTATTTATAATTTTGGACCTCTAGGCAATATTTTTGTGGTGTAAAGTTGAATAACAATTCTAGGAAAACGGATGTCGCGACCTTATTAGCTTAAGTTTGTTTTTAAATTTCATAAATATCTTGGCAAGAACTTGTCTTTAATGATGTATTTATAAGAAAGATTTAAAAAAAAGACTTAAATAAAATTGAGAAAATAAAATGTAGATATACATGATGTACTCGTATTTTATTACAAATTTGAGTCCTGACCTGACAGAACAAAATGGATTATAAAGTCAAAATCATTCAACTTCAAATATGAGGTTTTCAGTTTTCAGTCTTCAGAGGAAAACAATTTTTGGGGAGTTTACCCCAATTTTTTCACGTAGATGAGAGATCGTTTTTCAATTCCTGTTGCCTTTGGTAATTTTTTCTGCCAAGGTTCAAAACTTAAATAATTTGTTCAGTCATTTTCGATCTAATTTCCCTGGACAATCATGGCTGTGGATGTATTGAATGTTGCCTGGCTGGTGTTTGAGAAAGCAAAATTATTCTTCGTTTAGATCAATCCCAATCACAATAAAAAAAGCACTTCTTCATGCCCATTAAATCTCCATTAAAAGTTGCAGAGTAGTTCCCAAATACTGACCAAATTAAATAATAGTAGAGCTTACAATTTGCCCGTCAAAGTTTCATGACAGCTTTGACGACGTAATCAATAAAAGCTTTACGTTTAGTGCGGCCTAAAATGAACCCGAATTATGTTTTTCCATTCGCATTGTCACAGGTCGAAAATCTTCGGCACAATTAGTTTGTAAAAGTGAGTCAGGCCGGAATGAAATTAACGTATAATTGAATCACCCACTTCCACTACACGCTGATTGTGTAACATTTTATTTTGATGGTTGAATATTGTGTTAGCCTAATTAGTTTTCGTTTTGTGCGTCGTTTTTCCAAGTTTTGTGTGTCATGCTGTTTTCGGTTAATGTCAGCACAATTTCAACGAAATTACAGTCGTTGGTTGTAGTTATAACCGGCGGTGACATTATGATACTGAAAAAAAAAGCGAATAAAACAGACACCCCCGAAGAAAAATTTTCCTCAAGAAAATAGCTAGTGAGTGGGTATAATTTCACACTTCCAACAATGCTTGCGTGTTGTCAATTATAATAGATGCCGCAGCGCTCCCCCAAGAGCTTATTTCAAGGTTTCTGCAGGACATCATGTTATTTCCCCGTGGGCAGGCCGAGATCGTGAACCGTCTGCTACCACCGGGTCGCGTTTTGATAGAGTGTAAATATGATTTTGACGTGGTGCGTGGGATCCAATCCCGCTAAATTAATTTTTCACCTCGAAACTATTATAACAACGCCTCGGGAAGAAAAATTATTATATCCTCAGTGTTTGTTGCATATTGTTTTCGTTTTGGAATTTCATGTTATTGCGTCTGGCAGCTTGATTAAAAATTTCTAATATCGTCAGGGTTTACCTCAAATTCCTACGTGTTTTGGTCAATTTATGGTGGGATGATTATTATTTTGTGCGACACCGAACGACTCCCTCGAAATTCTAATTTGGTTTGGTGTCGTGTTAATATCGGCTTCAAACAGCGTTTGTTCACCGCTGCAATATAATAAACGCATACCACTGTACAAATAACGGCAATCCTAAACACAGCTTCAATAATGAGCGGCCGTCACCGGAATACCGAGTGATCCGTCAAAGGAACGATTCTTTCGCAACCCCCATATTTTCTAAACTTTCTAAATTTTCTAAAATTATTGTCTTTCCCTCCACAATTTTGCAATTTGGTAGAGTCAATACACGACTTAAAAATAATAACCTTATTTTGCACTTTCGTGGAGTTAATACGTAACTCTAAAATAGTAAATTCCCAAAATTTCATAGCTGTAGCGCTACAATTTCCAAAATTATGAATTTTAGTGGAGGATGCCAGAAATTTGTGTTTCCTCTTCAAATTGAAAATTTCTAAAATTTGTTTTATTTGCTCCAGTTTTCCAATTTCGTAAAATCAATACACGATTTGAAAATGGTAAATTTCCAAAATTTCATAGCTGTAACACTAAAAATTACGTCTTTTTGTGGAGGATGCAGAAAATTTTTGTTTCCTCTTCAAACAAAAAATTTCTAAAACTTCTGACTTTTGATGTACAATTTTGCACTTTCGAAGAGTTAACATATTACGCGAAAATAGTAAATTTCCAAAATTTCATAGCAGTAGCACTAAAATTTCCAAAATTACGAATTTTAGTAGAAGGTGGCGGAAATTCTTGCTTTAGCTTTTAACTGAAAATTTCTAAAACTTCTGTCGTTTTCTCTACAATTTTGCACTTTCGTAAATTTAATACATGACTCAAAAATAGTAAATTATCAAAATTTCATTGTTGTACGCTACAATTTCCAAAATTACAAATTTTAGTGAAGGATAGCGGAAATTTTTGCTTATTCTTCAAACTGAAAATTTCTAAAATTTATGTCTTTTGCTCTAGGTCTAATTTTCCAATTTGATCGAGTCAATAACCAACATAAAAATTGTAACTTCTTCAAATTTCATCGCTACAGCACTGAAATTACCTAAACTACGAATTTTAGTGGAACTTTTTGCTTCGACTTATGTGTCTTTGGCTCTACAATTTTGCAATTTGGTAGAGTCAATACACAACTCAAATATAGTAACTTCCTCAAATTTCACAAATGTAGCCCTAAAATTATCAAAATTCTTAAATTTTTAAATGATTCTCAAGATAAACTCGTGGATGTCCTTCAGTTTTCCACCTATCATCTTTCAGAATCTCTTTCCTTTCCAGATTTCAGGAGTTCTTACATTCTTAAATGAACTTGATAACCCGACATGCAAAATCATTCGTCTATTAACCTATAAAGGCAGGGCTCGTCTAGAAAACAAGATACTTAACCCTTCAACCCTCGCAATTAATTACCTCTATGCACCACAGTTCTGTTATCTACGATTATTTATGTACACTTCCGTCGCCGTCTCTCTCATATGAAAATATCTATCTAATTAATCGCTTCGCCAACATCTTTTATCGCGTTTAAATATGGAACATTACCGCTGAGGAAATTTATAGCCTATACAATACTACACGAAAATGCAGTTAAAACCACAATTCCCCAAACTTTACAAGACAAACATGTCGTTTTATTTTTAGTTTTCACCACCAAAAACACATCACCCCACTGAAACGTATCCAATTCCCAGTAATTTCAAACGTTCGCGGTTTTCATTTAATCTCCCAACATTTTTTCCCAGGTGTGTCAAATGAGCACGAATGGTTCGTTCCGCTTCTGTGCTGCATATTAGCTATGACTTAGTTGATGATGACACGCGTTCTGTCGTGACGATCGACCATTTGGCGGCACCTGGTCCTCGGGTTCGCAGACGTACCACGTGTGTTTGTGCCCATTATTAATTCATTGACTTTGAGAAAGTTTCCTCATTTGAAATGAAGCAACGTTTGATTTTTTATATTTATGGAAAGCGGCTCCCACACTTGCGAGTGTTTGTGATTGCCATAAATTTCAGCCGCCTGCGTAGGCCACAAAGCCAACAAGCAAACTTTGTGGTGGGAAGCAAACGATACTATTAACAGAACTGACGATGATAGATGGAGAAGAATTAGAATCAATTTCGCAAATATTTGGAAAAGATTTTACATTTTCCGTGTCTCACTTTATTCTAACAAAAATCCCCCTCTAGGTACGATTTATTTAATTAACTATTGCATCACGTATTTTGAAAGCTGAAAAATCCATTACATTTTCCATTATTAAACGAATGCAGCTAATGAAACACCATTTCCTCATTCGGCGAGGCACTACAGTTTTAAATTAAAGCACAAAAGCGTTGAATTTACTAAATAAATATCTAAATTGTTCAATTAGAAAATGATTGAGTTGCAACATTTGACGAAGATTCTGTTCGAATTTAGCGCCGTCTCATTGGGGTCATGAGAAGAACGAAAGGTTAAAATAATAAGTTGCATCGTTTATGCCTCGCTTGCGTCACTGAATTTCAAATCTCGACTACAGTAGCTAAGAAAAAGGCAAAAAGACGGTTGGAGCCGTGTTATTAAGGTTGTGCTTAATTACCAGAGACACGCACAACTGCATTTTGCACATAACTTCTCAAAGAAATTTGCATTATAAAAAGCTTTCTCAGGAAATTTCTCGATCTACTGATACCGATCGGTATTTAAAACTCCAACATTGTTGGCCACAATTAGTCTATTTTTAAGTTCTATTCTTGCGCTGCTAAATTTATACCAAACATAACTTATTATACACTCTTTTGGTTAAAATCATTAAAAAAATTAAAAACTAAAATGAAACATTGAATTAACAATCCCAGAAGTATTTCAAAAATATAATGCAAAATCCAAAGCCGTTCATGAAAAGGGTCAAGATGTACAGATTCCGAGAATATGTGGCTAATATTTCTTTTTTGAACTATATGTTCAGTTTATCAATTCCATTTTTTTAAATCTTCATCTGATTCACAAAATTTCTAAATTCAGAAATTTGTATTATTGACGTTCAAACTCCAATAATTTTGAAGGCTACAGAAAGTATACAGAGTGAGTCACATTTATTAGAAGTTGCATTTTTTTAAACATATTTTAGGTGTGAGAAGTACCCCATTTTGCAGGGTCGTATTAAAAATACATGATACTCCATTAAAAAAAAACAATTTCTGGCCAATAGTAAATCCTCAGAATTTATTTCCAGTCAAATCAAGAAAACAAAGCATAGTTTGGTTATCAAACGTGTCAAATTTTATCTTTATATCTCAAAACGTAATGGTGTAATTTCACAATTTTCAGAAAAAATCTTAACTCGGCAATTCTTCATCAAATTAAAACCAGATATTTTTGAATAGCACACGGAAAAACACATCTATAAAAGTGCCTAAAAGTGGTAGCTTGAATTTAAGAGAAAAATGCGGCCCTGCAAAAAATATGCATCTTTGAACACTGAAGGTAATTTTGAAATTTGCACTTTATTCAAACTCTTATCTTCACCTTCTCAAAAATATTAAATAGTTAATTATAAAAGCGTCACAGAAGAACTAAGTAAGCTTCACTTTTCTGTATAATTTACGAAATTTGGGAAATTAGGCGATTTTCTAAACAAATTTTAATTTGGAAAATAAAACTGGAATATTTTCATTCTAGAAACTACCGCGCTAGATAAAGATTCTGATAAATGTGATAATTTTTAAAAAATTGAAAATTCTACGAGTTTCGGAAATTTAGGACGCTTCCAAATCAGCTGCAGATCCAAAAAAAATACCTACTCTAAAAATTACAAAATTCCACAATTTCACTAACTGTGACAATTTTAATACGTTTAAGTCTCGAGAATTTAGGACGATTCTAGATCAGCTGCAGCTCCATAGAATTCCATAAACTCTAGTTTACATGTCAGTTTATCTGTATTTTTGTTAATTTTCTAGTTCTAAATTTTGTATTTTTATATTTTCCACGAATCATCAGAACCCGAGCGCTAATTCCACTTTCCCGAATATCCGCCTCCAATAACCTCGTCAACAATTCTTAATAAGCCACATCAGAGATCAATAACCCAACTGCAGCTCCAAGTTGTATTTTCCTCCAACAGGAATAAATCAATTACGATTTCCGCCCGTTCTGCATTCATATTTGAACAAGCATTGTCACAAACTCAGTGACGTTTCCCACTAACAAAACCGTATAAAATAGTCCCATTAAAACCTTCCCGACATGAACAGGTGGGCAGATGGTACGTATCGTCAGAGCATTTTATATGTAAATACCGCCACATTTCATATTTAAATTTTCTATCTGGTCTTAGTTGAAGCAAATAAACCCTCATTTTAACAGACATTAGTGGATCCTAGACTTAACAACCCGCATAATTCATCTTTAGACAACATCACAGACTTGCGTATGCATAAATCTAAATAATAAGATGCACCCGCATAATCGCTCGAGTTTAAGCAGTATGCGGTCGAAAAAAAGGGCGCCGTAAATCTTCACCGGGCACCAAAAATCGTGTAATTGCCGTCCTGTAAGTTATTTAAGGGATGAAATAAAACGCTGTCAAAGCAAACAGATGCATCTGCAAACAGAGAAATCTCAGATTCGACGAGCGTCTCAAATGAAAAAGTACGCGTTCACGGAAAACAATATTTCATCAGATTTGTGTAATCGCACAGCATACATTCAAAATGTAAATCAAGCTAGAAACGGACATAGATGCGTTGTTAGTATTCTGCGCACTGCCGTCAAAGACAAACAAAATTAGGCTTTGTCGGTGTAAATTAAAACCGACGCAGAAAACAGCTCGAAAGACACCCTGCTTAGTTATTAATAATGCGATTGATTGGAACGACTGAACGATCCATACGTAACAAAACTGTTTGCTTTGAAGTAATATCAACAACGTCTATTCAGAAATGAGCAAACTCTGTTAGGACGACGTGGAATAACTAATTTAATTAGCGTAATAGCGCAAGACTGAAAGGGTGTGCAAATTATTAATGAGCGTAATGGTTCGTCGATTGTGTCGGAGTTCGCTACAACAGCCATCCTCCGCCAAAACGAATCGAGGTAATAAATCATATTCCAACAAAAACTGAATCGCCCCGTTAAAACTTGCAGTCTTCGTATCGAAGCACAACATCAAACACGTTTACTTTACTCCCACTTACTAGTACTTGCGGAAGTAATGAATTCCGGCTCATAAATATGTAACGTTACACTTTTTAACTTACCTGGAAAAAAATATATTAAAGCAAAATTACAGGTCAAATTCAACCGGCGCATCCACCACTTTTCGATCGATAAAATACTGGAAATTAAAAACTGCACTTTTTTCGACAGGTTCATGTTTCAAATTTGATACAGTCCGTTGAAAAATGATAGACGCACCCCATCATTTTTCTTATTTTAAAATTTACATCCGGATATTTGGGATTTTGATTTTTCCCTAGTAATTGTAGTACTAAAGATAAGTGCATTTTACATTGAATAACAGTCAAAAATCGATTTTCAGGATGGCACTGAGAACTAAGTGCTTCTACTAAAATTTAATAAACAAATTCAACAATTTTAAAAACCAGTAGGTATAACCACCCTGCTTTTTAATTAACATAAAAATTATGTTTTCCATAGAATTATATAGATTTATCAGAACATTTTGTGGTCCCAAACTGCAATTATAGCGCGTTTTAAATCTTGTGTCTATTAATACTGCTCATTATTGGCATAAACCGTTCTTACAATAATTCCCCAAACATTCTCGATGGGATTCAAATCAGGCGAACGTGGCGGACAGTTCATTGTAGTGTGGTGATTATTTACCCAATTTAGTGTGCTGGTACTTGTATGAATTGGAGCGTTATCTTGTTGAAAAGTCAGCAAATTTTGGCGATGCTCTGTCCAAAATAGTATCAATTAAATTAAGAACATGTTGGTATTCTTCGCTAGGTAATGCCAACTCCAGTCTACCCTGTAAAAAAATTGCCCCCAAACCAGTAATGATCCACGTCTAAAAATTCGTTTGCTAAAATATAGTTTTTCTTCTCTTAGATCATGCCAGTAATACTTAATATCATTTGATCCATCAAAAATTTTTTTTCGTCACTGAATTTAACCTGTAATACAAAAAAAATCACTTTTCATAATCAGAGTTTTAAATCTAATTATTTTATGAATTGATTTTAGATGTAAATTTAGGCATACCAGGTTTCATTGACTTGCCATATTGTGTCTTGCAAAATTGAACCTTCTAAGTTTGTCATTACAACTTAAGGGAGGCCCGCGAAACATTTTCTGGCGACAAATATAGGGGTTTCTTTTAATTATTCGCCAAACTGTAGTTTTATCGACTTCCAAATCCAGCTGTCGACAAATTTGATTCGCACTTTTGAAAGAATTTGAAGCATTTCGCAGCACTAGTGCTTCAGTGCGTCTAGACAATTTTCTTTTTCGTCCTGTTGACTTTCCCTTTCCATAATTTTCTTGATCTTGTAGAAAATTTCTTATCACATGGTCCGATTTACCAACTAGTCTTCCTATATGACGCGCCGAGTTATCAGCTCTGTTTAGTTCAATAATTCGTCCTTTTTCAAATTCATTAAATTGATTTCTATGACCCATAATCTATAATACAATCAACCAATACACTGAAAGTATCAAATTATTAGGTGCGTCTATTATTTTGCAACAACTGAAAATCGAATTCTGTCTTTGCCTTAGTTATAATCTACGTACACCAATTTATATTTTTTCCGGCGATCGTTTGTTTTTAGGTACTATTAATGCATGCTTTGTGGGCTGAAATCATGCATTAAAGTGAGCTATTTATTAATGAATGATTTAATTTAATGTGTTTATTACAGGCAACTAATTACACACGCAATTCAATAAATTCAATAAAGACCTGAAAACGCGGTTCTGAAGGCCCTGGATCAGTTTGTTTACTAATACCAAATCAAAACGATCACTTTTAGACTTCACATCGAGACTCTAAGTTTGATAGACATCGTTTTTAATTACAAGCAAATTTGACCACTGCGAACACATTGGGCACATCTATCATACACACATTAGTTTTTGTATATTTAGTTGCATAACCACCTTTGTACGAATTTTCTCTTTTTTGTGAATTTTTCAATATTCGATCATCGGAAAAGTTTTGTAACAAACTCTATGGTTAATAATTACGACGATTAATAATCTCGCTTATTAACTGGACTCAATACGTTCAATTATTAATTGCTTTCATTAACCAACTTGTTAGTTAAATAGCAATTAACGTTCAATTTAAGTTAAATTTTTTGGTATCTGGTGACAGAACTAAAGCACCAAATTTTGCCATAAAAAAATAAGAAATATTAAAAAATGAGGGTGCGTCTATCAGTATGCAACGCACTGTATGATGGAAGTGAATCTTTTCAACGATAAGTTTGCCAAGGAAGTTTGCAACCACATGAACTTGGGATTTTAATTAATTGTGTTTCCGGTCGTTAGGACACTTTACTGTGCTCCTTAACTTGATACGTGGGTATTAGCGGGGAAACTTGGGGCTTCGAGGTCACGTTGTCTGACGTTTGCCCCCGTCTGGATGCTGAATCCCTCTTTATAATTTTTTTCAAGATGTAAGAGTCGTGGGTAAACCCCCATATCTAGCACATGATAGATTGGCGATTTAATGTTTCCACGCAGTTGACGGCCGCTAAATTTAAGAAGTTGCGAGACAAGATAAATAGAATCTTTGCCAACACTAGAGAAAAAACTTGGGAGATATTTGCCGACTTAATAAGTTTGTAAAGAAACTCGATATTAAGGCTATTATAGCCCGGAGGACGCGCCAAACAAATTAATGGCAATGGAGTTTAAAACGATACGACTGACCAGGATTATTTCGAAAATTGGAAAATCCCGCGTTCTGTTTAAAAATTGTAAATATTTATGGCGTGCATTTAAAAACCGGCAAACGCAATTGTACAGTGGAATTTCAGTATGGCTTGTACCCCCGTGGGGGGTTGTTATATCTGCAGCAAACTATGCAGGTAAGGCAGGTGGATAATAAGGTCGCCATCCGTCAATATTTGAAAGATGGCATGACCGAGATTGTGTACGGATCTGTATCAAAATAGGGTTTCGGTTGCCGGGGGTATTTATTTGATTTATATCCGTTTCCGTCTTGAGAAGACATGATTCATACGTGGTTAGAAAATGAGATCTTACTTATTCTACACTACATAATACCCTGGAAGAGCATTTACGTGTTTCACCCTATCCGTACTTCACTAGGAAGACATTTCAAAGCCCGAGTGCCACAAGGAGCTCCATTAGTGAAGGTAAACAGCAGTTCTCACGTGTCGGGATCAAGTTCAATACCCGCACCTGGAATAACTCATGTAGATGTCCCCATTTTATGGCTCGGATTTTTCTTTGTAAGCGCGAATTTAACGTTTCTATCCGCGATGTCAAGACACTGGAAGTCATTAATTTAATAGTTTCTTCGCCACGATTTCTTGAAACTTTGTTCTGACAGCTATTACCGTAGACTTTATGAATATTTTAATTGGGACCGGTCGTTTTATTAACAAGGTGTTTTTCAGCGGCGCGAGTATTGATTAGGTGCAACCTAACAAATCGCCAAAGTTTGAATCCTTTCCATAATGAAACGAGAAAAAGAAGAAATATCACCGGACTTTTCTTGATAAATCGTTTGACTTTTGTTCTGATTACTACTAGCCGGGCCACAAAGGACTCCTGGAAATAAGATATGGGAAAGATTTGTTCCCGATCGCATCATATTTATCAATGAAAATTTTTACAGAGCGACTAAATGAACTGAAAATGCTGCAAATACTTTTCTAACGTCCCCGAGGCCGTTTGTCACCCGACACCATTTAAGTGATTGCCTGCATGATTCATGTTTTGACTTGGAATTACCGGAATCGAGCGAAAAATTCTAATTAATTTCGCTCATGCAATGATGACCCAAATCACATCTCAGCTTAGTCAACATTTCCATAACCGCAATTAATGTCAAAACTGACATTTATAAGACAAGGAAGGATGCAAGCTTAACATTCTCCGCATATCAATTTATTCTAATAATGTCATCTTTATGATGTATATGCTCATGTCACAATAAGCCAATTTCCTAAAAAAGTAGCCGTCAGATATCTGGAGAAACAAAAGTAATTATTTGCATGCGAGATTTTCAACCAAACACGCTAAAAATTTGCTTCGAAATTGAGTAATAAATGTACCTAGTTATTAATAATTCTGTCACATTTTAAAGATTCTAATCTAAGGGAAAAACACGGAATTTTCACATTCTTTAATTATTTTTAGAAGCGTCTGAAGCCTTCGGATTTTCATAGATTGGTTCTAAGATTAAAAAAATTGATCTGTTTTCAAAATAAAAATTTCTAAAAATTGTGTTTCCAGTTCTAAAATTTTAGAATTTGGCACACCTGATAAACAGATCGAATGTAGTAAATAGTCCAAATTTTGCTCTTTCCGGACAAAAACTGGCAAAGTTACGAAATTTAATAGACGATGGTGTCAATTTTTAGTCAGTTATCAAAATACAAATTTCTAAAAATTCTATTTCTGACTCTAAAATTTTAGAATTTAGCACAGTTGATAAATAAGATAGCAAATAAAAAAAAAACACATTTTACCGTTTTAGGACAAAAACTGAGAAAATTACGGAACTTAATAGACACAAGTGTAAATTTTTAGTCTGATTTCGAAAATAAAAATTTCTAAAAAATGAATTTCCGATTCTAAAACTTTAGAACTTCGCACAGCTTATAAACAAATCAAAAGAAGTAAAACCACCAAAGTTTGCCGTTTCTGGACAAAAACTGGGAAAATTACAAAATTTAAAAGACAGTGTTGTCAATAATTTTTAGTGTGTTTTCAAAATAATTTTTTTTTTAATTCTATTTCTGGCTCTAAAATGCTGGAACTTGGCACAGCTGATAAACAACTCGAATGTAGTAAACCTCAAAATTTTATCGTTTTAGAGTAAAAACTAGCAAAGTTACAAAATTTAATAAAAAGTGGTGAAAAATTTCAATTTCAATTTCGTTTTCAAAATAAAAATTTCTAAAAATTGTATTTCCGGTTCCAAAATTTTAGAATTTAGTACAGTTTATTATTATAAATAAAGCGCAAGTAACAAAACCCCCAAATTTTACCGTTTCAGAATACAAACTTGAATCATTACGGAATTTAATAGACGGAATTGTAAATTTTTAGTTTGATTTCAAAATAAAAATTTCTAAAAATTGTGTTTCCGGTTTTAAAATTTTAGACTTTCGTACAGTTCATAAACAAATCGCAAATATCAAAACCTCCAAATATTGGCGTTTCCGGACAAAAACTGGCAAGTGTCAATTTTTAGTCTGTTTTCAAAAGAAAAATTTCTAAAAATTTTATTTCTGGCTATACATACAATGTTGGAATTTGGCACAGTTGATAACCAACTCGAATGTAGTAAACCCTTAAAATTGTATCGTGTCAGGGTTAAAAGTTCTCGCAAAGTTACGAAATTTAATAAAAAGTGGAAAAAAATTTTGAAAATAAAAATTTCTTAAAATTGTATTTCCGGCTCCAAAATTTTAGAATTTAGTACAGATGATAAATAGATCGCAAGCACCAAAACACACAAATTATACCGTTTCAGAACAAAACCTGAAAAAGTTACCGAATTTTATAGATAGAAGTGTAAATTTTTAGTCTGATTTCAAACTAAAAATTCTAAAAAATTTTGAATTGAATTTCGCACAGTTAATAAACAGATCGCACATAGTAAAACCCCAAAAGTGGTGAAAAATTGTGCCTGTTTTCAAACCGAAAATTTTAAAAAACTGTGTTTTAGACAAAACGTCGAAGTAGAACTACAATACGAAAAAGAAAATCGACATCTAAATAACAAAAAAAATTAACAAAAATTAATGTGCCCCGTAAAAATGGTGGATGCGCCCTCCGCACTATTTCGATCTAACCAATTTTAATTTGAGCTCCAGGCCTCAACGTCATAAAGTATATCCATTTCTCGTAGATTTCATCCCTTTCAACGCGGAAATGGAGAGTCCTTCCAAATCCCATAAAATTTACCATAAAACTAAGAGATCTTTCCACCGCCAAGACACAGAAATTTGGGGTCTTGGTCCTGCCATTTCGTGTTCTAATTCGGGCTACCTGCCCCCTACAAAAATAGTGCGCATTTCGGTGCGTCTCCGGCGTCGTACATGTGTCTTATTTATGCAGAATAGAGCCCTGAATATTGATTAGTAGAAGGAAGATTTCAGCGTACACGGAACATCGATATGCATACATCATCCATCAAAATGCGTCGGTATCTGGTCGTAATGATTGAAATCATTTATCATTTTCCAGGAGTAGCAGTCGTGTTTTTTATCGTTTCAAATGAGTGCATTGAACGCGTCGCTGCAAAAACCGTAGAGGGGTATGATTAATACGATATCTTATACTGATAGTTTCGTCGCTTTGAAAAATTGTTCATTTTTATACAAGACGTTTTAGTGCAGGAAATAATGGAAAGTTTATGTCTCGCCTTAGGTGATTGTTTCCGTTGATCGATAACCGTTGTTTCTTCCGTCTTCGATAAATTGCATTTCGCATGGCAGCATTCGATAAAAAACACGGACCATTCCTTATTGGGTTTGGAACTTTGCAAGTGATTGCGCTGGTCCGTGTTTGTGAAAGTAATAAGAATAGTTTGTGCGAGGATTCCTTGTTGAATGCATATTCCGTCATAATTCAGGCGCGCCGCGACGCCGGTGACGCCACTAATACATAACTTGTTTGCAACTCAACTAATCTAACTACACACAAAGATTCAAGTTGGTTTATACGGTTTCACCATAAATCCAACTATAAAGTGGATGTAGCAATTTTGGAAAAACTGTTGTACAACATCTGGAAGTATGTCGACATAAAAGAAAGATTGCACTTGAATCCTCAAGGTAACCAAAACACGTAAAGAGCTATAAAATAACTGTAACAGGCCGTTCACCAGTGTGGCCAACCGAGGAGGACCGAACACTGTCGACGATGAAGGGTGGCAGAAGTGGGGTGCGGATCAATACGCCAAGAGGCCTACCCGGGTTATATGATACTTTTAATAGGATTAGCAAAATTACAGAGCATCTACAGAGAAAACGTTTAATTCGAACATGATCACGGCGATTTTTTAACCGCGAATCTTTTTAATTACCACCGAGGAGGCACATGGTGCCCGCATAAATTTCATGCAGGAACTGAAATTATTTATCGGCAACACTGTAGCTTTATGGTACAATCGAATAAAATCTCTTAAGTGATAGGAATAAAAGTTGGAAAACAACAGTACTTTTTTACTGCTTCCAATTGAAATTGCAAGCAAAACCAATAGTCCATGCTATTAAATGCAAATGAATGTTGGAACCAACTGTTGCAGGAAACGTGCAGGTGCAACCGGTTCTGAAGGTGTGATTTAGCCCAGAAGTTACGGGAACACTATATTCCGTACCACACTAAAATTTATTATTTCACTCGGCGTCATCACGCTAGCAATAAATTTTGATTATGTCATACCGTATCGAGCAAAGAATCAAACCTTTAATTTCTTACTTTCCTGCGCACCTATGAAAACGAACTCGAGTTATATTCGTCCCAAAGCTTTGATGGATTAGGACCTGCCCGGATCGAAATTAATAAGATAAGACTCGACTGAAAATGTCTGCGTCGACTAAATTGCAACTCTTGAAGAAGAAGAAAAACGCGACAAACATATGCAAATCAGCAAGAAAACTGAAGCCGACTTACAATTCATATTCATGTAAGTCACGATACCACCTGACCCAAGATGTAAGGAATATATTACATTTATTTATTTTGTATTTCCCTTCAGAAAGCGCTTGACTGCAGCCGAATGGCCTTCGTGCATGTTAAGCTCTCCAACTATCTAAATTTAAGCCGCCACATTGAAATAATCATAAATTCTAGACGGAAAAAAGCAAAAGCATGCAAGGCTTTGTTTCTCGTCAACTAGTTATTACATTTTTTTGCAAGTTGTACCTCAACAGGACGTAACAACACTGCAACTAGCAACTACATGACCTGGATGCAAACTCGACCTTCCACTAGCCAATTTAAACAAACTTCTCGACGACGATAAAACTCTCAACATCGTGTCCTGAAACTTCTCCAATGGTTTTAAACTGAACAATACCAATTAGAAATTCCACTACTAACAAAACTATAAATTCTACATAAAGATTTATAATATCAAAATAAAAAAGAAGTCACAGTAGGACACGGCACGAGGACCCGCGCCACGCTTATAACAAGTTGACTTATGTCGTTGCTACGTGCGGTGGTAAAGCACAAACGTCAAAATAAATTCGAAAATGTCACATGTATATTTTTAAAGCGACCTATAAATTATTCCACTTTGCTCTAGAAGTGGAGGAACTTTGCGGTTGTGGATTTATACGATATGCTCGGCGGACGTCTTGAAAAATGAATTTGAGGACAAAAGTCGTGGCGGCGGGGGAGACGAGGAACCAACAGGAGGAAGCAACAGAAAAAAATGGGGAAAATTAGAAGACAGATTGATATCGTGTGATTGGAAAAACTCATCCTCAGTTGGCTTCGAAAGTTCAAGTCATGTCTTTGATTGAACAGACTTTTATTTTTGTCAAGAAATTTGAGATTGTTTTTTAAATTCCAACACAGTTCTCATCTATACGTCATTTTTCCGGCAAAGAATTTACCAATTTACAAAAAGTTAGTTTTAGAAATCAGCACGATTTGAAAAGGATAAGTTAGATACCTGTAATGGATTCATGTCAATTTTGAATAATAGGTGGCTCCACAAGCAACTGAAAAAAGTTTAACATTCCGCAGGAATTGCAGGTTTTGCCGAGGAATTAACCTCTCTGGAAAATCGGTGTATCAGTCTTAGAATCGTTAGGAAATCAGGAAAATCAATAAAAAATGACTAGAAAATGAGGGTAAATCTATCAGGGGCAATCAATAGAAAATATAGAGAAATCAGACCAATCACATAAAAGTCAGGAAAAGTTAGACGAAATCGTAAGAAACTAGGAAGGTTGAACAAAATCACAAAAGAGGTTGACGAAACCATAAGGAAATCAGCGGAAGGTAAACAAAATTACAAAAAAATAAAGAGAAATTGGACAAAATCACAAGAAAATAAGAGGAGGTTAGACGAAATCTCAAGAAAATCAGGAGAAGTTAGACAAAATCACAAAAAACTAAGAGAAGGTTGAACAAAATCACAAGAAAATATGAAGAGGTTCGACGAAATCACAAGAAAATCAGGGTAAGGTAAACGAAATTACACGAAAATAAGGAGAGATTGGACAAAATCACAAGAAAAGCAGGAGAAGTTAGACGAAATCACAAAGAAATAAGAAGATGTTAAACGAAATCACAAGGAAATCATTGGGAAACTAATGGAAGTCAAGGGCATGCGATTTTTGAGAAGTAATAACCCCTGGGGTTCTGCTGAACGATTAGTCCCAGACCCGCATTTTAGATTCGCCTACAAAAAAATCTCTGCAAGAAAAAATAAGATCTAATAATATCAAAATTGACAGCTGTCAAAATTAAGCCATGCTATAGAATTCCAAAGGTAACTGAGAATAAATTTATTTTTGATCGCTCAATAAAATTTCAAAAAGTAGTAAAATTAACTTCTGATTCTAGAGGACTAACTAATTAAATTGTTTCCTAGACCAAGAAGGTTTCAGTAATAGAATGCGCATAATCTAGAAATTTCCTCTTAAAAATGTAAAAATTAAATTCCTAGAATTAGTCTAGTAAGTAAACAAATTGACGACCTTTTTCTTAGGGTTAGATAACTTGCTTCCAACATCAATAAATATTGAAAATGTTTATAGAATTCATAAATAAACTATGAATATTTTAGATCTACTTTAAAAGTAACAAATCGTTCTAAAAGTATGAAGACTTGCCACATTCTAGAACCAGGCGAGTCCTTTCTCTTAGAATTAGATTTTAGAATTAGAAAATCCTTGATTTTTCAGAGGAACAAGTGTAATCAATCAATCACGCTTCTACATAATTAAAAAAGTCATTCTAAACCAAGGAATTATTGATGAAATCCTCTTTTTTAGAATTAGATGACCTTTAGCTCCAAAATTATCAGAATTAGAATTAGAAGGCTCCACTTCATTTCTTTATATACTTTGGATAATCTAGAATTACTTGTCACAAAATTGAACTATATCATGCAATTTTCTAGAATAATAGAAGACTCCAAAACGCTAATCAGTTAACTTCTGTTTCCTAGAACTAGGTGACTTTCTGTTTCGCAGAATTACAACTTGGCCAAACGTGAAATTTAAACACTCAACCTTGCCATTAACAAAGCAGCTATAAAAACGTATTTGGAACACCCGATATACTGTTTAAGTGTACAAAACTCCAAGCCAAAACAGCCCCCACGCAAAAAGAAATGTCTCCCGACCAAAAAAGACTTTTGACCCCGACGTGATTTGAACACGCAACCTTCTGATCTGGAGTCAGACGCGCTACCGTTGCGCCACGGAGTCTCGAAAGCTGCAAGACCAATTTGTTACATAAATAATACAGTCGTGTCTGAGAGTTGGCACAATTGCAATTTTTTTAAGTAATTATCAAACTTAAATGTTTTTTTAATCCAATAAACGTGACTTTTATTCATTTCAGGAAACTAATCAATTACCCAGTCATTAGATTACTGGGAATTGTAATAAATTGGATCAAATCAAAACACAATTATTGTAATCAAATCGTAATAATAACCAATAAAATTAATGGCTCGTTTCTCGATGAATTTTGTCTTGAATTGAGATTAATTGATTATCTAGGAGCCACAGAAGTTCGTTTCAATTCAAGCGAGATAAGATAAATAAAAATTGTTTTGACTTGATGTAAACAATCGAAATCTTTTATTACAGGAAAGTTTTTCCAGATCCAATCCCACTAGAAACTTCCAGAGTTAATCGAAATAAAAGTTGACGAAGATATTATTGCCTTTGTCTGCATTTTCATATCACAGACAAAGAAGTTTACTAAATAATTCAACAGACGAGAAAGAGCAGAACACCTGATCGTGTTATAGAATCATTAGCATCGATTTCTTTCACGTGAGGCGAACATTTTAGATTTGACTCATTTCAAACAGTCGTTTAATCCCCAAAATTGCGGTGGAAGGCAATAAACCTTCTAAGATTCCCTACGAAAGTATATAATTACAAATCAAGATGTTGATAAAAGTTTTAATTGGTCTAAAGTCGTCGCTCGATGTCTTATGCAAGCAAAAGTTTGTCGTTCTGTGTATTAAAGTTTCGAGCAAACGCTGCTTTGATCGCAGCATCCCCACGCACTGCGTCAAAATTATCTATCGATGTAATAATTTCGAGCAACAAAAAGAAAATTCAACTTACCTAGTTGGACGTACATCTTCGGCCTTACATTTTCCTGCCAAGCCGCAAGACACGCGGAGAACGCGCACGCGGCTACAATAAAAAGGCTTTTCATAATTAAACAGCGCTACCACCAAAACATGTCAAAAAATCACAACACTCAAAAAACACGAATTGCTCGGTAAAACTACAGGGTAGTTCTCATCACAGATCAAAAGCACTATTTGGAGCAACACAACACATTTGTTGTTCTTAATATAAAAAAAAATGTACGACGCGATGCAGCGCAATCCAAATAGACGCTTGACGTCGACTGGCAAAGCTTCGTCGCGACGCCGGTGCCAGCTGACTTCCCCTCCACTTGCAATGCGACAGTAGCGCCAGCAACCTGCAACGGACATGTAGACAATTAGACTGGGTGCATGGACCGTGAAGAATTAATATCACATAGAAGGGATGGATGGCAGGACGCTGAAGCTATGGGACGGCACGACAATGCACCGACTCATAATCCTAATTACCATTGAGGAGTAGTGGACGAAGAAGCCGCACAATAATTGACCACGATTTGCAAAATGAGATTTGCAGGAATCGTGTGGTTTGCAGCAGTGAGCTATTTTAATAGACATCCTGATAGAATTACTGCCAATAGGGAGTTAAACATTGGCAGCTTTAAAAAAAAAACTCATGCTCAATTGCTAGACGTGATGTTGAAAAAACAAAATTTTGATGGCTTGTGAAATGTGGTGGAGGCGCCGGGTTTTTTAGAATTGAAATTGAACCCTTTCAGGTCAAAGCAGTCATTATTTTGTATTCTCCGGTCTGTATTTCAAATTTCGCGATTTGGTTTTTATTGTGGAAAAAATAAAATTACCAAAGGTATGGAATATTATAGAAATTGGTAAAAATTTTTGGTTCGTCTGAAAACAAAGATTTCTCATAATTCTGCTTCTAGTTCTAAAATCTTGTATATTGGTACAGTTGACTAATGAATCAAAAAGAGAAAAGACTCAAAATTTTAGTGTCTGAAGATTAAAACTGTCAAAGTTATAGAATTTATTGAAAACCACCAACAATTTTCCGTCTGACGTCAAAAATAGTAATACCTCCAACTTCTAGTGTCTAAAAATTAAAACTACCAAAATTAGACAATTTTATAGAAAACGGTAGAAAGTGGTTCATCTGAAAATAAAAATTTCTAAAACTTGTGATTCTTGTTCTAAAATTTTGTAATTTGCTATAGTTCGGGGACTGAAATACCGTGTTTATGACTTAATTGGGGTACTCACTGCACACAGAGGCAAAACCACAAGATAAAGGAATCAACAACGGTGGTTTCGTCTCTTTGTGCAGTGAGTACCCCAGTTTAATCATAAACACGGTATTTCAGTCCCCAAACTATACAATTAATAAGCAGGTCAAAAATAGTAAAACCTCCAAATTTGACTGAGAAGACTAGCAAAGTTATGTAAATTTTAGACATCGGCAGAAATTCATGGTTCACCTGTAAATCAAAATTTCTAAAAGACCTGTTTCTTGTTCGAAAATTTTGAAATTTGGTGCAAACGTAGTAAAATCTCCAAATTTTAATGTCTAAAAATTAAAACTGCAGAAGTTACAAAATTTTATAAAACGAAGTAAAAATTTTTGGTTCGTCGTGTATCAAATTATATTTGATACAGTTAGTAACCAAATGAAAAGTAGTAAAACCAGCAAATTTTAGTATCTGAGGCTTAAAACTGCCTAAGTTACAAAATGTTATAGAAAACAGTAACAATTTTTGGTTCGGCTAAAAATAAAATTTTCTAAAAATTCTGATCTTTATTCTAAGCTTTTGTAATTTGGTACAGTCGATAAGCAATTAAACCTGAAAAAAATTTGTAATTTTGTAGAAAACAGCAGAAATTTGTGGTTCGCCTAAATATACAAATTTCTAAAAATTCAGTTTTTTTTTAAATTTTAAAATTTAGTACAACTGATAATCAAGTCAAAAGTAGTAAAACCTCAAAATTTTAGTATCTGAAAATTAAAACTGCCAAAGTTACATTTTATAAAAAACTATAGAAATTTGAAGGCCGTCTGAAAAAAACAATTCTAAAAATTCAGTTCTTGTTCAAAAATTTTGAAATTGCTACAATTGATAATCAAGTCAAGAGTAGTAAAACCTCCAAATTTTAGTATCTGAAGATTAAAACTGCCAAAGTTACAACATTTTATAGAAGACAGAAAAAATTTTTGGTTGCTCTGACAATAAAAAAATGTGTTCCTTCTTCTAATTTTTGGTAATTTGGCATAAATGATAAACACCTCAAAAATAGTAAAACCTTTAATTAAAAATTTTAGAAAATTTTGGTTCGTCTAAACATAAAAATTTCTAAAAAATGTTAATTTTATTATTCTCGAATTTAGTTTTGGTGCACTTAAAAGTAACTCAAAATTACCGAGTTCCTAAAATTACATTAAAATAGAAAAAAATACACAAATTTGAGATTGAAAAAGAGAAAATTTTCTACTTATCTTACAAGTAAGGTATAAATAAGAAAGACAAAATTTGAATGAAATTACACAACAATCGAAAGACCGAGTTCGCCAGACATTGATGGCTCTTTGTGCGATTTTTTGCCACCTGATCGTGCTTAGTACAGCTTGCATCGTTCTCAGTTTTCTCAAATGTATTTTAAAAATGACCCACAAGCACGCACGAATCTTTTCACCGAAAAAGAAACGTGAAAACGAAATCGTTTTTGAATGAACGAAACGATTTTCATTACAAAAAAGTCGATAAGCTAATTATACAAAGGTTGGAGCTTCCGCTGTGGTTACATTAAATTTCGTTCCGAAAATAAATTTCCCAAACATAAACCGTTGCTGTTGCTTTTTTCATATAAATTTATTATTTCTACATTTTTTTGAATAATGTAATACACGTGGGGATATTTATAATGTGAGTGACAAGGGAAAAACTCTAAAATTAGCAAATTTATGCAAAACAAAATGTATTGACATTTGATAAAAAATTAAATGAAATGATTGATGAATACATAAATAATCAAACACAAAGAATAAATTCATCAATATTCAATTATTCGCAATTACAAATTATGTTGAATGCAACGCAGAGATACGTTTTTTGAATGTTTGTTTGCGAGAAAAAATGGCCAGCGATAACAAATTCGGAAAAATTGCTAGACTAAGTAGTTGAAATGAAAAATTCTCTAGCTAAATATTACTCATCCACTTTTTGTGCATTACTCATTTTTGCCCGCGTTTCACTTAGTGAAAAATTGTCGCAGGGAGAATTTACATGAATTCCCCTAAGCTCCATGAAAGCGAATCCTTTATGAATACAAACGCTATATCTTGTAAAAAATGTGTAACACGACTAACTTTAGATAGCGCAGGTAGAAAAATATCGGAACCTCTTGTGCATTTAATGACATTCAAGCGATTAATAAGCATAAATAGCAGAAATATTCCGGAAATCCCCTTTTGGAACGTGGGCGCTGATATCTCGTCATTCTGCACACTAATCAGCTTTCGCTTCTGCATTCAAAGCGTCTGAATTATCTTACAAGAAACGATAATGTGAAGAAACTGGCAATTTCAGGGCCTTATCTAGAACATTTTATCAGCGGAATCCGCAACCTACTGGTTGTCCATCAATCATTCCCGGATAGCTACAGAATGAATGAGCGTCCTTTCTGTATCAGCAGTGAATCACTTCATGTTTTGTAGACAGCAAACAGAAGGTCCGACGCGATTTCTGAGGCGAAATGAGTAACATTTCCCTCCTTAAGCACACTAGGGCTCGCCAATGATCCAACACTAGTCAAATCTAAAACAACAGATAAAGAAACGCCAACAAAAGAGAAAGGGTAAGAAACCCGTAAAGGGCGAGTCTGCACTTCGCGTTATGAATGAATAATGAGATCTGTCCAAACGAACACACCCCATAAAAGTACGTCACATCCGCTTCAGTTAAGACCGTCACATTTTGTTTACATGAGAACGGGAGAAGTGCGAACGACCGCCGTGAATGGGAGAAAAACGAACACTTAAGAGAAAACAGAAACTAAGCGCCACGATAAATCAGGCCAAATCACAAATGCTTGAGATGTTCGCTAGCGGGTAACAACACGATGGAAAAAAATACAATCGACCTCAATTACTTTAAATTAAAAGTCTGCGGTTGATGAGAGCGAAGAACGATCGAATAAATTCTCCAACCCTAGACGGAACGAAGTCTATTTCATTCGCACGCCGTTTTAGTCATTCTTCAGGCTTTAGAGGTGAATCGAAATGTAGCGCTGAAGAAAAATTTTGTTAATTTTTATACAACACAAAATTATTGACAAAGTGTCCAAGCTCTGAAATGAAAACTCAACCTCAAAATGTCAAATTGACAACGCGTTGCGAGAATTTTTCTTTTATTTTATCTATGATGTGCATCGAAACTATGTAAACACCGCTAAATCAAATAAGAGATAAATCCAATAACCTGTAAATATTTACGGTGCAGCGATGACACGATAAAGAAAACATTCTCTAACAATGCAAAATTGCGTTAAAATTTGAATTCTGTCTTGACAGTTTGAGGTTAAACACTGATTGATGCGTAATGGTGTCATTGTTGACAGTTGGGAAACGCTAAAACCTCTATAGGCATCAGAGCTGCCAACCCATTTTAAATTTCAAAGCCGCCAGGGCGTTCACTTACTGTTTTTTGTTTGGTATACGAAAAAATTTACTTTTAAACCGTAATTTATTACCATAAAATGTTTTGATTTCCGTATCATAAAACCTAGCTAACGGCGCACTATTTGTTCAATGGCAAAAAATAAATATTTAACCACCTCGAAACGGTAATAAAGATTACAATAGTTCGATTGTTTAAAGAACGAGTTTCATGGTCTTGGTACCATTTTACACGAAATTTCTTGACGAATTTCAAAACTGTCATTAAAATTTGAATACGATCGAAAATGACCAAAACTCAGGTCAAATTTTTATAAAGAGGCTGTAAAACGGTAAATAAGTTCGGTTCGTCCGAAAATAAAAATTTCTAAATATTCAGTTTCCTGTTCAAAAATGTTGTAATTAAGTACAGGTAATGATAAACAAGCCGAAAGTGCTAAAGCCTGCAAATTTGACTGTGTGGTGATTAAAACTGCCAAAGTTACAGAATTTTATAGAAAATGGTATACATTTTTGGTTCAACTAAAATAAAAAATTTCTAGAAATTCCGTTTTTTCTTCGAAAATTTTGAAATTTAATAAAGTTAATAAATAAGTCAAAAGTAGTTAAGTCTGCAAATTTAAGTGTCTGAAGATTAAAACTTGTAAAGTTACAGAATTCTATAGAAATTGATGCGTCTTAAAATAAAAATTTCTAAAAATTCCGCTTTTTCTTCGAAAATTTTGAAATTTGTTACAGTTAATAAACAAGTCAAAAGTAGTAATGCCTACAAATTTTGTTCTCTAGTGATTAAAACGGCCAAAGTTACGGATTTTGAAGAAAACGGTATACATTTTTGGTTTAACTAAAATTAAAAATTTCAAAAAATTCTGTTTTTTGTTCGAAAATTTTGTAATTTGTCTGTCTGAAGATTAAAATTCCCAACGTAACAAAATTTTATAGAAAACGGTAAAAAAAATTGCGTCTGAAAATAAAAATTCCTAAAAATTCAGTTTTTTGTTCGAAAATTTCGAAATTTGGTGTAGTTAATGAACAAGTCAAAAGTAGTAAAGTCTGCAAATTTGACTGTCTGGAGACTAAAACTACTAAATATGGAAATAAAAATTCCATAAGAAACGACCAAAATATAGTATTGCCATATTTTAATTTTCACTATTAAACAACATTGGTAAATTTTCAAATACTTCTACTTCTAAATTTAATCAAAAATTGCAAATTTCGACCGAATGCTATTAAAGACCCTCTAACGATATATTATTTCCTAATTTCATAGATATGAAGCCCTAAAAGTACCCGTAATTTTTTGGCCATTTCGAAGACTTCTAATCAATTTTCAAAATCAATGCAACAAATACACAATTCATTTTCTTCCTTTGTGCATTTTTGTCACCAACATCCAATGAAATAATTCATTTTTTGTGGACGACTTAATTACCTTAGAAATGTAACCAATAAACAACCATTTTGGACATCCAACCAATGGACGAAAACTTCGATTGAGTTCATTGTGCGGATTCGTTTTTTGTCATAAAAACTCCGTTGATAAAGATAATGCCAGCCAATAAAATTATTCCTTTTTATAGTTTTTATCCGACTACAATCACATTCTCCATTTTGTTTTGAAGAAAAGGTGGATCTTTCAACAAAACGTCTAAAATTTGTCTTTTTGCTCTGGAAGTTTGTAAAATATTATTGTGGCTCAATTTTAGCAAAACCTCCGTAAATGGCAAAATTAGACACGTCAAAAATTCAAATCCAAAAGTTTTGTACCTTTGGGCGCCCCTCGCGTTACATTATTCTCGTTTGAAAACCATAATAATAATTCCACTGACAGTTCATTTCCGAGTAAAATGAAGTAACCTGAGTCTAATTTTCATGTACAGATTTGTTCCGACACTGTGATCATTTAACCCAAAAATTTCGTTTTGAAACACAATTACCGCAAGACCGTTCAAAGCGCCATTTTCGTGAATACGTAAGTAATCTGATATCCTTTCGCATTTTATTCTGTGTTCTTCATTAACGTTTATGACTCCCTAAATAAGTGGCAAATAAAGCCTCTTCAACCCTCTTCATCAAGTCTTTGAGATATAAAAACGGCCGTTAATCGCGTTACTTGTAAATTCAGTAATCAGTTTTCCTGTTAGTTGCGAAATGATATCCAATCCGTCTAGTGATTGTTTGTCTTTAGCGGTCGGTAAATATTTGACAAGTGTGGAAAGGTAGTGGAAAAGTTGATTTATATAAAATTAGCCGCGATCTTATACGGGCGCAAAGTTTAGCCAACGTGCTGGAGCACTAGACCTCATTGTGACCCACAACGGAATGGCTTCTCAAAGTTTAACCATCGCTGTAGAATGCAAATTATAATCAAAATCGAAATTGTACTTTCACCAACATAAACCACATGCAAAGGCAATGCAGTGCAACAAGAAAGAGAGAGAAAAGCCGCAATGTAACTACAGTCGGCTCCATGAATGGCTGCTGTAGTCCAGATCAATAGCGGTGGTCCAGCAGAGAAGAGGGTGTGCACGTTACGCGCTGCGTGCCCTCTGCAGATCCGTATTTTGACAATAAAAAATATTCGCCACACGTAATCCTTTTATTTTTCACATCGACGACGATCTTGTTCGAATTAGATACAGTTTGGCCGAAATCTAACAGCGCAAATTGGGAGGGGTTGTGTTCTCGATGGAAAACGAGGCTATTGACTGAACTGAGTACAACCCTGCCGCCGGAAAGATTGTAAATATTAAACGAAATAGGGGTCGGCAACCATAGAGGAGACCGAAAAGCCAACGTTTGCATTACACTAATAAAAACCGTTCAAGTGAAAACACGAACTTGATGAAAATTCTGTCATATTACGCCATTTTTCTCTAATATAATAAAACATGGTAAAACAATAAACATTTCAGCGCGACAGATCCGGGATGATGAAATAAACGAAGCATGTGTAACCGACTTTAAAATCCAGGTCTCGAGATATAGGAACGTGAAATTAAACTCGGATGGAATTAGTACCACAAAACTCATTAGACCATTGTTACTACAATTTAACGCACTCATTAGACGTTTTTCCGGAGATCTGATTTCTAAAACGTGGGAGAAAACAATTAGATTTATTAGTTTTCCATTTCTGAAATGAGTAGGTGATGTATGGGCGGTTTAGACTGCACTGCCAAAGAGCAATGTCCTTATTAAAACGCATCACTTTTCAAAACCGAATTATCGGAGTTCAAAAGGTTTACAACCGACCGGTGAAACGATAGCGCAATCGGCTTAAAATAATATTTTTCTTTAATTTCTTCCAATCGGAAACTCGCATTTACAAACACAGAAAAATAAGACTGAATTTAATATTCATGTTTGTACCTCAAAAAACTCTGTTTCCGTGTAAACAAACACCAAGGATATCAATTATGTTGTTTCACCGTCTCTATTTATCAAAGAGGAATATCAGTTGTATTTACTGTGGTTATTAAACGAGTGTATTGATTTCATTGCGTTTTTCCGCAAACGTAGTATTTAAATTTCGCGCTGGAGTTTGTTTATTAAGATAAATTCAAAGGGATGCTCCGATTAAGAAGACAAAGCTCGGACGCCTAGAATGTTCCCATAATTAAATCAATGGCATGATTCCGTCGAGATTAGGAACAAATTATCAGATCATTTATGAAAAACTCATCCTTCAACCATCTGAGTCGGGAAAGTTTGCGAAATCCAATAACGCACCGCTGAACCAACAAACTAAAATGAATCATTGTGGAAACAATTTTTCGCGAAAACCTGACCTGAGTAAAATTCTCAGGGCTACAAAGGAATTCAATAGGTTTTTAATTTACTCGAACAGTTGCGAAAGAAACTTTACCCAGTTCCATAAATCTTACGTCAAAAGTTCGCTACCTGTATGTTGGCTGCATTTTAAATATGCGTTTTCTGGAAAAACAAATTACGCTTTTTAAATGGTATTTCCATATTACGCAATCAGACCAAGCTGCTGTTTCCGATTTGAATTCCATGTAAATTTTAACGGCACAACAGTAGCACAAAACGATAAAATTATTTGAGAGTTTCGATCCGATGTGACCGTGTTCGGAATAGAAATTCCAAAAACGCCACTCAATACCGGCCAAATCGCCATTTGAATAATGAATAGAACGTTATATTTACCTATGCTTTTTATTCCAAATATTACATTACCGGTAAGCCAATTTGTAAATAGAGCCGCTGAAATGCCAATTTTCTGACAAAGCGACAGCTGGACCGGTAATTGCACGCGTTTTTGTTGACGACTTGTCTACGACGGGCAATTTTTCAATCAAGAGCACTTAATGTTAGAACAATATCAAGTTTCAATTACAGGAGTTGCAAACTCAATAAACATTTTTAATTTCGAGTTCAGATTACACATTCATCATACGAGAATTCAAATGAATTTTAAATTTTAAAGCCGCCTGGTCGCTCTCTAATTAATTTTTGCACGGGGCTACCGACGCGGTATCGATGTGGTGTCAAACGGTAATAAGCTGTACGAATTCAGAATTTTAATTTAAAAAACAATAAAACAACAAACCTAAACAAGCTTAATAAGAATATCACCAAAATTATTTTTTTTTAATCTTTTGCTTCATAATTTTTAAATTTTTCTAAATTGGCACCATTAATAAGTAGTAAATCAAGATCTAACGTTCTTAAATTTTGTATTTTGTTCTTAAAATTGTATCGTAAAAATTACCCGAGTTACGAATTTTTACACAAAGTGTAACAATTTTTTATTCATCCCAAAAATTAATATTTATAAAATCTTTGGTTAAAGATTGTTGTAATTTTGTACAATCAATTAGTAAATCAATAACCAATAACCTCCTTAAATTTCATTTGTGTAGAGTCAAATTCGTCAAAGTTACAGATTTTTACACAAAATTTAACAATTTTTTATTCGTCATAAAAATTAAAATATTTAAAATTTGTCCTTTCGGCACTAGAATTTTGTAATTTAACACAATTAGTAAGTAAATCAAAGACAATAACGTCCTCAAATTTTATTTGTGTACAGTCAAATTCGCCAAAGTTACAAATTTGTACACAAAATTTAACAATTTTTTATTCATCCTAAAAATTAAAATTTCTAGAATTTGTCCTATAAGCCCTAAAATTCTGTAGTTTCGCACAATTAATAAGTAAATCAAAGCCAATAACGTCCTTAAATTTTATTTACGTAGCATTAAAATTACCAGAGTGATCGATTTTTATACAAAGTTTAATAATTTTTTATTCATCCCAAAAATTAAGATTTCTAAAATTTGTATCTTTCCTTCAAAAATTTTGTAATTTGGTACAGATAATTAGTATATCAAAGCCAATAACCCCCCTAAATTTCATTTGTGTATAGTCAAATCGGCCAAAGTTATAAATTTTTACAAAAACTTTGAACATTTTTTTAAGTCCTAATAATAAAAGTTTCTAAAATTTGTCCTTTCAGCTCTAGAATTTTGTAATTTAACACAATTAATAAGTAAATCAAAAACAGTAACTTCCTCAAATTTTATTTGTGTAGAGTCAATTCGCTAAAGTTACCAATTCGTACAGAATTTTAACAATTTTTTATTCATTTGTCCCGTAGGCCTTAAAATTCTGTAATTTGGCACAATTCATAATTTAATCAAAGCTAATAACGTCCCCAAATTTTATTTATGTAGCGTTTAAATTACCAGAGTAGCGGATTTTTTAAAAATTTTGACAGTTTCTAATTCATCCAAAAAATTAAAATTTCGAACTTCTGTCTCTTTGGCTCTCGAATTTGTGATTTTTTGTAATTAATCAATAAATCAAGACCAATAACGTCCTCAAAATTCAATTGTATGCAGTTATAATTGCCAGAGTTACAAATTTTTAAAAAAATTTTGAATTTTTTTTATTCGACTAAAAATAAGATTTTCAAAAATTTGGGTCTTAGCTTTAGAATTTTACAATATAACACAAACTTAAGCCAATAACACCCTTAAATTTCATTTAAATAGGATTAAAACTATCAGAATTACAATTTTTTAGAAAAAGTTTTAAAACATATTAATTCGCCCTAAGAATGAAAGTTTCTAGAAGTGGTCTGTTTGGCCCAAAAATATAATAATTTAGTAGAATTATTAAATAAATCAATGCCAATAACGTCCTCAAATTTTATTTCTCTAGCGTTCAAAGCACCAGACATTTTCTTACAAAAATTTTGAATGATTTGGGAATCATTTTGGGAACCTAAAAATCTACAACTGAAGGCCAAAAAATCCGGAAAAACTGCGACTCTATAAACACTTAAAAATCTCAAATGTCAGAATCCAAACATAAACTAAAATATTTGAAACTTTAGACATTCTTGGCCAAGCTATAAAAAGCAGATGAGCTGGAAACTTCAAACTTCAAACCGTGACACGACGACATTTACAATTGGAAAGTGCCAATTTTTGCTCCTCTACCAACCAGAAAAAACGAACCAGACTATTTCTGTCTATACACAATTAGTTCCATAACAAACACGCCTTTATTATTAATGAAGCGTGTGTGTCGTAGGTGTTATTGACAATCAACAAAGTTCACTTTTCCCGCCTAACAATAGCTAACCTTTCAGTTCGTACCAGAAACAGTACTTTTTCACTTGTCACAGAATTAAGCAACTCATTCATAAGAATCTTGTCTTACAACTAATACAAATAAATCATTGTCAACGGTAATAGTGTTAATTCCTGAATTTCAAATTTCGCGCCTTTGTCGCCACTGTAAAGACGCGAAATCCAAATGTTAATTCACAAGGGTTGGAATAAAATTTTCAGAACTGCATGAGCAGGATTCCAGCAAGTCGGATCTCTCGGAAAACGAATCAATACCGAATGAATATTTTGTGCTGTTCTGTAAAATACGTGACTCATTGCTTCCCTGTAACGAAATAAAAGCCCTTATATCTGTTTAACAGAATCTAGACCGAAGTGCAACACGCCAAAATTGTATTAACAAAAACGAGGATAAAATCACGATAAGATTGGACGCGGATGGTCAAAATGGGGTGGAATCACGGCGGGAGCGAACTATTAACTTTCGATCGATTTCAGTGTAATTAGTGATTAATGGACGATCGACCCCGAATGCTTTAATTGCAACGAAATTAATTCATGGAATGCACAATAGTCGACCATTAACTATCGAGAAATAAAACGGTAACAAGAAAGCGTTTAATCGAATTCTGGGTGGTGGAAATACCTGAGATATTTAGGTCAATAAAAACTGCTGCAATCGCGCAATATTCGTTTTCCATCAGCGATATTGAATATTGTTCCAAAAATTAAATACAAAGATAAATCGCTCGACGAGTCGTCTGAACGACCCCATTTGTAGATTAATACAGCTCTATTTCCGGAATGTTGACAACTGCTCTAACAGCGATAACGCTGAAAATACATAAAGTGATTTTTAAGGATTATGTTTACCAGCCGCTGGATAAATCGATACTGCAAATAGGAAATTCGAGCGGGAAAGAATTTCACCCAATTTTTTTAATGAAAACCATATGGGGCTTGATGCGCCGTGTCTCTAATAACGGGCGAAGACACCAGGTGCTGGGGGTATTCTTATGATATTCTCAACCGGCTACCGCATAACATCTGGCGGGATCTGACTCCTGCATTTGTATTTATATTCCTTCTGTTTTCCGAGCGCAGGTACAATAAAAGTAGAGGAAGTAATTTACATACAGACACGTTTTTCTTTCCTTTTGGAAAGTACCAATTAGAGGAGGATCCCACAGACCTAAATAAGCTGGAGGACCTGCCAGGACGTCTTTGACATGTAGACCTTTAAATTTGCAAGACCTTTCATGGAGTCTACGCGGCCTCGGGCCAAACAGGTGTTTCTGCTGTTGATATCCAACTATACAAGTACAAGGACTTTAATTTCTCCATGGCATTGTTTTGGAAAAACACTAAAATCGCCGGGTTAGAGTGTTTATTTGCATACACGAAATGTAAGACTTCCTACACACGAACCGGCCGTATGAATAAAACGTATTTTGTATTCATTGCTATCGTCCTTTAACTCTGACATCCGTCATTCCCTAACCATTGTGCTTACATAATGGCTAGCTTTTGAGTCTTGTTTACCGCCTCCATTTTAGATTAACTACGTTATTTACTGATGGTGCCCAGGTTAAGGCTGGTGCACTCTAAATAAAACCGTCGAAAAAAACTCGTAATCGACAAGTTTCCATATAAAACGGTTGTTTTGATGTTACCACCTAGTTTGGCTGTTGAATTACCGCCACAGATACAAACAGAAAAGATCAATCTTCCCACTGTCAAAAATTTTTACACAAAAACCATTCGTTATCGCTCATTTTTGAAAGCGACAATAAATTAAAATATTCCTGTTATCGATGGCTCTATAATCCGTGGCCACAAAAATTCTATGGTAATTGATTTTCATTATCACGAAAGGATAATGACAAAACAGTGGGTTTTTCGATGTGAATGGAAACAGCACTTATGAAGATTAAACTAATACTCTACAAATAAATTCAAAATGAAATGGACGCCATTTGTGTGCAGCTTACAGCGTAATTTATTAATCGCGGAAATTATGACCTCCTACAGTTTCTACTGCAATTTAGTGAACCTTACTTTGTTGGTTACCAGACATGGATTATTAACTAGAGGACGTGTTTATCGTAATCCTAAAAGTGGTGCTGAAACAGACCAGATACCCAGTAAAAGATATTTTTCTTGTGGATGAGAGACCTAGGATTATATTAGTTTCGTCTGATATTTATCACACGTTTTTATTGCGAGTTCCTAGTAATCCTTCGAATTTCGTGGCGCAGATTTTTAGGGTGGTTACAATATTAAATCCCCATTTTTATGACAAATTGTCGCACGACAAATTTTAAATAAAGTCACGACTTTTGAAGAGGGTCAAAATGACAACTTTCAAACTTTCAGGCTTTCCGGTTGTAATTTTTTTCCTTTTCGAGTTAAAATTTTGTTTTCAAAATTTTTGTCTTACTTTGACTGTACTTTAATGTAAATTAGACTTTTTAAGAGTCAAATTTTTGGTCGAATTTTTGGGTTTTAGGTTCTCAAATTCGATGCAATCCGTTACAGTCTAAATTTTTAAAATTGTTATTTTTAAATTGTCAGTTTTTCACATGCCAGTTCGAATTTTTAGTGCTTCAACATAAAAATAACTAAACCACCTCACGAAATGACAGGTCGTCTGTCATTTAATGTCATTTAAATCAAAAAAAAAGTTAAAAGATGACATTTTCAGATATCTTCTGCGGCTTATTTTTAATCTCTCTAGTTCTGCAATTTTAGTTCGCGTTCTCAGGGTGGTAACACAAAAATCCCTAAAATTTTCGGACCACACGTCAGATGGTCTTTTATTTAGCATCAAAATTAAAAGTAAGATTTTTGATATTTTCAGGCTGCCAGAATAAAAATTATACTTTTAAACGTTTAAATTTTAACTTTCTTCTTAATAAATTGTTAATTTAAATGATTAATTCAAATTTTTAAATGTTCAAATTCCCAAAATCCATTTAATTCTCAACAATTTCGATTTTTTCCCACTTTCCCACGAAATCAACATTTTTAGAACTGTGATTTTTAAATTGTCATTTTTTTCAGGTTGCGGTTCGAATTTTTAGTCTGTCAAATAAAAATCACTAAAACCACCTTACGACATGGTAGGTCGTCTGTCATTTAATGTCATTTAAAACAAAAGAGAGGTTAACATTTGAAACTTTTTGACATTTGAAACTTATTTTGCGACTTATTTTCAATCTTTCTAGTTCGGCGATTTTGATTTTAAGATTTTTGATATTTTCAGGCTGCCAGAATCGAAAGTATACTTTTTAACGTTTCGATTTTGACTTTGCTGTTAAATTTTGAATTTTTGGATATTCAAATTCCCAAAATCGATTCAATTCTCAAGTTGAATTTGCAGCTTCATTTCAATGTTTTAATTTCTCACTTCACGAAATTAAAATTATCAAAACTGTAAGTTTTAAATTGTCATGGTTTTCAGATCGCGAATGAAATTTTTAGTATGCTAACATAAAAATCACTAAATCCGCCTTATTGCAACATGACAGGTCATCATTTAATACAACTTAAATCAAAATAGAGATTACATTTTCAATGTTCTTAGTTCTGCAGTATTGGTTCGCGTTTTCAGAGTGGTAACACAAAAATCCCTAAAATCACGACAGATCGTGAGATTTTTGATATTTTCAAGCTACCCAAATGTAAATTATCCTTTTTAACGTTTAGATTTCGACATTCTATTCAACAAATTTTGAATCACATGCCAGTTTCTCAAATTTTTGAATTTGAATATTTTAATTTCTCACTTCACAAAATTAATAGTTTTGGATCTGTGATTTTTAAATTGTCATGTATTTCGGATTCCGGAAGTATGGAAACATAAAAATGGCTAAAAACGCCACATGACAGGTCGTCTGTCACTTAACGTCACTTAAATCAAAAACGAGGTGACAATTCCAGGCTACCAATGTGTAAACTTAACTTGTAAATTTTTTCCGGCTGTAAATCGTATGAATTGATCTCAATTTTTTTTAGATTATCACGTTTTTGGGGTGGTAACACAAACACCTCTAAAATCATGCGAATCGTCTATTCGTCGTCCATTTTACGTCAAAACGAAAATCAGAGTTACCACATGATTTTTTACAATATCTTTGAAAATTCTAAGAAAAAATCAGTCAAGAAAGTGCACGAAGATTAAATTTTAACTTCCGTTTTATTGGTCTAAGATGAAGACAATGTGTGACTCAACAAAAAACATTAAATGAGTCGTATCCAT
This sequence comes from Gnatocerus cornutus, assembly GCA_029298725.1. NCBI lineage: Eukaryota > Metazoa > Arthropoda > Insecta > Coleoptera > Tenebrionidae > Gnatocerus > Gnatocerus cornutus. The sequence continues at coordinate 32,454,383 of CM055509.1, read as the reverse complement.
CTGTTAATTATTTGTTTTGAACTCTGAGTACAATTTTATTATCGAAACAATTTATTCATCTTCACATTCTTCCGAATGAACTCAATGTTTTTGTCATCTGATGGAGGAAATACCTTTGAAATATGTTAAACACATGTTTTAATAAAAGATGATGTGATGATAAATGAATGTTAAGTGTCTTATTGTGCACTTTCAAACGATTTTAGTATTCTTAACAACAGAAAGTGATTAGTAATACTAAAAAGGCGATGAACCTGATTGTCGGTCACTGCGTCAAGATTAATTACCCACAAAGAAACTTATTGAGAAATTATCGGAATTATATAAACTCACCACTGTTAGACTAGTGGCATATCCCATGAAAAAATTTCAACCCCTCAATGCATTATAATGTGGCTGGTGGCTGTTGGCGTTCTTGCAGGGAAGCGTGGCAGCACTCACAAACTTAACAGAATTATAACTTTGATAAAGGAACGCACACATGTAGAGCAGTTTTCATTTAAAAACAACTCTGTTTTCTTTTATCAAATATAAACACAAATACATGAGCATATTGACAACACTAAACGCGCCTGCTCCAGCACGGGTTAACACTTCTGCGTGTAGGTTCGAACTGAATAGATTTTACCGACATCAGAGGCGGCGCCATCTCGTACCAACTGCAACAATGGCGGATACGACGGACAGGTCACTTGATAAAAAGATGGGGAACGTGAAAATACTTTATTTTATAAATTTAAATGTCATATAAATGAGAAATAGTAAAATCAACATAAAATCTAACAGTATTAAAATAAGAAAAATTGTCTTCTTCATTTATCGGGATCTTCATCATCACATTGTTTTTTTTTGTTCTTTGGTTTTTTGGACGCTTTCGCTGTAAAAAACGGTTCACAGTTCGGTGAAAAAGAATAAAAAATTGCTCATGAAAACGAAAACCTACAACTTTTTCTAGAGCACCTCCTTTTTCAAAAAAAGTCAAATTTTAAATCATCGTAGGTAGAATTACTTTTGTTTTGAAAAATTAGGAAAATTCATGTATCAACATTTGATGGCTTAGCCGTTTAAAATTATATAATCGACAACAGTACGTTTGCTGTGAAAAGCATTTATGTCATACCACTCTAAAACCACGGCAAATGGATAAAAAATTGCAATAAAGTGGTTATCAAAATGTCATAATTATACTAGAGCTCATTACCATCTTACTTACACTTATTAAAAAGTTAAGTTGGCAACAACCCCTAGAAATTTTATTGGGAAACAGTTGGCAGAAAAAGTGTTTGACCTTGAAGCAATTGAGACATGCGTAGAAGCTAATCGTCCTGCGCAAGTTTGCCAAAACTTGTTAAATCATTATTTAAATCTCTCTTTTAGAACTAACCTTTGATTAATTCTTTTTACGCAGGAGAGTGGACTGATAGCAAGGAACTGGACTTCAGTTTTATAATAATTTTAGTAATTTTAGTGCTACGGCTATAAAATTTGCGGAAAATACAACTTTTGAGCCGTCAATTGACTCTACCAAACTGTAAAACTGTAGAGGAAAAGACCCAATTTTAGAAATTGTAAAAACGGAGCAAAAAATTCAAACACCCTTTGTTTCAATTCAGAATGAAATAATTTTAGTACATCGGCTACAAAACTTGGTAAAGTTACTATACCAAAGCTCATTACTATCGATCCACTCATTAAAAAGTTAAGTTGGCAGCAGCCCCTAGCGATTTTTATCAGTAACAATTGGCAGCAAAAGCGTTTGACCTTGACGCAACTGTGGCATGCGTAGAAGCTAATCGTCTTTCACAACACTGTCAAAACTTGTTACATCTCTATTAAAATCTTTCTTTTGCAACACAGTTTCAACTAACCATTGATTACTATCGCGGAATCAAAATTTCGAACATCACTCTTTGACATGGCAATGTAAAGCAAGCTTTATTGTCATTGTGACTGACATACAAAGTAAATTTCTGACACTAGCTGTGCCGTTTATAAATTTGAAGGTTATAAAAACAAAGGACAGTTTACAATTTTTAAACATCAGTCATTTTGATGTTCGAAATTTTGATTCCGCGATAGTAATACCACAATATAAGGATCTATCAGTATGGACAACTCATGTCGGCCCCTTTGAAGTTGACTCGCAGCTCTTTATGACCTTCAACGGCGTTGGCGGTCCTTCTCGCTACTGTTTGTAGATGTCGCTACTGTTGAATGCGATAGTAAATTAGTTAATTAGAATTAAAAGCAGTGTTTTTCTGTGCCCTAATAACCGTATGAATACAAACAAGTCGAATATGACTTTTACAACAGTAACATGGCACAATTCAAAACAAACTTTCGCGCCAAGCAAATTATTGGCTTTCTGGACACTAGAGGCCACCACCTTTGTTTAATCGTGGACTTAAATTTATTGCTTGGAAAAATATCGCCTAGGTAAGTTTTCGGATACCTACACAATAAGTTACTTCTCTAGTGTCTTTTTATTTAAAACGACGTTTTTGGATTTATTCCGCAATTAAAACAGCTGGCGCCACCGCTTAGAGAATCCTTGAAGGACCGCCAATACTCGCGCAAACGTCAAAAAAATCGGTATATGCAAAATCCTTTAGTTGTCCATACTGATAGATCCTTATATTGTGGTAATACACTCAACATTGACAACGTGTTAACCTCAAAAATCGCTACATTCAGTTTTCCCCTAATTTTCTCCCTAAACAATTGAAAGCCTGATTTACACCCAAAAATTTTTGAAAATTTACACAGGAGAGTGGACTGGTAGCAACACGACCTGCTGTATATCTACGACCTGTGCATTCGTGTAGTTCCACTGTTTCTCCGCATATGCTTTGGAAAGCGCTGCTGCTCGGGCACTTTTGGGAACATTTTACCATATTGGGTTTATTACCAACATTGTTTTTGACATTTCAAATTTTAAGTTTGAATTTTCAAATTATTACACGTTGTTTGTTGCTTTTTCAAGTTTTCGTTGTGTGCTTTGTTTACGATCGTTACTTTGTTCTACTCCTCATTTATTTTGAATACCGCATTTCAAGGTCACAATTTGTGACAGTTGTAGAGCTTTACGACAAATTTAAGAGGATTTATGTATTGAAAACAATCACGAACAGGTCTTTGGGTGTTCCAGTACTCGTTTATGTTCAATTCAATGGATAAATCTTCTCAAATTTGCCGTAGAGCTCCACAATTTTCACAAATTATGACCTAGAAATGCGGTATTCAAAATAAATGAGGAGTACGTTTGTGTTTTTTGTAGCTTTCAAAAGTCAAAAATCTTACTAACCCCAAAATTCAATTTGTCAACAATGTCAAAAGCGCCCGAGCAGTGGCGCCCTCCTCGGCAAAAAAATGCGTTTTCTCGGAAACATTCTTGATGCGGGGAAATGAGATTTTGCACAGGTCGTAGATATACAGCAGGTCGTGGGTAGCAATGAACTGCACTTTACCTATACAACGTGTTTATAAATGTTTCTAGCATCAAGGGTGGCTATGAAATGTCAAAGAAATGTGCCGCTCATTACAAATGTGGGTTTCGATTTGTCAACTGACATTTGCAGTTAACCTCAAACATGAAGCAAAGTAAGTTTTGAGAAATAAACTGTTCGAGTTGTGGTTTAAAACCTGAAAATCGAAAACTTGCGACACAAAACCGTAACTAAAACGTCATTGAAGTAACATTATAAATAATTTTCAAGATAGTTATATTCACCATGAAAATAAAGCGTCAAAATAGTGTACGACAGAAATTCCAAAGCCACGCTTGATGCTAGAAACATTTATAAACACCTTGAATGAGTTACCTATGTACTAATTTTTATAAATCACAAAAGTCTAGAACGGAAGACACTTTTATTTAAAAAACGAAGCAAAAATTTTCGACATCCACCATTAAAATTTCGATAATTTTATTGCTTCTGCATGATCTTTCGGAAAACTACTACTTTTGAGCCGTGTATTAATTCGACCAAATTGCAAAATTGTAGAGCAAAAAACACAATATGTATTTATTTTGAATACCGCATTTCAAGGTCATAATTTGTGAAAATTGTGGAGCTCAACGGCAAATTTGAGAAGATTTATCCATTGAATTGAACATAAACGAGTACTGGAACACCCAAAGACCTGTTCGTGATTGTTTTCAATACATAAATCCTCTTAAATTTGTCGTAAAGCTCCACAACTGTCACAAATTATGAACTTGAAATGCGGTATTCAAAATAAATGAGGAGTATTTGGAAATTTTAATTTTCAAGAGGAAGCAAAATGTATTGACATCCACCACTAAAACTCGTAAATTTAGTAATTTTTGTAGTACAGCTATGAAAATTGGAGAATTTTCTACTTGTCACTAGTATATTAACTTTAGCAAACTGGAAAATTGTTGAGGAAAAGGCGCACATTCTAGAGATTTTAACTAATATGTACACTACCCAGCAAAATTAACGCAAAATCGGTCTATTAATGTTAAAAATGGCTTTAAAAAAATTATGGACGATTCACACCAACTTACGATTACTTTAATTTGATAGAACACATATGGGATAATCCGAAATTGCGTAATAAACTTCAGAACTTAACAGTTTCATTAACTGATTTAACACAAATGTGACAAAAAATGGATAAGTAAGAAGTCACAAATGGCTGTAAGCCACAAAGAATACTGATATAGTTATCACTTATCAGAATTCGAGGAAGTAAGACACTTTGTCGAGGCCAACTGTAAAACTCGAGGTAAAAATCACACCGATTCCCACTTTTATTTTTTGGAGCTATTTTGCAACACGTGTTAATTTTCTGAAAAAAATTTGATATTACATTGTCAAAATTGCTTTAAAATGCATGTACATATAACGGTTGTTCAGTTTGAAAAAAAATGTATATCTTTAAAAAAAAAAATTTTAAGTTATAATATTTTGACAACTACATTATTGGAATTTTTTACCCAGTAGTCTTGGTTTTAGAGTTGTATGACATAAATGCTTTTCTCCATAAATAAACCATAAAAAATTAAAAAAATTAAAAAAATGCAATTATTAAAACAGATTTTCAAAATATAAGTAATTCAACTTACGATGATTTAAAATTTGATTTCTTTTGAAAGAAGGGGTGTTCTAGAACACATTGTGGTTTTCGTTTTCATGAGCCATTTTCTTCAACTAAAATTCTCTTCCCAGCATTCCCAAGCGACTAATCATGACTTACATTCAACATGACACACAGCAATAGGAACTCCAATATCCATAAGATAATTCAACCACAGCTTCTGCTTTAGTGAGAGCTTGTCAGTCTCGCTCTTCACCTCCACGAATTTCACCTAAAAATTGTCTTAATAAAGCCCCCGTCTTCCCAAACTCACCTTCTTGTCTTCCAAACTCCAAACGATCAAATCCGGAAACCCGCTGTGGTACTCTTTGAAATTCCTCGCGACTCTCTCAAAGATCTTCGCCACGACGTCTCTCCCGATGCTCATCACGACGTTAAACAACATCTCCGGTCCATCCGCGACTGACTCCATCAAGCACAGCGCCGTTTCGTGTGAATGAAGATCCCAATTACTCTCCATCACTTTCTTAAGCGCCGCGTCGCTCCAATTCTGTTTGATGTTGTCCAAGCGTTTGATGATGCGGTGCTCTCGGTTTGTGTAAAAGTGCGGCGTGTACATGTCAAGAGGGACACTTTGTACGTTCGAAACGAACGTTCCTTCGATTTTGGAGTCGTAGATGATGTCCCAAAAAAGAAGCGAAAACGCGGCGATGATCATACGGCCTTCGCAATGGCGGCCGTTGGGAAAACCAGCACTTCGGTAGTGTTTCAAAGCTGTTTCTTCAACGTTTAAGTAAGAGACGTCGCCGTTATCTGAGGGGTGCACGTACTTGCGTCTACCCCCCGGATCATCACTAAAAAACTAATAAAAAATCAATCGCCGGATCAACGAGTGTTACCTTTTAATCGACTTGCACTCTACGAAGTCTTGGGGCCACTCGCGGTCACAAAATGGTGGAGACAACGATGCGATTTCATCCCTGTATAAAACGGGCAGTTTGTAGGTTTTCCGGTTCAGCATTTTTCCGCGGTGAGCCAGTTCTTGAAGCTGCACCTCGGAGAGGTTGTCCTCGGTTTTCAATACTTGGATGAGGAGGTTCGCCGCCTGAAAACCATCATGAGATTAGGTCTTGGTGACAACCCCCTTACCTTCTCGTGGTCTTTTACGTATCTCGTGTACATGTGGATCATGTGGGCGTACCAGTCGCCCCTTTTGTACCTGCAGTACCCTTGCGACACCAAATATTTGAACCATGAAATAACATCCTCGTAGTAATGGGTGGTGATTGGGTGTGAACCCTTTGATAAGATCTGGACGTACTGGGCGTTTGGAGTGAAGCGCTCCAAGTGAGGGGGGCGAGTACCATCAAAGGAGTCTCTATATAGAAAATTGTATAATTCTTTATTTGAGGAACCAGAAAACGTACCCAAACTCCTCGTTAATTTCCTGCAGCTTCTCAAACGCGTGCGTACAAATTTGTAAGATTTCGTTGTGGTTCTTCTTCTCGACCGCCTTGTGTAGCTCACTGCGCAGTTTTAGCGCCTCTGCGAACCTACAAAAACGTGCATTTCACTTTGACGTTCAAACCAGCGCGAATTGTCACCTGCAGAAATCCTCTGGAGTCCCAAAAACGCTGTAATTCTCAACATCATACGGGGGAAACACAATTTTCAAGTAACCAACATTGGTGAAGTAATCCTGAGGATCCGTGAGAGTCGGATTGGTAAACGTGCTCAACACGTAAATATAATACAAGCACTTATTTAGTTGGTCCGACAGCTTCACGCAGAACCCCATTTTTTCCTTAATTCGCTTTCTAAGCACCGATTCGGAATTCATTGCCGTCAAAGTGCCCTGCATCCTACTATGCTTGAGCAATCTAGAAATTATATTCTCTTTGGTTCCTGTAATATCACGGAATTTGAAACTCTTTGCTATGGCTTTCACGTCTTTCAGTAGCAAGTTGTTTAGTAACGCCATCAAGTCATCGTTTACGTAGTCTGTCTTCACGAAGCCTTTGTCTTTTAAAAAGTGGTACATGGCAGCGCTTTCAGAGTGGTTCATTGATAGTCCGATTTTCTCCACAAAGTCGTTGAAGTTGTACCAAATGGGCCGCCAAAGAAACAACTTTATGCAGACTAATTGGTGGTTTTGCTCCATTTCGAAAAACTTTGATAAAAACTCGGTGTCGCTCTTACTCAACAGGTTGAGTAAATGCTCCGTTTCGCAGATGTTTCGGAAAAACTCTTGCATGACTTTGATTGGTTCATAATTGACTTTTTTCTTTTCGTTTTTTATTGGGGTTTGGTTGGGTTTAGTGGAGGCGATCGCGATGTCTTGTAATACGCGGACTTTTGGCGTATTGGAGGGGCTGGCTTCAGGTTCAGTCTTTGGTCGTGAGGAGGCTTTAAGTGCTGTTTTGGGGGTTATGGAGAGTTGTTTCTTCTCTCCGTCGTTGCCTAATAAATTATTATACCCATTAATTAGTCTATTTGTTAATTTTAAAAGAACAATTCCAAAAAGCTTATAAAGAATTAAACGTTTTCGGACACTGCAATTGAGTGTTTTTGTTGTATATACATGAACACTTTATGAACACTTTTTGTCCCTCCCATATTATGCAACATATCAACAATGAAACAATTTTCCCAAAAAAACTGATAAAGTTGATAAAAACTATTAAATATCTACCCCGAGCGGCCTTCGGCGACTTTGCATTAGCATGCTCGTTTTCAGAGTCCTCATCTGACGAGAATGGATCAGGAAGCGTCCTCTTGGGAATCCCAGAAATAACAGCAATGTCTTCAGCCGACAAATTCAAGCACTTTGCAATGCCCGAGGATGAAAGCGACAGTCTCTTACAACCCCCGGAGACTGTTTTTCTCTTCCTGGGCGATTTTGTAATCGGAGGCACCATTTTAATGCATCCTGGGAAAAAATTGCTGATTCGCGTTTGTGACAACTTTTTGTTGCTACAAAGCACCGACGAAACTGTATCGTTCATGGTTGGTAGTACTGTACAACATCAATTAACAGGTAAATGATAATGATATGAAATGCGTCTTGAGTACCTTAGTTTGGCGCTTTATTTTTTTGATGTAGAGGTTATGTTTGATTGTCACAAGTGTCATGTGACAAACCTCTAGTGGCACATGATCCATAATATGAAATTTAGGAAAGTATGGAATTTATTAGACAAGTATGGAATATATTTAAAAAGTATGGATATTAATAGAAAAGTATGGAATTTTATTGAAAATTGAAAAGTGAAAAGAGAGGTTAGGAGTGCTTTCAAAATTCCGCATTAAAAGCCTTAAATTTCTCAAAAAATGTCGTTTCCTGCTGCCACGCAGACTGCTATGCTTTTGGGCCGCTGCGTCCCTTGTCTCAAACACAACGCTTCGAAATTCAAGATTAAACGACTCGAATTGGACACCAACTTGAATATGGTACCCCCATTAGCCCCCATTTCTACATTTTAATCCAATTCTTTCAGTATTTTGGTAAAGAAGAGTTTATCTACGCTCATGATCCCCAAAAAGTGTGTAAAACCGGCGATGTCGTCCTCATAGAACAACTTCCTAGTAAAATGACCAGACTGATAACACATTCTGTTAAAAAAGTCATTTATCCGATGGGGGACATCACTGATCCTTTGACCGGTAAAAAGGTGGTTTCCGGGAAGTACAGAGATCAAATTGAAGGTGTTAATAAAATCTATGGGGAGAAAGCGAGCAGGTTTAAGTATGAAGAAGCACCCCCAAGGGGGTGGCAAGAGGATAAGAAAGATTTTACTCATGCAGAAACTTATATTAAATATCACGAGTCAGGGAAGGATGATCCTTACGCTGTGTAAATGGGAGTTGTAAGTAGACGTAAAATAAAGTTAGAATTATTTTAATCATTTTATTAACAGTCTTTTTTTCAAAACCTTAAAACTTGCAGTTTAAAGTAAATTATACAGTCTGTGTAAACAAAAGTAGTAAAACTCTGCATATAAACTATTCAGGTAACAGATTCACAATGGTTTCATTGTAGCTACTTTAATACTGCATTTCTAAAAAATATACATAATTGTTAAAACTATTTTCAGCCTATTAGTTATTTGACAGAAATTCCCGCTCAAGGGCGGCCCCCATCATGTTCCACTCTCCATCGTCGACTTCATCGGGAGCTTCCATACTTCCATCACTCTCTTGAGAGTCCGGTTCTAAATCCAACTCACTGTCTACTAATTCACCTCTTCTAAACTTAACCACCGGCGACTCGTCCTCCGTACTATGATTACTGGTGTCGTTCCCCAAACTACTTTCTTCTCTTCTCCTCTTGTAGCCTTTGGGGTACTCCGCCGTTAAAGAATCCTCACTACTAGAACTGCTACTACTTGGTTGATTCTGTTTGGGTTCCACAGTCACAGGATTTGTAGCGACGGGTTTCTCTTCATCTTCGCTGCTTTCGCTTGCGTCGTCCAAAATATCCTCCACCTGAAATTGCTCAGTACTCTCGTGTTACGTACAAAAATTTTTCTTACCTCCTTGTCCATATCCGCGATATCCGCACTGGAAAACGACATCAAGGGATTAATGGTATCCATGAACCTCCCACTCGGCGTTCGTTTTCTCATCGTCGGAGTATTATGTTCAGGATAACTTATTAAATGCTCTGGACTGCTGCAATGAGGCGGCGGATGCCGGTTTTTTGAGCCTTTGCTATTAAGCGCGAAGATCTTCTCACTGACATGCTCCCACCGTTCCGCACAGGACCACAACCAGTCAGGCGTTACAATCTTCAGGTTCTTTTTCCGTCGTCCGGCGTTGACTTTCGCTGTTCCGGGGCGCACAGCAACCAAATGAGTGGTGTCTTCTTCCAGTTCTTGTGTTACTTCAGCTCCTAAACTCTTGGCAATTTGGTAGGCTTTTGATTGTTCTAGTTTGATGTGAGTTGGAACCAAACCGCTGAAGACTAGTTTCGAGCCTTTGAGAACGCGCCCTCGGACTCTTGGAATTACTTTTTTCAAATCGGGGACCTCTCCTGATTCCATCTTGTCGTAATCCTCGTAAAACGCTTGGTGGATCCTCTTCAAAATGTCTTCAAGGTAGAGGAGGTAGTCGTCTGGATCTTCAACTTCTATTAACTGAGGCTCTGCAGGCTTCACCTCCTCGTGGTTGTTCACAGGGGGCGGCGGATCTTCACTTTTCTCCTCTTCTTTGGGGGTCTCACCGTTCTGCCCCTGCTTGTCTTCAGGCTCCGCCCGTTGCTCCTGCTTTTCTTCAGGCTCCTCGGCTTGCGCCAGCTTTTCTTCAGGCTCCTCGCTTGGCGGCTGCTTTTCTTCAGGCTCCTTGCTTTGCGTCTGCTTTTCGTCAGGTTCCTCGCTCTTTTCATTGCCGTTCTCGGGGGGCCCCACCTCACCATTATCACTGGGTTTGTTTTCCACAGCCCCGTTATCAATCTGCTCGTTGTTTTCCTCCTTCTTTGCCTCCTTGATCTTCGTTAAATCTACCCCGAGTTTGCTGTCATTCTCTTGTTTATCCAAGCCAGGGGGCGCGTTAATATCACCAGTGTGTTGAAAAAAGTGGTACGGTTTGACGTGGATCAAATTCGACGCGTTGGACCACACGTCTTCCCTATCGTCGATGATGCAGACCATGTCGTCACCACAGGGGAATAACGCCCTAGAAAAACATAATAATTTGAGGTTTTGCTTGTTTTTGACTCACTTCAAATTCGCTTTTTTGCTAGTAGGGTCAAAACACTCGTCGCGAGATAAAATGCGATTGGAAAAAAACCTCTGGTCTCGGTCTAAAAAAGCTGCAATCATGTGGGCGTAATTCCTGGCTCCAAAAGTGCATATATGCAGCTCAAACAATGGATAAATGTTGCTCAAAAACTGGTGTGTCCCTGGCCGGAGTCTCGTGTAGTACCATGGCGAGTTGGGGCCATACAACTGGAAATGATAAACGTCCTTCAAGTTTGGTTGTATTGTATCATTAGTTGTATGGATTAGAGTTTGATCCAAGTCCACCAACAGGACTAGTTTTCTGTCTTTTATCAGTCTCTCAACGTCGGCTTTTCCTAGTTTTTGCGCCAACTGAAAAAAGGGTTTTAGAAGCGAAACGAGGGTGAAAGTGCTCCAAACCTCTTCGCTGACTTTCAAGTCAGGAATGGCATGAACCATAGGAACTGACGCCGCCACAGTAACGTCATTTTTACGTAAATCCGTGCCGCATTCTCCGCACATGTCGTTCATGACCGTGGGATGCGTGCATTCTTTGAGTTCGCATAACAATTCCCTGAAAACAACGAGCGTAATTTCGCGGGTAAATTTGAATTGACGCTTACCCTGGCTTGACAATGGCGCCTTCCTGCGCCACAATCTTATGAACTGTTCCTGCCTGTGTTACCTTTAATTTGCGTTGTTCCACCTTGGAGGCCCCCTCAAAGTCGTACAGGAGGATAATTCTACCGATCGCCACAGTATTCCCTTCGCTCACTTTCCATTTTAAAATTTTTATAGGTTTTGTTTGTTGCTGTGATATGGACATCGTTTTTTCCGCCATCTTGAACGGATACAGGTTCACTCATGAGCGGCAATCGCGGGATCTGATTGGTCGGTTGCGCGACTTCCGGTCGGGGACCAATGAGGTACTTGGAAAAAGAGCGGGGCGGTTACAAACAACGAGAGGCAATACAACTTATATTTGATTATATGACTTGAAGCTTACATAAAAAATGTACGTTTTACAATACAAATTTATTTACTTCACGAAAGATACACTATGTGGGGCAATAAAATCGGAAATCAACAGAATAAAAGGAATCAGAGTGAGATGTTGGCTATAAAATATGAAAAAAAAAACAAACAATAAATACGTGGCCTGTATCAGACTACCTATACGACACTCTTAAAATAATCACAATGAGACCATTATTACATAAATTAGTGGGTACCAATACCATCAAATGTATCAAAATACTTTAAATGTTTTGTCTTAGGAGTCCAAGTGGAGTGCAAATCTCTAAGTTGGAAGATATCAGATCATTAATTTATGTAATAAACCTGTGCAGTCACTTTCCAATATTTTAAAGGGTTTTTCTTATCTTACACAAACCCTTAAGACAGATACATAATTAACAGCAACTTGAACCCTGAGAGCCACCTGCACCGCCAGCGCCCGGTAATGACGGATTTGTAGGGGAATGTTGTGGGCCAATCTTGATACCATTCGCCTAAAACAACACAAATTATCGATTAATTTAAAATGTGAGCTCACTAGAGCGCGACGAGAAAGCACCTCATTATTGATGTCAAAAACTCCCTCTTGTATCTTCTCGTAAATTTCCTTCGCCGTGTTAATGAACGCTTCCTCGACATTCGCGGCTGTCTTTGCCGAAGTCTCCATAAAGACCAACCCGTGCTCCCTCGCGAAAGCTTCACCTTCTTCCTTCTTGACTTCTCTTCTGCTTTCAAGATCACTTTTGTTTCCAATCAACATGATGACCATGTTTGAGTTTGAATGTTGGCGCGCGTCGTCCAACCATGTAGTGAGATGGTTGAACGTTTCCCTTCTTGTGATGTCATAAACTAAGAGCGCCCCGGCAGCCCCACGGTAGTACGAGCGAGTGATAGATCTGAACGCTTCCTGTCCTGCTGTGTCCCATATCTGTAACTTGATTTGTTTCCCATCAATTGTGATCATTCGAGCCCCAAATTCCACTCCAATTGTCAAGTCATGAACCGGCTGGAACCTCTTGTCTGTGAACTGGAGTAACAAGCACGATTTCCCAACACCTGCAACGATTTTTATTTACTTTAGTGGGCGATAAGTGTTATCAATACAACGCCGCGATTGGATAACCCCAAATTAGACCGACTTTTTATTCGAAAGTCAAAATTTCGAAACAAAAACAATACGGACCTTGACACTTGGCCAAGATGAGTAATACATTGTCCCCAAATGCGTACAAAATTTAAGAGATGGGCTCAACCCTCGGCACCAAATTGCGGTAATACGTACCTGTGTCACCTATTATAATGTACTTAAACAAATACGCGTACGACATTGTTACAATTGGGAACTATAAACTAAATAATTTCTTCACGCACAATCACGGAATATAACAACTTCGTAAAAAGATGACAGCTGTCTACTGAACGTCATCCCCTTGAAGTTGCGCCACAGCCTTCTGCGCAGCAAACAAAGCCGCCTCCGCATTGGTCAATAATGGTAAAATTTGATTTTTTTATGACCAAAATAAATTGATTTCGAATTCTCAAGGACCCTGTGAGCTAGGGCGTGTTAAATAATCCCCGAACAAAGTTTTTTTTTAAGTTTTTTATTAATAGGGAAAAGTGGCAACACTGTTGCAAAAAACAAAATCCCCACTAATTGATAAAAGACAATGCGCGCTGTTTTTAAAAACACATTTAATGCAATTATTTACAAATCAATTGGAGCGTCACAGATTTGCGGAAAAGGATAATTCACTTCTTTTTTCCTTTTTTGGAAGTGTCTCTGGTTGGGCCCCCTTCGTTGCTGTCACGGGGCGTTTGCCAGTTTAGTGGTTTTCTGCGGTACATGGGCCAGGGAGGGATTGTTAGCTAAAAAGACAACTTAACTTTTGCTAATGAGGTAGGTTAGCTTACCAGGGCCGCCAAGACAAAACCGGCCCCCAGAATGTACACCGTTTGGGAGAACTGTTGAATGATGTAGCCCCACACCAGACCAACAGCCCCAAATAAGGTGATAATGACGCGGCTAAGCTTCTCGGCTGTTGCTTGCCCCTCAAAGTCCTGAAATGAAGCTTTAGAATGGCGAATTTTGGGGTTGATCTCTTACCATATGGGTAGGAATTGACTGGATAAAATTCATTGTGCCCTTTTTTAATTTTTCGTACCCCAAATTAAACGAACTAGTAAAATTCTATAGTTTCTGTTATTATTAGCGAACAAGCTTTCAAGAACACGTCAACAAATGATGTTCGCAATGACAGCTCGTTGACAGCACTGACAGAATATTGACATTTGGCAGAAACGAGTTTCGACGACCTTGACCGATCATTACCGAACCCATTAATTTGAAATGTTAAAAAAAGAATCTAAACACTAAAAAACGAAAAAATAATTATTTATTCCTCTTCTTTTTACACACAATCAACAACAAAATTCATTTCTTGTCGCGCAACGCGTCCAAAGGCACGACTTTTATCGAATTCTCCCCGCTGCTCTGCAATGTGAGCCCCATTTCGTCCAAAACCGAAGAACCAACAGTCCCTTGCTGATGCAGCCCCGCGACTATCTTTTGATTTTCTAAATTCTTTTCGCACAAGTTTCGCACAGCGAAGATCACCCACTGCATTATAACTAAAAAATTAAACTTATTACATTGAAAGTCCTCAATTTTTTTTTTTCATACAAGGATTCCTAGCATCCATGTTGCAACAGTCTAAGATCACCGGTATGAGTTCTGCCTCCCTCGTCTGAAAGAACGAATTAATTCAAAACTGTGTAAAGCGCGCCTTACCAAATCCTGCATGGTTTCGCTCTTCCAACACAAATTCCCGATTATTCTAATAAGATCAGCTTTGAATCCGAAAGCGGGATGTCCACTGATTTCTTCAGGTGGTTGTCTGATCTCTGCGAGTCGTTGTATTGACGAGAAACAGTTCTCGGTGTCTTTTCCTAACTGATGGATGTTGATTAGTAAGACGCCAGTGTTGATCAACAGATCTTTATTTTTTTGTAAATATGGGAGGTATTTCTCGCTACTGCACAGAGAGGAGATGACTTGCAACAACTCTGAGACTTCGTAAGGCTCAGAGTTAGCATCATTGGTTGAAACAGTTTGGAAAATTACGCTTCCTGAGTTGATAAAGCACGTGCTCAGAACATCTAAACCCTTCTCAGGAAGGTTCAAAGTTTCACCTTTGATCTGTTTGTCTTTGATCACAGTGAGCACAATTAGTCTGTGGTTTGACTGAAGTAGGTTGTAGTGGTACCAAAAGTCCTTATATGTGATTATCACATCAAGCAAAAAATTGAGGAACTCAGACTGATTGTCTGAGGCAAACACTTCAAAAATACAAACGTAATTTTCATGATTTAGGCTCAGGTTTTGGAAAAGTGAGATGTTGTACAACAACGCGGCGGTCTCGTGGATGCACACTCTGCCTCTCAGTAAATTATACAATTGAGTTGAAAAAATACTGTTGACTTTAGAAGCGCCAAATTTATTCCTCACTACTAAATTAATTAAAAATTGTAAAATGAGTGGTACGACGTTAGATGCGGCCTGAGCACACTGCGTCAGTGTTAATTCGACTAAATTCAAGAAGTTATTGTCTGCAGAGATGTACGTTTGTACCTCTGGAGTCACGACGTAGTTGCGCCAACTTTTAAACAATTCCTTTAAAATTTCTGTGTGCCCCTCATCAATTTTTGTCGTGTTAATCGCTGAGAGAATCTCCTTCAAAGAATTTATAATGTCTACAGAAAATGCAAACCTAAAAGACAACGTGAAGAGACAGTTTGTAGGAATCTAAGACTTACAGAACAAAGGCCCCATTTTCATCCCTGTCTAACTTGAAAGAATAATTTAAATACATTGTCAACTCGTCATAATTACGCTCTGTTAAGTTTTGCTTCACCTTCTCCAGGTCAATAATCAAAGATTTAAACATTTTCATTCAAAAACATGCGTTGCTTTGTTGTGACAGCGAGAAGTGAGGTTAAGTTGCACAAATCATTGCGTGCAGGCTGCCATCAGCTGATCAGAGAAAGTCAACAAAAATTGTACAAATGTTGATCGGCTTTAACTCAGTTATTTGTTATCGACTCTGAATGTAAATCCCAAATTTGGAATCTGCGGAAAATTCTGCGTACACTGATGTAGATAACAACTCGAGTTTAGTCCAAAAAATAAACGACATATCGATATCAGAAGTTTGGCATAGTTTTAGTCATGAATTTTCGCGAAATACTGCAACTTTCGACTTTTGAAAATTCTAAGAACTATTTCTTATGTAAAATATTGTGAGAAAAACGATGGCGAAAACCGCATCTCAATATCTGTAATAGTTTCCGAGATATTAAGCACGAATTGTTTCGAACCTTCAAAAATTTGGCCCTTTGGCGACAACCCAAAAATTCAAACGGCCATAACTCAGTTATATATTGGTGAAAATTAAAAATTCTTATATTTTTGGATTCAGTGTGACATTCTGCGTTCAATGAGAGATTGATATCAGATGTTTGGCATAGTTTTAGATATGCATTTTAAACACAATTTTAAAGCGCGCTCCAGTTTTTGTTACCTCTAATCGCAGCGCTCAAGAAACTTAGTTCCCAGTGTCGCCAACGTGAAACTTAGTTTCGCTCTGTTGGTAGCCGATGAGTTGTGTTTTTGACTTGACCCAAGTTTTCGCCGATTATTTTTTTAAATAAGCCAAGAACAGTCATAAATTGAAAAGGTACTGATTCATTATCACAGTTCTTTCGTTTTTTTGCATATTTGCAACCATATTATCGCATTTTCTACGCATTTTCCCCGTTCGTGCAATGTCATTTTTACATAACCTCAAACCACTTCTTTTTCAGATGTTTCTGACCCGCAGTGAATACGATAGAGGCGTAAACACCTTCTCCCCCGAGGGGCGCCTCTTTCAAGTAGAATACGCCATTGAAGCCATCAAATTGGGATCTACAGCTATTGGAATATGCACAAGTGAAGGTGTTGTCTTGGCTGTTGAAAAACGCATTACTTCTCCTTTGATGGAGCCCACAACTATTGAGAAGATAGTCGAAGTCGATAAACACATTGGGTGCGCTGTTTCCGGTCTCATGGCGGATTCACGTACAATGATAGACAGGTAAAAAGACAAACTCTTGAAACTAAATATTCATTCTGGTTGTCTTATTTAGAGCGAGGGTGGAATGCCAGAACCACTGGTTTGTCTACAACGAGAACATGAGCGTGGAGTCTTGTGCCCAGGCTGTCTCAAACTTAGCTATCCAATTTGGGGACTCTGATGATGATGGGGCTGCAATGTCGCGACCTTTTGGTGTCGCTATTTTGTTTGCCGGTATTGACGAAAAGGGCCCTCAGTTGTACCACATGGATCCTTCAGGTTTGGCGGAACTTCGCCTTGAACACCAACTTATCTCTACTTTTAGGAACTTTTGTACAATTTGATGCTAAAGCCATTGGCTCAGGTTCAGAGGGTGCTCAACAAAGCTTGCAGGAAGTTTACCACAGAAGTATGACTTTGAGTGAGGCGACCACGTCGGCTCTCACCATCCTCAAACAAGTTATGGAAGAAAAACTAAACTCTTCTAATGTTGAAGTCATGACAATGACGCCAGGACAGTTATTTCATATGTTTACTAAGGAACAAGTAGAGGAGGTAATTTCAAAACTGTCTTAAATAGAGTAATGCCGCGTTTTTTATCTGATATTTTCACAAATGAAGTAATTATTCAATCAAGTATAATACATAATAAAATATTAAGAAAATCATAATTATTTTAAAACCCGACACACCTGTTTCCTCTTTTTTTTTTTTGGGAAAGCCCACATGTGATATCCTGAAATTATAAGTGACAAGTCAAGTTCAAGGTGTAACCCACATATTATACTAGAGTTTTTTGGGTTATTAGTGTGTGCAGCATTGTTCGGTTTTACTGTTTTCAGTGCATGGGCAACAAAAATAATTTTAAGTAAACCAACGGTTCCATAGACTTGCTTCTACTTAATCAACCAGTTAATTGACCTGATTAACGTTCACTTGTATAATAGTTATTAGCTTACAAACCCAGATATGATATTTGTACGTTTTTATTTATTTCCGAGCTATAAATTATGCAAATATCTAATCATGATTCAGATTATTGATATACACATAAAATTAAATTCAATAAAACAGTCACAATCGATTATGAGGTGCATAAAAAATTGCTTGTACTTCCTAAAGATAATTGTTTTGTTACACAATAATTTATGAAAAAGTGGGTCATTTCTAATGTGGAATTTTCTTTTATTTTGGGAATTTTAGCGACGAGCTTCTGCAGTTCTTTTCATAGGATGTAATGTTTAAGCTATAACTGGAGAACATACATTTTCTTGGAAAATCGGTGACTAACTTAGAATAGGAAACAAGTAAATAATAATTCATATTTGACTAGAATAAACAACACATTCTACATGAAACCTCACCAATCCAAAAATAAAATTTGTATAAAATGCCATTTTTTTATGTAAAGCACTTTCACTGTCCGAAGGACAATGATGGTTTCACGAAATTTCACTTACGACTAAGTTTAATAGATTTAGGTGAAATCAACAAAAATGTTTTCAGCTTCTTTTTTACTTGATCGCGCCCTTTGCTACACCTTATGAAATTAGTTCTTGAAAATTGATTTATTGATTAAATATTAATTAATATCTAGAAACTGAGCTCGAATTTTTTAAAAGCGTAATGGAAAAAAGTTGTTTGTTTACCCACCAGTAAAAATTAATAAACCCATTTTTTTACATCCTGTATTAGTGCAGAATTCTTCTTTAAACTTTTCCGATTTAGATTTTTTTGCATTCAATTCAACGAAGTCGAAAGTTTAAAAAAGGTGGAACAAAAACAATCCTTGTTGTTCTTGTCGGGGTTTCTCTATTAAATTCTGAATGGTCAATAAAATTTTATTTCATGAAGGTCCAGTTTGGGATGAAAACGGGTAATCTTATTTTGCAAAATTTATGAATTAAAAAGTACCTAAAAAGTTTTTGCGGACCCAATTGCTATAAATAGTAACGATTAGTCTACAAAAACTGCATTTTAGGTACTTGTAAAAAATTACCATTTCAGATCGTCTTAATTCTTAGAATTTTTTACATTTTTATATCTTTGATTTTTTAGCTCTTTGAACTTTTCTGTAGGTTTTATATTTATATTATATTTCTGTTGGTTTTAATTTGCTTTATATTCCTTCGTAAATTTTACTTCAAAGTCCTCGTTTGATTCTTTAGTTTTTATGGAAATACTCTTGTGGATTTTTCTGTACATTCTTCTCTAATATATATTTTTTTCGCGTCTCTTTAGAATTTTCTTTACATTTTTTTTTAGCTATTTTTGATTTTTTGATTTATTAAATTCTTGTCGAGATTTTTATTTTTTAGATTTCTTCTTTCGGATCTCTTTAAATCTTTTTTTGAATAGTTTTCATTTTTAAAAAGATTACATTTTAAAATTTAACTTCAGATCTTTTTTAGCTTCATTTTAAAATTTAACTTCAGATCTTTTTTAGCTTCGTCTTTTGATTCTATAGATTGTTTACTGTTGGATTGGACTGTTATGTGTTATGTTCGTTCTTTGGATATCTTTAAAATTATTTTTTGGATTTCTCTTAAATTACTTTTTAGGTTTCTTTTAAAATGCATTTCAGAAATGCAAATGAAGAAATGTAAGAAAAAGGATTAGGGAAGAATTCGAAGAAGAATCAAAGAATCTAGCGAACCGAAAGTAGTGTCTGAAATGCATTTTAAAAGAAACCTAAAAAGTAATTTAAGAGAAATCCAAAAAATAATTTTAAAGATATCCAAAGAACGAACATAACACATAACAGTCCAATCCAACAGTAAACAATCTATAGAATCAAAAGACAATGAATAGTTTTCATTTTTAAAAAGATTACATTTTAAAATTTAACTTCAGATCTTTTTTAGCTACATTTTAAAATTTAACTTCAGATCTTTTTTAGCTTCGTCTTTTGATTCTATAGATTGTTTACTGTTGGATTGGACTGTTATGTGTTATGTTCGTTCTTTGGATATCTTTAAAATTATTTTTTGGATTTCTCTTAAATTACTTTTTAGGTTTCTTTTAAAATGCATTTCAGACACTACTTTCGGTTCGCTAGATTCTTTGATTCTTCTTCGAATTCTTCCCTAATCCTTTTTCTTACATTTCTTGATTTTTTTTATATTTTTCTTTATACTCCTCGTAAATTGTTCTTTAGATTCATATAAATATTGTTATGAAGTGAAAATGGAAATCATTCTTTAAGTAAAATTGACTTTTCCCTCTTTCCAGTCAGGATCCAGAAATAAATATTTAAAGATCGTATTTTTATTGCACTGTATAAATATTTAAATTCAGTTCAGTTTTGTATTTTAATTTTCTAATTCCTAGTGTTATTCGTTCACCTGAAAACGCTAGAAATACCAAATTCAGTTTGCTTTACCAGTGTGATGCATTGAATTTTTAAAGCTTCGTACAATTTCACCTTTCTATTTGTAATACTTTTCCTATGGGATTTTGTATTCATTGGAGCCACCACAAAAAATGTATAGAAGAATAAGAGTATTTCGAATGTTGGAGAATAACTGCAACTTTAAACATTCTAATTATTATCAGATGGCAAGGCGGGTAAATGCAGGTAGGTAATTATCCGTAATGTCTTGAAAGGGCGTTTAATTTAAACGAAAAAATTATACTTATGTCTTAATTAACTTAAGGAATTGGTTGTGATTAGTACATTATAGAGGTTGTTTTTGTAATGCTGTGTTTGTGATCAATTAATTAAAGGTGGTTTGTACCAGAAAGAAAGAATATTATGGTGAATTCACAGATGTTGCTGGTTCTGTGATGTAAATTTTCCTTTAATTAACCTTAAGCGTATTGATTTCCAGGTGCTGGTGTCTGAGCAGATCGTGGAGCACCCTCAAGCCGTAGGTATAAAAATTCCAGTCTACTGAATATTAAAAATTGTTCGTGTCAAAATTCAATAATCTGTTCTGTGTTAATAAACAAGTAATTACTTTCCCCAAAGTGGTCGATGCGACCATTACGATACCTCTCGTCGTATTTCTTTTCCAACTTCCAAGGAACGTGCTAACCTGCGGGCAAACGGGATTGCTCTCTTCCAGCTGCTTATGAAAAAAACCGACATAACTAAACCAAAAAATCCATCTTCTTCAAATTACGCACGGAAAGCGAGAGTTTTTCAGTGAGTGTAAAATACTTTCACTGATACGAACTTGAGGATATGTGGGAGATATTTATTCGGTTGCGCAAGTGTTAATTATTTCCGGTAACAGTAACGATCCGGGATCCGGGCGTAGATGCTTTAATGATAGTTGAAAGATGATTAAAGTAGTACGGATTAGCGAAGAGCGGAACTTGTGAGGTGGAACAGCCTCCTCGCACAGTTGTACATCTCGGAGCGCTTCGCTTTAGTATAGCGGCGCCTGGTTTCGCCTGATAGAAGCCTCTTGGGACTCGCTTTGTGCCGCTAAATCACTCATTAAAGCGCTCACCCCTCTTGTGTCCTCAATCTCCCGACCGCGATCCGCTACCGTCATTCTGTCATAAGTTTACCAGGCAATTTCTGAGACGGTTACCACCTCCACGGGGAGGGTAAAAACGCCCACGGATTTTACGAAGAAGACTAAAAAGTTTTTCTTGGGATTGCGAAATGGGGGCTTTGTTAAATTAATTTATTCGATAGCAGAGCGGGTGTTTGATTGATTTGATTGTAATTGCGTAGTTGTGAGTAATTATATACTTATAATTACTACAATTCAAGGAAAAGTAAAAAACTCTTATAAGTAAATCGTTACCATTAGTACAAAACGAACACGAAAATAAACGGATTGCCGACTTTCTAACGTTTCTAAGGGATTATCGAGAAATTTACAGTTTCTAGATTTTTGCTAAAAGAGCAGGAGATTGTTTTTTAAATTCTTACAATTTTCAAACTTCCGAAAAATCTCATAATTTTTAATGTTCTAGCGTTGAAACATAAGAGAAAAAATATAACTCCGCAAAAAGTAAAAAAAACGCCAAACTTTTTTTCAGTTTTTTTCAAAATTTTAGGTTTATTGTTATGACTATAACATCTCTAAGATTTTCTGGACTTCACAAGATTTTGTTAGAACTTTAAGTCGTTCAAAACTGTTTGATTTCTGAGACAAAAGCTCAATTTTGAAGTTTTTGGGTTCGTCCTAAAACAAAAATTTCTAAAATCTGAATCTGTTGTTCCAAAATTTTGAAATTAGAGGCAGATAAATAAATGGATTGAGATTAGCCACCTCTCCAAGTTTTATCGTTGTGGCTCTAACACAATCAAAGATACAATTTTTTCAAAGAATTTTAAAACTTGGATCAGTACTTAAAATAAAAATTTGCAAAATTTTAGTGTGTTGTTCCAGAATTTTGAAATTAGAGGTAGTTAATAAATGGGTTGAGATTAGGGACCTCTTTAAATTTAATCGCTGTGTCGCTAACACATCCAAAAATACAATTTTTTTATGTAATTTTAAAACTGCAAAAAAAAATCTAATATCCGAATCGGTTGCTCCAGAATTTTGAAATTTGGCAGAGTTGTTAAATGAGCTAAGGGTAGCCATCTCTTCAAATTTCAATTTTTTAAGGTAATCGAAAATCAAATTTCGAAATTTAAATTTAGAATTCCTAAATTTCTTTAAATGGCTTAATTTTCGCTAATTTTTCAACATTTTTTAGAATTTCCAAGATTCCTAAGAAGGCTTTCTTAAAATTTTTGTTTCTATAAGCTTTTTAAAATTTCTAGAATTGGTATTCCTGTAATTTTTATTGCTTCAAGCATTTTTCACCCTCTCCCGGGACTTCACATTGTCAAGTTTTCTTATTGCGTGAATTTCTAAGATTTCCAGATTTCCTGTCATTCATCAAGGAACTCTAATTTTTATTACTTTGAGATGCATACAATTTCCTAATAATTTTAGATTACCCAAAACTTCTTAGTTTCCGCAAATTAGTTTTGTTTTTTTTTTGATATTTCGATGTTTTTATTTCCATGTCAAAGTCTTGTTATAGTATATTAAGTATTAAAAATGACACTTTACCGATCGAAGACAATTGTTTGGAGGAGGAGCGCACAGACGACTCCAATTATTGTCTGAGATCGGTATAGTCCTTAATGTTCGTGATGCTTATAATATTTTTTGCACGATAGACAAATTTCGATTATTTTTATAAAACTAAGAATGTTACAAATAATTAACATTAATTGTTCTTCAATAATTCCTGAAAACTCAAAATTTCGGTATGAGAATGTATATAAATCCTTTTTTGTACGACCATAACCTAAAATGACATTTTTGACACTCCTTACGAACGTCAAAAGTATGGCTTTTTCGAGGAGCGTTAAAAAAATTTTTTTTTTCACGTCGTGATAAAAAACTTGAACAATATATTAGAACATGTAATTGTAAATAATTCAAGCTGCAATTAATAATTTAACCATTTTTAATAAGATTTTATTCAACATTCAAGTACAAATATTTAAAATTCTTAATAAAAACATAAAAACTTGTTAACGAAAAGTAATGTGGATTGTACTATTTTGAACATTATTAATGTTTATTCCTGGAAGTAAAGCTTCCGAGGAGCATGTGATATTAGGGCCACGTATCTCACACTGAGCTGAAGGTTCTGGATCAGGAATATTAACTTCATTTTTCTCAGCATCAACAGAACTATTTCCACCTTTACTAGCAAAAATTTTTTTTGCTGTATCCACCTTCGTATGGACACTTTCTTCCACGTATCCTTCAGCAACACTTGACGACTTCCACCCTCCTAGTCGTTTTAATGTTAAGATGTCTGTCCCATAACTTGCCAGCAACGATGCCGAAGATCTTCTAAAACTGTGCCCGGTGTACCGTTCGGGATTAGGTAACTTTAGGTAATGAGCTATTAAACTTGGTATTTTTGAAAACTGGTTAATCCCAACACATTGTACGGTACATTTTCCTTTCTGATACTGTTGGAAAAACCGTCTGTGTTTCACATGAACCGGACGTAGAGCAGCGTATTTTTCGTAAACATCGAGTAGATTTATTCCGTTAACTTCCTCACCTATGACAGTAAATGTCCGTTCAGTATGTGTTTTAGAATCCGGTATCTTGACGAGAAGAATTGACTCTTTTTTGACAATGTCATCGATAGTCATGTTGCAAAGTTCTTCCCGACGACAAGGCTCTGCTAGTCCCATTATTAACGTCACTTTGTACAGCAAGTACGTGTCATCTGGAGCATTCAACAGAAAATTTTCCACATCTTCCCTAAAAAACACTTTAGATTTCTTCGGTCAATATCCGACAGACAGTCTCTTCAAAAATGCCTTCAGTTTATAGTATTTAGTCACATCAACATGATCCTTAACGTATAATACTGACTTTAGCATTGAGAATTTGGACCACAATGTTGAAGATTTGCATGTTCTCGACTTCTCACTCATGTACGCTAGAAGAACGGATTCCGATATTTTGCTTGCGGTCTTCTGTTCGCACCACTGCTTAAATCCTTCATACTCCTTTTCGTATAAAATTTCTTTCTTGGTAATAAATCGAGGGATGCATCATTTGCTTCTTGTCTAATTTCAGGAGGAGTACAAGAAAAATCTGTTTCGCTATCACTCATCGTGTTTTGTGCACGTTTTGTGTTGCAAATTTAGGTTATTGACAATTTTTCCTTAGTAACATCAACAACGACGACTGGATTAAATTCAGGAAATTTTGATTAAAAATTCCTGTCCGTTTTCAGTAAGATGCCGACATGGAGGACCATTCTTCGCATTTAGAAAAAGCTTTGGATACGAGATTCTTCATTTTTATTTAAAGTAGCTTACGTTCCATTCATAGTTTATAAATTACTTTGACTTAAATAAAAATAATTAGATTTCTTAAGAAGTATTATGTTAAATTATGGTCGTACAAAAAGTATTGTATACAACACGTGGCTAAATAGTGCTTTTTTTTTACTTGTGGGCTTTATAGCACTCGCCTACGGCTCGTGCATATAAATGGCCCACGCGTAAATAAAAGCACTATTTTAGCCACTTGTTGTATAAAATACTATTTCTTAAATGACTATTTTTCAATTTTTACTTACCGTTCTAGAACAGTAATTAAGTTTTGTACTTACCGTTTTGTTTATCTTGGTAACCAGTAAACTCAACTTACTGTTCGAATAGCAAGCGCGGTAACTAAGCAAAATTGTTCTATCGTGCAAAAAGAAATCTTTAAGCTTTTTTAGTTTTCTGAGAGTTTTCAAGATTTCTAGGTTTCTTCCGAGTTCCTGAACTTAGGTTTCTTACTCAAAATTTCAGTTTTTTTCGGATTCCATAAATTATTATAAAAATTGCCTATTTTTTATTGGTTTTACTTTTTCATAATTTTTGGCTAGGTTTCTTCAACCTGATTTAATTTTTAAGTTAAATGGATTTTTTTGGATTTTCAAATTAGTGGTGTTTTCAATAGTGTTGCATTTGGAAGATTTTACTTTAAGAGTTGTTATCTGGGAATTTAACCAACAAGAATAGAATTTTTAGTTAAAATATTGATTAATCACAGGTGTACGTTTATAAATCCTCCCTTAAATTGGCTATTTCGCCAAACCCACCCCTCCCCCAGACGTGAAACAAACGACCCCGCACACAAAAACGTGCTGGTATAAAACCAAAGTTGATAACAGCGTGAGCGCTTAGTCGGGTTAAAAATAAACGGCGAGCGCTTTTCAATTAATGCTCAAAAATGGAAAATCCTCCTAAACCATGCACCATTTCACTGAAACCAGAATCAAACTGTCACATGTACAATCGCTCAAACAGTTCGTCGCTTTTCCGTTTTGGAAGTTTATTCAAGACTCGACTGATCATTTAGCTTGAATGAATTTCAATTTACGCGATGTTCTGATAAGAACTGGCGAGAAGTGGCGGCTATGCGCGGTGCTCTCTGTGGGGAAGCTCTATGGCGAAAGCTTGACGTCAAACCGGCAATTACCAAACAGAAGTCCTGATAGATATCAGACGCCGACGGGGTGGCGGCTGATAGATAAATTCGTCTGTAATCTATCGGTAATCCGGGAGAAATTAAAAATTAAAATTCTTCCCACGTGCGGCCGGGCATTTTGTATTCAAATTTCCGCCGAGCGCTAATTGTTTGCATTGGAACCTGTAATTTGCGCCAAGAAGAATGACTCCGATCTTGAAAATAATTTAATAAGATCGCAAGAAAATCGGCACGTGTCCTCAATCAATTGCGCTCCCGCGGGCTTCTAACCACAAGATGTTGTGGTTGGTAAAATTACAGGGATAGGTTTATAAATTCTGCAACTGGAAAACGAGTTCTGATCCAGCATGGCCCAATTACGCTAATATTGGGAGATTCAGATCAGTCAATCTGCCACCCTAAAAACCGGCACAAGGTGCGCATTTTTCAAAAATGTCTACCAGGAATTGTGCCGTTTATGGTATGAAGCGCGCTATCATGACGTGAAATCATAAGCAGCTTGATTCCCGATGTTCATTTGAGCGAATTACTGTGCGAATTGTGGGTATAAAGGAGGTGTCCCTTTGGTGCCCTGTCCAGGAAAGATAGCCAGGCGACTATTGTCACCGCATCACTGGAGTCAATCCCTTGCACGTGGCCCTAAACGCCTCCTTGTCAACGAATCTAAACTAGTCCGGATTAGTAGTGTTAGTCCCACGGCGCTGTGGGAGCCAGAGGATGTTCGTTAGTATGCATACCGCATAAACAGGTTCATCAATTTTCAATCAAAATTGGCCCAAAAATCTCGTAGCAGTAATTATGCACTTGCAGTCGAGTTAGCAATCTCCTAAACACGCAGCTCGCAGCCACGTCGTTATTAGGACCAGCTTGCAAAAATATAGCTAAATTAACTAGTTAACTTGACGATCTGATTCTGTAGATAAAACGTAATTGTACAAAAAATACAAATTCGTAATTAAAAAGAAAGTCGAAAATAATGAACAATATATTTAACGGAACATAACACTGAATTGACAGTATATTAAATCTGGAGCGAATTTAATGCGCTGTAAATACAGGGTAATTATTGTAACAACTGTTTGTGATACAACTTTCTTTCGATGATGCAATATGTTATATCTTGGCTTTAATTGCAATTAAATTAGAAAGAGTAGCAGATGCTTTACGTACTTATTTAGTCGATTTGATTTTACCATTTTTATAAGTGAAATTTTGAGTTGCATCACATTGTTGTGTAACTAAATTATTATCGTCGGAAGTGAGAAAACGCGCGGAAATTCATTTTTATGGTGACGATTTTGCATCTGGAAGAGATCGTTTTCAATTGTCTACGGTAGATGTAGCTATAAACGTGAGTTTTACTTTTTTCTAATTTTTGCTTTCTGTCTGATCTTTACTTGTAGTTTTCGTAATATTATAAAAAAGTATAAAAATTTGTAATAGTTGAAGGAATCAAGAATTGACTTAAAATCATAGGCGGATTAAGATTGGTTTTTGTTTTTTTTTGTCTTTTTTTAGTTTTTTTAGTCTATAGTTCTGTTCAGATTCATTTTAGATTGTCACTATTGCAATCTTCTTTCTTCGTTTTTAATTTTGCTTAAATTCTATTAAATTCTCAATGATTTTTCTTCAAATTCTTTAGATTTTTTAGATTATTTTTCTTTTATTTGCTTCTTCTTTAGATCTATTGAGTTTCACTTTGGATGGTATCTAGTTTTAATACATTTTCTTAATTCTTTAAGAGTTCTTTCTAGATTCTTTTCCATTTTGCCTAATTCTCCGTATTTTCTTTGAATTCTATTTGGTCTTTTTGAGCTTTTTTTTTGTTGAATTAGTTATTTGTATATTATATTGATAATTGATAACCCAAAACTAAGCACCATATTTCTGTTTTTTATGAATGGATTTTAAGAAAATTTAAATCGAAAATTATTGATTACGTGCAGTTTAATTCGACGTTAATTAAATTAGTGCACTGTTAAAACTGCAATTTTACACACCCTTTTTAATGAGTAAATTTATTCAGAATGTTTACTGTCACGTTAAATATAAAAAAAAATTATGTTCGCTGGATCCTTGTTTCCTTGTTTTTGTTGTTTTTTTTAACTATTGAGTTCAAATGAAAGCGTTGATTTTGTGCACCCCTGCTGACTTTGTTTTTTGACAAGTTTGAATTTACACATTCTAACGGTTTCTATGTCAATTGGGAGAATCTTCAAATATAAATAAACGATTCTCTAGGAAACTGTCAAATTCCCGAGGGATCTCTAAAATTTACGGCAACTCTAGGAAGTGAAAATAAATAAAAAAACAAGATTTTTAAAGACTCCCAAAGAATTTGTTAAAACTCACAAGCCACTTTAAAAACCTGTAAGCATTTTCTTGAATCTTTAGGATCTTCCGCATTATCCAGGATTCCTCAGGATCTTCAGCATTATCTACTACTATTCGGGTAATCGCCAAAGGTAAAAATTTTGGAGGTTCAAGAATGATTTTGCTCGATATCTTCAGAATATTGAAAAATCGTTTTCGAAGCAATATTAAAGTATTGATGCTCATTTTACGCAAAATTTCACGTAAGATTCGTTAAGATCGGTCCAGAAACAACTGAGTTATAAGGGATCCAGGTTTCGGATATTGAATTGAAAAAAATCTAAAAAAGATTCAGCGATCAAAGAAAATATAAATTCTGAGATGTAGATGAATTTTTTATGATTGTAATACAGGTGACCATAAATTTTTTCAGTCCAATAACTTAGGTATTTATAAACGGATTTTAACGAAATTTGAAAGCAAAATAACTGAAGAGGTAAAGATTGATTTGGCATCGCAGACCCTTTTAAAAATGGTAATTTTATTTATAATAATACACGTTCGCTGACAATCAAACGTAAAATAAGTCCAATTACCAAAAAAAAAATAACAAAAACTGAGGCTACCATTTCCAAAAGCTACAAACTCACGAAATCAAAGCAATTTTGGACATCCCTGACAATCTGTCGTTTTTGAGGTTTCCCATTTGAGGTTTTAGTCTGATTAAGATTAATTTCAAGCTACAAGAGGCTCATTTTGGGTCAATTATATGGTTTGATATTTTAATATTTTGTAAATTATTGCATTTTTTGTATTGACAGGAAAGTTTTAGGGTCACCTTTATTATGCTCATCAAGCGTTCCTCCACATCTCAGAATTTATAATTTCTTACATTGTTAAATTGTTTTTTGAGATTTGTATATATTTTTGTCGAATATTTTTCGTACGTTTAAATTTTCTAGATTCTCGATTTTTCTAGATTGTACAAATTTATTATTGAATTTTCATTAGAATTTCTAAAGTTTCTTAATATTCTTTTTACGTTTTCCTGACATTTTCTTTCTTGGAATTTTATCTGTTTTTAAATTTATTAGATTTGGTAATTTTTTAAAAGTTCTAAGAATTTTAAGCTGCCCGGTATTCTTGTGTCCGAAATTTTTGATTTGTTGGGGGCTGTACTTTTAATTAACATTTTATATTTATTTAATTTATTGTTCCTTTGGTGTTGGATCCAATTAAATTTATTGAAAAACCACTCGAACTCTTTTTTTTTTGCGAAAATTTTTCAAAACCTATTTGAGAATTCGTTATAAAATTACCATAGATTTCAGTTTTATTTCACTAAAGTGTGCCAAAATGAAGATTTTTTTGTCTTGGAACGTTCACTATGCGCGCTTTACTCTCACTTTCGAACGAATGACCGAACAGACAAGTGGAAAACAACTAGAAAGATGAATAAGATTAAATAAATCTTCAAGCAGACTTTAATCTTTCGAGTTGGGCAATCTCCTCGGACTTTTTCCGCAATAAATGCTAATTTCCGTGGACTAATTAGAATATTTGTACCGCTCGGAAAATTTCATTCCAATAATTTGCATTAAACAATCACTTTCTGAACTTGCTCCCACTCGCTCTCGCTCCAACTTTTTCAAATTACCAATTTTTTAAATATTCCGCACATTCTTCTCTTAGGGCTACATTACGCCGAGATCTAAAATAATGTCATTATTGTCCATTATGTATTACCGCATATTTACGACCTGGTAAGAGGAAACTGTGCATTAAAGGGAAAGTGCCATTCTATTATGAAGTCGTAAAGTGCCAAGACGTAATGTTTTGATCACGAGTGACAATTCTCGCCTCAGGTTTCGAACCTGACAAATTACCTAATTAATAGTTCTGTTTTTCGCACAGCTCTAGATTTTCTCTTTGCTCATTTGAATAAATCGTTGGGACGAAACCGATGCGGGTTTGTTTTCCATTATTGCGTAATTCTTAATTACAATTTGTTGAAAGAAGACGAAATTATTAATAATTATGACAGCGTTTAGGTAACTAGAGTCATCTCCACTTTCTCCGGAGTATGTTCTGTGTTGAATACGCATTTGTTCTAGAATCTGGACTTTCTATATTCACTAATGTGTATTATTATAAGCACCAGATTACTAATTAATACTTTCGATGAAATAACGCTTTCTAAATAAAATGCCCTGGTACGTAGAAATGATTTATTATAAAAGTAGATAAATTACACTAATTAACACAGTTTCTAAGTAATAATACTGTACGCTTCATAAATTTGAAAGAAGAACGATTTGAGCAAATGTCGAAATGAAGTACATTAATTAGCGCGTTAACAAGCAAGTAAAAAAAAGTAAATATAACAATTAATAACGAGCTAACAACAATTTAGTGATACCCCCCGTAAGATCCACCTTCGAAGCCACCTTCTTCGTGGTGTGAATGGACCTTCACCGGAATGTGCACTGGTACTTTGACTGGATATGGTACTTCTTTTTCTACAGGATATGGAACTTCTTTGTATACAGGGTACGGTTTGTCCACATGTACTTTGACTGGATATGGTACTGGTTTTTCGATTTCGACAGGTACTTTCTTCTCAACGGTGTAAGGTTGAGGGACAGGTACTTTAACGTGGTATGGTACAGGTTTGGGTACTTCGACAGGGTAAGGCTTATCGACGGGTACCTTGACCTCATATGGTACTGGTTTTTCAACTGGATATGGAACGTGTTTTTCTACAGTGACTGGGTATGGTTTGGGTACGTGCACGGGGTATGGCCTGTCCACAGGTACTTTAACTTCATAAGGTACCTTTTTCTCCACGGTGTAGGGTTGTGGAACTGGAATCTCTACCTTGACTGGATACGGAACTTTCTTTTCGACGGTATAGGGCTGTGGTACAAGCACTTTGACAGGAACAGGAATTTTCTTTTCGACAGTGTAGGGTTGAGGAACAGGGACTTTGACTTCGTACGGTCTTGGCACTGGGACTTTCACCTCATAAGGAATCTTCTTGATAACCTCGTAGGGTTGTGGTACGATGTATGGTACTTTAATGTACTCTTTCACTGGTACTGGAATCTTCTTCTCGACAGTATAGGGCTGGGGCACTGGTACTTTAACCTCATAAGGTACCTTCTTTTCAACAGTGTAAGGTACGTGCTTCGTCACAGTGTAAGGAACGGGGATCTTCTTCTCGACAACCACCGTTTTGACGTGCTCGTGGTGGTGGTGATCTCCACCACCGATTCCTCCTTCGAATCCACCATGTCCGCCTAATTCTAGTCCATGTCCTCCGAACTCTATTCCGCCGCCGCCAAAATCATGTCCTCCAAAGTCTCCGCCACCAAATCCACCATGGTCGCCGAGCCCGATGAGCCCGCGTTTGTCCTGTTTCTTGGTCTCCTGCGTAGCCTCTTTTTTTTCAGGTTCTGCAGCTAGAGCCACGCACAGGCACACGGCGCTCAATACAATCTACAATGAGAATAAAAATTATAAACACACAACACATTAGTCCTTTTGTTAGATTCACTGATCACTTTTAATCACTGCGCTCACTGCACTTTCTGAAGAGATACTCACCAAGGCCTTCATGATTGGAGATGTGGAAGGCTCTGTGCCGTTGAAACCGTGCCGGAGGCTTATATATCACACCGTAGACGTACTTTCTCATGTGTAACAGTCGTTCACCACCAGAGGGTTTCACTTCCACATCCGTTAAATCTTCTTATGCAACATTTTTAGACTCATTCTAGATCGATGTTAGATTTTGATACCGACATCTCAATATCGTCCACTCAGTGAAATTTTTTATAAAACGTAAGTAAACTTGTTAGTTACTTTCTTTTCAATGCGAATGAGCTTTGATTAAATCAACATTGCGCATTATACATACGTGCATGTCACTTTTTGTGCGACTAATTTACGATGATTGACATTGTAAGGAAGTGTGAATATTAATCTTTTTTTATGAGATGGTAAAAGTAGACAAATGGAATTTTGTTATGGCGATACTAATTGAAGGATTAAATAAAGATTAGAATATTTAAATACGTAATTTTTATCTTAAATTAAGAGTTTCAGGAACTGCAACAAAATCAGTGTTACAGAACCATTCCTGCAAATCTAAATTCATAAATTAAAAAAAAGAGTAATTTACGCAATATTCGGAAATTTTTAGTTTATCTGGTTTCAAAGGTTTTACCTTAATATTTCCTAAATACTTTAAACCTATTCAACTGGTTTAAATGAAATATTACGAAAAAAAATTGATTTGAGTTTTCCTGTTAATTTTTGAAAAACGATTAGGTAAATTTTTACACTGATTTTTACCTGATACACTGTTACATGATAATTTTTTTAATCGATTTTTATTATTTTATTGTAAAATCTATCTTCAATATTTTAAATATCGACTCTTTTTATAAATATTGCCCATTTTTTTAGATTTTATAAGAAAGTGCTTTTATATTAACAATTTATTAAAAATAGTTATTATTGTGACCCAATTAAAGCAAAATAAATGAATAGCTAGACATTAGATACCAAAATTAATAATTTGGACTTTTGATGTTACAATTCTGATTTTAAAAAAGTATTGTGGTACCTTTTTGAATAAAAAAAAATAAAAAATTTGTTGGTATCAACTGGAATTTTTAAATTAGGATATTGTATTTTTATTTAATAAATTTTTGCTTTGGTTGCTTTTCTTCTTTCGTATTAACTGCATTGCCACTAAAGAATTTTAGAAATTTCTGAAGAATATGAATTATAAAAACAAATTAGATAATGCTGAGGAATCCTGGATAATGCGGAAGATCTTAAAGATTCTTGAAGATGCTTATAGGTTCTTAAAGTGGATTGACGATTTAAAAAAAAATCGGGAGTCCTTGAGGACTTTGTTTTTTATTTTCTATCGTTTCCTGGAGATGCCTATACATTTTAGAGATCCCTTGGGAATTTGACACATTCGTAGAGATTCCCTTATTCATATTTGAAGATTCTTAATTTCGTACAATTTTTTAAAACTGTGTTTGGGGGATTTTTAGCAATTCCTGCAATTTGAATTTTTTTTCTTCTAGGGATTCTTAAAAATTGACAGATTTTTTGATTGTTTGCATTTTTTCAAGTTTCTAACTTTGGAACATTTTATTTTACTTTGAAAATTAACACCTTGTGATCCATTAAATTTCTATTCTAAGCAGGCCATGCATTTTGACTGTATATCGGTTTCTTCAAAGTTCAAATTTATTCATCCACCTTTTAAAGAAAGTAGGAAATTTAATTAATTCGGTAATTATTGCTAATGTGATCAAAAGTAACATAAAATAAATGCAAATTTAGCTGCATTTCACCTCGTTTTTGCGCGTTTTTATCTCGCTAAAACTGGTGCACATTTTTTCATAAACTTCCTTAATTCTTCCACAGAGAAAGACGAATCTAATTTGGTGCTTTCCTAATAAAAGAGAAAAGTGGAAAATACCAAACTGGTTGTTGGTTGTTTTCGTTTGGAATTTTTCTTAAAATTATTTAGATTGTATTTCGTAATACAAATCGTGGTTCCAGTTAATGATTAATGTTCAAATATCGATTTCCAGCAAGTGACACCAGCATATCCGTCTTAATAAATCAGCAGGCAGTTATAATTATCTATGGTTTATAGTTACAATTAATTAGAATCAAAACTAAAGTAATTATATAAAAAGGCGACTATTATACTTTATAATAGTCGAAAAAATGTGAACGCTAATTAATTGAATATTTTCCAATTTAAAACTTTAGCGATGCGTGATTTTAACTGGGGCAACGTCCTCCAATCTCATTTTACATAAAATTGGTTATGCTATGAATTATGCAAGTGAACTAGACTCTCTCTGCAAAAAATCATTCAACATAAGTGACTGTAGTTCTTGTATAATTGGTTCAATTACTTACTCATTTCGTATTTATTTTGTTCGAGTAAAAGTGGAAAACGTGATTGGAATGGTATTTACCGCACGCTCTCAAAAGCGAGGATGTTACCAATATTTGCTCCTGTATTAAAGCGGAAGGTGCGATAATTCAATTTATGTAATTTACTTTTCAAACGAATTAGCATAAATTCGGTCCACGTTCACTTACTTTCTTTCCATTAAAGCTCGTTTTTTACAAAATCTGACACTCCGTTTCTGGATGAGCAAACTGCCGCTGAAAAAATCGTAAAAGTTTTATGGTGGCACTGAAAAATGATTGCAGGTGTAAATTTGAGTCAATCGTCGGGCTTCGTATCAAATTATCAACTAATGGTTTAATTCTGAAGATTAATTTTACTGTGGTCTCGTGGAACCACCACGGAATCTCCCAACTAATTTCAGATATTTTGCATTAAGAGTTTGCAGGTGGGCGATATTTTATGAATGTGATGAGCTTTTGTGTGGAATAAATGACAGGTGTGACGGGCAATAACCAACAGAATGACAAAGTGTTAATTTTCACGAGATATCACGAGTTTTGTCACAATTTGCTTTTTGTAACAATGACATTAGAAAGTCGGGGGATTTTTTTCAATAATTAGAGCTTGCTCTCCAAATTTAGCATATTTGTTATTTTAGCTCCAATTACGAGGAGCTACGAGCTAAATTTTGCAATTTATTCAGATGGAGGACTTTCACCGATTAAATCTTCAGTATGTTTGCGTTATGAGATTAACAATAACAATGGTATTATAATGACACTATGTCGTAAAGATTACGTTCACCGACGTCAATTACTCTAATTGAAAATTTGTTCATGATCGCAAAATTAAGCTAATTCGGGTCGTGGAGTTTGAGAACACGGCCTGACCTCTTAACCGCTCCACTTCTTTCACTTTGCATTGAAACTGAAATGACAGAGATGTCGATGATGACATGAAAAGTGAAGTATGCGTGCTTATGCAATATGTATAGAAAGCATAAAAGTATGTGAACGGAAGTACTGAAAGATACTCAAACTCCTGATTAAAGTCACGCTTTATAGAGTACGGTTCTATTTATTTAAATGATTTTCTTAATAGACAGTTATGTTGGTTTCTAATCAATCTGTGTTCAACGAAAATCGCATAAAAGTGTTACTCAACATTGCGTTAGAATCTGAAATATTTCGAATTAATAAGGTGCTGTCATTCTAGACATTTAAATTGGTGATATTTTATGGGAATGAAAAATTAAATTGGGACAAAATTAAGACACGTTTGAGATTATTTTATTGCTGAAGTGATATCTGTCTTATTATTGTCTGTGGAATTTTTTCCGGTTTAATTGGTAATTTGTTTTCATTTATGGAATTTATTACGAGTATCTGCGCACGTTTTATTATACCTAGCACCGTTTCTAATACACAATCTAATTATTTAAGTGGCTACAGCATTAATGCATGCAGGATTATGCAGCAATTTTAGACATTCTAGAGGCTTTTTCTCACTGTTGTATTTGTCCTTTTGGACTTGAACTTTACAACCAAAATGGTCATTTTGATGGAAACTTTAAAATTCTATTCAAAGAATGTTTGCAAAAAAAATTTTCAAACAAATAAAGCCTATAAGAGCCGTTGGATTTCTTTCATCTAAACACAAAAAAAAACAACAGAAATTACATAAAAAATCTTAGAATTAAGGAAATTTTGAATACACTTACGTTCAAAAATCTTGCACCCCCTTATAAAACTATAATAAATATCAAAATTTAAATATGGACATAACTGTACTTTAAACTTTATTAAAAAAGTTGAAAATTTTTGGTTCGTTCTAAAGTAAAAGTTATTAAAATCTCTATTTTTTGTTCGAAAATTTTGTGCTTTGGTGCAATTAATGAACACTTCAGAAATAGTGGCCTCCATAAATTTTATCGTAATTACTTAAAAACTGGAATGGAATACAAAAATGTGGAGGGTGCAAAACTTTTGAACGTCAGTGTACATATGTGGAGAACGATTAAGAATGCCGAAAAATGAAAAAATTATCTTATATATCCTAATGAACCATAAGATTATTTTCTTCAAAAAAAATCATTCTTATTAGTCAACATACAAGAAAATAATTCAGTTTGCAAGCATCAAATATGCCGAAATTTCAAAAATTTTATATTTTGTTGAAATTTCGCGGCGTTTCAAAATTTCAATCACTTCTAGTTCAGTCATTTATTTTCCTAGGAAAATTTCAAAAACAAATTTGGATCCGATACTAACCGGAAAACTTTGGAAACACTCCAATCCTTTTAATTTGCATTTGGAGTTCACTTTAAATTTGTTAAAAGAAGACATGATTAAAAAATCTGATTTTCAAAATATCTTTGAAAACGGTTGTTTTGATACCACATAAACAGAATTTCTAAATTCTATCAACAGCTAAATAAAATAAAATGTAAAGTAGAATTTAAATATGTACAGGGTGATTTTTTAAAAACGGCAGGCGTTGTAAAATTTTTATTTATGAACCGATTTCAAAAATTTTAAAAACAAATTAAATGGTTTTTTAATTTCCTATAAACTGATGATTTTAAAATTTTTCTAAATGTCTTAGTATCTTTTAGGCGATACTCAACTTTCTTATTTTAAATTGGAACCCATTTTTTTTTCTCATAATTTGGAATATATTAATTTTCTTGATTCAGGAATGTGTAATATGTTCTACTTTTACAAAAAATATTTTTAAGAAATTTATCAAAATTGAAAAAAACTAAGCAATAAAAGTTAATAAAATCTAGGTGCATGGTGTCAAATAAAAGAATGCCGTTATTGTAATGTCAAAACGCAGCAAATAACAGAAAGGATTGGCAATTTTTTTTGAAATTATTAATAACAAAAGACAATAATAATTACAAATCAGAAAAAACAACTACCAAATTTATTTAAAATACTGTTGAAACGCCATCCCGTTTTTTTCATTGCACAATTGACACCTAC
This sequence comes from Gnatocerus cornutus, assembly GCA_029298725.1. Classification (NCBI taxonomy): domain Eukaryota; kingdom Metazoa; phylum Arthropoda; class Insecta; order Coleoptera; family Tenebrionidae; genus Gnatocerus; species Gnatocerus cornutus. The sequence continues at coordinate 32,417,243 of CM055509.1, read as the reverse complement.
GAGAAATGCATTGTGCATTGTAAGATGTAGCCCCATCTTGTTGAAAGAAAACTTGTTCTTTCTGTTATTTGCTGCTTTTTAACATTACAATAACGATATTGTGTTATTTGACACCATGCACCTAGATTTTATTAACTTTTATTGCCTAATTTTTTTCATTTTTGATATTTTTTTTTAAATATTTTTTGTAAAAGTAGAACATATTACACATTTCTGAATCAAAAAAAAAAAATATTATATTATTATTATATTATTTATTATATATTACATATAATTATTATATGGGTGCCAATTTAAAATAAGAAAGTTGATTATCGCCCAAAAAATACTAAGACATTTAGAAAAATTCTAAAATCATCAGTTTATAGGAAATTAAAAACCATTTAATTTGTTTTTTAAATTTTTGAAATCGGTTTATAAATAAAAATTCTACAACGCCTGCCGTTTTTAAAAAATCACCCTGTGTAAGAGAAGAAATCTTAAATCTAAAAATTCTAGAATTTTGAAAAATTGATTGCTTATTATTAACATCTTCGGGATATCTTTTTGAAAAGATGATTAATTATAATTTTACAGTAATTATATAGCGATATAACATAATTGCAGACGATACAAACAATAAAAAATAAAAAAAACTATCCATATCCATATTAAGGATTATTGTCTTGTCCTACAGGTTTCTGTCTACCTGGTTTTTGTTTGTATGTATAAATAAGCAGTTATGCCTTAATTTCGCGGCTGTCAACGGCTAAATTCTCAAATTAATTTTTCCAACAAGCTGACGTAACTGTGCAAAAGTATCGAATTTTCACTTTCTAGTTCTCATCCTTGAATGAAAAATTTCTAAACCTCATCAATATTAATAATGGAATGCCCCTAAAAGTGTCGAAAACGAATTACTTCAATTCTCGTGGTTTCAAATGTCACTTATAAGTGAGAATCCGTGTTTCTCTCAATTTCTCAATGGGCCACAAAAATGTTAGTCATCCAATTACACCCTCAAAAATAATTATAAACAAGGGTGTCAGCAATGTTTCTTTATTACCACAGCCTCTCTGGAGTCACATTACGTATTATTCGGTGATAATGGTTCTGTTTGGCAACTGTTGACATGTTTGAGGGTATAAATGGAGTCGTTGTAGCGCGACCGCAGACCGTTGATGCTGTTATACATCACCGATTACCCGCCGGCCCTGATAGTAATTGAGGTGAGGGACGCCTTTCCTTCAAACTCTTCAAAGCAGCTCAATAAAACCGCCAACCTAATTGAAAAGCTGCGTAATGAAGAGATAAAAATTATCAATCTGAAACGTCTCGCGTTAACTTGATAACACCTCAAGAATAAAAACAGTTTTATACTCTTGATGTGCATAAAATTGATCGGATGGGCGCCTTTCTGAGATGTTTTCTACACTTCTTGCATCTGCCGGGTGAATCTCTGTTAATGACACACAAAAGACACGTCTGCTCATTTTTTTTCCTCGGGCTTGGGTTATAATTATTTTTTCGTGATTTCTACTAGGACAACGAATGAATTAGGGATGGGAGGTTTTCACTGCTAATAACTGAAGTGTGCAGAAACGTATATTCACGAAATTTTACGCACGCCATGGGCGAAGTAGACACGCCGGTTGTGTCATTAGAGGGACACAAATAACGAAAAAATATGCACATGCCCTCATTTTCGACGGGCCAGACCGGCACTTTTTGAGGATTAATGAATTTTATTGCCGAGTTAAAAAATAGCTAAAAAAGCGAGAAATTTTAACGCTGTGTGCGCAGACATTTAAATGCATTTGGTGCAATACTTGACTCCAGAATCAGCATAAATGTCACGGAAAGGTGATCAACTGCAAGTAACATTTCCGTAGTAAAAATGAAGAAATCCAACCACCATCAATTTAGTCTCTGACCCCATCACGCCAATCCATCGCGTGCGACAATTGTCAAAAAATTGAAAAAATAAACTTTCATCCAACACGAACTAATTGATGGCGTGGTCGTCCTGAAGCCACCAACATTTTTTAGCAGGTACATTATCTAATCTTGATAGTTCGTTAATTAAGATATAATTTAAGTAGAGCTATAATAGCAACATGATAATCTTGATCTGCGCCCGTTTTTACTGCTCAGCTGAAGACTTGGATGTGTTACTTTTTAGGCGGTGATTTTTGACAGATAAGAAGCACCGGGCCACATTATTATTAAAGAGCACGAGTCAGCGACTTGAAAACTTGTCTCGTTTCCAATTGCCAATTCTGATTTAGTAATTGCAGGGGATCGAAAAAATCGTACACTTGCTGCATCACCCTAACTATTTAAAATCACCGTCCGGAACCGGCTCATGTTGGCACTTCGTTTTCGATGAATTATGGGTGGTTTACAGATGGTAAAGACCGCTATCGACGATGATTTTGTTGAGGCGAAGAATAATAGGAAACTTTCACAGATGAGAAAGCGAGTTTTACTAAACGACGGCAACATTTTCAGTTGCGTTATTTACATTGTTCGCAATTTGTGTGGAAATGCAGTAAAGCTCGCTGATTGGGTAGGAGTCCATCCTGAACACCTGACAGACATAATTGGGAAAGAAGTTTTATCTAGGGATCTTTGACAATTTATTATTTACGTGCACGCATTGTAATTAATTACAATTACATATTTAGGCCCAAATTAAAGGACGGAAATGCGATAATAGGTATTTGTCCGCAGTAATTAAACCCAATAAATATCATTTAATTATTCAATTTTTACTTTCTTTATAAATTCAATCTTATGGTAATTGTTGCTGCCAGGTGGCATTCATGAGTTCATGATCGGAATGTGTTAATAAAGCAAGTGCAGGGCTGATGGGAAGGTGCTAAAATCTGCCTGCAGAACTTCAGGAAAATCAGTGAAAGTTTAAAGGACTAATTGAACGGCTATAAGTAGTGATGGTTACGATTATTAATTTAATAATTCAGAAGGGGTAATTAACATCTGATTTCTGATAAAAATCTGATTTCATGTTTTATAAAATAAGATGATCGTGACCAATTTTGATGTTGTCTGTGAAAATCTGTTCAAATTTCACTTTGTCGAAAGTTTTGTGCAAAAGCATATACTATTTTCCTTGGTTTAATTAAAGTTAAATGAAAATAATTGTCTTTCTTCTAGACACTTGATCAAATAAAAAAATTATTGTATGTTTATACTTCCAAACAAATTTACCTTTTCTTCAGAAGTTTCTCCGACATCTGACATATTCGCGATTGTCATTTGATTTGTACTCGGAGTAATTATTTTTATTGCTTCTTCTTTAAGATAATTTAGAGAAATATAAAAAAGATTTGAATATTTACAGAATCCAGTAAAACTAAAGAAAAATTGGATTATACCTAATAAGTGTGTGTAAAAAAAATTAAAGAAATAAAGGCAGAAATAAGAGAGACTTTTTGGAGTGTACAATCTAGAGTCTAGAGAGTCTATAAAATAAAAAAGATAATTAAAGATATGGAAAACAAAAATTCGAAAAAAGGCCGATTTAAAAAAATCTGAGAGAACTAAATCAAAATCCAAAAAAATTACAATTCAAGCAGTGTTGAAGTTACATCTAACAGAAAGTGAATAACAATTTGAAGATTTACATACTAATGAAATAAAAAAAACAAAGCCAATGCAAAATTGTTTTTGTATTTTTTGATGTTTTAAAATTTTTCATTGTTTTATTCTTTATCAACATTAACATTATCTTTTCGGCATTAAAGTCTTTAAACTCGGAAGATGCACTTCTGAGAATTTCTTTCAATTAATAAAAATTTTGGTAATTCAAATGATATAAGAAAGAAATTGAAAGAGTTACTAATTTTGGCACGCTTATTAATTTTGCCAAATTACAAAATTTTATAACTAAAAGTAGAATTGTTACAAAATTTAATTTTTAAAGCGAATCCAAAATTTCTACAATTTTCAATTAAATTTTATAACTCTGGTAATTTAAATGAAACAACAATAAAGCTTGGAGAAATTGCTACTTTCAGCATGCTTATTGACTCTGCGAAATTATAAAATTTTAGAACTAAAAATAGATAATTTACAAATTTTAATTTTTGAGCGAATCCAAGATTTTCAGTATTTTTGCTTCAAATTCGATAACTTTGGTAATTGAAATGATGCAACAATAAAATTTGGAGGAATTACTACTTACGCCACACTCATCAACTCTGCCCAATTACAAAATTTTAGAACTAGAAATAGAAATTTTACAAAATTTATGTAAGAGACCTAGAGAATATTAAAATCTGACAAGAATCTGATTTACCGATTAATGAAAAAAACGCCAAGCAAATAAAAAAGTTTTTTATCAAGCAAAAACCCAGAATTATTTTTTTTAATATTTTCTTACATGACTCATCTGAAGATTGACCACTGAAATGACAAAAAACAAAAAATCAAAAGAAAGCCTAGAAAGAGTAGAAAATCCAAAGAATTTAGGAATGTAAAGTGAGAAATACAAAAAAATTCAATGTGTATCTTTAGAAGATCTAGACAATAATACAAAAAAGTCATTCGAAAAATCAAAACTAATTCAAGAAGTTTTAAAAATGCATTTTGTGAGATCTTAAATTTCGGAATGATTTTACTAATTTAAAGGAGTTGATAAAATAAATGAATTTCGAGAATTCGAAACATTTAAAGAAAGAAAAATATTCTAAAGATTTGATCTGAAATTATCAGAGAATAAAATTCAAAGCGAACAGATTGAATTTTGATTCTTTAAAATTTTAGGACTAAAGAAAGAGAATCTCGAAATAATTAAGTAAAAACATGAAGAGGATGTAGATAGGACGTAAAAAGAATCTGAATACAACATAAGGAGAATCTAGAAAACTCAAACAAAATGTAGACAATCAAAAAATTAAAATAAAATCGTATGGACAGTTTGAAGAATAGTAATTTAATGCTTGATAATAATAAACTTGTTATAATTTAAAAAGTTTTAAAGGAGATTTAAAAATTAAGAATAAAAATTTTTACACCTGTGCACTTTTATATTTCTTCTAAAACGTTGCAATAAAGAGTGAAAATTTTCGACATTTGCCCCTTCAAATAAAACCGTTGAACATATGTAATTGCCTTCTTGTCTAATTTTTATCAAGAATTTTTGGCATTTTGCTGCCACCGCACCCTCAAACAATAATAAATTGTGCGTTTATCTTTGAGCTTTTCCTTCAAGGTGGTGGCTCGAGCAATAAAAAATATGAAGGAAAGCCCCGTCATTTTTTTCCACCCCTCACTTTATCAACATCTCATCTAAATTATCCTTTAGGTAGCGTCCGTTGGCCAAGCCCGATAATTATAAAGCATGGAAGACAGCAAGAAGCGTGTGAAGAAGCGTCTGCGTCATGGGAAGTCAACAATGAGGGCAAGCGCGTGCCACCTTGGGGCTAAATTAACAGCAAAATGTTATTGGTCCATCTGCCTGGCACCTCTGCAGCTCATTGGTCGCGCGTGCCCCTTGTTGTCACGCATTGGCTCTCCGAGCTTTTACAGAAGCTCTTCAAAAGCGTCGATCCATAAATAGTTTTCAGTCCGGTTTCAATTTACTTCTCTCCGATCGATCGATTTCCCGAAATTCGCTTTTGAATTAATCGACGTGGCGGAAGCTGCTTTTTGGATTTTGTGAATTTTTAGTTCCCATGGGAAATATTTTCACTGATCGTTTCTGTTATCGCATCAAAAATTGGTCGTGTCGTCTGTGTGGCGGATGCCGCCAACGTAACTTGCCTAATTAATCCCTTGCTTGGTTTCCGTTAATCGAGATAGCATCGGGTTCTATAGCTAAACATATCTAAAGACCGGATCGTGACTGAAAACTAAACTTGAACTTGCGAAAGGGGCGGGATGTTTCGACCCTCGCACGCACATGCCTCAGAGAAGAGCGACACAAGTGACCGCTGACACCAGTAGCGTGGACGTCGCACGCCGTTGCGCCACCAGTGTCGACGACATCCTCTTGAATCATCCTCCTCGACGGAAAGAGGACAGCGAAAGAGATAATTGGACTTCACCAACACGTGAGGTAGGTGGAAAAAAAGTTTTTTATGCAAATTTTTGTTTGGGGTAGTTTTTTCAATTTCGAGAATTTGAATTAGTTCAAATTTATTGTTAGTTTTAACATTATCTTACAAATTTATTCAAATAATAATTGGCAATTTTTACATGAATTGTACTTCGATTAGAACTTTAAATTTTATTTTCGCCATAAATTTGGAATAAAATTACTTAAAATTTTTCTTTTTTAAGCTGTGTTTCCTTTCACTTGTTTTTTATTTTTTATTATTTTATTGTACAATCTCGACAGCCCGCAATGATTAAAGAAGTTTTCGATTTTTTCTAATTATTTCAAGGATTTTCTCTCTATTGAATGTACCTCGTTTAAAATTTTAATTGTACAATAAATAACTTAGAAAGCTTCTTAGATCAATGTCTGCTTTTCAATGCTAATACAGTGCGATCTAAAAAACTGCATAATCTTGAATTTTCGTTTCGTAGAATTCTCTTATTGCAAACTTGGAATTAGATGTCATTAGTTGTGCTAATTATTTTAGTTTGTACGTTTTAAATTTTTAACTAATTTTGGAGAAGATATTATTTGAAATATTCGAGAATATTTAGAAATACTTAATAAAACACAATGCAATATGCAAAAATTAGTAAAAAATATGACATATTTTTGCCGTGATTGCAAAATAGGCTTAAAAAATGCAAAAATATGCAGATTATGTTTGGAATATTTATATTTATGCTTATTTTCTTGTAGTTTTTTATTTTATTTTTTTATATTATTCCGATCCTGTGTTCTTTTATATTCTAATACTTCAAATGGTTTTTTATTTTTCTTTGCCTCAGAATTTTGCACATTTTTAAATCTACGAGTTCTTTAGATTCGTCGGCCGAGCTCTTCCGTCTTTAACTTTTCGGCATTAAAGTATTCAGATTTTGAAGATTCACCTGTTAACTTTGCCAAATTACAAAATTTTAGATCACAAAATTGGACTTTTACGAATTTTAATTTTTAGAACGAATCCTAAATTTTCAATAAAAATCTATAACTTTAGTAATTCGAATGACACAACAATGAAATTTGTAGGAATTATTACTTTTGGCACATTTACTAATTATGCCAAATTACAAAATTTTGGAACCAGAAATACAAATTCTACACATTTTAATTTTTAGAGCGAATCCAAAATTTCTAGTATTTGCATATAGATTCCATAACTCTGGTAATTCAAAGAGTCCAATAATGAAATTTGGAGGAATTACTACTTTTGGCTCACTCATTAATTCTACCAAATTATAAAATTTTAGAAATGGAAAAATAATTTCTACAAATTTTAATTTTTACAGCAAAGCCGAAATTTCTAGCATTTGCATATAAATTTCATATTTCTGGGAATTGAAATGATACAACAATTAAATTTACTGAGATTAGTACTTTCGGCACGTTTATGAACCAACTAAATTTCAAAATTTTAGATCCTGAAATAGAAATTTTACAAATTTCAACTATTTCAACGAATCCAAAATTTCTACTATTTTCATTTAAACTCCTTAACTTTAGTAATTCAAATGATACAACAATAAAATTCCAGGTAATTACTACTTTTGCCACGCTTATTATCACTGTCAAATTACAAAATTTTAGAACTAGAAATAGAAATTTTACAAAATTTAATTTTAGAATCCAAAATTTCCACCATTTTCAATTAAATTATATAACTCTGGTAGTTGAAACAGTACAACAATTAAATGTGGAGGAATTACTATTAACACGCTTTTTTTAACTTTGCCAAATTACAAAATTGTATCTCCATGAATTATAAAATTATAAAATAATTTGACAATTTTCTTGTTTCTCTATAAAATATCCCAATTTAAAATGCGAGCTTTGTGTCAAAATTCTTGATTTAAAATATTTTTTATTTAATCATAACTGACCGATGATTCCGATGAACATCCCAGAAGAAAGTTCTCAGAATTTCCGCAATAATTAAATTAATTACGCGGATATATCTCTACTTAAAAAATGACAAAACTACTAATTTTCCCTCTAAAATATTTCCAGCATTTACCGTCTAAATCTCCAATAACACTTACCCTGCACTTTATACTTAATTCCAAGTAATAAATCGCTTAAATTGAGACATAATACGATTCTCCCTGCTTAATTGACCTGCCACAGAAATTTATAGGGTGCCATACCGGCCTTAATATATGCGGGATCTCGAGTAAAAAATTAACTCATGTGGGCTCCATTTACCACGAAATAGAACACACCAAATTAATTAGTTTACCTGTGAAGTTCGGTAAGAACAAACAAACCCTTAGATGTAGTGGTTTCAATGTGACCATCGCGATTTTTTCAATTTTTGTCTCTGCGATGCGGGCAAAAAATGTAAAATTGGAAAGACAAACTAAAATAACTGTATGTTTCTATTTGTGCTAATTAGAGTGCAGCGAAGACACCAATAATCTTAAGATTTTAGTAGGTAATAAATAATCTAAAAATCACTGTTTACAAGCGTAGCATTAAAGAATTCATACCAGAAATTTATGAAATCTGGGAAAGAATTAATTAAGGCCGTGTTTATGTAAATTCAGCGCATAATTTAAGATGTTCGAGGCGATAGAATGACCACAATGTCGTTTAATTCGCGTTATGAATACAGCAGTTACTTCACCTGCACAACTAGTAACGTGCAAAACCCGTATAACCCTCTCTTTTAACACATAAACTCACGCGAATGCATCAATTTTCTTGTGAATGGCAACGCTAGTAAATTACGAGTGGCATTTAATGTTTTAAGTTATAGAAAAGCAGTTGGTAGGACCCTTATATTATAGTCTGTTTTATTGTGACCTGCGTGTAATGTTGGCAATAAATCGACCAGGAACGTTTACCGTGTTCGCATATTATGTAATTTGGCAGATAATATGAAATTTTTCTTATACACGCATATATTAACTGCGCGAACGGGAGGTTTTATACTTTTTTTTGTAGTTGAACAAACATGCTTGCGTTGGTAAGTGTCCTGATAAGGGCGGGGAAATTGAATTTTTTGCTAGTTATCGGGATAATCTTGGGATATTTTTTGCTTTAGCTGGTGTATTCTGAATTTGTTACAAAATTCTGCATTTGACAGCACCTCAAAAATAGAAACACATCAACAAATTTCTTTACGTTTTCTGTTAAACTCCCGTCACGTAATTTACAAAATTTAATTTTTAGAATTAATTTTTTAAATTTACACCAAAATTTCAATTAAATTTCGCAACTTTGCTAATTGAATGAAATTTGGAAGAATTACTACTTTTGGCACGCGCATTAACAAATGCAAAATGACCAAATTAGTAGAAACTTTTTAAATTTTAATTTGTAGAACAAATTTAAAATTTCCAGCTTTTGCAATTAAATTCCGAAACTTTGGTAATTCAGGTGATACAGCAATGAAATTTGGAGAAATTATTAGTTTCAACACACTAATTAAAACTGCCAAATTACAAAATTTTAGAACTAGAAATAAAAACTTTACAAAATTTAATTTTTAGAGCGAATTAAAATTTTTCAACATTTTCAGTTAAAGACTACTCTGGTAATTCAAATGATACAACAATGAAATTTGCAGGATTTTTGACAAGCTTATTAATTTGACCAAATTACAAATTTTTATAACTAGAAATAGAAATTTTACAAAATTTTAATTTTTAAAGGGAATCAAAAATTGTAGCATTTTCAATTGAATTTTATGCTAGTTATCGCGATAATCAAGGAGTTTTCTTCTGTGGTTATTTAATTGTTTTTACTTTGGCTTGTGTATTTTCGTTTTTAATTTTGTCAGTTTGAATTTGGCAGCACGTTGAAAATAAAATCGCATCAATTCTTTTTATATTTTTTTGTTAAGCTCGCGCCATGTAATATAAAAAGATTACAACTTATTAGTGTTATTAGACGCGACCTATTTTGCATAATAATTACCTCTTTAAAGCAATCTGATGCCATTCCATGCAACTATAAATTCCCAATAATTTTCCGTGTCGAATTTAAAAATTTTAGAGAGTGCAATTGTGAAACCGATAACCAAACGCGATACCGCCGAAAATTTATGAGCAAGTTTTATAAATTACGGCCGTGATTTCAACTGTTAATAATTCACCGCGTGTAACTCATTTTTGATATATTTATTCTCGATAAAAAAATTTGGGCGGTAATTATCGTAGACTAATGATCATGAAGATCATCAGCGACAAACACCGTAATGGAACTCACATGGTCGCCGATAAAACCTTCAACGAAATCAGCAGGGTGTCCTGGTAATCGCCAATCATATTCCTAATAATTTGGATAATTTATTTGTGGGAGCGGAATGTACGTCGTTATAATAACTAATATTAAAGCGGTTATGATAACAATGTCCTAATGAAGCCACCCAGTTGGTAGTCGGGTGACCGCACCGTAACGACATTTCAATAATTGAATTATTTATGGCTTGTCTTTAGACAGGTAGCCATTCTGACCGCCTCTGATTTCTGTTATGATTGATATTTGATTAGCTCGGTTTATTGGTAATTACCATAATCAGGGGACATCGCGGACCTCCGGGACCAGATCTGATTACAATAATAAATACCTCTGGCAATTTTAACCTAATGACTAGATCCGATGGAACGGCGACTTTATTTATTTATATCCCTTCGCTTTTGCCCCATAAAATTTTGATTTGTAATTTTTAAACCCGCATCACGTAAGCAAAACCACGATTTTATAAAGCATACAAGGGCTATGCATGAATAATTTAAATATTGATTATGTTTTATGTTGAAAAATATGAAATTAATGTAAATCAAAATCACAAGCGCGACGTGTTCAAGCCAAATTATTCTGGTAGTTAGCTCTCATTTGCATCAGCTATCACGCATTTTTACCCTTAGGGAATACAGATTTACAAATTTTGTTAATGTGCTCGAAAAATCGACTTTGGAACTGAACTGGACAGTTTAAGTGAGTAAAAGATTTTGCTTTTTTATGCAACTTGAGCCGATTTTCGGGTCTAAATGATATGTAAAGTGGCGAGTATTAACGCTCTAAATTGAGTTATTAGAACGGGAGATGGATGTAATTATTGCATGGTGTTGCGAGGTGCGAGGAAGGAATTTTTAATTTAATTTTCTAATTATGACATTACTACAATAATCGATTAAATTACACCTCAAACTCTTTTTTTTACTATCTACATAAAGAAGCATTTTTAGGACAAACCAAACGTTACTATTTAATTCCATAAATTGATGGAATTTGGAGGCGTATAATTTTGACCAGCATATAAACGTGATTAAGATTTTAGGTCACCGAAATAGGAATTTTACACTTTTAGACCGAATCCAAAATTTCTAGTATTTTTAATTAATTCCATAACTCAGGTGATTATATTGCTATAACAATGAAATTTGGAGAAATTACTAATTTTAACATGCTTATTAATTCTACCAAAATACAAAATTATAGAAGTAGGAACAGAAAATTTATTTATGCCGCGAACCGAAAATTTCCACCATTTTTAATTAATTTTCACAACTCTGGTACATCACGTTAGACAACGATGAAATTTTTAGAAATTACTACTTTTGAAACGCTTATTGACTCTACCAAAGAAAATTTTAGGACCAAAAATAAAGATTGTACAAAATTTAATGTGTTAGCGAATGCAAAATTTCCACTATTTTCTATTAAATTCCATAACTCTGGTAATTCAAATGATACAACAATGAAATTTGAAGGAATTACTGTCCATGACACGTTTATTGATTTTATTAAATTACAAAATTTTGGATCATAAAATAAGAATTACAAATTTTAACTTTAGGGCGAATTCAAAATTTCTACCATTTTTAATTAAATTTTATAACTATGGTAATTCAAATGATACAACAGTGAAATTTGCAGGAGTTACTGCTATTGATAGACACGCTTATTGACTTTGTCAAATTACAACATTTTTAAACCGGAGATACAAATTTTTACGAAATTTAATTTTTGTAGTAAATCCAAAAGTTTCACCATTTTCAGTTATATTTTACATCTTTGGTAATTCAAAAGATACAACAATGAAATTCGGACAAATTACCACTTTTGAGGTGCTCATTAACTCTGCCAGAATACAAAATTTTAGGACTAGAAATACAAATTTTACAAATATTAATTTTTAGAGCAAATTCAAAATTTCTAGCATTTTTGAATAAAATTCCAAAACTCTGTTAATTCAAATGATACATCAATGACATTTGGGGTTTTACTATTTTCGACAGGCGTATCACCCCCAACAAATGACAAAAAATTTACAAGAAAAATGTAGCTAAACGAGGTAGATCTCCAGCGCATAAAGTGGGCGACTTAATTCAATAAAGTTTGCGAAATAAATATAAATTCTATTGACCAGCCGTATAAAACTATATACTTGTCGTGTGACCTAAGCACCAGAACCATTAAAACTGTAATAAAATATGAAAGTACATTAAAGTTACAAATGTTATATGAGCGTGTTTCGTGTAGCTACTCAGCAGAATCTCTGGTACACTTTCCAGAATTCATATTCATAAATTGTCTTTTATGAACAAAATGCGAAGTCTAGTCCAGCGATTTTGCGGTTTATTAGATAAGTCATAAACGGCGTTTTTAACCTCGGTAAGGAGTTAGCGACGCTACTTTTATGACAAATTAATTATGACAATAAATTACAATTATTGATTAGTGTCTCTGTGTAAATATAAGTCGTTTTTTTTCTCTCGAGTGTATTAAACTTGGAGTTTTCATGCAGCACGCATTTTCCTTGTTTGCTATTCAGAACAATGCCCATCATAAAATGTCTTTTGTAATATTGTCGTTTCAATTTCGCTATTTCTAGTATAATGAAGGTATCACGAACGATGCTGATATTATCATAGAAATGGTTTGGAGCAAACGTAAAATTTTCCTCATTGTCGTCGAGGATTAGTCTAATTGATATAGCGAAGCAGTGTTTTACGATAAGATTAGACCATAAATATCTGGAGCGTGTTCGGAATTTGTGTATCACAAATCTGTTCCGTGCCGACTGTAAAATAGCACGGTACAGGTGAGCGGCGAACGCTTAATTCGTTTAATCGGACCCACCTCGGCGACATTTACATCTCAAAGCGCACTAACGACCCTTCGTCACGCTCGCGACATGACGTGTATTATGTGACAAGGGGGTGCTATTAAACATGAAGTTGTGTCACCCTTAAAACATATTTTATCTACACTTTTTTTAGGGAAATGTAAGCATGCGGTGGTTAATTTGGAATTTTTTTGTTACAGGTGGGAGGAAGGACAACTGCGGAATATGCCTCATACTGGTAAGTTTGTGGTCAAGGAAATAGTAGAATACGTGATGGTCATAAACATTTACTCATTTTTATTGCGAAATTGTATTTTATGGGATTAGTGGTTTCAATGTGACCACTGCGAACAGACATCTGAATTTTTTATCAAGCAGAGCTATCAATAATTTTTTTTATTAAATTTTAGGGCATGTATCTTTAACTGCAGTCTGTTTTACACTTTGATTTTACCATTCAAATTTTTTTCTGTATTATCTACATTCTTTTTAAATTCTGTTTAAAATTTCTAAATTTTTGTTAAATTCTTATGAGAAATTTTACCGTCAATATATAGGACCACAGTCGTAACTTCTCAAAATTTCACTATTCTGAAATTAAAAATGTCCAAGTTCGGATTTTTTTTAGAACACGGGGAAATTTCTGATTTCAATGAAAATCTAAATTTCTAAAAACTTTCTTTTTGTTTTTTATTTTAATTTGGCACATTCAAAAAACAAGTTCACAGTGGTAACTCCTCTGAATTTCACTATTTTAGAATTAAATCTGACCGAGTTGCAAAACTTTACTAAGACACGGTAAAAATGTTGGGTCTAAATGTAAATAAATTTTTTTAAAAATTCTGTTTTTTGTTTTCGAATTTTGAAATTTGGTATAATTAATAAGTGACTTTAAAGTAGTAACATCCCCAAATTTCATTGTTTTAGACTAAAACCTGCTCAAGTTTCGTTTTTTTACGGTGAAAATTTTTGGTTTGAAAGAAAATCAAAGTTTCTAAAAATTGTATTTCTTGCTCTAAAATTTTGAAATGTAGTACAGTTCATAGGTGGGCCTAATATAGCAACTTCTCTAAATTTTACTGTTTTTAAATTTAAAATTTTGAAAATTGGCATGTTTAAAAAGTGGGTCTAAAGTCGCAATTTTTTCAAATTTCCCTTTTTTGGAATTATAACTACCCAAGCTAGGAAACATTAAATCGGGGTGTAAATTTTGAATTTAAATGTAAGCAAATAAAAATTTCTAAAAATTATGTTTCTTGTTCTAAAATTTTAAATTTTGGCACAATTAATAAGTGAGTTTATAGTAGTAACTTCTCCAAATAAAAGCTGCTCAAGTTTTGTTTTTTTGAAGATACAGTGAAAATTTTTGGTTTGAAAGAAAATCAAAATTTATGAAAATTGTATTTCTTTGTTCTAAAGTTTTGAAATTTAGTGCAGTCAACATGTCGGTTTAAAATGGCAACTCCCCCAAATTTTTGTGTTTTGGACTTAAAATTGCCCGTATTACAAAACTTTTTAAGATACACGGTAAAAATTTTGGGTCTGAATGTAAATAAAAATTTCTAAAAATTCTGCTTTTTCTTCTAAAATTCCGAATTTTGCCACAATTAACAAACAAGTTTAAAGTGGTGACTCCCCTTAATTTTATTGTTTGATAATTAAAACTGCTTAAGTTTCGGATTTTTTTAAGATAGGTACGCTTGAATTGTTTGGTTTTAATGATTATCAAAATTTGTAAAAAATTTCTTTTTTGCTGTAAAATTTTGATATTTGAGATACTCAAAAAGTGGGTGAACAACAGCAACTTCTTCAAATTTCACTGTTTTTGATTTAAATGTGTCCAAGTTACAGAACTTTATTAGAACACGCTGAAAATTTTGGGTTTAAATGTAAACAAAATTTTCTAAAAACTTTGTTTTTTGTTCTAAAATTTTGAAATTTAACACACCTAATAAGCGGATCTAAAATAGTAATTCCTCGAACATTCACAGTTTTGGCATTAAAACTGCCGTTACGCAACTTTTAAGGACGCAGTGAAAATTTTGTGCGAATATAAATAAAAATTTCCAAAAATTCTCTTTCTTAATATAAAATTTTAAAATTTGGGAGAATTAATAAGCGGGCTTACAGTAGTAACTTTTCCAAATTTCACTGTTTTGGCATTAAAACCACCCAAATTACGGAAATTTTTAAGACACAACGACAATTTTGAGGTTGAATAAAAATGAGATTTAAAAAAAAAAAAAATTTCAAAATCTTTGCAATTTGCCAGTCAATAAACAGGTTTAAGCAAAGCTTTTTACCCTCAAAAATTTTACGGAACTAATAAAAAAAATGACTCAAAAATTTTATAACCATTTTAACTACCAAATTCCTGAGATATTTCTAAAATTTTTAACATCTTATCAAGGAAATTTGAAGTCTCTTGATGGCTCTGTCTGAAATCCTCACATCTTTTAAGTTCAACAAAAAGTTGGCCTCGCATCATGAAATACCTACCAAGGCCTACTAGCCGTTTTTCTCCATTCAACCTTCGATTTCCAATTTTTCTCCAAGTGTTGGAATTCTAAAATTAACGTCAAAACCATTGAAAAGCTCGTCTGTTATTTAATTACCCACATTACTTATTTTCGTATTATTGATGAATTGAGCTTGAAGTACAAGATAATTTCAAGAAAACAACTTAATTACATCCGATATCTGCTGGTGTCGTCTTCAATTCTATTAATATTAATAAATAATATTTATCCAATTACGCGAACCTCGTCGGCATAAGTGACTTCGACTGCTGGAAACATAAATCAAGAAGAAATTAAAATACAAGAATCGTGTAACTGTTTAGATTTTTCGCCGCAGATGTTGCATAATGAAATAATCGGAATTTTACTTCCTAGATCAACGCGATAAAGGACAGTACTGCCGTCTTCTTCACTTAAAAATCCATTTCGCGTGATCCATTCGTACCACCTGCCAAAGTATTTCATGAAAAACCCCAAATTGCGTTAGATTTTTTACCTCGAAATTGCTTGCAGTTGTGTGCAATTACCGAATTAAGATTTGGGAAAATTGCTGTTTTGCTGTGGGCTCAAAACGCAACTCTGGCTCCACTGTCAATTAATTAGCTTAAAATATGACTTTTATTCATCTCTTTAATTACCGCGGTAATGTTAATTTGACATAATCAATTTCGGTAGTGGGAAACAGGTTCTGTAGATTTTATCACCTCGGTAATGTCCTTCCAGATTGTACGTAAATTTATGTAGTTACACGACAAGAATGACATGAATTCACTACTTGATCGTTTTGCGACTTCCGGTGATTTCTTTCAGCTCGTCACTTTTCATTTCCACAATCAGATCTTCCCAAAAACTGTCCTGACTTCTTAATATCAAAAGTACACATCTAATTTTGTTCGTAATTAGAGACGACGAATTCACCTGGTGGAGCGACACGAGCAGTGACACTCTTCAGAATCTGCAGGTGCTGCCTTGATTCGTTAATAATTGCGCCTAAGTGTTCAACCTCCAAGAATAATATTAGTATTGCAACTGCAAGGTGGAAATCTTGAGGCAAAACGGATTTTACTGTTTTGTTAATCGGAAATTGCTGACGCTTTTGAACTTTAGATTGGTTATTGTTTCAGGTCAAGCAGGTGTAAACCAATTAGGTGGAGTATTTGTAAATGGGCGTCCTCTACCTGATTGCGTGAGAAGAAGAATTGTTGAACTTGCATTGCTGGGAGTGCGGCCTTGTGATATCTCGAGACAATTATTGGTTTCGCATGGATGTGTGTCTAAGATTCTGACGAGGTTTTACGAGACGGGGTCGATCAGGCCGGGGTCTATAGGAGGCTCTAAGACAAAGGTAAGAAAAAAAATAAAAATAAACATTTTTGGCGATCTTTACGACACTTTGCAGAGGTTTTTTACTTCCGATAACACAATTCAATCAGTGCCATTTAATTTAGAATTAGAAAAAATAATTTAATTTTTTTTTTGAGCTGGTTTTGATTTTTGAAATTTGTCTAAAATCTGCGATCTTTTTTGTGAATTTGAATGGTACAAGAGTCATATTTCGAGGCATCCTTACTTTAAATACGTTTATAAAGTCCACCAAATTTTAGCAGTTTGGAACAAGAAAAAGATACCTTGATTATTGATTGAATTTTTGATTAAATTTCATAAATATAACAATTTTAGCGCTCATGCTTAGGAGGTTTACCAAGTTTCAACATTGCAAATCAAAAAAGATAAATTATGCAAAATTTTGATCTATAAAATGCACCTAATACTTTCAATCTTTCTGATTTAATTCTATAAATCAAACAATTTTAACGGTAGAATAATGAAATTTGGAGGGTTAAGTGCTTTTCTTGTGCTGATAAAGTCCACCAAGTTTTAAAATTTTAGAAGGAGAAGAACTAATTATACAAATTTTTATTTTTTTAATGCCCCTAAAATTTCCAATTTTTTCGACTTAATTCTATAAATCTAAGAATTTTAACGGTACGGTAATAAAATTTGAAGGGTTAAGTACACTCCTTATGCTGATGGAGTGTACGAAGTGTCAACATTCTAAAAGAAGGACTAATTATTCATTTTTTTTAAACTACCAAAAATTTCCAATTTTGTTGATTTAATTTTAAAAATCCAACAATTTTAATAATGTAATAATGAAATTTAGAGGGTTAAGTAAATTCCTCATGCTGGTGGAGTGTACCAAGTTTCAACTTTCTAGAACACGAAAGACGATTTATGCAAATTTTTACTTTTAAAGTGAATTAAAATTTCCATCCTTTTCAATTTAATTCCATAAGTCTAACAATTTTAATAGTATTTTAATGAAATTTGGAGTACTTTTCTTATGCAGATAGAGTGTACCAAGTTTCAACCTTCTAGAACAAGAAAAACAAATTATACAAATTTTTATTTTTAAAGTTCACTTAAAATTTTGATTTTTTTCGATTTAATTCCATAAATTTAAGAATATTCATGATACCATAATGATATTTGGAGGGTTAGGCACTTTTCTCATGCTGTTGAAGTCTACCAAGTTTCAACATTCTAGAATAAGAAATACGAATTAAGGAATTTTTGACTTTTTGAGTGCACATAAAATTTCCAATCTTCTCAATTTAATTTCATAAATCTAAGAATTTTAACGGGATAATAAAAAAATTTGGAAGGCTAAGCAATTCCTTCATGCTGATGTAATCTATCAACATTCTAGAACAAGAAACTTTTATTTTTTTGAGGGCACCTAACATTTTCAGTTTTATTTTTTTAAATTTTTGTATATTGACTAATCTAAATTTAATCGGCTCAGCATTAAGTAAATTGAAAATCTAAGAACCAAAGAATTTTAAAACTCAAAAATAAAAATATTCAAAGAGCTTCAAATTTAAGAATTTTTAAGTAGTTTCAAACATTTTGTTTTATATTTTGAAGGGTCTAACAATAAAAAATCAATGAATCTGAGTACATATTTAAATCTCAGCATCGGTTTTTTTTTAAACCTTTCAATATCTAATAGTTCCAGAGATCCGAAGATTTGTAAATTTAGGAATATAGAAATCTTTAAAATGTTAATCCTCTGAAAAAACGCAAAAATCTTTAAAAATCTAAGTTTAAGCCCTAAAAACTTCCAAATCTAAAAATATTCTAAGAATTATGAATAGATTCAAGAATATTTTAGGATTTATAGAAAGCCAAGAGTCCAAAATTATTCAAAATTTGAAAATCAGAGCATTTCGATAATCTCAAAATTTCCGAAAATGTGTCAACTACAAACATTGCATTTTTTGTACTTTCAGTCGTTTCAACGCATTTGATAAGATTTGATGAAATCCCGAAGAATGAGAACGCCTTGAAATTAGTTGTGAAATCCACGAAAGAATTTTTGTTCAATTAAACAGATTAAATCAAGAAAATCGGAAATATGCATTGAGTACACCGATTTATTCCAATTTTATCTGAACTCGACACTTCCTTTTTCGCAAAATCATAAACACACTTTCACTACATAGTCCACTTTTCCACGATCAAGGTTATATTTGTTTTGTCTTATTGCAAATCTCGTCTAAGAGTAGAATGTCCATTTTTAGCTAATTACATTAATATTTGAGTAGAAAGTGAGTAACAGTCCTTTTCACTGTTAGATTCCTAATGATAATGAAACAGCAAAGAGCTAATTTATCTAGGTCTGTTATAAAAATATTGGAGGAAACTTCTTGCAGTTGGGACAGACCGATAAAACCCGTCGCGCGTGTCGTGTGTTTGTAGTGACACAACCCTGCGCTATCGCACCATCCATCAAAAGAGACCTTCCGTTAACCCAAAAAACAAACTAAGCAGTCCGACTCTGGACACAACGACTGTAACAGAATTAGTTCCACTTTTCGTTGTTCACCTCAAATTTCGCAACTTCCGATTGCATAAATTTCAGCAATAAAATGATTAATTAGCTCTTACAGTAAGCAAACGCACTTTCGAAGAGGACGTAATTTGTCGTAACGACACGGCATTATAATCATGTTTATATTAAACCACAGGGGTGTAATTATATCCGTCGCTTTCTTGTTTGCACACTCGTTTTGTATCGTTATTTTCGGTCTAATGAGAACGTAATTATTCACGTGTGGTAAATTTCACCCCTTCGTATTTACAAAAGATGTCACCGAAGATTTCGAAAGTAAATTACAACGGCCGCGAGGAAAAATCGCTCTTTGTTGGAGGATCGTGTGAATGTAACGCCTGCTGTTACCACTAATTCCTGGAGAGATTCTGACATAACTGCAATCTCGGTTAAATAAATTCATTATCGTCCATTTCAAAACTCGATTATGTTTACACGCTCTTCACGCACACTGAAATTAATATGCGCCCACAATTTAGATAGGGCTTATATCGGGATATTTATTGCTTGTTTGTTGGTTTTTCAGTTGATTAAATGTGAAGAACACCTCGTTATGACGAAAAAATATTGCCGGCGGTGTTTTTCCAGATTATTCATAATTTTCCTGCACACTGTGGGGTCTTGAGCGGGAAAATTAACACAATTCTGTGAAAGGAGCTCAATTTGGTTTATGCAAAATATGCGTTTTAGTGACCCTCATATCAACGCACCTGGTCAGCTCAGGTTAAATCTGGTTTGAGTCGACGGGCGCCACACTTTATGAATATGCAAAATTTGGACTGATCGCTGCAGTATTTTAAGAGATAGGAATATGAGCTAAAATCAATTTCAAGTTTAAAGTTTGATCCTCTTAATCCAATAACTGTGGTTCTAAAATGTAGAAAACTCGTAGATTTTTTAGAGGGGTTGACAGTAGCAATGTCATCAAATTTCACGCTTACAATGATTAGACTTTTTTTTCAAAATCTGGAAATTTTGGTCTCTCCCCATAGATATATATTTTTTTTAATTTAAGTTTTTTGTTCTAAAATATTAAAAATTTGTAGACAACTTAAGGGTCTCGAAAGTAGTAATTTCATCAAATTTCAATATTTTAGCATTACCAGCAATTATCAGAGTTATGAAATTTATTTTCAAATTCTGAAAATTTTGGTCTTGCTCTATAAATAAAAATTTCTAAAATTTGTGTTTTTTGTTTTAAAATGTTGAAAATTTGTCGATTCTTAAGCGTGTCAAAAGAAATAAATTCACCAAATTTTACTATTATAGCATTATAATAATCAGAGTAATAGGATTTATTTTCAAATTCTGATAATTTTGGTTTCAATCCATAAATAAAAAAATTTAAAATTTGTTTATGGTGTTCTAAATTGTTTAATATCCATAGACTTCTTAAGAGTGTTGAAAGCAGTAAAGTTACCAAATTTTACTCGAATAGCACTACAATTATCAGAGTTATGCAACTTATTTTTAAATTCCGGAAATTTTAGTCTCGTTTCATAAATAAAAATTTCTTAAATCTTTGTTTTTGTTGGAAAATGTTGAAAATTGGTTGATTTTTTAAGCGTGTCAAAAGAAGTAAATTCACCAAATTTCACTACAAATCACACTACAATTATGCGAGTTATTTTCAAATTCCAGAAATTTTGGTCTTGCTCAATAAATAAAAATTTTTGGTTTTTGTTCTAAAATGTTGAAAATTTGTAAACTTCTTAAGGGTGTCGAAAATTGTAAATTCTCCAAATTTCACTACTTATTATAGTATTACAATTATTAGAGTTATGGAATTTATTTCAAATTCCGAACATTTTGGTCTCACTCCATAAAAAGAAATTTCTAAAATTTGTGTTTTTTGTTCTAAAATGTTATAAATTCGTAGACTTCTTAAGTGTGTCGAAAGTAGCTAATTCACTAAATTTCACTATTATACCATTACAATTATTCGAGTTTACAGTATTTATTTTTAAATTCCGGAAATTTTAGTCTCGCTTTATAAATTAAAATTTCTAAAATTTGTGTTTTTTGTTCTTGTTGAAAATTGGTTGACCTCTTAAGGGTGTCGAAAAAAGTAAATTCACCAAATTTCACTTTTATAGCGTCACAATTATCAGAGTTATGGAATTTATTACTAAATTGAAATTCTGGTTTTGCTCTATAAATAAACATTTCTGAAATTTCTGATTTTTGTTCTAAAATGTTGAAAATTAGAATACTTCTTAAATATATTCAAAGTAGTAAAGTCACTAAATTTCACTCTTATTGCATTAGAATTATCAGAGTTATTGAATTTATTTTCAAATTTTTGCAATTTTGGTTTTGCTCTATAAATAAAAATTTCTAAAATTTTTCTTTTATCTTCTAAAATGTTAAAAATTAGTACACTACCTAAACATGGCAAAAGTAGTAAATCCATGAAATTTCATTCTTATAGCATTACAATTATCAGAGTTACAATATTTATTTTCAAATTCCGGAAATTTGGTTTCGTTTCAAAAATAAACAGTTCTAAAATTGTGAAAATTGGCAAGGTTACCGGCGTCAGTGGAAAAAAGTAGTCCGTGTTAACAATATCAATTAACTGTTATCAAAAATTTTGACTCTTAAATCATTAGAATTATCAGAGTTACGGAATTAATTTTCAAATTCCGAAAATTTTTTTAGTTCGGATTTTTATTGGAAATTAAATCCATCGTAATCTTTTAACCATAGAACGTTAGATTAGCCCTCATTTTTGCAACTACATCCTTCGTCTTTTCCGTTTCATGATTCCCCATAAACCGATCGCCCAGTAAATTCCGCGCCATAATGACCACCAAGATAAGCTCAACAGATAGCTAACTTAATGATTTTCGATGGCTTCAACGTGAACATGTTTACATTAAATGGTTCTGGAGTAGCTATGGAAAATATTTCAAGTCCCGATAATGAAACATGCATGCAGCAGCACTATCGTGGTCCCATCTCGTGTCAATATCGGTGTTTACAGGAAAGGATAAACATATCAGATAGTTGTCGGTGCTGGTCACATCGATCATGTTGTATTATGGGCGTAGGAGATATGTTATTATCATTAGCGGCATAAATTGCACGCGTTTTATGCTCTACTTTGTTGCAGCAAGTGGCCACTCCAACCGTCGTGAAGAAGATCCTCAGGTTTAAACAGGAAAATCCGGGAATGTTCGCTTGGGAAATCCGGGAACAGCTAATATCGCAGCGGGTTTGCGAGCCCCACAACATTCCTTCTGTTAGTTCTGTCAATAGAATTCTGCGAAACAGTGGAGTTTGGCCAGATCCTCCTGAAATGTTACACCATGCTCGGCCTCCGCCTTCAGGTATATTAGTTTTTTACCTGAAGACAGATGTAATTTATAGGGTTCATATTTTACAAATGCACCTTCATCAAGATGTCTTCATTAGAGAATCAACGGGCCGATCTGAAATAAGATCGTTAATGTAGATCAAGATTGCAGAAATTGATTCCGAAGATTTATCTGACGGGTTGTAATAAATTCTTTTGGTCTTATTGGGGATTATTACGATTTATTAAATACCTCAAAAACGAGAAAATTTCCACTTTACCGTACTTACACAACCTAATTGTGATTAATTATAGAAAGTCTCGTCTCCGCTTCAGAGCTCACACGTTTTTTCCTTCCAGATTCTTTAATCCGTGGCGAAATGTACTCGAAAATCTCCACGAATCTGGGAAGTCTCCCTTATTTCTCCATGCACGAACCGCCGTACTCCACCAATCGTTTGGCTGCTCTCCAACACCAATTACACATTGCGACTTCGAGCCCAGTCGAGCTGCCTCCAGCAAGCAATAATTGGTCCAATTTAATAATACCGTATCAACCGGTAAGCTCCCAATTCAACCAGGAGGACAAGGATTGCATCATAACCACTGACACTAATGAAAAGCAGCAAGAACTCAAGAGAAAAAATCCGTACTCTATTGAAGAATTGCTCAAGAAACCGGACAAAAAGGTTAAACCGCCCAGTATTGCAGCTAGTGGTGTTCAGCAACCTTATGGTGTGGTTATTGCACATAATGAAGATGTGGAAGAAAAGTGTGATAGTGATGTTGAAAGAGATGTGAAGATTGATGTAGAGTGAAGTTGCCATTGTTGTACAAATATTTATTTATTTATTTTAGTTGTTAGTTTGAAGAGGCCATCATTCTTGTGACTATTTATGTACAAATTTGTGTAGGAACCACGTTTAATAAAATTAGGAAATAAAAAACAAGCGAAGACTTTTTTCTCTCGTTTTCCTGTTTCCTGAGTTTCATTTTCTGTGTTTTTGGGCTCTTTACGTTTAAAACTTTTGATTTCCTTCGATTTATTGGAGCTAGAATTTCTTGGATATTTTTGATAATTTAGATTCTTTTAAAATCGTAAGATTTTTTAAAAGATCTTAAAAATTTTGGTCAGGACTTCAAAAGGTCTCAAAATCAAAGAATCAAAACATTTACGTGTTTAGCATTAGAAGAAATTAATAAATAAAATTTCCGAGGCGAAAAAAATTCTCTTTCGTTCTAAAATGTTAAAAGTTGGCAGACTTCTTAAAAGTGTTGAAAGTAGTAAAGTCACTAAATTTCACTCTTATAGCATTAGAATTGTCAGAGTTATGGAATTTATGTTCAAATTCCGGAAATTTTGGTTCTGTATCATACAAAAAATTCTAAAATTTGTGTTTTTTGTTCTAAAATGTTTAAAATTAGTTCACTGCTTAAGGGTGCCAAAGGTAAATACACCAATTTTTACTATTACAGCATTACAAACATCAGAATTATGGAATTTATTTCCAAATTCCGAAAATTTTACTCTAGCTTCATAAATTAAAATTTCTAAAAAAATTTTTTTAGTTTTAAAATGTTGAAAATTGGTAGCTCATTTAAGGGCATCAAAAGTAATAAATTAATTAAGTTACAGACTTGTCAGAGTTATGAAATTTATTTTCACATTTTTGTTTTGCTCCATAAATAAAATTATCTAAAATTTCTCTTTTTTGTTCTAAAATATTAAAAATTAATAGATTTTTTAAGGGTGTTAAAAGTAGTAAAGACACCAAATTTCACTCTTATATGTAGCATTACAATTGGCAGAATTTTCAAATTCCGGAAAATTTGGCCTCGGCTCATAAATAAAAATTTCTAAACTTTTTCTTTTTTGTTCTAATATGTTTAAAATTGAAAGGAAAATTGGTAAAGTCACTAAATTCTACTTTTATTGCATTACAATTATGAGAGTTATTGAATTTATTTTCAAATTCCAGAAATTTTGGTTTCGTTCCATAAATAAAAAAAAATCTAATTTTTTTCTTTTTTGTTCTAAAATGCTCAAAATTGGTAGATTTCTTGAGAGTTTCGAAAGAAGTAAATTCACCGAATTATAGCATTACAATTGTCAAAGTTATTTTTTTTTTCACATTCCGGAAATTTTGGTTCGAAATTTTATTGGAAATTTACTCCGTTGTTGTATGCTTACCTGGAATTTCTTGTATATATTATTTTTTTCTTTAGATTCCATGAATTTGTTTCCACTTTTTTATCCCGAAAGATTAAACCAATATCAATGTCAAATTCCTCCTTTTTTATAGTTCCAAAAACTCCCAAAAACCAGTCCCACTCCCCAGTTTCTATGACACAAATTGTCAAACAGACATGACTGCAACTTCAATGTATAATGAATTACAATGTAAGTATATTTCTCCCTGTTCAACCCTTCCCAAACCACCCCTTTCAGTGCAAAGTCGTCCTCGACAACGAAACTGGCGTCTTCAACACCGATACCAACATCACCGGCCTCTTTAAATGTTACTCCAAGGACAGTATTAGAATAAGAAGTTTAAAAATTAGATTAGACTGCATCGAATACGTGAAATGGTCTCGATTCCTCCACTTCGACAAATACGACAATTATAATCTTATCTACTCTACTGAGCGCTATATTCTTTCGGCGGAAAAACACGGGAAAACGGTTTGTCAAGGCGAGATGGTCTATCCTTTTGAAATTTTCCTCCCGAAGTCCTTACCATCCTCCATCAACCATAAAAACGGGAAAGTCTACTATCTCCTGACAGGCACAATAGACCCGTTTTTATGGCATGACGCCGTTCACTCCGTCGGAATCTATGTCAACTCCTCCGTGGAGCTTTACAGTGTCACCAGAAGCTACCAAAGAGGACACTTCTTCAGCGAAGATTTCACAATCAAACCCTTACTGTGCTTCTACAAAGGAGGACGCGTTATCATGAGAGCGACTCTCCCACGCATTGCGTTTGTCCCTGGAGACGTCGTCGACCTAATAGTCTTCGTGAAAAACCAATCGAACAAGAGCCTGCGGTACTTAAAAGTAAAATTATTCGAAACAGTGAAGTTCAAAGCGAAAAACGTCAAATCGAAGTCCAAAGAGTACGTGGAGACTATTTTTACGATAAAACGAGAGGGAGTAGACGCTAATGGAGAAAAAACGTATCATGTAAGATTAAATTTTCCTGCAGAAATGAACATTCCGAATTTGAATGCCTGCACTTTGATGAAGCTCGAGTTTATTTTGCGGATTTCGTGCGCCATGACGTACGTTTGGAAGAAGACTGTGTTGCTAAATATTTTCCCGGAAATAGGGCATTACTACACCGGGTGAGTGGGTTTTGATTTTCCCGCGGCGGATTTAGGGGAAATCAAAGTCACTAAGATGCGCTTTAGATTTAACGTCAAGCTGAAGAAAGAGAGAAAAATTACAGAAAGTGTGATAGCGTCAATTAAGTTTTCAAGTTTTGATACGCGATGTAATTACAGTAATTAAGTAAGTGCTTGATGAGTTATTAAATTAAAATAATAACGTGTGATATTAGGCAACCAATCATACCAACCGTTTTGTAACTATGCAACAAACAAAACACGAACGTCAACCGGTGTCCTAACCTAAGTTTTGTCCACGAACCCAAATCTGTGTTGTCATTTTGTTTTCGTTTCTCCGCAAGCACAAGCCTTTGTACATGTAAATTCGTAAGTCTCGCTTTGTAGCTCTAATTAGGACTATTAATTTAATTGAATATCCACTTCTAGCCTCAAAAGTACGCTTAATTAATTTTAATTCTTTAGTTTCAGAATGGCTGATGAACTAGATAAATCCCATTATATTTTACCGCTTGATCAGCCCATCGTTACTTTAGAAGTTTCATCTGCATTTAACGGTTTGACTGATAAAGAAAAACTTTATGCGCACCATATCAGCCAAGCGTCGTGGACTGGGGGCCTAATCACGTTCCTGCAGACTAGCATAGAGTCGGGCCCGATTTTCGTACTTTTACACAAGTTTTTCTCCGCTCAAACCCCCAAGGAAGTTAAAAAAAAGGCTATAGAGGTTGGATTTACCGAAGATGAACTAAAAGCCTTTTTTATTTATGCCTGTGGAGTCTTTAGTAACGCTGGAAACTACAAAGTAAGACTACAAACGTCTTGTTTGTTTAGTAATTTTGATTGTTTAGGGATTCGGCGACTCTAAATTTATCCCAGGGATTAGTGAAGATAAGTTGGAGACACTGCTACAAACAAGTCCTGTTTGGCCTAAGATCAAGTCTCTCTGGTCCAAACTGAAGGACGCAATTTACACTTTAGAGCCCGGAAAAACATGTTTGGGGTATGAACCTTACGGTTGTACCACCTATTTGTCAAAAAATTGTACCCCTGAAGACAACCAGAGGGTTCAAGACTGGATGAAGGCCCATCAACTTGAAGGGTACAACACGCGGTTGTTTAAAACTGTCCAGCCCGATGGAGAGGTAGACTCCATTCCCATTTCTTCTGTCTAATCCAACTTTTCTTCATAGATAAACTATGAAATACGCTTAGCAGCCCAAGAAAAAGGCGAACTCCAAAAGGAAACCGTCGGGAACCTCACCTTCCGCCTAACCAAAGGAGACTACTCCCCTTTGATCGGAAAAGTCGCGGCGAGTCTCCAACACGCGGCGAAATACGCGGCTAGCCCCACTCAAGCTGAAATGTTGAAAGCCTACGCCCATTCCTTCATCACCGGCTCTTTGGATGCTCACAAAGACGGCTCCAGGTTCTGGATCCAGGATAAAGGACCAGCTGTTGAAACCTACATTGGTTTCATTGAAACCTACCGGGATCCCGCGGGAGTTCGAGGAGAGTTCGAGGGATTCGTGGCGATTGTTAACAGGGCCATGAGCGCAAAATTCGCGACTTTAGTGGAGAACGCGGAGAAGTTCTTGCCGCTGTTGCCGTGGCCCAAAGGGTTCGAGAAGGATAAGTTCTTGCGGCCGGATTTCACCTCACTAGATGTCTTGACGTTTTCTTCCAGTGGGATTCCGGCGGGGATTAACATTCCTAATTGTAAGAAACTTGAGGATCGTAAAACTCGATGATATTTATCCGATTTTGCAGATGACGACATCAGACAAAGCGAGGGTTTCAAGAACGTTTCGTTGGGAAATGTTATTCCAGCGAGTTACCAAATGTCGGTGACGCCCTTCTTGAGCGAATCCGACGGACAACTGATCCAGAAGTGGAGAGTTGCGTCATTTGAGCTTCAAGTGGGGCTCCACGAGCTGCTAGGCCACGGCTCCGGAAAACTCCTCCAACGCGCTTCAAACGGCACTTTAAATTACCTCAAGTCTTTGTTGGATCCTCTCACCGGGAACCCCCCGTCTAGTTGCTACGAGCCTGGCGACACCTACGACTCCCGCTTCGGTCCCATGAGTTCTTCATACGAAGAGTGCCGCGCCGAAGCCGTCGGACTCTACCTCAGTCTAGAACCGAATGTCTTGAAGATTTTCGGCCATGAAGGCCAGGAAGCTGAGGACGTGGTTTATGTAAACTGGTTATCTTTAGTTTGGAACGGAATCGGGAGAGCTCTGGAGACGTGGGATCCTAAGAGAGGGTGGCTTCAAGCGCACGCTCAGGTGCGTGTCTAAAAACTCGTTCTTGAAATTTCAATAAAATGTTTGTAGGCTCGTTTCGTCCTCGCAAGAGTGTTAATCCAAGCCGGCGTCGTCACCGTGACACAACCCGGCGAAAATGATCTCCTGGTCTCTCTAGACCGCAGTGCTTTAAGAGGAGCGGGCAGAACTGCCATCGGAAACTTCCTCCTCCAACTACAAGTGTACAAAGCCACTGCGAACGTCGAAGAAGCGCAGAAACTCTACCAACATTATTCGGAAGTGAATCAACCGTGGCTAGGCTGGAGAACGATTGTCCTAGCCCATAAACAGCCGCGAAAAATATTTTTACAAGCCAATACAACCCTGGAACACTCCAAAGTTACACTGAAAACGTACGAGGAATCACCGGAAGGGATGATTCAGTCGTGGGTGGAACGATTTCCGAAGCCGGAACCACTGCATGAGGCTCTGCTGGAATTAAGTGCCTCTGATGAGCATCATTTCGTTTAATTTTATGGTTTGCATTGATTACAGCTTTATGTATGATAATATATCGTATTAAAACTATTATTTGGAATTGCGGTAGTGTTGGGGTACCGTGACGTTGAAATAGATATTTACATAACAAGTGCGGAAAGTGACCAATTTCGCACGAGTGTAAATGTAGATGCCAGTCGAGTGCAGATAATGCACGAGTGCAAGAAAGACACTTTCCGACGAGTTATGTACACTATTTTTCCTACGACCTTCCAGAAACCATAAGTCTCGACAATAGTTCATTTCTTATCTATTCTTAGACATTTTTCTACGATCTCATAAAAGTGACGTATTCCACATAGTTCGATGGTTGGTATTTTCGTACATCCATTTACGAAAGTAAAAGTCACTATGATATAAATATACAGGGTGATTTTAAAAAACGACAGGCGTTGTAGAATTTTTATTTTTGAACCAATTTTAAAAACAAATTAAATTAAATGGCTTTTAATTTACAATAAGCTGATAATTTTAGAAATTTTCTTAATGTTCTTAATGTAATATGTTGTACTTTTACAAAAAAAATATTTTTAAAAAATTATCAAAATTGAAAAAAAATAGACAATAAATTAATTAAGATAATAAAATTTAGGTGCGTGGTGTTAAATAAGACAATGCCGTTATTGTTATGTTAATTGTAAAAGTAGAACATATATGTATGGGTCGCAATTTAATATAAGAAAGTTGAATATTGCTCAAAATATACTAAAAGACTATTAGAGAAAATCTAAAATTATCAGCTTATAGTAAATTAAAAGCCAATTAAATCATTTTTTTAATTTTTGAAATCGGTTCATAAATAAAAATTATATAATAAAAACGCCTGCCGTTTATTAAAAATCACCCTGTATATTCGCATAGACCTGTCAAAATTGTCTTGTTAGAAACTACCTAACTAATTCATTTTTACGATTATGCATGTTGTTTTGCAGTGAATCGTCGAGATATTTGAGACAAAAATGCAAGAGTTACATTTGTATTTCAAAATAACTGTCAATTTTGACAGGTTAGGTCAGGTTTTATTTTCGTAAATGGACGTATGAAATCATCAACTTTCGGAGTCTTTTAATTGTGTGGAAAATCCCACTTTCATATGGGGTCGTAGGAAAAAATCTATTTCGTAACACTTTAGTGGCTCTGGAAAAAATGAAAATCGGCACCTGGAATCAAATGTTTATGCACCACAATCTAAATTGAGAATCATTTTTTAATAATTAATTACAACCACGATACCTGCGTGCAGAAGTAGAAGCCTTTGAATTTTTCTTAAGGTTGGTAGCACTGCTGACTGACGACATCAAGCAGTTTACCAACATTACTACAAATTCCAAGGCCTCCTTGAATCAAAATTAAAAGGAGTGGTGGGACTAAACTAAATAAACAAAAATCTTACAAAAAAATTCTCTGTATTTCTGAATTACGAAAAATCACACACATTAGGTACATATTGCAAGACATAATCTACAATCATGATACACTTATTACAGTATATACACACTACAAGGTATAAAAGTTGAATAAAGTCTAATTACAAAAATACAGATTCAGGAAGCGGGTCGTGCCCACGTGTAAACGTATCCATCTTGGCACGCCGTAATGATGCAATCGGGTCTAAAAACCAGTGCTGTCAACCTCTCATGAGCAATTTTTTTACAAACTAAAGGTTCTAGAACCGGACACTCGTCCAGCCGTGGACACGCCGGAGTCCCTACCAACTGCAAAGGATCGGACCTTCGTTTGACCTTGGGTTTCGACGGTGTAAGAGCATCTTCAGGTAACTCCCACAGACAGAGTTGAGTGTCGTGCCCCACCGAACCCAATCGGTAACACGACTCGGCTTCTAAGAACCAATCAAAAGCCACCGCAGCCACCCAGGATCTGTGTCCCTGAGCGCGGCCCACTACCCTCTTTTGTTCCATTGAATAGACAGTGACTAGATCGTCTTCGCCGCCGACGGCGATGAGGCGTCCATCGCCGGACCACGCGACGCAGAGTAATCCACCGAAGTACGACCGAGCGGTGCCGAGGAGCTCCATACTATCGTATTGGAAAACCCGCAGTAAGCCGTCTTGGGAGACGATGGCGAGTTGGGACCCGTTGGGGCTGAACGCCAGCTCGTTGATGGCGCTGCCACTACCGAGGAGCCACCGGAAAAGGGGGTTGCGGGTGGACTTCGTCTTACACGTGCTGACACTGAAGCCTTCGCCCGCTTTGAAGGGCTGGTAATGGGGCGCAGCGGAGCCACAGGGCAACTCCTCATTGTAAACATACAATTGTCCTGAGGCATGTGCTGCTAGGAAGAGCGACCGGCTCCCGGGCACCCACCTCAAACACGTCACGCGGCTTTTATCAATAAGTCTCTCTTCATTAAACAACTTGTTGAGTTCTTTTTTAATAGGATCAATCAACTGGATTTGACCCGTGCTGAACCCTATCAACAAACTGACGCTCTCATTCCCCGCTGAGGCCACGTTGAAGTCATGACACGTCGGATTCGTCCCTTTATAAACCTTCTTTTCCAGAGGTTTGCTCAAATCCGCCGCTTTTTTGATCCCTTTGTACACATAGACGTACAATTCCCGTCCGTGGTTAAAACAAATTCGTTCCCCCTGATCAGGGAGAGTCACTAGCGAAACACGTACTTGCGGTGGAGTCTGTCCCTGAGTCTGATAACCCACTCGATTAGGCCTCGAATACTCGCTCAGAGTCATCAGGCGATAAGTGCCTTCGCGTGTTACAAACTGTGTCTTTACATCACCGGGCTCTCCTCCGAGGGGTCGTTCAAGGGGGCGCTCGCCGGCTTCTAGGAGTGACTGGCTACATAATGTGTCTGCTCGCGCCATTTTTGGGGCCAACATACGCGAAGACATTCTACAACTAAGCTTACAATTAACACACATTTATGGGCGTCGGCGTGGAGCTTTCATTGCGAGCACATCAAAACAAGCCAAAGTAAAACTTTTATCACATTTTGTACTGTTCTTGATGGTGCACTGCGGGATATTGACAATTAAAACATAGCAACTTAGGTTAGGAAATTATATTGTTTTGAAAACGAGGGCTACCAATCAACTGTCAAATCCCAAATTAGAAAGTCACCAGATCACACCAGATAAAAAAGTGAGCGTGGCTAAGGCGCCAGGAGACGGCACTAGTAAGATTAGTCTCGTTGCCATCGTTAGCAAGGTAAATTTTTATAGTTTTTATTAAAGATAAAAAAAAGTCGTCACTCAAAACACGTTTAGTTTAAGTGAATATGATATTAAAAACAAAATACATGTTTAGATAATTTATTTTGTTGTTTTTTTTCCACTTTACCAGAATTTTACTTTTACAGGTTTACAAGAAACTTTTAAATCAAAAACTCTTCAGTTTTGTCAATGTTAATCAGAAAATATTTCTATGAACTAGGCCACCAGCAATACAGCAAAACGCTAAGTGCAACGGACCTGGTAACCGGGATTTACCGACCATGGGAAATACATATATAAATTACTGAATCACATTAAGTGACAGCTGAAATACGTGACTTAAAGTTGCCAAAACAAAATTCCTTGGGGAAGAGACACAACGCGTTTCCTGTTTCTTTTTTATTCGTTGATTTTTGCTCTCCGCTCGTAACATTTGTTTTCCAGAATTACCTTGATACAGCCAATAAAAAAAATTAAAATAAAAAAGTTGAAATACGCGCCCATAGCTTTACCCAACCATCTTCATAGAAACTTTCTTTTCTTAAGTTTAAGCTTGAATTAATGATGCGCAGGGAGGAGTTCGACACGCGTGAAAAATACCAATAGTGGTGTAAAAGTAACGAAAACAAGCGTACCTGTATGTATTCGTTACTATAACAGTTAGTACTCGTTACTATCGTATCGTTACGTTACTCGTTACTTTTGATACCTTATAACAAGCCATTATGTTAGAGCAACGAATTGAGTCATATTGCGTACGCGTACTGTATGACTTCGCACGTTTAACTAACTCTATTATTTTCAAATTATACTTTACTTAATTATCAAACATCATTCTTTGTAACGTACATTTTTCAATTCACCGAATATGCGCGCACATGCGTAAAACATACAGCAACGAAAAATGCGAGTAACGAAATGCATTTGTGAGTAACGTTTCGTTACTCGGTACTAGATGACGCACCCGTTACTCCGTACCACTGTATCAGTACCGAAAACATACGGTTTGCTACAGCTTTAAATACTATTTTACCCACCAACTGTTACATTAGAAAGTCACTAGATAAAAAAGTGGGATGGCAATAGGAAGATAACTGTCTCGTTACCCTCTTCAGCCAAGGGAATCATGTTTGTATTGTTTATAATTAGATTAAAAAAAATATTTTTATAAAAACGCAAGAATATATCAAAAGTCGTCACTCAAAACAAGTTTAGTTAATTGCGGTAAAATCGATAGATTCAAAACAAAGTACAGGGTCTATGTCTACGTAATTTATTCAGTGTTTTTTTCCGCTTTACCAGAATTTTACTTTTAAAAGTTTACAAGAAACTTGCGGTTGCACATCACAAGCAGTACAAATGTATATTAAATTAGTTATGTAATGTTTTAAACGATTTATAATAAGTTAACAAACTCTTCAGATTTGTCAATATTAACATAATAAAACTTTTGTTTTAACTATTTATTAACTATTTATGTCTTTTGAGTTGGGCAAA
Organism: Gnatocerus cornutus; assembly: GCA_029298725.1. Lineage (NCBI taxonomy): Eukaryota > Metazoa > Arthropoda > Insecta > Coleoptera > Tenebrionidae > Gnatocerus > Gnatocerus cornutus. The sequence continues at coordinate 32,383,516 of CM055509.1, read as the reverse complement.
TCATAAAATTAATCCCTTAATAATAAACCTACTAGGCCTTTTTTGCCTTCTCTCTCGTTTTTTGCCCCAAACACCTTCGAAACAAACAATAGAGACCCATACAAACACAAAAACAGAGCACTAAAAGTGGCAACAAAAAAATAATAAGAATATCCAAATTCATACGTTGGAGCAAGTTCATGTCTCTTGTGGCTAAATTTAAATGCTCTGCAGTCTTAAATTTCAGAATATATTCTATCCATGAGATGGCAGTTTCCAAGGGGTTCCCCATATGGTGTTTGTATAAGACAGACAGTCTTTTCGCATTCTCGTGATATCTAAAACAAATTTTTTATCAGTGTTCGATTTTAAGATCAGAAGACTACGTTTTGTCGTTTAGCACTTTCTGGATAGCGCTGTGGAATTTTTCTTCGTTGAGATCCATAAACGGAAACTCTTCCCCCATTCCTTTGGAGACCATGTTACCAACATTCTGGAACTGATCCAGGAAGAACGGGATTCCTACGACTGGGACACCGTTGTAAACAGCCTCGTGCGAACTTAGGAGACCACAGTGCGATATAAAGAGTACCGTGTTCTTATGCCCTAAAAATTACTAAAATTTCTGGATGATAAATCGGTGGAGTTAAATACCAAGAATATCATTCTGAGGCACCCACTTCCTTATGTAAACATTCTTTGGAACACTCTGTAAACTGTCTTGCTCAAACTTCCAAATGACGTTCTGTTTGAGTCTGGAGAACACTTTAATGATGGTTTGGATCTTCTCTTCTCCCAGATCTTCAGAGCGGACGTTGGAACCTAAAGACATTAAGATGACTCCGTGGTTTGAACTGTCTAGAATTTGTTGGAGGTCCTGAAAAAACGAGCTCAGGTTCTGAAAATCTTCATAATTTGATACGAACTTCAGGGAGAGTTTTGGGTTGAATGTGCAGTCCCCCGATCGGAATGATATTTGGAGGCAACGCCTCAACGTAGTTGAAAATGGGATTGTAGTTAGTCAACACCAAACTCACGCTTCGTTCGATTTCACTAATCGTGGAGTTGAGCCCCCCAAAATGACTCTCCGCGAGTTTCTGTTGGCGCGGTAGATAATAGAATTCTCTGGAAACTTCCAAAAATATGTTGAAAAATGAAGTTTTTAGCCGTTGCGCCAGAGACATGTGGTCGGTGAAGGTGTGGCACATGAAAGGGATGTGAGTTTGCCACACGTTCTTGAACACGTTGGGTTGGTTTATAAAAGGGTTGATCCCGATTATGGGGGGTTTTCCGAATTTTTCAATAAGTGGAAACAGACACTGGCCGCAGGCTATGTCCCATATGACCAAATCAAACTTAAAATCATCGGGATAATTTCTGAGGGTTTGCAAGCCTTTAGTTTGGAAGTCCAGACGACAAGTCATTTCGGCGGAAGACCACAGGGCTGAAACCATGTCGAAGTCGTCGAAACTTGTCGTTTCCATAAGATCGAACTCTTCTTTACATTTAGCGTACGATCCTGGGGGGAATAAAAATAAACTTGGTCTAATTGCACTTTGGCAAGTCAAGGTCGTGATAAATTATAGCACGTGGTTTTGACGCATTATATGTTATTACACACGCAAAATGAAATTCTGTTTTTGTTCTTAATTTTTACCTTCCATGACAATGTGGGTGTAATTAGGGTGGCCATGTCTGTCTTCATCGTGTCCCAGGAGAGTGACGTTGTGGCCCCTTTTGGCTAATTCGTAGAGGTACACATCATTGAAGATGTGGTGGCTTGGAGATAGTAATGTTATGATGGCTAGAATGTTAGCCCCCTCGGTGTACAAACAGAGAAGCGGTAGAAAAACGCTGATTCGGAAAAACATGACGAGTACCTACTGACAATATTTTGTCTAATCGCGAGATAAAATTGTTACTAGGAGCACAGAGTTCATAAGATTGAGTTCCATTGTCTGGTATTTCGTGTGAGAGTGACTAATTTCAGATAATTAAAACAATTTAGTAAATTATTAGTTTGGGAATTAATTAGGTGCAGAGTTTAATTATACAAATCTATTATGAAAGGAATGTGCCAATTCACAAAATTATGGAGGATAAGGGATTTCCAGGAGTTTGGATTTTTAGAACAAATTGAATTGTTTTTACAGCAAATATATGGTTATACTGATTTCGACTTGATTACTAATAATTCTGCTAAAGTTACATCGCAAGAAGTATAAATTTTAGAAATTTTTGTTTTTAGAATGAATAAAAAAATCTGTAATTCTAGTAATTTTCGAGTTACGAAAACGAAATTAGAGGAATTTACTGTTTTTAAATTGTTTATTATCTCTGTTAAAATTTAAAGTTGAACCACAAACGTGACCGATTTTAGAATTTTAACGATAATTTTTAAGATGATTTAAAAATTTTGCATTGTCACATTAAAAAATTGTAGTTCTGTTATTTTTAGCACTACAAAAACGAAATTTGGAAAGGTTACTACTTTTGACTTACTTGTTAACTCTGCTAAATTATAAAGTTATAGTACAACAGTGACAGATTTTAGAAGTTTTAATTTTCACGTTGTCCTCAAATTTTGTATTCTTACATAAAAAAGTAGTTTCATTAATTTTGGCAGTACCAAAACGAAATTTAGATAGGTTACTAATTTTAACTTGCTTATTAAGTCTAGTAAATTATAAAGTTGTAACACAACCCTCTCAAATTTTAGAAATTTTACACTACGATGATTCAAAAATTTTGCCGTTCGACACGAAAAATTTGTACTTCCGGTAAATTTAGGGCTACAAAAACGAAATTTGGAAAACTTATTACTTTTGACTTGCTTATTAACTTTACCTAATTATAAAGTTATTGCACCACAGTGGCAGATTTTAAAAATTTTAATTTTTAGGACTAACCAAAAATTTTGTATTTTTAAATAAAAAATCTGTAGTTCCGGTAATTTTAGTGCCACAACAACTAAATTTGGAAAGGTTACTCTTTTGACTTACTTATTACCTGAGCCAAATTATAAAGTTGTCGTACAACAGTGACATATTTTAGAAATTTTAATTTTTAGGATAATCCAAAAATTTTCAATTCCAAGATCAAAAAATTGTAGTTCTGTTAATATTGTTGCTACAAAACGAAATTTGGGCGGGTTACTACTCTTGGTTTGCTTATTATCCCTGCCAAATTATAAAGTTATAGCACAACATTGACAGATTTTGGAAATTTTAAATTTGACGATGATCCAAAAATTTTACATTCTTACACAAAAAATCTGTAGTTCTGGTAATTTTGGTACCACAACAACAAAATTTGGAGAGGTTACTACTTTTGATTTGCTTATTAACTTTGCCAAATTATAAAGTTGTCGTACAAATTGACAAATTTTAGAAATTTTAAATTTTACGATGATCCCAAAATGTTGCCTTCTTACACAGAAAATTTGTAGTTTAAGCGCGATTATTTAAGCGCTACAAAAACGAAATTTGGTGGAGACTACATTTAATTTGCATGTTAACTTTACAAAATTATAAAGGTATCGCACAACAGTGGCAAATTTTAAAAATTTTAATTTTTTGGATGAAAATTTTGAATTCTTAAACAGAAAAATGTAGTTCCGGTAACTTTAGTGCCACAACAACGAAACTTGGAGAGGTTCTACTTTTGACTTACCTATTAACCTTGCCAAATTATAAATTTATTGTACAACAATGGCATATTTCAAAAAAAATAATTTTACTAAAAAATTTTTAAGTACTAGATAAAAAATTTGTAGTTTTTTTGTAATTAATTTTCGTGCTACAAAAACGAATTTTGGAAAGGTTGCTACTTTTGGCTTGCTTGTTAGCCCTGTATAAAGTTATAACACAACAGTGACAGATATAAAAAAAATTAATTTTAACGATGATCCAAAAAATTTCAATTCATACATAAACAATTTATAATTCTATTACTTTTGTTGCCACAAAAACGAAATTTGGGAAGGATACTATTCTTGACCTGCTTATTAGTCCTGATAAATTATAAAGTTATAACACAACACTGACAAATTTTAGAATTTTTAATTTTTACGATAAACTTAAAATGTTTTAATAAAAAAATACATAAAAAAATCTGTATTTCCCGTAATTTTGACGCGACAAAATTAAATTTGGGGAAATTACTACCTTTAACTTGCTTATTACTTCAGCCAAATTATAATGTTATATCACAGCCGTGACAAATTCTAGAAATTTTTTATTCTGCAATATTTTTTTTAAGTATAACCAAAAGTGTGCAACTTTTATTAATGTTCTTGCAAATTTTGGCCTACTAGACCCTTGCTAGAACCGAAACCACCAGTATTAACTTTCTTTCGCTGTGAAACGAAATGACAAAATTAGAGGCATTTGCTTTTACTCGCACGCAATTAAAACAATGCTTGTACCAATTAAACCAGAAAAAAATTAACGAAGACATGTATAAATAAAAGACCACCATAAAAAAAATTAGTTCGTAGCCATGATTCTTGCCACATTTCTACTTCTCAGTTGCGTCCAACTGGCTTTCATGGGGGAAGAATATGCCATCCCTGACAATATTAACATCGATGACATTCTTAAAAACAAACGCCTTCTAACTAATTACATAAACTGTCTTTTGGAGAAAGGAAAATGCACCCCTGATGGAGAAAATCTCCGAAGTAAGTGAAATCCGGTCGTTGAAATTCGTCACAATTTTTCGGTTTTTTTTTCAGGGACAATTCCGGAAGCTTTACAAAACGACTGCGCTAAATGCAACGATAAAGTCAATGAGAACATCAGAAAAGTGATAAAACACCTTTCCGAAAATGCTCCTGACCAGTGGAAAGCCATTGAAAAGAAGTTTGACCCTACTGGAGAATACAAGAAGAGAAACGAAAAACTCATCGAGGAGGCGGGCTTAAAAATCTAACCTTTGATGTAAATGTTATGATAATGAAGAAATAAAACGTTTTAGTAGTTAGATCTTCAATCTGAGCCTTGTGGGAGACGCTCCAGAATTTAAATGTCTTAATTTTGCCCGGAATCAGAAAACTCACTCAAGGTAAACTAAATCTAACACTAAAATCGACAAGGTTAAACATGCATCAACAAACGACTTAAATATAAATGGTACTTAAGGCAAATACTTGGTAATGACTTATTCAGTTCCATAAGGCAAGGTTACCGGCGTCAGTGGAAAAAAGTAGTTCGTGTTAACAATATCAATTAACTGTTAAATATTCGTATGTTAGAATAACTAATACGAGTTTCTTAGAACAATGAATTTTCTGTTGTTTTGAAATTTTGAGATTGACGAGGAATATAAAAAAATAAGTTTCCAGGTAGTGCTAACTAAATTGTCACTTCTGGTAGCATGGAAACTTTCAGCAAAAATATTAAATTCCCATTACTGTAAAAACCCAAACCTTGACCACTCATGCAAATTTTGATATCCTCTCCTAAGAAAGCGCAAACAAAACATTATTTAATTGGTTCCTACACTTGGTAATTTCATTTTTTAAGCATCCGATCCGCGCCAGTATCCTGCAATTTTCATCTCTAAAAATAGCACCTTCAATTATTATTATTGTCGTCGGTGTATTTTTTTAAATTTGCGTCAAGATGATTATCGGAAGATCTTACCTTTGGGACAAAAACCGTGCGCAATGATGAAATCCATTGTATATAAGTAAGGTTCCACTTCTGGGCACCGACAGTGTCACCATGATTCCAACACTTGTGTTAGTTCTAGCCTGCATTCATGCTGCGGTTTTGGAAGAGCAGTATGTGATTCCTGACAATATCAACGTGGATGAGATTCTTCAGAATGAGCGGTTGATGAAGAATTATGTGAACTGTGTTTTGGGAAAAGGGAAGTGTACTCCTGATGGCGATCGTCTTGCCAGTAAGTTCTTTTTTTGTGTTATTAATTTTCATGTTTGACTGTGTCTTCGTTTTGGTAGAGGCAATTCCGGAAGCTTTGCAAAATGGATGTGGGAAATGCAACGAACAAGTTAAAGACAATGTAAGAAAAGTCATTCGTCATCTGGTGGATAAGTATCCGGATACGTGGACTGAGCTTAAGGACAAATTTGATCCTAATGGAGAGTTCAAAGAGAAATACAAGGATCTGATCGAAAAGGAAGGAATTAAACTTTAAGGCGACAAATGATGAATTTTACAGCAAAATAAACAGTCATCATTTAGTTTAGATAGTTTCCAATCTGATTGTAAAAAGTGTAAAAATCAACTTCTGAACAAGATACATTGTAAGTTTGAATAAACTGGATAAGAAATAAAATGTGCTAATTATTGAGTTATGTAATGAGAGTTATGTAACTTAGAGATTATTATCTTGGCGACGTTTCTAAAATTAATTTTAATTTCTTCTTTTTTTTTGTTTAGAATGTTCTCTCTATTTTTCAAGACTTTCAAACTTAAACTTGAAATTTAGTCTTAAAAGACAACACTACTACAGGCATATGAGGTTAAAAAAAAATTAATAAAATGAGAGTTGCGAAATCTGGAAAGATCGAAAAAATAATAAGTTAACTATAGAGAAATGTGCGCACTTAGGCAACATTTCCCTACAATCCGGGATAGCCTGCACTTCTTTTACACGTGTATTATTGGCTGCATACCTACAAAACCAAGATATAATATTAGATACGAAAGTAATGAAAATTGTACGATTATCACTTTTATTAAGTCCTCAGTTTTCCAATTTTCTAAATTTGTTCATTTAGGGCCTGAATAGAAAAAAAATGCAAGCATTTCAAAACTGAAAACCCTAGAATTATAATTCTAAAAAAACGATTGTGAATAGTTACTCGTGAGTCTATTAGTTTAGAATCTTCGGAATCTGACCTGACAGCTTGAAAAGCTAAGAATTTATCGAATAACTTAAAACAGCTCGAGAAAACAAGAAATAGAAAATTTAAACATTTCACAAAATTAAAAAAAAGGAAATTCTAGAATACAAAGTCAACTTTAATTTTTTTTTAACTGTGAAGATTTGCAAAATTCTGTTTTTTCTTTAAACAAAAAACAATGCACGTTTATTAAAAATGTCAAATAATTTCACCCGGAAGCACCGGAAATAATATTATTATGTATTTATATTCTGGGTTTATATTTTTGAATTTTTGCTTATTTTATAAACGGATCAAACTTATAAAGTGTAACAAATTGCAAACAGAAATGCAAGAAAGCACTGAAGTTATGGCACACAAAAGAGTTAGATATTTTGGATTATCTAAACATTCAAATTTGGTTAATGATTTTTGCTCACTTTATAAACAGTGCGAAGATGATTACGTGTGTTAAATTTCAAAGAAAAAAAACTAAAAACGCGGGAATTATGACACTCAGAAAAATTATTCGAGATTTTGCCTTTTTAAAAATTTAATTTTATTCCAAATTCACAATTTTTGATTGAAAATTTAGAATGTTTGCTCACTTTATAAACAAGCGGACGTTATTAAGTGTCCCAAATTTCAAAAACAAAGACATGAAAACGCCGGAATTACGGCACTTTGAAAAATTTTTGGAGAGTGCGTATTTAAAAAAAAATCAAATTTTCTCAAAAATCGCAATTTAAGATTTTTATTTTTTTAGCCCCATTACAGTCAGCTCGAGTTTATTAAGTATGCCAAATTTCAAAAACGTGGACATAGAACACCGGAGTATGGCGCTCTCAATAATTAATTAATGGAGAATTTGCGTTTTTAAAAACTCAAATTTTGGTAAATCTGTAATTTTAGGTTTTAAATTTTGGATTTTTGTTTATTTTATAAACAAGCAAATTTTATTTGGTGTGCCAAATTTCAAAAACGTCGAAATTAGAACTAGAACCATTAACGGATATTTTGAGTTAATTAAAAACTCAACTTTTCTGAGACCTGTAATCTAGGGTAAATAATTTTGAATTTTCAACAAAATTATTAAAGATTTCACGTTCTTAAAAATCGACAAATTTCTAAAATCTGCAATTTTAAGTCAATAATTTAGAATTTTTGCTCACTTTATAAACAGACAAATATTATTAAGTGTGCCAAATTTTAAAGAGAAATATAAGAAAACGCCGGAATTACGGCACATAAAAATATTGGAAATTTTGCGTTTGAAAAAAAAAATTGTTGAAGATTTCGCGTTCTGAAAAATTGAAAATTTTCTAAAATCCGCAATTGTCGGTTTATAATTTTCAAATATTGCTTTACTGTATAAACAGGCAAATATTATTAGGTAGGCCACATTTCAAAGAGAATTACATTAAAATGCCGAAATTACGCCACTTAGAACAATTAACGAAGAATTGTGAAAAAAATTAAAATTTTCAAAAATCTGAAATTTTAGTTTTACGAATTTGAATGTTTGCTCACTTTCTAGACAGACAAATATAATTAAAAAAAGACTTAAAAACGCCGGAATTACGGCACATAAAACATTATTGAAAATTTTGCGTTCTTAAAAAATTCAAATTTTCTTAAATATTTTTGGTCCCATCATAGTCAGCTCAAGTGTATTGAGTATGCCCAATTTTAAAAACGTGGAAACACCGGAGTTATGGCACTAAGAAGAATTAATTAATTTAAAATCTGCAGTTTAAAGTAATCATTTTGAATTTTAATTTATTATGTTATAAAATTGAAAATTAAATCGTTTGATTATTTCACGAATTCTGCTCTATTAAAATCCCATTTCAAAACTTCCAATTTTTTGTGCATCCGCCAAATTTCCTTATTTAAGCAACCGTTCCAAATAAAGAAGGACACCACCTTGACTATTGTCATACATAACGCAAAGAAACAGCCAAATTTTGTCCAAATTAATGAAATCTTTAATTACAGTAATCAACTGAATTAATGCCAATTCGAATTCTCCAACGCATCGTCATGGTAAAGTGCATTCCCATAATTGCGCAAAATTGTATTAAGTGAATTTTAATTCAGCCAGCAGCTTTGTTAATTAGTCTTAAAAACATCTTTATTCAAATCTGTAAAAATCCCAGTAATTTTAATCTGATTAAAACAGTGGAAATTTCCGCAAAAATAATAACACTGCTGCTCTAAGAAACCACACCTACATTACCAGGGAATCGTTTTTTTTTCTCAGGTTTCTTCGAGATCAAAACAAGGCAATCCAGTTCCTCCGAGTCTGAGCCGGTCGCGAAAAAATACTCCGAGATAAACACTCAGTGGTAACAACAACAATTAACAAAAATTGTCTTCGTGTTACGTAACTTTATTTTCCTTTAAAATACAATAAATAAAGAAATTATGAGCAACCTTCAACGAACAATAAGTATGAAAACTTTCCATTTAATTAAACGCAGTTGACCGTCTACAGGGTGTTTGATAAACGATAAAGTTACACGTCGATTCCTTCAGCCCTGAGCTCGTCAGCATATCTCGCTTTGTACGTTCCTTGAGGATCATACTTGGCCTCAAGCTCGTCGAACCAGTGCCGCTTGTTCTTTAGCAGATATCTAATCACGGTCCTGCTGCCATCCTTCTGTTTATCGCTACATTTCTCGCAGTCCGTGACGAGGGCGTCATCAATATGGGCTGAAATCGTTACATAACTTCAGCGTCTTGAAAATTAGAACTGGTTCAGCAAACTCTGGTAATCCCAGCAAGGTGAAGCTTGTTGACTAGTCAAAGGCAACGAACTGAAAAAAATCAAACCACTCACTTTTTAATTCAGCGCCGTCAGGTCCACAGTTGCCTCTATCTAAAAGGCAATTGACGTAATTTCTCAGCAACCGGTCACTTTTTAAAATTTCGTTCAAGTCGATGTTGTCGTATCTCGTGGTGTATTTTTGTGGGGCACAAGTCACTAGAACCACAAGTGTGGAAAACACCAAGCCTAGCTTCATTATGGGGGCTTTAAGGCCGTCGAAAATATTCTGGGTTTATATATAGACACTAGTTATTTCGTAATTACAGAAGAGACGGCCGTAATGGGTGACATTTTTATGGCCAGTTTATAGATAAGCAATTAAAATAAGGAATATCTAATGGAACAGTTGTGTTTGAGATTGTTTAGTAATGGAATGATAGAAAAGCATGGGAAATAAATCAAGGAAAGTAAAGACGTGCTTTACACGTGTTTGTGACAAGCGAAAATTCATTTTAACGATTTATTTACACATCAAAATCAGCAAAGTAAGAGCGTCATTGCAATTTAATTGCTTCCAAATAAAGATTTTTCATCAACGTCATTTTAGCAAGTTTTTTGGACTCGAGAGTAATAAAGTAATAACACTTAATTAGCAGTTAGATCTAAATTTATGGTAATTTTTGTTATTACTTTGGAAGAAGCATTGTTAAATTATTTATTATTATCATTCTGCTAATTCTTCCGAGAAATATGTCGATATCAAGATCTGTTTAGAAAGTCAAAATTTCGAACCCAAAATTGCAGATTTTCTTCATTCAAAATCTCCATTTATTGTTCTGAATGCAATAGTTCCGGTGTTTCAAGGTTTAGGTTTTTGAAATTTGGCATACTTATAAAACATGGGTTGACTGTCATGTGAGCAAAAATTAGAAATTAGAAACCTAAAATTAGGGATTTTGAGCAAATTTGAATTTTTACAGAACGCAAATTCTCCGCAAATTATTCTCTGTTGTGAGTGCCATAATTCCGGTGTTTTGAGGTCCTTTTCTTAGAAATTTGGCACACAAAATAAGCTTGTCCTGTTTGTAAAGTGAGCAAAAACTAGAAATTGCAAACCCAAAATTACTTTAATTAATAAAATTTAATTTTAATTAATGTACTCAAAATATCCATTAATGGTTCAAAGTGCCATAATTCTGGCGTTTTAAATAAACTTTTTGAATTTTGGCATATTGATTAATATTTGCTTGTTTATAAAATAACCAAAAGTTCAAAATTTAAAACCCAAAATTACAAATTTTACGAAATTTGAATTATTATAGAACGTAAATTCTTCATTAATTGTTGTGAGTGCGATAATTCCAATGTTTTCAGGTCCTTTTCTTTGAAATTTGGCACACCAAATAAGCTTGTTTCGTTTGTTAAGTTCGTAAAAATTCAAAATTATAGACCCAAAAATACAGGTATTAGAAAAATTGAATTTTTAGTGAGCTCGAAATATTTATTAATATGGTTCTGAGTGCCATAATTTCCGCGTTTCTAAAATTTTCTTTTGGAAATTTAGCACATTGAATAATATTTGCTTGTTTATAAAAAGATCAAAAATTCAAAATTTTAAACCCAAAATTCCAAATTTTGAATTTTTAAAGAACGCAAATTTTCCATTATTTGTTGTGAGTGCCATAATTCCGGCGTTTTCTGGGCCTTTTCTATGAAATTCTTGTTCTATTTGTTCTGTTTGTAAAGTAAGCAAAATCTAAAAATTTTAAACCCAAAATTACAGGTTTTCAAAAAATTGAATTTTGAAAGTACTCAAAATATCCATTAGTTGTTCTGACTGCCATAATTACGGCGTTTTTTAAATTATCTGTTTGAAATTTGGGATATCTAATAATTTTTGCCTATTTACAAAATGAACAAAAAACTCAAAATCTAAAACAGAAAATTGCACATTTTACAAAATTTGAATTTTTAAAGAATGCTAAATCATTATTTCTTGTTCTGATTGCCATAATTCCGGAGTTTTCAGGCCATTTTCTTAGAATTTGGCACACTAAATAAGCTTGTTTTGTTTGTAAAGTGAGCAAAAACTCAAAATTATAGACCCAAAGTTACAGGTTTCCGAGAATTTTATTAATTTTTAAAAAATACAAAATCTCCATCAATTGTTCAAGCAATTATGAACGGCCATACTTTCGGCGTTTTGAGGTTTATTTTTGAAATTAAGCACAATAAATAAGCCTGACATGTCTATAATGTAGGCATAAATTGAAAATCGCGAAACCGAAATTGCAGAATTTAAAACATTTTAATTTTTAAAAAACCAAAATCTCCCCTTAACTCTTATATTAATAATTGGTCTAAGTGCTATAACTCTGTTACTTCCAGGACAGCTATTTCTTGAAAATTTCCTTTATTTAAACAAAGAAAAACCGAATTTTCAAAATATCCATATAATTGTTAAAAAAAAATTACACTCCAAAAATGTGTGAAATGTGTTTAACAACGCTTCTCAGAATTAAGTGAATATTTGTAAAATTACTTGAAATGTTTTCTTTTTTTTATAATTTATGTAACGCAGCGATGGAATCTCTAATCTTAGAAAGCAAAAATTTTCCAAAATATGCACAGATAAAACCACAAAGATATTCCGGAACCATTCCAATCGATTTTTTCTCGCGCGATTTTCTTCGCGTCCCATTCGAAGGTAATAAAAGTACCAGCATGACCGATGCAAATTCAATAAATCTATTAATTATACCTTTCAAGGTGTGTATGAATCAGTTAACTTATTATCTAACGCCATGAGATCACCCCCACCTAATTAAATGCAGTTTAATTGTACTGATTTAAATATAAATAGTTCAATTATTCCTTCTGAGATAAATTGCAACAATTGCAGTAAAGATGAAGACAATCGCGCTGTTACTCTTCGTGGTTTTCGCGGCTGTTGTGGCAGAAAAGTACACAACGAAATACGATAACGTCGATTTGGACGAAATCATCAAAAGTGAGCGTCTCCTGAAGAATTACGTCAACTGTTTGTTGGAAAAAGGAAAATGCACTCCGGACGGCGCAGAATTGAAAAGTAAGTACTCTTTTAAAAAATAACTTTTCTCATGTTTTCTTCTCCAGGACATTTACCGGACGCTCTTCATAGTGATTGCTCGAAATGCAGTGACACCCAGAAAAACGGAAGTAAGAAGATAATCCGTCATTTGATCGACAACAAGAAGGATTGGTGGACCGAACTCGAAGCGAAATACGATAAAGATGGGAGCTATAGAAAGAAGTACGAAGAAGAGTTAAAAAAGAAGGAATAAAACCGACAAATTCTCCCAAATGTTGTTTCTAAGAGTAATAAAACTGTTTAAAAGAGTGTTGTTTGTTGTTTTCTTAAAAAAATTCGCGCGTGTTAATTAGCACCGACAGGTTATTTCCACCGATCAACTTGGGGATTCTCAGAGATGCGTGACGTAAATGTGACCCCTCTAGTTTTTTTTTGTGGATACTCTTTTCGTATAAATTCGCGCCATGGAACCTTGTTGGTCAGACTTGAAGACGCATCGAGTTGAAATTTAGAATGAAGACATTCGTGCTTGTTGCTTTCGCGGCTGTCGTTGGCCTTGCCTGTGCTAGACCCGACCAAAAATACACCACCAAGTACGACAATATCGATTTGGATGAGATCCTTAAAAGTGACCGATTGCTGAAGAATTACTTTCTCTGCTTGATGGACAGAGGTACCTGCAGCCCAGACGGAGAGGAACTGAAGAGTAAGTAATTAACTAGTTTTCTTGGGGACAGTTTTTACGTTTTGGGTTTCCAGAGGCCCTTCCGGACGCTTTGAACAACGAGTGCTCCAAATGCAGCGAAAAACAAAGAGAAGGATCAAAGAAAGTTATCCACTATTTGATCGAGAACAAGCGTGACTGGTGGAACGAATTGGAGGCTAAATACGACAAGGAAGGAACATACAAGAAGAAGTACCAAGCGGAGATCGAGAAAGAGAAATTGAGCATCTAAACGAAGCAGTATTGGCGTGCTTTAAATAATTGATAGATTGATGAAATGTGTGTGATGTTTTACAATAAATGCTAATGATAAGAATAAGGTTTTCGAGTTATTTTCCGAATTCTAAAAGTAGACGCAATTAATGTCGTTTACTTTATGCACAGTAATTAATGCTTGTAGATCTAATATGTTAATCGAAGGTCAACAGGAGTGGATAATTGCTTTTATTACAAGGAATATCTTTGAATTGCGTCACAATTCGAGACAATTTAAGATGAAAAACAGAACAACAAATTAGTGCACAGCTCGGGATTATAAAAACAGTCTTTTTTTAAGTATGTACATGTAATCTAAATCTCCATTGAACGTCCTTGCGGTTAATTAAGTCCAAGCGAAATTGTGAACTTGAAAGCGCCATTGTGCTGGCAAGCATTTGTTTTTTTGTATTATTTATCATTAGATTTACATATTTTTTTAATTTTATAATGTGAATAATCGATTGTCTTTAAAATGCACGTGTATAAACTAATTCAGAATTAAACGACTTCTTGCTTGAGTGGTTTGACCACTTTTTTCTGCATGATTTATGACGGCTTATTAATCATTTTTCAAATTTACATACAGTTGGTAATAATAATTAAGAGTAGATACATTCAAAATTTATTTAAAAATTTAATAATAAACAACATAATAATAGTGTATTCTTTAACGAGCATGTAATGAAGGCTATTTTTACACGAGTAGGAAAAAATTACAAAACGCGCGAAGCTTCGTCTTAAAAACTGAAATTTCTAAAGTTGTTGTCTTTCGCTCTACAATTTTGCAATTTGGTAGACTTAATTGGTCTTCAAACTGAAAATTTCCACAATTTGTGTCTTTCGCTCTACAATTTTGCAATTTGGTAGTCTTAATACCCGACTTAAAAATAACAAGTCTCCTAAATTTCAATGCTGCAGTACCAAAGTTACTAAAATTACGAATTTTTATGAAAGATGTGGAAAATTTTTGCGTCGTTTTTAAAATAAAAATTTCTAAAATTTGTGTCTTTCCACTTCCGGTTTTGTAATTTAGTCGGGTTAATGAAAAAGAAACTAATTAGAATTACATTTCCATGACGCAAAAATTTGAAGAGACAAACTCTTGGACCACAAACAGTGTAACTTGGCATTTTTTATTGTTAATAGTTATGAGAAACTTAAATTTGCCGCTCTATAGTTTTATCAAAATGGCGGCGCATTTCCTTTTACCACGATCAGCCTTCTAGGATGTTTTGGAAATACTCTACCAAATAAAGACGGTAAAGATAAGTATCAATTGACAAAAAATTCTTTATGTAAAACTTTTTTCGTTTTCGGGATAACATTAATCGAAAATTTGGCCAAAATTTCCAGTTCGCCACTGGATTAAAGAATATATAATCTTGGTTGCTTAGCATTAATGTAAGGTTTGTTTATTTTAGGTGGATATTTTCGTCAGTTCCAAGTAGGTAAGTGGAAAGAGGTGTTATTTTTTTATCGTTAGAAAAAAAAATAGTCAATTCGATTCTGTAAGGCTGCCAAAGATCGTGTTTAATTTTTGGTAGTGTATTTTAAAAACATCCTGTATATCTATTGTTCTTTGTTAATGGTTAATACACCTACTTCCGTAAATTTCGTTGATGTAGCACTAAAATTACAAAAAATACGAATTTTTGTGGATGAGGAAAATTTTTACGTCGCCTTAAAAATATAGAAAAAAAAATCCATAATGTGTAGTCTTAAATGCCAGATTTAGACATGAATTGAGATCTAAATTACCCAAATTCAAGATTTTCGCATTTAAAATCAAAATTTAAAATACAGTAGAACCTCGATTATCCGGATATATAGAATATATGGAAAAAAACACAAAAATGATGCATAACTTGGTTTATTATAAAATTTAAATAAATACAAATACATATTATACATTAAGTTTTTTTTTAATATTCTGTACTTGTTATTTGATTAGTACAATTTTTTCTCTTGATGGTGGCCAAGTCTAGAATTCGTTTGAGGTTAAGTAAAGCGGCAGTATTGTCTTTCGAACCACTTGCGGCCATCAAAACGAAAGCTTTTAAAATACTACAGCAATACTTTGGTATGGATTTTTTATTGGCATAAGATCAGTAATCCGAAGCCATAACAGAAACCCTTTCGCCACTATTTTTTTTTAAATCCGTGATAATTGAGGTTCTACTGTGCTTTAATCATCCCCAGAACGTGAAATGCTATTTGCCAAGTTTGAAAAAGTGTCCGCGTCCGTGCCGCTCATTAAGTGCGAACAATTACACGTCTGTTCTTGCATTAGTCGTAATTTTCCATTCTAGACGATTCACTTTTGCAATAAAAAAATTGCAGGTAGACAACTCTTTTCTTTGTCCGAAAGCGCAGCCTGCACTAAAATTGACGTCACATGTGGATCGAGTTTTACCTTCATGTAACCATAAACAATCGATTTCCACGAATTCAAGCTCGGTCCGTTCAATCA
Source organism: Gnatocerus cornutus (assembly GCA_029298725.1). Taxonomy (NCBI): domain Eukaryota; kingdom Metazoa; phylum Arthropoda; class Insecta; order Coleoptera; family Tenebrionidae; genus Gnatocerus; species Gnatocerus cornutus. The sequence continues at coordinate 32,367,392 of CM055509.1, read as the reverse complement.
ATAATTTTTTATCGATTTTAACGACCTTTATTCCCATCATTCAAACCCGCAAAAAACATTCACATTATAGACATTTATTATTCATATTAAGTATTGTAATTAAAATGAAAATTGTTCTGTACACTTTTTTAATATAAAAAAACGAATATTTACAGTGAATTTCATTTAGGACTGTAAATACGGGCGCCTAACCAGCCTGTAAAATTCGAACTGTGTTGGTAACACTGCTTTTTATGTACATAATGAACTAAAAGAAATCGCTGAAATCAAACAACTTATCGGAATACCGCAAAACGTAATGCTAATCATCCTTCCGCTTCTTATGCCTCGAGTTCTCCTCATTACCCCGCTTCCTCTTGGATCCCGGCTCGCTCGTCCTCGTTTCTCTCCTCACGGGCGTATCTGCCTGTGACTGCGCTTGCAACAAAATCTGAATCTGTTGCACCGACTCCTGCTGCATCTGTTGCGCCATCTTATAAACCGTGTCGTTCGTCTTATTGTACATTATCGCGTTGTTAAACATCAAAAGAACGTCTCTTTGGAACTCCTGCGTCGTTCTTATAGCGCCGCTTTCAATATTCTTTCTGATTGTCTGCAAGTCCATGGGTCTAAACACAACGCTGTGGTACCCTGGCGCTTGGTCGTCGGTGATTGGTTTAGAGAACAGCGATGCGTACTTGTTCGCTGCTAACCGACTGTAGACCAACATCACCGACTTCTTCCAGTTTCGGTATTCGCGGTCATCTTCATTATAATAGATACTCGAAACCGGCGAGTTTGGCACCGAATCAATCGGAGTTGCAGGTGTGGATAAGCGGCGCCTGGAGCGAAGCAAAGTTGAAGCGTCTTCTTCTTCAGTCCAGGGACTGTTGGAGCGGTCGTTTTCACTCTTAATCCGCGACTTGGTGTCTTTGCGCTCGAGTTCACTGTAGTCGCGGTCAGAAAACGTCTCTTCGATTGACTCGCTCTCGTCTCTCTGCACTTTTTCCAAAGCAAGAAGCACGTCGAATTCTTTATCGTCCTTCTTCTTGGTTCTGGAGTAGTCGCGTTTCGCTTTACCACTCTTGTCCACCTTCACCTCCATGTTGATGTCGTCATAGAGCTCGTCGTTGAATTCCGGCGTTATCGTGCTGGACTCCGCAGGAGCAACAACATCCAAACTGGTTTCCGGCTCTTTCTTCTCCACCTCTTTAACTGGTTCGTTCTTCACCGGTGACTTCACGGGTTCCTCAAATACTTTCGATTCTTCTTTGACTTCGGGCTCTTGCTTAACTTCCTCTTCTTTGACTTCGGGTTTGACGGAGTGGACGATGTCTTCAATTTGTGACTTGTTGAGTTCTTTGTCCACGTCTTCGTCCTCCATCACGACCACTTCGACTATTTCCACGGAGCCTGGAACTGCCTCCTTCTTGGTAGCGTCGTCCGCGGGTTCTTCCTTTGGCGCTTCATTGGATGATGGCGGTTCCGTTGACTTAGCGTCGACGCTGTCTTGGTCCTCGTTCAAAGCAGTTTTGGCAGCTTCCACCTTGTTCGATTTGGCTGGTTCGAAAACTTCCGGGTCCTCCTGGAACTCGAAGGGGTCCACAGTCGGTGCGGACTTCTCCTGCTGTTTTTCTTCGGTTACTTCTTTGCCGCCGGCTTCGTTTTCATTCTCTTCAAACTCGTCCAGTTCTAAGTTCAAGTTGATGTCTCCATTCCCGTCGAGCTGGAGGTGTTGCTCAGGATCAGCGACGATATCATGAGCGTTTTCTATGAGATCGGATATGATGACATCCACGTCGTTCTTCATCTCCGGCAAAGGACCGTTCTGGATCAGAATACTGCTCGCGAGGTCATCAATCTTCAGAATTTGAAGATTCGGATCATCGAGAATATCAGTCGTGGGTACGTTAGTCTGTTCTTCTTCACCAGCAGGCTCTTGGCCGATTGCCGAACTGACCAACTGTTGAAGTCCTGGTGACACCGTGACCCCCGTGGAGGAATTGAGAAGACTTGCAATCATGGGACTTGTATTAGGATTGGTGTTGGTCGGACGGTGATTTGTGATAGCGGAATGTAAAATAGAAGACGTCGCGACGCTGACGTTTGGAACTTGAGACGGCGATTTCAAGAGACTTGTGAGGAGCGGAGAAAGAGCGGGCTTTGGCGGTTCTTGTGGTGGCACCTTTTGTTCTTCCGTGCCGTCAGCTTCACTTTCCACAGTCTCGGAGTTTTTGCGTTTTTGGCCTGCGATGGGGGCTGGGTGTGGTTTTACAGGCCTCCACGCTCTTTCAATCTCTTGTTTGCGCAGCTCGCGTTCCCGCAGCCACTGCTCGTGAGCGCTGGCTTCCTGCTCCTTTTTCTGCTCTTCTTCATCAATTTCTTTGCACCAGATGTCCAGCTGCTCTTCACTGACGTTGCCTTAAAATAATGTTATAATTAAGGAAATGTAAGAAGGAGGAAGTACCTGACTGTAGTAATAACTTGTCCTTTTGTAGCTTCTGGTACTCTGCTTTCTCCTCAGCAAGCAACTTCTTCAATTCTGCTTTTCTTTCATTCAGAAGCTTTCTTAAGATGGCCTCTGCAGGAGTCTCAATGGTGACTTCGCCGCCGGAAGTCCTCTTCTTGCGTTTCGGAGTCTCAACGTTAGCAAGCAACGCCCCGTACTGAGCGGCACAGTTCTTCTGGTGGAACCAGTCTGGGGGTCTGTTGGGTTCGCCAAAGGGCTTCAGAGCGCGACTTACTGAAGTTAGATTCTGGTCGCTCATTCTGGCGACGGCCAAGCATAACTGCTCACGGATTGACCACTTGTCCAGGGGCTCCCGTTTGATCTGAAGACGCTCCTCGATGGACGTCATTTTGAGGTTAGGTTCTTCGGTGCGGAAAGTGTGTTAAAAGCTTGTAAAAGTAGGCTGGAAGGGTTGCTCACCTATAAGGTCTCACGGGGGCATAAATAGGGTGGTTTTATTTGTATTTGTATTTGGTGGCTGTTTTTTGTATTATTTACCAACAACGCCGCGAGCTGTCAGATGTCAAATGCGACAAGATTTGTGCAACGTCAAAGTTCGTTTTGTACCCAAGTTAGGTTTAAGTAATTTGGAGGAGATTTCAAAGCTTCTGGTTATGTGCGTGAAAAGTTTTAGGTGTATTGAGCCCAATGAGATTGTTTGGGGTCGATATTAGAGGTTTTGACAGTTTGAAAACGTCGCGGAAACTTTTCAAGTTTAGTGGAATGCGGAACTGTCACCTGTCAGATTGTTACTTTGACAAGTGACAGGTTTACATAACCCCACTTTTTGCGTTTTTCGAAGAACCAGAGAAAGCTCCTGAAATTGCGATGTAAGAAGTAATGAAGGTATGTCCCAGTATTATTTCGATGCGATGATTCCCGAGGGGCGCATAAGTTACTACATAGACAAGTACGGCGTGTTTCATAAGACGACAAGAAGAGTAAATCAGAGCGCAGTCCCGGTGCGCCAAAATGCGAGTCCTCAAGCGTCTTCGACTTGGTTGCGTCTCATAATAATGTTCTGGAATGCAAGAGTGATGAAAGCTGCGTTTCGTTTTGGTGTGGCGGCAATAATAATGAACCAGTATGAAAGACTTGGATTTGCTTTGCTCCTGTTGTGTTTCACAATCTGATGTATTTATTGTTGAGTAAATGAGAGTTTGAATTTTGGCTTTTATTGTAAAGAGGTTGAACTGTAAAAATGCAGCTTTATTCAATTATAAACCAAATTATAACAACAGTTAAAACATTAAATAATCTGAGATTACTCTAATAGTTGACCAAGAGGGTAGCGATGCGCAATTTAAAATAGGCACTTTTCTACATTTATTTACATGATTTAGAAATAAGATTCTACCGAGGTGAATGACTGTGAAGGAAATTTGTAAATTTGTGACGAAACGGAAACTGCTCTCTTCATCAAAAGCTCTCTCAAAATTACATCACCTAATTTGATAACAGCATGAGCACTTTCGGTAAAAATATAACAGACTCGCAGTTTTTAAAATCTAAAGTGTGTATAACTAGTTACAACATAATACTACTGTCATGTAACAAAGCAATATTAATTTCAGTCTAGGCTAGGATTCATCATGGCAAGAATTTGTGAAACCTATTTTAACATAAATATGATATAATTGATATTCATTATTCTTTTACATTCTACTTATAAATAGGTATCTATGAATGTTGCATCGTGAATGAACAAATTAAATTAAAGCATACTGTTTTCTATTGCTATTTAACACTATTCAGACAAGATGAGATCATCCTCCCTGCTAACTCCATTCTTTAAGACTAATCACAAATTCACTTAAATTAGAAAAATAAATTAATCAGGTCTAATCTAACCGATTCACTGATGCAACATAACTAAAGTAACACATATTATGCTTATTTAATTCAGTCAACTACTTAAAAAATCACTGTACAATATTAAAAACAAACATGTCATTTTAAGAAACGTGGGAAATGAAACGATGACTTTTGATTCTTTTTTACATAAAAACGGGATGAAAATGTAATTGAATTGTACCTTATACTTTTCAAACTTTGCAAGCACACAATAGCTGGTAAATATACAGAAAACTAATAATTTTGACCCGAAAAAGTGAGTTTGTCGTTTTATTAATTAATAGACCTTTGTTAATGATAAAACATCCATATTGTAGATCACAGCTAACAGTGTAGAGTCTCCTTCATTACATCATTTTAAATATATTTTACAAATTCGATTTATCCACACGAACCTATTTCAAGAGACGAGATATACTGATCTTGTTGACACCTATAAAAGCTCAAAGAACGCGTTTTTGCTCCTTATTCAAATTGAATAAGGAGCAAAAACGCGTTCTTTGAGTAAAAAGGCATTCCTTTTTCCTTAATTTATTACATCCACACATTAAAAAACAAATATAAAACTTCAAAATTAAGTTAATGTAGTTAAATAAGTCAAATTTCAAATTTCGCGCCACATTTTTGGGCCTGAACATAAAAATTACCAAAATCATGACAATCTTCTTTTGATTTACCGTCAAACTGTAAAAGCGAGGTTAATAGACAACAGTCACTGTGAATTATTATGGATTTAAACTAATATTTAAATTTCCCGCAGTACATTTTACAGTGTGAACATGAAAATTACTAAAATGGCGACCAAATTTACTGTTACTTGTTACCAATGATCCAAAGGCGCGAAATTTGAAATTTGCACACAACCCGCTGACGAAAAATTATTTCATGTAAAGCGCAATTTAATTAATTTAATTTAAAGTCCGGATTTGGGAAAGGCAGAAATGGAACCTTTCAAATTTCGCGCCAAGTATTTCTACTCGTCTTCGATTTAGCGTCAATTTGTAAAGTGGGGTTAAAACACAAGACGTTTTCGCGCGAATTTTGAAATTTATAACAGAGTTATAAACAAGTTAGCCTCGTTAGAGCGAATTTCTAAAAATAGTTAGATAATAAGAATACTGCTACGTAGTGACTAGTTTAATGTTACATTTACTGGTTAAAATGACTAAAAGTGTCCCAACACGATCAGTATAAAAATAAAGACGTTCATGTCGCTGCAGAAGCCGTCTGAAAAGAGAGCCCCCTGTAAGTATCTGTCATTAAAAAATAAATAGAGTATTTGAATACAGAGCGTTCTCTCTCCGAGTGTCCGCCTGCAGACACGCGTTGGACTTGGCATTGAACAAAGATTCGTTAAGTTCATGTGGCATATAGTCAATCGTCTTTAAGATATAAATGGTCCTGCAAACTCATAGATTAGTAAGAGTTTTTTATCTTAGGCCTAACTTGCACTTTTGTCTATCTCGCTAAGTTCTAATATACTAGTCTGCAGGATACTTCATGCATTTACTTTTAGCAAACAGGTGACTTTCTGTGTGCCGAAGAGCGCGGTTCTTGACTTCGGCAACCGCAACCGGAAACAACGTCAGTTGGTTCGGCGGAGTCTTAGCAGCAGACGAATGCCACCGACTATCATTCTAAGGAACATTGTTAAAATTGACTTTGAATGATTAGCTTGGCAAGCGGGAAAAGAGAAAGAAGTGACGTCCCACTAACATTGTAAAAAATAAAGTGTGGTTTCTCTAATGATATGATTGTGGTAGTCTATGCTGTCTCTTCGGGTGAAATTCGCCGGCTGCCGAGCGGTTCTGCCAAAAACCGGGCGGTGTTACTCTAGATAATTAAATTTATTGAGCACCTAATAATTAAAGCTAACTTAATGTAGTATCTAATATTGCACAATTCTAGCAGTGTCCATCGCACGTATTGCTTAATACAAGACACAGCAAAGCGGCACGCACCAGCACCCCAAGTGTATGTCAGCAGTTCAGTGGCGGTCTGTGCGAATTGCCAGTGCTGCTGTCGCGACTGTCAGCACAGGCAGTTGACACAGCTGTCCGGTTAACACCGAGCACTAGTGCGTGGAGTGGCGTCATTGGAACGCCGACTCCTTATGAAATGTGTCAGATTTGTGAAAGGAAGGTCTTCCGTTGTGCTCGTTGCCCCGCGTCAGCGCCATGTCCTGCGACGCGAAATTGTTCTCTGACTTGGGTCTGGGCAAAGTCAGCCTCTGCAGCGTTCTACCCAGCTCTTGCAAACTCCGGTCGCTGGCGTGGAGGCGCGCCATCGATTCGTCCGACATATTTACATGGTCCGCTTCGGCAGCTAGAGCGTTCACCACGGCGTTTATCGTCTTGCTTTCGCTGCCCAAGTCTTCTTCTCTGTGCGCTAGTAGATTGGGGTTCTTGCCGATCTTGTTCAACCTGAGGAAGAAGCGCGTCAATGCGATTTTATATCATGCACACTCATTGAAGCAAATCAAAAGTTGAAAAGCAATCAAAATGATATTTCAACTGGCATAGAGAACTGTGTTTGTGTGTTTTATTGAATTTTACACCGCTTCTTCGAGACGTGTCTATTTGTGCGTGTTTGTGTGTGCATTTGTCATACTTTAAAATATTATATTTTACCCGGCGCATCCACCAATTTTGATACGAGTCCAAATAAAAGATTTTCCTCTAAAAATTAATAACATTTTATTTTAAAAAACACTACAAAACATAATAAAGACACTACGTGGAAATGCTCGCATTGCTAGGAACTATTTTTAGCAGCCATCGATTTTAACAACTCCACACGTTCGTCCTGAAAATAATTTGTAATTTGAAGTTAAATAAATAAGAAATTTACGAAAATACGTAAATATTTGGCGACGAAGTCCAAAATAAATAGAAAAATAGATAAAACTCACCAAACATTTACATTAAATTCAAAATCAATTTTAGACTAGCGTTAACACGAAATGTGGAAGAACTGTGCCACCACATATCCTTCATTGAAATGGTGCAAAGATAAGGAGAAGACATTTTTAGCACATTAAAGCCATTTTTAATGATCCCATGAGTGTTGATTTCATTTTATTTGCATATTTTTTACTATTTGCTTTTGTAGAGAATTTTAATTTGCAATTAGACGTAATTAATAACGAAGTCTAAATTGGCAATTTCTCTAAATTTGATTGCAATAGCATTAAAATTGGCAGAGTTACAACTTATTAAAAATTTAATTCTCAAAAAATTTCTAATTTTCCTTTCGTTTGCTCTACAATTTTGTAATTAGCCTTAATTAAGAAGCAAGTCTAAATTAGTAAACTCCCCAAATTTGATTGCAATTGAGCAAAAATTTCAAGAATTACAAGCCTTAATAAAAAATGTTCCAGGTTTCAAAATTCATTCGCAAAAAGAATATTTTAACATTAGTTTCGTTGGCTCTATAATTTTGTAATTGGCTTCAATTAAAAAGCAAGTCTAAATTAGTAATTTTCCCAAATTTGCTTAATAGAGTTAAAATTGCCAAACTCAAATGCTGCCATGTTCCAAAATCGTTTCCAAATTAGGAATTTCTAAAATTCGTTTCGTTAGCTCGATAATTTTATAATTAGCCTCGATTAAAAAGCAAGTCTAAATTAGGAATTTCCCCAAATTTGAATGCAATGAAGTGAAAATTGACTGAGTCAGAGGCTTTAATAAAAAATATTGGAAGTATCTAATTTCGTTGCCAAATTAAAAAATTCTAAAATCCGTTTTGTTAGCTCGATAATTTAGCAATTAGCCTCGATTAAGAAGCTAATCTAAATTAGTAATTTCTCTAAATTTGAATGTAATGGAGTGAAAATTGGCTGAGTTATATGTTTTAATAAAAGTTTTACGAGTTTCTATATTCGTTCCTAAACTAAAAACTTCTAAAATTCGTTTCGTTAGCTCCATAATTTAGTAGTTAGCCTCAATTAAAAAAAGTAAGTCTAAATAAGTAATTTTCCCAAATTGTATTGGAATGGCGTTAAAATTACCAGAGTTATAGGCCTTATTGGAAAATTTTTAAATAAAAAAAATATCTAAAACTCGTCATGTTTGCTGTATAATAATGCAATTAGACTGAATTTATCAAGTCCAAATTAGTCATTTCCTCAAATTTGAATGCAATCGAGTACAAATTGGCAGAATTACAGGCCTTCTTCAAAGATCTTGCAAATTCTTTTTGAAGGTAAAAATTTCTAAAATTCGTCTCGTTTGCTCTATAATTTTGTAATTAGCCTCAATTAAGAAACAAGTCTAAATTAGTAATTTTCCCCAATTGCAATGCAGTTAAAATTACTAGAGTCACAGATCTTAAGAAAACAATCTTGGAAATGTGGTTCATGATTCGTTATCAAATTAAAAATTTTTAAAACTCGTCTTGTTGCTCGATAATTTTGTAATTACCCTTAATTAAGAAGCAAGTCTAAATTAGTAATTTCCCAAAATTTGATTGCAATGGCGTTAAAATTATCAGAGTTACAGGCATTGGAAAATATTGAAAATTTCAAAATTCGTTCTCAAATTAAAAATGTCTAAAATTCGTCTCGATTGTTTTATAATTATGCAATTAGACTAAATTGATAAGTAAGTCGAACTTAGTACTTAGTACTCCTCAAATTTGAATGGAATGAAATTTGGTAGTTGCAAGTCTTAGTAAATATTGCAGTTTCCAATTTCGGTCCCAAATTAAAAATTTCTAAAATTCGTCGCGTTTGCTTTATAATTTTGATTTTTACCTCAATTAAAATTACCAGCGTTACAGGTCTTATTGGAAATGTTGCAAATTTAAAAATTCGTTCTTAAATAAAAATAAAATAAAATTCGTCTTGTTTGCTCGATAATCATGCAATTACACATTTGATAAACAAGTCTTAATTAGTATTTTCTCTAAATGTATGTCAAATTACCTTAAAATTAGTTACGGGCCTTAAAATTGTAGGAATTCGTTTTCAAATTGAACGTTTCTAAAATTCGTTTCGTTTGCTCGATAATTTTGTAATTAATCTCAGTTAAGATGCAAGTTGAAATTAGTAATTTTTTCAAATTTGATTGCAATGGCGCTAAAATTAATAAAGTATTTGGAAGTTTTCGGCTCGTTCCCTAAACAAAAACTTTGTCTTCTCTCTGCACTGAACAATATGAACAATATCTGGAATAGCCCCAAGAATTGTGTCGTTTCGGTGAGTTGCTCGCCCGATGGAGTGTTATTTTAAAGTATGACGTGTTTTGTGCAAACAAAAATTCTACGAACATTCAAGGAAGTATGGAAACTGAGAACACAATCACCAATGAAGTGACTCCACAAACAACGAGAATGTGTCGAGAAATGAAATTAGCGCACGGTAAAGAAGCGATGATACAAAAATAATTCAATAAAACCTCCTCGGTTTTCTTATACCAACCAACGCACTGACCTCTCCGCGGCGACAGATTCCATTGTGCGTCGCATTAGTGGATATTGATCAAGAACTGCGTTAAAATGATCAACCGATAGCGAAAATAAGTTGCAATAAGTTTCAGCCCTCACAGAGGCTACTCGTCTCGCATTCGTCAACAAGCAAATTTCGCCGAAATATGAGCCGTCGCTGAGGCTTGTGGCCACCTCTCCGTTTGCCATTACAATATCGACAATACCTTCTTGTATGAAGTACATTTTGGAACCGATGGTTCCCTCTTTTATTATAATATCACCTAAAACAGACATTAAATTGAGTCTCAAGAGTGGAGTTTGCTCACCTGGTTGGAAGACTTCATATTTCAACTTGGTAACGACATCAGAAACAAAATTTGAGTCGGCGTTGGCAAAGAAAGGGACCGACGCCACCAACGATCTGCAGTTGTAGTTGATAACATCTTCGCGGAGTTTCTCCGAGAGTTCGCCCAGGATGCATTCTTCGTCGAAGAATTTCCCTTGATAACGATGTTCGAAGTATTCGGTGATACGTTGCCGCATTTCCCGAGGCAGTTTTCGGTATGCCATGTATTCTTCCACTTGCTTTACCTGTTTGGTGCAGATATTTTATGTGCATAAAAATTGATTGGGCTCGGGCTGCAGTTCTAACAGTAAACTTATATCTAGTTTGAATGGAAGTGGAATTCACAATTTTACATGTTTAATGCAGAAGTGTATTCAACAAAACGAACGATATTGTATTATTATCTCTAATGTTTTCGAAGAAGCAATTTCTATTCCATTTTCGCCTTTTTATGGGCTTATGCCGTCACTGACTTCATTCGCTTGCTGATTAAGGGGCGTAAGTTTTTAGAATCCAGCTTTTCTGGAACGATGGATCTGGTAAAGATCAAAAGTTATGTTTGCGGTATCGTAGATAAAACAGCGAAAAAGCCCCGCGAAACTGACAAGTGAAGCACAACTTCGTCCGGCTCCAAAATCGCCCAATTACAGAGTGTTAGCTACTCTTTTTTTTTCACAATGATGACTATTCTTAGCCACATTAAATAACAAATTTGACACATACATGCAAAAACACAGACGGACAAGCACATAAATACAAAAATATACGATATAAAGCAAAAGCACCGTAAATCCAATACTTTTTACAGAAGCAATGTCATGCGACTTCATATTGTATTTTACATTACCACAGACACGAAAATACAACTAAACATCTCGTACAAACTACACAAAATTCTCTACACAAATCTAAGCTCGTAAATAATATTTACATTTTTTACAGTTTTAAAGAATCAAGCACAATTAATTTTACATATTTTGGTGTTAATTTCACCTTACAATAATTACATGCGTTTTTAGTGCAGGACCATAACTACACATAGCAATGGGCGATCGTAGTAATGTGGTCAAAATGTTGGTAGCCCTGATTCTGATTTTTAATATTGATTTGCTGGCAGTAGTGCCATCGAGACACTTTGATACCGCGCTGCTAACATGTAAAAAAAGCATTTTTTTTGCAGTATAATTATGCAATTAGTCATAAAAAACAGAATTCATTGATTGGCTGGCTTGTCTTGATCAAAGCAGTTTTTATAACAAAAAACACACTCAAACATTCAGCTCGATTGTAACTTTTCATTCGTTGGCTAGATGTTCAAAACTGTTGCCTACTGGACAAAATCCTTAACTAATGAAATCGTGTAAAAATAATACATTGTTCCCTTTTGGTCTACAATTTTGGAATTAGGTAGAATTAATAAGCAATTTTAAATTAGTAATTTTCTCAAATTTGAAAGCAAGGGCCTTAAAATTACCATTTTCATAAAAAAATATTTTCGTTCTCAAAATAAAAAATTCAATTTTTTTTTTACTCTAGCATTTTGCAACTGAGCGGAATTAATAAGCAAGTCTAAATTAATAATGTTCCCGAGTCTGAAGGCAAAAGCAGTGGAATTACCAAAGTTACAGGTCTTCATAAAAAAATATGAAAAAGTTTACTTCGTCTCGTAATAAAAATTAAAAAAAAAAATCCTTTTGCTCTAATATTTTGCAATTAGACGCAATTAATAAAAATGTCTAAATTAGTAATTTAATTACGTAAAAATTACCAAAGTTACAGGTTTCAATAAAATTATTGAAATATTCAGTTTGTTTTCGAAACAAAAATTTCTAAAATTATTTTTTTTGGCTCTATAATTTTTTTTTAATTTGGCACAATTAATAAATAGTTCTAAATTAGAAATAGTCACGAGTCTGAATGCAAAAGCTTTAAAATTACCAAAATTACAGGTCCTAAAAAAAATATAAAAAAGCTTAGTTCGTTTAAAAAAATCCCTTTTGCTCTAATATTCTGCAATTGGATGTAATTAATAAAAATATCAAAATTAGGAATTTACCCAAATTTGATAGGAAAGTTTCAGGTCTCAATAAAAAAATTTAAAAAATTCAGTTGGTTCTCGAAATAAAAATTTCTAAAATTTTTCTTTGTCTCCATAATTTTTAATTTTTGTAATTTTTAATTTATGAAAAAGTTAGAAGCAATTAATTAATAAGAATGTCTGAATCAGAAATTTCTCAAAATAAAGTTAAAATTACATTAGAATTAGCAGAGTTAAAGGCCATAAAAATTTTTTTGAAAAATTTCAGTTCGTTCTCAAAATAAAAGTTTCTAAAATTTTTATCTATTGCTCTATTAATTTGCAAATAAACGCAGTTAATAAGAATGTATATGTAATTTTTAAAATTTCCCAAATTTTTATTAATTTCGTTCAAAATGGTGGATGCGCCAAATATTTTGTTGCCACTTTAGAATGGGCAAATTGTTCCAGATTTCAAGCCAGAATGTCCAAAGCTTAAAATAAAATTTTTATTTTTATATTTTGAATAGTTCAAGTTAAATTTACCAACACAACTAAAAAAACTATGATAACAAGGCGCCAGTCATCTTATGTAGTATGTGCAATTATGTTTTTAAAATAACCAAAATAAGTTTAACGATAATACAGCAATTAGCAGGGAATTTCCATTTAATCAAAATAAAAACAAACTTAGCACAGTTTACATAATAGGCCATCTAATCGCGTTTTTGACCACACCACTAGGTCAGTGTCCATGATGCAACACTTCCTATTCCATTAAATAAAAAACTGACTGCACCATGCATTTACAATCCACAACATAGCAAAACCGCAGCCACCGGAGCCATATTTACCTTTTCCCGGTACTGTCTTCTCGACGAATCCAAACTTTGGATGAGGTTGGTGGCGTGACCGAGGAACAGGGCGTAACATGTGGCACCAGATATCATAGACAACATTGTTAACCACATATCTGTTAACGATTGGGGTGGAAATCGGCCGTAACCAATACACAGCATGTGTGACATCGCTTTGAATAAGGCCCAAGAGTATTGCTCAAGCCAAAATGCTTCCTGAAACGATCAATTGTAGTTGATTGAAGGAGGGTGGTAAAGTAGTAACCTGTAATTCGTTGATGGCAACCCAAGAGTTCGGGGGGAATCCCTGGAGCATGGGGACGAGGAATTGAAGGCAACCAGACCAGTGTCCAATCAGCAGCATCATACATATAAGGTTGAATATCCGCATGAAAACACTTGCCATATTTAAAAACTGTAACATGACGTCTTAATTAACTATTCATTCTATTTCGTGACAAAGTCTAAGACAAGAGATCTTGTGTTAGACGTAACTACAATAAACGTGTTAAAATTGCATTGCTGTAACACAAAAAACAACGAAAACGGTGTAAAAGAAACGAAGAAGCGTTGTCTCCTTTGTCAGTCTAGGGAGCTGATAACCGAAAAATAGCCTCAAGCCAGTTCAAAGCAGTGCCTTAATAAAAAGCACAAGCAACTGTAATGGTAAAAAGCATGTGGTTTTCATTGAAGTAAAGTGAGCTAAAATTCTATGTACCCAGCACCTCAAACCAAACAAATAATATTATTTACTGTACAACGCTATCAACTGTCACGTTTAAACATGTTGTAATAATTGGGACAAAACGTAAAAAAAGTGTTGAAGCACTAGTCACTACGGCACCTCCTAACTTACCTTCAACGTCATGCACCTTGGTGCTATTTTTCAGAGACCAAGTGTCCCATTAAACGGGACACAATAGTCTGCTGAAACGCAAAACATGCAAAGCTAAGGGTGGGTTTGGAAAAAGCGGGTTAAAACATGTTGTAATCCGTGGATCGTGGGCCTAGGCGGAAGCAGAGGCGCCGCGGGTCGGTCATGCGCAATGCCAAGCAAGCCCAAAGCGGGTTACCTTAAAGATGAGATTGCTTTTGGTGTAATTAGACTTGTTGAGGTCCGAACTGAGGCGCCCCCTTCGTTCCGTTCGCTTTTTTTGGAGATTCTGCAAGATCTAGAAAAAGCGAAGAACACAAGGTAGTAGAGAAAAGCGTGGCACACTAGATTCCAGAAGAACGACTTAAATAGAAAGAGAGCATGAAAGTTAGTAGATTACAGTCGGTGAATAGAACAGAGTGCAGTGCGAAGCTAACATGGACAGAGCGACATGCCACCACGACGACGACGATGACAGACTCATACAAGCTTGGACGAGAACCAATGGATGATATGAATGTCTCGTACATTTCGTTTTTGCACAGGGAATTCCCATAGAAAAAAGGATTTCTCAAAAATCTTCTTATCTGGGCTTCAAACTTGTCTTAAAGGAACGATTGAAGCGTCCATTGAACAAACAAAAGCATTAGCTTAGTCTAATATCAAGTTTCAAGGTACTGAAAAAATGGTGGATGCGCCACACTTATTAAATTAGTACTTTATTCTCTATAGTTCTATTGTTTTGCAATTATACGCAATTAATAAAAATGCCAATATTAGAAGTTTCTCCAAATTTGATTAGGATTACGTTAAAATTAACAGAGTAAAATGCTAATTTTTAGATATTTTTTAAAATATTTCTAACATGTGCTCTCTTTTGCTCCATAATTTTGCAATCGGGCAAAATTAATAATCAAGCCTGAGTTAGTAATCCTGCAAAGTCTGAATGCGATAGCGTTAAATTCTGGGGCTTTAATAAAAAATATTGCCAAATTTAAGTTTGCTCTAAAACAAAAAAATTCTTAAATTTTTCTCTTTTGCACCATAATTTTGCAATTTTCGACAATTATTAAGCAAGTCTGAATTAGTATTCCTTCCAAATCTGAGTGCAATAGCATTAAAATTGCTAGAGTTACAGGTCCTAATAAAAAATGATGAAACAATTGAGTTCGCTCTCAAAATAAAAATTCTAAAATTTTTGTCTTTTGCACCAAAATTTTGCAATTAAGTAAAATTAATAAGCAGGTTTAAATTAGTATTATTAGTATTATTAAAATTATCCGAGTTAAAGGTCTTAAAAAAATTGAAAAATTTTTGTTCGTTCTCAAGATAAAAATTTCCAAAGTTTTTTTCTTTTGTTCCATAATTCTAAAATTTTGTACAATTAGTAAGCAAGTTTAACTTAATAATATTCCCAAGTTTTTAGAATTAAATAGCATTAAAATTAATTGATGAAAAATTGAGTTCGTTTTCAAAATATAAATTTCTATTTTTTTCTTTTTTGGTCTATAATTTTGTAATTAGACGCAATTAATAAGAATGCCGAAATTAGGTATTTCTTAAAATTTGATTGGAATTACGTTACAGTTATAGGTCTTAATAAAAAATGGTGAAAATTTTTTGTTCCTTCTCAAAATAAATTTTTTTTTTCTTTTGTTCCAAAAAGTTCTAATTTTGTAATTGGATACTAAATAAAGAATCAAGAAAATAAAAGTTAGTAATTTCCCCAAATCTGGTTCCAATGACATTAAAGTTACCACAATTACAAGCTTGAATGAAATTGTTGGGAGTTTCCGGATTTATTTTAAAATTAAAAATTTCTAAAGTTTGTCTTAATTGCTACAGAATTTTTTAATTAAACACAATTAATAAGGAGGTCCAAATTAGTACATTCTCCAAAATTGATTCAAATGATGCAAAAATTATTACAGTAATGCAAAATTTTGAAGGATTTCAATTGGTCCTAAAATAAAATTTTTTAAAATTTGCCTCGTTTGATTCATAATTTTGCAATTTATTTACAATTAATAAGCAAATCTAAATTAGTAATTGTCCTAAATTTGATTGGAATTGCGTTAAAATTATTGTATGTATGTTAGTTATGGGCAATAATCTTGGCGGTTTTTGCATCGTAGTCAGAAAAAAATATATGTAAAATTTATTTCTTTTGCTCTATAATTTTGCAATTAGAGACAATTTTTTATGAGCAATTTCTCCAAAAATGATTGGAATTGAGCTAAAAATAGGATGATTAAGGAAGTAATAAAATATTATAGTTTGCCGTATAATTTTACAATTAGACACAACTAGAGTGAAAAACTAAATTACTAATTTCCGCTTTGCCCAATTACAAAATTTGTAACAGACGAATTTTAAAAATTGTAATTTTTCGCGGAACCAAACATTGGGTGGTATTAATAAAAACTAGCAATTGCTTATACTTACGATTTTATAAGTAAATACTTATATTGGTATTAAAGTTTTAGCAATTAGTGATGCTTTTTAGCATAAGCTTTTGCTTGTAGTAAGTACTTACAAGCATAAACTACCATATGTATTAATAAAAACTAGTAGATACTTAATGCTATAAGTAAATACTTATAAATTTATCAGTTTGCTCATCAGCGTGCTGATGCACTGGTATTCAAGATGTTTTGTAAATTATGAGAAGTAAAAACATATAAAACCCGAAGAGAAGACCTTTCAGAACGTGAATTCATAAAATTGTACCGATTTTTATCCCATCACATTCAATGGATGGTTAAACATTTTTTGGGAAAACATGATGGAGAAAACTAGTAGAAAAGCCCTTAATTCATTCGAACAAATGATTTTTTTTAACGATATACGGCGAACCGTGGTAAAATTTACATTTGTAAAATTCTTTGACATTTTTTAAGCGGAAACGAGTTTTCAAGTTTCCAACTAGGTGTCGGGGAAGATGTTGGGAATAGCTAACCTACGGTTTCAAAATATTCTAAATATTTCTTAGCATTTTGGAATAGATGTCGGGATTTAATAAATATGTAGGTATTCAATTCCACTACGATTAATTTGTTCAAACTTTAACTTTTAAAGGCTCCGAAATCACTCAAAAATAAATAATTGGCTGCTAGGCAACTACTTCTTTTGGTTATAAGTAACTTATAATCCATAATATTTAATGATTTAATAATTTATTAATTAATATTTTCATTTAAAACTCATAGAGAATAACAATATTTTTCAAATATATTGCAGCTTAAATTTGTAACAATTAACATTTACTAAATAATAAAAATAATAATTGTATTATAGTAGACCTATGTCTAAGCACTTCCTAAAAAACCACTAACATTTACTAGTAAATATTAGCAACAAGTACCTTCTTATTATTAATACGGATTTAAGTAATTGCTTTTACTACTTGCTAATGCTAAAAAGTAGAAGCAAATGCTAGTAAGCATTTACTAGTTTTTATTAATACCACCCAATGTGCAATTCTTATATTTTTAATGCTACAGTGACGAAATTTGACAAGGTTACTGCTTTTGACATGCTTATTAATCGTGCTCAATTCCAATTACAAACATCTAGAGCAAAAGACACAAATTTTAGAGATTTTTATTATTATTTAAAGATCCACCCATTCTTCACAACAAGATGGAGAATTGTAGTTGAAATCGGATTAAAACCCAAAAAAGAATTCGTTGATTGGCTGGCATTGTCTTTACTAAAACAGTTTTTCTAAGAAAAAACAGTCTCAAACATCCAGCTCGATCGTAAATGCTCATTCATTGGCTAGATGTTCAAAACCGTTCCTTATTGGACAAATTTCTTAACAAATTAAATCGTGATAAAAGATGAAACAATTCATTGGATGCTGATAACGATAACAAAATCGCTCAAAACAAAAGAAATCGAGCTATGGATTTATTGCGTAACTTTCTCATGGTCTCAACGCAAAAAAGAATTAATTGATTCTCTCGCATTTTCGTTATCAATGCAGTTTTTATAACAAAAAACGCATCCAAATATCCAGCACGATCGTAACTTTGCATTCATTGGTTCGATGTCCAAAACTGTTTTTGATTGGACAAATTTCTAAGCCAATTAAATTATGTACAAAAAAAGAATGAATTCATTGAACGTTGATAACAGAATCGTACGAAGCAAAAGAAAGCGAGCCTTGGATTTTTGGCAGTTTGAGATAAAGCATTGACTTCAGTGATAGAAAACAGTACTACCAACTCAGAAACAGACGCTTCAATTCAGTGGAGCCACTTTCTCACTTAACTGGCAATAAAATTCCCTGTGCTGTTATAGTCGATAAAGAAGCCGATAACAGCTGTCGGATTTATAAAATGGAATTAAGTCGTTTTATTATTGTACCAAATTATATCTATTTTAGATTAATCTACATTTATAATTCTAACGTGATAAACAAAAAATTCCTAGCATGCAATTCTAGTAAACTCCATGCTACAACTTTTTCAAATTTTTGGTTTGCTCTTAAGTATATTTTTCATTAAATTTTAACAGTTCCTCCATGTTTAATAATTTCACGTAATTTTTAAGTGAGTATTTATGTGCTTTGATTAAGTTTGTTTTATTTGTTGTTGAAAAGGTTCTCTACAGCAAGTAGCAATGGAGAGTCGGGTGCGTCGAGCGTGCAAAGAGGGAACAGTGAGAAAATCACGTGAAACTTACAAATTGTCAAGGAACTGCAGAAAAAAGAACAAAAGAAGAATAGTAAAACGGAATTGGTAGAATATAAATATACAATGTAGTGGTTTTTGGAAAGTGACGTGTGAAAGTATACCTACCAATGATCAAAAATGAAATTAGTGTGTCTATATGTCGTCTATTCAGTCTAACATAGAACATCAAAAAACTTACTTAAGCGCAGATGTGTCTCAATGATAATTTATCGATTTGGCTACCAGCTTATGACCATACTATAACGTGCTTGCAAATACCGAGCAAAGAACTAGGAGGATGTTGTGCATTTGATACCTATAGGGTCGTGGATTCTACAAGCTCAAGGAAGAGGGAAGAAAAAACCGACGATGGAACGTATTCAAATGCACAACAGACGATGTGATCAACAAATACTAACGTCAACGACAACGCGCTAACATCGACATTCCCACGTCCGAGCTACCGTCACAGCACACGGTGTCGATCACTCGGAGTTTAAAAAAACGGACAGACAGGCAGACAGACAGACAGAAAGAGTTTTGAAGCACCTCGGTAGTCCTGTCTCTAGGTGGAAGGATTGGGGTACCGTCGGGAGCGTACTCTGCCTGTCGCCCAGGCGGGTGCTGGTACATAGGTATCTGCGCAGCCCAAACACTTCTATTTGTATATTCGGAAAAGGCAGCCAATAAGCAGAAATCGCCATGTCACACAACGACAAACCACATGCAAGCTCCTTGCATGTGATCTGCTGCACACGTTCTGTGACGGGATATGACTTGAAAAAATAGTCGTGTTAGATCGATGTTTGTATTCTGTGTGGTTTGTAATTTTGTGTCTTTAGTTAAAAAAACAGAAAGGAAATGAAACTTGTTCAGATCTAATCAAACTATTTAGTTCTATAGTAGCTGTAGAAGAGTTCATCTAGATAGAGCTCGAGCTTGAAAGGGCGCCTGTGGAGGCGCCCTTTCTGTACTAAATTTTCGTGTTTTTCGTTTAGGGAAAGACTGAGGAGCTAAGGCTCGGACTATGCGCTTTGGAATTAAACATCTGTCTGCATTTAGACGCATGATCCGAGCCCTCGAGGAGCTTGTATCGAAGACAATATTGTAAGCTGGAAAGTGCAAACTGTAACAATGAGAGGGTGCTGTAAAATAGCAAACTTAGCCTCATTCCAAGCGCGCCTGAGCTTGTTGCGGAAGCCCAAAGCTCACAATATAATTCCTGCTTTCGCCTCCCTAATCTCCCACTTGAAATTTTATTCGAATCTAAAAACACCTTTCAATTTGATAGCGGATTCCATCTCAAAAATTGAAAGATCTTTTTAGAGGACTCTCTTATATTTAAGTTAAAAAACGAAAACAACTCGAAATTAAATCAAACTTCATTAATAAAACTTGATGGGACGTTAATTTGTCTCCATAAAGTTTCATTACTGACAAGGCAATGAAATGGACTGTTCACAATGCGTGAAAGCATGTGCGCTTCAGTGGCTACCACGAAAGCAATCCTACTTACATAAACTTCTTCCCATTGACTGACGTATCTAACAAGACGGGATAATCGCAGCAAACGCACCAAGGATAACAACTTCGCGAGTCGCAAGATTCGTAGGGCGCGACCCGCGTGAAGAATCTGGAAACTGTCGCCATAATCCTGGAACAGAAGGGTTAAAAGCCTCGGTAATTCGCTAATGTACTACAACACTCAGTGATCTACAAGAAATAACATTAACAGTCATGGACAGGTCAATAACCAATGATCCACATGCTTACTAGGGATTTTCAATATTAGACCCAGTTGGGCCATTATTGAAATCTAACATGTAAATATAGACCTGATGATATGATAACATATGTTGGATTGGTGTCAATATTTGATAGGTTCGGAGGGCTAATCTCACAAATTAAATTGTATCTTGTTTGTTTAGGAATTAGTGCGGTTGGCGCTCAAAAATCATTTTTAGAGAGTCAGTTTCTGACGTTTATTTTGGGGTCATTCCAAGTGGAATCTCAGATCCGCGAGGAAAGCGAGCTTAATTCCTGCAATTAATTCCGTTTCCTCAAGGAACGAATTTAAAAATTTGTGAGGAATACAAACTAAGTTATAATAAATTTCTAAAGTGAGAATATCCGAAGAAAATATCGAAGTCAAAAAGTCGTAAAAACCAATCGAAATAACCGAATCTGAAGAATCAAAACATCAAAAAACATTAGAATTCGGGAATTCGGAGAACTGAAAAAATTCCAAAAATATGCATTGAGAGGATGTGACGGCTCTAAGAAATTTCTAGGGATTTGGGGGATCTTCAAAAATCTACAAAAAATTAGAGATGAAAACTGCGAAAAAAAAAATGGAAATGTAGAGAAACTAAAAACTCGAGAATGTTTTGAATACGAAAAATCAAAATAAATCCGAAGAATTTAAGATTTAATAGTTTTAAAGGATATAAGGACGAAGTAGGATGTATATGTCGATGTTAAAAGGTGGTAAAAATCCAAGGAATTCGATGAAACTAAAAGATTTCAAGCCTCTAAGAAATTCTGTTTGACGACTCTAAGAAATTTCATGGATTTGGGGGACCTACAAGAATCTACAAAAAATTAGACAAGATAGAAACTAATAAAAATAATTTTAAATTTAAAAAAATTTAAAAAAAAAATATAGAGAACCTCAAAACTCGAGAATATTAAATTATGAAAAATCAAAAAGATTTAAAGAATTTAAGTAATAGTTTTTTAAGTAATAGTTTTAATAAAGCAAAAATAAAGTGGTCAAAGGATCTATACAATGCATCATAAAAATATAGCAGAAACTGGGAAAGCCTAAGAAAAATCTAGAAAAGATTCGAGTTGACGGAATAAACAATATAATACTAGATAAATAATAAAAATAAAATCTTATAGAAATACAACAGAAACTGGAAAAGCCTCAAAAGCGAAAAGTTTGAAAAATCTAAATAATCGAATCCACGGAATTTAAAGAATAAAAAAAAAATTAAAACTTGGAAAATTCACAAATTTAAAGAGTTATTAGAGTACGAATTTAAAGGATTAAACGGATATAAGAAATTTCGACATCTAATTAGGAATTTCAAGGATTAGAAGAATGTACAAGGATCTATAAAAAATCCAAAGATGGAAACTTCTAACAACCATTTATAAATTTAAAAAATGTAGAAAATTTAAAAACTCGAGAATCAAAAAAATCTGAAGAAGGTTTAAAAGCTTAAACAGATCTAATAAATTTAAATTACCCGAAAGAGCAAAAATAAAGTAGTTAAAGCAATTAAAAAATCCACAGAATTTCATAGGAATCTTAAGAATTTTGAAAATCTGAGGAAACTGAAGGATTTAGACAATATAGGAAAAATCTAGTATAAATAAAATATATATAATATAGAATATACAATATAGAATATAGAATATAGGAATAAAAACCCCACAGAAATACAAACAATAGAATCGTAAGGATTTTGAGAAGCTAAGGATACTGAAGGATTTAAAGAATATAATGCAGGAATAACAACCCCATAGAAATACAGAAATACAACAGAAACTGAAAAAACCTAAGAAGCGATAAGTTCAAAAAAATCTAAAAATTAACAGAATTTACAGAGAATCTGTTGATTCGGAAAACTCGAGAAAGTGCAGACACCCCAGAAAACTACAAAAAACGAAAATGTAGAAGATTTAAATCATAAATTGACTCACACAAAGCATTTTTAAGAAAAAGATGTGAAAGAAATATTTTTGTAAGAACTGAGAATAGAAATAATTCAATCAAATCTGTACATACACCCAAGAAGAAAATGCGTGAAAGAAAAGGTGTAGAGTACGATTTTAAACATTAAAAATAAAATATTTAATAAAAATGAAGGGGAATTAATTTGATAAATAGAAGGTAAAAGTCCAGTTCCCCGAAAAATATTTTAAGAATTTGTAGAAAATCTGGGA
This sequence comes from Gnatocerus cornutus, assembly GCA_029298725.1. Classification (NCBI taxonomy): domain Eukaryota; kingdom Metazoa; phylum Arthropoda; class Insecta; order Coleoptera; family Tenebrionidae; genus Gnatocerus; species Gnatocerus cornutus. The sequence goes on along the minus strand of CM055509.1, from coordinate 32,344,896 downwards.
TAATGATAAGGACGCTCGCCATCTGACTGAAAGTTTAGAAGGTCAAGACTTCAAGATAACTTTCTTCGAAAAATCATTAACTGAATTTTAAGCTTAATTAGACGAACAGATTAAACAATATCGAGCGACCTCGACCCCTAATTAAAAGAAATATTTACTTATGAATAAACCGACTTTCTTGGCCGCTCTCTAACGAAAACATGCCATCCCAAATGCCCGTCAAAATGCAACAATGAAATGTAAATATAAGCCACATAATTCTGTGTACAAACTGAATAATATTTAGACAGCGGCAACATCTTGAACTTAACCTTCAGTTTGATCTTCATATCGTAACGATATGCGCGAAGCTATAAATACCGCCTCGAATGTAAAGAGTTTTAGGTGTTGATTCAGAAATACATAGACGCTGAAACTCCTGTTAACTGTAAAGAACAGAATGAAAAGTAATTAACAGTAAAGCTGGCGTGTTTATAAAATTTTTGTTAGTCCATTACCGATTTTATCTTTTATCAGGTGATTAATGTTGATTCTCTCGTAAAAGCAGCGTTTGAAATAAGTTTTCAGTTTATGATTCATCAGGAAAAGTACGCGTTTAACGTAATGGCATCTTCTAACGTGGTCTTATATTTGCATCTTACACCAACCAACATCCATCGCTCTTAAATTAAACTCCACTTACTTGATTAAATATAAGAAAAATATAATCTAAAGGGATGGACGAGATGAGGTCGAGGAAAAACCACGTCCTCAAGTAGTGTTTGGCTATCAATTTCGGGTCCAAAATGACCTGCTCAGCGTTATCTTGCTGCATTATCCCTGGAATAGTTACGTTAGTTGTAAATTTTAACATACAAAGAGACTCACCTGTTCTAAAATTGACTACAATATCAATTAGGAATATTGTATCGGACAGACAGTTAAAGGCAATCCAGCGGGTGCTCAAGTCGTCGTTGAAAAAACTTATAGCCACTGGTAGAATTATGAGGTTGGCCACTAACAACAGGAGCATACATAAGTCCCAGTAAAACCTGAAAAAGAAGACGAATTGAAGAAGTTTTCACTATGACATTTATTCTACATTCTCTTCCTCCCGTATAGTTATTTACGAGCTTATTCGGGCTTTAGTATGATGCTCAGAGCGGAAACGGAAAGTGGACAAATATTCCTAAATATTCTTTCATTTTCAGCTTATTTTCTGGCAATTTTAAATATTTAAAATAATTTTTAATTGGCCAAAATCTGAGGAACTGGAGACTAAAATAAACACAACTCGTCTTATTTTGTTTTTCTTTCTCGGTTTTGCAGTTTTATAATTATTTTCTTTTCGATTTTTGTTTAATTCTCAAGTATATACCTACATACGTAAAATAAACATTTGCTGAAAGTATAAAATTTTATATTGATATTAAAATATTAAATTTATTAATTAAAAAACAAAATCCGCTCTTTTTGGGACAGGAAATCCTTTTTTTATTGAAGAAAAAAGATCTAAAAGTTCAATTTCAATTTTCGAGTTATTTGGTAACCGGATTTCAGATGTAGAGGTTTTTTTAGTTAAATATTTTTTTATCTTCTAATTTTATTTTTCAAGTTACTCGTTTTCCAGATTCACAGATTTCATTTTTTTTTATTCTCGGGTTTTCATTTTTCTTCTGTTGCTAATTTTCCAGGTTTGTAAGTTTACAAGTTTTCAAGATTTTGGACTTTCCGGTTCATATAAATTTTATGTGCCGCTTTTATCGGACTTTTTTGAATCCGTAAAAAGCCACTTTATGGGATTAGTACCTCAATAGTTTATTTATTTAGTTAATTGTCGCGTTCTTGAGGCAATAATATTCAATTTTTTGTTGATATTTTGCTAGCTTCTGAGGTTTAATTACGCCGATTAAGATGGTCTGCTAGGTGGCCTCCGGAATTCTGTGGATCTCACTATTTTCGCGGACCTCGCTTTTCCGTGGCGTTGGATATTAATTTAGAATTGCTTATTTATTATACTATGAAACAAAGAAGGTCTGGATCCACGAAAAAAGCGAGATCAACAGAATTCTGAGAGCCACTTGGTTAATTGAATTTTGTCATTTAACATTTAGCAAAGAAAGTTTTAAGAAAACTCCACATTTTGTCTTTTTCGATATTAGAAACTCTGCTAGAAATAATTACGCAAGGCAAAATAAATTGATTTGAATCCGTAAAAACCACTTTATCGGACTACAGTTTATAATTGTCGCGTTCTTGAGGCAATAATATTCAATTTTTGGGTTGATATTTTGCTAGCTTCTGAATTTAATTGCGCCAATGAAGATCTATTATAATAAATTCCTAGAACTTTATTAATTAAACAGATTTTCTGGAAAATCCTCAGATCTCTGTTCCACATTATAACAAGTCCAAATACATTCCTCTTCCAGACGAAAAATGAAAATTAGATTACGGTAAATGAGATCACAGAGGCAGAGAACTCCAACTTAACGAGATTACCACAAAACGTCCCACGACAACAATGGCTGTACATACGAATTGAAAACTTTATTCCAATGTCAGTGGAAGCTGACACTCCATTGTCGTTTTGTCGAATTGAAAATTCCTCCACATTGAAGAATTTTTAAGTTGTAAGAAGTAATCACTCACAGTGACAAGGGCAGAGATATCGCATTCATTTCAAAATTATTAATGCATCCAATAAATCTATAAAAAAAATTATCTGAACTGGGCGGCTTCTGACCCGTCATTTCTTCAGATAAGGTAGATTAACAGCAGTGGTAATTTAGAAGGTTTATCGGCGCATATGGCGCTGATTATAACACTAATCGTGCTATTTTTTTGATAATTAAAAATAAGCTAGAAGAATTGAGATGTTAAATTTAAGATGTGGCAATCATCGAAAAATATTTGCTTGCGACATTCGCACTAATCAATATTATGTTTCCAGGAATCTAAACACTAAACGATTGCGAATCTAAAAATATCTCCTCTTCTCTGCTTTTTTGTTTGCGGATACAGCCAATCTGCAACTTCTTCATCCTCAACATTGACAGTCCGTATCTGCGAAATTAGCCGTAATCTCTCCCCTTTAGCCACACATTTATTAATTCCTCCTCTTTCAACTGTTTTATCACTTTAGAGCCCGATATAAATATCCGCGTGTCGCTCGTTCTGCTCATTTAAGTGAACGACACCGCGCAACATGGTCTACGACATTAAAGGTAAAATCGCTCTGGTCACCGGCGCTTCCGCTGGCATCGGTCTGGCGTACGTCAAAGAGCTTCTTCACAACGGCGCCAAGGTACTGTTTCTCCCTTAAAAAAAAACATCCCTAAAACTCGATTAACACTAGGGCGTGACCATCGCCGACAAAGACGCCGCGAAGGGCGAAGAAGAAACCAAGAAACTCAACAACGAGTTTGGCAACAAAGTCATTTTTGTACACACCGACGTCACAGTTGCGGAGCAACTTGAAGGTTGGTTTGGTAAAAAGAAGTTTGTGAACTAATTCGCGGTTTCAGCTGCTTTTAAGAAGACAATTAACCATTGGAAAGGCCTTGACATTGTTATAAACAACGCGGGGATCATGAACGACGCGCACTGGGAGCTGCAAATTGCCATCAATTGCGTAAGTTTTTAGTGTGGAAAAATTAGTGCCGATTCTGGTTTATTGGAAACTGATTAATAGAGGCGGTGAAATAGATCCGTTTTAAAATTGATAAATTAAATTATGAAGGATACAAATTAGGCTCACTGTTTTGTTACTCCCAGGGGGCTGTTTCAGGCCGCGAATTTCATTAGTTATTGTACAATATTTTATTGATCGAGGGCGGGAAGCAACAATACGTTTTAAAGTCTTTGTATTGGCTTAATACATTAACTAGAGAATAAGCTGTGACACCCGGAAAATGGCTTAAACCGCCCCCACAATTTTTTAGAACCACGTGGTTCGCGGCAGTCTCCTCGCCATAAAGTACCTCGGCAGGAACAACGGCGGCAAAGGCGGCGTCGTCGTCAACATCGCCTCGATCCTCGGTCTCCAAGAACTCGCCGGTTGTCCCATTTACGTGGGCACCAAGCACTTCGTCGTGGGTTTGGACCGTTCCTTCGGGACCCCCTTCTGGTACGACCTCACCGGAATCCAATTCCTGACCATGTGTCCTGGAGTCACCGATACTCCTTTGATTTCTGACGCCGCGAAGTGGGCGTTACCAGGATTTGCTAATCTCCCTCAAGAACTCGCTGGTGGACTTGGCGCTTTGCCACCTCAACCGTTAGTTGGAAATGCGGTTTTTGTGATATGATAATGTGTTTTTTTAGGGCGGAGAGTGTGGCTAAAGGGATGATTACGTTGATCACGACAGGGGAAAATGGAAGTGTTTGGGTTGCTGAAGGTGGTCAGCCCGTTTATGAAGTGGCTATTCCGGAAAGGCAGACTTTGCGTAAGAAGTAGTTGGAGCGGAAGTTCTGTTGAATAGTTTATAATAATTATTAAGCAAGTTCGCTAATTTGTCAATTATTTTCTCTGTATTTTCAGACGGTTTTACCGAGTATTCGCTTCTTTTATCAATAAATTTCTATACTTAAGAGTGAGATTTTTAGTTTTTCCACAAAAAAAACAAAATTAAATTAAAAATTCTTTATTGCTTAAAAACTCTTAAAAACTCTAATCTTCAAGATTTACAGTCTTAAACTTCCGTAAAATTTTAACAACAGTCTTAAGATTTCCAACATCGCTTATTGCCACATTTTTGCTGCTCCTCCTCTAGGACCCTGCGGATTATTTAAAATTCCCGAACAATATTTGCCGCTTTCCAGAATTATCCAGGATCCTCCAGAACTGTCTCAAACTCTTGGTCCTATTCGCGTTCTTCGATTTTAGGCGGCCGCGCTCCAAACTGTCACAACATTTGTGTCTTTCAGCGACTAATCATGGCTTTGACAACAATTTTAAAGCAGTGCCAGACTCATTTATTTGTCAAATTCTTAGTACCCAAAACAGCCCCCTTGACACCTTTTTTGAACCGAAGGTCCACTTGTTCCGGTTCCTCGGGCCAAGACAAAGTCGCGTTGATCACCGGAGGATCCGTGGGTATCGGCTATGAATGTGCGAAGTCCCTTTTGGAAAACAAAGCCAAGGTAATGTTGGAAAACGCTACACTCTCATTCTAACCCCATAAAAGGGCGTCGTTTTAGGCGACATTCGGGTGAAAGACGGCAAGAGAGTTGCGAAGGAGTTCAACTCGAAATTCGGCGCAAATAAAGCGCACTTTTTGAAATGTGACGTGACGAAGAAGCGTGAATTTGAAGGTAAAGAAAACCTTAAATTTCAAAGTACAGTGGACTTTACAGCGATGTTTAAATTCGCGCTTGATAAGTACAAGCAGTTGGACATTGTGGTGAACAACGCGGGGCTCCTCCAAGACAAGAATTGGTCTTTGGAAATCGACGTCAACGTGGTAATACAAAAACTGAGCTTTTCGTTACCGAAAGTAGAAAGGTGTAGTTGAAGGTACTTTACTCGGATTCCATTACATGGGAAAGCATCAGGAACACAAAGGCGGCGTCATTGTTAACGTGGCTTCCATCTACGGGCTACAACAAGCCTACGCCTGTCCTGTATACAACGGTACAAAGGGCTTCGGTATTCGTTTCAGCGAAGCAATGTCACATGAGCATTATGAATCATTAACTGGAGTTAAAGTTTTAACAATGTGCCCCGGCATTACCGATACTAACATGATTGATGAATCTGCCCAATATGGCCTGGAAGGTTTCTGCAATGTGGGGCAATTGTTAAGCGAGGCCTTAGCGAGTTTACCGATCCAACCGTAAGAAAACGACAATTTTTGTTTAATTTCACACATTTTGACAGAGGGAAAGCCTGCGGCGACTGCTTAATAAAGATGCTGAGCTCCAACGAAAACGGCAGCATTTGGGTCATCGAAGAGAGCGAATGCTACAAAGTCAAGCTCCCGGACCGCCACACTCTTCGAGTTAAATAAAATCTTAAATCAATAAAATTCTGTGACACTTCCATTGTCATTTTGGTCATGCCTGTCAAAATTATCAATTAGTTTCAACCATGTTCGTCCTCAGAAACTTAAAAGTTTTGCTCACGAACTTCCCCCAACAGCCAAGGTACTCTTCTTACCCGAACTAAAATTAACACTAAATAACTTGCAGGATTTTTTACGATTTTGCGAGGACGAAAAAGACGAAAACTGAGAACGTACGTCAGGCGCTGAAAGAAGTGTTTTTTCCTCCAATTCTCAATTCAGGAATCAGAGACAAGGTAGCTTTAGTAACCGGGGGAGTGGATGGAATTGGTTTAAGATGTGTCAGAGAATTATTAACAGGCGGTGCTAAGGTGAGGGTCAAACACAAAATAAAACATGCTATGATGTCGTAAAAGGGAGTAATGATTGCAGACACGGATGAAACTACAGGTTACAATAAAATAGTAGAAATTTCGAAGGATTTCGGGGGAGATAAGGTCGCTTTCATACGGTACAACCCGTCTGATTACGTGCTAATTAAAAGTAAGTTGAGTGGATGTGCGGGGTGAAATTAAATGTTTGAGACTCAAATTTCTGACTCCGATTCTCAGAATTTCCAGATTTAGAGTTTCAGGGTTTCCAGGTCTAAAAACATGTTATTATGTTTTAAACTGTGAGATTAAATTTCTCTCCTACAAGTAGATAAAGAAGCGCGTATTTTGGGTTGCCTATATTAAGCTAAATAATAAGGACAAGAGGAAAATAAGACGGGAGAAGCTCGAAGTCCCAAAAATTAAAATTCCGCATTTCAGACGCCTTCCTGTCCGCGATGAACCACTTCAAAACCCTCGACATCGTAATCAACAACATCCGATTCCGCGACTGCAACTGGGAGGACCAAATCGACGACAATATCGTAAGTCCGCCGCTCCAGAAGTCTAACGTTACCTAGCATCTTCAGAAAGGCGTCGTGTTGAGTTCCCAATTTTGTCTGGAATTTATGGGTCGCAATAACGGCGGAAAAGGCGGTACTTTGTTAAATATAGCATCTAATTACAACCTACACACCGAGTCTTGCCCTTTACACTTCGCAGTGCAAGATTTCATAATCCGATTCGATAAAACAATGGCAAAAACGCACTTCCAGAGTTCGGATATCAAAGTCCTCACAATCTGTGAAGCAAAGTGAGGATTTGTCACCTTCAGACTAGTTCTCACCTCGTTAATTTCAGCTTTGACAGCATCGGTTGTGATTTAGCAACCATTCTAACGAAAGGCAGCAATGGATGCGTCTGGAAGCCTGTTTGAATTATTTTATGTATGTTAGACCAATAAAGAATCTTGCAACCGTACTCAGTTTTTGACGTCTGACATGTGTATAATTCCCTTAAATTGTAATAACGCTCCACTAACTTTGCTCTGAGGGGCGTCCATTCGTTACCGTCATTTTGAAATATAAATGAAGTACAATTCGGTGTTTTTGTTTATGTACATATTTATGCATTCAGACGAGAAATGTCGCTGCGGTGCGATGGCGAAACAAGATTTTAATTTTTCCCGAATACAATTTCGCATAAATGTATTTTGGGGTAGTTCTTGCCAATAAATTATTTCGGTATGCGCCGCACGGAAAAAATCTATTTAATCAAATTCGGCACAATGGAGTCGAATTTCCTTTCAATTTAATTATTCGTTGATTTCATATTGCCTAAATATTGTTGCATTATTGTTCTACTTAACAATAGGCAGGCAAATACATAATAATACCACGAAAATGTAGTGAAATTAGCCAATTCATAGTAGGGGAAGAGCACCAAATATTGGATACTTTAAAAAAAATATATTAAAAATACTTCCTTTTAAATTGAATCAATTAAATTATTCTTTATGTTGAGTTTGAAACGTTTATTTTATGATTTATACGTTTAAATTACAAAAAATACACGATTTTTATTTTGTCGATAAATATGTATTTTATCATAAATTTGATGCTCTAAAAAGGTTTCCTAATACTACTATACATATATTCAATATTGGGCATCAAAGATCCGAGTATGGCATATCCAATAATAGGACCCGAAAATGAAAATAAAATATTGTTTTCATTTATTTATTTCAAAGGTTTAATTGTATTTTAATGAACAAGTAATTGAAAATTAGTCGTAATAATTAATAAAAATTTAGTCAATACAAGGTGTTTATAAATATTTCTAGCGTCAAGGGTGGCACTGGAATTCCTGTCGTGCACTACTTTGCCGCTTTGTTTTCATAGTGACTATAATTATCTTAAAAATTATTTATAATGTTACTACGTTAACGACGTTTCAGTTACGGTTTTGTGTCAAAATTTTTAATTTTCAGATTTTAAACCACAACTAGAACAGTTTTTTTTTCTTAAAACTTACGTTGCTCTATGCTTGAGGTTAACTACAAATGTCAGTTGCAAAATCTAAACCCACATTTACCGTGAGCGGCAAATTTCTTTGACATTTCATAGCCCCCTTTGATGCTAGAAACATTTATAAACACCTTGTATAACATTCATTATGCCGGATTATTAATTTTTATTGATTTTTACTATAAAAGAAACATAAAACAAACATTAATAGGTATTTAACAAACAAGTTGGTTAATGAAAGCGATTATTAATTGAGCAATTATAATTTTTAATAAGATTATTAATCGCCCATTAACCATAGAGTTAACAAAACTTTCCGGTGATCAAATCTTGAAAAAGTTACCAAAAAGAGTTTTTTTAAATTAGTACAAGACGAGACGAGACGAGACTAAAGCGAGCTTATGTGTATGATGGATGCTGGATGTGTCAGTAGTTGTCAAATTTGAAAGAAACTTAAAAAGTAAATAACTGTGGTAACTACCAGTCTATATGTGAGAACTTTAAAAATCGTCGTTTTGAAACATGGGGCTAAATCATAATTGCATTGTGTGTATAATTGGTTGCCTATAATAAAATCATTCATTAATAGCCCACTTTAATGCATGATTTCAGCCGAAAAGTCCTGCATTAATAGAACCCAGAAATAAACGATCACCGGAAAATATGATTTACTTACCCAATAACTCAAATTTTATAATAAATAAACGTATTTAACCCGCCCAAACAAAATATTCAAATTAGCAAAAAAGACTTTCTGTGTTGTGAGGACACTGACACGTGTGAGGATTCTATGACCTGAAATCTTGTCATGACGGAGCGGTAATTAATGGCTCGCTTTTCCAAATTGAGTTAGGGTGGTATCCAATATCAAGCAACCGTCCAATATTCGGTGCTCTTCCTCTAATTAAATTTAAAAAATAAAATAGTACTGTCAATTCGAAATTATCACATTATACTTCATCGCACCTAAGTTTCTCCACCATATGGCACACTTTTTTTCCCATCAGATCAGATGAGATTACGGAACGTTTAGGCCATAAATCTCCGGGATTATTCTACCCGCACAACGTTGCCCAAACTAAAAAGCAACACAACTTCCGCCAAATTTTAATGGGGTTAGATTAAAAAAATACCTCGTAATTGCCCCAAACAAGATATTCTTTATTTCATCTTACAAACGTGAAATAATGACTCCACCTTTGTTATATTCGGAGGTAAATGAATGATAAAAAAATTCACCAGTTGATGTTCACAACCCGCTTGTTTAGCCAGCCCCGATCATTTATCAAGAGATATTCCTGTCAGATAGATAGATGCAGTGTGTTTGAGTTTATCCCGAGATCGATATCTCCCCATAAATTCCGCTAGAGATTTTCAGGTGTGAGATGGTGTCTCGGTATTTCCTTAATGCAAGTCGGCTTGTAACTTTTCCGGAATCGGCGTGGGGATACAAAAAACATAAAGCTTTGAATTTTACAGAGCATATACTTTCCGGACCATTACCTCCCGCGGCGTGTGCAACTTGGTGGATTTAAGTAGTCTAATCCTTTATAAAAACCATTCATGCGAGAAACCTGTAAATGCTCGGGTCAGAATTCCCCAAATTTGTCGTTGCAATGTAGACGTTTTTCTCCACGATGGGAATTCTGATGGAAGTGCATGAAAACATGATAATGTAATGTTGAATCGACCTTTAAACTTCGCTTAATGAATGGTGTCAACTAAATGATCACACTCGTGATTCGCCTAAATAACACGTCCTGGAGAAACCAGAAACGATGGAGGTAGGAAATTTAGTGCCGCTCCTGAAACATCTCACTTTCCTTCCATTATGCAGATCTCGAACAAGGATGGAAAAGACAAACAGAAAGTGTTTACATTTTCGGCATAATTACGGTTTCATCGATTGTGTCAACACGTGATTATCCGATCAAACTTAATCAAATCTAATTATGGCGGGTGCAAGGGTTTGCTGATGATATGCATAAGTTTTCATAAACTTGGGACGATGGACATGGAAGAAAAATGAGCTCCCTCTGGGAATTGAAGTTAAGCTCGGAGATTCTGTAGTCATTTTTCGTTTTAGAAGAGGTACGATATTAAAAAGATTTTCCATGTAAAACGCTGGTAGGATTGTAATGCAAGTAAGCGAATGTGAGAACTTTTGCTATAACAGACAGTATGAGACAGATTCGCGTGAAACGTGAAAACTTCACGACTAAATTTACTTAAATCGGCGTCTCGCGACATGACTCCACTAAGAAATTGTTCCGCAGTTCTTAGTTTCGCATGTTCTCGGGTTATCAATCTCCCGGATTCCCGAATTTTTAAATTTTCAGGATGTGGAATCATCAGATTTTTGGGGACAAATTGTCGGCGTTAAGATAGGCAACCCAAAATACGCTATTTGTGGGAGCGAAATTTAATTTCACAGTTCGGAAGCAGACATGTTTTAAACATCTAAATTTCAGTTTGATCTTAATCGTTGAGAGTTTTCATCAAGTCGATTTCATTCAAGAAGTCAAATAGCAACAATTGACTCTACCACCAACAATATAATCCCAATCAATAGTCCGAAACAATGAAATGTGCTGAAACACCCAATTTAAGCCATTACTCCGTTACAGAATTACAATCCACCGCCGATTTGCCAGCGCCTCAACATTACAATATGCTCCATGTACATTAACTAATGTCAACCACCGAATTTCAATCTAAACTCCGCCAGATTCTAGTTGAGAAGCGACCATTAGTTACCAAGTTAATTAACTTAATACGACCAAAGGATGACCAGTCGGAAGTTAGAAGTAGTTTCGTCAAACTGCATTTAAGCGGTTGCACCATGAAGGCCGTTTTACACTTTTTCCATGGCTGTCAAATCAGTGTAAATAACTGGTCGATATGCAGATAAAGTTTAATTTTGCAACATTGAAATATTCAGACTCAAATCGAAGTTTTGTGGGAAACTAGAACGCGCCGGAATAAGGTCGATTCAATTATTAAAATTCATTCAAGTAACCTATTTGTGTATTCATCGTCGGAAACAATGAACTCTTAACGCCCAGGGAACATGTCTAGAAACGTTTTTCCAACGCCTCAGATTAGATTTCTTTGATGTTAATCCGTTTGCAAAAAGTTGAACACATGGTGCAGACAGCCGTCAGTTTTTTGAATCACAACATAAACCGAGAATCTGATAAATAAACAGCTATGTAATGATCCCGAGAATCATCTGCTTTCAATAATAGAATAGTTTGAGGGCTACAAGATGGAAAACTGGGTTTTGCAGCGAACAAGGACGAGGCCTTGCTCAGCTCAGGGCGAAGTCTTTTTTACTACCTATTATATTTCAAAATTGTCTCATATCCGATTAATTACATCGGTGAATAAGGTCGAACTGTATCAAACTTGAAAGGCTATTGACATCAATAAATCAGTTGAATTTTAGCCGTAATTTTATAATGATTTAAGCCGATTTTTCATAGTCCCTCAAACTCTAATGCAATGAAAATCAGCACGGGAAACCAACTGTCACGTATAATAACGAATCCCTTCGGGGATCCTCCAATACTGGAATCGTGTAAGCCATTTTATGCAGGTAACTAAATCTGGATGATTATTGTACCTGGAGCGTTAGATGCGGATAGATATTACCAGGATTAACAGTTCCAAAAACAATAGTTTAGGATTACAATGTAAGATGCTTTATTAGTTTCCAACAGGATATTAGACCCCGAAATGCACGCAAATTCAAGTGTTTGTTTTTAATTCAACAGGCCGCACCGCGTCGAAATGAGTAAATATTTGTTGTTTTTAATTAAATTCTTTTACAGGTGTTTATTTACCTGCGCGAAATTATGACTCCCATCGCTATAATTTATTGTTAGACGATGCAAATGCTATGGTAATTATAGTTATCTAATCGGCATATGCATTCAAAAATTAAGCGCAACATGTTATTTTATTACCACAAAAACTACATAACTGCGGCAAATAACTAAATTTGACATGCCGCTGACAACAAAATCAAGTGGGCGAAACTGTCATATAATACAAAAAGAGCTTAAAAACCGCAAAAGTATACCAAATTTTTGTTTTCCAATCAAATTGTTAGTGATTCTGGCTATATAATTTTGAATTTGGCACACTGGGGTTGATGTTGCGTTTCCTTCCGCATTGCCAAATGGTCCATTGAGCCGGATCTAGCTTACGAAAGCAGACATCCGGTTTTTAGCAACTCCTCAAATTGTGTATTTAAACAATGTTCCATTGATTTGTCACTGTTTTCCACGAAGTATTCCCATCAAAGGAAACTTTTCCCTTCTAATTAATCTAGAATTTAAATGACTCCAATTTCAGTATTCTTGTGCTAATTAACATGAACTTGTCAACGTTCTATTGCAAACAGCTGGAAAGCACTTAATTATACTCTAACCTTGACTTTGGCTTAAAAAAAATCAGCGTCTGATTCCAACAATGACCTAATTGTCCAAACCCGCCAATTTTCGTCCAATTCCAGCGGCTATTGTAAAAAGTACGTCAAACGATAGTCAAAATAATTAGCAACAAATTGCATTGCATTTCCTCTGTGACTTATTTGGAAATTATAGTGACGTTGTAATATCCAGGTGGATACGTATAATTTGACTATTATTCATCGTGTTTGATTTTTCCACAGGAAAAAGCGCAGTGTGTAAAAATTTTCGCATTATCAGTCACGAATTGGATTTTTAGTGCCTTACTATTGTTTCTACCGACACGCTTGTGTAATAATTGTGGTTAAACGACTGGGAAAAGAAACCACAGAAAGTTATTCTTAACGAGTTTACATACAATTAGCAGACTTCCAAGTAAACACGACCTTCTAATAACTTGGAAGCAGCCACCATTCCAAAAAACTCCACCAAGCATCTTATACTTCAAATCCGACCATTAACTTAATTACACTCAAAAATTCCGGAGCAAACTTCAACCATAATTGAAATTAATTTAAATCCGTGACAGCTTAATTAATTTTCAATTTACACGCAATCCGAACTCGGATTTGTTAGTTTTAGGTCATTTTTTTCAGTAATGCACAAAAATGTTCAAAGGGAGTGCCTGGATGAAAAAGTGGGCAAAACAACTTGTGCAATTTGTAAAGTGTTTTAACCAGAATATTGATTACGCGTTTAAGTTTTATGTTAATGCATTAAACATAATTATTAAAAATGATCACATCTGTGGCGGCAATTGGTGTTGCGTAATGAGTTAAATCAGTGGCTGTCAAATGGCGGGTCAGCGCGACTTAATAAGAAAATCGAAAGTCAGGTTTAATTAAGGAGTCGTGGGATTCAATTATGGGAAACTAATTATGAAATGGAATTCCAAAATCGTAATCTCAAGTGAAAATTTTGGATTATTGAAAGGGTCATTAAAACAATAGAAAATTTTGAACTTTCGCATAAAGTCAAATTTAATCAATCAAAATTGGCACTGAATTTTGACCCAAAGTTTAAAGCCGTAAAGACCCCAAATTGAAAAACTATAGATTTAGGCATAGTAGTAGTGACCCTCTGAAAAATTAGCAATTCAAATTGGAGACAATTCTAAATATCGCCCAGCTCGTCTAAATTTTCCGTGACAAAGCCGTCCGTTCCAATTCATTACCAACATCTCCGACAATCGCGTGGTTTTGGCAAGATTATGTAATAGACCGCAAAAAAAAACATTAACACAATTTGAAAATCGCGATTATTGTGCGCCAGACGCGAATTGAACAAAACATGAATCGCAAGAATTTTACGGTTCAAAGTCCAATTTTTGACGTCGGTAATTTCATAGTTCCAGCGTTTGACTTGATATTTTCCCTTGAGAGTAAAATTACAGTAAAGGACTAATCGATTTGAGGTCCTCTCCATGACTTTCCTTGTTATCTAACTCTTCCCGCTTCAAAAATGAGTTCGTTCGCAGGCTTAATTAACTGAACATGTGAACTTTTTTTGGAGCTTTCAAGTAAAACCGACTAAGCGGATTGTAAATCTGCTTTGTCGTGTGCTCGCTGATTATTAGCTTTGGACAATGGAGCAAATACAGAATTATCTATGAACACCTACACTTCTTGTTTTAAGTCCTCGCGAGCGCTGGATTAGATCCACTTCCGTTTATTTTGCAGTTAAATTTCCACGTCTTGTTTCTCTTTAATCTCCACAACACGGTTTTGATAGATTCGCGTTAACTTTAACGAAGTTGTGAATAATTTCAGCGGTCGGGGGTGTGTTACCCCCTCATCTAATTTCACGATTATGATAGCACGTTTTATTCTGTTCCGATGTGCTGAGTCCTACAAGATCAGGTTAAACCAGACTGCTTCGTCGGGTCAAAAAAGTGATGAAGTTGCAGTGAGATTAAGTACATTCATGTCTACAAATCACTGGTTATGTTAAGTCTAAGACTACGCAATCTTCTGACCAATTGTGGCCGACCCAAACCGAGAGTGAATTTAAAAAATTTATCCCAGAATCAGTAACTTCGACTCTGCATCAGTCGATTTCTCCAGAGACGGAATAAAAACTTGATGAGAGGCATTGTGCGATTTTACAGTGTGAAGGTGCGATTCTTTTGCGACCTTTCTTCACTATCATTCGTGCTATAACCCTGAAATTTTACACACTTATTACTGTGGTTAAATTGGATCTGTGCATCTGAAATGTCAAACCGTTTTAATTGTGTCGTTTGGTTTCTAATCTGATCCAATTTGTCGGCTAAAAGGAGTTTATTGGTCTCTGTTATTTATTATTCTCGACGAATGAGGCATGGAGAAAACAGGTAAAAAAAGATAGGAAACGGAGTCCAATTAATTATATGACCTTGTTGGGATATATTCGATTTTTGGTTGGCTTTTTTCGGGCGGGCGATCAATAAACTGTTTCGGTTACGTGATTTTCCTATCTTTAGGCGAGTTTGCAGAACTAAAACATACAATTTCATTGCTAATTCAGCCTCTCCGCCGTGTTTACTTCTGTCTTCCATCTATTGACATTTGATTACAATTTGGGTGTTGGCAGAGAATAATGGAGCACAGATCTTTGCGAAGTCGTCTTTAACTCCCTGATTTATTGAAATTTTCTGGGAAAACCGTTCAACACCACAGCATAAAATTAATATTCCGATTACAATTACGTCCATAAATATGTGCACATAACGATTTATTGACAGTTTAGTTTGTTCCACTTTAACTAGGCACAGTTTATAAACATATTGCTATAAATATAGCATTAAACATGATTATTGCTGGTTCAGTTATTACTATGAATATTTGAATAAACACAATCATATTACACGGAAACTGTTGTTGTTCGCGGAAAACTTTATAGCCAACGAAGTGCATAATTGCGGACTATTTGCAGGGCTCTTCTGAAATGAAATTTAAAGCTGTAAAGTGGCGAGGAAGCTCGCCTCGTAGATGAGAAGCTGAAAATGTCGACTGTTGGCTTCAGCTGCGAATTTTTTTTTCCATAGTTTCATCTTCGGTCCGTGCTTTAGTGCCGTTAAAAAGGAAGCCCAAAAAAGTCCCTTGACCAAATTTCAAACTTATAGCTCTAAAATTAGCAGGAACTTTTACAAATATCCTACAATACTTAATTTATTTTGTACACTTATTTAAACAAACCAATACAAAAAAAATAGCCGAGGTTTATTCGTCCTCAAAGTTAGACCTTTTAAAATTCCTGCTGCCGAATATACATGTTCTTGCTTTAGCATAGTTAAGTAGGAAGCTCAATGTCATACCCTCACTGAATTTCAAAGTTGTTATCCCAAAATTACCCGAATTTTAGGCATCTTAAAGCAAATTCAATAATAAAAAGTGAAAGTTTGTAGTAAGATTGATTCTATTTAGTCATTCAATGGGATCTGGTAGGCTTCAATTTTATAAAGCTGTTGGTAGCACTGCGATCGATCAATTTTTGCAGATGAAAACGACTATTACGACGGACAGGGCTACCAAAAAAAAATCTAAATCTAAACTGACTGTTGTTGATTGAGAACTTGAAAGTTCTAAGTTCTAAAGCAGTCTTTAATCTCTTATAGCTTCATTGAGATTATTAGATTTATCAATTTCACTGTAAGTGATGTTCCAAATGTTTTGCTAACTTATTTAAATAAATTTGTGGCAAGTCTAAATTAAGTTGCATTTAATGATAACATTTTCATTGCTTGTCATTTTGATTGATTAATGGTTTCAAAATTCCAAGGCAAATGTCAATCTAACTGACAATTAGGTTCAATTTGTCATATTTTGACAAAAACTGCGAATTATATCTAAAATTTACTGTCCGAAGCTTGCAATTTTTTAAAATGTGTGCGGTAACTAGATCTGAAATGGCAAACAGTCGTACCAACATGTAAATATAAACGTACAAGGCCTCATCATAGATTTTATTCGATCGAATAAAATAAGAAAATAAATAAAATAAAATTTGTGCGCGGAGTTTTAATTTTTTTTGTCGTCCATTTTGAGTAATTTTATGATTCAAAAAACTCAACTTCAGTATAATTGGTACGGAATTTTAAAGCCGACTTCTGTTCCGATATCCCGTTTGTGATTTGATTTATTTTTATTAGCTGTTTGGCAATAAACTTGCGTACTATTAAAGCGAGTTGTAGTTGTAGTAAGAGTAAAAAGAAAAAACCTCTTGAGGAAATTTTCAACCCGGAAGCGTCACTTTCACTGTTCAGTTTGAACACAAAATTTGTTATTTAGGTCACTACACTATTGAATATTGGGCTCCCGCTAATAATATTTGGATGTGTGCCCTAATAAATAATTCAAACAGTCCAATTTGAATGCGGCGAGCTTGTTCTTGCGGCGAATGTCAATTTAACGAGCGTGTTAAGGTGTTTTACGATCACCAACACCGAAGCACTTAAATTCCGCAAAAATGAGTGTATTAAAAGAAGACTTACCGAAAACTGGAGCAGGGATGGATGACCCAGTGTCCGGCGGCCTTCTGCCGTATCCGTTCCTTCATGAGCGCCTTCTTGGATCCGAAAAGTTTCATGGCGAGTTTGTTGTCAGTGGGCTGAAAAAGGGCCTGCAGTTGGTTCTTGATGAAGCTCTGTTTGCCGGCTTCTGCAGAGCCGAGGGGAGTGGGCCCCGGTTCCTCTTTGGGGGTGCCATATAGTGAGACATCGTCCACACCGAAGTGGACCTTGCCGCTGCCCTTGTAGTTCATGTCGTTGGAAAGGTAGTCCGCGATGAGCAGCGTCTCGTCATCGAGTGCGGTCACCAAGGAGTCGGTGCACGTGTTGGTGTTCTCGATGCTAATCTTGATGGAGTCATCCTTGGCCAAGCGGCGCGGTGGCGGCGAGCGAATCTCTTCTTCGGACTGAGCCGCGGCCACCCGCCCGTTCGCTAGCCGTAGACTGGGCACGCGCCGAGCTCCACCGCGTCTTTCTCCACCGTCCCCGCCGCCGTCCCTGGAACAAAACATATGACAACATCACCACGTGCTCGCGAAGTACACCATCTACGTCACTCTTTATGGCACAAGAACGTCGTCTTCAGCTGAAGGTTAACATCCTGGCCTCATACGCTTTATAACGGGGCGCTTGGTATTTCGGTTTTAAATGTTAAAAAGTACGCAAGGAAGTCATGACTGCTCTGAACTGTTACGTCAAAGGCCACGGCTATCTCAAGGTTTAAGTTCAGTTTGCTGCAATAACACTTCAGTGTTGATACTTCTTCGAAGTCGCGGAGGTTTGACAAATTACTTGACCAACCTTGAAAGTTCATGATTATTAACTATCAGTTTTGTTTATCTCTTTTCAAATTATCAGACCAACTTGCCAAACAAAATTCGATACATTCTTTTAAAATAACTAGTAATTGAGAGATATTAGTGGCATGTGCTTATCATTGTCTTCAGGAATTTTGCACATTATCACCATCAGAGTGCCAGCGGCTGTTGTTACTTCAACAATTCAAAGAATTCAATATTGTAACCTGTAACGTCGAATTAAAACAAGATGACTTTGGAATAAATGTGTTCGACAGGGCCACCAACATAGCCGTCATAAAACTTCACCAAAGAAAGTGCGGGTAAGGTGTGATGGTTCTTTTTATCTCCTTTTTGGGCCGGTCGAATTTTGAAGAGGATTGACACAAACTTTAGATGGTATATATATATATTCTTTAATTCTACAGACTAACTTCGTGATCGACTAACTACTAACTACTGATTACTGAATATGGAATATGGAATGCTGAATACTGAATACTGAATACTGAATACTGAATACTGAATGATACTGAATGATTGATACTGAATGAATACTGTTGGGGGTACAATTATATAGGTTCTGTTATCACTTAGACCCATGGACCTTCGTCATGCAAAGCATACATAATTAGCCATAATGATCAGTGATGGGTCCATGAATCATCGGTGGGATCATAACACTCCTCCCTCCTAAGTTTTTTGATATATGTGTGAATACAAATATATCAAAAAGTAAAAAAAACAATAAAGATAACATGGAGATATAAAAAAGGGAGAACTACTTAATAAATGCTTCTAAAATTTACATTATGAGTTTCGTTACTAGTTTGTTGAGGTATTTTAATCGAAAATTCACTTTGTGGAACAGTCTGCTGCACAGTTTGGGTATTCTGCAAACTTGACACTTCACTTTTGCGTTTTGAACACTTCGGCACCAATTTGTTTCTGTAGATGAAAGTGATCATGGCACCAAAGATTACGAAAATGAGCGATGAAAATATTATCACGGAGTGGTCGACGTAAGTTCCTAGGATAGGTTTGTTGATTTGGTCCTGTAGTACATCTGGAAACATCTGGAGTTGATGTTTGGCATCATGGAGTTGGTCTAAATCGACGGTTCGGAACATCACGGGTTTGGTTTCCATTCTGCTTAACTCCTTGATTTTCCCTGGGTATTTGACATTTCTCGTTATGTCGAAATTAGGGATGTAGTGATGAACGATGACGGTTTGGTTATAACTTGGTTTAAGGGATGAAGACATAGTGCGACCTACACAACCTGTGCTTAATCGAATTATTCCGACGTTTTCTATGGTTTTGTCCGTAGAGTCCTGTTTATCGAATTTGCAGTTGATGGTGAGGCTCGTTGGCTTCGAAACAATGTACAACCATTCGTTGGGTCCAATTTTGTGATAAACTTCGAATTGTGCTTTAATTACGTTGAGATGACAATTTGTTGGTACTTCATTCGAATGTTCTACTTTAGGTGTAACTTCACAACTTGGATTTGAGGTGGTGGCGTATGTCATAACATCAGAACATAGTGTTATCCTTTCTTCCAGTGGTTGGCAGTTGGAAAGATCTTTCAATCCAGCGAATTCGTCTTTATCTATGCTGATAGTCAAGTAAGGATAGGAAGGCGTTATAAAGGAATATATGTTAGAGTTGTAATGTTGAATAGGTAGAGGGATGACTTTAAAAAGATTATAATTTTTATGATCAACTAATGGAATTTTGAGAGAAAAGATTAATAATTCGTTGTTATAAATTGCATTAAGTTTACACAGTGAATATAGTTTGTAGATATCACTATAGTCATTCAAAGTGACTGGAAAAATAAAATCTGTACTAATTTTTATAGTTGAAAGTTCTGACCATAGGTCTTGAGGATTGATTACCTTTGGGTATATGATGTTTAGTTTAGCAAACATTATTGACGTTATGAGGGAATCGTACTCATTACTAAGTTCTACTATGATTTCGTTTAAGAGATCGAAATGTTTTGTGATAGAGTCTAGTTGTTCTAACTGAGTAACTCGATCTAAGACATTATTTGAAAATTGTTGAAATTTTCTAAAATTATTATTAATGTTTTCTTCGTTTGCTTTGAGGGTAGTAACTGATTTATTATAATTGTCGATTGTGGAAGACATGATTCGAATTTGTTGTTGCATGAGAATCGCTGTTTGTTTTTCGTTGTTTGCTAGTGACTTTATAGCATTATCATATCTTTGAGCATCCGTTGCATCGGGGGTACCAAAAAGAAATTTTAAAACTGTTGATGCTCCGTTAATTAATCCACGGCGTTGTCTATTAAATTTATTCGTTAGAGTGTGTCCGACTAGATGTCTGATTGTATCTGATTTTTCTAGCAAATGTTTGATTTGATTTTTCATAATTCGAATTGAGTTAACACAGTAAGCTGAAGGGAATTTGATCGATGTGATTGTTTCGCATAGATTTTGAGAGTTGTTAAAAATTAAATGGATATAAGCGAGTTTGTTAGAGAGAAACGAAATGTTTTTGAAAGTGAGAAGAGTGAAATGGTCGTTGCTTATGCGAATTTGGCCTAAATCTTGATAAAAAAGTCCTGACTTTTGTTCTATCGGCGTTATTTCGAAGTTATTCGTCGGAAGAGACGGTGATGTCTTTGCGAGTGCAAGGAGTAGTATTATTTGGATTCGTATCATCTGAAACAATGGTTGGTTTTAATAAATTTTTGTGGTACGTTTGTTCTCTATTTTTGATTTTTAGGACTACGGTTTCGTTAGCGTTTACTCTGATTATTTTAAATGGTCCTTTATAATGTGGTGAGAGTTTTTGAGAAGTTCCTGGAGTTGTTGATTTGCTTTTTAAGTAAGCATAGTCACCGATTTTGAATTTATAGTCGTTTGTTCTTTTGTCATAACGGATTTTAGATGTTTCTTTAGAGTGATTTGCATTTAATTTAGCGGTCTCGAATGATTTGTTGAGTCTCAGTTGTAATTGTTTATGGTAGTCTTCATATGTGTAACGAAATTCTGGTGTACGGGTGATTGAATTTGGTAGTAGTGGTTTGTGTCCGAATAACAATTCGTAAGGAGAAAAATGTGTAGTTGAATGAATTTGACAATTGTATGAAAACATAGCTGTTTGTATGAATTGATCCCAGTTATTCTGTTCTTTGTTGACGAAATGTTTGAGGTAGTCTTTAAGAGTAGCGTGTGATCTTTCTAAGGCACCGTTACTTTGAGGATGGTAAGGACTTGTCGTAATATGTTTTATTTTGAAAAGTTTATTGATCTCTTTAATTAAATTTGATGTGAATTCGGTTCCATTGTCGGTTACTATACTCTCGGGTGTTCCAAATATTAGTATAAATTCACAAAATTTATCCGCGATTGTTTTAGATTCATGGTTCGGTAATGGGTATGCATAAGAAAATTTTGTTAAATCATCTTGTAAGGTGAGAATAAATTTATTTCCGTTTTCCGTTATTGGTAAAGGTCCTACTATATCCAAAAATAGCTTTTCGAATGGTCTGGATGAAGTCGTAGTAATTTGCATTGGGGCTTTAGTGGGATGTCTATTAATTTTGTTTATTTGGCAATTTCTGCAATTTTTTATGAATTTTTTGATGTCGTGTTTCATACCGTTCCACTTGTAGTGTTCTTTTATTCGTTTGTAAGTTTTGCTAAACCCGGTATGTCCTGAAATTGAAGTTGAGTGGTTTTCGGTTAAAATTTTGATTTTCTCGTTTTCAGATGTTGGCGTTAGTTTTTCGGATTGAATTATCGTAAGTTTGATTACATCGCTAAAGAGGAACGAAAGCATGCTGTTAAAGTTTGTCATTTTAATTTTTGTATTGTAGTAAGAAGGATCTTTGATGAAGAGTTGCCTTTCCTTTTCTAAATTAGCTTTATCGCAGAGGTTGATAAGAGAATAGTAAATGTCTTGGTAGGTGGGTTGATCAAAATGATTTAAATGTGTGATTAATATGTAAGTTTTAGAACTGTTGTTTTGTAAAACAATAACATCGTGAAGATTAATATTATCTGCATTCAATACATTTAGATCGTATTTTTCATTTAGAGTTTCGTAATTTTTGTTGTCTGGATGTAGATCTTTGGCTATAAATAAGACATTAGGACTTACGTTAAAGATATTTTCTTTTATTGAGGAAAATTCAATTGTTTTGTCGTTTTTGTAGTGATATTCGAGAAATTTCGAATACTGTCTGTCGTCAGTGGTTATGGGTAAAACTGGATTTCGTGACAGTGCGTCAGCATTTGCGTTTAGACGACCAGGCTTGTACACAATTTCATAATCAAATTCACTGAGTTTTAATTTCCATCTTAAAAGTCTAGATGATTGATCTGAACAATTGAATAACCATTGGAGAGGACGGTGGTCTGTGATTATTCTGAATTTTTGACCATATAAGTACGGACGATATCGCTTGACAGCAAATAAAATAGCGAGAAGTTCTTTTTCAGTTGTTGAATAGTTGATTTCTGATTGATTCAATGTGCGTGAAGCATAAGAGATAGCTAAGTCTTTGCCTATTTCGCCTTGGGATAAAATAGCACCAATTGCAAAATTTGAACTATCGGTTGTTACGATAAAAGTTTTCTCAAAGTCTGGATACTGAAGTATGGGTTCTGTTGTTAGTATTTGTTTCAATTGATCGAATGATTTTTGTTGTTCTTCTTTCCATTCAAATGGATGATTTTTCTTTAAAAGGTTTGTGAGTGGTTTAGCAATTTTTGCGAAATTTTTAATAAATTTCCGATAATAACCTGCTAGGCCCAGAAATTGTTTAACATTTTGAACTTTGGTCGGAATGGGAAATTTAGTAACAGCTTGAATTTTCATAGGGTCAGGTTTCACACCTTCTGCAGATATAACATGTCCTAGATATGTTATTTCTTTTTTCATGAACTCGCATTTGTCGGGTTGAAGCTTTAAATTATTTTCGCGAAGTCTCCTGAATATAGCCTTTAGTTTTTGTTCGTGCTGCTCAATTGATGAAGCATAAATGACAATATCATCAAGGTACACAAAACACTGTGAGCCTTGTAATCCGGTTAAAACTGTATTCATCATTCTTTGGAATGTTGATGGAGCATTTTTCAAACCGAATGGCATACGAGTGAATTGATAATGTCCAGTGTGTGTCGAGAATGCTGTCTTATAGGCATCGTTTTCATCCATTTTGATCTGATGAAACCCATTAGCTAAATCAAGAGTTGAAAAATAACATGAATGACCTAATTGATCCAAAATTTCTTCGATGTTAGGAATTGGAAATGAATCACCGACTGTAACTGAATTTAATTTGCGATAATCCACAACAATGCGCCACTTTGGTTTACCAGAGCTATCTACCTTTTTGGGGACGATCCATAGTGGTGCGTTGAATGGTGAAGTTGAGGGTTCTATAATCTTTTGATCGAGCATTTTATCAATTTGGTTAGATAATTCTACTTGATGTACTTTTGGAAAGCGATAGATTTTTGAACTGATTGGTTCTGAATTTGTTGTAATGATTTTATGACGAATTGCATCTGTGTGCGTTAAATGATCTCCTGGTAGTTGAAAAATATCGTTATAGTTGTGACAGATTTTAATTACAGATTGTTTTTCTTCGTCGTTTAAGTGCTCAAGTCGAAGATTGGCATCAAGAGTTTCCAATCTTGTTTTAATGTATTGTTTTTGATTCGTGATATTTGACTCGGATGTATTAAGAAAAATGTTACTTCGGTCCTCACTGAATTCTTCCAGAAGTAAATTTATATGATTTACTTTTACAAATTTGTCTGTAGTGTTAACTATTGTTGTTAAAGCTTTCTTGTCTTTGTTTACAAATAGGATAGCTTTTGCCAAAAAAACACCATCGTGAACTTTAATTTCCGGTGAGAGTCCAACATTTAAATTTCCTTCGTTAACTATATTGACTTCAATAACAGTTTCAGAACGCGGTTTTAAAATTGTTGGTACGGAAGAGTTGATCGAATAGGAACAATGCGGATACAGTTTTAGTGGGAATGGCAAAGATTTTAATTTTAATTCAGAATTACTCAAATCAATTACTGCTTCTTGTTCGGTTAGGAAATCGTTACCGATAATACCATCGTAAGGAATAGCGTTATCACCTTGGACAATTTGGAATTTGATCTTTAAATCGTGATTCTCGAAATGAGGTTCTAAGGAAACACTGCCTGCAGTTAAAATTGCATTATTAGAGTCAATACCAGTTATCATGGTGGTATCATTAGGATTATAATTTAATGATGTTGTCTTCAACTTATCGGTTTTTATCAGAGAGACATTTGCACCAGTGTCAACAAGAAATTTGAAATTGATTATTTGTTTTTGATTGTTGAAATGAGGAAGATTTACAAATGTAAGATTTGACTTGGATAAATCAATATGATAAGAGGATTGTTTATTTAAAAATTCTCTGTCGATATTCTGCATACGAATTTGATTTGATTTTTTGAAATTATGATTTCTTGAATGCGTATCGCTTTTTAGTAATGTGGGATGTCCAACACTGATTGCGGACATTTTGGCGTTTAAATTTACCGAATTTGATGAGGATGATGTGGAAGGTAAATTGTGTGAACTTGATTGATTTTTGTTATTATTATATTGTCGTTTTCGACATTCTGAAATCATATGTCCTTTATGTTTGCAATAGTTGCAGAATTTTGAGTTTTGATTTGTATTTTGATTTTGGCGATTAGAGTTAGTCGTACTATGAGAATTAGAGTGAGAATTAGAGTTAGTTTGTCTTTGTGAGTTTGAATAATGGAACTTAGATTGATCACGAGAAGAGTTTCGACATTCTTGAGTTTTATGACCTTTTTTCTTACAGTAGGAACAAAATAATGTAGAAGTGTTACCGTTGCAATGTGGATTTCGGGCTAAGAGATATTTTTCTTCTGATAATGCTTCGCGTAACGCATCATTTAGTGTTTGCGGTTTTGA
Organism: Gnatocerus cornutus; assembly: GCA_029298725.1. Classification (NCBI taxonomy): domain Eukaryota; kingdom Metazoa; phylum Arthropoda; class Insecta; order Coleoptera; family Tenebrionidae; genus Gnatocerus; species Gnatocerus cornutus. The sequence continues at coordinate 32,319,781 of CM055509.1, read as the reverse complement.
TCTACGTAAACAATTCGAAATAGCATCATTTGAATGTAAAATAAATCGTTGAAGTGCAATTTCCATTATCATAGCTGTTCTACCTGGATTTTGGATTGCATCCTGTAAAGCTGATGTGTTTAGGGCGATAGTTTGTAGATTTTCAATACGATTAAAATAATTTTGAACTGACTCATTTTTATTTTGTTTAATTAAATTTAGTTCTTCTAAAATTTGTGATAAATCGCGACGATCACCGAATAATTGAAGTAAATAGAGATTTAATTCTTGCAAGTCTTTGAATCGTCTGTTTCTTGTTTGAGCACGAGCTGAACCTTTTAGTTTCGATTCAATGTAAGGAAGTAGTAATTGCTTCTGTTGATCATTGCATAATGACCATGCTTGTGTACAATCTTGAACAAAATCATAGAGTTTTTCTCGATTTCCATCAAAGTCGTCAGAAATGATTGCTCTTATATCAGATAGATTGAAGGTTTGGACAGAACTTTCATTTTGATTTTGATTTTGATTTTGATTTTGATTTTGGTTTTGATTTTGATTTTGATTTTGGTTTTGGTTTTGATTTTGGTTTTGGTTTTGGTTGGATCGTGTATCGACCATCGTATAGATAAGTTAGAAATTCGTGGTCAAAAGAATAATTCCACTTACCGTGAAGATGACTCGGATCTAGAAGTTTGTTTCTTCCTTTTCTTTTTCGACCAGTAGACTTGAAATCAGGTTGCGGATTTTCAACAAAGTTGACCGTATCTTCCCTTTTTCACAAGTTTTTCTGCTCCCGGTTGGAAATCCTTAACGACTGCGCCAGTTTGTGATGGTTCTTTTTATCTCCTTTTTGGGCCGGTCGAATTTTGAAGAGGATTGACACAAACTTTTGATGGTATATATATATTCTTTAATTCTACAGACTAACTTCGTGATCGACTAACTACTAACTACTGATTACTGAATATGGAATATGGAATGCTGAATACTGAATACTGAATACTGAATACTGAATACTGAATGATACTGAATGATTGATACTGAATGAATACTGTTGGGGGTACAATTATATAGGTTCTGTTATCACTTAGACCCATGGACCTTCGTCATGCAAAGCATACATAATTAGCCATAATGATCAGTGATGGGTCCATGAATCATCGGTGGGATCATAACAAAGGCAAGGATTGAAATAAATGTGTTGGCAGCCCTGTCTGTGTGCTACCAACACCGCCTGCCATCATAAAACTTTAGCGATTCTAGTGTTGTGCCCTCCACGACCCCACTTCATTAATTATATACCGAGGGGCCCATAAAAGCTTCAGTTATGTTGATACAGCAACATTACCTTTATCATGATATAAAAACTGCCTTACAAATTATATTAAGAAGTTGTTAAGATTATAAGCTTTACAACTCCTGAAACCCATTTTGCTTTTAGCGTTCCATAAAAAGTCGCTTCTGTAATAAGTGCAGTATTTCTCATTCGAAACAGGGTCAACTAAGTCATGCATATTTTTAGCAGAAGAAGTGTCCTCTTAACCTGCATTGTGCTTCAGCGAAAAATGTTAATACATTACGAACAATTAACGAAACTTGAGGAGCGTCTTTATAATTAGCGCAGAAATGGGTCAACTACTGGCGCCTGTATCTGTAAATATTTTTTCTTCGGTTCAATTAACGTAATTACTTCAGAGAATTAAATGCGTGTTATAAATCACAAAACCCAATAAGTCCGAGTCGAGTGGGGATCAATATTTCAGATTTATCTTCACTTATCTAAACAAGAGGATGTCACTCTTGACAGTTTGTACGGATGTTCGAACCGGAAGAATTGGGAAGTACAACAATCGCAACAAATTATTGATAATTTACCAAAATTCCAGCGAACCATTAAGATAATTAAGTCACATGTCTCCAGTGAACTTGAAATTAACTTGTTGTCAACCAAACTAGAGGTGATAAATATCAACAATTAAATGATAGAAATCTGGTCAACAACACAATTGATCGAATAAAAGAGTACTTGAACCGGTGAAAAGCGTCTCCGCGTCTACTTACACTGTGGAAAAGCACAAAACACGAACTATTGTAATGAAGTTTCCAGTAAATGGATTCACATGATGTGAAAAGTTGTCACAGTCTCAAACATGTTAATTTCGACCTCAACTCTTGGCCAGTGGTGAACCTCAACGGTTCGTGAGGTCCCATTATGCGCTCACTTTCTAGTTGTCCACAACACCACTGTCTTTTTACTGGACGTTATCAACGGTTTTTTGGCAATGTGTGCTGACCCATGTCTGAGAGGGCCATCCGCGTGGTAATGTTCATTAACTTATCTTTATTTACCAAGAGCGGCGTAAAAGGTAAATAGAAGCAATTAGCATTATCTTGTTATCTTTTATAGCCCCTCTAGTGAAAATTAGGGCTACCACTTTTAACTATTGATGTTCTCGTATGAAGTGAGGTTGTTAATTATGGAGCGGAAATTGGAAGTAAATCTCCAAGATTATCCCAAATTTGGGTGGTTTTGCAATTACAAGACTCCTATTTGGGATTTCATGGTATAGTTTTTCCAGACCTCCTTAATCGCCCTATTCGTGCCGCTCAACCTACTTCGTGTTATCAAAATAATACAACCTTTGTCAATTATTTCTGCAACACAATTATCTTCGTTTTATGTTAATTAGATCCCGTAATTTACCTAATCCAATTTAATGATTTCTATTTTCATGCATGAGGCATCATAGAGGACAAACGAATACCTATACTTTTTTCGCAACAAATTGAATGAGTTTACTCCTCGGAAGTGGGTAACGGTTTAATGAAAGAGAGAACGTGCGTAAAATTTATTAACCCCAACCTTGTGAATAGTTAAAATTGCAAAACTCGATGTGGCAGCTTGTTCCAAGTTTTTTTCATTCCCATTGTTGGAAAATGCGGAGAGGGAATTATGGAAATTGAGTATTATGTATATTAACGTGCACTTAAAAATGTCGTTCTAGGAATTGGGTTTGATCGATAGAGATTGTTGTTTTGCACGGTTTGGGCTGTTACGTCAAGACTGGCCATTCGCCTTTTTATGAGATGAATGTCGCGTTGTGCAATGTTATGAAAGTTCAGTTGCAAATGTGATCGTCTAGGAGGTTTGGAATAACAAAATTGTTGAGACAGTCAGGGCTACCAATAGATTCCAAGTTTCAAAGTCTGCTATAGCTATTTTGAGATAGACACAGAAAAATAAATAATTTCAGAAAGCTCCACAGATGGTAGAGAGGTGTCTTGATTACTGTTATCTTATCTAAAAATGACACATTTTTGTCAGAAAAGATGTTAAACATAATTTTTTGCAGATAAAAACTGTAATAACAAAACAATTGCTTATGAGTTCTCCATTTACATTACAATGTAAGAGACAAATGCAATAATACTATGTTATCTCGACTTTACGAACTACTCCTATTATTAATTATTTTGCTTCATTATGCTGATTTAATGTTTGCATGACTCAGTTTTTAAGTTCGTAAATGACGAACTTTTCGCCTACATTGTATTTAGCTTCTTTCAAGGGGATTTTTATTCGAAAACACCACAAATGTTGGTAGACAGATTTACATAATACACACTCCTATATTATGTAATTTTGAGTCAGAATTTCTTTCCTCAAAAAAATCAACCAACCGATTTTGGACATTTGAAAAAGAATTTAAAAAAAAAGTATAAAATTAAATTTTTGAATTCGGGATATGTAAGACTGAATTCTAACGTAAAAAATGACGAGAAAAACGATTTCGAAAAGCGTTTACTTATACTGCCTTAATTTCGGGGATATCGAGCAAATTCGTTTTCGAACCTCCAAAATTTTGGCCCTCTGGCGAGAGTTCAAAATTTCAAACGCATCGAATTCAGGTATTTGTTGACGGACGAGAAAAATGATGGTTTTGGATTCAGCGCGAAATTCTGCGCAAAATGAGCCCATATAGCTCAAATTTGCTTAACAAATAAACGAGATATCGACCAAAATAGATTTTCAGAGGGTGTTTTTTGGGTTATTATGTCAAGATGCTGTTTTGAGGCGAAAACTGCGTTTAGTATCAGTTACCAAATTTTAGACTGATACGGCAAGTAGTTTACGAGGGGCGATCAAAAAACGAAAAATTGAAAATTTTTATCGATTGTGTTGCCCAAAAAATTGACCATCGAATTTTCGACTTTGGAGGGCGGATTCTAAAGTAAAATGACTCTAGAAAAACAATGGTAAAAATCCTTTCCCAAAATGTTTCGTAGTTTCGGAGAAATAGCGCTTTGAAAATTTTACAACTCAAAATTCAAAATCCGAAACTTTGATCGCTTACGAGTATAACTCAGTTATTTGTGGACCGATCTTAACGACTTTTTTGGATTCTACGTGAAATTCTGCGTAAAATGAGCATCAATACCTTAATATTGTTTTATAAATAAGCCAGATATAGACCGTGTCTGAATTAGAAATCAAATAGCTGATAACTAACTTCCATACTGAAAAAAACAAAAATTTTGAATTCAAACTATCGAAAATCGATTTTTATGCCTAAAAAACGCGAGAAAAACGATTTAAAAAAGGGTTTTATCTTCGCCTTAATTCCGGAGTTATCGAGCAAAACCGTTTTTGAAATATCGACCGGATTGGAATTAGAAATCTTTTAAATTGTAAGACATTAAATTTTTGAATCAGGATATGTGAGACCGGATTCAAAATTAAGAATGTTTAAAGTTCAGAATTTGATACAGCGCTAAATAATGATAGTGCAATCAACGTTTCCTGTTTTTATCACCAAGCTGATGGTCAACTGCAAGAAAAACTAATTACTTTAAATGACCTCATGGAATAATCTTGATATCTCAGATTATTTATTACAATTCATTTTTTATTGTTCGTTTGCATGTAAAAGTCTCGTTCTGCAGCCATATTGTCGCAATTTTTATCACCCAAGTTTATGAATTTTAAAAACATAACCTCAAATTTTGTGTGGATTCATCTTAAGACCTCTTGACATTTTCGTCCGTAGCCACCTATGACATCACAGGGACCATTTTCAATAATTTCACTCAATTTTGGTGTTTTTTTTCTTTAATTCCGTCACCTGACGTCAAATATTCTACTCCTATTGGCTACTCAAATCATGACGTCACGGTTTTCGTCATAAGCACAATTTCCACCTACAATTCGAATCTGAACAAATTTGAACCTATTTCGTCAAAAACTAGGACTCCCTCAGGATTCTGTTCCGGTGCGCTCACCTGTTTTTTATGTAAGAGGTCTGCGGGATCAAAACGGGGCAAAAATACGCAGTGAACACGAAAAAACACTTCAGCGAGGCAATAAACTGCATTGTCTTCCTAAACGTCACCAAATACTTGTAATTTTTATGCAACGCACTTTGGGGACTGCCATAAAGCTCGACACGTGTAGTGCTACCACGTGCTACCAACCCCGGAAAAAAATTGCACCAACTAACGTTGTAATTTAATTAAAATGGTACTTTTGAGGCAAAATAAATACCTGTTGCTTATTTACAACACGATTTCATTTCTTTTGTGGCGACACTTTATTTTTTAACTGTTTTTCCATCAAATTTGTTTTTTTTTAAACTTCACACCGCACGACTCTTGCCGACAGTGCCCGAAGTTGTACCAAGCGCAATGTGGCGTCGCGTTTGAACCTCAAAATTTTTCAGTTTTTTGCAATTTTTATCATGGAAATCTTGAATTTCTGCCTTTGCGTCGACGTAGAGTTGTTTTTACGATCTCGGAAGTGAATTGAGTGCATTTGCAGGGGTTAATTTGGTGTCAAAAACTTCTTGGTGGAAAATGCCTAATTGACTTAGGGTTGGTTTTAGTGTTGTGGTGGTGACTTTGTGAGTTGATGTGGGCTGAATTGGCGGCGTTATCAAGGTGAGTTCGCAAATTTAAATACTAATTAAGCGAATTAATTGGGTGAGCCACCTGCGATTATGCGTTCCACTGGAGTTGGTGAATACGAGCAGTCGTGGCCGAGCGGTTAAGGCGTCTGACTAGAAATCAGATTCCCTCTGGGAGCGTAGGTTCGAATCCTACCGACTGCGAGTTTTCTTTTTTCCCATTTTTTCTGTTTTAATCGCCTGAATTCTCGCTTCAACTTAAAAATTGAGTCACTCTCAAATTGCTTTTTACCATGGAAACAACTTTTCCCTAAATCCAACTTGCACTCCATTAATTTTTCATGGAATTCGCTCTCTTCAGTACACGCGATGTGGATTGATCCAATACTACCTTGAATTGTTATGACGTCACGGGAACTCCCTGTGGAACCCTCTGAAAGATAGATGTCCCCACCTGAGCTCTCCTGCTCCATATAACGATAACATCCGGTTGGAATTCCAGCTTAAATTGTGTTTGCGCGATGTGTGAACTAATGGCTGTGTTGTAAATCATCTTGAACTTCCACATTTAGAAAGGGTAGCGAGTGCAGGTCAAGATTTCAGCCAATTTTTTCCGCTAAAGAAAATTGATGGTTTCGTGGTAGGTTACTTCCGATTTGACGGAAATCGTGGATGACCTTTGAGGGAGTTCTTGCAGAAATTATTACTATTTTAGCGACACCCTCGTTGGAAATTCACGGAAATTTCAATAGTTCGTGGAGTTGAATGAATTGTTTATTTTCCACGGGAAGCGAGGATCACATTTTATTTTTACACGGGGCAAGGTCAGTCTCACCGAGCTAAAACTTTCGGGAAATTTCTTCGGCCACTTAGAATATTTAAATCTGGACGAAATCAAAAATCTCCCGATAACCGTCGCATTTCAACAAAAACCCAATCAATAAGTCACAGGCGCTACATCCCTCTTGGGATACTCGTCCACGACTCCGCCAATTGATTTCTTACCTACATTTCTAGGTTGCGAAAAAAATGACCGAATTCAAAGAAAGTCTGCGATTTATTTCCCTTGTGGTTATATGGGGATGAACATGAATATTAATTGCCGTAAATTATTCAAACAGAATCCAGCAAGTTCCTGTCAAATGAGGAAGACGTGGATTTGATGCAACCCTGACCGAGATTCGATGCAAATGACATCCTTGCCAGAGAAATGTCCTCAGTCAGATCTGTTTCAGTTTTCAGCGAGTCGCGTTCTTGGCTTTTTATGAATCAATGTGTATAATTGGCTGCCATTGGCAATGAAATCGTTTCCGCTGTTGTCGCTGTTAAAGCGAGAACATTTATCTTCGTCAGCATTGATCGCGAAATATAAATTATAATTTTGATTTATACAGTCGGAGATAACGGCGTCTACGCAAAATAACGATATTTTACGGCGCTGAAAGCGAACTTTATGAAAAATGTTTCTTGTTATTGGCCGCACGAAAACACCAACGCAAGGACGTGGAGTTCCACAATCCTGAAACCTGAAAAATTAATATCCTGCGAATACCACAGTTCAAGAATTCTCTCGGAAATTAGACTTTTGTGGCTAGAACAACCTCCATTTCAAATAATTATATGATTTGTGGTGAGAATTATTGCCCAACTTGCGTCAACAGAGACGCTAATCGCCAATCAGAGAGAACTGGGATGATTTCTTCAAAGTGTGAGTTGACATTTGGTTGAAAAAATTGCAGCTAGACGGGAAATTAAATTAATGACCTTTAATATTCTAGGTTAGATTAGTACTAGTTTCTTGAACGATTAAAACACTGACCCAGAAATGTACGGCGGCAGAGAGAGGTCAAAGTTTCAAGAACCGCGAAAAATGACCGGTGGAGCGGCCTTGCATTTTTTACAAGTTGGTAGCGCCGCTGCCATTACAGAACTGTCACTGATAAGTTGTTGGAGCAAGGGCAGTGCCGCCAACGCTACAAATTTGGAAGCTGTTCCATTATATTCTTTGCGCTTGAAATTTAGAAACAAATAAAACACATTAGCGACTTTCTTTGTCATTTGATTTCAACTAATCAGACGCGAGCATTTTCGGTGTGATTTCAAGTGTAGTAGAAATTGAAACGAGTGGGAAATTTAAAATTGAAATTACTATTTCTTTTAACAATTTCAGCCTGCTGACAAATTTATCAAAACAGTATAAAAAGATTAAAAGAAAACAACGATAACAAAGTCATACAAAAAAAACTGACAAGACGGCAAATCTTAACTTGGGTTGTGGTGATATTCGACGTCTGTCTTATTTGATTTGGAATCTGCGTAAAATTCTGTGTAAACTGAGCTAAATTAACGCAAGTTTGTTCCAAAAAATAAGTGAGATATCGATATCAGAAGTTTGGCATAGTTTTAGTCATGAATTTTCGCGAAAATCTTTAACTTTCGAGTTTTGAAAAATCTAAGGACGTTTTTTCATCTAAAAAATTGCGAGAAAAACGTTGGCGCAAACGGTTTCTCAATATTTCGAAAACTTTTTGAGATTTTGGGCACGAATTGTTTCGAACCTTCAAAAATTTGTACCTCTGGCGACAACCGAAAATTTCAAACGGCAATTCATTGTTTTAGGATAGTTGATTTGGTTTTGAAACTGCTGTTTCAAAAGACATCAAATTTAAAAATTGTTTTAAAAATGGTGGTTGCGCCAAATCTGCTATTGTATGTTTGTTTTATCAGCTTATATTTACTTTTAATGTACGACGTGTATTATTATTCCGATGAAATAATTAGTTTAATATCGGCAACCCAAAATACGCATTTTTAACTACTTGTAGGAGAGAAATTTAACTTTCCTGTTTGGAAGCAGACTACAAAATGACATGTTGTTATGCTAAAGTTTTCTACTCTGTATATTTCTGTAACACGATCTGGAGAGCCGCTTGACAGGGGTACCAACCCAATCCGAGTTACGAAGTCTCCTTCGTCTTCATTTTTTTTTCGACCATTTCATAATAACTAATGAAAGATCTTATAATAAATTGAAAACGTAATGGATTCGTTCTTTTGCACCTGCACTCCGAGGAAACTGCTTGAAACTCGACCGCATTCTCCTCTTTGCAATAAGAGAAATACGACCAAACCTCATCACACGAAATCTTACACATCCAAACCGCATTTCTCCGCGTGAAAGTAACAAAGCTGTGTAAAGCTTCTTAGACAGTTAGAGGCTTATATTAGGTAATTTTCGCTTCAGTAGAATTCCTCACATGGGAATTTAGGCGCGATTGAATCATCGAGAGGAAAAGAATGAACTTGTCCGAACCTCTTAATAATCAAAAGACTTCTGAAACCGTGCAAGTACTTCCCCGAGCTACCGCGGTAAACTTCTTGATTAATTTTCATCCCATTTTCAATAAAGACAAGGCGAGGTTTCCTCGGGCACGGTTTGTGGCTGCGTTAATTTCCAGGGCCTGGCTTGAAATAATAGAGATATGGGTTGTAAATTTGAATGTAAATCAAACAATTTCAAAATTTTAGTTTTAGTGCTCTCCTCTGGCGCTAAAACGTGGAAACAACGCAGTTTCCATAACGGATGTGCTTGAAGTGCAACGTGCAAATTCCAGATGGAGCTCTTGTGTACTTGATCAATAGTGTTACCTTGGCGTACATCGACCATCAGATTGCGCTGGTGGCAACGCGCGGTTCAAGTATTGGCTTCGAATCATATTTTTCATTAATTCAGAGTCCCAACAGAATAATTAAATTTTTTCGGGTTTACTTTGCGTGGCAATAACCATAAAATATCTGACCTTTCTAGTTAAGTGTTGCCTGGAAAATGATACAGAAAATTGATTTCCATTTCCTGACAGTTCGCCATAAAAGCCTAGATTGAGATTGAGTTTAAAACAACGGAGCAAATTGGGAAATTTTCTAATCATGACGTCACTTCTCTGGGGGATTCCTTCAAAAAATGTCGATAATAACATTGTCGAATAATCACGACAAATTATTCGATTAATTATTCAAAAGCGCCAAAATTCCATCTCGTTATTCAGTAATGCAATTAAAACACAACGCTAATTCCACTCCACTTTACACCAAAACAATTTAAATTTTCACACAGTAATTTCCCTACATTTTTACGATGCAGATTAGTTTAGAAGAGTAGATCCCAGAAGTGATTAAATCAAATTAAAATTGCTGAGCTAATATAATAAAACTAAAGCAAGTGTACGCTACGCATTGCGTCATGACAATTTGATGAGCTTTGCGTGGTTCCGTATTATTTATTCAAAATTTCTCGGGGAATTTATTGTTGAGCAAACTTCCAAGGTATATAGAAGTTGTAAACTGAAATATTTTCCTCGGAGGTGTAAAAATAAATCGTCACAAAATATCCGTAGTTTTAGAGTTAAATTTCTTTGCAGCGACAGTCTGTCGATAATTAGCTATTAAAGCAGTGTCGAACGACGGGGATAATTAACGGGTTTAATGAATCACTAAAGTGGAGAGTTTCCACGTCAAATACCAGAAGGTGAAAACTGGTTTATGGGTGCAACGTCATTCTAAATTAGCTGCAAAGTGTGTCAGAGTCACGCTTGCCAACAAAACATTAAAAATGTCAGTCTGTAACTAGTTTTGTTTCAAGCGTCTTAGTTAACGTCGTAAAGCTTGTCCGACACACGTGTGCATCAAGGGATTTAACTTTTTCACAAAGTTTCTGATTTTTAAGGAGATGGTATATAAAATTGTAAAAATGGTGGATGCGCCGGTTTTTTTTTGTTTTCTAAAAATACCGCCGCCAGACATGTAAAATACCACGAAGCAAAGATACCATCACTGGCAGACGATTAATTTCTTAAATTTGCATCACCCCCGCGTTTTTCGCCGCTGACCATACATTCAGGTGTCCATTTTCCCCATAAAAACGCGTCTACAGAGAGTCAGCGAACTTGGGACTTGTGCCAAAGAGACTTCTGGATATAGTTTATAGTTTCCCACGAGTCCAGTTGAACTACCGTCTCCAGAGAGTTTTTGTTGGAAATGACAAACAATGTAGTTAATACAACAGGAATATCAACCTGTGCGATTGGTATCAAGCTACTTAATGAAGTGTAAAGTACCGAATGAATTTTTCAAGCATTAAAACTCTAATTTAAAGCAGTGATAAATTATGACGGTTTAAGCTCTTTTGAGATAAATTTGCGGACGCTATAAAACATAAACGAAAAGATGAAAGGGGAAATGAGATATTCTTTAAAGTGCACCATTTAAATTTCCAAGAGTACATTAAGTTTAGGGATGAATAGAACGTCGAGTTTGCTATTGATGTAACAAGGATCTGGAAGGATTATGGTGAAATTCGGTGACCAACGACGTTTATCAGGCAGGTGAGTAGTGAATGGAGTGACGTAGATAAGGTGACCTTTAAAGAATCGATATTTACACCGCCACGGTGCCGCCAACGACACTGCTGGTACGAGATGTTTGTCTCTTCACATTCTGATTGATATTTAGATTGATTTGATGCTTAGACGGGACAGGTGTACAAGTGCTTGGCTAAACAAGGGTACATTGATTTATTAGGCTAATAAAGACGTTTTTCATTAGACATTCTCAGTTCTGATAATATCGCCTACGCAAAGAAAGTGGCACATAATCAGTCCTGAGAGGTTTTTAGCATCAATAATAATAACAAAGCTGTTATTGTGTGTTTTAGCTCTTTTATTATTAACGGAAAATTAGCTCAGCTTTTACAGGTTTTTGGGGTAATGACTAAAAAGATTGATTTTCTTGATTTTAGACGTATTTTTAGACATTGCTTTGCTGCTTTTCTATAAAATGTTTGTGGATTATTTAGAAAGTGAACACGATTGCCAGTGTAACTTTCATTCATTTTTTTTTCAGGACATTTAAAATTAAATGATTTTTTATCTGTTTTGTATATTTTCTGCTTAAATTCTACTCCCGAAACTTTCCAAGAATGTAGAGAAAATATTAAATATAACATAAAAATAAATTTCGAACTTTTAGTGTATGGCATGCATCTAATTGTAATTAAAATAATGCAAGAATAGTATATTGTATAACAAGTGTTGAAAATGAAAGATTTCACACGAGTTTTGCAGAATTGAGTCACGAGCCGTAGGCGAGTGGCTTAAGCAAACGAGTGTGAAATCGAATTTTCAACACGTGTTGTACACGATATTTTTCCGACGATCACAAAAATCGCAGAGTTAATATATATTTTTTTAATTAAAGTTTATATTTTACGCTCTTCCACTTGCTAATAACGGTGCAAAAACAAGTCAAGTTATCCCTGGGCAAGTTAAAACTTAAAATGTCATTCGGCAGCGCACCTAGCCGCGGACAAAATAATTATGCCGTTGCGCCGAAAGTTAGATACCGATAATGCCCGATCTGCGTCAACCTGTGTGCAATATAAAAACACACCGTTGTCGGCCAATCAGAGATCTCAAATTTTTCATTGCACACGGGTCCGCGCTTCGTTCGTCTTCGCACTGAAATTGTTTGCAATTTTAAATTTTCACTACGAGAAAACTGTATGAAATGTGGCATATTTTATAGTGGCCGTCGGAAAACCTATTTTTACACTTTATTTTAATTAGATGCAAAGCTAAGAACGTAAAATGCTGAAAAATTGTTAAAAGCGGAAAGGAATTTATTATGAGTCTTAAAAAATCTAAGAAAAAATTGTTTAGAAATCTTCTCAATCTTAGAAAATGCATCAAACTTTGAGTTTTGAATTCACTACTACAAAGTTTCATTTTTGAAACTTTATAATTTATACAGGGTGTATATGGAAATCAACTCAGATTTTGATGAAGAATTTCTTATTAAAAGGAAGTGCGAGCATTCTGGGGCATCCCAGAACTCATGACCCAGAGAGCAAGAGAGGGTGGCGACAGCAATACAGATGGTAAATTTCAAAACAAAAATTGATTAAGCTTAATAGTAATCGAGAAAGGATAAAAAATTAACAACCAATCCCGAAAACTTATTCTAGAGGTGGAGTAAAAGGCCATCCCAATTTCCATAGTTACCAATTTTCAAATTCTGTTCAGCTTCCGGATTGCCTACTGTTTTTTTGTCTTCATAAGCTTTTTTTCTCTGGGTAAGTTCTAGGACACCTGTATACAGGGTCCGGCAACACTTGTGTCCACCCCCAAAATCGTCTTTAATTTTAAAGATAAAATTTTGAAAATTTGCATACGCTCATAGTTGACAAAGCTCTAGAAGCTGACGTAAAAATTTGTTTTTTTATCACGGTTTGGTTGGCGTCGCGACGCCTAAGAAGTATAATTTTTAGCGATTTTTGAGTTTTTTCGGAAATATACGCGAATTCAATTTTATTTCAACATAACTGTGGTACAAATATCTGAGTTTTTATTTTAAATCTAATGCAAATTGTGTTTAAAATTTGCGAAAAAAACGTTGCTTTATCAAGTTAGTTTTCAAAATTATGACAGTGCAGCGGCAATCTACGTTTACACCAAAATTTCACAAGTCACTTCACTCACTTTTATAAAGGTTAATTTTGATTACCACGGGCATGTTGCACTTTATGGACACCAGAAATCGTTAATTAACATCGACAAAGTGACAATTTCACCAAGTAAGACTTTTGTTACAATCTAAAGCGAGCCAAAGAATAGATGTCATTTGTGACACAAGATGTTGACAGATGGGTGTATACGTAGTTCCCAATTTTGACATAATAAAATTGGAAACTAACTTGATAAAACAGCATTTTTTCCTCAAATTTTGAAGACAATTTGCATTGAATCTAAAATAATAACTCAGATATTTTTAACATATTTATATTGAAACAAAAATTAAATTAGGGGTTGATATCACAAACCCTCACAATTACCTAACAATTACATTTTTAAGGCGTCGCGACGCCAAAACTATCAGTGATAAAAAACAAATTTTTACGTCAGCTTCTAGAGCTTTGTCAACTGTGAGCGTATGCAAATTTTCAAAATTTTATCTTTAAAATTAAAGACGATTTTGGGGGTGGACACAAGTGTTGCCGGACCCTGTATAACCTGTTCAAGTTTATTATTTTATTTGAAGTAAAAAAGTTTAATTTAAAGAACCAAGAGATCGTAAAAAATTGCAGACAATTTAAAATATCAAAAGAAAATTTAAATTTTAGAGGATTTGAAAGCAGATTTTAATGGCACTAAACTAGAAATTCATGTTCTGTTGTTTTATTAATTCCCGATTATGTTTTCTTCGCCGCTCTTTTTCACCGATTTTTAGTGGCGTTTCCCACAAGACATTTTTTTTTTATAAGCGTTTTGTATAAAACGAGTCCAGATTTGTTTTCGTTAGCGCTGAATCACAATTGTCGGTTTTTATTAAATATCGCGTAAGGAAATTGAAAGAAAATGAGAAAAATCGGAAAGAATCCAAATAATTTGATAAAACTGATCGGATCTAAAGAATCGGAAAAATAAATATTAATGAATCTATGAATTAAATTTGAAGAATCCGAAGCAACCGTTGAAGACCAAATAAATCTTTAAGATTGCCCATTATTCGAATGAATTAAAGAAATTTAAAAATAATCTAGTAGAAATAAAAGAAAAAACTGGCAAAATTTGAAGTATTTCAAAAATTTGAAAGAATCTAAAGAAAATTAGTCAACCTGGAAGTTTAAGGGTCGGTTTACACAATAAACTAATTAAAATTGAGTTAATCTCGTAATTAATTTTACGATTGCTGACATTTGATTGGAGGCACAACGATAACATGTCACTTTAAGATGATGTTAAGTATTTAATCGACATTAAAGATTTAACTTTGCTTCTGTAAACCGGCTCTAAGGGATTCAAAACATTTTGTAATATTAAAATAATAATTGAAGTAAGCAAAAATGAACATCAGAAATTAGACTAATAAAACATTCTGAAAGTATGAAATCTTGAAAATATTCCAAAAAGGAATTTGATAATAGGTAAAAAAATTTAAAATAATATAAAGAACAGATTTTTAGAAGAAGAAAAGAATGGATTATGAAGAACTGTAGGAAATGTAAAGAAAGAGAGAAAAAATTTACTAAACTCAATGGAATTATTTGTAGGATTTGAAAATTTTGTGGTATCTTAACAATTTTAGGAATTCAAATATCGTCGCCATTTTTGGATATAATGCGTTTTCAATTTTGTAAAATAAATGATTAAAATTTTCAGCGTTAGATTATTTTATGGGTTATTATTTTAGAAATAAGAAACATTTTAGTTTCAGTTCTCTAATTTCCGACAAATATGTAAAAAAATAAGATTTCTCAACATTCGTTGAAAAACTTTAAAATGGACTTTAATGGACAACTAACTTAACAAACGATATGCAAAGTTTTTTTTTAAGATTAAACATTTATACATAAATACGTAAATATGTACTTAAATTTTAAGTTAAATGTTAAAAGTTAAAATTTTATCAATAATTTACAAAAATTTTCTGGGAGATTTGAAGTCGCGGTTCTAACATTTTTTTCTAATACTTATTTAAATCTACATTTAATTTTTTTATCCCAAGTAAAAATACTAAAATATTTGCTAATTACTGTCAAAATAATCCATGCATCTTCAATTAAAATTCTAGAACCAAAAACACACATTTTTGAATTTTTTTTTAAGGATCCACTCTTTCTTCATAGCAAAATGGAGAATGTATATTTAACATCAGATTAAAATCGGTAGGTAAGTACCTTTTCACTCATTGGCCAGATATCCAAACCTGTTGGTTATTGTTATTAGATAAAATAGCTAGGCTAATTAAATAATGCACAAAAAAGAATAATTTCGTTCATTTGATGTCAATAACAAAAAACGCACCAATTGATAGATGTCGAGCTCTGGAGTTTTTATTGGCTTTTGCTTATTGAATGGAAAAGACAAAAAGGCCAAAATTTAGGAAACGCATAAAAATTATTTTTTTTTACAAATTTTGAGGTAATAAAACAAAGCATTTATTTACGAAATTCAAAAGTTTTAAAATAGCGAAATAGCCCCCAGAAAACATCAAAATTGCATGTTGTTTAAAACTTGTTGCATATTTAGCAAGACCATATACTTCAAGAAAGTCGTCGTATTTTTGTAAATGTTGTCACATATCTTCCGTTTTTAAATTATGACACCTCTTTTATTAAATCTACCATTAGAAGTGATACGGAACCCATGTTAATACACCAAAAGGTTCTAGAAACGTGCATATATTTCCGAGAACACTCCGTCTTTTTATTTCCTTTAAACCACTCACTTTAAAGCGAAAACTCTCCCTTCAACACCCTTCACTCATTTACATAACTATCAAACTTACCCTCTACGTCTTGTAACTGTTAAACCGAAGTCATTAAAACTAACGAGGTCAAAGAGTGCAAGGTTGATGTAATATTGGCAAGTAGCCTTGACGCTTGCATGCCAAATAAAACTTACACAAATCGCGATTAATTACACAATTTTCCAATAATTATTTGAAACGCCCAGGACAGGCGTTGCCCTTCATTCCATTGACACGATTTTTACGCCCACGGTATCAGCTGCTGCATCCCAAAATGCGACGTCATCTAAAGGCGGGCGTTATATTGATTCAGCTGCTGTTGCCTTGACACCATGTTTTTTCGAGCACCCATATGTTAAATTTAATCGAAGATTAAATAAAAACAGCCACGACAAAAACTGTAGTTTGTGTGCACAAGGGAATTGGGTTTCGCCCACTTAAAAGATGGTAATTAATAATGAACATCATGCTTTTATATTGTCGCTCAGAAGATCCATTCAAAGTTTGTAATTAGTTTGCTGTGTAAAAACGACTACGCTACTTAAAAGTGTGTGGCTTGAGCACCTCTTCTCTTATTCAGTAAACTTGGCAAAATTTTTAATGAAGTGTAGACCTTTAATTTTTTACTACAGCTACAGCCGCGGGCTTTGAAAATGTTGAGCAGTTTTTATTTCACACGCTTTAAAATGCTATTTCTATGTTTGTGTGGATAAATAACACTTACCAGACACGGTTTTAACTTGAGCACTTGTCGTTGCACCAACTAGAGTGTTGCGGCTTATTTCATAAAACAAATATAATTTTTCTTTTATGTTTGGCCTGATGTCATTCAATTACTCTTTGCTTTGGAATCTAAAATTAAGTCATTATGGAATAAGCGCTGCATCCTGTTGGTGTTTAAAGTTCAGTGTTAAGGACAGACTTTTTAACGCGGCGAAGGAAGTTGGAACTTTTGTTGTTTTTACTACAAATCAATCAAATTATTAGAATTTGATTTACGAAAATGGTGGATGCGCCGGGTTCAGTTTGTAATTTTGTTCCGCCACATTCCGCTTGATTCCAAATGAATAAATTTAGAAAACATGAATAAAAGAACAAATCTCAAAATGTCAAGGTTGCAGGAATTTACTTGTTGTTCAAAAGACAGTAATTGCTACTTTAACACTTTCCCTATTGATTTCAAATTAGACACCTTTTGGAACAACACACTTTGCATGATAAACGCCCAAAAAACCTTTCTAAAGTAAAAATAGAAATAATGAAGTTCAGGCAAGTCGCTCGATAGAAAACACATTTTTATGAGTAAAATGGTGGATGCGCCGGGCCAAAATTGCGTCTGAATTCATCTAGCCAACGTAAAATTGGCAACCTGACAATACGTTTTGTTTTATAAAATCACTTCAGAGTAACAAGTATTTGTACGTACAATACAAACAAATCTATAAAAACAAAATGAACAAACAAGAAGAATGCGATACTCGAAACTCGCAGCATTGGCGTTGAGTTGAATTGTGTTCTGACGCAGACGTTGAACAAAAATATAATTTACATAATTAACGGAACTGATAAAGAACATGCAATTTTAACATTTAGTGGATTCATAGAATGAAGGGGAAAGGAAAGTGACTTCGGTTTTTCGTAATAAATGCATAAATAAGCCCCGGAAGGAATTGTTGAACAGGTGATGCACTTTAATCAATTCTCAATTTTTGAAAAGCACTTAGATGTTATTTAGAGCCACTTCCGGGCTGAATTATGATTAATTTTTGATTAGACGGACTCATTACCTAGGTCACCAAAGAAAGTATTAAATCAATCAAATTGCTATTCTAGTTTTATCGATTATTGTAACAGGTGAACTAGATTCAAATTATACCCTCCATAACAAAGCGAATAATGTATAAGGCAACGTGAAATTATGTAATCTACACTTCCGAAAACAGATTAAGAAGTGGACGGTACAAAGCGAATTAAAAGGCTCGTTTTCATAAATTTTTAAACTCATTTCGCAAGTTTTAATCGGATTTGAGCAATTTAATGTAGTAAAGTTGTAAGTCCGGATTCTGGGACAGTGACGAGGGAGAAAAATGCAGTTTGTTGCAGAATTTTCCATAAATTTATGCACGAGTGTGGGTCTGTCTTTGATTTATGAGCACTCTTTCGACTCGGTCATAAAACACCAATAAAAGTCATTTTTGCGTTGGAAGAAATTAATAAATTGAATGGCGGGAAATGCACCTCCCATGAATTTTTTAATTAAGACGTACGCTCTGGAAAGTGTGACAAATGCGCGACATTAATAATGAAATGCAAACAAAGCGGGATAATAGAATACTTAGACAGAAAATAACGGAGCGTTTCCGAAATAAAAGAACCATTTATCGTTTGGAGAATGTCCAAAAAAACACCCGATCCGATATTTTATTTCAGTGACAGCAACAAACAAAATAAATAATTCCAAGTTTAAGTAATTCCCCGACTGTAATTATTATGACAAAATTCTCATTAGTCTACATCGTAAATTTTTATAAAACACGTCAATGTTAGTCCCAAATAATACAATATAGATATAAAGATAACAGTAGTTTCGTCGAATTGGGAATTTACAACCAAATTAATATTTCACAGGAAATGTGTAGTGGAAACCCATTTATTTATGATAGGTTTTTATCGATTTGTGGTTGGAAAAATTTTCTGTCTGAAATTACCGTGCACCGATATTGATTCAAATTTAGTTGTTCTGCGGAAAAAAAACAAAATAGCACCCAAGGTTTGGATTAATGATTAATTACGTTACTTCTATAATTTATAAGTGCAAATTATTGATCTGTTAATGGTCGAAATAGGTGTCGTCTTAAAACCGCTTTCAGCCGCTCCATTAACAATATTTTAGCATTACTCGTAAATGATTGGTTATGGTCGGCCAAGTTGCGTATCAATTTATGATACAGTTAAGAATTTACGTCATAATGTCTACTTAAAGTTGCCACAATCTTTCACCGCCCAAGTGCTTTTGTCGTAATAATTGCGAATTTTATGGCGGCGAGGAATATTTCTTGGCTATTAATTTGGTTGTAGAATATTTTTATTTAGTTTTGCTTGTAGGTATTAGAACAACAAAAAAAAATTGTTTTGCCCGGCGCATCCACCATTTTTAAACTATATTTTAATTGGGGTAAAATTAAAATTAGAGTTTAAATTCGGTGGAGATTAGCTTGCGATTAGTTACAGCAAACAACGCATATTTCATAAGACACGCAATTTTGCTGACAAATTATCATAATGATAATATCTAGCATGACTCTATTTACGTCAGAAACAAACGTTTCGCAAATCAGAAACTTAAAATTAGATTGAAGGATAAATTTGGAATTAATTTGTAAATCAAAAGCCAAACTGAGAAATGGGTTTGTTAGTTTAAGATGAAGTAGTGTCTAGAAGAGCATCCATGTGTATTTATTAGAGCTTTAGGTCTGAATCCGCACATGTATAAAACACTTGTTCCCCGGGCTTTAACAGCATACTCCCCGTTTACATGGTAAACAACAAACAACAAAACTGTCGGATTTAAATGCAGACTCGCCCCATAATGAATGGCATAATAAAGGAGCGTCTTTATTAGAGTGCGTCAGAATCAGACTGTGAAAGTGCCAGATGAGATCGGCGCGCAAACCCAGAAGTGACAAAAGCAATGCGTGGCACGTGTGCCCCACACCACACCGCCCCAAAAGCTAGTGGAAGAGAGAAGAAAGAAGAAGCAAAATTCCTGTCGAAAGTGAAGATTCCCAGCGAAGCATAAGCGTGCATCAGGAGTTAGTGGGGTACATACGAGTCCGTGTCCGTGGGGTTGTCGCAGGGTTGGGAGCCGGTGCGCCTCAGCCGCCAGATGGCGTGGCGAGCCGCCACGAGGCGGGCGAGACCGTAGCGCGCCACTGTGACAAGCCGGTGCTGGCTTTTGCCTCCACTGGACTAACTCCGGGCGTCGGAAAGCGGTTCCGGTGAGTTGCTTCGCGCACGCGTGAAGAGTCCTTCTCGTTCCGGGACGGACTGCTCCCACGGCTTCGAATGTTTACCTTGAAATTTCACGACATAATTATCGACTAATGTGCCTCCAGACGCGGATTCTATTGCATTCAAATAAGGTTTACAACCTAAAGTTGGGTATGATGGGACATTATGCAGAGTGAATGAAGTTTAAACGGGGAACGGTGATGTTTGTCGGGGCGGATCGAACTAAAGTGATCGGAAACGGACCGATAACGAATTAAGGCAATAAGAAAGATGAAAGAAACTTTGTCGACGGCGGAGATGATGTTTGCGCACTTACAGGAACGCCTAGAAGGGCTCAGATTTTCCTAGATTTTTTCCATTTATTCCACGCTTTCTTCCATTTATTTCTTAATTTCATTTTTTATTTTAAGATTTTGAGTTCAATGCTGTTCTACTTTTTTTGGTTCTTAAGTTTTTCCAATTTTTTATTGTTTGATTTTTGAGATTCTCAAGTACACAGATTTGTGTACTTTTAGTTTACTTACCAATTTTCTATTTTCACAAAATTAAAATTTTAAATTCTTAGGTTTCTAAAGTTTCCTCAAAATTCTGCAATCTTCTTCGAGAACCTTTAGTACTCAAATTTTTGAGATTTTAGTTAATCAATTTTTTATTTTTTTTTAATTTCGTAGTTTTAGAAATTTTTAAATTTTACATATATGTACTTTTGGATAAATTAATATTAAAAAATCTTATTTTATTCAAAAAGTTAAAATTTTGAAGTGCTGCATTAATTATAAATACTTTTTATTTTCAAACAAACCCAAAATTTTCACCATAGAAATGACCCCAAACGAATCAAATTTTCGTCTAAGTCTTGTGTGCATCCTATAAAAATTCGTAATTTGAGCAGTTTTAATCCTAAAACAATGAAATTTGGATAGGTACATTTTTATTTTAGATTAGTTACTTATGTGTGCTAAATTGTAAAATTTTAGATGAAGTCAAAGTATTTAAATTTTTTTTATTTTTGCACAAACTCAAAATTTCTACCGTGTATGAAAATTCGTGATAGTCATGATAGTAAATTTTTAGAAATTTTTATTTACAAATTAACCAAAAATGTTCACCGTGTTGTATAATTTTTTTTTAATTTTGCCAGCTTTAATTCAAAGCCAATGAAATTTCAAGAAATTACTATTTTGGATCTGCATTTTAAGTGTGCTAATTTTAAAAATTTTACAGCTAAAAAGCAAATTTTTAATAATTTTAATTTTTGAATAACCCAAAAATTTTCACCGTGTAGTATAAAAATTCGTAACGTGGGCAATTTTATTTCTAAAACAATAAAATTTGCAAAAATTGTTTTTTGAGATCAGTTACTTATGTGTGCTAAATTGTAAAATTTTATAGCAAGTGAGAGTCTTTTTGAAAATTTTATTTTTGCAAAAATTTAAAATTTCTATTGTGTATAACAATTTGTAACTTGTCTAGTTTTAATTCAAAAGTAACGACAGTTTGAGAAATTACTATTTTAGAACTGTTTCTTAAGTGTACTAAATTTAAAAGTTTTAGACCAAGAAAGAAAATTTGTAAAAAAAATTATTTTTGTTCGATCCAAAAATTTCCACCTTGTAATATAAATTTTCGTAATTTGAGCAGTTTTAATGTTAAACCAATGAAATTTAAATTATTTATAATTTTAATGCATCAAACTCATTTTTATGCACTTAAAATTGGTGGATGCGCCGGCCAAAATCTTTTTCCAATTTTTAAGCATTGGGCACGATACCGCTTTAAAACTTAAATTATTCATCCCTTGATTACCCACCCCCCATCTTTAAACAGTTTTCAACTCGATTGTACCTAAGCAATTAAGTTTGTGAGTCAGACTACTTTTAACTTTTAATTAATTACACTCGGGCGGATGTTTCCATTGATCATTGTCATGAAAATTTGAGATTTTCGTCGAAATGTTAATAAGGAAAACGAATAATTAATTAATATTCTGCAGTTTTTGTTTGTGCAGCTAAATTCAGCTGGCAAACATGTTTCTATGTTTATGTTGGCCACAATTTGTGTTGTCACTATAAAAATAATGAAAACGTTTAAATGGGCTTTCCTATGGGTGTTCTGAAAAAATATGGAATGTCTCTGGACGTTTGCCACATGTGATGTGTGCTTTTGAATTTATTTGCTCATTTTTGTGGTTTTAGTGACGCATACTTTGCCTCCACGAGGTGCATTAGGTGGAATTAAATATTAAGAGTCATTGATTCCGGGGAATTTCACACTTTTGGTTTATTTTCAGTCTGAAAGGAACAACGATTTTATTTATTTATCCGGTAGTTTTACCACAAAATAACGGGTTGTTAAACTTTCCACATAAAATACCCAAACTGAAATGAATTGAGGATGTGTCGTGCCCATTTTCCCTTCCGTTTAAAAGAACTCTGATTATTATTTTACGGCGTATGTGAACCGGTTCAAAGACCCTCTTTCCGTTCTTATTGATTCAATCAGACTCGAAGTCTGCTTCCGTTTATTAACTAAGACTGATCTGCTTTGCAACAGAGGTAGATTCCATCTCAAAGCTCTGATCCAATTTCAATAATTTAGCTGACATTGCAACGACTCCACGAGTTTAAAGAAAACATCAAATCGCCGATGAAAATTTAATAGCGTCAGATGGCAAAATATCCCAGGTAAAAAAATGATCTTGTTGTGCCAGGTTCGTGACAGCATGAAAAGGTCAATTCTCTATTTAACCCCCGAGATGGTGCTCTTTGTTCTAAGGACTGCTTTATGATGACGACTCGGCTCGAACAAATAGCGTCTGGGAAAACAGTAGCAAGAGACGCCTTAAAGGCCATTTACTTTTTGCGTTCTGAAACAAAACAAAGCCATCTGTTGCAAGACGCTTCTCAGAGAATGAATGAACGCTAGTTCGATGAAAAACACTCTGCTTATCCCCCACGCTCATCTTCCACGAAATTTCGAAACCGCACTTCAATTATTGATTTTTGCTTCAAATTTTCATGGAATTTCTCACAGGCGTGGGGTTGCACAAGTGGCGTAATGGGCAGTTTTTGGATCGGGCGACACACAAAGCGTAACACTGTTATTAGCTACAAAAAAAGAACGAGGGCGTTTAGAGGGTTTGGTTTTTTTTATGTTGGTACGATTTATTTTGATATTTAAAGCTCTTTTGTTTTACACTATTGAATGATTTTTTTAGACCTTTAAGTGGATTACTTTAAGTTTTTCTTGGATTTTTTCTTTTAATTCTTGAAATTGGAGTTTCTATTTCGTAGTTTTTCCAATTTCCAAGCTTTTCTTCTTCGGAATTCTTGAATGATATGTTAGTTATGAAAGGCTTTTTTATTGTTTGTTGTCTAATTTAGTTTCATAGAATTTTTCAGATTTTTGAGAAACCATAAGATATCTAAAATAAAGTCTAAATCTCGAATCTAAAATATTTAAAGTTTCAATTTTATAGAAATATAGAATTGAGAATTCTAGAAAATTCTTCAATATTTTTAATTTTTATACGACAGCATGGAAATTTTGGGTTTCTGCAAAAATTAATCTTTCTAAAAATTTACTTTTTGCTGCAAAATTTTAAAATTTAGCACACTTAAAATTCAGATCTAAAATAATAACTTTTCAAAATTTTATTAGTTTTAAATTAAAACTGCTCACTATTAGTTTTTATACTTTATAGTGGAAATCTTGGTTAATTCAGAAATGAAAATTTCTAAAAATTTACTCTCTTGCTGTAAAATTTTGAAATTTAGCACACTAAAGATACAGATCTAGAATAATTATTTCTCAAATTTTCATTAGTTTTAAATTACACTGCCCAAGTTACGTGTTTCTATACGATACAGTGGAAATTTTTGATTAATTCGAAAACAAAAATTTTTAAAAATCTTCTTTTTGCTCTAAATTTTTGAAATTTAGCACACTTAAGAAACAAATGTAAAATAATAATTTTTCAAAATTTTATTCTTTCTGAATTAAAACTGGTCAAGTTACGAATTTTTATAAAACACGATGGAAATTTTGGGTTTTTGTAAAAAGTAAAATTTCTGAATTACTTTTTCAAAATTTTTACATTTTAGTAGGTACACATAAATCACTGATCTAAAATAACATTTTTGTCAAATTTAATGGTTTCAGAAATAAAACTGCCCCCGTTACGAATTTTTATACGACACGGTAGAAATTTTTGGTAAATTCGAAAATAAAAATTTATACAAATTATTTTCTTCCTGTAAAATTTTAAAACTGAACACATTTAAGAAACAGATCTAAAATAGTAATTTCTCAAAATTGCATTAGTTTTAAATTAAAACTGCCCAAGTTACCAATTTTTATACGGGACGTCGGTTAATTCGAAGATAAAAATTTCTAAAAATTCTCTTTCTTGCTCTAAAATTTTGAAATTTAGCACACTTAAGACAGAACTCTAAAATATTAATTTCCCAAAATTTCATAAATTTTAAATTGAAACTGCCTAATTTACGAATTTGTATACAACACGTTGGAAATTTTTGGTTAATTCATAAATAAAAATTTCTAAAACTTTTGAAATTTAGCACATTTAAGAAACAGACCTAAAATAATAATTTCTTGAAATTTTATTGCATTTGAATTAAATCTGGCTAAATTTTGGGCCATTCTCTGATTTTTAAATTTAAATTTTCGGAGATCTTGCTGTCAAATTTAGATATTCTCCGTTTTTTCTTTTTTTTTCTTTGTTTGTGGTTTATTTCAGTTTCATAAAATTATTGCAATTTATTGAGAAACCATAAGAATTCTTAGTGAATAAAAAAATTTATAATAAAGACACTAAATCTAAAATCTAAAATATTGTAGAATTCAGATTTCTAGAAAAAATTTTGCAAGATTTGAAAGAATCTAGATAAAGAATAATAGAATTCTGTGGGGTTCTGGGAGTCTAAAAAATTCCTGGAATAAACAAACATCGAGTTAATGCGTACTTTGAAACTTCCGAAGTTATAAACTTTTCTGCAATTACAACAACTTGGAGGGGCTTCAAAACGACTAAACTAACACTCAGCTTTGCAGCTTTTACCGAATGATTTAGAATTGAGTTAGCTAATCTCTGAAATAAGTATCTGATGCTTAGATCATCTCTTAAAACTTGGAAAAGCTCAGAAGTTTTAAGCTCATAAAGTTCAATTTCGAACCTCCTTCTTTCTAAAGTCATCTCATAACTTTTTGTTGTTTAACACTAGTTATAACAATTCCGCAGTTAATTTCGTCCTCATTTAACGCGGCTCCTGTATTTTCATTACAAATTTGCCTGGATTTAATTAAATGTTGCTACTGTTTGTGAATGATAAATCAATGAAAACCCACATCCTGACCTTTCCTCTCTTTACCTTTCTGATGAAAAAATTCAAGTCTATTCGTTTCATATCTCGTGGGCAAGCTTCCAACTTTTCCTGAAAATGTAGGCGAATCGAAATTATGTTTCTGTTCGTCGCCGATATGAAATTGTGTTTTGCAATCCCCGTACGAAATTACAACAGGTCGTTAAAAAGAGCGGATGTCTCGAATTAAACACGCAGCTGTTTGCGAAGTCAATAGCGCTATCTAGCGAAGGCAGTTCAATTCAACGAAGATTGCGTCGGCGTCTTCTGCAAGTTAGATTATCTCACCTCGCCTTCGACTATAACACCTACATGCTCTTGTATCGTAAATTCCAGAATGAGGTGCGGTTAACACACCTGAATAGTTGGTAAAATCATGTCGTAAAATAACTATAAAATCGCGAGTGAGTACGTTTGGTGGAGGCGCCGGGTAATTCCTTCCGAGAGAATGTCTGTTTGACTTAGGAAATTCGAGTGATGGCGATAACTCAGTTTCATGTTTGAGTAAATAATAAAATCTTATCTTGACGTGAGTGGAACCGGAGAAGACTTCACCTCCGAGAATTCCAGTTTCGACCAACTGAAAATATCGCGCGTTATGCCGTTGATGCGTTCACACATCCATAAATCTTCAATGAACACACAAAAACAGACTGCTAATGAGAAGTCAATTTGCATTCATATCTATTCTCAATTTGTGTTTAATTTATTCGTGCGTGCTCACTCGCTTGATGCGTATTGATCACCCAAAGTACGTTGAGTTTAATCGTATTTTAAATAACTGCCTAAAACCGGTAGATTAAGAACATATTTTCACAATGCAAAAAAAAGGGGCGATAATTGTGTCCAATTGCGGGGTTAGATAACGAGATTGATTTATTACGGGCCAGTTACCGTGGAATCCATAAACTAATGGCATAGATAATTGTTATTTCGAAGCCTCATCTCGTATCTGTTATGGGTTGATTAACGACAAATTTAGGTGTGGTATCCTGGGAAATTAAGTGGTGGAGTAGTTAAGTTTTTTTGAAGGGGGCCTTGCCTTATCGGTAGTGTTGGTAGCACTGTCATGAATCAATTTCACTACTATCAGTCGTGTTTAGCCTCAAACTGTCAAATAGGTCCGTTTTTTCGATCATTCATGTTAGAATGTTTTTTATGCTTCTACATTTATATGAATAGAAAAGAAATCAGATTATGCTAAAATGTGAACGGATTAATGGTTTGAATTCTAGGTTCTAGGAATACGCCAAACTTTCTATAATTTATATATTTTTAGTTTTTTTGCTTTTTACATAGCGATTTTTGTTGCTTTTGGTTGTTTTAATTAAATCTCCTAGATTTCAGCTTCTTTGAAAAATGTTTCAGATCGATCAAATTCCAAAGATTTTTTATTCCTTTACATCTTTTTTCTTTAGATTATTTAAAACCAACTATGCAAAATTTCGCTCAAATGATTGAAATCATTTTTCATTTTTTTTTTCTTTGGAATAAAAATTTTAAAAATTTGAGTCTTTTGCTTTACAATATTGCAATTTGGTCGAGTTATTACAAGACATTACGAATTTTATAGTGAAGGATGTCGGAAATTTTTGATCGTCGTTATTCACGAAAGTTCAAAGTTCTTAAATTTTATATTTTTTCTTCTTTCTCATACAGAACTTTACAATTTAAATTTTATTTTTTTTTAAATATTTAAGTCGTCCTTAAATATGTACATCCATTTTTAGTTGAAGATTACGAAAACCAAAAAAAATTGCGGTTTTACAATTTAAATTTTATTTTTTTTAAATATTGAAGTTGTCTTTAAATTTGTACGTCTAAATTTAGCTGAAGATTACAAAAACCAAAAAAATTTGCGGTTCCAAAACCTTCGAAAAGTTATTTCAATTTCCAGGTGATTTCCGTGTGTCAAAATCCATGTACCTTATAATTTTTCGCTACGATTAGCCTTATCTAATCTATCCCGCAATGTGTTAAACGTTTAACAACCCAATTTTTTTAAAACACCTAATAAAACGCTTTAAAAGGTCACATCAGCGAAACGCAAGTGCTAATTCCTCCTACCTTAAAAGGGTCGCGTTAATCGCATGCAACCCTTCGCACGTAAGCAAAAATTATACAACTTCGTTGCATACATTAAATCATCTAAAATGTAATTTTTAAACACTATTCGCATTTTGTTAAGCCAACAATAGAATGCCTTTTGAAAGGCGCTTAACAAAGAAGCTTACAACACAAAACTGAACCGACTGTGGCTTTTCAGGAATTAATAGCTTTTGTAATTGCATTAAACCTGGCAGTTTCAAAAACGCCACAAACCATCATCGCGGATCTATCTCTCTTTAGCTCCCAAATGAAATTGTTTGATTCCGGCACCAGTGACATGATCAACACAATTTTTCACGATCTGAAGGATCATCCAGGGGCAGATCTTCCGCTTTTATGGGACTCGCGAGGAACGCTTGCTCTTAAATTTCATTCAACTCATTTCGTATCGGATGCAGTTTTATTACGAGTGATGATCGGTTTAACAATTTCAAATTGCCTTGATACAATTAAAAATGGTGGATGCGCCGGGTTGTTTGTATCCTCCTTGTCCTTAAAAATCCCGCGGGATAACAATAAGCGGCGACAAGAGTTCGAAGTCAGGGTGCTGATCTGGGGGGAACGGTGGCAGATATTTAGTCTGTTGGGCGCGTACGACGGCCTCCTGGGGTATTGATCGGCCTTCTCGCCGCGACATACTTCTTTTGTTGGCAACACCTACAGCGATCCCAGATGTTATCCCTCTGTATCGTGGGTGGTGATCAGATCACCTCGCTTTGACAAAGGCAAATTATTTCCTAGACATTCATGGCGACACCCTCTTGAGTTGGGGTCGCGCTCCCATATTTTAATGAAGTAAACAATCTATTGTTCTGGAGGCGAAAAAACAAGTCATTTATCACCCGCCTTGAGTTTGTTTTTGCGAAAAAAAATTTAATTAATTGCCGGAGTCAGGTGAGTTTTAACGCGGAAGGTGTATCGATGAGTTTAATTTCCTTAGAAGGTTACACATATGGAGGAAACAGCCGCTTCAGAAGCCGCTAGCGCCTGTTAAACTCGGCGATAATCCTGTTTCCATCAAACTGTCTGCTTTAGTTTGACATGGGATTGCGCTCAATATGCTTATTTTACAGATTAGATGTTAAGATACTTTTCATGTAGGCGGTTTTTAACAGCTATAAAAGACACGTATTTGATAAAGACACTCCTGCAACAAGAAATTACATTTTTTCTTAAATACGCCAAGTTCTCTCTTTTTTAACATCTCCCTTGTGTCCCAACTTAATATCAATTAAATGCAACTAATTCTCCGAACGCCCAAGCACTCCTCAGGGAAAGAATTATTTATTGATGAAGTGCTCCTGAGATATTATGGAGGTAGAAAGAGCTTAAAGAGCGCCCGTTGGAAGTTAAAAATGTATAACATCTTTGCGCTTGAAACAATGCTCGCCACGAGATTATTGCTATTACTGCACTTCGGTTACCACTCAGTTACTATAAAATTTATTGATCTGTTAAAAAGTGTACGCGTTCGCTGAAATGTCTTTTTATTACCAAGAATGTGATTTACGACTGTCTGATGCAGGTATCATAACCAATAACCAGATGTTGAATTTCTTCCCAGAGACTTTCAACCACTCATATTGGCATATTTCGTTAGCTTGCTGTTAATTAGTTCATCACGTGCAATAGCGATGCTGTCATTCTCAGAGCGATATCGCACGTTTCTACAGCGACGGTAAAATTCAATTTTATGCAGTTTAACGGTGTTGTCATTTTCGTATTCGCTATAAAAGTTTCAAAGGTGTTTTTTAACGGTTTTACTGAAAATCTCAATTTGTTGGTTTTGTGGAGCGTTGCAGAACAAGAGCGTTTTGTAACCAAGCTGAGTATACTGTTGTTGCGATTCATGACCTCCAGCTATCTTTTATTCAAGGGTTATTTAATTTTTTTAGAAGATCGGGCTTTGGCTTTAAATCTTCAAAACCAGGAGGGAATTCACAATTTGTGGTTTTGTGATTTGGAGGTGGGATAAGTGTAAATATTTCAGTGTTAGTCATAACGTAGAGCTGTTGTATTTAATGTGACGTTATCATGAATCAAATCGTATATTTCAAGATTTTATGGTTGTTCTTTAATATTCCTATTTAAAAAGGTCTGAATTTTGGACGCCGATCTTTTGTGATCACATTGTAGATTCATATACAGTGTGTTGCCTTTAAAGTATTAAAGTTTTGTAGTGAAAACATTAAAATTGGTACTCTCACTTATTTTATGTGCAACACGCTGTATATTTTTGGATTTTGGAGGTCTCGAATACTGGTTTTTCAAAATCATACAATTTTTAGAATAAATAATTTTACATTATCAGTTTCTAAATGTCGCATTCATTTAATTAAAATACAAAATTAATGTAGTATTTTTGAAAATTTTTGAAAAAATTGTACAAAAGAAACGAAAGGCTATTTCTAAAATGGAATAGTCTCAAGTCTTTTTTGCTCTGCCAGGTCCGGATTCATAGATATTTTTTTAAGTTCTATTGTAAAAAAAATAATTTTTTCTTTTATTCTCAAAATTTATGAAATTGCTCGACCGTGTTTTGGAAAGCCAATTTAATAAGCTTTTCAACGACTTATAAAATTTATTGCTGGGGTTAGTATTTTTCATGATATTTTTGAAAACTGATCTTATGTTCCACAAATTGCTGTTTTTAGTGACTTATATATGCACTTTTGCATGTATCTCAAGAATTCTTACGTCGATTTTTTACTGTAATGCATCATTGAAAAAACTGAGATTTTGTCTTTTAAACGCATTGACAAATGCATTGCAATTGCTCAACGTTTAGAAGTTACAATACAGAAAACAATGAAAAATTTTAACTTTTACTTTTTTTCTAGACCATCTGGGGGGAGTAATTAATGAAGCTACCATCAATTTTAGGAAAATTAAACTTGGGGCAAAAAAAAATTTGAAACTATTATTACTGTATTGTCTTCAAATTTATTTGAAATGTAAAAAAACTTGACCACCAACTTTTAACAGTTGCTGTATATTCATTATCTATAAATTTCCATTCTGATCATCAATAAATCGAAAGTGATCATCAAGAAAGGCAAGATTTTTTCCCTTGTTTTTTTTTCTAAAATTTGCTTCATATTTTTTGTAATGTAACTTCCAAATGACAAGAGATAATAACGTGTTTAACACTGCGTTAGAAAGCAGACATATCAATCTTTATAATTACATATTACATTAAAAACTCAAAGTACCTACTCAATTCCGTGCAAAAAAAAACAAAACCGTTCGTTTTTGGCAATTACTAGTTTTTATCAAGATTCAAAGGCTAAAGCGTAAGAAAACAACAGAAATCTTTACGAAATCTGCAAAATTCGTAGAAAATTCTGTTTATGTTGGTGCTAAATGACAATTTTTCGTCTATTCTGGCTGTTTTCTGGGTTAGATCCGCAGAGTAAAGCTTGAAATCTAGAAAACTTTCAGTTTTTATCGAGGTTTAACGGCTAAATTGCAAGAAAACAACATAAATCTTCACGAAATCTGCAAAATTCGTAGAGAAACTCGCTTATTTTGATGCTAAATGACGATTTTTCGTTCATTCAGAACATTTCTGAGATGGATTCGTAGAGTGGAACTTCCAGTTTTTCAAATATCTTGGCAAAAACTGACTCTTCTCGGGAACTTTTATAGTTCAATAGGAAAATTATTTAATTACCTTTTCATTGATGTATCATAAAGTTTCATTATTTTACAAGTTCTTAAGCAAAACGGAAAAATACAAAAGTAAAGGCAGCGTCAAAAAGCTTATTTTACAAAAATAGTCCTTATGTAAAGGAGCAAAACGGACTTCGGATTTAGAATTACGAGTCAATTCCATTTTAGCAATGACTTTTCACTACACCACTACAAAGTTCGTTCAAAATTTATTGCACCTGTAAAGGCGGTTTGACACGATCACATTTTTTCTCGTAAAAATTTGAGAATTTTTCTTTCAAATTGACGTTCAAGATTTGTCACAAAATTAATGCAGAAAAATGTCTACTCTTTGCTAACCTCCAAAATCAGCGGTTTAAGGGATTTTTCTCTTCACTTGGCGCATTGTTGTTGACGCAGAATTGTGAAATTATTTGTGAATTTTAAAACGTTCTAAAAATTTCGCTGTTTGTCACTAGAATATTTGTTTGAAAATAAATTCTCAAATTGTTATTCGTAAAAATTTGAAAAAAAAGTGATCGTGTCAAACCGCCATAATAAAGAAAATTTTCCAAAATTTATCTTTCAAAATTTTTTAAAATACTACTGACTTACTTGTTTTTCCACAGTTTTTTCCTGCCAACTTGAACTCGTAACTAAAAACTAACCAACAATTCTAACTAACAAATCTACTCGCTTTTCTTCTAAATAACTCTAACATGATCTCTTCTTTACAGGTTCTAATTCCTTGGAGAGAATTTCGCAAGGAAATCTAAACTTGGCTTATAAAATTTCCGGTCCCTTCCGGGGTCTGCAAGGACGACTGATAATATTTTTGAAGTTTGAACTTTATCTCAATACAGAAAATGTTTGCATCGTCATAATTCCTCGCTTGGCAAAGTCTCAAATATTATTTCTCAGAATTCTTGGCTGTATCCTTATGGCTGTAACACATCTAAATCTGATTTTAATGAACTAACAATAAGAGTGGAAACGTGTAGAAATTTTGTTGTTCTAGAACCACTAGAAGCAAAGAAGTGGTGCGTAATAGACTTACCCCGTTAAAATAATCAAAAGACATAAAATAGGCTCGAAATAAAAGTTACAAGATGTCTCAGTAGCAGCCGTAAAGAAGTCTAAAACATTAGAAATCATGCAACTAAGTAAGAGACTGAGGAAGATTCTAAATAGATCAATCCTCTAACAACTTACTTAAAGTGTAAAGGCGACGTTTCTGAAACAAATAATCACATTATCATTATTCTAATCTAGTTATTACAGTTACGAATGAAGGCGTAAAACTCAGCGGAAGCTACCGATTTCCTTTAAAATAATCGTAGAAGTTCCTCATCGGAATCGACAGGCAAAAAAGCTCTTCACTGTGTTTATTGGATTTGTCAGTTATCCTTTGATCAGTAAAATCAGATTTGTATTCTTAAAAATTACCGGGGAATTTGCTGTTTTAGATAAATTAACTCCAAACCATGACTAATGAATAGACATGAAGTAGAACCATCGATCTTTAGCGTCACAACCCCAGTAAAAATAGTAAGTCGTTATCTGTTTCCTTGAACTTTCGTCTGATTTACTATTTTAAGACCGCTCACACGTACGAATAACCTTAATTACCAAATTAACTCCATTTAAAAATCCGCTTTGTGAGACATGATAAATCATCGACGTTTTAAATAATGTGTCGGACAACAACTAGTTAACTCAATTTAATCTCGTTAGTTATTAAAGAGGTAATCGTTGCACTTGTATAAAACCTGGGAGCGGAATTAGGAGATTACGAGACGGAAGTTCCTTGTACTGCAAACTTTGGCGGAAATCTAGGTTTGAATTATGCACCAATTAAACGGTTTTAAACGACTAAAGCAAAGTATAAAATATTGAAGAGGTGCTGCGAAATATAGGGAAGTAGAACAGACAGATCTTATCTATTTAGGACGAGTCTGTCAAACCGAATTATGGAAATTCGGGGGTCAAGGTTCCAGGATACGCTTTGATGTATCTAGGTGCCGATTACTTCAACTTGGGGGGGGGGGGGGGGGTCGGTAATAACGGAGTCTTCAAACGAAACAGAAATTGTTATGAGCATGAAAGTAATGAAATTAGAGTGCGAGAAAACAACATTTTCCGACTTTTTTTTCCAATTTTGACAGGAAAATAATTGCAAAAGTCATTGACTTGTCCGCTTACCTGCACCTGAAAATACCCCCCAACTTTCCCCTCTCCCCTTAGTGGAATGCGAAACCGAAGTTGTGGTGTAAACGTCACGAACACTCTAATTTCATTTCATAAACTGGCGCAAAAAGTAACACTGACCAATGATACAGTTTCGTGGTCAGTCAAGTCAAAAGTGCGTAAATTTCCATGATAAACAAAGTGTAACCAAAACATGCGTAAAAATGGTGACGATAATAATAATAAAGAAGAGCGAAAATGCGAATGAAGTGTTCACAAAAGCAATTAGTTGAATTTCTAGCTAGTCTAACTACAGAATTGTAAAAAATCTGAATATGCATAACTTTCGATTGATAAAAATTGAAAAGAAATAAACATGCGCATTGCGCATACCGTCTCACGCTCCTTCTCAATATCGATTCTTTCTTTTGCTACATCCTGGGTCCATCCACAAGTCCTTGCCTGCATCAACAGTATTCATTTAATACACACCATTAAAAAAGTCGCTAATATATTAATACCGGGGTCTCAGTCCTGCGATAAAATTCACTGGCAATTTTATTTCAGGGTCTGAGTCCGGCTTAGGTTCCAATTTAGACCGCGAATGTACATTGAGAAAAACTAAACTGACATGGTGAATTGAGATCCTTTCGAACTGGAGAAAGATTTGCTTTGATTTTTGACCCAAATGGGGATTTATCAGGACGTTTGACGTTGTCCAGTTTGATTAATTTTCAAGTGTTTAGACGGATCGATATTCGACTTAATTTAATTTTTCCAGTGATCGTGTCCTCTGATTGTTGGACAAATTAATAAGTTTTATGAACCATAAATTTTATAGGGCATGTAAAAGGGTAATAAATTTTCCCGTGTATGATTTTTAGGGGGATTTATGGCTTTTTTTCGGAATTTCGCACCGATCACTACTACTGGCACTATATGCGAATAAAATATTACCAATCAATAGATTTTCACTTGGCCATGAGGGCAAAACCAACAAACTCTCAGTTTGGATTACACTCATTGTTTGTGTTTCTGAACAGTTTGTACGAGATATTATCCTGAATAATTCTTGTGCTCCTTCAACTGCCTATAAATTAAACATGTTGATAGGAAAATTATACGGAATATTTATAGGTGGATGTACAAAGAAAATAACAAGAATGATAAATGACTGATGATATTGTGTTTTATCAATTACTCTCCAGGGGACGTTAGTTTTAACAATATTACACGAAAATTTAATTTAGGGGTGGTGTAATTCTACACGAGGTTTTATTATCTTTATTATTAGGGATGAGTGTCGTGCAAGAAATGCCACAATTATATAAATTATCTGACAATGCTGATTTGAAAAGCACCGATCATTATTGATAACTCATTAATTGCGAGAGCTCGGATCATTAA
This sequence comes from Gnatocerus cornutus, assembly GCA_029298725.1. Taxonomy (NCBI): domain Eukaryota; kingdom Metazoa; phylum Arthropoda; class Insecta; order Coleoptera; family Tenebrionidae; genus Gnatocerus; species Gnatocerus cornutus. The sequence continues at coordinate 32,284,851 of CM055509.1, read as the reverse complement.
TCAATAAGTTCGTAAAAGAGGAACGAATGGAATTGATTTACGTGTTTCGTAGCAAAAAGAGACTAATTTGGTGATGGGGAAAATCATGATCATGATTTCAGACATTTTTTTTCTTAGACATTTCCAGAGGCTGATTTATTGAATTTAGTAAATGTTTTGTTTTGGAATCAGAAAAATTGCTCACACTAAAGGAAGTACAAAACTATAATTTTGATATGCAAAAGAAATAAGAATTTTTGTCTAATTTTTACATAAAGCTATTTGTTTTAAATTATTAGCTATTAGTTTTTGCAGCACTAAATATTACAAATTTACCAGAAAACAAAATATTAGTTGTAATAACGATTAATTTTTAAGATAAAAACAAAAATTTGACTCATTCCTAAAATTTTAGGAAATTTACAAACATTTTTGGCTTGATATTTTTGTAATTAGAAATTTTCATGTTTTAGACAAATAAAAACCTTACTAAAAGTTCAAAAATTTTAGGAATCTTACAAAAGTTTAAAAAAAGTAGATTTCAGATTGGAAATTCTTCTGGAATATCTTAAGGAAAATATTTGTTAAATTTTATTTTTTTTTTAAATAAAGTTTTCTTTTTGTTAAAATTTAAATTGGATTTAAATACAAAATTAAAAAACGATGAACACGCAAAAATTAAATAAATCGCAAATTCCTAGCTTAATTTATTAAGAATTTCAAAATTTACAATCAAAAATCTATTTCTATTTTAAGTTTTAAGATTTTATGTAACTTTATATCCAATTTCGTTCATCGTTTAGACGTTTTTGGATCAAAACTTGTGAAGGTTTGATATTCAAAACTTATCAAAATATGTGAGAAATTATTTGAAAAATTGTAGGTACACAATTTGTTTTTCAAAATTTCCATTTTTATTGTATATTGGATATTTTGACTTACTATTATACAGTATGTTGCATTTAAAATAAAAACAAGCTCGGATCTTCGTTAATTTTATTAGCAGAAATTGTAAGTTGCATTCCTAGCATACTGCGATTTTTTGAGTAGGTGGCTATCAGATATCAATAAATAGCTATTTGTTTCAAAAGGGTAGAAAACATTTTTTTTCAATTTCCTTGCATTTTTTTCCAAAGCATTTTCCAAGCTTGTTGAACACAAAATTTTGTGCGCCGACACTTAATAGATATTTATTTTGACTTTTGGTTCAAATTTGACACGTTATTCTCTCATTTAGGGAAATTTGATCAGTTGGAGAATAGGTTGGTAGCACCGCACTCACATTAAAGAATTGAAGATTAATTTAAATTGTCAGGAATTTATACTTTTGTAAATTTGTAAACGGCACACGAATTGACAAAATTGACATTTATGCAGTGATGCCAACTAGTAAACTAAAACCAACTAGTCTAAAATGTCAGGTTTGACTGCTTAGACTTTTAATAGTTATTTGGATCACAAGGCCAGAAAATGCTATTTTGGAAGTCTGAGTGAAATTGCGAAAACGAGACGGAGCCAAGTCGTAGCTACACAAAGACTTCCAAAAGCATTTTTGGACGAGTGATCTACAATATTTTTTAAGCCAACAAAATTTAAAAAATAATTATTTTTTACTATTACATTACTATTTACATGTTTTCAAAAACGATAAAAGGACGACGGCTTAAAAACGATGATTTTATTGCCGCAAATGAGTGGCAAATGTCATGTCATAAAAAATGACGGAGGCGCACAAAAGTAATTAATTCAAATTCTTGTTCCAAGTTTGAGATTTTTCCAGAAAAAAATCGTAAAATGGAATTCTAGAGGAATTAATATTTGAAAATACTTGAATTAAGAAATAGGAGCACAGAAAAGGGTACAAAGAAGTTACCATGGAAGTTTTGAAGTTTAATATTTTTTGACATCAAAATTGAAAATTGTTTCATTAGTCAGAGAAGTTTGAAAACAAAATTTAAAATACAATCAAAGAAAACAACAGAATAAATAATTTCGAGCTTAAAAAAACAATGTTTGGGTAATAAATTCTCTGATTTAGGACTGATTTTTTTTGTCTTCAAATGAAGCCATTTTTTTCCTGGAAATATCAAAGTCCAAGACTCACTTTTACGTTTCCAATTTTGTTGTGGACCTTCTTCTTTACGTCTTCATTGTTTGTTTCTATTTCTTTAAATACTAGGAAGTCATTTTAAAGCACCATAAACTGCTTATCTATTATTGTATTACCCAAATGAAGACACTTTTCCTCGCGGTTGTGGGTAAATTATAGAAACGACTTTTCCCGGATTTTTAATTAAACATCATGTTACTTACTTCCACCCTAGCAAGGGTGATAATTCAGCCTAATTAAAATGTTAAACTCATTTCCAACACGTATTTAGCCGTGAGTGAAAAATATGAAATCCCAACATGTAGAATCCCCCTTATTAAACCAGCAGGAGATAAGACACCAATTTATGACACACAAGTACAATAATTACAAAACTAATAAAACGACAGGACAAAATTAATAACATCAAAGCAAGCGGCAAAAAGAAAGAAAAGACACCTTAGTACACCGTGAACGTAGCAAACACTCCGATAAATAAGACTGAAAATTGAAAAATGCGCTTATAATAAAACGTTATTACTGCGACTTCTTCGTGGTCTTTCAGTCTAGTTTATCTGAGGTTGTAGCGAACAGCAACATTTAACATCGATCCATACCTCCATATGACCGACTGTTCTGCTGACCTAGCCTTTGTGATAAGCAAAGTTTTCTCTCCGTTTCTGTATAAATAAGAAAAGAGAATTAATAAAGACCGCAGAAGGAAAGGGTAACCGCCAGTCACATATTTAAGCAGCCATTAATAAATGCATGAGATGTTTTGCGTTTCTGTCAAGTTATGAATGGACCAGGCGGTTCAGCTGTCAGCATCACTCCAGCAAAAGAGCTATTCCACCACTGCTTTGGCCATTCATCCGGTAAAGATGACAAACGACCCCAGCAATTACACTATAACGTAACATTTATATGATCCGAAGTCAGACGCAGATGGTGCAAAGATCGTGGATTAAGAAGGGAAAAATTTCTTGGCCCGGATAACCGATACTGTGCTAAATCTTTGTGTCGTCAGCTTTTCATCCGCCAAATGGAATGTACTGAAAGAACACACAATGGGCAATCAGCCTGAATTACAAGCAAAAACTTGTTCACGCACTTGTTGAATAAAAGTGACAGTTTAATGGCCACGAACTTTTAATTATTTTTGCCTCGACTATGATTGACATTTAATAAAAAGAACAATAGAGATCAAACCAAAAAAATTATTACCGTCAGCGCTTCAGGCTCTCGTCTTTGAAATTTATTTTTATTGTCGACAGTCGAAATAAATATCTGCCACAGTCTAAAATCACTTTCTTAGATGTTATCTTCAAGCAACAGCAGCTGTAAAATTTTATATGGAATTTTTATAGCGCCGGAAGTAAGCTGGAAACATAAACACATGTAATTTATGTTTTTATTTTTCTTCATATTTTTCTGTAAAAACTGCATAAAGATTGATCGATTTAGTCGTGAATTGGATAGTAAAGATGGTAATCAAAAATGCAATACGTTTATCCAAGTTGAATAGACGTAAAACGGTTCTTTATTTATTCAACTGGGAGGTTGAGTTATGGAATATTCGATCGAATTCGTACAAAAAAGAGTTCAATTTTAGTTATTAATGCGTGGTGAAGGCTAATGGACTAATGGACTTCCTACGAGAAAAGTATCTCGTTTTGGGCATGATTGGGGGCTAAAATGACAAATATTCGAAATATCATAAACTGGTCGTGACATTCTAAATTGTTTTTTTCTGAGAGAATTGAAAACAATTTAATATTCAAAATTTTTGCAAAATTGGTGGAGGCGCTCGGCTAATTTTACCATTTTTTTTTTTTAATTTGAGCTACAATCAATTGGTCAGTATTTATAATAATAATTTTAAATTTTACCATTTTTTTTTTAATTTGAGCTACAATCAATTGGTCAGTATTATATACCAATTAATTGTAGCTCAAATTAAAAAAAAATGGTAAAATTAGCCGATCGCCTCCACCAATTTTGCAAAAATTTTGAATATTAAATTGTTTTTTTTATTTTTGCTAATTTAAAAATTTTCAAAGTCGACATAATAATTTGAGCTACAATCAATTGGTCAGTATTTATAATCATAAATACTGACCAATTGATTGTAGCTCCAAAGTCGACTTTGAAAATTTTTAAATTAGCAAAAGTAAAAAAAACAAATTTTTGAGTCAAACTTATTTTCCAGCTTGCAAAAAACTTTGTTTTGTCGTGAAATCTTAATATTAAATAAAATATAAAAAAAATACGTTTTTATAGTCTTAAGCCGCGATTCCACTTGCTTGCTCTAGCGCAGACCAGACCAGACATCCAAGATTTGAGTGACGTTTTTATAATTCTTCAGCCCCTTTCTGCGGTTGGACCGTAATAAAACATTAAGATGCAATTGCACCCCAAGTTACTGGTGGTCTGTCCGGGCTACGCCAGACAGGCCAAGTTGGTTCAGTTCCGTGAAACAGCAGACATAAATATGTTCCACTTGATTATGACTGATATTCTATTAATTACACAGAAATAAAATAAATTTTGTAATGATAAACGCAAGGTGTATTAAATTTTTTGCTGGTTCTGAATTTCAACAGAACGCCCTCCGAACCAAACCAACCATGGTTGTCCGGGAACTCGCCAGACAGGGCAAGTTGGTTCAGTTCTGTGAAACATTGCAGAACTGAACCTCTCTATAATTTAAATTTTCAGTATTCAAAGCCATAGTAACGTTGCTGTTGTATTGTTGTCGTTAGTCAGGTCGGCTCATGAACAAGTAATGTAACTATGGTTTCACATGAACGATGCCACACTGATCGAGATTGTTGAGTCAAAAATCTTGTTAACAGTTTTCAGGCATTTTGCACAAGATTTTTTCGATTTTCTTGGCACCATGCCTTTGCGCAAAATGTTCTTTAGGTAACAAATTCATTTGAACGTAAAATTATTGTACAGAAATTGTTAATTTTCGTATCAAACTTTGTCTTTTTAATCCATCATATCTCGAAAAATTGAAGACATGGATTTTTTTTAACAATTTTCCGGTGATCTATGGCATTGTCCGATAATACAGTTTCACGGTGGTGCGCGACTTTCCGGACACTCTGTATATTTCACAAAATAATGTAATTTACAAATCATACTTAAGAAACGCAGTCAACAAAATATGATTGTGAAAAAATTTGCATTAAAATGTGATTTTTGTCTAATTAATAAAATACCAGTCCTCATCACCGTTCCACAAAACTCAACCAACTTCCCGCGTCTGGCGAGTTCCGGACAACCCCGGTTGGTGCGGTTCGGCGGCCGTTATATTAAAATTCAAAACCAGCAAAAAATTAATACACCCTTTTTTTCCATTACAAAATTTACTGTGTAATTAATCGAATATCAGTCAATATCAGTTATCACCAAGTGCACCATATTTATGTCCGTCCTGTTCCATGAAACCGAACCAACTTGGCCTGTCTAGCCATCAGCAAACAGGGGTGCAATTGCATCTTAATGTTTTATTACGGCCCAACCGCAGAAAGGGGCTGAAGAATTATAAAAACGTCACTCAAATCTTAGATGTCTGGTGTGGTCTGGGCTAGAGCAAGCAAGTGGAATCGCGGCTTTAGATCCGGAGAAATCAAGTTTCAAAAATTAAAAAAAATTGCATTTATTTTGTAAATTGGTTGTATCTACTCTTGCAATTTGAATTGCTTATAATTCAGTTATTTTTGTCCTAGCAAAATTTTGGATTTAACGTGGAATTTTGCGTGAAATAAGTACAAACATGTAAATCGAATTGTATTTTATAAATGGAACAAATCTATCATTTATAAGTCAAGTGTTTTAAAAGTCGAAAATTAAAATACGAAAACTGATTTGCCTTTTGTATCGATTTTCTAAAATATAAAACTTTCAAAATGCAAATAAAGCCAAATTTTTATTATTTAAAAGCTTCAAAAACACTGTATTTAATAGTAGGGGAACACAGGGTAATGGGAGCGATAGTAATACAAGGAAAAGTAGGCACATTTGCGCAATCGTAAGCACTCGGTCGCTTCCGTCAACCATCGGTAAACTTCGCCCGATGAACACGAGTTGTTAGCGCCATCCGTTAAGTCACGAAGAAGGGTTGTGTGTTTTTCGCTCCATGCTTATAAAAAACTGCCGATTGCCAGCGCCAAAGTAAGCATGAAGTTATATTCTATATTTATTTTTTATTGGTGTTACAAATAGTTCATCGCATTAATAACTAAGATCTCATTTAAAGTATGTTTAGTTGAATTTTCGGGGCAGAGTAAATATTATGGCCCAATTTCCCAAAAAACGTTAAGTGGGCTCTCATTACACGCATGTGTCGGGTAATGGGAGCGATTGACTTTTTTTGTAAAATCGTTATTGGACCTCATTATCACTGTAATTTGTTATATTTGTGATTGAAATATACTTAAATAATGAATGTAAGAGTTCCTAATTAAAAATTATAAGAATGTTAACAAATGTTGTTTTTATCAACATTTTCCCTTTACCCTCCCATTACCCTGGTTTCCCCTATATTATGTAACATGTTTTATAAATGTCCATTTAGTCATGAGTACATTTAGGCACGGGGAAATCGATTGTTTAAAGGTCTAAAGTAGTTTATAAACGTGTTACATACTATATTTTTTCTACGACTTCAAATTTCTACTATAATAAATGTTGAAAATAAGATATGAAACATCAACTCTATTGAAATTACAATATGTTTATACTTAATTAAAGATTTAATCTTAATCTTAAACCAACTGTCAATTTTATTTGTGGATAACTTTAACTCGTGACTAAAATGACGGCACCAACTTTAGTCCTTGACTAAAGCGCCACTTTAGTCATTAATTTTTCAAAAGAATTAAATTATCCAAAACCGGCTAAGGATAGATTCGAATTATTTAAGGTAAGAAAAAAAACGATGGCGATGTATTTTTCTGTTTTAGTTTCAAAGATATCGAGCTTCAAATACACCAAATTTTCAAAAAAAAATCTACATTTGTTTGCAATTTAACAGCACTCCGAAATTTTAGTTGGTTCTAATTAAGATGTGGTCAAAAAAAAATTTAAACACCGATTATGACTTCACGTGAAATTTTGTGTAAAATAAGATCAAATATGTAGTTCACGAAATTCTCAGAATTATAAAACAGGCGGATGCTAGTTACATTTTTCTTTAAAAGACCGACTTCGCTTTAGAAAATCTGCCTTTGTGATTTAAATTTTAGGTACTTGTTGAAACACTAAAACGACCACTTTTAGACATTTTTCTTCAAAATGAAAACAATTAAAAATTTGTTAACGTGTAGAATTGGTCGAGGCGCATACTTCCAAGTAGAATTTACAATTATTCCAACTCAAAGTTTTGGTTTTCTTAGATTAGTTTCTTAGAATTTCTAATATTTCAATATAGAATTAACAAGAAAAGAAAATGCAGGAAATAATTGGTTAAAATTGTTACAATAATAATAAATTACCACTTCTAAGAATTTTCTCAATTGCATAAATGTATAAGTTTTTATAGTTTTCCGGTTGTTGAAATTTCCCGAAACCGCTTAGGATTTTGCCATTTTAACTTGTGTAACAAAGGCAGAACCGAGCCGTGCAATCAAGCGCTTGTTCCTTTTTTTTTATTTGCCTCTATTTCATTATGTCGATTGTCCTCTATCATAAACGTCTGCAAATTACAAGCCACTGAATTTTTCACAATACCTATCTTGTACGTCAGTTTTATGTCAAACCCTTTTCCTTCCAGTTCGAGGGTTAACCGTCTCTATATAATATAATTTGATTGACACCGCTATGTCCCGTGACAAAAATTTATGAAAGCCCCATTATCCCTTACAACATTTAATATAAACCACCCGACTTCCAAAGAGCCCCTACACAAACTTATCTGTTTCGTTATTGTTCCATGAATTTTTTGGACTAATTCCACCGCTTTGTTTTATTTGGATGTTTGTTTAAGCAAACTAAATGGTAGATAAGCATACCGACAGATTTAGGTCACGGAAGTTGAAGTTTTAAACTGATTAGACTGCTTTAAAGGTGTTACGCTAATTAACAAAGTTCTTGAACTAAATCTCCGAAAAATATCGCGTCAGCATGGTCACGACCAAACACGCAATACAGTGTGATAGGAAAAATTGGCCCGGAATTTTAGTAACCACTTGTTTGGCTTATTTATGTGTTTTCTCCCGGAATCTGCGATAAGATGAAACTGAGATAAAGTGATATCAGAGTAATGAGCGGCAAACGTAAACAAAGCGGTTTCGGAGTAATCTAGAACGGATTAAGCGCGGACAATCTGTTTACCTACCGATGGACCCGTTGAAAGTTAAAATTGAAGACGTACCTCGTGCCTTGAGGAAACTCTATTAAACGACGAACTATAAAAAACCAATAAAGAGACTTCTTGCCAAGCCAATTGTCATCGTAAAATACATCTCCATGAGGGTGATTCGGCTGAGATATGGGGCATATCATGGTAACGATGTAGCCGGATTACACGCTCTTTATCTTAATAATTGTAATTACGCCGTTAGGGAAATTTGTTTCTTTTATTGGGGACATTTTGTGGGGATTATTTTCGGTCTTAATTTTATGGGCGTCGTAGGTTTATTATTGTTACGGAACTGACAGGAAACGAGAATGGTGGATGCGCCGGGGTAATTCTCTTTAATTTATAAATTATTTAGTACCGTTTTTAGGATGAAAAATTGGGTCTACATGCTTAGTACCTTAACCGACCTTAATGTGCCCCTGACAAGATATAGGATTTATCCGACAATAATGCAATTGTTCTGAGTTTTTAAAAATTGTATCGGTTTTGCAAAATATAAATTTTATGATCCTTCATATTATTAAAATATAAAATTTTATTAGGCTTTTGATTGAATTGAAAAAACAAATCAAATTATATATGTGGATCAAATCTAACATCTATAAGTGAAGAATTTTAAGACGTACCTAAAGATCAACAAAAAATGTAAATTTTGAAATCTTTTGTTTCGGAACATTTTTCATAAAAAATTTAAATTTTTAAAATTCAGCTATGATAGACTTTTTTATTTATTGAAAAAAACAATGGGACTATTTGTCTTAGTACCGGAAATACCGAGTTTCAAAAATACCTGATTTTCAAAAACATTTTTTGCAATTTGGCAGTATACTCCGGAATTTTAATTGGTTCTAATTAAGGTGAAAATCAAAATTTTATAAAAAGTTATTAGCCCTTTCTATTGGTCTTGGAAAACATAATTTTTTTATCAATCATCAAATTATCAAAATATGAATATTTATTAGCCTTTTGTATCGGTTTTGCAAAATATAAAATTTTTAAAATGCAGATAAAGCCAAATTTTTATTATTTAAAATCTTTAAAAATACCGGATTTAAAAAAAAATAATTTGACAGCACTCTGGCTTATAATTCAGTTATTTTTGGTTTTATCAAAATTTTAAAAATAAATTCTACGCGAAATTCTGTGAGAAATAAGTACTTAACAAATAAAAAGTAAATTTAGAGGTCATTTTCACGAGTTATTTTCGGGACGAAAACGTCGTCAAATCAATTTTGATTCTCCATGAATCAAAGAACAGATCAAATTCTATAAGTGGTCCAAATCGGACGTGGATAACTGAAGTATTTTAAAAGTTATAAAAAACGAAAAATATTTTTAAAATTCAGTTAAGCATAGATTCTGATTATTTGAAGTCATACAAAAACCGCATTTTTCGATTTGTTCTAGTTCCAGAGATATCGTGCTTTAAAAATACCGGATTTTCAAAAAAATATATTTTTTTTGCAATTTAACAGCACTCTGAAATTTTAGTTGGTTCTAATTAAGATGGAACCAAAAAAAATTTTAAACACCGACTAAGATTCCGCATGAAATTTTGCGTAAAATAAGATCAAATTGTTTAGAAAATTTTCAGAACTATAAACTGGCGGATGCTGGTCGAATTTCTTTTTAAAAGACCGAACTGGCTTTGGAAAATTTGACTATTTTGTTCTAAATTTTATATAATTGTTGAAACACAAAAAGGACTACCTTCAAACATTTTTTTCAAAATGAGGAAAATGAAAAATGTGTTGCTTTAGAATTGGTGGAGGCGTATATCTCCAAGTATAATTTACAAATATTCCAACTCCAACCAAGTTTTAGTTTCCTAAGCTTACTGTTTTAGAAATCGAATATTTGAATCAAAAATTAGCAAAAAAACGAAATTGCAGTAAATAAAAATTGTCCAAAATTGTTAGGATAATAATGAATAACCATTTGAAAACTTGTAAGAAATTCCGGACTTCTCCAATTGCATAAATCTAAGAGTTTTCATAGCTTTTCGCTTGTTCAAATTTCCCGAAACCGTTTTGGATTTTGCCATTTTAATCATTTTATTTTTATTTTTGGTCTTAATTTTATGGGCGACGTAGGTTATTATTGTCACAGAAATGACAGGAAATGAGAATTGTGGATGCGCCGGGGTAATTATTTTTCTTTTATAAATTATTTGGTAGGTACCGTTTTTAAGATGAAAAATTACCTCTACATGCTTAGTGCCTTAACCGACTTTAATAAAATTTTATTAGCCTTTTGTATCGGTGTTGCAAAATATAAAATTTTTAAAATGAAAATAAAGTCAATTTTTTACAAGCTTCAAAATACCGTGTTTAATAGAAATAGTATATTATGCAGCAAGTTTTACAAACGTCCCTTTAGTCACGAGTACATTTAGACACGATCGGAGCGAGTGTTTGAAGTACAAGTGTTTGGAGTAGTTTATAAAAGTGTTACATACTATATTTTTTCTACGACCTCAAAGTGCTACTATAATAAATATTGAAATTAAAATATGAATACCAACATTATTGAAATTACAAAAATTTTATAATTAAACTAACTAACTGTCAATTTCATCCCTGGCTAACTGTAATTCGCGACTAAAATGACGGCGCCGACTTCAGTTTTATACATTATTTGGTACCGTTTTTAGAATGAAAAATTAGTTCTACATGCCCAGTGCCCTAACCGACCTTAATCCGCCTCTAACAAGAAACTGAATTTATCCGACAATAATGTGATTGTTCTGAGTTTTTAAAAATTGAGCAAAACGATGACGGTACAGCTAAGATCAGCTGAAGAAGCATTACAGGAAAATGGAGAATATGTGAGAAAAATAAGTACAAAAAGAGAAAAAAAAAATCAAAACCTTGAAACTAAATTTCGGACGTTTCAGAACATTTTAAACCGCTAAAAATACTCGAAAACCCTCTCGGTCCACGCCACACGTGTCAGCCCAGCCACGTGTGAAATCGTTTAATGACAGTGTTCAGATTTGTGAGAGAGCTTCACCTCAGCTTTCTGAAAGGAATTCTTGGTAGTTAACAGACTTGGTTGGTGTATTGAGCAGGAATAATAGGCGCAATGGAGCAGACAATGAATTAAGATGTTTGACACCTGACTGTACGCTCAACCGTTTATTTATTATACAGCTTCTGAATACTCAAGCTCCGTTTTGAGCCCATGCGTGGGTGCCTCTACCATCCCAACCCACGTTCACTGAAATAGATTTGTTAAGCAAATGCACGCCATTTTTTACTGTAAGATATTCCAAGCATCCTATTCATAATGGATTTCGGTTTTCATAAGCTGAAATGTCGCTCGCAAGTTTTTAAGTTGAGCTGAGTTTCAACAACTTCTGGACAATGGTTGTTCTGATCCTTTCCGATGGTTAAAATTGCATTAGCATAAACGGCTTGCAAACTTTCGAGTTATGTTTCGAGTGCGAGGCTAAATTTTCGGACGACCGCTTATTCAAAAATTTCCAGGACTTTGTATCGATTAATTAACGGCGATTGAATTTTGGGATGAGGAAATCACTAGTCTAAAGAGGGTCGGAAATTACCGTTTTTGTACGTATAAACGTACGTTGATAAGGGAAAATTCGCTCGCACGTTACTATTAATTATGAATAGATCCAAGTTTGATCATTCATTAAAATCCTGTCACTTCCACATGGCTGGTATTAATAATAGCTTGATTACTACAATTAAGTTTTTCCAAATTTTTCTTCTTTCCTTCTGCAAACTTTAAGCTGTATTTGAATCGGTTCCGAGTAATTTTGTTTTAATCTGTAAAAGGGTCGGACGTTCATGAGAACATAACAGTTATTTATGTTCGCTTTCGCGTTTTATGTCCCAATTTAACATTTATTACTAGATATTAGGAATATTACTGCTTAACTGCATAGAAATATTAGCCGCATCCTAATTACGCGATCGATTCCCGCACACGTTCTGTCTTAAGAGTGGTAAAGACCGTCGCCGAGCGGAGAAATATGAACTGCCATTTTTTATCGAATCCTCTGGTATTTGAAGCGATAATCTGATAGATAGCTCCATATCTCAAACCCCACGCTAACTGCCCTTTAGGGGAGCAGGCGTTCCTTGCGGCTTTCTAAACGCTTTTTTGGCGCTGAAGTGACCGCTGCTGGTAAATATGCAAATCTTTTTAATTATGTTTGCCTGTCAGAACCGCGCGATAACAAATCCCCGCCCGATGACAGAAAACCACTCGCACTCGAATCAACGCGCGAAATTTCGCATTATTTCGTCACAGTGCAAGAAAGTGATTAATGTTAACCGAGCGACTATTTTCATGTATTAATTCAGGAAAATTCAGCCCCGTTTGTTCGAAGAGGCGCCCCCGAGGCCGATTATGTTGATGTCGGGCCGAACCTTGTGCTTCCGAGTCCGCAGATGATTGATGCGCTTGCTACTAACTGATGACGTCAGCTCTGATCGATGTTTCTTGGCGATCAAGGACTTTTCGCTTTAACACCACCCTTCAATTTTCACATTAGACCTATTTGGAATCAGTGCGGTCCTGTGTTTTCCACTCTTTCTTTCGCCAGCGTTTCCGGTTTTATCAAGGAGAATCTTAATGAGGTGGCGTTTTTATAGTCTTCCTGAGGGAAATTTTCCTGAAATTTTAATGAAATAAAAATTATGATTTTATTAAAATGATACTCTTTGGTTTCGGAGGACATAAGTTTTGTTTTTCAGGAAAGGAAGATAAGAGGGCCACTTGGATTTTTATTGGGTCTTTTTTTCTAACTTTGGAATACTTTAAATTATCTTAAAGACGAGACCGACTGTTAACAAAGGAAGCTTTTTTCGACAAGCTGACGGCGACGATGTCCTTTGTGGCTCGAACATTGCAGCCTCTCTTGAAACGATCTGCAGGCAACGAAGTATAAGAATGTGAGCGTGATTTCCCACAACATTGCTGCTGCTTATTTTCACTTTTAGATTACCACTCTTGTTTACACTTCCATTTCTTGTTTTGTTTTCCGTAGAATTTTATATTTAGTTTTGACTGAAGATTTTAATATCGGCGAACACTAATTGGAACTTCCGAGTTTCTAGTTTTAATAAACATTCAATTCATGTCTGCTTTCATTATTTGTCGCTTTCAACATGCAACACCGGATATTCCTGACTTCAACTACTGAATGTTGAAATGTTAAAAGGTCAAAACTGAATAACTGCAGATATACTTGATTTATGACTTGAATTGATAATAATTTCTACAGTTGTCGCGACTTTTTCAAGACTTTTAGATTTGCTGTACCTAACTATGAAAAAAGAGTTTTAGATTTCTTTAGTTTGAAGCCAAATTTGGAACTTGAGAATGTTTGTTAAAATTTGAATTTCCTAAAAATTTAGGTATGTTTTAATATCTTGGTATTTTTGATTCTTTTCTGAGTAAATTCAGGTAAATTTTTTTTGTCTAATTTCAACAAAATTTTTTGACATTTTCAAAATCTAGTCTATGCATTACTGTCAATTTTACATGTAAAACTTGATCAATTTTGTCAAAAATGACAGTAATAAGAAAATAAATAAAAGATGCTTTATACTTTAGGATATTCAAATGACTGACATCCAAAATAATTTGGCCGCGACTGTACTTAATTTCTTAAAAATAATTTTGGCTAAAACGTCTTAATTTGTTACTAATTTAACAAAATTTCGTTGAAATTTGATGAAAAAATTTTTTTGGATGACCCAATTTACTTGGAATTACTTATATTCTAATTAGGTTTTCTTTAGTTTTGGCTATTTTACTTCTAAATTGTTTTGTTTTTCAGATTCCTTTTTGTATTGTAGAGATTTTCTTTATATTTCCAATAATTTTTTGTAACATTTTTTTTTCTCTTGATTCCTTTCATTTTAAACTAATATCCTATGTAGAATTTTTCTAGGTTTTTTCTAGAAATCTCTTAGTCTTGTTTAAATTTTTTAGATTCTTCTTGCTTTTTTTATAATTTTGCTACATTTTTATTTTATTTTCTTTGCGCCTGTTTAGTTTTTGTCCATGTTTTTATTAAATCGTCTTGAGTTTTCTAAACTTTATCTAAATTTCTTTTGGAGTTTCTTATTAAATTTTATCTCATTTTTTTTAATTGTATAGATTTTATGTAAATATTATTTATCTGTGATTTTTCTTAAAATTTTTCTTACATTCTCACGAAATTTCATTAGGATTAACTTTATTATTACTTCTTTAACTTCCTTTCTAATTTGTTTAGATTTGTAAAATGTTTTTAAATTCTTTCTGGACTTTCTTTAGTTTTCATCTAAATTGTCTTTCGTTTTTGATTTTCTCTAGATTTTTCTTGAATTCTCTAAATTTTCTTGTCTCTTGTATTTATTTTAATAACTTTATTTGGTCCTTTTCTGTACAATTTTTTTATAGATATAATTATTCTTTTCTTGTTTCTTCTTCTTCATTTTCTTCACTATTTGGATTTTTTCCGTTTTCTCCTCAGCTCTCAATTTTTGCCTATATTCGTGTAACCTGAAAACTTTTTCTAATCCCGTCCTAGCCTAAGCTCTATTTGTTCCTCTTTTTCAATTCCTTTGGATTGTATAGATTTTCTTTATATTATCTATAATTTTCGTAACATTTTTTTATATTTTATATTTGGTTTTGTTCGAATGTTTTAGGTTTTTCTTGTATTATTTTTTTTTCTGTATTTGTATTACATTTCTCTTGTGTCAGTTTAGTTTTTGTCTGGTTTCTTTAAATCGTTTTGAGTTTTTTAGACTTTTTCTAGATTTTTCTTGATTTACTTTTAATTCTTTTCGGAGTTTCTAGAAATTCTATCTCAATGTTTTTAGTTGGATACATTTTATCTAAATATTATTTATTTGTAATTTCTCTTAAAAATTTTTCTTCCATTCTCTCTAAATTTCATTAGGATTAACTTCACATTTCTTTAACTTTTTCTAACTTTCTCTGTCTTTACTAGATTTTCTTTAGATTTTTTATTACCTTTTCCTTAAGTAATCTCTTGCTTTTTGTCTATTTTTTTATGTTTTTTAGATGTTTTGAGTTCTCTTTGGATTTTCTTTAAATTTCATCTAAATTGCTTTAGATTTTTCCATTTTCTCTAAATTTTTCTTGGATTCTCTAGATTTACTTTGAAGTTGGCTCAATTTGTTTCGTCTCTTGTATTTATTTTAATAACTTTGTTTGGTCCTCTGTACAATTTTTTTTCATTAATATTAATTATACTTTTCCTGTTTCTGTTCTTCATTTTCTTCACCATTTTGATTTCTCCAGTTTTCTCCTTATCTCTCAATTTTCGCTTATATTCGTGTAACCAGGAAACTTTCTCTCACCCCGTTCTACCCTGAGCTCGCAGAACCATAAAATCTACTTTTACTTTCTTTTAATGATTGGCCGTATCTCTTCCTTATTTCTTGTTCCTCCAACGTGATTGAAAACTTAGATCCTCCGCCAAAAAAAATTAACGAATCGCAGCAGCATTTAAATGAAATTCTTGCTAAAATAGAAAAACAATGGCCCAATGAATTCACAAGTTGAGAGTATGTAAAGTCCGGACGCGGCGGCCTATTGATCAGCGCCGCCTTGCCCGCCAACGACGACCCAGTTACAACTGAGCGAGGAAATGACATTTGGGGCCTTTGGCGTACTCCAGATCAAGGCAATTGGGGCCCAATTTGAGGCGTCGCCTTACAAAACCCAATATATCAAGCCATGGATATTCATTACGTCCGGTTACTCACTTTTAAACGCCGCCCGACAAGGAAGTGCGCAATCTAATCTACCATTTCCAAACCTTGAACTGGAACGCCAAATAAACCAACTTCACACTAACCTAACCAAGCAGACGTAATTGCACGATAAAGTGGTAAGATTTGAATTGATAGAGATTAATATTTTAATAATGGTAGATGCGCCGGAACGGTTTTTACTGGGTGGTTTTAAAAATAAACGGTCGGATATTTTCAATATTTATAAAATTTAGAGGAGATAATAAAGCGGCGAGGAAATTGCACCGGGTCTTGTTTTTGTCCACTTATTGGCGCCAGGTTTGATTGAATCGAAAAACGACATGTGCGGCATTCGAAATTGAAATAACAAATAGGCCAGAAGAGAATCGGATTTAAATATCCGCTCAAAAATATAAACACTCGTTATTATTTTTTGTATAAAATGTAACATTATATAACATCATACTTGCAGTCTAACCCTTAAATTATGCAACAATTAATCTCGCAGGATTTTACGTAATTTACGCACGAGCTAAAACACGTAAACCTCAAATGTTGCCACCTTCATATCAAAGAGCTGTTTCATTGAATACTAGTAAAGTGGAATATGATAAAGAATACGTCAGGTGATACATTATCAAAAGTCTTCCAGTGACATCCAAACTACTAACAATAGTAATTAATTGGCATCAGTTTACAGCGGTTCATTCTAACCCCCATCACTCTTCTACATTCGAACTAAGTGATAAAGTTATTTTACTGAACTACTCTGTAAGTTTAACAATGGATTAAGAGCTTAAAAAGTTGAGATGCTTTAATTTAATGTGTCGTTATTTATCACAAAATGTTAATTCTTCGTATCGATTTTATTGTTTTATTAAAATGGTGGATGCGCTGGGAAAATTTACACTCTATTTGGCCGTTATTCTAGTTATTCTAGTTTTTTAAATTGTTTTGGGCGAATTTTATTTCGATAGATTTATCTCTTGCAGTTTGATCACGTTTTTTAACGGCAATGGTTAAGAGAAAGTTGGACGTAAGTTTGGAGTTTTAATTGAATTTAATTTTATTTGAAAAATGGTGGAAAATTTTTTTAATTCTTAAATTTTACTAATTTAAATAATAATTAAGTTTAGAATTAGTTAATAATTTAAACTTTTTTAATGTCTGTCAAACTGGAAAATTATTAACAAAACAAGCCAAGTTCTAGAAATCATTGAACAATAAAAAATTTTAAAAATTCAAAAATTAATTCATTAATTATTTATTTAATCGAACTATAAGTTTAAAAGTGGATTTTACTTTTTTATTTTTTTACATTCTCAAATTACAAAGGTATTGAACAAACAATTTTTATATTTGGGAAAATTTCTGTGTTGGTCAGATTCAAAATTCTTATTTTTGAAGCTGGAAAACAATCTAGAAAATTAGGAAAGTTTTTTGAATTGTTTTGGGCGAATTATATATATCGATAGATTTATTTCCTGCAGTTTGATCACGTTTTTAAACGACAAGGGTTAAAAGAAAGTTGAACGTAAGTTTGGAGTTTTAATTGAATTTAATTTTTATTTGAAAAATGGTGGATGCACTGGGTTTGTTTAAAAATAGGGAAATTTGTTTTCTTTGGATCATTAATTTCCGGTTTCATTTGCGTGTTGGTTAGTTAGACCTATCAAGGGACACAAATCAACAGTGACGCATTGCAAATCAATTAGGATCGCACAGATAACAGATAACCGATCTTGGATTGCAAATTCTCAAATGTCGGGCTGAAAAACAAGTTTTATGCGCTTTTGGCTCGCATTTCGGACAGATTTTTGTATTTCTTGTTTTTCATTGTGTCCCCATTTCTCTTTTCTATTATTTCTTTACAATCTAATTATTTTGCACCAGCATAAAAACGCAAAAAATGTTTAAACAGAAAAGAAACGATATTAAAAATTCAAAAATGTTAAATGTAGAACTGACAGAATAAGAATCGAGAATATAAAAGGAGTCAGCGAGAGAGCTCGGCGGGAAATTTGAACGGCTCCTGAAAAAATCAGCTGCCAACTCCGCAATTTCGCTTTTCCCCCAAAACAGCATCGACATCTCTCTCCTCTTATCTCCAGATATCTCAATTTTTAAACCGCTCCCCTATTGAACTACTCCGAAACTTCTCGTTTCCTTGAAACCGACCCGTCAACTACAATTAATAACACCGTAGCGGCGGTAAATTCGATCAGAAATTGTCAAAGAAACTCTAAGAGTGTGAATCGTTCGATTTTACTCTCACACAAACTTTCTTTTCTATTTTCACTGTATTCGCGTAGAATTTGGCTTTAAACCGTTCTAGGTCATGCATAATATCGATTTCGTTCTCTTAATGCAGGTTATTAATAAAAATGCTCGGAATGGCGGAAGAGAATTATTTTGTGTACGTACTATTGATCACAATTTGCGATTTTAGCTCAAAATGTGGGAATTCAGTTGTAGATTTAAGACGGGCTATTTTTAAATGAAATTTATTGTAGCACAGTTTGAATTTTCCGTGCAGTGAAGTTAGTCGATATTAAGGTAAATTTAGCTGTAGAATTTCGTCCTGTGACGTCTAGAAATTAAACGAAACGATGATGTAATAAAAAACTTTGTCTACAACATCACCCTCTTTGTGTTTGCATGATTGCTAATACGCAGATTAGCGCAATAATGCAGTGTTTGTACTCGTTTTATCGCAGAAAGTTCCTATCAGCGGAAGTTTGGGTGGTAGCCTCCAAATTTATGCCAAAACATACATCCCCGTTTCGATTATCTAAAATTTTTGACTTGTGGTTAATTTATTCAAATATTTAATCCAAATCATGACACGTCAGCATCCGGGTGCAGCCAGTTTCCTCTTTGGCTTCCTGGTCCAAAAGAGCAACAATGACGCCGACAGTGTAATTTGATCGTTAACGCAATTGCGCGGTCTAACAACTTAAACCGGGTGGTGTTTTAGAGGTCAAATCCATATTGATGATGGGTAGATTTGTTCAGATTTGATACCACTAATTGGAGATTTGAAGGAAATTTGCGAGGCATTCGGGGGCGGTTTTGGGGGGATTTCTCTGGGGTTTTGCGCCTGGTTCTTCAAGTATTTGAATACGACTCAATTTGAGTTTAAAATAGTTAGTTACAGAATAAGCGCCGAAAAGACTACATGGCGAAACCATTTTGTAATTATTATAATTTATTATAAAAATATTTTAATCATGTCATCAAATGCATGTTGGTATTAACTTTGTCAAGCCCTTAATGTCAAACAATGTCAAAACCAGAAAAGAATCAAATCAAAATTTACACAAAAACGCATTATTAAAATACCGATCTGTGCCGCTCTAATTAAAAAATATTATTATATAAAATAATATTATTTTTGATATTTTTATACAGGGTGTTTTTGAAATGCAGTCCATTTACACGGTAAAATTAATGCCAATCCACATACTTTCTACACCACTGGCAAAAACGCACCTGGAATGACTTGTTTCGTAAGCAACCAGCAACTCGATTTTTGTTCATTTGTAAATAGTGGCACACAAGCAAGAGTTTATCGAAATTTTTGTGTAATTTTTTCTCGAAAACTAAACGATTTTTACTAAAACTTTTTTCTCTTAATAGGAACAATTTATCACAAAGAATTACCACTCTTTTTGTACATGCATTTCAAAAACACCCTAAATTTTTTGTAGAATATGCAAAATTTGAAAGTTATGGAAAATACTACTCTAAATTTGCTTGTAAAAGCTGCTAAATTACAAGATTATTGAAGACATTATAGATTTTGTCGGATTTTGTTCTACTTATGGTTCTAAATTTTGTACTTTGTGACAGTAAATAGACCGGCAAAAGTGTATTATAACATTAAAACTGTCAACATTTCCAAAATTGATAAAAAATTTGGATTTTTCAGTTTGTCCAAAAAAGAAACATTTTTGAATTTCTCTTTTTTATTCTAAAAAATCGCAATTTTTAACAATAAATAGAAAATGGACTAACTTTTTAGCTCTTTTAGCCATTTTTTTAGTTTTATTTTGTTTTTGACAATTAAATCATAAAATCATTCAAAAATTAATGACATCATCATTGCTGGGTACAGTTATTAAATGGGTACAATGTTGCAACCTCCCTAAATTTTATTGCAGTGGCACCAAAACAACTTAAGATACATTTTTTTTATAAAATTTTGAAATTTTTGAGTCTTAAAAATAAAAATTTCTAAAATCTGAGTCTGCTGCTTCAAAATTTTGAAATTTGGTTCACTTTTTATGTGGGTTTAAGATAGCAACTTCACTAAATTTCATCTCTATGGCATCAACACAACCAAAGATACAATTTTATTTATAGAATTTTGAAATTTTTGGGACCGTCTTAAGAATAAAAATTTCTAAAATTGGCGCTGGTTGCTCTAGAATTTTTAGCTATTTTAGAAATTATTGATATTTACAATAACCAAAATTTTGAAATTTCTGAATGAATTTAAAAAAAAGTTATTAATTTTCTATTAAATAAGAGAACTAAAATTTTTGGGTTTCCAAAGTTTTCTATTATTTTAAACTTTTTTAATGTTTGCCAAACTGGAAAATTATTAATAAAACAAGCCAAATTTTGAAAATTGTTAAAAATTTAAAAATCAATCCGTAAATTAGGTGTAAAAGTAGATTTTACTTTTTTTAATTTCTTTTTTAACATTTTTAAATGACAAAGGTAGTTAACAAACAATTTTTAAATTTGGGAAAATTTTTGTATTGGTCTGATTCAAAAATTTTATTTTTGAAGTTGGAAAACAGTCTAGAAAATGGTCGTTCGTTTGTTATTTAGATTTATCTTTATTACTTTAGATCTAAAATTGATTTCTGTTAATTCTTTTTATTTCTTGAGTTCTTTCGGTTGCTTCAAGGGCCTAAAGAATTCCAAGCATGGAAAGTTCCGACGAATCTAAGTATTAAAAAAGCTTTGAGGAATTTAATTCATCTAAAGTTTTAAAGCATCTAAAACCTGAATATTTGAAGAAGTCAAAGAATGCAAACGAATCTCGTATAAAATTAAACCGTAAAAATGGCCACTGTTAAAGAAAATAAAATGGAAACTAAAATTTCGACATTTTGTACCTGAGATTGGTAAAAGAAACCACAGAAGATTCAATACCAACTTCACAAAGACTGCGATTTGCGATATTGCCAGTCGTAAAAATGGTGGGTGCGCCTGAGTTGCTTTCTCAAATAATTTATTCTTGGGGATCTGACCAATTCTAGAGGCAAGAGATTTGAAACCTTCCCACGTCTCAAATTTATCAGTTAATATTTTAAAATATTTAGGCCTTGGAGAAGAAATAAAATAAACTGTCTGTCTCTCAGACTGGTATCTGTCATTCCCTTTAACCGTCAAGCTCAGACACACGTTCGCAAGGTGTCAGCCGACTTGGTAAATAATTCAATTGATGAGCCTTTTTGTAAAACAGTTCGCCAACTTTGAAAAAACAAGTTACTGAAACATCTTCTTTGAAAAACTATTTTCCTTGTCCAACTTCACAATGATCAAAAATGCGATAACCTTTTCGGTTAGTCGTGTTTTGCGTGCTGACATCTGCTTTGAATGCTTGGGATTCTTGCAGCGGGTTCAAATGCGGCGACATAACAAATTTTCAGCAAGCATTGTCGAAATTCTAAAAAGAGCGCAAAACCGAAGACTAGGTATATTGATCAGTACAAAACTCCATTAGATGTTGGATTACAAGTTTCACTGACCTTCATTAGAGCAGGTTACGTTGATCGATACTAATAAAAGTATTATCATGGGCTTGTTATAGCAGATGGAAATGAGTATGAAATTTTTGTGAAAGTGTCAAGTCATGTCGCGTTTTCATTCCAGCGAAATGCAGTTTCATTAGAATCATGTAATCTAATAAACGCCGTGTCATACAACGTTGTTATTAAATTTGCGAATCAACCAAATACTTTACAGAGCGAATTTCGGTTTCTAAAGGTTGTAAATGTGAGGCCCTTGTTGCTCAATACTCCCACACAAGAACAATTCCATAAATTTATTAGACCTCCGATATCGATTCCTTGGGATTGTTTATAGTCATGTTAAGATTCTTAATGATCGGGCAATGAATGAATTGAAACAAGCGACAAACAACCGGCGCCGAAAGGTATCAAGTATTACATAACGGCAGATGTGAGGCACATCCACGATGATGAGGAAGCTGTAGCCTCAACTTACTGGTTGTAGAAGTGCTGCACATATCCCCCGGGTCCTGACACCCGGCGATGGAGGCTCCTGACAGACATAGGTCTGAGCTGACTAGCATCGCCCCGCGGTCACCGCTGGCTCACTCCCGGACATTACGCGGGGGTTCCTCGTGCGACCCCGTTGCGCCGCTGACTGCCGTCCTCGAGGATGTTCAGCTGCACCCGCGCATGCTCCTCGCACAATCATGTGTTAAACAATTTCATACATCTTCATTTAACGCATATCGTGTCCTTTGCAGTCTCGCCACCTCCCTCATTAACCCCATCAGGCCAGAAACACAAGAAAAATTCACTATTGCGAGGAGGGGAACGGGGGCAGAAGCGCAACTGTCAAGATTGAATCGATTACAAGTCCACCCTTAACGCTCAAGTACGAACACTTATCATAAACTAAGTGGTCCGTATGTAGACACAAATATTCGAGAAAAGAAGAAAAGGCTCGCCAACCAAAGTGCTCAAAGACAAACTCGATAATTTATTCATATTCGAGAGATGTCATTTTCATTCACAAAGAGTTTCCACGATGATCGATACACACTTTGAATACAATAATTTGAGACAAGTGCTCGAAACGCGACGCGACGAATCTGTTAATGAAAACAATCTCTTAGGTATAAATAGTAAATGAAAGAGACACCTTTAATTAAAGCAGCAAAGTTCGGGAAATACTGGAACTGCCCGGCGCATCCACCATTTTTAATTCCAAAACTTTTCTGAGCTCGGCCATCGATTCTACTTATTTATTTTGAATGCAGACTTTTAAATCTTTATTTGCTGATGGTCTCTCAAACGATAAAGTTTGAAGTGATTTTCATAGTTTTAGTTATCAAATTCGGAACTTTTAGTGTCAAGTTTGAATAACTGTGGGGTTCGTTTTTCACAACCTTTCATAGAATTTTTAGTTTTTTTTGTATTGTTCCGCATTTTTTAGACATTAAGTTTCTAGTTGACAAGGTCAAACATTTATGATATTGGCTTCAGGTGTCTGAATGTCAATTTTTTCTAATCTGTTGAAATAATCTCTAGTTTTTCAGGTGTCGTTTAGTTTTCTTTATTTTTCAAATTCTCAATAACCAAAACAAAAGTTAAACGTCATTTTGTTGCAGATTTTATTATCTGCAAAAGTGTTTTAATATTCTTTTATGTTTCAGCTTCCTAATCATGAAATTGAACTTTATTTTTTACGAATATCAGGTTTCTAAATGTCAATTTATTGTATATTTTTTCTTGAAAAATAAATTTTTTGTTTTTTTTTGTGTTATTTAAATTTTTTTAGGTTTCTAGTTTCTACACAGTCATCAGTCAGACTTTTATATTTGGTTTCAGGTTTCTAAATGTCAATTTCTTCTCATCTTTCTTCTCTTTCTCTTTTTATTCTTGAGAAATATTTCTAATTTTTAATTTCTTATGTGGTATTTCAATATTTTCAAGTTTTAGCCTTTCACATATTTATCACTCAGATTTTAATATTTGGCTTCAGGTTTTTAAATGTCAATTTCTTCTGTTATTCTTCTTTTTCTTTTTGTGGAGAAATAAAAGTATTTTTTGTTTTTCATACGTTATTTAATTTTTTTCCGGTTTTAGGCTTCTACATGGTCACCAGTTAGGCTTTTATATTTGGCTTCATGTTTTTAAATGTCCATTTTTTTTTCTTTTTTTCTTCTGTTCTTCTTCTTGAGAAATATTTCAATTTTTTAGTTTCTAATGTGTTACGTTAATCTGTTAATGTTTCAGGTTTCTACGTAGTTATCCGTCAGACTTTAATGTTTGGCTATTTTTAAGGTCGATTTCTTCTCTTCTTCTTTTTTATTTCTTTTTGTTGAGAAATACATTTATTTTTTAGTTTTTCGTGTGTTATTTAAATCTTATTAGGTTTCAGTCTTTTACATAGTTATTAGTCAGATTTTTATGTTTTCTAGGTTTCTAAATATCAATTTTTTCTCTTATTCTTTTTCTTGTTGAGAATTACTTTTATTTTTTGTTTTTTTTTGTGTTATTAATTTTTTTTAGGTTTCAGGCTTCTACATAGTTACCAGTTAGATTTTTATATTTGGCTTTAGGTTTCTAAATGTCAATTTTCTTGGATCTTTGGAACATTTCCTAGTTTATTGTGTCCAGTTGCGTTTTTATTTTTCGGTTTTTTACCAAATTGTTATGACATGACATTTAGCTTTAGGTTCCACTATCCAGATTTCAGTTTACCCTCTTTTTCAAAATAATGTTTAGATTTTCATGTTTTATTTAGTTCAGGTTTCAGGTTTCTAATTTTCAAAATCAAACTGTTTTGATATTGGTCACCAGATTTTAGGAGCTTTGTTAAAACCTTCTAGGTTTTAGCCAACTACTTTCTAATCATTAAAATTGGGCTTTTGTAATGTCTACTTTCAGGTTTAATTATTAACTCTCAAGTTTCCAAATGTTAATTTGCTGGTAAATTTGAAATAAGTTTCAATTAAATTTTGTCAGGTGTAGGCTTTCAGTTATCAAATATTTAGATTTTAATGATTGTCATGTTTTTAAATCCAAAAAGAAATATTTAAAAAGAACTAAAAACAAAGTCGAAAATCTAAAAGATTTAAATGCTTAAGTACAAATTTTTGATAAGTAGCTTTATTTAATTATATAGTATTGTTAGATTTATTAATTAATTAATAAAAAATTCTGAGTTGCCATTAACTAATTAATTAACAAATTAAGCAATTGATAAAATAAAAGACAAAACTGACAGAATTTTCCACTTAAAATCCTCATTGCCGCATTTAACTGATTTTACATTTAATTCAATCTCTGTCGTTCACAATTTATTTCAAATGGAGCCCAACAACATTTCATCGCCTGACAATTTAATTATCTGGATTAAAAATTCGTAGGCCAATTGTTTTATTTCGTTTTTAGCTTTACCTGCTTCTATTATATCGAATGATTGAGAAAAAAATAAACAAAAATGAGCAAACAAAGTAGATAAAAATACATGAGGGAGCGTTCGATAATAATTCGTTCTGTACGCAAAGTGTAAGACCACCTCTTCCTGGAGGAACTGGCCTTGATAAAAAAATAGTAAATAGTGAAAACTTAATAGAAAAAAAATAGAAAAAACGCAAAATTAAATTGATTACACTACACCGCGTTTTATAACAACAGTCATAAAAGTAAGAATGGAGTCAAAAACCGCGCGTATCGCAAAGCACCTCAGGGCGAATGAAATACAACGTTTTTACCACAAATCGATAGTAATTGACATAAATGAAAGGTGGCGCAACAAGAACACAGTTTTTCTACGCTGAAGATTTTTTATTTTTTAATTGAAATAAATACTGCTTCCCTATATTGTAACAGAGAGTAATATAGTATTCAAACTGTATATAATTTCAGTCCCAACGACGAACAAGTAGAAAATTTCATCCGTATTCCTTTCCTAAGAAAAATAATGCAACCTGTCTAAGAAGTTTGTTATATACAAGATTAAAAACTTTGAAGTATAAAGAATCCAGGTAACATGTTTCTATCAAAAGTTATAAAGGGCATCTTCCATTAAATCGTACTAATCCAAAGCAAGATTTCTATTACATACACAGATGCGTAATACACAGAATTAAATTATCACACATACCAATTGCACGAATTCAGAAAATGGTCATGTTTCAATAATACTGAATTTCAACCACCGCGCGGCGCGCCCTCTTTACATTATGACACAGAATGAGAATGGACAACAAGCGAATTTTTTATAGACCGTTTGTGGAGGAACTAGATGCAAATCTTCCTCTTCTTCGTCGTCACCTGATATGCTCATTTCTTCTATACTAAAAGTGTCGGTCAACTCTTGGTGAATTCTCGACTCCTTTCTAGATAGCGGAAAAAAATTCACTATGTCTTCTTCACTGTAAAAAAACGAGCATAACCTCCACCAAGCCCCATCACATCCAAACCTGTCATCCGTGTCCCACTGCACCAATGGCTGATGGTCCTTCGCCCCCGGAATTGGAAGTCTCTGTATCGGAATGAGCCCCGGAGTGGCATGATACTCCTGATGGAGCCTCCGCGCGTGTTCAATCCTAGCCTCTAATTTCCTCTGCAATTGACGCGACGTCGGCGCGGATCGCGGGGGCGACCTGCTACTGTCGGCGCTGGAAGAGTCGCTACCCTGAAAAGCAACCCTTAATATTTTGGGATGAAGATAAGACAGTCATACTCTCGGTTTTAGCGAAGGGTCCCCGTTGTGGTCTCCACTGTCAATCCCACTATCTTCCATCACACTTGAATTACGAAGACGTGGAAACTGTGATCACATTTTTCAGTCGGTGAGTGAAAGTGCGGTTTTGTGGCACGGAGAAGAAAAAAAAGATCCCTGAATTGTTGCTTTATCTTAGTTGGAGGTATAAATGTGGTAAAGTCTGTGACACTACTGCCATGATGCGTATTGAGGGTGCTACTGAAAAATCAATAGAAAGGTTCTGACGCCGGCTACGTGGCCGAGTTCAAATTGCGCTTATCGGGCTGATAAGAGGAGGATTTTTGCGAGGGGAAGAATTAGCGGAAATTCTTGAAAAACGACGACAGCTTTTATCAGCGGGGGGATGTTATCAACTTGACCTTTCTGGAGATCAAGTTTTGACATTTAAATCTCGGACGTTTGCACTGACATTTTAAAGTGTATACCGCGTGTTTGCGGATCCAATCATGCAGCGCATTTCTGAGCTTTTACACCCTAAAAGTATCGTTTTTTGATTATCTTATACCGGGCGATACATTCAAATTTGACCTTGCTAAAATTGGGTGACTTACTTTGATTACAAAAATGAGCTAAAAATTAGACACTACTCGTAAATCACCGTGTAGATAATCTTAGTTTTAGAAATTTCGGGAATACTACTGGATTTTAGAGAATCCTCGACCCTGGAGAATTACAAAAGGACTTTTAGAAAGTTTTTTTTCAATTTTACAAAGAAATTTAATGTTATGACTTTAATTTAGTAATAATGCTTCTGGTAAATTGTCAAATTATTTTTTTTTACTTATTTTTAATTTAATAAAACTTAATAATAATTTTAACATTCTAGGGGGCTCTGAAATTTGGTAGTTATGTTGGTAGCCTTGGGTGACTACCACGTGACTAAACAAAACGCACCCATATCAGTCAGCTTTGAAATTACGAATCATCTATGTCAAAATTGACAATTGTCGATATGATTTCGAGATTAGAACATCTGAAACACGGCCGCCTAGTCTGAAAGAATAAAAGATTTGGGTAGAATATCTAGGAGGCTGTGGACACAGTCGATACATTTTTGCGTGAAATCAACAGAGGGCGCCACCTAAGTTTTGTTTTGCTGCTTTGCTGTGAACTCATTTTTAATCATTGCAATTGAATAGACACCAAAGATTATTAAATTATTATTATTCATATACTTGATTAAAGAAAAGAATAAAATGTTGCAGGACGAAAGATAAAAAATGTCCCGGCGCATTCACCATTTTTTTTAAATTAATAAAATTTACGTCTACGTCTTTCGAATCATTTTTGCAGCAGCTGCGGATAAAATGGGTTTTGTATTTCGTGTTTTGAGACGAATTTCTAGTTAATTTTTTTTTTTTCAAAAAAAGCGATAATTTGTGGTTTTTGTTTCGAAGTTCAACTTTAGTTTTAACGTGAGGGAAACAAAACAAAATCCATTGATTTTTGAACAAATTTTATTGATTCAATAGGTAAACGTGCCTACTTAATGAAATTGGAAATTAATAACGTGTGATCCACAAAATTTTTATTTAGGGTGTAGGCTTTGACAAAATTTAGTTTGACATTTGTCATTTGATTTAATTTCAATTAGTTTTCAATACATTATTGATTCTGGAGAGACACACGATACATTTTCTCTTATTTGCACCTCGTAATGTTACATATTTTTATCAAAAAATTGACGTTATATCAAAAACAAAATTTTACTCCGACATGACTTCTATGTTTGTCTGTGTCTTTTATGGCCTACCCTAAACAAAAATTTTGTGGCTCACATGATATTTAAAGCGGCATTTTTAGGCAAGCAACATTGCATCTTGCATAGTTTAACATTTGTGCCACTAGATGGCCTTAGTTTACGCAGATTAATAAGGTTACTAGACAGAAAATTTGTCTTTTTGTAAAAGATAAAATTTCATCTAGTGACCTTACGAGAGGCCGCTTAATCTAAAAGAATAAGTCCATATCGAGGAGGCCATGATCTGAAATGTCAAAATATTCGAAAACTGGCGGAGCTACCAACATAAAAAAAGTGTAGAGACATTAAATATAACATAAAATCCCAAACCAAATTTAAATTTCGCTCTCTAACCTGAAACCAATCACCCCCTTGACAGCTCCATCCGTTGCCATGACAACATGTAAATAACTGACAATTGTAAAGTTAAATCACACATTTCTTCTTCTTTCAAGACAGTAAAGATGCCTCCAACCGCCGCCATTAAAAAAGTGCTAAACAACAAAGCCTTGGTAAGAGCAACCCCCATCCTCCCCTCTTTTTACCGAAAATTTTAGAAAAAAACTCGCCAGAGTGTGGGCCGTAATGAACTCGACGACTTGGAAGAATGGAAGAAATCGAAACAACTCTTGAAGCCAAAAGACCAGTTAGAGTTAACCGATGCCGTAAACTTCTCATTGCGCCCCAAATCCTCTCTTAATATTTTTTTTCTAGGAACTTAGAGACGTCCTCGCGCGTCAGTTGGTAACGAATGACCCTCTAGCCCCCGAGAATTTAGTGGAATTTAACCACGCGTTGGGAGTATTTGAATTGGTGCCTCCATCGAGTTCCATGATCGTAGTCTTTGAAAGTCTGGGCACACAGCTACATAAAGAGTCTGAAGAAGCGAAACAACAAGTGGAGGAGCAAGGACTAGACCGTAAGCTCTTCACCGCGATTTTTTTTTTACTTGACCAACCCATTTCAGCTGCGATTCTTGAGATCACTGACATTGTTGAAACTGAAAAAGTCGAAACTGAAGAACCTGAAGAAGCCGCTCCTGAGGCGGCATCAATTGCCGAAGAAGGCGAGAAACCTGAAGGGGATGAAGTCATGGAGGAGGAAAGTGTGCGAGGAGACGAGGAAGGTGAAGCTGAAGGAGAGGGTGAAGGCGAAGGAAAACTCGAGGAGGAAGAACAACAACAAGCTACTGGAAAGCCGAAGAAGCTAACCAACCAGTTTAACTTCTGTGAGAGGGCCGCTTTGACGTACAATAATCCCCAGAGGGTACAGGAGACTCAGACCACGCCGCCTCCAATGGGGAGTTTCTCCGCCAATGTTCTTCAGTGGATAATCTACGATGCGTATCAAGAGGATTACGAAGCACAACAACTGGAAAAAGAACTTGAAAGGGAGAGGAAGGAAAAGGAGAAGGCGCCGGTGTCGCGACAACCAGCTGTAAGCTCGAAGAAAGTTTCAGGGAAGACGCTTTTGAGTGAGGCGGTGAAAGCGCGGGTCTTCGAGGGCTGGAAGGTGTTGGAGAGGATGGTGAACCAGAACACCTTCGACGACATCGCTAAAGGTGTGTAACATGTTTAACTGTTCAGTTGGTCATAAAAAGTGTTGACAAGATTATAGGTACTGGGAGGACCCGTCCGACGAGTTCCGGGAAGAGGAAGGAACTCTTCTTCCTCTATGGAAGTTTCAGTATGATAAAACGAGGAAGAACACCGTCACGGATATTGAGTGGAATCCCCACTACTATGACCTCTTCGCGGTGTGCTTTGGCTTTCGTAAACTTCTCTTTGACTTCACTTCTTTCACTTATTAACTCTTTTAGTCGACTTCATGAAACCTCTGGAGGAAGGCGCTGTTTGTTTGTTCACCCTAAAAAACCCTTCATTCCCTGAGTACATCTGCATGACTGATTCCGCGGTCATGTGCGTAGACACCCACCCTAAGTACCCTTACATGGTGGTGGTAGGACTGTACGATGGCAGTGTTAAAGTCTTCAACATCCAAGCCACGTGTAAACAACCCGCGTTTGCCAGTAACAACGTCACCAACAAACACAGAGGGATAGTCTGGGAGGTAAGACTCTGAAGAAGTAAGTACAGTAGAACTTCGATTATCCGGATCATCGGTTAAAAACAAAACGTGGCGAAAGGTTTTTTGTTATCGCTTCAGATTACTTTAATGCCAATAAAAAAATGCGTGTCAAAGAGTTTATTGGTATAGCGCGAATTCGAGATTTGGGCGCCATTAAGAAGAAAAATTGTACCTATCAAACAACAATTACAAAATCTTTAAAAAAAACTTATATGTATAATATTTGTATTTACATGTTTAACTTTTATAATAATCTAAGTTTTGCAATATTTTTCCATACATTCTATTATCCGGATGACCTCTGCAACACTTAGTTCGGATAATAGAGATTCTACTGTAGATGGTGTCCATTCCCGTGTAGGTTAAATGGGCCCCTGATCTACCAGACGGCGAAATGAACTTCTACTCGGTGTCAGAAGACGGTAAGATTAACAACTGGGTCCTCATGCAAAACGAGTTAGCCGTCACCACCATCATCACCTTGATGCTGTCAAAAGACGAAGTCTTCGGACCGGACGGAACAAAACTAAAAATGAAAGGTTGCGCCTCCTGCGTGAAGTTCCATCCGAAGCAACCTCTCATTTACCTGGTCGGTACCGAAGAAGGCTCTATTTACAAGTGTAGCACCGCTTACAGCTCAATGTTTCTTCTAACGTACGAGGCGCACCACATGCCGGTGTACCGAATCGACTTCAACAGGTACAACAGCGACATCTTCATCTCTTGTAGTGGTGACTGGAGAGTGAAAATCTGGGAAGACAACCGACTGTAAGTACCAATCTGTTGGGTTCCATGCACGCGTTAGTTTCCAGGGAGCCTCTTTTTGTCTTCGATGTCGGAGCTTGTGTTGGTGATGTAAAATGGGCGCCTTACTCCTCCACAGTCTTCGCCGCGGTTACCAACGAAGGAAAGGTCTACGTCTTTGATCTCAATGTGAATAAGTACAAACCGATTTGTGTCCAAGCTGTGGTTTCCAGGAAGAGGAATAAACTGACGAGAATCACGTTCAATCCGAAGTTGCCCATTATTATAGTCGGTGACGATAAGTACGGTATGATCAGTACCATGAGGGTAGTTTTATGGTGGTGTTGCAGAGGGTGTGTCTCCACGTTGAAACTTTCGCCGAATTTAAGAATCCCGTGCAAGGCGCCGAAGAAGCAACAGCATTTAGATCAGTGGACGTTGCAGTGTATGAAACTAGACAAACTCTTATCGTTGGTGAGAGAACCTGCAAATCTTGATCTTCCAGAGGACACGGCGGAGTCGATTGAGTCGTAATTTTAATCTATAAACTTTATTAACATTGAATAAAGTTCTACATAAATATTTAAACAAGTCTTAACACAACAATTTGGCACAGTAACAGAAGAAATGAGCCACTAAGAAGGTACGTGAAAATATCCGTTCAGAGGTAAAGTAAGCTTCATATTGATTACGCTTAACAAGTTTGAAAAATACGATTCTTTGGTAAAGACGACCTCTTATATACACAGCTAATTGTTACTTTCACGTTATATACAGGGGATCATTTAGAGTTTGAACCAAACTTAAGTTATCTAGTGACATTCAGTTACTACGGGCTAATTTGTTGGCGTTACTGGAAAGCGTCAGGTTGGTACTCCTTGTCTTTATTTCATCCCAAGAATTTTTTTTAGAAGATTTCCAGTAAAGTCAGTACAACAAACGGAGAACGAAATCACAGAATCCGCTATCACGGAAATGGAAGCCTGCTCGGATTGGGATATTCGGGGTTCTCAATGGCCCCCTTCCCAAACTTGAGCTCCAGAAAATCCCTAATATTATTAGGACTGGGCACCTGCCGCCCTATAAATTCAATACTCGACATAGGATGCAAGAAATTATCAGGAAACTCCATATTCTTATGACTAGTGAACCAGGAATCCTTGGCCATAGACCCGTTCTTCGAATAGAAAGGAAACAAGTTAACATACATCTTGTTACTCTTGCTATAATTAACCCGATAGAAATTCCCACCGGTGGCCTTTTCCCACAGGAACCCCTTGGAATCAACGACAGGTTTATCCTTCGCTTTGGCCAGCCACGGACTTCTTAGTAAGTCATCCCGGTTGAATCCCACATCGACGTCGTGATCCCACGGGAGAATGTCGCCGCTACGCATCGCGCCTAATAAACTTCCGGCTTCAAGCCAATAACGGATTCCCGCCTCATCGAGACTTGTGAAGACGTGTTTAGCTGTTTTCCGGAGGTTGGAAAGACAGCAAGGGGGCGTCCATCTACCCTCGAAGAGATAAGAGGGCATGAGGTCCACAATGGGGCCGAAACAACGCGAGGATTCGCGGGTGCAGCCGTACCATTCGGTGGTCCCCGTTTCTCTGACGACTTGTTTTAGTTGGAAGAGCGAGTAGAGGTTTTTTAGGCGCGCGATTGTAATTTGCTTTTGCTTCCATTGGGCGTGGTGGGACTTTAAAATGGGTTTTCCTTCCTGGAACGAGGGACTCTTGAGAATGTTCACCTGAAACAGAGATTGTAATGGGGTTTGGTAGCAAGGGGGCTCACCTTCACAGATAAAGGCGCCGTTTGAATGTACAGAGAGTGTGGAAACGGTAAGATGAACGGGTCTGGGAGCTTCTTCAATAGCGCCGTCTCCATGAGAACTAAGTGTTTGCCGGTGACTCCATCACAAGAGCTTCCTTTGACTTGGTGGTACTTGAGGGTCCACTCTCGGATGTTTACGTTGAGTCTTAAGCATCCGAGATCTTTTTTATTGGAAGCAGGAACAGCAATGATACCTTCTGGTTGTTTAGCAATTTCTGCAATCATGTACTGGAGGTTTTGTCTGGAAGAAATTCGAGTCGAATCTGGCACGAAGAGCACATACTTGGTTTTAATTTGTAATACTGGATTTCTATCAAAGTAAGGAACCTTCAAACTCGGCGTCAAATTAACAGTCTTTACATTTTTAATACTGCCATTTCGTAAAATAATATCAAGAGGAGGATACGGCACACTATCATACACAATTATCACCTGAATATTCGGAAACACATTCAAAAACGACTGAACAGTAGCCGAGACATCATTTTCAAACGATTCAAACTCGCGGATGATCACCGTCACTGATTTACTTAGATGCTTCGTCGGGGTTCTGGTGGTGGTCGTTTTAATCGTTGGAGCGGTGTAGTAGCCTTGGAAGCCCCCGAAAGAAATGAACAAGCGTAAACTGTAATAGATCACAATAATGTTAGCAAACACAACAATGAATGCAATTAAACGTGCAAACTTAATGCGCATAATCAATTTTGGTGGGTTGTACTTGTACTTGCGGTTTCCATTTGCTAATCAAGTTAAAAATTCATTGCAAATGTGCGGGGAAACGCGGTTATATTGACATGTTTTGACGTTTTAGGGGTGACTTTTAGGGATGACAGCTGCAACCTTGAGAAGGGGTTGCAAGCGTGCGCGTAGAACAGGATGAGGTATTTCTGGTTGCCTACATAGCGAGCACGTTTAGCGCGGCGCCTCCTCCATTTTATCACTTTGGATTTTCACGGAAAAACTTGCAGCTGAAGACAAACAGATCGATTTTGGAAGATATCTGCGAAAAATTCTTTCAAAATTGTTTGATATTTAGTCGTTTTTCAAGTACGAAGATTATTTTCGGACTGCTCTGTTTGAAGCTTCCGTGAAATTTTCTAGGAGACTTTGAACAATTTTTTAGGATTTCTTAGTTTTTTGTTTCTCTTTTTTAAGATTTTGTTTTCTTAAAGTTGTTGGAATTCTATAAAACATATTTTACATGTGCAATTATCTATTTTTAAGTACACGCTTCCAAAAATAGCTATTTTACCAACTTGTTTAAGTTTTTAAAATGGATCTTTTCGGACTCATTCCCAAAAAAGTTGCCATGACAACTAATAAAACATTACAGTACAACTTTAAACAATCTTATTTGAACTACCATATGAGCGAAAAAACTTTAGATAAAGGATGGCTGTTTACAAATTTTTGTTTTGGAAACGTATGTCGGCTTTTGTTGTCATACCCAATCATATGTGCTTGAATGTTTGATGTCTTCGGCCTTTTGAACTTCTTGTTCTGCCAGAACCATTGCTACGATGCACGCTCCCGATTTCTTCAAATAACTGCACACCAATCCATACCATAATAAAATAATCACCATCCAAAGATGCCATGCCGACAACTGTCAAATTTTGACGGCTTAGTTTAGACAATCAACGATAAATTCATTTGTTTTTCATGGCCTCCTATTATCTAAAATTTTGTTGCTCATACGGTACATTAAGTTGTACTTTGAGTTGTTATTTAAGTACATCAATATGAATAAATTATAAGATTTGTAAATAAATCTAACACAATTTTCTTTGCGTTTTCAATATTTTTTCAGGAGTTCCGCGTTTTATGCAAAAAACCGTCATTTTTTATGTGTTTATTATGTTTAACCAATTTTATGGTTACACCAAATAATAAATAATTTTTTGTAATAATTTCTCATACAAGATGTTTATTAATTTTTCTGGCATCAAAGATGGCTCTGGATTTCCCTGCCTGCACTATTTTGCCGCTTTATTTTCATAGCGAACGAACTATTTTACTTACGTGAATGACGTCTCAGTTACAGTTTTGTGTCCAAGTTTTTAATTTTCAGGTTTCAAATCACAACTAGAACAGTTTTCTTCTTAAAACTTACTTTGCTCCACGATTGAGTTTAACTACAAATGTCAGTTGAAAAATTTAAATTTAAATTTAAACATTTATAATGAGCGGCAATTTTTTTTGACATTTCATAGCCACCCTTGATGCTAGATACATGTATAAACACCTTGTACTTAATGAGAGGGTTAAATGTGTTTTTCGGACGCTTTAACTAAAAATATTATTTGTAACACGTATCTAAAAAAATTTTACTAACTCTTCTGCCATTTTAGCAACGATTAGTCCGTAAAAACTGTATTCTAGGCATTTGTAACAAAAATAACTATTTTGCAAATCACCATACAACATTTTTCCCGAGAATTTACCGATTCACAAAGGAGCAATTTTAGAAATCAGCAGGATTTGAAATGAATAAGTTATATACTTGTAATGGTTACATGTCAATTTTGATTAATAGTTGGCTTCACAAACAACTGTCAAGTTTTTTAGTTATCGCAAAATTTAATTATAAAATATTTTTTTTAATGTTTAATTTACACTAAAAATATCAAAAACAAGTAAGATTGCTCATGCTTCTACAATTTGGTGACAATTGGACAAATGATGCTGTTGAACGACCAATCACAGAACTGCATTTTAAATTTGGTGCCGACAAAAATGAGGTTTTAAATTATCATGAAGATGCATAATCTACTGAATAATGTGTTTTATGCTGATCTGGACAAAATATAAACTCTCTTGACAACTGGCTTTTTCCATGAATTCACAATAATCTGAAGTCGGTTTTCTGACCTTTCTGATTCTAAATTTCGTTGATTTTTTATGAATTATTTCAAATCTATCTCCATCAAAGTTTGGGTATTTTAAGAAATACGTGATGGTTTAGTAGACCGTCACTTTTCTACCGTGAGTCTGAACTTAATGTTTAAACGTCAGATAATTGAGAAATTTTATGGAATGACACATGAATAGCCAACTAGATAAATACACCTATTAATTGTACCGTACTAAAAATTCACCCATAAAAAAGAGGAAACCAAAAAAATAGAATATAAAATTGAAGTCAAAAAAAGCAAAAACTAAGTTTAAGAACAAAATATGTAAAGAAAAGATCGGGCATTAGAATTGGGAGTTTTTATCGTTTTTATATAATGCTTTGAGTTGTCCGCAACTTCTCTTGTTGTTTGAAAACGTGCAAGAACGAAGATAAAAAGGTAAATAAATAAATGTCATCACATTTAGTTTATATTTATTAATAATACTCTTGGTTCATCATTATTTACATGAATAAATGAATATAAACAACATCTCAACATAGTCGTAATTCACACGCATTCTGTTAAAGCACACTTTATTTACAAAATACATTATTGCACAGCAATAAAGCTCTTATGGTTAAAAACAAATTGATCTAATAACATTATGTACATAGTCCATAACTTATTGTACAAACACTTAATTGTATTAATGACAATGGAAACAGTCTTTGAACAGATACGCCAAGCTTTTATTACTGTTAGGAATATTTTGGACTATCGATTTGAATAAATTTGACACTGACTTATCTGCATGAGAGAGCGCTTTTTAATTAGTATTTGTAATTCGAACGCCTTTCAAAGTCCATTAATGGATTTTGTAATGAAAGAACGGCGTAACTGAAGTGGGAACGGTTTCAAAATCTTCTCCGCTCAGAAAAGAACGATTTATCTCGATAAATCATACACAGTATGATTGCATCTCGCTAATCTTTAACAACATTCATCCGTATTAAAAGTTAGACATTTATTACGCCAGATTAGTTTTAGTCGCGCACAGAGCGGCCAGAATCGACGCGCGATATCTTCAACAAAGAGGAGTTTTTTTCCACGAGATATCGCGCCTCCATTCCGCACCAGTAGGCCTAGAAATTATGGTCGGTCGTTCATTTGTCAAGGTTCTTCGTTGCTAAGAAAAGTCCGTCTAAAAACAACGATGTAAGCTCGAGTCTCTGATTGTTCCACTACCTAAACAAATCTTTCTAAAAACACTTGGCATCTACTCCTGTATCACAGGCGCTAGCGCGGCGGTACCAACCCCACGTTGACAAAAGTTGGTAGCGCCGTCCCATTCAGTTCATTAAACACAACTTTCCGGCCCCGGAATTGCTTCGGTCATGATGTGGTCTCGTCTCATTGTGGCGAAGTTGGAGTACGAAACGTCGCGGGGACGCGGCCGGGAGCGCCCCAAGGTGCCCCCCGACTGGGGCATGCACACTTCCGGGGAAGCCACCACCTCCGCGTGCGACTGGAAAAATAAACAATTTTACTCCCATCATAAAACACTCGTGGTGCAAATCACAAAAAACTGCGACACGTGGAGGACGTTTATTGGCTCCGAACAGGTGGGTGTAATTTCCGGTCATTTGCACCACGAAGTTTCGCCCTTTTTCCGGGGGGCACGATGATAACAGCATTACCACTTTTGTCGAGCGTGAAACTGAATTGATGCTTAAACTGCAGTTTTGGGAAAGTGCGAAATTTAGTTGCCAACGTTAAATATGTGTAAATCCAGAAATGCTGCCAACTTTATTACTCTCCCCGCGCGTCTTACAAGTCAATTACCGCGGCTATTATTTTCCAACTGTAGCCGCCCCCGTTTGGTTTTTAGCCGATCCACCGCAGCAAACAAAGTCTAAACTTCCCCCTGGTTCGCATTTTAATTAATTGTGTTGTTATCGCAGTTCAGCGTAGAAAATTTGTTGGGGGTTGTAGCGGCGGCTCTGGTTTTAATATTTATTGAAATTTCGCTACATCAGCTTTGGGTGAAGAGCTCCGACACACACACACACACACACATGTATACAGTCTCACACGCGCTTGCACAAGAGTTATTTAATTAGAGGAACACGTTGACGCTACTTACAAAGTTGGGGAACGTCGGGGGGCTTGGTAGTTGCCGATTCCGTTCCGTCGAAGGGGCGAAAAGGGCGTCGGGTCTCGGCAGCCCAGGGGGCGTCGTCGTGTCAGCACCTGTTAACGTTACACCTGTCTTATTTCTATGGAATTTATCGCTTCCACTAAACGCACGGCTAATATGTTACAGAACAGACAAGTTCGAAACGTGGAGGATTATTACTTTTCGGTGGTGGAGGTGAAATAAAAATGCACACTAGATACGTGGAAAAGATTTTATTACAATACAACGGTACAAAAATAACTGGTTTTTTAAGTGTCTCCACTTTTCATATGTCTCTTTATGGATTGTCTAACTTTTGGAAAAATCTTTCCTTTAATAAAACTTTCCTACCGAAACTCGTTTCGCTGAAAAAATATCACGATTCCATTCAGTAAATCAATATTAAATGTGGCACAGATACTACAAGCGGTGCACGAGATCTCTAAGTGGTCCTCTATTTATATTTACATATCTCGCCTTGAGCAACAGTTGTAGTTTTGGCGGCTCAACTTCCCTAATACGGACGATTCGATCCAAAAATGTATTTTACACGCTTGGGGATTTTGTGGAGCTCCAGACGCTCCCATGCTAGCTCTACCTTTCGACTTTTCTAATGAAAATCTACAGCGATACCGCCTTTATCGACTCTACGAAACAATTGCAGCTTCCTTGCCACCAAACCAATTGCTTTCCACAAAAAAAACTACAATCCAATAAGCCGTGGCTCACATTTGAATCGCACTAAAATGTAGATTGCATTCGTAATATCAAGAGATCAAAAAAGTGTGATTGCAGTAAGCCACGAAAAATCGTATTAATTTTGCATGGAAATTTATCTCCCAACCAACTCTCCCCACGGTTCGCCGGAAGAGAATTTTATTCGAAGAAAATTGCTCATGAAAACGAAAATTAACAATGTGTTCTAGAACCTCTCTTTTAAAAGAAACCAAAATTTAAATCATCGTATGTTGAAGAATTACTTTCATTTTGAAAATTTATTTTTTATAAAATTTATTTATTTTTTTAATAGTTTAATTGGTTAAAATTCTGTAATCGACAACAGAATATTTGCTGAGAAAAGCATTTATGTCATACAAACTTTAAAACCAAGAAAACTGGGTAAAAAAATTCCAATAACGTGTAGTTGGCAAAATATTATAACTACACTGCGCCGCAAAATTAACACAAACTTTAAATTTTTTTTTTAATATGTACATGTATTTTGACAATTTAATATCAAATTTTTTCCACAAAATTAACACTTGTTGCAAAATAGTTGCAAAAAATAAAAGTGGGAAACGCTGTGATTTGTGACGAATTACGCAATATGACTCATCAATACGCATTTAGAAATGTTAAAAATAATGTTATGCCGGATTGGTTATGTACTGTTTATTAATTGTGATTATTGAGGAAGATTGTAGCATCCTGACTCAAGAATTGCATCACTGGGAACTCTTAAAAACTGCTGCCGTTGCCAAAATACTTGGTGGGAACCGCTGTGTTTGCATCAACAGATGACGAATCTTTGAGGGCCTACGGTTCCCACTCTGGAGGTGGTAATTTCGATAAATATTGGTACCATCGCAAGGAGAGAGAGATTTTTGATTGATCATTAGAGTAAAGTATAGTCAGTTATACGTGAATTTTATTCCAAATTTTTCAAGTGTTTTTATTTATTCCTAACTTTTAAATTGAGTGTCCCCAACTGATTGCAACTGCCCTGAGTCTGGATATCTGGTAAGTCCTCAGAATTTTACTTGTTTTTTACTCCATGTTCGTCTACTTTTTCGTGTTTTGCCCAAGTTAACTAGTTTCATTATTTTTATTCCGATTTATTTGTATTTTATTATTTTAATAAACATTTTAATATTGTTCCGATTGACTATTTTCAACTTATTCACCTCTCCGAAGATCTTTGTCTTTTTGTTAATTCTTTCGTTTTTGGTTGCACACGCCATAAAAGTGTGCTGGTGGCAGCGACATTGGGCCTAACCGCTTGCAAACCAATCGTCCCCATAAGGGCCGATTCGCCACAGATTTTTACCTCGAGTTTTACAGTTGGCCTCGACATAGTGTTTTACTTCCTCGAAGAGGAACAGTCAGAATTCTCTGTGGCATAAAGACATTTTTGACTTCCTACTTTACGATTTTTTTGTCATATTTGTGTTAAATCACTTAATGAAACTGTTTGGTTCTGAATACATTGCAAAAGTTCAATATGCAATTTTGGATTTTCCTATAAATGTTCTAAATTAAAGTAATCGTAAGTTGGTGTAAATTGTCAATAATTTTTTTAAAGCCATTTTTAAAATTAATAGGCCGATTTTGCGTTAATTTTGCTGGCTGTGTACATACAGGGTGTTCAAAAAATAGCGGACCAACTGATAAGAACGTCAAACTTTAAGACGCTGTGAATTGGAAATGTTGTTTAAAATTTTTATTTGAAGCTTCGTACGTGAGCAAAATAACTTTAAATATAGCGAAAAACGGCAACAGTGTTCAATTTTTTCGGTAATTATTGGGAGTATAATTTTGAGACCAGAGCAACACTTTGGTAGTTACAATTATTAATAAATCATGTAATTGGTTACTATGGTTTGCAATTAAATTTGATAACACCTGACCAGTAAAAGTCACAAAGTAGATCAAGAACCATTTGTTCTCTTCTTGGTGTGCGAATAGTCTTGGGTCCTCCTGATAAATTTGGTTCCAATCGGCCCATCTCACGTACCTGTTGATAAACTCGTTGAAAAGTATTCTTGGAGGGAATTTGCCAGTTAGGAAATTCACAAGCCTTACTGCCCCTTACTGCTTCTCGACTGTTTCCTTCACGTGTCGGTATATTCAGCAAAATTATACATCTTTAGAGAAATAAACTCCTCTAGTTTGTGACACCTAAAAAATGTTTGACTTTTCAAAAAAAATGGTCATTGTCAGGCACTAGGCAACAATTAATTACTGAATTCTTGAAGTGAAATGTTGCCAGATTAATTTTGCGATTTTGAGCTTTATTTTAAAAGTGCAAAATAACGTTTTGCATCAACATTTGGCATTTAAAGACTGCAAGTATGTAAATGTCACCCAAAACATGAACTCTAGTTGAATTTTGTAAACCTTGAGTTCATTAAAAGGAAAAATTTGTGCCATAATTAACGTCCCTTTAAATGGCTGTAGATTTCCAACGAAGCACTCAATAATTGAAAAAACTTAATTTAGCTACTAGTTATTATCTGAAGATTCACGTAGTGAATAGTTGGTCCCCCATTTTTTGAACACCCTGTAGTTAAAATCTCTAGAATGTGTCTCTAGAAAATTCGAATTACGAATTTTAGTAATGGATGTCAGAACATTTTGCTTCCTCTTGAAAATTAAAATTTTCAAATATTGTGTTTTTTGCTCTTCAATTTTGGAATTTGATAAAATTAATACACTTAATAATACACGGCTTAAAAGTAATAGTTTTCCCAAAGATCATGCTGAAGCAATAAAATTATCGAAATTTTAATGGTGGATGTCGGAAATTTTTGCTTCGTTTTTTAATAAAATTTTTAAAGTCTGTGTCTTCCGTTCTAATCTTTAGTGATTTATAAAAATTAATACAACTCATAGGAAGTAACTTTTCCAAGTTTCGTTGCCGATGAACTAAAATTTTAAAAACATTCCAAATTTAAACAAAGGGTGTCTCATTTTTTTGCGAGTCAATTGACGGCTCAAAAGTTGTATTTTCTCCAAATTTCATAGCACTAAAATTACCAAAATTATTATAAAACTAGTTATGACATTTTGATAACCATGTTATTGCAATTTCTTATCCATCTGTCTTGGTTTTAGAGTTGAATGACATAATGCTTTTCACAGCAAACATAGTGTTTATAGAATTTTAAACGACTAACGGGCCGATTTCAAGTCACTGCGTTAACGCAAATTTGCAACCGTTGCCAAGGTATGAGCTGTGATTGGCGTTGCTATGTTGCAAATGGGATTTGCAGTAACGCAAGTCCCACTTGAAATCGACCCCTAAGCCATCAAAACTTAAAAAAATAAGGAAAATTCAAATACTGATACATAAATTTTCAAAATTCTTCAAAATAAAAGTAGGTTGATGATTTAAAATTTGACTTTTTTTTAAAAGAGATGTTCTAGAATACATTTTTCGTTTTCATGAGCAATTTTTTTCGAATAAAATTCTCTTCCGCCGAACTCCCCAACCCCCAAGCGAGCCTAAAGACACTCATCCGCCCCTCGATCGGGAAAGTTGCCAACAAAACCGCCACCAATACACACACACAGCAACTAGATTTTACCGAAAGTGGTGAACGGATAATGTATCCTGCACTCACCTCGAGGCGTGTTGAGTATATCTGGTTGCCTATCTACGGACGAATTGGCGACTAGAGGCTGCGTGGACCCGCCGCCGCCACAATCCGCCGCCGGTTTTAACGTGTATGCGACGACGTAACGATTGTCGCCGGTGTTGATCTCCAACATTGACCCAGCTCTTGAAGTGGGTTGACCAGGAAGTGCTTTTGATTGTTTGGCGGCGTCGAGTTGGTGGGCACAATGAGAACCACCACAGTGGCGGTGCTTGCGGCGAACGGCGAGGACGACGATGAGGAGGACGGCGATGCCGAGGGTAAGGAGGGAGCCTGTGAGGAGGCCGGCGAGGGGGAGGATGTTCATGCCGCTGCTGCCGTCTGGGAAAAAATCGTTTATTAGTGGGGGCCATTATTGTATGATTTCTAAATAGTGCAGTAAAGCACAAGTTTCATAAGTTGAGTTGGCCAAACGTCATTAAACTGTGAACTGTCAACAAATATCGTTTTTTATTGGATCAATTTTATACCTTTGACAAGCAATTGACAGGAGTAGCAACTCATAAAAAATGTTTTAATGAGTCTATTAAATCATTGGATACAATTGAGAAACAATGCTTTAATGAGGGTTATAAAACACACTGTTGTTGAAAACATTCTTTTACGATTGACAATAAATAAATCCATTAAGAATCTAATTAAATGCAAGAATGACCATGAGTATAAAGCTTTTGAAATTATGAAATTTTGCTAGTGCAGATGCAGATTTTGTGTTTAACAAGCTTTTGAACATGGCGGATCTCCGATTCTTTTTAGTGGTAAGTATTTTCCAATAGTGTTTTTTTTTTAATTTCTTTTTTAGTTCGTTTGTGTTACGGTTTTAGCAGCCTTGGCACAAAACAACCCTGCAGGTAAGTAGTACCTTCTTATTTGATCCACTAAATAAAAAAAATTGATCTAACAGTGCCTACAAAAGTTGGAGGATGGACAGGCGACCCATCGTTAACAAAATTCGATCCAACAGCAGCTAAAAATGTTGAAGGATGGACAGGTAATCATCCATCGTTGACGAAAT
The DNA here is from genome assembly GCA_029298725.1 of Gnatocerus cornutus. Taxonomy (NCBI): domain Eukaryota; kingdom Metazoa; phylum Arthropoda; class Insecta; order Coleoptera; family Tenebrionidae; genus Gnatocerus; species Gnatocerus cornutus. The sequence goes on along the minus strand of CM055509.1, from coordinate 32,241,352 downwards.
TTGATTCAACAGCGCATAAAAATGTTGGAGGATGGACAGGTGACTCAACGTTAACGAAGTTTGATCCAACAGCGCATAAAAATGTTGGAGGATGGACAGGTGACCCAACGTTAACGAAGTTTGATCCAACAGCGCATAAAAATGTTGGAGGAGGGACAGGTGACCCATCGTTAACAAAATTTGATCCAACAGCGCATAAAAATGTTGGAGGATGGACAGGTGACCCAACGTTAACGAAGTTTGATCCAACAGCGCATAAAAATGTTGGAGGAGGGACAGGTGACCCATCGTTAACAAAATTTGATTCAACAGCGCCTAAAAATGTTGAAGGATGGACAGGTGTCTCAACGTTTAATGCTCAAGTACCAAATCCTGAGAGATATTGTACTGCATCGTCCCGGATACACTTAGAGAATTTTCATTGCTTTACCTTTGGTAATGTGGAAGTCGCTGTGGACCCGCAGGGATATTATAGGTGCAGAAGTACAGATGGAAAGGAGGTGGTTTTCAACGAAAATGAATATCAAAAATTCTGTCTTGGTAGAATTGCTTAATGTGCTATAAACTATTGCATTGACCTGTTTTTTATTTTTTAAAATGGCTTTGAAATTTGAGATGTGTTGGTAAGAAGACATAAAAGAAGAAAACATAAAAGTTACTAAAAGTGTCGAAAACAAAACATCTTTAACGAAACAGTTGGCAAGAGTGGTAACTAAAAGGGCAGTGGACGTTTCTAATGTCAAAAATTCAATTTTAAAGTTTCGACTTGAATTTTACTTTGTACGAGAAAAAAAAATAGAGAAATTGATAATTTCTGCATTCCAAGGCATTGACTGGATCAATACTTCAATTAGGTATAACCTAAAAAAAATAAATGAATTTGATATTAAAAATAAACTTTAAAGTAGACTCCGATTTATTAAAAATCTAACACAATTTGTTTTTTTTTGAATGGATATTAGCTTGGTTTGCCATGTCAGAGCTGCTTTTTGACGGTTTGAGGTTAATTTTCAAATGTCAAGTTAGATTAACAACAGGGCTGCCAACTCATTTTTGATTCCGAAGCCTCCGTTTCAGAAATTAGATTTAATTTTTATTAAAAAGCACATTTATGAGATTTATAATTTTAAACGTCTATTTTTAGATGTTTCCTTTTATGTTATAAAAAGAACGAAAAACTTCCGAAATAATTATTATCCTGTGGCAATGGCGTATGGAAATAATTTTCTCCGACAAAATTGTCGTAAAAGATATTATCAAAGCTTATAACAACATAATAAAAAATTTACTTCCCAATTACAAGTAGTGAAAAACAATGCTTCATTAAAATATTGTTGGTATGAAAAATCCAATTTTGTTTCAACGTAAAGTTGTGTTATTACAGCTTAACAGTGAATTAATGAAAATAACATTTATAGCCAAGTAATAACTTTTATTGGAAAAATAACTTATTTGGTTATACGTGGAGTTTAGACACTCTGAAATGGCCTTTCGTAGTCTCTCTCTTGGTGGTCATTTTTTGTCACCTCGTTCACAATTGCCTCCAACTCTGCTTTATCGCATTTCAGTTCAGAACTAGCGCTCAACCTAAACTCGAAGCAAATATTAGCTCTCGGCTAATTAAGCTCCATGTACATCATCCAAATTTAATAATTTCGAATTATTAGATTTATAAGTTTGAATGGGCTTCAGTTCATAGTTGACAGTTTCTCCGTTATTTTAAAGCTGCGAGCGTTCGATCGCGCCATTAAAAAAATCCACACACACTCGTAGACGGCACTCCCTTGTGCTGCAATTCACCGTGTATTGATTGAACATAATGCAGCGCCTTTATTGTGTGGGTTGATTTTCTTGGCGTGCGAGTGTTAGCATACAAAAGTCGACGGCACAAAGGATCCTCCCAGACTGGGTTAGTGGAGCACAAGTAAAGATTTCCCCTTTTTCCAAGCCGTCGTCTGTATATTAACCAACTCGCATGATCAATCTTTACCTGTTCGTTTTTCCGCGTCGTTGAGCATGATGTCCTCCAGAACCAGGCGCTCGCTGCGGCCTTTAGCGTTCTGCGCGTACACCACGATACGCAACGACGGGGGAAACCCCTCCCCCGTCGGCGGCAGCATCTCCCCCAAGTCCAACCGGAAGATTGGAGTCTCACTCTCCGCGCTGCTCAAATTCAGACGGAGCCTCATAGTGTAGGCGTCGTACGCCTCCAGGATGAAGCGTTGGGGAAGACCGCCGTCGTACCCAGCGCGACATTCCACCTCCAGGACGTCGGCGGTGTGGTTCGTCGCGGCGCGCAACGTGCAGTTCGTCAGGGGACTCGGCTTGGCTGCAAAAACGGGGTTAAAAAACGGAGGGTTGGGGGTGGAAAGTACCTGCGGGCACCACCTGGAAGACGCACGGCTCTGCTTGTCTCCCGATGGAGTTGCGACCCCAGCAGGTGAGCGTGCCGTAGTCCCGCTGCGACGCTGGGGTGTACATGAGCTCGCTCACGTTGCCCACGGAGGTGGAGAAGCGCTTGGAGTCGACGTCGAAGCTCTCGCCGCTGTTGTTGAACTGCCACTCGAAGGTGACGTCCACGGGGTCGGCGGTCACGTGGCAGCGCACCTTCAGGACTTCGTCGAGGGACGCGCCGATCACCGTCATCTCCGAGTCGCGGCACACGGGGGCGTCTGAATGAATGAAATAATCGTAAATAAAAAAATGAGCAAATACAGTGAATATTCGATATAGTCACCTTTGATATAAGAAACATTTGATATAAGCAACCTTTGATATGGTCAACTAATTTAGTTTCTGTCATTCAATACTTTTTTCATGTTCTTTCCTTTTCTTGTTTTATCTTACTGTTTGTTCTTGCTCTTGACAATTGGTATTCTTTGTAGTGTTCTATATTTCTATTTGCAAGCCATTTCTTTAATATTTGTTTCTTGTCTTTTATTGTTAATTTTTCGTTGTTTGTCTACTAACACTAATAATAATTTTTTACAATTTTTTTTCTCTATGTTTATATAGATTCTGATTGAGGAACCGTCAGAAATGTGTTATTCTTTCAGTTTATACCTCTTTCGTTATTGTTTATGCTCTTTACCTTGTCCCACATTTCTTAATTATTTTTTATTGATTTTTCGTTTCTGTTGGTAAATTATCTGGTTATTTTGTGTATATTCGGTGTATAATGTGGCTATTTTTTATCTTTAGGTCATTGCCTAGGCAAGCTCTTTTGTCCTTTCTGTGCGTGCATATACATAAAGAGACCATAATACAGTAGAACCTCGATTATCCGAATGTGGATTATTCATGCTGCGGATTATCCGTGCAAGGGTGTTCGTTCGATTATCTGTGCATTACAAAAAACGCACAAATCGAAGACCAACTACTTCGTATTTTTGCTTCCAATGTTAAAAAAGTTAAAATTTGGAATTTCACGGGTAAAAGTTAGTGTAGTTTAATGAAATTTAAGTCAGTGCAGAGAGAAGAAACAAAATTATGTGTTAAAATTTCAGTCTTTGAATAGGAGTGTTCGCAAACATTAAGAAAAATGCTTGAAACAAATTCTTTTGCAGTGAAATCCTTTGTAATTAAGGAAACTGAAAACTCAAATGGCAGAGAAAATTTCAGGACCAAAAAAAGAAATAAATGAAAGTTCCAATTTTTTTTTACTACAAAATGGTTACTTTTATGTAATATGTCTGATAAGAGTTGATTCTTTCAATATTTAAAATTACTATTGTTAAGATGTTGATAAATTTTGTTCAAGTTTTTATATATTTTTAATTAAAAAAAAGTTCCAAATAATTCTGTTGCTTTAAAACGTATTTATTGAACAACTCGATTATCCGTCCAGACTCCAGTCCCAAGAAGTACGGAGAATCGAGGTTGAACTGTATTATTTTAAAAATATTATCTACCTACTTCGATATAATCAACTATGCTCACTGTAAATAAAAAACGTCCAGCAAAAACGTTTGATGCACTTTAAAGCAATTAAATGAATTTAACGTTTCCGTGTCAGTGGTTTGCATGAAACAAAAACTAAACACTCAATCAGAATCAGAATTCAATCATTTTCCCTGTAAAGCGTTTCCTCGGATTACTCATTTTACATGTGTATTTCGACCCTTCCACGGCCATTTCATCGCATTCCCGCGCCCTCTCCTTTGTTCGGAACATTTAAAAAAATCGGAAATTATCTGGCTCTCCACCTGCGAATGCTCCCGCGTTATTAATGCTTTTTTCCAAGAGCAATAACGGCGTCAGCACGTTGCGGTGCGCCCCCTTTTTCCCATAAAATAAAACGAACAACAACGGGGCCGAGTCTGCCTACACATACAAAAAAAAATAATCGTGAATGAAATCCGTTGAGCATAAATTCGTCGTTTTCAAAACGATACTGTTGATCCGTACCAGATTGTTTTGTGAACATGTATATCGTTTTCACGCATGGCCGATCCGTCACAGGATGACTTTGTGTTGGAGGAATTGACGACGCTGGTGGTGGCACGCAACCAACAATTTCCCAAATGCACCGCCGATTAAATTGAAATGAAGAGTAATGGGCAGGTGCAGGGCGGCGGCGGCACGCATGGAATGGGGGCGGTGCACAAATGCGATACGATATTACATTCGCCTGTTTTATAATGCATGGGTGAGCGGGGAAAAATTCCGAGGAAATGTGTAAAACAAGCGAGAGACAAGTTTATTCGGAGCGATTCCTTGTCCCTAAGTTTTGGCGGGCAGTGTAACTAAAAGTGAACAAGCGAGAGATATTGGGTTAGCTTATGATTAAAGTTCGCTTGTTGCGAGATGGATGAGGGGTGTTTCCAAGCAGACTGTTCTGCTACTCTTTAGTGGCGTTATTAAGGTGTTTGGATGGCTGCAGCGGCTGCATTATGCGCTGTCTAGATACGTACATCCATCACACAAATTTGTTTGCGCTCCTCGAATAGAGCTTTCAAATTTCGGAACGTGAAAAGGATTATCTTAAAACCTGTGGTAACCGTATTAGACTTTTCTAGGTTTATTTGGCGCGCGGCAATTATCTATTGTTGCCAAACGTCGTATTTTATCTTTTATTTATACGTTCTAGACGTCTTCAGCTAATGGCCCTTGCTGTAATGCCGACAATACGACATGAACCTGGAGATTTAGATATCCCAGGAGTAGTGAATCTTGGTTTCCGTAGACGTTCATCCCAACATGTTGATGTAAATGCATAGAGCCACGTCTAGCTTAGACTCGAACTTGCATCTTTATTACCGCTCGTGAATTGCGAATCATTTTCGTATAATGCGAAAAAGTGATTAACTACCTCAATTCTGTAGTCGGGGAGTAAAATTCACGTAATAAACATCATGAACAGTCTTAAAAAGCCAATTTCACATGCATGTACAAATGGTGGATGCGCCGGGATAAATAATTTTCACCAAAGCAAACAAATAATAAATGCGCTGTATGTAGAGCCCAATTAAAAATCTCGACGTAAATCCAACTATCCTATATCCGCTTTTGTCGCTCCCGTCAGCGCCTATCTACAAAAAGTGAATAATTAAATCCGAAATTGCACTGTCTTTTCCATCGTCCCCATCTCGGCCCCATTCACCGTCAATTTAGCTCATCTAGTGTAGCTTTTTATAGCATGTTGCATCCTTTCATCTCCAACAACAAAGTAATTTTTCAGGCACATTTTAATTTTCCGCTCCAATCCGCTGATATTTAAGAAAATTAATATCTTTAGTTCGTCCACTCTCCGAGTTTGAATTTTACTACCGAATAAAAGATAATTAAATATTCGACGTTCCGTTGAAGAATTGACTCGGCGTTTTTTCCGCTCGACAAGGAAATTCCGCGAAACAAAACCGATCAATCGAGCACACCGACGACTCCGACACCGTTCCTGAAAAACAATTTGAAGAACATTGTCGTGCGGTCTTTACGTCGGCTTGGTTCATAAACCGAACCCTGGGGATTCCAAATGCGATCACGTCTTACAAAATCAACTGATGGTGTTAGGACCAAGTCGAGACGATCGATCGCGCTACAAGAAATCGTCGGGCACGTATGGACTCAAAACAAGGCCACTGAAAATTAAGAGAAATAACAACGCTCGGAATTATAGTTTTAATTCGAACCGAGTGGACTTCGCAGAAAGTCGTTCGTGCGAAACACACCGCCCTCGAGATATCGATTTTCTTATCAAGAATTTTATCACTTTAACACACAACTTAATTTTAATTAACACATAAACTGCGGCGACGTACGTAACGAGCGATGCTTGATAAAAAGCAGTCTTCGTTACAGGTGGCTGTAATTAGATGCTTCGCCGCGAAAATGGCAGGTGGCGCCAGGGGTTGGCGCTCGCTCGCGCCGGTTGTCTGCGGTGGGTATAACTTCGGGAATGTGACTGAATAAACGAGTTCATGCGGGGATATATGAAATTATAGGCAAACATCACTAACATGATTTTGTTTGGAATGTATAAAACGCGATGCGTCATAGTCGAAATTAATAACGACTTTATTGACATCAATAGCGTTTCCACTCGAACTAGTCCATTATGTATGACTAAACTCATAAATCTAAATCAGTTTGACCTATTCGTCGGCAAACAATACGCCAATTATGTCCGGCTTTGAAATGTAACAGTTTGGAAGCTACTTCACGGCAAATCATACGGAAAACGGCGCCATAATTTCATAAAAAATCGGAATTATTTTGAATAATGAAATAGATATGTGCGACGGGAACGGAGTTGTGGTAATATTAATTTATTACCGGTTATGAGGTTGTGTGCAAATTACACTGGACGTGGAACATAATTCATGGCAGCGTCATATTTCTACCATAAAAACATGTTAATAATATATGACTGTTTTTTTTATAGTTAACAACAGGAAGTGTACATAATAATAAATGTAACAATAGGAAAAGTTGTGTTTTTAAAAACCGCGTTTGTTCTTAGCCTCGCCTAAGCGATACTAAAATCCATACGATATTAATTTGCAAATTACGCCCATAAACTCTACATTGTGGAACATTACGATCCGTCGAATGCCACCGCCCATATCAGGTCATACCACGGGGCGTAAACGTGGTCAATTAGTCCAAGAATCTTGCCCGTTCATCCCACTAATCATGTCCGTCGATGCATAATCCACTTTTCCCATTTACCACCTTCGTCACATGAATTGACGACGACCAAATAAAACATCTGCACAAAGAAGAGAATCGCCCAATGTACACAAGCGACTCGTGGTGCAGAATATGCAATGTCTACAAATGAGCTGACCGACGCCATGGCTTAGCGGCCACAAGTTGTAATCCCGGTGCGAGAAGCTTAAGAGGATTGACATGTGAACCCCCGGGAACAACTGACGCAGCTCCGACGTCATGACGTGAATTATCTTAAGAGTACGTGATCGAGTTAAGACCCGGTTGCGACACGAGAAATAATCCCGTTCGAGATTTTTTAGGATCGGAAAAGGGCTCGGCTTGTTTAAGAGGTCGAAAGGACGGAAGTTGTATTTCGACATTTAGTGGGCGACCTTTGAAATGTTTAAAGTTCGCGTGACTTTTTACACACAGTACGGTCTCACGAACACACGTGGTTTCGAAGAAGTTGGGGCCGAAGGTTTTATAGCCCAGCTGGGCACCTGGAGACCACCCGAATTTGATACAGGAAACTTTATTGCTACGGCTCGGTGCGTCTATCCGGCCTCTCCAAGAGTCGTTTATTGACTACCTCGTGATTGTAGTGATGCTTGACCCCACTTGTAATGTAAATAATCGTTTGATGAAATGGGACGATAAACATTTAATCGCTCGCAGCAGATATAATCTTTTATTTTTTGCGCTATTACTGTAAAATAGTCATTGGTTCTGTGAATGTTCGCCCACATATGTGTAATCATTTTAAAAGTTCTACACATTTCATGCAAGTTTCCGAGATCATATCATTCATGTTCGAGACCGCAATCGCAGTATCATCAACATATTCGAGTAATAAATTACTTGGGAGTGTAATAACTCCCGGAATTGCAGGGTTTTTAAGAAAAGTGTCGAGTCGCGTTTACAACTATTGATCTGCATGCTGCACATTCAATATGGCGTTTGATGCATGGCAAGATGTCCGAAAATAAAATCGGCGTGTCCACAAGTGCCCTGTGAATGCACAACACAAGCCGAAGGCCCATAAAATATCAATTAGGAGACGTCGAGTATTGTCAAGTGGTGCACTTTGCATGGTCATCAGTGGTCGGTTGTATTTGTCCCAGGACAATGGCGCCGGGCCGCAAGCTCGGATAATGCAGAGTTGCTAATTTCTGGTCGATTATAAAAGTTTCGCAAAGCGCCGATTTCAATTATCTGCATTTTAGAGGCAATCCTCGACGTACAACAATGTTGAAATTTAATCTAGCAGCGTTCAACAAAACGGCTTTCATAAACTTGAAAGGAACAAAATGGAGATACACACATATACGCGGGATACAATGGGGAGTATTTCCTTTGTCCTGTAAACACAATAACGAGCGTTTAAAAGAATGTATTTACGAGCGTCTTTAATATTGTTCTACATGCAAATAGTTCATTTCATACAGCGTGTGTCGTCTTGTCAGTTTTAATTTCGCTTTGGATGTATCAAAGTAATTGATGCTTATTGCTTGTCGCTCGTCTCATAAAGCTTCATTTTCGTTCAGCGAAGAGGGTTCATTCGTGTGCACTCTATAGTCTTTGATTCTCATACATTTTAACAACGTCACTGCTTTAAAGCGCGATGCTCCGGGATGACCTCGTATTTAAAGTTGATTTTTCAGAAGCGATCGCCTTTTGATGATAAGTAGCGTCGGATGACTTCCACTCGGAAAAATCATCGGGACAAAGTATTTTAATTTTCCAAGACATCCACAATGCGGAGATTACGAGCACATAGTAATAAAGGATAATCAGCTTTGGCATAGTGGCTTCGTCGACGGAGGTTATAGGAACAATCGTTTACTGAACAATAGAGTGAGTTCGCGATTACAGATTACCGCAGAGTCGAGGTAGGAAATTACTATGGCTGCCTTATTTGCATCTCTAACGAGTGGTAAAGACGTATAACCGCAAGAAGGATTGCTCTTTCGATAACATCTTATCGCGGATAACGAACGATCCAATAACGCCACCGATGACCGCGGATCTCCCTCTCGACGGAGATTTATCGGAAGTTCGGTTTAGGGACCTTCGTCTTGTGAATTTTTAATTCCGACGTGACTGCCGATGATGCGTTATTGGACCGGAAGCCCGAGCCAAAGGCCAAATTGAAAATTTCAGCCGCAGAGCTCCAACTAATTCGTTTTGCATGACACCGCGTGTTTATACGCCGCGAGTGTAAACAGCGTGCGCGTTCTGTAAACTCTGGCGCCATCTCTCTAATCACCACCGAAGCGTCGTAATTACAGGCACCTGCAATCATTTCCAGGTATCAATTTCGTCGAACGACACGTCGCATTCAATTTATCTTCGGTCGGGGAAATCGCGCACCTTGGAATGCCTCTGTCGCTTGTTAGATTAATGCGGCATGCAATTAAATGCATGTTTGTGCAGCAGGCACGTATATGTATGCGCCTGAGTGCATTACGCCGGCCTTGGACACCTGTTCGGTCGAGCGCTGCTCCGCATACGAGGGAGAAATCCGGCGCCATCGTTAGTTTGCAAAGGCAAGACTTTTCCTTTTTTCGTCGACGTTACCGTTGTTAGGCGGGGACTCTGCTGCTTCACATTCCTGGAAATCGTCAGGACCTCGGTGGAAATTGTAATTTGTGCCATCAACGGCAGGGCTCATGTCATTTCTGCAACCTCTCGAATTGAAAGCGGAGATCTATGCGCCGTATAAGTCAGACGCAAGAGTGCGGCGTCAAAGACCGCCCCCTGGGGACTGAATTAATCATGAGCGGAGGTAGAAGCCAACTGCAGGCTTCATTAGATTGCCGATATTAGGCTAATGCGACAGTCGATGGAGGACGATTGTAAGGGGGACAGTCAAACGCGTATTTACGACCCTACGCATGCTAGTAAAATATAACAGGAAACGGAAAAACACGAGGATTTTCTTATTTTAATTTACTTGAAGTATTTTCCGGGTTCGACAGTTTCCCACCTCGCACAAAAAAATCTGTGAAAATTAATTGCCTCGCAAGAATTAGCGCTTTTCCCCAGTCGTCCTCGCGGTTAATAAATCACTCGTACTTACATCTAACCCTGAGGTTGACGGCAGTGCTGTTAGTCTCCCCTCGGGGGTTGGCCGCCAAGCAGGTGTAGTTCCCACTCTGCCACCTGGTGACCCTTTGCAGAACCAGACTATGCGTGCTGATGATTACTCCCGACGACATGTTCTGACTCACCAAAGTGCCCTGTTGACACACATCATGTATTAGTCATTATTAAGTCAGAAGGGTTGATGAGGGGGTTAATAAGCAATTCATTAGTACACCGATACGAGCGGTGATTAATACTAGCGTGTTTCAGTACAAGATTTATCGCGACTGGCAGATCTCAGAGCGGTTTGTTGAGGAAGAAGTGCATTTTCTATTCTAGTAACATCACTCCGGTCTTTATTTCACTGTTAGAGTATAATATTTCCTTCACGCCAGGCAGTATCAAAGTAACGACCCGTTTGGGGTTCGATATCGGAACGTATGTTTACACAACACTTTGTTGCGATCTACGGCCCAGTCGACAAGCTTTTAAACGGAAATGCGGGGTGCCAGCCAAAGAGAACACTTTTAAATAAACAGCCTTTGGATGAATACATGGGGGCGTTGAATTCATTGTCGTTTCACTCTTCAAATCCAAATTAATTGTCTTGAGTACTTACAAACTTCGCGTGCAACCCCATAAATCAAAAACAATAATTTGCCTTCATCAAAAATTAATTTCAGCGCCTATTAAAACGATGACTGTAATAAGTACGAGCGAGTTGTAAATTCACAGAATTACCGACATGAACGTTGCTAGGGGCGCTGAAAGTAAATGAGACATAAAAGGCTAAAACAGAAGTGCATGGCGGCAAAATAAAAATCACTTTTTGGAGATATTCCGAATCAAAGGCTTTCAAGCTTTTAGGGATCAAGAGTTGAATTCCGGTCAACTACGACGACGATGGCCATTAGTTGAATGCTCGCTACTGAGGTTAGGCGAGGTCAAATGAGTAAAAAGATGACGATATTGCATAATATGCAGATTGAAGGGTCAATTAACCCCATTTTAGCCTCTGTAGGGCATTAACCTTAGGTAGGGCACTCACTCGCATGACTCATCATTTTTTTAACCCTTTAACTGTAAACGTATATGTACGTTTTGGCATTTTTCTCAAAAAATGCAAACGATAAGAATTTGAAATTTTGGGGACAAAAGTAAGCGGATAAGACGAATCGAATGAATGAATGCATATTTACGTGATACTTTCGGTTATGCCGGAAGTGACAGTCAACTTGCTTATTTTAAATAGAAAACACTATATTTTATTGCATTTTGAATTTTATATGCAAATAATCACTTTCAATATATCGTGCTATACCTAAATTGTATCATTTCTGAAATATCTCAATTTTTGAAAAATTAAATTTGCATAAAAAAAAAATTCTACAAACATTTTTGACAATTTTTTGTTTCTGTTAGCCCACCAAATTTGTTTATAAAAGATCCACATAAAATTAAATTGTTACCATTCCAAAGCATGCTTAAAAAAATGGAAACAAAAGACTAAAAACACTTCTGTTTTCCGTATTTTTAGTGGGAAATTGGTGTCCAATACATTATACATAAAGTTACCTTTAATTTGGATGTAGAATCTGAAAATGCAATAATATATGGGGTGTTCCATTTTAAATAAGCAAGGTGACTACTATTTCCGGCATAACTGGAAGTGTCACAAATATGTGAATATTGTCATTCAATTTGTTTTATTTGCTTATTTATGTTCCCAAAATTTCACATTTTAAAACGTATATACAGGATGTTCCAGAACTTGTGACTTACAGAAAACGGGCTTATGGAGGTAATAATTCTGAACCAAAATTAAAAAAAACGGTAGCCAATCCCGGAGCTGAACAGAATTTGAAAATCGGTAACAATGGACACATACTATCACCCATTAGTCAGATGAACACTACACTCTCGTTGGCTAGGAAATTGGGATGGCTTTTTACTCCACCTCTAGAATAAGCGTTCGGGATTGCTAGATATTTTTTTATTTTTTCTCGAATACTATTAAACTTAAACAATTTTTGTTTTGAAATTTACCATCTGTATTGCTGTCGGCACCTCCCCTTGTTCTCTGGGTCATGATTTCTGGGACATTTTGTATACGTTTATAACAGTTAAAGGGTTAATCTTAAAGTTTCTTTACTACTTTGGATTCAAAATTTTGAATTTTGTATTCTTGTAATTACTTTCGATTATCCAGAAATCAAATCCGCTTAAAAGGTCGATACAGACCCAATCACTCCAAGCAATTGGGTCGATTGCGCAGCCATAACTTCATTGAACAAAGTGAATCTGTAAATATCCATTGCGCGGGCAATTACTCAAACACTCGACATTATCAGCTTTTAAAACTAGGCAGGCAACAATGCTTGCTGGGAAAGTCCCGCTGCCACGTAATGTTGGCTGCCTAGATCGTTTCAGTTCCTGGGCCATCTCCCGCAGCGAATGATAATGTAGTTCCGACTTAATTAGACATTTAAAAAAAAACACTAATTTAATCGCAGCTGCCACACATTGGGTCTACGAGTTGTAAACGATCGTATGAATAATTCAAAAACACCGCCACCGACATTAATACCTAGCCCATTTCGCTCGCGCCATGCAAGTGGCGTATGAAAGTTTATCATTTATGCATCACTCATTAGCTAAGAATGAGAGTATAAGCCTCTATTGCGTCCGTGTAAACGATAATTTATTATAGTGTAAAGGTGACGGAACGCCACAAGGCGACGTTTTAGACCCTGCGTGTTTACCAGGTTACACCAACACATCAGACCTCCTTGTTATCTATTGCACGTCGTTTATTCTCGGCGACGATGTCTGTTTTACTTTATTTTACATGCTGTACACGCCACTTTTTGACATTCACCATCTATCAGAACCGGGCTGAATCACAACCGACAACAAGGGAACGACGAAATCGCAACGTTAGAGCACAAATTTAAACGACGTTTATGTGATTATCCGACGGTGATAAGAGACGCTAACGGCCCAATGAACATCTCGACTAATTTGTTGACGTTTCGTTTTAGTTGGGGGCACGTGGATGGGCTTTTAATGGGGGCGAAGCTCCGGGATTTACGAGCACGGACACTGCAACTAATTTCATTCGGAAATGAAGAAGCTGTATTAATTAGTTGTCGCTGCATTGTGGCGCTTAATGGGAATTAACTGCGTCGAGCGACAAAGTTTCGGGCTGCATGGGGGCCAACGTGACTTGGAAGCCTAGAGGAGTTTAAAACGATTTACTAGGAGAGATACACTGGGAGCTATCGCTTTACACGATCTACCTACTACTGCACTAATAAAGATAACAAATTTTAGTTAGTTCAGTGCTCTTTCTTTGTAGCCGGGAGTAATTCTTCGCAAAACGGATAGAATTGTTATAAAAATCTTAAGAGGGTGGGCGGACAAGCACTAAATTCAAGCGGAGCATTCTTGTGTTATCAACTTCTCATCACTTCTTCCGCAATACAGCGGTTAAAAGTGGTGGATGCGCCGGGCAATATTGAAATCTCGGCCACAAATCATGCCAAATTACTTCTCAATCTTGTTCCTTTTGCCCCGCCGCAAAAACTGCATCATCAAGCGTTCGCTCCCCATCGTGCAAACGCCGCTCTTTACGACTCTCGGTCACACTGCCCCTCATCCCCACTAAGTAGCCGTTTTCAATTAGGAGTCAAATTATATCGCGCAGAAACTCCAGATATGGGGCATAAAAAGACCGAAAGTGACAAATAAAAATCGTTGATTAGTCACCCCCGGAGCCCCTTTTACCATGACCATTAATTCTAGGTAGTTTTACCGCCTTTATATAAAGATTGCGCGTAATCCCCCCTTTATGGTTCATAAAAAACGTGCAATTATAGCTTATAACCGTATCGAATGCGTAAGCGGGAGTTATGGCAGTCGAAATCGTGAAAAGTGGCCCACCAAAGATCTGCCGGGCCTCCAGAGGCCAAGTTAAATTACCGCTGTCCAAGCATTAAATCTCTTCTCCGTCTCTTTCGGTTGTTGCGAGTTGGTGCCATTCTGCTCGGAAACTTTGTTTATTTATTTTTAATATCCTAAGCAAACTTGTGATTTCGCTCGCTCGAAGCTCTTGAGAAGAAAAAGGATGGAAACGTGAGGTCGTGAATTAGAGAAACGAATGTTGGTCAAACTGTCGTAACTCCAGGTTGGGGTATAAATGCTCCCGAACTTTCGTTATGTATGAAGTTTGTCGGCCGGAGGGCGGACTAATCACTCTTAGATTAACTTCTTTCACATTGCTTTACTTAATTTTTTCGCCGTTTCTTTCATTCCAAACTTCTTTTTGCTTGTAATTAATTTCTTTTTCCACCATAAATAGCTATCGATAAATCCCACGCGCGAGAAACTTTCCCTCGAAAATGACACACTAAATTGCAGTTTAAAAGTTACAACACGAACTTGATGCAGTTTTTGCATCGAAGGTTTCATTTCAACCCCTATTCTGTCCAGATTTCGCTATCGCCACCCCAGAGTGGAATTAAGCCCGTCCGAGCTTGCCGTATGAAAACAATTAAACTGATTACCTTCCGAGGAGCCATAGCAAGAAGACAGGGCCGGTTTGGGACACCTAATAAAAATGAAAGGCCTGCGTCCACCGCGCTTCTAATTAACGCCGGCTCTCCCGCACGCACAAACAATTAATCCGACGCCGAAGGAAAACACCAAAGCGCTCAGCACAAGATAAAAACATAATATCGGTCCGCTTTGATGTTTTTGTAACTGCCAGTGTTGCCAACACAACTCGTTTTTCAAGGACGTTTATACTTACGTCGTGAAACCACGTGATCTTGTGCTGTTTCGGATTGGCCTTGATGTTGCATTCAAAGTACACATCGTCGCCTTCTTTGATGTCTTCAGGGTTGAGGGTGCTACCCAGGTGAAGGACCACTTGGGGAGGATCTGGAAGCAAACACAAAGTCAGAAACGATACTCTCGACGAGCTAGTATCCAAACAAGTCCTCTTAATTGGGTTGAGGCACAAAGACTGCCGATTGTTGGTTTCTAGATCGATAAAACAGGTGATATCAATTCACGAAGAACATTCCTGACATTACAGAGTGGCGTGTTAAGATCCTTCTGTAATTACGTGAGCACAAAAACTGTACTTGTCGAGGATGCAATTATTCCATTTAATATAAACGGACTGATGCACGGAACGACGCACGCTATATAATAAACTATTTCTTGGGGTAAAATGCTGGCTAATTTATTTGCCGGAATCGTCGAGACATTGAGGAATTTTAATATTCAAGAAACACGGAGAAACCTAAGAATACATTTTAGTTATTGTTGGATAGTTGACATTGCGGCTTCTAAGATGATTAAAATAATGTTTACTTACCACTCGCGCTGCAATATTAAACAAGGCGGAGCATGCATAAGAATGCCGGAATTTATCATTACTTTATTAAAAACGGGCACTTTTAAATGAACCGCCCACCGAACGCAGCGTCCTCTATCTCGGCAATAAATTCGTTTTTAGAGGAATTCTGAATTTCAAACAAACGTGACATTAAATCGCAGTGCTTTTCTCTCCTCCCTTTTTGCTCGACAATTCCACTTCTAATTTCGCAACAATTCAGTCTCAAGAATGTCTCAGAAGAGAGGTTATAATCGTCATTTCCAACATTACGTTCACCTGCTCCATTCTTCAATAAAACAGTTTTCATTATATTTTAACGACCGTAAAGAGAATCTTCAAATGGTATCGAATTTAAATGTGAATTATACAGCAAAACTCGAGTTTCGGGTCGATTCTCGGGTTTGCCGACAGAGGGGGACGGTGGTGCCGATTGTTCATGATCGCCGCTAGATGCCACTGGCGAAAGAAGTGAAACGACCACACTGTATGCCTTTAATATTTCAGATAAATCGAGTTTCTCAGCGAGGATTCAATTTTATGACCATTTCGTCTCATTTGGACGTGAAATTCGTTGGATTCGTCCCTGCCTCTTCTCTTCACATCCAATTTCGTAACAATTCAGTCCCAGCTCATTCTCAAAGTGAGGTTATTACCGTCTCTGTCACTTTCGCATCACTTTCACCTGCTCCGCTTTAATAAATCAATTTCCTTGTATTTTAACGTCCGCAAAAGAAGTTTCTTTTAAGCCAACAGAGGGAGCCTAAATTGTCGTTTTTTCGGAATCACCGCTAGATGTCGCTCGTGACGTTTTATCTGTCAATTTGTCATTTTGTCAAAGTGTGAAGTTGTTAATTTAACGTAATGCCAAGAGAAAGTTTCTGGATTGATTTTCTGGCGGGGGGCGTTTCGGCGGCCGTCGCCAAAACCGCTGTCGCCCCCATTGAGCGGGTGAAGTTGATCCTGCAAGTGCAGCAAGCCAACAAGCAGATCCCGGAGGAGAAGAGATACAAGGGGATAATTGACTGCTTTATTCGCATCCCTCGGGAACAAGGTAAGAATAGAATTGTAACTACACGTTCTGTGCGATGTACCTAACGTGTGATCCTTCAGGATTCTTCAGCTACTGGCGCGGGAACTTCGCCAACGTCTTACGGTATTTCCCCACTCAGGCGTTGAATTTCGCCTTCAAGGACGTGTACAAGAAGATATTCATGGAAGGCATCGATAAAAGTACCCAATTCTGGCGTTACTTCGGAGCGAATTTGGCGTCTGGAGGCGCTGCGGGGGCCACCTCGCTGTGCTTTGTCTATCCGTTGGACTACGCCCGGACGCGTCTCGGCGCCGACGTCGGAAAGAGCCTCGCGGAACGGCACTACGCGGGAATGGTCGACTGTATTGTCAAGACTTTTAAAACCGACGGCCCCATTGGGTTGTACCGTGGGTTCGTCGTGTCGGTGCAGGGGATTATTATATACAGGGCGGCGTATTTCGGGTGTTTTGATACCATCAAGGGGATGCTTCCGGATCCAAAGAATACTCCGTTTCTGGTGTCTTTTATCATCGCACAAACTGTGACGACGATGTCCGGGTTTGCGTCCTATCCTTTTGATACCGTGAGAAGGAGAATGATGATGCAATCCGGACTAGGCAAGGACAAAATGATGTATAATAATACCGCGCATTGTTGGGTGAAGATTCTTCAAACGGAAGGACCGCTGGCTTTTTATAAGGGCGCGCTATCCAACGTTTTTAGAGGAATGGGGGCTGCCCTCGTCCTGGTATTTTACGACGAAGTTAAGAACCTTTTCGCATCATTTTAAAGTGTGTCTTTCATAAATGTAACTATTTTCAATAAATTTGTGTTCTAGTTCAGGTTTAACTCGGAATTCTTCTTGAGGTTTGGGCTTGTAGTTTAGGCAAAATAGACACAAAAATTTCAAAAGCTCGGAATAATTCCCATAAAGCTGTTTTTTTGTGTGGACGCTCATTTTATTGTTTCAAACAAAATATCAAAAGTCCGTATCGATAGGTGTGCTGCTAAAAAAGTTACGCGGTAGTAAATATCAAAGAAAACAAACATTTGCAAATATCTTGTCACTGGAGATTACAATGGTAAAATACTTATTATGAAAATTGTATCTTATTAAATTTGCCACAAAAAAGATCCCGTAATATTTTTCGTAAAAGTTGTCATTTTTGAGATATGAATAGTATTTTTCAAAATTTCAAGAATTTTATTCTTTTGTGACCTACAGTCGAAACATAGAACTTGGTGTCTTGACCTACGAAATTTTCTAGCAACTTATGAAATTAATCTTCTGCAAATTCTTTTTTATGGTACTCATTTTCTTCAAGAACTTCTTGTAGTTTTAGAGAGTCCTCAAGAAAACAGGAAAGATTTTATGTATATGTTTGTTGAAATCGTACAATTTAGACTCATTTACCTAAGATTCAGGTAAGATGAACTGCAGCAATTACCACATACTGTTGAAAAATAAAACTTAACTTTTTCACGTAAAATTAAAACTATAACTCTATCACCATTAAAACAATTGCTTTTCACTAGCTAAAGACAGTTTAAATTGTCTTCTAAACTTCATTTTAGTCTTCATGTCTGTCTTCAGCAACAATCAGCAATGATAAAATTGGGCATTACCAATATTCAACATTAGTAATGCACAACATTTTTAACCATTTTGTCACTGTAAAATTTTTTAGAGTTCTTAAAAGCAAAAATGGTTTTACTTCGTGGAAGTCTGCTGCGAGATTGACTCCTAGAAGTACTTACACCTTTCAAATCATTCTTTTGCTTTTGTTGCAACAATGTTACGTGGACAGTCAACGTAAATTGGATAAAAATGTTGAATTCTCATGGGTCTGTAAAATCTAAGAGCAGTTCTAAGATCATTAAAATACTCTGTTATACATTAAGAATTTGATCATCAGACAACGTTTTCGTACATGTGAAACACACTTCAGTGATTTTGTGTTCAAAGAATTGCTCAAATATTTCAAACTATCGGTCTACATAACCAAATCATTATGTTATTAGTTATTACATGCTAGAGACGGCAGATCTTAATATTGCTAAAGACGGTGATGAAGACTAAAATGTAACATTTTGGAAATAATCACAACTGTGCCTTTACCTATTTCAGATAAACTACTCAATTTTATATTATAAAAGGGTTAGAACTATATTTTTATTTAAACACATTGCATAAATAAGTTTAATTTTTTGAACACTATGTGGTAATTGCCGAAATTCAAATAGCCCGATGAAAATAACGCCTAAGTGTGAGATGTCAACGAAGATATACAATTACCCATTTTACTTCTTTCAGGATCTTCAGAAACAATATCAAGTTCTTGGAGAAAATATACACAAAAAAATTCCATCAGCAGAAGATTAATTTCGTACGATGTTAAAAAATTTGGTGAATTAGATTTTTTTGATGTATTCTGTTATAAAAAAAGCGCTCAAAGTACTCGATTTTGAAGATGCTGTAAAAAAAGAAACAATTACTTGAAAATTTCAAAAAAATCACTAAACATACTATATTGAAAACGATTAGTCCTACGAATAACTATTGTGCGCCTACGTCATTTTTCATGGCATTTGTGATACTCATTTGCGGCAAGAAAACCACCTTTTGAATGTCTAGGCAATCAAACGTGACATTTCGAATAGTTGGTTTTATTTTACAAGTTGGCATCGCTGCATAAATGTCAATAGTGTCAATTTGTGTGCAGATTTGGAGGCCAATGACCATCGAAAATAATAAAGGTAAATTAATTAAGTGGAGATTCCACAAAAATTTGCTGAAACACATTTGAATTTACATTAATCTGCAATCGTTTGATTTGAATGGGGTGCTACCAACCTATTTCCCAGCTGATGAAATTCCCCTAAATGACGGAATGACGTTTCAAATTCAAACCAAAAGTCAAAATAAATAACTATTAATAATTGTCGGCGCACAAAATTTCGTGTTTGACACGGCTAGAAAATGTTTTGGAAATGTTAGGATTTCAATACTTTCCTTGCATTTCCAAAAGACCATTTTTTGGCCTAGTGAAACAAATAACTATTTTGGTTGCAAATTTAATAAGGTACAATTTTTATAATTGTTGTTTTTGCCGTTGGAATCATTCGTGACGAGATATTTGCCAAAAATTGTTTTCTTTGATATTTACCACCGCGTAACTTTTTTAGCAGCACACCTATCGATGGGGACTTTTGACAATTGGTTTAAAACAATAAAATAAAAGTCCACACAAAAAATGAGTCTTATGCGAATTATTCCGAGGTTCATGTTTGTTTTGCCTGGAGTATTGGGGTAACGAGCTCGCCTATGCATCACATGTTGTGTCCAAATAGAAGTTTTCTTTTTTCAGAGGGAGTTTAAAGTTTCCAACTTTCGTGCCGTTTATTCTAGGTATTAGTTGAAGTGGGTAGTTTTAAAAATGGCGTAGGAACAGTAAATAAAGCTCGACGAGATGGCGCCTAGGGACTGCGAGGTACGAATTGTGTAATGAAGAAATAACACCGCGCACTGAAGGAAATGTATCAGATTTGACTAAAAGGAAAAACGAGCTAGAACTTTGGAAATTAAATTAAGTCAGTCCGCTCATAATTTCATATTTATAACATCTGCGGTCTCCTGGAGCGTCGTTGTGACACTCCCTCGCAAAATTATTTCATCTTTGATACGGGAGGGAAAATATCTAATTTGTTTCGTGTCTCCAGCATAGTTTCAGTGATTGGCAAAGGGAGTTTTCGCAGGTTCAATCACGCTGGTGCAGCTGATAAACGCCCATTCGTCCTCGTCTACAAAGAGCCGTTAGCTTGGCAAGTTTCCGTTGACGGATTCGAAGGAAAGCCCTCACGTAAGTAATTGTCAATATGTGCAAAGCCTGTGGCGAAATCTTCACTTCAAATAGGTACTCGCACCACTTTAAGCAGCCTCGGTAAGAAGTGTATTGCGAAGAGAACCGGAACCGGAGTGTATCGATTTTATACCTCGCGAATGTATGCTTTTCAAATTTCGTACGAGTCGGTAATTGAAAATTTCCGCTTCATTTCGTTACGCAATTTTCTATAATTTATTTAACACGCCTGTAATTATCAAGGGCGCCGTTTTCGGATTTATTACGGCGCTCATTGTGAGGCGTCAAAGCTTTTTTCGGTCGAGGAATGCAATAATTTCGATTTGATGATGAAGGTCGCGATCGGTTACGAGCGCGGGAGTTTTTCAGCAACTCTTTCGACGCCTCGGAATGTGGATTGATTAATCTTTTTCGATTCGGTAAACATGAGGAACCGACATTTTGCTAAACATGCGCGCTGGAAGATTTTTTCGACAAAATAACGGGATTTTTAGGGATTTTCCAAGGTTTATTGGATGTTACAAAGGGGATCTGCATGATGGATCGCCGCCGGAGGGTTTATTTCGGCCGGGGACAGTTAGCACTTGGACAAATTAGCACTCTTCCGACGACAAAACCGCAAGTTTTGTGTTGTTGATTTGTTAATCACGGCTTAAGGTCGCTCTCCTGGAAGTTTATCGCAATTCTCCCCACGTTTCCGAGCCGAATTCCTGCTGGCACAGGTGAAATTCAACCCAAGACGATTTGAACAAATATCTGTCAGGCGCCCAAGTTATTATAGACCTAAAATACAATTCCACGCATTCTTAATAAGATGAAAATCGTTGTAACGCGGCGGTCGTAATGAAAAACCGCGATACGCGCTTTATGTAAATGTGTGCGCTTTGTTGAGAGAAAGCTCGTGAAATTTAGACGTCGTAAATACCGGCGGCACACTTTCATATTTTCATGCCGTCACGTTGGCGCAAGGTGAGGCAGGTGTAAGGATCGATATTATAGCTTCCGATGTGAATTTTAAACGACGGAATTGATTACGAGTCGTTTAATTATTTTGGGATACTTACAGACGACGTTTAGCTTGAAAGAGTCTTCTTGGCTGAAGCCCGGGAGCTTGGGGTTGTCACCTAGACACTTGAGGAATGTGCCGTCATCTTCGGGGACGGGGGCGAACGTCACAGAGCTGGCGACCGCGGTCTCGTTGCCCTCTTCGAGAACCTGACAACCACACAGAGTGAAAGCGGACGTGCGAAGGGTGCAAATTGCGGTTTCAAAGCTTTAATTGAACGAAAGAGGAATTTATGGAGGTGTGCGACCACTGTCTGCGGCTTGCCGATTTTATGAAATCTAAATCAGAGATGTTAAGACGGCAAATATAAAACAAGCCCGCAGTTATCTGTTTATAAGCCCATTACTCCGACCGCTGCCTTTTACGACTACACAACAAATCCCACAAATTTTCGCCTTCGCCCGACAATAAACCAAATATCGGAAGGAATTAACGGGATACGACCAGTTCGTTCGCGACAATTCGTCCCCGGTCGATTCTTTCCCGGCTTTTTCGTCTTCTGGTCAATTCGTCCCGGACTCTTTCGTCCTCAATGCAATTTCTGCCTAGGCAAAAAAAGTGTTTCCTTGACAACGGCTGTTATTATAACGAAATTGCATACTTTATTTTCTAAAAACGACTAAAAATTTTCTTACGTTTGGAGAAAAAAAAAACATTTATAAAAAAAAACATACACAAAATTGCAATATTAGCATGCGATAAACGCATTACAAATTAATGTCTGATGAAGAATAAATAAATAAAGAATGAAAGTGAAAATATGTCGTCTGGATAAAAATTACTGTACCTTATGTAATTTTGATCAGAGAACACGATGGTGACTTTGAAACTTTTCTATTACGTCTAGTTTTTGAGATATAAAAAAATTGCTAATTTGAGTGCAGAAACATCTAAAATCGTCTCATGATAGTGTGTGTAAAATATTATGAAAATTGGTGAAACCGTTCTTGAAAAATAAAGATTTTATGGTAAATTTCAGGAACTAGATATACATTTTTGTAGTTTTTATTCACCAAACCATCTGGTAGTCTTAGTTTTAAATAAAAATAATTTTTTGTTAAAGAAAAAAAATATGTAAGGTGAGTTGGGATAATATCGGACGCAGGGTAAGACCGAACGAGGATGCAAGATGTAAGACAGCAAAAGATTTGTAGTCCACGTTTGAAGTTACTTTTGGAACATACTTTCTTGCCTGCTACTCTACTAAAAAGTTTTTTGTGTTAAAATTAATAAGTATTTTGTCATTTTTTGTGCAACATTCCTTGATTTGTTCCCTTCAGATTGGATTTACATAATTGAGTACATGAAATTAGTAGTAACTTATGTAATCTTTGTACACATTAAAGGTATGATTAAATTTAGTTAAAATTGATCCAAATTTCTATTTAATTAAAGCTGATAATTTTGAACTAGTCTAAATTACGTTCGATGATCCTGACTCAAATTACAGTTGTCATAGATCATAGTAACAATGGAAAGATACAAAAAACGTAATTAAAATAAAACACTATTATAACACATTTTTTACTTTTTTTTTTGGACTTTTTTCGGAAAATCTTGATATTAACAGTGACAAGCATGATGACAAAAGTTTTGTTGTTTTTTTAGCATACCAAATTAAAAAAAAACATTAATTTTTTTTCGAAGTAGGGTTAGTGGGAGTAATTTTTTTTATGAAAATTAATACAGTCTTTTTTTGAGTATTACCTAATAAATTGTTAAGAATTCTCACATAATTATGGGTGTCAGAGTAACAAAAACATACTCAGTTAATCGTTATTAAGATAAATAAACAATAAAAAAACAGTTTTTTTTCCTTTTTTTGATATTTTTCTTCATCTAAAAGCTGTTTGAAATAGAAATAAGTGATTATCTTAAGTTCTTATATCTCAAAAATTGGGAGTGTCAGCGAGTTTTCAACTTTTTACGTCGACGACAAAAATCGTGTTTACTTGTTATTATTATTGTTTGAAAAATATTCTAAATTATCTTCAATGATAGAAAAAAATCTCTTTTTAAGAACAAAAACCTGCAAATGAATTTTTAGCTTTTAACTCTCTTTGTGTCCACCAAAAAAATCACATAAAAGTAGTAAATCCATAATATATCAAGAAAAACATTTTAATGATCAGATGCAAAAAACATCTAAAAATAACTTTGAAAGACTGGCACTAGTTTCCTGGAATACAGTAGAACCTCGATTATCCCGGTGCGAATTATCTGTGAAGGGAGTTCGTTGATTATCCGTGCCTCGATTATCGGTGCATTACAGAAAACACACAAATCGAAGACCAACAACTTCGTAGTTTTGCTTCCAATGTTAGAAAACTTAAAATTTGGAATTTCAGTAACAGTTGGTGTAATTTAATTTTCAAGGGGACGAAATAACTGGGAACGAATTGACCGGGGGCAAACTGTCGGGGACGAACTGTCCGCAAATCAGAATTAACCGAGTTTCTAGCACTCACTTTTCCTCTCCTGAAGGCGCGGTTGTCCCTCGTCCAGGTGATCTCAGCTTTCGGCCGTGACCCCGTCACTTGGCATTGTATCGTATATTCTTGGTTGGCTACCATTTGTCGAGGTTTGTGCAGAATAATGACGCTGAGAGGCCGCACTGCAAAGGGTTCGGTTGTTTACTTGCGGGGTTGATGGGCGGTTCTATTTAAACTTACGGAGAAGTTCTAGTCTTACGGTCTTCTCTGCGGGCATCATCAGCTTTGTGTTGCTTGCCTGGCACTTGTACGATGAGTTGAGGTGCTCTCGACGCACTGCGTTTACTGCCAAACGGTTCACCATGAGGGTGTCGCCGATGGCCTCTACTTGGCCCTCCACCAGGCGGTCGTTCATGAACCACGACACGGTGGGACTCGGCCGACCTGCCAAAGACACACAAAACTAAATCAAGACCATCAATAATGCACGCACTCTCCAGATTTGGAGACAGTTTGAGAGTTTCGGTGCGTTCGCCTAAACTGTCTTTATTAAAATTTCAACAAGCTCAAATCAAATGATTTTAAATTGTGTAGGTAGTTTTATCTCTCTTTATGGAGTGGTGTAAACATCCCGGAATAGTTTATGTGTAAAAATCGCCCGCTCGTGTTGTACTTAAGCAGATCCACTTCCTAATGGAAAAGTTGAAGACGGGCTTCCGTTTAAAATTTCCCAACCAAATCCGGCATGACGGATTAAATAAAATAAATTTCAGAGGCGCCTGAAATAATGGCCGACAAACTTTCCGACCGTCCTGAAAAAGCTAGTTAGGTGTTTTTCAAGCGGGCAACTTTTAACAAAGGCTGAATCTGAAATATAATCTATTTTTGTTTGTTCGAAATTTCTTTAAAAGTCACAACATAATCATCTCTTCCCCTTTTAAGCAGCAAGTTTTTACGAGTTTCTGAAGACATTTTTCATGCCACACGTGAACCTCAGTTTTAATAAATAACACATAAAACTTATTTATGGCTTATTGATATGAAGTCAGACAAACGCACGAACATCCTGTAATACACAAACTGTTATATGAAGGAGAAGTTGTCAGCGAGTTTCAATTCTGCCCTTGTCGCTGGTCGATACCAGTAGACACGCGAACTTCCAGGTGTGTGTTTGTGGCCTTGCCAGATTAGATATTTATCAAAGAGCGGCAGAAGAGCAAAGAACTAATAAATTACGGTCTGCTAACTTGGTGTCACCGCCGAATTATGACGCCAGAAAGTAAAACGGAGATTTGTAAGAAAATTTGGCGGTGATTGAAAATATTGTAGCGTGTGGAAAGCGCCATCTGATTAACCTGTCAAGGCTCATGCATCAATCAGAATAGTGGGACCCACTTTCAAGGAGAATGCCTGCCCTACATACGTGTCAAGATGTATTTTTATGAAATTGGGACAAGTTTTGTGTGGGAGTACAATAGTGACTTGTAAAGTCGATTAATTATGTACCGAAAAACTTCGAGTTTAGAAGAAATAAAAGCACAATGTGGAGTTATTTGTCTGGGGTAATTAATTGAGGATTCTTCGAAAAACTATAGCCACGAGAGGATTAGGGAGACAATTAATTGAAAAATTTCCATCTACTTTAATTGTCTAGTTTTTAGTTACGATGTTATTACATTCAAGCGATTTTTTCGGTTTTTTAATTATCTAATTTTTGTAGCCAAGGAATTAATCACATTTTTTTCAATTTCCACTTGAAATTACCTTTCTCATGGTTGCGTTCTAGCATAGTGTCAAGGCTAGATTTGAGATAACATAATTGAATTTTTCAAGATTTATTTGATAACTAAATAGTTTTGAAGTTATCGCCCAAAGTGCATCGAAAAATTGGGCTACGTCAGGTCATTTTTTCCGCTTCTTTTGGTTGTAACTTTCAGGGTTTTAAAAAAATTTCAAAAATTATTTAGATTACAATTACAAAACAACTTACAACTGTCAAAAAAAAATTATTTTAGTTTAGATTTAAAGGCAATTTTAGATTATATCTTATAAATTTTTAGATAATTTCCAAAACCGCGTCTCTGACTTGAGACAATTTTGGCAGGTCTGTGCGGTTATATTCATATCTTGAAGAAATTTCGTAAATAGACGTACAAAAACATCAACTTTCGAGGCCATTTGACTATGTAAAACTTTCATAGGGGTCGTAGAAAAATGACATTTAGAGTATATAAGAAATTGACTCTTATTGTTTGTTTGAGAAGAAAAGTTGTAGAAAAAATAGTGCACATAACTTTGCCGGAATGTGTTTTTTTTGCACTCATGTGATATCTACATTTGACTGACTTGTTTGATCCACTTTTTCGAATTTTGCCACTTTCCGCACTCTTTATGAAAATATCCATTTTAATTTTCCGTTAAAACGTTTTTTTTATTGTTGCCTTTTTAGCAAGATTATGGAGACAATTAATTGAAAAATTAGCATCAACTTTAAATTGTCTCATTTTTAGTTGCAATGCTATGACTGTTACAAAATGCGCATTCTAGCCATTTTTTCGGTTCTTAATTACCTGATTTTTGTGCTAAGGAGCCACATTGAAGTCAATTTTTCAGTTTTTACTTGTAATTACTACAATAAGGTAATTTCTCTTGGTTGTAATTTCGGCTAGTTTTCAAGGTTCCATGAAGTTTCCAACAATTATTTAGGTTACAGTCTTTAAACTGCCAATAGTAATTTGCATCACAAGGCCGGAAAATGCACTTTTGGGAGATTGAGTGCAATTGCGAAGACGAGGCATAGCAACACGAAGAGTTCCAAAAACATTTTCGGACGAGTAATTTACATGATTTTTTAGGTCAACAAAATTAAAAAAATCATGATCTAGTGACTTTTACTTTTTAACGTTTTTCGTCGAGTAACTATGTTGGAAATAAAACATTCGGTAAACAAAAAATATCTAGATTACTTTTTGCAGGCCTAGGCCGCCAAACGCCGATTTTCGGCCTATTTATATGTCTACACCTAAAAAGCGGCCTAAAAGAGACATTTATTTTAGTTTAAATTTAAAGGCAGTTTTTGATTATAGCAACAAATTTTTAGATAATTTTCACAACTGCTGACTACATTCGAACTCGTGCATCTTCATTCCCACTCGTGCGAAATTTGGCACTTTCCGCACTTGTTATGTAAAATGTAAATAACCATTTTAAATTTCCGTGAAAATATTTTTTTTAGGCGACTTAAACTGAAAATGGAACTTTTAAGCCTCAAACGCGACCGAAAAGTAAGTTTTTTCTGGCCGCAAACATTGGAGCCACCTATCCATAGTTTTGCATATTACACCCCTAATTTTATAATTATTTGGGAAAAATCAAATCGACAAACTCTTGTAAAGCGCAACAAAGACGTGTTGAATTATTGCAAATGAACATGGATAGCAGTGCTGCTGAAACAACATCAAAAAGCACATCAAACCTAATTCATACAAATTGTGAAGCTACACATGCCGAAACTGTAAATGTAAATAAAGAAAATACGAACTTTTCTGAAGGATTCATAAATATTTACAATTATTCCGTTGTTATGATTAAATCAATAAATCATAGATAAAAATTAATTAACTTGTAAATTTAATGATGTCGCCTAAAAAATCTTGTGGGTATCGCGGCCAAAAAGTGCCATTTTACCCTCGGCCATTAAAATAAAGCTCGGTCAAAAAAGAAACACTTTTTTTTGGTACATAAATAACTATTATTGTGGCTTTTTTTGGCACACTTTTTTTAAGTCCGTAACTAAATTTTTTTTTAGTTTATGACTAGACTTAGAATGAATAATTAAATATTGAGCTGGCGCATCCACCATTTGTGTCAATACTAAAAATACTGCAACTAATTGAATTTGAAAAATATAACAATTCGGTTTTAAGTAACTCAATTACGGATCTTCATTTCACCGAAAGCATTTTGGTTATTTTAGTCCCTATAAACCCCCCAGACATCCTTTATGAATTTACGATTTGTTGACCAAGAACTGGAGTAAATAAGACAGAAAATTAGCGGTAAGTTCCTTCTGTATATTTACACAGGAATTCGTGTCGATTTTAATGATTGTTTTTTCAACCGATACAACATGATAATTTTTCCAGAAAAATGTTTGTTCATCGGAAAATTGACTTGATTTCCCGAACGATGTTTGTGTTTGGGACTTTGGAGTTTTGATGGCTTGTTACAATTGATCGGAAGTGTACTTGGTGGAAATTAAGTTTGTTTTAGAAACAAAGAAAATATTGATTTGGAGGAGTTTACAAATTGATTGAATTTATAAACTTTGGAGAGACACGAATTTCGAATTTGGACGAAAGTAAAAGTGATGGAAATGAAGTGGGATGCGAAAATATTCCGTGCTGCAATTTTCGAGGTTAATTATGTTCGTATTTGCACCTTTCGTGTCGCTGTGACTTAGATTGTACAAGCTTACATTTGTCATGATTATAACGTCGTTTATAGAGAAGTTCAAGGCTGCTAACTATACAATTCCCATTAGACCGGTAAGAAACGCGAAGTATTGACATTGTAGTTCCCAGTGCGGTAAACGCGTGTTACCTGATTCCCTTTGTATGTAAACTATAATTAATTCCAGTACAAGTCTGTAAACACAAATCCGGTGTGTGCGACATCAATAACACAAACAAAATAAAAGACGACAAACGTTGCCATCAAACGAATTAATTTTTCCATCGTTGGTCAATTACGTGCCACTTGATCATTAGTTATCTCTCCTCGCCTACAATAAAGCCGTCAAAACAACGACTGTCGCCACTTTTATCCATCCACATGTACACGATATTATTATTTCCAGTGGATTTGTGTATTAGAGGCGCATTTCTGAAGCCGCTACTGAAATTGCAACCCTGCGCCGCCTTAATGCGTTTCAGATGATGGGATTCTGGAACAGCAGGCTTGGGAGACTCCGAGGGACCGACACTATCAGATAGAAATTGTCTTACTTTCTTTTCTCTTCGCTGTTTTAGGAGAGTCTTTATGTGTCTGCTTTTTATGTAGATGCGTTGCGCGATTCGTTTCTAATCTTCGACGGATCGTTATAGAGATGTAACACGACCTCCAAGTGCTTGAAAAAAGAATATAACCTGCCTTATGTTGCGACCTCTGTAATCCAGGCGATTTCCGAACTTTACACCGAGAACAAAGGAACATTTTGTGGGGTTCAACGAAAGGTTCTATCCCGTCTTAAGCTGCGATAATGTAATTATTTTCACGGACGTTTTGGGGACTGGAAAAGTGAAACGGATTTTTTTTCAGTATTGCGGAATTATGGTGGATGCACCGGGGTAGTTATTTATTTATTAACTCGTGATCATCAGTGGAATCGCTGAAGTAAATTTAAACGTTAGAGCTGAATTTAAGCAATTTATGGGTCCACTGGGGGTATGGCTACAGATGTTACATTCTTCGCCGTGAAAATTTAGTCTTTTATATCTATTTTTGTCGGAATGTATTTCTCTATTGGCCTATTAGCAAGAACTATAATTGTTTTTAAAAGTCTCTAAAATTGCAAGAGATAAAAATTTAATAGTACATAATTAGTACCTAACACAGTTGAGGGAACTGTTTCAGAGCGAAAAATTCATTGCAAAAAACAGTCGAGAGCAAAATTCATTTCCAAAGAGAGAGCACTTAATAAAACAATCATTAGATGTAAGTTCTGGAAGTTGCATTGTTGTAACTTTTTAATTACGCAGGTTACTGAATTTAATAAAAAATGTGAAAATTTTAGTTAGTCAAAAAAAAATTTCTTACAAATTCTATTTTTGGTTGAAAAATTTTGTAACTTAGAACGTTTAATAAGCTCAAACACAGAAGTTATGCCCAAAAGTTGCATTGTAGTAACTTACTAAGTTTAAGAAAAAATGTGAAAATTTTGGTTAATCCAAAAAATAAAATTTTCTAAAAACTCAATTTTTGGTTGTATTTTTTTTTATTTTATAGCACTTATAAAACCATCATTAGATGTAATTTCTGAAAATTGCATTGTTGTAACTCTCTTGTTACGCAGGTTACCGAATTTAATAGAAAATGTGAACATTTTTCGTTAGTTCAAAAAAAATTCTAAAAATTTTATTTTTGGTTGAAAATATTTATAATTTAGAACACTGAATAAACTGATATACACAAGTGACGCCTAAAGGTTGTACTGAAGTAACTTTCAAGCCACGCCAGTTAACGAATTTAAAAAAATGTAAACATTGTAGTTAGTCCAAAAAATAAAAATTTTTAAATTTTTTATTTCTAGTTGCAAAATTTTCTGTTTTAGAGCATTTAATAAACTCATTAATACAAGTGATGCGTGAAAGTTGCATTGTTGTCACTATCAAACTACGCAAGTTACCGAATTTTAAAAAAATGAGAAAATTTTGGATGGCTCGAAAAATAAAAATTTCTAAAAATTCTATTTCTGGTAGTAAAAATTATTTTTTTTGAGCACGTAATAAAACCATCAATACATAGAAGTTATCTCTGAAAGTTGCATTATTGTAATTTTTAAACTACGCAAATTACTGAATTTAATAAAAATTTTAGTTAGTCCAAAAAACAAAAATTTCTAAAATTTCTATTTCTGGTCGTAAAATTTTCTATTTTAGAGCACGTAGTAAACCTATCAATAGAAACTATTTCTAAATGTTGCATTGTTGTAACTTTAAAATTACGCAAGCTATCGAATTTAATAGAAAATGTGAAAACTTTTGTTAATCAAACATTTCTAAAAATTCTATTTTTGGTTGAAAAACTTTGTAATTTGGAGT
Source organism: Gnatocerus cornutus (assembly GCA_029298725.1). NCBI lineage: Eukaryota > Metazoa > Arthropoda > Insecta > Coleoptera > Tenebrionidae > Gnatocerus > Gnatocerus cornutus. The sequence goes on along the minus strand of CM055509.1, from coordinate 32,210,503 downwards.
ATTTAAGAAACACATAACAGAAGGATATTTGAAGATTGGATTGTAATAACTTTCAAACTACGCAAGTTATCGAATTTAATAGAAAATGTGAAAATTTTGGATTATCAAAAAAATAAAAATTTTTAAAAATTCTATTTCTGATTGTATAATTTTATATTTTGGAGCATTTAATAAACTCATCAATAGAAGTTATCTCTAAACTTTTTAGTTACGTTGGTTACTGAATTTAATAGAAAATGTAAAAATTTTAGTTAGTGTAAAAATAAAAATCCCAAAAAATCTATTTTTGGTCAAAAATTTTTGTAATTTTAAACACTTAATAAACCCAAAAACAGAAGTTATGGATGAAGGTTACATTCACAGGTTTCAAACTACGCAAGTTACCGAATTTACTAAAAAAAAATGTTAAAATTATACCTACTCATTGCTAAAGATAGTCGGGAGAGCTCTTGAAGACATGAAATTTCTTGCAAAAGACAGTCAAGAAAGCATTTAGGAACATAATTCATTGCTAAGACTCTTGAAATTGTTTCCACAATAAAATTTTCTAAGTGAAAATTGAAAATTTTTCAGGACACCAAAATTTCTCGGCGCGTGTTAATTCCAGCAACGTTGATGTTCATTTGAAAGCCCTTAAAACGCAATGATGGTAATTAGGCAAAAAACCCAAAAACCCAGAACTAAACTTTCCCCAATTTCTGAAACAGTTATTGTAGCTCTACCTCACGTTATCATTATTTTATTATCTTGTCCATTAGGCAGGATTATCTCGGAAAATTATTTTTCATCCCTCGTTCTTTCGGCTTTTAAAAGTGATCCTGCGGTCTCACCCTTAATTGTGCACAACACGAATATTTGATGTTTTCCACCGCCCACCGTTTCCCGTTTTCGTTAGAACAAGAGGGAAAAAGCGGCGCCGTCAAAATCCGAAGCCAACCATTACTTTGAGTTGTTATCCTCAGGTGTGCTCTTTCATCAAACATGCACAAGAGTAGATAAAGATGTGATAAGAAGGGCGTCTCTTCTCCGCCGTCTATCACTTTTGCATAATAGATGTTTCCGTTCCGTGAAAGGTCATCGAGCGTGGTCAACGCAATAAAAATAATTAATGTTGAAGTGAAAAAAGCTGTTGGATATCGAATTTTATTTCTCGAGCTTAAAGTGAGCGATCTTTTTTCATCGACGGAATTTAATTAGTTCGCTGCTGTTTAGCATGGGTGCCATAAAATGGCGGGATGTCTCCGTAAGTTTTTTAATTACTTAATTAATTCTCAAGGTTCGGCGTGTCGAGCCGAACTTAAAGAAACGCTAATATAACGAAAGCAATATTTTACAAAATTATGTGTACACCGTAAAGTTGAAATTACCTGAACGGCTGCTTCATATCTCCCGTTGTAATTAAAGAGATTTTGAAAGGCTTGCTTGCATTAATTAAAGCCGCTGAAAGAAATCGAGAGATAGAAAATCGTTACCTCCACGAACTTCGCAGGTTAAGATGAGGTCGGCGCCTTCTTCGAGAGGTCCGACGATGTTGGCGATGTCCCGACCGGAGTTGTCGTACACCAGCAGCTGGTGCGGAGGAACTGAAACAAAATTCTGGTTTTAATTTGGTCGAGAAGATGAGGAAATTATGATAAGTAGGAAGGGAAAAACGAACAGATGCCGAGAAACGCGCGCTGGGACGAGTAATTTAACTTTCTTACTAGTTGTGTTTTATCTCTAACTTGCTGTTTGCTTTTTTATACTATTTCCGTGTTTTGTTCCTGCTCGTTTCCGAAAGTTTAAAAATTATTTTCACGAGATCTCCAATATGCACGTCCAAGGGGTTTTGTGCTGCACTTTCGGGAAACTAGGAACTCGAGCGAAATTGCAATTTTCGCCATTAGAAATTTAGAAGTAAATTAAAACTTCGATGGCTAGAAATACGACTTTCACAAAATGGAAATTTTAGAGTTGCCAAGGACCTAAGCTTGGGGAATAGGTAATAAATTTATAAAACTGATTTTAAATAATTTATTAGGAGGTCTAAACATAGAAGTTTGGTTTTACAAATCGAAAGTAGGATAAAAATATGTGAAAAAAATTAAAAATTAAAAATTTTTATTTCCCGTAATATTTTCTATTTTAGTACACTTGAAAATAACATTTAAAAAAATTACGTTTTAATTCAAAAGACCAAAGTTAGTACATTTAATAAAAAATGTGAACATTTTTGAGACCTAAAAAATTTCTAAAAACTATATTTCTAGAACTTTATATTTTGTGAAACTAATCAAGAAACGAGATTTCTAAAAAGTATATAGTTGAAACCTTAAAACTACCAAAGATACTGAATTTAATAGAAAAAGTAAAAAATTATGACCAGACAAAAAAGAAAAAATTCTAAATGTTCTAATTCTAGTTATGAAAATTTCTATTTTGGAGCATTTAATAAACCCATCAATAAAAGTGGTGCTTCTAAATTGCATTCTCAAGCTACGCAAGTCAATAAATTTAATAAAAAATGGAAAAATTTTAGTTACTCCAAAAAATAATTTCACAAATTTTTATTTCTGGTTGTTAAATTTTCTGTTTTCGAATATTTATTAAACCATTAATGGAAGTGATCTATAAAAGTTGCATTGTTGCAACTCTCAAACTACGCAAGTTACCGAATTTAATAGAAAATGGAAAAATTTTAGTTAGTTCAAAAAAAACAAAAATTAAAAAAAAAATTATTTTGGTTAAAAAACTTTGTAATTTGCAGTACTTAATAAACACATAAACAGAAGTGATACTTGACAAATGCATTGTAGTAACTTTCAAACTACGCAATATACCGAATTTAATAGAAAAGGTGAACATTTTGGATCGTTCAAAAAATAAAATTTTCTAAAAATTCTATTTCTAATTGTTTTTTTATTTTACTGCACTAAATAATCTCATCAATAGTAGTTATCTCGGAAAGTTGCATTGTTATAACTTTTTAATTACGAAGGTTACCGAATTTAATAGAAATGTGAAAATTTTAGTTAGTTTAAAGAATAAAAATTTGAAAAAATGTAGTTTTTGGTTGTAAATTTTTCTATGTTGCAACATTTATTAAACCCATTTAAAGAAGTGATGTCTTAAAATTATAACTTTAAAACCACCAAAGTTACTAAATTTAAAAGAGAAAGTAAAATTTTGTATTAACAAAAATTTTCAAAAATTCTATTTTTAGACGTAAAATTTCCGGTTTTAAAACACTTGCAATGCCTGAAAATTGTAGTTTTATAACCTTAATGCTACCAAAGTTATTAAATTTAAAAAAAAAATATAATAATTTGTGTTTCTACTCGTATTCTACATATGTATATCTATTTATCGTTTTATCATTTTCTCCGGTTTTGTTTTTTTAACTTATTTGAAGAATTTAATTACAAAAGAAACTTCCGTTGCACCTAATTAAAAGATAGTTAATGGTCAGACTTGGCGCAATTAAATGAATCCCGGATTTGCAGTCTAACTATTTTCTTTTCCTTGTTCTTTCAAATTTGTTTTGTGCTTCGCCTCCTGTGCGCTTTGTTTTCAGTTCTTGCTTAAACTTCCATCCTCTTTTGTTTTATCTGAATTGAATCGCATTGAAATAAAAGAAAAACGCTAGGCTTTCCCTCAACATAACCAAATCAGAATAAATGCAAGTTGAACGAATAAACCGACATAAAACAGCTAACGAAGAGCAACATTTATATAAAACACGCTTTGATGAATGTAAGAAGTCTATCCAACGAAGTTATTGCAAAGCAGCTTATTTACGGTGGTTCCGAAATGAAAAGAAAAGAATCTTATCTGTTAACAGCTCAAAAATAAATTCCCCTCACTCGAAATAATACGTACCAGAATTAAAAAAATCTTTCTTCGCGGATGGTTAATCCCTGCATTACCGGCAACGTTTTCATCCACCTCTGCGATCTATTTAATCTTCTCAAAGAGCCAATATCTTCTAATCCATTAATTTTTCAAAACCGCACTCTTTCTCTTTCTCGCACACTTGAGCAATTTGCCACGCGAAACAATTCACCGATCGACTTTTTGTCGACGCGTCGAAACCGAAAGAAAACAAAATTTAATTTCTTCTAGAATATGTTGAGAAAATGACAGTTTCATTCCTAGATTGTATCGTGTCGAGTAAATGTTCGGTTTTTCAAGCACGTCCCGGATTTTTTCCGGAGAGATAATTTTTTTCACTGTTTATAGCAGAAGTCAAGGGAAGTAAAATAATGAATAAAAAATAATTGTCGTCTCGGAGGAGGAAAAGTTGAAAAACTTTCCGATTCGAGGGCTCGAGTTGCATAATATATTTTTCCCGGAGCGCTGGCAATATCTGAGGTCTGGATCATCCGGAATATTAGTATATAGGTCGATCTGGAAAATCGCGACGCATTAGGGAGTTTAATATCGATATATGCAGGGTTAGAGGGGTTTTAAATAAAACTTCGTTTTTACTTAACCCGGCGCATCCACCAATTCTATTAAATTCTATTTATTTTGTTGCGTGGAATTATAATATTCCCTGAATTGTTTTGTTGGATTTACGCCGTTCGTTGAAAACATAAACTTTCAAACAAACAGAATCGATGTTTTGTTTTGTTGCCAAAAAAGCGGTTTTTGCCTGAATGCCTCTGTCAGAGCCAGAGCGGACCGGGAATAAACATGATGTTTGATGTTGAACATGCGCGATAATTTCGATAATAGTTTTCAATTACCGAAAATAGGAAATAAAAGCGTTCGCATTGTGGAGCTGTAATTGTAGTTTATCGTTGGTTCTGTTCGCGATCAATCACTCTGATGCAGGATATTGAAATAATCATCATCGAGGTTGTTACATAGTTGTTCATATCGACGCAATGTTTAAAATTAACCCTCTGCGTTTTGTTTCCGCCCAACAAATCAAATAGTTTCATTCCAATTCCACAAAAACGTTGACATTGCTCCAAATATTTGCGGAAGAATGTGTCTTTGTATCAAGAGGTGTTTGTGACATCGAAATCTTTTAGAAATGATTGACGAAGGCACATAATAGCTACGAAATAAAACTTTTATTTCTGTCCTTTAGCATCGGATGATCAACAGCGAGAAGCAATAAAAGTAGACACTAAAGACGCCATCTACAATACCATCGAAATTTCACCGAAAAATATGAACCAGGTAATTAACCCTTGAAATTTAATTTGTTTTGTGGGCTCTGACAAAGGTTAGCACAATTATCAATTATTTAAACAATCAAGTCAAGGTATTAGAACGGCCGTGTGTAAATATGGTTAAAATCCCCTTATTAATAAAGAATTAACGGCTGTTTGAATAAGCGATTAAGTTCTTGGGCTAGGATAGATAATGAGCGCGTTAAAAATTCATGTGCCAAGTTTTTGACAGAGGAAGTCGTCGAAACGTTTGAGAAGGGAAAGTAGATTAAACATGCACAACGGGATTGAATTGAAAATTATTAATTCAAGTAAATAGTGTAATCGGGGAGATTCATTGCGGTTAGGTGACATCCAATTCAATCGATGAACAAATCAAATAAAAATTTTCAGCTAAATTTAGAAGGGGTCAAGGTGAAAAGGCATTGAAAATAAGAAATGTTAAATAAACTTGATAAGCTTAATTTGAAAATTAATAAAGTCTAAAATCAAGTTACTTTTTTCTTGAAAAGTTTGAAGCTGATAAATAATAATTAATATTATTAAATAATAATAATTAATATTATATTATTAGTTATTTTTCTTGGTTTGCCTGGTTCTCAGGTTCTTAAACTTTATTATGATCATTCATCAACTCAAAATTATTTAGTACTCCTATTTTTTATTTAAAAAATAAGGTCAAACAATCTAAAAGTGAACATAAAAGACTTTAATTTCTACATTGTGCGAAAAAAAATGAAATTAAAAGGATCTAAAATAGTAATTATATTTAAAAGGGGAAAAGACACTTTTCTTCAAATTCTGGCATTTTTTCAACTCTCTTGAATCTTGAGACTGCACGTCAAAAGCGATTTTCCAAGATTTTTGTAATTTTTTTGATTCTTTTCTTATGTTGTCCGACATCTAAATTATACAGAGTGCACCAACACTTATAAACTTTTCCAAAATCGCTTTTAAAGAAAAAACATTGCAAACTAGCAAACGCTTTATTTTAGACGATTTATAAACAGCTTCTAGACGACTTTTTAGATTAGACGATTTTTTAGACAATTCCTAGACAAGTTCGAGTCAAACGTTTAGACGCTTACTAAACTAATATTTAGACGATTTTATCTAGACGACTCGTAGACGATTTCTAAACAACGTTTTAGGCGATTCCTAGACGATTTCTAAGCGCTTTTTAAAATAACGCTTGACGATCTTTTTGGTAACACTGTATATGATTCTTTCGATGATTTTTTAGACGATTCTTTGTTGAGTTCTAGACTACTGTTTAGACATTCTTTAGGCAACTCGGTTTCATGATTCATTCAACGATATTTATGACGACTTCTAGACAATTTCTAAGCGCTTTTTAATAACTTTTGGCTATTTTTTTGATTTTTTTGATGACTTCTTAGACGATGCTTTGACAATTTTTAGACAACTGCCTAGACGATTTGTAGACGTCTTATAAAAAATTCTTTAGACGAATTTGAAGTTGACGAATTTTTTCAACGACGATTTTTAAGTGTTTTTGGACATCTCTAGACGATTATTTAGGCAACTCTGTACGATTCTTTCAACAATCTTTTAGACGATTCCTAGACGATTTCTAGACTTGTTTACGACTTTTTAGAAAAACAGACTAAAAATAGTTGATCAACTTACAAAATCTAACGCAAACATTTGTTGAAATGTGAAGTTTGTATTTGTATACCTTCAAATTAAATTCGAGATTTGAGATTGGTTTTCAAAACCCTCACAAATTTCTAAAAAGTACATTTTTAAGGCGTCGCGACGCCTAAACTATTGGTTATAAAAAACAAATTATTGCGCCAAATAGTTTTGTCAACTGTCAGCGTAAGTATGCAAATTTTCAAAATATTATCTTTAAAAACAAAGACGATTTTGACCCTGTATATTATCATATCTCTGTGATTCTTCTTTCTAACATTCGTTCAAGCACCTACTGCAATTCCTGACAGAATTTAGACCTTTAGATTGTCCCTGGCTTATCTATTAGTAATTATATACCAAGGGAAGGAAGAAACATTTCTCACTCGAGCGTTATTATTTTTCGAGATCCGAAAGATTGGGAGAAATAAGATACAGAAAGCTAGAAGTCTTTTTTTCAGTGGTTTATCGATTTACTTTTTTCACTTTTAGCAGCACATGTACGTACACAAAGATAGGTCTACATGTAAGTTCACCTTTCCACTATTTAATGCAGTATTTTTTATTAAAAGTTATGTTAATTAGTTTAGTTAATAATTACAATTAACAATGTAAAAAAGGGCATAAATTTTTTTGTAGCATTCAATAAAGCAGAATTCCAAAAATCGAAAGAAAATACAACATTTGAAAAATTGGAAAAAATATGTGTGATAGCTGAAAAATTAAACATAAATTTAAGAAATTGGTAAAATTGAAAAATAATGTGGAATACAAAGGATTTAATAAGTAAAACTGATGGAACTAAAGAATACAAAGAAACTGAGAAATTGGAGAGAATCTGAGTGTCTAAAAAATTACATGATTCCAAAAATTAAAGAACTCTATAGAACTCTAAACACAAAAAAATTATTGCATAGGTCTTCTAAAATTAATGTGAAAAACTCAACGAATTTAGAAATAAAAGAAATAGGAAATTTACAGAATATGGAAAATGTGAAAACTCCCAAAATGGAGTAAAAACCTCCTCGTCATGGTGAAGAATACATCAATACCACCGATGCAGAAAGAACAAAATGAACTAAGATTTACTCAGACACGCGTAAAAGAGGAAACAGATAAAGTATGCAATTTGTTGGGCGCATCCACAATTTTTGCATAAGAAGTTTACCAACAATTTGGGTCAAATGGTGTCTCCTCAGTAATTCATTGATTGAAATTTATGTAGTTCTATTTTCTCATTAGCAACGTTATAATCCTCGTTTCTTATTTTGAATAAGTTCCTGAATATTTTACTCCTTAGAAACGCTTTGTTGTAATCCACCTTTAAGTCTTTTATTTCGCATTTCCCTCCCCGATGCAAATGAAGGAAATCCCCATATTGCCGACATTTTGGTCAACCTACCCTTTTTGACGCGGCACGATTTATCCCTTTTCGCTCCCGCCTTATTTACCCGAAAGAAAAAGCGATCCTCGAGGATTTTCGATTGCATCCCTATTTTCTTCACCGTGATAAAAATAGACAGTTTAAATTTCCAAGAGATCGAAATGTAAATAATGTAGGAAGGTGTGTACGACCCCTTGTTCGCATTCTACGAAGGAATCAATCCGTCGTTTGTTTAACGATTTCAATTAGTTCTGGACTACTTATAAAATTGTGTGCAAGAGCGGTTGGTTGTGTTTACACCGTAGCGGTCCAAATCCCAACTAAATCCAACTTGGAGGATATAGGACAAGCGGGAGCGATGCGTTAAAATGTTCCAATTATTTCCTCGCTGGGGACCATAATGCCGGATTATTCAGCAATATGTTCACTTTTTAGGCCCTTCGTACTCAGCCGGTAGTAAATTTTTCAATGGGCTTAGCGCGGGATCCTCATAAACCGACGAAGAGTTATGGGAATTTTTGGGTTCGACATGATTAAAAAAACTGTTTGTAGTTAAAACAAGTTGCGAGTGACTTGTAGCGAAAATAAACAAGTTGACAGTTTAAAATTATTTATAAAGCGGAATCTGTCGAGAAATATTGAGTTAAAACTTCATTAATTTAAAGCAATTACATCCCGAGCAACTTTCGGAATCGATAATGAGAACTGTCTCATTCTTGCGATGTAAAAAATGCGAAAAAGTTGAGACGTTAAATCGAGCGCCAAACTTCGCCTTTTTGTCCTTATCGCGATGAAAAGAATGCAACGTGGCTGCATCTTCGATAAAAACGCATTAAGACGCTTTGTGGCTCCGCTCACGTCCGAGTACACCCTCACTTTTCAACTTAATGCAGTCGTTAGAATTCGTCGTTGGAACTATAAAGTATTTCTCAACAATCCGAAGGCGCCAAACCTGAAGTGGAATTTCATTATGATCCGACTTGGCTGTAATTATAATTTAATCATTTTATACATTTTCAACAGATGGCAAGACAGTTCACTTTCTTTCCCTCCGACGTAATACACTCGCAGTATTCTCTTCTGCAAAAAATTCAATTTGGAAGTTTGCGTTACTTTGTAATTGCTTCGTTAATCTCACTCGCGATTTGAATGTTTTGCCGGAGACACGCTGGACGCGGTAATTAACATTTTGCCGAAAAGATGGCGACAACAAAAATAGAAAAACGAGGATTAGAGGCAGAAAGTTTCTTCTTTCGTTTGCTCGATTCATTATATGGTTTTAATGAGGTGCGTCAAGTTTGAGCATCATACATCGCAAACAAATTTCAAACATATGCCATAATTTTGTGCTAATTTGTGCCGCAATTGTTAAATTCTGTGCTTTTTTTGTTTTCGAGTTATTCAAGAATTTAAAAATGATGCTCAAACTTGACACTGAGCTGATGCCATCAAATTGGATCAAACTAGTCTTATAATTTTGTGCTAATTCTGTGCTAATTGTAGAGTTTTATTAACTGTCAGCGTAGTAGGTATGCAAGTTTTCAAAATTTTATCTTTAAAATTAAAGACGATTTTAGGGGTGACTACAAGTGTTGCTGGACCCTGTATATTTAATTTTTTTTTATCTATGAGATGCTTTAAAATTTTAGATTTCTAACATTTGTTCAAGTACTTCAATTCCTCACAGAATTTTCTGAACACTAAAAGTAAGTAGTTGGATTTTTTTTTGAATTTATAGATTCATCTCGTATTTACTCTAGACCCTTTCGATTGTCCCTGACTTGTCTATTAGTAATTATATACAAGAGAAAGAAGACACGTTTTTCGACCAACCGTTATTATTTTCTGAGATCCAAAAGATCGGGAGCAATAAGAAAGCGAAAGCTAGAAAAGACTTCTTTCCTGAGGTTTATATATTTACTTTTTTCACTTCTAGCACATTTACGTCCACAAAGATAGGTCTATATGCAAGTTCACTTTTTTACTATTTAATTCAGTATTTTTCAACTAAAAAATTAAGTTAAGTAAATAGTTTAGTTAATCATTAATTAACAATCTAAAAGAGGACATAAAAAATTTAATTTCTTTAGCATCTAATAAATCAGAATTGAAGAAATCGAAAAAAACTGAAACATTAATTTGAAGAATTTGAAAAAAAAATTGCGAAAGCTGAAAAATTAGAAATAAATTTAAGAACTTGAAAAGAAATGTCGAATACAAAGGATTCAAAAAGTAAAACTAAATGAACTAAAAAATTCAAAGAAACTGAAAAATTGAAGAAAATCTGAAATAATATGAAAAAAATTACATAATTCAAACAATGAAAGATCTCTATAGAACTACAAAGACAAAAAAAATAGAGCTTATTCTAAAATAAATGTGAAATATTTAACGAATTTAGAAAAAAAAGAAAAATGGGAAATCTAAAGAATATGGACAATATGGAGAAAAATCGCCCAGAAAATGGAAAGAACGGGCAAAGAAAAGCATAAGAATCTGCATAAAAATGCGAAAACTCCCAAAAAGTAGTAAAAAATTCTTCTCGTCTTGACAAAGAATACATCAATACCAAAGATGCAGAAAGAACTAAGATTGACTCAAACACACGTAAAAGAGGAAACCGATAAAGTATGCAATATGTTATAATTTTGTGCAAATTTATGTTGCAGTTGTTAAATTCTGCACTTTTTAAATTTTCGAGTTATTTAAAAAACAAAAATTATGCTCAAACTTGACGCTGAGCATCATATGTCATCATAATGAATCAAACTAGTCTTATAGTTTTGTGCTAATTCTGTGCTAATTTGTGCTGCAATTTTTAAATTCTGTGCTCTTTTCGACTTTGAGTTAATTCAAAAACAAAAATGGGTGAGTGTCAAGTTTGAGCATCTTAATGTGCCATAATTAATTCTATGCTAATTAATAGTGCAATTTCCAAATGCTGTGCTCTTTTTGTATTTAAATTATTTCAAAAAACGTACAGAAATTAGAAGGCAACCCAAAATACAGATTTCAACAAATCAGATTTGCTTATTTGAATAACTTAGAAACGAAAAGAGCACAGAATTTAAAAATTGCAGCATAAAATTATTAGACTAGTTTGATTCATTTTGATGATGCTTAGCGTCAAGTTTGAACATAATTTTTGTTTTTTCAATAACTCGAAAATTAAAAGAGCACGAAATTTAAAAATTGCAGCACAAATTAACACATAATTAGCACAAAATTATGGCATATGGTTGAAATTTTTTAGCGATGTATGATGCTCAATCTTGACAGACCTGGTTTGATGTGATTGTGGGCATTAATTACGGAAGTCCGAAAATAGTTCCAATATCGAACTGGAATGTAGGAGTTGTACGCAACAAAGCACTCTCTTTGTATCCTCATCTCCGTTAAATAATTCACGTTCAAAATTAGACGCTCATGATGCTCTATCCTCCTGATCCGATTTTTAATTAGCAAGCTTCGACCCAGCTTACCTTTGAAGCTGCTCGCGTAATATCTTGTCGTAATTGTAGTTGGATGGGCGGCCTCGGCCACTTCATTTCCTGGAGTGAAGCGTTAAGCCCCAGTCCACAATTTCCGTCTCGGTTGGTCGGTTAAGATATCCGCCCGCTTTGATGTATACCTGAGCCTTTAAGTACACGGTTTTTAACTCAATTATTGCAAATTCACGCGTGGGGAATTCTCTAATGTCCAAATGAAACCAGTTTGGACGGAACGGTATTCAACGCTAAGAGCCGCTTTTAACACTCACCGATGACCGTGAGATTGATGGCAAAGTTCCTGGTTGGGGTGGTCCGGAAGTCCACGCGACAGCGGTAGATCCCCTCGTCGTTGAGTGTTACTTTGTCGAGGGTGAGACTTGCGGGCTTTGACACTGTCACGAAGTAGGCTCGAGGACCGAAGACCTCCGGGTCCGACCAATGGATCGCTTTCGTGAAAGGGCGGCCACGGACGTCGAAACTGCAACAGAAACAAGCTTTCAACGACAGGTGGCGCCACAGGTTACACTGCACGCCCGCGGCGCGATTACATCTAGTTAAATAACTCAGGACGCGCTTTAAGTTTTAGTTAACTTTCTTCACAGACAACCCACTTGGTAATAATGTAAATTTCTGTTTTCAGTTTTGACAATACATGCACATGTAATGTTCTGTAAATAGCTTACGGCAAACATTACGATAATGAAGGTTCCGTAATTGCCTTGTTATGAAGGAGAAATATCGTTGACATTTCGGGTTGGTTCTACATTTGGGACAGATTTAATTGTTTATATTCATACAATGAAAAGTTTTTCGGGTTGTTTTGTCGGCACAGGTATTCGTTTAATGAAACATTGCCGCCTATGAACACTAAATTGCTTCGAATAACACATTATTGCTATAATTTACGCCGAAAACGTTTAACTAGTTCAACTATGCCGAACAACTTACGACTGCCTTAGGCCGAATCGATAATTTACCGTCAATTTCGCTCTTCGGGATTAAAACGTTCCTGTTGTCGATTTAGCATTTCCATTAATCGATTAATGGGCTTAGATTCGAGCTCATTTTAAAATCATGGGTGCTCCGATTTACTGTTCTAAAAGCTGCATTATATTTTAACGACACACTGGAGCAGGAATCTTTTTATATTTCCGTTTGAAACTTTATATATTTCTCGTATCATCTTGTCCTGTTTTCTTTTTATTCCCGTCTGTAATACAATAAATTCTTGTTTTATTCAATATATTTATTTTATCGTCCGTCCGCTCCGATCAGGCCTTTCTCCTCATGCCAGCACGTTCCTCTCCATCTAATATCTCCTCTCAACGTTTCATTAAAGAAATCCGCATTTCTCTCAGTAGATTAAAAAGACTTCCCAACGCGTAAGGCCGTTATCCTTAGTCGTGGGGCTGCCGGCCCCAGAGACCACTTGACGGCACAGCTAATGATAACGCTTCGGTGTGCAAATGAACGACGAAATGGGACAAACTTCAAGCACCGCCTTGTCCCGGCTCAGTCTAGATTAATGGAGAAATTCCAACAGAGGTGAGCTCATTTCCTCTGCAATCTCCTTCGGAAAATTAATGCGACGAAAGACTTTAATAACAAATTCATAAAATATACACTAGCACCTTATTAAATAAGGCGTTCTTCTCGGGACGCACTTAACACATTCGCGGGGGTTTCAAACACCTGATACCGCCGGCAAATATGCAAGAGAAATGGGGCCCAAGTCTGAGGAGCAAGCTGGAAGTGGAGGTAAATCAAAACGTGACGGATGGAGGCTTTCTGCAATATATTTATGGGCTTGAGGCTTCTCTGCAATAATTTTTGACCTTTTTTAGATCTTATTTAAAGTCTCTGTCTTATTTTTTTCAATATGCTTTAAAATCCCCAAGTCTTTACAAAAATAAAAATGGTGGAGGCGCCGGGTCAATTTTTTTTAAAATAAACTTTCCCTTGCCCGGTGGAGAATATAAAAGGTAAAAAAACAACACGTGTTAACCGTTACAATTAAATTTGATGACTCCGAAGTAAAAAACCGTAAAAACTCGACATACTGACCCGGCGTAAGCATCAATTTTAAAGGTCATAAAATTTACTTTTACATTGTTGTAGCTGTAAATAATTAAATTACGGGCATTTGAGAAGCTTTTAATTTAGATTTATGTAGCAACAAAAAACAAAAATTTTGGAGATTGTAGCGTAGAAACTTTGTCCCATATGGAGACCCAGGTGGTGTGTAAAGTCCCAGAGGCCGCAGGCCGAGTTCCCCATGATCGATGGTGAAAACTTTAATTATCCCCAATTATCCCTCACCTGTCTTCTAAGGGTGTCATCGGTGTGATGAAAAAAAAATTAAGCGCAATAACGTAAGTGGTTGCGCTGAAGAATAGTCGTGAGAGGTCAAAGAGAAACGGTCGATAAATCCACTTTATTTATTTCAATTTTGTGCAAGTTTGCCGCATTCGATAATAATAAATAGCATCGCGGTCGGATGATAACAATTAGAGTGCGTAGTTTTTGGTATCGCCATTGTTAATTTCCAGCAGATGAAACAGGTCCCGGTTTTATTAAACACATCGATGCACAAACCAGATTAAAATGTCGGGAATAACCACGTAATGTTTATTTTATCAGGACTTTCAGTGCGCGATTTTATCCAAAATAAGGCTTAATTGCCAAAGTTTTTCAATTTACAGAATTCCTCCGACGTGATCGCAGCAGCAACTTTATTTGCAGATATGTATTCGCCTAGAGATGCCGTTCCATTTCCGCGAACCGCCGCCGCCGCCCTCGGCCGTACCTTTTATTGGCGCGTAATTGTGTGTGAAAAGCAAAGTTTTCTTTGAGGAGGTCGCTGTCAGCCGAGCCGAACTTAATTCTGTTGCGTTTAAAAACGTGCGAATTTCCTTCGAGAACTTATAATGAAGAAAGTTGAGGCGATCTTAATAAAAAATCGAAAACAGTAAGGGCTGAATTATCCGGAGCGAAATTAACAATACAATAACGAGACCGCAACTTACCTAACCTCTCAAAGTCGTGCCCATTGAAGCGATCGTGCAAATAACCAGATGGTTGGGACGAGAGTTGAGAGCTGTATTCATGTGCATGGCACATAGTTTAGTTGAAGGGGCACAACTTTCCTGCCACTGCCGTGACGGGAGACTTTGCGGCATTCCTGCAGCGATTACTCCTGCTATACTTTCCAGATTAATGAAGTCCTCTGCAGGGACGAAATCTTTGTCTGTTTAATTACGGACGCCACATTTCAGACGCACCACGCCGCTGCCGAATAACTCAATGTGTGTTTCCGGGAGCGAATGAAAGGGGTGCGAAACGTGTTTCACTTTAGAAATTATCCCGGCGCATCCACCATTTTTTGATTTTGATTGTTTTCGCCCTCGCGCGCTTGTACAGGCGATGTCACTCGGTAATGGAGAACCCGAATCAGAATTGAACATTTCCTGAAAATTTGATCACATCGGAACGCTCGACTGTGCGTTTAGCATATTTCGAAATGTATCAATTTCACCTCGAATTTCTTTAATTTCGATCTCGCCACCGAAATAAAAACAAATAGTTTCGTCTCGCTTCGCCTATAAAAAGGTCGTTTCCTATAAATTCGGGAAACTGCTGAAATATGCATTAAACGCTCCCGCAATAAGTTATAAAATAATAGAAATACGTAGTGTTATTTGCGTTTATACGAGACGGAAGTTTTTCGACGGATCAACTTAAAACGAAGCGAGTTTTTAGAGGCTATATAAATAAACGGGAGTGTACTCCTAAAATCCTGTTTAATTCGCGATTTTTCACGATCTCGACAGACGGATTTCGTCCGATATTAAACGAGATATATTCCCAGTTTAATCAGGTCTTTTGATTCCCAGCCGATATACTTTTAATAACGAGTCGTCCGACTCGTTTATGAACGAATGCATAAACCTCTAACTCCCATAAACCAGAATATCGGTCTTAAAACATTCATTAGGTAAAACTCCCTCTGAATGCTCCTAATGAATCGTTTAATGGCGCATTTTACGGCGTCGCGCTACTCTTCCTCCTATCTCAACTTTTAAATAACAATCGAGTATGAAAGTTAAGCGTCCGCGTTACCGCGTTAATATTGAAGGAAATCTTCCGCAAATATGTCGGAGCGAAAGCCCTCGAGGGACACATCGGAAGCACAAGACTGCAACGCCTCACCTGGATCCACCCCTCGGCACGTAGCCACCCCGCTAGCCAGACACAGCGCTGGAGACCAGATATCACCGTCTAAACTGCCTTTACGTGCAAATACTCCTTTTACAAGCGACCAGTCGTCTGTGAAGTGGCGGGAATTATCTTGGATATTTGCTCCTAAATGCCATACATTACATGCAAAGTAATGGCAGGAACACGACTGAACACAAAGGAAGCGAAAACTAATTGTCTTCCACTTCACGCGGCTCCAAAAATTCTACGAATGGACATCAAGAGAAACAAAGGATAATTTGGACTAACATGGGGAAAGGTAACGGAAGGTCAAGGTGCTGACACTGACCGCGCTGACCCGGAGAAACCGCTGTTTTTTACCGACGATTTCAAAGTCCCTGAATTCGCAACGAGGCAAAAATTTTAGATAGTTTCTGATTGATTAGTTTTTTCGTCAAATTCCTCAAATATTTGAAATTATTGAATCTTTGCAGCTTTTCTACTTCTTTAGTTCTTAAGTTCCTCTTGAGAAGCTTGAGATTTTACTCAAGTATTTTTTTTGACGTTTAATTTTCTTTAAATTACTCAAAATTTTTGATGTCATTGAATTCTTCAAAATTTTAGATTTTTAACATTTGTTTAATTACCACAATTCTTCTCAGAGCTGTATTGAGTTTAGTTGAGGCCCTAAGCGTACCTAAAAATATTGGTTCCTTAAAAAAATCGGTATAATTAACTAAGATTCATTTTTTTTTCACCTCAAAGTCTATTAATTATTGCTAGATTCTCTGAATTCTCTTTAAATTTCGTTTATTTCCCTGTAGATTTTCTTTGGATTCTCTTTGCTCTTTTGAAGCTTGAATTCTGATTTTGCTATTATACATCACTGATATTAATAAATTCTGTAGGATTCTTTGATTTTCTTCATTTGCTTTAGATTCTCTAAATTTATGTTTTATTCAATTTTATGATATTCTCTATCTATTCTCATCCAATTTTCTAAATACTTTGTAAATCGTGTATACTTGTTTTAGACAATTTTTAGATGTTGTAGATCCTGCTCGTTTTTACTCCAAATCCTCTAATTGTCTTTAAAGTCGCTAATTTAGATTAAGTTTAGATTCTTTCTGGTTTTTTTACATAATAATTTTTACATTTTTGGAGTAGTGTTAAAATTTTTTGAATCCTCTCATTATTTTTAAATTTTTTGCAGACTAGTGACAAATTTTTGATTTGGTTTTTCATTCTCTAAACTTTCTTTAAAATCCCTATATTTTATCTAAACTCTCTCTGCTTTCTCTAGATTTTCAGAATTCTCTTTAAATTCTGTTTAAATCTTCGAAGATTCTGAATTTTCTAATTTTTTTTTGTTTTTTTTAAAGCTGAAGCTTTTGAAGTCTTATAAATTGTTTAATACTTAATAATATTCATGAATTCTGTAAGAATCTTTGATTTTCCTCATTTGCTTTAGATTCTCTACATTTATTTGTAATTCTATTTTCTAAAATTTTGTATCGATTCTTTTCGAATTTTTTAAGTTCTCTGTAAGATGTGTATACATTTATTTTAAAGTTTTCTTAGATTTGTTTCAATTTTCTATATTGTCCCCGCGTTCATTTTTAATCCACTAGAGTTTCTCTGACTTTTGATTTTTTTGGTTTTCTTTAGAGTCGCTATTTTAGATTAATTTTAGGTTTGGTGTAGTTTTTCGACATTTTCATTTTTGTTTATATTCTCTAGTTGTTGAGCTGTTTAAATTTTCTCTTTAGTTTTAATTTTCTACATTTTTTAGACTATCCATAAATTTATATTGATTTTGTTTTTGATTAATCGATTTTATCTAAATTCACTTTAGAGATTATTTGATTACTCTACATTTTCTGAATTATTTTTCAACTTTCCATAGATTTTAAAGATTTTCTTTGTATTCTTTTTGATATTTTTGGAGCTTTGAACACTTGGTCTTTGCTTTTGTACATTTTCTTCGATTTTTTTTTGGTTTGTCTTAAATTCTTAAAATTTACGTAAAATTCCTTTTTGATTGTCTAAATTGTCTTTTTTTATAGTCTCTAAATATTTTTTATATTTATTTCTAAATTATTTAAAAATTTTCTTTAAATTTTTAAAATTTCCTTAAAATTCTTTTTCGATTTTCCTCAAATTATCCCATTTCTCATTAGGTTTGAATAAATTTTACATGGCTTTAGAGTCGCTGGTAAGTTTCAGATTAACTTAAATCTTGCCTAATTTCTTTAGATTCTTTGAATTGATTTTAGATTGGGATTTTTCCTATTTTTTTTAGATAATGCATAAATTCTCTTCCAAATTATTTTAGATTCTCTTGAGTATCTTAACATTCTCTTTTTAGATTGAATTTCCTTTAGTCTAGTTTTTAAAATCCTGATAATTTAAAGATTCTCTAGATTTCTTCCATTGATCTGCTAAATCTCAAAATTATTCCCTAGATCTCGTATTGTTTATTTAGAGAACTAAATATCAAGCAGATAAGCCAAATGTTCGTGAACGTAAGTGAAATTCTGCGTAAGATAAGAGCAAATTTACATCGATTCAATTTGAATTAATTAGTAAGATAAGAGGCTCGGGCTCCAACGTTTGAAACCAACAAAATAAAATTGTGTTAAACCGAAAAAAACTGTCAATTTCACCATTAAAAAAAACCTCTAAATTCGTGTATTTGTACAATACAAATCCCGTCGTCAACTCCGATTAAACCCAATTTCACAGAACTCAAAAATCCATAACAAAGCTTCCATTCATTGCAACACCGAAACATCAACTGCCACTTTTTGTTTCAGTTTCCCCTCATAACATCGATAAGCGTCGAAAACAATGCGGAAACGATCAAACGTCCGCATACTTGTGACAAATACGAATTAAACAGTTCCGGTTTAATTTAAAAGAGGCCCGTTGAATAATCGCCTGGTGTATTCTTTCATTAAGTTAGGCGGTGAAGTGGAGGGCGCTTTTGTGCTATGTGCACTATCAACCATATCTGTCGTCCGGTGGCGGTCTCTAATGAATAACGAGGTATTTCTCGTACAAAACAAAATCAACAAATCGATTGTTTTTCCCCGAGAATAATTAAATAGTGTGGTTGAAATTCGACTTGGAAACGTTTCATGACATTATGCAGCTTTCTTGGCGGTAATCTAAGAGCAAGAATGGTTAATTTTAGATTACGCCGTTGCTGAAACCTGCCACTATCTGAATTCCGTCCGCAGCTGTACCCAACGCGGATAACCGCTATTATTCCACTTGTCGTACTTTATAATTCTGATAAACGATCATTATTCTGCGGCGTTAGGGCTGATAATTTGTTCGATGCGGAGGAGGAACAGTAAATATCAGGGTACCGGAGTTTTGGCGATGGAAATTTGGAGGATGCGCCGGGCGATTTTTCCCACATTCAATCAATTAAATCCAGCGTCTCGGCGCTGCTCATCGATATTCTCTGTCCATTTCTCGTGGATAAAGAACGCATCCTCGCCGCCGCGTTCATGCATATTGCATACGGCCGTAGTGGCCTGCAGAGCCGTATCCGTCTAGTCACGATCTCCTCCGAAATCAGGCTTTGTTTCAGAAGTGTTTGCATTTTAAATTTATGAACGAAAGCGTTGATTCCTTGCAGGTGCTTTGGAATTTCAAGCGCGACCTAATTCATTACACTCTCTTAAAATTTTTAAACACGTCTTGGCAGCAACTTGCTCAACTATTTCCCAGACGCCGGATTTGATTTTGGAGTTTTACACAAAAAAGCAGGGAATAGTTGCGAAGATTCTTCGTACAACGATGCAACCGCATTGTGGAAAAAAGCCCGATTTTAAAAGTTCAGCGACGTTCGTTATTAAACCAGAGGGGTTGACGAGATAATTAATTTCCCGAATATTTTGCAAGAAAATTTCGCGTATTTTATTAATCTCCGTTCTGAAGTTATTATTTGGTTCATATTGTTCGAGTTTCAATTAAAACATCGTAAAGTTAAGCAGCACGCGACAATAATTAAAATCGATTCGGAGAAAATATGACTGCTTTTTTCTTACATTGAAAATCTCCGTGTCGCTACGTCTGGAGTTTTCAAACAAATAAAAAACAATAGCTTGGCATTTGCAATTTAAAGCAAATAACACTCGAATGGTTTCCTGATCCTGGAACAAGAAATATTCGAAAGACTCAAACATATAGTTTATACGTGGATGTCTACAAAGAAGATTGTTGCACGAACGCCTCTTCAATTAGCCCTTTCTTCACGTGGCCGCTATAAATCGTTAAGCTATTAAAAATTCATTACGACGCAAATTAAACTTTGATAAGTCCGCTTTTCGTTTATTGAAGCTTTTGGCTCGAGACTCATTTAATTTGAATTACGTAATATTTGACGCTTCGAAGAAATAAAGGAAACATTAAATATTCAAGGAAAAGTGAGTTCGATACGACGTAATTAGTAAGCATTCGGAGCTAAAACTGTGTTCTTTTTCAAACATCTATAATTCAAACAGTTGGGTCAACTATTTGGAAAATCTCAAACAAAAGAAATTCGAACAAAGCAATTGTTCGAAAAATGATAAATGAAGTAAGACCAAAAGAGCTACGACAATTGAAGGAGAAAATGTTCGACGATTGTGACAATGTTTCATAAATTGTAACGTATACTTTGCTAGAACGAAATGCGATATTGTGAAAAAGGAAAAACGAACGTCCACACTTTTTACAAAAAGAGTTATTTCGATCTATGAAAGACGGAAACATTTGTCCAAACTCTTTTAAATGTTTGTTTAAATACCTATAAAAGTTAAGCTGATTTAATTAAGCGTCTCTTTTTAGATTTGGAATTCAAATCCTAAATTCAATTTGTAAGTTACCACGCCGCTTTGAATTCCCAATCGTGTAATTTTTTTTCACAATTAACTTAAAAACTGTGAAATTAAATCTCTCGCCTACAAGCAGATAAAATAGCGGATTTTGTGTTGCCTATATCAAGCTAATATTTAGTTTGAATGTAAACAAACGTCGTGTATACGTCAAAACTAAAAATGTTTTGTTATTTTAAGTAAGAAACTTTTATTTAACTATTGCAAATGACAATATTTATAATAGTTTTGTAAACGCTCTTAGTGAAAAAAGTAAATACCACGGAAAAAAAGATTTTTCTAGTATTTACTTTCTAATTTCCCTCGATCTTTCGGATCTCGGGAATTAATAACGCTCGGCCGAGATATTGTCTTTTCTCCCTTGGCACAGTTAGCATTAAAAAAAATAAGCTCATGGCTGACTCGTAACGAGGTGTAGTAAACTCTCAATGGATGGTGTCCATAATGTGCACCCTCATAACACAATTTTTTGTGTTATGAGAGCGAATTTTCAAGGAAAAAATGGGGAAAAAAACTATTTGTTGTAGTTTCGAAGATATTGAGCATTAAAAATTTCGGCATAGAAAATTTGCTTTCAAACACTTTAAATAAAATTTGGCTCTCTAGCGACTATTCAAAAATTCAATTCGCTATAACTTGATTATAAAAAAATAAAATATGTTAAAAATTCGTTCGGTTTTGGATTTTGCGTAAAGTTTTGCTTAAAATGAGCACAAATCTTTTGAGTTTGCCTCACAAATAAATAAGACATTGACCAAAATCTAGGTCTATTTTGGGGTGATTTTCAAATAACTTTTTCAGGGCAAAAACGACCTTAAATATCTTTCAGTTATACATCAGTCGAAAGAGCAGCTTAAAATCTGTCAACTGGCCAAATCTGATATTGGTAGGTCAAATGAGTTACGACCAAAAAACAGAAAATTGAAAAACTTATATCGATTGAGTCGGAATATTTTGGATATTCTAAAAGAAAACGGCGTAAACATTTTTTTTATCTGTTGTAGTTTCGAAGATATCGAGCATTAAATATTTCAAAACCTAAACTTCACTGTCCAAATTTTTAAACGGCCATAACTTAGGTATTTGTTGTCGTACGTAAATTTTAAGCCCGGATTTAAAATCAGCGCAAAAATTTGAGCTATAAAACGCAAATTCTTTCCAAAAATTATCGCAAAATCGACCTAAGAAATAAACCTTCTTAGTTTTAGTTATGAAGTTCTTGTGATTGTTAAAATCGTCGTTTATGAATTTACGACTGTATAAAAAAACATAGTGCAAATTAAGAAATTAAGACAAATCTAAAAAAAACACAAGGTACAGAATATTTTGAAAATTCTGAGAGGAATTGCAGTAATTGAAAAATGTTAGAAGTTTAAAATGTTAAAGAATCTCAGAAAAATTAAAAATTAGAAGAAAGCTAAAGAATACAAATACATAGTTTAAAAAAACTAAAAAATTTGATAAATCTAAAAAAAATAAATGTTGAAAAAGATAAGTTAACAATCTAAAGATTTTCAAAGAATTGCGTTAGACGGGCAGTCTCAAGATTTAAAAAAAATCTGAAAGAGTCAAAGAAGAAAAATGTAAATAAAAATATAAACTACTCCTTCAATCTTTCAAGTCTCGGAAAATAGTAACGCTTGGACCAGAAAAGTTTTTTCTTTCTTTTGACATATAATTACTATTAATTTTAAACCTTCATTTAATGTGTGGGTTTGGGTAACAATTGTGATTTCATAGTTATTCTCGGAATATCAAAATTTGAATATCTGGAGGTGTTCATTTGAGTGGAACTAAATAATTAAGCAACATTAATCCGTCCGATTTGGCTTAAAAACTTTGCAGTGTTAGCCTAAATTTTTTATAATACCAATTATCTAGATATTTGTTCTGCTATTAGTGTTCAGTTTAAAAATAAAAAGTTTGAAACTTTTATTGTTATATTTTTTTAAATTGATTGGATGACGACCATTTCTGCTAATAAAATTTTAGTTTCCAAAGTGTAAAGCATTTTTGATTTCTACTTTCTAAAACACTGTTTTAACACACGTTATAAGTAGAAACATGAAGAACTAATGCAGAAAAAGAATTAATTAAGAACTGACATGAAAGTATATGCTTATTTTTTTTTAATTTTAATTTTTTTTCTTCTTTGTACACAAATAAAATTTTTCGAAAATTTAAAAATTTAAAAGTAAATTTAGAATCAAAATCAACATCAAAATTCCCCGATTTTCCCCCATTTCTAGAAATAATAGTTTTACTTTTCTTAAATTCTGACATTTATCTTTTTTAAAAACGTCTTCGCGAGATCCAAAATACCGGAAAAAATTGCATTGATAGCACTTAAACTCCGGTTCAAATTCTAACAAAACTATTTATTGCCCTCATCTCCTTCCAGCGCCGCATAAAAGTTGCGGTAACTTTTCTTTGTGTAAATATTTGAAAACTAATTTTATCTGCAACTTTATTTTATTTCGTTTTGTTCAGTTACCTTTAGCAATGTATAAATTTACATCTAAATGCTTCTTTTCTGAGGTAATGCAAATAGAAGAGTCCGCAGGTGGTATTGGTTCGTATTAATAAAAATAAGCGGAAGTTCTAAACTATTTGCTCATACTTATTATTTCTTATTTCCAAATAAATATACACTCATATCCATTTTAATGAGCGACCTTAAGTTCTGGCTCAGTAAAGTGTTAAATTAAATTTATCTATTTTTTTCAGAACTAGCTGCAACATGTTCATGAATAATTCAGGCGCTGTGTTTATTTTATTTTACGTTAAAACTTTCTCAGGTAGCAATAATTTACTAATTAACATAAAAAAGCGTCTGTAAATCATACCGGGAACTCCAGAAATAGTGTTGAATAATAGAAAGTCCAGTTGTTTAAATTCAGAATCGTGTTAAAATAATTATAAAGTTTCCCTGAAAAACGTGTGGGTATAAAAGTTGAACTAAAATAAAAAACGTTTTGTGGAATCAGCTCCTTCCCCACAACTGCTTTAATTATTTATGGCGTCAGAGTTTCGCGGTGATTTATAGTTTTTCAATTTGTATCGGTTGCGACGAACCAGTCGCCTATGTATTATTGATGTCAGCTGTCGTGCAGAATATCCGCGAAAAAAATGTATTTGGGTTAATTGGACAGGAAAATGGAACCGCCAATTCAATGCATAAAGAGCATGAAGGTCGACCCTCATCGTCTTTAATTGAGTTTTTATTTTTTACGCCGGCACAAATTTTCCATTAATTCCAAGATTTGAAAGGTTGCCTCTCGGTTCATTACTTGAAAGAACTCGTCGAGTGTTTTATGTGGTTTTATTGGTAAACATGTCGGGGATCGTAAATCAGAATAATTACCAAGACAGATGGTCGCAGTTTAAAGTGTCGTTTGAAAATAGTTGAATCGATATCAATGCAGATAATGGTCATGGGAGCGGTATCTTGTTGCAAACATCATTTTGATTTATCATAGCGTAGAGATTATAACTGCGAATTTCAATTTGTTTAAATGTAACCCCGAAATCCGCAAATAATAAAGTTCAAAGGTTAAGTTTGCTGAAGAGTTAGCTTTGGACCTCGGAACGTGTTCGGACGCTTGGGGGTGTTTTTTACTTGACTTTAATCTCGAGATTATGAGCGTTCGTTTTTTTTATAAAAAGCGATGGGGGTTGATTTACGCACGTGGTCGAACGACACGATTGTGTCGTAAATTGGGACGTTTTTTTGCGCAGAGGCGCCCTGATAACGCATCAAGGAAGCTGGCTATTTATATAATATAAGTATTAGTAGTCACGGGCACGATAATGCGTAATTTATAGGCTGTTTTGTTATTCTCGTAGGCATGTAAGTCTTCGCTTAAGCTGACACCGTGCCGTATCTCCTAATCTCCGACAAACAGGTTAAGGGAGGTTCTCCACAGGGTTATGGTTATGCCTCTCTACAGGCAAATCAACCTAATGCCTGCATTACGCTTGTAGGCCGTAATTGGGCATGTTTGCCTCGGAGAAATTCGCACTTTTTAGGGAATCAAAATTGGTGGATGCGCCGGGTGAATTTTACAATCGCCGTAAAACTTATTAGACTAACAAATCTCAAACTATGTGTGCGCTTTGGGACTTTATTTAACGTATTAGCGAAATTGGCTCGCGCAAAGTCCTCGAGGTCGTTTGTTGCAAGAACCGAAAGCCGGTGCATGTGTGGGTCCGGGCATAAGAGGCTCTTAGTCCGAATTGAGCAATTCCAGTCGTAAAAGCCCGGTGTAACGCGGCCCTCCGAGTGCTAGTATCTAATAAGAGTGACGTTCTGCGAACACATGTTTCTCAACCTGATATATTACGGTCAACGGCGCCTTTGTGAGGGCCGTGATCGCGCAGAATGTCAGAAATATGTTGAAGGTCTCAAGCTCGGAGAATACGGGCTATTCTTTGTCGGAGAACACAAATTGAATTTCACTATGGCCAGACACCAATATTTTTCACGAAAGAATGGACTTCATCATTGCTTTTAAATTGTATACTGCTTTTGTTAAATAAATGGAACAAGAATTAATCACGCCTTTGTGTTACGGCAAACGCAAAAAAATCCTATTTATTACCAACCGCCGACGCAACAAATTGAAAAAGTCATACAATAATCACAGCATCTCCGGAATACGCAATGAGCAATCCTTACGAGTCGCCGCTGGAATTAAATCGACTGCAAAATCGATGGAGGAAAGATAATAAAAGAAAGATCTGAATTTTACTAATTTCCATCAAACGTAATCGCGGATCTGACGGAATTTTATTAAAAGCTCAAACGGATTCATCTTTCGATGTTTTTAATTAAATGCTTAAATAACTGCTTTCAAATCTCGAACAACATCGCCTTCAGCGAGATAATCGGAATAATTGAGCTCCACGGTAAAACAGACGAGAAATTAAAATATTTAAGTACGTGAGCCAAAAGTTAGCACTTCCGGTACGGTCCTGGCCCACTCGCCATTGATCAAGTCATAAATCTGGCGGAAATGAATCTTGGCTTGTTAATTAGTCATAAGCTAATCAAGGAACGCTCTTCAATTATGGAATGGAATTATCTCAGACCATGCGAGATCATAGCAAGATCGTAACGAATCCAGACGTAACCATTTATGGAGATCCAACTTCAGACAAATTACAGAGGCGAAGTCAGAGTTGGGGTTTAATCGATTACATCGTTTCGTCTCGACAAAATCAATCAATTTATCAAGCACAATCGCGTTTTTCTAGGATTTCATTTGGTAGATGGTATTTAACCGTTTGCTCTAGTTTTAAAATAGACGAAAAACTATCTAATGTTGGATTCCCAGGTGTAGCGCTGGATTTGAAAATTAGAATATTTTTGCTTGAACTAAAATTTTTTGATTATTAAAAACGTTGGATCTCACAAATTTAACTTCTTTCTTAATTTTTTTAGATTATTTTTGGTTGTTACGATTTTTTAAAAATCATCAGATATCTCAGGCTCAATATCTCCAAATTTCAAAATTACTACAACTCGGTAAGGCATAAAATTTTAAAAAATATTTAAAGATCAGGAAAGGAGCAGTATTATATTTTCAGATAACATTCTATTTAAGCTTGGAATTTAGACAGTTTTTAGGTTAAAAAGACGAATTTACTACTTTAATTTCTGCATTAGACACACTAAAACTAACTTTTCAGGAAAAAATTACAAAAACTTTATTTAAGGATTAAGGAGAAACAAGTAATTTTTCGTAAAACTGTAAATTGCGGCGTATTAATTGGACTGCTTCTAGGTTAAAAAATCGAAATTTTTAGAGTTTTCTAACTACCTATTTATTAAATTCTCAGAATTACAAAATCGTAGTCTATCAGGGGAAAAAAATTACAAAATTTTATTCAATGAACAAGAAAAGAGAAGCAATTTTTACTAAAACTTTCTTGTTAAACGTCTAAATTGAACAATTTTTCTATTTCTTTCTAAAACTTTCTATTTAGCCGGGTAAATTGGACGATTTTTGCAATAAAAACACGAAATTTTTCGAAATGACAAAATTTGATTTACGTATTAGATACTATGAATTGCAAAAATGTAGGCAAACAGGAAAAAAACTATTAAAAAAATTTTATTCAAGAATCAAGAAAAGATAAGCAATTTTTTCCACAAATCTTTTTATTTAAGCGGGTAAACTGGACAGTTTTTGGCTGAAAAAAATCAAAATTTTCAGAATTTGCTAGTTTTGATGCCCCGTGACAGATTCTCAAAATTAAAAAATTGTAGCTGTACAGGGAGAAAACTTCCAAAATGTTATTCAAGGATCAAACAAAAACAAACACTTTTATCCATAAAACTTTGTATTTAGGCGTGTAAATTGGACAGTTTTTGGATTAAATAAAACTCAAATTTCAGAATTGACTAGTTTCAATCCCCATATTAGACCCTCCAAATTTCAAAATTGTAGCCGCACAGGGAGAAAACTTACAAAATTTTATTCAAAGATCAAAGAAAGACAAGCAATTTTTTCCACAAAATTTTCTATTTATAGACGTGTAAACAAAACAGTTTTTGGGTTAAAAAATTGATATTTTAAAAGTTTACTAGTCTGGAACTATACAGGGTGTCCCAGAACTCGCGCAGGACCCGTTAACCACAGATTCTGTATAGTTACTTGTATAAGAATTTGCAAAAAAAAATTTTTTTAAGTCATTAGATTTTGAATTAGAGCAATTTAAAGTTGACCAATCACAAACTTTCAACTAATTGTACCTGAACTACACTTTACTTGTTGCTTAGCAATATCAAAACTGCCGGAAGAATACACAGAAGGAATATTAATTATCACTGGTATCAGCATCATGGAGCACCTATCCATTCAGTTCTTAGTGTTAGAAAATTTTTAAATGAACAACATCCAAATCGATGGGTAGG
The DNA here is from genome assembly GCA_029298725.1 of Gnatocerus cornutus. Lineage (NCBI taxonomy): Eukaryota > Metazoa > Arthropoda > Insecta > Coleoptera > Tenebrionidae > Gnatocerus > Gnatocerus cornutus. Next base: position 32,182,805 of record CM055509.1, on the reverse strand, counting down.
GCGCGGAGGTCCAATATCTTGGCCCGCCAGATCCCCAGACCTCACACCTTTAGATTTTTTTTTTGTGGGTTCACGTAAAAAACTGTGTTTACCGTGTGCCAGTAAAAATGTTGATATTTTGCGACACAGGAGTCAACAGGCGATGGCTAAAGTAACACAACAAATGTTGGCAAATGCCAGGAACAATTTATTAGGAAGACAAGGCTTTGTATTGAAGTTGGTGGTGAACACTTCGAACACTTCATTTAGTTAGTTTAATTTAATTTCGATTCCTTTCTTTTAGTTTAGTTAAGTTTAGTTGCTCTTAGGTGAAATGTCATTGTGACAGAACACACCAAAGTTGATCATACAATTTATGGATATTTTTTTTCAACAATTCGCATAAATGTTTCTAAGGAAACGCACTAATTTTTTGAAAATACCTTTCGAGAAAGAGATTTGATTGGTTGAAGTAAAACCGTTTTTATTTGAATACTAAACATTATTTTACACTTTTTCATGTGCAGTTCGTTTCAAATTTAACATTTGCATCCGCTGTTAACGGGTCCTGCGCGAGTTCTGGGACACCCTGTATAAAATCCCCCAAATTACAAAATTGTAACTACACAGAGAAAAAATATTTTTTTTTACAATGTCGAAAGAGTGGTATTTTTTTCAGAAAAAATTCTATTTGCGCTTGTAAATTTTACAGTTTTCGTGTCCAGTTTTCAAAAAATTGTGAAAAAAAAATATAAAAGTTAAAACTTCACAAGCCTTAAGTTGCTTAAAAGTCGAAGAATCCTGTACATATTTCGATGGAGAAAGTTTTAGCTGTCATAAATTGTAGTCATACTTTTTGCTTCTCCAAAAAAACATTACCGTCTGTGAATTTTGCCTTCTATCGGCTTTTTGTGTTTACCTTAGCTTGTGTGGGAGGTTGAGCACACAAAACATTAATGTATGCATTATCATAGTTGTTTTTTCCCTTATCCAGATTTACTAGGTGTGTTTATCCACCTACGCACTTTGCATTTCAATATTAAAGCCTCTAATGCCCCGTATAATGAAACCCTAGAGACAAAAATACGATCTTTGCCATTAACTTGAAGTGACAGCGGAATCTGTTAAGCGGCATAATTCTGATGGGATAAATAAATAAGAAGCAAATGCAGCTCGGGAATAACTGATAATAACAGAAGTAATTATAAAGTTGAGAAGACTCGAATAACTGCAATCTGTGTATTCTTGAAGGGCTCAAGAAAATGAAAGTCGCCATTCTAACGCCCTCGGCTTTAGACAAGCCCTCATTAAATTCACTCGAAATAAATGCGTTATTTATTTATAAGTGCCGGAGCGTAATGTATATAGTTTTTGCCGGTACGTGTTACTCGAGCTGAATTTTTTACCGACATTATGCGGTTGAACGAGTCAAGAACCTTGTAAAGACGCTTGTATTTGTTTTTGCTCCAGGTAATCCCTTCGTGTACTTTGGAGACGGTTAAATTATGCACAAGGTGCGTTTTATTACCATTAGTAGCATTGATTTTTCATGTTTAACCCAATAAACTAAGACAAAACAAAACGATTTGCCTCCAAACGAGCTACCTTCGTTCGAAATTTTCCCAACTTGATTTTCTCTCTCGTAAAAATGATAAAACAAACTTTCTACATCGCGTTCCTTATTCCATCGTTTATTCACACCGACCGACGAGTACAAACTTTCGACTCAACTTGACGATTACTGCCGAGGAAATGTTTACTGAAATAAAAGTGAGCTCATGTATACGCATGAAAAAATTCAGCGATGCAATTGGAACGATTGTTTACAAAGAGCGAGTTTGGAAACGGGGGCGGCAATCGTAGGCGGCAAACGAGCTCTACGGTTAGTCCAGTTTCAAAAATCACAAAAAAAATCGCCCATAATTTCTAATCTGCGGAAAAATTGGGTGATTAAATGTGTAAAACAATGACATAAAATATTAAAAAAATACGTTGTGTTTTTGTGTAATACCAAAATAATAGTTATTTGTGTACCAAGGCCAAAAAGTGTTTCTTTTTTGGCCGTGATACACACAAGATTTTTTAGGCGACATCATTAAATTTACAAGTTAATTAATTTTTATTTATGATTTCTTGATTGGATCATTAAGTACTGAATAATTGTAAATATTTATGAATCCTTCAGAAAAGTTCATGTTTTCTTTATTTACTTTTGCCGTTTCGGCATGTGTAGCTTCACAATTTGTTTGAATTAAATTTGATGTGATTTTTGATGTTGTGACAGCAGCATTGCCTAGCCATGTTCATTTTCAATCATTTAACATGTCTTTGTTGCACTTTACAGCAGTTTGTCGATTTGATTTTACCCAAATAATTATAAAATTGGAGGCAATGCCGGTATCTTGATGTAATACGCAAAACGATGGATAGATGGCGCCACCATTAATCGGCCAAAAATGTTTGCGGCCAGAAGAGAGTGCCTTTTGTTGTAAAGTTGTAAAGTGAGTGATATATAAAATTTCTTTCTTGAAAATGAAAACACACGATGAAAATCGTTTTGCCGTATGTGCAATTTACCGAATTTTATAAAATTTGTAGGCGAAGAACGAAATCTTAAAATTCTGATTGATGGAAGAGAAGGAAGTATTTTAAAAATATGTCTAAATATTAAAAAGGAATCTACCAAAAAATGGAAAGACGACAGTGGGGTAAAAAAAACTTTTTTCATAGCAATAGCTAAGAATGTTAAAGAATCTTATAATAACGTCCAAATGTTATGGGAATTGTTAAATATTAATTCTTAACACAATTTTACTGTAGCGACTGATTTAAAGTTAGCATTAGCTACCAAACATTTTAATGGAACTTAATGTCACATAGCTCTCTGCATCCTTGCCCATAGTGCACTGTCAGTAAACACAACCCAAATGATTATGGAATACTTAGAACTTTCGAAAACATAAATCAAAATTATCTGTCTTGAGTTGAAGCTTAAAAAAAAGTAAAGATTTCAAACTTTTTTTGAACTGTATTTATCCTTCAATTCTTAGTAGAAATAATCAAAAGATAATCAGCATTTTGCCAGAACTTCACCTATTATTAGGCACAGTAGGTAAATACAATAGTATTTAATAGTATGCAAAAAAAATTTCCGGAAGTGGACAAAAATTTGTTCCTTTGAAAGAGAAGCTATGCATGGAGGTTGCTTCACAGGCAATGCATGTCATAAATTATTGTCAAAATTTGAAATTCTATACTCAATGTTTGGAGACATGTAAAAATGTTGTTTCTGTCTGCTTCGGCAATACTCTTGACCCTAACTCTATGGAAAAAAAAATACTTTCCGTAAAGAATTTTTAAAACTTAAAATTAATGTCACGCCCAAAATTTATACAGTATTTTTCCATGTAGGAGAATTTGGTCAATTAACAAAAAAATTTAGGACCTTTTAGCTAGCAGGCCTCAGTCTGTTCATTCTAATTTTACAAAGGTATGGATGGGATACAAAATTGTTGAATCTCATTCCAAATTCGTTAGTAATTTTTTTGACGCCGTGACATTTTATTTATAATTTATCGCATTATTAATTGTACGGCTGTTTGTTTATTGTTTTTCTTCTTTGTCATTCTACATTTAAATCAAATGTAAAACCATTTTTTTTGGCTTATTTTAAACTATTTTTTTTAGTTTAAAGCAAAAGTAACGTAGTTTTTTTTAAGCTGTTTTTATATCTTTTTAAAATTGAATTTTATCATGCACATTCGTTAAAAATAATGGTCAATTTTTTTCGGGATTTTATTATTTGGATTAAAAATGGCCCAAAGATGTGCGTGAATTGTTTCACACTCAAAATGCGTTATCCTGCAGTCCTCAAACTGATTCAATTAAACATTGCACATTCGCACTGTAGTTCTTTGCCCGAATCTCGCCCTTGTTCCACAATTAAAAACAGAACAAATTAGAATATATCATCCACGGCCGTTTAAATTTGCTTTACTCCCATTTTTACATGCGAGTGAATTGCTACATTAGTTTACATTTGCATTTCATATTTTCATTCCTCGTTTCAACTAAACCCGCTCGAATACTCTCGGGAACGTAAAACAAGCGGAAAAAGATTCGACATATATGTTGGCAAACAGCGGCATTGTATTAAATTATATCTACATAACAACCGGAGTGAAAATCAAATTACCACAAAGGATGAGATGGCGTATCTGTACACTTTCATACCTCATTTCGGATGGCCGTCTCGCCACTTTGCCCAATTTTTTCCACGAATGCAAATTAAAATACGCCCCACGGAATGATGGAGCCAATTTCGTACATCAACAATAATGGAAAGCCATTCGTGGAGTTGGGACGCAATTTGACCAATTTTTCAAGCAGCAGTTTTCATTAGACGGAAGAGAAAAGCGGCTTGGAACGTAAATAATACAGAATTTACTCAAAAAGGACGATTTTTCAATGATGCATAGGCAAAAAATGGTGGAGGCGCCGGAAAATTTTAATTGCAGCGATTGTCTTGAGACTGTTTTAAATTATTCTTGCGATGGAAGAAAAATGGAGTCTTTCGAATTTACTAAACTAATTTTCAACTCTTGATTGAAATTTGTTAGGTAAGGCGTGTTTGAACGTTTCTGCTTTAGTTACCTGACGTGAAATTAATAACTATCGCACTTTGTAAGTTTCCACAAGACTTGAATTAGTTACCTCAACGTTTTCCATTATTGTTGGTAGAAGCCAAACTTTTTTGTACTGTAAAACTTTCAATTTAGGTTTGTAAATTTAACACTAATTGGGTTAAAATGTCAAAATTTGACGAATTTTCTAACTTCAGTCTCTGTTTTAGACACTCTAAATTACAAAATTGGAACTCCACAAGAAAAAAATTTATAGAACAAAGAAAGAGCACTTTTTTTTCAGAAAACATTTTATTTATTTAGGCTTAGAATTTAGCCAGTTTTTGCGTTAAAAGCCAAAATTTATATTGTTTACTGGTTTTGATTCTTCACAGGGACAAAATTTAAAAAAATTATAGATTTTGAAGAGCAATTTTTTTTTAGAAATTATTATATTTACGTTTGGAATTTAGACAGCATTTGCGTTAAAAAGTCGAAATTTTTATAATTTACTATTTTAAATCCCCATATAAGACACTCCAAATTTCAAAATTGTAACTGCACAGAGAGTAAACTAAGAAAGTTTTATTTCAGGATCTAGGAAAGCATTTTTTTCACAAAACTTTATACTAAGGTTTATAAATTAAACAGTTTTTGAATGAAATCGTCAAAATTTTCAGAATTTACTAACTTTGATCTTTGTATTAAATTATTTTACAATTACAATATTCTACCTCCACAGGGAAAAATAAAAAAAAGTATATTATTTATAGACTAAGTAGTTTTTTCAGAAATAATTCTATTCTGGCTTGGAATTTGAACAGTGTTCGAGTTAAAAGGTCGAAATTTTTAGAATTTACTCGTTTTGATCCTTGTATTAGACACCTCAAATTACAAAATTGTAACTTTACAAAAAAAAATTAAAAAAAAATAATTGCAGGTTCGGAAGAGAACCGCTAATTTTTTGCAACAGTTTCTATTTCGACTTGGTTATGGACAGTTAAAAAATCGATATTTTGAGATTTTCCAAAAATTATGGCAAATTAATATTTTGTGAAGCAGTTTTCAGCAATTCCATATGTCACGGGTGTGACAAAATGACAACATTTTTTTAATTTATTTACGACTAAGAGCTTTTCCAAGCAGAAGTACACTGCTATCAGGTAGATTAAAGTGCTGCAAATTATCCAAATAAAATTTGTTAAGTTACGATTGCAGATAATGAATATGAACTATAGGCACACATTTTAAGCCTCTTTGCAATTAGAATAACCAATTCAATTGTGCACTGTATTTTATAGAAAACTGTAACGGGCGTGACAAAGCAAAACTTGTTAAATAAACGTTGCTAAAAAATGAAAATAATGTAGCAGAAAGACTAATTTTATTAATGCTTGTAACATATTGAACAAAGTAAGTTATATTTTACACAGGCGAAGGCGCCCACAGCCCCCAGTTTCGGTTTCACAAATTGGTCGAGTGTACGTACTTATATCCGCTAGACATACCTACATCCACCGTAAACTTACTTCTTTATTTGGACAAAATATGAGATATTGTTAGATATTTGGTATTGATTGCTTGAATATTTTTACTTAGTTGATTCAGATATTTTGACTTTGAATTCACTAGTATACAAAATATTTATATTATTAACTGATTTTTGCTTTCAAGAAGAAATCCTTAGCAGAATTGTTGATTACCTTTCTGTGAACGATACGTTTATTTGTGCCTCCCATACCATCCAGAGTTTCTTTAACATGTGAGCATTATAATAGGAGTTGTTAAAACCAACTGTTGTGTACAGGTTTAAGCCTTAAATTATCAAATTTGGAAAGTCCGATCTAACAATTGTCACACCCGTGACATTTATTTTCAGTATTTCTCTAATATATCTTTTAACTTTAATTAGTGCAAAAACTGCATTATCAATTTGTTACTTTGTATACAAATTATCAATTTTGAACTCCACAAATTTCAACCAGTTTTGCCAACTTTTGTTAAAAAATTGTCACGGGTGGGACAAATTTTCTTAACAAAGTTTTAATTCAAAATCAAATTAACAAATTATGAAATTACTTTTTTATGTATTCAGTGTCTGATGTGTTAAGTAAATAGTTCAAACTGATTTGTCCACTAATTTTAAATTCTTGGAATTTATATTTTATGAGTGAAAAAAAAATAAGTGAAGTTAAGCGAAAAATTTAATTAAAATAGATGAACGAAAGTGTAGTTAAAAGAAGGTGGTTATTTAAAGTATCAAGAAGCAAACAATTAACCATTCATGGTTGTAGTTAATTTAAGATTTAAATATTCGATTTTTAACAAAATTATGTTTCTGCAAGATGTTTTAGTTTTTAATGTGTCAGGTTCAGTTCGTGTGGAACTGCTGAGTTACGAGTTGCATTTTATATCGAGGTGTTTAATTTCCAAAATAAATTTTTTAATATGTCAAAGCAAAACATTTTAAAAAATACAGACACATCTAAAATTAACAAATGTTAGTCACGATTCGACATGACTCAATTGAAATAATTGAATGCAATTACAGGATATTTTTGTTACTCGATTCGCTGGTTCAATATTGATAACCAATAATTGATAAAAAATTGTTTAATAATTTTGTATAACAGCAGACATGGATGAATTGTCAAGTTAATTATAGATTGTAAAATAGAATTCAATAAAAACATCAAGCAATGAAAAATACTGGCAAAATTTCTACTACAGGTCTGTATGAGTAAAATTCGACGATTTGAATCATAATGAGAGAAAATAGATCACATAATCCTATAATAAATTCACCAGTTACTAATTCCTGTTAATTAACTACAATAATGTTGTGAACATGCAATGACAAATTTAACCACCTTTGAAAGCGATCAGCAGTTCAACAGGCCCACTTCTGGCGCATCCACCATTTTTACCCCCAACAAAATGAATCTAAAATTCGCCCCCCTCCATAAAAAACTCGAAAACGGCTCGGCAATTAACCGCCGCATGCGTGTAAAAACCCTCCCGGTTTGTTTTAATGTTCGTCTCTGGAAGGCAAGTTCTGTACATATTTATCTAAGTCGATACGCTCTTCCTTGTTTAATCCTCGCAAATCCACTTAAACAACCGTCGAGGTTGTCGGGGATGAAGACGGCAGACATGAATGTAATGTCAGCTTGTGATTTAAGCCTCTTGATCTATCGCTTCTTACAAACTCGGCCCGGGACGTTATATTGATTCCCTTAATTTTTCCGAGGATCTGGTTGAAATGAAATCACGTTAATGTCACGCCCGTCGTGGATTGACCGCCACAGGTAACGTCCTAACTGCCCTAAACTTCATTAAAATTAATTAATCCCTCGGCACAACAAACTCCCCTTCCAATCATCGGTTTCTTATTCTTCGCACGTAGCCGCTTTCGACACAATGTTTAATATGTGTGTCCATAAATTGGTGATCTTGTCGTTCGGATTAGTACACTTCCTTTCTTTTTATAAGTTTCTGGATTTTATTAGTTGGACGTTGCGAGGGTCTTTCGAGAGTTTTCCTTATTTTTATAGAGTATTTACTGCAATTTTACAGCTGATTAAATGGCTTTTGGTCGCTACGTGCTATTTAAAACGGACCATTTAGCCCACATTACCTTTTTTTTAATTACCTTATCTGTAGTAAAGGTTTTACGTTCCACTGGCGGCGAACGGTCTCCAGCTCGACACAATTTAATCACAACTTGATCAAAATAAACAAAGTGAATGTTTCATTAAAATTTTTACGCTGGATCGACGATCGTAAACACAAAAAGCGCGCACGGCTCACCCAATTTTCAAACTCTAAATAAATATTGAAAAAAGATTATTATTTATTAATACTGCCGCAAAATGGTGGATGCGCCGGGATACTCTCCTGGATTTTCCGGGCAATTTAACGAGAGTGCAATTTCATAGGATTCGAATTTAATTTGCCTGAAGAGAACCGGAGGATTATCCTGGTGATGGGGACTTTTTACACCACAAACACTTTTGATTCTTAAACTCAACTAATTACTTTTATAGAAATCTCGCCCGGCGCCTCCACCATTTTAAACCAATATACAGGATGTGCTCTAAAAAACGTTCCTTGCGTTCCCTTTAATTTTCACCTAATGCCAAGCAACTTCCGGCTCTATGGCCCGCCGGCAATTTTCGGCAATTATTCGATTAGCATACTGCGACCTCCACGTCTTCGTGCTTCGGCAACATTAAAAGAAAAAGCCTCCGATGCAATCATCGTCCATAATTCAATTTATTCATTTACATAAACATTAATAATTACCGAACAAGTTGTTTTAATATAGACCCGTAATTCCGAAGGGGCTATGATAACACGTGTCGAGGTTATTAAATTACGATGAAAATTACTAAATACGTTATCTGGATTAAAGCCCGACTATTACACAGAATCGCCCTCGTGTGTGTCTGTGTTTTTAGCTGTAATAACGCCATCGCATGTACATGTAGTGATTAGAAATTATTTTGGTCAGACACTAATTAACAACTGTCAAAGTTTAAATTTAGCTGAAACCACACAATAATTATTTTCTAATTCGAAGCAGCACGAAAATTCAAGTTGTGCTTGGAACGCACCTTTTTTCGCTGGTCAAACCATTCAGTTTTAATGGAACGTTAGTTTGTTCAATGGATTAATTTATAGAACAAAACACGCAGTTCAAACGTTTAAAATCGCGTTTGAAAAACGCTTTGTTCTCGAATAGCCCCGATCCTCATATCCCGCGTTTAAATCCAAATAAACTCCAAAGTCGATGTTTTAATTTTCTGTTAGAGGCAAATTTAACTTATTACACCGCCATTACTATTATTTCTTATTACACTCCACCGACTCCCGAGCTTTAAAAGATTGCCCAGATATTGCGCGAGAAACCATCTGCAGACGTGCTTTTTAAGATAAAATTGGCTAACTTCCTCCGCAGAGTTTATCGAAACGTTCTTTTTTAGCGCAAATATAAATAACGCAACAAATGTAGAATTTAATTAAACAGCGAAAGGACGACTCCGCGATAACCTTTTATTGTAAAAATACGGATTGTTAATGTCCCTTTTAATGCTCATACACGGAATCTCGCAACGAGATAATTGCGGAATGACTAAAACGAGTTGGTGAAGAAGTCCAAATAGGGCGGCAATTAACCAACACGTGCGTGGAGAATTAAAACAGAGCCACAAAGACTTAATAAAACGACAAGCGGAGGTCTATTGAAAGATATTTGCCCGGCGCATCCACCATTCTCACTTAAAATTTATTATTGCGAAATGTGGCAGCGTGTAGTTAAATGCGGTCGCTGTCACCACTAAGGAATAAATACTTATTGGTGTACCAAGGCCAAAAAGTGTTTCTTTGAAGGAGAGGGCAAAATAGCTCTTTTTAGCCGTGATAGATACAAGATTTTTTAAGCGACATCATTAAATTTATAAGGTAATTAATTTTTATTTATGATTTATTGATTTAATCATCTATAACACCCGAATAATTGCAAATATTTATGAATCCTTCAGAAAAGATTATAATTTCTTTATGTACATTTGCAGTTTTGGCATGTGTAGCTTCAGAATTTGTATGAATTAGGTTTGATGTGTTTTTTGATGTTGTTGAAGCAGCATTGCAAGACATGTTAATTTTCAATAATTCAACACGTCTTTGTTGCATTTTACAGCAGTTTATCGATTTAATTTTACCCAAGTAATTATAAAATGGGAAGTATCGTCGGTATTTTGATGTAATATGCAAAACTATAGATAGATGGCGCCACCATAAATCGGCCAAAAATGTTTGCGATCAGAAAAGACTTACTTTTAGACCACTTTTGGGGCCTAAAAATCCTATTTTCAGTTTAAGTCGCCTAAATACAAAATTATGGAAAATAAATTAATATAGTGCGGTTTCGACGCTTCATAATTAAATAAAAAAATTGTCAAAATTTGATGACAAAACATTCAGAAATCTTCCTTCTAAAACAATAGGATTGTGAATATTCAAGGTAAACCCCCTTCCGGGTGAAACAGGTGGAATCTATAAATAGCGCAATTAAATATTCTCCCGGCGCATCCGCAATTTGTGCGCCCCTAAATAAACACGTGTTTTTCGTCCGGGGGATCCCACAAATTACAATTACAACTTCCCCCCCTCCGTTCCAAAGAATGTTTTCATTCCCCTCTCATGCAAATCGGCTCCCTCCCCAATTAAACCTCGAAGTTATCACCAATTGCAGCGCAGCAAAACTCCCCGTTTCGAGCAGACGTCTCAGCTAAATTAGTTATAGAATTTCTACCTCCTCTGAATTAAGTGCCCTCGCTAGCTCAAACTTAAACTGGCTAACGTTCCGATTCCATAAGTCTCAATTACGATGGCTCGAACTTTATTGAAACTATTATAAGTTTTATAGGGACTAACCTGTAGATGGGCTTCGTGTGGGTGTCTCTGTACCACAGTACCATGTACACCCTGTCTTCGCGGATGCCTGGCTCGATGTCGCACGGAAGACTGGCACTTCTGCTCAACACGGCGTCCACTGAAGAGGTGATCACTGGAAAACAGAAATGCGAAATTACGTGACAATTCGAAGGCATTTTCGCGGTGACATAATCGGCGAATATAACGAATCTGCGTTCTCATTAGCTGCGACAGAAGAGGGAGCAACATGTGGGGGTGGAAAACACGCGATTTTTGTTACGTAACTGAATTAGTTCGGGCGTTCTAATCCATACTAAAACTATTTTTTTTGGTTGGATTGTATGCAAATTTAAGGTCTGCGCTTACAACTAGAAATGTTGTTTTAGGTTTACCACCGATTTTGATCACAGAGAACAATTATTCAGTGTCGTAGATAAAAAGGGAAATCGTTTCGTACCTTAGCCCGAAACAAGCCCGAGCAAAAACTCTCCTTTTCCTTGTCGTCCCATAAATCCCCAAGCCCGACCGTTCTTAATTAAAAACTTGGTCCATTCGCTTTTTTTTAAGGTTAAGAGCTTAGTAGATTTGCGTGGGAACCATACGTAACTATCATTCGGTCGAATCAGTGGCGCAAATTTAATTTCCGAGAAGTATATATCAACAGCCATCCGCCGAGAGCTATTTTTGGTGTATTCCTTACTATAAATTTAATTATCGTAACCGAGTTAGTTAATTACGGCGTTTGCCTGCGGCGAAGGAAGACGGAAACCTCCAGATTGATTCCTCCCTCTTCCCCGATATCAATTAACCAAACATAACGACGTTCTCTACCTCTAATTGATTTATAATAAGCGATTTTATTGCTCCTCTATCACACGCGACAATTCCGAACGATCGCTCGAGATTAATTATTGTCTAGGTTTAAATGACTTAATTGATCCAATTTGCTGAAACGAGAACAATCGATAAAGACGCTTTTTCGAACGGGACGTTGTTTCAATTTACGGGGAATAATTTAGGTGTCAAGGCTTCAAGCTTCTTTGTTGAGAATGACTAAAAGGGAAATTTTGTGCTTCTCAAGATGACTTTGATTGGGAAAATTCTGGATGCGTGGGCTAATCCATCCAGTCTTCGTGTTGCGCAAAATATATTGGTAACAAACAAAAGAATCATATTACCGTTTTCATTTCTTCTTTCTTCACTTCTTTCCCAGATCCCCCGAATAATCTTTTTTTCGACCATATCACATTGTTTGTTTTGATTCTTTGAACATTTCAAATATTTAAGCTTTTTTAAAAATTAGAGACAATAGTTTGCTTAAGTGGCTCTTCGTTCTTTTAGATCATTCCTCAAAGACTTTAAAATGTCAACAGCCTGAAGAATCTGTTTTGTTTTAAATAGTTCAAAGAATGGAATTAAAATCCCTCTAAAATGTCTATAAATGAATATAGACAGAACAGCATCTTTAAAAAAACTGTGTTAAATTTCAAAATTTTAAAACAAGAAATAGAGTTTTCAGAAATTTTTTGTTCAGACCAGTCTAAACATTTTCAGATTTTTTAAACATTTCATAACTTTGATAATTTTGTTCCTAAAATAGTAGAATTTTACGTTACTACATGGGTGTAGTTTAAGTTTTTTAACTATGCTTTGTTACAAAGTTTTAGAACAAGATTAAACTTTTAGAATTTTTTTTTGATGAACAATAAATTTCAATTTTCTATTAAATTCTTTGGCCATTTTGGTTCTAAAACAGTACAGTTTAGTGGCATTGCTATTTCAAAATTGATTATCAAATGATCTTAATTAAAAGTTTAGGATAAATAATCGAATTTTTAAAAATTTTTTGCTCTGAATAGTCTAAAAATGTCCAGATTTTATCTACAAAGCTTCATAACATTGCCAATTTTAATCCTAAAACAGTAAAATTTAGAGGTTTTACTGCATCCGATGAATTTAGTAGCAATACTTTTTTTCAGAACGATCTAAATTTTTTTTTTACTAAATTTTAAACCAAAAATTCTTCTAAATGCTTAGATTTAAAAATTCCTTCAAAAAACTTTTTAGAAAGTGTTTCAAAAAACTTCAAACATATTCGTCGATTGTATTCTTCAAAAGTTCAAAAATAACCGTTCAAGAATTTAAAGAATTCGTTCAAATTCCCTTTAAAAATTCTTCTACGATTGATTTACACCATTCTTCAAAAAGAGTCTGAAACCAAAACACTTCCGAAGAAATTAAAGTTTTCTTTAAAAATCCCTACTGAATGCAATAAACAATCTGTTAAAGAACCTGACTCTATTTCTAAAGAAATTTTTCAGAAAAATCTCTAAAGACTACGGTACAAAATACTCAAGAAAGAAAAATCAAATCCAAAAAGGCAGCTTTAAAGTGTTTTTTTAACTGTGCTAATAAGTTTCAAAGTTTTAGAACAAGATTCTGCATTGTTAGAAAATTAATATTTTTGGACGAAGAACAAATCTCAAACGTTGCTATGAAATTCTGTAACTTTGGCCATATTGGTTCAAAAACTGTATAGTTTACTAACTTTAATAACTTTTGACTTTAATATTAATTTAATTTAAAATTTTAGAACGATAAATTGAGTTTTTGTACAACCGTCAAAAAAAGGTGACATTTGCACACCATTTACGTGCGTGAAGTAACTGTTTTGCGCACTAGACTAAAAAAAAACCGAAAAAACACTGTGATAAAATAATGTCAAAGTTTATTTTCTTTTAAATTACAAAGGCCATAATTTAATTTATAACAATAATAAGCTTGAAACACTAAAAGTTCTTTCGCAGTGATTTTTACTATCCGGAACATTAACAATCAAAACGGTCCCAACATCTTGAATGCCATCAACAGTCATTTTCATCAGTTCTTCTCGACGACAAGCGCTACTCCCAAAATTAAAGCTGACAATCAGAGTGGCTTTCAGCATAGAAAAAGTACTCCATAAAGTTGGTGGTTTTACCTTCTTGGACTTCTCGTCTAAATATGATAGTAATACGTTTTCTGTAACTTGCAATACGTGTTTTCTTCGTGCACCATTCTCGAAATTGCATGTAGGCTTTCTCCTACACCGGTTTTGATTCACCAGGAAGAAGATTGGATATCGCAGCAGCAGCAACTGCTTCCACATCGTCGTCTTCGCTAGTAAAATCCATTGTTTGCACTCCAAAATTGGAAAAACGCCAAAAAACGGTTTTTTGTTTATGAAAACAACAAGTAGATGTCCTTAGATACGCGCGACGCTGGTAACTCTAATTTCTGCAATTTTTTTTACCGGAGGAGTATTATTCGATTACTAGCGGTTGTAGAAAAAATATTGTTTGTATTTCGTGGCTCATTCGTGTTTTTATGGCGCTTTCGAATGCCTTTACGGTCTCGACCAAAATTAGCATTCTTAAGCGCCATTAAAAAAACACTCATTTTGCGCACTTAATACAAAAATAACTATTTTTGAAATTATTTGTTTAGACCGTTTAAAAATTTTCAGATTTTTTAAACGTTTTATAACTTCTATAATTTTATTCCTGAAATAATACAATTTGGAGGCGTTACTCCGTCCAAGTAGTTTAAGTTTTTTAACTGTGCTAAGTTACAAAATCTTAGAACAAAATTCTCTATTGTTAGAAGTTTTAATTTTTTGAACAGATAAAATTTTTAACCGTCTTTTATTAAATTCTTTAACTTTGGATATTTTGGTTCTAAAACAGTACAGTTTCGCGCCATCACCAACTTTAAACTTGATTATCAACTGAGCTAAACGATAAAAGTTTAGAACAAAAAATAAAATTTTTAGAAATTTTTTGTTTAGAATGGTCAAAAAATTTCCAGAATTTTTTACAAAATTTTATAACTTTGGCAATTTTGATCTTAAAACGGTAGAATTTAGAGGCCTTCCGACATCCGAAGAGTTTAGTGACTGTTACAAAATTTTAGAAAAACAAATAGAATTTTTACAAACTTTTCCTTAACATTTTTTCTACCAAATTTCATATCAAAATTTTCTAAACGCTTAGATTCAAAGATTCTTTCAAAAAAATCTTCAAAAAATTGTAGTTTGTAGATTGTAGGCTTGAAAAAGTAAAAAAAATGACAAATGACAAAAAATGACAAAAATAAATAAAATAAAAAAAAATCTAACCGTCCAAAAATCTCCCGCAAAAATTCTTCAAATATAGCTTCTCTAAACGAAAAATTTTCAGAATATTCTACAAATAATAAACCTCGTAGCAAAACAAGCTGCAGGTGAGCGAGCTTTCGCTATGAGATTTTTACGAGACTACTGTCACTTTTTTTACACTTTTCTGATTACTGAAATGTTTGGGATTTTATCTAATTTTGTGCATTTCCAAGTTCTTAAAAATCTTTTTTGATCAATTTCTTTAATTTTATGTAACAATTTGGACTATTTAAAGTTTTTTCATACCAATTTTTGTGGTTTTCAGTTTGTGGACCTTTAAATCCTTTTGATTTTTAACTGAAAACGTTCCAAGGAAAAACTTGTTCAAATTGGAATCTAATTTTTTAGAAAACCAAAAGAGCTCCTTAGACGTTTGGACTCTTCAGTTTTTTAGATCCTTACACTCGCAGTGTTCAATATTGTTTCGGGATTCTCTAGATTTTAGGATATAAATCCAAATATTTCGTAATTTGTAAAGTTTCCTTTTTGGCGTCTATGGAAATATGAGTCAACGGGCCGTTATCTCGGCGAGTCAAGTTATTATTACAATGGTTCTTCATGCATGCGGTGTGAAGTACGGGACAAAGAAACCGGGATGAGCTGTCCCGAGCCATTGTGCCGAGGCTGAGGCCTCTTCACGGTAATTGCCCGGAACGTTGTCTTCTTTGTGCCGACGATTGCCTGAATACTCGATTCAACCTATGCAATAAAGATTCAATAGACACTGCTAAGTGTCCCATTTAAACTGCTACGTCCCAGAGAAATTGACACACTAATCTCTATTGGGAACTTTAATTTCACCAGCAAAGTGGCAGAGCCCGAGCAGCGCAACAAAAATATTTACACAGAGTTAATAATTCACGGGCATTTACGTCGCGGACGTTTAAGAGGTTGTTTATTATTTACCGAGCGGATTGCATTTGGCGCAATGATGCAGCGAATGTCGTTTTAATTTTCAATTGAAAAATACGATTTGACCTATTTTCTTGATGAAGACTTTGCGTTAAACGCAAAATTGCTCCGTTTCTGCGATTCGCGGTCGTTATTTAGACTCTAAATCACTTCAATCTCGTCCTTTTTTCTGGTTTCGGTCCGGCGTTAATACAGCGAGGGTGACACGAGCATGTGAAATGTTTTAGCATATCGTGGGAACGGCGGAAAGAAAGTTTATCTCGCCCCAAACGTACTCGTATAAATGCAAATGTCTACAGCATCCCCCAAATCACAACACCTTGTATCGGTTCATTTAAATATTTCATCTTCATTTCATACAAGAACGCTTGCAAACTTTCAACTAATATAACTTTTCGAACAACTCGCATTTGTAGTGTTTGTTGGAGACTATAAAACATAAACTCGTGAGTAGTTCTGGGTGCAAGAAGTCTACAACTTCCAAGTCGATACCGATTTTTCCGGGTTTGGAAAGTTTCCCCGACCACACATAAAACACGATTTATTCCAACTCCACCGGTGAAATTATTGTATAAAATTAGACACCTCAAACAAAGCTTGGATTTCAAGCTGCGAGCGCAAGTGTCCATCCATTAAATTGCCCGTTTGCAGTTCCGTTCCCCGTTTCAATGACATTTTACATTTGCACACATCGAGTCAACAAAACTACAAATGCACTCGGCGAGCATGAAATGGTTCAGATTGTTAACGTTTGATGACAAATAGTTTGGCTTAATTGCTCTCAACGCACTCTCCCCTAATCACACTTTTGCCCTCTTTGGACGCCCCATTGCTTGCTATTTCATTCGTGCCACACAAATATGTCGTCACTGTTCACGAAACAGACGTTCATATTGAATAGTACGTAATATGTGTATAAAACTGAGAGGAATTCGTTCCAGGAATGTTCGAACTCTAGCAGCTGTCAACCCCAGCAACCGCGAGCAGTTCCTGCAATCTCCGAGAGGACGAGATTCGTGCACCACCGAGATACAAGGAGGAGGTCACTGCAAAACTGACAGATTTGACGTGTTGTCGCTGGCCGACTTTAGTATTTAAGGGTTTGAAAAGTGGCGATGTAGTCTCCTAAATTCGTGGATGTAATAATTTTAACATTTAATTTAAAAAAAATTGTTATAAATAGCGGACTTACAGAGAGAAATAGGAGAATCTATGAAGTTTTAGAAAATGCATAGAACAAAAAAATTAAAAAAAAAAAAATTTAAATAAACTTAAATAGGCGAGCATAAAATTTTAGTTGTTTTTCTATTAAAATCTCTAATTTTGACCTTTTTTTTGCGTCATTACTACCTTAGACTAGAATATCAACTGTGCTCACTTTAAAATTTTAGAACATGAAATTGAATTTTTAGGTTTGCCAATATTTTTCTATAGAATTTCATCACTTTCGCGATTTTGATTCTAAAATAATAGAATTTAAAGAAGTTACTAATTCTAAAACGTTTAATAAATATGCAAATTTACAAAATTTTAGGATAATTTCTATAAATTTCTATTGCTATAAATTTTCAGAAATTTTTTCCTCGAACGATCCAAAAATTTTCAGATTCTTTGTACAAAATTTCATAACTTTGACAATTTTGATTTAAAAACAGTAAAATGTGGAGGCATTGCTACTTCTAAGTAACCTAATAACTGTTAAGTTACAAAATTTTAGGTCAAGAAATAGAAGAAATAGAAGAATTTTTAGAAAGGTTTTTTTGGAAGAAACTAAACATTTTCATTATTTTACTACCAAAATTAATAATTTTGATACTTTTAATCTTAAAACAGTAGAATTGTGCTAAATTTTAAAATTTTAGAGCAAGAAATAAGATTCTTCGAATTTTTTTGATGAAAACGATTTTAAAATTTCTATATTTGTTCTACAAAATTGCATAATTTTAGCAATTTTGATTGGAAAAGAAAAAAAATTCTAAGGAGTTTAATAACTTTGCAAAAGTACAAAAACGTAGTTTTCCTAATTTGTATTTTAAACATTCCCAAGTTGCCATGAAAATAAAGCTATTCTAACATTCCCTATCGAAATGGATATTCTCAGGACGATCTAAAAATTTTGAGTTTTGTTATATAAAATTTTATAACCTGGGGAATTTTGAGTTAAAAGCAATAAAATTTAGACAACGTTATTACTTTGAAGTAGTTCAATAGCTGTGCTAAATTACAAAAACTACAAAACAAGAAATGTAATTTTTAGAATTTTTTTCTTTGGAACAATCTAACAACTTTTTTTCTATCAAATTTCATTATTATCTGAGTGATTTAATAAGTGCTATATTACAAAAATTTAGAACCAAAATTTGTTTTTTTTTAATTTTTTGTTCAGGACGTTTTAAAAATTTACAGAAACAATCCACAAAATATCATAACTTTTAGCAATTTTCATCCAAAAACAAAAAAAATTGGAGGCGTTACTACTTTCAAAGAGTTTAATAACTAAATCACAAAATTTTATAACAAGAAATAGAGTTTTGAAAATTTTTTCTTCAAAACGATCTAAATATTTTCACCTTTTTTTCTCTACAAAATTTTAAAACTTTGGCAATTTCGATCCTTAAAAGAAAAAAAACTGAATAATCTAAAGTAAGTAAAGAATCCTAAATATCCATTTTTAAAGGACCCAATATTTTCTCATGCGTCAGCCCTTTTCAGTGTTTATGCGTGCTGCGAAAACTTTGAGAAGTGTCGTATATTTCAGCGATTGTTCCAACAGATAAAACTGTGCAAATAAAGTTAAGAAGATTCCTCAAACAACCGGAGGTACTCCACATTCAACCCAATAATTAAAACTTCATTCCAAACGCTTTGAAACTAAATCAAAAATGTTATTCAATGAAAATACTTTGAAATAAATGTATTTCCATCCGACCCAATTCCGCAGTTTGCCATACCGCTCTAAAACTCCATTTTCCCGAAAACTGCGTCCACCACGCCATTTTCCCATCACTTTAATCCTCTTGTCGCTCCAATTGAATCCAGAAATGAATTTTCACCACCGAAAAACGCATCTATAACATGTCCGGCACTCCACGATAGATTCTATTAAACTTGACGTACCTATAATTTATTAGAATTTACGGAAATTAAGCGCCGAATTTCACCAATACTGCATAAAGCTCAAATCTGAAAATATTTGATTAGTCGTGGTTAATCGAAATCCTGCGATTGGCAGAATCGTTCGCTTCCTCGAGCAACAATTCCTCCGAATCCATTTCAATCAAGTGGAGGAAGAAAGAAACAAAATATGTTATACGACACGTGTGTCGTCGACGAAATTAAATAAAAAGAATAAAATGTGACGAGTTGTCGGCGAACGTGCGGAATCTGTTTCGAGTATGCAGACAAATGTCGGCAATAAAAGAAATGAAAACGAAGACAACTAAAATTAACGCGGATGCATTTCCCAAGATGGAAGGCGCAAGCGGGTTTATAATTTTTACGTTTTCTGGAGCGTGCTAATGGAAATGTTGTTAGGGCACGTTTGTTTCTGTCTTATTCCAGGAATTATTTCAAGTGAGCAAATATGTAAATATTATCTAGAATACATTTCAAAGTTAATTCTGTCTAGCCGGATTATCCCACCCATTCAATAGTAAAAATAGCTGAATTAATTAAAGCACCCACCAGTTTGCATGGGAAACCTTTCAAACAAACTGACTACTGATTTTTAATTTAAATTTCAATTGCGCCGTAATAAATATTAAAAATAATTTAATTCCAATTTTGCAGTTATACGGGAACTGTGAGGAACTAATTGTCTGATAGCATCTGTTGCTTTTAATTAAATTATTTTACCACAAAAAATATAATAGAGTGGAAATCATCCCGACGCAGCCACCATTCTTGCTTTGTCTACGCAAATTCTTTATAATCCTTCGCCAAATTAAATTTATTATTGTCCGGCGCATCCACCATTTTTGCGATATTAAATTTCGGCGATTGAATCAAAATTTTTTGATAATTCGAGTTGAAACTTTAGTAGAAGCGTTTTCGCACAATAAAAATTTATTTTCGGATCTAAGAGGATTACATGTTGGTTTGGGGAAATTTGTGTTTTCAATAACTGCAAAACAGTAGAGTTTGGAGGCGATACTACAAAGTGATTTTTATTAATATTAATCATTAAACGGTTTGCAAAATTTGACGTAGGGCGTAGTGCAATTTGCTACTAGTTGAACGTTACACATAAGCGTAGAATTGACGGGAGTTGGGGTACATGTATTAATTTTTTTTTTTCGGAAATATTGAACATTGAACTACTGCTGCTTGTTTTGCACTATTAATGCGAAATGAAATGATGCAAATGTAGTGTAGTCAAAGCCTATTTTGGGCAATTAAAATGAATTTGTTTTACCGCGAAATGTTACCACGTGATACGCCTTTGCGCTCCAACTTCGCTGTCACGGATCTGTCATCTGTCAAGTCAGGTGTGAGTGTTAGATTTACGAATTGCGGTTGTTACAAGACACATAATAGTATATTAAAGAACGTGTTTTATAATGGCCAATTTGGTGCACGAGTTCCCGGTGTACAAAACGAGCCGTAGGCGAGTTTTGTATGGGACGAGTGCATCAATGCCATTATAAAACAAGTCCTTTATACTATTTTTTCGAATTTGCACCCTTTTTTTAATAAAAAAAATATATTTTCCAATTTTAAGAGTTTTCGTGTTACACGATTGGTAATCGTTTTGTAGCCACGACTTGCCACTTGATTTTCAAATTCAATTTAAAATTTGACATTTATTGAGTTTCACTGTCACTGAATTTTGACTTAACGTAACCTAACCTCACAGCCAGTATTCACATCTATTATATTTAGGTACAATTATTGTTGGCCGCAAAGGACAATTCAATTACATTGATACATTTTTTATACACGCAGCAATTTATTAAACACGAATCGTAAAATCCAAATTGACGACCAAGAACTTGACAGGAAGCAGGTGACAGCCAGACTAATTAGTTCTGCCAATTCTTAAAAAACAAAATTTCCTACTTTGAGTTCTTTTATAGATACCTATAAACGACTCCAAATTGAGTACTCTAATAGACCTATTAAAGCGGCAAATTCGAAAAATACTTTTGTAAGCTTGTTTTATTGTTATGCTTGGTGGCAAATAACAAAATAACGTTCACCGGTGCAAAGCACACAGTTTTTTCTAACTTGAGCAAAATCGTATGGTGTAAGAATGAAGTATGGTGTCCGAAAAATGTCAACGCATCCTTTAATTAATATTAATAAGAATCACCCTGTATTTTCAATGAGTCTAATAACTGTGCGAAATTACAAATAATAGAATTTTCAGATTTCAGAAATTTTTTCCTTGGTCCAAAAATTTTCTTTGTACAAAATTTCGGAACTTTGGCTTTTGATCCAAAAACCGTAAAATTTACAAGCGTTACTTCTGAGTAGTTTAATAACTGCTAAATTTCAAAATTTTAGAGCAAAAAATAAAATTTTTAAAATTGTTTTTTTTTGGAACAATCTAAACATTTTCATTTTTTTTTCTACCAAGTTTGACTATTTTGACAATTAAAGTAAAATTTGGAACCGTAGCTAGTTCTAAGGAGTATAATAGCTGTGTAAATTACAAAATTCTATAACAGAAAATTATATTTTTAGAAATTTATTATCAGCGGTTTTGAAATATATATATTTTTTCCACAAATTTGCATAACTTTACCAATTTTGATCCTATAATAGTAGAATTTGTAGGCGTTGCTACTTCAAAATAGTTTATTAACTGTGCAAAATTACAAAATTTTAGGACAAATAATAAAATTTTCGAAAACTTTTCCTCAAAACGATCCAAACATTTTCAATTTTTTTTGCTCAAAATTTCGTAACTTTGGCAACTTTTACCCAAAAACAGTAAAATTTTAAGGCGCTACTACTTATAAGTAGTTTATTAATTGTGCTATGATACAAAAATTTAGGTGAAAAAGAAGAATTTAAAAAAAAATCTTCGAAACAACCTAAACATTTTTATTTTTTTTCTACCATTTTGCCAGTTTTTGTCCTAAAACTGTAGAATTTGGAAGCGTTGCTACTTTTAAGGAGTTTTATAATGCTAAATTACAAAATTTTAGAACAGAAATTAAAATTTTTAAAATTGTCTAGGCAAATTCTTTATAATTTACCGTCAAATTAAATTTATTATTATCCGGCGCATTCACCATTTTTGCGATATTAAATTTTGGCGATTGAATTAAAATTTTTTGATAATTCGAGCTGAAACTTTCAAAGAAGCGTTTTCAAACAAAAAAAAATTATTTGCGATTCAAAGGACCTAAGAGGATTACATGTTGGTTTGGGGAAATTTGTGTTTTCAATAACTGCAGTAAAACTGTAAACAAAAATTCATTGGAGTGCAATGTTGTACCTACAACGAAAAGCAATTAGAATATGAGCTACATGCATTACCAAGTTTAGAATTCAAGTGAAACTGTCAATTTGTATTTGTTGTTATCAGAACTTTGTCCGGCTTGGCCATTTCCAACTGCATAGTTTATCTAGTGCACTCAAATAGCACCAGAACAATGTTGCTTTAAATTATTTCAACCGGAGCGTACTTAATCAGGTAAAATATTTACTTAACATTTTGAAAATTCCTGTCGATTTTAGCTTGAAATTCCGGCATTTTCGTCCCTCGCTAACGCATCTTTTCCGGGTGCGTAACCCGGCAGCTCCTGTCCGCTTGACTTTAATATAATTTCCATGTTTGCACCGAGCAGCCCTACATTGTAAGTTAATGGCAGAGTAAGATGGTTTGCAATTCAAAGCGTCGTCGTCGAGACGCGCGATGAATAAAGATAATTAAACCGCTCCGGGGATCATTTAGGCGAGCTGGCCGCCAGCTAACAAGTCACGGCGTCACCTCGCAACAAACGACTCCGGGAACATCATTTATCCCGGAGCCGCGGCCTACTACTATGCACCGCTAGCTAAATGGACATCATTATTTACCGGAGCCAGTAGTTGATGTCGGAACGGAGGAACGCTGACACCGCTACCCAATTAGTTTCAGCTCTAAAGGTGCTTGTAAAAAACGAATTTTTCAGCTTTATTGCTGGTTTTTATGTTTTCATTGAGGGTGGATTTAGCTGACGATTGTAGTGGCCACTTTATGTTATCTTGGAAAAATCGAGCAAAGTTTTATTTTGTTGTGTGGGATGACACGTTCTGAAGTTGTCGTGACGACGAATTACTGGTATTTGTTTACAAGGGATGTGAGCAAGGAACCCGACGAGATAACAAGATGTTTGCAGAGACGGGAAAGGAGGGTTCGTTTTGTTTTACTGTAATTATAAAGTAAAATTTTACGAAATCTGGCATAATTTTCACTCAGTTAAATTACAATTAAGAGTTTTCAGCACTTTTATTTTAAATGTTCAATTTGAGCTTTTAAATTCAAAACATGAATTTTCGAATTCAGAATTTTAAAATCGGATTCTTGGGTGAAAAGTGCGAGAAAAACGATGGAAAAAACTGCATCTTTCACTCTGTCGCAGAGATTTTGAACTTTAAAAATTTTGCAACTTAAAATTCAATATCCAAAACTTTGATCGCTCATAACGTCATAACTCAGCTATTTGTGGACCGATCTTACCTTTTTGGATTATACGTAAAATTCTGCGTAAAATGAGTATTAATACCTTAGGATTGCTTCATAAATAAGCGAAATACCTACCGGGTCTGGATTAGAGAGCAGCTAACTTCTACTTCAAAAAAATGAAAATTTCAAAGTCAAACTATCTAAGACCAATTTTTAAATATATTTTGCTTAATTTCAGAGATATCGAGCAAAATCGTTTCCGGAGCTTCCAAATTTTGGCCCTCTGGCGACAACCCGAAATTTCAAACGCGAGATATCGACCAAAATAGATTTTCACAGGGTGTTTTTAGGGTCATTTTCAAGAAGCTGTTTCGGGGTAGAAACGACATTTAGTACTTTTAATATATTCATCGATCAAAAGAGCAGTTCGAGATCTATTAACTGGTTAAACTTCAGATCGATAGTTTAAGAGAAGCGATCAAACAACGAAAAATTGAAAATTTTTCATCGATTGAGTCTATGGAATCTCAAAACCCAAAATTTTTATAGCTTCTAACTCAATTATTTGTAGACTTACGTTGAAAATTGTTATGTTTCTGGATTTCGCGTGAAATTTTGCGTTAAACGAGTACTTATTACTTCATGTTTAAACAACAAATAATGAGATATTCAAACTTTAAAATTGTAAAACTCACTTTGTTTATTACTATGATCACAAAACATGCAAATCCGGAAATTATTACTAAAACGAATTAAATTTACCCGGAGTAAAACACATATTTTATGTAACAATTGATTCATTAATCCGGTGAATATACAATTTTTCGTGCCGCTAATGTTGTTATTAATATTAATACTAATCAAATATAGATAATAATGTTGTTGATAAACAATTTTTAAATATACGTTTTGAATTACGGCATACAAACGTCAATTTTCAGATTTTGTATCCAACTAAATTTCCCAAAATTGGTTTCCCCAATATTTAGTTTCCAATATGAAGTATATTGAAAATGGTAAAATTGTGGGTTCTGGACGTTCAATTTTGTGTAATAAAGAGAGGGTAAATGCTGCCCCGCACAAAGATTGATGGTAAAATAATAGTAATCCACGAAATAAGCTTTATTTCTATTTATAGTTCTCACCAAAATCTATTGATTTACATGAAAGGAAGAGAACTGAAAACCGTTCTATTTAATTTCGATTCAATTTATCTTGCCAATGGAAAGTACACAATAGAATAGAATATTTATTAATGTAATTTGAAATTTACGCTGAAAGGAATACATTTGTAGTTAGTAATACGTACATAAATAATTAAATCATTAAGCTCATAAAATATAATATCACGATATGTTTAATTAACCCGGCGCATCCACCATTTCCGCCAAAGTAATTAACGCCGATTGCATGATTGCATGTTGTGAATACTTTAAAACCATAAATCTTAAAACTTAATCCAGGCTGCATATGCGTATGTAATAGTGCTGAATTTGCTATTTCACCGTTTTTAATGATGTTTTTACTTGAAATTCAGTGGCGCGCTGCTCGAACCGTTAGAAGTGAAATATTATTTTCGCGCATAATTTTTGATTGCAGCGCTATAACTGCAATGGTAAACCCCCATTTCCGCTTGCGCCTATTTACACTCGCATGCAAACAACGCTCTAATCAACTCCAAAGCTCATCTAGATTTTACGTAATCGCAAACTTTGAATTAATTGTTAATTTAGCGGCTATATGGCTTCCAGACTAGCAACTGCCCTTAATGTGGCCCTCATAACGAGGATATCATGACGTCCTCTCCAACCTGGCATTCGCTTCGTCTCGAAATAATTCATTACATGTTCGTCGAGAGTAATCCTCTTAAGTACAGCTTTGTTATACGTAATTCTGCTGATTTTGCATCGAAAACGCAACACTAGTTTTGGTTTTAATTCGCCTCGAGTTGGGCGGACGTCTGTTCGGAATCTGACACAAAGACTAACTCGCTGAAATAGGTCATGAAACGCAAATTATGGAACTTTATTGGACCGTGTTGTGCGAACTGAGGATATGCAGCTATTTACGGCGAGGAATTGGTTATATTGTCGACGCGCCTGATAGAATATTCATGACAAACAAAAATCAATTTGGGCTAAATCTACTATTACATTGATTCGAACGATTTCGAGCTTTTGGTCGTGGAAAACACGTTGAAAGGGCGCAAATGACGTTGCACGAATTTTAAAACGAAATTGTTTTGATACCAACGTAGCAAAATGGTGGAGGCGGCGGGGCAAATACAGCTTTTTTTTGAAACTCAAAATCGATTGAAACAATTTATTAACTACATTAGCGTCAGATAAAAATACAGAATGATGAATGACAGATCGGAATTATGTTGCATGACTGTTTCCACCCACCAATTATTTTAAATTCTTTCCAAATGGTTGATGTGACTGTTAATTAAACATACTGCTATTATATTTCTGTTTTATTTATGAGCCCTATAATATCAATATTTATCAACATATTTATTTATATAATAAATACATCTCTGGTTTAATAAAAGTTGGCGGCAGCACTCATATGTCCTTCTAATTTGACATTTTATATTTTATAGACAAAAATCACAACTTGTCATGTTCTAAATTATATTCGAATGTTTAAATTATAAGATAATCATAAAAAAATTCTGATTTTTTAGTATAATAAATAAGTGTAATAAACCCACAGACACATCCGAATGTTATTTAAAAATCTAAATAGAAATTTAAAAATTTAAACTTTGGCGCCTTTTTTTACTTTTAGTACAAAATTTTAAGATTACACTTTCTCGTCTTATTTCAAAGATTAACAAATTTTTTTAATTGTAAATAAAGGGGCACAACAAGTGTAAAATTTTGAAAAAAATCTATTTTTTTGCATATTTCGATGATCTATACTTACCTTTAAATACCATATAAAAATATTTTAAATAGTTTTTGAGTTACAAATATTAGTATTAGAATTATAGAGCTATAACTAAATTTTTCAAAGTTGTTACTAAAAAAAAATATTCGATCGCTTTGAAATTTGTGTTTTTCTGTACAACGACCTTCCAGTTTTTCGATTGTAAAAAAAATTTTGACCATAAATCATCAAATTTTCGAACGAAATTCGAATTTTTTAGTGGCATGGAAAATACTTAATAACTCGGCTAGAATTAGATATTTTCATTTGAAAATCTCAATTTTTCTTTATTATTTATATAAAAATATATGCTCCATATTTGAAAATATTTTATGCAGTAGTTTTCTTAAAAAAAATCCCAAACATTTTTTTTGGCGGTCATGCCCACTGGATGTGCCCCTTAAATAAAAATCTAAAAATTTAAACTTTAGCTACTTTTCTAAATGTTTTTGCATTAAATTTCAGGATCAAATTATTTATTCTTGTAATAAATTTTTAAATTTTAAAATATTCAAATATTCAACTTTCAGATTTTCATAGTGCAGATTTTAAACTCACGGATTTTCAAATTTCCCCCAACAGGAAATTCTAAATTTCCTTTAAATGAGACTAATAATCCAATTTTGGATAATCCAAAAATTGTAAAATTAAAATTCCCAGAAAACTAAAAAAAAATACAACTTGAATTAAGAATTATTATTCAAAATAATTATTAAGTACTCCAATTTCAGTAATATTTATGAAATAATAAATATGTTGGCTATTCGTTAATTTAGAGCTGTTCATTGTGCAAATAATTTCTAATTTTTATGTTGATAGAAATTATAGAGAATATGCAGATTATATCTGTAATTTTAAAACAGACAAAATGTTATCCCGCTTTGTAATAACATTAGTATAATTAATAGGACTAATAAAATAGCCATATTTTTGCATTTTAAAGCATTTTCCGTTAAAACTAACACATGTATAAATTTACATATTGCTCGTATAAAGGAACTTAGCATTTTTACAACGTTTTCACAGCGGAAATTATTTCAAAACTTTGTGGACAATAAAAGTACAAAAAAATCTGAAAAAAAGTCGTAATTTAGTTTAATTTAATTACGTAGAAGTGTAATAATGGTTGTTGTTTGTTTAAACAAACCAGGAAATGTAGCCCTCATTAAACACCCCCAGAATTGATAAATATTACAAACTTTCCACGGAAATGTGTAAAGTTGGTGGATGCGCCGAGTTATTTCCAACCACATTCTTTGTGTAGCTGCTCATAACCAGTTATCCCCTCTCCTCCTTCGCTTCAAAGAACTTGTCCGATTCGACAAAAACTCAACAAAGCCTCCGTTCTTTCACATCGCCAATGAGGTCGCGGTCAGTCTGAGGAAGTAATCAGGTTGCATGTAGAACCTACTCTTTGAGCAGCATCCGGTTCCAACACACAACTCATTGTGTCTCCGGGGTGGCAACCACAAAGGACCATAAAACACGGCCAACCAGGATACACTTATCAACTAGTTTGTGTATATTTTACGCACTGTCGCTTCGCACGATTTCCATTTTTTCCAGGCAAAGTTTCGAAGCGTGACGCAACTAATTAGGCTAATTACGTTGCGATGTTAATAGCTGCCCACTATTTGTTTCGCACAACTTGGATTACGGTTCAGGTTATAATTTGTAGGCGAGCTTCGTCTAGTTTGAGTGAAGGAGTTTACGGCCGGAAGCAGAAATTAGATGCAGAAATTAACGTCGTAAATAAGCGCGATTTGGAAAGATGAAGTTGCGAGCGTGGGAAGTTTGAAGAGGAAACCAACAAAAGAGCAAATAACTACTCTAGTAAACATGCGATTCGAAGAATGGTCCCGGCGCCTCCACCATTTTGATTCCTGGAAATTCCATTGCAATGCGGCGTAATTACGTCAACAATGCGTCCATAACTCCCGATCGCTGTCGTTCGGTCAAAATTGAATCAGCGCATTTATCCGTAATAACCGAAACTGTT
Organism: Gnatocerus cornutus; assembly: GCA_029298725.1. Lineage (NCBI taxonomy): Eukaryota > Metazoa > Arthropoda > Insecta > Coleoptera > Tenebrionidae > Gnatocerus > Gnatocerus cornutus. The sequence goes on along the minus strand of CM055509.1, from coordinate 32,154,108 downwards.
TATTAATTAAAGTACGCGCGAGGGCCTCTGTAAGTAATTATATGTTTGTGCGAACATGGTATCGAATGGAAATTTGCATTTAGATTCCAGCAATGGGAAAAGTGGGCGATAGAAGTGTAGCAATCTCGGTGTTCGTTTAACCATAAAGTAAGATCAATGGTATGCATATGAGTTCGGAGCTGAGGGATTTTGATTTAAATTTTCCTCTTTGGATGCAAAGTGTTTAATTTGAGATCTGAAAAGTTTTGAGGAAGTAATAATTTATCGCAGCTTGTAGTTATACAAAGCGCCAGTATTATGCAAAATGCGTCGGTTTGCCGTACCTGCAACGGGACTCACATAATTCATAGCCCCACAATTCAATTGAACTTGTTTGCTACTTTAAGGGCGAATACGACTCTGGACGGTATCCTCTCAGGAGCGGCGGAGCGGAAAATGATAAATAATACATGTAATGCGTGCTTTTACACGTGTTTATTTCAATATTTTCAGCGGCGGTCTGGGGCTCCCTTTGTTCTTTGTTGAGTTGCTCTTTGAAAGAATTCACTTGATATAAAGAGTTTTTATGACCCGGCGCATCCACCATTTGTTGTTTACCTCGCTACAAAAGAATTGCGTTCTGGTGGTGATTGAATTATTGGCTCCTTCGCACTGAATGCAGCCAATATTGAACATTTTATCATAGTCAAGCGCGCTGGATTATAAATACCGAATTCAACTGCGTGCTTCCAAACGTATTAGTCGTTTTTCCTGAATTTCCAGATCCTAGAGAGTTTGGATTTTTCAATCGAATTAATGAAAATTTTTATGATGGTCAAGTGCTTTATTATAAGCATTGCGTGCCCCTACACGTGTCTATTCCAACATTCCGCCGTTTATTTTTCGTCGTTTTTGTTTGCTGTATTCGTGTTTCTACCTGTATGTTTCGGCGCGTTGTCCGAATAGCGAAACGCAAACACAATCGCGTTGTTCAAAATTTGAATAAAACGTTTTTACGACGTCCGTATTGAATAATTTATAACGTAATAAATTATAATTACAAAAAGTGTAATTATTTTCATTAGCTGGAACGCGACACACGGCAGCTAAGCTAATAAAGAGTTAGGTCATTCTGAATTGCTGAATTAAGTTAACACGTTTCGAATCGCAGTTTACTCTCACTAGAATGTAAATTTCGCAGTAAAAGTAAATTCGCGTCTTTGTTAAATCAGATCTTCGCCTTTTCACCTGTTTAATATTCGACCTTGTCTGTTGGCTGTCAAAAAGTTTATGTTGTGTGGCAGAAGAAACCGTAGACCTGCGATTTCCCGTCGAGGGAGAAGCGCTTCGACGCCTCCGAAATTGATTCTTTTCAAAGTCTTAGTGTAAATCCTTAGTGGAAGACGGAGACGCGCGACCATCCACCATGAGAAAGTCGTTTGTCACTCTGCTGCCACCCTTCATTCCCCGGTGGGTTTTTGTTTCGGCGTGAAAAATATTTATACGTAATATGGAGTGGGTGGATTCACACGCCGGCATGATCCCGGAGGTTAACTGGGACAAACAATCGTCTAATGTTGACAGGGAAGGAGATGGAATTCACGACCCCGAGAAATATCTTTTTAAAGGTGGGATGGAATTCCCAGATATTTTAATTGAGTCGGCGCATCCAGCATATTTGGTCCGTTCCTTCCGGGATCGGTTCCTGTTTCCCTTTTTGTGGAAGCGTAATTTGTCGCTCGCGTCTCCATACGTTCGAAATGAAGTCAGAATTAGCCGATGCATAAAATTGCATAGCAGCACAATGGGATTCGGTTAAATATGGGTCCGATTTAATCTCTTCAGTTTTCTCCGGCAATTCCAAACAGCAATATAAAGAGAGTAGAGAGCTTGGCGTATTATTTTAATGTTTGTGCCGTGACGTAATCTTCACGGCGCCGTTATCCAGGCCACCTTGATTTATGTATCCGTTTACAACCTGTACTTTGGGGCCATCAGCTGGAATTTTAAATAGCGGATAGTGTAAAATATTGCCGGTTGAATATTAATGCGTCGATCGATTCCAGATAATTCGTATCATTATTTTTGCGCGATGATGGAAATTCCTCCGCGAACCTGGCACTGATTAGCCGTGCAATTTCCTATTTGCATAAGTTTTTCCTCCGACCCGTGGAGGATTTAATTAACTCCCACGACGAAACGAACCGTTCGGCCAGAAGGAGATTTGTTGGTAACGCATTAATGAATTATTATCGCTATCAAATCGGAACGAACGAGGTTCTGCGTGCCGTTGGGGCGCCGAGGAGAAACATTCCGCCTACCCTTAAACCACTAGATGAATTAGATGTAGTTCCAGGGACGGATTCACCAATTAGTTAATTAAATTTAAAGCAGGTGCGCGCCGACAAATACACGCGTCCGAAGTGACAAAAGTCTGGGGGTGGTAAAGCAAAAAGTTGAGGTGGTTCGGTTTTATTTCACAGACGACACGGCGCGGTTTATTTCAAATTTTATGCTACAAGAAGTGAGCGAGGAAAATATGGTTGCGCTTTTAATGTTCTTAATTTTATGAGGTCGCTCTTTGTTTTCTTTCCTCCTTCAAGCAGACTCAGCGTCAAAAGGAAATAATAATTGTTATTTACATGGAAAGAAATAATGAAACGACTGAACTAATAAACGTTTATTTCGGACTAAATGAATTTATAGATTTTGCATCAATTTAATGTATTTTTCCGGGAAGTTGCGCCATCCAGGTGGTCCAGGTGTCGCCCTTCAGTTCTCGGGTCGAACCGTAATTAGATCGGCATTAATGGTGCTCCGGGCCATTAGCGCTTACCCCTCCGCCGCCCCCGGTTTATGGGGTGTCGTAACAACCGCCGCCGAGTCCCGGCCCTTTTACGATTCGCACTAAATCCGAGGTGTATGGCCGTTCAAGGTAATTTTCTTTCGGGTTTGAATTACAGGGAATAGTTCGAGTGTGAATTACGACATGAAGCGATTTTGCAGTCTTTGAAGTCGGCCATGGGTGAAATTTGGTCCCGTATCCTACGCTTCGCCTTTAATTTGCTTCATGTACCTAAAACGGACGGCCATGTTGGCATTTTTTTCCCATGTTGGTATAACCGAACGCCTCGGGTCTAGAGATTTTAATTCTGTGGCCGGCGCGAGATATTTTAACTAAATGGACGGATCGATTAAACGACACAAAAATGAACAGATAATACTTTAGATGGAAGAGAAAATTTATATGGAGGCTTACCCGGCGCATCCACCATATTTATTGATGAATTTTTAAAACCTTGTTTTAACAGACTGGTTTATCGCATAAATTACTTTCGATTTGAGTGGTTTTCACATTGCGCGTACCAAGGTTTTGGCTTAAAATAGAAACAATTAAGAAAATTACAAGCGAAATGTTAAACCGAGACGTTTTTTAATGTTATGCACATTAGTACTTTCCCCGCGCCACTTAATCTAATTTATACGAACAGTTCCCCGAACCGATCAATTAATTCTGTTTCAAAGCAGTCTGTTTACACCCCCGACCACAAAACTTCCCGGAAAATTTTTATCATCGTCCGTTAAGTGCGTCGAAACTCTCCCCGTTTTCTATTTATTTATCACTGTTATTATAAAGTCAAACAAGTTTTGATACGACGCCCCCTCTTAAAAAACTCTCCAAGACATCCAACTCTAGAATTTACGATTTTAATTAAAGAATAACAACTGTTCCATGAATATTATTATAATTTCCGTCGCGCCATAGACTGAGAAACAACGAAAACTAGTGCATTAAGTTTGATTAATGTTTCGAGTTATTAAAGTCTCGTCAAAAATAGAAATCTTATCGAAACGGGAATTAACTAGACTCAGACGTAATTAAAGGATGTTTACAATAAGAAAGTTGAAGGATTTGTGATCACTGAAATGTAAGACTGTTGTTATCCCGGCGCCTCCACCATTCGCTCGCGATTATTTAATATTGAATCTTTGGCCCCGTCACATTCTAACCTCCTCGTATCTCCTCCTCTCCATTTAGTTGTAACGTCTCGACTGTGACTTATTTGCTTTCAGTATTTACTAATTTTAACACTCCCTGAAACCGTTTAGGCGCTTAAACCCCTCCATCGATCACACCCCTCCATCGATCCTCCCGGATCAGGTAACCGGAGTGAAGAACGATTAGTTTACACCGGAGCGACTCCGGATCAAGGCGTCGAGTAACTTGTTAATCACCCCCGAAATACCACTCATTAACAGTCATTGATCAAAATACGAAAACTCCAACGATTGATCGAAATAACGCCATGTTTTCCTCCAGAGAAAATTGATTCACTTTCTGGGGGCATAAATTGAAAAGTTGCCGTTGCCGGTTCTGCTCACCTCTCAGGGCTATTTATAGGCTGTGTTTTCGTGGGGAAATTTGACAGGATGCGGATGATGGACGCGACGAGTTTCGACTGTTTTGCTTAGGAGGCAGAAATGATAATTGGATTGGCACGGGGAGGCAAAACCCGCATAAACACACATGAGAAATAAATTAGTAAATAAAAAGCGGCGGTGAAAGCGGCACTTAGTTAGCCGTAATGTTCGATTTCCCCAGTCGCGTATTCAATCCCCTCGTACCAAATCGTCCGAATTTCCCCCCCAAATAATTTATGCATCGCCTCATAAAAAGCCCATAAACGCTAGATCGTCCCGTTCACCGCCCCAATAAAAAATTGAGACAATATCTGGTCATATTTCCATTTTACGATTGGTAGTCTCACCCACCTTAATATTTCAGAGCGTTCCGAACAAAGTTTGGAAGTCGTTTGATCAAATGCGAACATAACAACAAAAATTTTTAGTCCGCGGGCTGAAGACGGCAGATAGCGCGCCCCCATCGCCCCCATTCGGGCACGTAGAGCTCGTTCGGCCCGAGATGAGGGTGTTAGCGGTACGTGGGACGAGATAACGCACACGGCCCCTTGGAATGCAAACTATGCCCTCTGCTCATCTCCCAAATAACGACAAACGAAAAGATGTCGTTTATGAATATGTAATGTTGGGGGAAAATCTGTTTTACCACGCTTTTTCTTATCGGGGAGGCCGATATGGGAATGGAGGGTTTATCGCGGACGGCAATTAAAGCACGGATTGTGCCGCATTGATTTTCCAGGGAGAACGGGATTTTCTGGATATTTTTGAGATTAAAATCTAATTAGCAAGACGCGGCGTTGGAATTTTCGTTATAAAAATCATAATTCTGATTTCTAGTTTTACCTGGGAGCGTTTTATTTCAACTTCAAAGCGTTGGCAAAAATAAACGCTCCTGCTGCGTTGTACGGTTAAAATCTAATTAGCAACATGTGCCATTGAAATTTCTATATACTACTTCGAGTTTAATTGGAACATTGTAACGACAACTCGTTTGCATTCTGTTCTTTTTCTCCTCATTCATCGCTTTCGTCTGTTTCTAAATACTTAAGCTCGGCTGATCATCGCCGGCAAACTCGATAAACCATCCCTCTAAATAAAATTAACTGAAAGATGCCGGCGCTTCGTTGTAATTTCCTTTGACAATAACACAAAGAGTCCTGCTCTTCTCGTTGAAAATTAAAAGCTTCTTACCATCAATTGCAGACGGGCTATTAGCCAGCTAACTGCACCTTTTGATTTGAAACGTCAGACTCGAGCATCACTTGTGCGGAATTGTCGTGCTAAACTGCAGTTAGGCTCTTCATGAAATCGTTCTTTGAGTGTAATAAGCTTTACAACAATAATGAGCTTTATTGCGGCCATAAAGTGAAATTAGACCCTATCAACGTTTTACGAAGATGTTAAAATACCTTGCGATAAATTTGAGTTATGTCACCGTTTAAGTTATTTATGGTCTGTTAATTTGCCGATCACTGAAGAAATTTTTACCTTCACCTACTCGGGCTGGTGCAGTGCGCAATTTTCGCGCTCGTATTTCATGCATCTTCGAGGCCTAGCCGTCCCGCCCTTTTAATAAACACCCATAAATATGTTCGATAAGCATTTTCCATGGTCGTGGGCCATTGTGTCCCAATTTATTGTCAAATAAAGTCGGTGTTGTCCGAGCATCAAGGCGCCAAGGGCGACTTTATCGTTATTTAAAGAGTCGAACGTCGAACTTTAGCCTCCGCAGTCATCTTTCAGGGCTTATCTTGACGAGGAAGCGACCAGATAAGACGTCCTGGCCACAGAGGACGGATTAAGATAGATAAAGGTTAGCCAACCGTATTTGACAGTTCATGGATAAATTGCCAACTGATGCACGTGAAAAAGCCGACTGTAATGAAATTTACACTTGTGACGAGTCATCAGTTTTAATCAACAACGGAAATTAAAAAATTACAATTCCACGGACGCCCATCAATTATTACAACTGTCGAAACTTGTAACACGACACGAAGAAAACTCCCAACTCCACGGATCGCCGATAATGACGTTGGGGGTCATCGGAGTATTACATTTGATCCGGTGATATGACCGACAGATCATTAACATGAGGGTCAGTACGGTCCTGTATTACAATTAACGCGACCGAGCTAACCTATAACCCTCCTGTCAGGGCTACCAACATTATTAGAACGAAATAACCAAAGTAGTACGACAGGCAATTGACAAGCTGCAATGTTCTGAAAATCGCTGGTTTCTTTACGGCCACCTGTTTGTCCGGGTCCGGACGCTAATACGATGCAACAATCAAATAATCCGGGGAGCAAAAGCAATTTGGCGGGATTTCCGGAGTGGGCTCCAAGAAAAACTCCAGTTTATTACGGAGAAGTTTATTATTTCAACGAAATAAAAGACACAATAAAACCATGGAAGTTAGGGAAAGGGCGCCGTTTGCGGTTTGACGAACTTTTATTGCTCCACAACCAGGTAGGCGTCTTTAAGAAATTTCAAGTAATATTTTTACGTTATGAAATCGCAAAATCGGACTCCCCGTGCACCTCGTATCGATTCCCGTAACATCTGCAGGCGCCCCACATTCTTGTTTCAGTTCGAGTCAAAGTCGGCAGCTTTTCCACTTCCTATTATGAATTTTCATCCTCCGCTCGGATTCGAGTTTGTTTAAATTTATAGAAACGAGCGCATCCATACACAACGAATAAATATTTATATCCATCAGGTCCGTATCACGTTAATATCGGCCGCATATTCATGTCGCGTAATCGGATCAGGAAAAATCAAAAAAAGCCGGATTTGCAAAGCAATGTGGGAAAAACAGTGCGCGACACGAGCCGAAATGTAAAATAGCTTATAAATATATGCGCAGCGTGTAATGTTGCATTTTTAAACACGTCAGAGGTAGGCCTCTTCCACCTATAAACCGCCTATTGAATATGCATACTCTGCACGTTAGAAACAGAAACAGATCTACATTCATTTGCATGTGAAATGTGATGCGAAATTTTCGGACCTTTTGACGGGATTTAATACAAAGCAAATTTTGGGATGACAACAAAGGATGGGAAACACTGGAAAAGGGGTGGACATCTTCACGCAATTGTTTTCCAAACGCGGACGAAATAAAACTTTCGACCGGCGCATCCACCATATTTCCGTGCTTGCGGAAATTGGTAACTACTGTGCTAGTAATAATCTTGTGCTCAAAACCATATTGGAAGCGGAATAATAAAATTAGTAATCTTGAATTTAATCAAGTGAATTCGACTGTTTCGGTTTCGAGATTAATAAATACATTAATACATTCTGGTGGTGATGCAAGTGAAAAATTCTTCGCGAGAAGTGCGCTAATAAATTTTTTGTTTCCCGGATAAGCGCATCCGGAGATATTTTTATGACGTTTCTGGTCTGGAGTCGGGGACGTAAAATCACGGAATAATCTCTCCATTTGTATAAATACGGGAAACTCTTGAATGGGAGCTTTAAAAGATTTATGTACATGTCAATACGACATATAAACATCGAAATAAATCATGATTTGAAAGCCGATTAGGGGGCGGAGCGGGTTTTCCGTGGCTCCGGAAAAATGCCCGGAATTCGAAGAGACAGGAAATATTACCAAACCAATTAATTTTTGAGTGATAAGAAGAGAAATTACGTTGAATAAGTGCTTCATCAAATCTACTTATATTTTCTTTGGCGTTTTCTTTTTGTTAATTCACCCCCTTTTTACCATTCCATTTAAATTCTCGGGTCGAAAGCGCAAGAATTGCCAACACAATCGCTGGGAACAGATTCTTGGGTGATTTAGTGTTATTGAATTTGCGCCGTCAAAAACGCGCACTTTCCACTTGCGGCCCGAGCTGATTAGGATCGTGATTGGTGGCAATTTTATTACTAGGCATGCATTTTTAAAAAGACGTGCAATAAAACACCCCAAACCCCGTTCGCTTGCGTTCTCAAATCGTCTCGCGATGCCGTAATCCCGCCGAGAATTTATGTGTTAACTAAATATTCATGCGAAAACTAACTGCATTTTTGAAGACGATATTTGCCCTGTTTTTCCGTAAATAACTATTAATTATCGCTTCGGCCGTTTCTCTAAAAATAGCCTTTTCCGGGTGAATTTATCGGTCCAGTTCGTATATTTCCTCCGGTGAAAAATGTGTAAATGTAAATGGCAACCGAGCAATCCGTCGGTGCGAAGTTAAACGCCCAACAACATAGGGAAAAATAATACAGGGCTAGTCACGAGAAGATTACTTCTGAAAATGATTTTTTCGCAACCCAAAATACTAATTTCTTAAGTCACTTGATACAACTCGAATCAGAAATGAAATGCTGAATCCACGATTGCTTAGGCTTTGACAGTGCCACTTTGACAATTACGGAAAAGAAGGTTACGTGAGTGTCCATGGACAACCCAGTTCAGTTTCGATGTGGATATCTTTACGATAAAGGTCCGTAGCAGCCACATCATTTTTTGGCATTCTCCGTAGATGAGAATCATGTCAGTTTTCTCATCATTTGTATAAGACATTGTGACGGGTTTCTCAACTCAACCTAACAATTATTGGTCGAGCAGCTACAGCTTCGGTATAGGACAGATTAATAGAGGTACTTTGAAGTAATAGGGCTCTAAGGAAGCAAAATTAATAACAAAGACGAAATTTAAATTAACAATGTCAAAGTGACATTCACCACCCCAAAGCAATCGTGGATTCAGCATTTTATTTATAATTCTGGGAGTATCGAGCAGTACAGGATTTTAGTTTTTTGGGTTGCGGAAATATAATTTTCAGAAGTAATCTTCTCGTGACTAGCCCTGTAGAGGTATGGCCGAAATTGAATTAATTGGTAATGTCTACACATAAATTCTCATGGGACTCGAACGATTAAATATCGACATATAGGTGTGTAATTAGTCGAGTAATGGCGCCCTCTAATTACATGCGAAAGGTCGCATTAAGGCTGTACCGATGCACGCCCGAATCCGGCGACAATGTAATTAAGGCTGAATTAGAATCCGACTACTAATAGCTGGGCCGACACCTTCCAAACACAGGGACGGACTCGCAAGAAGGACACCACCCTCACCTGAAACAAAAAGAAAAAAAAATAGAAAAAAATTGAATTATGTTGAGTAATTAGAGATATCAACAGATTTTACATTATATGGAACTACTCTGCATTGAAATGTTGTATTTTGAGCCGATTTAATGAGAATTTATAAATGACTATATTAAAATTTTTCATAGAAAAACGAGATCAAAGCTTTGTGTGCATAGATGGTTTCATATTGAAATAATATTTTTTGGTTATCTGACAATAATAATAATTATTATTAGTATTCATTTAAATGAATTAAATATACAAAATTTCAATGTTAGTTATAATTAAAGACCAGAACAATAAAAGCCTTTAAGTGCACAAATACAAATTTTGGATTTGATTGAATTTTATGGTAGATTCTTTGAATTTTGCAAAGCCTTTGATGCTAGCAATTGCGTAGGTGTGAGTTCCATATATGAAACGGAGGAAAACTTAAAAAAAAAAAATTTCAGCGATATAATTTGACGTTTACAATGTTCTTAGATTTCTCCATTAAACGTCTAAATTAGGAAGTTATTACTTGAAAAAATTTTGAAACAGTTTTGTGATTTTAGAGCCGAACGTCTCAACACAAGTGGCTAAAACTTTTAGGAAATTCCTCGCACTATTTCCTCTGAAACTATAACTTTGTAATTTACGAAACTATCTTGAAAGTCATATATGAAACGCGAAAAATTATTGAAATTATAACTTGGAGTTTTAGTTAAGAAAGAAAGAATCTAAAGAAAAATCTAAACAGAATCAAAAGAGAGTTTAATCAAAATCTAGGAATAATCAAACTAAAATCCATAGAGAATCTAGAAAGCTCAAACAGAATCTAAGGAAAAAATCAGAAATAGATCAAATCTAAAGAGAGTCGCAAGGATCTTAAAAAATCTAGAAAAAAATTGTACAAAAATGTTCAGTTCAATGAGATTTAGGAGAAAATTTAAGAACAATGTAAATGTAAATCTGCAAACAATTCTAGAAAAAAATTAAAAAGTCTTCGAATTTTGGGGGAATTTAGAGAACCTACAAAAATTATAAAAACCTAAAGCAAATCTAACAGCATTATTAAAGAATCTAGAAAAAACAAAAGGAAAAAATCTGAAGAAAAAAAATTTAGACTAAAAATTTAAACTCCGAATAAAATTAATGTTTTGGTTTTGTCCAGGGCTTTCTTCTTTTTGAAGAATATTTCTTCATACAGAACTGATCTTAAACCACCTCTGTAAATTACAGTAAATTGTATCCAAAAAACAAAATTACAACATCACAGTTTGATGTGTTCTGCGAAATTACAATCGAAAACAAATTTAAAAATATTCACATTATAAATTAACTGAAAATCTACTTGGGTAGTCTACTTTTGCGAAACTTTAAAAAATCCTTAGAGTATTGATACATGAGTTTTGGTACTATTGTTTTCCTTGAACTTGTTCTTTAAGCCCGTGGGAACTTTGCAAATTTAGCGGGAGTATTGTTTATCATCGATTTGAAACCTGAGAAGATAAAAGTAAAAAATTGAAATTTATACGCCTAAGTTATCAATCCTGAAAATTCGAAAACACGTCAAGTTTGTTTGTGAGATGTACCAAACACAAATGTTTTTTTGTTTTGTGAAAAAACAAAGCAGTGCTATGAAAACGAAGTTGGCAATATTGCAAATCGTAAAAAATCCATCACTTGTTGCTTTAAATTCGCTGTCCGCCCCGCTCTTATTTAACGAGTGCAGTTCATTTCTATAATTTAGTGTTGTGAAAAGAGAAACAATGACCGTCCGGCGCGTAAATATCAATTCCGAGCTTATTGTTTTAGATTTGTCATCGGCAGGAAAGTTTTTCCCCTTATCCGCTTCCTCCGTTCGCCCTAACTGCGATTTATGCCCTTCTCGCATCACATATATTTCAGTAATCTAGCCCTCTTCAGATGCCATTTTTCTCAATATATCTGCGAGCCCACTAAACATCTGTGATATATTCCATTAAACTTTTGGCTAATAACCATCTGGCTCTAGATTTATAAGGCGTTCGGAGTCGTTCGCTCGGCTTGCGACATATTGCCAGAAATAGAAGATCCGACGTCGTCCTCATTACAAAGATCCAGATTTTACGCACCTGAATGGCGACTAAGTTTATGACACTTAATGTTCGCCGCTTCGAGTGCACTCCCGGCTTAATGTACCTTCTCAGCGCACGTCTTTTATTTCTTCGACGTTTTTGGTCTAATGGCCGCTCTAATCGATAACCACTACACGACTATTCCAAACACATTAAGGACGAAATTATTAAGTTTTATCTCATGGGATTACGCCGAGGATATGAAAAACTACATGAAACGGAGAAAGCTCTTTGGATGAAAGATGAGTGTGTAATCAAATCGAGAGGGTTTGATGGCCGGCTTGCTTGTTCGTTTGTTTGAGACTGTGGTGGACTGCAGATCCATACAACTATCGTTATGTCCTTTAAAGGCACAAAGGATTACGGACGCTGGAAAGTGCAGCTGAGAGGAAATCGAACAGAGACCTTTAATTGATTTTTGAAAGCACTGCCCCAAGTTTTTGCTACTTTTACCCAATCGAAATGCGCCTTTATTAGCGGCGCATCCACCATTATTATCAATTAATCATTTCCAATAAATCCTCGGCTACTTCAAAATGTATTAAAATGCCTCTTGAACAAATTCCCGCCGATTAATTAAATCCCAAAAACGTCCAAACTCACAATAAACAGTTTCTCGACGAAATAACACGTTACAACGAAACAAAGTCCTTTATTTTCAGTATTAGTCCGATTCAATTTTTGTGAAAAAACCGCGCTTTTCAACTCATGCAAGAGCTGTTGTAAATATTTCAGCCGTGTATCGATTTGTTCGTTAGAATCTCGAGCTCGCATTGTACCTCTTTATAAATCTTCAAGTGGAAGAACATCAAGTTGGATGGCAATAATTCTGAATATAAAGTCATGAAATTATTTCGAGGATATTCAGAGTGAGTGGAAGGTAGAGCGAAGGGCGAAGTAAACGACGTCGTAATCCTTTGTTTGCTTAAAGGATTTGCAGAATGCAGAACGTTAATAATTGCAGTTTTTTCACGAAAAACACTTCAGAGTGCGCTAGTTTTCCGGTGCGGCGTCATCGCCTAAAAATGATCTGTGAAAGTAAATAAGACGCTTACCGACTTCCCGAATTTGCTTGTTTGTTTATATAATCCAGTAAAATATGCAGTGATTTATCTCCACTGAGAGCCTTTTATTTGGAAATCGCATTTTCCGTTTTAAATTCATCCGGCTTTGTTTTCGTTGTTATTTTTCGTCAAGTTTCCTTCCCAGCAGAAGTCAATTATGATTGGCCGATTACACAACTAACTTCAGTCAAGATCGTTAAACAATTTCTTGAGACTGCGTCCTCGTGTAAACAAACTCCGTTTATGAAATGCGTGAAAGAGCAGGTGGATCAATACCACCGTTCGGTTTTATCACAAAAGAGTCCGATTTTTCGGCGGAAAAAGATCCTCCGCCGTCGCGATAAGCGTCCTCGAAGCGTTTCCTTTGTGGAATTATTCACAATGACACTCCGACGCGAGATTATACTAATTAGGGATTTATTTAAACGATTAGTAAGAAAATTAGAGCGTCTTCCATTAAAATAACGCAGTAATTGTCGCGGGTCGAATGTTTACGACCAATTAGACGAGCAGAAGACAATTTTAATTTTAATTAGGGGATAGTCATGCAGTTTGCGAATTAGATCGGATATCGGGTTTGCAGTGGTGAGCTGTGTGCAGATATGCTAATGGCGGCGTCTGTGTAAACTGATCTTTAACAGGAGACACCGCAAGACGATAGCCTTTATGGCGATGGAGAGCCGAGTCATGCATGGAAATTGAGCTGGACGCTCGACTCTTATCAGGAAAGAAGTAGAAGGGTCCAATCTGGCCCCAGGGAGAATGGGTGGAAAGACTTCTATTTACTAACGCTGATGCGGCGGCGGCGACCTGAGGAGGCGCAAAATGCATACGAAAGGGAATTATTGTACTACAAGCATCGGGACGATGGGCGATTTGAGACTTGGAGACAACAGAGGCTATATTGAAAGTTATTGACATTGTAGAGTGGAAACATATTTCTCCACCGAGCGAACTGCTATTTCCAGAATTTTCATGTACAAATGGTGGAGGCACCGGGCAACAATTAAACCCAACTTAAGTTGTTGTATCAACAACGGCGTCTCTTTTTAACGTCGCAACTTCCAAACTTCAAGAAAATTTCCACTTCCTTTTTATCTCCCCCGCGGTGTACAAACAGCCTTGTTGTGAATCATAATAACTAATTGCTTCAACAAATACACTCTTATCGCAAATCCGTCACTTTGGGCGAAAAGTGCAAACACGACCTCGACTAAGTCAACAGTTTCCTTATTCATTTCCATGCCACCGCAATCAATAGTTTCCCACAATAGACCTCAATATTTTTACCGCGGCACTATAATTACGCTTTTCCGCTTTATCTTCATTATATTAAAAGCTCATAAATCTATTTTTCCGACCATCATTAAACCCGACCCGCTCTTATTTAAGGGTGATCGTGACACATAGTTTTCGGGAGAATTACGGGAATTTTTCCGGGGAAAATGACTTTTAAAGCAGTCGGCGACGCCACTTTTTCATTGTAAGAGATTTCTAATTTCGGGCACAAAATTTTCGTTATAAATTAATTGAGATTTCACTCGAAGCGGTATCAGCAACACTGTTGCCGATGTAAGAATAATATGTCTTGGCTTTCGTCCTAATGGCGGACGGAAATCCTGGCCAGTAAAGCACACCTAATAGATATTGCAACATGGTTTCCGAGATGGATGAGCTTGGACACGAAAGCAATTGCAAGGCTTTATTTCTTTTTTGGAGAAATAAAAGAGTTGACTGGGCTAAAGAAAAACCGCGTAACAAATGGTACAGTAAAATAAATTTTATTTTCTACGAATACAAAATTTATGGCTGACCTGGTTGCGAATGCTATATTTGACGCGGATTTAATCGAATTGACGTGATATTAAAATTTGTTCCGAAAGAATCAGAGCTTTGTTTTTATTTCGGTGCGCAAACAATGACTAACTGTGTAAATAAAATAAATTTTATTTGTAGTTTTAACATGTCACGTGTCATATTAATTAATGCCTGATGTATTTTTCGCAACAAAACATGTTTTTTGTATAGTTTGATCACAAACGTGATGTAAAACGGTCAATTATCCCAGCGCATCCACCATTTTTGTCTATTTAAAATTTATTTTTTTTGGGGGTGGTTTTTTCAATAACAGGGCTTGGAAAGAGCAATGCGTCTACACCACTATATTTTCCACTTTCTCTCATTAGTTATTAAACAAAGTCAACAACTTTTCCCATTGAAACTTAAGCTATTTACCCATGAAAAAACCTCATATTCCGCTTCAATACCGTATTAATTTATTATACATACAAAATTTGAAATATTGAGGGTAAATATGAGTTTGAGCTCTCGAGATATCGTGCAACCTTATTTTCGAGCCACCATGTCTGATTTAAATACACAATGAAACAGTCTTTCGCTCGCGCTGCGTGATAAGAACAAAGATACAACGTTTACACCGACATTAAAATTACGAGAAAACCTAAAAAGTCGCGAAGTAGCTCCGGCACGCAAAAACAATGAGTTATGAGTGTGACCATGGAAAACTGTTTTACCTACTTTTTCTATTTGACTATAAGAAGTGTTTAGGCACGTTTACCCTACGTGAAGATTCCCGAAAGTGGTCGCCTTGTTAAGTTTACAACTGCTTGTTTATGGAGTTGTGTCGTGACAAAAATACGAGATGCTGACACGAGAAGAAAGTTTCCGATCGCCCGAGGTGGCGTCGAGAAGTTAGGTACACAAAAAATTTCGATACTCTTTGTTTTGTCGAGTTTAATGGATTTGAAATTTTGAGCGATCAAGTTGAGGACGGCCGCCCACCATCCACTTAATCATTTATTACCGTTCTGCTAAGTCCGCCTCTGGGCCGACCGTTTGTGTATTCGAAGCAAACAAAGTTGGAAAATAGTTGGAGCGTACATCTCCGGACTTCCTCAATACAGGAGTTTGATAATTGCGCTGCGGTTCGGCGGACATATACCTATACGATATATATTATATGGGGGGCGACAGGGTCAGATTCAGTATTGATCAGGGCCAAACAAGCGGAACAGATTCGTCCCAGGTGAAATGTGCGTCGATAACGCAGATGCAGCCTCGCCGCCGGCAAAAAACGGACACTTATACCCTTGTTAATCACGATCCTTGAAGACACAATGATTGATCCCCGACGATTTGGAATTATTCAAGCAAACATATATTCATGCGGGGGCAAAAAGCGCGATTTATCCTCGAAGAAAAAGCGGCATTGCGTTGAAAAATGATCCGATCGACCCCGAGTCAAAGTTCGGATGCAAAACTGTTCAGGGTCAATCGTTGCAGATCGCCATTAATCACCTCAGAAGAGGGTTCTTCCAATTGGTCAGCGACAATCGTCGCTTTAAATAATCGAACTTTTAATGACGAGGAAAATTCATTGATGGAGTGATTTATCGTTTATTCCGAAAAGTTCTCAAATTCCGCCAAGTTTCATATTTTGAAGCGGCTGGAAAGAACAACAAAGAAAAACCTAAACGCATTTGCAGCACGTGTTTCCGTTATTTCTGTTGGCAATTCGGAATTTTGACGTTTTTATGGATGCTGCCAGCTTTCTGCATCGTTATTAGGTGTGTGGCGAGACGGGGAACGATGGCGGCCACATACGTCTTGCTGTGTTACTGCTAATCGGTGCCGCAGTGAAATATGCCGCCGGTTTGTCAAAGAGACTTTTTGCTAAAGAAATGAAAGGATTGCGTCGCTTTTTCAACTTCGAGCGGAATGTAAAAATTCCTAAATGTTTACCCGGCGCATCTACCATTTCCCTCTAATTCTAAATTGTTCTTCCAGTGTGGAAAGTTTAATTTAGCCTCCAACAGGTGCCACGTTTGACATGAAATTCCTCAATTTTTCGATCCGCATATTTTCCTATTCAATTTCTTTCAAGTTATTATGAATGGCTTCCAGCTCTCGCTTTGTAATTTCCTGCTATCGCAACATGCACCCCTATCTCATTATTAGCCATTAACCCGGTGATAATCAAGTCCTTGCGTGCCCGCTGTCTCCCAGCTAATCAAAAGCCAAAATTCACGTCCGCGCGTCCAAATTACCCACTCCGGTCATCAAATTAAGTCATAACAGTTATTTATTAGATAAATGAGGTAATTTACTCCTGAATGCACGCCTCTGTGTGACAAATCCAGCGCACGCTACTGCAGCAACCACGTGCGGAGAAAGAGCAAAAAATAAACGCGAAGGAGGAGCGGAAAGAGCGCTAGGACAATAACTCTGAGCGGAGGAAACGATAATGCACCGCAGCAACCACCATCATAAAGAATGACTTGTTATCCTGGTCGGTCGTTAATTATGTACCAGCGCCTTCGGAAGGCAAACACAATTATCCTGCAGGGTGGGCTATTTTCGCACGTTCGGGCGTTATCCTGGAGGTACCATTATACGGGAAATATTGCTATATTTTATGAAACATCGGCCACACTTTCGAACTTGGCTAGATTTAGTCGCCGGCTTACGGATTTATTGGCGGAGAGGAACGCCTCAAAGCGAAAAAGAGGGAACGAGGTGGCAGAACTTTGCCAAATATATGACAGGAATGAACTGGGATGACTTATTGACTCCAATGAACATAAATAAAAAACAGAGGCTTATTTTACTGCAAATAAAAAGCGGATTTTAATTTTTAATTGGACGTTAAAGCAATTTTTAGGTTTTTTTCAGGTTCTAGAGTTTCCTAAAGTTGTTAGACTTTCCAGTTTTTTATTTCGGAACTTCCAAGTTCGAAGTTACGCTTAAATCAAACTAATTTTCTCGTATCCCAACTTCAAAGTTAACCAGATTCATCAATTTTTATTCCTTTAGTTTGAGAACCTATAACGACTAAGAAATATGAAAATTGAAAGCCCAAAATCTGAACAAATTCTGCACTTCAAAAATTGTAAAGTTCTTTCAAATTAAGTTATATTAAGTATCAAAAATTTTGATTTTTGAAAAACTTGTAAAATTAACGAAAAATTTAAAGAATTTGTAAGGATATAGAAAGTTCAAAAAACTAAAAACCTAATAGAAAAGAATATAAAAAAATCCTAATTTTGAAGAATTGAAATTTGAAAAAGTTGAACAAGAAAGATTTTAGAAAATTCGTAAATTTTTATTTCTTTAGCTTGAAAATATAATGGCTAAAAAATATGAAAATTAAAAGCCCAAAATTCGGACAAATTCTCCATTCCAAAAATCGTCAAGTTTTTTCAAATTCAATTCTTCAATAAATCTAATAAAGTAAAATCTAAAAATTATATTGTAAGTATCAAAAATTTAAATTCAAGAAATTTGTAAATATTTTAAAAGTTCAAAAACCAAAAATCTAAAAGAACAAAATATGAAAGAATTCCTAAACTTGAAAAATTGAAATTTGGAGCAGTTAAACAGGAAAAATTTTAGAAAATTAACAATAATTTAATAAAACTAAAATCAGCAGAACCAAAACGACAAGAGATTTAAAAAATTTATATAAAAAGGATCCTTAAAAACCAGATACAAAAATGTGAATCTATAAATTTATTCAATAGGTAAAAAATATATAAAAATAAATAATAAGGATAAATAAAAAATAATTAAAAATGTATTTCAAAAGTTATTTAAAAATTGTAAACTTGAAATCCAAACAAAACAGACAATTTGATTCAATGAATGCAAAATGCAGAGCTCGTGCAATCCAGGAAAATCTCTGAAGAGATTCGACTAGCCCGAACTTGTGTAAACAATCCAAAGATTCAATTGCATATTTGCTGCATAAACTAGTAATATTTTCCCAAACTTGTATCGTTTCCCGCCCCTCGCTCCAATAATAACCGCACTATTACCACCACTTAAAATCCCGATCTTCAAATCGCTTTACTATACACAACGTGCCTAAAAAATCTCATTTTCCGATTATCTCGAGGACCCGAATAAAATAAATATCAAGAAGAAAAGCGACATTTTCTTTCTCGTGACATAATTCGTTTTTAAGGAGATCGATACCAACAGTTGCTCCTAATGTGTGCTGGCAATCCTTTAGTAACGACTTTTAAATTGTTGTCCTCGCAGAGCCTTACGAGGACCATTATGAAAATCTTCGGCCTCGGAGCGTGTATTGTTTAAGGCGCTCGAATATTTGCATGTCGGGAAATCATGCGATCTTTATGGGTTTCGTGCCTCCTCTGAACAAACAAGGGGGTGGAAAAGGGACTCTAACGCACAACTTGTTTGGGGGTAGCGCGTTGTTGAAAGGGGTGAGCAGAAAAATTCGAAAGATGCGCGACGCGATACCTGGGAATTATTTCAAATTGGGTTGACCCGGCGCCTTCGCCATTTTTAATTCGCAGTTTTAGGTAAATTACAGGTTTGGGATGTTTATGGTAATGTAAATCATAAGCTCGTAATAAATTAAAATGAAAGCTGAGACAGTCCATTAATATAATAATAACTGGAATTAATGGACAATAAATCGTCGTGTGTTGAAACGCTCATTACTCATTTTTTTCTAAAATGGGCTCTAATTGTATTATTGGTCTTAAAGACAAAAATACAGTTCTGGTGGCGGCAAAAATTGTGGTAAATTTAAGTAAGAGCGTGGGCAGGCTATTAATATAATAATATTAATGCACAATAAATCGCCGCGTGCTGAATCATGCATTACCGTTGTCCCACGCGCGATGTTACAATATTAATACCGGCCATAAAACGTAATAGTCCGGCCCTAATTCCGGTATAGTCGTGCAAACCTCTAATTGCAACGAATGTGTAAATCCACCCTCTGTACCAATCAGCCAAAGTGAAAGATAATTGCAACATTGTTAACCCCTTTTCTCCGCCATCTAATTGCCCACCTATTTTTGGAAGTGTCGATTATCGATTGGGGGTGGTTTCCTTGGCACCTGTGATTGTGTGTGTCGACTAATTACTTCTGGTCGAGTAAAGGACAGGTGTATGAGGGATGGGCGGGTGTAATTCTGGATTAGCAGAGCATCGTTTGATTATCATTTGAGCAGCAGCTGTTCGCTTACATTCCAATCTGCTTGGTCGGCTTATGATGAAATAATCCGGTGCGGTGGTCCGCCTGTCTGTTCAGCACGCAATTTTCGCTGCTAATGTAAATTTATATCGGTGGGGTTGTAATGGGGGCGAAAGGCACCACTTGATGGAAGTGGAGCTGGCGATCATTTTCGACATTTTAGCCCGGTGCATCCACCACTTTTAAATAAATATAAATAAACACGTCCAAACTCCCCCGTGCTCGTTTACATTTCAACTCGTTTTATTATCTGGAGAAAAACTCGCAAGTTGAGGCGAGAATTCGAAATTTGCGTCCAGGCTCTCCTCGAACAATTAGAGAGTTTTTTCCACTCGAGAGTAGGAGAGTTGGCGAAACAAGTTGTACGCTCGTCTTTGAGTTAGTTAAAGTCTAAGGAAAACAAAGATATTTGGGTAATTCTCGAGGATGTTTCGACTTTACACAGACCGAAAGGCTCGAGGCTGTTTAACCTCGGAAGAAGCGGAAACCCTTTGAAAGACTGCAAATATCGTCAGTTCTTAGACCCCCGTTAAAAATTCAGAGCTAATTTTCCGCAATAACGTCATCTCGGGACAAATAACGTTTGTATTATTCATAAGAGATTTAAATCGGGTAATTTCGCACGACTGGACTAAAATCTACAATTTTTCCAATAAAACCAGCAATTTTCCCATCAGGTTGCACACATTCGGTCCTGGCAACCATCCGGAATTCCGCCAACAATTAATTGAATATTGACCACCTAAACTATTTCCGTCATTTTACAGAAATAAACACCGCTCTAATTGCGCTTTATTTCATTTAGTTGAATGTATCCGCTTCGATCTTTTTTCGGGGTGCCCAAATCAAATTACGTCGAAACAGATTTAAATTATGTACACACATTCACGTTATGTCTATTTTATTGATCAAATAACTCTTATAATGTAAAAATTGATGGAAAGCTGATGATGGATCGCTTTGTGGACGCCGGTGTGCATTATTGCTAAATTTTATCGCTGCCGAAATGGGGATAATGCGTCCAATTGCGGAATTAAACGGGAAAAACTTCGAGGGCGAAAGACAGCCGGAAACGGCCGAAAAACACGTGAGAAGTGGCCCGGCGCATCCACCATTTTGATTGCTATTATTTTTCAAACAAACCGATAAATTTTTTCGAGCGCCGATTTGCGGTGAAACAGTTATAAAATGCAAATTACCCACATTGGCGTTGTTGCCGATATGTAAAGGTGATTCTCGAAAATTACATTTTTCTATTATTTTTCAGAACTTGAAATGCACTAATTATTTTGTGTTGTTCTGACAGTTTTACCAACTGCGCCCTTCCAATACTAACTGTACAAACCAGAAATTATCTAATTAATTAATTATTATTTTTGAGCGTTTTACAAAATCAAGTTCCAGACCGCTGTGACGGAAATAGATAATTTTAATTACTTTTTCAATTAATCCTCTCATATTATCTCAGTCTGGAATCGCGATTGGTGGCAATAATTAAAAATCGACTTTTCGTGTTTAAAAATTAATAATCCCGCGCTAATGAATTTATTTTTTACCCCCGAATTTAGTGTGACGTTTTCATTAGCATTTATGATTCAGCATTCCGCCCTCCACAATAAAATATAAAATTGAAACGATTCCATTTAATTCCATTCTAAGTAATCTAATAAAGCGTTACGTGCCATTCATTAAAAAGTACATAAAGCTGAAGGGCATTGTTCCAAGCAAGCAACGTCGAGCAAAAAGTGGCGCTTTTAAGTGTATAAAATATCATATAAGCGCATGTATCTCTTTTACGACTCGAGATTAAACTCGAAATTGTTTGTTAAGACCCGTTTTAGCGTCCGTACTTTCAAATCTCGAAATTAGTGCAGAGGTCAGCGAGTTAATTATTAAAATCTAAGTTGGATGTCGCCGGACATTTAATTAATTAGACACGAATAACTTGTCACGTTTGGAGAGAGTCTTTTGTGAAGCAAGACCTGGAAGCGAATTATTTATTACAAGGATGTTTCCCATTACCGAGATGTAGGGACACATAAAAACGAAGTTTTAACGGAAAATATTAATAAAAAAACATTAGCTGTAATACGCCGAGAAAATGGATACACATTTGAATTTACAAAACGGAGTTTTTTACTGCCGAAGATAAAAGACACGTTTTGTTGCCATGTTCGAAGGTACAACATAAAAAATGGAATCAAACGGACGGGAAGCTGACGTTTTCGGTGATGGATTTTTATAAATTATAGCGAGATTAATATTGGCATGATAAATTCTTGTTAGAAGGCGGCGATTTTGTTGCTAGTAAACATTTTTAAGAGTCATCGCAATTTTATGACAAGTAACTATCAATTTCTGGGGACACATTCCCGGCAGTTAAGCTCTCATTATCCTCTTTGTTGCCGGAAAACTATTTTCCCATTATTTAAGAATAATCGCCGGTTTTTCTAAACAGTCAATACATCTTTAGGGTTTTGTAAATGAGCATTATCCGCATTATTCCCATTAAAAGCAGGAATATCGAAATGCGCGTTATTTATCCGAATTGTTGTCGTTATTTTAACGACTTAATTATTTCACAATGCTGCCAACTATAAAACACGATCGAAGCGAACCAAAAATTGCGCATTGTTTGGTTTGTGCCTAAAAGAGAATTTTTTATCGCCCTAACAGCCTTCGCAGTTTCCTCAAATTACAATTTTACAATCTGTAAAAGGTCTATACTTTTTTTAATCATATTTATGAGAGAAAACGTTTAAAGTTTTTGAATTTTTTAGTGCGTAGAAAGTATCGACTTTTGCGGACAAAAGTTTCAGCATAAATTGTGGAGTATTGATTAAAAGCGGTTTTGTTTGGTTTTTAAGTAGTTTCCTAGAGGGTGCAAGGTAGCATGAATTTTAAATTTGTTTGTTGTGTAGTCTATGAAGTTGTAAATAACTCTATTTGTTATTTGTTTGACATGCTATAACGGTTACTGTGACGACACTATTTACCTTTAATTTCATTACGATAATATGTATAATTACCTCCCTCTGACTTTATTTCTTGCAAAAAGAAGACAAAGTTGCGCCCGAACAATTTCTAGCAAACAAAATTTATCTTTTTTAACCCAGACGGTGATTTGCACTTTTTTATTTAGCAATTTCGTAAAATATTGCGAATAAGCTGAGAAAAAAACTCGTTTTCAGTCACTGAATTCCAATTCTGTTAGTAAAAAAAAATCTCTAACTTGTATGAATAAATTTTTGCGGATAATTTTTTGATGAAAATGGTGAATGCGACACCCGAGTTGGGACTATTGCTAATTCATTGTGTGGATTTTTGCGCTGAACCTTTTGATTTGACCTCCACCAAAAATCATGGAAATGTGGCAAATAAAAAATCAATTGATTACATTCGTTTAGAGGCAATTTTTGCGAAAGCTGAGGAGTGGCACTTTTAATCAATTTTAAATGATTAATCCGAACGTTTTTAAACCACAATCTAAGCATTTAGAGTTACTGAAATGATGCATTTAATTATTGAATCTAAAAAGGTCGAATTTGGCAGAAAAAGTTATTTCAAAGTTTGTTGCAAAAATGGTGGATGCGCCGCCCAAGTAAAATTTTTTGTTGGCTTAATAAAATAATTCTGGCAGTAGATTAAAGTACGAAAACCAGATGTTTAAACCACTTATTTTGTGCCCCCCGTATTTGTAATTTTCATCGACCCCAACTCGCATTCCACCTTTCGTTCGCGTTTTATTTTAGGGAATGGGCTTGTAACACGGCATGATTCATGTTATCGTGATACTTGCGGTCGACCAGATGTTGCAGGTAATAACATCGGCGGGAATAGTGACTTTTGGATTTTAATATACAACCGATCACACACCCACGCTGTTATATATTGAGCCATATATTTGATATTTCCGGAGAAATTGACGTATCCTCGCGCCACTTTTGTATTTTTAATATTAAAATTTGAACGAAATACTCAAGGGTGACTTGAAAGCAAGCGTCTTTCGACCAATTCACACCACTCGAGATAAATATGACGAATGTGCTGTAAAAATAGCGTTTATGCAAATCGGACTAAAGGAAAAATAAACAATCAAGGCGGGTTTCACGTGTCGACACGTGGAGGGAGCCAGTTGGGATTTACAATTTTAAATTAGGTTTCTTATCGTAGATTCGGTTCTTGGGGGATTTTTTCTTAATTAACGTGGAAATGTTTCTGCATCAAAGAGTGGAAGTGTGTATTATCGCCGGGAATAAAATTTTGCATCTGCCCCCGAGACAGATGCAAAATTACGACCCCGTAAAAATATTTGCCAGACTGCTGATATTTATCAGTTCAACAACCTTTTTAAACAGCCGCTCGTCTATTTCTCATTGAGCGTTCTGGGGGTGGTTTTAGAGTGGGGGCGGCGCGAGTAAGAAGTCGAAGAATGTCGCACGGGACTCAAGTCCGACTTTGTTTCGAATGAGGTCAAACCACATAAGCGGACTTCGGTCAAGCGGGAACTACATGTTTATGTAAATTGGGAATGTGTTCTTTGTATGTTGGGAATTTTCGTTTAACGGGTTTACAGGATAGGGAAATATTATGCAGGGCGGGATTTGGCGAACTATTTGTCCGTTTTGAGAAACAGTCAATTGTTTTTTTGATTGGGGGTCTGCCGCCCAGGCCGCCTTCTAATTATACGAATAAACTGGAGATTAATAAGCGGGTCATAAAAACTTCCGCGAAACAAATTGTGCGAAGTTGGGCAAAGGACGGTTCGAGAAAAACTCGCAAACTCGAAGCTTGGAAAAATAAATCAACGGGAAAGTTTGCAAAAATTTTACTTGACACATTTATTTGACATATTTCAAATTGGGAGCGCTGCTTTTAATGGGGAGAAATTTTACATTTTTAACTTTTGGGTAAGAGAAAAGCGGCGGAAAATCTACTCAAATTTAATGTAAACTGCGCACATAATATTTTTTAAATGTTTTACTTTCAATTATCTTGTTTTTGGCAGTACTACGCCATATGTACCAAGGGCGAAATTAATTGTACAAACGCACAAAGGACTCGCTTTATATTATTTTTTTGTTTCTTCAAAGAGCTTAATTTTAATGTCTAATGAAGCGGCTCGGTTCAAATTAGTATAAATGTGCCCCATTTTTTACGAGCACAAAAAGTCTTTGTTGCTGCAGCTTGAATTTAAGACGTACAAGAAAGTCGTTTTAGATACAAAAAACGCGGATAATTAACCTAAGTCTATTTTACAACTTCCATGACCCTTTACTAAAACTTTAAAGAAGCTGCTTTCCGCTCTAAAATTAGTCTCCATTGCACACCAAACTCTACCGTTAATAATAAAGCAGCCCTCTAAAATAAACCGCATTCGGAATAATTAATAGGACAAGGATAAAGTTTCATTTTATGACCACTTACCACTCCCTCCATCTTCACGAAATTAGACAGACATGGTAAAAAATTTAGAAATATAGCCATCACGTTTCCCTTTGTCATAAACGACAATGTGCTCGAATAATTCAGACTTATAATGGATTTTTTTCATTCGCTTTTTATTATTTATGGCTGATGTTCCACCAAATCATAAAATAACGTAATAGCGACGTGGACTAAAGCTACATTAAAAATAAACTAAGGCTACATACAGGCTATTACGTGTTTCGAACGAAAGATCTCTCATTCTTTGATGGCGATAGTTCTTTTGATGTTGAGTTAGCAAAACTTTCAGTGAAACGAAAATATTGCTCTCCAGCAAAAGGAAATGGATTGAAGATGTCTAATTAGAGGAATTTCGGTCTGCGCTGTGTTTTACTTGGTTTCAACTTTAAGTTTATTTCTAGTTAAGACTAAACTGAATAATTCATGTTGCAAGTGACACGTTACATGGGAATAAATTACTGAAGTTAGAGTTTTAATCAGTAAACGTATCGATTTATTAGTTTCCCAGATTAATATTTTACGCTTACATTCCCGTGAATCAAGTTGTCAATGTGTCGAATTTCGGGTCATGTTTAGAACGGGATCTGTTCTTGCGTTTCGCAGGTGAGGGATTGTTATTGATTTTGAAAATTATCGGTCCAGATTTTCCAAATAACAGGTGAACTAAAAAAACAAAAATTCTCTAAAAGATCTAATAAAACAAAGGAATTTCAGCAAAATCTAAAAAATTAATTTACAGACACAAAAATATGAGCCTTCAGAATTGGAAGGAATCCAATTGGTTTCAAAAATATGACGAAATCGATGATTTTCAATATTCTTTGATTTGGATTCGGAGAATCTCAGGAATTTAACAACACTCAAAACCAAAAGCCAAAAGACCAACAATCCAAGAAACAAAACGAAAAAGATACAAAAACGAAGAAATAAAAAAACTGCTAAGAATGAAGCATAAAAACAACAAAAAAATTCTTGAATCTGGAGAATGTAGAATTAAGAAACAAATTGTGAAATTAAGCAGCTAAAAAACTTTCCTCAATTTGCGCCCAAAATTGTAATGTAATAAATATAAACTTGAAAGTTTTGGAGGGCGTTGACTTACCTCAGAAATAAAAGCATAAATCTCCCCCAAACCTCATTTCGAAAAACATAATCTGTAAATTCGCCCCTGGCAGAATTTCCAAAACAATAGCGTCGCGGTTATTCGCAAATCTTAATTTACCTCCTGTTGCTATTATCATCGTCACTTAAAATAAATTGCGTTTGAAAGCGTCGTGTAAGCTAAATGTTGGCGTAAAACCGACACAAAGTGGTGGAAATTAATTTTTTTGTGCACATGCTGTCATATTAAACGAGAGATTAACGTTTTTCGGATTAACGAAGGTTGAGATCGTCGTCGCAAATTTCAGACGGTTTTTTCCGAACCGCTTCAGTGTTGATATTAATCATCTCATTGTTTGAAATGTTTTGTTAAATAAAGTGTTGTGGAAACGGTTGAAATTTTCCAATGTAAATGAACTCTCATAATTTCAATTTGTAATTAGTCTGCAGCACTTGAAATAAATCGTATGAATGAGAGTAATTTGTGTTCTTTTTCTACCTTTGCATGATCTTCGGAGCATCCATTACCAAATTAGTTTTATTAGTCTTGCCGCTTCCTCCTCTGCCGCTATTTAAATGATAATTTAATTCATTGTTAAGTCCACACAAAGAACAACTGTTGTGGGAAACGATAACATAAATCAGCACAACGTCAACGTACGAAAGGGGTTGTTGTAAGTACCTCTAATTCCGCATTTTTCCCCGTTATCTTTATTAAGAGAGAGCGATCCGCCCCCGTCTTTCTCCAAGAAGGGGTTGTTAGGCCATTAAGTTCCTATTAAAGTTGCTACAAATCAAATGTTGTTTCTCCAACTCGCCGAAAACGGAATAATTAAATGATTATTAATAAGTTGAATGAGAAACGAGGATTACAACGTTTTATTCAAGCGAATTTTCTTCCATTCATGTTTCTATCGATTTTCACCGCTCTCGTTGAATTTTATCGCTAAATCTTTATATTTTATTAATAATTACACGGTGTATATCACGGAAAAACGGACTAATTATGCGCTCGGGTTTTATTTATATTCAAAATAACGCCAACTTGGCGCGTGCTTTACAACGGTTACACAATTGTTTTTGTTTGTCAAGGTGAAAACGGATTGCATAATAATACACTGATGCTAATGACGACGTTTGCTCGGTAATGAATTTCCGAAATTCATTGTTGGAAACAAGTAGAGTATTAAAAATGGAAACGGAAACTTGAACTGTGTCACCAGAATTTACTCTGATTGTAGAGGGGCTAAATTGACCAGTTTTTTATTATTTACTACTAATTTTGTCCGGGCAAAATAAACACAAAAAGTGGACGGTTTCAAATAATTTCCGTGCGGCTGATTTTGGAATGGGGCCTCATATTAACGTTGTAAATAAAATATTGGTATCAAAGAATATTGTGCTTTTGAGGATAAAATATTGTAGTTATTATCAAATTTATATCGTGTGATCCATCCTAGGCAGGCCATGTAAAAGTATTATGTTAGTATTAGTAGAATTTTTTATTTATTATTATTTTTTTTTAGTTTTTCATTTATTGATTTATTTTACTACACATTTTCTATAGATAACTAGAACGCCTGTTATGTCCTCTAAATTTTCTTTACTGAGTTTTCAAGCTTTAATTTCTTGAATTGCTCTTATAAATTATATTTTATTTTCTAATTTGTTTTACATGTTTATCTATTTTTTGTTCGTTATCTACCACATTTTTCAAATATTTTCATTCTCTACATCATTTTAAATTTCATTTCCATAAATAATGTTTTCGCAATTCAATGTTCATTTAACAAAGCTTTCCGAAATTCCTGAAATGTTTCCAATATTTAAAATATTCACAAAATACAAAGTTAATTGAAGAAACATCATTCGGCTTGGTGAATTTAATTTCATTCAATTTGATTCACATTAACGAGTTTTATTTCAGAGCTCATCACCTGTAACTCAGATTAGTCAAATAAATTTCCGAGATTTGATCAAATCTTAATTACAATTTTATTGATATTCTCTAATTTGAACTTCTTTGACGCATTTTGAAATACACTTAGAAAAGGTGTAGAAAGAAGAATTTAAAGAGGATCACAAATTAAGAAGATCTCGACAATCTAAAAAGTCTACAAAGACTACACAGGAGAGACTGTTTTCAAATTCTGTTTTCTTTGCGTTCTCTGTATCTTTTGACCCCGTTTGCTTTACACGTTTTTCCAAATTTATAAATCCTTGTGAAGTTGCAATTGGTTGATTTCAACTTTATGCTAAATACTAAATTATAACGTAAAACAACTGAAAGTAATTGACCCACAAACAAAAAATAAAGCCCTAAAGCTTGTTTTACAGGGGTTATTTTGATGAAATTTTACACCCTTATAGATTTTGACGTGCTCTTTTCATTGCCTGAAGCAATGGGATCCGAGCACCTTTTCGTACCGTCGAAAATAAGGGTCATCCTAATCTGTCTATGATCATAAATCAATTAATTTTAGCGCAGTCATCATTAATTTGGGCTCATTTTACACGAAATTTCACGAGGAATTCGGACATATGACCCAATTCGCTGTAGAGATAATTGAGTCTATTGCATTTTACCACGATGGGAAAAATTGATTTTTGGCATTTCGGAAGTACAAATCCGGTCCTGTCTCGATTTTCGTTAGTTAAAATTTTATGAATAGTAATTATTCCATTAGAATGTCTTTCAGTTCTAATTCTCGGCGTTTTAAAGTGGATAATATCTAATTAATAACAATTTAAATGTAACCGTATTTCAAATTATAATCTATAAACATATCCTGCATAGATTATACAACGTTAATTTAGTAATAATTTAGCGTAATTATTGTTTCATGCTTACGTTTTTAGATTAATTATGAAAATCTGCTTAGCTTATGTTGTGTCATTAGCATTAGTTATTTAATCTTAGGTTATTATAATTGAAATAACATAAATGGCATAACATGGGGGATGATAATTTTCCTAAACTTTTTTTCTGGGATTATCTCTAACTGTTGGGAACAAATTTCTAGTTCATGGTGTCGTGAGGCTCCCACTGCAAAATTCCGGTTATATAATATGCTTGTGCTATTTTAATCCCGCTTGTGAGCAACGCTTAATTTGCCAATTCCCCTGTTATCCCAGTAACTAAACTTGTCCATGTGAAGTATAATAAGAGTAATAATAAATTTCCCCCTAGATCAAACCCACCCCCGTGCTGCCACATAAAAAACCGTAAATAAATAACTCGTTAAAAAATTAACTCGTCGCTATTTATATCCGCATCGATTCAAGCAACTCCTTCTGCAAACTTCTTTCGCCTCTACCACCGACCTGATTCCTCCTCGTCCGGCCCCAGAGTTTGACAAAAAGCACAGAAGACAAACGCTCCGAAAACCAGAACCCAATACATTTTCACCTCACAGTTTCACCGCACAAATTTCACTTTGATGTTCCTGAGTGTTGATTATGTCATTGACGAAACGTGTATCGTGGACGCGACAAAGTGGCGCGAAAAAACCACCCTTGAACGATACCGAAACGTTACTGACGCCAGGCCTTCTGCGATTTAAGGGAGGAAACCCCAGACGGAAAAGTCCGGACTCCGGCGACTGGAGCCGACAACGGTACGATCTCACCTGAAAACTAGTTTCATCATCAATTTGAGCAGTGCTAGTGTAAAAGCTTCAACAAGCGACTTTGCATATGATGAGTGTTGGGCGGTTGGCGGTAATTAATCAGAAAAAAAAAGGAAGAACAAGAGGCTGGCTCGAGTTTTTTGCTCGTTGTTGAGTTGGGGATATTTTCAAATGAAATAATGATGCGCTTTTGTGTTTTGGATAAATATTTGATTATGTTTGCTAGAAACGCATAATATTATGAAAAGGGGATGTTTAGTGCCGGGCTTTCATGGTTTCCGGAAAATTCTATTTTACTAAATGTTGGTAACAATGGAAGGAAAATACAGAGCTGTGTTTACTCTTCATTCTTAATAAGATGTAGATTAAAATAGTAGTTTTTATCACCCATATTTTTAACGAGAGCTGCTTTTTATTCTCAATCCGCAGATTTCTCTCAAATAAACATTTCTAGTTTGCGTATTTTCAGGTTTTTACAATGTAAATATTATAGCATTACTTTTTTAATTAGTTTTGTGTTTTGTTGTTCGTTTGTCTAATTTTTTGTACTTTAACATGTTCAGAATTTTATTTAATTCCATGAACGACATGCAAGCTTTTTATTAATAAAAAAGCCGTATATTCTGTATAAAGAGTCAATGGTAAATTCACAGTATTTTTTACAACTTTTACCTGGTTTTTATTGCAAAAAATGCAAACTTTGTTATTTGCTGTAAGTATACACTGAATTGGCGAAAACTGCATCTTTCTACCTCTCGTAGTTCCGGAGTTATAAAGCAAAAAAAGTTCAGGAAAAAATGTCAACAAAAAACTTAGATTTACTTTTGAAACAAACAAAAATAAGTTTTTAAATCCAGGATAAATAAGCAATAAAAAGGTGAGAAAAATGATGGCGCAAGTCGCACCTTTCTATCTGTCGTAGTTCCCGAAATATAGACCACGAAAAATTCCGAAAGAAAAGTCACCGAAAAAGTTATTTAAAATTAAAAAAGTTGAGCTTTTGAATTCGGGAAAGCGACAAAACGGCGAGAAAAACGAAGGCGAAAACCCCATCTTTCTATCTGCCGCGGTTTCGGAGCTGTGAAGCCCCGAAAACTCCGGAAAAAATGTCGACCGAAATAGTTTTACAATGTAAATTAAAAATATTGAATTTTCAAATTTGGTATATAGAAAAATCGCATTTTTAGCAAAAAAAGCAAGAAAATGATGCAAAATCTTTTCTTTTTTTCCCTGTTTTTTATTTTTAGAAATTATAACAATTTGCCACCTACATTGTCTCCAAAACAGGTAAATTCAATAATTGCGCCCGACGTAAAGTAATGTTCGCAGTGTTTAATTTTTTCCGCTTTATTTATTCACTGTTTCACATTTTATTAATAGCGGAAGTGGCTCCTACACTAATTAGTTCCACTTTATTATAAATACTCATTTCAGTTATTCTTCGATTCAATAATGATTAGCCTTCGTAAAAAGGACAGATTTTATTTATATCACGCAGGTAATAAACCCGTTTTACCTAAGAGCTATAATTAACGCAAAAAACATGAATTTTAGGTGTTTATAATTAATTACAATTGTGTTCTGTTGCGACTTAGCTCCAATCAGAAGAAAGTTTGTAAACAGGAAGCTCAAGCAGCTGAAAAATTGTTTCAGAAATGCACTCGCGCCGAATTGATTCCATCATATTTGCCCACGTCGCAGTTCAATCAAACCCGCTGAAAAGTCAATATTTCGTCGACTTATCCTGTGTTTATTCAACGAAACGGGTTTGTTTCAATTACGCATTTTTAGTACGATATTTACTCGACTAATAGCCTCGGGGTACAAGAGGTATGCCAACGTGGGTCTCAGGAATGCACTTTGAAGATAATTTAATGTGGCAGGAAATTCAACGTCTGTGCAGTCGGATTTGCAGGAATTTATCGGAGACAGGATAATACAATGATCCTTGTAAAAAATCAAGGTCAGAATTCGCCTGCAGCTTTTAGTGAACAGATGTTAGCTTTGTTCGTTTAGTTGGCACAACACCAACACTCTTGAGAAGCTTTATTCCAATCTTTTCAGTTTGGTGAGAATCTGGAGCTACTCGAATAATTAAAACGATTTCATCTGGAATATTTCCAGAGTTTGGAAAGTTTTACTTAATTCAGTTTTTGCTTCAATTATCTTTAGATTATTAAACAATACGTCTTTTATTGCGAAAAGCGGTGTTTCGACTAATCTTGTTAAGATTTCCGATAGAGGACGGAATGCCACTTTGCGGCGACGAAGTTTATGGAAATTGGACGCGAGTAGCAAAAAATATAAACAAATTGGATTACGTTGTGTCACTGTTGTATGTGGGATAACGGTATCATACGATACAGGTATTTTACAAGGTCGTAAAACACGATTTTTCCAGTATTACACATATAATATTACCGCGTCCTGAAGATTTAAAGTGACAAAAACAACGCCCAATTTTTAAAACTGAACAAAGGTGTTAATGCTTTCAACCAAAATTTTGCTGTTAGCTTTAGTTTTATTTGGATTTACAGAAATAGCCATTGAAATAATACAAAATAAATTTAGTGCAATGTTACAGTGGCAATTCAATCATGATATCCTCCTCTATCAATAAAAGCATTAAAATAACAACGTTGAAATCGGAAAAATCATTTAACAAATTTAGTGGAACATTAATATTGTAAACAAATAAGTCTAAAACACGGATGCGGCAAACGTAACACATGAATGCAATTTTTTACCAAATTCCCAAAATGTTTTTGTTAGATTTTTTGATAGCTGCATAAATTTTGATAACAAATTTTTTATGTAAAAGAAAAAATGCCAAAATTTAACACGTTTAAAGAGCAAAAATTATAATTTTTTCAAAAATACTCTTAAAAAATATTTTTTTCTCGCTACAAAACACGTTACAAAACGTCACTATTTTTTTTTGTTTTTAGACAGTAAAGTAGACAAGTTTAACAAGTAATGAAAAGCGCTCGTTGTCGAGGAAACACTTTTTCTGCCTAGGCAGAAACCAATATTTTTCACAATAAATGTCATCAGTGACAACTACATGCATAGCCATCTATGTTTGTAGTTCAATTTGTTGACTCATTGTCGGTCGTGGAACTGAATCTTTCGTTTGAAGAAAAAGTAGTTTTTGTTATTTGGCCCAAAAGGGGATTTTGCTGTCTCGCAATTTTGCATACGCTTGGCAACTTCAATTTAATTGCTCGACAAAAAGTACCACTTTTCTGTCGTATAACAAAATCTACTATTTTTAGGCCGCCGTTCTTTTTTAACGTTTTTGGAAACATAAATAGGTCGGAAAACGGCAGTTAGCGGCCTAGGCTTTTAAGACAGAAACTAAAAAGTTTTTTTGTTTACCGGTTGGTATTGCACTGTCATCAATTGACACAGGAGTCTGCTGAAGTATTTTAAAAGAGGTTAGAACGTTTCGGTTCCAAAATCGTTACTAGGCGAGCAACTTTGAAAAGTTAAAGCCACTAAATCATTTTTTTTTATTTCGCAAATTTTGTTGACCTGAAAAATAGGGTGATACGTCGGAAGATGCTTTTGGAATTCTTCGTGTTGTTACGACTCGGCTCTACCTCGTCTTCGCAATTTCCAAAACATCTCTTCCGGCCTTGTGATCCAAATTCCAATTTTTAGTTCCACTGTTTAAATATTTATTTTCCCTAGTTTATCCTGAAAATATGCAAAGTTTTGGAATTTCTCGACAGTGTTATGAAAAGCCAATTTAATAAAATTTCCAACGACATAAAAACTCGTCACTAGGGTTAGTACTTTCCACAATATTTTATTAACTGATCTCCTGTTCCAAAAAAAATAGTTTGAATTATTTTCAAATGCAATTTCCCATGTAGAAACTCAAAAATTATTCCATCAATTTTTCATTATAATGCATCATTGAAAAGACTAAAATCTTGCTGTCAAATGTATTGTTATCTCTTATTGTTTAAAAGTTACAGAACAAAAAACACTGAGAAGTCTTTTATAAAATTAAAACTGTTTGACCATTTTTTATTATGATTATTATTTGACCATTTCATTAAAAATCAAAACCATTTTTGGTTATGAAATCGTAATTTCAAGGCATATATTGAGTTTTAAAATGACTTTAGTGCCAACGTAGAGCAGAATAACACATTTTCGCAACCTTCTTGATAATGAAGAGTTCTCAGTTTGCTTATGGACCAAAAAAAAAAATAAAGAGTGGAAATCTTTAAATGGATTTGTTAAGAATTTTTATAAGTAATATAACGAGAGAGCTCGAAGTTTACTAGTAAAATTTCCAGAAAAAGTTTGTTAAATGTCTCCGATTGGTCAAATCTATAGGAGTTAAATTCTCTGGGTAACACAATGGATAACTATTATGCCACTCATCTTGCACTTCGACATCATTAGAATATAGGTAGTACCCCCATTCTCTCCATAACACGCACGATATTTAAAGTAAGCAAATTCAAAACTCCCGCCACCCACCCTGTTGGTAGGCCTGCTTACTGGCGGTTCTGTCATTCTTCATTTTCGTGCCATAACACGTTCACGTTTTTTTCCGAGTTTTGAAGAAATTAGCCAACAAACGTTAGGCAATGGGAAAATATCGTAAAAGAAGACATCGTGATCACAGTTCGAGTTGCAGTCCGTCCCCAGGAGCGAGAGAGCACAGCGAACTTGGTCAGAAATTTCATCACCTAGAAAATGAGGTTATGTTGCGGCGTCATCGCGGCGTCTTCAGGAATTTGACGACACTCTTCGGACTTTCCAGGCTCGTCCCAGAAAGAACAATTGCAACTGCAGTTTATCCTGTTGGTTGCGGTGTACTTTAGCGTATACCTTTCCAGTAGACATCGTGGCCACAGTTCGAGTTGCAGTCCGTCCCCAAGGGCCAGAGAGAACAGCGAACTCGATCAGAAATTTCATCGCCTAGAAACTGAGAAAGAACACAATTGCGCTTTCTTCTTATGGAGATTTGCGTTGCAACTTGCAGTTTATCCTGTTGGTTGCGGTGTACTTTAGCGTATACCTTTCCAGTAGACATCGTGGCCGCAGTTCGAGTTGCAGTCCGTCCACAAGGGCCAGAGAAAACAGCGAACTCGATCAGAAATTTCATCGCCTAGAAACTGAGAAAGAACACAATTGCGCTTTCTTCTTATGGAGAATTGCGTTACAACTGCAGTTTATCCTGTTGTTTGCGGTGTACTTTAGCGTATACTTTTCCAGTAGACATCGTGGCCACAGTTCGAGTTGCAGTCCGTCCCCAGGGGCCAGAGAGAACAGCGAACTCGATCAGAAATCTCATCGCCTAGAAACTGAGAAAGAACACAATTGCGCTTTCTTCTTATGGAGAATTGCGTTGCAACTGCAGGTTATCCGGTTGGTTGCGGGGTACTTTTGCGTATACCTTTCTAGTACACATCGTGGCCACACTTCGAGTTGCAGTCCGTCCCCAGGGGCCAGAGAGAAAACAGCGAACTCGATCAGAAATTTCATGGCCTAGAAACTGAGAAAGAACACAATTGCGCTTTCTTCTTATGGGGATTTGCGTTGCAACTTGCAGGTTATCCTGTCGGTTGCGGTGTGCGTTTCATATGCCTTTCCAGCAGACATCGTGGCCACAGTTCGAGTCGCAATGGGTCTCCAGGAACGAGAGAGAACAGTGAACTCGATCAGAAATTTCATCGCCTAGAAAAAGAGGAGTTGCAGCATTTTCAGGAATCTTCGGACTTCCTTGGCCTTGAATGAACGCAATTGCGCTTTCTTCTGATGGAGAATTGCGTTGCAACTTGCAGGTGTTCCTATTGGTTGCGGTGTACGTTTTTGTATGACCTAGCAGCGTTATCTGAAGTGACCTTTCTTCACGTTGCGCTTTCTTCCTATGGAGAATTGCGCTGCAAAATTGCTGATTTCCCTGCTGATTGCGGAATACGTTTTACGTTACTGAGATTATCTTTTTCAGAGTTGCTTTCTTATAGGGAATTGCGTTGCAACTTGTAGGTTATCCTGCTGGTTGCGGTACGTTACTGAGACTATCCTAACGGATGAGGTGAGCCCGAGGATGCGCCTGTTTAGAGCAAGAAGTGTTGTCACTTCTTGTGCAGATGCCAGTTGGGGCGTCAGCTATAGGTGATCTGTTCATGCAAAATTGTCGGCGCGTTGGGCCTCTATTCTAACACAAGGTTTGCCTTCTGTATCTCGCTCCACTTTGGTCCCAAATACCCATTGGATGGTAATTGTCCTTTGTTCAACGCGCAAAAATCCAATCCAGAATTAGTCGTCTGTGTCCCTGAAAGGGTAATCTATCGCGACACTCGTTAAGCTGGACTTCCAAGTTCAGATGGGGCGGCCCTCTTCAATATCAAACGGTTTTATACCACATTTTGCAAAAGGAGGGGGGGGGGGCGACAATGATGTGCAGATTATAGGATGATTATCGGATGCAGTTCGCCTTTTGGCAAATGTTAATTACACTCAAATCTGCTTTCCGTCTAGAATTAATTCTCAAACGTTAAAAAGTCGAATCTCGTTCCCTTTTTTGGTAATAATCTTGAAGAACGACTTTTTAGGAAACATAAACACTTGAAAAGACGGCCTCTCCAAGGGATCTGACTTTGTCAAGGCGTCCTTAAAACTGCCGAGGTTCATACCAGCACTGGTCATCCCGTTTGGGCGCACCAATCAGAAATGGAAGAATTTTTACCCAAGAAAACACAACTTAAACGATCCGAACCACAGAAGACCAGTCACGGAAGTTTGAGATTAGCAGTGGCGGCCTCCACTGTAAGATTTGCCGAACGATTGCAGTCTTTTATTGATGCTTGACAGTCCATCACCAGCAACTAGACAAATTTGTCGTTGATTTGGGGTTTTAAAATCCTTTTTTTTCTTAATCTTCCACACCAAGGTCATCTTCTGCTGAAAGATTGATGTCTTTCTCAGAAAATCAAGCGACTTAGGTCGCAGTTAATGTTACTAAAGAAGGGTGTTATAAATTTATAACCAAGTAAACGAAACCAGTTGAAGTACAATTCGTTA
Organism: Gnatocerus cornutus; assembly: GCA_029298725.1. NCBI lineage: Eukaryota > Metazoa > Arthropoda > Insecta > Coleoptera > Tenebrionidae > Gnatocerus > Gnatocerus cornutus. Next base: position 32,117,177 of record CM055509.1, on the reverse strand, counting down.
CTACTGTTTTACAGTCTGTAAGCCTAATGGTTCTCAGCGACGAATTTTAAATTTAAAACTCTTAAGCATTAGGTCTTTGCCCTAAGTTGCTTCTTAGCTTCAATTGATCTAATGGTTGCATATTTCTTTGTTTAATTATTCACACTGATAGGCGATTTCTTCGCTTTTGTTTAAATGGAAAACTATGAATATTCGCCTTTACCCTTTAGGTTAGCGTTGGCTTCTTAGCTGTTCAACAAGTTAAAAACTTGTTCTTCTTTGTCAGTTTTATAATAAGATGACTTATTGCTCTTTGATGACACGATGAATCTTGCTCTGGTATCTCCAAGACTGCTAGAATCTTTCAGATTTCTAATTAATATTAAAAAATCAAGTCCATCCTGCAAGGTCGTGAAAATTTTTAGGAATTCTTTTGAATTCGGAACGAATGACTGTAGAGTTGCAACCGGAAAAGAGGATCGAAGTTAGAGCTAGAGTTTTCAAAGAAACTTTCTTGCACAATTAGAGAATATACTAGATTGTACACCCGTCTGTACAGCTGTACAGTATGGCTGGCTTAATACAAGGTATATGGAAAATGCGAAGGTTTAGACCTTCAACAATTTTGAGATAAATATGACGCTCGCATGTTGTTTATCTCCCTCTTTAACAGAAGATTATCTTAAGTGGCAGCTTAAAGTTTCTCTATCAGACTGTCAAATAAAGTCGTTTGACTTTTCAACTGAGACTTACTCTGATGCTTCGTGGACCGGCTGGTGAGTTGTAAATGGAAATCAATGGGCGTTTAGACATTGGATGAAGAAAAAGAAGTGTCACTTCCATTATCTTGAATTCCTAGCACCTTTTGGTTTAAGGTGGTTAGCTTCCGAATCACGTCATGCAAAAATTTATTAAGGCTTGACAACGCCACCGCCGCTGTTAATATAAATAGGATGGGTGGTATTCAATTTCCATTACTTTCTAAATTATCCAGAAGGATTTACAATTTTGTGAGCAGAAGAACTATGGATCTTTGCTTCTTATGCAAGCTCTTTAAATAATGCCATGGCTGTTTAGGAGTCCAGAGGGATACTTGCATTAACAAAATGGTAGCTTCTATTTCCAGTTCGACATACAAACAATGGCGTGGCGTGGAAGAAATGTAGTCACGGAGCCACTTTTGCGTTAAACGTTATATTGAAATCAGTAGACAATGTTTTGTCCTTTCTGACATACGAATTTAAGACGGATTTTCGTACGGTTTTCTTAACAGTTTCAATTCGGCTTTGGCCTTTTTTTTTACTCCTAAATTAGGTGAGGATCACAGGATTAAACGTTTTTTTTTAAGCATATCTATCACTTGAGGTCATCAAGTCCCAAGTAGGATAAAGTTTGGACCTCAGTGTTGCCTTAGCACACCTTCGCACAATTTCATTAAACGCAGACATATCTCTCTGTTTTTTAATATTGAAGCTTGCACTTCACCAAAGGGAGAAGATAAGACGTTTGTTCTCGTCTTTTTTCCAACTTTCCAAAAGAATGCCTCTTTCGCTACAATTACTCGAGCCATAAAGGATGTTTTGGAAACAGCAGGTGTTGACGCCTCTATTTTCTGGGCAAATGCCGCTAGAGCCTTTAGGAAAGGACTATTCTTAAGATGGTCCAAAAATCCGTTGTGTGCGGCATTATAACCGTTCTATTATGTAAAATAGATGTGGTTCTTTTGCTAAGGTTGTTTTAAATTATCCCTAATATACGTTTATATTAGGTTAGCCTTGTCATTGGTGACACTGACATAATTTATTTTCATCTTTTACGTTTACAGATATTTATTCCAGTTTTAAATTGAGAATGGAATAAATAAAAGTCGAGTCGCAACGTACTTTAAACATCTACCTATATTCTAATGATGTCGAAGTGCAAGATGAGTGGCATAATTAACAAGATCAAACGAACTTACCAAGTGAAGTTCGATCTTGATTATGCTATCATCTTGCACAACGACATCACTCCCACCCTTTGCATCTTCAAAAAGATGCAACCCTGATCTTCCCAAGTTGCGACATCGAAGACTTTAAAATAATGACAGAACCGCCAGTAAGCAGGCCTACCAACAGGGTGGGTGGCGGGAGTTTTGAATTTGCTTACTTTAAATATCGTGCGTGTTATGGAGAGAATGGGGGTACTACCTATATTCTAATGATGTCGTTGTGCAAGATGATAGCATAATCAAGATCGAACTTCACTTGGTAAGTTCGTTTGATCTTGTTAATTATACACAAATACTCGCCAATTTATTGGAAAATTAGCACAAAATGAGAAAGTAAATGTAACTAAAAATTATATTTTTGCATTTTTATTTGACCGTTTTTCTAGATAATTTAGTGGCAGTAACCAATGAAGATATCTACAACTTTACAAACATTTATTTCATCTATGGCAAAATGTAAGAATCATGTGCAAAAAAGTATGAAAAAGTTTTTAAAAACCATTCATTTTTTGAAATTTTCGTCTGTTTTTCTCAAATATCTTTGCAACTTTCTCAGCAACTTTTATAGTTTGTTAGGAAACTCATTCAATTTTAATAGTATATTAAAGAACGTGTTTTATAATGGCCAGTTTGGTGCACGAGTTCCCGGTGTACAAAACGAGCCGTAGGCGAGTTTTGTATGGGACGAGTGCACCAATGCCATTATAAAACAAGTTCTTTATACAATTTTTTCGAATTTGCACCCTTTTTTAATAAAAAATTTAAATTTTCCAATTCGAATGAGTTTTCGTGTTACACGATTGGTAATGGTTTTGTAACCACGACTTGCCACTTGAATTTCAAATTCAATTTAAAATTTGACATTTATTGAATTTAACAATTACTGAATTTTGACTTAACGTAACCTAACCTCACAGCCAGTATTCACATGTATTATATTTATGTACATATATTGTTGGCCGCAAAAGACAATTCAATTATATTGATACATTTTTTATTCACGCAGCAATTTATTAAACACGAATCGTGAAATCCAAATTGACCAAGAACTTGACAGGAAACAGGTGCCAGCCAGACTAATTACTTCTGCCAATACTTAAAAAACAAAATTTCCAACTTTGAGTTCTCTTATAGATACCTATAAACGACTCCAAATTGAGTACTCTAATGGAAGTTATTAAGCAAATAAAAAAAAAATAAAAGCAGTGTGTACCTACTAGACTTATAAATATCTGAGTCCTGATCTCGTAGAGAAAAACAAACATCAGATTCAGAATCAAGATACAATTTTGTTTTATTTCGTCCAAAATTTGTTGACAAGTGTGATTTTAACGTCTAACTTAAAAAAAAATCTTCAGGTTTTTTAAATTTCTTAATTTTTTTATTACTTAAGATTTTCAAAATCCTAATTTTCCACGTTTTCAGATTAATATTTTATTAATATCATCCCAAAAATCTATGAAATTATTCAAAAATCAAACAATAAAGAAATCGGACGTTTTTGAGTTGACATTCCTCGCCACAATTTCCATTCCCCCCACCAACATCCTGTCACATATTTAATTAAATTAATTCGTTAATTAGTGATTTTTCCAACACAAAACACGTGTCCTTTCCCTTTAACACCAGTTCATAGTGCGTAGGCAGCCGAGCGTGCATTTTGCGGAACTTAATGACCGTGACTATCTACCGTCCCTAAAACCATAAATTGCCAACTTACTCATTCTCTGAGTCATTACGCCACACTTTTGATGACGACATATGCGCCATCGAAACACGCACACCTTAGCAATTAACGTATTCATTTGTCGTCTTGAAAGTTTTTCCCTTCCCACAAGGGCCGAATTAAATGTAAAATGAACCATCGATGCATACATGCTAAAAGGTAAACATCCAAGGGTCGACTTAAGCATGTGTAAATATCTGGTCGAATTACATTTCCATTAGCATTGTTTAAACAAGCTGCATGTGCGGTATTGCTTCGAAATGTGGTTGAACACACCTAACCAAACCCAAATTAAAGAATGCTGACAAATAGGGGGCGGCGGGGGTGTGACGCATTTACGGGGAAGCAGGTGAATCATGAAATTTTAATGGAGGGGGATGAAAAATTGAAAACTCGGGACAAAAAATAATTTTCAGCAAATCTTGATCCTTTTTAATTAGCGTTCAAAGTGTAAAGTTTGTGTTGTATTTATAATAAACACCCCCGTTGCTCTTAATTATGTAAACTTTGTAAAATAAAACTGTCGATTCGAAAGCAACGAAGAATCGCGAAATTGTAACGATTTGTTGCGGTCTTGCACTACATCGATGTTGTGGTGAAAATGCATCATCCCCTTCCCTTCAAACAAATCCACGTAAATGTCGCAATTATCCGACCAAAATCACTGATTTATCTTCCAGTCGCGGCCATTTATAGAAATCGCATTTCGCTTAACTTAATTTAAATCAAATTAGCAACGAGTTTGTAAATTAGTTTTCTTACTTCGGCTAAGTTGGCAAGTGAGGCGTAAAGAATTCCTTTTCTAATCTGATTAGATGGATAATTAACTATTGTCTGCTAATTCTATTCATTCGCGGATTCTCCAAGATTTTTGCGAGCGGGATTTTTCGATAGTTAGGGGAGAATCCAGACGGAAAAACAATTTGATTTTTTATGGACAAAACACGGAATTGATTAAATGCCAGCTACAGATCTACCTACGTGCATTCAGAGGAAATCATTGTTTTGCATAATGCTCAGAAATTGGAACTTGTCATGCGGTTTGAAAAGAAAATGCTTTCTGTTATTCAATCATTTTTATGTTCTTCGGCTGGGATAACACGAACTTAAGGCTGTTCTACCCCTCAACTAAAATTCGTGTTTTGAAAAATATGCAACCCAACATACTAACCATTTGACACATGCCAATCATCCATAAGGGTGAAAATCGTCTGTAAAATTAGCATATTTTCTACCACAGTTTAGCAATAAACCAGGCAGATGAATTTGCCTTGCTTTGGAGTTTGTTGAGAACGTTTTCCCGATTTCGAAATATTATGTCTCTCGAAAATAATAAATGAAAAATAAAGAGAAATAATAAAATAATCATCTAATAAACTTTAAATTTCAAGTAAAAAATGTTTCGTTAAAAATGTGTACCATCACAATTTTATTTTCAAAATTACACTGTGCGACAAATTCAAATTAATTTTGAATGTGTTATGGAATCCAAACAAAGTAAGTACATACCCAAAGAACAACCTTCACAATTTTTAACATAAGTAGTTGAAAAAATCATAGAAAAGAGATTCTTTTTCTATTTTACTTATGATTTTAATGTACCTATGTATGGTTATCAATATTTAAAATACACATAAAAAAACTAAAATTAAAAAAAATTATATGCAAATCATAACTTGTTTAGCCGCCAACTTTGATACAATTTTTTTACTCTTTATTACAAATTTCGATTTTTTCACAATAATTTTAAATTTATTGTATTTGGCAACGTACAGACTTTTATTTTAGAAACAAAAATGTTTAAAACTTACAAAGTCATAAAATTTTACTTTTAAAATTAAATATAAAATTTGGTGGTGATTTGCGGTTACCGGGATATATTTTATCAAAAGGTGGGCTACCTATAGAACAGAACAGTTTTTTGGCTACTAAAACTTTGTCACGCAGTGTTTTAATTGATAATAAATTTAAATAAATTAGATTTAGATATTAGTTCATCTTTTGTTATTTCATGTGTTTCAACGAATCCGCGGGTATTTAATAAAATCAATTCTACCAAATTTTAAAATGGATATTTGGGTACTTCCGAATAACAAAATATTACAGCTGGGTAAAGAATATGTTCTAGAGCTACAATTTTTTTTATAAAATTGAAAAAACACTCGATCACGATTTTTTTTTTCGATAAATCGCTTATGCCAAATCGCAGAAATAATCGCAAATAATCGCGGAAAATGCAAGATTGTAGAAAAAATATTGTGTGTATTTCGCAAATTTCAATTCAAATTGCCGTTTTCCGGGGTCGATTTCAAGTGTGACTTGCGTTACTGCAAATCCCATTTGCAACATAGCAACGCCAATCACATTGCTCATACCTTGGCAACTGTTGCAAATTTGCGTTAACGCAGTGACTTGAAATCGACCCGTTCGAGAGGTTGTCGCGCAACATTAGACTTTTTGTCTCTTTCAATCGGCCATGTAAATTTTTAGGCTCTTAATACACAAATAGCCATTAAAATTTGTGTTGTTGTACTTTTGCCATCAGCTACTTATATTAACGTGAGTTTCAAAATTATGAAAGATATCCATCGATCTAGAAGAATTCTAAGTAATACTGGTGTATTAAACTATAACACTAATTTGTTTTTACTTTTTATACGTGGACGTCAAAAAACTATACATTTATACGCATCACGAAAAAATAAAAAATAACATATCTTGGCACAACTAAATATTTCAAAAATTGAGAACAAATGTCCACCTCCATGAATGTTTTCATCATTTTGGAAAAGTTTAAAAAGTTGCTACAGTAACACAATTTGAGATATGTATAAAGAAATCATTGAAAATGTAAAATCATGTTTTGGGTAATTATTTTAACAAAGTTGGAGAAATTGCCAAAACACAGAAGTAACAATATAGAGCTATGCTGGTATCTAAAAATCAAATAGTTACGGGAGCGCTAAAAAGCTTTCAATCGTCTAATCTTTTTATTTTAACCTGACAGTCATGTATGGGAGACAACTCGGTGCTGACCTTTTTGGTCTTATGGCTACTTGAGAAAACATTCCACCCTGCCTGCGGCAAAGGACCAAATGGCCAAATATGCAATAAAATGCATAACAATCAATGTATGAAATGCAATTAATCCGTTGCCCTATATATAATAGACTGTTTAAATGTAATGTTGTAATGCAAGTTATTAATTGAGGTCTACTTCAAGAGTCAAAAGCGAATTTTTTGTCAACAAAGATGAGTTTGATTGCACTAAATCTAAACTCAAAATACTACACTCAACTGAGAAAAAAAAGGTTCTGAAACTGTTCAGAAGTCACTGCTTTTTAATTATATTATCGATTGAAAATCATTTGCAATCGTTAATCTAATTATTAAAATGTCGACAAAATGTCTTAAAATTTATTTTTAGAAATCTTGCATGGGGGTTAAAATGTTATTATATTCAGATGTCTTCAATTCTTGGTAAGAAGTAGGTATAAAGTTGGAGTCCCAATGGTCAATCGCCGGTCGGCCGAGTTGTAGTCGTCGAACCGTGATTAGGATTAGAGACCCCCTGTTGTGAGGGGCTGTAAATCATGGCAACATTGAAGTGTTGGTTGCCGACTTTTTGTAAATTGGGAATCATTTTTACATGCAATTTTATTTTTTTCTAAAGAAACTGTTCATGTGGGGAAAAAACCAAGGAGTTTCCCGGATGTAGAATAAAATCCCTCATCTATCGAGTCGTAGTTCAAGCAAAAATTCCTAAAACTGTGCCCGTAAAACGACATGGCGTTTTTTCAGTTTTCATTTTTTTTAAATAAATTTATAAGAAATTTTTGAAAATCAAAGAGTTTCCCGTGTACATTTCGATATTATCTACACGTACAAAAAAAATCAAAACTCCAACTCTTAATTTGTGGCCGTAAAAAGTAATGGCGTTTTGCGCTATTTCCTATGCACTTCGGCCGGGGTAGGACAGAGCCTTAAGGCTGTTCTACCCCTCAACTAAAATTCGTGTTTTGAAAAATATGCAACCCAACATACTAACCATTTGACACATGCCAATCATCCATAAGGGTGAAAATCGTCTGTAAAATTAGCATATTTTCTACCGCAGTACAGCAATAAACCAGGCAGATAAGTTTGCCTTGGTTCAGAGTTTGTTTCATAGATTTTTCTTATTTCGAAATACGATGTCCCTCGAAATTAATTTAATGTATTGGAAAATTATCATTAATGATAATAAATTAAAATGAATAAAAAAAAGATGTATTTCTTTTGCTTCAATGTTTACGCTGTTATTAATAAAATCCATTGCAACAAATTTAAAAATCTGGCGCATGTGTGTTTTGAGCACGTCCAAATAAAACAAAATATTTCAGGTAAACTATTTTGGAAAACAAAATTAGTTTTAAAATCTGTGTAAATGTGCTTTGATAGGTAGAGAAATTAGAGTGAGGTTTGCGAAGAAAGCATAGTCATTACCAGTTTTCAGGTAGAGTCCTAAAAGCAAAAAAGCTAATCCATCGTTCTAGAAGAATTCCAAGTATTATATTAAATTGTCTTTAAAATGTGATTAACCGACACTTCACATGACAGAATCAAAAGAAACAAACTCAACTGTATCATAATGCCATAGATCACCGGAAAAATGTTAAAAAAAATCATGTCTTCAATTTTTCGAGTTTTGATGGATTAAAGAGGAAAAGTTTAATGCCAAAATTAACGATTTCTGTGCAGTAATTTTAGGTTCAAAAGAATTTTTTACCTAAAGGTCATTTTACGCAAAGGCATAGTGCAAAAAAAAAATCGAAAAAATCTTGTTAGAAATGCCAGAAAACTGTTTTTCTATTTCGCGTTCATAATGAAGATATTTCGATACGCGTTTCAGTGTATTTCGGTATCGTAATGGACCAATCCCGTGCCAATATTTCCAGGAGCATAAATTTTTGCTTACGTTTGCAGCAGTACCGTCAACCTGCCGTCAACGTTGACAATTTAGATTTTGGTTTTGAAAAACCATGATAAATCGATCAATACACTATTATTTCTTGTTGTACTTGGCTTAATAATTCATCGGAGAAAAACTCTTTGGATGCAAAAGAACCATCATGATCATGATCAACATCTTTGCTCTCTTGGCTCCCTTACCTCAAAATGTCACAACTGTCATTGGACATTGGATTTGACTACTTCGAATTTTTTTCCCGAACATTTTGCAAATGCCAACGACCCTAAAATTCCCTAGATTTCGAAATCAAGTTTTTTCGTTTAAAATAAGGCGAAATAGAAAAAATAGCGTATGATACTTGTTCATAATGCATTTTGCCGCACTTACTACTTTACTTACTACTTACTACTACTCGCTGCGCTCGTCGTGTCCTAAAAACGTGCGTGCGGCAAAATGTTCATTATGAAACGGCTTTCATAATATACTATTATAAGATTTTGTGATGAACAATCTCTATCAGTGTGACATCGTTCACATGAAACCATAGTTACATTACTTGTTCATGAACCAACCTGACTAACGCCAACAATACTGCAGCTTACTATGGCTTTGAATACTAGAAATTTAAATTATTGGGGGAACAATTCAGCAATGTTTCCATTTTCCTAATTTTCTTTTAGTTCTCCTGCAAAAATAGAGAGTCTGCACTTTTTTTAAAAAATTTTTAGTACTTTGGGGGACCACCCAATTACGTCCTTTCAAGATGGTGTGCCACTTTCCGGACACCTGTACATACATATACAGCCGCGGACAAAAAATCTTAGACGTCAATGTCATTTAATTGTCGCATGGTGTAAAACCCCACTTAAAATATGTAACCTTACTTATTTGTACTGTCAATTTTGAGTTATAATTTTTTAATTTCAAAATTTTCAGTGTTTTCAATATTGCAAGGAACTGACTGCAGATCATACCGCTCTGTACTAAAGATAATATTCTAATTTTATTCGTTTCAGTCTTGATAATTCTTAATTGTCAACTTGTCAATACTTTGATGTTTTAAACGTCAGTAATGGCAATGACAGTAAAGCACACACTACACTCAAATTTTTGAAACGTCAGAAAAATGACGTCTAAGATTTTGTGTCCGCGGCTGTATGTGTTGTTATTTATATTTTTATTTATTTATTTATTTATTTTTTATTTTCATCCCTTTGGAAAATATGAGATTAATTCGCAACAAACTAACAAACAATAAAAATCTTGGGTCAAAAAGAATACTTAGCCTTACTACCTTACTATTTTTGCATCTCGAAAATTGAAATGTATCTTATATTCGAGTTGGAATTTATAGTCGATAAATCAATAAAGATTAAGTCTAGCCGATGGAAAAAGCATAGCGATTACTGAATTACTTATTAGGTACATATTTTTGAAATCCAAAGGATAGATTTTGAGATCCAATAGATAATTCAAAATTTGAAGTCTCAAAACAAGAGTGCATCTCAATTATACGAAAGATAAGGTTTTTTCTTTTAGAAATTTTTATTTTAAAAGTATTAAATATTTGTAAACACTGATTGCAAATAACATTAGCAAACCATACTTTTACTTCTTAGAAATGTGTCAATCCGAAGGGGTAAACTAGATAATTTAAAAAAAAGAGGGGTATTATAATTTTATCATTTTCTTTATTTTTTTAATTGAGTGTAATTTAATTGATAATTACAATTTTCGTTCGTTTGTAATTGGGCCAGCTTTATGCCTGGCAAGAAAATTTAGTAATAATAATCTTGATAAGAATGAGATTAAAATGTTATGGGATTCATGATCTTCAGCTCTCGGTAGTGAGTAGGTATCTGGTTGGGGTTCCAATGGTCAATCCCGACTCGGTCGAGCCGTAGCGTAGTCGTCGAACCGTCATTAGGATTAGAGACCCCTGCTGTGAGGGGTTGTAAATCATTTGTATTTTGAAGTGTTGGTTGCCGACTTTTAGAAAATTGAGGACCATTTTTACATTACATTTTATTTTTTTCTAAAAAAACTATTCATAATTGAAAAAAATCAAGGAGTTTCCCGGGTGTAGAATACAATTCTCTATCTATCAAGTCGTAGTTCAAGCAAAAATTCCTAAAACTGTGGCCGTAAAACGACATGGCGTTTTTTCAGTTTTTATTTTTTTTAAATAAATCTATTAAGAATTTTTGAAAATCACAGAGTTTCCCGTGTACATTTCGATATTGTCTACACGTACAAAAAAAATCAAAACTCCAACTCTTAATTTGTGGCCGTAAAAAGTAATGGCGTTTTGCGCTATTTCCTATGCACTTCGGCCGGGGTAGGACAGAGCCTTAAATGCTCCAAAAGCTCTAGTGTTTTGTGATCTACCTATAATTCAACAATAAAGAAAATTTTATTTATTTTTGAGCTTTCAGTTTCTAAACCTTCAGAACTTCAGACTGAGCGAATGGGAATTGAGAAATTAAAGACCAGTGAAAATGGAAAAATTTTAAAACCTTAAGCTGAAACGTTGTCTAATAAAAAGTATAAGTCTAGTAAGCTAAATATCTAGAATATAAATAATAAAACGGAATGAATAATGAAACAGAATTTGCAAATGTGGGTTGATGGAGGATTCAGAAAGTAATAAAGCCTAGAAGACTATAAATATTAAACAAGCTTGAAAGCACAAAAAATGATAAATTAAAACAGAAGTACAAAATTTTTCTTATTGCCGCCGTTTATTGAAGTTGATGACCACTTTTTTCCCTAATACTTTTAGTCCCTGAGCATTCCTCGCTAGCAGATACAAGTTCTCTATAAAAATATTTGGATTCCATATCTGGAAATTTCTAAACTCGCGTTTCTTTCTCCGTCGATAAAAAAATAACAGAAACAATATTTGTCTTCCCGTTAAGACAAACAAGTCTTCTCACAGAGACATATTTCCCAAAAGAGTTTCCTGAATCAATTAATTTTCTTTTCTAAGCGCTAGTCAAACACGAATTGAAACTTGGCGAGTCGTCCTAATTGGAGAGAGCTCAACAAGTTGTCAGTCGTCAAATAAGTGTTCGCATAACGAGTGACCCTCGACATGGGCGTCCGTGCATAATCATGTTTGAATTAATAGCGCAACGATTTGTCTCCGAGAAAAAACAAGCAAAAATCCATTTATCAAAGTCTAGAGGCGACTTTTTCGTTTCAATTGACGCTTTGTTATTAAATTTAATTTCATATTCGGTGATTAATTTGAGATGTGGGGCGAAAGCAAATAATTGGCGTTCGATGGATTCAGTTTTAACTATTTTAGTTTAGAGGCTGCTAGGTATTTGACATCAAAGCAAACCTGTCTGAGCTAAATAACGCACTATTAATTATTCTTGTTTATCAGTCAACAAACACGTTCCAAGTTTACAACAAGTCCTAACACCCGCAGACCTAGGCCTGGATGCAATTAACCGAAGCACAATTACAGAACTTAATTACCACCCAAGGTAATCAAAACCGGTCATGTGGAATGGTCAAACTGCAAAGTATTAAACGACCCGGAATCCACACTAATACGATTATCGTATCATAACTTGATTTTATTGCGACGTTTTGGGTCTTTTTGGGAGGGGGCTTTAGCACCCGAGGCGCGAGAGCCCCTCATAAACCAGAAAAATGTTTCAAATTCGGTTAATTTTGACATATTTAAACTAGCAGAACTTCCACTTTGGCGTTCCCAGCTTGAAAAAGCCATAATTCCCCTCAACGCTTGAGCTGCTCTCATGAGTCGTTTTTTCCCTTTCTCCGCACAGGAAAATCGGTTTTCACTGCTAATTTATTTACAAGATGCCGTGTCATTTCGTGATGTAATTAATTAACGAGCTCTCTTCGCCGGAATTATTCCAACAGGAACAATGAACAACACAAAAGCTGGGAAACTTTGTTAGCAATAAGTCATAGATCATCTCGTTAAGCATTTCGTCAAAGCAAAGCTCCCATAGGAAAGACCTGCTTTGGAGTGCTTCTAAATAAAGTCAATACGGACCTGTGCGATTATTATACATGACAAAAGAGGATTCGGAGTGGAAGCACAAAGATTCATTATCGAATCCGGAAATCCGGAATCCAGACAAAGAGCGCGTTGAATAATTATTGTGTTTTTGGAATATTTTCAGGTTTGCTCGTTAATCGCTTTTAAATTTCATTCCAACGAGCCTAGTTGCAGACAGTTTCGTTTCTGGTTTGTGAGCAATAACTTCAATGTATCAGAAACTCTCTGTTATTATAATCAGAATATAGCGAAACAGTTCCATTATTGTCATAGTTATCAGTTACATTGTGTTCGACCTACTTGACTGACTACGATAGCGATCTTAATCCAACCATGGAGTTTATCTCGCAGCGCTGCATTGTCTATGAATGTTAGTAAAATTAATTGGCCGACTGGCGACGCAAGCATCTAAACAAATTACAAAATTTGCATTTGGGAAATTTCCATTGCTCCTAATGAAAAGGCGCAGTCTGCTCCAGAAAGGAACCTTTAACCTGTGTTTTATTATTGCTATTACACACAACCGGAGACAAATTCAACAAAAATTATTATTCAAAAATGGTGGATGCGCCGGCCTAATTACGACTCGTTACACTTTTTTCTACCGCAATTTGTCTCCATCAGTTCTCCATTTTGTGCTAGTAACATTTTGATACGTAAAAGAAATCTAAAGACATAGTTTCTGCAAAAAAGAACCGAAGGGAAAATGTGTACGGCGTAGTTTTCCAAATTATTAAAATTTCGATATCAATCTTCGTTCCCTCAAGTTTTCTTTCCTCTTTCCTGTTTTGGGGTCCTCCGATCTTCATTTCTTTTAAACGGACTAAATCATCCAACAAAATTTGCTAAGAATTGCAGAAACTGACAAAATAAATTTGAAGAACATGCAGGAAACAAATTAAAAGTATACAAACAATTTAATAAATTCTACAAATTTCTGAATTTGAAAATATGTATCTATCAAATAAAAATTCATCCTCAGTAGAGTTTGAAATTTCAAGTCATGTCCTTGATTGAAGAAACAGTCTTTTGTTTCTGTCAAGTAATTTGACGTTGTGAAACTAAAAATTTTGTAAAAATTTTGACAACGCTGTCATGTTTGATTCATATTGCAAAAAGTTCTCTTATGAAAAACTAATCACAATATAGACTTTTGCTTTCCATTTTTGCATTTCAAGAAAAATATGGAAATTTTTAAAACGTCCTGACAAAAATTTTATAAAAATTTTATCTTTTTTGTCCTAAACTTTTTAAAATTTTGCACAGATATTAAACGCCTTAAAAGTAGTAACTTCTCTAAATTCTATTATTTTAGACTCAAAATCGCGAAAGTGATGAAATTCTGTTCAAAAAATAAAAAAAAAATTAGACAGGTCTGAATAAAAGAATTTCTAAAAAATATATTACTTGTTCTAATATTTTGTAACTTTTGTAGCATAGTTAATTAAATACTCGAAAATAGTGTAACTTGTCCAAATTTTACTGTTTTAACGCGGTTTGACACGTTCACATTTTTTTTCAAATTTGTACGAATTAAAATTTGAGAATTTCTCTTGCAAATTAACGTTCAATTTGTCACAGAATTAATGCAGAAAATTTTTTCCTGTTCGCTAACCTCCAAAATCAGCGGTTTGAGGGTATATTCTCTTCACTTGGTGCATTGTTACTGCGCAGAATTGTGAAATTATTTGTGAACTTTTAGAACTTTTTTTTAATTTTTTTGCAAAAATATTTTCTCTAAATTTGCCGTTTGCTCCCCAAAAGAATATTTGTTTCAAATTAAATTCTCAAATTTTTATTTTTATGATTATTTTTTGAGAAGCGGCAAACCGCCTTAAGAATATAAAAACAATTTAATAAAAAAATTAATAAATTGGAAAACTTAAAAAATCGGAAAACTAAAGAATGCAAAGAAAAATAATAAAACTATGAAAAATGGAAATATGTATCAAGATAACATAAAAAATTCTGATTTTTGCAGGAAAAACTTGTTGCATTTCCGCAGCTCTCCGTCAGTTTGTCCCCGTCAGTTCCCCGTTTTGTTGTGCAAGATTTCCCTAACTTCAATCATTTTGATACGTAAAGTTTGTAAAATTGTTCCAAGCAAAGTAATTGGTTTTTTTACTCCGTAGCTGCTGTTTCGGGTTAATTTCTTCCAAACAAGCGTCCACTTTCCGCGAAATGAGCGTTTGAAAATTACATAAAGCTTTAATTTCAAACTTAAATTAACGCAACGATAGAGGAGTTGTTTTCATAATTAACGCCCCCCGATTTAGTTACCGATTGCGACACGACAAATGTGGGAATTTTTAGGTGGAAGGTAATGAAATCTTGTTGGAGAAGAATGTTTTTCTTACGATGTATTAAAATTTATATTACATTCTTTGTGGAGTTGTTTTTGATAAATATTCGGTTGAGACTGGAATTTTATTAATCTCAATAAAAAGAGGTGTCGCCTAATGAGGTTGAGGCAGACAGTATTTATTAAAGGACCGTTTTGGCAAATGCACTTTCCTCGTCTTCTCGACATCGAGTAATTCTTTATAAAAGGGTGATAAATGTTACATTCGCCATAAAAACAACGATGGAGTCTACCTTCTTTACAGACAGCCGATTTTTCAAGGAAATCCCACATTCGGAATGAATAAAATGTTTCGGAAGAAGTGGATTAAGCCGAGGAAAATAGGAAAAAGTGGAAAAGCAAACAACTTTCAGCGGACATCTTCCACGGGGCATTGCACAGAAAAATTTCTCCCAGTGCATCATTAGACCATCAGAATTGGCTAATTTTCATCCCTTTGTGGCGTCGCATCCACATTTCCTTTCTCGTAGTGATTGGTGTGGAAATGTCACCATGAATTATTCCTCTGTAAGTTATTAAAGAATTTCCATCCTTTTTACGGTAAACAGTTGGGGCTAATGAAGCCTCGCAATTTACTGGTCTCTGTTGGGAAATCTCCCATCTCTGGCAACCTTTTTAAGAGAATTTTCATTAGTGGTGCTCTCTCTGTTCTCAGTCGCGCAAACCGAGCAACTTAAGGTACACAACAAAAATCACTTTATTGTCTTTGGATATTGAGCAGAAATATTTTCGTCTCGTCAATTCGCGAAAGTCGTCCACAGAGAGAAAGTTAGTTAACGGCGGCGCTAAAAGTTGTAACTCAAATACAAATATGGTCCTGATAACACAGAACCGGGCACGAACAGGCACATTGTTATCTCGTAATTATTTTGGAAACAAAGTTAAGTCACAAATACATGCACACAATAGCCACCGACGTACGTATAGAAACGCCATCCTAATCGGATTTGGGACACAGGATAAAGGACCAAAGATCCACAGCTGATAGATATCGACCTGACCAGTGGGGAATTCCTCAAAAAACTAATTACGAAATCAATTAATTCGAACGGAACGATCAACTTTTGTTGCAAACATTTTAAAGGCCTTTGATTCGACTAATCAAATATTTAATTAATTTAAAATGTATTCAATAAAGTGTAAACGAAACTCCACATCAAACATCAGAGAATAAAGTAAATGGATGCTCGAGATTGTAGTGCCGTCTAAACAACATTGGAAAAGCTTTATTTTTACACTTTTATGGAAACTTGTAATTTCCAACCGTTTGATATTTCAAAGGAACTAATTAAGACGTACTATACAAATTGCTTCGGGCCATTACGGCACTGTACACGCTCGGTTATTATTAGATGTGGAGCTAAATGCCAGTCCCGGAGTAATTTTTCGGGTACATTTTAATATCGCTCCGGAAATATAACAAGCGGATTTATACAACCCCTAAACAAAAATATCCCGGCGCATCCACCATTTTCGACGTTTATTAGCCAAATCTAGCACAACTTTTATTGATGACTTGAAGAGATTTTAACTTTTATCACCCCGGAATTATTTTAAGTCGCTGAGACAATTAAATTTGATATCCCAATAAAAACACACTTTCTCCACCGAATTTTAGTTTTCAGACGTAAAACTCGCTTTATTACTAGAAACGCAATGGGAACTTTATTTTTGCAAGTATACTTATTGAAATTTCGTAGAATTTCACCAATTTATTTGATATGTTTTCACTCAAAGGCAACTTTACATTTTATTACCTTAATTCGCGTCGTTTACTCAACTCGATTTAATATCTCGTTGAAACCTGTTTGATGCAAAACTTGAAAGTTTTATGAATAAAATTCTTTTAAATTAGTTTAGTTAACATCACTTGAGGAAAGTTTAGTTTTGATACCGAGTGATCACGATAAATTAGCGGTTTGTTCGCCGTTTTCGGTTTTGTGCCGCTCAAAAATACAGTGCGATGCACACTGATAGACGCACCCCCATTTTTTATTATTTCTTATTTTTTTATGACAAAATTTGGTGCTTTAGTTCTGTCACAAGATACCAAAGAATTAAACTGTACGTTAAAAATATCTAAAAAAATATCTACAATATAACAAAAGCAAAGACAGAATTCGATTTTCAGTTGCAAAGTAATAGTCGCACCTAAAAATTTGACACCTTCAATGTATTGGTTAATTGTATTATAGATTATGGGTCGTACAATTAAATAAACTTGGAAAAAGACGAATTATCGAACTAAACAGAGCTGGTAACTCGGCGCGTCATATTATTAAAAGACTACTTAATAAATCCGACCATGTGATAATTTCTACAAGAGTGAGAAAATTATGGAGAGCGAAAATCAGCAGGACAAAAAAGAAAATTGTTTAGGCGTACTGAAGTACTAGTGCTGAAAAAGCTCCAAATTCTTTAAAAGGCGCGAATCAAATTTGTCGAGAGCTGAATTTGGAAGTCGATAAAATTACAGCTTGGCGAATAATTATTCGAATAATATATTCGTTTCCAGAAAAAACAAACTTAACAAGTGAAATTTACATCTAAAATCATTTCATAAAATAATTAGATTTAAAACTCTGATTCTGCGAAGTCAATTTCTTTTTTGTGACTTTTTTTTGACATTCAGTAAAGAAAGTGACTCTTATTTAACATAAAATGCACCTATCTTCGTAAGTTTTGGTGTGTAATACTATTTTAGTAATACAATTATTAGGGCGAAATTAAAATCCCAAAAATTTCGAAAATATCGCCAACATTTGAACGAATTTTAGAATTTTGGTTATACATAATACTATATTGGCAAAAGTAAAGTGAACCAAACAAAAAATTGGCAGAACATCAAAAAATGTGAAATTATTTCTAATTCTGTTATTTAGTATTAAATTCTATGTAAAATAACTACAAAATTAAGTAAGAAATGTAAGAAGCCTTGAAAAACAAAAATTTTAAAGAAATGGAGAATCTGAGGAATCTAAAAAACAGCTCTAAATAAGCTAAGCAAAGTTGTTCAGGATCTAAAAAATTTAAGAAAACTCGAGGATCTCAAGAATTTAAAGCGCATAAAAAAACTGGATAAAGGTAAACGACACACATAAAATAAAGCCCAACTAGAGTGCAAAAATCAGCAGACTCCAATATTTTGTTAAAACCTGTTGCATATTTGCAATAACTTGAATATTTTCTGGAGCACAGATTCGTTTTTATTTACGAGTAGGTAGAAATTTTGTTCCTGTCACCTTTACCAAATAAGAAGTTTGTAGAAATCTCTCTAGGGTCTATCCCATAAAATCCGTAAACTCGTCCTTCATTTTTCAATTTCTCTACCTCTCCCGATTTCTCAATACCTCAAGCTCCGTCAATGTAGAGTTAGATTGGCATAGGAGAGCGTTGTTTGTCGTGTTGAAAGCCGACAAGCGTCCACTTGTGCTCTATCCTGACGCCTTGGCAGCTTCATTGTTCGTCCAACAATACCGAATTTGAATTCCGCGAAAAAAATCGCCGACGCGTCCATCGACTCGGAATTCTTTTCACGGTAGAAATGTGCCCCGAGTCGTGTATTTTTATTTGTCCGTTTTCGGCTTGTTCTTCGTTTTATTGAAATCTCAGGTATTTATTCAGCAATGAATTCCGGCAAAAATAAACTTTCTGCTTCGGATATTTCCAATATGTTTATCAATTACAGTACTGAATCGAAAGCTATTTTTCGAGCGGAACATCAAAGAGGCGAAATTCAAGCGGGGGCATTGGGACCGAGATGAAAATAGCGAAGATTGAAGCGGACAAGATTTTTCCTTAGATAAATACGAAAAATTAATCGGAAGAATTAGACCTAGGTACACAGCATGGGCGTTCGTTATCTCTGTTCGAGGTGCTTTAAAGATTTTACTAAGTCAAATATTTGAACGAGTTTTAGCAACAAAACGCTGGTAAGAAGAAGATAACCGAGAGAATTTATTCAGAACCTTGACTCTCACCTTTGCTAAAAGACAATATACATTTACATAACAAAGTATTATCTGCTTTTGCCAGGCCCGCACTGCAACCGCGTCGTTCTCCACAGTTTGCACGGGTTTTATTAGCATCATTAAAAATATTCCAAATACTCGCAACTTTTGATTTAATCAAAGGCAACGGATTCATAGAAGAGAGCTAAATAAATCCTAGTTTTGTTTTTCTTTGTGTAAATCGCTCGCACATGCCATTGAGATTTTTATCGCAATCATCCCAGTTTCTCATTAGGCCCGTGGGCCAATAAACCTTCTTTTTCGCTCTAAATTACCATTTAGTGCCTAGTTATAGCCAAGTGCGAACAATACTCGGCAACCCGAATCCATAAACTAAATAATAAACCTGAAATCGCTAAGTACGTGTGGAGTTTTATAACAGTATTTAAATCTGCAAGTACGTGATCCTGCATTTTTCGCCCATTTCATAAACTTGGTTGCATCATATGACACGAAACTAGAGCGAGCGTTGTATGAATTAGGCATTTTATGATGGAAAAAAGTGCAACGTTCATTTAACCCCAACAACTGTCGGAGGATATGACCGTATAATGTTATGCTTCGCAAATCCGCCAGTGTCAAAGTAGTTGAAGCGTAACACTGCCTTTGCCAACTTTGTAACTTATAATGTGTATATTTAGACCAAGGGCTTAACTAACTTGAGGAACCTACACGATCAGGTAGCGGATCCAGATCGCTGTCCGAAAGCCGATTTAATCTATTTTCGGACTAGTGAACCACTAAACGTATTTTTTTCTCCATCTAGTTAACAATAGACTTTGAGAAAAACTTAGAAGCATGAATTATCACGTCAGGCGCAAGAGGAAAAATTTAATTAGCACGGTTTCAAAGAAGACGATGAGATTCTTAACAATGCCAAGTTTTTAAAATGTTCAAAGACATATTCCGCCATCTTTGTACGTTTATTAATGTATTAATTAAGCTTTTGAGTTCCAACACTTTTTTACAAAGTAGAAAATTAATAATGAACGAGCTCTTTACAGCGACTACCTCAGACCAAAAAGAATTTGCATCAATTTTTCTCCGTAATTATTACAAAAATGTGTGCTTTTTATGAATATTAACACTTTCGGTAACAACAGCTGCCTGGAAAATACCGATTCCAGATTTAAGCAGAGGTGCCAATCAATACGTTTTAATAAACCAATTTATATGTTAGTGCAGACCGGTTTTGCTCCAGATGTTTATTTATTTCTGTGTAATTTATTCATAGGCATTGCTGAAAATTCTGTTTATTCAGTCGCTAAATTTTCGTTACTGATTTAATTGGATTTGACTTTGTTTAATGTCCTTCGATACTAAATATTTCAGGGAATCATGTCAGAGTTGATTACAAGAATTTCAATATTTTTTATCCTCTACACAAATACACGAGACTCAACCCGTTCGTTTAAAAAAAACATGTCTTTTCCATTAAATTTTGCTTTGAAAAAAAATCTGATGTCGTAACTTACACCAACACAGCAGTTCTGACGTATGAAAACTAAAAAGAGATTTGACAGTTTTCGAGCAAGCAGCCGAAATACGTTCAAATCATTTTAAACTTTCTAGTTTTCAAATTATAAAAAATTGCATTAGAGTCAAAAATTTAAATTGGCAGAAAATGTAAATTTAAAAATGTCAAAAAATGCATTGAGACGCAAAGACAAATTATAAACTTGAAATATTTAATTTGAATAATTTAGGTGATAAGATTGGTACTTTTTTTGTCGATAAATACATTTTTTATTCTGACCGTACTCCTAAAAATACAACAATTCTGAATATTTGACTGAAACTACTAATTTTTGAGTATTTTATAGTTATGTAAAGTAGTACAGTAAACATTATGATATTTTTTTAAAGCTTATATCTTAACATTTTACCGTCACTAATTTCAAGGAGGTACTTTAAAAATTAAAATTATTGTACTTTCTGTGCAGTAAAAGTATAAAAAAGCTATAAATTAATAGATATGCACACATCACAAAATACTTAGACATTCAAAAATATGATGCAAAAATGCAAAATTTTGACTATAAAAGAAACCTTGTTGAGTAGTTTCTTACAGTCTTTCTCCAAATAAAACAACGAACATGATTCAATATTTCAATGTAAGTTTCTTTAAAACTTTTTCTTTCAATTTTAATTTAGATTTACATTATTCACAGATCATTTTTACTTTGGCTGTTTTGATGTACTGCTTAGTAACGATGACAGCAGCAGCAGCACCAATAGCAGACTGATCTCGATAGAATAAATAATAATAATCTTCGAATATAAATAAAATGTTATTAATTTGGATAGAATAAAGCTCTGTCTCTAACAAGTTTCTAGTTTTTTTAAAAATTTTATTAAAAAAAATGTCTTACGTTTTTCAACGAATGGTCATAGATAAAGCATAGTTATTACACTCACATGTTACACATGTTATAGCTCTTATTCACTTAGTTGATTTGCTCCACTTGCTCGGGTCGCAAATATCAACCTTCTCAATAATAGGCCTTTTAACTTGCTATTACACGTAAAAGAAGTTTAAAAAACAAGCCGGTTATGTTTTTTAATTATTCAAGCGTTATATGCCCATAACACTCGAATTAAATACAATGTTTTATTGTAACGAAATTTATTTATTATAACGTAAAATATCATATTTGACCATTTTTTTTCATAACAACATAATGTAATTATAGAAACTATAACGTAATCATGGTTATAGCGACGACCGTCGAATAAGAAATTCATATTTCCACTTGTAAAAATTTCAATGTCATTACACATCTACTAACACAGACATATTGCATTTTCTATTTATTAACTGTTATAACTAAAATTCGTTTTTATAAAATTGTAAGTATGTACTGTAAAAATAATAAACTATACAGGGTCTTTTAAAATGCATGTACAAAACAGTTCCGCGCTATTCTAAAAGGAGTGTGAAGTATGTAAAACCAATTTTTAAATCCAAAATTAACAAGGTAAACATATCCCTGTCTATGTGCTTTCTACACCACTGGCAAAAAGCACACCTGGAATGACTTGTTTCCTAAGAAACCATCGACTGAATTTTTGTTCACTTTCAAATCAGTGCACACGCAAATTTATTGAAATTTTTGTGTTAATTTTATCTCAAAAGCAAAAACACTGTTACTAAAACTTTTTTCTCTTAATAGGCTCAATTTCTAACAAGAAATTACCACACTCTTTTGTACATGCATTTAAAAAACACCCTGTAGTTGTACTTTACCAGTTTTCAGTTTTCATACAGTTGACCTTGCACTAAAGTGAAATTATACAGGGTCCGGCAACACTTGTGTCCACCCCCAAAATCGTCTTTCATTTTAAAGATAAACTTTTGAAAATTTGCACACACTCACAGTTGACAAAGCTCTAGAAGCTGACGCAAAAATTTGTTTTTTATCAATGATAGTTTTGGCGTCGCGACGCCTTAAAAATCTAATTTTTAGGTAATTGTGAGGGTTTGTGATATCAACCCCTAATTTAATTTTTTTTCAATATAAATGTGTTAAAAATATCTCAGTTGTCATTTTAGATTCAATGCAAATTGTCTTTAAAATTTGAGAAAAAAATGCTGTTTTATCAAGTTAGTTTCCAATTTCATTACGTCAAAATTGGGAACTACGTTTACACCCATCTGTCAACATCTTGTGTCACAAATGACATCTATTCATTGGTTCGCTTTAGATTGTAACAAAAGTCTTACTTGGTGAAATTGTCGCTTTGTCGATGTTAATTAACGATTTCACAATTTGCATTAGATTTAAAATAAAAACTCAGACATTTACATCACAGTTATGTTGAAAAAAAATTGAATTTGCAAATATTTCCGCAAAAACTCAAAAATCGCTAAAAATTATACTTCTTAGGCGTCGCGACGCCAACCAAACCGTGATAAAAAACGAATTTTTGCGTCAGCTTCTAGAGCTTTGTCAACAATGAGCGTATGCAAATTTTCAAAATTGTAACTTTAAAATTAAAGGCGATTTTGGGGGTGGACACAAGTGTTGCCGGACCCTGTATATTACAAAATATTTAAAGAAATAAATAGTACAAAAATGTTAAATTTTGAGAATTAAAAAGTTTCTTTGAGTTGGTTTTCAGTCTTCCCCCTAAATGTATAAAATTAATATTAGGATTTAAATCAAATTTATTTTTTTAAACACAAAATGCGGCAAAAAAAATTCTGATAGCTTC
Organism: Gnatocerus cornutus; assembly: GCA_029298725.1. Lineage (NCBI taxonomy): Eukaryota > Metazoa > Arthropoda > Insecta > Coleoptera > Tenebrionidae > Gnatocerus > Gnatocerus cornutus. The sequence continues at coordinate 32,093,905 of CM055509.1, read as the reverse complement.
AACGTGGTGAAATTGGTAATTATTGTCAAATTCCAATTTATCATCAGAAACTTTTATTGGAAATCTCGAAATGAAATCGTTTTTGTATTACAATTTAAAAATGTATCTTTTACAAAACTTGAAGCCTCTTATTTGTGAAGAAGATTGAAAAGTTGAGCAACAACTGGAAATACGCGAATATTCCTCAGGTAAAAATGGACAAAAAGCATTTTCCAATATAGATAAAAAATAACGGTAAGAAGATTAAACATCACAAAAACGTGTACGGAATCGTGGAATTCCCTTTGTCGCTTTTCTAAAAAGGTAATAATATTCCAGGAATTTTCCCAAACTTTTTAAATGCTCTGAAAAAAATTAATAAACTCCCGTCATGACAGAAATCTCTTCACACGCTTCCTTTCCCGTCTCCCTTTTCAACACGAGCTTCATTTGTCGTCTTCAAGGTAAATTTGCCTTTCGTTCTTTCGATGGGGCATTCATCCATGTCGGCGCATATCTGAATATCGGAAGAAAATTAATTATACGAAAAGGGCGGTGTTTAATTTGAAATTAGAAGAGTAAGATAAGGAAATCTCGGGCTAAGTCTCGGTAAATATTTGAACGATGATCCTCTCTCTGGCGTGTAGAGAGGACAGAGACGGGCTTTCGAAAAGATTAGTGCGCCCGCTTGTCGTCTGACATTAAAATTGGAGGTTTATATCATTAAGGATTATTACATCAGTCACGTGGACCGGCGGAAAAGCTGCGATAATCGCATTAGAACCGCCGCATTAAATATCGGATAGTCGCTAGGCTGCTTTCCAGATGCTTCCAGACACATCCATATCTTGGGGGCGGCGCGGGCGGCTGTTACGGGAGGTCATTGTGGTGGGACAAAATGGATATACATAATCCATCAACGGCGAGATAACTGAATTGTGATTATGTATATCTGATAATTAAACTTGGCTCAATTGAGGCGCATCCACCATTTTGACTTCTGGAAAAACGTTTGTTTTTGTTGGTTCCCGTCCAATCACGACCTCCCCTTTCTCGAAAATATCCCATTTGCGACCGAGCAAGTTTCGAATTCATGGCAAAACTGTCAAATTCAGACTAATTGCTCGTCTGGTCTCGGACTGCCAATTAACCCCTGCACAGAATTACTTACGAGGTAAATTTTTGATGTGTTCCGAAACCCGGACAATAAGACTAATTCGAAATAGGCGTCGGTCTAAAGATGTTTCCAGAATGGCAGAATTCCGATCAACAAACTCATTCATCGCCGGCGAGAACGATTGACAGAACGGAGGGAAAATTAATGATGCATCATTTGGAGTTTCTAAAGACTTTGCCGGTTTACTTTCGAACAATGGCAGCCGAGGAAGACAACGGCACTTTTTGTCGGACGTCGAGTTACAAAGTGGGAGTGTTGTTCTATTATGCAAGACACTGTTTGTCGACAATTGAGGAGCGCGAAGAGAAAAACTTGCGCCGGCAGGAAGCGGAAGCGAAATTTTTACAATAATCAATTTGCGCGGCGCATCCACCATTTTACCGCCGAATTAAATATTGGAATTTTCGTCGCATCATTAGATCGGTTTTGTGGTGCACAAACCAACCAGGTTTCCTTAGAGAACAATATATCACAGTATCGATTCCGACTTTCCGAAAACAAGGTATTTGGGAAATAAAGGGCTTCGTTTTAGGCAAATCTAGCAGCGACTGTGAATTTCCGGTGCGGAGTCGCTCCAACAACAGATTAGAGCCCGGACTTCTCCGGTCTTTTTATTGCGCGAGTTTCAAGAGACGGCTTGGTCAGCGTCCAGATAAGATAAGACGTTTCAGATTTATTTATTTATTGAGTCGGTTGGTGCGGTTTTCGAGAGATTACGACGGAAGCCAAGTGGAAGATTTAAAAGGGGGCTAATTGCTGGATGAAAAAAGCGCGAGATTAAGTGGGAAAAGAAACAACACAGTGGATTTTTGCTGTGGTCTCCTCTGGGTGGTAATTTGGAGCATCCATCAATTCCGTTATTCATACAACGGCATCGGGGGAGAATTACTGGGGCGGAATAATATAATTGCAGTAATACTCGCAACTCGCTGAAGTAGACAAATGAATACAGGTTTAGGTTCGCAATTATTCGGTATCAAAGACCAATTCATCTTTCTGAGCGAGGAGCCCGCAGCTCAGAAAACTCCAACTCTGCTGACTGAGCGGTCTCAACTAATGAAAACAACTTGCTGTGTGCGGATGTTACCGACGTTTCTAGCTTTAATCAACAAACTTACGCCCGCAAAACTAATATCATTCAGAGATAGAGACGTAAACTATCGACGATGTGATGCTGACGACGAAGATACATGATTAAGAAATGCTAAACTAGATGGAAACGGAAGCTGGAAGTGACAAGCTGGATTTGACGGTTTAGGACGCTTTACTGGAAAGGAAGGATGCGGGAAAGTGAGCGAAAATTGACAACAAATTAGGGCAAAATTAAAGGTTGACAGTCACTGCGAAGAGATCCAACTCAAGATTCAAAAAAAAAATCAAGGTCTATCCTCCCAAATATCAATCGCATTTTTTTCAGAAGCTTGAACGACTCATCGATAAAAAGTATAAAAAATACACACAAAAGTTGTATTGTTTTTTCTACTCTTTTAATTTTAGTTTTTCAATAAATTTTGGCTCCATTGCGGGATACATTTGCCATTTTTCACTGTTAATAAGCAAGTCACAGTCAGTAAATTCCATAAATTTCAATTACCAGAGTTACAACACTGAACATATTTTTTCATGAGTTTTTGACTCAACCTCAAATTAAAAAAATCCAAAAATAATACCTTTTGCTCTATAATTTTGTAATTCGGCACAGTTAATAAGCATGTGAAAATCAGCAATTTCCCTAAATTTTATTACTGTGGCGTCAATATTACAAAAGTTACAGCTCTTATCATATTTTTTCATTAGTTTTTAACTGCTATGACGTTAAAATTACCAGAGTTACACAGCCCTGAACATAATTTTTCATTACTTTTTGGTGTCAACCACAAATTAAAAAATTCCAAATATTGGGTCTTTTGCTTTGTAATTTTACAATTTGGCACAATCATTTAACAAATTTGAGTCACTAATCTCCCAAAATTTCACTGCTGTCACGTTAAAATTGACAAAGTTCCAGCCCATAACTTATTTTTTCATTAGTTTTTAAATTCCAATTTTTTTATCTTTTGCTCTTGAATATTGTAATTTGGTACAGTTAATAAGCATGCCTAAATTATCAATTTTTCTAAATTGTATTACTGTGGCGTTAAAACTACCAAAGTAACAGCCCTTAATCTACTTTTTCATTGGTTTTTGACCCCACCTCAACTTAAAAAATTACAAAATCGGTATTTTTTACTATATAATTTTGCAATTCGGCACAGTTAATAAACAAGTATAAATCAGCCAATTTACCAAATTTTATAACTGGGACGTTAAAATTACCAAACTTACAGCCTTTAACATATTTTTTTAATTAGTTTTAGGCTCAACCTTAAAATAAAAAATTCTAACATTTTTAATTTTTGCTTTATAATTTTACAATTTGACATAATTATTGAGCAGGTCTAAATCAATAACCTCCCAAAATTTTATCGCTGTGACTGTATGATATATTTCAAAATTTTTCTTTAGTTTTAGTTTTTAATAAATATCAGCACAGCAATTTTAAAAAATCTGACAAATCTCTTTCGGATGGTGCAAAATTGAACCATATTTTAAAACTACACAAAATAATTCCAGTTTAATTCCCATACTTTTCCGATTTTTTAAAACCTGTTGCAAATTTTTCATTAATTTATGGACACAATAAGTACTTTCCGCCCTTTCCCATTTAAATAATTCACGAATAATAAAAAAACAACCAGATCAGGTTCACCAACTCCCACACAATGAAATCCCTAAATCCCCAAGATCCAACAATTGCATCAAGTATGTCCGGGTGATGACGTCACAGCATTGCACCGCTTACCAGGGATCAACGACCCCGCATTAACCGGCTTAACCTCCAAAACTCTCACTTTTTATCAAAAACTCACGTTTAGAACCGTCGTATTCAGTTCCAGGGCCCCCGCAGCCCCATTTTACGTGAAAATTCTTACAATTAGAAGCTCACCAGTAAAAAGACAAATTTGGTGTGAATTTCCATGTAAATGTCCACAACACCAAAACACTAAAATTTTCCATCACACAGATCGTAATAATCGTTCCGTGACGCTTTTCCGAACACAACACCACTGAATTTCCACAGTTTTCACTCACTTTTCACTAATTTTGGTCACTGCGAAAAACCATTTGAAGCCGCGTCGTAGCCGCCTGTCAACTGGTTGCAGGAAGTGAACCAATCACGAGCGAGTTTGTGCCCGGGACATTTAAAATTCTCAGTTGGTACATTCTTTATTTTCCGTTGATTTGTAGGCTTTAAATAAAACTCTGATTTTGATGTTCGGAGCTCGAATTTTTTGGATGTTTGTTTAAAAAAGTAATGATTACCGTCCCCTATCCCGCCCTCAATTTTTCGCCACAACCACCACCAACTCCAATTATACCTTCTAAAATTTCATGTGATTAAAAACCGAACTTTCCCATTCGTTGTGGACTCGTACATATTTAAGCCAGTTTTTTTCCCTCTGCAAAACAAACAAATCATTCTGAATTCGTCTGAATTTTCCGATTCGGCCGCGAAAATGCAAAACAGAGCAGTTATCGAAATAGCGCAGTGATGTGCTCGACTTGCGACTGTAATTTCGTCTTTGTTATTAAATTATCTGGCAACTTTTCGTTGAGTTCATTTTATCTATGTTTTCCGCTTGACTTGCGACTGAGTCTCGGCCGCATCCAGGTGAATCTGTCAGAATACGATTATAATGGAAACGTCGATGAAAGAATTAAGAATCGGATAAGTGGAAAAAAATGACGCAATTATCCGGGGAAATGTCTTGTGAAAGTGCGAAACGTCGCACGACAAGTTTGGAAAGCTTGTTAAGGAGCAGACATCACATGAGATTTAATTTTCAACAACATTGTGATGAAAACACGAGATGAATTCAGGTGATGGGACATTAACTAAGTTTACGATCTGCGAATCATAAAAGGTGTAAATTTCAGACCTTGTAAAAAGTGAACAGTGTTGTACAAAAGCGTTTTTAGTGGTGGAAGTGAAATTGGAGTTTTAAAGGCGCTTCCGAGACACATTGTAATAATTTAAGAAGGGATTAACACTAATCTAACGGCTACATTTTCTCACAAATTATTACATTTAACTTTCTCAGCTTTAGATCTTTTCGAGTTGACACTTTTAAGCTTCTTTCTTACATCCATTTTTTATATTAAACAGATTTGAGTCTGTACAGATTCAAATTTCAATCTTGCATTCCAATTTTAAACCTTTCAATGAGAGAAACGAACAAATTTAGCTATTATTGACTTGATTATATCTTCTATGAACTCTGCCGTCATTTTTGCTTAGAATTAAGAGTCTTTCCGATCTTTTTTAAACTAAAAACTAAAAAATAAACGTATTATAAGTTATTGATTTTAAAATTTGTTACTTTTGATTTAAGATTTTGCAATTTATCTTATTTAATAAGCTAAACTTTATTAGTTTTTGAACAATTATTTTTTATAAGTTTTTTATTTTTTTTTATTTTTGCAATTTGACACAGTTAATAAGTAAGTCTAAATCAGTACTTTCCCTAAACTTCATTACTGGGTCATTAAAATTACCAAAGTACAGCTCTTAACAATTAATTAAGGTTCTTCAGAATAAAAAATTCCAAAATTAGTATCTTTGACTCTATAATTTTGCAAATTAAAAACAAGTCTAACTCAGTAACTTCTCAAAATTCCAATGCTGTGGCAATTGAATTGTTAAAGTTACGGCCTTAAATATTTTTTTTTAAGTTTTTGGTACATCTCCAAAATAAAAAAAAAATTCAAAATTTGTTTTTTTATTCGATATTTTTGAAATTTGGCTCTGTCAATAACCGAGTTCAAATTAGAACTTTTTCCAAACTTTATTGTTTTGACGTTAAAATTACCAGAGTTTCAGCCTTTTACATATTTTTTCATTAGTTTTTGGCTCATCCTCATTAAAAAAATATAAAATTAGTATTTTTTGCTCTATAATTTTGCTAATTGGCATGGTTACTTAGCTAGTTCTACTCAGTAAGTCCCTCAATAACAATGCTGTGGCATTGCTATTGTAAATTGTAAATTGTACAGTTTCGGCTTTTAATATTTTTTTTTAAGTTTTTGGTACATCTTCAAAATAAAAAATTCCAAAATTTGTCTCTTTTGCTCAATATTTTTGCAATTTAACACCGTTAATAAGAAAGTCTAAATTAGAATTTTTTTCAAATTTAATTATTGCGACGTTAAAATTACTAGAGTTACAGCCATTTAGATATTTTTTAGATTTCGCTTCCTCAAATTAAAAAAAAATCCAAAATTACTATCTTTTGCTCTACAATTTTGCAAGTTGTCATAGTTCATAAACAAGTCTAACTAAGTAATTTCTCCAAATTTCAATGCCGTGGCACTAAAATTGTCCAAGTTACTGCTTTTTATATTTTTTTAACGTTTTTTGTACATTCCCAAAACAAAGAATTTCAAAATTTGCCTCTCTTACCCAATATTTTTGCAATTTTTTTTATTAAAAAATTTCAAAAAATTTTTTTTTGCTCGAAATTTTTGCTATTGGGCACAATTTGTAATAATAAACTCTAAATTTTTCAATTTTATTGTTGTAGCGTTAAAATTAAAAGTTACAGCCCGTAACATATTTTTTCTAAATTGTTTATAGGTACATTTCCAATATACAGGGTGTCCCAGAACTTGCGCCCCAGAGAGAAAGGGCTTATGGAGGCAACAATTCTGAACCAAAATTTTGAAACCATAATTTTTTAACTCAAAAAATAACCGAGATAAGACAAAAAAACTGTAGCCAATCCCGAAGCTGAACAGAATTTGAAAATTGGTAACTATGGACACATACTATCATCTATTGGTCAGTTAAACATTAGACTCTCGTTGCCTAGGAAATTGGGATGGCCATTTACTCCACTTCTCGAATAAGCTTTCGGGATTGGTTGTTAACTTTTTATCAGTTCTCGAATACTATTAAACTTAGTCAATTTTTGTTTTGAAATTTATCATCTGTATTGCTGTCGGCACCCTCCCTTGCTCTCTGGGGCGCGAGTTCTGGGACATCCTGTATAAAATTCCAAAACCTACAAGAAAGTCTAAGTTTGTAAACCTCTACAAATTTCATTGATGTGGCGATAAAATTACCAAATGTAATTAAGACATTTAAGATAATTTAACAGAAAGGAGATTTTAAATGTGAGCATTATAAAATTATAGCCCACAACTAAATTTAGAAATGAATTAATGATTAATCCGAAGGAAACCCAACGGCGAGAAGTAAAATTTCCCACTATAAAACTTTAAGAAGTAAACCGCATAACTTTTGTATGTGACTCGATTTATGAGAAAAAGGTATATTTATTTTCGACGTGCTGTCAATGAGTTTTCACACCCTTAAGATATTTTTAAGAAAATACATATTTATCTTTCGTGACATTTAATAAATTATGTTGTTTTATTTATTGGAAACATTCGGTAAAAAGCCATTAACTATTAGCTTTCATTGTCTCTATAAGCACCTTTCCGAGTGTCAATTAGCGTCCGTGACGCAATCAAACAGGATAAGTTAATGATCGATGTGATGATTGTATTCCAGGACAAGGGTGGTCATATCTCATTTGGTTATCACACTGGACGCCGATGTATTGTGCTCTCATGAATCTAATTACCCCGCAATTGTGGCACAGTCTCACCGTCACAACAATTAACAGCAACTACTGACCTCCAATAACAATGTTGCGGATCATATAGCCTCCGGCAGTGTATTATGCCCCTTTATTACACATAACATAAAACGGTGTTACGGGAAGAAACGGAGACATGTTCGGCGGCGTTTTATTGCCACTTTCGAATTATCAACGCAATTTACAGCGGGGAATAAAACATTTCTTTATTAACACTATTTTTCATCGAAGAAATGTGGTTTTCGCCACGACGCTGCCATTGTGTCCTTGATGGGTTTAACAAGGACCTATCAAAGCCCGTGATGCTAGTTAGGGGGGTAATAAGATAGCATCGTTAGTCATGATGTGTGGTTAGTTTTTGCATGTGACATCCCGCAGCCTTGTTTATCTAACGATGATACGTGATTGATGCTTCCCTTTGGCTTTTGTCGGTACACGGTGATAATGACATCGTCGATAGACATATCGTATAACCTGCTCTGGTTGCTCATATTTTATCGCGAGGAGTTAGACATATCGTTGGATGTTGCTGTGTTCAATTTCTTGAAGGAGAAGGTGTTAGACTAATCAATCAACATTCCAATCGACTGGTACACCTACTACCATCGCTGAAATTGTGGCGGAGCTCATTTATACTGCAAACGTCATGACTTTTTAAATCAGGTTAGAAGGCAACTGAAATAGATACTCATAAACTAGTCAATTTTAATTTTGTTTAATACATAATTCGTAATCTTAGTATTTTTATAAATTTTACAGATTCCATGAATTTTCCTGATTTTTTTATCTTGTTTTATAATTTTCGATTCGTTAGATATTCTTTACATTTTCTTCGGATCCTTGAATCTAGATTTTGATCCTTGAATTTTGTATACTTTTCTAGAGTGAACAAAATGATTTGCAAATTTTACATTATTTAATTCATGTTATTTTTTATCTTATTGGTAGTTGCTATTTTAACATCACAATTTACATTAATGTCAACTTGTTTTAAACAAATTTTTGCATTATTAAACCAACACAAAATATTCACAAAATTAATTCCAAAATTTGTCTATTTTGCTCAGTATTTTAGCAATTTTGCCCAATTAATAAGTAAGTCTATATCAGTAGCCTCCCTCAATTATATTGCTGTACCAATTAAATTACCAACGTTACAGCCCTTAACTTATTTTTTCATTTGTTTTTTGCTCACCGTCAGGTTAAAAAAATTCAAAAATTGGAATTTTTTGCTTTATATTTTTGTAATTTAGCACACTTAATTACTTAAGTTTAAGTTATTAATTACCTTAAATTTTATTGCTGTGGGAATTAAATTACCAGAGTTAGAACCCTTAACCTATTTTTTTGACTCATTCTCAAATTGAAAAAATTAAATTAGTATCTTATGTTCTTCAATTTTGCAATTTTGCACATTTAAAGAAAAAGTCTATCTCATTGACCTCCCTTAAGTGCTTTGCCCTTTAAATTACTAAAATCGCAGCCTTTAACCTATTTTTTTAGATGTTTTTGGCTCATTCTCAAATTAAAAAGTTTCAAAATTGGAAGATTTCACTTTATAATATTGCAATTTGACAATTTGACACACTTATTCAGTCAGTAAAAGCCAGTAATTTCCCGAAATTTTTGTCCTATGCCATTGAAACTACTAAAGTTACAGCCCTTAACCATTTTATTTATTATAAATTTTTGACTCAATCTCATGTTAAAAAATTCGAAAATTAGTATCTTTTGCTCTATAATTTTGCAATTTGACACATTTAATTAGTAAGTTTAAATCAGTAACCTCATTTTTATTGCTGTGCTACTCAAATTACCAAAGTTACAGCCCTTAACGTATTTCTTTATTAGTTTTTTGCTCATCCTAAAGTTAAAAAAAATCAAAATTGGTATTTTTACTTTATGTTTTTGCAATTTGGCACATTTATTAGGTAAATTTAAGTCAGTAGTTTTCCTAAATTTCGCTGCAGTGGAGTTACAATTACCAAAGTTACAGCCTTTGATCTTATATTTTATAAATTTTTAGATCATCATTTAAGTAAATAATAAAAAATTCCAAAATCGGTCTTTTTCTCAAGATTTTTTCAAGATTTTTTTTAGACTTTTCGGATTTTGTTGCTATTAGTTTGACAATGTTATAGCTTCGATTGTTAATTAATTTACTTTTTATTACATTTCTGCATTTTATATTTCATTTTGTTATTATATTATATTATGCCACTCATCTTGCACTTCGACATCATTAGTGTATAAGTAGTACCCCCATTCTCTCCATAACACGCACGATATTTAAAGTAAGCAAATTCAAAACTCCCGCCACCAACCCTGTTGGTAGGCCTGCTTACTGGCGGTTCTGTCATTCTTCATTTTCGTGCCATAACACGTTCACGTTTTTTTTTCCCGAGTTTGAAGAAATTAGCCAGCAAACGTTAGGCAATGGGAAAATATCGCAGAAGAAGACATCGTGGCCACAGTACGAGTTGCAGTCCGTTCCCAGGAGCGAGAGAGCACAGCGAACTTGGTCAGAAATTTCATCACCTAAAAAATGAGGTTATGTTGCAGCGTCTTCAGGAATTTGACGACACTTTTCGGGCTTTCTAGACTCCAGGCTCGTCCCAGAAAGAACACAATTGCACTTTCTTCTTATGGAGATTTGCGTTGCAACTTGCAGGTTATTCTGTCGGTTGCGGTGTGCGTTTTCATATGCTTTTCCAGCAGATATCGTGGTCACAGTTAGAGTCGCAGTCGGTCTCCAGGAACGAGAGAGAACAGCGAACTCGTCAGAAAAAGAGGTTATGTTGCGGCGTCTTCAGGAATCTTCGGACTTCCTTGACTCCAGGCTCGTTGCAGAATGAACGCAATTGCGCTTTCTTCTTGTGAAGAATTGCATTGCAACTGGTTATCCTGTTGGTTACGGTGTACGTTTTGGAATACCTTTCCAGCGTTGTCTGATTTACGTCTTCTTATGGGGAATTGTGTTGCAACTTGCAGGTTTTTCTGTTGGTTGCGGTGTACGTTTTCGTATGACCTAGGAGCGTTGTCTGAACAAGGTGACCTTTCTTCACGTTGCGCTTTCTTCTTATGGAGAATTGCGCTGCAAAATTGCTGCTTTCCCTGTTGATTGCGGTGTACGTTTTCATTTGCCTTGCAGTCTTGTTTGATTTGCGTCTTCTTAGGGAGAATTACAACTTGCAGTTTTTCCTGCTGATTGCGGTGTATGTTTTCGTATGCCCTAGGAGCGTTGTCTGAACAAGGTGACCTTTCTTCACCGTTGTGCTTTCTTATGAAAAATTGCTGATTGCGGAGTACGTTTTACGTTACTGAGACTATCTTCTTTAGAGTTGCTGTCTTATAGAGAATTGCGTTGCAACTTGCAGGTTATCCTGCTGGCTGCGGTACGTTACTGAGACTATCCTAACGGATGAGGTGAGGCCGAGGATGCGCCTGTTTTAGAGCAAGAAGTGTTGTCACTTCTTGTGCAGATGCCAGTTGGGGCGTCAACGATAGGTGATCCTGTTCATACAAATTTGTCGGCGCGTTGGGCCTCCATTCTAACACAAGGTTTGCCTTCTGTATTTCGCTCCGCTTTGGTCCCAAATACCCATTGGATGGTAATTGTCCGTTGTTCAACGCGCAAAAATCCAATCCAGAATTAGTCGTCTGTGTCCTTGAAAGGGTAATCCATCGCGACACTCGTTAAGCTGGACTTCAAGTTCAGATGGGCGGCCCTCTTCAATATCAAACGGCTTTATACCACCTTTTGCAAAAGGAGGGGAGGGGCGACAGTGATGTGCAGATTATAGGATGATTATAGGATGCAGCTCGCCTTTTGGCAAATGTATATTGCACTCAAAACTGCTTCCCGCCTAGAATTAATTCTCAAACGTTAAAAAGTCGAGTCTCGTTCCCTTTCTTGGTAATAATCTTGAAGAACGACTTTAGGAAAAAAAACACTTGAAAATGACGGCCTCTCCAAGGGATCTGACTTTGTCAGGGCGTCCTTAAAACTGCCGAGGTTCGTGCCAGCACTGGTCATCCCGTTTGGGCGCACCAATCAGAAACGGACAAAGAATTTTTTACCCAAGAAAACATAACTTAAACGATCCGAACCACAGAAGACCAGTCACGGAGGTTTTGAGATTAGCAGTGGCGGCCTCCTCTGTAAGATTTGCCGGACGATTGCAGTATTTTATTGATGCTTGACAGTCCATCACCAGCAACTAGACAATTTTGTCGTTGATTTGGGGTTTTAAAATCCTTTCTTTTTCTTAATCCTCTACACCAAAGTCATCTTCTGCTGAAATGTCTTTCTCAGAAAATCAATCGACTTAGGTCGCAGTTAATGTTACTAAAGAAGGGTGTTATAAATTTATAACCAAGTAAACCAAACCAGTTGAAGGACAATTCGTTTCTACTGTTTTTACAGACTGTAAGCCTAATGGTTCTCAGCGACGAATTTTAAATTTAAAACATTTAAGCATTAGGTCTTTTGCCCTAAGTTGCTTTTTAGCTTCAATTGATCTAATGGTTGCATATTTCTTTGTTTGATTATTCAGACTGATAGGCGATTTCTTCGCTTTTGTTTAAATGGAAAACCATGAATATTCGCCTTTACCCTTCAGGTTAGCGTTGGCTTCTTCGCTGTTCAACAAGTTAAAAACTTGTTGTTGTTTGTCAGTTATATAATAAGATGACTTACTGCTCTTTGATGACACGATGAATCTTGCTTTGGAATCTCCAAGACTGCTAGAATCTTTCAGATTTCTAATTAATATTAAAAAAACAAGTCCATTCTGCAAGGTCGTGAAAATTTTTAGGAATTCTTTTGAATTCGGAACGAATGACTGTAGAGTTACATCCGGAAAAGAAGATCAAAGTTAGAGCTAGAGTTATACAGTTTGTAAAGAAACTTTCTTGCACAATTAGAGAATATACTAGATTGTACACCCGTCTGTATAGCTATACAGTATGGCTGGCTTAATACAAGGTATATGGAAAGAGCGAAGGTTTAGCCTTCAACAATTTTGAGATCAATATGACGCTCGCATGTTGTTTATCTCCCTCTTTAACAGAAGATTATCTTAAGTGGCAGCTTAAATTTTCTCTATCAGATTGTCGAATAAAGTCGTTTGACTTTTCAACTAAGACTTACTCTGATGCCTCGTGGACCGGCTGATGAGTTGTAAATGGAAATCAACGAGCGTTTAGACATTGGATGAATAAAAAGAAGTGTCACTTCTATTATCTTGAATTCCTAGCACCTTTTGGTCTAAGGTGGTTAGCTTCCGAACCACGTCATGCAAAAAATTTATTAAGGCTTGACAGCGCTACCGCCACTGTTAATATAAATAGGATGGGTGGTATTCAATTTCCATTAGTTTAAATTATCCAGAAAGATTTCACAATTTTGTGAGCAGCAGAACTATGGATCTTTGCTTCTTATGTAAGCTCTTTAAATAATGCCATGGCTGATTAGAAGTCCAGAGGAATACCTGCATTAACAAAATGGCAGCTTCGATTCCTAATTCAACATACAAACAATGGCGTGGCGTGGAAGAAATGTAGTCACGGAGCCACTTTTGCGTTAAACGTAATTGTGAAATCAGTAGACAATGTTTTGTCCTTTCTGACATACGAATTTAAGACGGATTTTCGTACGGGAGTCTTAACAGTTTCAATTTGGCTTTGGCCTTTCTTTTTACTCCTAAATTAGGTGAGGATCACAGGATTAAACGTTTTTTTTAAGCATATCAATCACTTGTGGTCATCAAGCCCCAAGTAGGAAAAAGTTTGGATCTCAGTGTTGCCTTAGCACACCTTCGCACAATTTCATTAAACGCTGACATATCTCTCTGTTTTTAAACATTGAAGCTTGCACTTCACCAAACGGAGAAGATAAGACGTTTTGTTTTCGTCTTTTTTCCAACTTTCCAAAAGAATGCCTTTTTCGCTACAATTAGTCGAGGCATAAAGGATGTTTTGGAAACAGCAGGTGTTGACGCCTCTATTTTCTGGGCAAATGCCGCTACATCCTCAGCCTTTAGGAAAGGACAATTCTTAGGTTGGTCCAAAAATCCGTTGTGCGCGGCATTATAACCGTTCTATTATGTAAAATAGAAGTGGTTCTTTTGTTAAAGTTGTTTTAAATTATCCCTAATATAGGGGAAAGGGGGGCATAGTGGGGTACCGGGGCATAGCAGAGCAACACTGCTGCTGCTCAAATCAAACGCCGTGAAAAAAGTCGAATAGCATGTTTTGATTGGTTGTCAGTTGACAGTTGACCATGTGTGTTTTATAAAACAATATGTGAAAACCTATATGTTTTATAAAACAAAATGTGAAATTCAGTGTTTTCGTTAAAAAATTCGCGAAGTTAAGGAGCAAGTTTTTTTAAAATGTAGTCATACAAATATAGTGACTAAATATGATGAACCTACTCATTTATGTGCAATAAGCGTTGATGACTAAGTAATTTTAAAATGTTACTTTTTCTAAGTACAGTTATTCAAAAATTTGATTGTCCCATTAGGGTACCCCACTTTACCCCTATATGCGGGGCAAATCCCATTTTTCAACATAATGCTCACATTTCGTAAGTTTTTTATTGTAATATTATTAATTCCTATTATTTTAGGATCCGTGACTATACTTCATTTCAGACCTTAAGCGAGGTCCAAATGTCAAACCAGGCTCGAATTTTGGGACTGTACCAAAAAATGGTGTGGAGGAATGTACTTTATAGGGACATTTTTATACACCAAAAGTTGGCGACTTTGACTGCGAACATTTTGACAGCAACGTCATAATTTCTAAATATTGACAATTGGCTTTCATATTTATGGAAATTTGGAATTACTTTCAAAATTGGAATTATTTTGAAGTGTTATGCAAGAAATTGGATTCCTTTCCTGTTTGTTGACACTGAAATGATGAAGTCTGTGACAAGCACTTTTAAAATTGAGACATATTGAGGCAGTTATCTTAGAAGCAGTAATTAGAAGTGAAACACATGAAGAATTGACCACATTTTTTAATGTGACTTCAGTGTAAAGTGTCCAGTTTGTATTTAGGTAAACTCTAACCTCAAACGGTTAGTTTTCGTGGAATTTAGCTGTTTTCTTTCGATACGTTTCTTCAATTGTTCCACCTAGAGTTCTTCTTAGACTGTCTCATTTCTGATTTTGTCTCTTCTTGTAATACCCTTTACAGCAGACCGTAGGTATTTCATTTTAACTGCTTGCAACTTGCTACTTAAATGCGAATTTAAGACCCAGCCATAAGTTAAAGACCGCCGTTTTTGTTTTCTTGCGAATGTATGTACACTTTTAGGGCACTCCCGAGTCTGTCGTTTATTCCTTTCTAATTTGTTCTTTTTTTTTTGTATATTCACTCCCAAGTTTTTTATAGACTCTGTTTGTTCTATCCTCATAGCATTAATTTTGATACATATGGTTTTTAGGTCTTTTCCAATTGTCATCACTTTGTGCGTTAATCTCTAAGTTTCTCTTCTCATGTGCGCAGTCAAATACGCAATCAGCGATCTTAAATTTTTGCATATTTTTGTATCCCACATCTAGCGTCTTTATTCTTTCTTTTTTTTCTATTAGTACGTTGTCCATTACCAGGACAAAAAGCGCAGAACTTAAAACTCCTCCTTGCCGTAGCCCATCTCCTGTTATGAATTCTTCCGACTGGAAATTTCCCTTTCTTATGCAATCTCTGGTCTTAACGTACAAGCTTTCTATAGCCCTATTTCTCTTGTATTCCTCTTTTCTTTATGCTTATTTCTCTTCTCTTCTTTATGCTGATTTTTGCGTCGTTTTATTATGGTTATATGGTTCAAAAACTGCTTTTCTTCATCAAAGTTGCCACCTTTTCAACATGTGCACCAAATAGACGAACAAAAAAACAGAATGTGGCCTGAAATTAAATTAATGGAATAATGGGTAAATTTGGCCCTGCGATCTACATACACATGAGCTTCTACTCCATTTTAGAGAAGTTAATCAACTAAAAAAATTAAGAGTTATAAAAATAATGCACCTTTACCTAGATTGAACGATTCGAAAAAAAAATAGTGGAGGATAATATACATTAAATAAATTTAAATATTAAGTCATACGAACATAAAAATAACAAAGTATTTTTAGAACCAAATGGGATCCCATGATTTTTACGTCTGCAATTTTTCTTCATATTAACATCAAGTACTAAAATTCTTTTTATGGTCATATGTATAAAGGAACTTTAATAAATTATTTAAATCACTTATCTTATAGTTTATACTGTTAGTTTGGGTGGCACTGACTTTGTAAAAGTAAGTGATTTTGCAAATTAAGAACTTTTAATACATCTACCAACATCAACAAATTTACAATCTTGAGAGCTATAACTCCATACTATAGAAGTGTTATGTTACCTAACTCTAAGTAGATTCATCACTTTCCAATACACATGTAGAGTATAAACGAATTTCAAACAGTTTTTGTCATTTTTCCATCTCCAACTAGCATTTCTTTCCATCTTGGCAGTCTTCTTCTTTAAGATCTTTATCTGCTGCTAAAGCTACAACTTTTTCATTGATTTTACATTCCACAAATCTAACATACCCAAATTAAATGATTTATCTTCTCTTGAATTTTATATCTTTAGTTCCGTATCAATTTCCGTAACTTGGACCATCCACAGAAAATTCATTTAAATAGTTTTCAGCTGTATTTATTTCAATATAATAGAAGAATGTTTTAGTTTTCAGCTGTTATGGGGAACGCTTCTGAGTGTGCTTTCAACAAATAATAAAAATGTTGGTTAAGTTTAGTTTTCTTTAAGGTGAAATGATTACATACTTGTCCTGTAATATGTAATAGATACACACAGTAAACTTTATTGTAACCAAACAATATTCCTTTGTGGCCATTTTACTGGTTGAAGGTTTTGTGCACTAAAATTTTAAATAAACAACCTGCATGTAAGGTCTTGAAGGCCAACTTACACATTAGAACAAATTAAACAAAGGCCGAGGTTGATTTTTTGTTGATGCAAGCATTTTCTTCCGTTTTCAGTTTTCTTTTTGAAAACCAACAACTTCAGCAAGTCAAATTTAGAGGTTAAAGTAAACAAATCCATCGCACAAACTGTCAATTTTCTAGTTTTGAGAATGTCATCCCCCTCTACCTCATTACATTCCAAGTAGTACCAACTTTTCCAAATTTTCCTAATAATGTACAATATACTGGTCACTCATGTATACTAGTTGACATTAAAATGGGGGCCTCGTTATGAATTGAAAAGAAGTATAATTGATTGTTAAATTCCTCACTATGCCCCCCTCACCCCTACGTTTATATTAGGTTAGCCTTGCCATTGATGACACTTACATAGTTTATTTTCATCTTTATTTTTAATTTTTATGTTTACCGATATTTATTCCAGTTTTAAGTTGAGAATGGAATAAATAAAAGTCGAGTCGCAACGTACTTTAAAGATCTACTTAGATATACACTAATGATGTCGAAGTGCAAGATGAGTGGCATAACTAACAAGATCAAACGAACTTACCAAGTGAAGTTCGATCTTGATTATGCTATCATCTTGCACAACGACATCACTCCCACCCTTTGCATCTTCAAAAAGATGGAACCCTGATCTTCCCAAGTTGCGACATCGAAGACTTTAAAATAATGACAGAACCGCCAGTAAGCAGGCCTACCAACAGGGTTGGTGGCGGGAGTTTTGAATTTGCTTACTTTAAATATCGTGTGTGTTATGGAGAGAATGGGGGTACTACTTATACACTAATGATGTCGTTGTGCAAGATGATAGCATAATCAAGATCGAACTTCACTTGGTAAGTTCGTTTGATCTTGTTAATTTTATGTTTGAGAATTCTTGAAGAGAATTGAAAATTTTACATTATTTAATTTATATTATTGTTTACCTTTTATTTAATTTATTTAACATCCAAGATAACATTGGTGTAGACTAGTTTTGAACAAATTATTACATTATTAAACCAACGTGAAATATTCAGAAAATCAATTCCCTTTTTTGCATCACCGGGAAAATCAACGTAGAAATGGATCTCAATGTTTGAAGTGCTACAAAAAATTCCCCACATTTCAAAATAACTACACATAAAAAACTCTTATTTTGTTTAAATAAAAAATAAATGCCGCCGTAGTAAAAACAACGCGATATTTGCTCCGATATGCTCTTGTTGACTCTATTTATTTACCAGCATTTTTCACAGACTAAAAACACATCAGAGCACTCAAAAAGTACTGTAAATTAAAAAATGTGTTGTAGTCAATGAAATTTTGTACCGGAAAATTGATTAATCCCAATGTCGGATGTTGCAATGTTGTTTTAACTTCAAATATTATTAATATGCACCGCCGAAAACTCTGTTTTCCAAATACATTAACAATGTTTTCCCACCTTATTTTTCATCGCTTTGTTTAAAATAATAGAGCGAAAACCTGGCGACAAACAAGCCTTGATTGAGCAACAAATTCGATTCCAGAGACAGGAAAAATAATAAAAGTGACAAAAGCGTGAATACGAACCAGGATATATGTTTTATCACCCGCATTCACGGACTTTTATGCCGATTTTCATTCGATTGAACACTAAAAAACGAATCAAAACTCTATAAGGGAATATCGGAGTGAAAAAATCGGGCTCCGATATACTTGTCCACTTGACAGATGCTGCGACTTTTCGCTCGAATATGAAAAAAGAGGCACGTTCTGACCCCAGAAAATCGTTCAATTAATGGCGTTCCAACGATATTTTATTAAAATGGGAGAAGTAAAATGTCGTGTGTTTCGTACTTTGCATTCAGGGGCGGTTATGAATTCGGAATTCGTGGAGACGGCGCGATTTTTCTTGAACACCGTTAACACCGCTCTATTTGGGGACATATAAATTATATTTTTCGGTATGGTATTATTTTACTAGACGGACACAAAGAAAAATAAATGGAAGCAGTGTTGAAAGTGTTCTTTCTGCGCTCACCCCTAATCTAATTACAATGTAAGATGTTGTTGACAAAGGCCTCTGCGACATTCTCATACATTAGCACATCCTACCGAAAAGTCAAACGTGTTATATTTAGACCAGCATTGAATTTGAATCGTCGCTGCTGCGAATATTGCCCTGAATCCTTTTGAATATTAATAAGCATCGCATGCTCCACGTAGGAGACACCTTCCTGTAGCTTCCATATCTTATTTGATTTATGCAACGAAATTATCCAAAAACCCGCCACCATTTAATTAGCATAAATTATGTTGGCGTTCGCATGATGTCACTATTTTTCCCCCGATTATTAGTTCGATATTTCATTCCGGAGAAATTTCATCAGAGCACAGCGTGCGCGTTTCAGCATCCGCACTGTTTACAAAGAAGTAGATTTCGCTCTATTTAAGAATTTTATAAGACCTCTTGTGAAAAATGAGGAAATTCTTTTGTGGGCTTTATTACAGAAATAATGAATGCACTTAACGTACTTCCAATTCTCCTGGCGTTATGAGCTGTTGGCAAAAATGGCCGTGCTCGAAACCAATTTAAATATTATCGATTCGCCCCATTCAACATTCACGTTTTCCATTAAACACGCCAACGAACGAAAATAAGAACAGCGAAACGGACGGCAATCACATCCGACGACTGGAAGAATTCCAACGTTATTTCGAAAAAAAGATTGCCGAACTGTACAGATTATAGTATGAATTATCACGGAACGAAGTACAAAAAGTTTTACAATCTCTTTTACATGCATTGATTAGCAAAAGGACTACAACTAGAGATAATCCGTGCTACTCTCTAGAAAAGAACCTGTTTAGTTTGAGCTTGAGAGTGTATAAAATCCATGTAAAGTACCCATTTGCATGTTTAATATTCTTAATCGGGGCACATTACGTTCTTACAACATCGTGCTAGTGGATAAAAAATCTCAGGTTAATTACCTGTTATAGTATTGGAAAACGGGCGATCCATCATTATAATAATGGTATTCAATATCCACATCATTTCAAATTAAACAAGTTTTAAAGTGTACTTAATAAAACACTGTTTGGGTATCTGATTTTAAAACGAAAAGTGATTTTTAAAACACCCAAATACTGAATTCTGCGTGAAATTCTTGAAAAAGTTTAAAAAAAGATTGACTGTAAAAATGTGACAAAAAATAAAAATATAATATGTATAATGTAATTATTTCTGTTTTTAACAATTTATAATAACATAAGTAAATAGAATTTTAAGACATACAATTTTAAGTAGGTATATAATTTTTAAAGACATGCAATTGCTTAAAATATCAAACAATATGTGCATTTTCTTCTAATGCTCAAAAACTAAATAATAATATTTTTTTATAAAAATGGCGGAGTTGCCAAATTTAATATTTCCGTGACAAAAAGTTCTAATTTTTGCACAAAAATTAAAAACTTTTGCATAACAATTTCTCTGCGCCTTCGTAATTTTTCACGGCATTTCTGTTACTCATTTGCGGCAATAAAATCATTTTTTGCAAGTCTAGGCAGTCGCACGTAATAGTTAGAATAGTTCGTTTTATTTTGCTAGTTGGTATTACTGTATATATATATATATTTCAATTGTGCCGTTGTAGAAGCCAATGATTTTCGAAAATAGTAATATACTATTTAATTTTAATTAATCGATTTAAATGCGCTTCAAAAATTCAAAATAGAAAATTATTAATTATTGTCGAGGCACACAATTTTATGTTTTACTCGCCTGGAAAATGTTTTGGAAATGCTCGCATATCAACCCTTTTTTGGCATTTCCAAAAGAAAGATGATTCAGCCTAGTAAAACAAACAACTATTTTTGAAGATTTATTCTATTTAGAACAAATTTAAATAAATAAATGAAAAAACAAATTTCTAACTGCTTACAAATTGAACAAAATAGAAATTTTCATTGTTTAATTTTCAATGTATTTGGTAATTTTGTTATCTATAAGGTTGATAATAAGCGTCTTTTGCTAACAGTTGACACATGAAAGATGTGTTACCGCTTGAGAAAAATATTTCTTGATAAAATATTTAATGGAGTATTTTTTCGTAAAAAATTTTTGTTGATATCTAATATTTTAAAATAAAATACAAAAAATTTTAATATTTCTCTAATTTTATTTCCATTTATGTATTATTATTAAACAGTTTTTTGAGTCAAAAGAAAAAAATTTAAACAATCTGTAAGTAAAGATATAGTAAGTAATTCTTAAAAAATTGGTGGAGGCGCCAAATTAAATATTTTAGTAAAATATTTAAAAATTTTAGTTGTTCCAAATAAACATAGAATTCATTGAATATGTTTTTCTGCTTATAAGATAAAAAAAAATGCATTAAAACCAAGAAAATTACAAACTGAATAAAATAAATTTAAATTTTTAGTTGATCTCAAAAATAAAAAAAATTATAAAATCTGTGTCTTACGTGCTACAAGTTTGTAATTTGGTACAGTTAACATGCTGATGATAAATTGTAACGTCTCCAATTTTTAATGTTCAAAAGTACCATAGTTACAAATTTCGCCATAAAATTTTCGAAATTTTGTGTTTGATTTGAATTTTTTTTAATTTGTTTGATTTGAACTAAACTTTATTAATTGTCACGATTTATAAGAGAGTAAAATTTTATTTCTCTAGCACTAAAACTATGAAACTTAGATACAGACTAAAATTTAAAATTTTGAAAAAAATTGGTTTATACTAAAAAAAAATTTATAAAAAATGAGTCTTCTGCTCCATATTTTGTAATTTAGTATGTTATATGAAGGTCGCAGATAATAATCAAATTATAGTTGTTTATAATTAAAAGTTTTAAAATTACAGTGTAATCATAAATTTTTGAGAAATTTTAGAAATAATTTTGTTAAGTTTGGTTTGCGCTATACTTTTCTTAATATAGCACGGTTATAAAGCGAGTACTTTATAGTATCTACCCAAAATTATGTTCGTTAGTATTAAAATCTAGAGAATTATAGATTGAATAAAAGATTTTGGAAATTTATTTGTAATTTGTCTGCTCTGTATAATACTTTATTAATTTGACAAGATTGTTAAGCTAGTAAAATTTTACTTCTTAACGTTTAAACTGCTAGTCTAGCTAGAACAGACTGAAATCAGAAAATTTGAACATTTTTGGTGGATCGTAAAAATAAAAATTTTTACGCTCTATAAATTTGTAATTTGGTAATTTGCTCGCAGATAATAACCAAATTTCATTGTTTTAAAATTAAAACTATAAGAATTAGAATTTGATCATCAAATTACAAACATAGAAAAACAGAAATTTATGGTTTATTGATGTTTTGAAATGATAATTTTCTCTGTGTGGACTAAGAGCTGAATGTTTATAAACAAAACTGTAAGAAAAATCCGCCGTGTTCTTGTTGCTTTTAAGCAAAAAATGAAAAAATAATCTCGTTAATGTTGGAATGCAGATGAAATTTGAGCATACTGTCGAATTAAATTATTAAACATTACATTAACACACCATATCATTTTCACTTTTTTTTCTTCATACTTTATACAGAAATTCCCAAACCGTAGAACAACAATAATCGAATTGCTAAGACGGTTCAAATAACAAATTTGACGCCGTTTGCATGCATTCGATCATGTGCTATTGTCTAAATGAATGTTCTTTGCAACATAATCAACGAGGTATTGTACACCTAAAGCATTTTGTACCAAGAGTATGTAGTTACAGAAACGTCAAGAGAGCTCCGTTCTTTGTTGCGAAGCAGGAAGAAATGCTTTACAAACTCATTAATGTAAAGAGAATTTAAATCCTCCTGGCAATACATTTTTTGTTTTGATATCGCAACAAATTAGAAAAAAAGTTATCGTTTCCCGCCCCCAAACATGGAATTTTGACAAGCCTTATCCGAAACGCCGAACAATAATTCGAATCGGATCAAAATAGCACACGCTAAAGCACGCTTTGGGTAATTTGCAGGATTATTGAAATCCATTTCATGTCGTGTAGGTTTCAAGACGAGTGTCGCCAAGACATGTGTAGAGGCATAAGTGAATTAAGGGGGCGGCGGGGCACGCTTTCCTAATTGATATATTCAAATGACATGTAGCGTGATGCTGTTCGCATGGTAATTCCGCCGCCGCCACAGCCACCAAATGGCATGGAAAAGAGGCACGTGCTCGGGATTACGCAGTAGGTAGCACAATCGAATGTGGAGGTGGAGGCGACGCGGAGGGATAGATAGATTATGGTTAACCGGCAGCAAACACGGCGACGGGGGCGGTCAGTACAAAATAATATTTGGAGATAAAGTGGTGGTTGGATGACTTTTTCTATTTGTCGCGTTGGAGCGTGTTTTTCAATTTCAGCGCTTTTAAAGATGAAAATGCGTATCTTCTCACCTCAGTAATTCGTTTGTCGGCTGGCCGTAAATATGCGCTGGTCCAAAAGCGTCACTTATTTTCCTTTATGCAATGCCCCTGCAAAGTGAGCGCCATCTTCTAGAGGCGCCGCATTATAACCATCAGTCTTACTTGTGAGCGCTACTTTTATGTTTCCGGCGCACTTTCAGACTACCCCGAATGTTCAGTCGCATATCTTCAGTGGCCTCGTCGTCTTATTGTGTCATTCGTTCCGACGGATGATTTATCGTTCGCAATTTCCATATTTATGCAGTTAAAATTCGCACAAAGCCACACAAAAAAGTTAATTGCGCTGAGGTTGGACAACACCGGAATCGTCACAAATTAGACACGTCATAGATAAAAGAACGGAAGGAATATTTTCCAGAGGTTTCAGATTTGCATTAATAACAGTTTCAGAGAGTGAAGCGACGCGACGGACGCTAATGACGTTGTTAACATTTTTCTACACGAGAAATGAGAGTGGAATTTAATATTCCGAGTATTCGTATATTACTTCCGAGCTTTGTTTTTGCCGCGTTTGTCTACAAAGGGAGATGCACATAATTCACGGAAGTGCATCTATATCCGGTGGAATATTTCATACAAGGGCGGGAAGTGCATTTTATTGCACAGTGTGTCTAACAAGCGAGCCATGATTTTATCACGACTTTATCTCAAACTTGCATGCTGTTGACGGCTCAATTAGACGGCGACGACGAAATGCCAATATCGTCGAGATGCAAGAACCCCTCAAACGACTCCTTGCTAAGAGGACACATGCAACAGTTTTTAATTTGAGGGAAGCTTTCCCGGCGCATCCACTAATAAAATAGTAATTCAATTAATATCAAGAGAATTTTTACTTAATATTTAGAATGATATAGGCGACCCAAACTAGGCTGTACTTTACGCACTTGTAGGAGAGAAATTAAATTTCATAGTTTCACTAGTGGTGAAAAAAAGTTGAATTTAGCATGTACATTCTTCAGCCATCGCAACAGTTGGTATCCATGTTTAAAATTTAGTTTTTCCGACGCATCCACCATTTTTAAATTCAGAGCTTTTGCAATACCAAGAGAGATTCTACTTAATATTTAGCATATACTTTTCCAATTTGAGACTCG
Organism: Gnatocerus cornutus; assembly: GCA_029298725.1. Taxonomy (NCBI): domain Eukaryota; kingdom Metazoa; phylum Arthropoda; class Insecta; order Coleoptera; family Tenebrionidae; genus Gnatocerus; species Gnatocerus cornutus. Next base: position 32,069,507 of record CM055509.1, on the reverse strand, counting down.
TTTTTATGAGGGTGCTGCTTTGTGTAAAAGTTAAATTTCTTCACAATGCCGACCATAAATTGCGGTTGCAGCTCATCACTAGGGTTCGACCAGAACCGCACCGGACACAAAACTTGCATTTGGTGCCAAAGCTATCCGTGACATTAAACCCTGAATATTATCTTTTTTTTTAAATATATTTACCAATTTTACTAGGTAGTGTTAGGATTTATTTTATTTGCTAAATTTTAAAAAGAAATCAGAAAAATAATTAATAAATGTCAGCCGTTCCTGGTTTGAGATCTCTCGGACTACCTAGGAAATAATTTATGGCAGGGTTCTTTACAACCTTGAAACCACTGATAATGTTTTCGGTAATCGTTATTGCAGGGCTATAATAACAAGTCTCAACTTGGAAAAGTATACCCAAAATACTCTGTTTTTACCTACTTGTAGGAGAGAAATTTAGTTTCACAGTTTCACTAGTGGCATGTGTTTACTCTATGCTAGTGGTGAAAAAAAGTTGGATTTTTAGAATGGAAATTCTTCAGGCATCGCAACAGTTGGTATCCATGTTTAAAATTTAGTTTTCTCACCATTTCTTGGGTTTCATTGCCCCTGTCAGCCATTATCCCCCTAATCCCATACCTTTTCCCGTCCCAGCTAATCTCCATCGTCCAATCTTTTCACAAAGAGCCTTACTTAAACTTTCATTAAACTCAAAATCAATGTAAATTACATTCAGTGGTCAGCAGGCTTTTAGTGCGGTAAGATAATCGAGTAGCTCCACTATTGATTCCAGCCATTCCACCAGATAAAAAGGGTCAACGCTGAAGTAGTTGATGGTCTTTATTGGTCTTGAGCGGTGGGAGGGAAGTTTCGATGAATCTCAAAAATGATTGTCTTCTGGTAATTGGTTGATAATTAAAAGTAAATCGGCGGCGATGTTGATAAGACTTAATTGGGTGCAAAATGCGCAAACGCTAGCTGCTTGGGATACATTTATTCTCGGATGATTCGCAGACCGGCAAACTGATTTCCCACAGGATCTATGAGGGTATTAGACAAATAAATACCGCTAACTTCGCTGACGAGCTCTTTTTATACAGGCGGCGTTTGGGAGAATTAAGGATCGGGGGCGGAGAAGAAAGGGGTTACATCAAACACAAACTCAAGTTTTGTTGTAAACGCGTTATTTTGTACTAAAAAATTAATAAAATCCTTATTGCGGATAACTTAAAATTTATTATTTATCAAGTGCTTCCTTTTACTTTGTTTGCGAACTTAATACCAAGTTTTACCACAATTTAACCAAAGTAACTAGATGAATTATCCGGTTTTATCTTCACCGATTTTTCAAAAACACTGTAATCTGGAAATATTTTACGATAAATCCACAGAAATTCGCGAAACGTACTTCAAATAATTCTTAAACTTTATTATTCTGAAAATCTTCCTACATAATTTAAAAGTTCCACACAAACTAAACGTTCAGACTGCTAACTTTTTAAGAGTTTAAATGCAATCCTAAGGGCAAATAAAATATAAATAAATTAGATATTTAATTATAAATGACAGATATTTGATATTAAAGTAATGCATTTTTGTGCTTATAAAATAAAAAAAAAGAAATTTTTTAAAGATAACGGCAATAAAATAGAATAGAAAGACGCTAGAAAGTCCTGATCAATCTTATATTGAGCTAATAATTCTATGAGCCTAATTTTCAACTTAAGCCAAAAATATCAAACTTTGTTTACTAAAATTCGTAAATGTTGCAATTTAAGCCCTATAACAATCAAATTTCGGCAAATTGCTATTTTTAAGTTATTCACTAACTTGACCAAATTGCTAAATTTAAGAGCAAAAAACACAAATTTTATAATTTTTTATTTTTAAGCTGAACCCAAAATCTTCAACATTTTATAGTAAAATTTGAAACTTTAGAAATTTTACTGTTCTACAAATGAAATTTAGACAATTTATTATTTCTAACTTGTTTATTAACTCCACCAAAACGCTAAAAAAAGTTAAAAAACAAAAAATACAAATTTTACAAATTTTTGTTTTGAAGCTAAAACAAAAATATTCAACATTTTATACAAAATTTTATAATTCTAACAATTTTACTGTTATAACAATAAAACCTGAGCAAATTGTTATTTTTAAGTTTGTTCATTAACTGTACCAAATCGCTAAATTTAAAAGCAAAAAACACAATTTTTTTATTTTCAAGCTGAAACTAAATTATTTTTTATTAAAGTTTGTAACTTTGACAATTTTACTGTTATTCTAAAAAAAATTGGGCAAATTGCTATTTTTGAGTTGTTTATTAACTTCACTAAAGCGCTTAGTTACAAATTTAAATAATATAATATATATAATATAATATAATAATACAAATTTAAAAAAAATATATTTTGATGTTTAAACAAACATATCATTTTAAAAAAAAAATTGTAACTCCGACAATTTTACTGTTATACCAACTAAATTTGGGCAAATTGATATTTTTGAGTTGATTATAAACTACACCAAATCTCAGTTAAATAATAAAATATTAGTAAATTCTAAATAATTTCTAGAAACATTAGAAAAGTGCTAAAAATTTCCTAAAAAATTCTAAACAAACATCAAAATTTTATGATTTCTTTGTAAATTTTAAGATAATTCATAAAGTAAATCGTTAAATGTTTTATTTAAGATGGGAGCTAAATTGGATTAAATTTTCAAAACTTTATAAATTCTTTAAGTTCCTCAATTTTTCATATTGTTATTACACGCCGCTGTATTTTGAGCATTTCTCAGTCGTGTTAAATTGTTATTGAAATTTTATTCCAGCGCATAACAACAAGCAATTTAAACCGAGCAAATGGTGATAAAATAATGAAAATAAAACATCACTATCCTCATTTTACTTTATATAAATAAATGCTATTTTCAACCGGGAAAATATTTCTCTTTCAACTGAAATTGTGACTTTTTTGATAATGGAAGGTAAACTATTTACTATATTTCCACAGCGAGTACATTAATAAAAATAAATAACTAAACGCATTTTTGTAATTTTCACAATCCGTGCATTTTTGCTTTTGAAAATAGCGGCGAACAAACCAGAAAAACGTTATCAATTTAAAAGATTTGTATTAATTTTGTTGATATGTTTTATGCGGAGTAGCTCTGAAGTGCGCATTAATTCCCCAAACTAAAAATCCTCTTTCGCTGGCACAGCAGCGCCATCATTGCCCAAACACGTCAAACACCGACAGCAGAATTTCCGGTGAGATCGCCGCATCCCTCCTCTCACCCCAATTTTAATATAATGTTTGCAGCGATTTTCCCCAGTTAAACGGGAAAATAATGGAACGGAAGTTGGACAAAAATTAAAGTTACAAAAGAGAACTGACAAAAGACGCTGAAAATTCTTTCCATTATCTTTAAAAGCGTCTCCCGTTTTTTAGAAAAAAACGTGTATATAGGAAACGTCTTGGTGCTCGACTAGTCCTGGGAAGCTGAGCTTCATTGTGCCATTGTCTACGAATTTCCTCTTTAGGTACGGGAGCTCAGACACTGTCACTTCCACCTTCTCGTAATAATAGAGAGAAAAATTCAGGATGAAAGGTCGAAATGTTTAAGCAAATTAAATTAGGGCTGGAGTGGGATAATTAAGCGAAACCTTTCAGCTTCGGGGGAAAATATGGGGTGGCGCGAAGCCGTATTGGCAGGATACGAAAAGAGAAAAAGATTATGGGAAATTAATTTCGGTACCGGAGAGAATGGGGAATTAGCGGGATGAGAGAAGATCGCAATGTACAACTGTTGAGCTATTTTAACGAAAAATTAATTTTACGATATTTTATTTTTAAGATACTAAATTTATACGAACTTTTGATCGACCATAGCCCATTTGTTGAACGTAAAATTTTGGGTAAAATAAGTCTTATTAATGTAAGTTTGCTCCAAAAATTAACGAGATATTGACGCAAAAGTTTTATTCATGAAATTTTGTTTAACAAAATAAATCAAATTTTAAAATTTAGAAAAATCTAAAACCGATTTCTTAACTACAAAGTCGCGAGAAAAACGATAGCGAAAACCGTATGTTTCAATCTGTGATACTTTCTGAGATATTGAGCACCAATAGTTTCAAATCATCAAAAACTTTTTGGCGACTACCCAAAAATTCAAACGGCCATAACTCAATTATTATTTATTGACGTACTTTAAAAATTCACTCCGTTTTTAATTTCGCGTAAAATCTTAAATAAACACAAATAAATTAAGTTTGCTTCACAAATAAACGAGACATTGATTCAAAGAAAATTTATTGGATCAATTCTTGGTGTTGACAAATTATTAAAATTACAATTTTTTCCCAAACTCAATGGTGTTAACTTAGTTTTAATCATCGCTCTGATGATGATAGCATTGCTATCGAAACGCGCGTCAGCATTTTTTGTAAAAATTTGGTGTTTGGGAGACATTGATCAAAATCTGTTTTCATGAGGTCTTTAAAAATTAGAAAAATGAAAATCAACTAAACATCCGAAACTTTGATCGACCATAACTCAGTTAGATTGTTGCTAGAGCTAAACTTCAAGATTTACAATTTGCACAAAATTCGCGTGAAATAAGCTATAATAAATAACACAAGTTTACTCAAAAAAATAAGCGAGATATCTATCAGAACCAGTTTGGCATAGTTTTAGTCATGAATTTACGCAAAAAACTGCAACTTTCGACTTTTGGAAAACTTAAGAACTATTTTTTATGTAAAAAATTGCGAGTACAATTATGGCGCAAACGGTTTCCCAATTTTTCTAATAGTTTCCAAAATATTGAGCACGAATTGTTTCAAACCTTCAAAAATTTGGCCCTCTGGCGACAACCTAAAAATTCAAACGGTCTCAATTATTTGTTGAGGAAAATTAAAAATTCTCTAAGCTTTGGTTTCAGCGTGATATTCTGCGTAAAGTGAGCTAAAATTTGGTTAATTTGATTAATAAATAAACGAGGCATTGGCCAAAAACTGTTTTGGAGTAATTTTCAATCACTGTTTTTAAAGTAAAAATGACGTTTATTATCTTTCTGTTATACATAAATCTACTGGCCAAATTTGAGAACGATCGGACAAATAGTTATGCCCAGCAAACAAAAAATTGAAAAATTTTCATCATCTGAGTCGGAATTTTTTTCGCGAAAAAATTATTGAATTTTGGGTATTTGAGGGCGAATTTTATAGAAAAATGAGCCGAGAAAAATTATGGCGGAAATGGTTTCTTAATATTTGTAGTAGTTTCGGAGATATTTAATTTTTAAAATTAGACAAATGAAAATCAACTCTCCGATACTTTGATTGACCATAATTAATTGTAAATGTAAATTTCGAGCCCAGATTTGCAAGTCTTTGCCGTCTTTCTATTTGTTGTAGTTTGGGATAAATAGAACTTAAAAAACAACTATCCGAAACTTTAATTGCATTTAGTTTGGTTTATTTGTTGCCGTACATTAAAAACTGCCACATTTTTTTTGCGTAAAATGAGTACCAATGACTTAAGTTTCTATGCAAATAAGCGAGAAATCGACTGAAATAATGTACAGCTTCAGAATCAGAATTTTTTTTTCGAACTTTGGAATTCGGAAAAAGTAAAACCGGTTTATGTGTTTCTTTTCAAGAAAATTGAGTTTTGGTTTGGATTTTTCTTCTGCCGGTGCAGCAGCCTTTGAATTTTATATAAACCATTTCTTTGCATTGATGTTTCTGGGTCAAAGCTGCGACTTCGCAAACAGCCAAGAATTTGCTCGAAAAACGAACTCAGATTAAAACAATACAAAAGAAAATTCGTATTTACATACAAAGCAGGACTTGGAAAGCAGCGATCGTGCAAAGTGAATTTAGTGAGGCGGTTGATGGCTGTTCCTTTACATGCGCTGCTTTTCAATGGCTCTCGTCTTTCCTTCGACTTTACTGTTTACTGCGTTTCATTTCATTAAGTTGTGTGCACCCTTGCGCCCGTCGGAGGGAAATTACGCTTACTTTCAAAGCCGACACGACATAATGCCCTTGCGGTTAACTCAGTTTTCAAAGGAGCTTTTGACGCCCAAAGAACACCTGCGGGAACTCCTGCCGCTGATCTGTTTCGGTAGATTTTTGCACTGTCGTGACATTCTTGGGAATCCGAGCTTGTTCCCTTAACAGCGTCTGAAATAATTCATAATTAGCGCCCTCGTAATCAATGCTCGCAAATAAAAGTGGCATTGAGAGACGTTCCCACGTTCATTTCCTATTCATTCTTGAGCACTTTGCTTCATTTGTTTGTCTCATGCCTTATTCAAGATATCTATAACTAGGTGTTGATAAATTATGGAAGGGCAAATGGAAGTTCGCATCCATTAAGGCGGAGTCTTACCTCTCATAACTCTAATTGCTTTTTTTGGATTCGGCTGCATTCGGCTGTTGTAAACGGGACCCTTCCTTACATCCTTTCATAATTTAAAACCTCTTGAAAGCCCGAAAAGATCAAAAATTCGCTACTTTAATTAATTATAATCAGAGAGATACGATCAATCGGGCTCTAGACTTGTTTTTTTCTATTGTGCAGCACTTTTCGTGCACGACTTCATTGCAAAGTGATCGATCACAAAAAGTGCAACGGACGGCGATTATTAGGGTCGTATTTTACAGTGACGTACGTCAATGTTGGCGAAGAAGACACCCGCGGCGAACGTGCCAGACTTTTATAAAGCTGATCACACGGTATATGAGAGATTCGGCCGGACATAACGGGGATTAGAAACGTGATTTATGACAGCGACGGGAGCATTGCCGATCATTTTAACACGGAGAAAACGAATTTACAAAGTGTTGGAGTGAAAACAGAAAATCACTTTTTTACCCCTTCAAGTCGAGAGGCCTGGAAATAGAGCAGCCCCCTGGATGACACTTTTAAATCTCAAGCATTGATTAAGAGGGTGCTAATTATGAATTATCCCCGTCGCGCTGGGGAGAAAACAAACGATTAAAGCTCTCTTATCAGATTGTTTTCGGGAGCTGTTCATCACAACTTCCAGTCATACATGACGGAGGAGACGTATGGATACAAAGGATCTGCTCCGGTTCAAAGAGATTCAATGATAACGAGCTTCGCCAAATTACTCGTCCTTTATATTCCTGCGTTACGTCAGTTCACATAATTCCATTGTTCCAGAGTAGAACCGGCTCCTAGAACGTTCCTGCTTACATGGATTAATACGACCTTGGATGATAGTCGGGCTTCATTATCGTATTGTGTCTAATGTCATAACGAAGAGCTAAACAAAGTGTGCTCCGAGGAAGATGATGAGTTTGACAGGAGAATGCGCAAAAAGACTAAACGGGATTTACAACCAAGCAATGAAGAAGAACATGCAAATTTATTTATGAAATTTGTTTATTCCAAGCTCGATTCGCTAATTACTGGGAGAGGTATGAAACTATTATTCCGAACTGTCTGAGTAATTACACTCTCAGAGCTTAGCTTCAGTCTTCATCTAGAAATGAAACGATGTTTCTATGCCCTAAAGCTCGTGTTAATAATATGAAACGATTACATATTTACTCTATGGATAATCTAATGGCGTTTTATGTCAACGTTCCGCCAAATTTAAGATGAATGAAACACGGAATTGCTTTGAGCAAATTACTAAAATAATTTTTTGTTAATTTTTGAAAAATTCAATTGTTTTTGACATAAGAAAATTTTGAGTACCTACCTACAGTTTTGGATTCAGCGTAAAAAGCCGCATAAAATGACCGTGCATACTTCAAGTTTGCTCTAAAACTAAACAAGATATTGAGATTTAGACTTGGCGTATGACATTTGAAGGCTATTTTTAAAAAGCTTTTCTGGATGAAAACGACGCTTAATACCTTTGAGTGTTACATCAATTGAAAGAGCAGCTTCAAATCTATAAACACACCAAATGTCAACTCGATGGATCAAGAAGTTTATGAAAGACAGTCAAAAAATCAAAAATTAACTTTTTCATCAATTAATACAAATTTTATTTTCGGAAAAATTAACCATTTAATTTTGGATTTTTAAGAGCAAATTCTAAGCTACAAAGATGCGAGAAAAATGATTTCCAAGACCGCATCTTTCAATCTGTTTCGGAGATATGGAGATATGGAGCTCCAAATTTTAATCGATTTTAGTTAAGTTATTAGTAAACGTGTGTGAAAAATTTAAACATTTTTAGGTTTTGCATAAAATGCTGCTTTAAACAAGCGCTAAAAACAAAAAATTGCTGCATAAATAAACGAAATATGGTAAACCCAGTTGACATACACCTAGTAAATTTTATGGCCACATTATGAGAGGACCGGGCAGTCTAATCCTTGCGGTTGGGGACCATAAAAATAGGCGCACGCCTATTCAACCATCGGTCAACCCTCTACCTAGAAATTTGTCGGCTACAGTTTACAACACCCAGTTTTATTTCTAAGGGTGGTTTGACTTAAGCCATAAAATGTTTACTAGGTATATGTCAACTGGGTTTACAGTATAGAACAATACATTTTCAGATCTTTTTGTAGTGACATTTAAGAAAATTTTTAAGAGCAAAAGCAACATTTAATACCTTTGAGTTTACATCAATCAAAAGAACAGCTCAAAATCTGTTATCTGGCCAAGTTTCAGAATGATGAAACGAGCAGTTTACGAGCGGCGCGGCGGTCAAAAAAAATCTAAAATTGAATTTTTTGTTGAATTATTTTTTTTTTGGAAAATTTACTGTTAATTTTTAGATATTTAAAAGCGAATTTTAACAATGACAAAAGTCTCATCCGAAGATATAATGCCTCAAAATTACCGGAGCTTTAAAAAATTAAATTTTTGTCTTCTGGGGACAACCCAAAATTTCAACCGTTTTTAGTTTAATTATTTGAAAACGTATGTGAACAATTTAATCTATTTTAGATTCTGCGTAAACTTTTGCGTTAAGTGCGCACTAATAACGTAAGTTTGTTTCACAAATAAATTAGATACGGAACAAAATAAGTTTTTAGAAAACTTTATTGAGCCAATTTAAAAAAAAAAATTCAGGGCAAAAACGATGTTTAATATTTTTGAGTTAGATATCAATGGAAAGAGCAGCCAAAAATGTATCATCTGACCAAGTTGGACTAATAGTTTACGAGTGGAGGTCAAAAAATCAAAAAGGCAATTTTTTATCGTTTGAGTTGCAATTTTTTTTACATGTCATAATATCGGATTGTAAACAAAAAAAACGCTAGAAAAACGATGGTTGAAACCACATTTTTCTAACTGTCATCGTTTTGGAGATATTAAGAATTGAGAATTTCGAAAATAAAAATTCGATAAAATCAAGTAACTGAAATTTTAATGGACTATGACTCCGGATTTGGAGTCTACTTGAAATTCTGCGTTAAATGAGTACCATATAATTTAAATTTGCTCTAAAAATAAGCGAGATATTGATCGAAGTAGATCTACATACAATACTATTTTGTGAAAAAATTAGTTTTTTCTCTATCCATCTATCTATCTCTCTATCTATCCCAGATTCCGAGTTATTGGACACCGATGTTTCCAAACTTTCAAAATTTTAGCCCTCTATAACTTAATTATTTGTTTTCGTGAGAGAAAAGTTAGCGCAATTTTGGATTCTAGGTGAAATTCTGCATTAAATGAACACGAATCACTTGTGTTTGCTTCACAAATAAACGAGATATTGATTGAAATAGATTTTTAGGAGGTAATTTTTAGCAACATTTTCAATTCGAAAAACGTCGATTAATGCCTATGAAATATGCATCATTAGTAAGAACAGCTTAATATATATCATCTGGCCAAGTTTGAGATCCATAGAACGAGTAGTTAACAAGTGGTGGTCAAAAAAACAAAAATTTAATTATTTTTATAATTTGAGTCGAATATTTTACTATCCGAAATTTTAGTCGGTTTTAATTTACATAGTTATTTTTAGCCATACGTTAAAAAGTAGCGGAGTTCTTTAATCTTTGTGAAATTCTGCGTCACATGAGTAACTTAAGTTTGCTTCATAGATAAGCCAGAATTTTCAAATCTTTCTATACATACCAGTTCCGGAGATCCGAAGCTCCGAAAGTTAAAAAAGTCCACCAAAGGAATCACGCATTTTCGCATAAAATAAATCGAAGAAGATTGACGATAAAAATGATATTTCCGCACCAATAATGCGCTAAAACGACGAAAAACTTTTGCGTAAGCATCTGTAGAGAGTTTATAATTGGCCCAATTAAATTAATAAATCTGCATTTGTGCTCCGTCAGAAATCCTTCAGCGACAAAAACGACATAAAGAAAATAGAAAATATTGACATTTCGCCGTCAACTGGAATCAGCTTTTCCACCGGTGCCATTTTTTAATTTCATTACAAAACTATCCCCCTCGTGCCTTTGAAAATCCCTTTTCGCCGCAGCTTCCCGTTTATGTCTCATTAAAGCTTCTCGCAAGAAGTCGCTTTTATTTAGGAGGCGTTTATTCCACTAAAGGAAAAAATCAAGTCCGTGCTAGATATTTTAAATCAGAAAACGCGCCACGGAAAGCAACACAATCCGACATAATGTGGGTGTTTTTACATGACTATCCACTTTACCCTGCGTCGTATTATGCAAATAACAAGACATTAATGCAAATATCCCTCCGCAACTACAGGATATTTTTAAGAGATGATACACAGATAGACTCGGGAAAACATGATCGCGGCCTAAAACTGAAAATTTTGCATAGAACGGGCTCACAATATGGAAATGAAACCTGCAACAACGGAAGTGTAAATCTTTGCACTATTCTATAGTGTGCGCGTTAATTGCAATATCGATCTCAATTTATAATTTGGAATATTCGGAATTTGCAGGGATGTATGGATGCGACTAATTTGATTCCTGGACTATAAACACCAATCAGAGTAACACGTGTCCGTCATCATCAGGATAACGAGGCTGGGGAATGAACTTGCAATGCACTAATTTGGGGAAGTTAGTAAAAAACCCAAACGGTGGATCCAAATTGTAAAAGAGACGGACAATTTCCCGGACGAAAAAACAGGTATTTTTTTTAAATTTCCCTCGCTCTAAAGGTAAATTTTCCAGGCAACCACTGTCTTTCCGTCCATCGCCGCCAACTGTTGCGACGCCATATTGTCGCCGTATGCGGTTTTCGGTCCGATTACCCCTAATTTTATCGACACATTCGTTTTTATCCGCGATTCGTAAAAGTCCCCTGGCCGATGATGCATGCGAATCGCCATCATTCAACGTTAGCGTTCAAAAGATTCGTACAGATGGAAATGTCATCGCGGGAATTTGTCTTTCCAACACATTTCTCCAGCGGTTCTATTTTTCTACGAACTCCAAAAATTAAGAATAAAATCTGACGCCATGAAAGCAACAAGCTCATTTCGGGGTCGTAAATCTCCGTTGCATAATGTATCAGAACGAAGTGGGTGTGATGGCACACCATCAGCCATCAAAACTGGCCTGTCTCTGATGGCATCCTCTTCTGGTAGTAAGCGCGTCACGACGCCTCGTCCGTGATGTATCAGGCGCATACATCTCTGTAATGGAGCACTTAGGACCTCGAGCTGACTGTGCGTTCTTCTGCTTCATCGGTTGTCGAAAATACGCTTTCACAAAAACCACGCAGGAAAAAGAGTTCTTTAACGCCTCGTTTTAATTGGCAGGTTTTTGCTTTACTGGGAGATTTAAGAGGGAAGTTAGCGGGCTCGTGGGAAGTTATAGCGAATAATGAAACAAATTGGGTGTTATGACAGGGGAAGTAAAATAACGATTCTGTTAAAGCAGCAGGGAGGGAACGCGGACGGTGCTGAGGAATTAAATCCTCCAGCGATAGCCGCTCATTGGTTGTTAGTTCAGGTTAAAACTATGTTTCTATTTTGTTTTGTAAAAAATTCAATTTTTTGGAAAAACATGTTGAAACTGTTTGTTTACAGTTCAGAATTTTGCAACGAATGAACTTCACCTTCAATCAAATCACGGGTAAAAATTTTAACTTTTCAGTAAACAGGAAAAATTTTCATGATAAACGAACTGTCCAAACCATGTAAATCCGTTATATTGACTGAAGTTTTTTATTCCAAATTTAAATTTTGAAAAATTGGATCAATTAAAAAAAAAACTACAATGTCAAATTCATTTTTGGAGCAAATATTTCATGCAGATTTTCAGATTTGCATTTCAGATTTTTACGTACAGCCCTAAACAGTGCTCAAAATCATCTTACGTCAAAAAATGACGGAATTATGAGCTATCAAAATTTTGGGTAATCGCTAAATACCAAGCGAAAATTTGTGAAATTTCCGAATATTCCGGGCCTCATATCTTAGAAAAAAGGACAAATAGAATGAAAGATTCACAGTAATGTTATTTTCGGATTTTATATGTTAAAATTCTGCGTTATTTAGACATCAAAAATTTAATATTTTTCGTTGAGCTAACAGCTGAGTTATAGGCGATTAAAATAGCCAAAATTTGTAAAATTCCGAAATATTTCGGGCCTCATATCTTGACATCAAGGACAAATAGAATTATGGCATTTACAGTATCGTTTTCTCCGAATTTTATATTTTAAAACCCGGCATCCACACATCGAAAATTTGATATTCTTATTTTTTGAAAAATATAAAAAAATGTTAATTTTTAGTTATTTGACTGCCCCCCGTGCACTAATTGACTCAATGGTCTCAAATTTGGTCAGATTTTAGACCTCACGCTTCTCTTTCAATTTTTGTTACACACAGCAAAATTATGTGTCTACTTCATACCGAAATAGCTTATTAAAATGACTCACATTTGCGATCAGGAAAATCTGTGTCTCAATATCTAGCTTACGTTTAAAGCAAATATGATGTGTGGGAACTCGTTTTATGTAGATTTTTACGCTGAATCTAAAACTGTCTTCAATATGATTCTACAGCAAAAAACAACTGAGTTATGTGCTATTGAAGTCGCCAAAATTTGTGATATTCCAGAATTTTCCGGAGTCAAACTAGGACAAAGTAAATGATGGCATTTGTAGTAACGTTTTATCCGTCTATTATACGATAAAAATTCAATCTTATTGCGACATTTCTCAATTTTTTTTTGCGATGCAACTGATAAAAAAAGTGAATTTAAAATTTTGGAATCTCTGAATTTTTTTACTCTGTAGATTCATATCATATTATTTTCTTTTTCTATTTTATATTATTTTTTTTTCATTTAATGTATACTTTCTCGACGTTTTTAAAAAATGTTTTGAATAATCCAATTTCTTTATAATAAGAAATTTTTCACTCATTTTTATTTATTTTATTTAATGATTTTTCTAAATCATTTAGAAAATCTTGAAGCATATTAAATAAAAGTAGAGCAATCTTGAAAATTCTGGAATTTTATATTTTTTAGACTCTCTCGTTAAGTTCATTCATGTAGGCTCTTTTATAGTTTTATTTTGAATGGTTAGATTTGAATTCTTTAACAATCCTTTAAGTTTTTTTGTTTACTCTTAAACACTTTTTAAGAATTTTTAGGATATTTGATAATATTTTTTTAGATTTTCTTCTGATATCTAAGTCTTAGAGACCGGCAGCTAAGAAGGAAAGAAAGTTGCTCTGAAAATGTTTTGTATTTAAATTCTTTAGAGAGTTTAACGATTTGTATATATTTCAAAAAAGCTTTGAATATAAATTTCGATTTTTTATGAAACATGTCAAATCGCGTGTAAAAAATCTTAACTTTCCTCGCACAAATTTCCTATTTAGAACTAATATTAGTCTGTCCAAACCATGTAAATCCGTCGTATTGACTGCGGTTTTCCATTCGAAATGGGAATTCGTGTAAACTGTGAAACTCTCGAGTTTTTCTTTCTCCAACGTTCGATGGGTAATTATTATGGTAATGAATTCGTCGGTAAGTTATTTCAATTTATTACCCTTTGTGTTGTGGCAAGTATGCCGTCTTGAGGCGAAGCGTGTAATTTGTTTAGACTACCAACGAAAATTTATGAATTGTTATGCACCTGAACTTGAAAGTTTCGAGTGTAATTAAACCGTCTCCATTGTGTGACGCGTCTTCTCCAATTTTTGGTTGATAAATGTTTGATAAGCATCGTCTCGAATTCGTGCGTGCCGTGCCGCCTCAGGTGCACACCTTCTTAGACTTACGCAATCGTCGTTGATTAGAGTAGGCCGGGGGCGGTAGAGCCCCGTAAACACGCCATCAATTATCGGCGTTATTAAATTCAAGAATGGATGAAAAATTCGTCGTTTTCTCGGCATTATGTGTAAGAAATCTCGTGCAGATAAGTGAAAGATTAATAAGAGGGGCGGGTGGCGAAGAAGCTGTGTAAATTCTCACTAAAGGATCCCCGTGTACGGAAAGAGTTTCCAGAGGAAGGCATTCAGGCAGTAAATTTATTACGTTAGGTGGTGACAAGGGCTAAGGCAGAGAAGACGTATCGCGATAAGAAAAATACAATGACCGGGTAGTGCGAAATAGAGTCAGGCTTCGTCCTTTACAAAATGAATAGGATTATTCTACACCGACGGCGCATTGTAAATCGCAGACAGCCAACTTTCCGAATATTCCCCAATATTTTCAGATAAGGGCTGTTTACGTGCGCTCTATAAATTCGCAATATTCCATTTCAATAAGGATTTTTCACCGATGTGCCTTTATTGATACTTTATTGAAAAGTGTTCTATTCACTACGATATATTTAATCATCCTTTCTTAGCCCATTCCATCTTGCAACAAAACAAATCGAATCAATTATATTTAATTAATAAAAAATAACGTGATCGTCAATAATACGAATTTTGTACTGAAAGAGATTTTATTTTTTAGGATTTGCTTAACAACTTGTAATATCATGAAACTTTATAAAACATCATTGAAAAGGTAATTGAATAAGCTTCCCAATCAATAAACTCTAGATGGCACCACGAGAGTTAACCTTTGTCAAGATATTCAAAAAAAAGTGATGAAAATTTTGAAAAACATACAATTTTTAAAACTTTTTTATACCTTTTTGTTTAGAACTTCTAACCTTGTACTTTGATTTTTTAGTACGTCATAACGAAGTTTAAGATTATTATTTCTAGATATTCAAAAGTTATATGACAAACAATATGTAGTCATTTTTGTTCTGAATTTTGTCAAAACTTCGGAAATTAAACCATAAAGTTAGAATCTGATAAAAACTGACCGATGAAGATTGAAATATCCTCAAAACTTTAAATGAAAAGTTTCCGAACATGAGTTTTTCCTAAAATGTGGGAATAATTCCTAAAAACTTAAAACACCATTAAAAATTTCAAAATCTCAAAGGTAAATATTCTTATAATCTAGGAATCTAAGAATCTGTAAACCTCTAGAGAAGAAAAAAAACTAAAAATGTCTCATAAACCTAAACCTGAGAAGACAAAATCTAAAAATCCCCAAAATGAAGAATCTCTTGATTGGATAATCCTAAGATTTAACATGGTCACAAGTTGGAAACTTAGACCCAAAATAATATTAAATATAAGATTAGAATAAAACTTGAAAAATTTCAAAATATGTACCTATGTATGTTTCTTAAAATTTGGTGACCCAAAAACTTAAGGTTTTCAGAGCCTGAGAATATGACTGAAAGCTAAAAACCCTGAAAACCTGACACATTACTTTTAAAGATTTTGTAAAAATTTCAATTTTAATGATACATAAAATTGTAGTTTTTTGATAAATTGATGCATTACAATGAAAAATCCGTGTCATAATTCTTGAGTTATATACAAAATTGTATATAAAAATTAATAAAAATAAATAAAACAAACGTTTTTTTTCCGAATATAAAATTAGTGTTTTTAAACATCGTTAGTACAAAACAAAACTTACCGATGACTTTGATAGGTCGTTAAAAAGCTTATAAAGTTACCTTTCCAAAATACCGTCGAGCAATTCCATAACTTTTCAACTTTCTATAAGTTTTCAAGAAAAACTAAAGAATATAAATTTTTGTAACTTTGAATTCGGATCTGTTGCATTAAAATGGACATTAGTTTTGAAATAAAAAAAGACATTTTTTTAGAAATGACATCTGCATACAATTTTTTTCCCAAATTTGTTACCTAGTGTAATTTGAATTTTCGGAGTCTTTAATAGTGTCCCCTACTTGTTTCTTATAATTTCGCAATTAAACATTAAACACATTAAAAATATTTAATGCCAAAATGTTAACAATTGCAATTAATATTAAACAGCGGCAAAAGCAAGAGAAGAATCATAATTACACTAATGAAAACAATGATTCCTTTTAAGTGAATTTTGAAGAAGTACAAAACGTTTAGTAGGCCTAAATCCATTTGAAACATAAATTATTATTTTTTATTATACCTATTGAATGAAAATTTTTCTTACTTTTATAGCGACTGTTGTTACGATTTTTGACATTTCTTTTGCACGTTTTGTTTTTCAAAACTGATAAACTAATGACATAAGGAAAAGTGTCCAAAATGTCTTATCTCCTGTGTGCAAATTATTTGAATAACGTTGTTGTTACATAAGTAAGTATATTAAATGTTTTTTTAATAAAAATAAACTGTGATTATGTTGTCTTTGATGAGATAGTGGCAGGCGCTCTGATTACAAATCTGCAATCGATTTTCAAAACTGGGAAATTTCTATCTGCACCAGACTTGAGAAAACAGTGAATTTTTAAAAAGTATTAAAAACTTTGTGCAAAAAAGTTTAACAAGTCGTCAATAAAATAGTATATTATTATATAAGCATGTTGAAAGGTCCTTTATTTACAAGGTTGCATAGGACCATGTGAATAAAGGCTATAATTCGCGAGTGCAATACTATGCTTTATCTACGACCATCCTTGAAATAAGTATGACAATTTTTTAATGAAAGTCAAAAATAAACGTTATTAAATTATTTTTAAATTTTTAGAACCCAAAGCATATTTTTTCAACTCGCTTACTTACGAAATTTTAGTACTGCTTTTGTCTTTCATGGTGTTTTGACTTTTATAGTATAATTTACTGAAAATCAATGCAAATGTAGTAAATTTTATTTCCAATAATAAAATATTTTATCGATGACCGTTCAACTGACTTTTTTTAGCTTTCACATAGTTTTGACATTTAGCGCTTAGTGACAAAGTTTCATTTGATAACTTTACTATTGTTTTACTAAAAACCTAATATATATTAATTATAAAATAGCAATATAAAAATTATGTAGGGGAGAGGGGGGCATAGTGGGGTACTTAACAATCAATTAGCCACGCATGTTAAAATAATAGATATTAACAATTTTTTTTTACTAAATATCATAGACTAATGTATTGCGGATAATTTTTGTTGTACTTTTTTTGATTACAATAAAAATCTTATGACATGTGAGCATTATTTTAAAAAATGGGATTTGCCCCGCTTTGCCCCGCACATAGGGGTAAAGTGGGGTACCCTATAGAGAAATCAAATTTTTGAATAACTGTTTACTTACTTACAAAAAGTAACATTTTAAAATTACTTAGGCATCAATGCATATTGCACATAATTGAGCAGGTTCATCATATTTAGCCACTACATTTGTATGACTAGATTTGAAAAAAAACTTGCTTCCTAACTTCGCGAATTTTTTAACGAAAACACTGAATTTCACATTTTGTTTTATAAAACTTACAGGTTTTCACATTTTGTTTTATAAAACACACATGGTTAACTGTCAACTAACAACCAACCAAAACACGCTATTCGACTTTTTTCACGGCCTTTAATTTGAGCAGCAGGAGTGTTACCCCGCTATGCCCCGGTACCCCACTATGCCCCCCTCTCCCCTACATTACTTTCGTAAAAGGCTCATAGCAAAAGCTCGCTCACGTACAGCTCGTTTCGCTTTTTTAGAAATTCTGTGTTTGGCGGTGGTTCTTAAAAGTAAATAATTTGCAAATAATATGAATTATAGTGTTTGAAATGGCGGATGCGCCGGGGCGAGTGGAAGATTTCGGCTCCGCCAAACCCTCGCATCTTTATTTTTTCCGTTGCCTCGCATCTCCCTCGATTTATCAACCTTCGATTGTTTATCCAGCTCCCTGGATAACATAATTCCGAACTTATTTACTCGCAAACAGGCGGAAATTTATTACAAACTGCCAAAGAAAACTGTCTCAATTTATCGAACTGCTGTCGACCTCGAACTAATATGTTAATGCTAAGGAAACGTTGATCGCGAACTATGTTTTATGTGTTTTCGTTGAATTATGGATCGCAGGTAGCAGTTATTGATCACTTTGTTTACAACTCTCAGCCACCGACAGACTCTTTCTTCCATCTCTCGCTAATTATGATTTTTGCCCACGATTTCCGCTAATTAGAACGATAAATCAGGCGCAATATTAATGTCGATCACGTTTCGAGTTTTGCATACGCGAGGGTTCGAATGCGACGGTGCGAGTAAACACATGAATATTTATCTGTGAAATCGAGAAATAATGTTCGATTAAATTTCGCTGCGACGGGATGTGCATAAAGAGACCGTGAAGACGGGGGATGATTCATTGCAGTGTTTCGATGTGGCGAGTACGGCTCTGGCCAAATCCATTATGTCCTGTCAAGTTCATTGAAATTGATATTTTTGCGGCCAGGTTTCTTCGATTCATCATCGGAGTCTTCGTTTTAATTACATTTGCGCTGCTTTAAAATAATCACTCAGTTTTTTAGTATTTCCTGTCCAACTCGCAAAGTTTTATAAGACTGCTAGCTCAACAAATCGTTGGAAACTTTCGCACAAACAAAACTGTCGAATCGAAAATATCCACTAGCAATCTATGAAAGTATTATAGACGTCCATAAAAATCTCCTCCAACTTTTTGAATAATACGATTATTGGCGACGTTCGCTCTTGCTCTCCGACTTCACTTTACGGGTTCCATCGAAGACCTGCTCGTTAACAGCGCGTATTTAAAAGTCCACACTTGTCGGATTCATCTATCTTATCTGGGAAAGTTTCCCTCTTTCGTTCGAAATAAGAGAGGAGATTACACTCTCGGGTATCGCTGATGATCCGACTCCGACTAATACGACTTTTTGTTTTATTGTTTTTCGTTTTCTCAATAAACTGTCTCCTTAGTCTTGATGAACAAATTACGGAAAGGCCGTGCAGGACATGCTAAGAACCAGAAGAAAAAGAGAAAGGATGAACGGGGACTTTTTGTCTTTCAATCACATTCACGTTGAATCTTGATTATTTTTCGATTTGCTTCCACGAGCAAACTTCTTGGAAAATTTGCAAGCGCTTTCCGAGCACCTAATTATACATTAACGCGAAAAATATTTATCCTCTATTCCAACAGATGTCAAGGGATTAAATGTATTATAAAGTCTCCGCAAAATAAGATTGATCAGTAATGGAAAAATTAAAGAATTAAAAAAAATTACTGTTTTTTGTACTCTGAAATTACGATTGCTTCTAATTCAGTTATTTTTTGATGCCGAAAAATTCTGATCACAGTTTTGAATTCAGCGAGCATTGATGAGATATTAATAATTTTCCGGACGACATTCGTTTTTCGCGATTCTCGATGTCTAATTGAAAAGTCTTAGGTTCGTAAATCGTGTAGTTTACGAATTATTAAATCAAATCTAAACAACAATTTAACATTAAAATATCTAAAATTTCATTTTTTGCATTGTTTGAGTCAAGATAAAGCAGATTCTTATTGAATAATTTATATTTGTTCTAAAAGTTTTTAAGCATCGAGTAATTCCAAAATTTCAAGATTATTTCTGTTTGATTTTAATCACTTCTAATATAGTTTTTTTGACATACAGAAATTTTAAGCACAGTTTTGGATTCTGTGCAAAAATCTGTGTAAAACGAAGACAAATTACGTTAAATTTACTAGAAAATAAATGAGATATTGACAATAATAGATTTTAGAAATGGAATTTAGGAATGATTTTGAACAGTTTCTGCAGCGTTTTGAAAGCGTTTTGCTTTTGCGTTTCGCACTTATTTTACATTAATCAAAAAAGCAGGTTAAAGTCTAAAAATAGACCAAATCAGACATCCATATTGTCAAGTATTCTAAAAATTATAGGCAAAAATCAAAAAATTAAGATTTTTAGTCATTTTTGCACCCTAAAATTTCCATTGCTTATAATTATCTTATTTTTTAACGTAAAAAAAAATCTGAGCACAATTTTTAATTTAGCGTAAAAATTAGCACAAAACGGGTGTTCATGCTTTATGTTTGCTCTAAAAATTAAGTAGATGATATTCCGGATAGCATTTGAGAGTGATTTTAAAAAAGCGTTTTTAAGACGAAATTATTTCTTTGTGTGTAATCTAAAGGACAGCTTGTGATCTATAAACTAACCAACTTTAACGTCTGTAGGTAGTGTAGTTTACAAATAACAGTAAAAAAACAAAAATTTAATTTTTTATATCGAGTCCCATAATTTTTTTAGAAAAATTTGAAATTTTATAATCAAAATAAATCCAGATTCTAATTCAAATTTTCATTGTATAAAACACGAAATTCAAACGCTTCTAATTTAATTATTTTTGGCGTACAAAAATTTGAAACACAGTTTTGAATTTTTATAGAATCTGTGTAAAATGCTAGCAAATTACATTTAATTTACCACAAAAATAAAGAAAACTAAAAAAAAAAATAAAGAATAAGTAAGGAATTTTAAAAATGGAATTTAACAGTGATTTTAAACAGTTTTCTCGGCATGAAAACTTTGTCAGATTTGCCTTTATTTTACATTAATCAAAAAAGCAAGATAACACTAAATTAGACAGCTATATGTCAAGTATTTTGGAATTTTTGAGCAAAAAACGAACACATAATGTTTTTAACAATTTTTTACGACATAGCAGCACTCTGAAATTTTGGTTGCTTCTAATCCTTTCATTTTTTTAACGTAGAAAAATTATGAGCACAGTTTTGAATTTTTGGTAAAAATCTGCGCAAAACGAGCGTTTATACTTCATGTTTACTCTAAAAATAAACTAGATATTGATAATTTCCAGAATGGCTTTTGGGGTTCAAAATTTTGCTGTTTGGCGATTTTCCGAAGCGTCAGTCGTTTCTATTTTAGTTATTTTTTGGCATATGGAAATTTTAAACACAGTTTTTTGTTCAGCGTAAAAATTTTCGTAAAATAAATACAAATCACATTTAATTTACCCCAACAATAAACGAGACAGTTTTTTTTGTCATTATAGCTTTATCAAATTATTATTTTATATAAATATTTTACATCAATTGAAAGAATAGTTCAAAATGTCTTATTGAGCCAAATCATGCCCCCATATGTTAGGTATTTTAAAAATTATAGACAATAGACAAAACAACATTTTTAGTAATTTTTTGCCATACAGCAGCACCCTGAAATTTCGATTGCTTCTAATTCTCTTATTTTTGACGTAGAAAAATTCTGAGCACAGTTTTGGATTCAGCGTTAAAATATACACCTAACGAGAGCTCATACTTCATGTTTGCTATAAAAATAAACTAGATATTGATCATTTTCTAGATAGCATTTTAGAGTTAATTTGCAGAAGCTCTTTCCGGACGAAAACGACCTCTAATTCTTTTGCAGGTTTCATTAATCAAAAGTATAGCTCGTAATCTACAAACTGACTAATTTTGAAGTTTCTCGCGGGTTTTCTTTATGAATTAAAAATTCAATTATTTCTGTCGTAAAATTTTTGGAAAATCCGATTTTTTTAAGTCAAGGTACAACAATTAAATTTTTATTGCATAAGACACAAAAAAAGCGCAATCCCATCTTTATAGGTATTTTCCGGAAATATGCAGCACAGTTTTCTGCTGTTTGGCGAATTTCCAAAGCTTCAATTGCTTCTAATTTAGTTATTTTTTGAAATACGAGAAGTTTACGTACAGTTTTGAATTCCGAGTAAAAATGTGCGTAAAAAGAAGGCTTGAAGTTTAGGAATAATTTTGTCGGATTAGCTCTATATCAATCGAAACAGCAATCTATAAACGGATCAAATTAGACGTCTGAAAGTCAAGAATTTTTTCAAATCTTCATCTCTAGACTCTGTGGATGCTGTCTTTGGTTACACTGTGCAAATTTAGGATTAGAATGTGTGCTAATATTCTCAACTAATTAAAGAGAGTGGTCCATATTGAGCTAACGTTATTGCAATATCCACACCGTCTTATTGCACATCGTCGTCTCGTTGCGTGTAGTTCAAAGCAATACCTCAATGAAAGTGGATTTATAATTTAACAAGACATAATCCGAGCGTGTCCGTAACAGTCGTTAATAATCGCTTTTAAGCTAAAGTCGTTCGTTCGTGTTTCTCGAACGTAATTAAATTTAAACAAATCGTAGAACAGAGAGTATCCGAACGCAACCACATACTGAGCAAATTCCGTGTTATTATATCAAAACAAGTACGAAGTGGAATTCCGGTTATAACAATTAAATCTACCATTGTAATCAGAGAATGCTTTGATTTAGGAATATTCCGGAATCCTGAGTGTGTGCTCGGACGGTTACTGTTAACAAGGATGGCCATTCCGACATCCATTCAATAACTTTCAAACTTCCCCAGTTAGCAGTTAGCCTGTTTACTTAACCCTCCTTTGCTCCGGGCCTCCCCAAATATCTAATTGCGCCCTCCTCCCCAAAAACCGCCCACAAACAACGCTTACTTTAATAGAAAAGGTTAATTGCCGGGGGGCGAAACACAGATATATGTTGCGCAACATTTCCCTTTTCCATTAAGAAGATTGTTATGAAGTTTGCCATGAAATGAAACCGCTGTTCGTCTTTAGTGTTCATTCCCAATTTTAAATTGAAATTTTACTTTGAATTTGATATGATCAAAGTTGCTGCTTTCACTCGCCAAGAAAATGGAGAACAGAGTTTTGCAACATATAAACTTCGAATTACGCACTTTCACGATTGACTTGTTCGGTCTTTGTTTCTTAACATCGAAAAAACATCATTAACAATTCGACGCTGACGATTTCGGTTTGGTTTATTTATTAAATGGGAAACGTTCGCTGCCTCCGGGTTCACCTTTTCTTGCCCCCGAACAACGGGGAAATGGCATAAACAAACTTTTATAAACTCGGGCTATTAATCTGAGAAGCAGCGACTTTAATCATGTAAGACTGCTAGAAAACAACGTAAGAAAACTTTTAAAAGGATTCCACGGCGCTTTTCAGAAACATAAAGATTTTAAATAGACGAGGAATTGGATGAGGAACGATGATACAATGAAGCCTCACAACGGCAGGAGAAATTTTAACACGGCGAAGCTTTTCAAGGACTGAATAATGAAGAACGCTGCACTTTTTGACACCACTCAAATCTTCTTAATTTTTATAAATTTTTAATTAAAAAGTGTAACTTTTCTTCATTCATGCACAAAAGAAAACATGTTTCAAATATTGCGATTGTTCTTCCGTCCTGAAATTTAGACAAAGCAATGCATCATCCCGCGCCACCTTCCCCGGAATTCTCCGGAGCATTTATGACGTGTTTTTTAGCATAGCGATTCCGTAGTTGCCGACTGTGCAATTAAACCGTGCTAATTATACCGGCGGCATTCGTTTCTCAAACTAGCTATATTCTGCAGAATCCACACAAACACAACCCAATTTATTTATTTGAATTAACTTCCTCGATTTCCGGTCCATTGATTTCGGAAAATCGCAAAGTCATTAATTACGAGCCGGACTGCTAATAGAGATTTTCGCGCGACGAAATTTCATTCCTTAATTACATCCGCCACCAAAAAACGATAACCGTGTCTGGGAATTTCACCAAAAATAAATTCCCTAGACTTCATTAGTGCTGGGATGTTTTGTTTTCTTGACCGCCGTAATCAGCTTAGAATTGGATTGCAAGTATTATTAGGTAAAGTATAACTGTTTGTGGATATTCTCGGGGCGCGGGCGGTCTATTGTTAGCCGTGTTTCTTCGAATTCTCGAGGTTCTTTTAATTTTTCGGATTCTTTACTTTGCTTAGATGCATTAGATTTTTTAGTTCTTCGCTTTCTTCAGATTCAACTTATATGGTTTTTATCATCATTTTCCACAGATCTTAAACGATAAGAGTCGGGTCTTAGTTTCAGTGAAAAAATTTAAATTTTCAATGAAAAAAAAAGCTAAACATGTTAATTTTTCGTCTTTAGTCTATACTTTAAAAAATACTTTTGCTACTAATGTCTATTTTAATTCTTTTATGGATTTTGAGTCGTTCTTTCGAATAAAATAAGAACAAATCTAACAATGCTTTCATATCAAAACAAAGGTTCAAAAGCTCATGCTAAATTTTATTTATAAAATCTCTATATGCCATTATCTCGTTTATCTTGAACTAAATCTTAACGATAATTCTTTAAATCGTTGCTTAAAATTATCGTAGGTACTTTAAAAAAATAATCAAATTAAAAACGATGGAAATTTCGGAATTAAAATTTTATATGATTGAGCGGCTCTTTGAATAGCTAAATTATACAAAAAAAAATAAAAATAAAAATTAACTAACCAAAACTTTAAACGGCCATAACTCGGTTATTTGTTGTCGGACGCAAATTTTGAGCTCAGATTTGACATCAACGAAAAAGTTTGTGTCCAAAAAACGAGATATCGACCGAATTAGACCGAAAGTCTCTAAAGTCCCAAAAAGTTTTTTTTTAATTATTTTTTATTATACCTGTATCATAATCCTAAATTAAAACACGCAAAAGCGTGCAAAAGGGGTCTTTAAAACACTAAAGCTTTAAAGTCGTCTAGGTAACAAGAAATAGTGAAATGTCAGGACCAATTTTTATTTATAATATAAACATGAAAATTACAATCACTATTGTTTGAAATTTCCAAGCCCGCCGCTTTAAGCTGGTTACTGGTGTTTGTTGCTTCTAAATCATAACTAGAAGAAGTTTTTTCATTTTCATTCTTCTGTTGGAGCTTTTGAAGAAGTTGATTTAGCAACCGATGTGTTCAGAACAGCAGCAATGCGTTTGGAAACAACTATTTTGTTTAAAGTGGATTCTTCAATGTAGCCACTAGCCACACTCGAAGATTTCCATCTCACCTGACGTTTCAACTTATCGATGCCACCACTGTTTGCCATAATCGTATGAAGTCAGTCGGAAAACATGACCAGTATATTTCTTGTTCTGCATGTTTTGCTAGCCTTTTAATATCTTCACTCATTTTCTGAACGGATTTTTACAAACGTGAAAAAATGTGCTTAACAACGTAAACAAACAATTGCTTGCTAACCGTCTCTACGAAAACGATTCACAAACAACCTTTGATAATTTTATTGGGTGAATTCACAATTTTTCAATGCTCCTTAAGGATTGTAAATGGGTAGGTATAATAAAAAATAGCGTATAACACTCGTTTATAAGCGCCTTTAAAACACTTACGACGTTAAACGCACTCCGCTGACGCGTCGTGCTCTTAAACTCGTCGTGCGTGTTTTAAAGGCTTGCTTATAAACTTTTATTATAATATACTATTAATTTGAGTTAAAACCAAATGCTAATGTAAAAGTTTTTTTATATGTTGTAGTTTCGAAGATATTAAAAATTAAAAATTTTAAAAATAAAAATTATTTATAAGAAACGTTAAACGGCTATAACTCAATTATTTGTTGACGGATGTAAATTTTAAGCCAGGATTTGAAATCTGCGTGAAATTCTGCGTAGGATGAACCTAAATAAGCCGAGTTTAGCTCAAAAATAAGCAAAATATCTATCGAATTAGATTGAGAGTCTCTAAACTTATAAGGTCTTAAGACGTTATATTCTTATGGAAAAAAAGCGATAAAAACGATGGCATCAACTGTTTTTTTTGTCAGTGGTAGTTTCTAAAATATCAAGAATTAAAAATTTTAAAAATAAAAATCAACTATCTTAAACTTTAAACGGCCATAACTAAATTTATTTGTTGTTGGACGTAAATTTTAAGATCGGATTTGAAATTTGCGTAAAATTCTGCGCAAAATGAGCCCTAATAACGCGAGTTTACCTCAAAAGTAAGCAAGATATTGACCGAATTAGATAGTCTAAAAATGTTTTTTTCAATTTTTTGAATTTTAGTTAAAACAGTATTCTTAAGTAAAAAAGCGCCAAAAAATCGACAGCACAAACAGTTTTTTATCTGTTGTAATTTCGAAGATATCAAGCATAAAAAATTTAAAAATAAAAATCAACTACATATAATCTTTCAACGGCCATAACTCGGTTATTTGTTGTCGGGCATGGATTTTGGACACAGGCGAGAAATAGGCGAGATATCGACCGAATTAGATTAAGAGTCTCTAAAAACTAAAAAAAGATAACTTTAGTTTTAAAATGATTTTTTTATTTTTTAGAATTTGTGCTAAGACCGGATTTTTATGTAAAGAAAAGCGGGAAAAACGCTATCAACTATCAACTATCCAAAACTTTAACCGGCAATAACTCGATTATTCATTGTCGTACGTGGATTTGGAATCATTCCTAAATTTTAAATTTGATTTCTATTTTTAATTTTAGAATAATTATGTACTGCATTTCTTGAAAATTTTTGCTTTGTCAAAATTATCTGTATTGTCTCTATTTTTCAAATTCAAATTTTTGTATTTTTTTAGGTCCTCGTTGAAATTACTCAAATTTTATAAACTTTGTATGGATTCAGAAAACTTAAAAAATTCAGGAAATTTAAAAATCCACATTTAACTAAAAACTTTGGATCTAGTTTCTCTCTATTTTCTGCGAATTTCCTCCACTTCATTAGTCCCCGAATGTTTTGTTTTCATGACCGTTGTAATCAGCTTAGACTAAGGGATTGCAACTATTATTAAACAAAATAACCATCTGCGGATATTTTCGGCGGCGGTTCATTAGCGCTGCGGCGGCGTTTCTTATTCTTGGCGGTGTTTTTGATGAGGATTCGTGTAATCAGCTTAGAGAAGGTGTAGCGAGAGTGCGGTTCTTAATACGGGCGCCATCATGCGATTGGTGTTGAGGTGACATACATATGGATAGATTTTCAAGCAGCTTGCTCTCCTGTGTCAACACGGCCGCTTTGGCCTAAAAACGCTTTTTCAGAGAGGCCGTGTCTCTTCATACGAGCTACGCAAATACGCCGACCCCCTTGCTATGAACGCTTAAAAGACTTTTAATGCATGCTTTCAAAGTAAATTTATTTAACCTAATTTGCATACACCGAATGACGTCACGTGATGGACCTCTTAAATTAATTGCCAAAATTCCGGAGTATTAGCCTGGCGCATTCACCATTTTTCGTGATTAAAAGTAGCGCAAATATACAGCACGAATGTTAATATTCTTGAGCAAACAGAACTCTCTTTCGGAAGTTGCTGATTCTCTTGGTAGTCATAACCGGAGTAAGACTGCGATGGTCCGGATTTCTGTTGTGTAAACAGGCGGTTTGCGCTAATTGCAAGTTTTCCGTGCAAACTCCGGTGTTTTTCGCAAATATGCTAGGATAATTGGAGGTTATTGTATTCGCGGCTTACCTTGTGTGTTCTGGTGTAAGTGGGGCATTTCCGAGTCGCTTAACGGCCGTGATTATGTGCGCTTATGTACGGTCATGAATCATTTCGGTCTGCTGGCCAGGCTTTGGCCCAGACCCAACTTCGAAAATTACTGGACAGATAGGTACGAGGAAAATCGCAAATGTGGTGCGAGATCAAGAACTCTGTATATAACGTGCAAAACGAACAGTTTTTTTTTCGTCAAAAGATTATAAATGTTGAAGTTTGTATTATCTGGGGGCCCTGGGGACCCAAATCTCTCCAAGAGGGTCACGTAAAAAACTGAAACTATAATTCTTGTCTCGAGTACATGCGACGTGTCTTCGTAATATGTCGTGAATATTTATTTAGCTCTTGGCTCGTGAATCAATTTCTTATCCCATTTCTCGTGATCGAATTTCCCCCAAAAATGCATAAAATCGTCGTCCAATTAAATAATATGCACGTCCTGTGTCATCCTCTTGTATTATAAAGTAAAAATATACCTAAGGGTAATGATTAAATCTTCGGGGGGAACCGAAAGAGAAACCAATCCAAAACGTGAGCTGGGAACGTGAAAAGTCGATAGAAAGCTTGTATTGATGGGTTATTTCCGTGTCACAACGCTACTACGTGCTTTGCTGTTATGGATAACAAGGATGAGTCCCAACAAAAAACTATCACCGCGAAACTAATTGCTTTCTGATATAAATTTTACGGGGGTTTCCATTAAAAAACTTTCAAACTAATTTCGACTTTCGATAGCCATTAAGACATCAACATGAGCCGACAACTGAGAACGGGACCCCGTAACTAAGACTGTGACAACTTCTCGAATAATAGTTTGTCTTTGAGGGTAGAGCGACGCGAAGGGCTAATTACGGACCTGTGTCGGCCGACGTCTAACCTGCAAACTGACGTGTGTCAGCGGCAAGTTTAATCAAGTCGACCTGTCTGATCGCTAATGTTCGCTGGACATCGGACGAGAGCGGAACGACAGAGATTGCCACAGCTAACGGGAATAAAAAATTTTGCAAATTAAAAATTGCCCTTTGTTTTTTGACCCAATTGTAGGTTTGATAGATTTGATGTAAAAACAAAAAATTCAAAACAAAAAATCAATGTTCAAAAAATTAGACCCGGCACATCCACCATTTTTTGTTTAGAGTTTTGAGTTTAAAATTTCAATTAACGCTTTCAAATTTTGTGGCTTATTCAATGGATTTAATGACGAAATTTTAAAACAAAAAGTTAAAAATTCATATAATTCAATTTTGTGAAAGAAGCAAGACATTTTACATCGAAAAAATAAAATATAGACATTTCAGGCGTATCCATCATTTTTCATTTTTTTTATCTGCTTGTTTGGACATTTCCGATTCGACAACAGTTCCTATTTCTATCTATTATTACTGTCAAATCGGTTTAAAAAGTTTTTAATACTGTCGGCAGAATTTCCCGTTCTATACATGAAATATTAATTTATATTAAATTTATTTAACCAAAAATGAATGAAACACTATTATTTCGCAAAACTATTAATCAATAATGATTTATTAGTAACATTTTTATATTACAAGCTTAAATTTTGGTTTCTAATAATAAAATTCGACGAGATTATTGCCTTTCATTCTACCAAATTACAAAATTGTAGAGCAAGAGATAAATAAAAATAAAAAAAAAGTTGAAATAATGTACCTCTAAAACTAAAACTAAAAAAATTAT
Source organism: Gnatocerus cornutus (assembly GCA_029298725.1). Taxonomy (NCBI): domain Eukaryota; kingdom Metazoa; phylum Arthropoda; class Insecta; order Coleoptera; family Tenebrionidae; genus Gnatocerus; species Gnatocerus cornutus. The sequence goes on along the minus strand of CM055509.1, from coordinate 32,040,244 downwards.
TTAAAAATGAAAATCTGTCGTTCCTGTAGTTTTAAGGCTATAATCAAATAAGTTATGAGTGTGTAAACAATGTCAAAAATTGCGAGAAAAATGATAGCAAAAACCGTTTTTTTCAATCTCCAATTTCTGAGATATTGAGCGCAAATTGTTTCGACTTTCAAACATTTGAGTTTGCTTTACAAATAAACAAGACATTAATCGAAAACTATTTTAAAAAGATCTTTTAGGATCATTTTTAATAATTTTTTCAAGACCAAAACGATTTTTAATACTTTCCAGTTTACATCAATCAAAAGAGCAGCTCGAAGTCTATCAACTGGTCAAATCTCAGATTGGTAGGTCTAACAGTTTACGAGTAGTGGTCTAAAAACAAAAAATTTAAAAAAAAATTAATCGATTGAGTCGATTTTTTTTTTGCAAAAAAATGACTATTAATTTTTAAGTATTTGAAATTAAATTTTAAAAGAAAAAGTCCATAAAAAACGATGGCAAAAATCGTTTCTTAATATCTACTGTAGTTACAGAAATATTTAGGTTGAAAAATTTGAAAAATTAAAATGAACTATTCAAAACTTTAATCAACCATAACTTAGTTATTAGTTGTCGAATGTAACGTAAAATTTGAGTGCGATTTTGGAATTTGCGTAAAATTCTGCAAAAAATGAGTCCAAATAATGCAATTTTGCTTTAAAAATAAGCGAGATATCGACCGTTTAACATAGTTTTAGTTACAAAATTTTACAAAAAAACAAATAAAATAAATTTTATATTTCTGACGCAACCACAATTTTTTGGTGTATTTTCATTTTTCTCCGATTTGGACTCAGAATAAAATTTGCAATTCAAAAATAATTAATATTTCTGTCTATCAGGTATAACTTCCTGACTCATCAAATTGATATAAAAAGTTCTCAATACCGTCGACAGAATGAATTTCCAGGTCTATCTACAAAATATTAATTTATAGAAGTACCAAATTTGTATACGCCAAAATGAATGAAACATTATTAATTCACAAAACAGTTACACTACTTATCAATTCTAATTATTTATCACCATATTAGTTGCATATTTTACATAAATTCATAATTAAATATTCAGTCGATTTTACATCAGCAGCAATTAAAACCAACATCCCGCTTTAATTTTATTATTAAACCGAAATCTAGAATTACATTGTTGATGACATCACCCCGTAATTTCCCACCCTTTGATTCAACTTGCCAATTATTCCAATGACAATCCATGCGGGGTTCTCATTTATCAACATAACAAATCAAAAACCCCCATCCATCGCTAAAAATAACAAGCGATTTCTTGTAAAACCCACCCTTGCAAAAGCCCGACAATAATTGAATTTAATTAGTAACACTATAAGGTACAATAAAATTCAAATTAAATTCAGGTTCGCTGTTTACAAAAGAGGGTTGTTACATTTTAATTTCATAAAGCGCGCGCGGTGTACGGCCATGTGTGTCTAGGGACTGTTCGCTTGGGTTATTTATGTTGGCAACAACGTCCGGTCTGATTCAAATGGTGGAACAATAGATCAATCGGCGGATGGTTTTATTATTATTTTATCTCGCAGGTATTGCGGATTTATGACATTTACTTGAATATTTATGTAGTGGGTTTGTGGTGGGCGCAATGGGAGAGAGGAGGAGACACTGGCGCCATCTGCAAGCAAACCGGGTAAACAATAATACACTTATTACCGTAAAACAAATCGCCGTATTTACTCGCTCGCGGGTTTTATTTTTGAGGAAAAAGTGCGAAGTTGGATTAACGCGGCTGGGTTCATTTGTACTTGTTAAAACAGCAGTTTGAAGCGTAGTTTTCCCACTATTAGTTCCACATATTTTAATTAAAGCCGCTGTTGGTAAAACGCTTGCAAACAGATTTATTTCGAATGCTTGTAGCAGTAAAAAGAAAGAAATTAAAGCGAGTTATGGGTGTAGATGTTAATCCGGCAGCCGCGAACACCTGGTTATATGTATTGGAGGGGCGAATTTACAGGAGTCGAGGGGCCACTTTGAATGACGCATGGCGGATAGTCATAGCCGCAAAACCTACAGACTCCAACTTAGGAACTATATTACCGCCGGATCGGCGATTTCCAGAGTATTAAACTGACCCGGCGCATCCACCATTTCTGCAGTAAACTGTTTTATCTTCAGGTGATGCTCCCCGTTTCCGCGCCGACTTTGTAAACTCTCAATTGGTCCAATTGAAACATTTAAACAATACCCTCGCAGTCCTTCAGTTAAGTTGTCGAGTTCGATCAAAAGCACGCTTACAATTTCACCTGAGGCCGCATTAGCTCAAGACTGAAATCCGGAAAGCTCCGGGTCACGAACAATTGAAACCGCAGAATCCTAGATCGGACACGCGGTCAATCCGGGCAGACTTGATAATTCACCGGATTCGTCGACTGCATTATTATTTTAAGGTTTTATCGTGTGCTGGCGTTCAACAAGTCAAGATTATGGACTGGTGTGTGTTTATCTTTTATTTGTGAAGTTGACCGACGATCACGAACGCTCGTGCTGCGGATTCATGCTGGCTTCGCACGGCTGTCAGACGACCAAATTGTAGTTACATATTTGCAAGATGAGAGCAAACTTCCGGGCAGTTTTAATAGAGTTGCTAGTTTTGTTGGACATATTGGCCGACTTCATCGAGCTGTTCCAATAAAAGGTGATAAAAATTTACAACTGTCCGGCCGCATCCACCGATTTTTCTTCCGGGAAGAGTCTTTGTTACTTATTTTTTGGCATCTCGTAATCTGCATTTCGTGTCTTGTTCGGTGGTGCTCAAAGCGGTGTCTTTGGCGAGCGAAGCGAGCTATTGTAGTTTGATGCCTTTTTTGCCTATTTTTTACATTTTTAATGCAGTAGAAAAAAAATTTGTGTAGATTATTATTTTTAACTTATTTATAATTAAACTGTCAAATCTCAAAATTATAAGGAAAAAAATTTTAAAAAAAATTGGAATATGAACAAACGAAATTTTGCAGAATTATATTACTGTGTACAGGCGCAACCCCTCTTTTAAAACGAGAATACCGGCGAACGAGTGACGTAGTTTTGCGCGAGTACCTTCTTTCACTGATTTTTTCTCGACACTTTTGCCGAGCTTTCCCAAACGTACACTTTCCCGAGATTACGGTGGGTATGGTTTGGTCCTTTTCCGACTTTTGCTTTTCGCGTGAGAGACTTTTGAAAATCGTTTTCGTTCGTCCGGTTTTGCTGACGTGCTAAACGTTTCAAAATGCTTTCAAACAGAGAAATGTTCGTGGGGACAAAACCATAACCATTAAGTCGAGAGATGCAGTAAACATTTCAGAAAAGGGTCTGATTTTTTATACACACAACATGTACGGTAGCGGCTTTTTTTCTCGGCACTTATTTAAATCGGTTCAAGCAACGAAGGAAACATTAGCGGAGATTGATTTATTAATCGAATTCGACTTATTTTTAATACAGGATCTCTTTGACCATCAAGGTGTGTTTTGGGTATGTATGCGCAACTTACACTTAAAAATCTTTAAGCATATTTCAAAACTTTAATTTACAAGCGCGAATTTATTGTTTAATTACAGATTATCATTTGATGGACAAACATTTCTTGATACTCTGTATAAAAAATTTGCATAAATACCAAGTATCTAACAGGCTATTTTTAAGGATACTTTTGCGAAAGTACAACAGATAAATGAAATGAACGTGACGATTATCGAATTTTATTACGACTCGGTCGATTTTTAATCGTTGATATTAGAGAGACTAAAAATGCGGGAAATCTTTACACAAAAGGAGTAAAAAATAAGAAAATTTCAGAATCTGCTAATTTACTGGTTTAATGCTTTTGTATAGTGAGTACTGCAATTAAGCCATAAAATCACTATTTGATACCTGCTGTAACTTGACAGCGAAGCTTCAAATACTACTGTATTTTTTACCTCTTTTCTTGGGATCTGAAGTGGTAAACAAACTGGACTTTCGGGTGACGAAGACTTTATTACTTAAAGCATAATCAAAGAAACGAACGTATAATCAATTTCGTTTTTTTAAATTTTAATCCATTCCCGACCTACTGCAACAAAGTCGTACTTTATTATCTCTCGAAACCGTAGCGTATCATTTTTCATTAATTTTTCGCATATTGGAATATTTCTCGAAACAGTTACCGATGGAAATTTTATTCCAAGCGTGTGATTTTGGTAAGGGGAGAAGTTACAAAAAAAAACATATCTACAAATAAATCCTAACTTATTCTGTTCTGACGATATTCTTTATAATTTAATTCTTAATTCTAAATCGACATCACTGCATTCCTCTTCACACAACTAAAACAACGACCATCACACAGCGATAGTCGCGATAAACAACTATGAACTGGACGAAAACAATAAATTAACAAGGAATTAAGAAGTCCTGATGGTCGTTTTATTGTAGTTTAACAAAAAAAGAAAAGGGAACCGTTTATCATAAATACCCCAAAACGCAAGTACCATTTACGACTCGGCCAACTTATAATCGTTCTAAAGAAGTAAATAGATATTAGACGAGACTAAAAGTGCAAGAGTGTATGACTTAATAAGATACTTTTTACACAAAAGGAGTACACCATCTGAGTTAGTTTTGTTATTTATGAGTATTTATAAGTACCGACATCCACTCCACACCCTTTGTCACCAGAAAAAAAAACGACCATCAGACAGGGATAGTCGGGTGGCACATTTTACCGATGTTTTTCATCAATAACAAAATCTGCTATTCGGTAAATTGGTACTATTGTGTAGTGAGTTTTAAAGTCATGCCGACAACTGTTCAAGCGGAGATAAGAAGGAGGTATATGAAAATTGGATAAATAAGTTAATGTTCACTACAAATGAACCGATAAATAAATATGAATTCGAAGAGAACAATAAATTTACAAAAAATAAAAAATGCGAAATCTCTGAAGAATGGGACCGAACATCCTGATGGTCGTTTTATTGTAGCTTAACAAAATAAAAAATCAGAACCTTGAATACCCCAAAAAGTACGTCTATAATTAAGCAATGTTTAAATACATAAAGTATAGTTTTCCTCGAGATAAACGGCACTTATTGAAATCAGTCCGAGCTGTGAAGAAAACATAATCTGACATGAATTAATGACGGAACCGTACGCTCAATTTACAAAAAAATTTCTATTTCGGTAAAAACAATGTTTCGAAAGGTAAGTGGGGAATTCCATGAAAAATTATCAACAGCATTCTTTCTTCATAAACTGAGAATCTATTGTGTGATTGCATGAGTTGAAGAAAAAGCGCAAATAAACCTTTTTTAATCACCAGAAAATCAGGGGCAGTTAGACGAAATCACTAAAAATCAGGAGAAAATATTTGAACATCAGGGCCCAATCATTAGAAAATCAGAGGAAATCACTAGCAAATCAGGGTAAATTAGACGAAATTCCAAGAAAATCGGAAAAATTTGGACGAAATTACAAGAAAATCCGAGAAAGTTAATCGCAAACACAAGGAATTCTAGGAAAGTTTGTCGTATACTGTTTTGGAAAATATTGAACTTCTGGGATTAACCTTCCTAAGTCTTAGGAAATCACTATGAATCAGAGGAATTCGTTACGAAAAAAACAAAGAAAGTTTGACGAACCAGGGAATGTCAGACTAAATTATAAGAAATCAGGGGAAGTTAGGCGAAATCAAACAAAAATCAGGGGAAATTAGCGAGAAAAAAAAAGGAAGTTATGTGTGTGCCATTTTTGACAAGTATTAACCTCTGACAAGTCATGTTGTCAGAAAGAAATCATTAGACAGACAAATAAGGGAAAATCATTAAGATATCAATAGGAAATCAGCAGATAATATTACTTGAAAATCAGGAGTTGGACGCGACATCAAAAAATATCAGAGGAAGTTTGACGAAATCACACAGAAATCAGGGGAAGTTAGACAAAATCACAAGACAATCAGCGACAAAATCAGGTGAACTCAGCCTCTGGCCAACACCAATTTATGAATGAATAAACTTAAACAAACAGGTTGTTTCCAAACAATGGGTCCCAAAATATAAATTATTGTAGCCCATTTATAATTGTTGCTAAAATCTCAAAATTCTGGACTCGGCCATTTTTCTGTATAAATATGGCAGCGAAAACCGAAAACCCTGTGTGTATAATAATTCTTATTATCTAGGATATTGAAATGCAATGTTTATTTGCGAATTAACGAATTTACAGGCGATTTTTGAATTGGTATCCGCTAAGTCATAAAATAGTTGGGACCCATGACAGACACTCAAACGCAAAACCGACCGTAATAAAAGTTTAGACAAATTTTGTAACTTCAATCATCCCCGTTAACATCATCGCTACGTCAACATTATACAGGGTTAGTCACGAGAAGATTACTTCTGAAACATATATTTCCGCAACCCAAAATACTAATGTCCTGTACTACTCGATACTGCCAGAATTAGAAATAAAATGATGAATCCACGATTGCTTTGGGGTGGTCAATGTCACTTTGACATTATTTATTTAAATTTCGTCTTTATTCTTAATTCCGTTCCATTAGAGCCCCATTAGTTCGAAGTACCTCTATTAATCTGTCCTATACCGAAGCTGTAAGTGCTCGACCAATAATTTTTCTTATTAACAAGCATAATATGTTAGGTTGAGTTGAAAAACCCGTCACAATGTCTTATTCAAATGATGAGAAAACTAACATGATTCTCATCTACGAAGAATGCCAAAAATTGCTGTGATAGATATCCACATCGAAACTGAACTGGGTTGTCATTGGACACTCACGTAACCTCCTTTTCCGTAATTGTCAAAGTGACACTGTCAAAGCCTAAGCAATCATGGATTCAGCATTTCTTTTCTGATTCGGGTTGTATCAAGTTACTCAAGAAATTAGTATTTTGGGTTGCGAAAAAATCATTTTCAGAAGTAATCTTCTCGTGATTAGCCCTGTATTTGTTTATTATTTTTTTATTTCTTCCATTAAATAAAAATTTAGTAAGAGAGCGAACCCTTTTATTCTTCATAATATTTTTTGGACCAGTTTTGTAACTGCTGCTCTATTATCGATGGTTTGTTGTTTTCCTTTTTCAACCCCTGTTATCAAATGTTGTGAAGAAAGATGGCAAACACTTAGCCGAGGGTCGTACCCGTACCACATTCACAAGGGAAAATCGTAAGTTGGATAATTAGGAGGTGATTATTACTGATTATTACAACCCCATTTTATGGCTTAGAGGACACCAACTCAGAAATCGCCTGTATTCATAGAAACTCACCAATTTATATAAATTCGCGAGATTCTGTTGTATCTTTTTTTCTTGCTATGTCGTGGTGCCCAAATGAGAGACTACGCCGTGTGTCTTATTTTTTTTTCTTTTATTTTAATAGAATTTGCAATGAGTTCAGAAACCATGAAAGGGGCAGCCTATCTGATTTATGAAGTTTCTGCGTAGTACTCTTAAATTTTTAATAGCGAAGCCAGTTGGTTCTTTAAACCTTTTATTCTTTTTTTGATTCTAAAATTTTCAGGAAAATCTACATTTTGCCATGCGTTATTATTTGTATCAGAGTTTCAAAAAACGAAAACCACAAAATATAAAGTTATCTTAAAACTTTCTTTGCTAAATTTTAAATGACAAAATACAATTAACTAGGTGGCTGTCGGAATTCTGTAGAACCCGGTTTTTTTGTCAACCTAACTTTTTCGAGGTCTTCTTTGTTTCATAGTATAACAAATAAACAATCTCAAATTAAAATCCAACGCCACGGAAAAGCGAGGTTTACGAAAAAGCGAGGTCTACAGAATTTCAAGGGCCACCTAGTTACAAGTTTAATTTTGGTTTCTGGAAATGAAACTCGACAACATTATTGTCTTTCATTCCACCAAATTACAAAATTATAGAGCAAGAAACCAATTAAAAAAAATTAAGTAGACGTACGATTAAAACAAAAATGTTGAGTTATTAAAATCTGTCGTTTGTGCAGTTTTAAGGTTATTGCAATAAAATTTTTAGAAACCCCTAAATTTGGTTTGTTTGTGAATTGTGTCAAAGTGGAAATTAAGAGAGCAAAACTGAAAAATTTTCGAAATTTATTATTGTAAGAACCAAAAATTTATTTTACCAGAAGCCCTAATTTAGCTAATTTTAATGCTATAGTTTAACAATCTGGAAAATACGGTCACATTTAACTTTTTATTGCTTCTGTCAAATTACATAACCAAAAAACAAAAAAACGTTTAAAAAAAATGGAAACACGCTTTAAAAAATTTTTTAACTGTAGTTTTCATCGCATTGGATTGGGAATTGGGAATTTTAAAAAAATATTTTTTTGACTTGCTCATGAACTGTGCCAAAGTACACAATTGTAAAATAAAGGAGACAAATAAAAAAAAAATCCTATATGCAACCAAAAGTAGCAGCATTTTTAATAAAACTTTATTTTTTATAATAATTTTGCTGTAATAAAGAGTGACCTCTGCCAAATTGCAAATAATGAAACAAAAAAAACTATTTTAGAAATTTTGTTAATTGACCTAAATTTGCATAAATTTGGTACAATTCTATAATTTGTTCTTTTTTAATACGAATTATTTCATGCTGCTACATTCGGGAAATTATATTCCTACATAATATCAAATAAAATCTCCTGAGAGTTTTCTATTAAATGAGATCAAACTTGTTTGTGGAAACCTGCAAGTTTGATTAAATTTTTCTTCTTTTCTCTTGGTTTTTTTGTAATTTTTTCGTGTTTTTGCCCTTGCTGACGATCGCTTTTGTTCATTTTATTATCCGCTTCACATTTAATCGTTTCTTGTTTTGCTTTTTATTCCGCTGTCATTTATATTTATGTAGCTTTTGGTTAAAATTTATTGGACATTTCGTGCTGTTACGATTGATGTTTGTTTCTTTGTTTTGCTCCAAAATTCACACCTTTTTGCTTCGTTTATTTTTCGGGCAAAAGTAAAATTGCAGTCAATCTAGACGGGCAAATTTTAATAAACCAGTCTAGAAAAGTAAGGACTGCAATGTAGAGTATTTATATTAAAGTTAAAAATGTGTTTCAGCTTTATTCCATTTAGAAGGAGCGACTTCTTTCAACGGCGTTGATTTAATTTGAACACAAAGGCAAAAGAAGGCACAAGAGGAAATATGAAAGAATCATTGGCGCGGCATTATTTTCGCTCTTTCATAGCCCGCGTGTTAAATTAGAGTAGTTCTAGCTCAGCATTTGTTATGTTTGGTGTGTTATTTCTCTTTATATTCAGTATGAAAGTGTGGGTTTGAGTAAAACTACCTCCGGGCAGTTAGTGTCGTTCAAAACGCAGTAAAACTAACAAGACTAGCTCGTTTCGCGTCACGATCCGTGCCGAAGCAGCAAGAAGTTGGCATTAACCATCGCAATTTTCGCATCTTGTCTTAACTACTGCAAGAACAATGTAAGTGGAGCAACGGAAGTAGACCGGGTTCGTGCAAAAAAACGCTAAAAACTGCACCCGTCAGGTCCCGTCCTTTTATCCACCGTTCCTGCCGTAATTTTCTCCAACGCTACAATGGTGGACTTGTTTGTTTATCCAGCAGAACACGGCACTTAGCTAAATGACAACAACGGCACTCGACAATGGCGCATATCGCCATTCAACACTTTGCTTCTTTCTTATAACGCGTTCTCATATCCTGTTTACGTGCAACTAATAGTCGGAGCTTTTGTCGGAGCTTTCGTTAATTTTTCAGCGACGTTCAAGTATTTATGCGCAATTTGCGAGAGGAGTCGTAAGCGCGTAAATCATAAGTAATTAATTAGGGGGCTCGGGGAGGGTTTAGCAAGGTCAGCGACTGGTTATATTAGCAGGTCTTCGGTCGGAAGCGGAAATTCCTTAATGCCATATTGGCCTGCTATCGCATGGACGATAAATCAAACCACAGCCATTTGGCATCTCCGACTTACTTTACATAATATCTATTTGTAGAGTTATGGCGGGAATAAACCGCCATTTTATAGACCATCCGACACCAATCGGAGTTTTTAAACGATATTTTTCATGTTTATACAACGCGCTGGACGATCTCAAAAATATTATTCTTGACCAGGAAAATTCAATTTACCTGCATAGAAAGACATACGAAATTAAAAATAATACTTTGGTATGTTTCTTTTACCTTTGTTCCTCTCAACAGTTTGAGTCAACTGTAATAAAAGACTCTACTAAATGCACCAGCAAGTGGAATTACATTTATGAATTTAATATAAATGGGAGACAATATTAAATTTCAGATCCATCCAACGACGTATCTAGTCGTATTAAAATTACCTTCTTTGTTGCCAAATTGAGTTTCGTTTCTATTTTTAAAATGTTTGTTCTGTACGCAGGGGCGGATTCAAAGAAACGCCACTTAAAAAGAGCCTGGCATTACTCGAGCTTCACTTTTTTAGGAACACTTAAAACATTTTAGGAACATTTTAAGACAATCTATAAAGAGTTTGTAAAATTTGGAGTCTAAAAACTTCAAGAGAATATAGGGGAAAATCTACTACTCTTTATACGTTTATTAACATTGTTAAATTGCATAATTTTAGAACAAAAAATTTTTTTTTTAATTTTCATTTTTAGAACGAACAAAAGATTTAAAAAATTCCTATTAAATGTCGGAACTTCGGCAATTTTGACATTATTACAACAAAATTAGTGAAATATTATTATTTTTAATACATTCATTAGTTCTGATAAATTGTATACCTAACCTAATTTTAGAACTTTTTATTTCGAAAACAATCCAAAAATTTTGAATTTCTATTAAATGTCGAAACTTCGGCAATTTTGGCATTATTAAAACGAATTACTACTCTTAATATAGTTATTAACATTGTTAAATTGCATAATTCTAGAACAAGAATAAAAAATTTTAGACATTTTTACTTCGAGAAGGACCTAAAAGATCCAAACATTTCTAATAAATATCGAAACTTTGCCAATTTTGGAATTATTGGAACGAAACTTTGAGATCTTACTACTCTTAATTTATTGATTCATTATACCAAATTGCGCATTATTTTCAAACAGGAAGAAAACATTTTAGAAATTTTTATTTCAAGAACAAACCAAATGTATCGGAAACTTCTAGTAAATGTAACTCTGGGAATTTTGGCGATATTAAAACAAAATTTGGAGATGTTACTATACTTGATACATTTATTAATTCTACTAAATTGCAAAATTCTTGAACAAAAAGAAAATACAGGGCTATTCACATAACTGTACGTCCTGAAATTTTAAAAAATGCAACCAACAATACATTTCCAGTGTTGACTTATGTTTTCTAAATTAAAATTTCAAAAATACAATCAGAGATGCTTTATATCAACCAGTGGTGTCATAAAGATTTTTGCAAACTAAACTTAATACTCCTGGTTATCATTGTCTTCGCGAAAATGTATTCTAACGACGAGAAAACTGACATGATGATGCTGCAGCGGCTGCAGATTTATATGCACGAAGACATCCTGACCGTACTGCACACCCAACAGACAAAATTTTTCGAAAATGGAAAAAGATTTAAGAAAAAACTGGCCCTAACAGAAACGAGTTAGAACTAGAACAGCCACAGGTATGGCGAATGAAGTTGCGGTTCTTCAAGATGTTACAGAAAATCCGCACATCAGTCAAAATTTTGTGGCAAATTTTGTGGCACATCAAGTTGGAACCAGTTTGTCTTCAATTTCAAGAATTATTTTCGCCAACAAATTTCATCATGTATGTTAGGCTTAAGAGCTGTAGGAAACCTGGAAGATTTAAAAGCAAAGATTACGACAGCTTGTAGATCGGTAACACCAGAAATTTTGGAACGCGTGCGGCGATCTTTTATGAACAGAATAGTTTGTTGCGATGCAAATAATGGGCAGCATTTTCAACACTTGTTACGATTATTTGTTTCCAATTGTTTAATTTGTTACTGTTACATAAATTTGGCATCCAGATTTGTTATCTTAATAAATCGTTGAACAATAAATGTCAGTGTGATGATTTTTTTAAATGTCAAGCTTTAACCATGCAGGCATCATTGATCGATTTTATATATTTCATATTACTAAAAGCAAAGATTGCTTTGAAAATGTATAATGGGTTGCATTTTTTGAAATTACAGGTCGTATTTTTGAAATTTTTATTTTGAGATCAAACCAAGAATTTTGAAAAGTTTTTATTAAATGTCGTAGCTTCGGCAATTTTGGCATTATTAGAACTTAATTTAAAGAATTCTCTACTCTTCCTACATTTATCAACTGTCTTAAATTAGATAATTCTAGAACAAGAAGGACAATTTTCACGAATTTTATTTCAAGAACTAATCAAATTTTTTGAAAAGATTATATTAAATGTCGTAACTCCGGCAATTTTGGCTTAATTGGAACGAAACTTTGAGATTTTACTATTGTATTCATAATACACACATTAATTTTGTTAAATTGCATAATTTTTAAACAAGAAGAAAAATTTTAGGAATTTTCATTTCGAGAAGGTAACAAAAATTTTGAAAAGTTTTATTTAACGTCGTAACTTCCGTAATTTTGGCAATATTACAATAAAAGTAGGAGATGTTACTTACTATTCTTGATAGTTGATTCAAAAAAAAATTTAGACAATCTAAATAAAATTCAATAAAATTTTACAATCTACAAAAAAAAAATAAAATTCATAAAAAAACAATAAAAATCTATGCACAGTTTAAAAAATTTTAAAAACTGAACCGAAAATTTAACAAAAATCCTAAAAGAAAATTAAATTATTAGAAAAAATGATAATCGAAAGAAACTTATAGAAACCTAATTTTTAAGAGAAAATTCAAGCAGAACCGAAAAAGTGTCTACAGAAGAATAATCTTAAGATGTTGGAAAGGATCAGTTTCCCTTTTTTAAGGGTCCTAATATGTTTTCATAAATGAATAAATTTCGAAAAATTCGTCACAAACTGGTTTAAACCCCTCAAACTTCTTCGTTAAAGTTCATTATCTCTTTCGGCGTCATCTGGTTTTAGCCTTATCATCAAGGCAAATGACATGTGAAAAGTACACGTCGAAAGAGCGCCAATTCCTAAACAACGTCTCGAGTCGGCTATAATCCATAATAAACGTATCCGAGCGCGTTAATAACGGCATTAGGCGTCTTAAGCGTGTCTTCGAGACACGGGCTCGTGCCATTTACACTCGAAACACTGACGGTGGCGCAGATTTATCTCGAAACGGGGCCCACGACACACTCTAATACCGACCAGATTACCATATTTCCGCCATAACGGAACGCAATGCGGAACGGCCGATCGCCGAAATTATGCCATTCTCATTCAAGGTGGTTGGCAAAAAACGGACTCATAAAGCGATGCGTCATTGATTTCGGGACGATCTGAAATATTGGAAACGCTTAGACAAGAGGCCGCAGATGGCGCTGTGACCTTTAGTACAAAAAAGTCGAAATGATTCGATGCACCCCTCCGTCATTTTTATCAGAATTTAGATAACGATCTGCAAACAAGTTCTCCAAGTCGTCGTTTTCTGCTTTACTTTCCATTCTTGTCCTCTTCGATTAACTTTATTATTTCTATCGGAACTCGCGGCACTTCATCCGCTCAATTTTATTGAAACGACGCGACGGCAGGTATCCGCGTCATTTTTCAGGCAATTCGAAATAAAACCGATTCAGCGATAGCACGAATTACGCTTTTCGCCGCCCCCGGCGCGAATTAAAAATTGAAACTAAACATCGTGAATAATGCCAAAGACGACCAGTTCCTTGCAGATATTTACCCGACGATAAGTGTATTAAATAAATTTGACTTTGAATTATTACGAAGAGTTTAAGTGGTTTAACAGGCGCGGTCACACTCTGTAAATGTTTGAACGGGACCGCTATTAGTTGGCAGCAAAAAAGCGACTTTTACGAAATTTCAGTCTGAACGGATTGTAATCAGATTTTCTTGTTTCGCGAGCTTGGGATCTTAAATCGCGCCAAAGAACAAGATAAATTACATTAAGAATGAAAGACATAAATAGTAAAATCATTGCATAAACTCGCTCCGGTTGCCTAATGCGATTTCAGAAATGAATTGAAATGATGAACTAACTGGATTATTTCACAGTTCTCGATGCATGAGGAGGAGGAATGTAATAATCAACGGTGGCGGTTGCCGCCGCCGTTTTCGCTCATTGAACCCTTCGTTTGTGGGGCGGCGCGGACTCGCTTCCTATTAAATGTGGCAGAATACGGACGAGGCTCTAATTAATTTATTATCGACGACATTTTGCTAACTTCAATTATGGAAAAATGTCAGAGCGCTCTCGAGAGGCCCACAGGGAGCGGCGGCGGCGGCGCGGCGTAGAACTAAACTTCAGTTTGTGTGCTAGAAATAGGCTAAACTGGGGAAATTTATTGTCTACAATGTAAGGCAAAATTATTGTGGTTGCCAATTTGCCCAACGATCAGAAGAATCGTAAATACAATTTCTCTTCAGTTTTCTGGCACAAAGATTATTACTAATTTTAAATTTAATAATTTTTTTAAAACTTTTCAGTTCTAATTTCGGCATTAGAACAAAAACAACAGAACAAAATTTAGAGTTACTATTTTAGAAATGTTACTATTCCAAAAAAAAATTATTCTAAAAGGAACGAAGAAATTTAAAAGGTTTTCATTAAACGTCATAAGTCCGGCAATTTTGGCATTATTAGAACGAAATTTAGAGATCTTACTGTTCTAGACATATTAATTAATTTGCCAAATTACATTAAGCTAGAACAAGAACAAAAAATTTTAGAAATTTTTAATATTAAAAGCAACCAAAAATTTTAAGAAATTTATATCAAACGTCATACTTCGTTCAATTTTTTCGTTATTAGAACGAATTTTGAAGATTCTACTGCTTTTCATATGTTTATTAATTCTACTAAATTGCACAGTTTTATAAAAGAGAAACAATTTAAAAATATGCAATTCTATAAGTAACAAAACATTTCAAGAAGTTTATATCAAACGTCACAAGTCCGTCAATTTTGGCGTTATTAGAACAAAATTTAGAAAACTGTGCTTGGTATATTTATTAATTCTGTAAAATTGCATAGTTCTAAAAAAAAAATTAAGAAATTTTCAATTTTAGAACGATCAAAATATTTCAATTTTTTTTATTAGACGTCACAATTTTTAATTATTGGGACTCACAATTTTTAATTATTAGAGCAAATTTTACAGAATTACAGATTTTTATCACATTTATTAATTCTAGAAAAGCAAAATTAAAAAAAAAATTGAAATTTTTATTCCTGCAACAAACTAAATGTTTCAAACAGTTTCTATAAACCGTCGTAACTCTGGCAATTTTGAGATTATTAAAAATTTAGAGATGTTACTATTCTTGATACATTTATTAATTCTGGTAAATTGCATAGGTCTAAAACAAGAAGGAAAAATTGTATAAGCTTTTATTTCAAGAACTAACCAAAAGTTTCGAAAAGTTTCAATTAAATATCCTAATTTCGCCAATTTTAGCACAATTAGAACAAAATTTGCAGATTTTTCTATCCCTGCCACATGTTTTTACCTTGCTAAATTGCATAATTTTAAAAATAAAAAGAAAAATTTTAGAAATTTGTATTTCTAAAGTGAACAAAATACTTCGACAATTTCGACGTTATTGGAACGAAATTTGGATTTGTTAGTATTTTTAATGTTTTTATTAATTACGCTAAATTGCATAATTGTAGGAGAAAAAAACAATTATAATAATAAATAATTTTAGAAAATTTCAATTTTTAAACAAAATATTTCGAAAAGTTTCGATTAAATGTCATAAGTCCGGCAATTTTTGAAATTATTAAAACGAAATTTAGAGATATTATTACTCTTGATATATTAATTAATTCTGGTAAATTGCATAGTTATAGAATTAAAAAAAAATGTTAGAAATTTGTATTTCGAAAACCAATAACCAAAAGATTAGAAAAGTTTCTAGTAAATGTCGTAAGTTTGGTAATTTTAGCATTATTAGAACAAAATTTTGCGATCTTACTACTCTTGATACAATTATATTTTTTTTTTAATTTGCATATTTTAGAACAAAAGGAAAAATTTCGAGTTCGAATAAAAATTTCAATTAAATGTCATAACATTGGCAATTTGGACACAATTAGAACGAAATTTGCAGATGTTACTATTCTTGCCACATACGTATTTTTACCTTGCAAACTAAATTGCATAATTCTAGAAGTAAAAACAAAAATTTTAGAAATTTCTTAAAAAAACAAATTTTTTGATTTTTTTTTATTAAACGTCGAATTTTTGACAATTTTGGAATTATTGGAACAAAAATTGGAGGTTTTACTTCTTTTTATTCTTTTATTTATTATGAAGTAGGTACACAATTTTAAAGCAAGGAAGACAAATGTTAAGAATTTTTATGTTTTGACCCAAATCTTTGGTTGAAATACATATTCAAAATGAAAATAGAATCCACTAATTTATAACTAAAAATTTATAACTAAAAATAAAAATTTAGCATGCAGTCAAAAGAAATCTGCAGAACGTGAAATTACCAAGAAAACCGTTAGTTTTAAAGAAAGGAAAGTTTGTCCGTAACAAATGGTAGATGCGCCGAAAAATGCAAATTTTTTATGTCTTCGAAATAGCAAAAATTCGAGAATGGTGCACCCTTTTCTCACGTATCCTGTCGCTGCCTTCCCCTCGACCCCTAATGAACAGTTCTCCATGCAAATTCCTCCCAAACTTCCAAGTTCGAATCTCGAACCGGAATTAATAGTCGACTTTTCTTTACGTCCCATCTGTAAGAAGCAATATCTCCGCACATAAAAGACAGCGCAGCTTAATACCCAGCTTTATAGGTGGCAGAACCGAATGACAGAACGCACTTTACTAGATTGCATCAATGCGTGGCGCAACCACAAAACTCCATAAAATTCACACTAACCCTTTTTGAACAATGAAAGGGACTCGCGTACGAAGCAAGTTCTCATCCCAGATAATAATTTATCTGTTTACTCCAAGAAGTGAGATTTTAATGAATCCCCCGTTTTGAGTCGATCAGAGGGGTGAAAACAACGAAATAAGCAGCGACCAATCAGGTGATGGGGGCTCATCACGTTGTTTGCTTCCGGTGCGGTAAACAACACGTCGCGGAGGTGGAGACGTCTGGTCGGGCTCCCACGCGAGTTCAGAACGCGACAAACACACCCAGAGAACACCTGGCGTCCCTTGATACACACATGATTCATAAGCCGATTTCGAAGCGAAGATTAGTGCGGTACGGACCTGATAACAAGATATAGACGACAGACGTAAGCCGCAGGATCTGAGCGACGTCAGGGTAATTTATAAATGAGCGGTTAGCACCATCTGACTACGGAACTGTCGCCTTTTCCGTTTTCTGGAGAGCCGCATTGAAAGAAAAGCGCATGGAGGAGTTGTGTATTTAATTAGGTCGGGAGTGTCCCATATATTCGGGTAATTGGGCGCACAGGTCCAACAAACGACCGCCTAATTTTACACAAAGCCTCTCAAACGACGCCATTTCACCTAATACACTGACATCACAGATTTACTCAACTCAAGAACATTTGCCCGAAGCAGCCGCACGCGTTTTTGGGGAGAAACAGAAGTAGGACTTTGCTTAGGAAATGAGCCGGGGGAGCTTGTTTGGTCTTCTACGTCCTTGCACTTGCATGTTGCTGTTGCTTGATACATGTGTGTTTGTCTTGGATTGTGCAAACATGGGAGGAACATGTCGGAGGTAATTATAGAGGGAAATTGGGCGGAAAATTACACTCACGTAAAGAACTTATTGTTGCTGCAACAAAGAAAAAATATTGTTGCTTACCCGGCGCCTCCACCATTTTCGTGAAATGAGTTTTCTTTATTTAAGGAAGATTTGTGCCAATAAGACATGTATTTTATATCAAATCTTTAAAGTTTGATAATGCCTTTTCTCCGCATCCTTAGTTAATTTTTCTTGGTCGACTTCCGACTTGCAACTCCTAAATATAAAATAATAGCGTCTCGAGCACCCCAGCAGCTGTTCTCGACCCCCTTTGAGCATCTCCAAGCAAGACGCCAACCATCGTCAATAAATATTTATTGGATGTTTTCGGTAGTAGCGCCAGCTCGGTAATAATAGTAATAATGCCCTCGTGCATAAATCTGCACCTCGCCCCTCCCAATAAAAACTCACGAAAGCAATAAAAAAGTTAGAAACTACGAACGAAACATCGCCATCATAATACGTCGAAAGATAGCAATTTTTGTCAACAGACTCATAAATGAAACCGTCGACGAACGCCCTAATAAAAATCTCTCCCGTAATGTCTTCACGTGAAATCGCACATCCACTAAAAAGTTAACACCTACTTCTTTTACTTATTCGGGATTTTCACCTAGAACGAAAGGCGCAATAAAAAATATTCCCCGCTTTCATTCTGTTTTATTATCTTTATATTGCATTGTTTTATCGTGGAGTAAAATCGACGGGTTATCGCAAAAATTTAATGCGTGTAATTAGGGGAGGTTCCGAGTAACATAATCGCGAGGGATGATCCCAACACAGATCAATTAGTCGAGGCTGCCACGAAAACATTTGTTCAGCCACGCAGTATATCAGCAATAACAACAACGCCGCCATTAATTTTAATTAGGGGTTGCTTCGCGATCATCACCTATCATCACTATTATTAATAACAAGAGATGAAAGACGGACATAATCAATCTTGAATTAAAAATTAATGTGGATGAAAAGAAACCAATTTTACAATCTTTCTTTAAGGGAGATGAAAGGTTTTATTGAAGGATTAAACGCCGGAATCATCTCTCGTAAAATAGGGGTTGAAATTTTTGAGTGGATTGAACGAAAATAAACATTTATTGGCAAATTTTTTATGTTCAATGTATGAATCAAAATGGTGGAATCGCGGGGTTAATTACAGTTGAGGACGTCGGACAACAAAAAATTAATTTGCAGCGAAATTTTAAATACATTTTATGTTTATTCTGGGTATTGGCACTTTTGACAAATTAGATCTTCATAAATGTTGACTTTTTTTAAGCAATTTAGCAAAATAATAAAAGTATCAAAATAGTAAATTTCCAATTTTTTTTCCAATAATACCAATTCGGCTAAAGTTACAAGTTGAATAAAAACTAGAATCTAAACATTTTTTTTTCCAGAATTATGCAATTTAGCACAATTAACAAAAAAACTAACATAACCTAATTTCGTTCTAACAATGCCAATATTATCAAACTATTTTTGTATTGGAATTAAAAATTTCTAAAGAATTTTTTTTTCTTTTAAAATTGTGTTTACAATTAATAAATGTGGCAAAAATTAATAATTTTCCAAATTTCGTTCTAATTATGCTAAAATTGCGAAAAATAAAATAGAAATAATAGAAGGTTTAATATTTTTAAAACTTTTGGTTATTGTAGAAATAAATTTTTTTTAAATTTTTCGATTTTGTTCTACTATTATGTATCAGAAATAATATGTAAGTATATTAAAAAATAGTAAAATTTCCAAAATTTCTTCTAATAACGCCAAAATTATCAAAGTTAGAGTTTAATAAAAAAAAAATTTAATTTTTGGTTTGCTATAGAACTGAAAATTTCTAAAATGTTTTCTTGTTGTTCTAAAATTATAAAATTTAGCAGAACTAAGTAATCCAACAAACAGACCAACAAATTTTAATTTTGTTCCAATAATGCCAAAATTACTGAACTTACAGCGTTTAATCGAATTTTTTTTTTTACTTTAGAAATAAAAGTTTCTAAAAAACTTCTGTCTTTTTTAAAATTGTGCAATTTAACACAATCAAAAAATGCGTCAAAGATTATCAATTTTCCAAATTTTGTTCTAATTACGCCGAAATTGCAAGAACAAGAACGTTTAATAGAAACAAACTATTGAAAACCTTTGTTTTATTGTAGAAATAAAAGTTTTTAACAATTTTTGTTATTATTCTAAGATTATGCAAATTATGAGAATTAATAAGTAGGTATATCAAGAACTGTAAAATTTCCAAAGTTTGTTGTAATACCGCCAAAATTGCCAGAATTACGACATTTAATCAAATCTTTTTGAAATATTTGGTTCGTTCTAGAAATAAAAATTTCTAAAAAAAATTTTTTTTGTCTTACAATTATGCAACTTAAGTGAATTGATAAGTGTATCAAAAATAGTAAGATCTCCAAATTTTGTTCTAATAATTCCAAAATTGCCGAAGTTACAGAATTTTATAGTAACTTTTTAACAATTTTGGTTTGTCCTAAATATGAAACTTTCTAAAAATGTTTCATCTTGTTCTAGAGTTATGCAGTTCAGCAGAAATAATAAGTCTAACAAATTAACTGACATCTAAAAATTTCGTTTTAATAATGCCAAAATTACCGCATTTGCTGCGTTTAATAAAGTCTTTTCTAAATTTTTTGTTTACTTTAGAAATAAAAATTTCCACAAAATTTTTTTTCTATATGTACTTCTAAAATTTTGCAATTTAACACAATTAATAAATGTGTCAAAAACTATTAATTCTTCTAATTTCGTTGTTATTATGCCAAAATTGTGGAAATTAGAACGTTTAAGAGAAACTTTTAAAAACTTTAGGTTTGTTATAGAAATAAAATTTTTTAAATTTTTTTATTATTGTTCTAGAATTATTTAATTTAGCAGAATTAATAAATGTATCTAACATACAAGATTTCCAAATTTCGTTCAAATAATGTCAAAATTGCCAAAGTTACGCCGAAAGTTTTTCGAAATAGTTGGTAGGTACGTTGTAAAAATATTTTTTTTTTGTTGGTACATAATAATATTGTAAAACACTAAAAAAAATATCTAAATAATTTTTTCTAAAAACCAAATTTCTGGATCCTGCAAGGAATTGTTATTCCTATTGTTATGATCGGCTTTGTATTTTATTGCCGCCGCTCGCATTTGATACATTCGACTGTGCATTTCCCTGAGCTCGAAGTCAATTTTTCATCAAGCAAACAAATCGCCCAAAACCGCGCCCCCGGGCGTTAACGAGAATCGGAATAATTTGTATCGCCCTCTGGTGGCCATCGAATTAATGTCCTCGTGTCGGCTGCGGTCGTGCAGCTTGTATACTCCCGAAGAGTTTAATTTTGTAGTTTAAAAAGGCAGAGAGATATTAAGCCCCATAAAAAACGATCCCGATCGCCTGTGTTCAAGTTAATAAACCAATAAAGTGATTATTTTATATTGCGTGTTGGCCATACGTTCCGCCGGGGAATCCCGGGGCGCCGCGTCATCGCTGATGTGAAAAGACCATTAAAACTTGTACTCGGCTTTATGGGATCCGAAGCGAAGTAATTTACGTTGAGCACGTGGCGTTCTTTTCGTGATTTGATGTCTTTGTGTGTTGATCATATGTGGAAGGTGGAAGGAAAATTGTGAGGAGTCGGCCGGCGACAGTGGCGCCTCCTTGCTGACCGTATCATTCATCACAGTTGACCATGATGAAGCGATGTCGCTCTCTGCTGACAGTTATATGAACTAGTCAGAATGAGTTTGGACGGAGAGAGGATGTTTCAGATGGCCGCAAATGTCTTGTTTAACCCTCTACCTATTCAAAGAGGATTTTTTTTCTTGTTTCTTGTTAACAGGACCTACGTTTGCTGGGAAGTTTGATATATGGAACGCCGCTTTGTTAACGAAATTTGGACAAAGAAATACGCCAGTTTGGACACAAAGACGAAAGATTAGCGACGCTCTGATTTTGCTTCTAAAACTTATTACTCACAATGGTGGATGCGCCGGGCGAATTTCAATTTTTTCCCTTGGAAGTTTACGGAGTCTCCAGCGAGTTTGGTCCCATAAATCCCAAATATGGTTAATCCGTTCGTTTATATCCTAAACTAACCCGAAATAATAGCGATAATCTCGTCTTAATCTATGGGTACACAATCTACGCTTTAAACGATTTTCCGAGCGTTATAGCTTTGATTTCGCCCATTCATATAATAAATAGCCTCATTTAAAATTTACCTCAAACTTTCCAATTTCTTGAAAATAAAACTTGTTAAAGTTGAAAAACGCGATAAACCAACGGCACTTCCATCATCTCGAAAAACATTCCTTGAAATCCCATCAGCTTAATTAAACACAATCAACTTTAAAAAGCAATAAGACTATGCAAGAACAACTCTGCGCATAATTTCCAATTCAAATAGACAAAAGTTGGCGCAATTCTGCTTTTTCAGCGAAACATCCAACATGCAACCGAGGCGGTAAGCACCGGTTTCTTTTATTATCTGATCGAGAAAGTTCCGTAATCGGTTTGTGCCGTCTCTACAGGGTGTCGTTAAAACAGAAAGTTACAAGAAATCCGCGCATGGAAATATGATCGGATGATGATGAACAAATCGCCTGGAATAAATCAGATTTTTATTCGCCTTGCAGACAATAAACAGACAAATAAATAAAATTCTCCTTCGACTCTATCGAGACTTTTGTTGGGCAAAAAAATGATTTATCGGTTCAAAGCAGCGTTTGGGTTCATTTCGTTCTCGGAATATCACGTCATTAGTAAGATTGATGTTTTCGAGTTGTGTCGATCGAATCAGAGTCGTTCGCTCGGGCACATGCAAACATGGCTAATTCGGCGTGAAGAGAGCTTGACCGAAAAACCAGCGGCGGCGCGGGAATTCGAAACTGGCGCATCCACCATTTTAATCTCGAAAATGCCGCTGGCTGCTCACCCCGTCGTTCTTAACTCTACTGTTTACTTACTTACCCCGACGAACCGTCCCTGGTCGGCTAAAGTTCTTTATAGTTCCTGTTTCCTTCTTGTTAAAGTCGAGGATTGGCTGCATTTTGTTTGACCGCGCCACAAAACATACTCCTGAGTTCCAGGTGAATCTCCGGAAGTGGTTAATCCATTATGTATGTTGCTGAAAGCATCGGGATTTTGTATGCAAATCATTCCGTAACTTATGAATAGGCGGATAGAGCGCAAGTTTACTTACTTCTTGCCTATTAAAGATGGATGCGTGAATTGGGACCAAAAGCTAAACTAGACCACTATTATTAATTACATTAAAGAAATGCACAATGGACAAAACATAATAGGGAAAGAATTGTTGAAAAATGTACTTAATTTTATTAATAGAAAAGCCGACAACTATAAGCGGGAGAATTAAAATGTGAAAAAGGAATTTTAAGAATATACTTTTATGATACCAAAATAAGAATAAATGGATAAAAAACAGGAGTAGAAGAGAACTCACCAAATTGTCTTAAACCAAACCAAATCGTAAAACATCAAAAGTGTATCGCCTAAATAAGCTAAAAACAAATCATAAAGAAAATGTGAATTTAAAAATTAGTTTTAGATGATTTTTTCAAAAATCTTTCAAAATTTTTCAGTCTGCTTAACATCGCGTCGAGACTGGGAATTTGTATAAATTGATCCGTTTTGTTTGAATATTTAAGGTAAATCTTAAGTCATTCTTCAGAACTATGTATTTAGAAGATTTTTTGGAAATTCTTAAAAGTTTTCACAACTCTTTGAGAATTCCTAAGCATTTTTTTTAACCCTTTCTTCACAATCCTTTAAGATTTTGTCTTAGGATTTTTTTAGCAAGTATTCTTATATATTTTTTCCTAAAAATTCTTCTGTTTAGATTAGATTAAAATTAAACATTTTTTATGATTTTTTGAAATGTTTAGATTGTTCAAAATTCTTCAGTATTTTTTGTCTACTGCAGATTTTCCAAAAATTCTGGAAAATATTTAAGATTAACTATCATATTTAAAGATTTCGTAAGATTCTTCAGTATCCTCTTGAAGATTCGTTAGCAAGATTGAAGACTTTTGGAGATTTTATACCGTTTTTAAACGCTTTCAAGAATCTTCAAAATTCATTGGGAGTAAGAGAATTTCGCAACCACGTTAGCTTGCTTAGTGTTGAGCGTGTTCTGATTCGGTTCTCTTTTTGACCACAACCTCAACGGTGCTAACCCTTCGATATTCTTCCTTCTTGCGATCTGTTCTTCTGTCCATCTTGTGCATTGAGGTCTACGGTTGATTTTTTTTGGATGATTTTCCATCTGTTTACTTAACGTTTGCTTCCTTTTGCTAGTCTTGGGATAACCCCAAATTTTCACCTGACAAGGGGTCACCTTCTTGATGACGAAATGTGACGTAGAGCCGAAGAAGCGATAGCAGCCATTCTGGTTCCGGTGGATCACTTACAGTCTAGTCTTTGAGTCATACGGTACTCCAGAGTTTTCCAACTTTTTGAGTTTTGAGAGTGGTTTAGTGGCCTTTTTCCTTGTTTGGTACGTCGGTACGTAGATGGGTCACCAAGGTTTCTGGAGGAGATCTAACAATTACTATATATATAAAACGTGTACAGGCGGAACGCTTCTAATACCGGCGAACGAGTTACGTAGTTTTGCGCGAGTACCTTCATTCACCGATTTTTTCTCGACACTTTCGCCGAGCTTTCCCAAACGTACACTTTCCCGAGATTCCGGTGGTTGTGGTTTGGTCCTTTTCCGATTTTTGCTTTTCGCGTGAGAGACTTTTGAAAGTCGTTTTCGTTCGTCCGCCTTTGCTGACGTGGTAGATGTTTCAAAATGCTATAATGTTCGTGGGGACAAAACCATAACCATTAAGTCGAGAGACTCAGTTATAAACATCTCAAAAGGGTCTGATTTTTTGTACACACAACATGTACGGTAGGAAACATTAGCGGAGATTGATTTATTAATCGAATTCGACTTATTTTTAATACAGGATCTCTTTGACCATCAAGGTGTGTTTTGGGTATGTATGCGTAACTTACACATGAAAATCTTTAAGCATATTTCAAAACTTCAATTTACAAGCGCGAATTCATTATTTAATCACAGATTATTATCATTTGATGGACAAACATTTCTTGATACTCTGTATAAAAAATTTGCATAAATACCAAGTATCTAAGAGGCTATTTTTAAGGATACTTATGCGAAAGTTCAACAGATAAATGAAATGAACGTGACGATTATCGAATTTTATTACGACTCCGTCGATTTTTAATCGTTGATATTAGAGAGACTAAAAATGCGGGAAATCTTTACACAAAAGGAGTAAAAAATAAGAAAATTTCAGAATCTGCTAATTTACTGGTTTAATGCTTTTGTATAGTGAGTTCTGCAATTAAGCCATGAAATCACTATTTGGTACCTGCTGTAACTTGACAGCGAAGCTTCAAATACTACTGTATTTTTTACCTCCTCTGTTGGGATCTGAAGTGGTAAACAAACTGGACCGCCGCTTTCGGGTGACGAAGACTTTATTACTTAAAGCATAATCAAAGAAACGAACGTGTAATCAATTTCGTTTTTTTAAATTTTAATCCATTCCCGACCTACAAAGTCGTACTTTATTATCTCTCGAAACCGTAGCGTATCATTTTTCATTAATTTTTCGCATATTGGGATATTTCTCGAAACAGTTACCGATGGAAATTTTATTCCAAGCGTGTGAATTTGGTACGGGGAGAAGTTACAAAAAAAACATATCTACAAATAAATCCTAACTTATTCTGTTCTGACGATATAAATAAAATATTCTTTATAATTTAATTCTTAATTCTAAATCGACATCACTGCATTCCTGTTCACACAACTAAAACAACGACCATCACACAGCGATAGTCGCGATAAACAAATATGAACTGGACGAAAACAATAAATTAACAAGGGATTAAGAAGTCCTGATGGTCGTTTTATTGTAGTTTAACAAAAAAAGAAAAGGGAACCGTTCATCATAAATAGGTACCCCAAAACGCAAGTACCATTTACGACTCGGCCAACTTATAATCGTTCTAAAGCAGTAAATAGATATTAGACGAGACTAAAAGTGCAAGTGTGTAAAGTTTTGCAGATAGAAATTGGTTTTTATGGTAGGGTCCCATTGTGCCGCAGTTAAGTATGCCAACAATGGAGCAATACCGCAAATATTACCCTGTCATAAATAATATGCTGAAGCGTAATATTAACGCAAAATTTTAAAATTCACCTACTTTGAAAAAATAAGTAACTTTTTGTAATCTTGGATCATTCATACAGTCTGATCTTTGGATATGTGATATGTAGCTACTTTAGACTACCTACTTATATTTATTATTGGTTCTTAATGATCTGATAATGCATTTAGAAATATTAAATATTGTCGTCATTAATCTGTAGCAGAATTTATTGTGACAAATTTTTGCCGTTTCACTTTTATCTGTTGAATGATGGTACCAACCCTTACTATTACAACGTAGCTCGCAGGTAGTACTCTCAGCGTGTAAACAATCCCGGCCCTGTGGAATATCGGAACAATATGATTTATTGTGGGTACGGTCAGCTCTCGGAGGGCTGTGGTAATGACTAGATAATTTTTATTTCGCTGCCATAAATCCAATTTCTATCTGCAAAACTGTATGACTTAATAAGGTACTTATTACACAAAAAGAGTACATCATCTGAGTTAGTTTTGTTATTTATGAGTATTTATAAGTACCGACATCCACTCCACACCCTTTGTCACCAGAAAAAAAACGACCATCAGACAGGGATAGTCGGGTGGCACATTTTACCGATGTTTTTCATCAATAACAAAATCTGCTATTCGGTAAATTGGTACTATTGTGTAGTGAGTTTTAAAGTAATGCCGACAACTGTTCAAGCGGAGATAAGAAGGAGGTATATGAGAATTGGATAAATAAAAGTGACTTTGCTGTTCGCAATTTTGCATACGCTACGCTTCGCCTTGCTACTACAATTTAATTGCTCGACAAAAAGTAGCACTTTTCTGCCGTCTAAAAAAATCTATTTTTTCAAACGTCAAAAATTTGACAGTTTTCACGACCGAACTATTCTATTCTATACTATTCTCGCTCCTTTTGCCCTTTTGCCGACGAGTTTCCAAACTAACAAAGTGGCGGGTTTTCGTCCTCTTCGGCCGTTTGATTTTAGCAAAATCAATTTTTAAATATCGCGGTACGTCGGTCGTCGCGGGGACAAAACCATAACCATAATGTGGAGAGAGTCATAAAGATCTATCACCGTTCCAAAAAAGGGTCTGATTTTTTGTATACATAACAAGTACGGTAGCTGCTTTTTTTCTCGGCACTTATTTCAATCGGTCCGAGCAACGAAGAAAACATCGGCGGAGATTGATTTATTAATCGAGTTCGGCTTATTTTTAATACAGAATCTTTTTGACCGTCAAGGTATGTATGTGTATCTTACACTTGAACATCTGAAAGCATGTTTCGAAACTCCTCTTTACAAGCGCGAATTAATTGTTCATTTGATGAACAAACATTTGTCGACACTCTGTATAAAAAATTTGCATAGATAGCAAGTATCTAACCAGGTCTTTTTTGAAATTTCGACTATCAAAAAATAGATTGCCGTGATTTTATCGAAAGTCAAGGCAGATCTCCACGGTCCACACCCATCCTCACCTGAAAAAACGACCATCAGACAAGCGACTGGTGAATTTTACCGAATTTGCTAATTTACCGGTTTAATGCTTTTGTGAAGTGAGTACTCTAATTAAGCCATAAAATCACTATTTGGTACCTGCTGTAACTGTAACTTGACAGCGGAGCTTCAAGTGTTGCCCGAGTATTATGACCAGTATTTTTTACCTCTTTTCTTGGGATTTGAAGTGGTATAAACAAACTTGACCGCCCTTTCTCGGTGACGAAGACTTTATTACTTAAAGCATAATCAAAGAACCGAACCTGTAGTGAATTTCGTTTTTCTAAATTTTAATCCATTCCCGACCCACTACAACAAAGTCGTACTTTATTATCTCTGGAAACCGTAGCGTATCGAGACAAATACGATTTTTCATTCATTTTTCGCATATTGGGATATTTCTCGAAACAGTTACCGATGGAAATTTTATTGCAAGCGTGTGATTTTGGTACGAGGAGAAGTTACAAAAAAAAATCTTCAAATGAATCCTAACTTATTCTGTTCTGATGATATAAAAAAATATTCTTCATTGTATAATAATGAATGAACGGATAAACAACTCGAAGAAAACAAAAAATTCTCAAGGAGCCTGTTCGGCGCTTATTTTTAATATGTAGTACACAATATTGATACATTTTCAATGCCAAGTAGCAAGCTATTTTTTTCAAAGTGTCAATTCCGACTAAATATCAACAAACAGATTTGCACAATCTTATCGAAAGTCAAAGCAGACGTAAAAAGGATACTATATACTTGCAGTTAACAATATTTCAATAGATAAATTAAATTGACGCGACGAGTTCAAATTTTGGTGAACATTTACGATTCGGTCAAATTTTTAATCGTTGTGAGACAGCAGATATTAGAGGGATTAAACAAATTATGCGAATTTTACCGATGTCTTTAACAATGAGAAAATTTTAGAATCTGCTATTTGGTGGTTTTGTTCTATTGGGTAGTGACTACCCCAATTAAGCCATAAAATCATTATTTGGTACCGACAACTAGAAGTTCATAGCCGAGCTTCGAATGTTGTTCGATTCTTTCGCGGGGTCTGTAGTAATTTGAGAGGAACTGATGGAATTAATGATGTACGATCGAATAAAATAATGTTCATTACGATTGAACTGGTAAACAAATATGAACTCCAAGAAAACAATAAAATAACAAGAGATAAAGAATGCTAAACCTATATAAAAAATGCGATCGGACGTCCTGATAGTCGTTTTATTTTAGTTTAAAAAAAACAGAATCGTTGAACATAAATACCCCAAAACTAAGTACTATTTACGACTCGGCCGATTTTTAATCGTTCTAAAGCAGTAGATATTAGGGAGACTAAAAATGCAAGTATGTATGGCTTAATTGGGGTACTCATTACACAAAAAGAGTAAACCATCACACTACATGATTCTTAATTAGTTTTGTTATTTACGACAAGTATCGAGATCACTCCACACCCTTTCTCACCAGAAAAAACTGACCATCTTGATGGTCGTTTTATTGTAGTTCAACAAAAAAAAAACAGAACCTTTGGACAAACCCCAAACCGTACATCTACAATTACACGATGTTTATACAAAATGTTTAAATACATAAAATATAGTTTACGGTAGCGGCTTCTTTTCTTTGAAAGAATCTCCACTTATTAAAATCAGTCCGAGCTCTGAAAAAAACATAATTTGACATTAATTAATTACGAAACCGTACTCTCAATTTACAAGAAAATACGATTTTTCATGCATGTTTCGGATACAATTATTTGCTTTGGGTGTGCTAAATGAGTTCTTTAGGTCCTTATTTCGGTAAAAAAAAAGAATATTTTGGAAGGTACAGGCGATTTCTGAGTTGGTGTCCTCTAAACCATAAAATGGAGCTGCTGTAAATCAGTAATAATCACATCCTATTTACCCTTTTCTTTTGTGAATGTGGTACGGGTACGACTCTCGATTAAGTGTTTTTCATCTTCGTTCATAACTTATGATAACAGGGGTTGGAAAAGGAAAACAATAAACCACCTAAACGGTATTGATAATAGAACAGCAGTAACAAAACTTATCCAAAAAAGGTTGTCAAGAATAACAGAATTCGCCTTCTGCCTACATTTTCATATAAACATAGAAATAAAATAATACAAAATAAATAGAATATTGAAGTAGCAATGATGTTATCGGGGATAATTGAAGTTACAAAATTTGTTCAATTTTTTGCTGTCGGTTTTGCGTTTGAGAAGGTGTGAGACCTGTCATGGGTTCCAACCATTTTATGACTTAGCGGACACTAACTTAGAAATCGCCTTAATTACTGTGGAATTCTATGAATTGAACTGTCGTCATAAACAAAAATTATCAACAGCGTAGTACTGTTAAATTTTTAATAGCAAAGTCCGTTGGTTATTTTTTTTAAACCTTTCAGTCTGTTTTTTCTCTAATATTTTCAGAAAATTCTTCATTTTGCCATGCGTAGTTATTTGTATCAGAGTTTCAAAAATCAAAAAACAAAAAATATTTTTAAAACTTTCTTTGCTAAATGTTAAATGACAAAATACAATTAAAATTTTACAAAATGGCCCTCGGAATTCTGTAAAACTCGCCTTTTTTGTTTCTTAATCTAACAAATAAACAATTTCAAATTAATATGCAACGCCACGGAAAAGCGAGGTCCACGAAAAAAGCGAGTCTACAGAATTTCGAGGGCCACCTAGTTTTCTTTAATATGTGTTATCTGCATACATAAGTTTCTACCTTATAAAATTAGGGGTAAATCATTCAAGTATTTGCTTTTTAAATAAACCTTTAAAAACAGAACAAAATTATTAAAAAAAACAAAATGTCCTGAAGGGGGCTTATTACTACTTTCTGCGACCATCTTCTTGCAAACGTTTTCGATTATACATACCATTTTCTTCGATTTCTTTCGATTCTTCGATTTTCTTCGATTTCTGCGGATTTTCAAAATATACTACTATTCCTCAGGATGCAAAAGGATTTTGTTCCTGCCAAGATTCTTTGGAGAGGATGCCTTGATATTTATTCATCTCGGTTGAAATTCCTAAAAGATTTTCGAAACTTATGTTTCATACTGAAATTAAAAATTTCTATATTATTTTTTCTTCTGTTTTTAAAGTTATGCAATTTAACAACATTAATAAATTAATCAAAAATCGATTCAAAAATCTTCAAATTTTGTTCTAACAATGCTATAATTGCGGAAGTTACAACGTTTAATATAAATTTTTTAAAACATTTAATTCGTTCCCGAAATAAAAATTTCTAAAATTTTTTTTTCTTGGTTTAGAACTTTGCAATTCACCAAAATTATTGAATGTGCCAAAAATAGTAACGTCTCGAAATTTTGTTCTAATTTTGCTAAACTTGCTAGTTACAACGTTTAATAAAAACTTTTAAAAAAAAATTGTTTATCGTATAAATAAAAATTTCTAAAATATTTTTTTTTACTTCTAGAATTATGCAATTAAGCATAACAAAAACATGGCAAAAATGGTAAGGTGTATAAATTTGTTCTAATAATGTCAACGTTGTCGAAGTTAAGATATTTAATAGAAACTTTTTAAAACTTTTGATTCGTTCTCAAAATAAAAATTTCTTACATTGTTCCTTCCTGGTCTGGAACTATGCAACTTACCAGAAGTAATAAATATATTAAGAATAGTAACGTCTCTAAATTTCGTTGTAATATTGTCAAAATTTTGCTCATTCAGAAAATAAAATTTAATTTTTTTTTGTTCTAAGAGTATGCAATATAATCAAATTAATAAATGTATCAAAAATAGAAACTTCTTTAAATTTCATTCTAGTAATGCCAAAATTGCCGAAGTAACAATGTTTTTTTTAAGAGTTTTTTGCATTTTTTTATTTTAACTTTAGCATGAGAGCTATTCGAACTTTTGAAGATAATATGGTACCTACTTTAAATTTCTTTGGCTGTTTTAGGATTCTCCAAGATTGGCCAGATTCTGTAAAATCCATCATAAAATCTTTTCAAATTCTATTTTTTTGTTAAAAAGTAAGCAAAACACTATTGAGAATAAAGCTTTTTAAATACTTGTTCTAAATGAAAACACAAACATAACCTACTTTAATAATTATAATAAATTAAATAATTTAATCAAAATTTAAACTAAAATTAATTAAACAATTAATCAATTTCACTCTTCATCGACTCGATTACATCAGTTCTATTGTTGTTGCAATAATTCGCATTAAAAATTGATTTATTACCAGTACTAAATTGGAAATGGTACAATGCTCTATACATCATTTTTCCTGCAGACATTTTTTGTAGGCGCCTAATTTAAAATGCTGCTCAAAGCTAATTTTTTAAAACTCTCTGTCACATTTGTCTCATTTGTCAAATTATTACAAAATGGTGGGAGTATCAATAAAAAACTTGTTTTTGCTATTTTCAGTGCAAATTAGCAAGTACTTCTATTTTATTATAACTTTATGTTTTTCATCATGATAATTTAGCAAGTATGTACTCCTATTTTATTATAACTATTTATCATGATATTTTTCGATTAATAAAAAATTTGGCAGTTACTTGTAGAGCCATCTATTAAACAAAATTAACATGTATCCACTACAGATATCTAACTTACCCTTTTCAGAAAATTCTCTGCAGTAAAACTGACGTATAGTTAAACTCAACGTATGTTTTCCAAAATTTCCAAAAT
This sequence comes from Gnatocerus cornutus, assembly GCA_029298725.1. Classification (NCBI taxonomy): domain Eukaryota; kingdom Metazoa; phylum Arthropoda; class Insecta; order Coleoptera; family Tenebrionidae; genus Gnatocerus; species Gnatocerus cornutus. The sequence goes on along the minus strand of CM055509.1, from coordinate 32,007,982 downwards.
CTATAAATTCTTTTGATTAGCTTTTTGAACAGTTAAGGTAAATAAGTTTAGACCATAAACTGGTATATTTATGTATTCCAGGGCCGCACTAGTTTGTGTAGGCTCGTAACCAATTGTTTAAATACGTAGATCTTTACCTACATTTGTGGATTTGTGGTTTGGGGTTTCCCATAAACCATTACAACTGTGTCTCTAAGGACCATAATTTCCCAACATAGTATCTTTAAACAGTGCAAAATGCCCAGAATTTATTATCCGATAAAATAAAAATTAAAAAGTGTGGAAATTTCTACGACCGTAGAATCGGATTTACAACTTGCCAAATGCCCTGAAAATCGACTTGAATACTTTATTACACATATCATAAAGTTTGTGTTAATTTTCTTCTCTAGTGCGAAGAAACAAAAAGAGATTTATATTGACTCACCCATGCATCCTGTAATTACTATGACACCGATTATTGATTACCAATGGGCCGAAAAACTAGATTTTACAATAGTATCCAATTTAATGAATTTAATGATTTCCCTATAACAGTTTACGTGGGTCTGAATTAATAACAATTTTCATGGGTGCGCGTTTATATAAACAACAGTCGAAGTGGTGGGTCTAATTTGTTGTAAGAATGTCCAGTCACAGGTACGTCTTTTCCAGAAACGACCCAAATTAATTCTATTTAAGATTGCAGTGTCTTCTTCTTCTCACGGCCGTTTCTGTGACCATCGAGGCCGCGATTCGTTCTAAACCTTTAACCGGAACTTACCTCATCGAACAACACCAAAGAGGTCTTTACATTGAGCCCAAAGATGGAACTATCGCCTTTGTAACTCGCCCCAGTCGTTCGTGGAGACTTATCGAGTACCACAACGGACAATTTGTCCTGGAGGACTCCAATTCAGGGTTTGAGGCCATCGTTTTTTTCTATTTTTATGACTGAGATGATTTTTTTAGACTCGCGTTGACCAGAGTAGGAGAATCAGCGGTCGCTCTTCAACCGAGAGAAGACTTCCGTGATAGCAAGCAACGGTTCTTCCTTTACGGAAGTGGGTCTGTCATTACAGCTAGTAACCCAGTAATGAGTCTTCAAGCGACTGACGACTCCTTGAAGTTGACGACGTGGACTGGCCACGTCAACCAAAATTTCCAGTTCATCAAGATCAAAAAGGAGAGCTTCTGGGGTGACGATGACGATCTTGAACACGAAGCTCCAGTAAAGAAGCCTGAAGCTGAAGAACAAGCCAGACCTAGATCCGCACCTGCTGCTCAGGATGACGATAATTTGTGTTAGTAAATTTTAAAGGTTTCACAATGAAAAAATACTTATAATTTGGCATTAATAAAGATTATACAACATAATAACGAAAACCTTTTTTTTTCTTTAAATATTAAGCACGATTTTGAGCTAAATTAAACAATTTAAGAAGTCAAACGTACGAAGAAGAATAATAAGTCTTTTTACGTTCTGTTACAAGTGTTATAAACGCAAACGAAGGTGTTAAAAATATACATTTTTTGCTCCCGGTCTTTACAATTAATTTTTTATGCCTACGCTGTCTCCGCTACCTCCCAAAAATTACAATTTTTTTTCTTATTTTTTCCCTGAGGCTTATAAACGAATTTCATATTATTGTTGCCTCCACCTTACTATTGTTCTAATTTAACTAATCAAATCCCAATTAGTCACATCTTTTGTCAAATTCAGTCCACAATAAGTCATTGTTTGATTAGATATCGATAGAAATAAGCAATTTATTAGTTTAATGTTTAAAATACACAAAAAAAAGTTGCTAGGTGTTGGATCGATACGTTGGTAGACCTTGCCTGTCTTTTAAAACATCTTTTTAACACTTTGAGGTTAATCAGTGATGTCATTATTACAAGACTACCAACATGTGGTTAAATTCAAGGCCTACCAAACTCAGTTTTTTCAAAAATCTTTGCTACTACTCCAAACTGCCTCAATCTGCTTATTTGATCTTTTTACATGCTAATTTCGCAAATTCAAATTGATAAACTTATTAATAACAAGTTTATCGCCTCAATTTTTCTGAAATGTGACTCTTGCAAGGACTTGGCCTCCACATTTGTCACCATGACTTGTACAAACACACTTTTCTTGTAAGTTTTCCAATTCTTCTCTATTACATAACCGAAAAAAACTCTTTCAGCTTCTTTTTCGTAACACTCGGAGCAGTGTTATACGCTCAAGCTTACTCCTCCTATTGTTACAACCCCTACACAGTCGTAAAGTTTTCCGATTTGGCCCTCACCGTTAACAACACAGAGGTGGTCCTGCAGAATTTCACCCGAAGCGAAACTCAGCTCTGGACTCTCAACCATCATTGCGATGGGACTTTTTCCATAATCTCCTTTAATAGGCAAGTAACGATATTACTGTCTGCCAAATATAACTTTTTTGCAGGTGTTTCTTGGTGGAGGAAGGGCACAATGTCACGGTGTCGAGGTTCATTGGCAAAAATGCGACCTATAAATGGTACATCAACTCTGATGGGACCATTGTAAGTGCTGGTGGTGCCAAAAACTTGACGCTCGGTGCTGAGGACAGAAGACTCGTGGTGGAGGAAGGCGGAGAGGAAAAATTCCAACTGAGTTGTCACTGTTGTAGTTTTTGTTACGGGCGTTAGAAGAAAATGTTTTATTTTGGGTGTTCGAGTAAATAAATTAGATTTGTTTGATATTACAGTGTGGATTATTAGAAAATAGCGCGCTTGGCAAGGCGCATCAAAGCAACAGAGGGCGCCACAAGAGCGCATTTTTTTAAAATAGCCCAAACATCTTTTTTTCTTCAAATTTCGTTCCCTGTGATAGGTGGGGCCCCCATAGTTTAAGATACAACCCTGGAAATATTTACTGGTTTCTTTCAACCCTGTTCCAAACGCCAAAACCGCACACTTTGTTTTTCGAATTTCATACTCTTAAAACAACAGATAACACAGATTTTTTATTTACTCATCTAAAATTTTCGTCCCCTTATCGTAAAAATCGATAAACTCTCAGATTTATCAAAATGAAAGAAAGTCTTGATAGCACACTTCGTTGTTGGCAGCGATGACCTCGCACATATCAAAGGTGATTTCGTAATTAAAACAGTGACAAATTAAGGTTTTACTGGTGCCCCCATCGAAATGCCAAATCCGGATTATGAAGGTTAGAACAGCTGATCCTAACCTACAATTCTTGTTCCTAACATGTTTTTATCACTTTTCCGGAAAAAACAAACAGACAGTCCCAAGAGGGAAACCAAAGAGCTGAGTCAGGATGACACTGAGTTAAAGTACACTGTTTATGGTAGGTCGTGTCCGAAATAACCCCCATTGTCATTTCAAAGTTTTAGATTTAATTCGTACGATTAGAGACCCAGAGAAGCCCAACACTTTGGAGGAGCTTAATGTTGTGTATGAAGACGGCGTGGAGGTGACTTTTACTGTTTGAAAGACAAAATTTGAGGGTGTTTTAGGTTAGGGAACGCACTTCAGGGGATGTTAGCGTGGTGCGGGTCGAATTTAATCCAACTGTGCCCCATTGCTCTTTAGCTACGTTAATTGGACTTTGTATTAGGATAAAATTAGAGAGATCTATTCCGTATCAAATTAAATTGGATATTTATATCAAAGAGGGGGCCCACACCACAGAGCATGAAAGTAAGGTCAGAAATTGGGGTGGCGTGGGATAAAAAGGGCTGTTGTAGTTAATAAACAGATCAATGACAAGGAGAGGATAGCAGCGGCCATGGAAAACCCCAATTTGAAGGAGATGGTCGAGACTTGTATTACTGAAGAAGACTGAATTCGAAAAACTGATTTTAGTAGCAGGAGATAGATTTTGAATATGCCGCCTACGGCGGCCTTGAAACGGTCGGTAAAACAGTTATCACACTTTCGTTTATTTAAAAAATAGAAAAAATACATAATTTAAAATATAAATATCTCTTTTTCTACTCCATTATGCACCATCTTGTCGTATCTACAATATTATACAATTTCTCAATCAGAGAGCCATAATTTAGAAATCACAAAGTTAGTTAAATTGCAAGCAGAGACGTTCGGCTAAATTCCTTACAAAAATAACAAATTCGAGGTTGGACCCTCCCATAAAAAATCCTATTTAGCAGTCTCAAAAACCAATTGGCAAATCGCAAAAATAATTTGCTTAAAATTATTGAGTGGACGAAAAATTTCCACATTCGGCTAGGCTGTGGAAAATCACTCACGCCCACTCGTAAATAAGACCTTACACTAAACATCAAAACAAATGACTAGGCTTTTTTGACAATCCCCGGCCCGTGCAACTCGATAAACGATTCGAGCGCTTCGGGAACTTGTCCTTGATAAGTGAGTCTGTGATGTTTGACGGCGTTGGCAGCGATGCATTTCAGACTTAGTTTCATCTGAGTCTTGAGGATGATTTCGGCTACACCTGTTGGCAACAATGAGTGATTGGGAGACAAGTGAACAACGATCACTTACTACCTGTTGCGGACGACTCGAGCGGCGTCTCGCCTCGCTTATTAACACAGTCTAAGTGCGCCCCTGCTTCTGTCAGATCCGTGATTATCGAGTGTATCGTCAAGAAATCTGAGATTGATTTGTGATAATTGACAATTACGTGCAGGGGCGTGTTTCTGTCATAATCCATGGCGTTGACGTCGGCCCCACATTTTATGAGGAGACGAGTCGTCTCTGCACACGGAAATCTAAAATTTTTAAAGTGACGGCTGTCGGAATGTTTTGTTTCCACAGCTTACTTGCAGACGTCGTTGGTGTGGAAGTCATCGACTGGAGTCTCGGCATTGCACGCTAGATGAAGCAGCGTTTGACCGTCTCTGAGAGTGACCTGGAGCTGAGTCAGCGTGAACACCATCCGATTCACGTTGAAACGTTCCTCTTCCGAGCAGTCTTTAATAAACTTTGTTAGAATAGTAATGAGATATAGCGTGGTGGTCAAGTTGCTCTCCATTTCTTCCTGAAACGTCACTGATAGTTTCTGCATTTCAAAAGCTCAGTATTTACCATCACAGTCTCTGGATCGTCCTTCGGCCCCGGTTTCGTTAACTTAAACTTATTCCTCTCCAACTCCGTGATGGCCGCCGACAACACCTGCACCACGTGGTCGTAGGTGACCTTGACATTTACGTGCAACATCTGAGAAAACACCTGAGCGAATCTCAGCAAGTCTTTAACCACCGAAATGTGGTTCTTTTGCCGGAGTCGCAAGGCGTGCAACCACAGTTCTAGACATCTTTCAAAGCGAGCGTTGTCGGCGAACACCGCCCCTCGGTATATCACAGGATGGGGGACCTCGGGGTTCTGCGCCCCTAAGATCCTTTCTCTTATAGTCAACGCTTCCATGTGGATGGAGTTGTGGTTGTGCTGGATCGCCTCCAACTCGTAAAGGGTTTGAGTTTCGACCCAATGCTCGTAAGCTGGGATGGGGGTGATGAGTTTTTTCCTAATGGGGCTGTCGGGGTCACTGTACCTGCAAAGGAAAAGATATTCTTAGTTTCGATTGAAAGGAGATTGGCAGGATGTCAATACTACTTTTGGAATTTATTGCACAACGGCGGGGACACGTGGCCACGTGGGACGCGTGTAATGAAAAAGCGATCGGGGCAAGGGGGCACCAGTGGCGCAACAATGCGAAAATTCCTTTTTATTTTTTTACATGGTACTGCGTCAATATTCGCAAAATATTCGGTCTTCCGGGTTCATCGTTTCCCACCCCGCCGCCCACTCTCCCGTTACGCCACTGCCAAAACTATCCCACTTATTTTAACCCATACGAAATTCCTATTTTTAGTATTCCATTAAACGCAAAACGCTCAATTTCTTTCAAACCTCTAACATTCACCTTGTGTCCCAAAAATAGCGCCGGCTCTGTTTATTTCATAAATTTTATTTCCGATGCGGAATTTTCTTTGTTTGACTCACCTCAGTGCCATAGATCTGTGCAAATACTTATAAGCCATGACGACGTCGTAATTCTCCTTATCGTTGGCATACGACGCCCCCAACAATTCCAGGGCTTCAATTTGTTCTTCTTTACTGATATCAGGTTGTTCTACGAGGAACTCAACGACTTCGCATCTGGTTCTTTCGGCGGCGGCTTTGATGGGCGTCATCCCCGCGTCGTTGGTGGTGAAGGCGGCGTTGTATTTGAGTAATTCTTTGACTACGGGGAGGTGGCCGCACTCGGCGGCGAAGTGGAGGGCGGTGGCGCCGCATAAGGCTTTCTCGTTGAGGTTAGCACCGTTTTCGAGGAGGAAACTCACCTAAAACCACACTGAACGGTTATGAAAAGGGGGCTCCAGTGACTTACGACGTCCAGGTGGCCTTTGTAGGCGGCAATCATGAGACAGGTGTTGTTGTACTTATTAGCTATATTGATATCAGCGCGGTGAAAAGTCAGGTACTTGACGATGTCCAAACGGCCGTCGAAACAGGCGGCGCGCAAGGGAGTAGAATTCGATTTCGTGGGGTGGTTGACATCAGCCCCCGCTTTGACCAGTGTTTTTACCACGTTGAGGTGACCTAAATGGAAAACATGACTGTATAAACAACACCATGACTGGCGCCCCATTTTAGCTATTTTTGGCCAATGACTTGAACTGTCAAAGATTGAGGTTATGAATGAATCAGACTCAACTCAGCTCTTTGGACTCCATGACTTGCACACAACTATGGGGGGCCCTTTTTACCTGCACACGCGGCGCACCATAGAGCGCTCGCCCCCTCGATCACAAATCCATCAAACTTGACAGTTCCTTCTGTTTCTAAGTCGGGTTGAAACTTGGCGAGGAGCATCCGTAAGACCCTGTCTTGTCCCTGACGGGCCGCCGCAATCAAGGGGGTACACTCCTGTCCGTCGTCCTCCACGAATTTCTATAAACGAGTTAAATTTATCCAGTTTCCATGGGGGAGACTATGAAAGTTTACCTCATTCAGGATTTCTTCGACTTCTTGTTTGTTGGCCCCCACGAGAAGAGCGTAGAGGACAATGGGCATGCCGTCCTTTGCGGCAAAATAAACGCGATTTTTCATGTGTTCGCGAGGTTCTTGCATTGTACACTTTCAACACATTGTTCGCGAAGTTCTATTTTGAACTGACGAGACTGCGACTCGGGTTTGACGTAGGAGCACGGGTCTGCTGTCAGCTATCTTCACGAGAGAGTGAAACTCCGGATCCCACTTGACTTGCATCGCAAACAAGTTTTGTTTTCTTATCGTAATCAGTCAAGTGCCTCTATCTGCTTCCGTATTCAAATCAAATGTTGGAGTATTTCCGCGAAACGTCTTTTAAATTCTGGCGAAAAAGCTTCTAAATTTATTCCCGGAGTATTTTAAAAAATTGCACCAATGGGAAGCGGCCGTTCACTGACGAAGAAGTCCAGTGGAATCTGAAGCTCCGACGCAGAAAGTCACATGACCGCCACATTTGTATATTTAAATAATTTTTGGCAATAAATCAATTTAACGATGGGATTTATTTAAACCACGTGTAAAATATTTGAACACTTTATTATGGAAAATCCCCAAATACACAGGGAAAAATATAGCCGCCCACAGCCCCGGTGGCGGCGTTTTCCTTACAACTAACAATAACAAAATATTTAATAGCGCAACACTTTACATAGACTTACAAAAAACGCGTATTTAAGGCATATCAGTGCAACTTCCTCTACGGTTTGCGTCAAATCTAGGGAAATCGATGAAAAAATCACCAAAGGTTGGTAGTACGCGAACGCGAATTTTAAACAAATGACATTAGTGCGTGCTATTGTTGAAAAAATGTGAAAAGTAGTGAAATAAACAGTGAAATCTGCCCCGGGAAAGCAAACGGTAAGTACGCAGTTAATTATTTTCCACTTGACACAAACCTAGCTATAACATGTATAAATTTAATATCAAATATTAATAATCTTTGAACGCCAACTTGATGTACTTGCTCCTTATTGGTACTGTAGTGTGAACTGCTGGTTAGGGCCCCCATGTCTATCGTAAGCTATTAGAAATTGTCCAGGGTAGCAATTCCCGTCATTAATATCGATAGCTAAGTCTCCAGCTGCACTGGTGATGGTACGGTCTGGGTTGATGTACCACTGCTGATTGATACCTCCATGTCCCTCATAAGTGATCAAATGGGCGCCACAATCGGGGCCTCCCTCTATATCCAGCACGGCTCTAACAACCACAGAATAATGACTCATCACTTCATTAACCACCATCTTACCCATTGCCTCTGTTTCTCAAAATAAACTTATTCCCTCCAATGGGCTCCAAAATCCACTGCTGACAAGGAGACCCATTATACTGCTGTACTTTAACATCATACTCAGTCGCATCCATACACAGCCCAGTTGTGGCGTTTCTTATAATAGCGCACTGCCCCCCTGGTGGTGGTTGCTGAGGATGGTACGGGGGCGGCGCAGATGGTTGGTACCCACCATCTAAAGCCCCCGGTTGGTACGGCGGCGGCTGTTGAAATCCGTAGTTCATTTTAACGGAATAAAATGGCACTATTGACCTTGTTTTTTGGTTAACCGACACTTCAAGGCCAGGCTATAAGGCACGGTTTTGGTAAAAATGGGGTGTAGGTGTGGCTGTAAAAAAAGTTATTGTTATGCAATAGGGAGGACGTCGTGTTTACTTACGTGGACACTGGTCTAGGAACAATTATGTGGAATTTGGCTAATGGAAGTGGTTGACGAATTAAACTGTGATAAATAGTACGCAGACGTCCAGAGACAGTGGCGGCGGTGGAAGGGATTCAGTTTGAAAACTGTCTCGAAACCATTCGAGCCAGTTTTTGAGCTGAAAGAGGCATATCTTTGGATTATTTTAAGTTGGTAACTCTCTCAAGTATAAATTATCAGAGCTACCAACTAAATTATAATTCAAAAACCATTGTTTTATGTTATTATTTATGGTTTGGGGAATAGACAAATAATAATGCAATAAGCACATATTAAAAACTGGATATATTGCGTAAAATACAAAAATAAAAATATTAGCAGCAAAACGTGTTAACAATTACATGTAAATATAAAAATATAAAAAATCAAATATACAGTTAAATACCACCGGAAGCGACTAGGCACAAATTTAATGCTTTCCACGTGAGGCACAGTGCAGGAAAATATCAATTAACTTCCTAATATCTACTGGTACTGAATCGTGAATTGCTGGTTGTGGCGTCCATGCCGTTCATACGCAATGAAAACCTGCCCTGGAAAGACTTTCCCTTCAAAAATATCGATCGCTATATTCCCAGCAGCACTCGTGATGGTATGGTCTGGATTAATTTGCCATTGTTGGTTGATACCCCCATGTGCTTCATACGTGATTATAGGAGCTCCAGAATCAGCTCCTCCTTCTATATCCAACACGTCCCTGCAATCAACCAATCAATACAGTTCAATTACCAATAGATTGACTTTACCCGTGATCACAATTCTTTATCATATACTTATTTCCTCCAACTGGTTCGAATGTCCATAACTGAGCCGGAGCGCCGGTGTAGTACTCCAAAGTGACGTCTTCACCGGAACCATCCAAGCACATTCCAGTCCGGATATTTCTGATTGTTGCTCTTCTTCCCGGTTGATGATGGAACGCGTTGCTCATCGTTGTAGTGTTATGTAACTATAACTGGCACTACGACCTTGTTTAGTGTATTTGTATCTTTATGTGAATCGCAATTTCAAGGTTTTCGCTGAAGGAGGGGACTTGGAATTTGGCGCACTTGCCAAAAGTGCAAGTGGATTTTTGTGGAATTTCGGGGGTTAAATAGAAGTTTAGGCACTTGGAAACACTTGTATTTTACTATTTAAAGTTGAAGGCTACGTGTGGTGTGTGGTAATGAATTAGATAATTAATATTGTGTCCAATACGCAGATGCCCGGAAGCAGTGGCGTTACAATTGGCGCCGCAGCCAAGGTGAAAGTACACTGAAAAAAATTAATGGAGGATGCATTTGATAGGCATGTCTGCAATAGTTTATTATTATTAATATTTTATTATTGATTTTACATTTTTTTATTGCTGTGTTATACCTATATTTACTAAAATATACATTTCAAAAAGATACAAAAATCTAATGTTACAGACGCACTGTTTATCTGGGTATAGAGACGTTGAAAGTGATTCTACTTTACTTAATAAATAAACATACAATACTGGCTGATGGGTATGCCCCCCAAAATCATGAGCCGCCACTGGTAAAACAGGCAAAATCTAACATTTTCAAGAATCTGGTTGCTCAGAAAAACATTTTTTTATACATCAAATGTCAAAATCTATAGACAACAGGCTAAGCCACATGAAAAAAAAATTAAAGCTTTCTTGACATAATTTTTTTTTAGACTCACATACTCAACACAAAACTTCTGGTTATCTCCGCCGTGTTTCTCATACGCGATTACGTGGTTTCCAACAAAAATTTTTCCTGCGTGGATGTCCACAACTAGATTTCTGCTAGCAATACTGATAGTACCATCAGGATCGAACCACCACAGTTGATTCTCTCCTCCATGTTTCGGATACGTGATCAACTTGTGTCCGTTTCCTACACCTCCTTCTATATCTAGCACATTCCTGAAAAAGAAAAAAACGACAGTTTTTTGTGCATCTAAGGTCAATTGATTACCCATTGCTCTGATTGACAATGAAATATTTGCCGGGAGCCATTTCTTCCAGTTGCCAAAATTGAGTTGGGCGTCCGTTGTAATGTTGGAGTTTTACGACATAGTCACTGCTATCAAGAACCATACTGGTTTTTGGGTTTCTAATAACAAAGGTTTTTCTTCTGGGAGAACCACAATAACTCATTGTTGGAGAGCTAATGTTGAATTTAGCATGAAGAAAGTTTGTGCAGATTTATGTTGTATATTGGGTTGCATAGGTAATTTCACTTTGCAAATTTTATTAAAGTTTTTTCGAATGAAAACGGACGGTCTTCTTTAAAACAGCCTTATATGTACATGGAATTGGGGCCCGTATATAGAAACTAAACTTTTGCGTAAAATTAGCCTTAATTATGCAAGTTTACTCTAAAAAATAAGCGAGATATCGGAAGTTTGGCATAGTTTTAGAAAAATCAAAGAAATATTTTTATGTAAAAAATCGCGAGAAAAACGACGGCGTACACGGCATCTCAATATCTGAAATAGTTTCCGAGATATCGAGCACGAATTGTTTTGAACCGTCAAAAACCCTCTGGCGACAATCCAAAATTTCAAACGGCCATAACTCGGTTATTTATTGACAAATGTTAAAAAAGTATCATGTTTTTGAATTCTGCGTAAAATGAGACCCAAATTTGTTTGCTTAATGAAAAAACGAGGTATTGGCCAAAACTGTTTTGAAAACATCATTTTAGGGTGATTTTCAATCAATGTTTTCAAAATGAAAACGACGTTTAATAGCATTGAATTATAGATACATCAGTCGAAAGAGGAGCTCAAAATCTATCTAGTGGCCAAATTTGAGATCTATCAGACAAATAGTTTACGAGTTATGGTCAAAAATCAAAAATTGAAAAATTTTCTTCGTTTGAGTCGGATTTTTTTTGTTCGCGAAAATAACTATTATCGAATTTTTGACATTTGAGGACGAATTCTAAAGGTGATTTAAAACGACGATTCAAAACTAGCATTTTTAGAAAACACAGTCATTCAAATCAATGCGAGTTTATTAATAATTAAAATATACCAAAACACATTTGTATACCTACTTAACTAAAATTGAAATTTCAAATTTGTAATGACTGAATCAGAGTGTAACCAGGCTTTGTAATTTAATAATTGTACGATAACTATGTGCACTGAATATAAAACTTTTGGTTATCTTTCCCATGTTTCTCAAACGCTATCAGGCGATTTCCAGTATTATATATTTTGCCAAAAATATCCACAACGAGGTTTCCACCAACATTGCCAATAGTATTATCATCATGGATCCACCATAGTTGGTTTATTCTACCATGTTTCGGATAAGTGATCAAGGTTTTTCCATGACCAGAACCTCCTTCTATATCTAGCGCTTCTCTGGATAACAAAAAACGATGACAGTTATTTATACACCAAGGTTATAAAGTTCTTACCCGTTACTCTTATTAACAATGAGGTATTTTCCGGGAACAAATTCTTCAAACTGCCATAGCTGAGTTGCACATTCATTATAATGTTGTAATTTTACAATATTACCTTTAGCGTCCAGAACTAGATTACTTTTTGGGTTTCTAATAATGAAGTTGTTCCTTTTGGTGCAACAACAACAACAACAACTCATTTTCGAAGGATAGAAGTCAATTTAGCTGAATCTGATCAATTTAGCGAATGTCTTGCTTTATATAACACGCCGATTAATGACATAAATAGGGATGGTAAGTCCAAGCGATATAAATCTATTTAAATGAAATTACTAAGGACAAATGTCATGACATTAGCGATACACATGAAAATTTCCAAGATCTTTTTTCTATTTCTTATCTCAATTTTTGTTTTAATTTATCATCTTTGTAAACATAATAATAATAAGTGGTTAAAAACAGTGTTGAAAAATGGTAAAAAAGCCGTACTTCTACTTATTACTGAAAGTATTTCTTTATGTTTTAATTTTCTTCAAATTTATTTTTGTTTGACTCATTTTTATTATTATCATTATCATCAACGATCAAAATCAGACAGGTTTTTTGATCTTTTTCAATTTAGGTGGTGCCTAAGTGGCAGATTAATGATAAGTAAAGTGCAACAATGCAATGAACAAAGGACCAGATCTAATCGTTTTTTATTTTTAACCACTTCTCAAAAAATTAATTAATTAATGAACCTTTATCCACAAACCTATAAAAAGGTAAACACTTTTTGAAAATATTTATTGAGTGCAAAAATGAGTTGTGAACAGCATCAAGTCCAGTTTTTGATCAAAAACACCGCAAGTGGTCTTGTTTTTGACGGTTCCGAGTTTCAAATAACTCTTCAAAAATTCACGGGCGATGCGACCCAGTATTGGACGATGGAGTGTATTAATGGTGGTAAATTTGTCATTACCAATGTTGGAAATAAGTAATTTTTGCTTGTACTTTTGAATGATTTTTTATAAATCTTTGTATGTCAGATCTATAATTGATGTGGAATATGGAGCGAGCCCGGGAGCTCGGGTGACCGTATATGGTATAAAACATGGGGAAGCATCGCAACAATGGCGGTTTTATACAGATGGAAGCATGCTCAATGCTGACTCTTATTATACTGTTGAGGCAGATGGTTCGGAGTTTACTCCTGGTACTCCGTTGGTTGTTAATGAGCAAGCTAATACTTCCAACCAACTTTTTGAGTTCGAGTATGTTGATAAGAACGCTATCAGCAAAGTCAAGCAATAAATATTTTATGGTACTACCGCAATATACTACTGTTACTTACCTATTTTAATTGTACCAAATGTGTAAAATTGCGATTAAAAATTGTAGAAATCAAACTAAAAAAAAGTAATTTTTATTTTTAGAATGACAGATGCAAAAGTGGTAGAACTAAATCTAAAAGTGAATCATTTTATAAGTACTCAACGCGAAACTTCTGGTTATCTCCGCCATGATTACTAAACGCGATCAAGTGATTTCCGGGAGAATAATATTCCTTACAAATATCCACAGCTAAACCTCCACCAACACACGAGATGGTATTATCAGCATTGAAGAACCACTGCTGGTTTTCTCTACCATGTCTCGGAAACGTGATTAGCTTGTGTCCTATTTTTGCACCTTCTTCGATGTCTAGTACTTTTCTGTGTAACAATATCAGATATTTATCTACCGAGGAACAGAAATCAATTACCCGTTGCCTTGATTGACGATGATGTATCTCCCTGGGCTAAATTCTTCAAATTTCCACAATTGAAATGGAGTTCTATTGAAATGCTGGATTTTTACAACGTAATCGCTTGCATCAAGCACTAAACCACTTCTTAAGTTTCGGATAATGGCGTTTCGGCTGGGTTGGGGCCGGTGGTGGTGTCGTCTCATTTTCGCGATTTTGTTGACTGAAATGGGTTGTGATAAGCTGATAAGGTTGATAAAAGTATTGAGTACAAACGTCGTCTGTTATCAGACTTTCGAAATTTTATACGTTGATAGGAGGGTGCCAAAATTACTAGATAAGTCCATTTTTTTCATAACCACAATTATTAGTAATCGTGTAGGTGAATAATAAATTAATACTTCCAAATCTAAATCAACAATCCTAATTTATTATTTTTAGAATGACAGAACTAAAATATTAGTGACTCATTAGATGTATTCGATATTAAATCTCTGGTTATCTCCGCCATGATTTTTAAAGGCTATCAAGTGATGTCCAGGCTTATAATGTTCTTTACAAATATCAATAGCCAAACCTCCACCAACGCTCGAAATGGTATTATCGGCGTTGATAAACCATTGTTGGTTCTCCCCGCCGTGTCTCCTGAATGTTATCAACTTGTGTCCACTTTTTGCACCTCCTTTTATATCCAACACATTCCTGTACAACAAAAATTGTTTTCTTATGTACCAAGTGAAACAAATCTTTTACCCATTGCCTTGATTTAAGATGATGTATCTCCCTGGAGTAAATTCTTCAAATTGCCATAATTGAGCTGGACATCCGTCGTAATGTTGGAGTTTTACTTTGTCGTCGCTTGCATCGAGCACTAAACCACTTCGTGGGTTTTTTATGATGGCGCTTCGGCCATGTTGATGGTGATGGTCGCAGTAATGATGGTGGTGGTGGTGATTCATTTTCGTTCACGTCGACCGAAATCGATTGTTTGATGTTTTGATATAAAATGCGTATGGTGATATTAAACAGATAAAAGTATCTTCAATTGGGTTTCTAAAAAATGGGATAAGATAATAATTTTTATCATGTTATCCTGACTTGACAGTAACCATAATAATTAATTAATAAACGAATAGCAATCATTGTCAAATAGAAATGAATGTCTTTGGGGTCGGTTTTCACAATAATTTAATTGAAATTAAGTCAATCACGCAATTAATTTGACAGTTACTGACATTTGATTGGCGGAAAAACGGTCACCTGTCATAATAAGTCGATGTTAAGTAAAGAATCGAAAATAAAGATTTAATTTAGTTTCTGCAAACCGGCCCTTAATTTTCAAAATATGTAATTTAGCATATTTGATGATTATTTCAAGTGTACTTATTAAAAATATCTTTCGTGGTGTCGTAGTCAACTTTTGAAATTTTATAATTTAATTGGTAGGTGTAGTTTATTTGTGCTAAGGTGACTTGGGGTAAGTCCAACCGTGGGGTAAGATCGAACAAGGCTAGTTGCAGCCACATGCAGACAGCAACAGAGTTGTAGCGGGGTGTTCATATCTGAAATTGTTTTTGGCAGTTACCCTCTTAACTGCTATTCAACTGGAAAGTTCTTTGCGTTAGAATTAATATTTTGTTGTTTTTTCTGTTGCGAAAATAAATTCGAACTTGCCCCAGTTCACCTTATATTATTTGAAATGAGAAAAAAAAATTAAAAGTGTTTGTACGTATGTACAATAAACAATTGTAAGAACAAAAACAAAATTTTCGAGACTTTTTTATTAATTTTTACAACAGCTCAAAAGAAAACTAAATTTCTGTTAGTTGCTGTCCTCAAAGATATTACGTCACTAGTGGTGTAATAGTCAATCTTTTACTAAAAACACTCGGTCCACACCTTACAGGTACTCAACATGAAACCTCTGGTTATCTCCGCCATGATGTTTAAACGCGATTAAGTGAGCTCCAGGGTGATAATGTTCTTCGTAAATATCAATAGCCAAACCTCCACCAACACTCGAAATGGTGTTATCTGCATTGATGAACCATTGCTGGTTTTCTCCACCATGTTTTCCGTATGTGATCACGTTGTGTCCGCTCTTTACACCTCCTTGGATATCTAATACCTTTCTGTTAAAAAAAAAAACAGTTATTCTATTGACTGAGGGAGTCAAATTTCTTACCCATTGCCTTGATTGACGACGATGTATTTACCAGGGCAAACTTCTTCAAATTGCCATAATTGAGATGGACCTCCATGGTGATGTTGGAGTTTTACTTCGTAGTCGCATGCATCAAGCACTAAATTACTTCTTGGGTTTTTGATGATGGCGCTGCGGCCATGTTGATGGTGGTGGTGATGGTCGCCGTGGTGGCCGTGGTGGTCGTGATGATCGTGGTGGTGATGATGGCTCATTTTCGCGATGTGAACTGTGATTGATTGTTTTTGGTCTGAATTTATATAGTCTGACATAATACAGATAAAAGCACTTGATTCTGACAATTTCAGAATTACTGATTGATTAGAAATATGTTTCGTAATCTTCTTTCGACGAAGAAAGTGGTTTGTTTGTTCTGCAAAAAAAATTTTTGTTTGTTTTTCAGGTACTTAATTGAAGTACCCAATTCCAAAGTTTCCAGGGTAACAATTAGTTGGAAAAGAAACATGTTTTTCTAGTTTTTTATTGTTACAACAGATTCCAATAAATTAGTTATTATTGATACTTCGGATTTTCCCAAGTCGACAAGATAATCTCTTCTGATTCTTCAAAACGAAAAAATGCGTCATAGATAAAACAAGGTATTTAAACAAGTATACTTTATTATTTTTAGAATGACTGGTTCAAATATCTATTACGAGAAACATACCGACCGCACCCTACAGGTACTCAAAATGAAACTTCTGGTTATCTCCTCCATGATTTCTAAACGCTATCAGGTGATTTCCAGCGGAAAATCGTTCCTTGCAAATATCTACAGCCAAACCTCCAGCAACACTCGAGATGGTACCATCAGCGTTGATGAACCACTGTTGGTTCTCTCCACCGTGTTTCGGAAACGTGATCAAGTCGTGTTCACTTTTTGCACCTCCTTTTATATCAAGCACTTTGCTGTATAATAAAAACAGTTGTTTATCGGCCAAGGAAAATAAAATTATTCAATTACCTATTGCCTTGATTGACGATGAAGTACCTTCCCGGACTAGCCGCTTCCAATTTCCATAACTGAGCTGGACTTTTATTGCAATGTTGGAGTTTTACTGTGTAGTCGTGGGCATCAAGCACTAGGCCACTTCTTGGGTTTCTGATGATGGCGCTTCGGTGGCAGTGGGGACCGGGGGGGCCGTGGTGACCCGGGGGCCCGTGATGACCAGGGGGGCCGTGGTGGCTCGGAGGACCGTGGTGGTGACCAGGGGGGCCATGGTGGTGACCAGGAGGACCGTGGTGATGGTGGTGGCTCATTTTCGCGATGATGTAAACTAACTTGGTGGATACAATTTATAGCTTGAGATAATCGAGTAATATAGATAAACGAAGATTTAAAGAGGGATTTTCAGTTCACAAACAGGCATTAAAAATATCTTTCGACGTAATCCACCTATGAAATTTTATAGTTTATGGGAAAGATAGATTTCTTTATTTCTGACAAAAGTATTTCGTGTTATTTGTTTTTGGGATAAGTAACTTGAGTAAAATTTTTCGCTTTGTGTACTCGACTTTTTTTATAAGTACCAAAAAGATTGATTGAGTTTTAATACATCTTGGATTTTAAATTTACTGATAAATATTAATTTTTATAAAAAGTTACTTGCTTTCATTGCGTTTTATTTAATTTGTGATATATTTTTTCTTTGCTTTTCAAAAGATTAATGTTATTATTTGCAATGATGACTTTTATGTACTTTTCCCACTTTGTGTAAATATGCAATTAACATTCTCTTTTATCTTCGTGTATTTCGTCAAATACAATAAAAAGCGAAAGTAAAAAGACGTCGTTATCTTACCGCATAATGATGTTTAAAAAGCATAACAGGTTGCACATACAAATTTTTCTTTGTTTTCTAATGACTGCTTATTGGCCACACGATACTCAAATAAATATTTTCATTGTATGTAATATTATTTTTTATTTTATTATTAAATCATAAAAAGACAAATCGTAAAACTATTCCTATTGATATTGAAAATGAAAAATTTGGTTTTCATTCTCTTGCGCTTGAAACGCGATCGTATTTTTTCCTGCTTTAAACTCTCTTGCGTTCACACCCAAATTTGCACCAGCACTGATAATAGACCCATCGGAGTTGATATACCACTGTTGATTCACTCCTCCATGTTTCTTAAAAGTGATCAAGTTGTTTCCGTTTGCGATCCCTCCTTCGATATCCAGTGCCTTCCTTATTAAAAAAGAGTTATTTATGCATCAAAGGTGTAAAACTGTCTCTTACTTGCTCCCCTGGTTGATGATAATGTATTTTCCTGTGGAGTGTTCCTCGAATTTCCACAACTGAGATGAAAATCCTGTATAATGTTGTAATTTTACAATCTCCTCACTTCCATCAAGAACCAGACCACTTTCTTGGTGTCTGATGATGGCGTTCTTGTTTTTGAAGAGTTGGTTCATTTTGTTTGGATGACAGACTAAAGCTATTGTTAATGTAGAGCGGGTCGTGATTTATATGGTTCTGTGACAGGTGATAATGAACAGATAAGATAAATTGACTTTTCTGTACCACAGTATGATTTGCCACATGATTTCAAAAACATGTAATCATCTATATATAGGTATTGAAACATTTTTTATTTTTATTGCTTTTTACATAATTTTTATCATAAGTGTACTAATAATAAAGTAACACGTGTTAATATGCAAATATGTTTATACATATTCAATCTCAAATATCTGGTTAAAAGTGCCATTGTTTGGATAAGCGATCACTTTATTACCAGCGTTAAGTTGTCCTTTGAGAATATCCACTACTAAGTTTCCTCCAAGACTGACAATGGTACCATTAGAATGAAACGACCATTGCTGGTTCTCAGTACCATAGTTGGGATACGTGATAATGTTATTTTCAGAAACTGCACCATTCTCTATATCAAGTATCTTCCTGTAGGTAGTTTAAATAAACAGTTGTTAACTTCTAAAGAGACAAAATAACTACGTATTTATATTACCCATTTGCTTGATTGACGATGTAGTACTTCCCAGGACTGAATTCTTCAAGCTGCCACATTTGAGCAGCAACACCTTTGTTGTAATTTTGGATTTTGACGAGGTACTCGCTTGCGTCAAGCACCAAACCACCTGTTGGATTTCTAATGATGACGTTTTTGCCGGTCTGGATCTGAATGTTGTTCATTTTTGCAGAGATGTAGACTGTCTGGTTATTCAAAGTTTTGTTCCATATTTATAGCGTGAGATAATTGATCAAAATGCAGATAAATTCGAGAGCTTTTTATCACGTTTTGGATTTTTTCTTTGATAATTGTTGTGATTGTTTTTTTAATGATTATTTTTTTTAACCTTTATAATCTTTTTATAAGAATTTTGCTTTTCTAGTGACCTAAAATTTTAATTAACTTGTAAATTCTTAGCTTGTAAAGAAAAAATGAAAATTCGTAAATTTTGATTTTTTTGCAGAAGTTTAAGACTTTTTTTCTATAGTAGCTTTTAAAGTGTGCTTTATTTCTCAAAAAATGCAAGGCTAACTTGCGTTTTAACATCAAGAGTAGATAAAGTGCTACTTTAACATCAAGGGTAGATAAAGTGTTTTAAATTTTATTTATTTAATTTTCACATTATTTTAAAGTAACGGTAACATTAATGGTACAATTCTCGTTTCCACAGACGTTTATTTTTGGAACACAACTTGCATTCATGGCTTCGTCGTGATTTATCTCTACAGCTGACGAAGTCGTGGCTGAATTTGTGACCAAATCTTCGCAAAGTATCTGATTTGAAACTGCAATTTTTCTGGATACGGACTCTTCTATATAGTTTTCTGCTACCGAGGATGATTTCCATCCGCCGATTCTTTTAACGGTGATGAGATCAGCACCCTTGTTAGCTAACATCGTAGCGGCCGAACGGCGAAAGCAATGGCCAGTATATGCTTCAGGGTCTGACCGCTTTAGAAAATTGGCAATCATCTTCGGAATCTTGTATAATGTATTGATTCCTACAGGCTGAACGGTACACTTTTTCGGTCTGTAGTTGACGAAGAATTTGCTGTGAGGAACGTTTTTAGGACGCAAGCTTGAATATTTTCGTACGATTTCCAAAAAACTAACTCCACATTCTTTATCGGTTACACAAAACGATCGATCTTTCTTGGTTTTAGTGTCAATAAGTGAAACAATAATTACTGTCTGTCGATCCTCAATGTTGGAAACTTGTAACTTGTACAATTCATCTGATCTGCAAGCCCCGTGCAAAGCCATTACAGCAACAACCTGTAAGTTAAAACCTAATTTTACATATTATCCTATTCAATAAATCTCCTACCTTTGCTAATAAATAGTCATCATCTGACGCATTTACCAAGAATTTAATTATCTCGTTTGGCTCAAAGATCTTGGATTTCTTGAGCTCATAGCCTTCACTTTGCTTCTTTAATAGTGAAATTAGTTTGCTATATCTGAAAATTATTATGACATTACGTTGACACTATTTTTAAAACCTCTTACCTTGAAATGTCGCAGTTTTCATTTACCAACAATGTGCTTTTTAGCATTGAGTAATAAGACCATAAACTTGAAGGTTTGACTTTTTTAGACTTTTGAAAAAAATATGCGAGGAGCACTTTCTCGCTAACACCACTGATATTTTTTTCACTTCTCCATCTTTCAAAAGTGTTGTATTCTTTCTCGTATATTAGGCGAGATTTTTCAGGCAGCAGCTTACGTACAGCAGTTGCAGCTTCTTCTTCTACGTCTGCAGGAAGTTCTAAATCGATCTCGCACATGATGGTTTTCGCGATTTTTGAAAATGAAAAATTTGTTTACAGCAGCAGTTCCATAACAACCAACATTGGGTATCATGATACATTCTTTTAATTAATATTAGTTTTTCTTTAAAAGTTGCTCTATAGAAAAAATAGTGTATTATACACGACGATAAAGGATCTTTAACCATCTCGTGAAGTTAATCCACTCGTGGCTGCGCCACTCGTGTATTAACTGTCTTCACTCGATGGTTAAAGTGGTCCTTTATCGTCTTGTATAATAAATAACTATTTTAGGGTACGAATATTTTTAGTGTTTTCAAAAGTGTTGCTGTTTGTTTAGATTTTTTAATTGATATTTTTTAATGAATATTTTAATTTTTGATGTCAAGTTAAATCTGTTTCCTTTGTTTAACTTGTTTTTATTGATTATAATCTGTTCTTCTTATCAATTGCAATAAAAAGGTAAAGTTACATATGACAATATTAATTTGTTAACAAGCATAAGTGTTTTTATTTTATTTATTAACTTTAAATTATTTATTATTTTTTAAATTAAAATTAAATAAATTGGTCTTTGGAATATGCGGGAATTATCGCAGAATTAATGAATTTTTTTTGAGAAAATTGAATTAAAAATGACGAACTTCGAGATGATAACGGTTTTGCTCAAAAAAGGCACAAATTTAATTAGATTTATTATCTTAATTTTATTTAATCTTTTTTTTTTGAAACAAAAATTTTGAAGGATAAAACGTTTCTATAAGTTAATTTTTGAGAAAGTTATAGCCATTTGAAAATATAAAAGCTATTTTAGGAAAAATTCAGAATTTTTTTTTTTGGTTGGGAACATAAATTTGAAAAAAATCTGAGAACTTTATAGGGTAGAAAAAGATGAAAAACTTTCAGTCAAATCGAAATGGGTCGGGGTTAAAACTGGTCGATTTGGTATGGAATACCCCACCTACTCTCTCTCATCATGATGATGTTTCGGGTTTCGGGCGACATGAATTTGATTGTGGTTATTTTCGCAGATCTAAATTGAATTCAGTTGTTCGTTGTTTTGCTTTAAAACTTATTTATAGTGTGAGATGAAATGATTTATTGAAAAATTCAGATAAGATCGTGACTTTTTTGTTTTTGAATTTTTCTTTGTTAATTGTTCAGAGGATTGTTTACTTGTTTTAAATGGCGAAGCCGATGACGCCATGAAAGACCGGAAACAGAAACATTGAGAGATGAAAGATCACATACAGTGTGTTATTTAATTGCGTCATTTTATAGTTATCTATTTTAAGCTTTAAACGAAACCTTCTTTAGATCTTGAATTACATCGCATTTTGCGATTTTGCTGACCTACGTCAAGGTTTTTATTATTGATCTGATCATAATTGTTTTTCTTTGTCATTTTATCATATTTCTATTCATTAGATTAAAAAACAATAAACAAGTAAAACAAAGAACAAATGTCAACATTGCTATATCTCACGATAATTTGTGATACTTTGATATGTGGACATGGTCTCAAAAAATAATCTTTACATTATTATTATTACATTTAAGTACTTATTATTTTTATTGCTTGGTTAAAGTACAAGTACAAGTGATGGTTGAACTGTAGTCCTACATACTTATTTTATAAAAATAAAAAGTTTATATATATTCAAGATGAAACTTTTGGTTGTCTCCGCCATGCTTTTTAAACGCGATCAAGTTATTTCCAGCACAATACTTTCCGCTAAAAATATCCAGAACCAAACCTTCTCCAACACAAGCGATGGTACCATCAGAATTAATGAACCACTGTTGGTTCTCTCCTCCATGTTTCCCATACGTGATGATGTTGTGTTCATTTTTTGCTCCCCCTTCTACATCTATCACTTTTCTGTATAATAATAATAATTATTTAAGTACAAAGGAAGTAAAATCCATTACCTATTGCATTGATTGACAATGTAATATCTCCCTGGTGTAATTTCCTCAAATTGCCATAATTGCGACGGTCCTCCGTTGAAGTGTTGGAGTTTTACGACATACTCGCTTGCATCAAGCACTAAACCACTTTTTGGGTTTCTGATGACGGCGTTGCGGTCTTGGTGGCTCATTTTCGCGATGGTGCAGACTGAATTTGGTTGTTTGAAGTATACAAATTTATAGTATGTGATAAAGATAAAAGAAAGTACCTACTACAGATTTTCTTTTTGTATAAACCAACCTCTTTCTTATATGTTATCAGAAACTTTATATTATGTATATATTTACCATGTTTTGATATACTTGAATTTGAGGGTCACTGATAAGATACATCTTTTATTTTGGGAAATTTGAAGGGTTTAAACCTTTAAACTTGGGTCATAAGGGGTCAATTTCAAGTTTGTTTGCGACGTTGCTATTTAGCGACGTTGCTAACTAAGGTACTACTAAGGTAGACGTCGCTAAATAACTTGAAATTGACTCCTAATTCAAAATGTCCCAGTTTATGTTCACGGATTTACACGTCGGCGTTGTCAAAATTAAAGTTGATTAAGAGAAGATAATTCAGTTTAATGAATTTTGTCTGAGAAGTCATTAATTGTGACTTAAATTAGTTAAATAGTTAAGTTGGAAATTTTTAAAGTGAAAAAATCTGAATAATTACTTTAAAACTTATTTTCTAAAATTAAATTTTCTAATTTAAAATTCGATTGTTTATTATTACGACAGACTAACCAAAAATTCTGATACACTACACTACTTTTTCTATTTCGCGTTCATAATGAAGATATTTCGATACGCGTTTGAGCGTATTTCGGTATCGTAATGGACCAATCTCGTGCTAATATGTCCAGGAGCATATATTTTTGCAGCAGACAAACCGTCAACCTGCCATCAACGTTGACAATTTAGATTTTGGTTTTAATAAACCATGATAAATCGATCAATACACTATTATTTCTTGTTGTACTTGGCTTAATAATTCATCGGAAAAAAACTCTTTGGATGCAAGAGAACCATCATGATCATGATCAACATCTTCGCTCTCTTGGCTCCCTTGCGTTCCGATAACCTCAAAACGCGTTTCATAATATACTATTCTCATTTTCATTTTATCATATTTTTATTAATGAGATTAAAAAACAATAGACCAGTAAAACAAACAACAAATGTCAACATTGTGGTATCTCATGATAATTTGTGTTTCTTTGATGTGGACATGGTTTAAAAAAATAATTGTTACCTACATTATGAAGCACATTTAATTTTTATTGCTTGGTAGAAATACAATGGAAATCTGAAAAGTGATGGTTGTACGGTAATACTTATTTTATGAAAATAAAAAGTTTATATGTATTCAAGATGAAACTTTTGGTTGTCTCCGCCATGCTTTTTATACGCTATCAAGTTGTTTCCAGCACAATACCTTTCGCTAACAATATCCAGAACCAAACCTCCTCCAACACTAGCGATGGTACTATCAGAATTAATGAACCACTGTTGGTTCTCTCCTCCATGTTTCTCATAAGTAATGATGCTGTGTCCATTTCTTGCTCCCCCTTCTACATCTATCACTTTTCTGTATACAAATAATAATTATCAAGTACAATATAAATAAAATCCATTACCTATTGCATTGATTGACAATGTAATATCTCCCTGGAGTAATTTCTTCAAATTGCCATAATTGCGACGGTCCTCCGTTGAAGTGTTGGAGTTTTACGACGTTGTCGCTTGCATCAAGCACTAAACCACTTCTTGGGTTTCTGATGATGGCGTTGCGGCCTTGGTGGCAGTGATGGTGGCTCATTTTCGCAATGATGCAGACTGAATTTAGTTGATTGAAGTAGTCAAATTTATACTATGTGATAAGAGGAAGTGATGATTTAACTCCGGATTTTCCTGTTGTATAAACCAAGCTCTTTCTTATATGTTATCAGAAATCTTTTAATGATATATTTACCATGTTTTATAATACTTGAATTTGAGGGTCACTGATAAGAAACTTCTTTCGTTTTGGAAAATTTGAAGGATTTAAACCTTTAAACCTGAGTCACTAATTCGAAATTTCCCAGTTTATGTTCACGGATTTACAAGTCGACGTTGTCTAAATTAAAGTTGATTAACAGAAAATAATTTAGTTTAATAAGTTTTGTCTGAGAAGTCATCAACTGTGACTCAAATTAGATAAATAGTTTAGTTGTAAATTTTCAAAGTGATAAAATCTGAATAATCACTGTAAAAATTATTTTCTAAAATTGAATTTTCTATTTTCAAAATCGATTGTTTATTTTAGTATTATGACAGCCCTGCCCAAAATTATGATACATTACATTACTTTACAAATTTTCTAATAAAATTGTGTTGGAGAATTGATTTATTTTCTTCAATATTCTTTAATTTAATGAAAATGTTTAAGACTGTTGGAAAATTAATTTATTGACCAGTAAAATAAGGTTTTTCCGTTATTTTTTGAGTGTTTCTTGGATTTTACAACTATTTATAATCAATATTTTTAGGTATCAACTTGACTTTTATTA
Organism: Gnatocerus cornutus; assembly: GCA_029298725.1. Taxonomy (NCBI): domain Eukaryota; kingdom Metazoa; phylum Arthropoda; class Insecta; order Coleoptera; family Tenebrionidae; genus Gnatocerus; species Gnatocerus cornutus. Next base: position 31,982,689 of record CM055509.1, on the reverse strand, counting down.
TCCTTACTTTCGCGGCGTATTTGATCTGATAAAGAGTTTATTTGTTTGTTGACTAAAAATTTTCCAACAATTTTTTTTACAAAATGTAGGTGTTAAAACGGAAAAAAAAGAAAATGTGCATTTATTTATATTTCTACTTATGTCAACAAAAAGCGGTTTTTTACTGTTTATAATAAATATTTGTGGTCTTTCTGAATAAATATGACACTGATAAAAACATTATTCTTATCTGTCTTATCTCCTGATGTGAATCATTAGCTATTTATTTGAGAAGGATATTAAGTAATTCATAATGAACGAGGACGTTACTTGTTAACGTCTGAGTTTTTTTTATGAATTAGTTAATATCCGTAGTAAATACAAAGCTTTATCGAAACATGTACGAATGAGGCAATGCTACCACCCAACAGTTCTGCAAATTTCCAATTTTTAAGATATTTTATGTTACATTTAATATAAATAAATGGAAATTTTCAGATTTTGGTCTTCGCAGTTGCTTTCATTTTCAAAAACACATTGAATATTATGGATTAAGAGCAACTATGCTGTTATGAAACGGCAACTATGCTATTATGAAACAGTAACTATGTTATTATGAATTATTTGTATCATCACTATTATGATGTACTTTACATGTAAGCATAGAAACGTATTAGATACATCTTAATGTTCATGTTTCGATAAAGGATTTTTCTTAACTTCCAATTGATAAATGTTCAAAATTAGCACTAATGAATAATAATATAAAATGATTATTAGATTTAATAAAGCAGAATAAAGACATTATTGCTTGAAGTACACTTCTTTATTTTAATTTTAAATTATAAAAAAGTCAATATAAGTAAATATTCTTATTGAAACTGGAAATAAAAAATTTGATTTTCCTTCCCGTGCGTCTGATATGCGATAGCGTTGTTCCCTGCCTTGAATTTTCCAAATTTTGCATTCACACCGAAATTTCCACCAGCACTGATAATAGACCCATCGGAATTGATATACCACTGTTGATTCGTCTCTCCGTGTTTCTTAAAAGTAATCAAATTGTTTCCATTCGCAATCCCGCCTTCGATATCCAGTGCCTTCCTAATAAAAAAGAGTTATTTGTGTATCAAAGGTAAAAATTTGATCATTACTTGCTCCCTTGATTGATGATAATGTATTTTCCTGTGGAGTGTTCCTCGAATTTCCACAACTGAGGTGCAAATCCTGTAAAATGTTGAAACTTCACGGCGTCTTCACTTCCGTCCAGGACCAAACCACTTTCTTGGTGCCGGATGACGGCATTTTTGTTTTTGAAAAACTGAGTCATTTTGCTGGGTGATAGACGAGACGTTGTGATAACTTCAAAGCGGTCGCGGGTTATATAGTTTTTGTGACAGCCGATAAAGGAAAGATAAAAGGGATTATTCATCGTTTATTGCTTACCACGAAAATAGCTATACTCCAAATATTTACCTAAAATTTATAGTTGCTACACTATTTAATTAATTTTTTGAATTAAGTATTTAAAAATAAATTTAAATTTTAATTTTTTTTTTATTATAACATGTGAAATAATTTTTCTTATTAAATTGCTTAATATTAGATATCTAAATGGATCTAATCTTGTTTACAGTGTAAATTTTGGCGTAAGTGGGTTTGGCACCAAATAACTTAAAGGCTTAATTACTGTTTGCAAATATACAGATAAGCCTATTCGTGGTATTTGAATTAAAACATCTGTAGGAATAGCAGTGATAATAATTATTTTACTTAAGAAATAGATAAAGTGTCATTAAACCGGGTATCAAAAAAGTAGAAAATGGTGGATGCGCCGGGATAAAATTTATTGAAGTAGGCCAATTAAAAGTATACAAGTGTTTTTCTTTATGATTAATTATTTTCAACTACTTCCTGATAATCTTACACTTATTGTTAATCTTTTCTCTAATCCTTTATTATAAAATGTTCAATAATAGTTTCGATATTTATATTTACTTATCTTATCTAACTTTAGGTTCGGGATTTCCATTTAGTTTTCTCGTAACTAAAATCGTCAAAATAAAACCTCCAACGTTTTATTTAAATCTTTATTTAATACAATATATACATCTCCAGACACTCACTCATTAACTTACACTCATCTCTTAAATACTCTACATCTAAAAATACCTGAATCAATAAGTTATCCTTGTAAACAAAACCGTCCTTCGGACACAACATCTCAAAATGACACAATCGTTTTTATCACAACTACAGTCCGTGGGGACCAATACTGCATTATTGTGGTAACTAAAATTTGGCACCAGCAAGAATGAGCAATGTTATGGCAGTATTTTGGGTGCTTAAGAATATCGAATCGTTGCTTTTTGGCTGAGTTCACATCATCGAACCAAACATCCTCTTGCCTCTGGTGAGCATCAAACTCACCGCCATCACAGACAGAAGAAAGAAGATGAGACCGAGGAAAGAGGTGAGGAGGCGGCATCGACAACGCCACTTTTTGTCTTGCTTCATTCGTTTGGACAGGAGCTCCGACCTGGGGACGTCGAGGGTGAAGTCGGCCTCAGGGCGCCCGCCGGGCTAAAACAGAAAATGCGTCAGTGAGGGGTCCCGCAAAGGTTTCCTTTAGGATCAGTCTTATTCTATATGAAGTTTTGACGATAAGATTAGGAGGAACTGGGATTGGATTGTTGGCTGCCTACTCTCCGCACGTATAAGCTGTACTCAGTTCCTCTTCAATTTTTCTCACCACGAGGATTTCTCTTTAATAAATGTTATCTGTGGCTTCCTAATGTTTCATCGTTTCTCTTACATAATCGATTTTCCGAAACTCGGTAAACATAACCATCGACCCGCATTTCTTCACAATCGTCAATATTTGCGAAGAAAGCTCGTTACTCGTCTTAGTATGGTAACATTGTGCAATTGTATCGACCTTTGAGGTCGGTACTTGGACGATGTGCAGGTGTGTCAGAATCTGATGACGGAAGAGTTATCGTCTTAGGAAATCAAAGAGAAATCATAAATGATCATGATGACACTTGTAATGATTAGCGTCTAGACATGGAGATGTCTAAATTACTACCGACAACACACCGGACGATGAACTTGGTGGCGCAAATTCCGGATTTTTGTATTTTGCTCGTATTAGCGTCAGTGTTGTCACGTTGTTGGATAACAAGATAATTCGAGCGCAATTTCATATGATAATAACGGTAATAACTAAACAATCGTCCTCAATAAATAATAACGATGCCATCTTATGTAACGTGTTCAATTATTCACGCTACGCCCGTAATTTTGTAACTATCACTCGTTACAAGAAGAGCCCTCGTAACACCCTAAACAAACGTAATATGTGTCACGACTACAAATTACAAATTACTGACGTTACTAGTGCAGAACGCGTCGTTTTGTTACGTCGATTTTCCGGGAGTTTTCCGGATCGGGATTTTTTCAAACGTTACTGAAGCGTGGCACGATCAAAAGGCGTGAAAATGACAAAACCATCAGCGTGACCACAATTATAAATGAAGACGTAGCGTGACAATGTTTACATGGGAATTTTTGTTTTAAGCTTTTTGTCTGACGATGACAAGCCGAAGATCATGGAAGCAATTAAAACAGAGAAGCAAAGTGGAGGAAGAAAGTGGAAATTTTTGTTTCTGGGTGTTATAACCAGGAATTAACAATGTGCACGCTAGCTTTGAATTTATAACCATTTTCCTGGAGTTACAACGCGGTGGTGTAGTTTTGAGGTCTCCACCTGAAAGGAACTTTCAAAGAGAAATTTAAATGGAAAAATGTTCCAAGGATGGTGTGGTTTATGAAATAAGATCCTTTTAATACCGACTCTCTACTTTAAATTAATTTTTGATTACTCTGGGAATAGTACGGGCCCGCATGAGGACCCTTGAGGCGCTCCGCCTAGTTTAGAAAAGAGATAATCGAGAATAAATCATCCGTTCTTGCCTGCACCATCATCCATAACTGTGACGGTCAAATCGAAAATTCACGGCCACCGGTTGCAGTGAGAGTGGTCTCGTTCCATCTCGCGTCGGTTTACTTTCTCCGCAATTTCCCACCGATGACATCAAATCCTAATATAGACTATTAGGAACAATGATCGTTGACAGGTGTTGACATTTCTTGATTCGGTGGGCGGTAAATGTTAGCAGTCTTGAACTCGTTGGCCAATCGATCAAATGTCGCAATGAGCATCTTCCAACAATTTGCAGGTGCAATTGGACGGGAAGACGTGAATAAGTGACGAAATGTTTGATCGACCCGACGTGACACTTCCTTGCAAATAGTGGATTACAAAAGCGGCCTTGAGAAAGTGAAAAATGTGGACAATAAATCGAGATAATTCACGCGATTGCCCGATTAGATCGAGATGAGCGTAAGAGAGATTATGATAATGATGGGATTATGAGCGGAGATTGTTACACTTCGTTAATTGGACGTTGGCGTGATTGAAAGTGAAGACACAATGCGCTTCAATTTAAAATGAGCTGTGGAAAAATTTACATGAACTAACTCCCACGTCGAGTGCTCTGCAGTTAACCCTCAGCCGGACTCATCCCTCGCGTCACCGCTAACCTCTGGCGCCATCTCTGGGTCGTTTTCCTTCCCCGCCCTAAAAACCGGATTCCGCGAACAATGGGCCATTCCACCGCCCATTATTTAACCGTTACGCACTGGAGAAAGTGCCGAAATGCACACAATGCGTGGTTGGGCGACAGTTTTTTGTTTTATTGCGTAACGCACAAAAAACGGATGTTCCCAGTGTTCCAGATTTTAAGGTCTCGAGAGAAAGCGGAAAAGTTCTGTGCATTTTGCACGTGCGGTTCGTGATTTTTCGTCAATTTTGTATGAAATGCGTGAGGATTTGCCGCACGGTGACGTAATGACGATTGGAGAAAGTATCGGAGTTCAATTACAATATTTCGCGCAATGGTAATGTCAACTTTGCCACAATGGGACTTTCTTCAATTGTTTGTTTACTTCGTTTCGTAATTGGAGGCTCTAAAAGGGTCACGATTCATTAGGTGGACAATGCGTGGCTCCGCACCAAAGAAAAATTTGCGAATTTGAGCGAGATATTGGTTGTACCAAAATTAGGAACAAAGTCATGGCCTGTCATCGCAGCTGTTTGTGGTTCTCTTAATCGATTTCTTAATCGAGAAACTCAGAATCTAACAAAAATTAAGGAACGGCAAACAAACAAGTTTAAAAATGACGACAAGGTTAAGAGACTAAAAATTTCGATTTGACGTCAAAATTTTTGAAAATTTGTAAATCTCCAGAAATCAACCGATGAGTAGGAGTTCTGAAATCGGTTCTACTGTTCGGTTTGGCGTGAATGTCATTTGAGCAACATGAGGAAAACTGATCGAGCCCACGACCGCCCGATTGCAAAAATGATGCCATATGACTCATCGTGCCATTGCTGGAAACCACCCAACATGGCCCCCACCCCGTCGCAACATTTCCCAAAAATTTATTTATTTATCAACCTTGAAATAATCGAAACCAGATGTAGTTTGTATTTATAAATAATAACAGAATCCTTAGGCAAAACAACTGACCCGATGACCGAGATTTAAAACCCACCTCTAAAAAAAATCCAAACATCTCTAATGCACAAACCCAATACCCATCAAACTCGACAAGATCTTATCGCTAATCCTCGAAAAAATTTTCGCCCAACCGGTTCGTGTTGCGAAATTTTCGACAATAGCAAGGCCGCTTTGAGTGGAAAATAGCGAATTTTCAGATTTAGAGAAATTTTCGTGTCACTTTCTTTGCTTATGTAACGCATTGTTAATTGAGTTTTGTCGGTATTTAAAGTTCAAACAACTTTACATTAAAAAATAACATCACTTTCGAAAAATTCCAACATTTGCGGGTTTTTCTCACACAGTTAAATGGTGACAGAGATTGATTTAATGACGTTTATATTTCAGATAAATAGGTCGAAATCGACACGAACTTTATTAATCCACTTTCTTTTTACATCTGAACAACACAAATTAAATAAAGAGCCGATATGGAGATAAATGCTAAGTGGTTTCATAATGGGTAAAAAATATGCAAATGTTTGATATAAATTTAAATCGACCTGTTCCAACCGTTTAGCACAGGCAGACCGTAAATAAGATGAAAACGAATGGAATTTTCGCCGAGGATGCTCGTTAAGTTTCCTTATTTTCACTATTTCGACAGCTTACACGCTGTTAAGAAAAGATAATTACAATCGTTAACTCGGTTCGAATTGTCCGGATACGCTAATCTCATTTCGCGAAGTGAGCACCTCAGGGGTCTATTGTTTGCCCTTTTCTTTTACTGCGCTCACTTCGCTCGCTAAATTAGCCCAATAACAACTCAATTATCCTTCGACGTCACCAACCAAAACAAACACAACCAAACAAGAAATTGCCCAACGTCCACGTCTTGCAATCGTCAATTGAGGCCATCTAACTCTAGCACTGGCAGCAGCGCAAAGGGTCCACCATCGAAAAAATCCGCTAATACGCTAGACAGATATTGCAACGTGAACGACTTTCCAATTCAGATGCTATAGCCAACAATGTAGGGTAGTAGGCCAAGCGCTCGTTGAAAGTGAAAATAAAACAAACCACGTACTCCAAAACAACCAAAACGTCGTCTCGATCACGTCCGCGCATCTCCAAGTGCCAGGGAAAGTGCCTCTTCGGAATTTAGGTTAGCTCCAGTTGGAAATTTCTCCAAAATTCGCCAACTTACGTAAGGCCCCACCGAGGGTGTGAATTGTGCTAAAGCTGTCGTCATCGTCAGCGAAAAACTGGTCGACGGCCTTCGAAGGCCGTTGGTTAATTGCCATGGCGCAAGATGGCTTCGAGGGAGAGTCGTGGCGCCTTCTTCACGCCCAACTTATTGTTCAAAAGGTTGAAGATGACTCGGAGCACTTGTGCAAGAACACCCTCGGAAGGGAAGTACGGGTTGCGCAACGTTGGACTGTGAGTGCAAAGAGAGGAGAAGCGTTTCCGTGTTGGTTTAAGACCGATGTGGTATTCACATTCTAACCGGCTACAAATTTGAGGTTAACTGTTAGGTAATGGTAATTTTCAATTACACGGGACTGCTCCCGTTAGCACGTACATAAATTTAACTGGACATTGAATTCGGAGAAAGTGATTTTGATTTACGACGACTAAGGAGATGTGACATCTTAAAATGAAAAGATTTCCGGTTAGATCTTCCGGAAGATTTGCGAGTTGTTAGCCGGCACGTAGATCTGGAGGTTTCGCGGTTTTGTAAGAGTTATCAGATCTTCCGTTTCTCTTCAGGAAGACGAGATTTTATGCCTTAGATGCACTTTAAAAGACTCTTTCTTTGAGTAACGAGGTCTTCGCTATCTTTTTTCTTACATTCTGACAAAGCAATTAAGCAATGGATAATTTGAGCAGGATTGCATTTCATTCATTTTAAATTAACTTAAGAAACTCTAGTTTCTTCACCAAGTCATCACAGTCTGTAAGAATCAATTACTGTAATTGCTAATTATTACCGCCGCCGAGTATGGAATAATTTAATTAATTCTCGCTAACTTCTAATTAAAGTACCAAAAAATCTAAATTTTAATCAAACGGCGAGCGAAGCGAGCCTATGAAGGTTGTATTTTATTACAAAAAGCTGGTTCGACAATGTGAAATTGACCACTGATAAGATAACGAAATGACATTGAATAAAACTCGGAAATTTCCATTCAAACTTGTCAAATTTATAAATTGGAACAATTCGAACCATGGGACAAATCTGTTCATTGAAATCATAGAGCAACCACTTCGCGTTTCTCACACTTTTTTTATTTCCCGCCAATTTCTTGTCCACTCGAGCGTGAGTGGTTTTAAGTGGGCCATGGCGAATCTGATTCGAATCGATTGTTTTTAGTCATAATTCTGTGGTTTATGGTTTTTGAGATAATGCTATTTTAAGAAACGGAAATTGTCAAAAAAAATCTCTTAATTTGACAGGTGACCTTTCTTTATGAAAAAATTACAGACAGTAGCCCCCAATTAAGCACTAAACTGCTAATTGTTCTATTATGGTTAATTTTCTGACCTAATGAGGATTTGGGGCCCAGAAAGTGGGTCGAACTTTATAATAAACAATAAAGGAAAATTAAAAAGGCAAAAATTGGAAGTAGTGACACTGTAGCTATTGTTTCATTTTGAGGACGAAGATTAGAAACGGCCGAATTTACATATGTTTGGTTACAAGAACGGTCTTATCAGCATGGGTGTGCGAAAAAATGACTTTCTATGGTGATCCTTGTAGTGACAAGTGTGTAAAATAAAATCTCAAATACTCGGCTACCAAAATGTCAAACAACCGCTAAATACATTCCACTAATTAATATAAAATTTGAATGAAAATCCGATAAAATCATATAATTTCACGGTGATATTTCATCATTGCGTGACATTAACCGTTGCTAATTACCAATTTAGGAACATCCTCAGCATCCATCGACCTTGTCCGCGGGAAGATAGGAAACGGACTTATCGGCAAGTTTCTAGGTCACGAGTTTACGCCAATGCCAAAATTTTTGACCACCCTGTACATGAAAGGTGAACGCGAAGTGACAGTAGTTCAATTTTTATGACCAATTTATTGTTTTTACGTAAGGATTAAAATCCGCGATGCCGTCATTCATAACTTTCACAGAAGAAAAAACATGCTTGCGGTTATTAGGACTTACGAAAAGTGGGACGTCTGTTGGTTTAGGCACATACTTCGTCTGGCCTTCCTGCACCGCCCTAACGCCATAATACTGCTCCCACACGCTCGGCTTGTTGTCGTTGACATCCCTCAAAGACATCTTCTTCTGTGTAGTTTCCTTGGGCTTGGTTCCCGCTTTCCCTCGATACAGCGTCCCGTAGATCATCGCGTTCCGAAGACCATTCGGCACACTCCCCAGATCCTCGTGGATGAACACTGGAAGAGCATTCAAATCACTGAACCCACTACTCGAAGACCCTGAAGGAGTCTGATAGAACTCATCGTTGTCACTGATCGTCCTCTCCGGACTGAACGCTCTCAACACCGAGTTAATCTTTCTGCAGTTGCTGAGATTCACGCACAACCTCTTCATTTCGTCCTCAGTGCTTAAACGTAAAGTTTCAATACTTGCGGCGATCTTCTCGTTGACGATCTTGAGGATCTCTTCGGGTGTTAGATCCGCGTTGCCGTCCATGGTAGAGTTGATACCGTGGAGGAGTTCCATTAGGACTTCTCTGACGGAGAGCTCCATGCGATGGTCAAAAGAGAGAGAATCCGAAGGATTGTTGTTAAGGCTGGTGTAGAGGAGGAGAGCATCGTCGACGAGGGAATCGTGGGGTTTGCCTTCCGGCCAAATGGGTTTTGGAACAGGGAGATCCACGCGACCTTCTGGAATCGTTGTCAGCGTCCCGGCGCCGGACGACCCTGAGGATGGTAGAGATCGATTGTTGCGGATGGTCCTCGATGGTACTTTGATACTCTTGACAAACGCAGGGTTTTGCTCAAGGATGGTGACGACATCATCACGGAGCTTCGAGTCGGCGTATAAACTGCTCCCGTAACCCGAAGAACTGGATTTTTCCACAGGGCTGCGTTGGGGCTTCTGGGAGCCTTCGCGGAACAGCGGGTTGACTCTAGAAAAGAGTTTAGTTGTCACGTCCGCTTTCAACCTTGAAGGATGTTACACCAAACTCACCCTTGACAGTCAGTGTTAGTGTTCTTGAGGGTGACTCTGGGCAAGAAGACTGACCTGCTGACAGAGTAGATCTGCTGTCCCTTCCGGTGCGCGTTCAGCGTGGCGAGGGGGTCGTCGGTGACGTCTTCGTCTTGTAGAATACTCGGTATGGGATCTGCTTGACCGTCGTTCGGCATCGTCGCCTTCCTCGGTCCAAGCCATCTTAACATTTCGGGGCGAGGTTTAGCTTCCCAGCATGACTGCAAAAATCGAACGATTTCGTTTTGCGAAATGGAAAGCATTGTAAACGCTTGCGAAACATTGCTAACCTTATGTTTTCATCACACGTTAAATTGCACTTAATTACAGAAATATCACCGCTTTGATGTACAAAGATGCATTGCTGCGAGGTGAGTCGCTCGGGTTTCTTCACTCCTTTGCCGATAAAGGACGCAACATCCGCAGACTATTGTTGTTGCGACGTAATGACAATTTTGAAAGATTTACCATGGAATTTATCGCGTTCTTAATTCGCGCTTGGCGCAATGTTTGCTCTTCAATAAAAATCGAGCGTTTCGACAATACCGCACGCGTTTGCTGTCAAAACAAGTAGCTAATTTCCGTTTTCTTTAAACGATACTGCGTTTTACGTAAACTCTAAGTTCTAACGAGCAGAAACCAATCTCATTTCTTTAATTGGAATGAAAGTCTTTTAAAACTCACCCAGGGCTAAATCTGGCGATCCAGAGGTCACCAACCGCGTATCTATCAACGGTACTTGTGCTCCCATGCTTTGCATACCAATTAAAGAATCTTCGAGTTCTCTCCAATTCTAATTTCCAAACAGACATTAATATTAACATTACGCCAACAACTACTCTCTCTTCTTATTATATTTAAATCCCATTTAAATTAATTAAAACACAATAGCAATCTCCACGTGGGTACACGTATGACGTTTCATCACAATTGTGACATTTTCCTATTGTCTTTCGTTGCTTCAGGTTTTTCCTAATTCCAATTTTTTTAAAAATGGACAAATCTACGCGTGGTCGTGAATTTCAAGTACCAAAGTCAACGACTTTGTAATGGAGATTGTTGTTATCACGAAGAACGGATATGATTATGGTTTTTCTTGCGAGAATTGGAGAGTCGACGATTAACGGGCGAAATTCGTTTTTATTTCTACATGCTTCGATGTTATATTTTGTTGTTTTCTAATTTCATAATTGGTTTTTAAGTAAGTTGTAAGTTTGGTTTTAATTTGGAAATGAGGCGGAATTGGTGCGCCTGAGGGATCATATTTAACCGGTGATAACCGTTCAAATTTTGTTTTTTTTTTATTTCCGGTTTAGGTCACATTTCCACGTTTATGTTGTATTTCGCAAACTTTTTTTATTGTCGTACGCTAATTCTGTAGTCTTTTTGCCAATGAATTATGCATTTCTTTAATTGAATTCAATTGATGTTTTAATTAATCTTGTTTTGTTTAGAACACTATTTAATTAAATAACTGATTTGTAGTCGTTTTGTTCTCTTTTTCATTAAACGCAGGAGTGACTAACAATTTCATTATATTTTTTCGACTTTTTATCAAAACTTTTACTTGGACAGTTTATCGAACAATTGGTACTTCCATGTTTCTTTGAATTATTTTCTTCTTTGGTTTGTGATATTAGAAACTGCATCGCCACGTTTTTTTTTTTGCAGATTGATTCTGTTTTATTTTGTTTTTTTTTTCTTGACCATTCATAAATTATATTCGCAGCTTTTTCTATATTTTGTTTCGTAAAGACCGTTTGAGCAAATCGATTTTTTTGGTATTTTTAAAATTGCAGATATTTAATATTTTTTAATGTATAAGAATTTTTAATCTTCTTACATTTTTTTTATAAAATAATTGTTTAAAAATATGACAAATCACAATAAAATTTGACATAAAAACTAAGAAACGTTGACTTTTGTTTTAACTTTTAACAAAAATAATAAAATTATATTTTTCATTTTTTTTTTAATTTAAAATTACAGAAATTTTTCTTCTTAATGACATTTTTGTTATTCTTCATTCGGTTCACCAAAAATTTGAAAATGATGTTTAATTTTAATTGATGATAGCAATTGATGTCAAAAATTAAAAAAAAAAGTCAAACTATGCAATTTGAAAATTAAATTCAAAATAAAATTAAAATTAAAAATCTATAACCTTTTTGTTATTTTTTCTAAATGTCTCTTAATAAATGTGTAAACATGTTTTTAGATAAATGTCAACAAAAACAGTTTAAACTTTAGAATTGACTTTAGAAAACTGAATTTGTTGACTGGCTACATTTGATTTAATTTTAAATTAAATTAAAATTTCAGAAATTTATCTCAACAAATTGTCTCTTTAAAATCGGTTTGTCATTTATTTAATTAAATATTAAAATTATTAAAGAAACTGCCAGACTTGTTTATAGCGTCAATTTTTTTTACTTTTCTCAAAATTTGTCAGACCAACATAAAAAAAAATGTTAGCGTTAAGTAAACTTATCTTATTGAATTGTCTTTTAGTCTTTTTAAAACGTTTACAAAAATTTTCTTTAAAATTAAAATTTGAGAATTTTACGTTATTTTAGGGACTTTTTAAAATTTTCTTTAAAACACTCGAGAATGATAATTATTAGTTGCCAATTCGTAATGTAATTTTTAATTTTCTCATCAAACCCAATTAAACAGTTAATAGAATTATACTGAAATTTTCCAGGATATCTAGATAAGTAATTTAATAGAAAAATTTCCATTTTTGATTGCATCAATTTTTGAACTGAATGCTCTGTTTTCTCACAAAAAGCTCACAACCCATGACTTTGCAATTTCAAGCTTAATTTAGACCGAATTGTGTTGTTTTACAGTTATTGCACTACTCAACTACAACAATCTATTTTTAACTATGCGCCTATATAATATTTCTGCACGTAATTAGGTCAATAAAACACCGAAGCTTCGTGATATTTGACAAGCAAAATTCTCAGATAAAAAAACGTGATTAGCTAGTTAAAATATGCAATTAATTTATGACAGTGATGATGTAAAAATTTATTATTAATGAACTCGTCACAAAACCCATAAGTTTCTCTTCGTATTGATCGCAATTCCACTTCTATTGTACTGTTAATACCACTGCCATTCAAAAAAATTAACCAATTAAAAACCACACAATCCTCAATTTATCATCGACTTCTTGTAAAAGCCCCGCAACGGAAGCGGACAAAGATAGTCTTATCTGCAAAACTGATGAATCTTCAAATCGGGCCACTTACATAATAACGTCGAGTAAATCGCTTCGTTACACACAGATGTGATGAGCACATATGGTCGGGTCATTATAAAATTATAAACACTCGAAGTGTGCACGATATTTACCCTCAAAAGCTCTCTCCTCTGTCGAACACTTTACACATAACTCGTTCGTCGGCGAAGAGCTCGCGCGTGAGGACGGCATCAAACCGCCAACGAAACTGAAAGTGGAGCCCGGAGTCTCGAAGTGGTCAGTGGCCGGAGTCTCCAAGAGTGGGGAGTGCTTTTATCAGAGTTCATGTGGTAATCCGTCAGAATGCCGGTGCATAAACGGGAAAAAATGCAGACGATGCACTTTATGCATGGTGCATTGTTCGAGATGATTTGCACAAGAATAGACGGGCTGCAAATATTAGCTGTTGATTTTAATTTATTTGCTATTGGCAATTCGAGAGGAAAAGGGAGTTTACGTAATTCGAGCGAGTTTTGGAGTTTTTTGCGTGGTCACGTCCATTATCTATCAATCACGAATTGTTAGCGGCCCAATCATTTGTGGGAGGGAATAAAAATGGGCCAATAAAAACGCGGTGATAAGACTGTTGTAATTGGTGATAAGGTTTGATTGGGGTTTAGTTTTTTGCATATTCTTTCGTTGTGGACACAATCTGAAGAAGTAGAACAATGTAGAAAGGATTTATAGATTGCTACCTAATAGAAAGATCAAAAATCAAATTTAAAAGTGATTGCACTTAAAAAATTCAAAATTTCTATAGATAATTTTCAAAATGTTTAGAAATTGAAGAGACTCGGAAGAATTAGATTTTAATTTATAGAGTAAAATTTAAGAAAATTTTTATTTTAATTAGGTAAATGGAAAGATGCAAAAGGTCTAAAGAAGATCCATAGAAGAATAAATATAAAACAGTTATAGAATAAAGATCTTGAAAAATTAAAGAATGAAAAATATCCGAAATGGTCAAGAAATAATAAGGAAAAAATGCAAATATGCAAACAGGATCCAAAGATTTCTAAAATAATTTTACAAAATTGAAAAGACTAGGCTGGATCAAAATCTATTTAGAGAATAGAAAAATATATAAAGAAGTAAAAAACTGAGAAATTGGCAATATTTAAGAATCCAAAAAGTGCTAAATGATTCCAAGCATTCAAAAATCTAATATTTAAAGCATACAAAATGCAAAGAATTGCAAATTTATAAAAGGAAATCTAAGTAGAATCAACGGAATCTAAAAATAATTCAAGATAATTAAAGGAGAATATCGAAAATTGGAATAAACCGGAAAATTATCTTAAGGATCTGAGGAAAATACAAAGAGTAGAAAATCAGAATTCAAGAGAAATAAAAAAAATGTTCCAAGAAGAATTTAAAAAAATATATACAGGATGTTTTTAAAATGCATGTACAAAACAATTCTGCGCTTATCCAGACGGAGTATGAAGTATGAAAAAACAATTTTTAAATAAAAAACTGACAAGGTAAAATTAACTCCAATCCACGTACGTACTTTCTACACCACTGGCAAAAACGCATCTGAAATGACTTGTTTCCTAAGCAACCAGCAACTCGATTTTCTGTTTACTATTAAATCAGTGGCGCACAAGCAAATTTATTGAAATTTTTGTGTAATTTTAACTCGAAAGTAAAAACACTTTAACTGAAACTTTTTTTTGAATAAGTTCAAGTTGTAACAAGGAATTTCCACATATTTTTTTTGTACATGCATTTCAAAAACACCCTGTATAAAGAAGTCAAAATACGGAGAAATTGCAATATTTAAGAATCCAAAAAGTTCCAAATTACAAACATTAAAAAATCTAATATTAAAGGCATACAAAATTTAAAGAATTGCAATTTTCTAAAAAATCTAAAGAGAAAAAACGGAATCTAAAAATAATTCAAAAAAAATAAAGGAGAATCTAGAAAACTGAAAAAAAAAACGGAAGATTATCTTAAGGATCTGAGGAAAATATAAAGAGTAGATGATCAGAATCCAAGAGAAATAAAAAAAAATGTATTCCAAGATAAATCTAAAAAAACATAGAGAATCAAGAAAAATTCTAAAGATGTTCAAGACGAAAACTTTTAACAACATCTAAAAAGAATGAACTAAATCTAAAGAGATTTCAAAGAATCTACAGAAATTAAAGAGAGCTTTATGTTAATTAAATTAAATTAAAAGAAATCACAGAGAATCTAGAAAATACGAAGACCACCAAAATAGAATTTTAAGAAGAAAATATAGAAAATTCAAGAAGCATGTAAAATAAAATTGAAAAATCTAAGGTTATTTAAGCCTTTAAAAAGATCAAAAAGGCTATAGAAAGAATCTAAAGAGAATTCTGAGAATCTAAACCAAATATAATCTAATGAAAGGGAGGTAGAATCTAAGGAAAATATGAAAAAAAATTAAAGAAAACAACAATTTAACAACTTTTCAAAAGTCTGAAGAATTTTCTAAAATTTTATGAACATTTTGAAAGATCTAAAACATCTGAAGGCTCTAAAACGGTACTGATGAGGAAAAATTAACATTTTACATTTCTTTTGTGTACTTTTTCGTTTACTTTCCTTATATTTGTTCCATTTTCCACCTTATCTTTGTTGTGTTCTTCCAATCATTTCTTGTGTTTTTCCTGGCGGAGAATTTTTGAAAATATTGCTTTTAAATGTCCGTTTCGGCCTTGGCAAAGCCACAAATCGCCCACAAACAAATAAACCGATATCGCAATAAATCACCCAAATCCGTTCTCTAAGCAAATCCCCCAAAATAATTGATACCTTCGCACAGGTACCAGTTAATTTACGTCCATCATCACCAAAGGGCAACGATATTTCATCCGACTGGACGCCAATAATAATAGATTGAGAAACTACCTCAATTAAATGTGAGGCAAGCCGATGAAGAAAAAAGCGGCGATTGTCACGACGTTTCGACCTCGGCGCATCCACCACCATGCACTTTGATTGTTTGTTTGTGTTTTTTCTGGTAATCGGATCGAGAAAACGGCGACCTTGTCAAACAGGTTGGGGTTACGTTGCGTCACGGAGGAATTCCAATAAAAATAGTGAAGATGATCGAAAATTTTTCTCGAGGAGTTGCGAAACGGTTGGGAATTTGCGAGGAGGGTTGGAAAAAAAATTGAAGTGCGCGGGGTGGATGGGGACAAAAGTGCACTTTTACGATGAATATTAAAACAGCATGAATAAATTAAAAGCGAATTACGAGCAATTACACTTTACGACCTGCCATATAACTCACACATGTTCGTTTTGACCCAATAATCCGTTCTTATTTTGATGGGAGGAATCCGAAAGTGCGCTCGATTCAATTAAATGTTAAACCGACGCCTAATGACTTCAGTAATAATTTACGGTGTTACAAAGAAGTAAAACTTTTTCTTCTATTATTTTCGAGTCAAAAATTTCACAAATATTTCACAAGGTCGTTGTGAAACTATTTCGTAATGTTTCCTGAATACCACCAAACATTGTTTATATTTTTATGAGCGCTTAAAAACAAATTATTCGGAAAATTCACATAAATCGTCGATGATTGTGTTGGCAGTGAATAAATTAAGTGACAATGACTTAATTTTCGGACGGTTTGATGACCTTCGCCATTGTTGGGTTTTTTAAGGGAAAAGTCAAGGTTTGGGGGAAAATTTGAGAAGCACGACGCGCATTGTTGGGGTTCAGTCAAGTGTTGAGATAACGCTTTGCGTGCAATTAAATTCATTAGTGTAGAATTATCGGAGTTGATCGGATTTTTATTGTTGTTTGATTGGCATTTGCGTTGGGTAATAGAGCGTAATGTTTGAAGTCAGAACGAGGATTTATCTATGTGTCATGCCAGGTTCTTGAACTTTGACTGGAGCAAAGCTTTTCCAATTAATTTTACTGTCGGCGTAAAATTTATGTGATTGTTTTTGTGAAAAACAAACCGGGAATAATAAAAAATTCTTAAACAGGCCATCGTGCCCACAAATAGAGCAGAACATTGGAACCCATGACTATTTCACAACCAATCAAAAGGTTGATCACTATAAATAAAAAATCGCCTCGTTGCATCATTCCATCAAATTCTGCTTTTCATTTGTGGTCAAGACCAAATTCTCGTCGCGTGACGCCTCAACAAAATCTCCTGACCCCTGACACTAAGAATGTGCCCCAATTCCGCGTTACTGTCGTAATTAATTCCTTACAGGCTAAAATACTCGTTTAAAAGTACAAAATCGAACGAAAATAGCAAGGCCGGTTTTGCAATAATTGTTTTCATGATTTTTTTCTCATATTTCGCAAGAGAATTTATTAGTATAACTCGGCGTCGGTTCACGGAAAAATGCAACGAATTAGTGTTCAATTAGCCTGAAACTCGTCTTGAATAAAATTTGCATGGTTTTCATCATAATTAAAATCGTTAATTAAAGCAACTATGTTGATATTATTATTTATCGACGGGTTGTGTAATCGAAAAAAAAATATGATAATGCTCCAACCTAACCCATATTTCGCCATCGCACGATTTTCATGCATTATCTTGATCGTAACAACCATAAAACATTACACCCCAAGGATACGTTTTTACCCTCGACGAAATTCGGTTAAATTTAGAGAAATAATGAGGATCGCGAGTTTAATTAGGCTCGTGGACCACGACAAGGTCCGGCCCTGACCTCCAACCTGGCAAACTAGAGTAGAAGGCGCGCGGTTTAGAGCTCGAATTAACTCAAATTCGAGGCTCTAAATTTTTTTAATTCTCCAATATTTTTCTTAAATGTTTTTAAAAGTTTCCTCAAGTTTGTTTTTGGATTTTATAGAATTTCTTTAGATTGTCAATATTTTTTTTAGATTTTACTGAGAGCTTTTATACATTTCTTAAAAAATAATGATAAAGTTTTTTCTAGCTTATCTAGATTCTGTAGATCTCTCTAAATTTTCGCTACATTATAGTTATCTCAACGTTTTATTAGATTTTTTAGATTTCATTAAACATTTTCTTACATTTTATTTAAAATTTCTTGACCTATCTTTGAAGATTCTACATTATCTTTGTATTCTCTAGATATTCTCTTTATATTATGTTTCTGCGGGTTCTTCTTAGATTTTCTTTCATTTTTTTCTTCTTACTTTTTCTTACTTTTTAACATTACAACTTATTCTGTAAATTTTTTCTATATCTTCGCTAGATTATCGATATATTTTTTCAAATTTTCTAGATAATCTCAAACGTTTTATTTCTTTTTAGATTTTTTGTTTAATCTCTCTAGATAAACTTTTGTCTTGATTTTCTCTTAATTGTGTAGAATATTTTCTTTAAATTCTCTTAATAGTTTTCTTAATTTTTTTTTAATTTTATAGATTTTACTTAGATTATTTATAATTTTTTTTAGATCTCTTTTAGAATTTATCTACATTCTATTAAAAATAACGTCAGAGTTCTTTCTAGTTATTCTACATTCTGTAGATTCTCTCTGTCTTCGCTATATATTTTTTCAGATTTTCAAGATAATCTTAAAGTTTGATTTAATTTTTCTAGATTTTCTTTCGATTTTTTGTCTATTCTCTCTGTTTTAATTATTGACTAAGATATTCTAGTTTTTTTCTTAAAGTAAACAGTAAAGTAAACAGTTTTCTCAAGTATTTTTTTGATTTTATAAAATTTTTTAGATTGTCTAAATTATTTTAAGATTTTTCTTTCATTCCTTTAAAAATAATGTCAGACAGTTTATTCTATCTTATCTAGATTCTGTAGATTTTCTCTATATTTTCAGTAGATTTTGGTTACGTTTTTTCAGATTTTTTAGTATTTCTCATCATTACAACTCGAAGATTTTGTAGATTCTTTCTATATCTTCCCTAGATTATCGATATTTCTTTTCAGATTTTCTAGATATTCCCAACGTTTTATTTCTTTTTAGATTTTTTTAGATTTTTGTCTAGTCTCTCTAGATAATTATTAGATTTTGTCTTGCCTATATCTTTTTAGATTCTTCTTAGGGTTTGTCTACATTTCTTCAAAAATGTCAGTTTTTTTCTATTTTTCTAGATTTTGTAGATTTACTCTACATCTTCGTCAAATTATCGTTATATTCTTTCAGATTTTCTAAATAATCTCAACGTTTTATTAGATTTTTGTAAATTCTCTTCAGATTTTTTGTCTATTCTCTCTGGATTTTGATTAGTTTTTGTCTTATTTCTCTTCAATTCCTTAAGTTTTCTCAAGTTTTTTGGATTTTACAAATTTTTCTTAGATTGTTTATAAATTCTTTTTAGATTTTCCTTAGAGTCTTTTCACATTCTTTTAAAAATAACGGCAGAATTTTCTCTACTTTTTCTAGATTCTATAGATTCTCTCTATATCTTCGTTAGATTATCGTTGTAATTTTTCAGTTTTGCTAGATAATCTCAACGTTTTGTTAGTTTTTTTTCTTTAGATATTTTGTATAATGTCGCTGGATTTTTTGCTTTTGTCTTGATTTCCTGTTAATTGTCAAGTTACCTCAAGATTTTTTGGATTACACAAAATTTCTCTTCTTTTTTCTAGTTGTGCTTTGTCAGAATTCTTTCTACTTTCTGTGTTTTTTTATTTTATATTTTTTTCTTTACAAATTCTAAAATTTAGAATTTCTATATCTTTTCTGGATATTCTATGTACCTACTCTTTTAGATTGTTTATCTAGGTTCTTCTTAGATTTTTCTTATTTTTTTGAATCTTTCTTCTTACTTTTCATATTAAAACCCGACAACTTGAAAATCTGATAGGTCGCTTAGTTGAAAAGACTAAAAAAGTTGAAAACTATGAGAAAACGGAAGAACAGATGGAAGAATCTTCTAATGCCACCTGTCCCATCTCCGCTGGCGTGTGACGCAGGCGTCTTCATTAATGTGCATCGTGACCGCATCGGTGCGACATGCGGGCTTTCGCAACTGACCAATAATGAGCTACCTGCAGTGCCACGTGCCCTTGTACCCATTGGCCGCCACCTGATGCGGGTGGACATTTCGCAATAGAATTATTATCCATGAATTATTATCCATTTATCGCTTGATAAATAGCCCGCTACATCCATTGACCACTCTCCGGCCTTCTGTTATGAAGAATGTGGCCGAGATACGAAAGCGTAGGCGGTTATTGTCTGTATCAAGTTACAAGGTGTAGGGGTACACAGCCTGGAGGTTTCACTGTATCCCACCCTTGAACTCTCAACCCCGCGATTTTTCGCACACATCTCAAAAAATTCCAATGTATTCTTGGCGACTCACTTTCGCAATTCGACCTGAATGGCTGACAGGACAAGGTTGGCAGCTTGCAGTGACCACAGGTCAACAGGTCAACTCCGGAATGCCTCTCATTTTTCTAACGTCCATTCTTTTTATGATTCGCGCGGTGATTCTGATTTATCGCCTGTAAATATCGGGTTTGTTTTCAGACATTTCAACACTTTGGTTTCATGGAGATTTATGGCTTACCAATTTTAAATCTGCACTTTTGTAAGAACACCGTTGACTTAGTTATATTGTTGGCAATATCCTTTGTTGGAACTTTCTACTACAATTTTAATGGCTTTAGTACGACTTAAAAGGATACGTACCTATTAATCATCTCGTTCGAGCTAAAAATATCCAACATGGGTGGAATTTGTTTATTTTTAGACATTTCCACTAAAATTGGGTTGCTAAAGCAGCCTTGTGGTAACGGGACGTTGTTGGATTATACTAATGAAATTTGATCGAAAAATGCTTTTAGCGGTGCAATAAATTTCACCGACGAGAATAATCACAAATATTTTATTATTAGTTTGGCCTCGTCTGAATTAATACCGAATTTGTAAAATTTTCTTGATTTATTGAAGATTCAAGGTGCCACAAATTGGGAATGCAGAATTACACCTTTTCTCCTAAAAAGGAAAAATAGAAAGGCATTTTTATCTAACGCTGCTGTTTACTTACAGGTGAAAATCTCGACGTCCGCAGATTCCACCAAATGACAACAAAAGGTAGGAATTAGTTTTATCTTACTTCTGTTTACAATTTTTACTTGTTTACAATTATTTGTGTTTTTTCTTCTCCAAAGAGTGGAAAATATGTAAAAAAATTTCAATTGCTTTTTTTTTCGTTTTTTGATATTTTTTGATTTCTCTATTTTTTTAAATTATTGTGATTATTCAAATCTAATAATAAATATATCAAAATTTTGCACTTTGGTACAGTTAATGAACTTTAGAAGTAGTAATTTTCCCAAATTTTATTGTAATATTATTTAATTTTAATAAAAAACAAGAATATTTCGTTCGTCCTAAAATGAAAATTTCAAAAATCTCCATTTTTTATTCGAAAATTTTGCACTTTAACACCGTTAATAAACACTTACACATAAATAGTAACTTTTCTAAATTTCATTGTTACAACTTGAAAACTAACAAAGATATAAATTTAAAAAAATAAATAAATTTTTTAAAATGAAAATTTCTAAAATCTTAATTTTTTTCTAAAATTTTACACTTTGGCACAATTAATGAACACTTTAGAAGTAGTAATTTTTAAAAATTTTATCGTCATAACGTAAAAACTAAGAAAGATACAAATTTTAAACAAAAAAATTGAAATTTTCTGGTTCGTTCTAAAATAAAAATTTCTAAAATCTCAATTTTTTGTTCAAAAAATTTTGTGCTTTGGCACAGTCAATGAACACTTCAGAAATAGTATCCTCTCTAAATTTTTTTGTTGTAACTTAAAAACTAACAAAGATACGAATTTTAATAACTATAAAAATTTGAAAATTTTGGTTTGTCCTAAAATGAAAATTTGTAAAATTTTAACTTTTGTTCGAAAATTTTCTACTTTAGCAAAATTAATGAATATTTTTGAAATAGTGACGTTCATAAATTTTATTGTCATAATTTAAAAACTAATAAAGATACATACAAAGGGGGTTTAATAAAAAAATTGAAAATTTTGCTTTCGTTTAAATATTAAAATTTCTAAAAAAATTTTTTTTCGAAAATTTTAAATTTTACCACAGTTAATAAATAATTTAAAAATAATAAACTTCTCAAATTTCATATTCATAACTTAAAAACTAACAAAGACCCGAATTTTAATAAAAAAAAATGTATTTGGTTTGTCGTAAAACGCAATTTTAAAATTTCTGTTTTCTGTTGTAACATTTTGTATGTTGAATAAGAAACACTAAGTAACCTTAAATAGTAACCTTTCTAAATTTAATTGTCATAACTTAAAAACCAACAAAAATACAAATTTTAATAAAAAAAATTAAAAATATTTGGTTTTTGGTGAAGGGTGTAAAACTTTTGAACGTTTTTTTTATCTAAATTGCGAAAATTAACTAAAAATTTAAAAACCACATAAATTTTCGAAATTCTTAGATATTTTATTTTCTTCTGTTTAACCGTTTCTTAAGTTTTTTATCACTTCTAATATTCCAATTTTTTAATTAGAAATACCTACATTAAACCGCAAATATGCAATTTGTCTGTGAAATAATATGAAGGCTAATTTTATGTACGACATGTAAATATTCAAAATGATAATTAATTTAACCCAAGCCGCAATTTTTTGTTCTGATTTAGTCTCGATATAAGATAAGGCGAGTGGGTTGTGATAATGATAAAGAACTCGTTTCTAGACCAAAAATGAAACGAGAGTGAAAAGTGATTAATTGCGTTTTGGTTGATATGAACTGAAACAATTTTTAAGTTGTGGGTCATTCAGTCGTAGCTCTCGGCATTTGCAAGAAAAAGCATCTAATGACTCTTATCTAACGCAAAATAAAACAACCCATTCGGTATCTTTATATAATTTCAAGTAACCTTTCGCATTTGGTATATCGAATCAAAACGGCACCTATTTTTGCGTTCATTTCTTCGCGTTATATCATCGTAGCAAGTAGTCGATAAATTATGCAAAACCGTTCATTGAATATAAAATTTAGCACGACATTGGCTTCTAATGTATTATTTATAAAAGCTACTAGAACCGATTATAACTAAATTATGACGTGTTTGCTCTCATACGCCACCAAAACATTGAAGTTACACAAGCACTAACGCGAAAATCGACATAAAATAAACACTTGATAGAATTAACATTCCAGAGCCGGATTTAGCCCACGTAATTGCGGCGTAAACATACCGTAAATTCGTTCGAATTCTATAAAACGATAAATAATTCCGACGGTTGCTCAATGGACCTTGAAATGGACGAAACGTCGACGCGGTGCTAATACGGACGACGTCATTAAAGGGAATTGTTCGGGACAATTAACCGGGACCTTGTGCCCACGAATGACATAGATTCAAATTTGGTGCCAATTTTTTTCCCGCGTCTTCATAAATCATCACTCATTTCCTTTTACGAAGACATCCAGAAAGTCCTTCAGTTTTTCTTCAAGCTTCGCTGCATTGTGAATCCTCGCCTAGTAATTCAGACACGGTCTGTTTATCAGCACTGATAAACATTGCGCAAGGCAAGGTTACCTATTAAGAGCCCAAATAATAAGTAATTCTTCGGATTGACTAATCGGGAAAGGTCAGAGGAGGGTTCTATTGGTCGTCATCATCGCACATTCCATCACAATTACGCCTCGTAATTAAATTATTGAAAGTGATTAACATTGACAATAAATACGACCGACTTCTTTAGTTTTTAGACCGGAACGATTGTGTAAGATGTGGTCATAATGAACGGATTTTTGCCGAGACACGAACGACATTGTATGCTTGGCCGAGTCTATTCTCTTGACGAGCAAGTTTTGGAATTTCTCGTTTTTTTCGTTTAGTTATCTGAATCGTCATCAATCATCACAATCTTTTGAGTTTTCCTGTTTCAACATCACCGATAATTTCTTTTTTCTTTTTTTTCCTAAATTTTTGTATATAAAGCCATTCTTGATTTCGATCAAAATCAGTGTTCAAAATGCAGTAAGTGTCATTTTTCTCCTACTCTAGTTTTACTTCTGTTTTGTAGGTTCTTCTACCTTCTTCTTGTCTTCTCTGCTAACTTTCTTGCCATCACCAGTATCTGTCAAACCGATAAGTATTACATTATAAGAAACCAACCCTCTGGGCTAGTTTTGGAAGGTAATGGTAACGAAGTGACCCTCCAGTTCTTCACTGGGTATGAAACCCAGTTGTGGAAATTTGAGTGTGCGGGAGCTCCTGGTATCTACAACATTCTTAACAAGCATTTGATGTACGTAAAAGAGATCATTTAGAAACATTTATGTTTATTCTCAATTTTAGACCTGCCCTAGACATTGAACGTGTCAATGACACTACTGTTGTCGTTTTGAGAAAAAGAGACCTAAATTCGGATTCCCAGCAATGGATTGCTAATGCTGATGGAACTCTTTTTAATGTCAATGCGAACTTGTACATAGATATTCTTCTTGAAGGAGAAGATACTACAGTTCCTAAAGTAGGGGATTCCTTGGATCTTGTTTCTCTAGATAGTGGAAATGAAAACCAGAAGTTTACTCTTCAGGTTAAACTGTAGAACTCAAGTTTAATAGATTTGATTCAGTAAGAAAAGTTTGTTTAATTTAATCTGAAGAAATTTGCAAGGTCTTTCTGTTTTTTAAGTATTCTTCAATTGTTTTCATAATCATCTCTCAAGATTCTAATCGCCTAACCTATCAAATGATGATTATTGTTTTTTAAATTTTCTGTAAGACAAGATTGTCGTGGATCTTATCTTAACTTCAATCAAACAGCTCTTCAAAATGCGATAATGTGTCTACTTGGTGACCACTTTTACAGTTCTTTTCTACTTTTTTTTCGATGTTTATACCACCAAGCAACTGAGATTAGAAGTTTTAAACTCTGCAAAGGTTTTAGGACTAGGTATTGATAAGCTGGACCCTCTTAGCGGTGAAGACAATCCAGTTTCTAAAGGCTTGAAATGTGCTATAAATATTATGTTTAATTGTTTGATTAAATACGATTGATTAATTTTTATCCATTTTTGAATGTTTTAGATGTTAGATTCGTTTACAATGTTTTGTTCTTTTATCAGTATTGATCTTTAAAAACTGACAAATTTCGAATTTCTACGCCTTTCTGAAGATGTGGACCAAAAGTGGTCCCCTGTGGATCACGCGCTCCAATTTTGTAAACCTTTTGGATAAGCAATTTTGGAATATACCAGTTAATTTATCCACATTTGAAGTAGTCTGTCCTGAATTAGCTGTGATTGACAGCAAACTCTAAAACTGCCAATCAATCACCTCTTTTATATTATCACGACAAGCTTTTTAGTTTACTATTGTATTTGGCAACACTCGTTTTTTATCTTTACAACTTTTCGTCACATAAGTAGGTATCTGTATATAAACAAAATTTTTATTGATCAAAAACCACAAAATCAAGCAACAAAATGCGGTACGTGACAATATATGTAGTATTTTTGTTTTCATAACTATTTTTTACAGTTCTTTTTACCTTCTTTTTGTTGTCTTCTCCGCCAACGTTCTTTACGTCAGTGCTCAGTGTCAAATTAATAATTATTTCATCATAAGAAATCAACCCTCAGGACTTGTTCTACAAGCGGATGACACTGCGGTAACCCTCCAATATTTCACAGGATATGATGCCCAGTTGTGGAAATTTGAATGCTCTGGAGCTCCCGGTGTCTACAATATTCTCAGTAAACATTTATTGTACGTCTTAAGCACAGTTGGGGAGTTTTCTCATTTAGTTTTGATTTTAGTAACGCTCCCGTTTTGGATGTTCAGACTTCTGACAACGAGACTCTTGTGTTTCTGAACAGCCAAAGAGATCAGAAGTCTGATTCTCAGCAATGGTTTGTTAATTCTGATGGGACTATTGCCAACGTGGATTCTCAGTTGTTCTTGGACGTTCTTGTTCAGGGTGAAGATGGTAAAGTCGCTGTAGGGAATTCCTTGGATGTTGTTCCTCTCAGTGGTGAAGACAACCAGAAATTTCTTCTTCAACCAAAGGCTTAGCTTCATTTGTATGTGATTAGATAAGTAAAGTGTTTTTTATTGAAATTATAGCGATTATTAATGGATCTAGGATTGAAAAGGCGTGTTTTCGTTCCGAGAAGGCGAGCAATTATCATACCATTCTTATTTCGTTTCGAAACCCCGAAATCCGAATCAGGCAAAACCGCGAAATTTCGTCTACAACAGGTTTTTCTGATCTTTTCACGTACAAACTCGGGAATAATTTCCTTGTTGACGTTTATTATCTTCAAATTAATTACTCTCAACTCAGACTGGGTCAGTAGATAATAGTTTGACATTTTGACTGCCGGGCATTTCGCAGTGATTGATATACCCACCAGTTTTCGCAAGTTTCATAACGATGTGCTATGAATACACCTTAAATACGCCCCTGATTTATGATTCTTTTCACAATAATGGTTAATCCAATATCGATCCTCGAAAAGTCCACAATCAATCACGCTGAGATCCGCCGCTTACGCAACGGAATTCTAGTCCAAGCAAGCGCTGACCTAGGCCAACTAATTAGCGACCACGCCACTTCAATTGGATCAAATCGGTACGAAAAAACGGCCCAATTGGAATTCGCTTTCGTTACGGTCATTGCGAAAGCATGAGTCATGAAAACGCGCGAATTTTCAATTGTCGAAAATTGCACTTGTGCAATGGAGTGACTTTCACCGAAACGGCTTCTGGTGTTACTCGAAATGAGAAAATACAGCTCAGCTGGTTGATCTTTGGGTTTCATAAGATGCATGCTTTGATGTGTGGATTAATTGTGGCGTCATATGTCACTTTATACCGATTTTTATGGCGATTTTCTCTGATGAAACCGCATTGTCTTTGCAGAGTTGGCATCGTTGGGAAATTGTGACAATGGCAAGTGCAACATGGATTTTTGGAGCACGTTTCGTAGCAGAAACAGATGGCTGTGATTACATGCAACTTACACATTTAGAACAGTTTGTACCACCTAAATAGTAACATTGATTTCGTATCAAAATGTTTAGATTTTTTATCTACATACACTCGCCTCCAAATTTATTGCATCATTATCAAAATTCAAAATAAAATGCTTGTATCTGCTACTAATAGTGACACCGAAATGTGAACGCATTTTTCGTTGTCATGGATTTTTCCCTTAATTTTCTATAATGTAAATTAGGCTTTAGGCAGTGGCGTTCTTTTTGATTTTTCTCTAAATATTTTATATTAGCAATACAACTCTTACTAATCAGCAGCCACTGCTCTGCGACCGATTTTATTCAAACTTTTGCAACGGCTCCTGGTTTTTTTACTACAGTTTAATGTCTAGCCGATTTAACCTAAGTACTGTCATAAATTGTTATAAATGACATTTAGAAGTGCGGCTATGATATAAAGTAAAAATTACGCTAGACAATAAGTTTGTCGTGCACATGTCGTTGTCATCAACATTTTTTTGTGGGTTGGATCTTTGTTGCATAACACCATTCATATAATCTCTACTTTTATTTATCTTTGAATTACTCGAGACCCTGTTGTTCTTTAAGTCAGAGTCGATTAGCGATATTTTGCTGAGAAGATGTTCTTCAAGAGAAGCTACAATTAATTGAACAGTAACTCCAGAAGAGATTTGAATGCCGGTGTTGTTATAATTATTATCCATTTTGTTCATTTTCGCATATTTTTTTTACATTAACAATAACTAACTGACAAATCGGACAAATAGTTTACAAGCTATGGCGAAAAATAAATAAAATGAAAAATTTTCATTGTTTGAGTCGGAATTTATTTCGCTAAATATCGACTATCAAATTTTGTGCTTTTGACCACATTTGCTACCGTAAATTGAGTCTCAATATTTCAAATAGTTTCCGAGATATTTAACTTTGAAAATTACAAAAAATGAGGAAAAATTAAAATCAACTTTCCAAAACTTTGATCGGCCATACCTCAGTTATCTGTTGTCGGATCTGAATTTAAAACCCAAACTTGGAATTTGCCGAAAATTCTGCGTACACTGATGTATAATAACTTAAGTTTACTATAAAAATTAAGCGAGATATCGATATAGGAAATTTGGCATAGTTTTAGTCATAAATTTTTGCGAAAATTTGCAAATTTCGACTGTAGAAAAATCAAAGACTTATTTCTTATGTAAAAAATCGCGAGAAAAACGATGGCGCAAACCGCATCTCAATATCTGAAGTAGTTTCCGAGATATCGAGCACGAATTGTTTTGAACCTTCAAAAATTTGGCCCTCTGGCGACAACCAAAAAATTCAAACGGCCATAACTCAATTATTTGTTGACGAAAATTCAAAAATTCTCATGTTTTTGGATTCAGCGTGACTTTCTGCGTAAAATGAAACTCAAATTTGTTGAGTTTGCTTAATAAATACACGAGACATTGGCCAAAAACTGTTTTGAAATCGTCAATTCAGGGTGATTTTTTATCAAAGTTTTCAAAATAAAAACGACGTTTAATAACTTTGAATTATACATCAGTCGAAAGAGGAGCTCTATCTACTGGCCAAATTTGAGGTCGATCGGACAAATAGTTTACAAGCTATGGCCAAAAATAAAAAAAAATTAAAATTTTCATCGTTTGAGTCGGAGTTTTTTTTCGCGAAAAATCGACTATCAAATTTTCGGCTTTTGAGAACATTTTCTAACGTAAAATAAGCCGAAAAAAAGAATGGCGCAAACCGCATCTCAATATCTCAAATGGTTTTTCCGAGATATTTCCGAGATATTTAACTTTAAAAATGAGGAAAAATGAGAAAAAATGAAAATCAACTTTCCGAAACTTTGATTAGCCATAATTCAGTTATTTGTTGTCGGATCTGAATTTCAATCCTATATTTGGATTCTGTGGAAAATTCTGCGTACACTGATGAATAATAACTTAAGTTTAATTAACTATTTCTTATGTAGAAAATCGCGAAAAAAACGATGGCGCAAACCGCATCTCAATATCTGAAATAGTTTCCGAGATATTTAAGTTTAAAAATTAGGAAAAATGAGGAAAAATGAAAATCAACTTTTCCTAATTTGTATTTTAAACATTCCCAAGTTGCTATGGAAACAAAGCTACTTTAACATTCCGTATCGAAATGGATATTCTAGCACTGAAAACGAATGCGAAAATAGCGAAAATAGCTCTGTTACAAGAACAAATTAGGAAAAATAATATAAAAACCTCGTTCATAAGGCCATTTAGGCACTCATCCAAAGCCGCGAGTTTTATAAACTTAGATTCGTGCCTAAAAATTTGCCTTATGAAACTCGGTGTTTTAATATACCTACCTACTATTCCGAAACTTTGATCAGCCATATCTCAGTCATTTGTTGTCGGATCTGAATTTAAATCCCAGACTTGGAATTTGCGGAAAATTCTGATCAGAAAACGGACATCTCCGAAGGCTGCAACGCAACCACAGGTGGTCATAAAATCACGCCGGCAATTATATCTTACCATTAATACCAACAAACCGCGACCAAGTGCTTTTCCTTCCACGTTATCGCTCTATATCTCACTACTTTTTTCCAGCAATTATCACTTCCATCATAGAAAGTGAAAACTTCCACCGAACCCTCTCATGGCCCGCAACTTAAGTGGGTTAGTAATTATTGCCAATTCATTTTTTAATGCAACGCGGAAATAGTTCTGATTAAGAAAATATGACCTCATCTCGCTAAAATAAATTGCTGTCGCAGCGACGTGAAAGTTGCAAATTAGATCACCACGAAAAAAAAAACAAAAACATTACGTCATCACTTTTTTTCTAAATAACCAACCCCCGCTTTCGATACCAAAAGTGCGCATCGTAATTAGCGATTACGTAAGCTGACATTATTGATTCCGACGTTTTACAAGCAATTATAATTAATTGTTGAGTGGACGATGCGTTTTTGTTTGGTCGATCCGTGTTGATTTAGGTTATGTCATGGATGGCGTAATTAATCAAGTGGGTGATCACGTAAAAATAATTGTCGTGGTCGCACTTAGGCACGTATTCGGTAATTATGATTTTATGTAAGGTTTTGTTTGGGGATTTTACATCTACTTGAGACTTTCCCGCACGCGCTGGGAAAACAAATGCGTGTTGAAATTCTCCATAACTCGCGTTGGCAGCACTGTCCGTCCGGAGATAATAAAACAGTCCTACCAACGACTTTTCCCCTTCCGAGCTCACGCACCAGCCTTGACTCCGCGAGGAAATGAAAACGGTACTTGCTTTTAAACGAGAAAGCGTAATCTCATCACGTTTCTTCCCATTGTTCCAGTAGCGTCACGTTCCGTTCCTTCCTGAGAAGAATCTTTTAATTGGCTGTTACACAACTCATTTGTTCGGCACCAAAAGCGAGCCCTGAAGGTTCACGTGGGCGCAATGAAGATCGATTTTTGAGCATTAACTTTCTCGCGATTCGTCAACGAAGAAAGTTAGATCGATGCTGATGGCGAGGTTCCGTGCGGTTTTTTGTTTAGGCGGTGTTTTCAACGTTGGATTAAGATACGAACACACCTCAGTGATATATTTTGAAAGTTCTGAATGAAAAGGGGGCGGTTCTTATGCAAGAAAAGTCAATATTTGGTTGGTTTTTAGTACGTTTATTGATGCGGAAGTCCGGTTTTGCTAACAATAGAAATTACTGTAGCTTTCGACCTTGACGAACTCTCGGGGGACTTTCGAGGAGAACATCCACGAGTTGTGGGGGTGTTTTTTCTGACAGGAGGGGTATTTGAGTTTGTAGCGGTCCGGACCTGGATGGATGCGCGTGTTGGGGGGTTGGCGCGCGTAGATATTTGAACTGTTGAAGGGATGCAAAGTTTTCTTAGCTGCTTTTATCCTAAAACGGTGGTTTAACCAATTGGGGATGTATCGAGGGTACAAACCCGAGCTCGACGTTGTAGGCAGCCGGACCTGGAAACTCTTGGTCTGGTAGAGACAACCCGAGCCCATTGGGGATCACCATGGGACTTAAACCTAAAATTTACTACAAATAATTTACTCATTCTTCTT
This sequence comes from Gnatocerus cornutus, assembly GCA_029298725.1. Taxonomy (NCBI): domain Eukaryota; kingdom Metazoa; phylum Arthropoda; class Insecta; order Coleoptera; family Tenebrionidae; genus Gnatocerus; species Gnatocerus cornutus. The sequence goes on along the minus strand of CM055509.1, from coordinate 31,951,697 downwards.
TTACTGTACCTTCGGGAAATCTTTCAGCCTGAAGAAATCTCCCACATCTTTTCTTACTAGGATGATGAAGAAGATGATCTAACGCGCTCGGAATATCGTAGATTTTGTCGGGCGATTTGAACAGAGGCGGCGCAAAATGGTTTTTAATTGTAGTTTGATCTCGGGGCCCCGTAAACGTGTCGTACGGCCCCCTTTTGGACACGATTTTGTCCACGATGGTGGGATGGGGTAAGTCGTATAAATTTGGGGGTATTTTATAAGCCGGCTCTGTGTTCTTGAACCTTGAAGAGAAGCCATCCCACTCGAAAGGCGGCTTTACATTAAATTTAGTATTGGCGGTTCGGATATCATGACAACCTGAAGAAGACAATGGGACCAACCGCACAAAAAAACGAAAAGTTACCAGGCGATAATGTCTCATCTTTAATAGCCGAATGGAATCTCGCCTCACACCCAAAGCCAACGTTCTTGAAAACGGACGGCCCTTTCGCGTCTTTATAGTCGATGAGATCGTAATTCCCAGGACCTCCAAGGGTTTTCTGGAATTCGCGTTCGCATAACAGTCCTGGATTATGGTAACCTAAGTACTTCGAGAACTCTTCGCTTTTAAGGCGATCCGCCCAGCTAGAAAAACAGATGAGGGAAAAGGGAACATTGAAATGGGGGTAACCTTGCGGATTTTTTCCTATAAGCGCAACGGTGAGCTCGGGGGTTGTATTCTCCAGGACTGAGGGGGTTGTTTGCATTGGATTTGATTAGCTCAGGGTGGAGACCGAGAGGTTTGAAGCGGTTGATTGAGCTGCCGAATGCTCTGGGGGTGTTTTTTTCAGAAACGCGACGCAGCGAGAATGACATCGTAAAAACGTGTGATGTTACTGTCAGTTTTTGTTTAAAGCATGTTGAGATCAGGCAACCAGTTAAACGTGCGTTTGTTTGTAATAATTTCAATCAGAGTTGCAGTTGGCAGCAATGACTGTTGCATTTAGGAGTAAACATGTTGAGCTGCCAACACAATTTAAATTTCAAAGTCTTTTTCCTGAACATATCGCCATGCATGAGTGTGTTTGAAAAACCAACCGAAGAAGAATTTGTATGTTAATTTGTCGGTCTGGCATTCACTAACTTCTTCGTCCAATCGAGCACCCACTGAAGCGAGAAATTACTAGTTAGAAGATCTTTCTTTTTCTTTACATAACGGAAAAAGCGTCTAAATATGATTTATATTTATAATTATTATGATGATGATGAATATTTACATAATGAAAATGATTACAATAAATTTTAATGATAACCGCCCCCTCCGTGCTCCTCAACCTGATTACTGTTGACTATCGCTAATTGCGCGGAGGCGGCTGCATTACTCTCGGCTTGTTGAGCGGCGGCGGCTGCTTTGTGCGCCGCCAATTCCGTCTCCACCAATCCAGCTAACGCCTCCTCCAACTTCGCATGCAAACTCCCCAATCTCTGTTTCGCGTCTTCAATCATCTGATGTTGAGCAGCCGCAGCCTGGGCCGCTGCCGCTGCCGCTCGTCCTGATTGCGTGACTGATTGTTGCACCGCCGCTATAGCAGCCGTGGCGGCGGCGAGTTGTTGCTGACTTTGCTGTGCTGCATTCTGCGCGGCGTTGGCGGCGGAAAGTGACTGTTGAAACTACAAGGACCGTACATTCTGAATTATCATCTCACGAGTTTACCTGTGCTTCTTCAGCGCGGAGTTGGTGGGCGGCTTCTTCGATGTGTTTTTCTAGATTTTGCACGATGATTTGTTTAGCTACCAGAGCGACTTGAGCGGTGGAGGCGGCTTCGAGAGCGGCGCGGGCGTAACCGGATTGGGCGCCTAGAGATGCTTGGAGACCAGCAGTTTGTTGGTTTTGGACGGCGGTTTTGGCTTGAAGGGCCGATGAGTGGGCGAGGCTGGTAAGCTCGGATGACGAAGAGTATTTCTTGGAAGCGTGGGCGGAGTAGTCACCGGAGAATTCCACAGCGGCGACGGGGGCGGTGGCTTCGGCCACCACGATGCTCAATTTTTGTCGTTTGGCGGCGGCGGCGGCAGAAGCTTCAAAGGAGAGTTCGATGAGGGATAAAGCGGCGAAAAGGAAAACAACAAAAAATCTAGCCATGGTCGTCTGGAAAATTACAGTTAGTTGGAAATTTTCTTATACGGTTCTTACGGTATGGTGAAGACCTGGACGCCTTGGTGGTTAAGGAGTTACTGGTGTTTCATTGGTATCATCCCTATTTATATGAAGAAGAATGTTCAATTAGAGCGAGCGTGCGGTTATAGGCACTTAGTGCAATTTGTTTTAATTTGCATTTTAATTGAGTTATGATAATAGTAATCTCGTAGAAAATGTTATTCCGGGTTATTCCTCCTGTCTGGATGCAGTTAAAAAATGTTAAAAATGTGGAAGAAATCGATACACTTATACAATTTCGTAATTGTTTCTTTCGTCTAATGATTGAATTTGGAAGAAGCAGACCGTGGTTATGAAGTGACGTAATTTTTTGGATTCACCGGAAATGTAGACCCGGTACTCAATTTAGCAACGCAAAGTGGTGTAAATAGATCATCGCGTGATGTTGAAAAAAAATTTTTTTTAGATTCTTGTGATAACTTATATTTAAAATTTACTATTTAAATTTTTTGTTTTTTGGCGACAACTCAAAATTCCAATCGCTTGTAATTCAGTTACTTATTTGTAAAATTGCGTGAAAAATTTGCAGTTTTGGATTTTGCGTCAAATTCTATGTTAAATGAGCCTCAATAACTTAAGTTTGCTTCACAAATAAGAAATAAATTTCTACATTGAAAAGATGAAAAATTTGAATTCGTCTTATCTAAGATCGATTTCTAGGCTAAAAATTGCAAAAAAAAACGATTTTGAAAAGGGTTTTTTGTATTTGAGATAATTTTGGACATATCAAGCATAATCATTTCCGGCGCTTCAAAATTTTTACTCTCTGGCGACAACGCAAAATTTCAAACGCTTCTATTTTAGTTATTTGTTGACTGGCGAGAAAAACAAGGGTGGTTTTCGATTCAGCGCAAAATTCTACGTAAAATGAGCCCATATAGCTTAAATTTCGTTAAGAAACGAGATATTATTGACCGAATTAGATTTTCAGAGGGTGTGGTAGGGTTAGGGTCATTTTCAAGACGCTGTTTCGGAGTGTCAACGACGTTTAGTACCAGTGTACAGTACCAATTATACATCCATCGAAAGAGGAGCTCGGGATCTATCAAGTACTCAAATCTCAAATCGATAGGAAAAGTAGTTTATGAGGAGCGATCAAAAAACGAAAAATTGAAAATTTTTCATCGATTGACTCGCAAAATTTTTTTGACCAAAAAATCGATCAACGAATTTTCGACTTTTGATTTTAATGTAAAATAACACGAGAAAAACGATGGTAATATATCCGAAACTTTGATCGCTCATAACTCAGTTAATTGTGGGCCGATTTTAACGAATCTTACTTTTTTGGATTTCGCGTGAAATTCTGCGTAAAATGAGTACCAATACTTCTTCTGTATACTAAATGATTTTTATTCCAAAATAAACGAGTACATTTTTAGTTCTATAAATATCTAAACTCGAATTTCTGGTACGCTCCTCCATTGTAACCTTGCGTCTCAATCTTTGCGTCTACGTTTTTACTCCTGGTATCCACGGCGTAAGCGCCATTCCCACAAGCATTCACAATGAAGCCCCCATGATGGATGTACCACTTTTGACAAGCATCCATATTTGGAGCCCCTTTAGAGATAGCATTATTCTGTGGGCAGTAGTCGTAGTAGTTCCCATCGAGTCCGATTTTATTGTTTAACACCAAGAAAGTCGTCTGGATTTCGCGAGAATGGTCAAGATCCAACACTTTTCTGTAAAACCCCAAATTAACTTCTCGAGAAAAAAAAACGCGAGTTGTCTTACCCTGTTCCTGCGCTGACAATGAAAGTTTTACCTCCTCTTTCGGGCTCTAACGTCCATTGCTGTGGCGGTAGCCCTGTGAATCTCTGAAGCTTGAGGACTTGTTCAGAGGCGTCCAAAGCGAAGCCTGTTTGCGGGTTTATGAAGGCGAAGGGTTTCTCTTGTGCGAAGCAGGTGGTGAAGCACGCGAAGATCAAAAACATGAGCGAAGTATACATGTTTGTTTTTCAAAAGATGCTGAAGAACTAAAGATAGTCGTTTACCTGCAGTAATTTGGAAAGTTCTTATCGGAGTATTATAGAGTCGTTCGATTTCCATCAACTTAAAATGTCATTATGGACTACCTGTCCACCCTCATTAGAAAACCGAGTCAGTAGATGTTAACCTCTCGCGCTGTAAACATGAAGATGCTCTTCAAAAATTCGTTTTTGTTCCTCTTAATTTGCGTTTTCGTTGCTGTTGAACCACAAGCAGACTTCTTCGTTCTCACAAACCCACGCACAGGACTAGCGTTAGACGCCAGTGAAGACTTCATCAAGCTCCAACAAGTTCTTGGATCGGATTACCAACAGTGGAGTCTTGAACCGACAACGCACGGCCAATTCTACATCGTAAACAAAGCAACAGGGTAATTAGACTCAACATCTCGTGTTTTTCGTTAAGTTTCACATGTTTTTTTCTTGCAGAAAACTTCTCGCGACAGATTTCAGACGCCCAGTCCGTAACACCAACATAATTACGACGAGAAGAATTTATGATTTTGCGTGTCCAGGGAATGATTCAGTACGCAACGATGCTTGTTTTAAATGGTTCGTCCATTATGGAGGTTTTATTGTGAATGCTTGCGGTCGAGATCCTTACGCTGTTGATGTCAGACAGCTTAAAGCGAACGCTTTTGTGGAGACTTTGGGGCTCAACCGCGGGGAGTATCAGGAATTTGCGTTTCAATACTTGAAGTAGCTTTTTGTATGTAAATTTGTTGTTAAAAGTCTCTTAACAATAAATGTTTATAAAGTCTTATGGTGTTCTTATTTTTAATAATATTGGTGGATGCGCTGCGTCAATCGAAAATCAAATAAATTTTCAGTTATAGTTAAAATTTTCTTTATTTTTTTAATTTTTATACTCTTTTCTATTGTCCATGACTTGTTTTAAAAAATGAAATGGAAAAAATAGAATTTACAAACTCAGAAGTTCTCAATATGGAAATAACTATTTTTGCGTGTGCGTAACGTCCTTTTTGCACGAGTAGAAAACAAAATCTAACAATAAAACACCTTTAGCGATGTCGCTAAATATTTTGAAATTGACCCCGAAGTTTTGATAATTATTTCAAAAGACACTTCACTTGACAGAATGACCGCACTCTTTTGGGGTGCAAATTTAATTACGAAAATCGAGTTTTTACGCAGATTCAACAGTTGAAAATTGAGAAATTGGCGCGAATATTCGTGAGAAATCTGACAAAAGTCGATAGAACATCTAGAAAAAGAAGTACAAAACGTTTACTTAGAATTTAATTTTCCTTCAAAATGACAAACTTTTACGCACTCATAAAACTTGTCAAAATGTCAATTTTATACGGGTGTTTTTGAAATACACTACCAAAAATTAAACAAGGTTTTGGAATGGAATTGTCTATTTTTTATTTTTTCTAACGATGAAATAAAAACACCTTTTATAACTTACTTGGAACACCACTGATAAAAATGTCTACTTAATTACTTTGACATAGCACAAACAAACTTTTCATTGTTTCTAAGGAATCAAGATTATACATATGCTTTAATCCAGAAGCGAACTGGAAATTTTGACCAAATATTCGATAAATTTTATCTCCAAAACAAAAGGACTTTTACATAAAGCATTTTTTGTTAACTGATTCTACTGGTCTTCACAAATTACCGGCTTTTGTTTGGTGGTGTATTTCAAAAACACTTTGTATAGCGATTTTAGAAAAAATATTTTGAAAAGGTCTAATTAATTTAGGCTCGGTTTAAAGCTAAAACTGGCTTTTAAATTTTCATGTTTAATTAAAGTTTTTTCATAAAGGTAAACGTTAATTTGACAACCGACAAAACGAATAGTGAATTTTCCAGTACTTTTTGAAAATGTCTCTAGGGAATTGTGTAGAGAATTGTATGGCTTCTAAAAATGTAATAATTTTAAATTGTCAAGAATTTATATAAGCATAGTATGTTATGTAAATTTATATAAATTTTTGAAAACTCCTATGGAAGTTTTAAGCACTCGATGGTTTTTTAATTTTAACACTGGAAATGTTTTGAGGAATCTTAAAGTGAAGATTCTCGACTTTGTTAAATTCACCGAGTGTAGAATTTAAGAAAATTCACTTCAATGTTAAATGGGAAGAAATCAGTAGAAACAAATTTAATAAAACTGTTTATTTATTATTAACAGGTACATAATTTTTTTAAACAGTTGCGAGATATTTGAACACAAACTTCTGGGTGTCTCCACTACTTAGCGCCACAGTTTCCGCCTTAACATTAGTTCTATTACTTTTGGTATCAACAGCAAACGCTTGATCACCACAAGCATTCACAATATAACCCCCAAAATGAATGAACCACTTCTGGCAAGCATCTGTGTTTGTAGTTACGAAAGCTTCAGCATTATTCTGAGGACAAGCGCTTTCAGGCTTACCAAATTTGTTCCTCACCACCACATAAGAATTTGTGACATGCCATCGATGGTCGACATCCAACAGTTTTCTTAAAAATTCAAGTAAGCACGATGGAAAAACTTTAATAAATATCTTCACCCGATTCCCTGTTGACGATGAAGGTTTTACCCCCTTTTTAGGGTAGATCAGACTCCACTGTTGTCTTGGCTCTCCTGTGAATTGCTGGAGGAGGACGAACTCATCGTCGTTGAAATCTAGGGCAAATCCCGTTTGTGGGTTAATTAGTGAAAAATATTCAGTCTGTGCAAAAACTGTCACGATTGCACAAATGAAAATGAAGTGGATGGTCGACATGTCTGTGTTGCTGCTACTGAGCGTAGAACAGAGAACTTTTTTGATTATTACTTTTATATAAATATGGTGCTAAAAGAAGTCCGGCTACAGTACCACAGATTTTAAAGCGGACTTCTTTCTTGAGATGCACAGTAAGATAATTTCCATGGAGCGGGACTTGTCTATCATTTTTTTGTGAGATCTCAATTTCCCGGTGTCATTTCCCAACACGTCATTGAGTTTTTATAAAGACCTTGACTCGAAATGATACAGAAGCAATAGTAATCATGACTCCCAACGTTCTTAACATTTCCTTAACACTTCTCTTCTTATCACATTTCGCCACAGCTTGTGACGACCACTTCCTGATTGTGAATCCACAAACTGGGTTCGTTCTAGGCGCCAGTGACGATTTTATCAAACTCCAGAAAATTACAGTCCAAGACACGCAGTTGTGGAAGTTAGAACCGGCCAGAAATGGGCAATATTACATCGTCAATAAGGCCACAGGGTGAGCAAGGATTCGTAGCGGAAGACAACTGACGCATTTTTACAGGAAGCTTCTGGACACGGATTTCCGGTGGTCTTTGAGAAACAGTTATGTTACTCTCGGTCAAAGACTTTCCACTTTTCAGGCATTAAGTGGTACCAAATGCGACGATTCTTGCCAGAAATGGTACGTTCACCACGGAGGAAATATTGTCAATGCGTGCGGTACTACAGCGTTTGCTGTTGACAGCCGCGGTCTTTTGACTAATGTTAAAGTGGAGACTTTGCCTTTGGGGGAGAGCCAATATCAGGTTTTTGCTTTTCAGTATGTAAACAGTGACTGTAATCCAATCTAGTTTTATTAAACGTTACGATGAAAGTGTCGTTTTTTTAATTCACCGCCTTTTTTTAACATTTTTGGAGGCATCTAAATAGGCCGAAAATCGGCATTTGGCGGTCTAGGCCTATAAAAGGATACTTGTTATTTTTTGTTTAACGGTCACTTTAAAACTTTTAGGAGCTCGAAAGCACCACCTATAAATTTTTAAAATTCAAATCAAATTTATTTGAGGCATATAAACAATAATAGTTATCTGTGTACCAAGATCAAAAAATTTTTTTTTTTGGCCGAGGCCAGAAAGATGGCGAGGGCAAAATGCCACTTTTTGGCCGTGATGCCCACAAGATTTTTTAGACGACTTTATTAAATTTACAAGTTTATTATTTTTTATTTATGACTTATCGATCTAATCATTTAAAGCAACTGAACAATTGTAAAAATTTATGGATCCTTCAGAAAAGTTGACATTTTCTTTATTTACATTTCCAATTTCGGCATGTGTAGCTTCACAATTTGTATGAACTAAGTTTGATGCGCTTTTTGTTGTTGTGGCAGCAGCACTTTCGTCACTGCTAGACATCTGCAATAATTTAACACATTTTTGTTGCACTTTACAACAATTTGTCGATTTGATTTTACCCAAATAATTCTAAAATTAGGGGTAATGTCGGTATCATGACGTAATTTAAAAAATTAACAATAGATGACGCAGTCAAAGAAGGGTCATTTTTCATCCGTATTTGAGAACAGAAAATTCAGTTTTTTGTTAAGGTCGCTTAAAAACATTTTTTTTTATTGTTACACTTTTGTAGAAAATGTGATTTTCGGCAATGAAACAATCATTGCATTAAACTTTTGAAACATAGTTACCAGACGAACAACCTTAAAAACTAAAAGTCACTAGATCAGAAAAAAAATTTGCGGACGCTCTCGAGAAAAAAAAATAAAATTAGGACTACAAAAATTGGGAATAAATAAATATAGACGCATTTCGTAGCTGAATCCTTTATTGTCAAAGTTAAAATCGTATTTGAACTCAAACTTTTGTAACGTTCCAATGTTCAGTGCCACAGTTTCCGTCTTAACATTAGTTTTGTTGCTTTTGATGTCCACAGCGAACGTTTTATCCCCACAAGCGCTCACAATAAAACCGCCGAAATGAATATACCATTTCTGGCAAACATCCGTGTTTGTGGTTCCGTACGAATCAACATTGATCTGAGGACAAGCGCTCCCAGGAAGACCAAATTGGGGCCTCACCACCACATAAGAATTGTCGACATCCCATCTATGGTCAATATCCAATAATTTCCTTAAAAATTAAAATAAACACCTTTTAGAAACGTAAATAAATAATTTCTTACCCCGAGTCTCTGTTGATGATGTACGTTTTACCCCCTCGTTGAGGTTTTAGACTCCACTGTTGTCGTGGTTCTCCTGTAAACTCCTGGAGGACGACGAATTCGTCAACGTCGACATGTAGAGCGAATCCCGAAAGTGGGTTTATTAGTGAAAAATATTCAGTCTCTGCGAAGACTGAGACGATTGCACAAAGAAAAATGATGTGGATGGTCGACATGTCTGCACTGCGCTGCTGCCACTAAACGTGAGAACGCAGAACTTTGTTTTTTGCTTATTATTTGGTTAAATATTACTTATATGGAAACAAGTTGAAAGGTGTCTACAGTGGTGCTCAAGAAGAAGTCCGACGATTGACTACTCCAGTGGCGTGGTGTGTGGAGATTTCAATAAACAACGCATTTAGAAAACGGAAATCACTAGTTTTCGCAATGCGTGTGATTATTTCTCTCAAAACGATTTGACCTCCGCCAATGTCTTTTAACAACGAGGTTACCAACAGGCGCTATATGACCACACAAATCAGTTTTGGTCGTGGATCCTCTACCTTCACTTTAACGAAAACTTTGGTTTGTTGTACATAAGTACCCATCTTAGTTGAGCAACCCTGTATATCTGGAGGCGGGACCTGTTTATCCTTTTTCGTTGAGTTTTCCGTTATATTTTCCCAACACGTCATTGAATCTTCGGCTTTGCATGTTACAGTAGTGATCATAACTCCGAACGTTCTTAACATTTCACTCTCACTTCTTCTCTTATCGTGCTTCGCCACAGCTTGCGACGACCATTTTATCATTACACATCCAGCCTCTGGGTATGCTTTGGACGCCAGCGACGACTTTATCAAACTCCAGCAGATTATAGTGCAAGATACGCAGCTCTGGAAGTTGGAACCGACCAGAAACGGACAGTATTTCATCGTCAACAAGGCCACAGGGTGAGCACAGATTCGTTGCGGAGGAAATCTTCATTTATTCTTGTAGGAAACTGCTGGATACGGACAGTAGCTATGTCATTTTAGGTGAAAGACTTTCGAAGTTTCCATCTTTAAATAAAGCGAAATGCGACGATTCTTGGCAACAGTGGTACATTCATCATGGAGGGAATATCGTCAATGCGTGTGGGGCTACTGGTGTTGCTGTTGATACCAAAGAGGTTGCGCTGAATGTTAGAGCGGAGTCTTTGCCTCTCGATGCTGCAAACAGTCAGCAGATTTTTGGGTTTCAGTATGTGAACAAAGAGTGTCCATCCAATTCAGTTTTATTAACTTGACCATGAAGATGTAGTTTGCGCTTTTTTTGTTCGATGAATATTCATTGTGAATTGATGAAATAAAGATTAATTTTTTTACAACATTTTTTGGAGTTGTATGTGAAAACTTTCTATAATTTATTGTCTTTTAAATTAATAATACATATAAAAAAGGTTGTAGTATTTGATCTGATCATTTTTTATGGAAATTCGCGTTTTTACTTCAACAGGAAAATTGTGTTTTTGGGCGAGGCCACATTTTGAATTGTTTAAGCTTTTTAAAAATTGCTGAAGATTATATGAAAAACACAGTTTTTATTTTTATCAAACTTCTTAAAATTTTATTAATGCCAAGTATTTCGTTACTTTTATTAAAAAACAAATTTTCAATTTTTTGTGTGTAAAATTAATGTTAAAACTCTTGTAGAATAGATAGTGCAAGTATTGGTGCTGTGAAGAATTTGAACTAAACGTCAAAAGTGTTAAAATTGGTGGATGCGCCGGGTCTGCAGTTGACTACATTTCTTGATTACTTTTTTTGGATTATCTTTAGCTTTCTGTTAAGTATTTTTTGTCTTAAAATTACAAATTGAAAAATTTTACATTAAAAACCGACTTTAATAGTCCAAAAATCAAAAATTTTGTAGGTTTAGCTTCCAATTTCCAGTTTTAGTTTTGTTTTTCATTATAAAAGGAAGAGAATCAGAGATGTGTATTCAATGATCAATAATTTTTTATTTGAAACATTTTACAGATATTTGAACACAAACTTTTGCCCCCCTTGACTCCCCAAACCTACAGTTTCTACTTTAACATTGGTTTTATTACTTTTGGTATCTATAGCGAACGCGTAATCACCACAAGCATTTACAATATTACCACCAAATTGAATATACCATTTCTGACAAGCATCGGTATTTATAGTTCCGGCCGAAGCAGAATTCGTCTTCGGACATGTAGTTTCAGTACCATATTTGTTCCTCATCACCACGTAAGAATTACTGACGTGCCATCTATAGTCGATATCCATCACTTTGCTTAAAAATTACAACAAATTCAACTCCCAGAAGCCAGAAGTAAATCTCTTACCTCATTGCTTTGTTGACGATGAAGACTTTACCACCTCGTTCATACTCTAGACTCCATTGTTGTCGTTCTGTTCCTGAGAACTCCTGGAGTACGATGAAATCTTCGTCGTTGACGTCCAAGGCGAAGCCAGTTTGGGGGTTGATTAGTGAAAAATATTCAGTTTTTGCAAGAACTGTCACGATTACACAGATAAAAATGAAGTGAGTTGTCGACATGACTGCACGGTTTTGCGTTTGTCTAATTGAATCGGAAGAAATCCAGCGCGGAAAGGAGGAGGATGACATTGAATTTATGCAATCCAGTGGCGTGCTATCAATCTTTTGATTACAGACTCATCAACTATGGCGTTAATTACGTTTTTTGTTCAATCTGCAATAATTTCTCGAGCTTCTCTCTACAAAATTTGCTCTTTATCCATCTCTTTATTGTTTCTTCTAAAATAAAGGGATCGTTACAATTGTAAACTGTTCCGACTCTGTCTATTATCTTTGGCTCGGCCTGATCTGACCTTCAAACAAACCCGTTTGCTTTGAAACCTGTTTATCTCTTACTTTTTTTGTGAAATATGACTCCATATCAGTAGAGATCATGAATCCGACGATTTTCAACCTTTTATTGACACTTCTTTTTGCTTCGTATTTTACCACAGCTTGTGACGACTACTTTATGATTGTGCATCCAAAATCTGGGTTTGCTTTGGACGCTAGTGACGACTTCATAAGACTCCAGAAGATTATAGTGCAAGACACGCAGTTATGGAAATTAGAACCGACCAGGAACGGGCAATTTTACATCGTCAACAAGGCTACGAAGTAAGAACAAACATTCGTTGAAATGAAAATTCATGCATTTTTGTAGGAAGATTCTAGACACGGACTATAGATGGGGGGTGTATAATAGTTATGCTATAGTGGGGAAAAGACTTTCTGAATTGACGTCTTCAAAGGGCACTCAATGCAACGATTCTTGTCAAAAATGGTATATTCATTATGGAGGGAGCATTGTTAATGCGTGTGGTGATACTGCATTTGCTCTTGATACCAAAACCGTTTCTTCCACGAATATTAAAGTGGAGACTTTGGCTTTGAGCTATAAAGAATATCAAACGTTTTCGTTGCAGTACGTAAATAAAGATTGTCACCCAGTTCAGTTTTATTAGACTGTGTTTTTTATTTTGTACTGTAAGAAAAAACGTTGGAGTTATTATAATGTGATCTTTTAAAGACTGTTGTAATTTGTGTATTATTTAAAACCCGTTGCATTTATTTAATAGTTCCGTAAATTTTTGCATGTATTTTCCCCTCTTTAATTTAATTATCTTATTAATAATAATTGGAAGAAATTTTTAGTATATTTGGTTGCCTGCTTGCAACAAATCTGTTTCCTGTAACGCAAGATTTTCTCTCCAAATTCCCTTCGCTTTATTTTTCTTCCCTCGTTCTTCTTATCCGACTTTCACAATTCGAAAAAATCTTCGTTTATTATTCGCCTTGCGCCAACAAAAACCATTTCATCATTAAACCGAATGCTTTTATTAGCCGTATCTTTAACTTTAATTATATTTCATACAGTAGAAAGCAGCGAAATAATCGGACCATATGCTTCCTTTTGAAATCTAAAGAAACGAATTCAAATCTTGCAACAAAACTGTCGTTAAATAAAAGAGGTAATAATTTCGAGATGTCACTTTGGGGTTTTCTATACGAGTTGTCGAGGAAGTTTGACAGCAAAAATGTTATCCAAGATTTCGTTCCGTTCTCGCGTTATGAAACTCCAAATTGAGTGTAAAAGAACACACTCTAAAGATGCACAATCTGCTTTAATTATCCACGGTCTGCGCTTTTAATTGATGCAGTAACAGCGCGTTATATTCGCGAATATTCATTAAAGAGCCCCTCTTCGGCGCCGCCGATATAAAGCCCCTCGACGCTTTCATAGCATCAGTGACGTGCAGATCTTCATCAAGTGCACATCTTCATCAAGTGAGTGCCGTGTACCACCTGTTAAAAAGCTTAACTTTCTTCGTTTTTTCAGATCCAACATGCTCAAATTCATAGTTCTTGCATCAATTGGTGAGTGATGGTTTTTGAGTGACTTCTTGTATTGAGAGTCAATTTTCAGTTGCTTTGGCGACGGCTGGAATACCCAAAAACCACAAGAATGCCCCTCGTGAACCTGAAGCCCAAAGCACGGACTTCGGTGAAGTTAGTGTGGGGTCAGGTGGCTCGGGTGGACATTCCAAGTCGTACGCCTCAGGAGCGGAACTTACGAGTTTAGCCCACACCTCCGCCCTTCAAGCCAAAGCCGCCGTTCAAGGCCAGAGCACCGCCGGCAGCCAAGCAGCCTTCGGCGCTAAAAACAGTCTCGCCCAAGCTGCTCTTGGAGTACCTCTCAAATTTTTCTATTAAAATTTTACTAATATTGTGATTTTAGGCCGCCGCCACCGCCCAAGCTGCCCTCGTCGGCAAACAAGTCATCGTCCAAGGCCTCCAACACCAACTCCAAGACGCCGAGCACCAACTTCACGCTGAAGTCGCTCAGTACCAACAGACTGAACAAGCGGCTCAAGCTGCTCAACAAGCCTCCCAGCAAGCACAACAGCAAGTTAATGCTTTGACTGCTGCTTTAACCGCCTCTCAAGGAGGAGCGGCTCAAGCTGCCAAAGCTGCAGCTGAGGCTGCTGGGGTTGCTGCCGCTCAACACGCCATGATCCAAGATGCTAAGCAAAGAGTGGCTCATTTGTCGCATGAGTTACATAATGCTCTTCAAGGATTGCAGGAAACGGAAATTGCGGCTCAGAAAGCGGCGGCTGCTGCGCATATTGCGCAGTCCAATGCCGCCGACGCCGCTAATGCTGTTGCCACCAACGCGGCGCAGGCGGAGCTGGCTGGGCACTATGGAGGCGGCGAGGGAGAATACCATCATCAGTGAAGAGGCGGAGGACTTAATCATTGTATATATCATTTTCATCATGTAGTTATAGATGGCCAATAAAACAGTAGAAAAAAAAAGATTTTTAGGTATCTCCTTCCTTTACGGTGCGATTAATTATAGTCGGCTGTGACTCTGTGAACGTATGTATTGAAATTCCTCATTTCGTACCATCCGTCAACTATTTGACGTTTGAGCGACAAGCTCGGACACACGTTTTGCAAGGTGCCAGTCGACTAGATAAATAATTTAATTGGCCACTTTGTCTATTACCAGAAAGTGTAACTAAACAAAAGATTGAAATATAGATAAAGAAATTTAAAAACGTTATTTATTATGTTTGACACAATTTTTATTCTATTATTCTAATAAATGAAATTATTCTAGTAAAAGTTATTTATTAAAACCTGTCAAAATATTTATGAAAAACGAAAATTCACGCTCGACGTACCAAGCACCAACTTCTTGGCACACTTTGTACATTTTTAATCGTATTTCCATGTCAGGATCACTCTTCGCAACGAATTTCCATAAATAAAAATTCTAATAACAAGTGAGAGCAAAAGCAGAAAGCACTTCGGAAGTCATTATGAGGAATCTTCGTAGGAGAAAGAGCGGCGTCTATTCATTTAAAACTACTAGTTTTAATGATGTATCAAATACTCAACCATAAAATGGAAATAGTCAATTATGACCGTAACGACTGCATGATGAAATTTCTTTAAAAAAGCACCTGTTTATTATTACAAAAGATCTATAACAAGAAAATTGTTATTACAGTAATTAAAACTATTACTTCCACTTCAGTGAAAACCCACCCCGAAACTAACATCCGTCTGGTTCATTGCTTCTGCGAGAACCCCGATCACTTCTTGTTGAAGCGCGATTTTCTGGGCATCCTCAAGGAGTCCCCGAAGAACCGCCGTGAGATTCTCCGACTCCTTTGCGGTTCTCGCGAAAATTACAGCCACTTCTTTTAGGACGTAGTAGTGGGTAATTTCCTCCTCCAGCAACTTCTCCGCTTCTTTCAGTCTCTCCTCCAGCACCCTGACTGTGAATTTTTTAGTATTAAGGATAACCCGCGCCGCCTCCGCCGCCTGCAAGCCATAATACAAAAACAGAATTTTACGGGAAAAACATACGTGGAGAGCGGTCTGTGCGAGGTTGTTTTGCGCGTTAAAATTGATAAGATTGGAGATAAGCACTTGGTGGCGGGCGAGGTTCTCAGCTTGGAGCGACGAGAGGCGAGCGATGTTACTCAGCTGCGCCGCCCCCAAGTGAAAAGAGCGAACGGTGGCTGCAAATAGAAAAATAAGAAGTGGCGGTGTTTAGCGATCTTACCGAAACAAGTGACAGCGACGAGAGTCTCTGACCACATCTTCAGCGTCTGCGGTTTCTTCAGGGGAATTTTAATTTATGTCGTGAGCGATGAGATGGAGGGAAGATGAAGAAATGAGATGTTGTGACGAATTGTATAGAAACGGTCACATTATTACTTTGGACTTGTGGAGCTCCAGATGGTGGATGAAGATGGAAAAGTGCATTATCTGAGAATAGTGCACTTAGAAAGTGATTGATTGAGTTCTTTTTTTGGTTTGATTGGACGTCGGAGTTGATTGAGCATGAAACTGTTTCAGGGGAGAAAAAGTTATTGTTAATAATAAATGAGGAATTAAGAAGTGATGGGGGCGAATAAAAAGCCGAGTTTTACTGGTTGCCTATACTTTTGGACAAAAATATAAATTTGGAAGACGATTTTAACAGTTGGTCCAGTTCTTTTTCAGTCGTTAAAAAATACTCACGAAAGGACGTAAACGTTTCCTGGAACGGCGATTATTAATTTTACCGTAATTGGCAATTTCCTCGCCCGTTTTTCGGAAATAAACAACAACAAAGCGTGGTGAAAGTCTTTAAAAAGTTCCAGAAACTCCAAGACTTG
This sequence comes from Gnatocerus cornutus, assembly GCA_029298725.1. NCBI lineage: Eukaryota > Metazoa > Arthropoda > Insecta > Coleoptera > Tenebrionidae > Gnatocerus > Gnatocerus cornutus. Next base: position 31,935,391 of record CM055509.1, on the reverse strand, counting down.
GTCACGATTTGAGCGAACGGGACTTCGGTTTAGCCACACTTTTGGGTCTTTTTAACAAACGTGATGGTAGTAAAAATAGGAAAGACCATAAAATCAATGTAATTAATAATTTAATGGAACAAAAAGAAGAAAGTACGGACTGCTATCACAGTCAAAATTGACTCCGAACCGTAACAATTGGGTTTTTGTCATTTGGGAACGTTATTGGCGCTTGAGGTATAAATAATTGCAAACGTGGGAGTGCAGGCAGTGTCCAGCAGACCTCAACCAAGCAAGAGCCTCCGAGATAACACAGTAAGTACAAGAAGTTAATATTTGAATTTTATCTTTTTATTTTTTCTTATTTCAGATGATTCCCTTCTTCGCTTTCTTCGTCTACACTTGTAAGTTTCTTTTTATAGTGCTTTTCTGGTTTTTATAGGATTTGTTTCTAGTGTGTGTTGTTTCTTCTTTCCCCACCCACGACGCCGACGACGCCACCGCCGCCGACTCGCACCACTACGGAGGTTTTGGTTCCTCCTACACTCCTTCCCATCATGGTCATGGTCACGGCCATGGCCACGGCTACGCCTCCACCGCCGAACTGACAAGTCTCGCTCACTCTTCAGCCCAACAAGCCAACACCGCCGCCCAAAGTCAGCACACTGCTGGCAACCAAGCCGCTTTCGGTATCAAAAGCTCCCTCGCTCAAGCAGCTCAAGGCGCCGCTTCCACCGCCCAAGCTGCCGTCGTTGGTAAACAAGTCATCGTCCAAGAACTCCATCACCAAGTTCAAGGAGCTCAACAGCAACTCCAAGCTGAGATCGCTCAGTACAATGCCGCGCAACACGCTGCGAATTCTGCTCAGGAAGCCAACAACCAAGCTCAGCAACAAGTCAACACGTTGAGTGCCGCTTTGTCGGCGGCACAGGCCACCGCTGCTCACTCCTCGCAGGCGGCAGCGGGGGCGGCTAGTGCTGCAGCTTCCCAGCATGCGATGGTGACGGAAGCTAGACAGAGGATTACGCAGTTGAATGCACAGTTGGATGCTGCTGTGGCAGATTTGCAAGAGACTGAGGGGGCTGCACAGAAGGCGGCTGCGGCTGCTCACACCGCGCAGGCTAATGCGGCGGCTGCGGCTAATGCTATCGCCCTGGGGGCTAAAGGACACGGGAAATATCATTAGATTATTGGATTATCTTTTGTACTTACCTAATTAGAGTAGTTTCTTAAATAAACCTTTTTTTAAATGAGAAAAAAATTATTCCTACGCCACTGGTTGTGCGTTATGCAACCAACAATTCGCCAATGACGCTTGCGCGTTGCCAACTCATCTAAACTACGGACATAAACGTCAAATTCGTAACCAAACGCTTAGATGAAAGAATATATAGATAGCCCACTCTACAGTAAATGTTCGGAAATCCGCCTACCTCAACATAAGGTAGCGACCTCTATAAAAATGTCACACAAGCTTTGCACAAAAGTTTAGACCCAAACCAGCGCTTTAGTGAAGACACAAACCGTTATAGGCATTTTTTTTTACTGGTTTATAAATTTGAATTTTAATAAAAACAATTTTCGTTAAAACATTTTTATTAAGACATGTTCCATACATGTAACAAAAATAGTCAAAAAATAAAAGAAATTGCATACTTTTTTAGAATGCGGATGTTCATTTTTGACGATTGCAGACGCAAAATTAACTTCTTCACTTGGAAAGAACTGACTTTGACTCTGCTCACTGTAATCGTGTAGTAAATTCTTTCAGAAGTATAAATTGTGTTTAAATGTCAGCTGATGATAATTCTGGCTGTTGAATTTTCATAGTCCATCTATAACAATTTAAAACATGAAATACTGCCAATTTGGTGTGAAATGGTAACTTACCAAGTAATTTCTCTGAAGAATTGCAAGTTGGTGCATCTCTGGTGAAATGTTAGAACAGCTAGCCTCTTTATTAGACCCCAGTGTAGATAATTCTACAAATAAATAAATAAATATAACTTTTATAAGCAGAAGATTAATGGAACTCACCAGTTTCAGCTTGGTAATGAATATCGTCATTGCTGAATCAACTATTTAATAAATCCAAACAAGAAGAACAATGTAACTTCAAGCTTTTTCATAAAACTCAACACTACAATTGATTACAATTGAAGAAAACTCAAAGTTCAACGCAACACGTGTTAAACTTTCGGTTGGCCAAACATAAACATTGATAAACATTGTATTTGTTTCTCTCTTGGAATTACGTGTTTCCTCGTCAATTTAATTCAATTAGGAATCTGTATTTCTTCAGTATCAAAGCTTCACAACTTATGTGACAAAAACACAGAGTCCGCCACCATCGACCAATGCCAACAAGGGCCTATGAAGTGACCGCCCCGCGACCAAACGGCTTCATGTGAGTAGTTTTAGACGTGTTCGTGTTTGCAAAACCCTCCGAAATGGTGGTGATGGAAGGCTCTTTGAGCAAATGGACCAATGTAATGAAAGGCTGGCAGTATCGGTGGTTCGTGCTCGATGACAATTCCGGCCTGTTGACCTACTACACGGTGAGTAAACTCCACCTGTCATTTTTCGGCAACATAACCACCAAAAGCGGCTCGGCGCTCCCATCCATGCAGTTTGTAAACATTCGAGTGGGTGGCAACACCAAATACGACCTCAACCCACAACGCGTGTAATAAAAAAACGTCATCACCCCCCAAAATTCGTCTTCAAGTGGCGACACTGAGTGCCGTTGAAGTTTTGAGGGTCAAGAGCAACCCTCCAACCCCTTTAGGGAGGGGAGGTGACCCCTTTTCTATTCACGTCATAATCCAAGAGGGCTGTACAAAACAATCCAATGTTATTGTCATGTTAAACCCAAATTTCATCCAATTAAAACGGTCACGTGATTGGAATAATTACGTTTATTATCAAACAAGTGATTAAAAACCTGTCGTTCTCAAGTACGTTAAGATCACCTGTGACCCCAGCATAGGACACCTTTATAAATAACTCGAATAAACATTACGACGTCCTGTTTTTATCCGACACAGATAAATAAAGATTTGTGTTTTTTTTATTAGATTAGTGGACAACCGCAGACTAAACAAAAAGAGGCGTGATTTAAAAAAATGTTGTGTTGTTATTTGGCTACACAGCGCGGGAAGCAAAAACTTTAAAAAATCAACTAATGAATACGGTCGGAACAGTGAATCTATTGGTTGAATTCAGCGCGAACATGAGGTGTTTTTGTTTTGACTAGACCTCAAAATGGGGAAAAACAGAATTGTAAAATAACACGGGACGACAAATTTAAATTAATTTTGAGTACCCTTTTTGAAAATTGGTGTTTTCTGATCTAAACAAAGTGGCAGAGAATATATTCACCTCAAAAACTTCGTATCACCTGCCATTTTTTTTTGTTATGTCAGTTTTAAAAATAGTTAGAAAAACATACAAGGTATTTATAATTGTTCCTAGCAGCATCAAGGGTGGCTATGACAAGTCAAAGAAATTTGCCGCTCATTACAAATGTGAATTTAGATTTTTCAACTGACATTTCCAGTTAACATCAATCATAGAGCAAAGTTAATATAGACAAAAAAAACTGTTCTAGTTATGGTTTAAAACCTGAAAATCAAAGACTTGGACACAAAATCGTAACTGAAACGTCGTTGACGTGAGTGACATTTTAAGTGTAGTTAAACATAGTTACATTCACTATGAAAACAAAGCGGCAAATGAGCGCATGGCAAGAACTCAAAAGCCACCCTTGATGCTAGAAACATTTATAAACACCTTGTTGAAAAGAACTTGTTTTTTCGGGTTTATTTGAGATATTAACGTAGTTATAGTTACTTTGATGCGAATTTTTACACTTACAAAAATTTGTGATTTTTACACTAATTGTAAATAAATTTTACTTAAGCTGTGTAACGACTTTCATTTTGATAACAAAACAGTTAAATACTTACAATATACTCATAACCCACTTGTTCTAAAAATTAAATTAAAAAATTGGTATTTTTGAAAAGACGTCTACATAACTTCTAAATGCGACGTGATAGAGACTTGGGGTAAACGACATATGTCTTATAAAAATGTGGGCTACTTACTGCACCTAACAGTTTTAGGGCACCAAAACCTTGTCACGCAGTGTAATTGTCGCAATTTTTCAAAATTAGATGTGTATACAAATTTTCGCTCAGTTTTAATTTTCTTTTTTAATACAATGCCGACATGTTTTCTAAGGTTTCTATACTGCAGTGACCTTTCATTCTTACAACGGTCAAAAACAAAGATTAGAAGATTTTTTATCTCCCTATTTTATGATAATCCCTACAACACAAAATCCTTCTCTGTGGCCCATTTGTTATCAAGTAAACTAGAGGTAGTTCTTCGTCTTGCATTTTTACTAAAACCGAAGTTAATTTACAATAAATTTTCATCCGTTAAAAAACGCCTTAATACACACGAGATTAAAATGTTTTTTATTCTCTCAGGACTTAAAAGCGCTCGGCTTTAAACATATGCGCGGGTAAAAATCCATAATAATCCCTTGCGGCTTAAAATACTATTCTTTTCATTTTCATTTAATTTTATACAGTTTATTAAATGTTGTTAAGTTGGATTAAGTTTTTTTCCTCGCAGCTGTTATAAATCCAATATACTTTTTAATTAATTACCAGTTTTTATCACAATAAAAATAGGATTACTGGCCTCGTCACAATTTTGAGCCATTTCACTTGAGGGTTAAAATAAGCTTGAATTGATTAAATGAATAATTGAAAAAGTAAAGTCCTCGTTCGGTCGAGAATAATCTATACTATGAAGCAGTCTCGCTGTCTGAGGTACACAATGAAAATTTCATTGAATGCGAACAATAATGCTTGGAATAATTGAACTTCCGCGCTATTCATAGGTACAAGAAAAAAAGAGCTGATCCTGATTAGTTTATTATCACATATCAAGATTTACAAACAGTTTCAAGCGGTTTAAAAATTGAAACCAAAGAGAGGAACATTAATAAATATCTAATCTAAAGAAGCAGTTTTCAGGACTCACTTCTGTTTTTTGATGTAATTGTCTTTGTAAAACTGCCAAAACATGTAAAACACTATGGCAATGTCGGGAAGGTAGATCGCTAAGAGCCCTTTAGGCACGTTGCAATTTGGTTGCAGTGATTGCAAAGAGTGAACTATTAAGACGCAGAATTGGAACATCTGAAACATTGTTAGTCGTGCTTTCCATTTGTTGATTCTCTTCTGCCACTTTTCTCCCAGACTCGACAGAAGGTAATATGTGTACATCATAATGTGGATGGAGGAGTTGATGGCTACGGGGAAGGCGATCATGCCACCACCTACAAACCTCAGTCCAATCCAAGAAATAAAAAACGTAGAAGCGTGGTGGTAGACATGTAATGTGGAGACTTGATTGAATTTCTTGCGTAGAATAAAGACGAGGGTTTCGGACAGTTCGATACCTTTGAGGATGTAAGTGTAGTAGATCACATTGAGCTGCGCTATAGCATTGGTGTTGGTGGAGTAGTCGACTGATTGGCAAACCCAAGTGACACCAGAGGAATAAATCTAGAATTGGGTTTTACCACAAGCCTGAGAGGTTTTAAGACTTACCGCATAGATCAAAGCTAGACAGTAGGTTATCTGGAAGATGTTGTAGTAGAAGAGGTAGGACTTCAAGCTGTAGGGCTTCCGATTTTTCATGTATGCAGGCAGGAGGGCGTAGATGCTGAGGAGGTAGGCGGCGATGATGCTGAGAGTGATCATGGGGTTTGAGACACCCAACCAGTCCTTCACTCGGGGGTCTAATATTTATATTAGTTTTTTGACGACTGTAATAACTATTATTCTTACCACCGAGATCGTTCAGTACGTAGTCGTACTTCTCAGCAATGAACGTTGCCATTTTAACTGCTTCGACTAAGCTTCGATCCATTGAACATTAATATATATAACCTGAAACCTGTGACTCTGACGTTTTAGTCTTTGTGTGTTAATCAGGAGTTTGGAAAATAAAATTTTGTGTTGGTCGGGAAACTTAAATTATGAATTGTATGATGATTCGCAAAAATACAAGATTCCGAGTTTAATTCATTCACCGCGTTGGAAAACAATGGTTGTTACATCTTCGGCGCGCTTTGACATTCCATCCTTGAACTTGGTGACTTAACAATATGATAACCCACTTCTTGACGTACACGTAAAAAGACGTTTTCAATGAAAATGAAAACCGAAATGTCGCCTAATCTCCATATCTCAATCCGCTTTAACGAGCTATAAATCCCAGAAATAGAGCAATAAATCCTATTCTTACAGTCCAAGGAGAAAATGATGCGTGGCGCCCGTCGTGGCTGCGTCCGCCTTAAAGGAGCCGTCATCGGCATTGACGACGAAGACGACAGTACTTTTACGATTACGGTGGACCATAAGACGTTCCATTTCCAAGCTCGCGACGCCGAAGAGCGCGAAAAATGGGTGCGTGCCCTCGAGGACACGATTTTCCGGCACGGAAATCGAGTAAGTTTCCTCGATATTGACGTTCTTTGTTTTAACTTTCTTGCAGATCCTCTGGGACAACCATCGGCCGCCGCCCACTATCAAGGACTTTGATAATAAAGTGTCGGAAGCCGATGCGTATCTTCAGATAATGATAGACCAGACGAAGGTGAGTTGGAGGAATTGGCAGAGTTGGAGTTGAGAGTGTTGTTGTAGAATTTGGAGGAGAGGATTAAGACGATGACTGACGCGGAGGAGAAGGCGAAGTGCCAAGTGATTTTGGAGCACGCCAATGTGAGTACACCGCAGAAGCTTTCGCTTTGTTTTAACATTCTTCAATTTTTAATTTGTGTTGTGTCGTTCTTATTCTTATCTCCTTTGTAGGTAATGTTAGACAATATCAAACACTCTATAGTACTCCTTCAGATAGCAAAGGTTAGTTCTGATTGGTAATTAGACATGAACCAACGTCTGGTTTTTGCAGAACACAGCACACCCCATCAATGGTATCTACCAACCACGGGCGGGTCCCTCTTCAGCCAACATATCACCAAATCTAGGAGGTACGACTATGTTGTCTTGACCATAATGACTATAATTATGACTTGCAGACGTCGAGACTGTGACAGGCACGGTCGTTCAACAAGGCATCGAATTGGGCTCCGAGTGCGTCGAAAACTCGAGACGCCACAGCCGCTCCATCGGTAATTCTCATTACGATTTTATCACCCGCATGTCCATAATTCCACTTAATTACCAATTGTTAAAACGCTTAGCCAATTGACGCCATCGTTAATTCGGGTTAATCGCCATGACGCAATATTTCTTTTTTTTTTTAGATTTGGTACATCCGGCGGCGGCGGCCAGCCTCATTGTGCCGCCCATGTCCTATTCGAGTTCCGAAGGGGAAGACGACTTCTACGACGCCAACGACTCGCCTTTTACTCCTGGTAGCCAACAGCCCACCCCCACGTGAGTGTTTTTTCGTAAACGGAGGCGGAAATTAAATTTCACGAGCGCCTCGTAAAACTTTTAATAACACGGAGCAGGTGATAATGGAGCGGTCGGTTCATTTATGAAGTTCGGTGCGGTTTTTGACGTCATTTTATTTCTAAACAAAGGTAGAATGCGAAATTTATGGAAATTGAGTTGGATGGACGCTGTTTTGATTGATGGGGAATTTCGAGGGTTTTATAGGGCGAAAGGTCACGGGTTTTGTTATGCATGGATTTTGGTTTAATGGGATGAGCGAATATCGCGAGGTTTGCCAATAACATTTTAATTTTTTATTATTAGATCGTTGCTCTATAAATGATTGAAGCGAACATGCTGGGTTGGCTTTCCCTGGCGGCTGGCGTTAATTGTTTAGGTTGGCTATTCTGACAGTTTATTCATAGTGTTGGTAATAATGATAAATAATGTTGTTATCAACAGAAACTCTTGAACATTTAAAACTAAATAAACAATAGTGTAAAATGAATAAAAAATAATAGATAAAAAGTATTGATAATCGCACGGTATATTTATAACAACGGTGGAAAAACACAAGTTGATATAGTACATATTATTTTTACATTAAGATCACTTTTGTGCTTTTATTTTAATTATTATTTACGGATTTTTTACACAAGAAATTTTAACATGAAGATATTTCATGCTGCGACTAAGGTTACTGTTTTTTTTTATAATGCGAATTTGTATCACTGTTAACTTAATTAATTAAACATTCCAATTTATAGAATGCAATAGGAAACTACTTGTCATGGAAATTTCATTTTACTGTTAATGACTTTCAAACGAAATCGTCTAATTAAAATTTTTGTTTGCAATCAGGTCGACAACTTCAAAAAATTTTCATTTTAGAAAATATTTATTTTAAGTACATTCCACCACAACTTTAATGAATTGGAATGTACAGTCCCAAATTAACATTTGAACCCGACCTATTTTAATATGAGGTATACAGTCGGACCTCGACAACTCGAATAATGTTTACCTCAATATAACAAAAAAAAAATAAATTTTTTCATCGACCGTGCACGTCACTTGTTTTGTCTTGGGGACTACTTAAGAGTTTTAGTCTGAAAAGTATTTCAGAATTTTAACACGACTAAAACTCTTAAGTTTTAATTTTTTTCGCGAAAAATTGACCATCGAATTTTGGGCTTTTGAGAACAGTTTTTTACGTAAAATGAGCCGAGGAAAACGGTGGCGCAAACCGTTTCTAATTATTGACCAATTATTAACTCAGTTATTTGTTGTTGGATCTGAATTTCCATCCTAGATTTGGAATTTGCGTAAAATTCTGCGTAAAATGATGTATAATAACGCAAGTTTACTCAAAAAATAAACGAGATTCGATATCAGAAATTTGGCATAGTGTTACTCATGAATTTTTGCGAAAAACTAAAACTTTCGGCTTTTGGAAAATCTAAGAACTATTTTTTATGTAAAAAAATCGCGAGAAAAGCGATGACGCAAACGGTATTCCAATATTTCTAATAGTTTCCGAGATATTGAGCATGGATTGTTTGAACCATCAAAAATTTGGCTCTCTGGCGACAACCCAAAAATTCAAATGGCCATAACTCAGTTATTTGTTGTCGAAAATCGAAAATTCTTCCGGTTTTGAATTCAGCGTGACATTCTGCGTAAAATGAGCACACATTTGTTGAGTTCGCTTAATAAATAAACGAGGCATTGCCCAAAACTATTTTGAAGAGGTCATTTTGGGGTGATTTTCAATCACTGTTTTCAAGGTGAAATCGACATTTAATATCCTTGTGTTATAAATCAATCGAAAGAGGAGCTCAAAATCTATTTACCGGTCAAATTTGAGATCGATCGGACAAATAGTTTACGAGTTATGACCAAAAAACAAAAAAAAATTGAAAAATTTTCAAGCGTTGAGTCGAATTTTGGGATTTTGATCTTTTTTTAACGTAAAATGAGGCGAGGAAAACGATGGCGCAAACCGTTTCTCAATATCTAACTTTAAAAATTAGGAAAAATGAAAATCAACTATCCGAAATTTTGATCGGCCATAACTTAGTTATTTGTTGTCTGCACGAAATTTCAATCTTCAAATTTCAAGATTTCAATCTCAGATTTAGAATCTGCGTAAAATGATGTATAATAACGCAAGTTTACTCCAAAAATAAGCGAGATATCGATATCAGAAGTCTTAGTCATGAATTATTATCGCGAAAAACTGCCACTTTCGACTTTTGGAAAATCTAAGAACCCAGTTTCGAAACTCGTCGAAATTCTATAAGATTCTATAAAATTGATACTTATTTTTTGTTAGTGATAAAACTTATATCTTACAATAAAATGTAATAATGAGTATGTATTTAGTTCTTTATAAAATACTGTGTTTGATAAGTCAACATCGCGATAAGTTGTCGAGTCGGACTGTAATTCTTCTATTTTGCACTATTGATTGTTATCCTGTCTCGCCACATATTTATTTGAACTTTCATATTCCAATCGTTGCATTCTCGTAATTGCTCAATTTTCTCCTCAAATATTTGCGGCCATAAATCACAAAGCGGAAGTCCTGTAAAAACACGATTTGCGCAAATATTGATACGCCGATCGCACCTTGAATTTTCACGACGAATCGCCGAAAATAGAATCTCGCCCTTGTCGTGTTCCGCTGAAATAAAAGCGCAATCCTTGTGCCCCTTCACGCACGAAACATTACACAAAAGAAGTCAAATGAGTCCGCGGCGCTTTCTTTGGAAGTGATTTTTCCACGTTATCTCGCTTAATTGCCCCCAGAGCGCTGTTTTGAATTTTGTCGAATTTCGCTATAGCGACGTTGCGTCGGTGCGTGGGCGCCGCGACGCCACTACCGCAGCCGTCGTTCCAACCCCTCGTAATCCCCTGAAATAATCGCAGAACGCACCACATTGAACACGTGATCGCGAATAATCCCCGTACGCAATAATCCGTCGACAATAACAACAATGCACAAATCCGTTCGTGCCCTTTGACCGCAACACGACGCGGGCGTTTTATTGATTTCCTAAGACTGAGAACCAGCAACGCTATGGTCGCGATTTTTTTTTAATAATAGCGGAGCCTTAATTTACGGGGAACGGAAACACCAACGAACGCCAATGTTTAGAGCCTTGAATAATAGACTGAACTTCAGGAGGAGGAGGTAAAAATTTTGACGATTTTGACAGTAGTTTTGACATTGATTTTTTTTTTGTTTTATTGTAGTAGTGTAAGGACTTTCGATGAAGAAGCGCAGGCGGCAATAACAGTTGGCAAGCAGGCATTGCCGCAGACGCCGAGCGTCCGGACGTCGACTGGGAGGCAGGACAGCATCTTGTCGACAGCCAACTCTAATCTCGATTACGATGGTGAGTTCTCCGAGACTGGTGCAAGTGCGGAACTAAATCGATTTTTCAAAGAGCGAAAGTGCGGCAAAATGATAGCGTGCTTTTGATGGCAGGCTCCGAGCAAAAAAAAATAGTTTTTAGACGAATTTCGCCTCAATCTCAAAGTGACAATAATAAAAAAGAAACATTCAATCAAAGACATGCTTCGAAATTTCAAAGGTGACTGAGGATGAGCTTTTTTATAATCGCTCTGTATATCTTGTTTACCTAAAGTCCGCCGCGTCGCATTTTTTTCTTTACCTTGAACTATAATTATGTACAGTTTCGAAATTATTCTTCTATTACACAATCCAAGATGTACACATCTCGTAAAAACGTAATTTATTAGTCTAAAAAAATACGGCGCCATTGTGTTTGCTTGTAACTGTCTCTTCTTTTATAGCCCCTAAATTTACTCAATCTTAATCAGCTAGTGCTGTTTTTATTTCGATTTTTATGGTGGTATTTCTATGCAGATAGCAATCAAAGCTTATCGTTTAAGGAATAAAGTATAAGGTGTTTATAAATGTTTCTAGCATCAAGAGGGGCTTTGGAATTTCTGTCTAGTACTATTTTGATCATTTGTCGTCATAGTGAATGGAACTATGTTCAGAATTATTAAATGTCGCTTAGGTCAACACCTTTTTAGTTACGATTTTGTGGTGTCCAAGTTTTCGATTTTCAGGCTCAAACCACGACTTGAAAGTTTTTTTTTTTAACTAACTTTGTTCTGTTTAAGGTTTACTACAGATGTCAGTTCAAAAATCTAAACTGACATTTTCAATGAGCGGCAAATTTATTTGATATTTCATAGCCACCTTTGATGCTAGAAACATTTTGTACATTATTAGTAATCATTACACTATGTAACAACAAAAATAATTAGGGGAGAGGGGGGCATAGTGGGGTACTTAACATTCAATTTGCCACGCACGTTAAAATAATAGAAATTAACAATTTTTTTTTACTAAATATCATAGACTAATGTATTGCGGATGATTTTTGTTGTACTTTTTTTGATTACCATAAAAAACTTACGACATGTGAGCATTATTTTAAAAAATGGGATTTGCCCCGCTTTGCCCCGCACATAGGGGTAAAGTGGGGTACCCTATGGGGAAATCAAATTTTTGAATAACTGTGTACCTACTTGGAAAAAGTAACATTTTAAAATTACTTAGGCATCAATGCATATTGCACATAAATGAGCAGGTTCATCATATTTAGCCACTACATTTGTATGACTAGATTTGAAAAAAACTTGCTCCCTAACTTCGCGATTTTTTTAACGAAAACACAGAATTTCACATTTTGTTTTATAAAACATATAGGTTTTCACATTTTGTTTTATAATACACACGTGGTTAACTGTCAACTAACAACCAATCAAAACACGCTATTCGACTTTTTTCACGGCGTTTGATTTGAGCAGCAGGAGTGTTACCCCGCTATGCCCCGGTACCCCACTATGCCCCCCTCTCCCCTATGTTATTTTTTCATATTTATCGTTAGACTGGCGTACTTTTTGACATGTCATTTGGTTTGTCGAAATGTCCTTATATTAAGAGAAAAATAGTATATTAAAACACCGAGTTTCATAAGGCAAATTTTAAGTCACGAATTCAAGTTCATAAAACGAGCGGCGAAGCCTTATGACCTTATAAACAAGGTTTTTATACTAATTTTCGTAATTTGTTCTTGTAACAGAGCTATTTTTGCTATTTCCTCATTCGTTTTCAGTGCTATAATAGCGTTGTTTCCATACCAACATGGGAATTTTAAAATTCAAATTAGGAAAAGTTTATTTCGGCATTAAAATTAAAATCTACAAATTGGCTATGACAAGGGTTAAATTTTTTTTTGTGGAAATTATTCCTTGAGTTTAAAGTCTTTGAAGTCAATATAATTTACAAATGCACAGTATCTGGAGAACAAGATCATTTCACTAACTGCTATTTTGGGTTGCTGTTATTTTACATTTGCTAACAAAAAGGAAAAGAATCAAAATTGTATTTTGAATTTTTAACGTAGAACCGCATTTTATTTTTATAATTTATTGTTTTTTTAACAGTTTTGTTTTATTTTATGAATACAATTGTAATTTTCCAGAGCGAGAAACAAATGAATTTATTATTTTTCTTGGGGCCAACTCACACAAATGGTATTTATATTCTTTAAAAGAAATCCGAACTGCAATTATAACAACAAACAAAAATCAGAGAAATATGACTTTTGTAAAATTTTGTTACACTGTTATTTCCGTATGACTATATGAAGCTCTTTGATTTTATCAAAATTTTAAACATGTGAAATTGGGCTGATGCTTTTCTGACTTACTTTTTGTATGTCCGTTCAGTCTCAGTGGTCACTCGTTTTTAAATATAGTTGACAATTTAATTGTCTTTATACATACCATATTCGTACTATCTGTATAGATAGTACCAACGCATAACTTAATGCTTTTTATATGCCATTACTTTAAATTTTTTTTTTCTATCTTTCGTTAAAAAAGCAGCAATTTAGTTAAAAGTTGTGTACTAAAAGTGATGGTAATGGAAAGCTATTAAATATTGACTGGCCCCTGATATATTTATTTGAACTATTTGAAATATTCGCTTGGTATGTAGACAACGCAGACGCTAATACATACATATTATACCCTAAAGCAAATGTTCCAACCGTAGAAAAAAGTGTGTGTGCAACAAGGAATACATGTTTGGTCGCACTTGATTCATTTTCTATAATTCTCGCATCTTCCCCCGTTTCATTACGAGCTCGCCACTTAAACAATAATCCCTTATCGACCCTCCGGTCGTTTTTCCGCCCTCCCGATCCATTTATTATTCGTCACGAAGCTCTATTTCCAACCTCATCATTTTCAGCCCTTTACGAGGACGACGATGAATATGACGTGGAGATGGAAAGCCAAGGTTCGGTCATTCGCCACCTTTTGTCCCAAGTTAAAATTGGCATGGACTTGACGAAAGTCGTCCTTCCAACGTTCATCCTTGAACGACGATCTCTGCTAGAAATGTATGCCGATTATTTCGCCCATCCGGATCTCTTCGTGAGTATCGCCGAGCTGAAAGAACCCAGAGAACGAATGGTGCAAGTGGTCAAGTGGTATTTGTCGTCGTACCACGCGGGGAGGAAGAGCACCGTAGCGAGGAAGCCGTACAATCCGATCTTGGGAGAGATGTTCAGGTGTCATTGGGACTTCCCGGAGGAGAGAGATGAAGAAGTTCCGGTGATGGACGGTCCTGTGCCTTGGTGCAAGAAGAACCAGCTGGCGTTCATTGCCGAGCAAGTGTCCCACCATCCGCCCAGTAAGTTGGAATTGTAGTCAATGGTCAATTTCGCTACTTTTCTTTTTAGTTTCTGCGTTTTACGCGGAGCATTTCAATAAACGTATAAGTTTCAACGCCCACGTGTACACCAAGTCCAAGTTCCTGGGTCTCTCGGTGTGCGTGTATAATATAGGTCAGGGTACCGTCTCTGTGTTGGACTACGATGAAGAATACATAGTCACGTTCCCTAACGGCTACGGTCGGTCAATTTTAACAGTTCCTTGGATCGAGTTGGGTGGTTCGGTCACGATAACGTGCCCCAAAACGGGCTACTACTGCAATATCGAATTTATAACGAAACCGTTCTACGGCAACAAGAAACACAGAATAACCGCGGATGTCTTCTGTCCAGATGACAAAAAGCCGTTCCTTACCATCACCGGCGAGTGGAACGGCATCATGGAGGCGAAATGGAGCGACAAGGTAAGAAAATGGCGCCGCCCGCCATCTGGTTTCATTGTTTTTTGTTACAGGACAGCGAACAGTTTATTGACGTCAACGCTTTGAGTATAATTAAGAAACAAGTGCAGCCTATAAGCCAGCAAGAAGCAAATGAGTCGAGGCGATTGTGGAAGGAGGTGACTGCGGGGTTGAGGTTCAACGATATTGACAAAGCGACGAGTGCCAAGCAGGCGTTAGAACAAAAGCAGAGAGACGAAGCGAAAGAAAGAAAAGAGACGGGAATCGAGTGGAGGACAAAGGTTCTTAGTTTGTTTGTTGTTGTCAAGATTGTAATGTTTTTTTTTAGTTGTTCCAAAAGTGTTCTGAAGATGGCTGGATGTACACGAAACCGCTAAAACAGAGGCTACTTCACACATCGAACACATGAATACGAAATGGTCGGTCTTATGATTACTAACGTGCTTTTCCGAACTCTTCTGTGAACTTTCTTCTCTGAATAATTATTTTTTCAGGATTATTATAGTGAACTGTGATATATTATCATGAAAGTGTACGTATTGTAAAATTTTAGTATTATACGGCTGCCGGACAGCGATTATTTTCGTGATGAAGCTATGTATATAAGTTCAAGTATTCCGTTTTTTTTTATTTAAATTTGATGTACATATTTGGTTGAGTTACGTTTTTATGCGAACTTATTCTTGGTCGATTTTCTATATTTTATAAGCGACTCGCCTGTGAAGGGTAATTGGTAGTACAATCAGAACAATTTGTATGTGACTTACTTCCAAGTTGAACTCCTTTAAATAAATGATATACACATATCATCCTACTGATTGGTACGGTTTTTATACCCCCCAACCAATAAGAGACCACAATGACTTCACGTGGTCCAAGCAACTTCGTGTGTTGGTTGGTTTAAACTACAACATTCACGCTAAGTGTCACGTGGCTAAAACTTGTCCTCTCATTGGTTGTCGAGTTTGTATACTTAACCTCACTTTTAACTGTCAAACATGCAGCCCTCGGACCCCACCGAGGGAATGTCTTCTAAAGTTGTTTCTTCATTTAATAATGTGAGTTGATTTTTGTCATTTCTTCTCCTATTGGTACCTTCTAGGATCTTATTAAAGAAGTCTTGAAAACGCACTTTTTTAACACCAAAACGAAGATCAGCGAAGACGCTGTGGAACTCATGAGCGAACTTATGAACACTTTGGTCATCGAAGGCGCTCTTAGAGCCGCAAAGCAGTGTTCTTCAGAGAACAAGAAAGTCGTCACTTTGGACCATATAGAGGGTGTTCTACCTCAAATTGTAAGTTCAGACGCTCATTGAAAATAGTAATAACTTTATTTATTACAGATGTTAGACTTTTCGTGACATAAATAAATATCTCAAAACAAGTCCATGTCATTTGAACAATTAATATCGAGAAAATCGTCATCGTACGCCTCCAACTTCCGCCTGTTATCAGGAACGTCCATTCCGTCGCCGCTGTTTTCATGACCGTCCGTTTCAGGGGTGGGTGGCGGGTTAATTACGTCTCTCTCATCAGTCTCTTTGCGTGCTCTATTATTCTCATTGGCTAGTAATTCGGCTCTTGTCAGCAAATCAGGGAGAAATTTGTTTTTTGAAGCTGCGATCTCGTCCTTGAGTTTCTTTAATTTCTTCTTCTGTTTATTCTTCAACATGATTTTTGTTTTCTCCTTTTCATCTTCGAAGATCTTGTTCCTTTGCTCGGCAGTTATATCATGGTCGTGTCTGACTAAAAAAAGAAAGACTCCTCCTGGAGTCCTCCGCCTTGTTTGGTTCTAAATTTGGGGAATTTAATTCTGATTGGTGCATGTTGGTACTCACCATGATGAGCATCCCGCCTTCCTCTTCTATCCTTTTGGTTTCTTTGAAAATGGCGAAAGTTTTTTCCACCCCTAAGGTGTTAATTACCCTCACTGTAAATTTCAGGATTATTTTCGAATTTCTGGAAGGCTTACTTACAGATCAAGTCTTCCTTTTCTTCAGATAATTTATTGGCCATGTCCTGTGCGATTTCTTCAGGGGTGTTGGAAACGTCTACCGTCAACTCCTGGATCATCCTCGCGTTCCCTTTGCTCCTTTCCTGGCTCCTGCAGCGGCCTACCAACTTAATATTGGGGTTGCTCCTATCCTCCCGCGTCCTTTTATTATTTTCTCTGTGACTTAAGTAATCATAACTCTCTACATCTCGTGACCTATCTTTAATGGTAACATCACAGCTATTTAAGGTCTCCGCGAGTACGTCCTCTTGTACTCTGGTGCTCCAAATATCGTATTTCTTGCGTTTTTCGTTTTGGAACCTTGGCTTAAGCTTGATCCTGGGCTTTTTGGTTTTCTTCCATTTGGAATCCGAATCGCTGTCTGAGTCGCTAGATTGGAGCTCCGGTTCGCTTTCTGACTCAGGAGCCACCACAGGAAAGCGCGGATTCGGCTGAGTCCCGGAGTAATCCGCTGGTCTCTCCAGGGGCGTGTAAGTGTCCGAATCGTCAGACAACTGCAACAGAAACCTCAGAAAAGCTCTTACAACTCTCATTTTATCGTTACTTCGCCTTCTTCCAACACAACTTCGTCTTGCTCCATTATTCAAACGCAAAATTAGCGAAAACTAGTTAAATCGTCATTTTTGGCGGAATGACAACTGACAAGCCTGACAAGTGAAGTGGCAACCCTGGTGACATTAAAATTCCCCAACTCTCAAGGCCATAACCTTAAAACCTTCAAAACATCGTAATTAAAACATTATTTGCAGTGTCATGCAGTGATAAGTGTCTCGAACACGATGCCAGAAAGCCGGATTGAATTCGCGGTGCAAATGAGTTGCGGCTCCTGCGTTGAAGATGTGAAAAAAGCTCTTGCCGGAGACCCCAAGATCAGTAGCGTCGATGTGGATCTGGAAAAGGGGTCTGTGGTTGTCAACACGACGCTACCGACGCTCAAAATACAAGAGAAATTAGAAGCAACAGGCAAAAAAGTGGTGGTTAGAGGATATGCCGGTAGCTCGGCAGGTGTTGCTATTCTTGATTCCGGCAAAACGAATATACAGGGTGTTGTCAGATTCGTGCAAGTTGGGCCCAATTCCTGCATCCTTGATGGAACAATCGATGGATTGGACGTTGGGGCAGAACACAAGTTGACGGTGCACGAGTGTGGCGACCTTTCGCAAGGTGGGTATATTGAAATATTATATGTTGGTACCATTGGACGCCCTGTTTTACCGCCCTAGTGCTGTAAAGCGAACAGTTATTTACAGAACAAGCGCCGAAAGGCCCACAATGTAATGCGCGCTTGACGAGGCTCTACAGGCGTGCTGTACATAATTTTTCAACGCTAGAATTACAGTACACTCTCGATAATTTGAAATTCAAAGAACTTGGCAAAAAGTTCAAATTATCGAGGGTTTAAAATATAGTGTAATTCACATAATCAATAAGAAAAAGAGAAGAAAAAAATTAAAAAAAAAACGAAAGTTTAAAGGCAAACAGACAATAGTCAGAATAAACAAACCAATCAGAGAAGAGAGCGTAAAAGCCACTATGTACTTAACTCTACTTTAAAGAAATATCGTAAAACTTATGATTTGTAAGTTATTAATTCTGTGGCTTAGTGCAAGAACGGCCAATCTCGAAAAACATGGTGTTAAGATAATAATTATGTATTCAATAACTGTCGTCCAATTGTGCTGAGCAGCGCATTTGACGTTGAAAAAATCTTTTCTTTTCTACTTTTATATTCACATTTATTTATACTACATATTGAACAAATAAACTCCAAAAAATAAAAACAAAACAATTAGATTGGTCTTTTTTGTTTATAAAATATTTGCTAAAATGGTCCGATTGGCCCTTTCAAAACTGCATATTTGTTGGAATAGTGCAACCTAAAAACGGTATTTTTAGAACTTTTTCGTTTTGTTTTAAAGTAAAAAACTTATTAAATTCTAATACAATTAATAATTTTGACTATGCACTTCTATACAAGAAATCAGATCATATTATGAGATTGCCCCCTCAAAAAATGTGTAACTTTCAAAATATGGCAATTTTTAATTTTGACTTTATACCAATTAAACAACATTGTTTAACAACAACAACAACAAGTCAAAAAAATGTAAAATCTGATTTTAAAGCTGCAATGGAATTTTTAAGAACTTGCTTAGAAGTTTTTATAGTTTATAGTTTTAAAATATTTCTTGTAGGCCCACGCAAGGGACTTCAAATTAACGAAAGTTCAAATTATAGAGTGTTGACGGGAAAAATGTTCTCGATGTTACTTCGAATTAACGAGGGGATCAAAGTACATTGATATTTTTCAATTTTTCGAGAGAAATCTAGGGGACCGGGAAAAAACTTCAAATTATCGAGAGTCTACTGTAGTTACACAGATTTTTTTTTCAGGCTGTGAGAGCGTCGGAGACGTGTATGGCTCCACGGAAGGCAACCTCGGCAACATTCCAGTCTTCCAGGACGGTCGCTCCGTGTTCAAAAAGGAAAACGAACTAAAACTTTCCGATATCATCGGAAGATCGTTGGTTGTGAGCTCCGGAGAAAAAAGACTAACATGCGGGATTATAGCGAGGTCCGCTGGACTTTTCCAGAACCCCAAAACCATCTGTGCGTGTGATGGACTCACCATTTGGAACGAAAAAGTTCCCCCCAAATCCGTTCTGTAATTATTACAAATTGTTAATAAACTTTTCACCTGTTGCGGTCGTTGTTCTTAACTTTAATCTTAATTATTCTGAATTTTAACACCAGCAGAATCGCGGATACAAACAGAGGGTGGTATATTTAGGCCCCCGAAATGCCCGAATTGAACACAAAGATGTTGGTTTTGTGGGTTGTGGTGTTTGGAATGGGGCCCGCGCTTGGGGGGGTAATTGAGGCTCTTCACAACCACATGACTGATGAGGAGTGGGCGTACTACTTTCAGAACGAAGACAGAAGCACAGATCCTGAGTATGAGGTCGTGTATTTACCGGAAGTCCCCACAGATTCAGAGACTCTTGAGTACTCCTTTGACGCATTTCGGAGGTACCGAGCACCGAAACATTACACCAAAACCATCAAGTTTGTTTCAGACCAATTCAACTCAGGTTGCGGAAAAACAACGTTGCAGCCCCCGACATGAAGACTTACATAACAGACGGAGAGGAGCAAACTCTGGTATCGATGGAACCCCAAAATTGCCATTTTCTTCACAAAGACGAGGCCATCACCGCCGCTATTAGCGCTTGCGAACCTGGGGCTCTGGTAACAAACAAACTTTCACATCTCCTTGTAACTCTCTTTGATGCAGCAAGGAGTGGTCCTCCTCGAAGACTCCACTCTAGAAATCCATCCTTTGACGGAGCGGCTTCAGGCGCTAATACAAGAACCACTGGTGGAATCCGCGGAACTTTCCACCCCCCATATTGTCAAAAGAGCCAATTTCATCCCCCACGAAGACGACGCGTTTCCAATTGTTGACAACCTCGCTCATGTCAGAGAAGCGGCGAGTCACAGACCCGCCAATGGCCTCACTGTGGAAGTCGCGATGTTCTTTGACGAGGCGGCTTTCAAGATCTTTGCGCCCTTCTTGGACAACGACGATAGGAAACTCCAAGACATGTTGTTGGCCTACATGAATGGCGTCCAGGCTTTGTACCATCATCCAAGTCTTGGTACGACTATCGAATTGGTGTTGGTACGACTAGACATCATGAAGCGACAACCTCTGAACATGCCTCATTACAAAGGAGAACGCTCGCAACTCTTAGACTCCTTCTGCGCTTACCAGAGTAGTCTAAACCCTAAAAGTGACGAAGATCCCAATCACTGGGACATGGCTCTCTATGTTTCTGGGTACTACAAGGTTTCATTTTACCACGATCTCATTCTAGGCTTGTTTTTTCAGCCTAGACTTCTTCGCCTATGAAAATGGACGAAAAAGCGGGGTGACCATGGGCTTGGCCACCGTCGGCGGCGTGTGCTTAGAAAAGTACAACTGTTTGATCGCAGAACTCGGTACCACCAACGTCTTCGGGAAACCTTACCCGAGCGCGGGTTTCACGAGCGTTTATATTCTAGCCCACGAAATCGGTCACAAGTATGTTTTTTCCCACCCTAAACCTAATCTAACGCCTAGGACAGCCTAGGTATGCATCACGACAGCGTAGGCAACTCCTGTTCGAAAGAAGGCTACGTCATGTCACCATCCAGAGGCACCAACGGAGAAACCACCTGGTCCCACTGCAGCGCCCAGGTTGCCTCAAACCTAGGTTGGGCAAAATGTCTCCAAGATTCGGGCAGGCGGCAGAAACACCTCGACCATTCCAGGTTTTTGGATAGTCCAGGTCAGGTTTACACCGCCAAAAGACAATGCGAGATTCTGCTGAGAGACAAAAACGCAGTGGTGGCGCCCAACCAAGAATTATCCACAATTTGTTATAATCTGAAGTGTAAGACACCACATCGGAGTGGGTACTATTTCGCGGGACCGGCTTTAGAAGGGACAGAATGCGGCAGTAAGAAGGTAATACCAACCCTCTGTAACTTTTCTTTGAAATTGTGTTGGCAGTACTGTTACGGGGGCGGATGTGTGAAAAAATCACCACCTAAACCCGTCAAGGTGGTACCGGGAGGTTGGGGACCCTGGAAAGAAACCCCTTGCAGCTCGGGATGCCTGGAAAAGTCCCGAGGTTTCCACAGCAAGAAACGGGAGTGCAATAATCCCACTCCTGTGAACACGGATCAGGGATGTCAAGGATCAAGCGTAGAATTCGGGATTTGCAAGGATGACAAAGTAACTAATAGTGTGGTAATGAGTAGTACCAACAACTTTGATTGGTAGATCTGCAAAAACAAAAGAATAGGCGTGACGGATTACGCCTCCCAGAAGTGCCGCGAGTACTCCAAACTATTGCCAGAGCTGGACCCCAATGGTGGGGGCCTCCAAGCTCCCCACGAAGAAGGCCGGGTCTGGATGGCCTGCGCTGTCTTTTGTCGACGAGCTGATTCTGGGGGCTTTTATACCCCACGCATGGAACTGAATGATTTAGGGGTTTCCCCGTATTTTCCAGATGGGACTTGGTGTCACCGGGAGAATAATTTGAATTATTATTGTCTGCACCACCACTGCCTACCAGAGGTATCACCGTAAGAAAAACGGATTCTCACTAAAACATTGTTCCAGAATTTCCAATTCTCCAAGCTCGACGTTTTCAATTCTTTTGAGGATTTTCCGTTTTCGCAAAACGCAGGTCCTTTGTCGGTCATTCCACCGGAAATAAAGTCGTACTTTTCGCTCGGTCCCGACGGGAGACCTCTGAAGACGGAGTTTCAACCCGATGAAACCAAACACCTGAAAGAGGAAGACTGGGAAACAGACGATTACGTCATTATTCCAGGTTTGAAGGAGCGATTGGATTAGTAACACGAAACTACAGCACTGTTTGCGTTTATTAAGCTCTAAAAAAATGCAGGTACTCAAACAAATTTTATAATTTTATTGGAATAACTTAAAAAACAAAAAGTCCCTTAAAGAATAAAAAAATATCACATTTCAAAGTGAATCACGTTTTAGCAGTACGAACTAACTGAACTAAGCAACGCACGAACGATACATGTAGAGTATTTAAGCCTAATCTTAACAATAAATTGGTAATCAGTATTATCACAATGTCGTTATTATTAATATACAACAGTGACATCTACTCCTAGAAGCCGCAATCTGCAGGTAGACAGTGGACATCAAAAGCGCACAACAACAAAATACTGAATCAATAAATGCCTCTACGCGACTTCGGGTAACTCTTCCACGACCGGAAGTGGGTCGCGCCAATACGCAAATTGCGAATAATCATTGGCCGCTTCGATCAGAGGCGGGAACAACTGATCAACATAGTAGGTCATGGTGGAATATCTGAAACAAAACCATCAATTAAACACCGCCACGCGACTAAATGAAACAACTGCCAAGCGACCACACACACTCTGATCAGCTTACCATGTCATTAAAACCATGGTGCAGCGCCGGAGGTAAAGACAACAACAATAAAAAAATCACGAATTGTGTTTTATCACGTGTTTTGGATGAGAGAAGCGCTTTCACCGTTAGTTGCGTTGAAATGATAATTCCGTGATAAAACACAACTTTAATAGATATCGCTCATGTCTGACTCTATTTCGTCACTACTACTGTCATTGTCTTTCAGTTTATGTAATAGCGGAGGAAATACGTCATTGACGACCAGTGATTGACCCGTGTAACTGGAATTAAATAATACCAACTTAAAATTGTGCCTCTAACAAAATCAGGTGGAAATTCTAAGCAGACCCAGGTTACTTTACGTTTATCAAGTTTGATACTTACGTCGACTGGAAGGTTTGAGTCAGTTCGTGTTTCAGCTCGCCTTTTGGGTTAATTGTAAAGATTCGTACTATTGGGATTCCCACCGCTCTGTAAGCCCACACATCCTAAAACATACAAATTTCATTAGCATTTAACCACATGATACGCCACTGGGCTTCAAATCTATCAACTTACATTGATCCTATTGCCATATCCGGCGTAGAAAGGATTCGAAATTGGCGGAAACAGCGCTTTGATGTCGCTCATACAAGATATCTTGAACTGTTCCGGCTTCTTCTCGATCACTTCCCGGTGAAAAGCAGTGATAAGCGACGTGGGGTTGAGAAGAATGGGGCCATCCGGCATGGTAAGATTCCCTTGTTTGATACTTTTCAAATATTCGCGCGTGATCCGCGCTTGCCCGATCGCTCTAGCACTAAGATACAACAGTTTGTAGCCGTTATCTTTGATCTTGTTGAACAATTGAGCTACTCCCGACTGTGCCCAGTCTTTGCCCACAATGGGCAAGATGTGTCCCAACACGTCTGACTTCGTTATGGTCCCATCGATGTCAGAAATGACGATCTTGTCGTCCCATTTCCATTTGTACAGATGGCAGGTGCACCTTGTGGTTCCTTGGTACGCGGTCGTTACGCTGAAGACAATTTCGTTCATTCCTTCCCGGAGGTTCAACGAGGCCTAAGAAAGAGAATTAGTATGAGAAACAACTTCCGCGAAGACTTACGATTTGTTTGGAGCTCAACCGCAACGTCTTCTTGCACTTCTCGTTGAGACTCTTCGGCGACATGTCGATGGTACAATCCTTATCTTCGTGGGATTGGTTCACGGCGGCTACTTCTTCATCCCCCATGTCGATGGAGGTTTCTTTGTTCTCTTCGGGTTTGCGGACGATCTCCACTGCGGGAGTAGTTTCACGCGAGGTCTTCGACCGCCTCCAATGCCACCACGAGGACTTCGCCTCAGGTTTTGCGTCTTTACCCTGTTCGTTGGAAGGCATATGCATATTGCACAATTGGTCGATGGAAGATTGAAGCAGCGGTCTGTTGAAGATGATCAAACTGGAGATGATAGGACCTGCTACTTTCCAGTTGTAGTATTTCCCGCGGAAATTTACCACCAAATTGGGATTATCCAGAAGCATGGGGTTGTTGCAGAAGTCGCTGAAGGTGATGGAGTGTTCTTCGAAGCGAGCGGCGTCGGGTTCCGGCTCCCAGCCGCACAAAGAGAGAGCGACTTCGTGGCGACCGCTGGAATGATTAGATTAGTTCCACTCTTCTTTCTTTCCCGATTTTCTCACCTCTTGATGTGCTCATCGAAGTCGGAATCGATCGACTTGCACCCTTCCGCACTGTTGGGACTCTGCGCCAAGGACGGACCATTTCCTGATTCACAATCCATGTCGGCATCTGAATTTATTACACGACAAATACACTTAATGAACATAAAAAACAAGACACTAAGCTACAGAGAAAAACGACGCTAACCTGCCGCCTTGTTCTTCGCCTTGGCAAAATACAACGCCGCCACCTCAGGAGTCACGGAGTTCAAATCCGAGAGGTACATCCCCTCGGTGGGAAGGCCATGCGTCTTCTTCATGAACGAAAACACGTTCGAGAGCGCGAATTGATCGTTTTTGCCACTGGCTTGTTCATTTGTTGGGGAGTTGGTTTGGGAGACGTTGGGGAAACCACCCCACTCCCAGCTTTGACCATTGTTGCTGTCGTCACCTGGAGGAAAAGCGTGAAAATTGCGGATTTTTAATAAACGGGGGACGAACCTTTGCGGTTTTTCACTTCAAACTCGGAGTCGGACTGTACAGCCTCCACTTGGATGGGAGAGTCCGCTCTGGAGTCGGCGACGTTACTAGTGAGCTCGGTGTCGCTGAAGAAGTGGAAGTCGGGGTCCAGAATCTTGCGGCTGCTGGTCGACGGGCTCGGCGCTGGCCGGTCATGAGTACTACAAACCAAAAAAACAGATAAAAATTAACAATAGCTGTTTATTGAACCTGCTGAGTACCACTCAAATTCTGATTGAAATGAAACTTCTTATCACTTACAGTTCTTTGAGCTCGGGCTCCGAGGCGTTGCTCTCAATGGAGCTAGGCTCCGTGGTGGCCGAGTCGTTCTTCTCCGCCACCTCCGGCGCGGAAATCTGATTAACACTGGAGCTCTTCCTCGGCGCGTTCTTCTTCTTCGTTTTCCGCCGCTTTTTCTTACTCCCGCGACTCTCCCCACTAACGTCTTCCTTCACACTAGTCTCTTCCTTGTTCGGGATGCTCTCCGATTTGCTCGTGTCCATCTCCAACGAGTCCATTTTGAAAATCGTATCAGAGATATCGTTACTCTTGCTCAAATCCTCCACGCTCTCCTTCGTGGTGCTGTGCATCGACCGCGACAACTCCTCGGAAATTTCCCCAATGGCGATGTTCCCCAGCCCAATTTGTCGCTTCAAGAAGTCTCTTTCTCGGTCTTTGGCATTTTCGTTTTCGGCAGTGTTGCGCCGTTTTGTGTAATCGTTCACTTGGTTCTCGAACGTGAGCTCGGTGAAGCTCCTCCGGCGCGTTTGCGAGGTGAAGATGTTCTCGAAGTCGCTGACAGGAATTGGAGATGTTGCCAAGTGCTCTGGGATTTCGTGCTCGTCGTCTTCGAGCTCCTCCACGAAGAAGGCCTCGCCACTTTCTCCAAGTTTCATGTGGATGTCCTGGGGCTCCCCGTTGATTTCGATGTCCACAACTTTCTCGCGACTCCTGAGGACCCCCAGTTTTCCGAAACGGACGTGGAACGGAGAACAATTGTAACTCCCATCATCTTGTTCGACGACGATTACGTCGATGGCGCCCGTCAAAGTGGCAGTGTTGATCTCATTGTAAAACTCTTTCACATTACTGAACAGTTTTCCTATATTCATCATGTACATTCTGTTGGTTGTTCGCTGACTTGTTACTAAATTAACGAAACAAGCGGCGGTTTTTATATATCCTGGGCACGTGTCCTAGGCCCCCCTCTCCTCGGAACTGAAACAAAACATGAAGATAAGTGACGTCGTGCTTACGTACGGTACACACCCTGTATACAGAGCCCTAAGTACAAGTGGGGTGCAAAGGTCATAAAACCTAACGTTGCGTGATCATAAATCGGCGCTTATCTTCCGGGGAAAGCTAAGGTAACTTATTGACGCGACAGGAAGAGGGGTCGAGATTTATTATGCAAAAATTTTGACGTAACGCTTTTGAGTATCGTTTATTATTTCATCGTTGATAAGTGTTTGTTTTCGCAGGTTTTATTATTGAAGCGCGATGTTTATCATTTCGATACTAAAAAGTTAGATGGGTTATAACGGATAACTGCAATGACGCGGTTTTTCGCTTCTTCAGGCGTTTCTTATCGCGGTCTTTACATCAGAATTATTGAAATGCTTCGATAATTGGCGTATTTTCCCGTTTTGATTTGTAAAAACAATTGGAATAAAACTGTCGTAAACAAAAATTACTTATTGTTTGCTATTGTATTAGTTTGGGGATAATTTCGCTTTTAGCACTTGATGGCTATGATAATTAGATTGATTAGGAAGTTGGAAAATTTAACGTGTTTGCGTCATTTTACCATATTCCACGCCTACTGAAATCAAGTGTGATTCTGTCATTTCTAACAAAACTGTCAATTAACCCTTTAACTGTTATAAACCTATAGGTATGTACGTTTTCTAATGAACTACAAAAGATGAGAATTTGAAATTTTGGGAACAAAAATAAGCAAATAAGACAAATCAAATGACAATATTTACGTATTCATGACACTTCCAGCAATGCAGGAAGTAGTAGTCAACTTGCTTATTTAAAATGAAACACCCCATATATTCTTGCATTTTCAGATTCTACATCCGAATTAAGGGTGACTTTATGTATAATGTGCTATACTTAAATTGAACCATTTCAGAGATATCTTGATTTTTGTAAAAAAAAATTGCATAACAGAAGTGAAATTTTCTTTCCGAGATAAGTACCCTATAATCTATTTTAAAATCGCCATGTTAATTGGAAAATAAGCACAATACAAAAGTACAATAAAATTTTGCGTTAACTTTATGTATTGGACACATATTTCCTACTAAAAATACGGAAAAAAGAAGTTTTTACTCTTTTGTTTCCAATTTTTTTTAAGCAAGCTTTGGAATGGTGACTATTCAATTTTATGTGGATCTTTTATAAACAAATTTGGTGGCTTAATAGAAATAAAAAATTCTCAAAAATATTTGTTAAAATATTTTATTTTGTAATGCAAATTTAATTTTTTTTTTTGAAAAATCGAGATATTTCAGGAATTATACAATTTAGGAACAGCACGGTATCTAGAAAGTCATCTTCAATTTGCATATAGAATTCAAAAATGCAATAAAATATAGGGTGTTCTATTTAAAACAAACAAGCAAGTTGACTGCCACTTCCGGCATAACGGGAAATGTCACGTAAATGTAAATCTACTTATTCGATTTGTCTTATCCGCTTTCTTTGGTCCCCAAAATTTCAAATTCTTATCATTTGCATTTTCTGAGAAAAATGACAAAACGCACATATACGTTTACAACATTTAAAGGGTTAATAAGATTCAAGTGGGCTTTGGAATTTATAGAGATGTAAAAATTTCAAAGTCATTTGTTGCATTTTTCGAAAATTGTCACCTTGCAAGATTACCCGACCCTCATTGCCAACTTCCGGATCATTTAAGTCCATGATTAACTATTTATTTACAGTTTTGTTTTGACACCTCCACGTGTTAGCAACGACGCATTATTACAACGCGTAAACAATAATAAAATTGCCATTTTTTATGGCACTTTACGATTTAATGTACAATAATTTATCACGCTGATTCCACCTCTTATCATCCAATTCGCGCTTCTATTTTCGTCTCCTTAAAAAATGTAGTAAACAATCCGTTTGTGTGGCCACACGTGCCCGAAATTGTTTTTGGTCCTTGAGCTGAGCCTATTTTGCGTATACTAGACACACCTCCAGGTTACAGCAAACAAGATCAATGAAGACCACGTGGTTTGTGGTTTTGTGGTGGTGTCATACTTTGTAACCAATGGCGAAGATCGGATTTGCTATCGTACGATGAGCTACGTCATAAATACTCACTTTCACGTGTCGTATGATCATGGATGGTCCGATCGAGGATTGAATATAGGTCGAATTTCGATAAAAACAGTTGCAAAAAGTCAAGGTGGCCTTGGAGGAGATGTAAAAACAGTTGCCGCTTTCACTCGGAATTTTGCGATAAATATAAGATTTAAACAGTTGGCGTTGGATGAAAGATGAAACAATGGAACAATTCGACTTTGTCACGTGAAAATTTTTGATTTTGTCATTTTTCGTCAAACAATAGCACATACTGAAGCGAACGTTGAACTCCCAAACTAAAAATCTTCAGCTTTCTGATTGTCCATTATCAATATTTGCTGTATCATTATCATTATCGGAATGTTTGGAAGCGCAGCGCCAACTGTAAGAATTTCACTTGTATTTTCATTTCCCAAGGTTGGCGCCGCCGAATTTCAACATTTTAATTCAGGAATTGAGCAGGTCCTGGGCACACGTGCGGTTTTGTTTTCCGCAATTTCTGATGGGTTTGTTTTGTTGGTCAGTTAGCCTTGGCGACATGTTTTGTTTACACGCACACTTGATTAGAAATGTTTGTTTTGGAAGTCATTCTTTTGTTCAACACGGCCTTTGACTGCAAAAGCGACAAGAATTTTTTTAATTGACCATTGCCAACACACCTGAAAAGATCATCATTGTCCTTGGACTTGACCGTCGAAACGTCCGTCGTACTTTAACCTCGCGATTCGGAAACGGTAATTCTTTGTAAAAAATGATCCATCATCTAATCGCTTCGTGTTTCGTGCTGTTGCCAAGTCTATAAAAGCCTCTAAATCTCGGGCTATTGTTAGGTACGGCCGAAACGTCATTTTTTGGCAAAAGTCGATAATACAGTCATTTCCATTTATTTATAATACGCGCAGGTGGATGGGGACAACGTACCAACCCGCACCACCTTCCCCTACCACGGATATTTCTACATCTAAAAATCGTTCGTTAATTTGCAACTTCTGTGAAATCAGACCACTTTGATTGCCGAAATTTTGATAATACAGTGGCGTTTCGTCGCTTCGAATTAGCAGACGACCCAATTTTTTTTTTCGCTTTTTGTAAAGTGAAAGCGTACCGAAGCTCGTTATATAAGAGTTGCAGCGAAATCGCCGCTTTTGGTAACGAGAAGGTCAAAGCTGCCATAAGACATGACAAGAGGAGCAAATCTTTTTATAACTGAAGTTATTCATATTTCGTAATGGCTGCCAAGGGGTTTTGGCTTTTTATACGTCGCGGAATTTTTCCGCGTTTTTGCAAGGATTTGGGTCAGGCAAAAAGGCATTTATCTAACCAAGTCTTTTAGCACGTTGGTAGCACTGACAAACAGGCTGCCAACATAATTTCTCATCCTAAGCCTCCAAGTCAGGAAGTTTAGTGGAAAAACTTGCGATTTCCAAACAATCCCTGTTTGGCGATACAGTTCGCCGAGGCCGCTACGTTATGTAAATCGCGAATAAAACGTGCAATTACAAGATAATATTTCCCCAAAAGTCGAAGTCCAGAATGAGAGTGCGAATTTCATAATCATGGAAACTTTGTGATTTCCTGGCGACATTTTTCACCACAAAGGCCTCCGTTCGTGTCCTTAGAATGCAAATTCAATTTCGCTCTGTTTGTAAATTCTCTCACATGATTGCTCAACCTCCTGCGGCTATATTTACCATAAAAAACGTTCTCTTCGCTCTGAATTAATTTCACATATTGCTCGCTCCTATTAGTTTATTGTAGGTCGATGCTCTACCATTTCGGTCTCTTTCTAAGCCCCAAGGCGCGATCTAATTTCTAATTGAATTATCAATTCCAATTGGAGACTTTCACGATTTATAACGTGATGTCTGGTGTCTTATCATTATCAGTGACGTAAATGCAGATTTGGAGAGGACCGCGGCTTATTAAATAGCCCCCAGGATTTCCGGCTTTTTGTTAATCTTCGAGGTAAACAATCTTCCTTCAAACTTGTCCTCTTATCTTCAACAGACAATGGATCGGACTTGGGAGACAATTTGGCAATTTTTCAAAACATGTGTAACTTCTAGATTCGACCAAGTACAAGGCCGATTGTCGATTTTACTTAGGAACAGATTCTTGGAAACCGTTTCGCAACGTTTGATTGTTCTAAAAATCGTTAAAAACGTCTTGGAAGCAGAATGAGTCATAAATTCATTGTTTGTCCGCCGGTGTTTGATAACGATCCAAAGGTCGATGATGTTTTTGATTGCAGTTGGTGCATACAAAGCGACTGTTAAGACAAAGGGGCTGTTAATAACTCGCCAATTGCCCAATTGGGCAAAACAGAGTATTGATTGGATCAGCTGAGAAGGTCGGGGATTTAAGAAAATACGCTCTGACAGCTCATAATAAGACCAGAAATACATCCGACAGTATTGATTATGAAGGTCTTACCTTTTCTGATTGATTTTACATGAAATCTGTCCTTTCAAATTGGAACTACAACGAGAAACAACACGTAACATTCACCACAGGCACCGACTTGCAACTGACAGATAAAATTATTGACAAGTCGAGTAAGTCGAGTTTATTCAGATGTTTCTAGGGAGGGAGCAGGTTAGGCAACTTATAATAGAGAACCCCAGATCTAGGCAACCAACTTTACACCAGATCCAGCAACGTCCTGGAAAAATTCGTTTTCTCCGATCAAAATTCATAGGGCACCCTAATTGTTATCGACATGTTTTAACTTTTATTTTGTCGGCCACTGTCATTAAACTCAAGTATTAATTAATTAAGAGGTGCTTTTATTGAACCAAACACAATACGAAACACGAAACAAATATAAAATTATCAATAAAGCTTTTAAATTAGTTGAGTGAGGTGGAAGTAAGCAAAGCGACGCCCCGCTCATAGAAACTGTGGGGATCCTGCCCAGGGGCTATATTGAGGTCCACAGTGTACAGCAACTCGGTTCTCGTCGAATTCAAATAAATGGGCAACGAGAGTTTGCTAGAAGAGAACTTCTCGTCACCAGACACTCGAATCCAACGCATCAAAGTTATGGGAAGCTCCATCATAATACTAGACGTCAGAAGGAGTTGGTTGTTCCTACACTGGGCGCCTTGAAGTTTAATCCCTGGAAATTAATAAGCATTGATTAATAGCTATTTAACAAACAAGTTGGTTAATGAAAGCGATTAATAATTGAGCGACGTTCGTGCCATTAATAAGCGAGATCAATAATCTCCCGTTAACCATAGAGTTAGTTACAAAACTTTTCCAGTGATCGAATATTGAAAAATTCACCAAAAAAAGAAAATTGGTGCAAAGGTGGTTATGCAACCAAATATATAAAAAGTAAAGTGAGGTTATGTGTATGATGGATGTGTCCGCATTAAACTAGAAATCTCTCATTATTAAATTATTGAATTGCGTGTAATTGGTTGCCTATAACATTAAATCATTTATTAATAACCCACTTTAATGCATGATTTTAGCCGACAAATCATGCAATAATAGTACCAAAAAATGATCGCCGGGAAAAATAATTATCTAAAAATAAATTTTCTTTACCTGTGACCGCAAAACAGTCGTGCGGCACCGCCGCGTGGTCATTTGAATCCGTGATCGTAACCTCCAAATAGAGCTCTTCTAGTGACCAACTGTTAGCTTGAGCCACGCATTGTCTAGTCGCTGTTATGTAAGCTTCAGGGTTCAAAAGACCACCCAACCAAACAGGGAAGCTCTGAAAAAATAATTGTCAAAAACTGTAACAAAAGACAATGGTGATCTTACCTGTAGTTCCTTAGCACCGGCTGTGGACACCAATTTCGATACTTGTTGCAACTGTTTGACCCTCTGGCTAAAATCAGTGATCCACTGGATGACGGTACAACCACGTGGAACAGTGTAACGCCGCCAATTCGCCGGTAAAATTCCTCTCACGAGTTCACCCAGCATCGTCCTGTGGTAGTTCGTTTGTTTTTTCTCACCCTAAAAAACAAATTTGCATCCTTCTATCCGAATTCCGCACAAATCGACTAACCTGACAAATCAAAACCACGTCCTTCAAATCATGGATAACATCCTGGAGCAATTTCGCTCCGGAATTAACTTCGCGCTCGAAATATCTGTACAACGGATCTTTGATGTTCTCCACTGTCCGTTTCAACGTTTGCAACGATGTTGGCATCAACTGCAACCACGTAACAGCTGAGTTATGAAGAGTCTTCATCCATGACGGTCGTCCATCGACCTGAGCGGCGTCAGAAGGCGAGATTTCGTCAACAGAATAAGCCAGTTCATCGTCATCTTCGAGCTGCTGCATCTTCAGCAACTTGCTCACAAGATCCGTTCCTCGGGTTGTCAACAAGACTTTTTCTGCGTTGTTGGGCAGTCCTAACCACGCCGGAGTTTGGCGATCTGCCAGTCCCTCAATCCATTTCAAGAAATGATCTCTTCTTGTACCGTCCGGCATTGTAATGTGACGATTTCCATTAGGTCCATTGTCGATGTTAGCGACCAGAGCAAAGTCGCTCTCAAAACTCTTCGGTGTGAACAACTTATTTAAGAAGGAATGTAACAGGCGCTGGTCGAAATCGTTGTCGATTTTACCACCGTAGATGGATTGGGAGAGCAAAGTGACGAGGGCATCCCACGGGACTTTTTCTGGAGGTAAGTTGGTGCGGCCCATCGCCGTGGTTTCAATCCAAGTATCTAAAGTATCGCAAGCCACTCGAAGGTCAGATTCGTTGAACTCGTAGTACTTCGCCCATCCTAACGGAGAGTATCGTAATCTTTCTTGGACGATAGCGTGGAACCACGCTAACAAGAAGTAGAGTCTCGCTCTTTCATTGGGCGGCTTCATCATGCGACTCGCTGGTACCGTGCTGAAAGTACGCAACAAATTGGCTCTGATACCTGGAGGAGGCTCGAAGACGAAGATTCTACCAGCTCGCAACAAGTTCACGGGTAGTTTCGGATTGATTTCCATGGTCAGGAACAGTCGGAAGTTGGCGTGTGGTTGCAAAGAATGCAACTTCTTCTCCAGTTGCACCAACCATTGTGGTGCCAAATGCACGTTCTTCAACATGACCCATCGTCCGGTCTTACACGCCATATTAATCGCTCTATCAGCTTGATTGAAGCCTTCGGCTGAACCGATGGCAATGCTTGAAATCTGCTTGTTAAGTTCGGCGGCCAAATCATCGACTCTACCAGAAGCATCAAAACCTGGAACCGAGCACAAGAGCGCTGGAACATTCGATCGAATTTCCTTTTCAACACAATCAGCCAAATCGAGTTCCTTTTCGGCACTAGGCATGAAGTTCTCTCCCAAAACCGCGGAAACGAAGATTTGAGCGGCGGCGATGACGCGATCCGGTCTAAAGGCTTGGATTACAAGAAGTTGGTACATGGAAGTACCAACGGGACTGAGTTGGCGCTCTTCGATCCACAACCCGGGGACGCATTGCTCGGGGGCACTTTGTTGGAGCCAAGCACCGAACTCCGGCATCTCCTTGATCTTATCAGACAGTTTCTTGAACGCTGGAAGTCGCGAGGAGAGCCGCATCATCGCTTCTTGTTGTTCGCTGTTCAAACCGTCCATCAACGCAGTGCCGGCGGTTGAAAACACACCTTCTTTACCTCGGAGGAAGAAACTGAACTCTTGGTCCAAGTTGGGCTCGCTGGGGACGCCTTTGAGATGGATGCGGCAAAGAAGAATAGCAAACGTCAGACGGTCATTGTGCAGCATACCGCGCGCCACTCTTTCGTAGCAAACCGAGAATAAATCAGTGGTGATGATGTTGAGACGCGACTGGTAATCGGAGATGTTGTCTAGGTGCGGATTACTTAAAAGAATACTGCTAAACATATCCAAGAACATCTGCAACGAGTACTGATACAAGAAGTGCACTTGGTTTAAGCTGTCCATGGTAAAGTACGTGTTACTGCACGCCTGAGACAACGGCAAGTACTGCTGAGACACCGTTTCGATTTCCGAGATAACTTTATCCGTTTCTTCGACCTTTTGTCCAATTTCTGCAGCCTCTTGTTTGAGAGTCTCGAGAGTCGTAATGACGCTATCATCATCCAGAATCTTTCCTTTGGCGTCGTTCAACGCTTGCAACAACGACTTTTCCAACTGTCTCAACCTCAAATGGAACTCTCCTTGCAACTTCAACAAATCAGAACGTTTGGCGTCGATATCCGGGCGCTCCGCTTTGAGCACTTGATTCAAACACTGACTCTGCAACGAACTTCTCGTCACGGTGAAGTTGACGAAAGTCACCCTGGAGCAAATATCCGGTGGGAACTCCACAGTGGGGTCTCTCGTTGACAAGAAAATGACAAACGACGGCGACAGATCGATGTCTTGGTCGCCTAAAGTGATAAGGACACGTCCTCCAGTTCTTCTCAACTCTCTGTTCAACACGGGATTTAAAATGGGGTCGTAATTTTCAACATCTTGCACTAGGAGCGGATTTCCGAACCGCAGCGCAGACTCGAGGTTCTTCCTAAACGAATCGTCCAAGAAGCTCGTTTTTGTTATCTTCTTATCTTTGAATTCGTTCATGATGTATTCCGTGGCTTGTCCTGAAGGGTCGATAATCAACGGGTAGCGGTTGAATCTCTTCAACATGATGGCGTTTTCCGTACAGAGATCGTCGGATGGGAGTGCGTTCGCTTGCCATCTGAGGCGCTCATCAGGATTGGACAGATACTCAGTTCTTGCAATATCCGGTCGGTACTGTATAGCAGCTTGAGTTAAATGTTGACACCAGGTACTGAACAAGTTTTGACGGTAGTGTTGGTCGAAGTAGCCTCCATAGGCTATGAAAGCGGCGGATAGAAGAACATCGCCGATGATGGTCGACATCTGAGATCTAAACGTTTCGCTGGTGGCTTCCCAGCGCTCTCTTTCAATGACCAAACTCTTGAGTAAAGCGATGGAACGATCAACCTTCGCCTGGACGTTCTCCAGGTCGGTTTTGATCGCCTGTGCTTGGGCGATCAACTGGGCGTACTCTTCTTTGTACGACGCTATGCTCTGCTCCAACTGGCTGATGAGGTTCTTAACTTCTTCGCCGCGTTTCTGATTGGTCTCCGCTTGCAATTCCAGCGAGCTAAGTTCTTGGCGGAGAGGCTCAACTTTCTTCAACATGTCGGCGTAGAGGATTTGAGCCATCGCCCATTTGACCAAAGGTCCGCAGGCGTTACTTGCATGGTTGACTTTCTCAAAGTTATAGTCGGGGTTGTTGAGGTAGCGAGTTTTCATCTTTTCGCGAACGTCGTCACTAGAAAATTTATGTTAGAAATGTGTAATAAGAAGTAGAGAGGGGGACATGCTGGCTTTTAGGGGTTTTCTTCGTGAAGCACATGCATACCTAATGTCCTCGGTATTGAAATTGTTGACTACAGTATTGATGAAGTTATCACGCATGATGACCGCTCGAATAGACTTCCAGTCGCTTGCGTTTTCACCGAGCAACAAGCAAATGGATTCTAAGGCCAATTTTACCACCGCAGGAGGGTTTGCCATGGTACGGATTTCGACCAACTGTTGTTTTTTGATAGATTTTACAGCTGTGCAAAAATAAAAAATAATAATGCAAGGTAGAGAAAAACTAAAAACACTAAAGTTACAAGCAAGAGGAAGAAGGCACAAATTTACAATACATTTAGGCCTTTTACCAGCCTTACGTCAAATTCTCACTGCTGAAGTTAACAATAGTCGCTATAAAGTTGTCTCTCATGATTACAGATCTTATAGAACGCCATTCGCTGGCGTTCTCGTGCAGCAACAAGCACACCGATTCCAGTGCCATCTTTACGCTGTTTGGTGGATTTCCCATGGAACGCACCTCAACCAAATGTTGCTTCTTTATTGACTTAACAGCTATCATCACCTACAATTAACGGATGTAAAGAAACAAGGAAACTCACCGTTTTGCGCGTCGATGACGGCCGGTTCGACTTGAGCCAAATCCGCCATGACTTCTTGGCGTTTCTGCTCGATGTGGATGGTCTGCTCGCTCAACTGTAGCTGGATTTCTTGACTCTGCACCTTCTTCTTCTCGGCTTCTTGTTGGTCCTTGACCATCTGGCGAAGTTTCGCGTTGGCAGCTTCGTTTTTCGCTTGCAACTCCTGCGACTTCACAGCCAAACTCTTCTGCATCTCCTCGACTTGCTCCACGGTCTCGGCAATCTTACTCAAGCCGACATTCAAATGCAACTGTTGCTCTTCCAAGTCCGATCTCTTCTCTTTGTACAACTTTACGAAATGATGGATAAAATCTAAGTAATGTCGTGGCGTGATCGCCATGGTACGACTTCCTCTTTTCGCTAACCGCGCGTTCGCTTTATGCAGCGTCTGGTGGACGTAAACGCAAGCGTTGATCACCGCCTCCCGGTGCATGGGCGTCGCGGATATCAAAGAACACGCCGCTGGGAAGAAGTCGGGTACCTTCCACGTCGGTTTGTCCAAATCAACGCGATTCGTGAACTCTTTGCCCACTTGGAATAGAGCGCCGTCCGACCAATCTCCAAACCAGTTCAAAACGCATCTGTTGAACAGAGCTGGTGATGTCGCCGCGCGATCTTTAAGACCGTCTGTGGATGGATTCATCGTGAAGACGACGTGCAAGTTGCGCATTACTTGCTGAGTGAACCATTTATACAATTCGTCGCTGGAGTCGAGCATGAGACCTTCGCGTTGAGCGCCTTCTTTGCACTGGGTCATCAGAGTAGTGTATTCATCGCCTTCGAACAGACCAGGAACTTCACCGTTAGCCAAAAGAGTGTTCATTCGTTCTAAGAAGCTTGAATCTAACATGTTGGATTCATCGAGAATGAAGGCGATTTTCTCGTCTTTGCACCCACTGCGGCGCAACACCGACCGCAAGTCTTCGTCGAAGTCTTCAGCGGTGTATTTGTTGTGGACTTTGATTTGGAAGATGGAGAGGCCGTTCATCCACGCGACGAAGCGGGAAAGAGTTGTTTTACCAGCGCCGGAGACTCCAATAAGGAGTAGATGGCCTTGTGGTTGTCGGAAAATACGATCAATTCTCAGAACGTGGTCGAGGACTTCATCAAAGAGCACCAGAGGCACATCCAGCTCTTCCTCGTAGAAGACTTTCAGTCGCGCTTTGACATATTCGCGCAACTGCTCGCGATCTACTGGCACGTAATCTTTGCTCAACCAGTTACTGTAAAGAATGGGGCGCTCTAGCGCTTTTTCGCAGTTCGCCGATGGGAAATGCTTCAAAGCTACGGCGTCGATGTTCTCGTTCGTCCATCTACGTTCAGTGTCTTCCACTAGACGGTCCTGGAATAACCTGAGGGCTTCGTGGGCCCACAATCTCACAAGACCTTCAACATTGAGATGGTCTAAGGGTCGGATCGCCTCACAAATTCCTCGCACCCATCGAGTCATCTCACGAGGAGAATACACGTAATGGGGCTGCATGTCTTGGGTAAATCTGTCTTGTGACGCGAGGTAGAACTCCACCATGGCGTTGGTTAGAGGTTCCGCGTAACCACGAAGTCCCAGCGTCAGTCTCAACATTGCTCTGGTGAAAGTACCGTAGATCTGTTTCAGAGAGGTTTCTCCAGGATAATCGACGTAGATCACCGGAACGTGTCTTAAGAAGCGGTGAGAAAGAGGTTTTCTGCCAGGGTCGGTGGGAGGGTTACATGCTCCGACGAACTGTATTCTTTCAAGGGCGACCCAGGTTTGATCAGAGGCTCTGTAGAAGCCCTTTTGTTCGACAATCTGCCGCAAGAACATGATGACACGCTGCGTGCCGTAGTTGTCCATGTCTGGTAAGTTGATTTCGTCGCAGAAGAGAACCAGCCATTTACCCAGCTACCCAAAATTGTGTTAGAAGAAGTTGATGGTACTCGAGTGGTACTTACTTGAACTGGTGATAAGATGACGCCGTTGGGAGTCTTCCGGTATTCGCAGTAGTGGTCAAAGGTCTTTAGAAGAAGTTCTGGTGTCGTGGCTGAGGAGAAGTTCAATCCGACGACTTCCATGTCGGGGAGGGCGCGCAAGGCCGAGAATAAAGTCATGGTTTTACCGGAACCAGGAGGTCCGCAAAGAACTGAAAGCAACAATTAGATCCTGTTTTGATGGCTATTTTTAGTACCTAAAGGTTTGTGCTCGGCTAGCCACGTGTACAGAAGAGACTCGTGCCGGACCGTATCCAAAGTCGGTACTACAATATCAGGCGATGCAACTTTGTGGGTTTCCACTTCAATTTGTGGTACTTTGTTGGACCACGGCGACCATTCGCCTTCAAGATTCACTTCGTAGTCGATAATCGGCATGTTATTCGATGGAGGAAGAGGAACCGTGGTGACCGATCGAATGAAATCTCCAAGATCTGAGCGAACTTTGAGTTTGGCGTCACCAGCGAAACTCCACAATAACGAATAGACCAAACACTTCGGGATGTACTTCTCCAAAGTTTCGTTGGAGAGAGGGAAATCGATGTGCGAATGATTGTACTGGAGGACATTGCGAACGCTTTGATTCAACATGGAGAAAAGAGAGCTCAAAGCTCGCAGTCGCGTGAAATCCATGATGTGTTCTTGTTCCATTGCGTACTCCAAGCAACGGACGACGAGACCATCAGGTGACAAATGAGATTGAAGAATACTAGCAACATCCACTTGGACCTGGAGCGTTGGAGACAACAAATCCTCCTTGTTTTCACCCTTCTTTCCGAAACTATCATCTTCGCCTTCCTCCAACGGAATGCTCTTCAACCTCAACATGTAATTCTCAAAGATCATCTCCGTGGACAACACATCTTCAGAGAACCACACCATCCCGCAACGGGACACTGTAGCCAAAGTGGCGTACTTTAAATCTTGGACTTCGAACATGACTCTCACGTTCGGCGGCAGCGACAAACGTTCACCGTTTGGTAAAGTCAAGAGTTTATTGTCGTCGAGAACAGAGTTCAAGTTTTCTACCCATTCGGGGTCGACATCACCGTCGAAGATAATCCACTGCCGCTTGTTAATTTCGCCTCGGACGTTGTCGATGATTTTCCGGAGAATATGAGTGAAGAGACCATCAGTCCACTCGCGAGTGTTCGGGTCCAAAACACCGTACAAAGCTTCTTTGCTGATGGCTTTGGGGTCGATGACATGAGCGACACCTTCAATGCCTTCGAAGCGCTCCAAAGCCTTGAGGAGGACTCTCCACGCTGAACTTTTACCGGAGCCGCTCGGGCCCACCATCATGAGACCGTGGTTGAGGTTCGAGATTTGGTA
Source organism: Gnatocerus cornutus (assembly GCA_029298725.1). Lineage (NCBI taxonomy): Eukaryota > Metazoa > Arthropoda > Insecta > Coleoptera > Tenebrionidae > Gnatocerus > Gnatocerus cornutus. Next base: position 31,895,990 of record CM055509.1, on the reverse strand, counting down.
CAGTTGCAAAACCTAAGAGAAACATGCCAGTGAATGAGAAAAATGAATTGTTAAAGAAGTGAAGGAATGGAATGGTACCTTCTGTATCCACGTTTCTCCTACGTATGCTCTCTGTGCAGCGTGAAATGAAGTGCGTTTTTTAACAGTGACAGACAAAGAACTCACCTTTTCCATCCATGCGGAGCCTTGCTCGTCGCCTTCGCCGCAAACGAGGAACTCTTCTTGGCACACTTTCCGGATTTCGTCCTTCAGACCTGCGAAAACACGTCAATGAAGGCGAAAAGAAGTTAAATTCGAAACAAACCTTTCATTTCGGCCCTCGTGTACTGAACATTTGGGAAAACGTCGTTCAGCAGACTCGACAGCAACGGAATATCTTCAGCTACTAATTTCGGCACCATGGTCTCGCAAACTGACTGTATCAAAATCGCTTGTTCTGGTAAATTCTCCGCGATGCTCGCCTCATCAATGTTGGCATCCCCTTTCTGCTTCAACCCTTCTTTGATCCTCTGAATACGATCGCGTTTGACGTTACCAGCGGACACGAGCACAGACTTCAGAGCACGCAGCCCAAAGTCATAATGCGATTGATTGGAGAGTTGTTCGTCGCACAACCTGCAAAAAAACCTCAACTCTCGTCTTTAATTTTAAGATACTTACTTGAAGAATGGTACGATCTTGCAGGCAAGCTTCTCCGCCGTCCGGAAACCTTGCGAAAACAACATGACTTCAGCTATCAACTGTCGATCCGGCGTGGTCATAGCAAGCGATCTGAACAACTTCTTCAGATTATCAGGCAAGTTTGAACGTCCGGCGTATCCAGGATTCATCGTGATGAAAATGGCCATGTCGGGTGAAACGCGCACTTGCTTTCCGACGAGCTCCACAGTGATGCTTCCCGTGGCGGTGGAATCCGCTGCTTCTTTCTCCTTCTGCGATTTCAGCGCTTCTTGGATTGTTTGGATTTGTTGCGATACCGCTGATAACATTCTCTCTTCGAGGCGATTGAATTCGTCGAAGCAACCCCAGGCGCCCACTTGGCACAATCCGACGAAAATCCTCCCCATGGCTTGGAAGTCGAAGGTTTCGTCACAGTTGAAGACGAGAACGAAGCGGCCGAGTTGGTTACCCAAGGCTTTAACTGACTCGGTTTTACCGGTACCGGCGGGTCCGAAAGGTGATCCTCCGAGGCGCGCTTCCAAGGCTTGAGTCATGGTCAAATAACAGCGATCGGTGAGAGGAGTCTGCACAAGACGATCTTGAACCCCCAAGTACTCGAAACCGTAGTAAAACTTCGCATTTGCCATGTGGATCGTTAGTTGTTTCAACACTTCGGTCTGACGAGGATCGAAATAATACCGCATTTCGCACAACCACTCAAAAGATTTATTGCTGGAAACGCCATTGGCCATCAACCGCCGGGTAACTGTTCTCTTGTGAACGAACTCGTTGATGAGGTGCTCAAGCTTCTTGCGACGCAGCAGCGGTTGTTCTTGGAGAACCGAGTCGGCGAGAACATTCAGAGTGTTTTCAACTTGCTGCAGGACTTTCTCGAGAGGTCCTTTTTGGGCCTCGCCGTTCATCTTCACGAGTGCGGCTTCCACGTCTTCGCTCCATAAAATCTGAGCGGCAAGAACAACAATTTGCGCTTGGAATTTATCAACCCACGCCATGTACTGCTTTGGGTCGATTCCGTCTTTGAACTGTTTACTGTCTTGAACTGCTTGGGCCAAACTCGAGGCCAAAGTCACGCGCATTTCTTTCTCCACAAGACTCAGCCATTCGTTGATTTTGGGGTGTTCAACTGTTGAAACTGGAGTTCTAAAAATTACTTCTTCGCCTTCTCGCGACGCTATGCCTGTGATAACAGTGTTGTCTTCATTCAAGAGGATGGAAGCAACTCCGGCGAACATCTTCTTGAAGTGTTTTTGTAGGCGCGCGATGTTTTTACTGTTACCAATGATCTCAAGAAGATCCTCGTCACCGACGAAGTAGAAGCGAGGGAATGATGTTCGCTCGCGCTCCAGGTACTCGCCCAAAGCTTTCTGTATTTTGCCCAACAAGTCGGCGAGACGCTCAAGAGCGCGTTGGACGCCGGGGATGTTCAACACGTCCATTACCATCGGCGACTTGCTCACTTTCTTCATTAACCCCAGGAATTCAGAGCTTATGCTTTGAAACCGGGAGGTTTCCACAGGGAGGAGAGTCTTAATATCAGCGCTGCCGGAGAAGATGCCCTCTAGGTACACCCAACGTCTCTGAACGTCAATCCACACATCGAAAAGAGCGTTAATCCGGTTCAATTTCTCTTCCCAAGTCAAAGCTTCCTCTTCAAAGACTTTGTAATAAGGCGAGAGTTTCATCGCAGCCACGGAGTTGATGTGTTCTTTGACTTTGTTGAAGAGATCGTCCCAACCGCGGATCAACTTGCATTTGTTCTGGTAGTTGATTAGGTCGAGTTCGTAGGTTTGCCACGATTCGCGGACTTGTTTCAAGAACTCTTCCAGCGCCATTTCTCCTTGTGCGATCAAGATGATGTCTTTGACAATCGATTCGTTCTTTTGCAGGTTCACATCCCAGACTTGGCCCAAAGTTAGATCGGACAGCACCCAGTTGACGCGCAACTGCTTCATCAGTTGTTTCCAATGTCGCTCTTTCAATGCGTCGGATTTCAATTCAACGATCAACATGTTGACTTTGGTGTAGTTCTGAAGAGTCTTCTTGACGTATTCGTACGAGGCGTATTGTCTTAGCCTCGCAGGAAGTTCTTTCAGTTGTGCGCTCATCGCGTCCAACTGTTGGCGGAGCTTCCTAGGCTGTACCGACAACCACGGTTTCTCTCTGGTCTCGTCGATCTGCGTCCAAATCCTGGACAACTCCGACCACACACCTCGCAAGTCTTGGAGTTCTTCGTAGACAACCTGCATGCGATCTTCGCTGGTACTGACTCCACCCGGTTCTTGCAACTCCAACGCTTCTTTCGCCTTGGCCACGTTGTCTCTTTCTTCTTTCAAACGAGCGAATTTGCTCTCGAAAAGCTGCAACTGCGTGAGAGCTTCATCGGGTTTCAGGTGACCCTCAACGGGTTTGCTCCTCTCCCAATCGTTCAAGAAATCGTTGGTGCGACTTTCCACCGCTTTGTCTTCAGAGACAATCTTCTGTTGGAGACTGGCTACTTGGGTCTGAATCGACGAGTCTTTGCGTTTGATGATTTCATTGAAAGCTCCCCATTCGCCTTCGAGGTTCTCGACGTGCAACCAACTCGTGGGGAATTGGAATCGCTGTCTCTCCAAGATCCTTTGACCTTCGCGGTAGATCTCCACTTGTTTCTCCCAGGCTTTCATGTTGCGTTTGAGCTGTTGGACGTACGTAATGAAGCAGACGGCGTCGGAAGTGCTCGCCGCTTCTATGCTCTGCAGCTCAAGATCTGAGCGGGACTTGGAGACGGTGCCGTGGAACGTCGCCATTTCATTGCCCAACAGAGTTCCAAATTTGCTGAGAGTCTCTTTGTGCCACGAATCGTACTTGAGCGACACCTTGCTTTGGACTTTGGCAAAGTCGATGACCACAGGTCCAAACTCGCGCCTGGTGTCTGACGTGTCGAAGGTGGTCCTCGTCTTCTTGATATCATTCAAACACTCCATCCACTTGCTGATGTCATCTCCGAGCTTTCCGTACAAGTTGTCAGCCTGGAGGTCCCACAACGACTGGTAAGTCAACCACTCGTTGACGTACTTCTGTATTTCTTTGATTTTAGCCGCTATGGCTTTGTACGCGTTCTCCAGAGGTTCAGATTGGTTCGGGAGCTTCGTCAGAATGTTGCGGTAAGTCTCAGTCACGGGTTTATCGACCCCGACTTGGTAGCGACTGCTTTGCAGTCTTTGTTGTGACATGACGATGGCTTCCCATGCGAATAATTGTTGCATGATCTGGAATCTCGCTTCTTCGATGCTTGGGTACAAGTACATTGTCTGGTTGGTGATGCGGACTTCATGCACCACGATCTGAATCTGCGGGTCGCCCCCAGGCTTGTGAGTCGGCTGTGTGGGGGCATCCGTGTCCATACTGTGGTCAATCTCCTTCTTCTGCCCGTTGAGAGCGTCGGTCCACGCTTCAATTCCTGCTTGTAGACGACGCGCAAGGTTCTTCTCGACTTCTTCATCGAGTCTGTTGACCCAAATGTGAAGGTTTGAGTATTGTTTCAAGGAGAGGTCGTCCACGGCGTGTTGGATCTTCGACAGAATGTCTGCAAAAGTGTTGGCCGAGTAGGGGCAGGTTTCCAAGGAGCGCACATCAACTTCTAGTTGTTCCCCGACGATGACGAGTTCTTCCACGCGCTCTTGGAAACTGACAACGGCGTCGGAGAGACGTTGGACGTAAGGATCGAGTTTGTAGCTCTCCCAGACGAGTTGGATGCCTTCGGCGATGAGGGCTTGGACGTCTTTGCGCATGGCGGCCACCAGAGGAATGACGCTCGCTTTGTCTTCGATCTGTTAAAAAAAAACAAGAGTTGAGACCTGGGGAGCGATTTCGGGAAAATCATGCTAAAATTACAGGGGCATGCTCAACATCCTAAAAAGGGGCCACAATAATCATGCCGAAATTCATGTAAGCTAGACGCTACCTTAGTACCACTCTGAGCACTAATCCGGTTCGAGAGCTACGTAATAAAACATGTCGTTTATTTCCGTTTTCTATTCTAAATTAGAGTTCTACTTTATTTACCTTCTCCAGAGTCATCTCGTAAGTGCGCACGCTTTCAATCAAAGAAATCGCGAACGGGTAGAGTTGGTTCGCTTGGTGAGCCTTATTGACGATGGCCAGAGGCACTCTGAATCCCAGACACTTCAAATTCCGAACTTCTTTCGCCAAAGTGATAATCTCCGGCAGGAAGTTGACCCTGAGCTTCAACACGTTGCCACGGCCGCTCTTGGATCGCACTGCTTCAATGGTGAAAATCCGCCCGGTAACTCCAAGATTCCGCTGTTGGACGTTTCGGGCCCAATCGTCGAAGATCTCCTGGGTGTTGAGTTTAACCCGGAAGCTATCGCCGTCCGCTTTGAGCTTCTGGCCCTCGATGTGGTTTTCCCAACCTTTACCTGAAGAAGAATTGTACTTTACGTGGAGTTATAATGAGAATCCTTACCTAAAACGTCTTCGACTCTTCGCAAGTACGTTGTTAACTGATGGTCAATTTGTCGCGCCCAGATGATGGACCCAGCGACAGGCGGCAGGTCTCTAACCTTGCTAATACGAGCGCTGTTACTCTGCGGGTACTGCACCTGCAAACGAAGAAATAAACTCTGGGGACCTCCACCGCGCCACTCACTTTAAACTTCTCGTGCAAAGCCTCGATGTCGTCTTTGACTCTTTGGATTAAATGAGTTTGGTACTCTCTGATGGCTCCTCGGATGTGTGGGCGCACAAATAGCGCGTTAAACCTCGAGAAAATTCTGAACATCTCGTTGGCGTTCTTCGCCGTTCCCAGTTGGTCTCGGAGATGAGCGGTAATTCTAGTTTCAACTCTATCGATGCGCTCTTCGTATCGCTGAACAGCCGCGTCCCACAGATCTTGACCCTCTTTGGAAATGTCCAAACAATCGACTTCTTTAACGTTTTCATAGGCTAGATTGACCTCTTCAATGGCGTTAGCATCGGCGGCGTCCAAAGAGAACGTTGTCGATTTCGACTGTTCCAAATCTTCGCCTTCGACGGGGGCGGCAGCATCGCGGACCGACGGACGCAACACGCGGACTATAACAGTGCGGAGTTGCTCGTGTTGGCGGCGGAATTTCCGCATATGTTCCATGCGGTTTTGCAGCTTCTTGTGTTGGGCGGAGATGCGCCACACCATCTTCATCTGCTCGTCGCGTTTTTTCTTGATGATGTCTCTGTGGAAAAACTTGAAATGACAGGAAATAAAGGAATTCTAATAGTTTACCTGAGGAGTGCCTGCAACTTCTCGTATTCGTCCTCCCAGATGGTGAAGACCTCGAAACACTGAGTCATCACCTTCTCAAACTCATCAAAAGGAATGTGCATCAGTCTTCGCGTCCCTAAGACTTTCAATAACTGCCCCCCTAGGTCTCTGGAGATGGCTTCCACCAAACGCAGACAGCGTTGAATTGGGTACTTAGTCGATCTGATTTTTCGAAGATGGGCAAAGATTAGTTGGACCGCCGCGCGGATTCTTTCAAGTTCGGTGGCAGACAACAAATCGTTGATTGGAAAGTCCTGCAAAACGAAGATTAGCGACTATTTTAACAATAATGACAGTCACCTTCATCAAGGGGTTGTAGTCATTAACAGTAGCAATCGCTTGTTTGAGCCCCGTGTCCGTGTCAAAAGACACAGTGGCGTGGAATCTCTTCCCATGCTTGAGGATGTCTAACGTTAACGCGACTTCCATACTCTCCCGTTTTTCCTGGATGCGATGCAGAGCTCTCTCTAGATTTAACCAGAAACTGATTTCCTGCAACGAAGTCCCGGACGATGGATCCCGGTCCAACTTCGTCACTTTCTGGATCTCTTTAATCCACCGATTCACGCCATGTTGGAGCTGGTTCAAAAAGTTCGAATCTTCGACTTTATCGCTGAAGTCTGCCACCTTGGGCTTGCGCCCCTCGTCCGCGCATTGTTTAATCAAACTGGCAACGTAAGGGTGAACTTGAAGGGTAATTTCAGGAATGTCGATATTTTGTTGGAGATGCAACAGCCCCATTTCTAACTCCGCGATGGTTTTCTCCACCGAAGGTGCCATTTTATCGCCATCGCGGTCCGCGCGCCCCGATTCCTTCACGTAGGACTTGAAAAAGGGGGCCACAGTTTTACTGATGTAGGAATGGAGAATCTCGTACGGGGACCCATCGCTAAAGTTCATCAACCGCACCTGCGCGCGGATGCTTTTATCAGCCTCGACGACAGCCCCCCGTTTGATGCAGACGAGACTCGACATTTTGGAGCTAGAATAATGGACTTCATTGCTGATGTAAAACGTGACGGGTTCCTTCTCTTCCTCGCCTTCTGGCGGCTGATCGCTGTCATCATCTACACGGACGAGGTAAAGGTCATCTGTAAGTCAGCACTGAGATTACTTACCTTTAGATGGGCTCCTTTGAATATAGAGAGTGGAGACCTGAGAGTCGCCCAGAAACTTCCGGATGACCTCTTGATTGCTCTTGTCGTCGAAGGCGGCTCGGAGATTGGTCAACTCCCATTGGTTGTCTTCAGGGAGGAGCACCGTCGCCGCCTTTGTTATAAAGTTTGTGAACGCGTTAAAGTCGACAATTGCGACATTTTGGGCTTCGGGAGTCGCCTCACTCCCTTCTAAAGAATCCCCCATGGGGGCACAGTTAGAAACGGACGATAAACACAGAAATTGGGAACACTGGAAAAAGACGTTACGTCAGCTGCCGGTGACAGCTGAAATGGCGACTGTGTGAGGGGAACGAGGAGACAGAGGAACCGAAAATTCAGTCAAACTGCGCAGAAGCGAGGTGATTGAAAAAGAGGCAAGAAGGCGCTGGAATTTTTTGTTTTTGGTTTTTGTTTTCAAGGCCTGGAAAGCTTGCAAATGACAATTTGAAACGGAGTAGGCATCGCGCACAGTGGCGTAGATGTAAGGGAACTTGAAGGAACAATTCAAAGTTCTTCATTTAAAATTTTTGAAATTGTAAAAATGGCGGATGCGCCAGGCAAAAAAAGTCATTTTTTTTTATTAAAAGTAGGCTGGCACATTGCGAACGTGTCTCAACTTGACATAAAACCGTCAAATAATGGAGAGAAGCTCAGAGATATGCGTTCACAAAGTAACAGCCAACTAGAGAAATAATTCAATAAATGAATAACAACAAATTTTATTAATAAAATTATTTAATTTACGCAACAGTGATTGCACCAGGCAAAAAATTAAATTTTTTTTATTAAAAGTAGGCTGGCACATTGCGCACGTGTCTCAACTTGACATAAAACCGTCAAATAATGAAGAGAAGCTTTGACAAACCAATAGCCAACTTGATAAATAATTCAATAAAAGAATAACAAATTTTATTCTAAAAATTATTTAATTTATGCAACAGTGATGTAATTAGCAGCCCCAATAATCCGAAATCCCAAACTCTCGAACATTTTTATCGCTGCTTCGTTGTGAGGCATCACTGTACTTATAGCCCAGAATCCTTCTTCGCCAACTTCTTTCGCAAGAGCTTTGGTCACCAAGCTCGCGTAACCTTTCCTCTTGTGTTTACCATCCGTTTGTAGCATCGTCATGAGCCCAAAAACATGTCTTAAAAACCAGGCGACCATCGTGTTGGTGCTGTTCAAAAAGACTCCATAACCCCCATGAATTTCGATGAGGCTTCCAGTGTACTTATCGTGATTAGCAAAAGGATGAGGATACACTTTACTGATGGTTTCAGCATCAGATGGCTTGAGTTTCTTTATGGAGACTTCAGGAGAGCACTCTAGAGTAAATTTCTTGCCCGCATCTGGTGGTAAGGCCACCAGGACCGCTGGAATCTCTTCTACAATGCCAAGTCCTTTCTCTTCGATTATTTTATAGACTATATGTAAATGTTTTTCGTGAATACCATAGAAAATAGATCTTCCAGAGTTGAAGTTGATTCGCTTCGTCTCTGAGAGACCTCTGTAAAGTTTCTTGCAAGAGTCTTCTAAAGTAAAAGCATAGATGTCTTGGCTGTAGATCTACAACACTGTAAGCACTATCAGAAGGAATAGTTGAAACGTACCTCTGAGAGAATTATTACGGTTCCGTCTTGTTCCCAAGAGTCCTCAGGAGACCACAAATGAATCAAGTTCTTGAATTTGTCGGATTTTTTCCATTTCATCGCATTTTGGATAAAGGCGTACATGTATGGAGCCCATTGGGCGTTTTTTTGGTAAAAAGAAGCTAATTTGGGTAAGGAATCATTGGGAATGTCAACCAAAATGTCGGGATTGTGGGCCATTTTTACTATTACTAAACTATACAAAATGAAAATAAGGTTATCAGAATTAGATAATTGTGCTATTTTAAGCGTAATAAAATACAGATGATGTACCTAAGAGAACCTCAAGAGTATTTAAGTCGGAATGTTTCTCTTAGGCTGTTTCACGTTTTTTTTTTCTCTCCAAGGACTTTTATCTCTCCAAGAAGGTAAAATTTCTTCTCAGAACTGGAGTAACTTTACGATTTTTCGCTAGGCTATTACTGGCGAGAATACAATGGGACTATCCCAGTAGACGCAATTGTTGGTGCTCAAGACTTCAACAAAAAGAAAAGAACATTTATATAGGTCAAGCTTTAGTTCTAAATGAAGGACTCATAGCTGCTCAAATTAATCCAGGAATACAAGAAGTTGTAGTCCCAATGAACGGAATAAAGAAAATCTCAAACTACATTAAAGTAAGTACGTCAAAGCTTCTGCCTTCGTTGTCTCATGATGCCTGTAGATCCTGTGTGGAAATCAAAATGACCTCCACTGGATACCAGCTAATGCAAGTCAGTTATACATCCAGATGCGAGATAAGACGCCTGTTATTGGAGGAAACCAGAAAGCAGGTGTTTTGTTTGTAGGGCGTATCAGCAAAGACAAAGAGACAAAAATTGGAAAAATTACGTGCTTTGCTTTAGGAAATTCAGTACTTTTTTATGTAAATAATGACGAGATTGAATATGCAACCTCTTATGAAGTACTACTTTATAATAGCAGCAGAGTTTAGATGTTACAACCAATTCCGAGTAACCAACATTAGGAAATATTAATTACGTCTTAAAAATCAAGAAGATAATGTTATCACAATAAGATAACTGCACACTGTAAAATAAAAGCGATAACCAGGGAAAATTTAATCAAAGAGCTCATTAGTATTTAAATCACAAGTTATTTCTATTTCTTACAATCAGTTGAACATGTTTCTTTTAAGCTGCTTCATCTTTTTCTTTTCCATCCAAGGATTCTTATCCTCCCAAAGAGGTAAAGTTTTTTCTAACACAACAAGCTCTACTTTCTTTCATTAGACTACTACTGGCGAGAATACACTGGAATAATTCCCGATGATGCTATTGTTGGTGGTCAAGACATCAACGAAAAAGACATTTATATAGGTCAAGCTTTGGTTTATCATGCAGGGCTTATAGTCTCTCAGATTTATCCTGGAAAACGAGAAGTTGCAGCCCCCCATGGTGGGGTACATAAAGTTTCCAACTATATTAAAGTAAGTTTTTTGAATCTTCTGAATGCTTTGTCTCATATTATAGCTTGTAGATTTTGTGTGGATATCAAGATAACTTCTACTGGCTCCCAACTAATGCGAGTCATTTACACACTCAGTTGATTGGTAAGAAACCTGTTATTGGGGGGAATCAGAAAGAAGGTATTCTGTTTGTGGGCCGAATTAGCGAAAGTGGAGAAACAAAAATTGGAAAAGTTCCGTCTTTTTATACAGGACGTGCATCAATTTTTTATGTTGGTGACAACAAAGAAAAACAAGTGAATTCTTATGAGGTACTACTGTATAATGGCCCCAGTTTTGATGTTAGAATCAAGAACGAGTAACCAACATTAAGAAACATGTATTATATGTTAAAGGCATTTTATTAATTAGTGGAAATATTCCACTTTAAAAATAATGATTTACTGGTTGCCTAATAAACTAACGTTTTTTTATACTTTTCGAACATCGCAATGGCCCTTTCGTTATCAATCAAAATAGTACTCATCTTCCTCAACCTCTTTTGCCAAAGCTTACATATATGGAGCTCACTGGACGTTCTTTTGGTAAAAAGTAGGAAATTTGGGTAAGGAATCATTAGGACTATTAGCCCAAATGTCGAAATTGTAGGTCATTTACTATTACTTAACACTACAAAATGAAAATAAAGTTATTAGAATAAGAGAATTGTACTATATTTCAAGCGAAATAAAACACAGCTAATGATGTAACTTTATAAGATTGTGGGTCACTTTTGCTATCACTGACCACTGTACAAAAACATAAGTTTATCAGAAGAAGATAATTATTGTATTATTTTAAGAATAATAGATTGCTTATAAAGTACATAGGGAATCCCAATCAAAAAAGTCGCATCGGTAGTATTTAAATACCAACTTTTTGTTCCACGTCGTACAATCAGTTCAACATGTTCTTCCTGCGCTTCTTTACATTTTTCTTCACTATCCAAGGATTCTTATCTCTCCAAGAAGGTAATTTTTTTTCCATCGCAACGAGCACCTCTACGTTTTCTTAATAGACTATTTCTGGCGTGAATACACTGGAACTATTCCAATAGACGCGATTGTTGGAGGGAAAGACATCAACAAAGAGAACATTTACATAGGTCAAGCTTTGGTTCTAAATGAAGGGCTTATAGTCTCTCAGATTTATCCGGGAAAACGAACAGTTAATGCCCCCATATACGGAGTAAAACAAGTTTCCACTTATATTAAAGTAAGTCGATTGAATTTCTGATTACCCTGTTTTATATCGTCTGTAGATTTTGTGTGGAAATCAAAATAACTTCCACTGGATGTCAGCTACTGCTAGTCAATTACACCTCCAATTGATTAATCACACTCCTGTTATTGGGGGGAACGAAAAAGAAGGTCTACTGTTTGTGGGGCGAATAAGCGAAGATGGAGAGGTGAAAATTGGAAAAATTACGTCTTTTGCTTCAGAAAACGCACTATTTTACTATGTTAACAATGACAAAGAAAAACATGTGGCCTCTTTTGAGGTACTTCTGTACAATGGCACCAGTTTTGATGCTTATTGGTCCACTTTAAAAATAATGATTTACTGGTTGCCTAACGCACAAATGCATTTTTACTCCTCAGTTCTAAAAGTACCTTTCCCAATAACCCGAAAACTTCTCAAACATCGCAATAGCCGTTTCGTTATCAATCAACACAGTACCAAGCGATTATCTTCATCTCCAATCTCTTTTGCCAATGCTTTCGTTACCAAATCCGCGTAGCCTTTCCTCTGGTGTCTTCAATCTGTATAGTTTCAGGTTTCAGGTTTTTCTTAAGATGCTTCAAGTTTTTCTTCACAATCCAAGGGTTCTTATACCTTCAAGAAAATTTTTTTTTTCTCAGATTTTAAGTAACTTTACAATCTTTTGCTAGACTACTACTGGCGAGATTACAATAGAACTATCTATTCCAGTAGATGCGATTGTTGATGGTCGAGACATAACAGTACTTATTTTATTAAGTGTAATAAAATACAGCTAATGATGTAACTTATAGGATTGGGAGCCACATTTGCTATCACCAGCCACCGTAAAACAACATAAGTTTATCAGAATAAGATTATTATTGTTTTATTTTAAGAATAAATTGCTACTGATATAGACAGGAAATCCCAATCAAAGACGTGGGTAGTATATAATACCAACTTTTGATCCCACGTTTCACAATCAGTTCAACATGTTTTTCCTGCGCTTCTTCATATTTTTCTTCACTGTCCAAGGGTTCTTGTTTCTCCACGAAGGTAAAATTTCTTCCATCACAGCTAGCACCTCTACGTTTTCTTACTAGATTATTTCTGGCGTGAATACACTGGAACTATTCCAGTAGACGCAATCGTTGGCGGTCAAGACATCAACAAAGAGAACATTTACATAGGTCAAGCTTTGGTTCCTGATCAAGGGCTTATAGTCTCTCAGATTTATCCTGGAAAACGAACAGTTGCTGCCCCCACATACGGAGTAAAAACAGTTTCCGCTAATATTAAAGTAAGCTCATTAAATCTTCTGTTTTCCTTGTCTCATATCACCTGTAGATTTTGTGTGGAAATCAAAATGACTTCAACTGGATGTCAGCTAATGCTAGTCACTTACACATCCAAATGATTGATCACACTCCTGTTATTGGGGGGGCCCAAAATAATTATGGTTTTCTGTATGTGGGTCGTATCAGCCAAGATGGAGAGGTAAAAATTGGAAAAATTCAGTCCTATATTCCAGGAAATGCACAATTTTACTATGTTAAAAACGACAAAGAAGAAAGTGCAGCCTCGTATCAGGTACTACTATATAATGGCCCCAGTTTTGATGTCAGAATCAAGTAACCAACATAAAGAAACATTAAAATTATACTTAAAAGTAACTAACGCCTCCTTTACTCTACAGTTATAAAAGTACACTTCCCAATAACCCGAAACCCCAACTTCTCGAACATCGCAACAGCCCTTTCATTATCAATCAAAACAGTACCAAGCGACCAGTACCCATCTTCCCCAATCTCTTTTGCCAGTGCTTTCGTTACCAAACCCGCGTAGCCTTTTCTCTGGTGTCTTGAATCAGTGTGCAACATCGTCATGTTACCAAAAACATGCCTTATAATCCACGCCACCAATTCGTTGGTACCACTTAAGAAAATACCATAACCGCCATTCGCATCAATGAAGCTAGAAATGTGCTTATCGGAGTCCACGAACCGGTGGGGCCACATATCGTTGATTCTCGATCCATCTGATGGTTCGAGTTTCTTAACGAAAACCTCAGAAGGGCACCTGTAAAGATACGTAGTACTTCATTTTCGTACCAAATTCCGTACTCTAGAGTGAACTTCCTTGCTTCTTCCGGTGGTGCCGCGTATAAAAAGCACGGAATATCAGTCTTAACGTTGAGTTTCTTCTCCTCTATGACCTTTTTAACAGTAAAGATGTGTTTCTCGTGGATGGCGTAAAAGAAGTACCTTCCAGAGTCTCTTTTGATACGGTTGGTCTTCGACAAACCTTCATAAAGAGTCGTACAATCGTCATCCAAAGTGAAGACGTACACGTCCTGACTGTACATCTATATCAATTTATTGAAGAATAACAGTACTTTGTAACGAACCCTTGTGAAGATTACCACAGTACCATCGTCTTCCCAGGAGTTACCAACAGACAATAAAGTGACCGAATCTTTGTATTTATCAGACGTCTTCCATTTTATGGCAGTGCGGACAAAAGTGAACATGTAAGGGGCCCACGCAGCTCTTTTTTCGTATAAAAGAGCGAGATCTGGTAAGCGGTCGTGTGGAATTTCAACCAAGATGTCGGAGGCCATGGTAACACTAAGAACTTGCTGAATCATGCGACAACTTATCAGTAAACTGATCCTTGTGGTCAGATAAAAAAAAGTAAATAACTGATAATACGAGACTTTAAATAATAACTTTATTTGATCACTGATTTGTAGATGCATCCTTGTACTTTTCCAAAAGGGTAAAAGTACAGCCCCCAATATTGCTAAATCCGAGCTTCTCGAACATTGCCATCGACTTCTTGTTCTGCACTAGAACGGAACCAAGCGGGCAATGTCCTTCTTCCGCGATTTCCTTGGATAAAACCTTTGTTACCAAGCTAGCATACCCTTTTCTTTGAAAGCCTTCTTCAGTTTGAAGCATCGCCAAATGTCCGAAGGTTTGTTTTATAACCCACGCCACCATGGCGTTGGTACTTTTCAAATATATACCGTACCCACCATTCATTTCGATGAACGAAGCTAAATACTGTTCCGAGTTTGGAAATTTGTGGGGCCACACATCGTTGATTTGCTTAGCAGACGACGGTTCCAGCTTCTGGATGTAGACTTCAGGAGGACACCTAGAAGTACCAATTTAGTGGGGTGTTGTTTACAGTACCGACGTACTCTATGATAAAGTTTTTAGCTTTTTCTGGGGAAATAGAATAGATGCTGCATGGTACATTGAGTCTAATATTAATTTTCTTCTCTTGAAGAAACCTGTGGACAGTGGGAATGTGTTTTTTGTGAAGAAAATAGAAAACGATTTTAACTCCTTTTTCGGGGCGGATAAAATTCGCTTCGTTCAGACCTTTGTACAGATTGGTACACTCATCGTCTAGTGTAAAAACTACGATGTCACGGGAAGTCTGCAACTAATTATACAAAAGTTAGTGGCACTGATGTCCAAGAAACGTACTGTGATTGTAGCAATGATGGTACCATCATTCTTCCAACAGTTCTGTGGTGACAGGAAGCGCAGAGCTTGGTTGTACTTTGGTGATTTTTTCCATTTGATCGCGGTATGTATAAAACTGACCATGTAAGGTGCCCATGGTGCCCGTTCTTGGTACAGAAGCCGTAGGTTGGGTAAATCCTCGTCGGGAATTTCCACGAGGCTGTCACTCATGTCTCTATGAGTACTAATGCAGGTAACGAGCGCACAAATCACCTTGTAGAAGTGTTTCTAATTATCTAATTTTAGATAAATTACTCCCACTGTATTGGTTATGCAACCAAATATACAGGTTGCTTGGCATCCTTGGGAGGTTTTCCAAGGCGGTTTTTCCGCTCCAATTGATATAAGAGATGCAAGAGATTGTCTAAATGGTAGTCGTCTTGCAATGTTTCGCCTTTTTGGTCTTTTTCTTGTCATCCAAGGGTTACTCTCGCTCCAAGATGGTAAAACTCTTCATGGTACAACCCAGTACTACTTCTTCATTTCTAGATTACTACTGGCGAGAATACACAGGCAAAATCCCCGAAGACGCAGTAGTCGGTGGTCAAGACATCAACGGAGAAAACATCTACATCGGTCAAGGTTTCCTCGAAAACGGCCTCATTGTCGCTGCAATCCTCAGTGGAAAACGTGAAGTTTTAGCTCCCATGTTTGGAGTCAAGAAAATTTCGAATCACATTAAAGTGAGTCTTAGAATATTTCAACCGTCTTTAATTAGCTTTTTGCAGATTTTGTGTGGAGACCAGGAGAACTTCTTCTGGATGCCCTGCAACTCGAGCCACTTACACCTGCAGATGATTAACAAGAGACCGGTCATCGGAGGGCACGAAAAAGAAGGAGTTCTCTTCGTGGGACGCATCAACGAAGGAGGAGAGACGAAAATCGGGAAAATCGTGTCTTTTAGTGTGGGAAAGGCGGACTTGTTTTATGTCAGCAATGAAAAAGAGAAAAGCGCGGATTTGTACGAAGTACTACTCTACAATGGTACCAGCAACACCAATACTGACGTGGAAATTAAGTCTTAATCTTAAGTGGAAATAAAGTGTTAAAAATAGCGACCATGTTAGTACCACTCTTTAAGAAAACTCGTTGCGGTACCACCACTCGCAATCTCGAGACAAAGTAAACAATTTTTTTTCCAAGTTAGATGCAAATCATGTAAATTCTTTTTGTTGTTGTGGTGAACTGCTCAACTAATAAACACATATCTTAATTTATCTGCGTCCTTGAGTACCGAGGAATCTTTTGCCTCGTCGGTTTTTCCAGTTTTTAGCATGTCAGAGGTCATCCGGTTTTCAGTCTGGTACAATGTACCACCGAAGCTGGATTCTTCTTTTTACTCTTCAAGGGTTTCTCTGCCTCCAAGAAGGTAATCCATTTTTAATCTCCCGTGGTACTACCATTTCCTTTTAGATTACTACTGGCGGGAATTTACCGGTGCAGCCCCTGAAGATGCGATAATTGGAGGAAAGGACATCAACGGAAAGGACATCTTTATCGGTCAAGCTTATGTGGACCGACAAGGACTTATTGTGTCTGAAATCACCGCGGGGGAAAAGGAAGTACTAGTACCAGTGTACGGAATTAAGAAAATCTCCAATTATATTAAAGTAAGTCTCGGTACCACTCTTCATCGTTTTTTTAATAGTTTTTAGATTCTTTGCGGTGGTCAAGATAACTTTTATTGGACCCCAGCGAACGCCAGTCAATTGCATCTTCAGATGATTGACAAGCGCCCAGTGATAGGGGGGCACGAAAAAGGAGGCGTTCTTTTTATCGGACGCATTAACAAAGAGGGGGAAACTAAGATCGGGAAGATAATAGCATTCAAGACCGGAAGTGCGCGTTTTTATTACAACAGTAAAGGAAAGGAAAAAAGTGCGGACTCTTACGAGGTACTACTCTACAATGATAATAATTTTGATGTGAGAATCAAATCAAATTAATAAAAGACATGCTAATTTCTTCCTGTTTATAATTTTGGTTCAAAGTTCCAAGTCTCTAGGTCAAGTTTTATTAATACCAATCTTAACGTACTGATTTCTCCGAATTTAGTCACATAATCACACGTTTTGGAGGTAGTACCGTGGTACCGTGGTACCGTCTAATTTGTTGAAAAATAGTTCGTTTGTGAATCCAAATTCTAGCCCAATTATCATGATAAGTATGTATTAATGCCAATATAAAACTGACGTTTGCGGTACTACTTATGACAATCACAGTCCAATTTCATATCAGTACAGTGAAAGCTGCGTCATGTTGCTCACACTTCTCTTAATACTGATTGGTAAGTCTAAAAATAGCACAAAGTAGTACTACTAAACTAAACTCTTCAAATTCAGTCACTGCAAACGCAGAAGAATGCAAACAGCGCGACTACGGCAACGGCGGTCACGTCTGTGTCTGCACGTCAACATTCTGTGACACACTTCCAAAGCCTGAGCCTCCGGTACCACCTTCCTATCTCATTTACACGTCCAACAAAGCCGGATTGAGGTTCCGAAGTTCGTCGGGTACCTTCAGTAATAATAACGAGATATCCGACACGCAAATTAGCGTGAACTCTAATGAGAAGTACCAAGAAGTACTGGGTTGGGGTGGTGCTTTTACTGACGCCACGGGTATCAACATCAAGTCTCTAAACGAAGGCGCTCAAGAGAGGCTTTTGGAGTCCTACTTTTCAGATCATGGAATTGAGTATAGTTTGTGCAGAGTACCGATTGGTGGTACCGACTTTTCTATGCATGGGTACTCGTATGATGATGGGGAACAAGATCCAGAGCTGCGGAATTTTGCGTTGGCTGATGAAGATTTCAGATATAAAGTACAGTAGTACGTAGTCACGTGTTCGTGTTTTGTATCTTTTTTTAGATTCCGATTATAAAAAAAGCGCAGAATTTGTCTCCAAAGCTGAGATTCTTCGCCTCTGCTTGGACCGCCCCGAAATGGATGAAAACCAACAATGAGTACAGCGGTTGGTTGGGCTTTTTGCGCGAAAATATGCACCAATCATGGGCAGAGTACTTTCTAAAGTTCTTAGATAAGTACCAAGAACAAGGAATCACGTTTTGGGGGATAACTACAGGAAATGAACCCAGTTTAGCGATGGTACCGTCTAAAATAAATTCAATTGCGTGGACACCCAGTATAATGGTAAATACAAGGCAATGGTACGACTTTTGATAACTTATTTTGACAGGGAAACTGGATTCGGAACCACTTAGGCCCTACAATCCGAAACTCTACTCATTCGAAAATCAAAATCATGATGCTGGACGATCAAAGATTTTTTCTTCCATGGGTCCCAAACATTGTACGATTAACTGATGATAAAACAGTACTTTATAGTACCAGTTGTAGGTTTTGAAGAACAAAACCACCCGAAACTTCGTAGACGGAATTGCCGTCCATTGGTACTACGACAAAACCTTCCCCCCAAGTTTGCTCAAAGAAACCCATGAGAACTTCCCCGAAAAGTTTTTACTCGCAACGGAAGCGTGTCATGGTAAGTCCTTTTTCGTGGTACGACTTTCTAACCCACAACCACAACAGGAGACAAGCCACTTCAAAAACACGTTAGTTTGGGCTCGTGGGACCGCGGTGAAAGCTACGCTGACGATATCATCCAAGTAGGTACCACCACGGTACCACCATCACTAAATTTCTTTGTAGGACGTCCAGAATTGGGTTAGCGGATGGGTGGACTGGAACATGGTTCTCGACATGAACGGAGGACCGACGTATATAAAAAATTTTGTTGATTCGCCCATCATTGTCAATTCCACAGCGGGGGAGTTCTACAAACAGCCCATGTTTTATGCTTTGGGCCATTTTTCCAAGTTTGTACCTCCAGATTCTGTGAGAATTGGCTCTTCTAGTTCTTCGGAGCAGGTGTCAGTTGCTGCTTTCCGAAGAGCCGACAATGGAACCGCTGTTGTGATCTTGAATAAGTTAGTACTCAAGTAGTACCACGAACTGTATTAAATTTCAGTTTCAGAGGAAAGGAAACGAGAGCGAGTTTGGTGGATAACGTGAGAGGTAGTACTGTGGTGGAACTGAGCGAGAAGTCTATCACGTCCGTGCTTTATTGGTGATCCAGTGACAAATCATTTTAACTTGTCGATAGTGCTCACTTTTTAATAATTGTCCAGTGATGCCAAGACAGATGAGACTTAACAGTCTGCTTAGAAGTAGAATTTTGATTGTAAACTTATCTACATAGGTATGTAGATTAATTAAAGTTTTTATAAAAATACGTATTTTTTTTAATTTGTTAAAGTATACGGTACATTCAGTACTGATTAGATAAACAAAGTCTCTAGTCAAACGTCATGAAAACTCAAAGTGCGCATGTTACTAAAAATTATATAAACTGTAATTTTGATTTTTATCGTTTTAAGTCGTTAGAAAATAAATCTTTTTACAATTTTGAAAATTTTAACGCACTTTATTATTTTTTTATAAAAACCTGACGGTATTGCCAACAATACTGTTTTGCCGCAAATTGTCAATATTAATTCTATCACCTTAATTGTGGCTGTCAAAAATTGAATGATCAAAATTGACAGTTTAATTCAGAACAACCAAAAACATACAACATTAAATAAATTTTTATTTAAGGTGGCTATGAAAGAGGAAGACAAACATAAAAGACATGTCTGAAAAAAGTGTGGTTTTTGAAATAACCTCAATTCTTTGATGAAAATAACATTACGAAAGTGCAAATAAGAGAAAATGTATCGTGTGTAACTCCAGATTCAATAAGAAAACCAATTGAAAATAAATTAAATGGCAAACGTCCAAGTACAGTACGTTTCAGGGCTACCAACGATAGTACTAAATTTCAGGGGCGCGCCCTATCGCGACAGTCGATTTTGACACTTGAAATAATTTCGTTAGCATAAAGTAAACACTGTTGTTTTTAGAAAAACAAATTTGTAAATGTAAAAACATTATTCTTAACAACCTATTTATTGAAATTGAACCATTAAACTCTACATTTTACCATTATATTGTTTATAATTACAGAGTGTATAAAAATGTACAGTATGTCCCCGGATTGAGTTCAGAAGAGGGAAAAAAAAGTTTATTTTCCATTTTACAAAAAAATGACAAACGAATAACATTTTTTGCTTATTTTAAAACAGATAAATCTGCAATTAAAATTTCAAAATTATTAGTTTGTACTCTTAAAATTAATTTTTTCATTATTTTTTTTTATAAAATTTTGTAATCGTATTTAAATAATATGGATTCACAATTAAAGATTAAAGAAAAATTTACCCAATAATGTGTAAGTATTAAAAAATTGGAAAAAAAATAAGGGGATATCTAACAAACTGTAACGGTAAATTCTGCTTCTAAATTCTGCGTAAAGGAAAAATTATATGAAACATTTTAAACATCCAAACGTCAAATGTAGCATCTCCCTTCAACCCTCATTATTTGTAGACGGCGCTCTTTTAGTGAGTTACCCACGGTCAGTCTGCTTACTACGGTAATAAAACCATAAATATAAACTACTTCTTAAAACCCCAGCCCGAGTAGTTTAGATTATTATTACCATCATCTTGTGGTCAGGACAATAGCTAATAGTTTTGACTGCATTGATGGCCAAATTATTATTGCCCATGGCCAGTAAATCTTAAATACTTTGATAGTAGAGTCAGATACGTTACAAATTACACCCATGAAACTTATAATTACAATATCTCATTATTATTATTTAATGTTTATCTTCATAAATAAATTAAATTTTTCCCGAAAAGGTGGGATTTGTGTAATTGCAAAAATTGAAGAATTAATAGATGAACTGAGATCTTCGAATTTTGTCCAAGATTTTTGTAAATGTAACAAAAAATAGTGAACATAATTAGAAATAATTAAATTATAAATAATATGTAATTATATTCTGTTGTTTTAGTGATTGATCTATCCTTTAAAACCTTTAAATTACGAGAAATTTTTCAGTCTTTTCACCACCCCAAAGTCATAATTTTGACAACAAGACGTTATACTACTGTCTGGTTGTTCTCAAAATACGTATGTGTGAATTTTGAAAAGTCTACGCATGTGAAATGCTAAAAATTATTTCGCTTTCAGCCAAGTTTTCGTATTTAATTCATCAAAAAGTCATTAAATATTCACTTTACAAAAATTGTATACAGCATTTAACATAGTGCACGTTAAACAGATTCATATGCAAAAAACAGAAACCAATTTACTCAAGTAGTTTTCGAGTAATCGTGTTTGGAAAACTACATTGAATTTGCCTTATATTGAAATTTGTTCGAGATCTTAAAAAATAAAGATAAAGGCAAATATTTATCACCTAAACTATTCTAAAACAATTTAAAATCCTAATTCATCAGATATAAAGTTCAAAATTTTGAAATGATTGTCCTCAAAGCTACGTTCAGTTTGAATGAAAGAGAAAAATCTTGTTTCAGGCAAATTTAAGATTTTGTGTTTATGGAAAAGCTTCAGTTGTGAACTATCCCTTCGGCTACAAAATTGATTTATGGTACCCGCATTTCTACTTACCAGACAGACCTCTCTGGTATACTTTTCCAAGTTGAGACTCGTTTTTATGAGGGTACGTCTTTGTGTAAAAGTTAAATGGCTCTACAATGCAGACCATAAATTGTGGTTGCAACTCATCACTAGGGTTCGACCAGGACCGCACCGGACCCAACAGTGCTTTTGGTGCCAACTCTTCGATCAAATACGATCAAAACTTTTTTTGTCATGATTTAAATGCTGTTGATGTGTCCAATGATAATTTGACAAAAGTTTGCTAATTAGCGTAATGATGCTGTACATTGGATAAGGATAAAATTAGTTTTAAATTAGATTAAACTGTTTAATCATCGCTCTGGTAATGGTAGGATTGCTATCACAACACGCGTCAACATTTTTTGACAAAATTTGGTGTTTGGAAATATGTAAATTGTATTTTTGATAAAAAAAAAATTTGTCAACACCAAGATTTGATCCAACAATTTTCTGTATCTGAAACTGAACTATCACAAGAGTTAGTTTATCTCAATTTTTGAAGCCAAGCACAAGGGCAACATTTGGTGAAAAATTTGGAAAAAAAGATTTTGTACAAATTATAATTTAATGACGTCTGCCAGGTACAAAAGTTTGCTTGAACTCTATTCAAATAGTCTTAGAAAAACTTTCTCCTCTTGTCTTTAATTTAGAGATAATTCCATAATACCCTCAACCCGTTGGTAAATGCTAATAAGGGCAGGTTTTAAGGGATAATCAGGTAGTCTTGAGCAAACTTTTTATTTTCACGTAGAAGTTTATTTCTCGTTCGTACTCAGTGCAGTAAGGAGCTTTTTTTTGGTGTTCGGTTGCGTTCTGTTTGTTTGTTTGTTTTTCTGGTTGTGATTTTACTAAAACAGTCTTTTTCAAGACTCCTTGATAGATGAATATGCAAAAGAACAGGGCCACATCGTTCTTCGTCTTCCGCCATACTACTGTATTCTCAACCCAATCGAGTTGATTTGGAGCACATTAAAAAGATCAATTAGAAGAAAAAATACTTTCCCGACGCTAAGCTCAAAAGTTGTAGATTTAATCCGCCAAGAAGCTGCAGATATAACGTCGGAAACTTGGAAAAATTGTATCAGGCATGTTGTCGATGTAGAGAATACTTTTGTGTCGCCAAATTTTAGACCTTTTGTAATTAATTTAGAACAAGATAGCGATGACTCTGTAAGTGATGATGATTCTGATTAATTGTTTCAATTGTTTGTTTTTTTTTTGTTAAAATTAAACAAATTATACTAATCAGGGATTTATTTTATTTACTAAATTTTAAAATGAAAGGAGAAAAGCAAAAAAAAATTGCGGCCCGATCCTGGCTTGAGACCTCTCGGACTACCTAAGAACTAATTTATGACAGGGTTCTTTACAACGTCGAAACCACTGCTAATGTTTGCGGTAATCGTTATTGCAGGGCCATAATAACGAGTCTCAACTTGGAAAAGTATACAGAGAAAAGAGATGTCACTGCTAGACAAGGATAACATGCTTCGAATATGAAATTTTCCAAACACGATTTCTCAAAAACTATTAACTTTAAAAAAAATCGGTTTGGTCGACATTATGTAAAATTAGTCTACGCATGTGGAGTGCTAAAAATTATTTCGCTTTTAGCCAAGTTTTCATATTTAATTAATCAAAAAGTCATTAAAGAATCATTTTACAAAAATTATATATAGCATTCAACATAGTGCACGTTGAACAGATTCATATGCAAAAAACAGAAAGCAATTTACTCAAATAGTTTTCGAGTAATCGTGTTTGGAAAAATACATTGAATTTGCCCTATACTGAAATTTGTTCGATATCCCCTTAACAATAATTGAGAAAATTCGAAACAGTCTTAAAGAATCACGAGTTAGAATTGAACTATGTGCTAAAAAAGGTAATGGGTCAATCAAATAGTGGAAATTGGTTTGAGTTAAGGAACAAACTTCATTCCTTTGACATTTTTTGCAAAATTAAAAATAAAAAAGTTCTTCGTTATTTTTTGATTTTTTAGATTCTAAGAACATAGCTTCATAATATTAAAGTTTCAATTGAAGATTTATTTATTTTAAATTAAGCAAAAAATATTATTCCTTTGTCATTTTTTTGTAAAATGAAAAATAACGTTTTTTTTCCTCTTGTGAACTCGATCCGGGGACATACTGTATAATGGATATTCCTAGGTGTGATAAAACTGATAAAGATGACGCGTGTGCACAAAAACATTCCAAATATAGAATGTTTAGACATAAACATAAAATTCCTTCCACAAATCGACACTTATTTTGTAATGCATTTGACATAAAACTAAATTCTAATATAAAATATTTATTTATAATAAAAATCAATAACAAGTTATGGCCATGGTCATGCAATAAAAAAACAAGTTTTGAAACATGTCAATAAAACATGTTTACATCATTTTTTCTTGGAATGACATAAAAATTTATACCATTAAGAAGTTATATGGTTTAAACCACATTTTACCTGTAGAGACTTTTTTGTAGGCGGCAAATTTTAAACGGGGCTCTGTGATTCTAGTAACACAATGATGAATGTTTTAAACACCTGCAATTCCTGCGGAATGTCAAACAATAACTGTCACATTTGTCAAATTGTCAGCAAATTGTAGAAACATCAGCAATAAATTTGTTTTATTATGTTATTTTTTATTGTTATTAGTTCGTATTTCATTATAACTTTACATTTTTCATTAAAATAAAAAAAAATTGACAGTTGGTTGTGGAGCCATTTATTAATCAAAACTGGCATGTATCTATTACAGGTATCTAACTTATCCTTTTCAAATCCTGTTGATTTATTATTTATTTCACCTGCTTCTATGTACCTATTGAAAAGCTTTTTTACTATATTGACCAACCACATACACATAAAAATAATTGCTGCACTTAACATTATACCAAGGTTACTTAGTTACTTATCGAACCCAACATAAATACCCAGGACACCAGAAACTACTATGATAACTCTACTTAGTCCAGTACCATGAAGTGTGTTTTAATAATCATCGCTGTATTTGGTAAATATATCTAAATAAGAATTTTAACCAAAGAAATTTATTGGATCAATTCTTGGTGTTGACAAAAATTATCAAAATTACAATTTATTCCCAAACACCAAATTTCGATGTGATGGTAGCATTGCTATCAAACCGCGCGTCAGCATTTTTTTGACGAAATTTGGTGTTTGGGAATAAATTGTAATTTTGATAATAATTTTAACAACTAACAAAACGACAGGTTTAGTTGCTCTCAACGACCCCCAGCACAAACCCTGCAATCTTCGAGATTTAGGCAATGACAAGAAAATCTGCGTTTGCGACTCTAAATATTGTGACACTATACCAAAACCCAAAAAAGTGGAAAAGCCCCAGTACCTTTTGTACACTTCAAATATAGAAGGATTGCGGTTTCATAAAACTACAGGACGGTTTAAAAAAGAAGATAACGCTACAAAAACACGAAATTTGATTAAAATTAATCGTACTACTACTTTCCAAACTATTTTCGGATGGGGTGGAGCTTTTACGGATTCTACGGGGTTTAATATTAAGTCTTTGGGAAGCGAAGCAGCTCAGAAATTGTTGATGGAGTCGTACTTTTCTGAAAATGGATTAGAATATAATTTTGGTCGGATACCAATAGCTGGTACTGATTTTTCAACAAAGTACTACACTTACGATGACAGTGTAGAATCTGATCACGAGCTGAAGAATTTTGCTTTAGCACAGGAAGACTTTGATTACAAAGTGAGTGAGTCAGAGTTGTACTTTTGTTGTAAGATCTTTTTATAGATACCCTTCATCAAAATGGCCATGAAAATGAAAGGCAATAGTAAAATTAAGTTTTTTGGTTCGCCATGGGGCGCTCCAAAATGGATGAAAACTAATAATGCGTACTCTGGTTACGGTTTTCTCAAGAAGGATTCGTACCAAACCTGGGCTAACTATTTTGTCAGGTTCTTAGAAGAGTATGAAAAGAACGGAATTGATATTTGGGCAGTTACCACCCAGAATGAACCATCTTTGGCAATTTTGGGCTTCGGTAACAATTTATCGTCAGTTGGGTGGACTTCTGTGGATTTGGTTTGTAATCACTACATTGGTACCACCTTGGTGCTAACTTTTTATTGACAGGGCAATTGGATTGGTGAAAATCTCGGTCCCACTTTACAAAAATCTAATTTTTCGCACACCAAGATCATAATTCTTGATGACCAAAAGTTTTATATACCATGGTACACCAATTCTGTACGTATTTTCTAATTTTTCGTACTGTGGACTACAGTTAAACTTTAGATTCTCGAAAGTCTAAATGCTACAAAGTACGTCTCTGGTATCGCCATCCATTGGTACTTTGGGGCCACAACTCCTTGCAGCGCAATGACAAAAACCCATGAAAACAACCCAAATGTGTTTTTACTTTCCACAGAAGCCTGCAGTGGAGTCGACCAAAATGATAGCGTCCTTCTGGGTTCTTGGGAACGCGGTGAAGACTACTCTACCGACATCATCGAGGTAAGTTACCACAGAATCAGATTTTTCTTAACTGTATTAGGACATGAATTGTTGGGTCGTGGGATGGGTGGATTGGAACATGGTTTTAAATCTTGAAGGCGGTCCTACTTTTATCGACAATACGGTAGATTCACCCATCATTGTTAACAAGACATCGGGGGAATTTTACAAGCAACCCATGTACTACCATTTGGGTCACCACGCTAAGTTTGTACCAGAAGGATCCGTACGAATTGACGTTAAAGGAAAAGTCAAAACAGACTTAAAAATTGTAGCTTACAAAAGACCAGATCATGGGATAGCGGTAGTGATTTTGAATAAGTGAGTTGGTAACAGTGTGGATAATAGTTGGTAACTTGATTTTAGGTGTAATGATACTCTAGTGGTAAAGATAACGGACACGGAAGAAGGAACTGCAGTTTTGAATGTCTCGAAGAGATCTGTTAATACTTTGTTATATTGGTGAATTGGCAATTGTGTCAATAAAAGTTGTAACACTGTTTGAAATTTCGGTTGATCAACCTTTCGTTGTCTTTTGTTTTATTTGTTCCCAATTGCTACAGTTAGGCACAATTTTATTAAGTTAGTAGCTGCTTGTTAGTGACTTTTGACTGTGCAGTTGCCTGTACATACTTTTACTTTTACAAATACGTTAAATTGACAATTTGATTACACTTAACGCCCATTCAGGCTGTGTTGAGTCTTTTCACTATTAATTTTTTGATTTGTAATAAAACGGACTAAAATAGTATAAAATAGTATAAAGTAATAGTATACCCAGAAGGTATAAGGCTATATTGCAGTAATAAAAATTTTGACCGTCAATTATCATCTCTTTTGTACCCTTGTCGGCAAGCGCGTGTCCCAACAATAAATCATGGTTTGCCTGAACTAACCAAAACCGGCTTAAAATATTTTACTAATCATAAAATTAGGATTTACCTGCGGTGCTAAATTTACCATTTATTACATTCTTTAAGAAAAACAATAGAAATGTGGGTAATCTGCGATTAATATTAATCTCTTTGTCCAAGTTTGATGTAATTCATGCACATGTTTCCATAATTTTTAAATATTATTAAGCCGGGACTGGTCGAAGTGACCAAAGTATACTTTTCCAAGTTGAGACTCGTTATTATGGCCCTGCAATAACGATTACCGCAAACATTAGCAGTGGTTTCGAGGTTGTAAAGAACCCTGTCATAAATTAGTTCTTAGGCAGTCCGAGAGGTCTCAAACCAGGACCGGGCCGCAATTTTTTTTTCTTTTCTCCTTTCATTTTAAAATTTAGTAAATAAAATAAATCCCTGATTGGTATAATTTGTATATGAAAAAAAAAACAAAACAAACAATTAATCGGAATCATAATAATGATTTCTTTAGCATCTGATGAAAGATTCAAATCATCTTCACTCCCCTCATCTGCCAACGCAGGTGGATTATCAATGGCTTCGTCTTGGTTCAGTTCCGTATTTTCCCAAGGGCGGAACATTTTCAAAATTAATAGAAACTTTGAAATCTGTTAAAACAAAATGATTGAGAAACGAATATATATTTGAACATAATTACTTACTCAACCAAACTTGAAAAGGTGTTAAAGGAGTCTTGAAAAAGACTGTTTTAGTAAAATCACAACCAGAAAAACAAACAAACAGAACGCAACCGAACACCTTACTGCTTAAGACTACCTGATTAACCCTTAAAACCTGCCCTTATTAGGATTTACCAACGGGTTGAGGGTATTATGGAATTATCTCTAAATTTTCCAACAAGACGAGAGAAGACAGTTTTTCTAAAACTAGTTGAATAGAGTTTAAGCAAACTTTTGTACCTGGCAGACGTCATTCAATTATCATCTGTACAAGATCTTTTTTTCCAAATTTTTCACCAAATGTTGCTCTTGTGCTTGGCTACAGAAATTGAGATAAACTAACTCTTGTAATAGTACAGCTTCAGATACAGAAAATTGTTGGATCAAACCTTGGTGTTGACAAAAATTGTTTTATCAAAAATACAATTTACATATTTCCAAACACCAAATTTCGCAAAAAATGTTGACGCCTGTTTTGATAGCAATCCTACCAATATCAGAGCGATGATTAAACAGTTTAATCTAATTTAAAACTAATTTTATCCTTATCCAATGTACAGCATCATTACGCTAATTAGCAAACTTTTGTCAAATTATCATTGGACACATCAACAGCATTTAAATCATGACAAAAAAAGTTTTGATCGAATTGGCTTATGATAGGTATGTATGGTTTACTATTACGAACAGAGTTGGCACCAAAAGCACTGTTGTGTCCGGTGCGGTCCTGGTCGAACCCTAGTGATGAGTTGCAACCACAATTTATGGTCTGCATTGTAGAGTCATTTAACTTTTACACAAAGACGAACCCTCATAAAAACGAGTCTCAACTTGGAAAAGTATAAGCACTGCGGTACAACCAGATGGTTTACAACTCTGGGATGTTTTCTATTGTAGACAAGTTAACTTTTACACAATGGGATAATTTTACTGCTGCTATATAGCCTTATACCTTCTGGGTTACTTTATTATGAAACGCGTTTTATAATGAACATTTTGCCGCACGCACGTTTTTAAGACACGACGAGCGCAGTGAGGAGTGTCATAAAATAGTAAGTGCGGCAAAATGCATTATGAACAAGTATCATACGCTATTTTTTCTATTTCGCCTTATTTTAAAAGCAAAAACTTGATTTCGAAATCTAGAGAATTTTAGGGTAGTTGGCATTTGCAAAATGTTCGGGAAAAAAATTCGAAGTAGCCAAATCCAATGTCAGTTTGACAGGTGTGACGTTTTGAGGTTACCGGAGCGCAAGGGAGCCAAGAGAGCGAAGGTGTTGATTATGATCATCCAAAGAGTTTTTCTCCAAGTAAGCCAAGTACAACAAGAAATAATAGTGTATTGATCGATTTATCATGGTTTATCAAAACTAAAATCTAAATTGTCAACGTTGACGGCAGGTTGACGGTTTGTATGCTGCAAACCTAAGAAAAATATAAGTTCCTGGAAATATTGACACGGGATTGGTCTATTACGATACCAAAATACGCTCAAACGCGTATCGAAATATCTTCATTATGAACGCGAAATAGAAAAAAATAGTTATTTAATAGAACAATAATTTGAGGTTTGTTTTATCACCAGACAATTTTCCTAGACAGTGTTTCGGTTGTAAAATACAATAGAAAAACATTGCTGTGTTGATATTTTTTAAATAAAAATGGACTTTACAGAACTGTCAGAAAATTATTGGCAGGATTTTGTTTTTAACTTTGGATTAACTCTGCCTACATAAACAAAAGACGATTGAAATTTGAAGAATCAAGGAAAGTCCGGAAAGTGGCGCACCACCTTGAAAGGGGTGATTCCCCAGAGTATCAAAAAAATGTTAAAAAAAAATTCGGACACTCGGTTTTCGCAGGAGGACCAAAAGAAAATTAGGATAATGGCAACATTGCTTAACTGTTCCCCCAATAATTTAAATTTCTAGTATTTAAAGCCATAGTAACGTTGCTCTTGTATTGTTGGCGTTAGTCAGGTCAGTTCATAAACGAGTAATGTAACTATGGTTTCAAGTGAACGATGCCACTGATCGACATTGTCGATTCAAAAATTTTGTAAACAATTTTCAGGCATTTCACAGAAGATTTTTCTGATTTTTTTTGCACTATGCCTTTGCGCAAAATGTCCTTTTGGTAACAAATTCATTTAAACCTAAAATAATTGCACAGAAATCGTTAACTTTAGCATTAAACTTTTCCTCTTCAGTCCATCATATCTCATAAAATGGAAGACATGATTTTTTTTTAACATTTTTCCGGTGATCAATGGCATTATCCGATGATACAGTATCACGGTGGTGCGCGACTTTCCGAACACCTGTATGTAGGTAGACATTTTTAGCCCGACTTTTGACAAATATTAACAGAAAATGTTGCAAGTGAATCAGACTTTCTACTATAATTTTATTGACTGAAAAAGCAGGTGGAGTTAAACCAAAGTTGTAAAAGTCCGACAACTGTTATCCAATCATTAAATGTCATAATTAAATAATAAATAAATAAAGAACTGCGTTATTATAGTTTTTTTTTATTTTTTCCCAAAAATAATAGATGTAACATGACATTCATAAATTATAGAAAATTTACACAAGAGAGTATAAATAGAGTTCGACCATGATATTATACAGTCCGATAATGTGTTATTTTTCTAGTTGTTTTGTAAAAATATGTTTGATGCCTCACATTTTATAGCATCTGTCAATTATTTGACGTTTAAACGTAAAGTTCAGACATACGTTTACAAACTACGAACAAATTATAAAAATACAAAGTGATTTTTAATTATTAATTAAAGGCGGCGTTGAAATTTTTGGGTGTCATTTTTACCTTTTACATAAATTGGAAATGATGCATTTTTCGCAAAGATAAAAGTTATCGAAGTTGGATCTTTCTCGCGAAAACGGCTAAAGCTTCTTCTGACAGTCGCCAATCCGTAAAATCAAGAATGAAAATAAATTTTCTAGATGACAGGTTTCTGACAGTTCTGGCAGTTCTGATGTAGCAACATTTCGTTTCTAAACAAATATTATTTTACAAAATGTGGTTTTAATTCATGCTGTTCACCTGTTCTAAGTGTTTATTTATGGTACAAAAAGCAAATAGCAATCGTTTGGTGTTTTCTGTTAACAACACACAAATAACTAAATTATGCCCTTTGACGCCAGTTAATTCTACGCTCATGTTTACAATCAGTGTGAGAATCTACTAAAGCCGCGTTTGATTAATATTTAAAAAAATCACTCAATAATTTATTTCGATCATTCTGTATTAAGTCGGTGTCAAATTTATTTGGATTTTTTCCCAGTGCATCCACCAAAATCAAAAATATTATTTTGCCAAGATTGGTAATCTGATCATGTAAAAGCATTGATGGATTTATAAATAAATTGAATCGTTGACAATATAAATGATTAAATTTGATTGATTGTTTAATCTTTAAAAATATGTACGCAAAGGGTGATTCACACTCCATAAGAACAGAATGAGTTTGACGTCCGAAATTTTGTGGACACGACTGTAGTAAAAAAAACACTATTAAAACTTAAAAAATAGTTTGGATTTTAGCGATATAATAATTCATATAACCTTTAGATTATGGAGTAAGGTCAACATTTATACGTACTTTTAACGTTATCTGACTGTACAGTGCCATATTATTTCAACGAATTCATAAAAGTCCCATTCGATACTACTATGTACACTCTACCACTTCATTTAATCTTCGCTCTATTAGGTAACAAAATTTTCAAAAAAACCAAACAAACTACAATTTTTTAGCTCTTGTTGCATCACAAGACCAATTCAAACCATGCAATCTTCGCGATTTGGGTGACAATAACAAAGTTTGCGTTTGCAATGCTGAGTACTGTGACAACATTCCAAAACCTAAAAAAGTGAATAAATCTAAGTATATTTTATACAGTTCAAATCGAAATGGTTTACGTTTTGATAAAACTGTGGGGCGTTTCAAAAAATCTGATGAATCTAAAAAAATTCGAAATGTGGTTAATATCAATCGAACTAGTACTTTCCAAACTATTCTTGGTTGGGGTGGAGCTTTTACGGACTCCACAGGACTTAATATTAAATCTTTGGGCAACGAATCGGCTCAGAAGCTGTTGATGGAGTCGTACTTTTCTGAAGATGGACTAGAATATAATTTTTGTCGGGTACCTATTGGTGGTACTGATTTTTCTTCAGGGTATTACACCTATGATGATAGTGACGAACCTGATCATGAGCTCAAGAATTTTGCTCTAGCAGACGAGGATTTTGATTACAAAGTAAGTTAGACAGAGTAGTACTTTTGGTATAATTCTGCTTTTAGATACCTTTCATAAAAATGGCAATGAAAATGAAAGGCGACAGCAAAATGAAGCTTTTTGGTTCGACCTGGGGGGCTCCAAAGTGGATGAAAACCAATCATGACTACTCTGGTTACGGTTTTCTTAAGAAAGACTCGTACCAGACTTGGGCTAACTATTTTGTCAGATTTTTGGAAGAATACAAGAAGAATGGAATTGATATTTGGGGTGTTACTACTCAGAACGAACCATCATTAGCAGTTTTTGGCATGGGTAAAAAAATATCTACAGTTGGATGGACTTCTGTAGATTTGGTGAGTACTACTTTGATACTACTAAATTTAATAAATAGTAGCACTAAGCAAAAATTCATACTTTCTGTCATTGACAGGGCGAGTGGGTTGGTCAAAATCTCGGTCCTACTTTAAAAAATTCAAATTTTTCGGACACCAAAATTATAATTCTGGATGACCAAAAGATTCTTATACCATGGTACACGAATTCTGTCGGTACTTCCTAAATATTTTTTTAATAAACTATAAGTATAACTTTAGGTGCTCCAAGGTCCGGATGTAAAGCAGTACGTATCTGGTATCGCCATCCATTGGTACCTTGGGCTTGTCACTCCCTGCAGTGCGATGACGCAAACCCATAACAACTATCCCGACTTTTTCATAGTCTCCACTGAAGCTTGCAGTGGGTTCCAAAACAGCAATGGGGTTCTTCTGGGTTCATGGGAACGTGGCGAAAACTACTCCACGGATATCATCGAAGTAAGTTACCACAGAATCAAAATTGTTGTTAATGGTGCTAGGATATGAACTGCTGGGTCGCTGGATGGGTGGACTGGAACATGGTACTGGATCTTGACGGTGGTCCCACTTTTATAAATAACAGGGTTGATTCACCCATCATTGTTAATAAAACGTCGGGAGAATTCTATAAGCAACCCATGTACTACCATTTGGGTCACCACGCCAAGTTCGTACCTGAAGGTTCAGTAAGAGTGGAGACTAAAGGTACAGTTAAGAAGAATGTTAAAGTTGTTGCTTATCAACGGCCTGACAATGGAATTGTCGTGGTGATTCTAAATAAGTGAGTTGGTACTAGTAGTGGGTTGTTGCTAATTATGATTTTAGGTGCGATGACGATATCGTAGTCAAAGTAACAGAAGAAGGAACAGGTACGGCTTTATTGAGAATCAGCAAAAGATCTATTAACACACTTTTGTATTGGTTATAATCAAAATTATTACAGTGTTACCAACGTAAAATCAAAGTTTTAAAGGCACAATAAATAAGTAAAAACTTTATCAAAAGTCTATTATTTACTCAAACTGAAGTATTTTTTAATTGCTGAATTTCAATATAGCTATTTGAAAGTGGATACTATAGAACTGATAAAATCAACACGTGTGTAAAAAACATTAAATAATATGCAAAAAATGTAAACAAAATTGAAATATTAAACAAGATTCTGTTCAAAAGATAAAGATAAAATTGAAAAGGTATAAATTATAACAACTCTTCTGGCGTAAAATGAGCCCAAATAAGTTGAGTTTGCTTCACAAATAAACTAGACATTGACCAAAAACTGTTTCATACTTTTGAGTTATGCATCAATCAAAAGAGTGAGAGACTTTTGTGACGTTTGAGAAAAAAAACATTTTTCTCCAAACGTCACGTGTGAAACATTTTTCTCCAAACGTCATAAAAAGTCACTATTTTTTAGTTGTTTTTAGATAGTAAAGTAGGCAATTTTGTTATAAGTAATGAAAAGCGTGTGCCGATTTGGAGGCTAATGACCTTCGAAAATAATAAAGGTAAATTAATTAAGAAAAGATACCACAAAAATTTGCTAAAACACATTTTAATTTATATTAATCTGCAATCGTTTGATTTGAATGGGGTGCTACCAACCTATTTCCCAGCTGATGAAATTCCCCTAAATGAGAGAATGACGTTTCAAATTCAAACCAAAAGTCAAAATAAATAACTATTAATAATTGTCAGCGCACAAAATTTTGTGTTTGACACGGCTAGAAAATTTTTTGGAAATGCTCGGAAATTGAAATCCGAGCCCGGAGGCTTTCCTTGCATTTCCAAGAGACCATTTTCTAGCCTAGTGAAACAAATAACTATTGTGTGACGGGTACTATTTGAAACTTACATTTTGCACTTGCACTTGCACTTGCACGCTCTTAACTTTGAAACTCTTTGAAACCAATATTTTTCACAGTAAATGTCATCAATGACATATACATGCATAGCCATCCATGTTTATAATTCAATTTGCGTTCACTCATTGTCGGTTGTGGAACTGAATCTAGCGTTTGAAGAAAAAGTAATATCCATTCACAAAACATAAAAGTTACTATGGTTGGCGATAAAAAATAACCCTAAACGGAACAGTTGGTGAAATTGGTAACCAAATGGATATTACAATTATAATGCCAAAATTTCAAAATGAAATCTTTAATTTTAACTCACTCTGCAAGAAAGCGAAAGAAATAGATAATTTCTGCATTGGGAAGTTTCAACAAGACACTAAGAAGTTCTCTAAGGTAAACTAAAATTAAACAAACTGAACTGACATTGACAACAAACTTCAAAGTACAGTCCCATGAAATGATGATTGAAATGGACACTCTGATTTTACAGAAATCAAAGGTAACTTGATTTTTATGTTTTGTGAACGGATATTAGTATTTGTTATTTGGCCGAAAAGTGGCTTTGCTGTCTCGCAATTTTGCTACGCTTCGCCTTGCTACTCCAATTTAATTGCTCGACAAAAAATACCACTTTTCTGCCGTATAACAAAATCTACTATTTTTGCCACTTATTTATTAGCGTTTTTCTTCCCAACACTCAACCCATTATGTGACATTAGCATTGGATCCTCGAGCTACCGCACAAATCATTGTCGCGCTGGCCATTCGCGAAATTTGGCTACTAGGTCAAACTGTGTTGTCTGATATTGGGGTTAAAATCTTTGCACTTTATTCGGGTTTAGCCTGTATACAACATATACAAAGTAAATAAAAATATATTTCAGTGTATCTTTAATGGATATTCGTAGGTGTGATTAAACTGATAAAGAGGACGCGTGTGCAAAACAACATTCCAAAAATAGAGCGTATTAGACTTATGACTAACATACCTTCCACAAATCGAGACTTTTGTTTTATAATGCATTTGATTTTAAAATAAAATACAATATACCAACAAGTCATTATAAGATGTTTATAAATGTTTCTAGCATCAAAGGTGGTTATGAAATGTTAAAGAAATTTGTCGCCCATTACAAATGTGGGTTTAGATTTTTCAACTGACATTTGCAGTTAACCTTAATCGTAGAACTAAGTTAATTTTGAAACAAAAACTGTTTCTGTTATGACCTGAAACCTAAAAATCAAAGACTTGGACACAAGCTCGTAACAGAAAAGTCGTTGACATTTTAAGTGTAGTTAAACAAAGTTATATTCCCTAAGAAAGCAAAACGGCAAAATAGTGCATGGCAGGAATTCCAGAGCTACCTTTAATGCTAGAAACATTTATAAACACCCTGTATTTACGCTCATGGAATAAAAAAACAATTTTGAAGTTTTGAAACATTAATCATATAATGACAAGAAAATACAGGGCTAGTCACGAGAAGATTACTTCTGAAAATTATATTTCCGCAACCCAAAATACTAAAATCCTGTACTACTTGATACTCCCAGAATTAGAAATAAAATGCTGAATCCACGATTGCTTTGGGGTGGTGAATGTCACTTTGACATTGTTTATTTAAATTTCGATTTTATTATTAATTTTGCTCCCTTAGAGCCCTATTACTTTGAAGTACCTCTATTAATCTGTCCTATACCGAAGCTGTAGCTGCTCGACCAATAATTGTTAAGTTGAGTTGAGAAACCCGTCAGATTGTCTTATACAAATGATGAGAAAACTGACATGATTCTCATCTACGGAGAATGCCAAAAAATGCTGTGGCTGCTACGGACCTTTATCGTAAAGATATCCACATCGAAACTGAACTGAGTTGTCTATGGACACTCACGTAACCTTCTTTTCCGTAATTGTCAAAGTGGCACTGTCAAAGCCTAAGCAATCGTGGATTCAGCACTTCATTTCTGATTCGAGTTGTATCAAGTGACTTAAGAAATTAGTATTTTGGGTTGCGAAAAAATCATAATTCATAATGACATATAAATTTTTACCATCAAAAAGTTAGATGGTCTAAACCTCATTTTTCCTGTAGAGATTTTTTGTAGGCACCAAATTTAAAATGAGGCTCTGTGATTAAAGTAACACAATGATAACACTATACATACAGGGTGTTCAAAAAATGGCGGACCAACTATTCACTAAGTGAATCTTCAAATAATAACTAGTAGCTAAATTAATTTTTTTCAATTATTGAGTGCTTCGAAAGAAATCTACAGCCACTTAAAGGGGCGCTAATTATGGCACAAATTTTTCCTTATAATGAACTTGAGTTCCTTGAGGTTTACAAAATTCTACTAGAGTTCATGTTTTGGGTGATATTTACATACCTACAGTCTTTAAATGCCTTAAATGTTGATGCAAAACGTTATTTTTCACTTTTAAAATTAAGCTCAAAAGTGCAAAATTAATCTGGCAACATTTCACTTCAAGATTTCAGTAATTCATTGTTGCCTAGTGCCTGACAATAACCATTTTTTTAAAAAGTCAAACATTTTTTAGGTGTCACAATCTAGAGGAGTTTTTTTCTCTAATGATATATAATTTTGCTGAATATACCGACTCGTGAAGGAAACAGTCGAGAAGCAGTAAGGGGCAGTAAGGCTAGTAAATTTCCTAACTGGCAAATTCTCTCAAGAATACTTTTCGACGAGTTTATCAACAGGTACGTGAGATGGGCCTATTGGAACCAAATTTATCGGGATCATGGAGGACCCAGGACTATTCGCACACCAAGAAGAGAACAAATGGTTCTTGATCTACTTTGTGACTTTTACAATTCACAGCCTCTTATAGTTTGACGTTCTTATCAGTTGGTTCGCTATTTTTTGAACACCCTGTATGTATATGGAACAAAATGCAAAAAAAAATGCCTCTACGACTAATTTTGATGAATTTCTATTCATTCAAATGTCCTGAATTCAAATATCAGCATAGAATAAGTCCAGCACGGGCAGATTTTTTTCTACGAAAAAGCAAAGAAAGTACATTATCCTCTTTCCGCTGTAACATTTTTCAGAATAATTTAAAAAAGTATAATTTGTTAAAAATCGTAACATTTATACTACATTTTAAGATAAATCTTACAATTAAAAATTCATACAGGGTGATTTTTTTAAAACGGCAGGCGTTGTAGAATTTTTATTTATGAACCGATTTCAAAAATTTAAAAAGCAAATTAAATTGTTTTTAATTTACTATAAACTGATAATTTTAAAAAATTTCTAAATGTCTCAGTATCTTTTGGGCGATACTCAACTTTCTTATTTTAAATTGGAACCCATTTTTTTTTTCATAATTTGGAAGATATTAATTTTCTTGATTCAGAAATGTGCAATATGTTCTACTTCTACCAAAAATATTTTTAAAAAAATTATCAAAATTGAAAAAAAATAAGCAATAAAAGTTAATAAAATCTATTGCATGGTGTCAAATAAAAGAATGCCGTTATTGTAATGTCAAAAAACAGCAAATAACAGAAAGAATCGGCATTTTTTTTTGAAATTATTAATAACAAAAGACAATAATAATTACAAATCAGAAAAAACAACTACCGAATTTAATTAAAATACTGTTGAAATGCCATCCCGTTTTTTTCATTGCACAATTGACACCATGCACCTAGATTTTATTAACTTTCATTGCCTAAATTTTTTCATTTTTGATTTTTTTTTTATAAAATTTTTTGTAAAAGTAGAACATATTACACATTTCTGAATCAAGAAAATTAATATCTTCTAAATTATGAAAAAAAAATATGGGTGTCAATTTAAAATAAGAAAGTTGAGTATCGCCCAAAAGATACTAAGACATTTAGAAAAACTTTAAAATCACCAGTTTATAGTAAATTAAAAACCATTTAATTTGTTTTTTAAATTTTTGAAATCGGTTCATAAATAAAAATTCTACAACGCCTGCCGTTTTAAAAAATCACCCTGTATGTGTCGCCGATTTTTTTTTGAGAACTTTAGTATTTCCAAAATATAGTATAAAAGGTCACACAATACATTCCCTAGAACAGTGACCATAAATTTAAAAACAAAAAAGTTTTAACATGTAATAATATCGTTTTGTTTTACCCTGAAACTAAAAAAATTGACGTGCAGTGTTTGATCTACTGGTGAAAATGTTGATAGGAACACTATTTAAAAATAATTAAACTAGTTTCATTCTTGGAGGCCTCTAGTTTAATTTTCTTAAACTTCTGTAATTCTTGCGAAACTGTCACATTTGTTAATTTGTCAGCAAATTGTAGGAACATTAGCAATAAATTTGTTTTTTTCTGTCATTTTTTATTGTTATTAGCTTGTATTTCATTATTACTTTAGGTACATTTTTCACTATAATAGTGTGCGATTTGTAAAAAACTTGATAGTTAGTTGTGAAGCCATCTATTAATCAAAACTGGCATGTGGTCATTACAGATATCCAACTTATCTATTTCAAATCCTGCTAATTTCTAAAATTATTATTTATTTCATCTGCTTTTATGTACCTATAAAAAGGCCTTTTTTACTATATTGACCAGTCACATATTTGTATATAAAAATATTGGCTGCATTTAACATTATATCAAGGTTACTAAGTTAACTTATCGAACCCAACATAAATACCCAGGAAACAAGAAAATACTATGATAACTCCAATTGGCCCAAAACTATAAAGTGTGTTCTGCTAATCATCGCTGTGTTAGGTAAATTTATTCAAATAAGAATTTTAACAACTAACAAAACGACAGGTTTTGTAGCCTCCAACGACCCCCAGCACAAGCCCTGCAATCTTCGCGATTTAGGCAACGACAAGAAAATCTGCGTTTGCGACTCTAAATATTGTGACACTATACCAAAACCCAAAAAAGTGGAGAAGTCTCAGTGTCTTTTGTACACATCAAATTTAGAAGGACTGCGGTTTTATAAAACTACAGGACGGTTTAAAAAAGGAGACAACTCGACAAAAACACGAAATGTGATTACAATTAATCTTACTACTACTTTTCAAACTATTTTCGGGTGGGGTGGAGCCTTTACGGATTCTACGGGGTTTAATATCAAGTCTTTGAGAAGCGAAGCAGCTCAGAAATTGTTGATGGAGTCGTACTTTTCTGAAAATGGATTAGAATATAATTTTGGTCGGATACCAATAGCTGGTACTGATTTTTCAACAAAGTACTACACTTACGATGACAGTGAGGAACCAGATCATGAGCTGAAAAATTTTGCTTTAGCACAGGAAGACTTTGATTACAAAGTAAGTGAGCCAGAGTAATAGTTTTGTTGTAAGTTTTTTTTATAGATACCCTTCATCAAAATGGCGATAAAAATGAAAGGCAATAGTAAAATTAAGTTCTTTGCTTCGCCTTGGAGCGCTCCAAAATGGATGAAAACAAATAATGAGTATTCTGGTTACGGTTTTCTCAAGAAGGATTCGTACCAGACATGGGCTAACTACTTTATCGGGTTTTTAAAGGAGTACAAGAAGAACGGAATTGACATTTGGGCAGTTACCACCCAGAATGAACCATCTGTGGCAATTGTGGGCTTCGGTATAAAATTATCATCAGTTGGGTGGACCTCTGTAGATTTGGTTCGTTATCACTACATTGGTACCACCTTGGTGCTCACCTTTCATTGACAGGGCAATTGGATTAGTGAAAATTTCTGTCCCACTTTACAAAAATCTAAATTTTCGGACACTAAGATCATAATTCTTGATGACCAAAAGTATTATATACCATGGTACACTAATTATGTACGTATTTTCTAATTTTTTGTTCTACGGACTACAGTTTAACTTCAGATTCTCGAAAGTCCAAATGCTACAAAGTACGTCTCTGGTATCGCCATCCATTGGTACTTCAGGGCGACAACTTTTTGCAGCGCAATGACAAAAACCCATGAAAACAACCCCAATGTCTTTATACTTTCCACGGAAGCTTGCAGTGGGGTCGGCGAGAATAATAGCGTCCTTCTGGGTTCTTGGGAACGCGGTGAAGACTACTCCACCGACATCATCGAGGTAAGTTGCCACAGAATCAGATTTTTCTTAACTGTATTAGGACATGAATTGTTGGGTCGTGGGATGGGTGGATTGGAACATGGTTTTAAATCTTGAAGGCGGTCCTACTTTTGTCGACATCACGGTAGATTCACCCATCATTGTTAACAAGACATCGGGGGAATTTTACAAGCAACCCATGTACTACCATCTGGGTCACCACGCTAAGTTTGTACCAGAAGGATCCGTACGAATTGACGTTAAAGGAAAAGCCAAAACAGACTTGAAAATTGTAGCTTACAAAAGACCAGATCATGGGATAGCGGTAGTGATTTTGAATAAGTGAGTTGGTGACAGTGTGGATAACAGTTGGTAACTTGGTTTAGGTGTAATGATACTCTGGTGGTAACGATAACGGACACGGTAGAAGGAACTGCGGTTTTGAATGTCTCGAAGAGATCTGTTAATACTTTGTTATATTGGTGAATTGGCAATTGTGTGAATAAAAGTTGGTAACACTGTTTGTAACTGTGGTTCATCAACTTTTCGTTGTCTTTTGTTTTATTAGTTTATAGTTGCTACAGTAAGGCACACTTATTTAAGTTGGTGGCTACTTTTTAGTAACTTATGAATATGCAGTTGGCAGCAAGTACTTTCGATATACATGTTGTCCGAAAAGTCGCGCACCACCATGATACTGTGTCATCGGACAATGTCATAGATTACCGAAAAAATGTAAAAAAAAAATCATGTCTTCAATTTATTAAGATATTATTAAGATATGATGGATTGAAGACTAAAAGTTTAATACCAAAATAAACGATTTCTGTGCAATAATTTTACGTTCAAATAAATTTGTTACCTAAAGGACATTTTGCCCAAAGGCATGGTGCAAAAAAATTGGAGAACTCGTGTGCAAAATGCCTGAAAACTGTTAACAAGATTTTTAAATCAGCAATATCGATGAGTGTGGCATCATTCACATGGAACCATAGTTATGTACAATACTCGATCATGAGCCGACCTGACTAACGCCAACAACACAACAGCAACGTTACTATGGCTTCGAAAACTGAAAATTTAAATTAACAGTTCAGCAATGTTGCCATTTTCCTAATTTTATTTTGGTTCTACTGCGAAAACAGAAAGCGTGAATTTTTTTTAACATTTTTTTTGGTACTGCCACCTTTTCAGGGTGGTGCGCCACTTTTCGGACACCCGGACATTTATTTTATTGTGTAACTTTAATTTAACTCCGTCCACATAACAAAAATCGATTGAAATGTGACGAATCAAGGAATGGCAAGCCTCGTTTACTCTCAGTACATCATAAATGTGACGATTCTACTGTCACACATGTCACGAGCAGATTATGAAAATTTTGTATGATTTTTTAATACTAATTAAAGGCGGCATTAAAAGCTATTTTTTACATTTTGCATAAATTAGAAAAAAATGCATTTTTCGCAAAAATGAAAGTTATCGAAGTTTGATCATTCTCGCGAAAACGGCTATAACTTCTTCTGACACTCGCAATTCGTAAAATCAAAAATGAAAATTAAGTTTGACAGATGACAGACTTCTGAAAGTTACCTTGAAAGCATTGGCATATCATGTAGCAACATTACGCTACTAAAAAATTTGTTTTCATTATACAGGGTGTCCGGAAAGTGGCGCACCACCGTGAAACTGTATCATCGGACAATGTCATAGATCACCGGAAAAATGTTAAAAAAAATCAATGTCTTCAATTTTTCGAGGTATGATGGATTGAAAAGGCAAAGTTTGATGCGAAAATTAAGATTTCTGTGCAATAATTTTACGTTCAAATGAATTTGTTACCTGAAGGACATTTTCCGCAAAGGCATGGTGCATAGAAAATCGGAAAAATCTTGTAAGAAATGCCTGAAAACTGTTATCAAGATTTTTAAATCAACAATCTCGATCAGTGTGGCATCGTTCACGTGAAACCATAGTTACATTACTCGTTCATGACCTGACCTGACTAACGCCAACAATACAACAGCAACGTTACTATGGCTTTGAATACTGGAAATTTAAATTATTGGGGAAGCAGTTCAGCAATGTTGCCATTTTCCTAATTTTCTTTTGGTCCTCCAGCAAAAACAGAGTCTGGAATTTTTTTTAACATTTTTTGGTACTCTGGGGGACCACCCAATTACCCCCTTTCAAGGTGGTGCGCCACTTTCCGGACACCTGTATTTAAATGTGGTCATTTATGGCGCGAAAAACAAATAGCACTCGATTGGTGTTTTTTGTTGACAAACACAAATAACTTAATGACGCGCTTTAACGCCAGTTAATGTTACGCTCATGTCTACAATTAGTGTGGGAATTTACTAAAACCGCCGTGCTAAAATGCAAAGCCGCGTTTAATTA
Source organism: Gnatocerus cornutus (assembly GCA_029298725.1). Taxonomy (NCBI): domain Eukaryota; kingdom Metazoa; phylum Arthropoda; class Insecta; order Coleoptera; family Tenebrionidae; genus Gnatocerus; species Gnatocerus cornutus. Next base: position 31,853,418 of record CM055509.1, on the reverse strand, counting down.
ATATTAAAAATCACTTTGTAATTCAGTTCGGTCATTCTGTATCAAGTTGGTGTCAAATTTATTTAGATTTTTTTCCCGGCGCATCCACTGAAATCAAAAATATAAAAAAGAAATTTAGCTAAGATCGACAGTCGGATTATGTAAAACTAAGATTGATGGATTTATAAATCAGATTTAATTGTTGTCACTCTAAATAATTAAATTCGATTAATGGTTTTGTCTTTTAAAATATATGTACGTAAAAGGTGATTCACACTCCATGAGAACAGAATGAGTTTGACATCCGAAATTTTGTGGACGCGACTATAGTAAAAAAAACTCAATAAAACTTAAAAAGTAGTTTGAATTTTAGCGATATAATGCATATTACTTTAAGATAATGGAGTAAGGTCAACATTATACGTACTTTTAACGTTATCTGACTTTACAGTGCCATATTATTTTAACAAATTCATAATAGTATATTATGAAACGCGTTATACAGGGTGTCTTAAAATTAGCGAATTCCGAATTCAGAGCGCCGTAGGGGGAACCCAGTGGTGCCCGTAAATACCTAAAAAAAAATTTGTTTGCACTTCCTAAAGAAGATGTAAGTACTTTAATTTTGTTCAATGCGACAACATTGCAAAGCTCACATCCTGACCTTTCTTATGATTTCTATGTATTTGTATTGCTTAGATACGTTCGAAACCTCATAACTGACATTGTCAAGTAATTTTGCCACTTTTCTGCTTTTCCATGTGTGGAATCATTATAATGCTTGCGCGTCCTGCGACAAAAGAGTTGGATGTCGCAGTCGATTGGGCTAGCGCTCATGGTATAGGCGAGTAGCTACCACAGGTCTGTTATCTGATGCCTCCAAAACCAAATACATGTCTGGGTATTCTTTATTTGAATAAAAATCCATCGTTTGAATCAAAATTTTAGCGGGGTAACAGATTTTGACAAAATTTACAGTTGCCTGCATCCATAGTAACAGACTAATTTCTAGCCACGTTGCCGTTCCATTTTTAAGAAAAATTACAAAAATTTAAGATTTTTTTACTCCCAAATAAAGCAAATTATTCAAGAAATTGTTTTACATTATTATCATCTACACCATAAAAAACAATAAACACTAGAATTTTTAACCTGCATTTGAAGAAAATGCAGTTCAAAAAGTGCACATTCAGATCAATGTATCTTTGGGTGGAAGTCTCGAATCTTTTTTTTTTTTTCGTTTCTGAACTACTGAAGTGATTCTCTACAACGCTCTGAACTCGGAATTCGCGAATTTTGAGACATCCTGTATAATGAACATTTTGCCGCACGCACGTTTTTAAAGTAAGTGCGGCAAAATGCGTTATGAACAAGTATCATACGCTATTTTTTCTATTTCGTCTTATTTTAAACGAAAAAACTTGATTTCGAAATCTAAAGAATTTTAGGGTAGTTGGCATTTGCAAAATGTTCGGGAAAAAAATTCGAAGTAGCCAAATCCAATTTCAGTCAGTTTGACAGGTGTGACGTTCAGTGGTTACCGGAGCGCAAGGGAGCCAAGAGATGCAAGAGCAAAGATGTTGATCATGATCATGATGGTTCTCTTGCATCCATAGTTTTTTTCCGATGAATTATTAAGCCAAGTACAACAAGAAATAATAATGTATTAACCGTTTTTCATGGTTTATCAAAACCAAAATCTAAATTGTCAACGTTGACAGCAGGTTGAAGGTTTGTCTGCTGCAAACCTAAGAAAAATATATGCTCCTGGAAATATTGGCACGGGATTGGTCCATTACGATACCGAAATACGCTCAAACGCATATCGAAATATCTTCATTATGAACGCGAAATAGAAAAAAGTCCCATTCGGTATTAATATGTACACTCTACCATTGCATCTAATCTTTGCTCTCTTAGGTAACAACATTTTTAAAAAACTTAAGTTAGTCGGAGTAGTACTTTTGGTAAAATTTTGCTTTTCGATACCTTTCATAAAAATGGCGATGAAAATGAAAGGCGACAGCAAAATGAAGCTTTTTGGTTCGACCTGGGGAGCTCCAAAGTGGATTAAAACCAATCATTACTACTCTGGTTACGGTTTTCTTAAAAAAGACTCGTACCAGACTTGGACTAACTATTTTGTCAGATTTTTGGAGGAGTACAAAAAGAACGGAATCGATATTTGACTATTCAGAACAAACCATCATTGACGGTTTTCGGCATTGGTAAAAAAATATCTACAGTTGGATGGACTTCTGTAAATTTGGGGAGTCCTACTTTGATACTACTAAATTTAATAAGTACTACCACTAAGCAAAAACTAATACTTTCTTTCATTCACCGGGTGAGTGGAATTATAATCCTGGATGACCAAAAGATTCTTATACCATGGTACACGAATTCTGTCGGTACTTCCTAAATATTTTTTTAATAAATTATAAGTATAACTTTAGGTGCTCCAAGGTCCGAATGCAAAGCAGTACCGTTTTGAAGAGGGCCATTTGGGGTGATTTTCAATACATTTTTTATGAGATGAAAACGACGTTTCATATCTTTGAGTTATGCATCAATCGAAAGAGCAGCTCGAAATCTATCAACCGGTCAAATTTGAGATGAATCAGACAAATAGTTTACGAGTTTTCGCCAATAAACCAAACAATTTAAAAAAAATTAACGGTTGAGTCGGAGATTTTTTTCCAGAAAAAATTGACCATTGAACTTTGGGTATTTAAGGACAAATTCCAATAAAAAACGAGCCGAGAAAAACAAAACTATGGCGCAAACCGTTTCTTAATATCTGTAAATTTCGAGATATTTAGATTCAAAAATTTAAAAAATAACGAACGATTTCTTAGCTAAAAAATTGCGAAGGAAACGATGTCAAAAACCGTTTTGTTCGATCTGTCGTAGTTTTCGAGATATTGAGCACAGATTGTTTAAAACCTTCAAAAATTTGCTCTTCTGGCGATAACGATCATTCCTCACTTATTTGTTGTTGGATTCCACATAAAATTCTGCATTAAATGAGCGTAAATAACTTGAGTTTGTTTCACAAATAAACGAGAGCTTAATTAGAATTTGTTGTTGTGTTTTAATAATTTTTTCAAGGTTTTTGAATACAAATAAACTGAATCAATTTTTGTTACCATCTTTATTGCTGTCGGCACCCTCTCTTGCTCTATGGGTCCTAAGTTCTGGGACAATCTGTATCTAGGTACCGATGTCGCAAACATTTTCACTGGTAATCACAAAATAATAAAAATCCCGATAGACGTAATAACCATCCATCATACTAAAATAATAGTTTAAAGATAACAAAGAAATGTAAGGATAACTACTGGTATTTTAACAAACTGACAATTATCGTGCCAGGAACGTATTCGTACTATTTTGGGCCACACTTCTTCTTCAATCTAAAACTTTTATCAATGAATGCCTCTGTAACTTAAACTTAATTGTCACGTTTTACACTGCCAATTAACTTAGGAGTTTATAGGCTACCTGCAGAATAATGGTAGAGCTTCTTATCACAAACTATAAAAACCGCCGTCTCAAGAAAATGAAAATTTTCTGAACGTGACGATGGTACTTATTGTACTCTTAGTACTCAGCAGTGGTAAGAAACGATACACCCGCACATTATTTATTTTGTTTAGGATTGTACACCCAGGCCCGACAATGCGCTGGTAGAGATTACGGGAATGGAGGTACAGTCTGTGTTTGTAACACCACCTACTGTGATACCATTTCAAGACCTAATCCGGTACCACCAACCGAATTTCTGATCTACACTTCCAACAAAGCCGGACTTCGTTTCTCTTTAACTAATGGAACTTTCGAAAACATAAGTTCTTTGAACGAAATCTACGCCGACTCCTCTGAAGAAATCTTCGAATGGGACCAGAACTCCAACGAGATCTTTATCGACTCCACGACGGTGTTTCAACCTATTCATGGTTGGGGCGGCGCCTTCACCGACGCCACTGGAATCAACATCAACTCTTTACCTCCGAATCTCCAAGAAGTGTTGCTGAGGTCTCTATTCTCTGAAGACGGTATTGAGTATAGTTTAGGGAGAGTACCGATTGGTGGTACCGACTTTTCTACGCATGGCTATTCTTATGATGATGGTACCGAAGATCCACAGTTGCGCAACTTTAGACTAGCACCTGAGGACTTTAGATACAAGGTAGTACCATAACTCCACGTTCTAGTTTCATCGTACTTTGTAGATACCCATTATACGAAGAGCGATGAATTTGACTAATGGTACTTTGAGACTCGTATGTTCAGCGTGGACGGCTCCGAAATGGATGAAGACCAACAGTGCTTACGCTGGTTTTGGGTTCATTCGCCGAAGTATGTACCAGACGTGGGCTGAGTACTATCTCAAGTTTTTGGACGCGTACCAAGCTCAAAACATCACGTTTTTTGCAATGACCACAGGCAATGAACCCGCTGATGTTTTGAACCCATTTGACGTGTTGGAAGTTGTTGGGTGGCCTTCATGGTTGATTGTAAGTGGTACTCTTACCAACTTTAGTACTGATTCTAGTTATAGGGTGAATGGATTTCGAATAATTTAGGTCCTACGATTAAAAACTCGAGTCATTCTGACATCACAATTTTAGTTCTCGATGACCAAAGGGCGTTTCTTCCATGGTACCTCGACAGAGTGAGTACGAGTCCTACGCAACTTAAAAATCTTTTGTTAAGGCTTTCAGGGGGAACAACGCTCGTAGCTACATTGATGGTATCGCCGTGCACTGGTACTTAGACGAGTATATAGATCCGAAGGTACTAACGCATACACAACATCGCTATCCAGAGATGTTTCTTTTAGCTACGGAAGCCAGTGTGATGCCTCAAGGTGAAGAGGGCGCTGTCGTGCTTGGATCATGGGCCAGAGGCGAAAAGTACTCAACTGATATTATTCAGGTACCACTCTGTATACTCTGACTGTTAACATCCCATTTTATTTCTTTTCAGGACGTTCAGCACTGGGTTACAGGTTGGATCGACTGGAACATGGTACTGAATCTACAGGGTGGTCCAAACTACATTAGTAACTTCGTCGACGCTGTCATTATAGTCAACGCCACAAACAACGAATTTTACAAACAACCTTTGTACTACCATTTTGCTCACTTTACTAAGTTTGTACCCACAGGATCAGTACGAATTAACTCTTTCGGACAAGAAAGAAGAAAGCTTAATGTTGTTGCATTCCAGAGACCTGATAATGGTACCGCTGTGGTACTTCTAAATTTGTCGGTATCAATATATGGTTGAAGATGGTACTAATTTTGATTTGCAGGAGTGAACGGGCGGTACCAGTCAATATCACCGATGTTACGAGGGGTACTGCGTCCTTGGAGCTGACTCCAAGATCTATTACAACAGTTCTCTATTGGTGAAGCAAATGTTGTATGAACTTGACCGAAGACAATAAATGATTTGACTTATCAGTTAATTTTAAATGTGGGTTATGCCATAGTCATAACCAGTAGTCATAAATTTGTTAATTGTTGTTGGGTGCTTTAAAAAGCGATAAATTAAAGGTTTAAAAATTATTCTTTTATTAAAACAGATAAAAATAGTATCTAAACACGCGTTGAAACATGAATTCTGTTGGTATTACATTTTTGATAGATGACATGACCGGGTATTATAATCGCACTACTCTTAATCGGATCAGCAGAGCTACCAACTTGATTCGAGAATTCAAGTCGTCGAATATCTACAAAACCTAGTACGACCCTGCCCACCATTAATTAGTTAGGAACGAAAATTTATTGTATTAATATTGACAACAAACTCAATATGTGACCCACATTCTTTAACTTCATGTAATATAAAACAAAGTCGCAAAAACTGTCTGTAATAAAAATTCTAGTACTCAAACGATGCTGTTTGTTTTATTGTTACTACTTTCGGTTAAATTCGGTACCACCGTATCATGTATCAGCAAGAACTACGGCAATGGAGGAACGGTTTGTGTCTGCAATTCTTCATATTGTGACAATTTTCCTAGACCCACCAAATTAAAGTCTTCGGAATTTTGGATGTACACCTCCAACCTTGCGGGTTTGAGGTTCTCTCAAAGTAGTGGTACTTTCCAATCTGTGGAAGGTCCTACAAACGTTGTCATAAACCCTTCAAGAAAATTTCAAAAGATCTTGGGTTGGGGAGGTGCTTTTACAGACTCTTCGGGTATCAATATTGCTACTCTGAGTCCCGCAACACAAGAAGTGTTGCTCCGGCAGTACTTCTCTCCTGATGGCATTGAGTACAACATAGGAAGAGTTCCTATTGCTGGTACCGATTTCTCAACGCATCCGTACTCTTACGACGACGGACTTCCGGATCCTGATTTACGAAATTTTAAATTGGCTTCTGAAGACCACGCGTATAAAGTAAAGTACTTCTTGTATGTAACTAAACGAAATAAGTACGTGATTTTAGATACCCTACATTAAATGGGCGTCAAATTTAACCGGAAACGCTCTTCAATTGTTTGCAACCGCGTGGACAGCTCCTCCTTGGATGAAAACCAATTGCAACTACAGTGGTTTTGGGTTCATTCAATATCAGTACTACCAGTCATGGGCTATCTATCACGTTAAATTTCTGGATGAGTACCGCAAATCTGGGATTAAGTTTTGGGCTATTACTACAGGGAATGAACCATTTGATGCTCTCATCCCCAAAGAGACTCTAGAGGTGGTTGGTTGGTCTCACTGGTCCCTTGTATGTACTTTAAAATCCCAAGGTAGCCTTCTCTAATCCTAAATTCAGAGAAAATGGATTCGGGACAATCTTGGGCCTACGATCCGGGCATTTTACCCATCCACAAAAATCATGATTTTCGAAGACCAAAGAGCTTTTCTTCCGTGGTTTGTTGAAAAGGCACTCAGTGATCCGTTCGCCCGCCAGTACATTGATGGCATTGCAATTCACTGGTACTTGGATGAATTTACACCAGCGTCGGTACTAATCAAAACCAAAGAACAATTTCCTGAAAAGTTTCTCTTAGCAACTGAAGCGTGCAATGGCTTTAAACCACAAGATGTTAAAGTTTTGCTGGGATCGTGGGAACGCGGTGAGCTCTACTCCGCTGATATTATCGAGGTAAGTGGTACTGCCTTTATACCCTTAGTACTACTGTGATTTCAGGATTTACTCCACTGGGTTACAGGATGGGTGGATTGGAACATCGCGCTAAATCCACAAGGAGGTCCAAACCACATCAGAAACTTTGTAGATTCACCCATCATTATCAATAGTACCAGTGGAGAGTTTTACAAGCAACCCATGTTCTACCATTTGGGTCATTTTTCAAAGTTTATACCAAAAGGTTCCGTTAGGATTTTTGGTGAAACCGGAAATATAAACATTGGCGTTGTTGCTTTTCGCAGACCTGATAAAGGTATCGCCGTGGTTCTACTCAACAGGTTGGTAATAATGGGGTAAAATGGTCTTTTAGCTGATGTTTTACAGAAGTAACCAACATCGCAATATTAGTATCAGGGATGGTTCCAGAGGAGTTGCGCAAGTAGGACTCACTCCACGGTCTATTAGTACAATTTTGTATTGGTAGTACCTAGGAAATTTCGAAATATAAAATCGCTTATTGTTAAAATTTCTACTTATGTAGTACCAATTAAAACACTTTAAAATAACTGCGATTTGTTTATAATTAGTTACCGTTTATGCCGGCATGATGCTGATAACATAATTTTCCACATTTTAAACATATTAAGTAATACCGTGCATATAATATACATACATACAGGGTGTTCCAAAAATAGCGGACCAACTGATAAGAACGTCAAACTCTAAGACGCTGTGAATTGGAAATGCTGTTTAAAATTTTTATTTGAAGCTTTGTAAGGGAGCAAAATAACTTTAAATATTGCGAAAAACGGCAACAGTGTTCAATTCTTTCGGTAATTATTAGGAGTATAATTTTGAGACCAGAGCAACACTTTGGTAGTTACAATTATTAATAAATCATGTAATTGGTTACTATGGTTTGCAATTAAATTTGATAACACCTGACCAGTAAAAGTCACAAAGTAGATCAGGAACCATTTGTTCTCTTCTTGGTGTGCGAATAGTCTTGGGTCCTCCATGATCCTGATAAATTTGGTTCCAATCGGCCCATCTCACGTACCTGTTTATAAACTCGTTGAAAAGTATTCTTGGAGGGAATTTGCCAGTTAGGAAATTCACAAGGCTTACTGCCCCTTACTGCTTCTCGACTGTTTCCTTCACGTGTCGGTATATTCAGCAAAATTATACATCAATAGAGAAATAAACTCCTCTAGTTTGTGACACCTAAAAAATGTTTGACTTTTCTAAAAAAATGGTCATTGTCAGGCACTAGGCAACAATTAATTACTGAATTCTTGAAGTGAAATGTTGCCAGATTAATTTTGCGCTTTTGAGCTTAATTTTAAAAGTGCAAAATAACGTTTTGCATCAACATTTAAGGCATTTAAAGACTGTAAGTATGTAAATGTCACCCAAAACATGAACTCTAGTAGAATTTTGTAAACCTTGAGTTCATTATTAGAAAAAATTTGTGCCATAATTAGCGCCCCTTTAAGTGGCTGTAGATTTCCAACGAAGCACTCAATAATTGAAAAAACTTAATTTAGCTACTAGTTATTATCTAAAGATTCACGTAGTGAATAGTTGGTCCGCCATTTTTTGAACACCCTGTTCACAACTTTTTACACTTCAACTTCAATATGTTATTTCTTACGTTACTAACTTCTTTTTTACGAGTAAGCCCAAGTGTTGGCACCAAACCAATTTTCTCTTTAGTATCTGCAGGGGGCCACCAACAAAACTATAGCAGTTTACGTCTGTTGTGACAGTTCCACAAACTTCCCAAATTTTTAATAAACATTTCAAACAAAGCTAGTTTTTGCTTCAATTATAGTGATAGCGCTTTTAGTATCGCTGCTCTGACATCAAATTCCAACACTTCCACCAACAAAATAAGACGAAAACTTTAAGATTACGATTCATTAAAAAGTTCATTGTCATTGTTAATTTTGATAAACGGAAGAAAAAAATTAATCTCCGTTATATTGTTTTTACTTTGTGTAAATTAGATAACTCTTAACAAATAGTTTTTCAAACTATAAATAAATAATATTACGAAGACAATAGGCAATAAACGCAAAAAGCTAGTTTGTACTTCTTAAAGTAAATTTTATAATAAAATTAAGTATACTAAAATAACTTAAAATGAAAGCAAATATTTAATCATACAAAGATATTGCATATATAAGAAACACAAACGTAAGTTTTTCAACCAAAATTTAACACAAGATGCGACTCTTAATTTTGGTTTTTATAAATTTATTTTTGACTGGTGTGTCTTTCCAGTTCAGCAAGAATGTCTCCACAGAAACTACGGTCATGGTGGTACCGTCTGTGTCTGCAACTCGACCCATTGCGATACCATCCCCAGACCATCAAAAGTGGAACCTCCACAATACCTAGTTTACACGTCAAACCAAGCAGGTTTGCGCTTCAAACAAACCGTTGGTACTTTTGAATCTGCTGGCACCACCAAGAACTCAATTATTGTCAATAGGGAAGCAAAGTACCAGAAAATCTTCGGCTTTGGTGGTTCGTTCAGCGACGCCGCTGGGATTAACATCAATTCTTTAAGTGAAGACCTCCAAGAGAAGTTGTTGAGATCGTACTTTGCTGAAGACGGTATCGAGTATAGTATGTGTAGAGTACCAATGGCTAGTACTGATTTTTCCACGCGTGTGTACACGTACGATGACGGTAGTGTTGATGTTGAATTGAAGAATTTTGCACTGGCTGAAGAGGATTTTATGTATAAAGTGAGTGTATGTTAGCATTGAATTTAGTACCACTTCGTTTTTAGTTACCATATCTGAAGAAGGCGCTCAACTTGAGCGATGGCAAAGTAAATTTTATTGCGTCTGCATGGGTTGCGCCCAAATGGATGAAAACCAATAGAGCCTATGGAGGCTTCGGGTTCCTAAAAAAAGAGATGTACCAAGCATGGGCCGACTACACCGTCAAATTTCTAGATAAATATCTAGAAGAAGGAGTACCATTTTGGGGAGTCACAACCGGGAACGAACCTAACACCGTCTGGGTCTTTTTTCTTGGAATTAAAGTCGTTGGATGGCTCCCCTGGGATCTTGTAAGTACATACAGGCAATAAACTGAAGACTGGTGAGGTTTTCCAGGGACAATGGGTATCGAACCACTTGGGTCCATCAATTAGAAAGTCGAACCATTCAAATACCAAGATTATGGTTCACGACGATCAAAGAATATTTCTACCATGGGTGGCAGATCTTACCCTTGCGAGTAGCGAAACCAGAAAGTACGTCGATGGGATTGCCATCCACTGGTACGTAAAAGAACTTACAACGCCAAAAGTATTAACAGAGACGCACAACCATTTTCCTGACAAGTTTATTCTGGCCACAGAAGCCTGCAATGGGATTCAGCTTTTTGTAGGACCGGTGGTACTGGGTTCATGGGACAGAGGAGAAACGTATTCCATTGATATAATAGAAGTACGTACGTAAAATAAATGTAAGAAGTACCAATTTGTTGGGTGTAGACCATAGAAAACTGGGTCTCTGGATGGATTGATTGGAACATGGTACTTAATCTACAAGGAGGTCCATCTTATATCAACAACGCCGTGGATGCTACCATCATTGTGAATCCAACCGCTGGGGAGTTTTACAAGCAGCCCATGTTTTACCATTTGGGTCACTTTTCGAAGTTTGTACCAAAAGAATCAGTGAGAATTGGTACCAAAAATGGGGTTTCGTCTGACGTAATGGTGCTGGGTTTTGAGAAACCTGACAATGGTACTGTTGTTGTTATCTTGAACAAGTGAGTACCGTAAAATAGTTGGTACATAGTACCGACGATTTAAAAATGTCAAATACAGCATGGATGCCAACTTAAAATCCGTTTTTTAGGAGTCAAAATCCTGTTAATGTTTCATTAACTGACTCCACCAGAGGTACAGCCGAGCTCACCCTGACTGGAAAATCCATAACCACTCTTTTATACTGGTAATCTAGGTATCGACTATAATTAAAGACGCATCAATTTCCATAATTTACTCAATCTAAACGTACAAATACAAGGTCAATCTTTCTCCATGCAACAAATCAACATTTTTAGCCTAAGGCAAAGTCCCGTTGAACATTAGAATTTCGAACGAAGTCTTGCGAAACTCCTGTCCATTATCAGGATAATAAAAATGGGGGTTTTCTACAAACAAATCAATTTTCCCTATTTTGTACTCGCTATTTTGTTTAATTCTTCCGATATTTAAATAACCGCTACTGTCTTCATGTCCGCCAATCACAGCATGTTTGTCTGCGATTTGTGACTTAACATTTTGAGTAGTCACCGGCATCCAGTAGAAATCTCCAGGGGCCCCACAAAGTACCTACCATCAAAAATGAAAATTTGATAACAATACAAGTGACGTTCTGACCTACCTTGATATATTTTCCCACCACCACACCCCCACTTTTCGCTCCGAAGAGGTAAGTCTCTCGAGGGTTCACTCTTCCAAGTAAGAGTCCGACGTACCTTATGTAAGCTTGTCCGATGTAAATCTTATTCCCGAAAGTGTCTTCTCCACCAACAAAGGAGTCTTCTAATACCCAACCCATGTACTCTCGCCAGTAATAACCATCTTGAGCGTTCGCAAAGATTGCAAAAAACAAAACTGCGAGAGAATTCGTCTGGGACATTCCCGGCGGTGCAAGAGGTGGAAATTTAAGAATTTGATTAAATTATTCTTTGATTTTAAGAAATACGAAGGTGGTTTAATTTGGTATAACAAGAAAGTTACACAAGCTGTATTTATTTTTAGCTATTTTAGATAATTACAACTTTTATTGTTTGTTTTTCCCGTTTGCATATTTACGTCGTATTTACCATTTTCGTGGCATTGAAAGGGTCTTCAGGTTGTTAAATTTAGAAAGTTTTTTTTTTATTAAAATCTCCGGCTCAAATGTGACACCGAAATTATTAAATATTATCATTATTGACAGTTTAATTAGGTACGTCGAGGTGAAAAATAAATTCGTAATGCTGGTAATTTTTTATTACTATTTTGTTGTAACAAAATTTGAAAACAATTATATTTTTTAATTATAATTATTGTATGACATTATAGAACTAAACGTTCATTTTTTAAATAAAAGTGGTACAACTTAAACAACATTTTTTCAAAATTAAGCTGCGTAAAGCAGGCTTTCAAAGTAGTCATGATCGTAATTCTTGTAGGCTTAACAATGACATTAATAAAACAAAAATAAACTTAACATTGATGAATGCTTACTGTTTTATTATACTACTTATACAATATGTACTTATTTGCTTGTCTTTTTTTATTGTTAAATGCATCCGTAATCTACAAATCATCTTTACATTATAGGCACAGCTTACTCTTTGTAGATTAATAATTTTTAAGTGGTTTATATTGGTATCGGTTCACGTATTAAAAAGTAAATTTTATCGGAAACAGTTGGCAGGAACAGCGTTTGACCTTGAAGCAATTGCGACATGCGTACCTACTATCGGCGACTACGAAATGCGAACGACTTTTTCGTTGTCATGGATTTTTCTCAGAATTTCGACAATGAAATTAAGAAAGATTACACTTTTGGACCATAAATTTTGTACAATGTCAACCGCCAAATGTGAAATCACCTTTAGATTGCCCATGAAAAGTCAACTTTGAAGTGTTAAAACATCAATCATAATGGTTCACATAATTTTTCTTGACATAACGTAAAAATCCTGTCCAAAATTCTTTGATCAAAAGTGTACTTTATTTAAGCCACTTATCACTAGTGCAAAATTACAAAATGATGGAAAAAAATAATTTTAAAATCATATTTTTGACATAAACCAAAAATGTTATATTTTTTCAAAATTGACGGTTTTGTTACGTTATGTCAAGAAAATTAAATGTGACAGATACTTTAATATCACTGTGATTGATGTTTCAAAACAAAAATGTGACTTTTCAGGGAATCTAAGGGGTCAATTTCAAGTCGTTTGCGACGTCGCTATTTAGCGACGTTGCTAAGGTTGCCGTGATGTGGTTGGCGTTGCTACGTCGCAAACACCTTTAGCGACGTCGCTAAATAACTTGAAATGGACCCCTAAAGGTGATTTCACATTTGATGATATTATAGATAAATAAAATTTGAGCATGATACATTTTAGCATGTCATTTAATTAAAAAGTCGAGTTAGAATGGCATCAGACTGTTGTCCCATTATACAATAAAACTTCATACTCTCCCACTTGGAACTCCAACCCGTTTTCAGCATAATAAAAAGCAGCATTATCTTTCCAAAACGCTGAAACTTTTCCGACTATGTATTCTCCATTCTTGAAAATCCGTCCAATGTTAATATAACCACCTACATCTTCATATCCTCCAACCACAACATGTTTACCTTCAGTTTCAGTTATCAATTTCCGAACTTTCTTCCAATAAAAATCCTCAGGATCCCCACACAACACCTGTGGGACCAATAATTATATTAAAAAGAATCTAATAATAAGTTACCATGATACCTATATTTTCAATAAAAAATAATTTTTCTACGACCCTATATGAAAGTGGCATTTTCCGCGGTTAAATGACTTTGAAAGTTATTTCAGAAAGTAAAAGTCACTAATGTTATATGAATATATCCGCACAGACCTGTCAAAATTGATACTTATTTTAAAATTCAAATGTAACTATTAAAATTTTGTCTTAAATATGTATACAATTCACTGTAAAACAACATGCATAATGATAAAAATGCATTGGTTATATCGTTTCTAACAAAAGTTTTGACAGGTCTGTGCAGATATACCTATTCATATCACACTAGTGACTTTTATTTTCGTAAATGAATGTATAAACCATCTAACTATGTGGAACACGTCTCTTTTATATGGGGTTGCAGAAAAATGAACTATTGTCGAGACATATGGTTTCTTCCTGATGATGGAAGGTCGTAGAAAAACTAGTGTACATAACTCGTCAGAAAGTGTCTTTCTTGCACTCGTATGATATCTGCACTTGGCAGGCACTTTCCGTACTTGTTATGTAAATATCTATTCATTGTGTATCTCTAAAACTTATTTCCTTGTGTATAAGTATTAATTAAATACGCAAATAACCAAAATATCTTTAATAAAATTGCATATTTAATAAATAAGATACAAAAACACGTAATTTAAAATTAGTTTCTACGTCAAACAGTTGTGCCATTAAAAACACCAAATCACCCTAAAAAATTGGAACTTACCTTAATATACTTTCCAACCAACACAACTCCATTGTAAGGAGCAAACAGATAATTCTCCCGAGAGTTTACTCTTCCAATTAACAGTCCTGCGTTCCTCAAGTAAGTTTGTCCGATATTGATTTTATTACCGAAGGTGTCAAGTCCAACAACAAGAGCATCTTCAGGGACCCAACCCATGTATTCGCGCCAGTAGTAACCTTCGTCAGCGGAGGAAACCGCGGCGAAAAATAAAACCGTGAGAGTTGACAAGAAGTGCATGACTAACTGAGCAAGATGAGGCTTGTTTGTGCTGGACGAGAGAAATGGGAATGCAGATTGCGTTGCGTTGGGTTGGTCAAGAGTCACAGTAGGAAAACCACAAAAAGTGTGGTCATATTTTGGAGTGGGACACGTTGAACTGTGCGTTCGCGAAACATTTAATCTTTTAACTTTTTGTGTCACTTGTTGTTCAATTTTTGTCGTTAGAGTGTCCAGTTTCGGTGTAATAAAAACAATAAATTTGAGGGAATGTTCAATATTTTCAACTTCCTTTTGGTACCCATTTTGAGTTAAATTAGGTAAAATTACAAATTCCTTGAGCAAACGAGACAAATTTTATATTAGATATTTTCAACTACCTCTTAGTAACCACTCTTTCTTCACGACAAAATGGAGAATGTGATTGACTTCGAATTAAAACCCAAAAAATAATTCATTCATTGGCTGGCATTGTTCGAATCAAATTGATTTTTATAACAAAAAACGCACTCAAGCAATCATACGATCCTAACTGTTTCCTTATTGGTTGGATGAACAAACTATTTTATTGGGTACATTTCTAACCTAATAAAATTAATTAATTAATAAAAAACATAATTTATGGAATATTGATAACAAAATTAAACAAATTAAAAGAAATGGAGCTCCGGATTTGCTACTTTTGTTGTTATAATGTTGTTTATTGACTCAAAAAGAGAGTGGGACTGATAGCAATAAGCAGTGGACTTTAGTTATGATGACATCCTGTTAGTAGTTCAACAGTTTAATTTTTGGTCGTTCAAGAGCTAAACCACTTTATTTTGGCCTTCACTGAATTAAAATCTAGTAATGTTTACTCTAGGCAAATAAAATTTACAAAAACTGTTTTCTTGACACGCGTGAGTTACTCGCGTGTTATTAACTGTACTATAGTACAAAGTTGTAGAGCAAAAGAGATAATAATAATAATAATTTTATTGTCACGACAATGAAATTGAGAAAGATTACAATATTGGATCATAAATTTTGCACAATGTCAACCGCCAAATGTGAAATCACCTTTAGATGACCCATGAAAAGTCAACTTTGAAGTGTTAAAGCACCAATCATAATGACAATTAAGTATGGTTCACATTAATTTTTCTTAACTTAACGTAAAAATCCTGTCCAAAATTCTTTGATCGAAAGTGTGCTTTATTTAAGCTACTTATCACTAGTGCCAAATTACAAAATGATCGAAAAAAAACAAATTTTAAAAATCATATTTTTGACAAACCAAAAATGTTTGATATTTTTTCAAAATTGACGGTTTTCTTACGTTATGTCAAGAAAATTAAATGTGACCCATAGTTTAGTGTCACTGTGATTGATGTTTCAAAACAAAGCTGTGATTTTTCATGGGGAATCTAAAGGTGATTTCACACTTGACGGTTGACATTGTCCACAATTCAACGACCAAACTTATAAGCATTATTCGAGTTAAGATGGCATCAGACAATTGTCCCGTTATACACCAAAACTTCATACTCCCCCACTTTGAACTCTAACCCGTTTTCAGCATAATAAAAAGCAGCATAATCTTTCCAAAACGCTGTAACTTTTCCAATTATGTATTGTCCATTCTTGAAAATCCGTCTAATGTTAAGATAATCACCTACATCTTCATGGCCTCCAATCACAACATGTTTACCTGCAGTTTCAGTAGTCAATTTCCGAACTTTCATCCAATAAAAATCTTCAGGAGCCCCACACAACACCTGTGGGATCAATAATTATATTTAAAAAAGACCTAATGATAAGTTACTTTGATATATTTTCCAACCAGTACCATTTTATTAAAAGAGGCAAACATATAATTCTCCCGAAGGTTTACTCTTCCAATTAACAATCCTATGAACTTTACGTAAGTTTGACCAATGTACATTTTATTACCGAAAGTATCTAGCCCAGCAACGAGAGCATCTTCTGAGACCCAACCCATGTATTCGCGCCAATAGTAACCATCCTCGGCGGAGGAAAGCGCGACGAAGAACAAGATCACAAGAGATAAGAAGTGCATGACTAACGGAATAAGAAGAGGCGAGAAATGTGAATTTGCAATTTTCATATCTTTTACTGAGTTGCGCTATAACTACTAATCTGAGCATTTTATTTGATTTATTTGTTAGCACTGTTTTATGTGTGACATGACTATAAATAAAATATTTTTTCGACGACCCGATATGAAAGCGACATTTTCCACACGGTTAAATGACTCCAAAAGGTGATGATTTCGTTCATCCATTCACGAAAGTAAAAGTCACTAGTGTAATATGAATATATCCGCACAAACCTGTCAAAATTGACAGTTATTTTGAAATATAAATGTAACTCTTGAGTTTTTGTCTAAAATATCTAGACAATTTACTGTAAAACAACATGCATAATGGTGAAAATGAATTGGTCTGGTCGTTTCTGACAAGTCAATTTTGACAGGTCTGTGCTGATATATCTATTCATATCACACTAGTGACTTTTACTTTCGTTAATGGATGTACGAAAACATCAACCATCTAACTATGTGAAATACGTCACTTTTATATGAGGTCGTAGAAAAATGACATTTAGAATAGAGAAGAAATGAACTATTGTCGAGACTTATGGTTTCTTCCTGATGATGGAAGGTCGTAGGAAAAATAGTATACATAACTCTACATTAACATTCGTGCGAAATTGGTCACTTTTCGTACTTGTTATGTAAATATCTATTCATTGTGAATCTCTAAAATTATTTCCTTGTTTACAAGTAATGATTAATTACGCAAATAACCAAAAATTTTTTAATAAATTTGCATATTTAAATAAGATACAAAATCACGTAATTTAAAATTAGTTTCTACGTCAAACAGTTGTCCCATTATACATCAAAATCTCGAAGTTTCCTACTTTAAATTCCAACCCATTATCGGCGTAATAAAAATACGAATCGTCCTTCCAAAAGGCCGTCACTTTTCCCACTTTGTATTCTCCATTCTTGTGAATCCTTCCAATGTTAAGATACCCATTTCTGTCTTCATGACCACCAATCACCACTTGTTTGTCTGCGATCATCGATTGCATATTTTTCACATTTACTTTCATCCAATAAAAATTCTCAGGATCTCCACACAACACCTACGTATCAATCAAAAACACCAAATCACACTAAAAAAGGGTAACTTACCTTGATATATTTTCCAACCATCACAACTCCATTGTAAGAACCAAACAGATAATTTTCCCGAGAATTCACTCTTCCAATTAACAGTCCTGAGTACCTCACGTAAGCTTGTCCGATGTTGATTTTATTACCGAAAGTGTCAAGTCCAACAACGAGAGCATCTTCAGGGACCCAACCCATGTATTCGCGCCAGTAATAACCTTCCTGAGCGGAGGAAACCGCGGCGAAAAATAAAACCGTGATAGTTGATAAGAAGTGCATGACTAACTGAGCAAGATGAGGCTTGTTGGTGCTGAACGAGAGAAATGGGAATGTGCATGTGATTATTATCTTTGATTGCGTTGGGTTGGTCAAGAGTCACAGTAGGAAAACCACAAAAAGTGTGCTCATATTTTGGAGTGGGACACGTTTAACTGTGCGTTCGTGAAACATTTAATCTTTTAACTTTTTGGAGACTTTTTGTGTCACTTCTTGTTCAATTTTTGTCGTTAGAGTGTCCAGTTTCGATGTAATAAAAACAATAAATTTGGGGGCCTGTTCAATATTTTCAACTTCCTTTTGGTACTCGTTTTGAGTTGTTTATCAATTAGGTGAAATTACAAATTCGTAGAGCAAACGAAACAAATTTTATATTAGATATTTTCAATTACCTATTAAGGATCCACCCTTTCTTCACAACAAAATGGAGAATGTGATTGACATCGAATTAAAACTCAAAAAATAATTCATTCATTGGCTGGCATTGTTCTTATCAAATTGGTTTTTATAACAAAAAACGCACTTAAGCAATCAAACGATCGTAACTGTTTCCTTATTGGTTGGATAAACAAACTGTTTTATTGGGTACATTTCTAAGCTAATCAAATTAATTCATTAATAAAAAAATTAATTTATCGAATATTGATAACAAAAGTGAACAAATTAAAAGAAGTGGGGCTCCGGATTTGCTACTTTTGTTGTTATAATGATGTTTATTGACTCAATAAATAGTTATTTGGTTCACTAGACTAGAAAAAATTCTTTTGGAAATGCAGATTTGAACTAACCAGCATTTTCAAGCGTTTTAAACAAGATTTTATGGGCGGATGATTAAATTATTTATATTTTGACTTTTGGTTAGAATTTGAAACGTCATTTAATCATTTGGAGAAATTTTATCAGTTGGGAAATATATTGGTAGCATTCAAATCAAATCGAACAATTGAAGACTAATTAAATTCAAATATCAACATTTCGTGTTTCTGAAAATGTTTGCTGCGACTTTTAACATTTTCTAAGGTTTTTTTATAAACTGACATTTATGCAGTGATGCCAACTAGTAAAATAAAACAAACTATTCCAAATGTCACGTTTGACTTTTAAAGGAAGAATTGCTTACCGCAAATTAGTATCACAAATGCCGGAGACGCACAATAGTTATTTTTAGACAGCCGTCTATTTTTAACGTTTCTGGAGCTATGTAAATAGACTGGAAAACGGCGTTTTCCTAAAACGTTTTCCTCTAAAAGGAAACTAGTTAGTTTTTTTGTTTAAAATGTTGACATCACAATGTCATTATTGAATTATTGAAGTCTGCTGAAGTATTTTAAAAGAGATTAGACAATTCAAATCCAACAATTGAATGTTAATTTTAATTCCAATGTGTTTCTGAAAATCTTTGTTGTAACTTTACTCAATTAGTTTACTTTTATTATTTTTGAAGGTCATTGTCTCCACAACAGCACACAAATTGACACAATTAGCAAGACAAAACCAACGATTCTAAATGTCTCGTTTGACCGCCTAGTCTTTCTAAAAATTATTTTTGTTGCAAATAAGTACTATCACAAATGCCATGAAAATCATTTAATTCTAAAAGAGAGTCAATTTTCTAAGTTGATCCACCCTTTCTTTATAACAAAATGGAGGATGTGATTGAAATCGGATTAAAGCCAAAAAAAAATCACTGATTGGCTCGCATTGTCCATGACAAGTTAGTATTTGTAACAAAAAACGAACCCAAACACCCAACACGGTCGTAACTGTTCTTTCATAGGTTAGATAAACAAACTTATTGATTGGGTAAATTTCTAAGCTAATGAAATTAACGTTGAGCCCAAATAAGAATCAGTTCATTGGATGTTCATAACAAAACGCGAACAAAATTTAAGAAATAGAGCTCTTGATTTGATGAGTAACTTTTTCATTTAGACGGACAAGACAAAATTTGTGTGAAATTACTAAATTCCAGAGAACAAGAAACAAAAGGCGAACAAAAATAATTATTATCTTTGGAGAAAAGCAGACAAACTCAGAGTGTAGGTATGATCGAATAAAACAGAGCTCTCGAATTTTGAAATAGGTTGGTACTATTGTCTCTGATGACAGAGACCTACTAGATTGACCATACTAATTTTAAACACACTTGATTTTGTCACACTTAACAATTTTCACCTTCTGAACCACACGTCTTCACATTTTCATTGTTAGATACACATCTCAAGTTCACTTCCGACAAAATTATACCAACTTAATTTAAATACATGTAAACATAAAAACATAATTTGTAAACAATTCTATCAGGACAAGCAATCCTCTAAAAACGCATCAATTTCCTCGAAAATCAGTCCCAAAATGTCGCCCACCAAAGCAGCACCTCTCATCTTTCTCCTGCTTCTTCCCAACATCTTAAGCCTTCGGGAAGACTACTACTGGCGCGAGTACCTTGGATCCATCCCGTTTGACGCCCTCCAAGCAGGACAAGATCTAGACGGTAACGGTGTCTACATAGCTCAAGTTTACGTAAAGAACATCGGTCTGTTGGTTGGCCGAGCGGTTTCTGGAGAAAAAGAAGTTCTCGTGTCGTACGGAGGTGTCGTGCACAAAGGAAAATACGTCAAAGTAAGTACTGGTAGTACCAAACACCGAAAAAACGTTGTTTTCAGATATTGTGCGGTCCCGATGAAAACTTCTATTGGCTACAAGCAAACTCGAGCAATCTTCACGTGAAAGTCATCAATCAACATCCGGTGGTTGGTGGTCATGACGATTATTACGGACTTTTGAGCATTGGGCGTATTAACGTGGGAGGAGACACGAAAATCGGGAAGGTGGCTTCTTTTTGGGTCGAAAATGCTTTCTTCTATCATGAAGAGCAAGATGGAGAAAAACGAGTTGGGTCGTACGAGGTGTTGCTGTATAAGAAGGATCAATCGGAAGTCAACGCGTTGAATGATGTTTAATAAACGATAAATTATTATTTTACACCTTTATTTTTTGATATTTGGTACATCTTATGGACTTAATTTTCTTCACTGCTATCAGAATTCTTTCGATACATAAGAACTTGAAATTGCGCTAATTTCCCTTCAGCCTGTTCGCCGCAATAATAAAAGTGCGGATTTTCCGCCGAAACGGGTCCAATTTTCCCAACCTTGACTTCATTTCCCACAGAGGCTTTTCCAACGTACAGATAATCAACACTGATGTCTTCATGACCTCCAATTACAGGAGACTGACCTCTGCCGGTAACTACAGAATGCAAATTACTAGACGTGGCGTTCAACCAGAAAAAGTTTTGAGGAGAACCACACAGAACCTAAAATATTGCCAACTTTGTAGTAATTAACACACTAAAAAAAAAGTTACCTTGATGAATTTTCCAGTTACAATTAGCCCTCCATAGGGAACCAACATGTTACTTTCTCCCGATACCACACGACCTGTAATCAACCCAGTTCCTTTAATGTAGGCTTGACCAACATGGATAGCATTGCCATTGTTGTCCTGACCGGCAACTATAGCATCGGACGGTACCTTTCCCAAATATTCGCGCCAGTAGTAACCTGACAAAATGCAAATTGTATTAATGTCTTAATTTGCAGTGGTACCAAATAACCTTCGTTGCAATAAATCGGTGTTACCAAAACAAAAATCGTGATTACTGTTGTGACGAACCTCATCTTGG
This sequence comes from Gnatocerus cornutus, assembly GCA_029298725.1. Taxonomy (NCBI): domain Eukaryota; kingdom Metazoa; phylum Arthropoda; class Insecta; order Coleoptera; family Tenebrionidae; genus Gnatocerus; species Gnatocerus cornutus. The sequence goes on along the minus strand of CM055509.1, from coordinate 31,831,697 downwards.
AGCAATTAAAAGCAAAACTGCTCCAGTAGAATGTTATTTTCTGCTTTTATACAATATGCAAATTATGGGAAAAAATTCTAAAGCAAATAGATCTTCATTATATGTTTGTTTTTACTTGGTACAAATTAGGTAGATACTTAATTTTAAACATAAATTAAGCTAATCGAATGTCAAAAAAATAATAATTACGGCAAGACAATGGGCAATAAACACAAAATCCAAGTTTGTATTCTTTAGAGTGACTTTCAATTGAAATTGCACCCAATTTAAGTTAAAACCATGTAAATATTTAAATACACAAAACACGACGGTATTTTTGAAAAGACAATGCGGTACTTCCGTATAACAGCGTAACTTTCTAAACAACATTTTAGACAAGTTGAGTCTTTATTTTGAGTTTTACAAACTTTTTTTCAGTGCTGTTTTTCCAATTCGTTCTGAGTACCAACAAGAAGGTAAGGTCACGGTAGTACTAGTTTGCAACCCATGATATTATCCCCAGACCGAATTTGGTACTTTAACGTCACCAAAATCTTTAGTATACTAATTGTCAAGAAAAGTACCAACAAATTTCAACCTTAGGTAATCTGTTTCTCTAAACTATTTAAAAAAATTGAAATTCATTGATTTTTATGCGCCTCAGTCAAACGTAGCATTTAGAATAATTGGTTTTATTTTGCTAATTGGCATCACTGCATAAATGTCAATTGTGTCAATTTGTGTGCCCTTGTAAAGACCAATAATCTTTTAACTAAATAATTTAGAAAAACATTTGAAATTAATCTTCACTTGTTGGATTTGAATGCGGTGTTACCAACCTATTTCCCTACTGATAAAATTTTCCTAAATTAATGAATGACGTTTCAAATTCATAACAAAAGTTAAAATAAAGTCCGTTTGTTTTTAAAAAACCACCAACACCGCACTCTCCTACCACTTTATAACTGGCAACGTCGTCGATGGTGACTTTTTGGTGTTAAAATCAAATAGGTTAGTTGTTTAATTGACAATTTGATTACACAAAACGGCCTTTCAGGCTGTGACGAGTCTTTTCACTATTTAATCCTTTGATTTGCAATCCAACAGGCTGTAACAAAAATTTGACATTTGTTTTTTCACCAAAAATTTCCCTAGGCAACGTTGGCGGTTGTAAGATTGGAAAATTGCGGTATTGTTTAAAAAAAACGGACTGTATAAACTACTATTAATGTAACTATTTATTATTGTTAGTGCACAAAATTTTGTGTTTTCGAGTTTCAACACTTTCCTCCCATTTTTAAAAGAATATTTTCCAGTTTAATAAAACAAATTTTTTGATTTTTTAAGATAATTGAAACTTTTTTTTTAAACATTTTGAAAGTCTTTTGGATTTTTACAATCTTCGAATTTTGCACAAACTTTGATTGATAAATATTTAGAATCTCTGAACATTTGGAAATAATTAAAACCAGACAAATCTTATTTTGGCTTTATTTTTTCCACACTGTTAATAGAAGCGTTACGATACATAAGAACTTCAAACTTCCCCAATTTTCCTTCAAACCCTTCATCACTATAATAAAAATGCGAATCTTCACGATTTTCCGCCGGAAGGGGTGTAATTTTCCCAACTTTAACCTCATTCCTCACGATCGCTTTTCCAACATACACATAATCAACACTGACATCTTCATGACCCCCAATTACAGGAGACTGACCAGGGGTGGTAACGACAGACTGCAGACTACTAGAATTGGCTTTCGACCAGAAGAAATTTTCAGGGGAACCACAGAGAACCTAAAATATCACCAATTTTCATCACAATCATCTTAAAACAAAGAATTGTTACCTTGACGAATTTTCCAATAACCACCAGTCCCCCATAGGGAATAAACATGTACTTTTCTCCCGACACCACCCGACTTGGAATCAACCCAGCCCCCTTGATGTAAGCTTGACCAACATGAATATCATTGCCATCTTTGTCTTGTCCCACAACCAAAGCGTCCGGTGGTACTAACCCCAAAAATTCCCTCCAATAGTAACCTGTCAGAACTAAATATTAATGTCTTCTTTGAACGTGAAGCAACTGACCTTCTTGTTCGCAACAAATCGCTGTTACTAACACAAAAATCGTGACCACCGTCGCGACGAAGTGCATCGTGGACCAATAAAAGTTAAGACTGTTTTAATAAATTGCTACTTTCCGCTTTTATGCAAATATCGTGGGAGATCCCGAAGCAAATTCTTAGAGTAAAAATTGTTTGTTTGTATAAGTTTGCTGTGATTGGTTAGTTTAGTTTTTTTATTCTTTGAAGTCTGATGAAGGTCAGAGTTGATAAGTGGACAAATGGGAGAACGGAGACCGGTCTTCTGAGGTAAATAAAAAGACAAGCTGAAGGGGTTTGACCTGTGGTCATGCAACGAGTGGGAAAACCGCGGACGGTTATTGAATATTTTACCATAATTAAGAACGATTAAGTAGAAATGTGTTTGTTGATTACGAGTCGAATAACGGCTACCAGATGATGGGTTTTTCAGTTTACAATCTAAAAGTGGTGAAGTAGGGAAAATATTTAAATATTTATGAATAAATAAATATTAAATTAAGTCGGAAGTAATCGAGAAACAAAATGATAATGTATTTACGTCAGCAGAAATGTGGACAATTTAATTTTTTTTTTCTTTCTGTTTCTTCATATAAACTCCAAAAAATACAGAGAATTCTATTATAGACCTTTAACAATGTCCCAAAAGGATCTTATGAACTCCAAGAATATAAACAATGCGAGTTTAAGTCAAAACAAACCTCAAATTTTGGGCTTAAAATAAGGAAAACTTGTTGGTTTTTATAAGGGTTTGAAAATTGGTGGATGCGCCAATTTCTTCTCAACCAAGATTTATAATAATTAAATAAAAAAAAATCGATTCTAAATAGTAATTTGCATCACAAGACCGGAAAATGCTCTTTTGGAAGTATGAGTGAAATAGCGAAGACGAGGCGGAAAAAAAAACTGATCTAGTGACTTTTAGGCCAGCCGCAGACGAGCGACTTTTGTGGTCCGACAGTCGTGACGCCCAAAATGAAACGCATTGTTTTAAATGCTACCATGCAGACGAGCGACTTTCTGACGCGGCGACCGTCGACTACCAGCGACCGGTCGCTCTAGATGCAACATGTTCCATTTTTCCGCGTTCAAATATTTGCCGAGCGACTGTCGCCCAATATCGGACACAAGCATTGTAACATGTTTATGCAGACGGGCGCCAAAAAATCGCACGTCGGAAAAGACTACTCAGAATTTCACCTTTCTTTATAATCATTGGGCCAACTAACTTTAGCAAATTATCAAATGAGTCACTGACATTCAAAAATAATTTAAAAATTTGTCAGGATGTTCACGTAAATCTTCGTATAAAGTGTGAAATTGGCCTTTTAATAGTCGTTGGCTTACAATGAGATGGACCCAATATCGCCTATGCCGTTGATTTTTCTTTCTACGTCGCACAATAATACGAGCAATAGCTGCTAACTCAAAAAATCCATTTTGAAACTAGGAAAACGCACCACAAAATTGTGGTTCATATGCGCAGTGCCTCGGCTACTCCTGAGCGACACGATTGTCGATCTACAAAAAAGTCGCTCGTCTGCGGCTGGCCTTACTCTTTAAGATTGCTCTCCTAGTAACAATTTTAGAAATAAAACATTCTAACCTTTTTAAAATACTCCAGCAGACTCCTGTGTCAATTGCGAAATCAACCGGTAAACCAAAAAAAATCTAGTTTTTTTTGGAAGCCTAGGCCGTCAACGGCCTATTTATATGTCTCCAAAAACGTTAAAAAAAGACGGCGGCTTAAAAATGTTTATTTATTCACAAAATAATACAAAATTTTTGTTCATTTTTTTTATATCTCTTATTATCGTTCTTTTACATGGTCCTTCTCATACATAAGAACCTCGAAATAATCATCAACTCTATTTTCCGTCTCGTCGTTGCTATAATACAACGGACCTGCTCCATTAGGCTTCGAAGGATCAATTTTTCCAATTTTGAGATCGTTTCCAACTTTGACCCTCCCAATGTTCAAATAGTCATTGATGAGATCGTCATGACCTCCAATAACTGGATTCTTCGCAGCGATCTTGGAATGAAACGTAGTAGAATTTGTTGGCATCCAATAAAAGTGTTTAGGGTTACCACAAAGAACCTAGAGACTTATGGTTATCTTCGCCCCATTTAAAACAAAAAAAATACCTTCGCGTACTTGCCCACGGATGTCAAACCAGCGTACGGAACATGAATATATTTAGCTGATGGTAAAACCCGACTGGGTATAAGTCCAGCACTTCGTAAGTAGCCTTGGCCGATGAAGATGTCGCTGCCGTTGTCGTCCAGCCCTGCGACGAGGGCATCTTTGGGAATTTTTCCGGAATATTCCCTCCAGTAGTAACCTTAAATTGAGTGTTAATTTCACGAGCTTAGTTTTTACGGTACGCACCTTCTAGTTTTTTGCTGCAGGAACACGTCCCACACACGAGAAGTGTGACGACTGCTAAAAAGCGCATGTTGAGACTGCGACACTGCGGAGATTTCAGGCTCTTACACCTTAGGTGGGAGAACCGGCGACCAAAAACGGACTAAGCGCAGCAGTTATTACAAATAATCAAATTATTGGTAAAAAGGGAAAACCAGAGAAGGTGAAGAAAGAGCGACATCTGAGAGGCCTTCGATTTTTAAATGTGTTGGCAGCTCTGAATGTCAAAAACTTGTTTGACAATTAGAGCTTAATTAACTTATCCTCATAGGTGTTTCATGACACATTTCAGTTGTCAAACTAATTGCGGTTTCTATTTTACTACTAGTATTACGATTTGAACCACATTTTGGCCTGTTTCTCCATTCTTCTGCCAGTGCACGTTTTAATTCCCGTTGCTCTCTGGTTGAAGTAGGGAAAATATTTATTTATGCATACATAAATAATAAATTGAGACCAAAGGGATCGAAAAACAAAATGACATACGTCAACAGAAATGTGGTGAGTCAATTTGTTTTTCTTTCTATTTCTTCCTGTAAAATCTGAAAAAACTCAAAAGTTCAAAGAATTCAGAATATCTTGAAGGCGCTAAGAATCGAAACAATGTCAGAAGATCTTAAGAAGTCAAAACGAATCTCAAAATTAAGGCTTAAAATGAAGAAAATTTGTTGTTTTTTAAAAAGAGCTTGAAAATTGGTGGATGCGCCAATTCCTTTTCAAATAATATAAGTAAATAATAAAATCATCGATTCTAAAATGTTTATTTATTCACAAAACAATACAAAATGTTTGTTCACTGTTCAATCTCTCAAATTAAAAAACTTTTTTTATTGAAATATTTCTTATTATCGTTCTTTCCCATGGTCCTTCTCATACATAAGAACCTCGAAATAATCATCAACTCTATTTTCCGTCTCGTCGTTGCTATAATACAACGGACCTGCTCCATTAGGCTTCGAAGGATCAATTTTTCCAATTTTGAGATCGTTTCCAACTTTGACCCTCCCAATGTTCAAATAGTCATTGTAGAGATCGTCATGACCTCCAATAACTGGATTCTTCCCAACGATCTTGGAATGAAACGCAGTAGAATTTGTTGGCATCCAATAAAAGTGTTCAGGATTCCCACAAAGAACCTAGAGACTTATCGTTATCTTTTCCCCATTTAAAACAAAAAAATTACCTTCACGTATTTGCTCACGGCTGTCAAAGTAGCGTACGGAACATGAAGGTATTTAACTGATGGTATAACCCGACTGGGTACAATTCCAGCACTTCGTAAGTAACCTTGACCGATGAAAACGTCGCTGCCGTCGCCGTCCAGCCCGGCGACGAGGGCATCTTTGGGAACTGTTCCGCGATATTCCTTCCAGTAGTAACCTTGAATTGAGTGTTAATTTCACGACTTTAGTTTTTTCCGTACGAACCATCGAGTTTTTTGGTGCAGGAACACGTCGCACACACGACAAGTGTGACGACTGCTAAGAAGCGCATGTTGAGACCACAGGTTGAGACTGCGACACTGTGGAGATTTCAGGCTCTTGCAGCTTGTGTGGGAGAAACAGATCAAACCGATCAAAAACGGACTGAGCGCAGCAGTTATTGCAATAATGCAATAGTCGAACTATTGGTTAAAATGGAAAAACCAGAGTAGGTGTAGAAAGAGCTACATCTCAGTGGTCTTAGATTTTTAAATGTGTTGACAGCTCTGAATGCTATGAATGCCAAAGACTCGTTTGACCATTTTGTCCTTTTTAATAAAGTTAAATATTTATGAAATTTACCCTGTTTTTTAAAAAGTACTTTTTTAAAAAATGGCAGTTTTTTAAGGGAAATCGTTGTCTAAGCAGCAAATACCGCAATCTCAATTGTTACAAAGTCATACGGGAACGCAAAAAAACTGTTTTTGGCATTGTAAGTATTTTTTTTCAATGATTAATTATAGTATCAAATCTTAGCTTAAAGTCAAATCTATTCAAAAACACAAAAAATAATTTCTATTACTTAGTAGGTTTCCAGCGAAAAATTTATCTGAAAACAAGTAGTAACAAATTGTTTTCACAACAGAGTTTGCGAATATTGCCGCTTAGACGACGAAATACTGATCTTTTTTAAAAGGGTACCTTTGGAAAAAACAGAGTAAATTTCTTTAAAAATTTAACTTTATTAAAAAGTTACCTTGAAAAACAGGACAAAATGATTAAAAAAACAATGTGTTCTAAAAGGGCCCTACTAGTAGTTATTTTTAACACTTATTATCCAATCTTGTGACGAATTACCACAAATAATAAACCACAAGCAATATAAAATAAACAAATTTAATCTTTTTTCCGCCGTCTTATCAAACTCTGTACATCAAAACTTCGTAGTTCAAAACCACCCGCTCCACCTCGTCATCACTGTAATACAAGAAGGCCCTTTGCGGCCGAGACGCCACTTTGCCCACCCTAATATCATCTCCAATTTTCGCCCTTCCTATGGTGAAATAATCGTTGAAGAGATCGTCGTGGCCTCCAATTACTGGATGTTTGTTTACAATCTGGGAATGAAAAGAAATGGCGTTTGCGGGCATCCAGTATAAATTCCGAGGCAAACCGCAAAGAATCTGTTAAATGTCTTCGGTTAATCGGTTTTTCTCCAACATGAAGTTACCTTAACGTATTTTCCCACGTTGACGAGGTCGTTGTATGGAACGTGGAGATACTTAACAGTTGGATTAATGCGTCCGGTGATAATCCCAGCACCTCTTAAGTAAGTTTGACCGATGAAGATGTCTTCGCCTTTGTCAATGCCTACAGAGAGGGCGTCGGAAGGAATAGAGCCGAGGTACTCTCTCCAGTAGTAACCTAAAGATGACAATCAGTTATTAAGAAGAGTTAAAGCGAAAACGAACCATCTTTCAAAGCGAAGCACTGACTAGAAACAAGAAAGAAAAAAATACAAGTTGCAAGGAACATGATGGGATGCGAACTAAAAGTTGGATGAGGAGTCACAGGAAGACAGTGGTTGATATGATTCATAACTTTTTATTGTTCTAAATTAACATAAGCACACTCTCCAATCCTCTGAAACCCAAGCTTTTCAAAAAAATTAATAGAAGCTTTGTTTCCGGGAAAAATGGTAGCAAAAGGTCGCTGGCCCTCCTCCAGAATTTCTTTAACCAGCGCTGAGACGACCACCTTTGCGTATCCTTTCTTTTTGTGTTGGTCTTCGGTCTGAAGCAACCCCAAGTGGCCAAAGCAGTGTTTTACCACCCACGACACCATCTCGTTGGTGCCTCGCAAGAACAACCCGTACCCTCCGTTCATTTTCAGAAGATCTCTTACGTAATCTACAGACCCTGGGAAACGGTGAGGCCACTTCTCGTCAATTTCCTCCGCGGCTGAAGAATCTAACGCCTTCAAGGTGACTTCAGGAGGACACATCACCGTCACTTCCGCCTGAGGAAGAGCGTACATGTGGTAGAGTTCTTCAGAGAGGTGAATCTTCAGGTTTTTATCAACCGCCAGTTGTTTGATACAACGAAGGTGTTTTTTGTGCACACAGAAGAAGAGACCAGCTTTGTGATAATCCAGGCGGTTGGTGAAGGCTAAGCCTTGGCTCAGGTTGGTGCAGTGGTCATCAAGAGTGAAGACGAAGATATCGTAACAGTGAAGCTAGTATTACTGGTTGCCTATGTCCATGAAAGGGTACTCACTTCTAGTATTACAATGATGGTTCCATCGGTTTTCCAGGAGTTTCGGGGGGATAAGAACGTGACCCTGTCGCGAAACTTCTCGCATTGCTTCCATCGCATGGCTGTGTAAAGCAGACACGAGACATGGGGGGCCCAGGAAGCATATTTTTCGTACAAAATCGCCAATTTCGGGAGATTCTCGTCGGAAATCTCTGTCAAGATATCACTCATGATGCTTACTGATATCCCCACTTTTACCAAGTTATCAGTACTGCCAGTTATAGAGGTGTTCGAAATTACTCAAGTAACTTTATTAATAATAATTAACACTTAACATAATGTTATAAAAGCAGTCTGAATCAGACCAAAAGCTAAACAAGTTATGGAATTAACCAAAAATACAATTACAGCCTTTAAAATCCAAACAAACCAATCAATAGCTTGAATGAAACTACAAACGTGCACCAAAACACATCAGCAGTAATTACAAAACCAGTCCTATGACAGCAACTTAACACTAATTTCCATTCGGTGGCGGCGGTGTCGTAATGGGCCGTTTAAATAACAGAATATGGGGCTCTAAAACAGATTTTCAGTACCAACAACAGCAACTTTAGTACCAACCTGGGGAATGTGTCATGTAGTGCACCCAACCCTTGCTCTGCTGCACCCCAATGCCCCTCCACTCTTGTTCTGACATTAAATGTGTCTTGGGAACAAGCTGTACCATTTCTTTGGGTAACACGACGTGTCTGAAGAAGCATCATTCAAAACAACGCATTTCGAACAATATGGGGGCTCACCTGTACTCGTACTCATCGTCGTAGTATTTTTCGGAGTAAAAAATATTTCTTTGGAGTTCTTCTAGTTTGATACGATCCATTTTGAGGGGCATATAACACAAATTTAGAGTTTTTTAATTGTTTTTGGGCACAAAAAACTTTCACTTCTTTCAAACGGACAAAAGATTTGATTGTGTTGCCAACATGGCCGGCCGAAATTACCAGATTCGGACAGGAAGAAATCATCGCTTTTTAGCAGTGTATCGCAACAATTTAGAGTCTGGAGACGCAAGAAAAACAACAAAAAACTAAACGTCGCGAGTTTGTTTCATTTGAGATTCGTGTCGTGTTTTTTTCGACGATTTTTGATTGACATTTTGACACTCGAGAACTTTATTTTAATGCCAACCTTGCCAAGTAAAAACCCAAGGATGAAAATGTCAAAGACTTGTATTACTGGTTGCCTAGGGTTAAAATCATAATCAGTTTTAACTTAAAAATATTTTATTAACTAATAACTAGCACAATACATGACATAGGAAGCAGCCTGGGTGAAAACCAAAAGCTTAAGGGACTACCCACACTCATTACAGCCATTTAAAACCCAAAAAGCAAATTTTTGCTTAGCTGAGACCTACAACCTTTGTAGCCCTTAACATAATATATACAAATTCTCGTACTTTCAATCTCAATTTTCATTCTTCATCGATCCGGTAATTGGTCTTTTAAACAGAAGAATATGTGGCTCTAAAAAACACAATTTTAAAAGTGTCTTAGGTACAAATTATCACAAACCTGGGGAATGAGTCATGTAATGGACCCAGCCCTTGCTCTGTTGTACCCCAATTCCCCGCCATTCGTCCTCTGACATCAAATGAGTCTTTGGGACCAGCTTTACCATTTCTTTAGGCAAAAAAACGTGCCTAAAACGACAATCAGAATCACAATTTCAAAGAATTTTAAACTCACCTATATTCATGCGTGTCGTCGTTGTATTTATCGGAATAATAAATGTTTCGCTGCATTTTCACGTTTTTTTCACTGTTCGTCAAAGTAAATTTAATAAATTCCAAGAATTTCTTCAAATTACACTGATAAACGTTTCTCGTGTTTCAAACGGACAAAGTTTTAATTGTGGTGCCAACATGGCGGCACGAAACAACCAAGGTCAACGGGTATCCATCCAAAAGCGGCGTTCAAGACCTATTTTAAACGAATCTTGTTTTGTTTGAAGACTTTTTAGCACTTTCCAAAGACTTGCAACCCCCATAATCACTTATCAGTAGGAGTTTTACCCCTAATGGCCACTACCGACACCAACAAAACAAAATCAAACTCCCTAATTCGAAGGACAACTGTCACATTGACGTTTCGTGACGTTTTTGCATAACCTTAATAGTTGTTTGTGTTGTGAAAATGCCAAGACATGAGACTACGCGACATAGGTCTACTTCCTCCAGCCGCAGACACCGACATAAATCCGGTAAATACTCGGAATCCGACAGTGACGATGGAAGACACAAGTCCCGGAAAGACCATCGAGATAAATCGAGAAAAAGTAAGAAAAACAGGCGCCATGACTCAGATTCGGACTCCAGCACGTCTTCTGATGACTCCATTGAGCTCCTGCAGAAGCTGAAGGAGGAACGACTCAAAGCTGCCGAAGAAAGAAGACATGAGAAGGAGATGATGAAGGCTAAGGAAACTCCAGAAGAGAAGAGATTGAGACGTTTGGCGAAGAAGCAGGCTAAGGAAAGGACGCGGAAGGAGCGAATGGGATGGGATAATGAGTATCTGCATTACACAAACACTGATAATCCTTTTGGGGATGGAAACTTACTCTCCACTTTTGTCTGGAACAAGAAACTCGCGAAAGAAGGCCTCACAGGAGTAAGTTCGGAAGAGTTGGAAACGCGAAATCGGCACAAACAGGAAGAGAACAAACGTGAGCTCGAAAAAGTAAAAAAGCGCCGACTGGAAAGAGAGTTGGAAAGACAGAAACGAGATGAAGAAATGCAACTGTTGCAGAGAAGCAAAGAAGCCGCGCAGTTTGAAGAGTGGGAACGCCAAGAAGACCAATTTCATCTAGAGCAGGCTCGGTTGCGCTCTCATATTCGTATTCAAGACGGAAGAGCAAAACCCATTGATCTGCTAGCAAAGTACATCAGCGCAGAGGAAGAAGTAGACGCGGTGGAGATGCACGAGCCGTACACTTACCTCAACGGGCTTCACATCAAAGACTTGGAGGATCTGGTTGAAGACATCAAAGTCTATGAAGAACTGGAACGAGGCAAGAACTTGGATTACTGGAACGACATCACCGTCATCGTCGAAGACGAGCTTCAAAAACTGCGGAAACTGGAAAAGCAGAACGAATTTGATATGGGGGTCAATCGGAGGGAAGGCATCAACCAAGCCGTTGCCGCGGACGTCACTTCGGTGTTCAAAGGGAAGACGTCAGGGCAGTTGGCGGCGTTGCAGAAGCAGATCGAGAGTAAAATTAACGGAAAAGCCGACGGCATCGATATCGGATACTGGGAGTCACTCTTATCCCAACTCAAAGGTAAAACTGAAGAAATAAACTTTGTTATTTTTCTAACTGAGTTGTTTCCAGCTCACATGGCTCGGGCGCGGTTGAGGGACAGACACCAAGACAGCCTCAGGAGAAAATTGCAAGTGTTAAAAGCGGAGCAAGCTGTGACGACCCCAGCAGCTGAAGACACCACTTCCGCAGCGGACACTGAACGGGAGTCTCGTCCGGGACCGTCGAAAGAAGAAGACACCAGCGACAACGAAAGGTGAGTACCATATCTTCCACCTTTCAGTCTAAAACTGATTTCTTTCAGAAGCGCGGACGAGCACGCCACCGACATCCTCACCGAGTACTTCGACGCCTACGAAGCCGGCGGCTACAGCCCTAAATTCCTCTCAGCTGAAGATCTGGAGCCTGGCACTATTGTGGTTACCGAAGAAGACGACACGAAGCGTTTGGAGTTCGCTCGGATGCAAATCTCCAACAGTGGGAAGAAAACGGATCATATCATGACCAAGGAGGATATTCTTCTTCAACGCGAGGCCAGAAAGGGCATGGGTGATGACGAAGCGCAATTTTCGGTGGAAGCAGTCCTCGACAGCCAAGTCTATCTGTGGTCGGATAAGTACCGACCGAGGAAGCCGAGGTACTTCAATAGAGTCCACACTGGATTTGAGTGGAACAAGTACAATCAGACTCACTACGACATGGATAATCCTCCCCCGAAGATCGTCCAAGGGTACAAGTTTAACATTTTTTACCCGGATTTGATTGATAAGAACAGCACACCGGAGTATTTCTTAACGCCGTGTCCGGAGAATCGGGAGTTTGCGATTTTGAGGTTCCACGCGGGGCCCCCTTACGAAGACATTGCTTTTAAAATAGTTAATCGAGAGTGGGAGTATTCGTACAAACGGGGCTTCAGGTGTCAATTCCACAACAACATCTTTCAGTTGTGGTTCCACTTCAAGAGGTACAGATATAGGCGATAACGTGTAATTTTAACAATACATTTTTACAAGAACTTGGCGTTTTTGTGGGGGCAATGCCCTCCGAAACCTAATTTCCATCTTTAAACACGTCTTGGTGGGCAGCGAAGTGGCGGCGGTCCTTATATAGATTTGTTATTACTCACCTTGCGTCGTCTGGTCGATTTTGCGCGTAGGTAGGCATCAAGAATCGCCTTTCAACTAACAAGTTGCCTACTCAGTTAACCCGCAGCTCCCCTATCGTACATATCGAGCGCGTTCTCATTTTCAAACCGCGCGATTCTTATTTTCTTTATTTCGAATCCCCCATGACCCTGAAGACTGACGACAAAGCAACGAAACGTAAATCCCGTCCCTTCTTAGTCCTCCCTTTGCTAGAGAAACTCACAATGCCCAAGAACCCAAATTTGAAACTCTTTACCAAGACGTGGCCCCCGAAACGAGACAAGAAGGATGACCGGCCTTTGACGGCCACTTTGGACAAGCCGACAGTTCTTAACATCAGTCTTATTAGTAGTATTGATATGAGTACCGTGCGGAAGGAGTTTCTCAACATCTCGAATCTGTGTAAATTCCCCATTACTCTCACCATCAAAAGGAAGAAAACTGCTGTGATCAACCGACCGCTTAGTTTGCCGTCACCGGAGAAGCAACAGAAAGGAAGGAGGAAGAAGAAGGCGATCAGTGAAGACAGTTGCGACGAAGAGAGCTACATGAGCATCCAGAGCGCGAAGAACAAAAACACGAAGAAGAAAGAAGAAGTGGTGAAAAAGAAGAGTCTAAGTGACGCTAATAACAATAATAAGACATTCAAAATTCCACGCAAGCGTGCTGGTACTGTTAAACTATTGGAAGTAAATAAAAGTGAGCTAGCCAAATCGACCAAACTTCCGGAGCCTTGCAAAACCTGCGGAAGACCTGACCAACCCGAACGATTCCACAGTCACCCCGCTACGCCTCTTAAAGTCACCAAAAAACCAGAAGAGCCCCCTAAGAGTAAGTAAACTTGTTAATTGCGCACACCTTCGTTACGCTCACCGCTAAAATTAGCACTGAGTCATCTCCTTGTTTCTTACCAGTGAAGAGCACGGTCCAGAAGCCCGTAGCTATGAAATACAAGTCGAAGAATGAAAAGCCGCTACCTCCGAGGAAGCCGTCTTTGCCGGCACAAAAACTGGTGCATACTCCTCCAAACGTCGGTACCAAGGAGAGTACTTCACGAGTGGGATCGGCGAAGAGGACTCTCACTTGTTACATCTGCGGAAGAGAATTTGGGACAGCCTCGCTGCATTTACATGAGCCTAAATGTCTTCAGGTAGGTGTTGCGGGTATCGATTAGTTCGTAGCCAAGGTCAAAAAAAGTATAAAATGTAGGTATGTTGGTCAATAATTATGTAATAAGGGTTTGACGGGTTCTAATTCGATTTTACCCGCATCGCAGTTTACATTACAAGTCCCAAAAAACTGAAAGCTGGAAAGCTGGATGGAAAATTTGGAAAGATAATTGGATCTTGAACCAAATTGCTTCGTTATCTTTATAATCCACTTTTGCAACACCCCCAATTCTCTAACTTGATGACTTCCCACCGCCCCACATTCGTATCTTCCATGCGTGTCTACCACTTCGTGCTTGTAATCTGTCTGTGAAAATAATAGCTCCCAAAACCCCATCGCATGTTCCCGCAGGAATCGAAACGTCTACCGAACTCTTCCATGAATCAAAACCGTTATCCAAGTTCAAGACTGCCGGTAATGAATGCAAATGTATGGAAAATCGATAAAAATTATAACTAATAGTTAGATTCTTCAAGAGTCACAGACCTTGAACCTTCAAAATCTTTAATTTATAACTGTGGTGGTTAATAAAGCAATCGATGGCGATTAGAGGTGGGTCACGGAATTTCGCCTAATAGCAAAATTGGGCTAATTGAGTTGATTTAGTCATGGGTCGTGGGTTGGTGACGTATTTTCAGTTGCTAACCGTCAATTTTTTACGTATTGATTTGAATATGTTCAAAAGAATTGATTAGGTAAACAATGACGCGTGACACAATGGGACTAATTTATTTATAATTATCCCAGTATGTAATTTTTATTCAAACCCAGCAGGAGATTGATCGAAAAAGTGGTCAATAATAAACCCAGTTTTCCATGCGTATACTTTCATTTATGCAAATAAAAATTTTTAAAATGCAACCTTGGGCCCTAAAATATTTCCTCGCTACCCTACTTTCCACAAAATCCTTGAAAATCTATAAAAACCGCAACTACTGCAGCGGTAGTTGCATGCCAACATTCACTCCATCCACTAAAAATGCATTTACCCCATCAATGCACTTTTAGCGAAAAACACGACCTACAATCCGGAATACATTAACCGCGTTTAATAACGACCCACTTTGCAGAAATGGGAAAGAGAGAACTCCACTTTGCCATCCCACCTCCAGAGGAAGCCTCCCGTTAAACCCAACCGCGAGTTGAGCCCCGACGAATGGAACAAGAAAGCCTGGGAGGCGTCACAGGTTTGTGTAATTAGGTTTAGCGGTTTAGGCTGTCCTTCACCTCCGACATGGCATGCGGGGAATTACACAAATGTTTGCTGCATCGATCCATTTTTTATCATCATGTTATCGTTAAATCTAAGTGCTGAAATGACAGTGAGAAATACATTAATCTAAGGGTCCGAACAATCAATTTTTCCACATGTTCGTGTCTCGAATTAAACTATCTAAATAATGCATAAAAATTGATCGATTTCTATCATACCGCGATTGTCCTTAACATTGTCGGGTGAACTTCCGGGATCGATTTCCGGTGTTTACGTCATGTTGATTTCTTTATCTGAACGATTCGTGCAACAATGACGCATTTTTGTTGGATTGTATGTTAATTCGGCAGGGAGAGGAGGGCGGCACGCAAGGCTCGGTTTGGGGCCCTCTATTACCACGGATAAATCTCCCAAAAAAAAATAAAAATATGCCAAATGAAATCAATCGAATTATTTATCTAGTTGGCTGGATTCTTGTAAACTTGTGTCTAAACTTACTGTTTAAACGTCAGATAATTGAGAAATTTTAGATAATGACGGATATCAAGACATACGTTCTTAGAACAACCGCCAATTAGATTAATAATTCAGTTGATTGCATTGTAGAAATGTAAAGAATCTTACTGAAAATTTACTAAAATAAATTATTACGATCCTAAGAAAAGCAATTATTTATTAAGTTGGCTGGCATCTTGTAAAGGTGTGTCTAAACTTGATGTTTAAACGTCAGATAATTGAGAAATTTTGAACAATCACGGATATCAAGAATCTTACGGAAGATTTACTAAAATAAATTAAAAATGCAATTTCTTATCTAATTGGCTGGCATCTTACAAACGTGTGTCTGAAATTGACGTTTAAACGTCAGATAATTGAGAAAATTTAGGCAATGACAGATATCAAGACATACGTTTTCAGAAAAACCGTCAACTAGACAAATAATTCAATTGATCGCATTATTGAAATGTAAAGAATCTTACGAAGAATTTACTAAAATAAATTATTAAGATCCAAAAAAAGCAATTATTTATCAAGTTGGCTGGCATCTTGCGAACGTTTGTCTAAAATTGCCGTTTAAACGTCAGATAATTGAGAAAATTTAGGCAATGACAGATATCAAGACACACGTTTTCAGAAAAACCGTCAACTAGACAAATAATTCAATTGATCGCATTATTGAAATGTAAAGAATCTTACGGATAATTTACTAAAATAAATTATTAAGATCCAAAAAAAGCAATTATTTATCTAGTAGGCTGGCATCTTGCGAACGTTTGTCTAAAATTGACGTTTAATCGTCATATAATTGAGAAATTTTGGACAATAACGGATATCAAGACATATGTTTTCAGAACAACCACCAACTAGTTAATAATTCAATTGATCGCATTGTAGAAATATAAAGAATCTTACGGAGGATTTACTAAAATAAATTATTAAGATTTAAAATAAAAAAATGCAATTATTTTTCTAGATGGCTGGCATCTTGCGAACGTATGTCTGAAATTGACGTTTAAACGTCCGAAAATTGAGAAATTTTGGACAATGACGGATATCAAGACACACGTTCTCAGAGCAATCGCCAACTAGATAAACAATGCAATTGATAGCATTGTAAAAATCTAAAGAATCTTACAAAGGAAATAAATTATTAAGACTCAAAATTAAAAAAAAAACATAATCAATGCAATAACTATTTAGAACTGTCTTCTGCAGGCGACCCTGGCGCCGTGCCCCAACTGCGGCCGGACGTTCTTCCCCGACCGCCTCGTGGTGCACCAGCGCAGCTGCAGGAGCCCCCACGACGCCGTAAGTACCCAAACAAGCTGTCATCTCTAAAATTATCCTTATGAAGACACATTGATCCGTCTTTGTCGCATTTCCGGTCGCTGCCACAATACCTCGCAATTACTTAATCAAATAAAAAAAATCTTCATTCTCGTGTTTTTCGCCGACACTATGGTTCGTTTCAAGTGTCACAATGAATAGCGGTAGGAAATTTTTGGCGAAAATTCGCCTCGCTTTCGAAAACATTACCGTCGAGCCAATTGTGGTGTGTTTCGTTCTACCGTGCGTTATGGCCAACCTCGCCACGCAGAATCTTAGCATGGATAAAGCTTGCAGGGTGAATTTGGGGTTGGAGGATTCTGTCTGTGACGGTCTGGCGATGCGGGATACCGCGAGGTACAACCAAAGCGATGAAGTCGCTGTCCAGAAACTGGTAGCGACGATGATGGCGTGGAAGAATGTGATCCAGAGTTTCGTGCCGTCGATATTGTTGATGTTTTTGGGGTCTTGGAGTGACAGGCATAAAAGGAGGAAACCGTGTTTCTTGGCGCCTATCGTCGGAGAGATGTTGACTTGTTTGGGACTACTCTTCTGCACGTATTTCTATCACTTACCCATTGAATACAACGTGTTCTTTGAAGCGGTACCACCGTCGCTAACTGGAGGGTGGTTCGCGATGTTTATGGCCGTCTTCAGCTACATTGGAGGGATTACCAGCGTTCAGACCAGAACTCTCCGGATCGGAGCTCTTAACATCTTCGTTAATATAAGTTTCACGGTTGGAAACGCCGTCAGTGGGATTTTTTACAAGCAAGTTGGGTACTACGGGATTTTCTCTTTAGCGCTGGTATTCTACATTGTCGGATTCTTTTATGGTATCTTCAGAGTGAAAGAGATCCCGAACGAGGAGGTCATAGAAGCCCATCCCAACTTCTTGAAGGATTTTTTTGACATGAAACACATTAGAGAGACGTTCAAAGTGGCGTTCAAGAAAGGAAAACGTAATAGGAAGGCGAGGATCTGCACCATGATGGTACTGTGTATGGTGATAGTAGGACCCATGCATGGTAAAGTAACCACAAATCCACCCATTGCTGTAGTCCCATTTCAGGTGAAGTAAACGTTTTGTACTTATTCGTCCGATACAAGTTCGGATGGAACGAAATCGATTATAGCCTCTACTCGACTTTCTACGTCGTCACGCATATGTTTGGTACAGTTACTGGTAGCTCCTAAAAACACTTCAAAAAGAGATCTTTTTTTCAGGCACCGTCTTCTCATTGATCTTCTTTTCGAAGATACTAAAAATCGACGACGCCGCTTTGGGGATGTTATCCAGTGCTAGCCGAATCGTCGCTTCTTTGGTCTACGCGTTTGCGCCAAATCCTTTCGTTTTTTATGTTGGTATGCCTGAGATCCACTCGCTTACGTTGCCTAAGACCTTCTATCGCAGGTTCCGTCATTGAAATCTTAAACGGTACCACTTTCATTGCTATGCGTTCTATTATATCAAAATTGGTACCTCAAGACGAACTCGGAAAGATAAACTCTTTGTTTGGCCTCTCGGAGGCTCTTGTACCCATTATTTACGGTCCGTTGTACACCATCATCTACAAACACACCATTAGCGTGTTTCCAGGGACTTTCTTCATCGTTGGAGGCGTACTGACGGTACCATCATTCTTTATTTTCTGGTACTACTGTAGTAAGTGTGGAGATGTTCTCACGGTGTTGTTTTCAGTTGGTTGTACCACGAGCACAAACGCGACGAAGAAGATGAACTAAATTGTAAAGAAGTTTCTTAATAAATTATTTCTCGTAATCATGTGTTTCTTTTTGAGTTCTTCCGTGGTTTGGAGCAATAATCACACTATCGTGCACTTTGGTTTCAGTCAAAATCCTCAGTAGACAAGTCGGTGACGATGCCGCCCCCAACTGAAGAATGCTACATCTGCGGGAAGAAGTTTGGAATTCATTCTATAAAAATCCACGAGAAGCAATGTATCAAGAAGTGGCACGCTGAGAATGACTCCCTCCCTCAAGACATCCGTGCTACTGAACCAACTCGCAAAGGTAAAATCAGTGTTAAGGCAAAATTTATACTCTTCTTAAGATCCTTTCAAGCCGCAAAATACTCCAGAGACGTCTCAGAAAAGCGACGACCGTCCATCTTCAGGCAAAAAGTCCCCCATGTTTCCCTGTTACATCTGCGGCCGCCTCTTCACCGTCAACTCGATCTACATCCACGAACCTCAGTGTCTTAAGATGTGGAAGATCGAGAACGACAAGCTCCCTGCTCATAAACGGCGCCCTCAGCCCCTCAAACCCGACATCAAGTTTACGCGTAAGTAAGACAAGGCGGTCACGTCAAAATTTATTTAAATGTCATGGTACACGGACTCGGGGGTCATGAGAACTCTTGAGTTTAACAAACTCGGCAGGTTGCGGATGTAGACGCAAAAGTCTTTCCAGAAGTCGAAGACGAGCCATGCTAACTCTCCTAGAGTCATTCTTGGGGTAGTCAGTTGAGTAAACATTGCTTTAATGGAAGCGAAGATTCCTGTGGAAGACTGCGAGTCGCTATCGGCGCTATCATTGAGTTCAAAGCTTCGATTGCCTACTGCTGACTCTCTTTCTCTGATTATCACGTCTTTCATTTTAGAAGTCGCAGCTCCGTGGAAAGCAAACGTGTCTGAAACTAAGCGGCGAAGGTTGGGAAGACTCTTTTTTTTCCAAAAAACAACCTCGGAGCTAGACATAGCCCGAGCAGCATGTTAGAAACTAGAATTTTGTCAAAATAATAATTTTTCAAAAATGTCAAGCGTGACTACTGGCAGTGGTTGACTTTTTTGGGACAATTTTTGGGATTGAAGGCGGGGAATTTAAAATTTTTAAACCGAAACAACTGCATAGAAACCGAATGATGTCAGACCAAAACAAACAACACGTTAAAAAACGAAAACAGATAAACACAACAAATGTGATCAAGTGCGCCATTCAAAACAATGGCTCTGATAACCCACATTTAGTTCTTCAGTTTTTTCCGAACAACAAAAAATACGTCTGCTCCATGCCTGCTTGATCAAATATTCATACGCATCGTCAGAATATTGCATGTTCGAGTAGGCGTAAACTAAGGAAACTTCTATTTAAAGAAGAAAATTTCTTTCAATGACGTGAATGGAGCTTAGAATAGTTTTCACGACCCGTAAAATCCGAGTATCTGTTATAATAGTAGGCTTGGCAAAACAATCGAACGTCGCAGTTTCGCCCCTAGCCGCCTTGACTAAATCCGAGTCATCAAACTCTGGGGTTCTTGACCCCGCACCTGTTGGCAGTTTTTAAAAATCAAAACTACCCCTTCGCATATGCACGTGCATACGTCTTGGACAGTGATGTGAAGGTAAAAAATAATCGATAGGGGTTGTCGACCTTCGACCGCGTCGCGGTCAGCTTTTACCCCTCAATAATTCACAGTTTTAAAATATAATGAATGGTGTAGTCTTATCAGTAATCTCGCAAGGGTGAACGAACTAGGGCTGAAATGTTGATTTTTGCAGAGGATGGCAAAATCGACTACGAAGCGACCAATGAGGCCAAGTGGCAAAGTCACTTAAGTCAATTGGTGCCTTGTCAGTTCTGTGCGAGGACCTTCAATCCCGACAGGGTGGACGTTCACGAGAGAAGCTGCAAGGGTTGACAGGGTTTTCTATGTGTGATTGGTGTGGTTTTGAATAAAAACGTGAGATTCAGGTGGTTTTTTATTGGGGGACGAAAAAATAAAAGGATGACACAGATATTTCTCATATTTGATAAAGAATTAGACCACGACCTGGCAGTTTCTGTCTGTGACGCTGTTAAATTTTCTATTTGTCAAAAACTCGGGGGCTTCATCTAATCCCCATTAGCCTTTAATGTCTCTGAATTTTCGCAATGCCATTCAACTAGCTCCAAGTCAAACAACTAATTAAATTCGTCGTGATAAAAGTGTGTGAAGTACAATGGGTCTTCCATAGATCAGTAAACAGTTGATTAAAGCTAATTAAATATCCCCGATAACTCTTCTCGTTCAGTTCAGTTCCTTCATCGCCTTTCAACCACAAAGTCGAAATGTAAAGAGAAAACTCTTTATCTTTTTATCGACTGTTGCTATCGGTTGTGAACCCACGATGTCGTTAGAAAAATCCAAAAGCATAGAAGCGGGTCTTCAGACCATCATCACCGAAGATGATCTCCCTTCAAAACCCAAAAACCTCTCCTTCTGCAAGAGGGTCAAACTCATCATCACCAATATCACCGTGGAGCCCATCCTCATCTGCTACGTCCTTCCTAGCGTCATGGCGAGCATCACCACCCAAAACCTAAACCTAGAGAAAGCCTGTCGAGTCAACCTACGCCTAGACGGCGATGTCTGCGACGCTCTAACTATAAGAAACGCATCTGCGTACAACCAGAGCGACGAAATTGTCGTACAGAAACTCGTCAGTACCATGAATATCTGGAAGAATGTTATTCAAAGTTTGGTACCATCGGTGCTTCTTATGTTTTTGGGCTCATGGAGCGACCGCCACCAACGCCGCAAACCATGTATCATCCTCCCAATGATTGGCGAAGTCGTCACTTGCATAGGTTTTCTCATATCCACGTACTTCTTCTACGAGCTGCCGATGGAATTCAACGCTTTCTTAGAGGCGGTGCCTCCTTCCATCACCGGAGGATGGTTTGCGATGTTCATGGCTGTTTATAGCTACGTCAGTGGGATCTCTAGTGTGGAGAACCGCACGGAGCGAATTGGTGCTGTCAACCTCTTCTCCAACGTCAGTGTGACTATTGGGATCGCCCTCAGTGGGATTCTTTACAAGAATTTCGGGTTTTACGGAGTGTTCTCTCTAGCTCTAGCGATGTACTTCGTTGGACTAATTTACGGTATCACGCGTGTCAAGGAAATGACGAAAAACGAAGACATCGTCGTCGAGAAGAAAGGCAAAGTCAACGCAGTGCGAGACTTCTTCGACTTGGAGCACATCCGCGAGACCTTTAAAGTTGCTTTTAAAGACGGCGCGCGCAATCGGAAGAAGAGGATTACCACTATCATGGTCTTGGTCATGGTCATCATCGGCCCCATGCACGGGGAAATGAACGTCATGTACCTCTTCTTGCGCTATAAATTCGGATGGAACGAAATCGACTACAGTCTCTATTCCACGTTTCATTTCGTCCTCCACGTCTCGGGTACTATTTTCTCGCTCATGTTCTTCACAAAGTTCCTCAAAGTCGATGACGCAGTTCTTGGCATGATCTCCAGCACCAGTAAGATCTTAGCCTCTCTCGTCTTCGCTTTTGCACCCACCGCAAACATCTTTTACATCGGTAAGTTACAATTTTCCTGGATTTTGAGCTGAAAAAGTGTTTCAGGAGCCATTGTGGAGGCATTCAATGGTACCTCCTTTATCGCCATGAGGTCCATCATGTCAAAACTAGTACCAGCGGACGAACTGGGAAAAATTAATTCTTTGTTTGGAGTCTGCGAAGCGCTGATGCCGCTAATTTACGGACCAATGTACAGTATTGTTTATAAGGCCACAATTAATTATATTCCAGGAGCTTTCTTCGTGCTTGGGGGCGGTTTGACCACCCCCGCGGTTCTTATATTCTTGTAAGTCGATTTGAGACTTTGGAATTATTTTTGACGGGGTTTGTTTTAGTTGGTTGTATCGGCAACATGTAAATGACAGGCGAGAAGAAGAGAGAGAAAAAGCACAGAAGATTAATTTATTATCTAAATGAGTGTATTTTGTTATGAAAATATACGTTTCGAAATTGCGTACATGTTTTTATTACGGGTTTAAGGAGAAATAAGAAATTAATCCTAATTACTGCACACGTATTTATTAAACAACAATAACAATTGTTCTAAGCTTCGTTTACAAGGTTTTCGTAGTTTATGTAAAATGTACAGTCATCATAAATGCATTAAATTTTGAATGGAAAATCTAGGTAGGCGGTGAGCCAAAGTAAACATGACGTCAAACGGCCGTTGCGGAGGCAACCGTTATCGGTATTTTAGCCACGACATTTTTTTTACGTTTTTTTTTTCTTTTTAGCGACTGGAGAAGTGGATTTCGTAGGCACTTTTCATAGAATTTGGGACAATCATTTGGCAGAATTGAGGGAGTGTAGAAAATGCGGCCGTAAGTTTTTCCCCGACCGAATAGAAATCCACGAGAATGCCTGCGCCGGTCTCAGAATTGAAAGTAAAAATAAAAAAAAATTAAAATAAGCCAATTTTTGTAACAATAAGAACACTGAATAAAATTTGAAATGTGAAAATTGTTTCAATATCACTAGATCTGGGGTTTTTTATTGGGTTGGCACCTCGTGCTAACCGCATTTGCGTGGCAGCTCGAAGCCCACTTCACGTCAATCGTCCTTTCACGGGAGTGCGCCATCACTGGCGTAACGTATTTTTTGTGTGTCAAGAAAATCAACAAACATCCACGATGGTAAGTATTTTTTGACTATTCTAACTACATTAAAGTGTTCCCTGATTATTCCTCCACGCCATCGGGAATTTATTTTATTCAATTTCATGCATTTTTACCAAATTTCGGACGATTTGGTTAGATTGCACAATAAGATGAAAGTGCTCTTTGGATGCATATTTATGTTTACAAATCGCAGTGTTTAGTCACTTTCGACTGTTATTAACATTAATGTTGGAGTTTCCGCTTGTGGTTCTTTAATTTCTAAGGAAATTTCGCGAAAAATGGTGCGGCAAATGTCACTTTTACACCGGACATCTGTTAATGAGTTTGTGGCCCCCAGGTCAACTTCACCGTCGACGAAATCCGAGCCATGATGGACAAGAAACGGAACATCCGTAACATGTCCGTCATCGCTCACGTGGACCACGGAAAATCAACTCTCACTGACTCTTTAGTGTCCAAAGCTGGTATCATTGCTGGGGCCAAAGCTGGCGAAACGAGATTCACTGATACGAGAAAAGATGAGCAAGAACGCTGCATCACAATCAAATCTACGTGAGTGGCGATTTGTGGCCATGACTTTGACCTTTACCTGACACGTGTTTCTCTAGTGCCATCTCCATGTTCTTTGAACTGGAAGACAAAGATCTCGCCTTCATCACCAGTCCCGAGCAACGCGAAAAGGACGAGAAAGGTTTCTTGATCAACTTGATCGACTCTCCTGGACACGTGGACTTTTCTTCTGAAGTAACCGCCGCCTTGCGTGTCACCGATGGCGCTCTTGTCGTCGTTGATTGCGTCTCAGGTGAGTTTTGTTTATTGTAGTCCTTCCAGCACAGCTAGAGCCACTTCATAGAGCGGCGGGGGCGGCAGCAATGCCGTCACCGTTGCCCAAGGATGATGTTGGCAGTGCAATGGAAGAAGAGCGAATTTGCCCGCGTTTAAACGCTGCCACGGGGCCTCTATCTTTATGTCCGGGGGTGGCACGCTACGGCGTAGGCCTGACATTTTTTTCAATTATCAATTATTTCGCCATTGTTGCAAATCTGATGTAATTTTTTTTAATAGGTGTGTGCGTCCAGACCGAAACTGTGCTCAGACAAGCCATCGCTGAGCGTATCAAGCCCATTTTGTTCATGAACAAGATGGACAGGGCTCTGTTGGAATTGCAGCTGGATTCTGAAGAGTTGTACCAAACTTTCCAACGTATTGTTGAAAACGTTAACGTTATTATTGCTACTTACGCTGACGACAACGGGCCCATGGGTGAAATTCATGTAAGTTTAAAGATTCGTTTTGTCTAGGGAATTGAGCGACGAGTTCTCGCGAGGTCTATTTGTCCATCAATTAGAGCTAGAAGACGACTCGCAGAGTAGGGCCACAATTTGCCCTGCTTTAGGTCTAATACTTAAAGCAGCTTTCCTTTAAGTGGGACAGATTTTTAGCATTAACTTTCTAAAATTCGCTCTTCGTTAAAGCGCTAACTCTTTCATTTGTTTGCAGGTTGATCCCAGCAAAGGTTCAGTCGGTTTCGGTTCGGGTCTCCACGGTTGGGCCTTCACACTCAAACAATTCGCTGAAATGTACTCTGAGAAGTTCAAGATTGATGTCAAGAAACTGATGAACAGATTGTGGGGTGAGAACTTCTTCAACCCCAAAACCAAGAAGTGGGCCAAGCAAAAGGAATCCGACAACAAACGCTCGTTCTGCATGTACGTGCTGGACCCTATCTACAAGATTTTCGACACCATCATGAACTACAAGTAAGTTTACCAAGTAAATTCCGCCCAACTTTCTCAGTGGTTTAAATGATGATTGTTCTTCACAGACCTGTTCTGAGTACTTTGACGACATAAGAACGGCCAACTGACATTGTCTAAACTTTTTTAATTCCCTCCTCCACGTACCAACAAACCGTAACTCGTTTTTTTTTACAGGAAAGATGAATATGAAGCTCTCCTCCCTAAACTGGGCATCCAACTCAAACATGAAGACAAGGATAAAGACGGCAAGCCCCTTCTCAAAGTCGTAATGCGTACTTGGTTACCAGCTGGTGAAGCTCTTCTTCAGATGATTGCCATTCATCTTCCATCTCCAGTAATCGCCCAGAAATACAGAATGGAAATGTTATACGAAGGTCCTCACGACGACGAAGCTGCCATTGGTATCAAGAACTGCGACCCCAACGCCCCTCTTATGATGTACGTTTCCAAAATGGTACCGACTTCTGATAAGGGACGTTTCTACGCTTTCGGCCGTGTCTTCTCCGGTAAAGTTGCTACCGGAATGAAGGCTCGTATCATGGGTCCCAATTATGTGCCTGGAAAGAAAGAAGATTTGTACGAAAAGGCCATCCAACGTACCATTTTGATGATGGGACGTTCCGTTGAAGCTATTGAAGATGTGCCGTCTGGAAACATCTGCGGGTTGGTCGGTGTTGATCAGTTCTTGGTGAAGACTGGAACCATCACTACCTTCAAGGATGCACACAATTTGAGAGTTATGAAGTTCAGCGTGTCGCCGGTCGTACGTGTTGCTGTGGAACCCAAGAATCCTGCTGATTTGCCCAAACTAGTAGAAGGTAAGAAGGGAGGGTGAGATTTAGGGGATGCAAGGGTAGAGAATGATGAACTGTTTTACCGCCCCA
Source organism: Gnatocerus cornutus (assembly GCA_029298725.1). NCBI lineage: Eukaryota > Metazoa > Arthropoda > Insecta > Coleoptera > Tenebrionidae > Gnatocerus > Gnatocerus cornutus. Next base: position 31,805,734 of record CM055509.1, on the reverse strand, counting down.
GTCTGAATTCTGTGACTGATCGGTTTTACTGACTTAACTACCTAGACTCCACTCAAATGTTGTTTTTTTTTGCATACTATATTGAAATTTGAAGATTACATTTGTTATTCTTTCTAGGTCTTAAACGTCTGGCCAAATCCGACCCTATGGTCCAATGTATCATTGAAGAATCCGGCGAACACATCATCGCCGGCGCTGGTGAGCTTCATCTTGAGATTTGCTTGAAAGATCTGGAAGAAGACCACGCTTGCATTCCAATCAAAAAATCCGACCCTGTTGTCTCCTACCGTGAAACTGTCAGTGAAGAATCCAACCAAATGTGCTTATCCAAATCACCAAACAAACACAACAGATTGTTCATGAAAGCCGTTCCCATGCCTGACGGTCTCGCCGAAGACATTGATGAGGGTAATGTTAATCCACGTGATGACTTCAAATCTCGTGCTCGTTACCTCGGCGAGAAGTACGATTACGATGTGACTGAAGCTAGGAAGATCTGGTGCTTTGGTCCCGATGGTACCGGACCTAACATCTTGGTCGATTGTACGAAGGGTGTGCAATACTTGAACGAAATCAAAGATTCAGTCGTCGCCGGTTTCCAATGGGCGACCAAGGAAGGTGTGTTGTCAGAAGAGAACTTGAGAGGAGTCAGATTCAACATCTATGATGTGACGCTACATGCGGACGCCATCCATCGTGGTGGTGGTCAGATTATTCCGACGACGAGGCGTTGTTTGTACGCTTGTCTTTTGACAGCGGCCCCCAGACTTATGGAACCAGTGTACCAGTGCGAGATTCAGGTAAATTTTCATTAACAATTTAAAATTCACTTTTATTAATTTTTTTATTGTTTTATAGTGTCCTGAAGTGGCTGTCGGCGGCATCTACGGTGTCCTGAACAGAAGAAGAGGTCACGTCTTTGAAGAACAGCAAGTCGCAGGTACCCCCATGTTCGTGGTGAAAGCCTACTTGCCAGTAAACGAGTCGTTCGGTTTCACTGCCGATCTTCGTTCCAACACCGGAGGTCAAGCTTTCCCCCAGTGCGTGTTTGACCATTGGCAAATTCTCCCAGGTGATCCGTTGGAAAGCAGCACCAGACCCTACACCGTTGTACAGGTAAGCAACGTTTTCACACTTTACCAACCATCTTCAGACAACATTGTATGGTTTAAAATTCAATGTTCGTAATTTGATGGCAGATCAAAGTCTTTAAAGTTTCGGTCTTGAAAAAGTTTTCTTGGCCTGAATAGGGGGACGAACACGATTTTTTTTGTTATGTTACTGATTCCTGATTGTTATTTACAGGAAACACGTAAAAGGAAAGGTCTCAAAGAAGGTCTCCCGGATCTTACACAATACTTGGACAAATTGTAAAGTGGATTTTAGTTTGTACAGATTTATTTAAGATTCATCTTAAATTATACAATAAAACAATTGATAATTATCTTTTTTATATATTGGCAGGGTGGAAATACAAATCAGCTGTAACATTATGTTTATTGTTGTTTTTTGCTTCCCGTATTTTTGTTGTATTGGAACCATTTATGACACTTTAAGTAAATATTGTCCAAGAATTAGAAGAAGTTTTTTTATTGTTACCAGCGGATTTGAGCGTTGTGTTATGATAGAACTGATTTAATTATAGGCAATTTGTTTTATTGACGTTTAGATAAGAATAAACAAAAGTTTTTATTTTTGGATTTTCATTTTTTAGTTTGGAATCAGATAGGGAACTTTTTTGACTGATCTTCAGGAAGCAAGTGGAGCCCTACACTGGAAACAAACAAGGTGAGTTCACTTTTTCAATATTTTTTCATTACAAAATTGCGTGATGATTCTTTTACACTCCTTAATACCGTGAAGGATGTAAATTATAAGCTCAACAGGTCTGAAACGACCGAACTTTATTTTATCTTCGTACGATTTTCTTGTGACTTATAAGTGCTTCTTTTTGTTACAGATTGTCCACAAAAGCAGAGTTCATGCGAATGATTTTTAATGGTGAGTGTCTTTACATTTTATATTATTTTTTTCAACACCTTGATGAGACTAATTCTATTTTGAAGTAATATAAAAATATTACGCTGTTGTTAGCCAAAAGGATTCTGATATTTACTCATTAAATCATAATAATGATTTAAAATTAATTGTTTCTAAAACAGTTTTGTTCTTTGCAGACGCTGAACTTGGGGCAAGGTCGTCAGTAAAAAGGTGAAACTTGTATTTATTACCCCACACATTTAAGCCGGCCGTTTCATGTCTTAAAGTGAAGAGGTGTGCTCGTTGTGGGAACATAAAATTCTTATCTGTGTATGGTTATTCAGACTTATCTGCCTAACCAAAGGACGATTTGAGACAGAACTTAATTTTACTTTACGTAGGTTTATAGTGAGGAAACCAGAGCGGAAGGATCGAAAAATGGTAAATATTTTTCTTTTATTCTAGACTGATTCTTCCATTATTTTGACAAACCGAACTACCAACGTAATTTCACTTTTAAAGACTTCTTTTAAGTTTCAATGATGATTTTATTACCGCCCCAGTCTGATTTCGGTGACTGAACGGTTTAGCTGACCTGATTAATTAATATATTTTTATGCAGAATTTCTTTTTCCCTTAATTTATTTCTTTTTCTTTTGTTTCAGGTGAGTAGAGGAACTAAAATCATTCTTGTAGTAAAAAACGTTAATAAAATTATCAAAATATAAGTTACTTTTAATGGCCCCAAACCCAGTAATTTCAAGCCACTATATTAAAGCCTATATTCTTAAATTCATCTTTGTACATCAAGTAAAATACAGAATAAAATGCAACCATTATAGAGTTGTTAACTTGAAAATTCGATTAAGTACTTCATGGAACAACTAACTTGTTTTTATACAACGTGACAAGCGATTTTGCTGCTAAAAATAAAGTTTCTTTCCTCGAGACGCCGCAGACTCCTTGCTGCCAACTATTTCTGGAGATCTACAAACGCTACAATTAGAAAATAGAACAAGAAATAGCTCACCCTGACCTGTAAATACGCCGCCAAAAGCTTCTCAACGGAGTCGCAACCTTTTGCATATCCCGGCATTTCTTTTTCTGCTTGTTTTATGAAGGAATCCAAGGGAATGGGGGTTGTCTGCGTGTAAGTCTTCAAAGTGATGTCTTTATCGGCGTCTTTCAACACGAGGACGCTGAGATCAAACCACTGGTCCTCCTGTTGCAGAAGAATGTTTTCTACGGCGATGACGGGAGTTTTGGTGACTTGAAGAGCAGCTTTTAACATTTCTTCAGCTCGCTTCTCACCGTCTTCAAAGCCAACGGCTTGGTGCTTCTTCTCTTCAATTTTGACGGTAACCCCACTGAAACGAGGGGTTTAACAGGGTGTTGAAAGAGGGGTAAGAAACCTACTTCACCCAGGCTTTTCCAAACACTGAAAAAATCGCCTCTCTGATTGGGGTCACCTCGTCTGGATCTTGGGACGCTACCGCGATCTCCATGTCGCCCCCAGAATCTATTAAATTTGGCTTTAACCCAAATCAGACGCGTGTCCTACTTACAAATGAACTCAGACATTTGAGGATCAAGAGTAGTAATGAGAGTATCTACAGAGTTCTTTGCTTTTTCTGCGACTTTCGATAGGATGCCCCCGCTTGAGACGGCGTCCTTCATCCAGCCTATGAGCCCTCCGCCTTGACTCTGCGTGTCCACGTTAGTTTGGGGCAAAAGGCCATGTTGTACTCCTTTGCTGGGAGGAATTGCGGCACTGCAATTTACAAGTAAATCCAAGTCTCAGTTTTACTTTTTCTCACCTGAATTGGGTCGGGGGGAACGTGACTGGCACAGTCGGTGCCTCTGTGGTCGCTGGTAACAAATTCTGGGGCAGTGGAATTGGGGCAGGGACAGGCTGGTTTTGCCATAGTGTGAAATCTGGTAAATTTGACGGGGGTGGTAAATTAGACAACAAGTTTCCTCCAGGGAGGTTCACCACCCCCGGCGACGGTATAGAGTACGGCGAAGACACACTGCTGATTGATTCTGAAATGTTGTTCTAAATGAAATGTCAACAAATTAGACAATTGCAACCTGTTTTGTCGTTGTTGGAGGAGTCGTCTTGTTTCTTGTCGATGATTTCAAAAGATGCTTCACCGTTGGAGTCCTCCTGCAACATCTTTATTTATTTCCAATTGTAAACATATGATTTTGATTTGTAAACGGAAACGTAATCGTGGCACAGTGGGGATTTTCCGTTTAGCACTATTCCCACAAAGTGACGCCCAGTAATAAAAAATTTAACACAAAAACGACGCAAAAACGTGACCATCTCCAATTTCCATCCATTTCACGCCTGTTGAAGTTGTCTTTCAAGAAGCGTATCGATGGTTTGATTTTTTTTGGTACAAAAAGTAAGATTGGTACCCGTTGGTACCCCCGCTTTTCGACAGCTGATTGACGTGTGTCACTTTCCATCGAGTCACCGGTCGCGTCAAATAATTTCTAATTATCAGTTTAAAAAATAAAATGGCAGATCCCGTGGAACCGCCCCCTTTGTTTGAAAACGTGGATATTCTAGGTGACCCCAAAGACGATGAAGACTTGTTTGTTTCCGCCCGGCAGGTAATTCCCTTTGTTATCTTAATTCTCCTTTGATCTCTATCCTGTAGGAACAGCCGGAATCATATCGCAGCGAGCCCCAGGAAAATCTCAACGGGGAGGCGGATCTCGGGAATCTTTCCCTGGACGACCAGAAACCAGAACTTGAAAATGTCCCTATTAACACCGCGGGGACTCTTCCAGACCCTCTAGAACAAGTGGAAGCAGCTAGTGGCGACCAATTTTTGGAAATCTCTATCACAGAGCCCCAAAAAGTGGGCGATGGAATGGGCGCATACATGGCTTATAGAGTCACGACGAAGACTAACATGCCCATTTTCAAAAAACGGGAATTTGTCGTGACGAGGCGCTTTAGCGACTTTCTGGGGCTACATGATAAGTTGTCTGAGAAGTACCTCAAAGTTGGACGAATTATCCCTCCAGCCCCTGAAAAGAGCGTCATTGGTATGACTAAGATTAAGATCTCTAGTCAGGCTGAAGGAAGCCCCACCAACGGTAACGATTTCGTGGAGAGAAGAAGAGCTTCCTTGGAGCGTTATTTGAAACGCACCGCTCAACACCCAGTCTTGGTGGTGGACCCAGATTTCAGGGAATTCCTAGAGTCAGGTTGGTTATACTGGTGGGATTTCCCCCGATCACACTTTTTTTCTAGACGTGGAACTCCCCAAAGCCACCAACACGTCAGCTTTAAGCAGCGCGGGCGTCATGCGACTCTTCAATAAAGTTGGCGAGACTGTCAATAAAATAACTTATAAAATGGATGAAACGGATCCGGTAAGAGCGAAACTCCGCCTCCTATCCCCCAATCAACCATAAATTTTTAGTGGTTTGAGGAAAGACTGTCCAGCATTGAGGCTCTTGAGACTCAACTCAGAAAACTCCACACCAACGTTGAAGCAATGGTTTCCTACAGGAAAGAACTGAGCCACCTAACCAACGGCGTGTCTCGCTCAGCGGCGCTGCTGAGCGCCTGTGAAGACCACAACTCCCTCTCGATGGCGCTCTCTCATCTAGCAGACACGGAAGAAAAAGTTGAGGCTCTGCATCTAGAACAAGCTAATACAGACTTTTTCATTTTGTGCGAGATTTTGAAAGACTATCTCGGGCTTCTGGGAGCTGTCAGAGACGCTTTTCATGAACGTACCAAGTTGTTCCAACACTGGCAGCACTCCCAGCAAATGCTCGCCAAGAAACGCGAAGCCAAAGCCAAAATGGAGCTCACAAATAGATCAGACAAGGTAGATCAAGCCGGCGCTGAAGTGATAGAGGTAAGTTACCAACTGACCAACTGTTGTAATCAAAACCACTAACTTGTCTTCAGTGGGAAGCGAAAGTCGAACGAGGCCAAGAAAATTTCGATAAGATCTCGAAAATGATAAAGACGGAAGTGGAAAGGTTTGAAAAGTGTCGCATCCATGACTTTAAAATGATGTTTATTAAGTATTTAGAAAATCATTTAAATCACCAGGCCCAGGTTTGTAATTTGAAAAGTGAAAGTTACTAGATTCATGGGGGTTGTTTCAGCTTGTCAAGTACTGGGAGGCCTTCTTGCCGCAAGCCAAAGCGATTGCTTGACTAGAGGATCTCTGCAAAGAATAGCAGAACAGACATTCCTATTGGAGATTCCCAGAAATTTAACGTGTACAATACAGTTTTTTGCAGTTATTTTCGCACCTGGAATCTCCAAACTCGTCCCTTTTTATGTTTATTCGTCATTTATTCTTATACATAATCAAATATTGTAGGTTTTATCCCTATTTTTTTTTGTGGCTTTGGTCTCATTTACAACGCCACGTTAATGTAGGTCATTTATATATAAATCGCCTAATAAGAGAATTATATTTGTTATGTGCTTGTGTGAACATACATACCTTACATTGTGATAAGAGATGCTCATTTGAAGCTTGATTCTTGTTCAAGGTAGTTCAAATTACAAATTAGGGTCGGTTCTTCCGGCAATATCGTGTCAAGTGTGCATGAAAATTGTACTGCTTCCATTATGTATAAAATTTAATTAAATAAAACTGTACTTTGAATTTGAATTTGAATTTGAATCTCTACCACCAGCAGCGCCTCTGACAGCAAAATGTCAAACTTAACCTAGCAACGGATAAAATTTGAGGTTATGTCCACGCTATGGCAAATCGAAACATTGACCTATCGCTCAGAAAACCTCGACGAACTAAAGGCACTCCATTTTTCGTACAAAGGAACTACTGGGCGGCGGGTACAATAGCCGTCGGGGGCGTTTTTTGGTTGCTTTTCGAGTAAGTAACGTAACCTCAATTCCCGGTTTGACGTTTCGTTTTTAGACTTTGGTCCCCCTCACAAAAAATCAAAAAGAACATCCTTGAAGGCAAGTTAGACACTTCTCTGGCGCTCAAACAAAAGTTTTTAGAAGCGGAGTTGGCTGCCAAGCAGCCTGGGTTTCTGGAAATTATCACCCATTTGCGTGCCCGTGAAGAACAACGCGAAGATGAGCTCTACAGGAACGAAACGGGGGAACAGCCGTGGTACAGCAAGATCTTCCAGGGCAGACCAGACATATAAAAAAACTACCAAAAATAGGTTAGTTTGTACATAGCAATAAAGGAAATTTAGTCAAGTTTGTGTTTTATTTAGCCAGAAGATCTCAAAGTACTTTACAAAGTCTGCAAAAGACGAGCAGCTCTCGGATTCTCCTTACAAAAACTGTCTAAATGAAGTGAAAGGTGTTAAACTGGACAGCTCTATGAGTGATTTTGACGATTTTAGTACCCCCAAAGCCATAAACAAAGTGTCGAAAATCTCGGCGAAGCCTCCGGAAAAGAATGCCAGAAAAAAGCGGACGCGGCAAGCTCCTTTGAAAAAATTTATTGAAGACAACTTGAAACATTGCGACGTCAATCCGGAGCATCTCCAAATGGCCTTGGCATTATCAGAATCGTCGTATGAAGCGGAAAATCCTTTGTTAAGCTCGCAGGAAAAGAAAGAATCTTTCAAAAAAGCCTTTGAACAATTCGGTTTTGGATACTCTAAAAGTCGCATTACGGTTCAATCCAAAAAAACGCCTCTAGAGCCCAAAAGGAAGAAATCGCGCTTCAGATACGTAACTCCGATTTTAAAAATTCGAACTAGTGAAGAACGCGACGCCTTAATTTCGTCCAAAGTATCGTTAATTTTAACTGAAAATAGTAGAAAATCGGCACATGCTCCACCCCCAATCTCGGAATTCTTCACTGATTCGCTGCAGAAGTATAGCTCTCGAAAATTGTTTAAAATGCATAACTTGGAGCTCGACGAATTAAACACTGGAGATTTGTTCTACGTGCGTGGATTAGGTGTTGAGAAATGTTCCGCCTCTTGTGGGGCGTTGCTTAAGGATTGGCGAAAAATTCAAGGGCGGGACCCTACGCCAGAGCGCGATGCTATATGTGAAAAAATTGATGATTCCGTGGTCGTTGATGACGACGGTGGACGGGGCCTAGCAGTTGGGGGCGGAGCTCTTGCAGAAAACATTCCTATTGACGAACCTCCAATGTCATGTTCTGTAACCGGGAATAATATTAAAGACAATTTAATCTTCTCCAAAGAAGAAGAACTGAAGGAAGAAATAAAAGAAGAAAGAGAGGAGCGACAAAAGCCTTCCAAATACAGATTAAGTCCAACCATCAACTCTTTACAAATCGAGGAGGAACTCTCAAGTGACAGCATAACTTCTTTAAAATCATACGACGAGAAAATCTGCTCCAAAGATGAAAAAAAGTCGTCTTTCAAATATGAACTCATAAATCTTTGTTCTTCAGATGAAGATCCTGTGAAAGATACAGAGACGCAAGATAAGACTTTGGAATATACTTTCAGTCATCAAATGACTCCTCCGAGTGGATTCAACTTATTCCAGAATAAAAATTTGCTAGAAAGTCAAAAATCCCCAAAACCAAAGTTGGTAACTTCCCCAATAATGGAAGGAGAATTTTCGACCAATGGCAAGACGTCGTTTATCGTAAATTCTCCCACAATTGAAAATTTCTTGGTGACAAAAATTGAAAGTCCTAGGGATTTTATAGCTCAAGATCAGTCTGCTTTCTTAGAGAACGATTTTTCTTCTTCAAATAAAACCTCCTTGGACTACCGATTAAGCCTGGAAATAAGTTCTCCCCTTCGGGTAACTCCTCCACGTGACACAAAATCAAACGCTCCTCATCGGAGCCCCCGTAAAAGATCTTTTTCGTGCCTCTCTCCCGATTTATTCGGCTCGGATGAAGAAATGTCCTCTCCTGTAACTCGCCTAAGAGGAGGACAATGTCTGGAAGAAGTAGAATGTTACGATTTAACTCAGTCAGACCAAGAAGAATCGTTCCATTTAATCTCCGGTCCTGAAGACTCTATCGACCGTAGATCCGATCTCAATGTTACCGACTATGTTAAGAATCTCCTAAGTGGAGCACCTGCAAGACAAATGGAAAACATCAGCACCAGCGATGATGACTCCCAACCAAGTCAAAGCACTGTTTGTATAAGCGACGATGAGCTCAACTATTCCAGCGTTTTCAGCGCCCCAAATCAGAACGATGACACACCATCTCCAATCGTGGAAAAACTCCAAGAATCAATGGTTTCTCCGAAACGCAACACTCCGAAACGCCTTCCTTTGAGTAACATTTCTCCTTCGAAAATCCCCCCACCTGCCAACTTAGAGGATTCTTTCAACCACGTCTTAGGTCACCTCCCAGTAGACACTCCTTCGACCTCCACTAGCTCTTTTGTCATAAAAACTAAGAATGTCACCCCCATGGCAAATTACGATGCGATGGATACCCCGAAAATCGCCAAGGAGCTGGATAAATTCGGACTCAAACCGCTGAGACGCCAAAAGGGGGCGAAACTGTTAAAATATATCTACGAAGCGACGCATCCTGTGGTGGATGAAAACACGCACGCTGGGAAGAAAAGACGGACTCAAGAGCCCCAGATTGGGGACATTATCGTGGGGGACATCTCAGAAAACGATGTTATTTTAGAGAAAAAGCAGTCGAAACGGATCCCGTCGTGTGCGGTGCCTCTTCATATCGCGTGGCACAATCTCGTGATGTGCAACCCCAAAATTCGAGAAAATATTTTATTGTACGAGCCTCTTCAGTTGGAAGTTTTACATTCCATGCTCAAGGACCAAGGTTTCAAATTCAACATTCAGGTAACGATAAAGTGACATTTTTAGCATGTTTCTTATGTAACTTTCCAGGATTTATTAGCGTTCCTTGATAAAAAGTGCATAACAATTCGGACGGCGCAAGGCCAACATCATGGAAAAAAACGAAGATGACCAAACAGATTCGTACTTTATTTCTACAAATACAATAAATTTACAAATAATCCGACTACATCGTAAATATCACAATCGTAATCCTAACTTATTCTTTCTTCTGCTGTTTGATTCTGTAATCAGAAAGAGCCGCCTTGATGGCATCTTCAGCCAGCATGGAGCAATGCAACTTCACTGGAGGCAAAGACAGCTCCTTTGCTATGTCGGTGTTCTTCAGTTTCAGCGCCTGATCCACAGTCTTACCCTTCACCCATTCTGTAGCCAAAGAACTGCTGGCAATAGCCGACCCACAACCAAACGTTTTGAATTTAGCGTCGATAATCTTTCCATTTTCGTCTACTTTAATCTGGAGCTTCATCACGTCGCCACAAGCCGGGGCCCCCACGAGCCCGGTTCCCACAGTAACATCATTCTTGTCCAGAGATCCAACATTTCGGGGGTTTTCGTAGTGATCGATGACTTTAGGATGGTACGCAGCGGTGGCAGCCCTTAATGGCGACGCCACACGCAATAATTTTGCGGATGCGTTCAATGCCATGACTTGAGATACTCAGAATATGAAATTTTAGCTTGACTTTTCTGAACTAACCTTTGAATGACACTGACAGTTCGTCTGGTTTGTTTTTTGGGTATTCAGACTTGCCAACATGACGAAAAAGTACTGTGGTTAGCGACGTATCACAAAACCGCAGAGTTTTATCTGTTGATTCGAGGTAAACACTGAGGGAAATCCCCAAATTTTAAACAGCGCTGTGTTTACAGAGTTGACGAGTCACCTGCGGCTCCTGACTTTGATTTATAATAATCCATAAAATAATTTTTTGTTTTGACAATTGCTTGACAAGTGACATTTGGTTGTCAGTGGGGTACATGTTGCAATTATGTGAAAACCGCACAAAAAGGGTGCAATATGATAACAAAGTTTTGACTATTTCCCGTGATTATTATTACTTTACCCAATGTCTCCATTAGTTGTGTTAATTTTGTGTTGTCACCTAACCTATTTCGTGCAAGCTAACGACGTGTCATCTCCGCATAACCGGCATTTATTAGCTGGAATTCCGCCCCAAAAAGTAGAAGAAAAACACGAAAGTGACGTCAAAAGCAAGGATTCACCAGTTGTTATTGATGTCAACCCTAAACCAAAAGAGGAAAAACTTCAACCTAAACCAGAACCTGAGAAACCCCAACATGAGAAGCCTGAAAACAAATCAACAAGCACAACTCAAAAAACTATCAAAGATGAGAAAAACGTGTATCAAACGGGAACGGCCCAGATGGAGTCCGGAACACTTTTGCGAGGTGTTGCCGTCGTCGTAGCCTTAACCACGTTGGTGCTTATTTACATGGCCTTGAGGACTTATTGCGGGTGAGTCACTACTGTTTATTATGGTGTAAAAAAATGAGATTGTTTTTGTAGCGGGAGAGGCAAACAGCCCGCGATGGTGCGCAAATACGGCGTGAGAACCCGCCGCAGTGATATCGAAATGACTCCGCTTCCCCTCGACGAGGACGAAGAAGACGAAACCCTCTTCGACGTGAACTCCACGCATCGATAAACCTACGCATTTCTCTGTAAATAACTATTAACTATTTTTGTAAAGCTAAAAATATTAAAATCGATTTTTCTAACCCGAAGTTGGTACTCCTGTCTTTTATGTCACCCCTTGACAAGTGACATCTTTCAAAAATGGCGTTATGTCAAAAGTAGGCGTAACGTGAACCTATTACCTAACATTAGCATTCTCATTGATTACTTCCTCTTGCGTGATCGCGACAGTTATTCCGGTGGTTTCGAATGTCAAATGAGGGTGAAATGGCGACGCAAGAATTGGACGCTGTTAGCAACCTTCGTCGTCGCAAGTTGGTCGAGTGCGCCCAAGAAAAAATCGAACAAGGTGATTGTTTACGTGACTGTTTTCTGAGAGATGAGACGGTTGGTTTCAGCTTCGGAGCTTCTAAAGAAGAAGATTCCCTGCGCTGGCCATTTCTTGGCCCCCAAACGTCTCTGGTTGAAGAGGATTTCGACGCCGAATTGCGATGTTGTTGTTGTTTTTCCACCCGGCGCCGAAGACTCCGTTTTGTTGTGGCTGTTGTCGAAGTTGCGGCAGTCGCCGGGGCTCACCGTACACGTCAGACATCATGCTTCCACTCAAAGCAGCGCTTTTTATCTTACTGCGCCCTTTTCAATGTAATTGCACCCTTTAGCGCTCCTAAATCTGTATTGTCTTCTTGTAGCTTGCTCAAAGCTGCTGAAGAGTACCATCTTCCTAAGATCCTTAAAGAGAACAAAGGGGGCGGTCTGAAAGAGTTCTTAGTTCAGGATTTCCAGGCCTACGAGGGGGCCGATGACGAGGGGCACTTTTTCACGACGGAAGAGAGACAATGGTTGGTTCTGCGATTGTTGGAGAGCATCAGAGCTAAACCGAGCGACACGGAGGCCATCCCTGGATTCGCTCTTTTAGAGGGACAACCTATCGGTACTCTAACCGCCCCCAGAAAGTCCCTGTACTAATTTTCTTTAGTTCCTAAATGTCTTACGTCGGGAATCATATCACAAGTGTTTCCTCTACACGAACCCGCCGCCTTGGAGCGTCTTCAGAACACGTGGGTCCGGGACGTCTGCGCCCGACAGCCCTTAGGTGCCCTCCACTCTCTTCATTCTTTTCTCTGAATTTCTGCTTCCAGATGAAATAACTGAATACTTCGGCGTTAAGATTGGAATGTACTTCGCTTGGTTAGGCCACTACACCACAGCTTTAAGCATCCCCGCGATCGTCGGATTTTTCTTTTGGGTAACCAAGCCCCGCCTTAGCTCCGCCCCCTCACGTTCTTCTTCCAGCTCTGTTGTAACGGCAAACACCAAACCCTCGAAGACGTCGGTTATGTTCTCTTCTCAGTTTTCAACGTCGTGTGGGTCACCACTTACCTCCAAGCCTGGAAGCGCTACTCCGCCGAGTTGGCTTTCAGATGGGGCACTCTCGACCAACGCGACGATCTCCTTGCCGAACCCCGCCCTCTGTTTAGGGTACGCCTCGGTGACACTTACACTAACCAATTAACACGAACGACATAACGTCAACCGTTTGCGGTTGGGGAATGTCACCGCTTTGAGCACACCTTTTTTTTGATCAAATTGCAATTTCATTATGTGTATGCCGCTTTTTTCTTTAGAGAGCTTATAGTGCTGTAACATGTCGACGTGTTAGGTTGCGCGACATGTTATGATATGTTCTCAGGGGCCTCTGCAACCTAGTCCGGTAACGGGGAGGCTGGAACCGTGGCATCCGACGTGGAAGAGGCACGTTTTCAGATACTGCATCTCCGTGCCCATTATTGTCGTCTGTTTATCGACAGTTTTCTTCGTCATGATCGTCTCGCTGCAAATTCAGGTTAAATTACAACACCAAAATTGGTGGATGCGTCGAGACAATAAAAACGCCCCTTTCACTCAACTCTTTCTAGGATTGGTGGGACGGTTTTCTCAGTGCGAAGGGACTGCCCATGTGGCTCGGGTACCTCCCCAAAATCATGTTGGCGGTAGTAATTTCATTAATGGACGAGGCCTATTTCAAAATAGCCATCTGGCTTAACGACAAAGGTGAGTTCCGCCCCTGTAACCGTCTCCGACATAACATACGTAGAAACATCGACATGGTTTTATGTTACCAGTAAAAAAAGACGTTTTCAGCATGTGTTTTTTAAGATTCGAGCGTGTTTTAGTGTTGATTTGATCTATCGTAGCTAGAATAGAGTAGGTGCTAACTATTTAACTGTGAGCTATGTTTTTACCACGCTGCTCAGAGAACTACCGTCTTGAGACCAAGTACGAAAACCACCTCATCGGCAAAGTGGCCTTGGTTTGTATTCCTCTACTACTTGCCACAGAGCTTTTTGCACTCTTTCGAAAACCGCTTCTCCAACCAGTAGATATATTAATACTAGTTCTCTTTTTTTTTCCAAGTAATTTAGTCAGAATTGGTATTGATATCTACTCTTACCCTAATTTTCGTCAAATTACAATAAACATCACGACATCTCCATGCATGCTCAGGCTAGAACTTCATCAGAAAATTCATATCCATAGACTTTTCGCACCTTTGGATCAAGTTCTATATTCCACGTTCTGTGTTTCAGTTTCAATTCGTCAATTCGTTCCTTTCATTGTTTTACATCGCATTTTATCTACAAGACCAAGCGCGTTTGAAAGAGGTAAAAATACCACGCTCCTTCAATTTTTCTCAAAGTATGTCTTCAGCAATTAGCGGCACTGTTAATATCAAGACAAGTGATTGGTAACTTGAAAGAATCCGCGCTACCGTACATGTTAGAGCACATGCGTCTAGCCAAGATGAGTTTCGATCTTTGGGGCGCTTTAAGTCCACAGAGCACGGCTCGTCCGCCTCCTGGCGAGGAGAAAGACAAAGAAAAAGAGGTTTCTGAAGTCCGTGAAGAAGGTGCCGGCGAACAAGCCAACAAACGAAGCATGAGTCAAGCTGAGCTAGAAAGTTCTTTATACAAAGTAAATTCTATCGTAAATCTTATCGTCCTGCTCACTTTTTCTGTTTTAGTACGATGGAACTTTCGCTGACCACTTGGAGATGACCATGCAACTAGGCTACGTCATTCTTTTCTCCTCCGCGTTTCCACCAGCAGCAGTCTGCGCCATGTTCAATAACTTGGTGGAGATCAGGAGTGACGCCTTCAAGCTAGCGTACGTCTGTCAGAGACCTTTTGGTCAGAGAGTGCCCAACATCGGGACGTGGCAGGTAGAAAATCAAACTATTGGAAACGAACTACATAAATCTGTTGGTAGAACTGCATGGAGTATATGAGTATCATGGCGGTGTTAGTAAACTGCGCCCTCATCGGTCTATCAGGACAAGTGCATCGAATGTTTCCTGATATGACCGCCACCCAAACGATTCTTCTGATCGTGGCCTTGGAGCACATCATGCTCGTTATCAGATTTATAATCACGTGTGCCATTCCCGACATCCCTGGTTGGTTAGCTACAGAAATGGCCAAAATCGAGTGGGCGCGGCGTGAAGCCAGTAGGTTGGCCAACACGTCCACGCCCTCCCCTGAAGAGCTGTCGGCGAAGCTGATTGGAAGGTACTGTATTCAAAAAGCTATAATTTTAACTTAGTGTCGATGTTCAACGCTGTATTTCCTGTAGGTCTCGTATCATAGACGCCCCCAAACACGTTCAATGGTAAAGCCGCGTTTGCGCTTCTCTTTCTAAAGTCACTTTGCGAGTTTCAATCTAAATAGCACTCTCGCTTAAAAGTAGTTACTTTTATTTTATTATTTTTGAAATTGACTCTGTTCTCTGCAGATTTTCAGTTTCTCCGAGCCACAGCCTGGTCACTGGCAACGAAAGCAAACTCGACATGAAACTCCGCGAAATCTCCGAAACGAAAGAAAAAGACGGATCGCTATCAACGAACGCCACGCCCGTGCCCACGCCCACCACACCAGCCCCTTTCAAACCAGTCTCCATAACTCCCGATAGCATCCAACAAATCCCTCCCTTCAAACCGCGCAAATCGAAAGAGTGGGCCCCGCCCGAGGTAAGTAACCCAGCCCCCGAATCACCAATCACCGACTCTTTGTAGAACGAACACGGCCACCATCTGACTATAGGTCCCAGCGGAGGTGCCGAATGGGCTAAGCGGTTAAAAGAAGAAAGCGACATACATCGAAGCACCGATTGCATAACTCCTAAAGTGAGGCCGAACTGTAATTAATTCAATCATTGGTTGTGTTTTTACAGGACGCTTCTAGTTCCGACTCTGATTTGTTAAAAAGTAGTCCCGTGTGGCCGCCCCGCCCACGTTCGCCCCCTCATCAAAGCAGTCCATTAATTCGAGCGCGCCCCGCCCCTGCTGGCCCCGCTCCTGCTGAGTCCTCCTTGAGCGATAGTGCTAAAAGTGTGTCGAGTCAGGAGGCGGCGGATGAAGCGGCTCGTGCTGCTGAAGAACTAGCGGCGAAGAAAACTAGAGTAAAACAAAGTTTGATGAAGCGGGCTCGCTCTGTGGCGATTTTCTCGTTGAAATTAAAGGAGAGGAGGGCTAGAGAAGCGCTGGAGAAGGCTGCAAACAAGCCGGTCACGCCCACTGCACCTGCACCGTTACCGCCGCCACAGTGTGGGGGCGGGGAGTTGTCGTGCATACCCATAGAAAAGGTAGGTCAACGCGGAGTTTGGGCGGAGCTTTATGGTAATGTTGCAGCTCATCCAATTGGAGGATGTGAGACGCCAAGCGAGGCCTAATCAAAGCGGAACTTTGTAGCAACTTTGCTCTCCTTCCTCCTACTCAGACGTCGTGTAAGCATTCCTTAGTAAAGTTCTGTTTTATCTACACGAACTTGCATGTTTCTCAATTTTACTCGGATGAAAGAGAATTTGTGAATCGAGCAATAACGTAGTTTAACAATAAAAATCAAACACTGATTGACATGCCAGTTAACAATGGTAAGCTGATTTTTAGATTAACATCAATGTTAATAGTTACTAAGATTGTTTTTAAATTATTTTTTATAATCAGTAGATGTATGTTATCCTCACGTAGTGGTAAGACTGTAACAATAATAATAATAGATTATAGGTCAGCTGATTTTTGCTTGGTTGCGTAGGAGCTCTGTAGTTTTGTTGGGTTAGTAGACCCTCCTCACTCTTTGTGTTCCCATACTTTTATCACTAGAGTTCGTCCGGAGTAACGTAATGCATTGCCTTCTTTGCGGCCAGTACGACCCCTGTCATGGCGTTCAAAATGGCGACCGACACGCAACGTCCCTCTAGTGTTTAGTCCGCCGTCCGCTTCACGTCGGCCCATATGCCGGTCGCCATTTTGTTCCTTAGTACCGCTGGCTCAGTATTATTTTTGAAGTTTTACATAGCGCTTATCAATAGTCGAAACTAACAATAAGACTGCGAAATATTTTTGTGACATTTAGTACGAAGAAATGCCTTGGTATCATTGTTATTTGTTCGATTTTTAGCCAGATTTTAACATTGTGATTATCCACAGCATTAAAAACATACAAAAAAAAGAAATTCTGTGCTTGTCGAACTTCATGTTGCTTAAATGTTAAGCTTGTTGACTATGTATTTAATAAAAGTAAATGTTTATTAACCGTGATTTCATCTACAGCTTGTCCTCGACGTATTTTTTGGCGGCTTTGATGCTTTGTTCCAGAAGAGGGTCCAAATCCTCCAATTTCACTTTTTTCGACTTCATGTTGCAAATTAGAGTAGAATCGTAACCTTTAGGGGGGACAAGGTCGCTTTTGAAAGTCGCCGCGACGGTGTCCTTCATCCACTTTTCGGCATCGAAGGCCTTCGTCTTCATTTTCTATTAAAACAAAATGGAGTCAGTTTTACACAGGCAAAATGTCAAATTTCCACAGCTGCCTTTCGTCTAATAATGAGTGAGTACCTCGGGAATGCAGCAGCGAGCCTTGACCATGTTGTCAGTGTACGAAATGACCAATACGGGGATGTCAGGACACAACCTCGTCGCCTTGTGTAGCGAAATACTCTCCAAAACTGAGGAACTCCTTAAGTAGTGCACCAGGAACTTCCGATTTTGCTTAGTTTTAGAGATTTTGGTGTCCACGGCGTCGCGCATCTCGATCTCCACGAGCTCCTTCAAGTTCTTCTTTCCCGACTCTTTTATCTGTTTGTTGATTTTCGCCAACATATCCAAACATTGTTGTTTGACGGTCACTGGTACGATGTTCGCATCCTCGACGTTATAATTCAGCTGTCGCTTGAACTCCGCCACTGCGTGATTGAGGACCTCAGGCTAAAACATTTCTTTCAATTGGTGGTATCAGTCACGTGGTACTCACCTTGTCAAAATTGTCTTTAACGCTCCTTTCCAAGGACTCAATGTTGCTCAAAATCTCTATTCCGTTTGCTTTAGCGACGTTGGCTCTCTCCCCTGTGACTCCATGAATGGACGCAGTGCCGCGTCCTAGGGATTTTACGCTGACTACGCAAAAATCCCCAATGTCTCCGGTGTTGAGGACGTGGGTACCGCAGCAAGGTTCCCTTGATAAGAACCCGTCAGTTTTGACTTCCACGATTCTAATCCCAGTCTCTGGGTAGACTTCTCCAGGAATTAGAGTTAAGTCGTCAAAAGCCGCCAACTTCTGACTGTCTACCTCGGTGATGTTGACAGGAAGTTTGCTCTGGATCAGTTTCTTAACAGTTTTCTCGATGTTGCCGACCTCGTCGAGAGATAACTTGTCGCTGAAAATCCCCACGTCCAAGTTGAGGAAGTTTTGGGTAACCTTGCTGGATTTTTGACACGTCGCCCCTTTAAAAGACTTTAGCGCCGAGTTCAATAAATGAACGGCGGTGTGGTTGCGCATGTTCTTAAGTCGGAACTCCTGGTCGAGCTTTAGGACTCCCGACATTCCTTCCTCCAGACACGTTCCTGCTTGAAGGAACCCTTTATGGAGGACGTACCCGTTGCAGTCTTCCCCTTCCGTAATTTCAAAGACGCCCCCATTGCAGATGAGAGAGCCCCGATCGCTGATTTGCCCCCCGGCTTCCGTGTACAAATTAGACCGGTCCAAAACCAAAGAACAGAAGACTTCCGGTTCGATTCTAGACACTAACTCCGAGCTACGCACGATTTTCAAAACCCTCACTTCTTGTTCCTTGAAATCGTACTTTTTGTCAACTTTGAGGTAGTTGTACAGTGTCGAGCGATCGGTTTTGGGGATTTTCGCTCGTTTTAACTGGTCATAAATACTGGGCGTTTGTACTTTGGTCTGTTCTTTACTCCGATTTTTCGCTCCTTCGAGTTCGACGTGCAGTTCGGCGACGTCGAACGACAAATTTAAAGCTTTAGCGAGACAAGAAATGGAGTCCTCGTCCAAACCGAACGTGTCGTACAGTTTAAAAGCGAGTTTCCCGTCGATTTGTTCGGGGTTGGTACTTCTGAGTTCTTTATACCCGGCGACTAGACTAGGGGTTTCGTTTATATCCAAAGAGAAGAGGTCTGGTTGGTTTTGGGTCAACTTCGCCCATTCTTCAGTGGCGGCTTTCCGGACAGATTTATAGACTTCTTCTTCATAATCGATAATTTGGTGGATCTGAAATGTTGCGTTTTTATCAAGATTTGTAAGGGGAGAGACTGACTTGTTTGACGTTGCGTTCCATTTCCCCGTAAATGGGCCCCAGGTGCTCAATAACGTAGTTTGACAGTTCTTTGAGGAGCCCCTTCTCTTTCTTGAACGCGTTTTCGGAAACCAAGAAGGCGCGCCTAATGACCCGTCGCAATTTTTGGCTACAAAACAAAATTAACTCGTGTGGCGTTGGGGGAGTCTTACTTTTGCTCGGGAATCATAGCGTCCGCCAGACACACTGTTACCATCCTCGCGTGGTCGGCTAAAATCCTGTAGGACGCATCCAGACTATTCCAGTCATTTTCCCCGAACTTCCCGCTGTATTCAGGGACTTCGCTGCAATTCTACCCAATTATTCTATTCGCTGTTTGAACGATGCAGATACCAACCTTATGGATCGCCCGTAATAAATACGAGAAATTATCAGTGTCGTAGTTGCTGATTTTCCCTTGCAGGACGGCGGTCAAGCGCTCGAAACCCATTCCGGTGTCCACGTGCTTCTCTGGGAGGGGGGCGACGGACTTACTGTTCTTTCTGGAAACAGTCGTGGCTCAAATTAAGGGACAGGGACAAGGAGGCACTCACCGGTTGTATTGGATGAAGACTAAATTCCAAAGCTCTGTGAGGTCATGGAGACCTTTATTGACTAGCATGGAGCGGTTGTTCGTGGTCACGTGATCAATGTGAATTTCCGTGCAAGGGCCGCAGGGTCCCGTTGGCCCCATTTCCCAGAAATTGTCCTTTGAAGTGAAGGGCAAAATGCGGTCTTCTGGTACTCTGCAAAAACGCGGTGGTTGTGGTCAAGACTAATGAAACTAAAATGAATATTTTGGCATGTCTAGAGCCCCCTTTTGGGGCGTTTTTTCTAATTTACAAGATTAAAGCATGAAATTAGTGATTACCCAAGTGATTTCCATATTTCTTTCGTTTCTAGATCTTCACCAATCCCTAATTCTTTGTCCCCCTTGAAGTAGGTGACGTACAACCTCGAGGGATGAATCTTATACTCTTCCGTCAGCAACTTCCACGCCAATTCGCACGCCTCTTTCTACAATCTCACAATAAAAGAGTTTTTAGATGATCTTCTTGTCTTACTTTGAAGTAGTCCCCAAATGACCAATTCCCCAACATTTCGAAAAATGTGTGATGATAACCATCACTTCCAACGACGTTCAAATCGTTGTGTTTTCCTCCGACGCGAATACACTTCTGGGAATTGACCACCTTTTTGTGTTGAGGCTGCTGGGTCCCCAGGAAGACTCCCTTAAACTGTACCATGGTTAGAACCGTGCGCCCACAAAACCAACTTTACCTGGTTCATTCCGGCATTAACAAACGCCACGGTGGGGTCACAGAAAGGAACCACCGGGCTCGATTTGACAAAATTGTGGTTATTTTTATTGATAAAATAATCGAGGAACTTCTGACGGATGACTTTGGAGCTTTTGTCTTTGTCGACATACTTACTGAACGAACGAGTGTTGATTTTGATAATTGGGCGCCCCCACAACATTTTTTTGGAGTTAAAAAAGCACAAAAAATTTCATAACCTGCAAACTGAGTTTGACAGCTTTAAGTTTGATCTGTGAGTTTGATAAACGGACCAATCAGGTGGCGAACACGTGACTGAACGAAACTTGTATTGGATATTGGAGCGGGTTATTTAAATAAAAAAATGGGGATTAAACTTTAATTTAGTGTGCTGATTTGTGATCATTCGTGCTCATTTGAATAGTGATAATTAGATACGTGGTCACATGTCCGATCACTGAAAATACTGTGGTCTTAGTGAGGGTGAAAAACCCACGAGCGGTGAACTCTGGTAGGAAATTCTTCGCGTGATTGAGTAATTTATTCAAAGATCGTGCTTCCTTGGAATCTTCGCTGAGATGCTCTTGGAATTGGTAACACAAACTTATCAGCTTCTTGGCTTCTTGGACAGTCGCATGCATTGATAAAACAATGCTCAAAAAATTGCTCTGAAAACAACCATTCAGATTTAATTAACTCTTGAATTGATCGTACAAATGTGAAAATAGAGTGGAAAACATTTTCGACTATTACTGCGTAATAAAAATTTCCAATACCGGAAGTCCTGAAATCGTCAAAGCTGAAGGTCAAAATCAGTTCAAGAGTACATCGAAAAATAATCATCATAATCTGATAACCAAAGAGTTTGTTAAAAGTTTGGACTGCTTCACTCAACATTCGATATTCTTCCGCGATGGTTCCCAACATTTGAGCTCGATAAACTTTGATAAATTTTCTGTTTAGTTCTTTGTACCTCTTTTTCAAGTCCTCAACGACCGCATGTATCCATAAAGTGACTAAAAACTCGTAATACATGTCGTACAAAGTCATTAGAGAACTTGTCATGACCATAGCGCCAAGAACTGTATACCAATAAGCAATTTTAAATGTTACTAAAACAAAATAAAAGACATGTTTAAAAACAAAGAGACTGCATTTCGGAGTTATTTCTTCATTTCTGTTGAGTTTGCTGAAAAATAGTTTCCAATCGTCGTAGTAACAGGACGTTTTAACAATTGTTAGGGTGCTTAATAAAAGTAGAGCTAAGTTGTCTGAAGTGAGAACAAACCGTTGAGCGTGGACAATATTTAAAGAGGCCACACTTATTGCTTCTTTTGGTATGCAAAATGACGCCCAAAAAGCTCTTAAAAGTATTAAAATGAGACCATGAAATTTCGCATAGATTGTTTTTTTAATGGATTTTGTTCTTACATCGTACCACGGGGCTATAAGAAAAAACTGCAAATATTTCAATAAGAAACGCTTAACATTGACGTGTTTCATTGAAGAGGTCATGGTTTTAATATGGTTAATTCTCCGGAAAAGTAAGCTTTAGTTGAACTAATCCATTTGTGAAAATAAACAATTCTACTGAATTAGAGTAATGTAATTATTATTCTTATTTATTAGATTGTAGTGGTAAAATATAACAAACAAGTGGAAAAAAGTCGGTCCCATTCTTTACATAAAATGTTGAAATATTATTGAAATAAAAAAGTCCTAAGCTAAGTCAGTTTAAAGTACAGTCTTTACTTTCTCTTACGGTCATTTTCATTAAATTGAATTGCGATAACTAAATACGTGGCGACATTTCCAAGCACTGCAAAAATTACTGATTTATCTAAACAAAAATATCCAGACGCGTTGAAATTCGGTTCAAAATTCTTCGCATGTGTCAACAGCTTATTCAAATCTTTCGCAACTTGAGTGTCTTCGTTGAGGTACTCTTTGAACTGGAAACACAAATCCACGAACTTTTTAGCCTCTTGCAAAGTCAGGTGTATCGGTAAAATAATACTCAGAATATTAGACTGAAAAAAGGGAAACAAAGTTCAGTGATCGAACGACGTCAAGTGAGCCTTGCATTTTTCAAAAACTGGTGGTACCAACGTAACGGACATTGCTACTAACAGTTTTCGAATTCTAAGGCCTGTTGAGACTTAAAGTGGTACTCACCATGAGAAAAACCAAGAGCAACAAATTTGCAGAGATGAAATGGTAATGAAAACGTTCGTCTTCAAACTTTGCGGCATTAAGTATAGTTAGACACATTATAAATTGGATGCCTACACGCAGGATTATTATTATAATTTGATACCCAAAAATCTTGCTGAAAATTTGAACAGTTTCACTTAAAATTCTGTACTCTTGAGTCAAATCTCCCACATGGTGGGTTACTTTCGAGCTCTGGTAAGTCACCATCAGTTTTGTATTAATATCTTGGTAGCGACTTTTCAGAGTGAGAGTCAAAGCGTTTATTAGCACTATGATCAAAAATTCGAAATAAAGTTCCAGTTCCACATTTGCAACGATTACTGCTGAAGAAACGCCCATGACTCGGGACCACACGAAGATCTGATAACTAGTCATCGAAATAAAAAATAAATGTTTGAAAAGAACAACATAATAAAAATTCTTCGTCACTTTCGTTTCTTTTTTTCCTTTATTCTGTAGTCTTGAGTCGATATATTGAAGGTTGATAAAAAGTGTCTTCCAAAGTTCTCCATCCCAAAACGAAGTCTTTACGATAGTTAGTATGTTTAATAAAATTAAATGTGCGTTGGCAAAAGTGTGGACAAATTTCTCAGCGTTGGCCATATTGAATGAAACTTGAGATACATAGACGTGGTGGGAAAGTACCTTCAGTATCAAAGTTAGTCGGAGAAGTACCATGCAAGTACCATAAAGTTTTAATAGTGTTGGTTTCTTGATACTGTTTGTGGTAAAGTCGTACCATGGGACAATCACGAAGAATTTTAAGTACGCGAGCCAAGGGCGAATAAAATTGATATCTTTGATCGACAGTGAAAAGCTCATCTTATTCGCGCAAATGTAGTTCAATAATTATTAAAAATATTAATAAGTAGAAGTAGAAAATGAACGTTTGTTAAACAAACATGGGGAGAAGTGGAGCGCATCCACTCTTGCTATCTAATCTAATAAAATTAACAGAGTAAGATTATAAATTTGAAATTTAATTATTGAGAATGGTTGAAAAATGGTGGATGCGCCAGGAAAACAAACTGTTTTTCCTGAGTAATGTAATTATTATTTTTATTTATTAGATTGTAGTGGTAAAATATAACAAACAAGTGGAAAAAAATCGGTCCCATTCTTTACATAAAATATTGCGTAATCACTGAAATAAATAAGCCATGACTTTCAACAAGATGCATTGAATAAGCCAAGTTAGTTTGAAGTGCAGTCTTTACTTTATTTTACGGTCATTTTCATTAAACTGAATCGCGATAACTAAATACGTGGCCACATTTCCAAGCACCGCAAAAATGACCGATTTATCTAAACGAAAGTATCCAGACGCGTGAAACTTCGGCTCGAAGTTCTTCGCATGTGTCAACAGTTTATTCAGATCTTTTGCCCGTTGAGTGTCTTCGTTGAGGTACTCTTTCAACTGGAAACACAAGTCTACGAACTTTTCAGCTTCTTTCAAAGTATTGTGTATCGGTAAAATAATACTCAACATATTGTACTGAAAAACATATTTCAAATTATTGTAACTTGTTAATACTACTTACCATCAGAAAACTTACCAGAAAAAAGTTTGCAGACATGAAATGATAGTTATAATGCTCTTCTTTTAACTTTGAAGCAGTATCGTTCACACTTAGCCACATTATAAACTGGATGCCCACCCGTAGAATTATTAAGATGATCTGATTGCCAAAAATCTTATTAAAAGTTTGGACAGTTTCGCTCAAAATTCGGTACTCTTGAGCTAAGTTGCCCACTTGATGAGTTGGTTTAGAGCTCAAGTAATTTACTAGAAGTTTTCTGTTAAGATCTTGATACCGACTTTTTATAGTTAGAACCAAACAGTTTATTAGTATTATAATCAAAAATTCAGAATAAAGTTCGGACTCAATGGTCAAATAAATTTTTGTTGAAAAATGTTCTAAAACTCGAGACCACACAAACATTTGATAAGTTATCACAAAAATGAAGAACAAGTGTTTGAGAAAAACATGGCAATAGAAGTTTTTCATCACTTTTATTTCTTTTTTTCCTCTATTTTGTAATTTTAAATCAACATATTGGAGGTTGAGAAAGAGGGTTTTCCAATGTTTAGAATCCCAAAATGACGTTTTCAAGATAGTTAGTAGGTTTACTAAAATGAGATTTGCGTTGGCAAAACTGTGGATGAATTGTTTAGCGTGGGCCACATTGAATGAAATTTGAGACTTGAACACTTCTTGTGTCATAGCCATTGATAACATTATTAATCGTACTAGAACCAAGCAAGTACCATAAAGTTTGAATAGTTTTGGTTTTCGAATGCTATTTGTGGTGAAATCGTACCATGGAACTATTGCGAAGAATTTTAAGTAAGAGATCCACGGACGAATAAAGTTGATGTCTTTGATTGAGAGTGAGAAATTCATTTTTGAGTATAATTAGGTTTTACAAGTACGCAGTATGCTAAGAAGGCTATGACTGGCGAATCAATAGCAAACTATATAGGTATTACAATTATTGGATGAAAAATAATGTCTGTCAATCAACAAAATAATCCATTTTCTATTATTTCTGGTCAATCTAATCGTACGTAATAATATAGTTTTAAAAATTTTGGGCTATGTAGGTTTCAGAATTTGAATTAAGTTGGCAGGCCTGCATTCCTATCTTTATTGAAAACTCTACTGGCAATTATGATGTCTGTGGTACACTTATGGTCACTTAATTTTGGACAATGTCAACCGTCCAATGTGAAATGGCTTTTAGATTCCCCATGAAAAGTCAACTTTAAAGTTTTGAAACATCAATCATAATTACATTAAAGTACAAGGTGTTTATAAATCTTTCTAGCATCAAGGGTGGCTATGAAATGTCAAAGAAATTTGCCGCTCATTACAAATGTGAGTTTCGATGTATCAACTGACATTTGCAGTTAACCTCAAACATGAAGCAAAGTAAGTTTTGAGAAATAAACTGTTCCTGTTGTAATTTAAAACCTGAAAATCGAAAGCTACGGCACAAAACCGTAACTAAAACGTCATTGAAGTGAGTAACATTATAAATAATTTTCAAGATAGTTATATTCATTATGAAAACAAAGCGGCAAAATAGTGTACGACAGGAATTCCAAAGCCACGCTTGATGCTAGAAACATTTATAAACACCTTGTATATTTTACATTAGTTTTTCTTGACGTAACGTAAAAATCCTGTCCAAATTATGCAGTGGCGGATGTCAAAGTCATTTGATTGTCAGAAAGTGTAAAGCACCCTTTATGTATTTCGTTATGTTATTAGTGCTATTACTGTCACTTTTGACAAAAATGATTGAATTTTGCACGTTAAATTGACAGTAAAGCATCGACTACACTCAAATTTTCAAAATATCAAAAAAATAAATGTCCACACCTGTATGACCAAAAGTGAACACATTTTGAATATGTGAAATCGGCACAAAAAAATCAGCAAAAAACCTGTCCGGCAAGGAGTTGACCTACAACTGTACTTCTAGTTACGGACGTAGTAGTACACATGGAATTTACGCTGGCCAATCAGAACGCTGCGCCAAGGTCGTACGCGAAGATGTTCACCTAGTTTCACGGCCTTGAAAGTGAAAGTCGACTTGATTTACAGAAAATTATTTATTCTCTATAGCGATTTAGTTATTTTCACATTTAGTACATTTGTGGTTGGTAACAATGATATTAATGAAGTTAGGGTAATTAGAATAACTAATTACTGTTTACTAAATTGAAATGCAATAATAAGATAAGTGGCCACATGACCCACAAGACTAAAAATAATAGACTTGTCGATCTTAAAAAACTCGTCGGCACTAAAATCTCTAAAAAACCGAGAAGAATAATTTGTCAGTCTTGCCACCATTTCTACTTCATGAGACTCGACTTTAAACAAATCTTGAATTTTGTAGCACTGGTCTAGGAATTTTTGTGCTTCTTTAGTTGTTGCTCCCATTGGTAACACGAGAAATACAAAACTATACTAAAAAGAAGGATTAATGAGAAAGCAACAGGGAAAGAACTTACAAAAACGAATATGGAGAAAAAAAAGTTGGCGAGGGCTACTGAGTAGGTTAAATCGGCTACCATATGAATCACAAAATTCAAACTGGCAACAACTTGGAAACCGCAATGAAAAATTATGAGCAGCAATTGGTGCCCGAAGAGTTTGTTGTAGATCTCTATGGTTTCTCCAAGAATTCTGTAGTTCTGAGTGAGAATTCTAAACTCAGAGATGAATTTAAGGTTCCCATTTGTAGATAATTTTCTGAGGTCATTATTTAAGCAAATGTACTCTTCTTGGATCCTGTCAATGAAATATTTGGACACCAGAATCAAAGAATATTCGTAGAATATATCAAGTAACGGACTAGAACAAAATATTATCCACGGCGACCAACTACAAATCAATGTCCACATGTAAACAACGAAACCAATCATACCAAATAACATTAAATAATGGCCAACAAATTTCCATTCAGATTCCGATCTCTTTAACAATCCACAACTTTTAATTAACAAGTTCCAAGACTCCGTGGAAAGGAACGACGACTTTACAATCGTCATTGTAGTTAACAAAATCAATAAAGAATAACTAAAAGCAAAAATAATGATATCTGACATATTAAAAATCGGAGTGTCTCTGGAATAGAAATTGGTTACAACTGGAATTAAAAGAGCGACAATTCTCAAAAAGATTAAAAAACAGCCATGCATCTTTCTTATTAGTGGTGTACAAATGAGAACACCGGCGTGATTGTACAATGGAACGACGAGAAAAACGCCCAAAAAAGTGAAAAAGCGAGGAGTGGCCATGTTGGTACTATTCGACTATTATTTATTACAATAGTAACGATAAAGTTGAGTTTGTCCGGTAATGACATTTTGTTTATTAACTAATATTTATCCCTAATACCATTGAAATATGTATAATTAATTAGGCACTTTTGATTATTTCAGGTTTTAATATTATCAGAGCAAAACAATAAGACAAACTGTGCTTTTTTATTCGTCAAATTTAATACGGCTCTGAAATATGTATAATTAATTAGGCACTTTTGATTATTTCAGGTTTTAATATTATCAGAGCTAAACAATAAGACAAGCTAAACAAAAACAGAGGAAGCTACACAATGTTAATTTTTTAAAACTTACTAAGCTTTAACTTTTTCATCGTGATATTTTGCAATTAGTAAAAAAATTGACAATTGCGGGTGGCGCCATCTATCAAACAAAATTGGCTGTATCTACAACAGTTATCTAACTTTTCCCTTTCTTAATCTATTGAATTTTAAAATTGTTTCTTTGTAAATCGGTAAATTCTTTACATAAAAATTAACGTAATGTTGAATA
Organism: Gnatocerus cornutus; assembly: GCA_029298725.1. NCBI lineage: Eukaryota > Metazoa > Arthropoda > Insecta > Coleoptera > Tenebrionidae > Gnatocerus > Gnatocerus cornutus. The sequence continues at coordinate 31,777,814 of CM055509.1, read as the reverse complement.
GTAGTAGGTATATAAAATGTTACTTTTTCTACTCATACTAGCGTAAGTAGGCATTTGCTCAACCGTGCGTAAGGAGGTTTAGGGGAATTTTTTGAGTTGGCAACAAATCGACTATCGAATTTTGGGCTTTCGATAACATTTTCTAACGTAAAATGAGCCGAGAAAAAGAATGGCGCAAACCGTATCTCAATATCTCAAACAGTTTCTAAGATATTTAATTTTATAAATTAGAAAAAATGAGAAAAAATGAAAATCAACTTTCCGAAACTTTGATCGTCCATAACTCAGTTGTTTGTTGTCGAATCTGAATTTAAATTCCAGATTTGGAATCTGCAGAACATTCTGCGTACACTGATGTATAATATCGATATCAGAAGTTTGATATAGTTTATTCAGTCATGAATTTTTGCGAGAATTCAACTCACCATAGGTTCGACCTATCAGAGACTTTAATTTTTTCAAATTAACCAATCACAACAAACTTTTTCTGGAAATTTCACGAGTGCAATTTTCAGTGACAATTCCACGCGAAAATACCACGCGAGCTGTCAGTTGCTTGTCAGTTCGTTGAATTCTCATGACGAATATAACTCGGGAGCTCGAAATTGTGGGAAATTTTTCCTCCAGTACTCGTAGTTTGTTTCTCCGGACAATTGGCACTCGTTCGCTTCGCTCACTCGTGCAATTGATCGTCGAAAAAATTTCCGACAATTTCGAGCCCACTCGTTATATTACTTATGAGAATTCAACTCACTATAGATTCGACCAATAAGAGACATTTATTTAATAAACCAATCACAGCAAACTTTTCTTGGAAATTTTCACTAGTGAAATTTTCAGTGACAATTCCACGCGAAAATACAACGCGAGCTGTCAGTTGCTTGTCAGTTCGTTGAATTCTCATAAGTAATATAACGAGTGGGCTCGAAATTGTCGGAAATTTTTCCGACAGACGAGTAGTTTTTTCGACGATCAATTGCACGAGTGAGCGAATCGAACGAGTGCCAATTGTCCGGAGAAACAAACTACGAGTACTGGAGGAAAAATTTCCCACAATTTCGAGCCCCCGAGTTATATTCGTCATGAAAATTTGCAAATTTTGACTGTAAAAAAATCAAAAATTTATTTCTTATTCGAGAAAAACGATAGCGTAAACCGCATCCTCAATATCTGAAATAGTTTCCGAGATATCGAGCACGAATTGTTTCGAACCTTCAAAAATTTGGCCCTCTGGCAACAACCCAAAAATTCAAACGACCATAACTCAGTTATTTGTTGACGAAAATTGAAAATTCTTATGTTTTTGGATCCAGCGTGACATTCTGCGTAAAATGAGCCCAGATTTGTTGAGTTTGCTTAATAAATAAACGAGGCATTGGCCACAAACTGTTTTGAAAACGTCCACGACGACCACTATAAAATATGCCACATTTCATACAGTTTTCTCGTAGTGAAAATTTAAAATTGCAAACAATTTCAGCGCGAAGACGAACGAAGCGCATACCCGTGTGCAATGAAAAATTTGAGATCTCTGATTGGCCGTCGGCTGTGTGTTTTTATATTGCACACAGGTTGACGCAGATCGGGCATTATCGGTATCTAACTTTCGGCGCAACGGCATAATTATTTTGTCCGCGGCTAGGTGCTCTGCCGAATTATATTTTAAGTTTTAACTTGCCCAGAGATAACTTGACGTGTTTTTGCACCGTTATTAGCAAGTGGAAGCGCGTAAACCATAAACTTTAATTAAAAAAATAAATATTAACTCTGCGATTTTTGTGGTCGTCGGAAAAATATCGTGTACAACACGTGTTGAAAATTCGATTTCACACTCGTTTGCTTAAGCAATCTCAATTCTGCAAAACTCATGTGAAATCTTCCATTTTCAACACTTGTTATACAATATACTATTAAGGGTGATTTTCAATCAATGTTTCCAAAAAGAAAACGACGTTTAATAGCTTTGAATTATACATCAGTCAAAAGAGGAGCTCGAAATCTATCTAGTGGCTAAATTTGAGATCGATCGGACAAATAGTTTACAAGCTATGGCCAAAAATAAAAAAAAAAGAGTCGGTGTTTTTTTTCGCGAAAAGTCGACTTTTGAATTTTGGGCTTTTGAGAACATTTTCTAACGTAAAATGAGCCGAGAAAAAGAATGGTGCAAACCTCATCTCAATATCTCAAATAGTTTCCGAGATATTTAACTTTAAAAATTACGAAAAATTAGGAAAAATGAAAATCAACTTTCCGAAACTTGATTCACAGAAACTCGTTTATTCTATAGATACTGAGTTAGTTATTTTCACATTTACTACATTTGTAGTTGGTAACAATGATATTTATGAAATTAGGGTAATTACTAATTACTGTGAGCTAAACTGAAATGCAATAATAAGATAAGTGGCCACATAACCCCCAAGACTAAAAATAATAGACTTGTCGATCTTAAAAAAACCGGCGGCACTAAACTCCCTAAAAAACCGAGAAGAATAATTCGTCAATCTTGCCACCATTTCTGCTTCATGAGACTCGACTTTGAACAAATCTTGAATTTTGTAGCACTGGTCTAGAAATTTTTGGGCTTCTTCAGTTGTTGCTCCCATTGGTAATGCGAGAATTAGAAAACTATACTAAAAAAAGGGATCAATGAGAAAACAGCACGAAAAGAACTTACAAGCATGAACATTAAGAAAGTAAAGATGGCTATGACTACTGAGTAGTTTCGATCGGCTACCATATGAACCATGAAATTTAAACTGGCAACAATATGGAAACCACAATAAAAAATTATGAGTATCAGTTGATGTCCAAAGAGTTTGTTGTAGATTTCTATCGATTCTCCAAGAATTCTGTAGTTCTGGGTGAGGATTCTAAACTCTGCGATGAATTTAAGACTGCCGTTTGTAGATAGTTTTTTGAGGTCATTGTTTAAGCAAATGTAACCTTCATGGATTCTTTCAACGCAATATTTGGAGACCAGAATCAGGGAATATTCGTAGCATATATCAATAAACGGACTGGAACAAAATAGTACCCACGGCGACCAACTACTAACAAATGTCCACATGTAAATATGAAGACCAATCACACCAAACAATAGTAAATAATGACTAACAAATTTTGATCCAGATTCTGTTCTCTTTAACAAATCACAATTTTTAATTAACACGTTCCAAGACTCTGTGGAAAGGAACGACGACTTTACAATCGTCATTGTGGTTAACAAAATCAATAAAATATAACTTAAAACAGAAATAATTATATCTGGTAAATATAAATTCGGCATGTTTTTCCAAAAGAAATTGGTTAGAAATGGAACTGAAAGTGTCGCAATTTTCAAAATGATTAAAAAGCAGCCATGCATTTTTCTTATTAGTGGTGTACAAATGAGGGCACCGGCGTGATTGTACCATGGAACTACGAGAAAAACGCCCAAAAAGGTGAGAAAGTGTGGAGGGAACGTGCCCATGTTGGGACTAATTTGATTATTATTAGGTAGACACAATAAAAGTGAGTTTGTTCGGCAACAACGTTTCGTTTATTAACTAATATTGATCCTCAAAACTATTAAAATATAATAATTAATTAGATACTTTCATGTTTTTGTTATTGTAGGCTTAAATAATAAGATCACAGATAAACAATGACACAAACTGTGCATTTTTATTAGTTCTAAACCTCATTTTACCTGCAGAGAATTTTTGTTTATATGCGGCTTTGTGAATGATCGTTCAGCGGAGGGAGCTCTAGAATGCTGTTTTTTTATAACTAGTTTAATGTTGTTTATCGTGTTATTTTGCGATTAGTACGAAACTTGACAGTTGCTTGCGGGGTCATATATCAAACAAAATTGAAATGAATCTATTACAGTTATCTAACTTTTCTCTTCCAAATTCTGATAATTTTTAAAATTGCTCTTTTGTAAATCGGTAAATTCTCTACAGGAAAAATGAAGTATAGTTGAATTCTAGTGTATAAAATGTTACTTCTTTAACACATTCTTAACAATTTAGCTGTTTTTCCTAATCCTCCTGCGCAAATTTGCCAAAACTTGTTATAGTTATTAACGACATAAGGCCGATATTAAACATTTAACATGTTAAATGCAATATCGGCCGAATGTTGTTCAACGTTTTTCGTAATAAGTGTATAAGAAAAACATTTTAAAAGTTTTGAAATTTTTGACAACGTAAATCAGCGTAAATAAAAATTCATTAAATCAAGTCATTACGTCCGGTCTTCATGGTAACAGAATTTGTTATTTTCAAACAACGTGCCAATTTTCAACAAAAAAAGTTTTCTGTGGCATAAAAATGCAAAAATCTACGGTAAGCATTCCTGACGAAATTCTTGCACAAGCTTCAACAGCGAGTCAAGCTTTATTACCAGTGAAGACTAGTTTAACATATCAAAAGGAATATGAAGATTTTGTCTCATGGCGGAAAAGCAAGAAAGTAGAGGGCGCAAACGAAGAAGTTTTATTGGCGTATTACTCAAATGTGTCTACTAAATTTTCTCCAAACAGTTTGTGGTCAAAATTCTCTATGCTCAAAACTTGTTTGAAAGTAAACGAAAATCTTGATATTTCCGGGTAAGGATGAAAGTGAAAAAAATACGCATCACTATTTTTAGTGTTTTTGTCTAGGTATGGAAGATTATTTACCTTGCTCAAAAGAAACTCTGAAGGCTACAAACCAAAAAAATCTGCCGTTTTGGATGCAGAGCAAGTAACTAAATTTCTACTGGAAGCTCCAGACAAAGTGTTTCTATTAGAAAAAATTGAAATTAGAAATTGTGCAAGAAATAGTTTAGTTATCTAAGTTTCTATGTAATTTAATTTCCAATAAAATCTGATAATTTGGTGTTTTTGACACTATTTAACATGTCCTTGGCCTGATAAATGAATTTAACGGCCTTGGCTGTTTAAACTAAATTTAACGGCCGTGGCTGTTAAAGCTGTTAAACAAGATAGAAAAAAGTACTGATAAATCGATTTAACATACACCTATTACGAAAAATCCTTATTTATTTTTTTTTTTGAACAAATCTTTAATTAATTATCATTTATCCAAAATGCACTAATAAAGTAGTACTTTCTTCACTCATTTTAGACAAATAAAGTACTCTTTTACTCTCTAAACACTTTAAAGAAAATTATGCCACATTTCCATGACGACAATGCAAGCATGACTTTCTAAACGCTAAAATTTGTCACTGCTGTCACTTCTGTCAATTCTTTTAATGCCTTAATTGCAACCAACAGAGGCTTTGGATAAAATCTAGTATTATAATTTGATATAGTATTATATTTGAGTGTAAGGACAAATTATTCACTCCAAAAATCTTATTCTCTCGATCTACGATCTCGAGAATGACTGATTTTTGTCGTGAATAATTTGCGTCCTTACACTCTTATATAATAAATATCTATTAATTAGAAATGTTGAAATACCCAACATTTCCAGTTTTTTACACCCTCGAGTTTACATTACGGACGTAGGTAGTACACATGAAATTTACGCTAGCCAATCAGATACCTTGTTTCATGGCCTTGAAAGTAAAAGTGGACTTGATTCACAGAAACTTTTTTATTCTGCATACCGATTTAGTGATTTTCACATTTAGTACATTTGTAGTTGGTAACAATGACATTAATGAAATAAGGGTAATTAATATACCTAATTACTCTTTACTAAACTGAAATGCTATAATAAGATAAGTAGCCACGTAACCCACAAGACTAAAAATAATTGACTTGTCGATCTTAAAATACCCGGCGGCACTAAATTCCCTAAAAAACCGAGAAGAATAATTCGTCAGTCTTGTCACCATTTCTACTTCATGAGACTCGACTTTGAACAAATCTTGAATTTTGTAGCACTGGTCTAGGAACGTTTGTGCTTCTTCAGTTGCTGCTCCCATCGGTAGTACCAGAGTTACGAAACTATACTAAAAAGAAAGAAGACGGGTCAACGAGAAAACAACACGAAAAGAACTTACAAGCATGAATATTACAAAAATAATGTTGGCGATGGCCACTGAGTAGCTTAGATTGTCCATCATATGAACTATGAAATTCAAACTGGACACAATATGAACACCACAATGAAAAATTATGAGTATCAATTGATGTCCGAAGAGTTTATTGCAGATTTTTATTGTTTCTCCAAGAATTCTGTAGTTTTTAGTGAGGGTTCTAAACTCAGCGATGAATTTAAAGGTACCATGTGTAGATAATTTTCTAAGGTCATTGTTTAAGCAGATATAACCCTCTTGAATCCTTTCAATGCAATATTTGGAGACCAGAATTAGCGAATATTCGTAGAACATATCAATGAACGGACTAGAACAAAATATTATCCACGGCGACCAGCTACTGATCAATGTCCACATGTAAATATGATGACCAGTCATACCGAAAAATATTAAATAGTGACCAACAAATTTCCATTTAGATTCTGATTTCTTTAACAAGTCACAATTTTTAATTAACACGCTCCAAGACTTTGTAGAAAAGAACGACGACTTTACTATCGTCATTGTTGTTAACAAAATTAAAAAAATATAAGTGAAAATACAAGTAATTTTATCTGGTAAAGAGAAATTCGGTATGTCTTTCGAAAAGAAATTGGTTAGAAATGGAACTGAAAGTGTCGCAATTTTCAAAATGATTAAAAAGCAGCCATGCATTTTTCTTATTAGTGGTGTACAAATGAGAGCACCGGCGTGATTGTACCATGGAACTACAAGAAAAACGCCCAAAAAGGTGAGAAAGTGTGGAGGGAACGTGCCCATGTTGGGACTAATTTGATTATTATTAGTTAGACACGATAAAAGTGAGTTTGTCCTGTAACGGCAAATAGTTTATTAACTAATATTGATTCTCAACACTATTAAAATACATACAGGGTGTCCCAGAACTCACGCCCCAGAGAGAAAGGGCTTATGGAGGCAACAATTCTAAACCAAAATTTTGAAACCTTAATTTTTTAACTCAAAAAATAACCGAGATAAGACAAAAAAACTGTAGCCAATCTCGAAGCTGAACAGAATTTGAAAATTGGTAACTATGGACACATATTATCATCCATTAGTCAGTTAAACATTAGAGTCTCGTTGCCTAGAAAAATGGGATGGCCATTTACTCCACTTCTCGAATAAGCTTTTGGGATTGGTTGTTAACTTTTTATCAGTTCTCGAATACTATTAAACTTAGTCAATTTTTGTTTTGAAATTTACCATCTGAATTGCTGTCGGCACCCTCCCTTGCTCTCTGTGGCGCGAGTTCTGGGACACTCTGTATAATAATTAATTAGATTCTTTCATACTTTTGTTATTTTAGGCTTAAATAATAAAATCATACATAAACAATGTTATAAACTGTGTATTTTTATTAGTTCTAAACCAAATTTTATCTGCAGAGAATTTTTGTTTAAATGCGGCTTTGTGATTGGTCGTTCAGCGGAAGGAGTTATACAATGCTGACTTTTTATAACTAGTTTAATGTTGTTCATGGTGTTATTTTGCGATTAGTACGAAGCTTGCAGTTGCTTGGCGGTGCCATCTATCAAACAAAATTGAAATGTATCCATTACAGTTATCTAACTTTTCTCTTCCAAATTCTGATAGTTTTTAAAATTACTCTTTTGTAAATCGGTAAATTCTCTACAGGAAAAATGAAGTATAGTTGAATTCTCTTCTATAAAATGTTACTTCTGGACCACACTCTTAACAATTTAGCTGTTCTTTCTTACATAAACAACCAAAATAAACCAAAGCAATTATTATTGGTAACAGTTGGCATCAAAAAGTGTCAAGAACTGTGACATGCGTAGAAGCTAATCCTCCTGCGTAAATTTGCCAAAACTTGTTAAATCTTTTCTTTGGAACAAATCTTTGATTAATTATCAATTAATTAGAAATGTTGAAACACTCAACATTTCCAGTTTTTTACACCTTCGAGTTTGCATTACAGACGTAGGTAGTACACATGAAATTTACGCTAGGCCATCAGATACCTTGTTTCATGGCCTTGAAAGTAAAAGTGGACTTGATTTACAGAAACTTTTTTATTCTGCATACCGATTTAGTGATTTTCACATTTAGTACATTTGTAGTTGGTAACAATGACATTAATGAAATAAGGGTAATTAATAATTGATAATATACCTACTTAATTACTCTTTACTAAACTGGAATGCTATAACAAGATAAGTGGCCACGTAACCCACAAGACTAAAAATAATTGACTTGTCGATCTTAAAATACCCGGCGGCACTAAATTCCCTAAAAAACCGAGAAGAATAATTCGTCAGTCTTGCCACCATTTCTACTTCATGAGACTCGACTTTGAACAAATCTTGAATTTTGTAGCACTGGTCTAGGAATGTTTGTGCCTCTTCAGTTGCTGCTCCCATTGGCAATACCAAAGTTATGAAACTATACTAAAAAGAAGGAAAAAGGATCAACGAAAAAACAACACGAAAAGAACTTACAAGCATGAACATTACGAAAGTAATGTTGGCGATGGCCATTGAGTAGCTTAGATCGGTCATCATATGAACTGTGAAATTCAAACTGGACACAATATGGAGACCACAATGAAAAATTATGAGTATCAATTGATGTCCGAACAGTTTATTGTAGATTTCTATTGTTTCTCCAAGAATTCTGTAGTTTTTAGTGAGGATTCTAAACTCAGCGATGAATTTAAGGGTACCGTATGTAGATAATTTTCTGAGGTCATTGTTTAAGCAGATGTAACCCTCTTGAATCCTTTCAATGCAATATTTGGAGATCAAAATTAGCGAATATTCGTAGATTATATCAAAGAACGGACTAGAACAAAATATTACCCACGGCGACCAACTACTAATCGATGTCCACACGTAAATATAATGACCAATCATACCGAAAAGTATTAAATAGTGACCAACAAATTTCCATCCAGATTCTGATCTCTTTAATAATCCACAATTTTTAATTAACACGTTCCAAGACTCGGTGGAAAGGAAAGACGACTTTACGATCGTCATTGTTGTTAACGAAATCAAAAAAATATAAGTGAAAACACAACAAATTTTATCTGCTAAACTTAAATTCGGCATGTCTTTCGAAAAGAATTTGGTTAGAACTGGAACTAAAAGTGTGGCAATTTTTAAAAAGATTAAAAAGCAGCCATGCATCTTTCTTATTAGTGGTGTACAAATAAGGGCACCCGCGTAATTGTACCACGGAACTACGAGAAAAACGCCCAAAATGGTGAGAAAGTGAGGAGGGAACGTGGCCATGTTGGAACTAATTCAATTATTATTACATAGACACGATGTAGGTGAATTTGTCCGGTAACGACATTTTGTTTATTAATTAATATTGATCCCTAACCATATTGATATAATAATATAATAATTACTTAGGTACTTTTTTCTGTTCATTATTTTCAACTTTATTAATAATATTAGAGATAAACAATGGCGCCAATATTGCCTTTTTATATGTTCAATAATGCTGGATTTTTAAAAATTGTACGTATTTTTGCCTGCTCAGAAAAAATAGTGTAAAACACACGTTTCATAAAAAACTTTAATCGCACGCGTACTATTCACATTCTATCCATTAAACTGAAATGCAAGAATAAGATAAGTAGCCACGTGACCCACCAGTACAAAAATAATAGACTTGTCAATCTTAAAAAACCCAGCGGCACTAAATTCCCTATAAAACTGTCGAGAATAATTTGTCAGTTTTGCCACCATTTCTATTTCAAGAGAGTCTAGTTTGAACAGATCTTGAATTCTGTAGCACTGGTCTAGGAATTTGTGGGCCTCTTCAGTTGTTGCTCCCATTGGTAATACAAGACTTAGAAAAATGTACTAAAATAACAATGATAATTGTGGAAAGTACAGGAAAAATACTTACAAGGATTAACAGGAAAAATGTAATATTTGCAGTGGCTATAGAGTAAAATAGAGGCTGGTTTCGATCGGTCATTATGTGAAGAACAATGTAATTCAAACTGGCGACAATGTGAAAACCACAGTGGAAAATAATGAGGATTAATTGGTGTCCGAAGAGTTTGTTGTAGATTTCAATCGTTTCTCCAAGAATTCTATAATTGCTCTGAACTCAGAAAAACATTCAAGTTTGCAATGTTGAGACAGTTTACGAAGATTCTTATTTAAACAAATGTAACAAGTTCGCATACTTTCAATTAGATATTTAGACACCATAACCACTGAGAATTCGTAAAATATACCAAGAAATGGACTAACACAAAAAGTCATCAAAGGAGACCAATCATTGATAAGTGTCCACACGTAGATTTTATAACCAATTATGCTAAACACAATCAGATACTGAGCAAGAAATTTCCATCCAGTTTCCGATCTCTCTACCAATTTACAATTCTTGACTAACATCTTCCAAGAGTCGGTGGAGTGGAAAGCCGATTTTACTATTGTCATTGTGGAGAGCAACGCCAATAAAACAAAAGTTAAAGTGATTATAATTTGATCTGATAGTGAAAAGCTTAAAATAAGTTCAGTGAAGACATTATTTGCAACTGGAACTGCAAGTATTGCCGTTTTGACGAAAATTAAAAAGCAGCCGTGAATTTTTCTTAGTAATAATTTAGAATCTTTATTATAAGAGAGAGGGTACCATGGTACAACGAGAAAAACACCCATGAGGGTTAAAAAGCGACAGGGGAACGTAGCCATGGTAAGACTAATTTCATATTCGAGTTTGGGCAAGTAACATTTCGTTTATTAACTGATATTGATGTGAAGGTCATGGAAATAATTTAATTGGATGATGTAAATAAACTAGAGCTGATCTCTATCAGTCTACTCTTCTATTAAAAATTTCTATGTAAATTCTTGGGTGTAAATCAGTCTTTTAATTCTTTGGGGAGAAATGTAGGGGAAAGTTGAATGTAGCGATCATTGTCCAAGTTAAGTGTATCACATCTCAAATTAGTTAAGAATTAATTAAAAATTTGTTCAAAAAAAGAAATTTAATAAGTTTTGGCAAACTTACGCAGGACGATTAGCTTCTACGCATCTCCCAGTTCAAGGTCAAAGGCTTTTGCTGCTGTTACCGACAAAAATTGCTACGGAGTGCTGCCAACTTTACTTTTTAATGAGCAGACCGATAATAATGAGCTCTATGCGTTCTTTTTGTACAGAGAACTGATTGATTAATAAATGGCTCAACAACTAAATGTTGTACATTTTGATTAGAGCACTTCCAAAAAAATAGTACCAAATCATAACTTGATAAACCATTAAAAAAACGAAGTAGAAGTGCTCCATAACAATCCGGAAGTAAACATTTCGTGTTAGTTTGCCCTCTTTCTTTGCTTTATTCTGTAATTTTACGTCAATGTACTGTAATTTTGTAAATAGGCGCTTCCAGTGGTTACCATCCCAAAACGCCGCTTTTAGAATTGTAAAGATAACCAGGAGATATAAGTCAAGGTCAGCAAAAGCGTGGAGGAATTGTTGAGCGTGGTGCACATCCACGGATACGTTGGCTGTATACTTTTCTTGGTTTATGGTACCCCAAACTAAGAAAATTCTAGCGAAAAGTAAAAAACAGGCGTGGAATTTTAGAAAGGTAGCTTTTTTAACAGTGTTAGTACTAAAATCGTACAATGGTACCACAACGAAGAATGCTAAATAGGTAGTAAAGGGGCGAATGAAATTGATGTCTTTTATGGAGAACGTGAATGCCATTTTGTCCTGAAAAGTGTATGGAGGTCGGCGCTAAAATCAATATTTATTGATGATTAATTAATTGTTTAATAATAGAGAGAGGACCAATAAATAATATTAATAATGTTTGTCTTAACTAATATGTTTTAATCGAATAAACGAGTTTATTAGCGATTCACGTTCGGTAGAAGTAACTAACGAATACTTTTGTGTCGCTAAGTTGGATTTTCAAAATAACTATAGTCAGAATTTTATAACTTTGGTTTAACTCCGCCTACCTTTTAGGCAAATAGAATTTTGGATGAAAGTCTGATTCAATCTGCAACATTTTGATAGTTCGTTGATATTTGTCTGAACTCAGGGTGGATCTGTCTACACATTAGAAGATAAAACACCATAAAAATCGACGAAGGTTTCACCTTTAATTGAATTTCTGCAAGACTGCAAATCTTCTTGACAAGTGTGACACGAAAGACGTCAAATTTTTAATTATGTTGCGTAAAGGAGGCTAGCTATTCCTTGATTCGACAAATTCAAATCGTCATTTGTTCATGTGGGCGGGGTTAAACCAAAGTTATAAAATTCTTACTATAGGAATTAAACATTGACGTCACTGTCTATCAAATAAATTTGTCATTCAAATTTGACAATAAAACGAGATGGAATCAATTATTACAAGAAAACTAGTTTCAAAAGGTAGAAAACAGAATATTTTCCTGCAAAAGTCGGAGGGGAGTAAGTCAGAAATTTATGGTTAAAATCAATTTTGCAATGCACACCAAACAACCGGAAAAACTTTGTTTTACACTGCGAAAAATTTATTAGGCAAGACTGGTCAGGACTTATGGGAGACGCAGCTGTAGACAATATTCCTTTAATCATTGTAACAATAAAAGGGCCGCTTTTACAAAGCAGGTATAAATTGAGAATAGCATTATTCCTTAGATAAACCCTGGAAATGGGTTTTACAATCAGTGGTTAGTTCGTAGAATAGATAAACTTGAGTATAACCATGGGTATTTCTTATTCGGTCGACCGGCGATGGGATAGTGAGTTATTCCTGGTAAAAGTGGGAATTGTATGCGTGTTTACCTGTCATAATTAACATATTTTACTTCAAAAATTTTTGCAAAGTGCTTCAGACAAGTGGCAAGTTCAAAAAAGCTCTATAATTTTGCATCAAAATTGGCGGCTAAAAAATAATGATTTGCATGAGAAATTTTTAATTTTTTTGCAACTTTTGTGTTTTCTGATATAAACTTATCCAAAAAATGTAATAGAGAATGTATAAAGAAACCAAAAATAACAGCAAGTTAAAAAAATTAAATATACAAAAATTATTAGAAAAATTAAGATACAAATACTTAAAGATTTCGAGGAACTTTATCTAAAGCAAATGAAGATAAACTCCAAATAGAGAATGTAAACGAATTTAAAAAAGATAGATGATCTAGTAAGTTTTGTACAAATGTGTAAAATATGTACGATTTGAAATTGCAAATTAGGAAAAAATTTAATCATATTTAAATATAAAGAATAATAAAATAAATAAATTTAGTGAAGTGGAAGTTAGAAAAAAACAACTTGTTGAATTCTAAATAATCTTGGATTGATAAATAATATCTGAAAAGTTCTAAAAAAGGAGGAAACTAAGAATATATTTATAGCCATAAATAGGTTAAATATTATAAATAAACCTGAATAAAGGTATGTTAACAATATTTTTTCTACATTTTTTTACGCTTTTTTAAATACACATAACAAACAAATTATACGTGATACGAAGTTTTTGAGACAAAGGTGTTGTTTAGTACTTTGCTTAGATTTCAAAACAGCAACTTTCAAAAAAGGTACTCAAAATTAATTTCAATTTATCGAACAGTGTAATTAATTACATCCAATTGATTTACTCAAGCTACAAAAGTCTGCTAGTACATATTAGGATCATGGTTCCAGTAGCATCACGTGAATACGATTAGTAGAACGAATTCTATTTTGAATTAATCTCAACAAATTTCCAAATGTCTCATTACTTAAACGGAACCTTCAAATTTCTTATCATTTTCGATAACTAGTTTTTCTTATAAATACATACGGAAAAATCAATCTACAAACCGTTTATAGCCTCGTACTTATAAAAGTTGTTCGACAATTCCCTCATTATCATCCGAATCAAATATTGGCACGTCATTTATCAACATTTTGTGATTTTAAAACCACAACGTAAACCGTCTTTGTCCGTTCATTTGACAAACAAAATTTAATAAAACTTGGGGAATTTTGTTTCCAGTGTTACCAATTTCGCTTATCTCCGGTATAGCTAACCTAGCACAAACCACGTACGTACGTTTAGACCTGTAAAGGGCCCCACAAACCTCGTTCTTGCACGACGTGTTTGAACGACGGTTTCATTAATCAAACACTTTAGATGAGAAAGTTCCCCTAAGAGGGCCGGGATTAAATTTGGAAGGTTTGAAACTTTGCTAAAACTTTCCCCCACAATTGTGAGATACCGCTGCGGTCGCTGCAAATGCCACGTGAATGATTCTAATGATTCTGATTGGCCGAACTGGTTGCTAGGAGCATTGAGTCGTTATGGTTGTTACCACAAACCACGCACCCTTAGACCCGAAACTCCAATAGTAAAGAGTGCGGAGAAAACACTAGCGCCAAAGTGGTTGTAGGGGAAACTAATCTGGTGAGCGCCAAATTTAATTTTTTAAAGTTTTGTTACGTTTATTCATCTTTCTTTCAATTTCTAACAAATTTCATTTTTACTACGTTTATTCATTTTTAAAATCATTTGTCACAAATTTTATGCAATTTGCTGCTAGGCTCCGGTGACATCCACAGATTGATTCCTTTTCTCTTTAGTAGACCTACAAAATCAACAATGTTACATTCCAGTGTAAAATAGGTGCAACAACAGTTTTCCTAGGATTTTGAAACAACTTAGTAGAAATCCGTTTGGAAGCACCAACCTATCCATCGTACAGTTTTCGAGAAAATCGAATGCACAAGTACAATTCGAGAATTGGGAAGATTTATAGAATAACCGTAAAGACCGCGCGCCATTCGCATATTTTTACATTTTTAAAAAAAGCAGTCGAATGTCGAATTACATTTATAAGAAATACATGCACACTAATATCTAGGCATGATTTTTCTGAAATGATTCAAATTGTACCTTACAAAAAATTTAAGAACGCTTTTTAGTCAATTTTTCATTTCGTGTTCTAAATGCCAACGTCCGCAATCCCAGTAGTGAAAATCCTACTCCTATTTTGTTACTACTTTTTCTCAGATTAATTTCTCGCGGACAACTTACTGATGGAGTTTATCTCTTGTATTTCTGAAAAGATCAAACCTTAAGCTAAGATTTGACTAAAAGTAATTACAGATTTGTGCGCCCCCGTGTGCCTTTGTAAAAATTAAGAAAGCGGTAGTTGCCACTTGGACGACGATTTGACCTTCAGTGGTAAATCAGAGTAAATCGAGTTGTATCATCTACACTCTCTAGAAAATGGAGAAAATAATATGCTATTTACCATTTTTACGCTGGATCCATTTAAAAAATGAAATGTGGACATGAGATTTTGAAAACTGGAGTTTTGACGCAGTAACATCTAGATATGATCTTAATTTTTACTTGATGGTAGACTCAGTTGAAGTGTGACAGGAACAACTACAAATCAAATATTACAAATTAAATCCTTCGTCAAACGATAACTAATCTTTACCGGAATGCAGATTTTTCAGATGTAAGGCCTTCTAAAATGTAAATTTCTAACCAGACCCACTGATTGCTCCAAAGATTTAGAATTTTTTGATAGATAACCGATGCAAGAATTAGAACTCCCGGAACACAACATAATATTTATTGTTATTACGATCTTCGGTGCACCCACATCAGCCACAATATGCGAAATCACCTAGAAAACATATATTTTACGTTCTAAAGCGAAGATTGCATTTATGATAATCAAACTTACCGTGAATAAAAATAGATAGTTTTAAACAAAGCGGACGCAAAACTCGATGAAACAAATCAATCTGAAAATGGAACATTTCAACAAATCAAAAAACCAACCGCTGAAAAAATACTTTCATAAAATGCGCATGGCATTTTATTTTTGAATCGATAAAACAGGGTGCTTCTGTTATCAACATGTTTAAATTTTTGAATTAACGACCCTCTAACGGCTGTAGGGGAAACTTTTAGTCGGGTTTCAAACCAACAAAACACGATGCCAAGGTCATTATACCTTGACTTACGGGTCTAAACGTACGTGGTTTGTGGTTGTTACAAACTTACAAACTGCGCAGACAAATGTGTGGTGTTGTCACATTATCATTCTCCAAAACGTTCAAATCAGTTGTAAATCCGAGCCCAAGAATTGATTTAACACTAATTGAAGCCAGAGGACATCAATTTTCTACATTACGTACATCAGGTCCAGGTACCATCATCAGCTATAAAGAATAAACAAACTGAACTGTTTTCATCAGGAATGAACAAGTTCTCCATTGACAAAATATCGAAGATAATATGCCAGGAAAGAAAGGTATACTAAAATAATGATTCCCTAAACCGAGTTAACACATTCAATTATCTAGGAATAAACAAGAGATTCTCTTGTCCAGATGAACAGGCACAAAATGGAAGGATGAACGCTCAAAATAAAGGACAATGTAAAGTTTTGAGATATGGACTTATACATAGATGGATAGACCAGAGTTCTAGCGAAAAATCGCCAAGAAGAATGAATAACGAAACCGATAATCAATCAACAGGAAGAAACTGGAAAATGTTATCTGTGAATGGATCACACCGGGGGAAAACTAATCGTTTGCAAGATTGGCTGTTCCCAACATACATAAAACTATTCAAGAACATCAGTTAAAGTGCAGTGTACGTACTACTAAAAAATAAAAATTACAACAGCGATTTTTGGGTTATTTGATCTTAAGTGAAACTACAATAAAAATAATAGTAATACTAATCGTAATTCAATTTTAATTCTCCCCACAAACACTTTGGCGCTAGTGTTTTCATTCCGCCTACTACACCGTACTTACTCATCTAAAGTGTTTGATTTATGGACGGTTTCGACGGTTGGAACGAAACGGTCGGAAAAACCGAGGTCTGTGGGCAAAAACCGTTGAACCGACAGTTTTACCCACAGACCTCGGTTTTTCCGACCGTTTCGTTCCAACCGTCGAAACGTCGTGCAAGAACGAGGTTTGTGGGGCCCTTAAGTCAAGGTATAATGACCTTGGCATCGTGTTTTGTTGGTTTGAAACCTGACTAAAAGTTTCCCCTACAGCCGTTAGAGGACCGTTAATTCAAAAATTTAAAAATGTTGATAACATTAGCATTCTGTTTTATCGATTCAAAAATAAAATGTCTTGCGCATTTTATGATAGTATTTTTTAAACTTATTTCAGCGGTTGGTTCTTTGATTTGTTGCATGGAATTTTGCGTCCGCTTTGTTTAGAACTATCTATTTTTATTCCCGGTAAGTTTGATTAACATAAATGCAATCTTCGTTTTAGAACGTAAAATATATGATATCTAGGTGATTTCGCATATTGTGGCTGATATGGGTGCACCGAAGATCGTAAAAACAATAAATATTGTGTGGTGTTCCGTTGTGTTCTTGCATCGGTTATCTATCAAAAAATTCTAAATCTTTGGAGCAATCAGTGGGTCCTGTTAGAAATTTGCATTTTAGAAGGCTTTACATCTGAAGAATCTGCATTTCGGTAAAGATTAGTTATCGTTTGACGAAGGATTTAATTTGTAATATTTTATTTGTAGTTGTTCCTGTTACACTTCAACTGAGTCTACCATCAAGTATTAAACTAAATGCATGTTTCGTTACGAAGTCACATTGAATATTAAAATTGAAGAGTACGATGTTTCAGAAAAGATTAAGATCATACTGCGTCAAAACTTCAGTTTTCAAAATCTCAAGTCCACGTTTTATTTTTAAAACGGATCCAGCGTAAAAATGGTAAATAGCATATTATTTTCTCCATTTTCTAGAGAGTGTAGATGATACAACTCGATCTACTCCACTGAAGTTCAAATCGTCGTCTAAGTGGCAACTACCGCTTTCTCAATTTTTACAAAGTCACACGGGGCGCAAAAAAAATGTAATTTTTTTCAATGATTACTTTTAGTCA
The DNA here is from genome assembly GCA_029298725.1 of Gnatocerus cornutus. NCBI lineage: Eukaryota > Metazoa > Arthropoda > Insecta > Coleoptera > Tenebrionidae > Gnatocerus > Gnatocerus cornutus. The sequence goes on along the minus strand of CM055509.1, from coordinate 31,759,908 downwards.
AATCTTAGCTTAAGGGTTGGTCTTTTCAGAAATACAAGAGATAAACTACTCCATCAGTAAGTTGTCCGCGAGAAAATAATCTGATAAAAAGTAGTAACAATACAGGAGTAGGATTTTCACTACTGAGATTGCGGACGTTGCAATTTAAAAGACGAAATGTAAAATTGACTAAAAAGCGTTCTTAAATTTTTTCTTACGTCAAAATCATGTCTAGATTGAGTGTGCATGTAATTCGCATGCATGCATGCATGTTACAAATGTAATTCGACTCCTTTTTTTTAAAATCTCTTTGCGGTTATTTTTAAATCTTCCCAGTTCTCAAATTGTACTTGTGCATTCGATTTTTTCGGAAACTGTTCGATGGATAGGTAGGTACTTCCAAACGGATTTCAACTAATTTGTTTCAAAATTCTAGGAAAACTGTTGTACCTTTTTTACACTGTAATGTAACAATGAACATTGTTGATTTTGTAGGTCTACTAAAGAGAAGAGGAATCAATCTGTGGATGTCACCGGAGCCTAGCAGCAAATTGCATAAAATTTGTGACAAATGATTTTAAAATTGAATAAACGTAGTAAAATGAAATTTGTAAGAAATTAAAAGAAACATGAATAAACGTAACAAAACTTTAAAAAAAAATTAAATTTGGCGCTCACCAGATGAGTTTCCCCTACAACCACTTTGGCGCTAGTGTTTTCTCCCCACTCTTTACTATTGGAGTTTCGGGTCTAAGGGTGCGTGGTTTGTGTAACCAAGCCCGAAAAAGTACTTGTAAAATTGGTCACCATTTATACCAGGAATAACCGGCGGTATAAAATTATGCCTAGAATAACTACCCCGAGCTTATATAGGGTTTATACCTGATTTGTAAAAGCGGGCCTAAATAACAGAGTCAGATTCAGAAGATGAAATCGATGAACTAGTTGAAACTGATTCGAAGCTCTGATGATTTTCTTCTTTTTCGTTTGGAAAATAACAAACCAAAAACTGTCATTTTGATGACATCTGTTCTATAAGGCATTACACTAGAAAAGTTATAACCTTAGTTACACAGCTCAAAAATAAAAGTTACTAAATTTAGTTACTTCTACCGAACGTTAATCATTAATACTTAAGCAGTCCTTGTAGTTTTAAGTATGTTGATTTTACTATCGCCTTTAAAAATTTACTTCACTAATTTTTACTTTATTCCACAAGACGCCAATTTAAAAAAAAAATGGTAGATGCGCCAGTTTTTTTTTTACATTTTAGCGATTTTTATTTTCGGAGAATTGAATCGCTATGATAAAATACGTGATCACATGTCCAATTAACGCAAATATTATCGATTTATCCAATCGAAAATATCCAGACGCGCTGAATTCCGGCCGAAAATTTTTCGCATGCTTCACCAACTTCTTCAAAGCTTCCACTTCTTTGCTCTCTTCGTTTAGATGCTCCTTGAACTGAAAACACAAGTCCACAAACTTATTGCTTTCTTGGAGAGTCGAATGTATGGGTAAGAAAATATTATGGAGATTGTACTGAAATTAAAAATAAAAAATAGTTTTACGAGAAATGTTCGTACCAAAGTAAACGCCAGCATCAACATATTTGAGAAAATGAAGTGATGGTAGATTTGTGGATCGTAATTTTTGAAACTATCGATTGTGGCTAGATCCATGATGAGATCAATACCGAAACTAAATATTATCAAGATTATTTGGAGTCCGAAGATTTTATTGAAAGTTTGGACTATTTCGCTCAAGATTCGGTAGTCTTGAGCGAAGTTTCCGACTTCGTCACACAGTTTGGAGTTGCGATAGACACAGACGAGTTTGTTGTTCAAGTCTTTGTAGCGACTCTTCACACTTTCCAGAACGCAATTCATTAGAAGCACAACCAAATATTTGTAATAAACGTCATAGAATACGGACGCGTACATTATAATTAGGTCTGTTCCAAAAAAATTGTACCAAAGCATGACTTGATAAACCATTACAGAAACGAAGCAGATGTGCTCTAAAACAATCCGGAAGTAAACATTTCTTGTTAGTTTCTTCTCTTTCTTTGCTTTATTCTGTAATTTTTCGTCGATGTACTGTAATTTTGTAAATAGACGCTTCCAGTGGTTACCATCCCAAAAGGCCGCTTTTAGAATTGTGAACATAACTAGGACATATAAGTCAAGGTTAGAACAAGCGTGAAGAAAATGTTGAGCGTTGTGGACATCTATGGATACGTGGGCGGTGAACTTTTCATGGGTTATGGTACCCCAAACTAAAAAACTTCTAGCGAAGAGTAAAAAACAGGCGTGGAATTTTAGTAAAGTTGCTTTTTTGACCGTGTTGGTACTAAAATCGTACCATGGTACCACAACGAAGATTGTTAAATAAGTGGTGAAGGGGCGGATAAAATTGATGTCTTTTATGGAGAGCGTGAATGCCATTTTGTTTTGGGAAAGTGTTTGGCGGTCGGCGTGGAAATCAATATCTATTGATGATGAATAATTAATTGTTTAATAATAGAGAAAGGACTATTAAGTAATATTGTGTTAAAAAAGCTTGTCTTAATTAACATTTTTTGATTGAATAAACGCGTTAACTTAAGCAGTCCTTGTAATTTAAAATGTTGGTACCACTGTCGCCTCTTAAAATTTACTTTACTACAAGTTTTTATTTCATTCCATAAAATGTCAAATTAAAAATTTTATTTTGAGAATTCAACTCACCATAGGTTCGACCTATCAGAGACTTTAATTTTTTCAAATCAAGCAATCACAACAAACTTTTTCTGGAAATTTCACGAGTGCAATTTTCATTAGTAATATCCCGAGTGCATGTCAAATTGTCGACAAATTAATTTTCTCGAGTGCACGAAGTGCACGAGAGAAAATTAGGAGGCAATTTGGCATGCACGAGGGGGTATTTTGGCAGACTATTTCCTGAGAAAAATTTCATCAATACTCTAAACAATTTTTTGGTTTAAAAATTGGTTTCTTTTAAATTTTCAAACGATTCTTGACTGTAATCACATTTTCATTGACCGGTATCCAAGGGCTTTGTTGTGACAACAATTTTGTGAAAAAATAATTTCAAGATGAGTTTGCGTTTTGGGCAGAATACAGAACAAATAATAAACGCTGCAGTGGATAAGTTAACTCCACAGAACACAAAAAAGTCAAGAGATTCTGCATGGAGACAGTTTGAACAATTTTGTGATGAAAGAAAATATACCATCGAACAGGAAACTTCTATGTCGCAACTGGCGCTAATTCTTAAAGACTTCGCTTTCAATATGAGGCGCACTAATGGAGAAGAATATAAAGAGGGTGTTGTGAAGACAATTTGGAATACAATAGCGAAACTGTTGCAACAAAAATATTATAATGAGTTTAACATTGTTTTTGATCCATTTAAAGACGTCACGTTTGAGTGTGCTTGAACTGCAAGAGATGCAAAGAGGAAAGAGTTGCAAAAGAATCCCGAAAAAAGAAAAATGAGTGCATCTAGCTTATCAGAACAAGAAATTGATCAAATGTGTACTATTTGGGACGAGACAACTCCGAATGGGCTGCAACGCAAATTTTTCCACATTGCCTCGTACGAACTAGCATGGAGAGGAGGAGAAGCATGCAACTGTCTTTTGAGTTACTTTGAAGAAGAATTTGACGACCGCGGAAATCCAACAGGTCGAATAGCGTATAACCCCGTATTTTCTAAAACAGCGCAAGGAGGGAGTCACAGATTGACAGAAACGAGATGGTTAGTGCAAAACACCCCCGACCCGAGCAAATGTCCAATCAGGTATTTAAAATAGTGCACGATAACAAAAGACTTATCATTCTAATTTTTCAGGCTTTTCAAATTATTAAAAGAAAAGAGAGGACCGCACATTACAGTCGAACGTCTCTTCTTAACCATAAATCCGTCGTGGAAAAAAGAAACTTCAAAAGGTTTTTTTAAAAACTGCCCTGTAGGACGAAATGAGATTTCAAAGTGGACAAGGCAAGCAGCAGAAGCTATAGGAATTGACACGAAAAGAGTAAAAGTATCAAATCACTCCAACCGTGCCGCAGCAATTACCCAACTTGCGAAGGTTGGTGTTTCAGAAAATTTAATTATGAAGGTTACAGGACACTCAAATCAAGCTTCGATAAAGAGTTACCTTCAAGTAAATAGTGAACATCACGAGGAAATCGTTAAAAAAATGCGAAATGATAACAGCGAAATAACAGGAATTGATGCAACCAGCAATGAAAACACATCGGTTCCAACATCAAAGAAAGTTTTATATTCAACCTGTGTTTTTAACAATTGTTCATTCTCTTAAAAGAAATAAAAATTTAAATTTAGTCTTTTTATTCATAAATGTCGGATCTGATAATATGCACTAATGCAAATTATCGATAATTGCACTAGTGCAGTATTATCGCTAAAACTTGATCGTGATTGGTTGAAAATAAAACATTGCAGCTTTCTAATTGGCTTAAATTTTTCAAAGGAAATAGTCAAGATTATTTGGAGACAGAAGATTTTATTGAAAGTTTGGACTATTTCGCTCAAGATCCGGTAGTCTTGAGCCAAGTTTCCGACTTCGTCACACAGTTTGGAGTTGCGATAAACACAGACGAGTTCGTTGTTCATGTCTTTGTAGCGACTTTTTACACTTTCCAGTACGCAATTCATCAGAAGTACAACCAAATATTTGTAATAAAGGTCATGAACTACAGACACGTACATTTTAATCAGATCTTTTCCAAAAAAATTGTACCAAAGCATAACTTGATAAACCATTACAGAAATGAAGCAGATGTGCTCTATTACAATTCGGAAATAAACATTTCGTGTTAGTTTCTCCTCTCTCTTTGCTTTATTCTGTAATTTTACGTCAATGTACTGTAAATTTGTGAATAAGCGCTTCCAGTGGTTACCATCCCAAAAGGACGCTTTTAGAATTGTGAATATAACTAGGACATATAAGTCAAGGTTAGCACAAGCGTGGAGGAATTGTTGAGCGTGGTGTACATCCATGGATACGTTGGCGGTGAATTTTTTATGGGTTATGGTATCCCAAACTAAGAAAATTCTAGCGAAAAGTAAAAAACAGGCGTGGAATTTTAGAAAAGTAGCTTTTTTAACGGTGTTAGTACTAAAATCGTACCATGGTACCACAACGAAGATTGTTAAATAAGTGGTGAAGGGGCGGATAAAATTAATGTCTTTTATGGAGAGCGTGAATGCCATTTTGTTTTGGAAAAGTGTTTGGCGGTCGGCCCGGAAATCAATATCTAATAATGATTAATAAATTGTTTAATAATAGAGAAAGGACCAATAAGCAATATATTAATCAAGTTTGTCTTAAATAGTATTTTTTGATTGAATAAACGTGTTTATTTAACTTAAGCAATCTTTGTAGTTTTAAATGTGTTGGTATTACTGTCGCCTCTGAAAATTTACTTCACTAATTTTAACTTCATCCCATAAGACGGCAATAAAAAATGGTGGATGCGCCGGGAATTTTTTAATATTTTAGAGACTTTTATTTTCGGAGAACTGAATCGTTATGATAAAGTACGTGATCACGTGTCCAATTAACGCAAATATTATCGACTTATCCAACCGAAAATAGCCAGACGCGCTGAATTCCGGCCGAAAATTTTTCGCATGCTTCACCAACTTTTTCAAAGCTTTCAATTCTTTGCTCTGTTCGTTGAGATGCTCCTTGAACTGAAAACACAAATCTACGAACTTTTTGCTTTCTTGGAGACTCAAATGTATGGGTAAGAAAATACTCTGAAGATTGTACTAAAATTCAAATTGTAAAAATGGTTTTCGAGAAATGTTCGTACCAAAGTGAACGCCAGCATTAAGAGATTTGAAAAAACGATGTGATGATAGATTTGCGGATCGTAATTTTTGTAAAGATCTGTTGTAGCTAGATCCATGATGAGTTCTATTCCGGAACTGAATATTATCAAGATTATTTGAAGACCGAAGATTTTATTAAAAGTTTGGACTATTTCGCCTAAGATTCGGTAGTCTTGGGCCAAGTTTCCAACATCGTTACACAAATTTGAGCTGCGATAGACACAGATGAGTTTGTTATTTAAGTCTTTGTAGCGGCTCTTCACACTTTCCAGAATGCACTTCATCAGAAGCACAACCAGATATTTGTAATAAAGGTCATGAACCACGGACGCGTACATTCTAATCAAAACTCTTCCAAAAAAATTGTACCAAAGCATAACTTGATAAACCATTAAAAAGACGAAAAAGAGGTGCTCCATAACAATTCGGAAGTAAACATTTCGTGTTAGTTTTCCCTCTTTCTTTGCTTTATTCTGTAATTTTACGTCGATATACTGTAATTTTGTGAAAAGACGCTTCCAGTGGTTACCATCCCAAAAGGCCGCTTTTAGAATTGTGAACATAACTAGGACATATAATACAAGATTAGCACAAGCGTGGAGGAATTGTTGAGCCTGGTGCACATCCATGGATACGTTGGCGGTGAACTTTTCGTGGGTTATGGTATCCCAAACTAAGAAAATTCTAACGAAGAGTAAAAAACAAGCGTAGAATTTTAGAAAAGTTGTTTTTTTGACTCTGTTGGTACTAAAATCGTACCATGGTACCACAACGAAGATTGTTAAGTAGGTGGTAAAGGGGCGGATGAAATTGATGTCTTTTATGGAGAGAGTCAGTGTCATTTTGTCTTGAAAAAGTGTTTGACGGTCGGCGCGGAAATCAATATCTATTGATGATTAATTAATTGTTTAATAATAGAGAAAGGACCATTAAGTAAAGTTAATAATCACGTTATGTTTCTATTTATTTAATTTTACTTCCACTCGTACGTTCGAAGGTAGTGAATAATTAATTACTCCTCCATTACAACTATTGAGTCCTCTCAGGACTACTAAACTGCATCGCTATAATGATAACTAGCCACATGCCCCACAAGTCCAAAAACAATAGACTTGTCAATTTTAAAAAACCCATTGGCGCTAAACTCCCTGAAAAACCGACAAGAATAATTTGTCAGTCTTGCCACCATTTCTGCTTCATGAGACTCAACTTTCAGCTGATCTTGAATTTTATAGCACTGGTCCAAGAATTTTTGGGCTTCTTCAGTTGTCGCTCCTATTGGTAATACAAGGCCGAGAAAACAATACTAAAAGGAAATGATAAATGTGAAAACAACTCGAAAAGAACTTACGAGCATAAATACGAAGAAAGCAATGTTGGCCACAGCTATAGAGTAATAGAAAGATTGGTTTTGAGCGGTCGTAATGTGAACTATAGTAAAATTCAAACTGGCGACGATGTGGAGGCCACTATGAAAAATTATCAGGATCAGTTGATGTCCGAAGAGTTTGTTTTTGCGTGAGCACTTTAAAGTCTGATATGAATTTAACACTGTTACTTTTCGTTAGTTCAATGAGATCGTTGTTTAAACAACTGTAACCGTCTCGTATCCGTTGCACTAAATATTTAGACACCACAATCATGGAGTATTCGTAGCAAATATCAATAAACGGACCAGAACAAAAAGTCACCAAAGGAGACCAATTATTGACATTTGACCACACGTAGATATCATGTCCGAAAAAAATAAGCAATATGAAATACTCTCCAAGAAATTTCCATCCATTTACTGAACTCTCTAACACTTTACAGTTCTTGACCAACAGTTTCCAAGGTTCAGTGGAGAAGAATGACGATTTTACAATTGTCAACATGGTTAGCAACACTAATAAAATGTTAGTTAAAATAGAAATAATCTTATCTGCTAAAGTAAAATATGGAACAAAGTCTGAGAAGAAGTTGTAGACAAATGGAATTCCAATCATGGCAACTCTGAGGAAGATTAAAAAGCAGCCGTGCAATCTTCTTATCATTGGTTTACTAACTTGACAATTAGTGAGATTGTACCATGGAACAACGAGAAAAATACCCAAGAAACTAAAAATGTAACGAGGAAACATCGCCATGTTGCAACTATGTAATTTTATGAGAGAACAAAAAGCGTACGTTTGTTCATATAACACAATTTCGATTATTATCAACTGATATTGATCCAAAGGATCATGCAAACAATTAATTAGTGAGCAAACTTTGAAGATTATCTACTTGATAACTTGGCTTGATACCTGGAATGTTTGATCTTTGACCCGCAGTATAGTTTTATTAACAATGATCGTTACCTGGTTCCATTTGTTTCGTTAAGTTAATTGTTCAAGGATAAATAAAGAGACAATAATAATAAAAATTGATTGGGATTGAGTTCTTTTAATAGGCTCTAAAAATTGACGTGAGTTGGTAGCTCTGCTTGTCTAGCTTCCCTATTTGATGTGAACGTGCAATCAGTGGAGATCAACAAATTTGTAACTGATTTAGAAACTGTCAGATCTAATAGGTACATATAAAGTTGGTAATAGGGACTAATAACTAGTAAATGACCAAGAGAGCTAAAGAATAAAAACGCCACTAAACTGAAATACTATGATAAGATAAGTAGCCACGTGACCTACAAGTCCAAAAATAATAGACTTGTCAATCTTAAAAAACCCCGCGGCACTAAACTCTCTAAAAAAACGACAAGAATAATTCGTCAGTCTTGCCACCATTTCAGCTTCATGAGACTCCACTTTGAGTTGGTCCTGAAGTTTGTAGCACTGGTCTAGGAATTTTTGCGCTTCTTCAGTTGTTGCTGCCATTGGTAGTACCAGACTAAGAAAACTGTACTGAAAAAGAACGATAAATGAGAAAACAACGCGATAAGGACTTACTAAGATGCACATCAAAAAAGTAATGTTTGCAGTAACAATAGAGTAGAAGAAAGGTTGGTTTTGATTGGTCGTAAAGTGAGTTATTGTGAAATTTAAGTTTGCAACAATATGGAGGCCACAGTGAAAAATGACGAGAATTAATTGATGTCCGAAGAGTTTGTTGTAGATTTCTATCGTATCTCCGAGAATTCTGTAGTTCTGAGTGAGCACTCTAAAGTCTGAGATAAATTGAAGGCTGCCATTTTTTGATAGTTCACTGAGGTCGTTGTTTAAACTGATGTAACCGTCTCGTATTCGTTGAACTAAATATTTAGACACTACAATCACAGAGTACTCGTAGAAGATATCAATAAATGGACCGGAACAAAAAGTCGCCAAAGGAGTCCAACCACGAATGTATGACATTACGTAGATATTATGACCCATAAAACTAAACAATATTAAATACTGACCGACAAATTTCCATCCACTTTCTGACTTTTTTCCAATTTTATAATTCTTAATTAACACTTTCCAGGGGTCGGTGGAAAAAAACGACGTTTTCACCATCGTCAACAAGGTTAACAACCACAACGAAATAGTACTTAAAATTGAAATTATTGCATCGGCCAAAGGTAAGTATGAAACTAATTCCGGAAAAATGTTATACACGATCAGGAACACAAATGTTACAATTTTGAGGAAGATCAAAAAGCAGCCGTGTATTCTTCGTATTAGTGGTTTACAAACTTTGGTACTGGGAAGATTGAACCATGGAACTACTAGAAAAACGCCTAAAAATATGAAAAAGTGGCGAGCGAATTTGACCATGTTGTGGCTAATTCTAAAACTGGACCTAAAACGCTTTGTTCAAATAAGGTCAATTTGTGTATTAATCCAAAGAATCACGCAAATAATGAATTATTGTGTAGTTTAACACCGGACGCGACTTTTGAGCAAACTTTGAAGATGAAATCAATTGATAGCTTGGCTTGGTACACGTATTTGAACAAATTTCGTGTTCGGTTTAACATAGCGAAGTTCACTCGTTTTTTTCAGCTTTGTGAGAATTTTTCTTCTCATTCGCTGGTTGTACAGTTGGTTTAGGTTACAAATCTCACAAGTTTTAAAATTTTTATGTCTAGTGTAATTCGCACCTGTTGCAATGGCGGTGTTACAGTTGGTTACACTGAGTTGCAAATGCTCACGCAAGGTTACAAATTTTGAAATTTTTATTGTGTAATTTATTCTTGTTGCAAATGTTGCGATGATATTGTTGTGTGAATTGGCTTTTGGGGTACAAAACACGATCGTGAAAGTTTTGTCTGTGTAATGTGTCAAAATTCAATTTGTTTGTTATGGTTTTTAAACTGCAGTCGTATTTGAGGGCAATTTTACATAACTTGGAACATATTTAAGAGTTAATTACGTAAAGTTGACAAACATCAAATTTCATGTCAAAATTAGAAAATGTCAAATTCTGGGAGATTAATGATGCCAATCTTAAAATTTCCAAAGTTATCTTATCAAGATTCCAACCTTAAATAAAGAAATAACTGCCAATGTGGACATTTGCAACTCAAATCGACTGTGTAGTGCGTCAAAAGTTCACTTTGACATTTGTTTTTTTATTTAAAGTTGGAATCTTGATTAGTTTAGTTGATTAGTTTCGGAAATTTTACAAAATTGGTATCATTGTCTCCCAGAATTTGACATTTGTCTATTTTGATAAAAAATTGAACGTGTATTAAGGCAACTTAATTAATTAGTGCACCTGCTTTTAAAAAACTGCTATTTCTCGAAACGAAAGATTCAGTTCCACGACCGACAAGTCCAACTTGTAAGTCCAACTTGACCAATAAATATGAATGTCTATGCATGTAGTTGTCATTGATGACATTTACTGCGAAAAATATTGGTTTCAAAGAGTTTCAAAGTTAAGATCGTGCAAGTGTCATACAAAATGGGAGACTCAAATAGTAACAGTCACAAAAAGTACTGCCTTGACCACGGGGTTTTTTATTACTTATATTGTTGCTTACTTTATTGCCTAAAAACGATTAAAAACAGGGACTTTTTGTGACGTTTGGAGAAAAACAAATTTTTTATAGATTTCGGACGGTATTTTTTTGGGTTCTTTTTTGACAATTTTTTTCAGGTTTTGTTTATGAATACTTCAGAATAATAATGTTATCTACACATATTTTGTTGTTAAAAAGTGACAAATGAACTTCATTATTTTATTATGTGTTACTAAAACGCAATTGTAAACAACCACCAATTTCATTCGAATCACCCAATATGGTGTATTAATATTGATCCATCACTTTGACCGTGAAGTCATAAATAGTCCATCGAAATGACCGACAAGTCATTTTTCTTCTTCTTTACGTCAATTCTCTTAATCACCCCATGGTACGACTTAAAAAACAAAACTTTCTATACATCATTTTTCAGTAAACTTTACGCTTGTCTTCTGTTTTTCATCAAAATAAGTTTGGTGATAATATTACTCACAGATCCTGCCTTAAATGAGCTTTTCGCCAGTTTCATATCATCACAGAAAATCATTTATAATCTCGGCTTCGGTTTGTTGTCGCTCCTAAACTTTCTAACAATACTAAACTCTTCGTTTATGAATATGGACAACTGGAAAATCTTAATCCACAATTGTCGTTATTTCGAGAGAAAACAGAGAGACGAGCATTTTTACCGGAATTTTGCACGAAAGCAACTGTTTTATTTAGTCTTTGCTGTATTTGAACTCTACGTTTGGAGTGTCGCCTCTGAATTATCGCTGTTACAATTGTTTTATGTCAGTCCGTTCCTCGATTTATACCATGAGTTTGTTTTGGTACTGACGCTGAAATATTTCTTGAATCGAATTGAAAATGGTTACGCCAGCTTGAATGAAAGTCTCTCAAACCTCAAACCACATACGAATTTTTTATACGAGCTTAGAACCCTCACTCAAAAATACAGACTTCTTGGGGAAACCATCGAAATCTACAACAAATTATTTGGTTACCAGCTGTTACTAATATTTTTTTACTCCGGTTTTCACGTTGTGAACTGCATGAACTACACTCTCGTCACTTCAGTGCTAAATCCCTCTAGTTCTGTGTTTGACGCAGCTTTAATTGGCAACATTTTTTCCATCTCTTTTGTCATAGCAAGTTAATATTTTTTACTCATTTTTAAAATTAATTGATTCGTTTTTAGTACACGGTTTTGAGTCTTGTAATTCCGATGGGATCGACTGAAGAAGCACAGAGATTCCTCGATTTGGGGCACAAATTCCAAGACCAGTTCAAGATGGGCTCGTACGAAATGGAAGTGATAACGTCACTGATTAATTATTCGTCGAGATTTTATCGGGAATTTAGTGCTGCTGGTTTCTTTAAGATTGACAAGTCGATAATTTTTGGGCTTTTGGGGCACGTGGCGACGTATTTTATTATCACAATGCAGCTGAATGAAAAACATTATCATGAGCTAACTAAGGGAAAATAAGTTTCAATTTTGTAATTTTTAGAATAATTGAAACTGCGAATTTTTGGGACTATGTTTAGACACTTTTTGTTTTTTCGGGATTTATTTTGCCGCTCTTTTAACTATTAGACTTTTTAAATTTAGACAGTAGTAGTCTTTTTAAACATTTTTCTTTTTTCTTTTTGTGCCTTAGACTTAGCAGTAGATTTAGACTTTTAGACTCTTTTTGATCTTTTACTATCTGCAATTAATTTGGTTATTTATTGACATACATTAAGAATTCGCACAGTTCTGGATTTTGCGTGAAATTCTGCGTAAAATGAGCACCAATAATTTTAATTAGCTCTGCAAATAAGCAAAATATCGATCGAATTAGATTTAGAAACATATTTGTTTCGAAAACTTTTAAATTTCAGTTTTTTTAATCTTAAATTAAGGAGCTTAAATAAATTAGTATTGTGTAACTCGCTTTGCTAAACAACCAATCACAAAACCGCATTTTAAATTTAACGCCTACAAAAAAAACTCTACAGGAAAAATGAGGTTTAGACAATTTTTTTCTAAATTATCTTTTTTATCGCGCACCAATTTTCCGCTTCGACAAACAGTAAAATACTTGTAAGCAAAACTTAAACCAAATCATTTCAATATTTTTTATTAACCCACTAATCATTAAATATCTTGTAGTCTGTCGAGAAAATCTGATAATAAATAAATATTGTTCCCGAAACATGCCATATCAGCGCAAGAAACATTAAATTCGACAAAACTCTATAAATGTATCCCACCGATAAGTCTGACCCAGTACCATGGGGTCGATCAAAGACATCTCCTTCCTGCGCTCCTTCACCATTTACCTAAATGTGTTTCTAATAGCTTCATGGTACGATTTTCGCGATAAAACCACAATATCAAAACTCTACGCTTGCTTCTTAATTCTCCTCAAACTCCTTCTGTTGGTCTACGTGGTCATCGATGGTACCCTAAGCCGCATCAGTCACTCATGGTACTTATCCCAAATCGTGGTTTTTGTCATGATCGACACAATTCTCATTGGTTTTACCATTTTAACCATCGCGAAATCCGCTTTCGCCCATCGCAAACAATGGAGGGTACTTTTCCAGAATTTTCGCCATCTTGACGCGAAATTATTGAACGAAGACATGGCAAATGGTACCATAAGTTTGTACTGGACGTGTATTTGGAGACACTTTGCGTTTGTTTTCGTCATATCTATGTACGTTTTTGGTTTAGCTAGCATTTTTAACGTCTCGAATGGTACGATGGTACTGTTGGTACCAGTCGTGGAATTCTACTACGAGTTTCTGGTTATCTACGTCTTTAATACGATAGTTGGTGTGTTTAAAACTCGCTATGACCTTCTCAATCGAAAATTGGTGGCAATTTCTAAGAAGCCAAACTTTTTGGAGCGAATGATGGAGTTGGTACAAGACTACAGACTTCTTGGAGAGACCACCGACACTTTTAACACCCTCTTTGGCTATCAGATCATCCTCATTATATTCCACGTTGGACTAGAACTAGTCAATGTCCTCAACTACTCCCACGTCTTATCACTCTCCACGCACAGTGTTTCAATGTTTCATTTTCTTCCAACCGTTTCTCTGCTAATTTACATGGTGGTAAGTAAAAACTCCACTTTACCTTCTTTTGTAGTATTGGTTTTCAGTACAACTTCTTGATTATTGTCGTTCCGGTTGAATCCACAACTCAAGAATCTCGAAAATTTATAGATCTGTGTTATATGATCCAGGAACAGTTCTCAAACGAGTCGAAAGAAGTGGAGACTTTTAACAAGTTGATAAACCACGCGAAGAACTTCGTGGCGAAATTCAGCGCCGCTGGACATTTTGATATTGATAAGACGATCATCTTCAGTGTTGTTGGGCACGTGATGACGTATTTTATCATTGCTTTGCAGTTTAATGGGAGCCAGAGTCTGGTTTCAACTTGAAGGATTTTTTTGTTTGTTGACTATTTAATTTAAATACATTTTTCTGTTTCTTGCTTGTTTCTTTGCTCATTGCTCTAAATTACTCTGTTTAACTTAAATAAAGTTTTCTGTTTTTGCTTGTTTTTTTGCTCATTGCTCTAAATTTTGATTTTACCCTGTTTCTCTAATCTCTACACATTTAGGCTTGTTATTTTTTAGATCTTTTTAGACATTATTAAAAATTTAGATGTAGACTAATTTAAAAAGATTTTTTCATTTAAGGGGATGTCTAACAAATCGTAACGGTAAATTCTGCTGCAAATAATGACGTGTAGAAAATTTTAATCCAAATTTTGACAGTCAAAAGTATTGTATAACCATCTTGCTTCAACACCCAACATTTATTGGCGGAACTCCTTTAGTGAGGACCGGTAGTGAATTCATACCCGACCGTAATAAAAGCATAAATAAATATTTCTTTTAAACCGCAATTCTGGTCGGAGATACAAGCTTTGACACCAGTGTTGATATTTCGAATGTTCTCATATCCACTCCTGTTTCATGTAAAATTGCAGAATAATAAATAAATAAGTATTTTTTTAGAAATTAAATGTTTAATACAAAATTATATGTTACATAGTTAATAAATAATAAAATAAATAATAAATAGTTAATAAATAAATAAAAAAAATCCCAAAAAGTGCCTTGTTACAATCATAACAAAAAATAATAAAAATAATTTTTAAATTCGTTTATAAAAGAGAATTTGTTTCCAACAAAAATTCTTGATTTATAATTGCTGGTAGCAAATGTTCAGCGTAAAACAATGCCAACTTTGGAAGCATTTCAAAGCAAAATTTTGTATCTTTGGAAATTCTTTCGAATAAAATGCCGCGGGGAGTAAATATTGTAAAAAAACAAACTTCACGTTCAGTAATGTACAGCTGACCCTGGACTTGGTAATAATAATTATGTTTACGATTTAAAGTCATTTTGCCATCTATTATAGAGCAGAAATTTATTTTTTTCTTCAAAATTGCTTCCTCTGGAGTTAAATGTCTTGCACCGTATGGGCATTTCACTTCCACAATGGCGCTACTGCCTATCAATCCATCCGGTGATGCACCCAGAAATGGGTGTATTTTGTCAATTATTAGTCCACACGGTCTAATTCGCAGACCAGGATGATCCTCCTGAAGCACCAATTCCAATCGTTCAATGGCTTTATATTCGTTTTCACTCCCATATCTTGTAGCCACGTTACCTGCAAATTTTGGTTTTAGAATTCTATTTACGGTGTTACTTCTACTTGTTGTTGGCCGCAATTTACAAATAAGTCCAAAATTTGACGATGTCAACCTTTTTGTTCTTTCTTCGAACCATAATGAATTGTTACGTTGGCCTTCTGTATGTTTCATTATAAAGTCTCGTTCTAGGGATCTCTTTCTGAGGTGATCTAAAAACAGTTTTTTCCGCCTGTTATAATCTTCAGGATTGGATTCACAAAGATCTGGCTGATCGGCGTTTGGCCCGTAATCGGCATCTGGCTTTCCGTGGTTTTGATTAGAGCGATATTTTTTTGTTTGTTTTTTCTTCATACGAAGTTGTAATTTTTGTTTCACAAATTTTTGTGTGTAAAATTCTGATTTGCCATTATTAATAGCATTCAAGTAATTTCCTTTACTATTAAAAGAAATCGCAGAAGCAAAACAACGCATGCGATATCCTCATCGGGAAGTATAATTTATGCGTTTGCCCCCAACGAATTTTGCCACAATTGAATTGTAAGATTCCGCAAGGTTGTTGGTCATTTTTTTCAGTAAACTCCTTGCATTGTATTTTAAGCGATGTAATGCCGTTTGGATATCATTTAAAACACCACAATTTTGCATCTGTTCTATCAAGTTTTCTTCTGATGGGTCTTTTCTCTTACAAAAGTATGATGCACAACTTTTATGGTTACCAAAAACGTGTTGGACGCTGTTATCGATATCATTTTTTAGATGCACAATACTTTCCGATTCTGTCATATTGTTCTTTCGATAGTAACAAATCGCGGAATCAATTGCTATTCGCAAACGTAGAGCATTACACTTAATTTTTGCTCTTATTTGTAGTGGCACTATTTGGCCCGTTGAACTGCATCGTTTTCTTCCAATTTCTAAAATTTTGCTTGAAAAGTTTCGAAGAAGGTGGTTTTTACATTCAATTTTTTCAACAAAAAATTCTCTCCCGTAAGGTTTTGTTTCACAAATTTTCTTGAATGAATTAAATATTTATAGCGTAAACCGTGAGTTTTTACACTTTCTTGAAAACCCTGAACAATAACGTCACTTTCCATCGAACTAGATGAACCAGTATGGTTTTTATAACAAGTGTGATCATGATCATTACTTTCATTTTTATTTCCATTCATTTGACACAAAAAACAATATTTATTTCGAACGCCCATGTGTAACACCTTTTCTGTACGTTGTCCAATAATCGTTGCCACTCCTGAATTTGCATTAAAAATTGATTTGTTGGATCTTCTAGACCAAGCACAATCACTAATAACTGTAATAAACGGTACTCCATCATTACATGTGTCTCCGTTTTTTAAGGCCAAGTCAAATTCTTCTTTTCCAGCTTGCAGCATGGAATTGTGGACGATTTGTGAAAAATCCTTGCTAATTTCTTTCTCAATTTTGTTATAAAATTGCCATGAAAAAAATGGAATGTTTAATGATGCCAATAACTCCTTTAACTGAGTGTATCCAGCACCGATTGAAGTAATCCCAACTACAGCGGCCGCGTTAACTGGAGTTTCTCTTGTAGATGGTGCATCTGTTTGAACTTCATAGCTCACTTTACAAACCGAACATTTTAATGTTATGACGGATTGCAAACCTCGAATGACTTCTTTAGAAATGTTTACATTTTTCCCTGTACAGGAAAACAATTCGCAATGTGGAAAGTCCAGTATTGTTCGTATAAATTGTCCAATTGAGACTAGTCTCCTGCCTTCAGTTTGCGCATCGGCGTTACAACTGTAATAATCGTATTTATTGATTTTTTAATATAAAAAAATTAAAATAACTTACACTCTTTGACCAGCAAAGTCGTTAGAATTCAATAAAATGTCATCTGAAGCAACTGTTTCGTGTAGTGGAGATGATCCATTATTTGTTTGATTCCTAAAATTGTTTAAAATAATAAAGACCGGAATTTTAGACAATATTCAATTTTATTACTAATTACAAGACAATTAATTTTAGTTGACCAATTGTAATGTTTTTGAATAAGCTATCACCAAATTTTTAAACATTTAACTAAACTTGATCTGTTACTAAAACTAAAAATTTATTCGCAAGGCGTTATAGGTAAAAATGTTACGGCCACAAACTAATAGCAAAATTTTACATTCTTATGACTTTTGAAATTTCCAATCAAGACACCTCAACTTTTAAAAAATCTTGCCAATAATATGCTTGCTGTTATAGTTGTTTTGAAATTCTTATTATACATATTTATCAAAACCGTGAAATAAAATAAAAAGGCATGTCTTTCTGAATGGAACATAATTATTATGTACATTGTATTAATAAATTTGTAGTTTTTACATTATTGTTTATTTTATATGTAGTACTTAGTGATAATCACATCAGAAATGTTATCCAAAGACTATTATAATTGTATTCAAAACTTACCTTTGTTGCAAGAATTTTTTCATCGCTGCACTAGGTTTTTTCTTACGCAAACGCCTGCTTAAACAACCCATTTCACTAATAATAATAACAAATACGAAACACACAAAGAACTTCGATTCAGGAAGAACTTCGAAAAACTGAAAAACAAAACAAAAACAAGTTTATCTAATTGACAAAAAAAGTGCATTCGAGAACTTATAATCACGTATGTCAAATTTTCGTGATTAATTAATCGAAAAGTCTATAAAGAATCATGTTATCAACATATTGTACATCATTGAACATAGTGCGCGTTCAACAGCTTCGTATGCAAAAAGCATAACGCAATTTCATCAAGTAGTTTTTCTGTAATCCTGTTTGGAAAAATACATTGAATTTCCTTTATACTAGAATTTGTTCGGGATCCCCTCAAGTGATTCTAAAACAGACAAATAGGACCATGATTCCCGTCAACTTTTAATTTTATGAGTTTATGGAAGATTGTGGGTTGTAAATTATCCCTTCGACCACAAAACTAATTTATGAATGCAGAGAATCGACGGGACTTTGTCTGGTTGCGAGAAGTGAGACATCTGTGCTAAACAAGGATAAAAGAAATTCTAAAAGACATTTTCGAAACACGATTACACAAAAACTATTAACTTTAAAAAAAATCTGTTTAGTCGACATTATGTAAAATTAGTCTACGCATGTGGAATGCTAAAAATTATTTTGCTTTCAGCCAAGTTTATGTATTTAATTAATCAAAAAGTCATTAAAGAATCATTTTACAAAAATTATATATAGCATTCAACATAGTGCACGTTGAACAGATTCATATGCAAAAAACAGAAAGCAATTTACTCAAATAGTTTTCGAGTAATCGTGTTTGGAAAAATACATTGAATTTGCCCTATACTGAAATTTGTTTGATATCCCCTTAAGACAAAGTAAAATTTTGTATTTTTGCTAATTTTAGAAGTACAAAAACGAAACTTGGAGACGTTACTCCTTTTAGCACGCGTATTTAGTCTGTCAAATTTCAAAATTTTAGAACCGAAAACCGATTTTTTAGAATTTTTTGTTTTGGAACGAAGTGATAATTTCCAACATTTTATATTAAATTTCGTATTTTTGCTAATTTTAGGAGTACAAAAACAAAACTTAAATGCATTACTTCTTCTAACACGCGAATTTAGTTAACCAAATTTCAAACTTTTAGAACAAAAATTAGAGATTTTAGAAAATTTCGTTTAGAGACGATTCAAACAACGTCAACTATTTTTATTAAAATTTTTATCTGTGTTTAAAAACACAATAACTGTGCTAAATTGCAAAATTTTAGAACAAAATGTAGAGATTTTAGAAATATTCACTTTTTTTACTAACTTTTACGAAAAATCGTGCAGGTTTCGTGAAGATTTCTGCAGTTTTTTTGCGATTTAGTCGTTAAATCTTGATAAAAACTGGTGGTTTTTATTTTGATTTCTACTCTTGCAAATCCAATCCAAAAAACGGCCAAAATGTACGAAAAATCGTCATTTAGCATCGAAATAAGCGTATTTCTCTACGAATTTTGCAGATTTCGTGAAGATACCTGCTGTTTTCTTGCATTTGCGCCGTTGAATCTTGATAAAAACTAGTGGTTATTTTAGATTTTAAAAATCAAACCGAGAAAACGGCCAAAATGGACGAAAAATAATTATTTAACATCGACATAAACGGATTTCTCTACGAATTTTGGAGATTTCTCCCGTTTTCTCGCGATTTAGCTTTATCTTATTTATAAAGACTAATTTGTTTATTATTAATACTAACACGGCGCATTCACCGTTTTTTAAATTTTTTTTTAAGTTTTTTTTTTCTCTTTACGAGCGTTTTTTTTTTTATTTTATTAATATTATAAACGGTATTATAATACACACTATACCTACATATACCTCCATATAAAGTTTTGCAGATAGAAATTGGTTTTTATGGTAGGGTCCCATTGTGCCGCAGTTAAGTATGCCAACAATGGAGCAATACCGCAAATATTACCCTGTCATAAATAATATGCTGCTGGTCTTGCCCAGGTCCGTATTGTGTAGTGAAGCGTAATATTAACGCAAAATTTTAAAATTCACCTACTTTGAAAAAATAAGTAACTTTTTGTAATCTTGGATCATTCATACAGTCTGATCTTTGGATATGTGATATGTAGCTACTTTAGACTACCTACTTATATTTATTATTGGTTCTTAATGATCTGATAATGCATTTAGAAATATTAAATATTGTCGTCATTAATCTGTAGCAGAATTTATTGTGACAAATTTTTGCCGTTTCACTTTTATCTGTTGAATGATGGTAAAGTGGTCCAAGAGGTATAAGGCTATATAGCCTCAATAAAAGTTGTTGACCGCGAATTACCGTCCCTTTTGTACCCTTATCGGCAAGCGCGTGCCCCTACAATAAATCATGGTTTGCGTGAACTTACCAGGACCGGCTTTAAAATATTTTGGTAATAATAAAATTATAAAGCATTCCAAACATGTTTATTTATATACTATTAGGTACATTGGTTCCGGTACATTATATTCAGGATTCGTCGTCATCTCCCTCGCTGTCCAAATCGAACTGGTTATCATCATCACTTTCTTGATCCAAATTTATAATAATCTCCTGTACATTAGGTGACAAATATTGGTTCTCCACATCTACCACATGCCGCACGCAGTTTTTCCAAGAATCAACCTTGGTTTTTGCCACTTGTTGCCTTATGAGATCAACCACTCCTGCACTAAGATTTGGCTGAGTATTATATTTTCGAATGTTGCGTTTCAAAGTGCTCCACATCATTTCGATGGGATTAAGCACACAATAATAGTGCGGCAGCCTCAGGACAGTGTGGCCACTTCTTTTGGCACATTCATCCACCACGTATTTGACTGGAAGATCATTTCGCTTAACTATATCTAGCAAATCCTTTCGTAACACCTTTCCAGTAGGAACATCAATATTATTTTTACGCAAATAATATAGAATATCATCTTTTCTTGTGTTTTGACAGGGCTTCTTACATAGTTGCCTCGAATGATATTTTGCATTGTCCATGACGATGATCGAATTGGACGGGATGTTGGGTAACAATTGGTTTTCAAACCACGTTTCAAACAGGAGTCCATCCATGTCCTGGTGGTAATCGGCAGAGCAATTTTTGATGTTTTTTGCTGATAGAAGTAGAGCTCCAGGTACCCAGCCATTTTCATTTCCCGCGTTGAGTATTATAATCCGTTTTCCACGACTAGGGGGGATGTTTAATACACAATTATTGCTACTATCGGTTATGCCTTTTTTGACGACATCGTGTGTATCGAACCACGTTTCATCCAAGTAAATTATATGTAGGTCTTCCTTCGGATCTAAATCTTCTAATGTCCAGAATGTATTCAAAACGTAGTTTTTTTAGCCGAGGACTCTCCATTATGGAGGCTCTTTGATTAATGACTTTATAAAAAAAGCCAATACTTCTTAAATAAAGCCTAAGTGTTTCCGCAGAGCATTCGATTGGAAAGTCTTTTTCCTTCATCACTTGCATAACTCTTTCTGTAGTTGGAATAATATTCTTTTTATAGGAATCGTAAATAATTTCCTTTATTTCTACTCCTATATTTTCATCAAATTTACGAAATTTCGTGAATAAGCGTTCTTTCCTTGGTCTGCCATTGTTTTTTATTATGTTTTGCACCGTCGAATATGGCACCTGCGTAAGTTCACTGGTAACTTTAACCGGAGCGGCACATTCTTTAGCAATGAGTCCTTGATAAACATTAAAAATAATTCGTTTCTCGCCTTCTGAAAGATGATGACGGTTATTGGAGACTGTTTCAACCTCGTCTTCCACAACGATCGCATTATGGATCTGAATTTCTGGAGCAAATGAACTTCCAGCGATTTCCCATGGACGAAACATTCCAAAAATTCGATTTACAAACTAAAGAGAAAAGGATTTGTAGCGTCAATTGTCTTAAAAAAAACAAACCTTACCTTGTCTAAAAACGAATACGAAAACACTGTTTAATTTTAAAAATCAGTGGCAAACGAAGAAAAACTCAGCGAAATATTTAGCATGTACTGCACACAGCGACGTTACCAAACGTAATGATAAGGTAATGATAGTTTAAGGGTGGAATGGTTAAACAACAACAGATTTTGAAATAGTGGTAGGGCTTTCTGAGAAGGTCGCTGGTAAAGTAAAAACCAATTAAGTCAACAAAATTTCTAATCCCCAGTAATGAGAAGCAGATACACGCAGATGATGGGACTAGTAGTTATCGGGTGTAATTAAAGACCTTTGTTTGAAAATGCCTAATGTATACCAGTGGTTTCAAGGAGTTTTTACACATTTTTTAAATTTCGTGTTTGCAATTTGAAAAAATCAAAATATCAAAATTATATCAAATATGTGTTAGGTTTGTTTCTAATCCTTTACCTACCTGTCACCCTCTGCAAAACATAGCCTGAGCTCAATTTACCTGTTCTTATTACAGAGGGATCAGGATTTATTTAGTAAGCTAAATTTACGAACATCGTTTCTTGTACTTACTTTCTACCTGAGTTTTGACAATGGCTGTTTTTATGAAATCAAATGAAATAGCAGGTATTTAATCATTTATTACTTAAAAAAAAATATTAATAATCTCGTTACAAGTTTGATATAATGTACGCACAAGTTTCGATGATTTCTAAATAGTATTAAGTCCGGAACTGGTCAAAGTGACAAAAATAAACGCTGTGGTGCAACCAGATGGTTTACAACTCTGGGATGTTTTCTATTGTAAGCCAGTTAACTTTTACACAATGGGAGAATTTTACTGCCACCATATAGCCTTATACCTTTTGGACCACTTTACCAACCCTTACTATTACAACGTAGCTCGCAGGTAGTACTCTCAGCGTGTAAACAATCCCGGCCCTGTGGAATATCGGAACAATATGATTTATTGTGGGTACGGTCAGCTCTCGGAGGGCTGTGGTAATGACTAGATAATTTTTATTTCGCTGCCATAAAAACCAATTTCTATCTGCAAAACTTTAATACTGTAAACTCAAAATAAAATAATTCAGTATAGTCACGAAATCATTTTTTCTGAGTTTTTTTAGAATTCACCAAAATTGTTCGCGATTTTTCTAGATCCACTAAAGTAAAGATTGTCTGGCTGTAGAATTTTTGTTCCTTGAAATTTATTAGAAATTCTTTCAGAAATTCTTAGGTTCCCTAGAATTTTTTAGGTTTTTGTAAAAATATTTAGGACTCCTATGAGAATTACCAAGATGGTTCCAAGTTTATAAGAAAATGTTCCTGGAAAATTTTACGATTCCCAACGATTTTAACATTCTACAGATTGCTCCAAGGTTTTCCAGAAAACTTTGCAATCCTCCGCGATTATCTGGGATTTGTAAACTTTGGATTACTCAAGATTCGGTGACATATTTTAGATGATGATTTGAAAGATTTTTTAGCATCTTAGGTTGCCTTTCTGCTGACATTTTGTGGAATTTTATTCACTGAGATTTTTTTAAATTCTCTGAGATTTTCTAGATTTATGCGGTATTTCCTTTTCCTTTAGGATTCTTTAAGATTTAAGAAAACGCCCAAAGAATCTTGAGCCCAACATTTATTTGTGGACATACGGGTCGATTTCAAGTCACTGCGTTAACGCAAATTTGCAACAGTTGCCAAGGTATGAGCAATGTGATTGGCGTTGCTATGTTGCAAATGGGATTTGCAGTAATGCAAGTCACATTTGAAATCGACCCCAAAGTTTGATAAAATTTAAATCGAAGACAATCGAAAACTTGTAGCGTAATTTGACACTAATTGAAGTATTTTAACGCTAAAAATGCAGTTTTTGCCACCGTTTAATGAGTAATTTCACACTCACAATTTCAATGATTTATTAACTGACACTGATTTACGCGCTAGAAAATTTAATTTTCTTGAATAGTTCAGAAAAGACTTTACAAGACGGATTTGTTCCATTTGCATAGCAACTTGATTTAAAGTAAGCTGTCAGCAAATTGACAAACTATTTTTAACATTTGTGTCCAAATTAAAACATTGATTTAAATTTTTACAATTTTTGAAAAAATCTAATACAAAACACGTCACTAAAGCCTTAAAACAAAAAAATTGCCATCCCCAAACGTCAACTTAGGTGTTGCGTTAATCGCCATAATTTTTAGCTTTCAATAATCGGTTTCCGACATAGACTTCTATACGAGGTGTTCAAAAAATAGCGGACCAACTGATAAGAACGTCAAACTCCAAGACGCTGTGAATTGGAAATGCTGTTTAAAATTTTTATTTGAAGCTTTGTACGGGAGGAAAATAACTTTAAATATTGCGAAAAACGGCAACAGTGTTTAATTCTTTCGGTAATTATTAGGAGTATAATTTTGAGACCAGAGCAACGCTTTGGTAGTTACAATTATTAATAAATCATGTAATTGGTTACTATGGTTTGCAATTAAATTTGACAACACCTGACTAGTAAAAGTCACAAAGTAGATCAAGAACCATTTGTTCTCTTCTTGGTGTGCGAATAGTCCTGGGTCCTCCATGATCCTGATAAATTTGGTTCCAATAGGCCCATCTCACGTACCTGTTGATAAACTCGTTGAAAAGTATTCTTGGAGGGAATTTGCCAGTTAGGAAATTCACAAGCCTTACTGCCCGTTACTGCTTCTCGACTGTTTCCATCACGTGTCTGTATATTCAGCAAAATTATACATCTTTAGAGAAATAAACTCCTCTAGTTTGTGTCACCTAAAAAAATGTTTGACTTTTCTAAAAAAATGGTCAGGCACTAGGCAACAATTAATTACTGAATTCTTGAAGTGAAATATTGCCAGATTAATTTTGCGCTTTTGAGCTTAATTTTAAAAGTGCAAAATAACGTTTTGCATCAACATTTAAGGCATTTAAGACTGTAAGTATGTAAATGTCACCCAAAACATGAACTCTAGTAGAATTTTGTAAACCTTGAGTTCATTATAAGGAAAAATTTGTGCCATAATTAGCGCCCCTTTAAGTGGCTGTAGATTTTCAACGAAGTACTCAATAATTGAAAAAACTTAATTTAGCTACTAGTTATTATTTGAAGATTCACGTAGTGAATAATTGGTCCGCCATTTTTTGAACACCCTGTATAATACTGCAAACATAAAATAAAATAATTCAGTGCGGCCACAATATAATGAAGAATTAAACTTTTTTTAATGGTAAAATACCCCATAATACTAAATCTTGGTGCGAAATATCCGGCATGCTCTGCTAATCTCTCCGAAGCCTTCATCTTTTTACCATCTCCATCAAATTTCTGAAGTTGATAACAAGTCGTGATAAACTTGTTGGATTCTTCGATTGATGCGGAGATAGAAAATATCAGACCCAGAAGATAGTACTAGAAAAATTAATGCATTGGTTGTAAAGTAGTATCATTTACTTACCATAACATAACTTATCAAGTAAAAGTTAGCAATGAAAAAGTGAAATCTTGGGCTTTTTCGAGCAAACAAAGAAGTGTGATAAGTGTAATTCAAACAGTTTGGATAGCATTGTGGAGCAACATAAAAATTAGTCTGTACCCGAAAATTTTATTCAAAATCTGTGTGGTTTCACTAAGAATGCGGTAATAACAAGCGAATTCATTTATCTTCTTTAGAAATCCTGGCTTCTTAAAGGCATGCTTTAATTTCTCGTTTAGATCTTTATATCTAGTTGTTATAGCATCAACCAGTGCTTTGTAAATACACAGACTTGCAAATTCGTAATAAATTTCAAATGATGGCCACAAACTAAGTATAGTGAAGACATTTATCTGAGAAAAAGCACTCCAGCCGTACATGTAATAACTCCATCAAAGAACGTACACTACCATCTTCAATAAGAAGCGCACATAAGAGTTTTTAAATAAACTCTCTTCTCTGAGCCCTATGTTGTTCAACTTCTTGTCAATGTAGGAAAAATTGCGGAAAAGCAGCATCCAGTAAGCATTATTTATGAAGGCGGTTTCAATATACAGGCTGTCCCAGAACTCACGCCTAGCCGAAAAAGGGCGGATGCCGACATCAATCAGGACGCCAAAAATGCAATTTGTTTTGTCCTGATGTGCATTAAAATTGAGAAATTGCTTAACGAAACTGACCAATCCCAGACGCTCAAGCACAAATAATATTAACGTTGCTAGGTTTCATAATTAAATCCTAAAAAGGAAAATTGATTTGGTCCACTACATTTTCATAACTGACATCTAATGTCAATTTGACAGATAAAAACCACACAATGACGGTTCTAAAAAGAACCCTTTTATTATATATATACTCCTGAACCGTTTTAGGATATTTGTTGACACCAAACACCAACTAGGAAACCAGCAAGCAAGGGAAACCAAAAGAAACGCCGTTTCACACTCCACTTCGATTTTCACTGTGTCAGTTGTCCTCCAGGTGTGTCTCTTGTCATTCAACGCTCGTCAACCAGTAGTCTTCAACCCTCTAGTCAATTTCTAAAGTACGCTGAGCCGTTTCTGCACACTAAGTTCAATATGAGTTAGATTTATTGAAGCCTGTCATTCTAACGTCAGTGAAATTTATAGTGGACCAGATTGTTCATACAAAATTCAAAGGAGAAAATTTAAACTGGTTTCTTAGCAACACGCCAGTGTATCCTCCAGACCATCTCCACGCGGCCTTGCGATTGGTCAACTTTGTCATGTCTTTTCTTAGTTTCTGTTGGAGCTGGAACTTTTTTTTCAGCAATTTACACATTCACACCTTTTCCCGATATGCCCGGTTTTCGGCTAGGCATGAGTTCTGGGACAGCCTGTATGTTAAAAGACTAACCATAACAGCGGAAGAGGTTCCACAAACGTAGACGACTCTTTCTACCATCATTCGGGTTTTAAAGAAGTACCGCAACGTGTCATGTGAACCAATATACACAAGCCAGGGGATTTTAAGAACTATTAAGAGAGAACCATCGCATTTTGCTAACAATGGGAGGCGAATAGTTTGGGTGTTTGTTTGCGAATAGTTTAGCGTGATAAAAAGAATATTTAGCAAAATATTAAAAAACTTCAAAAATTTAATGTCTTTAAGTGAGAGTCTCCAAGTTGGAAGAGACTTTTTAGATTGAAATACATGTTAATACTGATACTGGGTCGAATTAGATACTGCTATTACTAAATTATTTATCGTCGTGCAGACAATTAAGCGTAAAAAAACCTGCGGACACCGGAAAATTTATTTTGATGGAATGACGGTGATAATGATCTGAGCTTGTAGTTAAAAATGTCGAGTTTATCTATCAATTAATTGCTTTAGAATGTTTTTTCCAAGTAAATAATCGATACGTTTATTCTGGCCCGGCGCCTCCACCATTTTTTCAAAAGTAAAAACCGCTAAATTTAACTCAAACCACCGCAAATTTGGTCTCGGTTGGTTCAGAATTGTACGAATGTTTTAAACCAGTTTTAATTTATTAAAGATCCCTAATTAGAAATAACAAACTCGAACTTTGTAGTTTTATTAAGCGGTTATTATACAGTCAGAGAGACATTTTTTTTGAGAAGACCTTTTACTTTATTAAAGTAAAAATTTGTACACATATTTCGATAACCTTTAGCAGTGTTTTAGCTTTTTTTATTTTTAAAAATATTTTTTTCGAAAACTGCTATAGCAGATTTCCGAAAGCATCTCTAAAAAAGGTGCTAATTCACCGAATTAACTAAAAATTTTTTGTGTGTATACTTAAATAAATGTACATTACAAAAACATAATTAAAAAAAACAATTTTTTGAAAAATGCAACTGTATCTAATCCCTTAAACTACGTTACAAACGTTTTAATTTTTACCTTTCACAGAGTTACTCCTAAGATACACATCTAAATAATATTGCAGACATATAATAAAATAGTTCATGACGGCCTCCACATAATGAAAAATCAAAATTTTTTCAATTGTAAAATGCCCAGCTGCACTGAATTTAGGCGCGAAGTGTTCAGCACTTTCTGCTAATCTCTCCAAAGCCTTGATTTCCTTACCACCTGATCTAAACTTCTGAAGTTTGTAACACGTCTTGATAAATTTTCTAGATTCTTTAATAGCTGTAGACACAGGCAGAATCAGAGCCAGGAGAAAAAACTGCAACAGAAATGCGTAAATTGTGCGTAAAATCTCGTCCTTACCGTGACGTAGCTCATTAAGTAGACATTAGAAATCAAGAAGTGTAGTCTTGGATTATCTTTCGCAAACAAAGATCGGCTGTAAGTGGCATTCAAAGTGTTAACAGTTTGACTGGCGTTGTGAAACAACATGCAGATTATCTTGTAGCCGAAAATTTTATTCATGATCTCCGTGGTCTCGCTAAGAATGCGATAATAACGAGCAAAATTATTGATCTTTTTTAAAAATCTCGGTCTTTTGGACGCACGCTTCAATTCCTCGTTTAGATCTTTATATCTGCTTGTTAAAGCCTCAACCAGCGCTTGGTAAACTAAAAGAGTTATAAACTCGTAATTGACATCAGTTGAAGGCCATAAACTGAGAATAGTGAAACAATTTATGCTAGCGATAGTGCACCATCCGTACACGTAATAACCCCAACCGAGAACGTATATTACATTTATGAACACAAAACGCACGTTGGAATTTTTCAAGAGATTCTTTTCTTTGTGGCCGAGGTTGTTCAGTTTCTTGTCAATATACCAGAAATTGTAAAAAAGTAAAGTCCAGCGATGACCATCCACGAAAGCTGTCGAAATAAATGTTAAAATACTGAAAGTAAGAGCGGAAGAAGTTCCAACAAAGTACACGGATCTTTCTGCTGGTAATCGAGGTTTGAAAATGTACCTCAATGTTTTATTGAAACCAATGTACACAAGCCAGAGGAGTTTCAGAGTGATTAAAAGACAAGCGTAACATTTTGCTAGTAGAGCTAAGCGAATGGTTTGTGTGTTGAAATCGTACCATGGCGTAATGCAGAGGATGTTTGGTAAGATGATAATGTGTTTCAAGAATTTTATGTCCTTAATTGAGAGGTTCCAAGTTGAGGTCGGCTTTCTTAAGTTGAGGAACATTTTAATACTGTTCTTAAATTGAGCCAATGCTCAAAATACTGCTATTACTGAATTATTTATTCTAGAATAATAGCTAATTAAGCGTAAAAAACAGACATTGAAAAAATTATTCAGATTGACCACCTTGATGAATATTTGCCTTAATGACCGCAGCTTGTAGTTGAATATGTTAAGTTTATCCATCAAACAATCAGTTGCTGTTGAATGTTTTTACCAAGTGATTAAGATGAATAAGTGATCAATGTAAATAACTATTTAAATAACTATAGTTATTTAACTTCAATTTCGAAGCATTTCTAAAGCATTTTCCTAATGTGTTTAACACAAAATTTTGTCGGCTGACAAATAAATTATTTATTTTGACTTCTGGTTTAAATTTTAAGCGTCATTCACTTTATTTAGGAAAATTTTATCAGTTGGGAAATAGATTGGTCAAATGAATTAAAGATTAATTTAATTGAAATGTTCGAATTTTATACATTTGCAATTTTTTCTGTATTTTTACTCACTCAGCTACTCTATCATTTTCGGAAGTCACTGGTGTTCACGAATTGACACAATTGACATTTATGCAGTGAGGCCAACTAACAAATTAAAACGAACTATTAAAATGTCACGTTTGACTGCCTAGTCTTTTAAAGAATGATTTTATTGCCGCTAATGAGTATCACAAATGCCATGAAAAGTGACGGAGGCGCCCGATAGTTATTTGTTTCTTGTTTCACTGGGCTGGAAAATGTTTTTTCGCCTTTCAGACTCAGAATTCAACACTTTTGTCGCAGTTTCTAAGCATTTTCCAGACAAAATTTTGTGCGCCGTTAATAATTAATAGTAATTATTTACATATTTGATATGAATTTGAAACGTCATTCACTCAGGGAAATTTTATCAGAATGGAAATAGGTTGTAACACCGCATTTAAATCGAACAATTAAAGATTACTTTGAATTCAAATATGTTTTTGTGAATTTTTATTTTTTTAACTTTTTTTAATTATGATTTTACCTCAAAATTTATAGGTTTATAGCAGATGACATGACAATGCAATACCATCCGTTAAACAAAAAAATAACTAGATCCCTCTTGAAGATCTAGGCCGCCCAATGCCGTTTTCCGGTATATTTACATGCCTCCAAAAACCTTAACAAAGGGCAGCGTGTCTTCCTAACAGCTATTTGTGTACCAAGGCCAAAAAGTGATTCTTTTTTGGCCGAGCCATTTTTTAATGGCCGAGGCGCTAGCCGAGGCCAGAAAGAAGGCGAGTTCAAAATGGCATTTTTTGGCCGTGATACACACAAGATTTTTTAGGCGACATCATTAAATTTACAAGTTAATTAATTTTTATTTATGATTTATTGATTTCATCAATTATAACAACTGAATAATTGTAAATATTTATGAATCCTTCAAAAAAGTTCATATTTTCTTTATTTACATTTGCAGTTTCGGCATGTGTAGCTTCACAATTTGCATGAACTAAAGTCCGTTTTTTTATTAAAAAACCACAAACACCGCACTCTCCCACCACTTTACAACTGGCAACACCGTCGATGGTGACTTTTTGGTGATAAAATCAAATAGGTTAACTGCCTAATTGACAATTTGATTACACAAAACGGTCTTTCAAGCTGTGCCGAGTATTTTCACTATTAAATCATTTGATTTGCAATCCAATAGGCTGTAAAAAAAGCGTTTTTAACGGAAACACTGCCTAATTTTCAGAAATGTCAAAAATTTGACAACTTTTTTCTCACCAAAAATCTCCCTAGGCAACGTTGCCGGTTGTAATGCAGGGGAAGAATGCGGTGTTGGTGGTTTTTTAAAAAAAAAAAACGGACTTTAGGTTTGATGTGCTTTTTGATGTTGTTGCAGCAGCACTGCTAGACATGTTCATTTTCAATAATTTAACACGTCTTTGTTGAACTTTACATCAGTTTGTCGATTTGATTTTACCCAAAAAATTAAAAAATTGCTGCAAATTCATTCTCATTCTA
Organism: Gnatocerus cornutus; assembly: GCA_029298725.1. Taxonomy (NCBI): domain Eukaryota; kingdom Metazoa; phylum Arthropoda; class Insecta; order Coleoptera; family Tenebrionidae; genus Gnatocerus; species Gnatocerus cornutus. Next base: position 31,728,923 of record CM055509.1, on the reverse strand, counting down.
AGCATGTTTTTATTTGTCCTAATTACTATCGCGGAATCAAAATTTCGAACATCACTTTTTGACATGGCAATGTAAAGCAAGCTTTATTGTCATTGTGACTGACATTTAAAGTAAATTTCTGACACTTGCTGTGCCGTTTATAAATTTTAAGGTTATAAAATCAAAGGACAGTTTACAATTTTTAAACATCAATCAATTTGATGTTCGAAATTTTGATTCCGCGATAGTAATTCTTTAACAGAGTGCGTGCCACTCATATAACACAACTCATTATTTATTCTTTGCTTTATTGAACGACATTGTAATTGTTTTAAATTTTTGTTTGCATAGAATTAAATCTAATTAATATTGCAGACACAAAATGAATTGACTAAATTTTTGCATGAACACATTTTTAACTTATAAACATCACATGACAGTATTTTAACATTATATTTCAAATCTCTGTTAAATGATCAATTGAATTGTTTATCTAGTTAGCTGGCGTTTTGCAAACGTGTGTCTGAACTTGACATTAAAACGTCAAAAACCTGACACTTGTCTGTGAATGACAGATATCAAGATTTACGTTCACCGAGTAACAGCCTACGAGATAAGTAATTCAATTTATCACGGTGTTATGTTTTGTGATATGATTATGATGTTGTGCAATGTGCATTCGTGTTATACATACTTTAAATTAAGTTAGCAAGAATTTTTTTATCATTATTAAATGTACGCGCGATTGTTTAATTAAACTGAATTGCCACAATTAAAAAAGTTGAAACATTAGCTAATATACTAAAAATGATATTTTTATTGATATCGAAAAACCCACACACGTTGAAGTGCGGTTGGTAATATTCCGCGTGCGTTGTAAGCTTCATGACAAAGTCCATTGTCGTCGATTCTAGCGGCAGCTTTCTTTGAGTCAGGTAGCACAGATCTATAAACTTTTTCGCTTCTTGAACCGTCGAATCAAAAGAAAATACCATTATCACAAAATTGACCTAAAACACGATTAAAGTACAGGGTGTTTATAAATGTTTCTAGCTTCAAGGGTGCCTATGAAATGTCAAATAAATTTATCGCTCATGACAAATGTGAGTTTAGATTTTTCAACTGACATTTGTAGTTAACCCTTCAAATAAAGCAAAAACTGTTCAAGTTGTGGTGAAGCTTGGAAATTTAAAACTTTGACAGAAAACTCTAACTGAAAAGTCGTTGACGTAAATGACATTTAAAATAGTCGTGACCACTATGAAAACAAAGCGGCAAAATAATGCTCGACAGAATAGTGCCCCCCTTGATGCTTGAAACATTTATAAACACCTTGTAGAACCCGATAGTACTTACCAACAGCTCCACAAACAAAATTCTTATCGTTATGAGAATGTCTTGGTATTCTTGTGTCATGGGATGCATCGAAAAGTACCATTCCAAATTCAAAGTGTGAGTCATTTGAATGCCACAATTGATAACAATTAGAAAAAGTTGGTAACCGAAGATGTGATTGAAAGTTTCGACAGTTTCTCCCAGGAGTTGGTAACTGTAGACAGCCTTTGTAAATTCATGAAGAAGTTGCGGACTTTTCCAAATGGTTGGGAATTTCGCGTTTAAAACGTGGTAACGCTGTTTGATACAATTAGTCAAAAAAGTCAATAGAGTCATTACGGCGAACTGGTAACTTAGATGTACAGCAAAGCTCATAGTAATACTCTGAATTAATGTCGCTCTGAAATACTCTACAAACATTTTTATTAGAAGCACGGCTAAACCAAGTGACACCAATTGCTGAAAAACCAAATAAAAGCACATCTTGGACACTCTTTCTTTTCTTATGATGTTTTCCAAGTTTGTGAAAAAACGTTTCCATTTTGTATCACAAAAAAGAGACTGTTTTATTGTGAAAAGTAAGAAAAGGTGGCATATACTAATAGATAAAAAATATCCAATTTTTTGAGAAATCAAACCTGCGTTAATAATACGTTTGAAACTGGGGCCTTTTGTTGAAAGCAGAATGAGAGACAATTCAACTCCGAAAAAAAAACAGGCGTATATCTTCTTCAAATATGGTTTTTTGACCGTTTTTTGGTCGAAATTGTACCATGGCGTGATGAGAAACAAATCGAGATAGAAACAGAGATATTTCAGACAACTCAATTCTTTGAGAGAAAAACTTAATTTCATTTTTTTCTCGTGACAGCACTTATTTGAATTAGAAACGTAAACGAAAGTGTCATTGAGCGAAATATAAAAAATTCAATTTATTTTATCAGTATGATCTAAATTATATAAGCAAACAAGCGAATGCGCACTAAGAAAAATTGGCTGGTTGTCGCTTATTAATTACGGTAATTAATCTAGAAAATCAGCAAATTTAGTTATAAAATAAAAAAAGTTTTAAAATTTTGGAATTCGGCAGATTTAACAAGCATGGCAAAAGTAATATCCATTCACAAAACATAAAAGTTACTAAGGTTGGCGATAAAAAATAACCCTAAACCGAACAGTTGGTGAGATTGGTAATCAAATGTACATAATGCCAAAATTTCAAAATGAAGTCTTTAATTTCGACTCACTCTGCAAGAAAGCGTAAGAAATAGATAATTTTTGCATTGGGCAGTTTCAACAAGACACTAAAAGTTCTCTACGGTAAACTAAAATTAAACAAACTTAACTGACATTGACAACAAACTTCAAAATACAGTCCCATGAAATGATGATTGAAAAAGTACACTCTGATTTTACAGAAATCAAAGGTAACTTGATTTTTATGTTTTGTAAATGGATATTAGTACGTCTTCAAATTTAATTCTTGTATTTTTAAAATTAGCGAAAATACGAAATTTAGTCTAAAATGTAGGAAATCTTTAGTCCATCCAAAACTAAAAATTTCTAAAAAATTAGGTTTCTGTTCTAAAATTTTTTAATTTGGCAATGTTACGAAGCATGTGTTAAAAGTAGTAATTTCACCAAACTTTATTTATTTATTGCTAAAATTAGCGAAAATATAGAATTAAATATTAAATTTTATAAATTTTTAGATTAAAAATTCTAAAAAAATTTTGATATTGGTGCTACAATTTTAGAACTTACCATAGTCAATAATAGTGTCAAAAGTAGTAATGCCACCAACTTTTATTTTTATATTCCTAAAATTAGAGAAAATACGAAGTTTAATACAAAATGTTAAAAATTTCTAGTTCAAACTAAAATAAAAAATTATTGAATATTGGAAATTTTTAATTTATTTTAAATTTTTTTTTAATTTTAAAAATTTTTTTTTCCGGAATAAATAAGCATGTCAAAAATAGTAGTAATAGCCCCAAATTTCAACTTGGTCTTATTAAGTTCTTGAAGAGTGAGCCTCCTACAATTTAGACCTCAGAAAATAACAAGCGTTTATTATCTTTAGATTAGATCGTTTAAACTTTTTATACCATGGTCCAAGCAAATCAAAGTATCAACAAAAATATTTCAGCAAATATTTAAGTCTTTGAGAGAGTTTAAATTTCATTTTACTGGTGCGGCCACATACACTGCATACTATAAACGAGCAGAGTTCAAAGAAGTCATTATTATGTATTTAATTACTTTTTAATTGTGAATTTGAGGCTGGTTAAATTAGCAGTTTTACCAATAAGTTAGTGATAATTCTATTCATAAAAAGGTGCGTGTCACTTAAATAGCACAACTCATTATTTATTCGTTGTTTTATTGAACGTCATTTTATTTGTTTTACCTTTTCTTTCTAATATAACACATATTCAGATTAATATTGCAAACACAAAATAAATTGATTAAATTTTACAGTAATATCTGTTATTTCATGCATTATACATATTATTATGTATGTATAGGTACAGAGCGATCAATGAATTTTTTTTTGCTACAGTGTGATTAATTAAATTATTTATGTAATCAGCTGGCATCTTACAAACGTGTGTCTGAATTTGACAATTAAACGTCAAATAAATGACACTTGTCGCTGAATGACAGTTATCAAGACAAACGTTCACCGAGTAACAAGCTTACGAATAATTCAATTGATCACTGTTTGTGATTTGATTACAAATGTGCTGTCCAATATGCATTCGTGTTAATTTTTTATTATTGTTAAATGTTTGCGTGTTTTTTTTAACTAAATTGAATTGCCACAATAAAAAAAGTAGTAACATTAGCTAAAATCTTGAAAATTAAAATTTTATTGATTTTGAAAAACCCACACACGGTGAACTGTGGTTGGTAAAATTTCGCGTACTTTGTAAGGTTTATCACAGTGTCTATTTCTAGCGATTTTACCGGCAGCTTTCTCTGTGTCTGGTAGCACAGATCTATGAATTTTTTCGCTTCTCGAACCGTTGAATCATAAGAAAAAACCATTATCACAAAATTGAGCTAAAAACATGAATTGGATTAAAGTAGAACCGGATAAAACTTACCAGCAGCTCCACAAAATAAAATCTTATCGATATGAGAATGAGTTGGTATTCATTTCCCAAAGAATACACACTAAAGGTCCATTCCAGATTCGAAGCGTGTGTCATTTGAATTCCACAATTCATAACAATTAGCAAAAGCTGCTGACCGAAGATGTCGTTGAAAATTTCGACAGTTTCTCCAATGAGTTGGTAACTGTGGATTGCCTTTTTCAATTCATGAAGAATGTCCGGACTTTTCCAAATGGTTGGGAATTTCGTGTTTAAAACGTGATAGCGCTGTTTGATGCACTGACTCAAGAAAGTCAATAGAGCGATTACAGTGAACTGGTAACTTATCTCTATAGCAAGGCTTATAGTGACACCGGAAATTATTGACGATTTAAAAAGTTTTATATTTACTTTTGTTAGAAGCACGGCTAAAATATATGATACCAATTGTTGAAAAACTAAATAAAAGCACATCTTCTTGGACACCTTTCCTGGTCTTATGATGTTCTCTAAGTTTGTGAAAAGACATTTCCATTTTGTATCACAAAAAAGAGACTGCTTTAGGGTAAAAAGTAGGAAGAGGTAAGATGTAATAAAGGAGAAAATGTATCCAATTTTGTGAGACATCAAACCTGCGTTAACAGTACGTTTAAAACTGGGGCCTATTGTTGAAAGCACAATAAAAGACACTTTTACGCCCAGAAGCAAGCAAGCGTATATCTTCTTCAGATATGGTCTTTTAAAGGTTTTTTGGTTGAAATTATACCATGGAGTGATGAGGAGTAAATCGAGATAAAAACAGAGACATTTCAACAAACTAAAGTCTTTGAGAGAAAAATTGAAATTCATTTTACTAGCGTGACGACACTTATTTGAATTAGAAACCTAAATAAAATTGTCAGTGAACGAAATATAAAAAATTCAATTTATTTTATCAGTATCACTACGATCTACATTGAATAAGCAAACAAGGGAATGCGCACTAACAAATTTACAATGCACAGACGCAAAAATTGGTTGTTTGCCGTATTTTATTTTAACAGTGCGGTCGTGTCAGCATAAATAGTGATCAATTGAGTTATCTTAATTTATCTTTATTGTCTGGATTATCTCTAGTATTTTAATTGTCTTTCTCATTTTTATTATCTAGTGGGTTGGCCCCTAGCGATCATTAGTCTGAAACTGATATAAATACGTCAAATAATTAACAGATGTTAGGGAATGCCACACATATCAATGTTCACAAACAGGCAACTAGATAAAACAATTAATTGATCGCAGTGTGCAGGTTTAAATGTTGCTAACACAAAAATTGTAAACTTGTAAAATTGTTGAACTGAATTTTGTCTGATTTAACTAAATAGCTATAAATATATAAGTTGTGACGTTAGTCAATAAACTGAAAATATGCCTATCTGCCTATCGATTTTGAAAAACCTAATTACATATAAAAGAAAATATAAAAAATCTGATTCTGCTACTGAAATTTTGAAATTTAAGAGAGTTAATAAGCGTGTCAAAAATAGTATTATGTCCAGATTTCAGTATTTCTAAAATTATCGAAAATACAAAGTTCAATATCGAATATTGAAATTTTATTATTATATATTATTAAAATAAAAAAACATTTCTAAAAATTTGTTTCTTGTTCTAAAATTTTGAAGTTAATAGGCTTGTAAAATGTAGTAGTTTCTCAAATTCCATTCAATTATTCATAAAATTACCAAAAATAAAAAAAATAATATTGAAAATTTTGAAAATTTTAATTTGTCCTTAAATAAACAATTTCTAAAAAAATTTGTTTTTGGTGTTATTTTTTTTAGATTTGGCAGAGTTAATAAACGCATCAAAAGTACTACTGTGTTTAATTTTCATTTTTGGACGCCCAAAATTGTTGAAATAATTCTTCCTAAACTAAAAAAAGTCTAAATTTGTTTCTGGTTCTAAAATTTTGAAGTTTGGCATAAGCGTGTCAAAAATAGTGTTTTGTTAAAATTTTGTTTTGATAATCTTAAAATTAGCGAAAATACAAAATTTAACACTGAATATTGGAAATTTTTAATTCGTCCTAAAACAGAAAATTATTAAATAATTTGCTTTTGGTGCTAAAATTTTTAAATTTAACAAAGTTAATTAGCGCATCAAAAGTAGGATTGTGTCTAAGTTTCATTCTTGTAATCCTAAAATTGCCGAAAATACGAAATTTAATTTAAAATATTGGAAATTTTAGTTCATTCTAAACTCAAAAAAAATTCTGAAACATTTGTTTCTGGTTTTAAAATTTGCAGTTAATAAGCGTGTCAAACGTAGTAGTTTCTCGAAATTTCATTCTTATGTTCCTAAAATGAGCAAAAATACAAAATTTAATATTGAATATTGGAAAATTTTAATTTGTCCTAAATCAAAAAATGTCTAAAAAATTTGTCTCTGGTGCTAAAATTTTGAAATTAGGCACAATTGAGAAGCGTGTCAACAGTAGTTTTTTTAATTTGATTTTTATATTCCTAAAATTAGCAAAGATAGAAAATTTAATATTGAATATTGTAAAATTTTAATTCGTTTTAAAATAAAAAATTTGTTTTTGGTGCTAAAATTTTTAAACTTGGGAGAGTTAATAAACGCACCAAAAGTAATAGGTACTAGGTCCAAATTTCATTCTTGTATTCTTAAAATTGCCGAATATACGATATTTAATCTAAAATATTAGAAATTTTTAGCTCATCTTAAACTCAAAATATTCTGAAAAATTTGTTTCTAGTGTGAGACCATTACTGGTCCCGATGTCGTGATTATCGCAAATTAATTAACAGGTACTAGCTACGGCCAATCAAAACTACTAATCGACTCACCTGACATCTGAACTACCCTATCGGTACATTTAGTCAGGACCGGACCCGCCAGAATTGGGCCCACATTGATTGACTCGAAAGAAAAGATAACAACACCTGTTTATCTGTAATTATGGGTAGGAAAGAAAGGTACACTCACCAGGGATGTTCCACCCCCTTGCTCCAGACGATGATAGGCTCGAACTGTTGCCATCTGTCAACCCTCTGGAGATGACCTCCTAGTTAACGACGTAATTTACGTAACCACGTAAAGGTGTATAGTTCGGGGATCATCAACTCATGAAGTGTGTGAGAGTTCCAGCCACCAAGGTAATGGGGCACATCCCCATCACACCCATGTACTAAGCGGCGTCCCGGCGACAGGACACGGAGACCCCTCCAACACGTCCGCCGTACATTCTCATCATTTGCATTGTGTGCCCACGAGAACCCTTCCGGATTCTCCATTACATGAGCTAACGTCTGCCTCACCTGGACCTCCCCCCCCCCCCCCAGGGGAGACCCAGTGCTCAAGAATTACATCTAGATGTCTGCCAAGGGTTTTATAGCATAGTGAATTATACTCGCTCTGTCATTCCAACTTACACGAGTCTGCCAGGGGCCAAAGCCCCTGAAGGAAAGAGTTAACACTGAGGAATACACTTGCTCAGAACGACGTAGAGCTATAGTAGACAGCTTTTACCATGGCGTACCTGACTTTTAGAGTCGAATATTATCTTATTGCACTCATAATGTGGAGGGTGTAAACAGGCTATTGTGTCCGAAAATTAAAATTTACGACATCTTCAAGTAGGTAGAAAAATGTGGACCCCTGCCTCTTCTAGGTATTAGCGCGGGGGCTCAAGATGATTGTTGATCCCTTCTCCGTGTTTTTTTTTAATTACGTTGATAAGCTTTAAATTTTTGTTTATTAATTTAAATTTTAAATAAGTTAAAAAAATCGAGGGCTATTAAGTTTTTAAAATTTTACAATGAGAACGAAAAAATTAGCATCATGTTGGAACGTGTATTTTACATAATTATAAAGAATTTTCGAATCACTTTTTGACATGGCAATGTAAAGCAACCTTTATTGTCATTGCGACTGACATACAAAGTAAATTTCTGACACTTGCTGTGCTGTTTATAAATTTTAAGGTTATAAAGACAAAGGATAGTTTACAATTTTTAAACATCAATCAATTTGATGTGCGAAATTTTAATTTCGCGATAGTAATTCAAAATTTAATATCAACAATATGTTTCTGAATTTGCGAAATAAATTATAAACATTCGTTTCCTTTTCATTGTTTTTTCCCAGAACGGTACCATTTGCACCCGTATTTGACATACGCAAAATTAGATTTCTATCGCAATCCAATTTTGCTGTTTAATTAATCCATAAATAGGTACTTTCCAGAATCTTTTGTAAGAAGTCTGTTAAACTATTTGTGCTTAATTCTTTAATTTTTAGAAAAAATGGGGACTTTAAGTCGAACATTAAAATGTCGTTAAACTAAAAGGTTTTTTTAAACAATCTATTTGGAGTGGTAATATGTATAAAGACGACCGGTAAGTATTAAAATCATTTTGATGTTAACTGTTTGGCGAATTTTGTTCACTTTGTTTTCTTTACAACCTATTTTATGATGTGTCAACCTTGGTTAGATCAATTTAATGAAGATGTTTGAAAAATTGATGTCTCTCGGTTTTTTCAAATTAATAAACAAAAATTAAAAATTTAATAACGTTTTTAAAAGAAAACATTGAAGGGATCAATAATAATCATTTCGAGCTAATACCTGGAAGAGGCACGGGTAAACCTTTTTCTACCTACTTGAAGATGTCGTAAATTTTAATTTTCGGACACAATAGCCTGTTTACACCCTTCACATTATGAGTGCAATAAGATAATATTCGACTCTAAAAGTCAGGTACGCCATGGTAAAAGCGTCCTACTATAACAACTCCGCATTGGGCCAGTACGACCCTGACGGGTACGACACAGACGCCCAAGCGCACGTAATCACGACCACCAGCATACTAAAGATATTTCCCCCTAATAGGTTAAAGGGAACAAATCAGTCAAGGTCAAGTAAAACATATGTTAGCGGGGAGGTTTATTCACATTGATGTTGTTACCTTCGTCTCAATTTTTGACGTCTTACACTAGTTCTAATTTTTTTTTAAGTTTAGTACAGTCAATAAGCGTGTCAAAAGTAGTAATGTTTTCAAATTTCATTTTTATATTCCTAAAATTAGCAAAAATACAAAATTTAATATTGAATATTAGAAAATTGTAATTTGTCGAAAAATAAAAAAGTTAGTTATTAAGCATGTCAGAGATAATAATGGCCCCAAATTTCTTTCATGTATTCCTAAATTTTGAAAAATTACGGAAATTCTAGCAAAATGGCATTTTTTCTTCTTAATAAGGGGGCCTTCTATAATTTGGTCCCTAAAAATACAAATTGTAGCATGGAATGAATAGGAGCAAATTGAGGTCAAAACCGCAAATTAAAATCTTTGAGAGAGTGTTTGAATTTCATCTTACTGGTGTGGTTGCACTTATCCGAATTAGAAAACTAATATTGCCAACGGAAATGATGAAAGGAAATGGCTGGGAAGGAGTTGAGAATAATATTCAATTTAATACATACGTAAACAGTAATGAATTAAGCAAATGCGAGTTGAGTATGAAGTAATCAATTTTCTTATGTATTTAATTAGTCTTTATTTGTGGATTCAAGACTGGCTAAATTAACAGTTTTTACCAACAAGTTGGTGATAATTCTATAAAAAGTTGCGTGACACTTAAATAACACAATTCATTATTTATTCTTTGTTTTATTGAACGACAATATAATTGTTTCAACCTTTACTTCTAACACATATTTAATTAATATTGCAGACAGAAAATAAATTGATTATTTTTTACATTAATATTTGTATTTGTTATATAATAAATTATACAGAGCGATCAATACATTTATTTTACTACAGTGTCATCAATTAAATTATTTATCTAATTTGGTCAACTGGCATCTCACAAAGGTGCGTCTGAACTTGACATAAAAATGTCGAATAATTGACATATGTCAGTAGCATCCAACGGCTTTTTGTTTTGTGATGTAATATAGCAATATCTTGTGCAATTTGCATTATTGGTGTTATAGTACATATGTATTCATTTCAAATTAAGCTACTAAGAATATTTTGGTTTTTGTCTTGTATTATTATCAATAATCGAACGAATGACTGTTTGATTAAACTGAATCGATACAATTAAATAAGTTGTAACATTAGCCAATATGTTAAAAATAATAATTTTATCGATTTTGAAAAACCCACACACGTTGAACTGTGGTTGGTAATATTTCGCATACTTTGTAAACTTTGTCACAATGTTTAGTTCTGTCGATTCTATCGGCAGGTTTTTCTGGGTTTGGTGGCACAGATCTATGAATTTTTTTGCTTCTTGAACCGTTGAATCAAAAGAAAAGACCATTATCACAAAATTGAGCTAAAAACTCGAATTGTATTACAGTAGAACCCAATAATACTTACCAGCATTCCCAGAAAACAAATTCTCATCGCCATGTGAGTTGATTGGTAATCTTGATCCATGACATACGTCACAAATACAAATTCCATATTTAAAGTGTGAATAAGTTGAAGGCCACAATTTATAACAATTATAAGAACCTGCTGACCAAAGATGTCGTTGAAAATTTCGACAGTTTCTCCCAGGATTTGGTAACAGTTGATTGCCTTTTCAAGTTCATACAGAAGTATCGGACTTTTCCAAATGGTTGAGAATCTCGTGTTTAAAACGTGGTAGCGCTGTTTGATACACTGAGCCAAGAAAGTCAATAGAGCCATTACAGTGAACTCGTAATTTATGTCTAAAGCAAGGCTCATGGTAATACTCTGAATTAATGACGATTTGAAAAGCTCTACAAACATATTTGTCATAAACACGGCTAAAATAAGTGACACCAGTTGTTGAAAAACTAAATAAAAGCACAATTTCTTGGACACCTCTTCTTCTCTTGAGATGCTCTCCAAGTTTGTGAAAAAACGTTTCCATTTCGTGTCACAAAAAAGAGACTGCTTTATCGTAAAAAGTAGGAAAAGGTTGAAAACAATAATGGAGCAAGAGTATCCCATTCTCTGAGTGTTCAGTCCTCTATAAAGAATAGATTTGAAAGTGGAGTCAGTTGAAATCAGAATGAGAGACAATTTAACCCCCAAAAACAAACAGGCATATATCTTCTTCAGATATGGTCTTTTGATCGTTTTTTGTTCAAAATTGTACCATGGCGTGATTAGAAGCAAATCGAAATAGAAACTGACACATTTCAATAAACTAAAATCTTTGAGAGAAAAATTAGAATTCATTTTACTAGAGTGACCGCACTTATTTGAATTGGAAAGCTAAACGAAAGTGTCAGTGAACGATAAAAAATAAACACATTTTTTTTATCTGTACAATCTAAATACTTATAAACAAAAAGAGAATGCGCACTAAAACATTTTATAATGCACAGACGCAAATTTGGCTGTTTGCCGCTGTTTGTTCGAACAGTGAGGTCGTGTCACACGAGCACAAATAGCTAGTGATCAATTGAATTAGATATTTATCTAGTAGGCTAGCAACTAACAAACGCATATTTAAAATTGACATAAATACGTCAAATTAATGACAGATGTTAGCGAAATGACAGTATTGTCTCCAAATTTGAGTCTTGAATTTTTAAAATTAGCAAAAATACGAGATTTTATCAAAAATATTGGAAATTTTTTGTTCGCCCAAAAATAAAATAATTCCACCAAATCTGTTTCTGGTTTTAAATTTCTGCAATTTGACAGACTTCGAAAGCATTTTAAAAGTAATAACATCTCCAACTTTTATTTTTATGTTAATACAATGAGCAAAATTACGAAATTAATATTGTAGAAAATAGGAAATTTTCAGTTCGTTCTAAAGAAAAAAATGTCTATAAAATCTAATTCAGGTTCTTAAAATTTAGAATTGGCAGACTTGATAAACATGTTAAAAGTAGTCACACCTCTAAATTTCGTTCTTGTATTCCTAAAATTAGCGAAAATACGAGATTTTATCTAAAATTGTGGAAATTTTTAATTCGTCCAAAAATAAAATGATTCTAAAAAATCAGTTTCTAGTTTTCAAATATTGCTATTTAACAGACTGCATAAGCATTTCCATAGTAATAACACCTCCAACTTTCATTCTTGTATTATTAAAATTAGCGAAAACACGAAATTTATTACATATGTATAGAAAATTAGAAATTTCTAAAAAAAATTGTTTTTGGTTATAAAAATTTGAAACTTGACAAAGTCACTATAAGAGTGTCAAAAGTAGTATTGCCTGCAAATTTTAGTCTCAAATTCTTAAGATTAGCAAAAATACGAGAAATTTAATATAAAAAACTGGAAATTGTTAGTTTCTTCTAAAGAAAATTTTTTTGCAAAATCTAATTCCGCTTCTAAAATTTCAGAACTTAGCAAAGTTAATAAGCATGCCAAAGGTATGCACCTCCAAATTAATTTCTTGCATTTTTAAAATTAGCAAAAACACGAAATTTAATACAAAATATTAGAAATTTTTAGTTTCTCCGAAAAGAAAAAATTTCTAAAAATTCTGTTTTTGGTCCTAAAATTTTTAAACTTGACAGAGTCACTAAACATGTCAAAAGTAGTAATGTCCTCAAATTTTGGTCTTGAATTCTTAAAATTAAAAAAAAATTTTGTCTAAAATATTGGAAATTTTTAGATTGTCCAAAAACCTGTTCCCAGCTCTAAAATTTTTGCAATTTGGCAGAGTCAATAAGCTTGTTAAAAATAGTAATAATAAATTAATTAATTTATTAATTATAAAAAAAATTAACCCGTCGCATTCACCATTTCCACAATCAAAATTCGCAAATTAATGATAGCATTGCAGATTTGTTTGATTAAACTGAATCGCCACTATCAAATAAGTAGTGACATTGGTCAATATGCTAAAAATAATAACTTTATCAATTTTAAAAAACCCACCCACGCTGAATTCTCGTTGATAATATTTCGCATAATTTGTAAGCCTTATCACACTGTCAATTTCCTTAGATTCTATTGGCACCTTTCTCTGGGTTTGGTAGCACAGATCTATAAACTTTTTCGCTTCTTGAATCGTTGAATCAAAAGAGAAGACCATCATCAAGAAATTATACTAAAAACGCAAATCAGACTAATGAATTAATTTCGAGTACTTACCAGCATTGCCACAAAACAGGTTCTAATCGACAGGTAAGCGTAGTTGTAGTTTACTTTGATAACACCCACCGCAATAACAAATTCAAAGTTTAGACAGTGAATTACTTGCGCGCCGCAATTGAAAGTAACTAGAAGAATCTGGTAGCCGAAGAGCTCGTTGAAAATTTCCACGGTTTCCCCAAGAAGTTGGTAACAATGAACGCTCTTTTCTAATTCACGAACGAGATGCGGGCTTTTCCAAATAAACAAAAAACTCATATTCAATGCGCGGTAGCGCCGCTGGATACAATGAGACAAATAAGTCATCAGTGCTATTACAGTAAATTCGTAACACAAATCAAGAGCAAGGCTTAGGCTAAAACTTTGAAGAAATGGCACATTGAAAAGCGCCACAAACATGTATGAAAGAAACAAGGCTAATGCAATAGACAACAATTGTTGAAAACCTAAGCAAAAACACATTTTCTTTGAAGCTCTTGCTTCGAATTTCTCCAAATTTGAAAAAAGACGTCTCCATTTCGTGTCACAAAAAAGTGACTGATTGATGGTTAAAAGTAAAAGAAGGAACAAATTGACGCCGATGATGATGTAACCAATTTTTTGCGACATCAAACTTGACCCCAATAAAAAATGGAAAACTGGACCTTTTACTACGAGCAGAAGTAGAAATAGTTTGATCCCCAGAAAAAAACAAGCGTATGTCTTCTTTAGATTGGGTTGTTTGAACGTTTTTTGATTAAAATTATACCATGGCGTGATGAGGAGCAAATCGAGGTAGAAACAGAAATATTTCAGCAAATTTAGGTCTTTGGGAGAAGGTTTGAATTTCATCTTTTTGGTGTGGCCGCACGTACTTAGAGAGCAAATATTGACACGGAAATGATGAAAGGAAATGGCTGGTAAGGAATTAAGAATAAAATTCAATTTATTACATACGTAAACAGTAATAAATTAAGCTAATGCGAGTAAAGTTAGAAGTAATCAATTTTCTAATGTACATAATAAGACTTTATTTGTGGATTTGGAGTTGCTTAAATTGACACAATTCTTACCAATTAGTAATAATTTGAATTTTTGTGTGCTTTTAAATGGTGACTATGCAACCAGTTATTCACTTTATTATTTTTATTCTTCAAAACTTAAATATATTATAAAAAACAAACCTATGAGCAAAAGAAAAGAAATAAATACAAACATTAAAAATGTTTAGTCAATAGTTATTAAAAAACAATTTAAATAAAAGATTAGATTTTTTCGATGTATGAACATCAACAAGCTTGTCGAACATCGAACGCGCCCTCTCGATGTAGTAAACATAACCCCACAATCTTTCCCAAAAAACAAATCGAAAATAATGCAAAATGACTCAAAAAATCCGAGCCAAACCTCCAAAACCCCCATAAATGTAATGGACCTCTTCCAAACAAAAGACCTGGTGAAGATTTGCGCCCCCATGGTGCGCTACAGCAAGTAAACCTAACCTCACTTCTTAAGATTTCTTTTTAATCTAAATTTTCAGACTCCAATTTAGAAATCTGGTCAAAACGTACAGTTGCGACTTGTGTTACACCCCCATGATTCTTGCAGACTCATTTTGCAAGAGTGACAAGGCTAGAAAAAACGAATTTACGACGAATTTGAGTAACTTTCAAACACTTCCTTAAGAACAAGTTCTAAAGTTGTTACTTCTAGATGACGTCCCTTTGATTACGCAGTTTGCGGCTAACACAGTTCACGATTTCGTGGGGGCTGCATACTTGGTATCCCCGTTAGTAGAGCAAAAAAGTAAGGTTATGTTCTCATGGCTTTTTGTAGGTTTTGCAATGGGGTGGATTTGAACTGTGGGTGCCCCCAGAGATGGGCGAAACAACAGGGTTTAGGTTGTATAATGTTAGAGAAGCCTGAATTAATAAGCGATTTAGTCAGACAGTGCAGAAATAAAATCCCAAAACCGTTCACAGTTAGCGTGAAGATGAGGCTAAAAAAGGAGCTCCAGTAACTAATTTACCATTTTTTATTACTTATTTTGGGTTGTTTTTACAGAAAAAGCGTTGAGATTTGTAAACAGTTGGAAAAAAGCGGCGTTAGTTTTTTAACGATCCATGGGCGCACGTCGGATCAACTCACAGGGGACGTGAACTTGGAGGCTTTAAAAACAATTGTTGGTAATGTTGGGGTACCAGTCGTGGCGAACGGAGGGGTAAAAAATTGGGAAGAGTGCTTGGAGCTCCAAGAAGCCACAAACTGTAAAGGTAACACCCCAAATTCTTACTAATTTAAGGCACAACTATTATAACCATTAGGGGTGATGGTTGCCAACGGTCTCCTCACCAACCCTTCTCTCTTCACCGCCACGTTAACCACCCCCACGGAGTGCATCCAAAATTGGCTCAACATCTGTTACAATTCAACCCTTCCAATAAGGGGCAGTTTTGCCACAATTCCAGAAAAGCCAACAAATTTGACATTCCAATGTTTTCACCACCATCTAGTTTTCATGTTGGAGAAAGTTCTCTCACGGGGGGAGAAACGTGTTTTCAATAATTTACAGAGTTTTAGTGATGTCTTGAATTTTATTGAGGATAAATTTGATATTGCGCCACAGTTGTTTGATGCGGAGGAGTTCCACAATTATCGGATTCTTGATCTAGATTTTAGTAGCAGGGGTGAGATTTATGAAGACATGAAACCGGGGGGCGCCTCGGAGCAGAGCTGTGATTTTTTGTACGATTATAGCAGTCAGGGGGGCTATTTTAAGAAGAAAGTTGACGAGGGGTGCGATTGGTCGAACATTTTTCTAGAGAACGGATGAGATAATGTAGTGAAAAAGTTCGTTGTCGTTCTTTGTTCTTTTTATGTGTATTTTCGGTTGCATAACTTAACTCGTTTTGCGTAATCGATCAAATAATGAATTACTGTTATTGTTCCTGGATTAATGATTAATTGATTATGTTATGACACGGCTTATGGCTTCATTTACTTTGTTGCTGATACTATTAATTCTTATATTGTGTTGTTCCAGCCGGTTATAGCTGATTTGACAACTTGACCTATCAAAGTTAAATATGCATAAAGTAATCGGAAACAATAATGTGTACTTTTTTATACTTGTGAGGTAATAATGCAAATAATGTGACTTCGATTCTTTTTTTTTCTCAGTTGATAAGAAGGTCTTTTGTTTTTTTTTGTAAATAAACCGACTTTTCGTCAAAACGTCTTACTTTCTTCTCCGCCATTTCGCATCTTTCCCTTATCGATTGCACCCTCAACCGAACCACCTCCATCTCATTTTTATTAAATCCTCAACAATAATCTCAAATCTTTTCCATGAAAAACGCAATAATCCTTAATATCTCGCACCCAATTTTCTTTTTCTCATCATCTCAGGACCCCCGAAATCTAGCCACGCCTTTGGAGGCGTGCCAACGCTACAGGGTGTGTAAAAAGTCTCTTCGCTCCACCTTCCCTATCTAGGGCTACATTCCCCTCCATCGCCCCTTCTTAGTTGGCCGTCCTTTCGTTCGATGCAGTGGCGCTGTCGTCGCCGGCAAGTGCCCGTAAATTGTAAGCTATATCGTCAAAGCTTGTAATTTAATTGTTCACTTAAAGCCGCTAATAAGAGTGTAGATATATTTATTTGACTTTTAAATTGGACGGGGGCTCCATAGGGAGGTATCGTGTTACCTGTGCTTTTTTCGGAGTGTGGTCTGAGATGAGTTTTTTGGGATTTTTCGTGATGGTTTGATAGAGTTTTTCGGGGATTTTTGAGAAAAGCGCCGATGTTGTTCAATATTTCTACGTATTCTGACTACACGCCGCTGCCCTCATATGATGAGGTAAGATTTTTTTTATTTATAGTCCGGTGGCTCCGCAATTCTTGTTCCAAGTTCCAGAATTATCACTTTAAAAGCAATTTTATTCAGTTTCATTTTCACAGAGATAAGCTTGTTGGACACTTTTCCGGACTCAAATGAACTTTCCAGTTTTGTCAAATTTCATCAAATTTTTAAATTTATTTTTCTTGGACTACAAAGTTTACAATTAATTTTACAAGTAGTTGAATTTTTTGAGAATATGTTTTCGCTTTTGTAGCCAAATTTTTCATACTTTCAGTTGGTAAGTAAAAATACACCACTCTTACAAAATGTTACGAGCTTTATAAAAATTTGCAATAAAAATTCAGATTTCTAGGATATAAGGCTGGTTTACAGAAGCTATGTTAACTCTTTAATTTAGATTAAGTACTTAACATCATGTTAAAGTGAGATGTGATCGTTTTTCTGCCAATCAAATGCCAGCAATCTCAAATCAGTTGTGCGATTAACTTAATTTAAATCAAATTATTGTGTAAAGCGGTCCTTAAAAATATAGATCATATTATATATAGATTTTTTATAAATTTTCAGCCTTCTAACTTCTAAATTGCAAAAAATCGGATTCAAATTGTCAGAAAAGAAACTCTTTCAAAGAGACCAAAAATTAATTTTTTTATTCAAAATTATTTCAGTTTTTTCAATTTAGTGCGAATTGCATTTTTTGCATGTTAGTACAGTTTAATTCAGTATCTATTCGGTCAAACTCAGGAAAAGACGTTTCAGAGTATGTAGCTTATAAATCCTTAGATGAGAACTTAATGACCCTCTTAATTACTTACCTTTAATTCACTTGCAATTTAATTACTTTAATTACAATCAATGAATAGCTCAGTTTACAGATTTGCGTGGTCATGATCATGAATTTTCATTTCTGCAAGGTCTAGATTCAAAGATTTCTCTCACTGTAAATTTTAGCAGCGGATCAAAACTTTTTATTATTTTGTTCCGTTGGCAGAATTGGTTTGACATTACAAACTGCCACATAGATACAGTGCTACCGAATATGATAATTAAAATCGCAAACTTCGTTTCGTTCTTTTCGCAAAGTTAAAATTTTATTTTTTAAATCATTGAATCGTAAAATAGGTATTTTTGGCCTGATGAATTGTAAACGTCAAATTAACATTCAAATGACATCTATGAAAACATTATACAAGGTGTTTATAAATGTTTCTAGCATCAAGGGTGGCTATGAAATGTCAAAGAAATTTGCCGCTCATTATAAATGTGGGTTGCAATTTTTCAACTGACATTTGCAGTTAACCTCAAACATGGAGCACAGTAAGTTTTGAGAAATAAACTGTTCTAGTTGTGGTTTAAAACCTGAAAATCAAAAACTTGGACACAAAACTGTAACTGAAACTTCGTTGACGTAAGTAACAATGTAAATAATTTTTAAGATAGTTATATTCAATATGAAAACAAAGCGGCAAAATAGTGCATGGCAAGAATTTCAGCGCCACCCTTGATGCTAGAAACATTTATAAACACCTTGTATTTACAAGCGCTATGGACGTTTACACACACCGTGCGGTAAAAATTGCCCAAATCGTCTGCTCTTCAGATGCGTTTATAATTAAAAATCTTTTTACCATAATGAAGATTATCACCAAAGTGGTTTTTACCCAAATTATTATATCAATTAAGATAATATTTCTATTTTTAAAATCATATTAAAATTTTTTTATTCAGTGTAGTCTTGTATACTTTTTGTGTACCAACTAGGTACACAATAATTTATAAATGTCAGATGTGACCATAAGTCTCGACAATAGTTCATTTTTTATGTTTTCTGAGTGTCATTTTTCTACGACCTCATATAAAAGTGACGTATTTCACATAGTTAGATGGTTGATGTTTTCGTACATCCATTTACGAAAGTAAAAGTCACTAGGGTGATATGAATATATCCGAACATACTTGTCAAAGTTGACTTGTCAGAAACGACATAATCAATTAATTTTTACTATTATGAATGTTGTTTTACAGTGAATCGTCTAGATATTTGAGACAAAATAATTTACCGTCCAATAAACCCTCCTTCTCGGACCCCCCAAAAAAACCGTGGCGGCGTTAAAAAATTGTGGTGTCTTCCTAATAGCACGTCGGTAGTTTATGTGGCATTAACCCCTGATTTGTAGGAATTCCAGGCATATATTTGGCTTTTTTAGGCATCTTCCTGTACCGTGTGATGTCTAAATGTGACTGAGTATCAAGTGACATGCTGACATTTATGGCTATATACAGGAATCGGTGATCATAAATAGCATCACACCGATCATAATCAATTGATCATCCCAAGCACGAACTTTTCATTAATTTTCAATATGAAACTTGAAAATTTTCGACGTCTTTTCCTGATTCATTCCTCGCAGCTGTCGAGCAGTTTGGAAGGAAAATTTATGGAGATCGGCCGCTGGGGGGCTCGTTACAGACGTACCAACCCCATCCATGGGGAATATTTTTTTATCTGATTTAGAAATCGTCAACGTCATATATTTTAAAATGACACACATACGGAAGTTATAAAAGGCGGGAGGTTGTATTTATCGCTTAATGATGTCGTTTATCATTTTGTCTCGGGGAGATTAATTGAAGAATTAGATCAGTGGCGCGGTTTGTTGATAAATTCTCAGCGTACGTCGCATATTATACACAAACGTATCTATTTATTTATTAAATCGGACATTCTACACTCTTGTGAATTAAAAGTGAGTCAGGGAATCGGGTGACGAAAATATTTTCATTCAGATACCAGCGGAGTTGTGAAATGGGAAAGAATTGTCGGAATGGAGTTGAGAAACTCCGTTTGTTTACAGTCTCAGACATTATAGACAACACTTTCTCATATTAAAATTGATAGACAGAATGTCGCAATAATACTTTGATAACGAACTGAAAGTCCAGACACTTTTTTTTTCGATTCCCCAAAAGTCCGCCGTCACCTTTCATTATCCCATTCCACTTGCATAGTTTCGCAACGTCAGTTTACATCATTCCCTCAAAATCAAAAGTGGTCGATTTTTCCACAAAAGCCATCCGTTTCGCCTTGTTATTATCCGCCACATTATTAAGTCGTCTTCCAGTCGAGTGCCCACCAAGTTGTGGTCGCCGCAGCAACATTTTCACTTTCGTAGAAAAAATAAATAGAGAAAAAGCAGTGCATTGGCAAACTGAACAAAACGCCGACAAGCGTGCACCCAAGGCGGTTAAGCAGACGCTGCTGTGTAAATCTCAAACATCGAAAATGACAGAGACATGATTGACACGTCCAAGCGACCGCCAGTTTCCAGCACTGACAACTGTTTCCGTTCTTTCACTCACAATCGCGTTTTTGTCCCGCATGTAAAATCTCACAAAACGAGCTTTGAAAATGTGGCGGACTATGGGAAATTGGGGTCAAGATTTCCGAGGGGAATCAACAATGATTGGTAATGATCGCGAAATATTTGCATGGAAGAATTTTTGGTTTTTGAACGGAAATGATGAAGCTGCGCGGTTCCCATGATGGTTCTTGACACTAAATTTTCTGATGACGGCGTTCTACTTTTCTGCGCATTTCTTTGAGACGTTTATTCAGCAAAGTGCAAATACCTTTCGTCACCTATTCTCGACGAAAAAGACAGAAAAGGCCGCGAGAACAACAAGAGAGTGAAGTGTGCTAGAAAATGGAATTTTTATACATTGTTGAAATACTTCAAGGTTACCAGGACAGTGTCAATAGGCTCTGTTTTGCTATTCAGCGTTTCATAAATGTTGATCAAAAACGGTCGCGTAGGCGTGAATGTGGCGGTCAAGCCGGCGGAATGCACCACGCTCCGGAAAAACACGGGAAAAGTCAAGGATCCTCGCGGAGAGTTCGTAAATCCAAATCGTAGATAAAATGATAATTTAGGGGATTTATGCGTTTTGGTGAGATTGAATGACCACACCACACACGATCGCCAACATCAACAGTGAAATATTCGTTGGTTGTATCGCATGACAAATTTGTGTGGACAATTTAAAGAGTCGTGTTTTCAGGTGTTGCTCAAACTTGTTTCTCGCTCTTTGACAGCGACGACAAGAGTTGTGTAATTTTAACTTTGCACTCACAGCTGAAGAGTGCAATCCGCACTTTGATAGTTAAAACGATCATGAACTTTATTCTTCTATCGATGCACCCGGAATTGCCCGGAAAGTAATTTTTACCAACTACTAAATTATGTTGGTAGCTCTGCTTGCCGGACAATTTGACGTTATGAAATGTCAGAATTGCAACCAACCAAACGTGCGAAATAAATTTTTACATTGGCATTTTTTGTTTTTGTTTTAAATGCTGTAATTTCGTTGTTCACAGCGCTATAACAATTGAAATTGGTGAGATTACTATTTTGAACCTGTTTGTGAATTGTACCAAATTACAAATTGCTGGAATAGATAAATCAAATGTTGGAAATTTACGTTTCGAGGTCCCTCCAAAATTATTTACATTTTTTTTTAAATTGTGCTGCAGTTTTATAATAGCGAAATTTGGGGAGGTTACTACATATTTTGGGTGCTTTTATAAATCGTACCAAATAACAAATTGATAGAACAAGTAGATCAAATTTTTGATATTTTTGTCTCGAAGTCTTTCCAACATGATTTAGATTTGTTTTCTTTAGATTTCGTTATCTGCAGTTTTATAATAGCGAAATTTAGGTAGATTACTATTTAGGACTAACTTATAAATTTACTAAATTACAAATTGATAGAACAAGTAGGGCAAATTATAGAAATTTTTGTTTTGAGATCCTTCCAACATGATTCAGATCTTTTCTTTAAATTCTGTAATTTTGTTTTCCATAGCTTTATAACAGTCAAATTTGGGGAGATTACTATTTTGGATCAGTCTATAAGTTGTACCAAATTACAAATTTATAGAGCAAGTAAATCAAATTTCGGAAATTTGTGTTTGGAGGTTTTTTCAAGAAAATTCAGATTTTTTTTCTTTAAATAGTGTAATTTCGTTATCTGTAGCTTTATATCAGTGAAATTTGGGGAAGTTACTACTTTGAGTGCGTTTATAAATTGTACCAAATTACAAATTGATAGAACAAATAATCAAATTTTAGAAATTTTTGTTTCGAGGTTCTTGCAACATGATTTAGATTTGTTTTCTTTAAATAGTGTAATTTCGTTATCTGTAGCTTTATAATAGTGAAATTTAGGGAGGTTACCATTTTGGACCATCTTAAAAATTATACCAAATTACAAATTGATAGAATAAGTGATCATATTTTAGAAATTTTTGTTTTGAGGTCCCTCCAAGGTGATTCAGACTTTTTTTTAAATAGTGTATTTTTGATATCTGTAGTGTTATAATAGTGAAATTTAGGGAGGTTACTATTTTGGACCTGCTTATAAATTGTACCAAAACACAAATTGGTCCTACCTATAAATCAAATTTTGGAATTTTTTGTTTTTAGGTAGCTCAAAAATATTTTTTTTTTCTATAAACAAAATTCCGGTAGCATCCAGAGCTGCCATTACTCAAATTTAGTTGTTTCTCTTTTTGGCCCGATTTGTTATCTCTCGATCATGAATAGCCGTCTCCATCATTATGCCGCTAATACACCCCATACACCCATCGATGGGTCGATCAGATAAAACACAAAGCAAAGCGACCCATTTCTGCCCATCTGCCGGTCAAAAATTCGCAAAATTCGTCTTGAATTCCTCTTAAGCCATCAAAGCTTTGTGCTAATAAGTTTAGCACTTATCGCCCCGGATAATGAAATTTGCCACTGGATCTGATACACAATTATAAATTCCATTGCAATTGGATTTCCTTGTAATCGGAAACCTCCGTAGCGACGCTCGGCGTCCACATTCCCTTCACCCCTCGACAAGGGCGTTTCAGCTCGTTCCTTGTTATACGCCACAATTGAATTTGCTAATATTAGGTAGGTGTTTTAGATACACAGGATAACAGATGTATTAGCCATTACAGATTAATTGTACCAAGTTAGAGATTCCAAATTTGATAGGATCAGAATGGGTAATTCGATCTATTTTCGTTCTTCTATTGTGTCTTTTTTAACAATAGCTGACGATAGCTAATAGTTTAAATAGGCTCCTTATAATAATCGCGATTTCCAGGTCGTTACCTCCGTTTTTTTACCTAAAACTCAACAGGACTTGTCTGACATAATAGTCTTTTGATTGTTGTTCATTTCTATGTCTTTTGTGTCGCACTGGAGGATGTAACACGAGTCGCTCTTCCTTCGCCTCTATTGATGTTTTCTTCGATCTAGGTAAAAAGTTTTTAGCGTTTAATTAAGACGAGTTTGGACTTTTAATTACGACACTTTTGGGAGTTGATAGGGATCGGTGTAATCATTCCTGTGATTTAATTTAGCCCCTGTAGAGTCTATTATGGGCCATTATTGGATAGACACTTCCCCCTGCAATAACGACCCCTCAAAGAGGGAGAGTCAGTTAAAAACTGTTTACAAGAAAAATCGGCATTTGAAGTGCAAAGTGGACAAGCGAAGCCAAACCGGTTGCGCATTTTAACCAAAAACGAGCTTTTTATAATTCTGTTATTTTCATGGAGCTTTTTGTCTTCGTAACTTTTTGTTGTTTTTATAATTTATTTTCCCCAAACGCAGTAAAACCTGATACTCTCCCATCTGCGCTTTCTCCCTCAAGCGCGCTATTTCCGTTCTTAGATATTACCTGTATCTGCGCGTAAATAAAACGAATGTATCATATAATTAGAGTAATGTTTGAAAATTCAAATTTAAAAATAATCCCCGCCATCTCACGTTACCTCCAAAACTCGCTCTAAATATAACATTTCTCCACCGCGGACTCGGGCAAAAAGACAGCGCGGGCGAAAAGAAGGGATGTTTTTGCAGTTAAATAAACACTTCTGTTATCCAAACACTCTTTTGTAGAAACCAGAATGTTTCGACTTACCGAGTGTTTTGTTCAAGCTGAAACGCTTAAAAAATAAAACAGAAAGTGTGGACTTTCTCAAAACAGGAAAAAAGTGCATTCCCATGACGGAATTACAACTTAAAGGGTTGAGAAAGGGTGAGGCGATTTAAAGGCGAAACTGGAAAAAGCGAATTTCTTCGATTGAGTATTGTGCGGTTTGTGGAAAGGGTAGGAACGGGTTAATTTTATTATAATGGGGCGAACGGTTCTCACCACTTTACGCGGTTTTCTCACATATTTATGTAGTGACGTGGGTTTAAGAATGTCACCCTTTTATTGAAGGGTTGAGGGTTATTTCCGTATTCAGGTATAATTGCTGGCCTTATTGAAAAGGTCAAGAGGAATAATAAGAGATTTTGGTCTGCGTGCTGGTAATTCCTTTCGGCGCCAGCACGAGCCCCCGGTATCTGATGAGGCGGAAGAAGCGTCTGCGAGTTTGCACAAAGAACATTACTTCTGTTTACGAGCAATGTTCGCTGACTGCTAATCCTTCAGGTATATAACAAAATGATCGATTGGGTGTGTCGCGATGTGTGCCTTAATCCGCTCCCAGATGAGGAAGTTCAATTTGGGGCTTCTTCATTTCGTGATGCGTGAGCCACATCCGGTTAACGGGCTTCCGAAATTTCCGCTCCGACAAACAGTCAAAAATTAAACACGTACGGCTTCTTAGGCCTGTTATCAATCGGTGTTAAGGGTCAAAGTACTAGGTGGTCTCATCGAGTGGAAGACACCAGATATGGTGGTAAAAAAACGTAAAGGATGAAGCTGCCGCTGCTCATCTGCTTTATTCAAGCAGGTTTCAGTGAGTGGACACGAGAAATTAAATAAACTTCGTTAAGAAACGTCTTCTTCCAAAAAGATAAAATCTATAATTCCTTCAATAATTCTAGTGTTAAATTTGATGGCCGCGCTTTTATGGGCCTTTTTCTTGTCTACTTGACTTAATACGTTCTTCCAGCTGTTTGCTCAGCATTTAAAATCTCGTTTCGTCAAAACACAATTTGCTCAAGAACGCGTAAAATCCCTTTCTTGTGGCCATTTAGTACCCGAGTCAAAATAAGTATTGTGCACCGCTCGTTGACCGCACTCGGGTGGCTGCTTCCCCAGGTACCCTCTTCAAGAGGGCACACAATACTTCTTATTTACATTGACCATCATCTACTGTTGACTCGGAACCGCAAAAAGTACTCTCATCTCGTGAGACTTTTAATTTCGTTGCTTCTACCTGCGATTTTTCGTCATTATCCCGTTCACATGGGGGCACACCAACCCCCTGCGATGCGTACGTTCGACCATCGTCGCTGCTGCTGCTGTCGGACGTTCTGTATAAATAGGGAGCCGCTTGCTGATATCAAATTACGCCATTATTCTGCTCCAGCCACCCTTACCTGCCTCTCTTTGCCTCACCTTTGCACGCATACATCGCCTGATGCTCATTTCAGACGGATCGATGAGGGTTTACTTCGTTTTTCCCAAAAAACACAGATTTGGGGTAGTTTTGATGATAAAACTATAGTCATTAGTCATTGCACCCTTCTAAATTGGTTGCTAAGGTGTTTGGTGGTGATTGGAACGGATCCTAATGCTTGTTATTTGCCAGAAGGGCACGTGCACCTTGCAATTATTTTATTAGTTTCACAACCCCTCTTATCCAACTCAATTATTCCTCTAATACGGAAGACGTTCGATAATAGGAGAGACTAACAATCTGTCCGATGGTTTTCTCATTTGTTATCTGCGAGCTTCGAGATTGCGTAAAGGCAAAATTGGATCTTATGCAGCCCAAAAGTTTAATTAAAACTGTTATTTTCCTTGTTTGTGTCAGAAAATTGGTAGACCTAAGACTGCGAAAAAATGTTAAAGTTTATTCCGAGCAATTTCTGAAAATTGGAGATAATTTTGGAATAGAGATGCGATCAAAAATAAAAATCTGAAGACGAAATTCTTGGTACAATAACCACTCGGTCTTTCAGATTTTTGCTCAATTAATGTTAGCAGCTGAAGCAACAAACTGTAGATAATGAATAAACTGGATAAATCTGGAATCCTAAGCATTTATGGTTTCAGCGAAAAATTAATTTAATGTTTGATATATCAAAACTGAAAACAAAATTGATGCGCAAGAGATCTGAAGAAGAAATATATTTCCCATTTAATTTTAATCTTAGGTTGAGATGTCCGCTTTTCTGAAAATTTGGGCAAAATTTTGTCTCATCTGGTAATCTTTGAATGAGCATTTTAACGGGAATAAACAGCTGAAAAAAGGTGCAGCTCTCAATTCGAGACAACTGAAAACCATCAACCGGCTGAAAATAGAAATAGGAATGAGTTGTTTGCAAATAATTAAATTAAAGACTGAGAAATTAGAAATCTAGAAACCTGATCCTAAAACTGAATAAACAGCTCAAACAAAGTGAAAGTAAAATTCGAAAAATGGAGAACTGAAAACTTGGGAAGAAACTTTTTTTTCTCGCGGATTCGCTTCCTCTCCTCGTCCGTTTCCTGTGGTTTTATTGCATTTTACGTCCCATGAACACATGTAAACATATTTTCCAGGTAACTAAAAAGAAATAAAAAAAAACGTCACCTTGTAAACCACGAACCACAAACGAAATAAAATCAACGCGTTTGTAACTTGATATGGCAGCAACTGCGCAACGAGGGTATCAGACCATTGCAATTACTGCCCATATGAAATAAAATGGGTGCGAACCTAAATAATCACTCATCTGGTCCAGAACCGCGGAAATCCGATATGTCTAAAATCACCAACCCTTAACTATAACAATTTTTAGGGGAAAAACGCGATTAATGAATGTATGTATGATCGTTTTAGACCAAACAATCAAGAAGTTCTGATTGAATCGGCGCGTATCGGTTTACTATACACAATTCCAACAAAATCGAACAATAAACAGCTGCTTCGATGGGATTTATGAGGAATTTGGTGCGTTTTGAGCAATTTGTTGCTGGTTGTTGTTTTGGAAATAAGCGCCGGTTTCGGGAGTTAAAACAGTTTCTTGGAAACACAGGAGGAATTTTCATCCCCACAATTAATTAATTCACCCCCCAATGAAATCCCGTCCATAGCCCCAACACAAAAACCTCATTACTTCCATCGCCTTATCGATCTACTCCAGCAGTTTTCAAAAGCTGACAAACAAAGCTAATATTTGCAGAGAGGGCGAACAATAAAAGCATTTCATTCATACACATCCTTACTACCTCCCCTCCATCCGCCATCTCTCTCTTATCCCTACCTCCACATCAAGCCAGACAGAGACACAGAAGCTCCTCCCGTTTCGTCCTATTATCTGTCAACTGACAGTAGGTCCATCTGCCGTGACCACGCCCTCTCACATTAAGAGGGGATGAAATGACATTTGGTCGTCGTTTTGTTTAACGGATTGGTTGATCTCTCGTTGTTATGGTAACGAGAATTCGGAGGGTGGGGGTCGAGACGAATTGCTGGTTGTATTTTCTTGGGGTTTTGGACACCCTGCAACTGTTTATTTTAACGCGATGATCATTGACAAGCGGAACGCCGGCTATAACTGTGGATATAATACAATAACCTCTTTATGTAAATGGCCACTCGTGGTGGAGAGCTTCTTCAGGGGTAATGTGATACGGTGCCGCTGTGGGATTTGTGGAGGGAATATAAACGCGAGTTGTGGATGCGGAATGACAGATGGGTGGCTCAAAGAAAAATTCAAATGCACGGAAACTTTTATTTTTACAGCCTAAATTTTCATTTGGGGAATCACAGTGACTAGATTTTTTCAGCATAGTAAATGACTCCAAAAAAAATCAGTGGGACTTCAATCTGGGAAACTTGGTGACGAAGACGTTTTATAAGTGTTAATTGATTAATTTAGTTAGTTGGTTAATGAAATTCAATTGAATTAATCGAAGAAGTGGCACTTTAGCAGGGCATTAAATATTTAATCTCAATTAAAGATTTAATTACTTTGTGTAAA
This sequence comes from Gnatocerus cornutus, assembly GCA_029298725.1. NCBI lineage: Eukaryota > Metazoa > Arthropoda > Insecta > Coleoptera > Tenebrionidae > Gnatocerus > Gnatocerus cornutus. The sequence continues at coordinate 31,700,577 of CM055509.1, read as the reverse complement.
CTGGGTCTGAACATTATTTATAAAGTTATTGATTAAATTAATTGGGCAATTAAAAAGAGAACTTGATGCGAAAATGTTAACAACTTTTCGTTTATTGGTTGATTAAACTGCATTTCCACGGTTGTTCCGCAAATTACACAATCCTCTCTGTGATAGAAACCAATCAAAGTTTCCCACGCGTCTATCGCGCAAAAATCTATTTACCACAAAACCGCACGGCCACATTACCATAAAATAAAAATATTATGACATTTGTTGGCAAAAAATGCTCTAATTTTATAATCGATAGCTTCAAGGTTTTAGAATGGAATAATTACGTGCGATAGTTTCATATTGAATTACTTCTGTTTAGAATATTTTTGTAACTGAAACTTCCTGTGAGAATGTATCGCTTGACGTACCAGAGCACAATTATCGAATTTTTTGTGCTTCATAGATAAATCGTGTCGCTTTATTGTTATTGTGATAATTAGGTTGATGATGACGTGATGAATGGTAATGGTTCGAGAACCACCCTCTCCCGTGGGGTTAATGCTTCATTATCTGCATCCGAAGCGACGGATACATCGCTGCTAACTAATGATTACAAGTGCATTGACGGGTTGTAACAAATGTGGCTACAGTCTAGCGTTTTTCGTTTTTTAGTCTTGAAATGGTTGTTTTGGAACGTGTTGAAGGGGGAATTTCCAGTGGTCATTGAGCCCTTCATTTACTCAGTTTGAGGCCCAAACCCCTGGGGAAAAACGCTTGCTGGAACAGCAGGCTTGGTAGGAGACATATGTTAAAACTGCTCTTTTCGAAGCCTGATTAGCACTCGACGTGATCCCGAGGGGACCTCAATAAATGTAATAAACGGTCAGATTCTTAACGTGATTTTATGGTATTTGAATGACTTGTGCCAAGTACCACACACAGGCGGAGAGGAGATGCGCTGATAACGAGCTTTCGCGTGTTTTTGCGTAATTTGTGTAATCAAACTGCGTCTCTTGTCTAAATAAAGCAATGATGTGCCCCCATCGCATCTCCCACAAAAATTAACGTAATTAGAGCCCGCGCCAATTTACATCAATTACGTAATTGACTCCTTCGTAAAAAGTCGCAGCATGTGTCAACGACAATTTATGAATGAAGTTGACAAATTCTAATTCATTCGGTCGAGTTTCAAATCGCTGATATGAATGAACGACGACACGTGATACCTTGTATATGATATTTTGGTTGTAAACTGAGCTGCCCCATTTTAATAGTACTATGTACCAAAACACTTTTCAATCATTCACACGCAAATCCGAAAAAACCTAGCTCGAGTTACGCCCAAAATTTATTACACTTCTCGATCTAAAAACATTAAACAATAAAATCTAAGCTCGCGTGGGTTTACGGCTCCAAATTTAAACCAATAAAAAAACCTCGTAAAGCCACCACGTTTGACAGTTTGTCTGTTTAGGATCGGGTTCGCATATTTAAGTGACGTTTGCGAAAACGTTAGTCATATTTTTTGGGCCTAATTGGGACACACGAGGGCTTTAATTATGTATAGGAGCGGAAGGGTAGTTCGAGACGAATTGCCAGTTCGGGTCAGAAGTTATGCTTTAGCAGTTCTTTACTTCTAATGAGTAGAATGGATGTAATTAAGCGCAACGTTGATAAAGCTTCTCTTAGAAAGCGTTTGCGATATTTATATAACAAGCGCGGGCTTATCCAACCTTCGACTTCACGTTCTTGAGGGAATTCTAATTTTAATAACACTTTTTATGTTACGAGATCCGATTTCCACGGAAATTTTTGCGGCCTCTGAAGAAATTTAAATTTACGAAATTATGGAGCAGAAAAATCAAATTTTGAAGTGTTTCTCTAATATTTTCTCCAATTTTGCTCTAAAGTACGCAGATTTGCAGAAACTGTTCTTGTTAATATTTAACTACAAAATTTTAGCGTAGAAATAACAAATTTTGTAAATTTTTATTTTTACGGCGAATCAGACATTTTTAAATTATCCATTTTCTCCAGTGGTTCTATTTGATTAGCTCCTAAAACAATCAAATTTGCAGAGATTATTCAATTAAAATAACTTAATATCTCTCCCAAATTACAAAATTATAGAGAAAAAGTCTAAATTTTGTCAATTTTCGTTTTTGGAGAAAATTAGAGATTTTGAAAATTTTGATTTTTTTTTCTAATTTCAATAATTTCGCTCCTAAAGTACTTAGATTAGACTGTTTTTCTTAAGACTAAAATACAAAAACAGCGCAGAAAAGACAAATTTTGGAAATTTTCCTTTTCAGAGCTAAATCAAACATTTCAAAATTTTGTGTTTTCTCCTCTGGTTCTGCTAGTTTTGCTCCTAAAGCAATCAAATTTGCGATTAGTATTCTTCCAATATGACTTATTATCTGTGCTAAATTACAAAATTATGGAGTAAAACAAACAAATTTTGCAAATTCTCTTTTTTGAAAAAATTAGAAATTCTGAAAATTTTGAATTTCTTCCTCTAATTGCACTAATTTCGCTCCTAAAGTTCTCAGATTTGCACAGATTGTTCTTCTTAAGACTAAATTTGAAAACCAGCGCAGCAAAGATAGATTTTGGAAATTTTTCTTTTCAGGGAGAATCAGACATTATAAAATTTTGTGTTTTCTCCTCTGGTTCTGCTAGTTTATTAGGTTATAACAAAAGCAATCAAATTTGCGGAGATTGTTTTTCCAATATGACGTATTATCTGTGCCAAATTACAATATTATAGAGTAGAACAAAGACGCAAAAATATGAAAATTTTTATTTTTGGAGAAAATTAGAAATTCTTAAAATTTAGATTTTTTTTCTCTAATTACACTAATTTTGCTCCAAAAGTCGTCCTACTTAAATTTGCAGAGATTAATCTTATTAATACTGAATTAGAAAATTATAGCGCAAAAATGACAAGTTTTTGGAAAAGTTCATTATCCAAGCGCATCAGAAATTCTAATAATTTCCTGTTTTCCCCTCCAAAATTCTTCTAATTGTGCTTTTAGGGCACTTAAATTTGTGGAGACTATTTCCCAAAGGGCACTTATTAAAAATTGTAGAGCATAAAAAACAATTTTTGAAAATTTTCATTTTCAGAGGGGATCAGAAATTCTAAAAATTTTATATGTTCGTCTTCAAATTTTGATTCTACAGCAATCAATTTTTGGGGGTTGTTTTCCTTCAGGAACTTATTAAATGTGCCAAATGACAAAATTATGGAACAGAAAAGACAAATTCTGGAGTCAATTCGACCTGTTCTCTAACTGTCAAAATTAACCCAAATGTTGATTTTTCTTAACTGCAGGTTTCTGATTGGTCATTTTTTACGTCATGTTAACTTAACATCTTCAGATTATGCAATTATTTGTTTTCTGGTAACAGGGAAATCCGCTGCAGGAAAAATGAACTGTAGGATAACGGTGATTTAGATAATTTGTCATCAAGACGCCTATGAATTTTGCTCGGCACGTCGTGTTATAAACTATACTGATAGATAACTATCAAAATGATAGCTCAAAACCAAAAAACCGCAAGAAAAAATGCATTTTTAACTAAAATCTGCATTTCACGCCATTTAACATTCTATTTTCTTTAGAACTATAACTTTATTGCCCATATGTGGTATTTTATATGAATCAATAACACGACACGCCGAGCAAAATGCATGGGCGTCTTGATGACAAATTATCTTGATCGTCCGTTATAATATCAATTTCTAAGTTTGTTTTTGCAACTCATATAAATGAGTTTATCTCACTCCGTGGCTTTATTTGTCTAATTCGATAAGGAGTTCGTTCTAATTTCCAAGCCCCATCGAAAATTTCCTGACCAGGCGCGATATCTTAGTCCGAGGCTAATAAATTAGCCAATTAATTACCCGGACCGCCACGATATTTATGCATGTGCGATCTGCAGGGACGAATAAATTTTTCCAACATTTAACTTTTATCGCGCTTTATTGCCCAGCTTAATGTTGTCATTAGTGTCGTTATCACCGACTGACGTTTATGGATTACATCAATTCTGTTAACTAGCCCAGCCGCGATCATCGGTGGCATTGTACGTCGACGTCGTTGCACTTAACATAATATCTTGGCGAAGATAAGACGAGCGCGAGCTTTCAGAAAATGCAAGAATGAATTTGCGGACATGATGCAGTATCGTGTCATCTGAAACTTTGCTGAAACACGAAACCACAACCACATTTCACTACCTCACTGACATTACATTACCACTGTGTACTGTATTACCGCGTGCCGGTTCTCACATGGCGATACACCACTTTGGGGGAAAAGGTTTCTTTGTCTTGAGAATCCTTGCAAAGGGGCTAAGCTTCGCGGAGATTAGACACTTTAATTAAAAAAAAAAGAGGACTTGAGCGGGGTTTGAACATGCAGTTTCGTAGATGGGGTAAATGGGGCCAGTAAGGCCATAAACTTTTTTTTATGGGTTTTCATATCGTCTTTCGCTGTCAAAATTCGTTTTTAGTTAGATGGCTCCGAGATTATTAATTTAATAAGCACCGATATCGCAGTACGAATTATATACTCAACTGTCAGTGTCATATCAATTTGACGATTTGGTGGTGTTTTCCGGACACTCTGTATCGTAACATAATTTTTTTGATCGTGACTAATTTGTCGTTGTTATTTACTGCGAATGCTGGGATATAAACGCCATCAACAACATCGTCTGACGCCTATCATTGTTTCGTATAAGTGATAACATACAAAGCATGTTTGCCAGACATATCCATATGTATTGACGACATAAACCGCCAAGTTCTCCGATAGTGTCATATTACCTCACTCATGCCATCCAGCATCCAAACAATTTGCAATATCTCATCCCCGTCACCCAACCCCCGTCCCGTTTTTCTAACCAATTAGATTTTTTCTCTTCCTTTTCAAACGTGCTAATCACGCCCACATCCTTGTTACGCAATTTCATGCATCTCAACCCTAAACTCAAATAAAATCTTTCAGGTCAATTATTTATTTTTTATGCGAAGGTGCGAGTCGAAAATTCGTCGCGGATACGCTTTTAACACAATTCGTTATGGGGAGATTTTAATACACGCCTCGCGAAGACGGAAGCTTTTCGGACGTTTTCGGTTGTTGAGGATGGAGGCGAAGGAAGGACGAAACGGGACGGTGGCTACGTGGCTGAGGAGCGAATGTGACATGTGACATCTGGGTCAAATATTTTAATGTTGTCGAGACGCGGGCAAAAAACGGGAGCGAAATGTTTCGTTAATTGGATCGGTTTTTGGAAGTTGGGGTAAAAACTGGAGCGGCGAAAAAAAAAACAAAAAATTGGAACGTTCGGTTTCCTTTCTCCCATCGAAGTTTCCCACTTGAACCCAAAACTGGCCCAATAATAGCGACATTGTGTCCATTTCCGGCCCGAGATCTTATCGGCGGTGTTACAGGAAAAACAAGATTTTCCAACTGGTCAGTCTTCGTCCATTTCTTCGACTTCCTGTTCCCCATGCCCGGCATAAATTCCCCAATAAAACAAGATAAAACAATAATTATAGCAGCCCACTATTGGATACCTGCACTATCTTCGCCATTGGTTCCAAAAGCTCGATTTAGTTCCAACTCCTTCCACTAGAGGTGTGCGCTTTCCCCTCCTCTCTTTTCGAACCTCGGGCTTTCAGTTTGTTTCGAAACGTTGTAGTGCGAACACCAATGCGTAAAAACCGCTTTTTCAAATGACGAACCTCCGGCTATAGTGGTGTGTTGTGACTCTGACGGCTCTGGTCGTGTAAAAGTGAGTGAACGCGATCATGGTGACTATAATGCCTTGTAATTATCTAAATTCCCAATCGACACGATGCGCGATAATCGATAAAATGTGCGAGCCAAAGGTAGTCAAAAAGTGTCAAAAAATCGTTGAAACTACAGTTTTGGTTTCAGGTGAAGCGGTCAAGGCCCGATGCAACTTCAGAGTCCGATCGTGATCGGTAAGTTTGAAAATTCTGATTCGACATGACCTTTCGTTGTTTTACATCGCGCTTTCTATTTTATTATTACAAGGCTCTAGGTTGTTGTCATCTGATAACGTCTCGTTAGTCGCCACTTTGACAGAGTAATGGTGTTGTCAAATGGACGCACTTCCATTTTCATCCGCAATATTACCGTAGAAAGGGGGCGATGTTTATTGTCTTGGCTTTAATTCGTCCACCCTGTGGAGCGTGAAGGTTGGCCTTTGTGGCAGTTGTTATATTGCGACCGTAAAAATTGCGACACGCATAAATAATTAAAAACGGACGGAGAAACGACAAAAAAGACAAACAAGAGAAATTACCGCTAAAATTTAAGGGCCAACTAAAGGTCAGTTTTGAACGCTTTCCGAACAAAGGACTCAAGTTATTGACGGTCATCTGGGAACTGAGATTTTGAATCTACAAATCTGTGGTCCACAGTCTAAAAACTAAATTTAGAATTATAAGAACCTCAAATTTTGAAAATTTTAAATCAAATTCAAATTGAAGCTCAAGTGAAGGTCCTGCAAATTTACAACATTTCCTCCACGGCTAATATCCGCATAAACGTCAACTTTGAGCACTATAGTCTTTCATGGATTCCATAAAGATTCTCTACTTTTACGGCTTCTGGCGCTCCAGTGGTTTTATGACCACACTCGCAAAAATCAAATATATTTCGATCAATATTTTACAACTTTGATTGCGGACGTTCGATTTTATTAAACTGAGACTGTCGAAGTCAATATGGATACTATCAGTGGCATTTTCCATAAACGTCTCATTAATTTACACTCAAATTTGCTATTGTTTGTGCAAGAAGAGGTTAAAGTGTCGCGAGAAAGTTTCTTTTGCAAACGCTCCTTATGGTCTTCAACAATAAAAAGCGCGGAGGAAGTCGAGTGTTCACATTTATTACAGTTGTCTAATTAACAAATTACAGCGCCGTGTTTGTTTTTTCTTATTACATCTTCATTTTTATCTCGTTAGCTCCGTGTTTCTCATTACACTGAAATTCAAAACGCAACTATTCTTAAATTCTTGTTTTAATTAAACACGTGTTCGGACATGTAGAATTTCAGGAATCCTTCAAATAGTTCCAATAAAACACCACTGATTACTACAAAACGACTGGCTCGTTTTTCTTTTTCCCGTTATTATCCGCTTTGTTTAGAATTATGTGTAAGACCACCAAAGTCCAAATCACATTAAATATGCTCGCTTAGAAATAAATATAAACACACAATAGATCGCATCGTAAAATCTTTGTAGGATTACCATTTTCTATTGAAACGTCTTTCGTGTCCAACTTCCGATTTACATTTTTTTTGCCATCCCACTTGTCACAGTGCCCATTAAATCCAAGAACAAATGCCTCATGGTCTGGCTCGCCCCGATCCCATATGGGTCATTTTAGCCGACGGCCGCCGGCAGTCGTAGACTCAACACGGTCTGTCGCGACCCATGCCCATAATACACACGTCCATCTCATTCAGCGAATTGATATAACAGACCAACGCAGCATTATGATATAACCAACAATGTCGATTATTTACATTTTTACTAGTGTTCAGGAAAGAAAAGTCACACTTGGAGTGTGGGAACTGCTGATGCAGATTTAGCTGGATGGGAAGTGTATTAACCGGGAAAATTGATATGGCCAGAGAAAACGATCTTTTCTTTCTTCGTTTTTCTATGAGTTACAACATTGGTACGAAAAAAGAACCCTGCGGGGATTTAATTTTCGGCGATTTAACGATTCTGGATGGTTGCCACTTGTCTTCACGTTTTATTTCTTGTGCAATGAGAAATAGCACACTTTAACAAAAAAAGTAGTTGAATTATTCAATTTATTATTCGGTTCTAGATAGTTAGGATTCTTGGCAAATGTAGGTTTCGGTTGTGGTTCTAATTTATGAGGCAGGTGTTAATTTGTAATTAGGGGAATTAAGGGTAATTTGTAAACAGAAGTTGTAAATGTCAGTTTTATTTCCAAATAGGTTTGCATTTACATGAATAAAATTGAAACCATATCTTGATAAAGAAACGAAGAAAGATCTGTTACGTATGAGAATACATTGTTATCTGATTTCCAAGCAAATTTTAAATTCAATTTTCACATTCTGTCTTGATTGTCTAGATGTCGCATCGTTTGAATTTTCTTGATTCTTTTTGTGTTCTCTTCAGATTCTCTTTACCTTTTGTCTACCCATCCTCTTTAGATCCTCTCTTAATTATTTTGAAGAATGTAGAATCTTTGTGCATTTGCTCTAAATACTACTTTTGATTTTTTAAATCCCATTTTCATACTTTTTCCATATTCTGCAAATTCTTCGATTTCATTAGATTTATTTCAACGGTTCTCTGGAAACGTCTTGCTACATTCTATTCAAATTCTTTCCACATTCTCTAGATTCTCCCCACTTAATCAGTTTGTTTTAATTCAATTTTGTTTAGCTTTTAGATTCATCGTTCAATTTTTTTCTCTAGATTTTCTGTAGAAATTTCTTTGGATTATGTTTACATTATTTTTTTATCATTATATTCTTTTTTAAATGCTGTTTAGATTTTCTCTAGGTTCTTACCTCTATTTTTCAGGTCTTTAAATTCAATCCTTTAAATTATTTTGAATATTTTAAAATTTAGACTAAATTTGCAGGCAATTATAGATAAAATAACTTCTACTATGTCTTCTGTCTTAAACTCTGCAATTTAGCAAAGTAAATCACATAAGCAAAAACTTTGTGTGTATCTGGATCTAGGACCTTAAATTTGATAACAATTTTCCCTTGTAGATCAAGATTTAGATACATAAATAAAAAAGATTAGAGCAATAAAATATGTTGGATATGGTGGATCAAATTAGATGTAGATGTTTTCAAAGAAATGGTATTGCATCAAGTAATCAATTTGAATTAGAATAAAAAAAAAGATTTCGTCGATAGCACTTGAATTAATTTGAAAATGAGCAAATTTAGATGAAAAGTTCAGTTTCTATTGTGCTCTTAATTTTATTTTGTAGCCTAATCAGGTGTTAAAAAATTTTTGTAATTAGATGTGTTTGTTAGATCCAAATATATTTAAACTGAAAAGTAGTTGCCAATCTATGCATCTTTAAATTTATAGAAAATGTCAATTTGAAAAAACATCGAAATAAAAAATCTGCTCTGGAGATAAAATTTTGAAACAAGTTTGAAATGGTGCTTAGAAAGCAGATCTAGATAATAGTAATTGCAAGGGAAAGAAGACAGTTTTGTGATTCGAAGATTGAGGAAAATTAGAAAGTATGGATCAGAAAAGTCTTCTTTTTCGTGGTTTATAAATTACTTCATTACTAGACCAACGATAGGTTTATATGTACCGAAGTTAATTTTTGACGCATAGATGATTTAACTATCACTTTTTACGATTTAATGCAGATTTTATGTAAGCGAAAATATGCTTCTGCTGTATTTTACAAAAGAAATTGAAGTAATGTAAAGAAGCCTCAAGATACAAATATCGTCATTGTCATTCGCAATTGTTTAATAAACATTTCTTAATCAATAAAACACCTTTTTTTTCGACGTATACATGACATATACCAATTAAACATTTAGTTCAATATAGGCAACCCAAAACACGGCTTTTTTTATCTACTTGCAAGAGAGATATTTTATTCGAATTCCAAACCCAATACTTGAAAGAAAAAAAAACGAATTTGCAGATACAGCCACAAACCCTTTCTTTATAAAGAAAATCGTCATTTAGCTTCAAATTTATTTGATTTTTGTTGACGAATTTTGCGGATTTTAAGCATACTGCAGCCAATTTCTCCAGAAGTAACCGTTGGATCTTCAAAAAGCTTCATTATTTTGCGCATTTCGATCTCTACTTTGCGGATAGTCTCTAAAACCGTTTGTTTATAGAGAAAATCGTCATTTAGCTTCAAATTTGGTTGATTTTTCGACGAGTTTTGTTGATTTTAAGCATATTTCAGCCGATTTCTCCAGAATTAACCGTTGGATCTAGAATCAGATTTTTGGTTTCAAAGGAGCAATACAATTTAAATGCAGAACTTTCTTTTACTGCCTAAAAGGCATCTATAAGATAAACACAACGAAGTTTTGTAAAATTGGAAGACATTCTTCCAGATTTAAAAATTTGAACAATGTAATTTAGAAATGGTAAATAGAAAACAGATTTAGATAAAACAATAAACATATTGATTTCAATATTGATTTAAATGTGACACCTAAATTAGAAAAAATTAGAAAGACAAGGTAAGGCTAAATATAGTTTTTATTAGACAATTTTATTTTTATATTATGCAAATTGGCGGATATTGACACGTTAAAAACGAACTTATAATTCGATCCATTTCAATTTATAAAAGAAAATCTGATCTAAAGGTGAGAATTTGAATTAATTTAGTCGGGACAGAATCAGATCAAGAGGGAACTTAATCTACCAGTCAAAGAGTACCATTTCTAGATCTGAGACTAAAAAAGATAATGTTAAATTTGCTACAATTTCTAGATTTTGTGTTTATTTGGACTCACCATTATTTGTCAATCTTCAAAAAGATGTCTTGAGCAGACATTTTGAATTTAATTGAAAGTTAGGATCTAGATCAGAAGCTGCAAAGTCTAGGACTATCATATTTTCGGAAATAAAAATCACAGAAGGATGAAATATCCTTTTAAAAAAAGTTCTAGTATTGTTCTAAAACAAGGATTTTTAAAAACCCAATAAAAATAAATTCCGTGTTGGATGTTTGATATCCTTCCCAATTTAATTTTTGCAACCTGAGTTCTAAAATTTCGTCACTAATGCCACCCGAAAGTAGTTGTTTCCGTCGCTTGGAAGTAGATCCAATAAAATGACCAAATCTTTGAATGAAACTCTTCCAACTTTTGTTGAAGTGGCGAAAACGAGGTTACGCTCATAAACGATAAAACCATCGAAACATTGTTGTTGAACATTAATTCCTCCGACTTTGTTATTTTAATGGTTATTGCATAAAACCTATTCGACGTTCGTTTCCGTTTCACACAACAGACGCATTTTAACGACCATCGAAATAAAATGGTCTACCCACAGCCGTAAGATCCGCAACTTAACGGATAAACACGTCTCGAAAAAACATCGAAAATAACGTCGTTAATTGGTCCGAAAAAAAACATCATCCATAAAAATCATAACTCGATGTCAGACTATCGCAAACGACTCATCGAAATTAATATTTATCGCTGGCGCAGCTCGGGAGACATTCCCAATTCATCGAAATGCCTATTAATTTCACGTTTCTTCTTCTTTCGATGAAGATGGAGCGAGAGTTGCGCGGGATTTTTACGACGAACGAAGAGATAAAGTCTGGGCTCGTCCTGTGTCATTTAGTCCATAGACTTATTCTTTATGTGACAAACTGGCGAAGCATAATGAACCTGCATATCTTCAAATCTTCATTATCGTCGCCGTGGGTGTTCCGCCGCGACATGGGGGTGCATTATCGCCGAAGATAAATTTTAGAAGAATCAGGAAAAGACTAATTGGCAGCTGATTATCGATCATCACTGCCGATTTTTACAAGAATTCCAACAGTTTTTTACATTGACTAATTAGAATGGTAACGGGATTTCGTTATCTGACCATCGGACATAATAAGGTTGTTAGGAAGAGAGTCTATGGTATTTTCGCTGGGTTTTGACACCTCCAATGGTGTGAAGAAAAACACTTGGAGATGAGTGATGGGGCAGGTTTCCATTTCTCCCTTTTTTTAGAAGTTCCGAACTCAATTTTTTGGTTCTTGACAAACTACTCGTATTGTTCCCTTTTCGCGGCCGCCAGTGTCGCAATTATGTCATCACCAGGTCCCATAATCGGCTTATCCTAGCCCCTGAAGCTTATTTCTCCGCGCTACTGCCTTTGTATTGTCAGCAACAACACCACTCGACAAAAAGACTACAACACACCGAAAACAATGATTTTTTCGCCGGTGGAGCAAGAAGGGGCGCACGATTCGTCTCTTTCTGTTGACAATTATGTTTATGTGCTGTTAGATATACTAATCTTAAGAGAGACAGGACTTTACATTCCACCAAAGAGATAAGATCGCACCTGTAGCTGTGCTTGGTCTTTATAAAACATCTCTGGTTTTAGTCTTTGAATTATACACTTTCTAGATGCCACCTTCTTTAGATAATTTATCTTGGAAGCTTGGAGGCGGTGGCAACATTAATTATTATCAAGGATTGAACGGAGACAAATTGCGGGGGAGCGAACGATTTTTGATTCCGAGATTTTTCCAAACGGGTCATAAATTACCGCCAGGAGAGACATAAAAATAACAATAAAATACAATTTTTGGACACAAGTTTTATAGAGGCTGAAAAAATTAAGCAACGAGGGCTATTTCAAGTGCTTACTTTTGTAATGTTTACAAAATAAAGCTCTTGTTTTAATTTACGACCGCAAACATTGTCGATGCGATCTTTACTTGAAAAAAAGTCATAATTCTTGGAAATATTCTCGTGATAACACAAACATATGAGGTATCAGCTTTATTACTTTAAATTGTTTGATGGTACAAGTTGGTTGTAATTATTTAGATTTATGACGGGACACAAGGTGTGTTTATGGGCCGATTTAGATTCTTGAACACGGGGAACTATAATTATCACAATTATGGCGGTTATGCAAGAGATGATTAGGGAGAGTGCGAATCTGCTTCCTGTTAAGAGAAAATTTCGGGAGAAATGCAAGAAATAATCCTGGAATATCGTTCCTGGTGGAATTAATTTTATAAAAATTCTAGAATTCAGAGTTGTCATTTGAGATTTATCAGTTGCCTAGATCCTGATGTTATCAATAATTCTGTAGTGAATTTGGATTTGGTTTCTAGAATCAAAAGCTCTAGAAGCAAATTATTTTCAGGCTTGTTGTTGATCGTTTAGATCTAGATTTTAGAATTTCTAAATCAAGTTTTCTAATTCTTATTCTATTTTAGTTTTAGGAATGCCAGCAAATACCCAATTAATTATTCTGTAAATTAAGTATATTAAAAAGATCTACACGTTTAGTTATAATCGAACTGACAATTCTGTGTTCAGAATGGTTCCAGGCTCTTTCATCAGTTGTCTAGATCTAGATTTTGGACAATTTGATATTTCTGTTTTTGTTAATTCTTGATATATCTCAGGCTTTCTTGAAGTTTTACTATCAAAATAATTTCAGGCTGCTACGAAGTTTTAGTTCCTAGAAGTAGATTAAAAATGATGTTCTAAAATTTACATATCTGGGTTAAATTGTTAGAACATCTCGAATCGTTTTCATCAGCTGTCTAGACCTAGATCTTAGATTAAATTATAATCGGATTAATTTTACACTTTTTGAATATTTCAGGGTTATTCATTAAAATAATTTAACTCCAAATAATTATGCAAGGAAGTGTCTTTTGAATTAGATTTGTCACTTGTTTAGATCTAGATTTTGATCAAGTCTGAGCTAATCGATCTTTTTTGTTGAATTCTCTAGATTTTTTTAAATCCGTTTTATGTTGTTTTTTTGGATTATTCTTTGATTTTACTTTACATTTTGTCCGGTTTCTTGAGTTTCTCTAAATTCCTTTTGAATTTTTCAGATTTCCTTTGAATTCTATGAGATTTTCCGCTTTTTTTTGTTCTTAACTTTTCCATATTCTGTTTAACTGTTTTAAATACGTTCTTTTAATAAGTTAATAATTTGTTTAAGATCTGACTTCCACTCTGAGAGTGAATCTGCGAACAAAAAATTCTAATCTCGTTAGATTTGAAATTAGAGCAATTTAAAGGTCACCAATCAGAAACGTCACAATTTAAAATCTACGAATCACAAACGTTTATTCTGAATACAAAACAAATGTTGCTAAGTAAGTAACGAGGTATCCTAGAATGGAAATTATTAATAAAACTTTTGTGATTGGTCAACTTTAAATGGCTCTAAAATCTAACAAATTTAGATTTTTTTTTCGCAGATTGTTGACGGCTCTTTGCGAGTTTTGGGTCACGCTGTATATTTTTAAGATCTTTGAATTCTTTGAATCTCTAAATTTGCCTTACATTTTTTAAATTCTTTTTATATATTCTTAAAATTTTCTTGGGATACTTTGGGTCAGTTTAAGTTTTCTAGCTTCTCTCTGAATTTTTAGACTGCAAAATCATTCATTCTTCAAATTGTTTTTGGATTAACCTCAATTTCTATCTAAATTCTCATTGGTTTTCAAAGATTTACTATAGTTTCATTTTCACATTAAGAGTTTAATTGTTCTGTAATTCTTTTTAAAAAGAATTTTATTTCTAGAAATTACTGATATTTTCAGTTTCTAGAAATAGATTATGAACTTAAAAAGTATTCTAAGATTATTATCAAACTATTTTTGTTTTTTCGCGTCGTTTCTATGTAATAGTGCTATTTAGATGCCTACAATTTATACCGCTTCAGATCTTTGTCTTTTACATTCTTTTTCTATTAATTTGATTAGTAATATAAATATGTTAAATATGTTTATAACTGTTTCTAGCATCAAGGGTGGCTTACGTCAACGACATTTCAGTTACGGTTTTGTATCCAAGTTTTTGGTTTTTTAGCCTTTAAACTACAATTAGAACAGCTTTTTTTAAATTAACTTTTCTCGACTAAAAGCGTTTATTTATTCGATTTTTTGCGTTTTATTTAACTGTTTAACAGCTAAAAGGCTTTATTTGTAACGAATCAGAGAACAGTTTACAGGAGACCACCGAATTTTGGATCAGAGTTTTCTGAGAATTTTGTGTTTAACGTCAAACTGACAGTATTTTATACCAGTAGCGTATTCGAAATAGTGAAAATTAACTTATTTGCCAAAGAATAAATGAGGCTTGCCATTCCAAAACGTTGTAAGTGCCAATTTACGCAAAAACAGGATTTCTTTGGATTTGAGTTGTATAATGCTAAATCTATGCCTTTCTGCAAGTGGTTTTGCTAAACATCTGCTTATATTGTTTTGACTCGCATTAGAATATGGACTTCCGTTTTGGAAATTTACCCACTTCTAACATTTTTCTAAACATTAATGATAAACTTTTTTTCGATTTTCATTTGCCGGAATGGTTTCAAAAAACATTACACTAACACATAAATTTAATTCAGTTTATGGTATTGGTTACGTTAAGAATAAAACAGTTTTCTTTGTTTCTTGTAAAATTATTAAAATGGCACTTACAACATTTCGGAATGGCAGACCTTAAATAATAACAAATACTTTATTTAAAATTTGTTCTCTTTAAAAACAAATTTGCACCACTCTCTCCTTCCTCTTATTGACGCCATTTATTTAATCGAAAGACTACTTGGCTTTTTGCAAAATTCAAAATTAGATTTAGTGAATCTTTAATTAAATCGAAAAAAAAATGAAATAATTACAGACATCAAAAGTAAAGATACAGAATAAAGAAAGAACTGAAAGAAAAATCATTTGGAGATCGCCGGAGACGCCTTCAACTTCAATTATTTAAATGCGGTAAACCGATTATAAATCCGCCTACTTTTCACACCTCGTAAAAGTAACTGTACAGACTTTTCCTGATCAAATTGAGATAAATTGAAGAAAATGATAGTTATAGTAGCGGATCAAATGACAGCAAATTGATTCTCACTTATACAATTAGTTAATATGCGCACTTTCATCACCATTAACGAATTTATTCAACATTTTATAGTCATGAATTTTCAATATTTAGGTTGGCCGCACTTATCGAATTTAAATGAGGAAAATTTGTGTGCTTAACGAAACCCGATCTGGTATTCGAGTAAGCACTTTACTTCTTTATAAACATAGCGAAAATATTGATTTTAGTGGT
The DNA here is from genome assembly GCA_029298725.1 of Gnatocerus cornutus. Lineage (NCBI taxonomy): Eukaryota > Metazoa > Arthropoda > Insecta > Coleoptera > Tenebrionidae > Gnatocerus > Gnatocerus cornutus. Next base: position 31,684,725 of record CM055509.1, on the reverse strand, counting down.
ACCAATGTTAGTGAAAGTGGTACCAACATACCCCCGTCCCCCTCAATAATAAACTTCTGGAAGTAATAATCGGGGAGCCGTCTATATCAATCATCCTTTTATTACCTCGGTACTAACATCATGTTACGATCACAGTAAAACTCACATAAAACTTTTTTTGTCAGTTGTATGCCCATTTACGCATCCAAAAGGTCCAAGAGTATTGTTAAAGTCTGCGGGTAGTACGTGTTTCTGACAAAAGCTCAGCGGTACTCTTGCACCCGTTTCCTCTTAAGGTCGTCATCAATGGGCACACGTACCGAAAGACGACGAAAAATTTTTGATATGCGGACTTTAAACTCGTTGAGTAATTCCTCTCTTTCTCCGCTTCTCCAAATCCTTCTTCGAACGACCCAAGTGTGAAAATATTGCATATTTTAAATGCTTACAAGCCAGTTCTGTTTTTATTTGACACATATCCATTAGTTAAGTTAATGGATGTTTAAGGCCGGTTATAAATTGCCGTCTTGTAAGATTAAAATTTGATAAAACCATAAAAATTGTTGTTGATACAAGATAGTACTCATCAATGGACAAGATGAATAAATTTCCAGTTTTGTCCACAAGCGGTCTCGTACCCAACCATCGCAATCAATCACGCGTGCCATCAAACGATAAAAAAAACAAATCCACCCATCGATACTCGCTCAATTATCTCATCCGAAAGCCAGAAACACCAATCGTTACAAATTGTCCCACGATAAGACCAGTTTTATTTAGTTGTAATGGTATTAATCCCGAGCCTGCCGAGATTGTGTGAATAACCCAAAACGAAAAAAAAGACAAACGATGGAGATAATAAAACAAGCGATGGTAGGTGGGCTGGCAGGGCTCACTGCGACCAGGAGGTCTGGCGCGTTATGTGACAAAACAACCATAACGAATTGATCAAGATTAGGTTCCGTATTTAAAAATTGTTCATTGGAGCAGATTTTTCGATGACAATTTTTTCGGTGTACGCTCGGGTTGAGATCAGGCACGCGAATGCCGAGGGAAGTCGCGATCGGATTTCCACAGACGCACAGTGGGCCCGATGGCAAATCTAGCTGGACAAAAATCAAAAACCAAGTTTGTTTATTTGAATTTCTGAATAACGTATATTGTTCTAAAATCTTCAAACTGTCGATAACTGTGCGTATATCAGTTTTGTCTTCATCGGAATTGCATCTACAGCCAGAAAAAACACTTCAATCTCTTGCATTGCAATTTCAGCCAAATTATCGGGACTCTACTAACATGCAAGCCTAGTTTTTCAGACTGTTTTTGAATTTTGTGACATTGATCATTCAACTGAGAGTACATACTTCTCGGAAACCCATTTTTTCCTGGAATATGCTTTAGAAAAAAATAAAATTGCTTTCTAAAATTTCTTTTCCAAGTTTGAAGTTTAACTGCAGTTTTAAAATTTGTTTCAAGATAGTTCAGTCTAAAACTAGTTCTGGTTTATTAAAGAATTATTAAAAATTACGCATTCGAAAAATCTCAACCATATACAGGCGGTTGCAATTAAAATGAATACCATATCACATCATTGTCAATTTTTGTTTTTTTCTAAATTTCCAATGAAAATTAACGTAAATGATGAAAATACAAAATAAAAAAATTATCAACAACAAAAGTAGACAAATTAATACTGAAACTGCTGATCGAATTTAAAATTTTAAAAAGGGAAAAAAAGCTATGTAAATTTGAATTTTGGACTAAAATTTGGTCTAAAAATCTAATATTATTCTAAGCAAATTTTCTTAATACAGTACAACCTCGATTATCCGTGCTTCTCGGGACCGGAGCCTGCACGGACAGTCGAGTTAAGTAAACATACGTTTTAAGGCAACAGAATTATTTGGAACTTTTCTTATTCAAAATATATAAAAATTTTAAAACAACAATTTTAAATTCTGAAAGAAATTAAAACAATCAGACATATAACAAAAAAGTAACTATTTTGTAGTAAAAAAAAATCTGGTACTTCCATTTATTTCTTCTCTGGTCCCAAAATTTTCTCTCCCACTTGAATTTTCAGTTTCTTTCATTATGAAGGTTTTGATTGCAAAAGAATTTGATTCAAGGATTTTTGTTTTGTTTGCGAGTACAACTATTCAAAGACAAAAATTTTAACTCATAATTTTGTTTTTCGTTCTTTACACTGACTTAAATCTCATTAAAATACACCAACTGTAACTCGTGAAATTCCAAATTTTAAGTTTTCTAACATTGGAAGCAAAAGTTTGAAGTTGTTGGTCTTCGATTTAGGCGTTTTTTGTAATGCACGGATAGTCCGCACCCGGATAATCGAGGTTTTACTGTAATATCTATTGATATTTTCAACGTGAAGCAAAACATTGGAAAACGGCTCCATTAAAACAATCGTATTAGGCTGTACTTATGATTTACAATGTTGCAAGTGTTATTAATAGATTCGCCTTAAAAAGTTTGATGAATGTAGTAAATTTCAAAATTCATCTCCGAAAATTTGTAATGTAATGTTTTTTTTTCTCTAAACGTCACATCAAGTCACTATTTTTTTGTCGTTTTTAGACAGTAAAGTAGGCAATTTCATTATAAGTAATGAAAAGCGCTCGTTGACATGGAAACACTTTTACTGCCGATTATTATTTGAGACTTACATTTTGTATGGCACTTGCACGATCTTAACTTTGAAACCCTTTGAAACCAATATTTTTCACAGTCAATGTTATCATTATCAATGACAACTACATGCTTAGCCATACATGTTTATAGTTCAATTTGCGTTCACTCATTGTCGGTCGTGGAACTGAACCTAACGTTTGGAGAAAAAGTAGTGTTTGTTATTTGGCTGAAAAGTGGCTTTGCTATCTAGCAATTTTGCATATGCTACGCTCCTCCTTGCTACTGCAATTTAATTCCTCGACAAAAAGTGCCACTTTTCTGCCTTATAACAAAATCTACTATTGTCCAGCTATTTGCGATCGGGATTGTGAAACGGCCCAAATGGGGCAAAATGAAGTGACGTCACGATTGGAGCACCTGATTGGTGACACACAGAAATAAACAATTGAGAGATGTTTATTCGGTTTTATTTTTTCCACATCCATTCCAATTATTCCTGTGTATACTGTACGCGTTCTATTTATTCACATTCACGTAAAATGGTACACTTTGAGTGGTTTTTAGTACGGTTTTACAACCAGCCTGCGACCAGCTTGAGTAATTTTTAAAACTTCAACCCTTTTCCACTTCCTCGTCAAAATCCACATGCACATATGCTCCTCATCTCCGTGTCCATATTTACATTAACGATACCGTTAAAGTCTTTATTAAAGTGGCGTCCGTTTTTGAATTGTTTGCCGTAAAGTGAGGCATTTCCGTTTGACCATTTAAATTGTTTATTTGCGCGGCTTTAGGCGCGTTTCCCCTAATTAAGAGCTTTAGAGGTCGTATACTTGTCATCTTCTCCTCCTCATCATAATTACCGATGTTTGTGTTCGGCCAGCTTCCCTAAACTAAAAACTCGGAAAGAAAATGGAACATAATGAGTATTCTTCACATCGAAAACATGTGTGAACCAAATGGCGTCCTCTCTTTGTCAAACCGTGCACTTTTTGTCTTCGTCTATTTCGCTTCACATCACCATTAACTCCCCACTTGACACTTGTTGTTTTCGAAATGTTAAAACCTTTGGCAGTTTAATGCGTTAGAAAACTCATCATCGGCATGTTTATTTTTCGACGATTGTCGCATGCGAAATCTATTTGTTCTAGTCTGGTAAAATGACAAGCTTGAAGAAAATCTGGCACGGCCACGACACCAACGAAAAAAAATGCCCATATAATATATTGGACAGGGGACAAAACACATAAATTTCTCGGAAAGACCGGGTCGAAGTGCGGGTGTTGGTAAAAGCGGCCGGGGGTTCCGTTGGTGCAAGCAGGACGGCGACAACGGGGAATTTTTAAATGACAACTTGCTGGGTGTGACACGAACACTGACATACGTCTTGTCAGGTTGGCACAACTCGTGAGTTACGGTCGGGGAACGGACGAAAGAACTTTTCACTGCGGTTATAAATACATTAGTTCGAAATGCGCCCGATTCCGACGAGAGGAATGACAATTTCTCTTGATTTTTCAGATTGGCGGTGGGCGAGTCGGCCTGCAGCCCCCAAAGCGGCCACTCCTCCTCGACGTGCAGCTCCCCCCCAGCCACCGCCTCCACGGCCGCCAACCACAACGCCGAAATTTCCTCGACGACGACCTCCACCTGCGTCCCCACCAACTTCACCTCGTCTTGGTCAATCCTGGGCGAAACCACCGGAATCAAAAGCGAGATCCGGAGTCCGGGCTTGGCGGACAGTGAAGTGGCGGCGCTGCAAGACCCGCTCTCGTTCTACGGAACGCCGGCGGAGCTAGGCAATTTGTACGACAAAGAATACCCCCAATCTTACTCAGCTCAACAGTATTACAACAGGTTCGTGCCGTACGATATGCAACACGAAATACATTCTTTTGTAGCATGCAACAAGCGGCTTACGGCACAACGAACACCGCGACGTCGTCCTACATGAACCCGGCGTCGTCTTTCTACAATTCATCGTATCCTTACTCCTCGCTGGGATCTTCCAGAGGCTTGAATCCTTCCTGTAAAGCTAGTTCCGGTTATATAGCGTCGCCGTATTCGTCGCCGGCGTCACCGTTTCAAGGAAGTAGCCAAAGTCAATATTCGCCGTATGCGTCGTACGCGGCGCCGGGGTCGTCGACGTTTGCACAAGGATTTTCCGCACAGGTTAATACCACCTTCAAAGAAACAAAATCTCAATCTTTCTTTCAGGGCTCCGAATACGGGAGTTATGGCTCTGTTTACGGCGACTCGCAAACTTCTCAATACGCCTCCAGTTATTATGCTTCGCAAACTTATTCGCCCTACGTCAGTTCGCCGAGTTCGAGCGGCAGCTTGGGGGCGTCGTCCTACCAACTAGCGGCCACATCGCTCCCAGGTAAAAAAGTGCGCCAAGTTTGAATTTACCGCGACTATTCAAATAAACCATTCATTATATCCAGTGAGAATTATATCCAACGCGATCGTTGACTGTGTTGACGGCTGTCAGTTGTCACTTTGATCGTAAACAAACTAACCTCACTTCCGTGCCAAATTAACGATGCTGTGCCCCTACAGTGATACAAGCGACTCTGATTCAGACCACGGTACCCCCTTGTAGCCCCCAACTGACCCAATCACTTTTCTCGCTTTTAGACAGTCCTTCGAACGGCATCACCCTTGCTGATGGATCTTCATCCCCTTTGAAAGTAGACAGTGCCCGAAGATCTCGGGAGCCCCCAGCTTTGGGTACTGAGCAGAGAGGAACTCGGGGACGAGGCAGACGTACAAATACAGTGTCCCCAACAACCCCCGAATCCGCCACAGACAGAGTTTTCATCTGGGATTTGGACGAGACTATCATTATCTTCCACAGTTTACTAACTGGGGGCTTCGCCACCAAGTTCCAAAAAGATGGGGAGATAGCGTCTCAATTGGGGTTGAATATGGAGGAGTTGGTGTTCAATCTCGCGGACGCGCATTTCTTTTTTGGTGATATTGAAGTATGTAGGTTTTATGATGATTTTGGTTTTTGATCTTGAAAGTTGCAGGATTGTGATCAAGTGCATATTGACGACGTTTCGTCAGACGACAACGGACAGGATTTATCAAATTATAATTTTAGTTCAGACGGCTTCCACGCCTCTACATCCCTCACAGGGAGCAATTTATGTCTCGCGACGGGAGTCCGAGGGGGCGTCGACTGGATGAGGAAGCTCGCGTTCAGATATCGGAAAATTAAAGAAACCTACAATAACTACAGAAATAGGTTCGTCTAAATAGCCCCCTTTTTAGACAATTTTTAACATTTTTTGTTTTTCCAGTGTTGGAGGACTTCTGGGATCCACAAAAAGAGAACGATGGCTCCAACTCCGGGCCGAAATCGAAGCCCTAACTGACAACTGGTTGACGTTAGCCAACAAATGTCTAACCTTGATAAACTCAAGGACGAATTGTGTCAACGTTTTAGTGACGACAACACAGCTAATTCCAGCTTTGGCCAAAGTTTTGTTATTTGGTTTAGGTGGTGTCTTTCCTATCGACAATATTTACTCGGCCACAAAAATAGGTTCGTTTTTTAAGGGTAAATTGGCGCTTTTTTAATCTCTTTTAGCAGGTAAAGAAAGCTGCTTTGAGCGGATTGTTGCGAGGTTCGGCCGAAAGTGTACATATGTGGTGATCGGCGACGGACAAGACGAAGAAGCGGCAGCTAAAGCAATGAATTTTCCGTTTTGGAGAATATCAAGTCATAGTGAAATAGCGGCGTTATACAACGCTCTCGATATGGAATTTTTATGATTCCATTTTAACAGCGATTTTTATATTTTTTTTAAGAAACAAGATTATATGTTTTTGTGGATGTATTATAAATGTACATAAATAAAAAACTGTAATAAATGTCAGATAGTCTATTCGTTGCGTAAGAAATATTACGAAAGTGGCGAGGTTTGTGATGATTTTCGTAATGTTTTTTTAGTGACGTCAATGTGCTAATAAAGCAATTATTTTATACTTTCATGGATAAGTGCACACATGTACTCCATCAATGCAGAAACATGGCGGATACCAAAATGATATTCATAATTAAATCATGCTTCAATTGTAATTTTAGATTGTTTTCATATAAATGTATAAATCTAATAAATTGTATATAATACACGAAAACGATTTTTTATGGCCTTTCATCTTCAAGCCCCCTACTAACGGGATGCCCCTGGTGGAAATCGGTGCCAAGATTTCATATTCCACGCTAAGAGTTATGGCCAAAAAACAAAAAATTCCATCGTTTTGAGTTGGAAATTTTTTTCGCGAAAAATCGACCAACGAATTTTGGGCTTTTGAGCACTTTTTCTAACGTTAAATGAGCTAAGGAAAACGATGCTACAAACGGTTGCTCAGTATTTTCAATAGTTTCCGAGCTTTTTAGCTTTGAAAATTGAGAAAAATGAAAATCAACTTTCCGAAAGCTTTGATCAGCCATACCTCAGTTATTTGTTGTCGGATTTGAATTTAAATCCCAGATTTGGAATCTGCGGAAGATTCTGCGTACACTGATGTATAATAACTTAAGTTTACTCTAAAAAATAAGAGCGATATCGATATAAGAAATTTGGCATAGTTTTAGTCATGAATTTTTGCGAAAATTTGCAAATTTCAACTGTGGAAAAATCAAAAAACTATTTCTTATGTAAAAAATTGCGAGAAAAACGATGGCGCAAACCGCATCTCAATATCTGAAATAGTTTCCGAGATATCGAGCACGAATTGTTTTGAATCTTCAAAAATTTGGCCCTCTGGCGACAACCCAAAAATTCAAACGGTCATAACTCGGTTATTTGTTGACAAAAATTCAAAAATTCTCAAGTTTTTGGATTCAGCGTGGCATTCTGCGTCAAATGAAACCCAAATTTGTTGAGTTTGCTTAAAAATTAACGAGGCATTGGCCAAAAACTGTTTTGAAAACGTCATTTTAGGGTGATTTTCAATCAATGTTTTCAAAATGAAAACGACGTTTAATAGTTTTGAATTATACATCAGTCGAAAGAGGAGCTCGAAATCTATCTACTGGCCAAATTTGAGATCAATCGGACAAATAATTTGCAAGCTATGGCCAAAAACAAAAAAAATGAAAAATTTTCATCGTTTGAGTCGGAATTTTTTTTCGCGAAAAATCGACAATTGAATTTTGGGCTTTTGAGAACATTTTCTAACGTAAAATGAGCCGACAAAAAGAATGGCGCAAACCGCATCTCAATATCTCAAATAGTTTCCGAGATATTTAACTTTAAAAATTACGAAAAATGAGAAAAAATGAAAATCAACTTTCCGAAACTTTGATCGGTCATAACTCAGTTATTTGTTGTCGGATCTGAATTTAAATTCCAGATTTGGAATCTGCGGAAAATTCTGCGTACACTGATGTATAATAACTTAAGTTTACTCGAAAAAATAAGCGAGATGTCGATATCAGAAATTTGGCATAGTTTTAGTCATGAATTTTTGTGAAAATTTGCAAATTTTGACTTTTGAAATGGAAAGTAGAAGAGGAGCTTAAAATCTATAAACTGGCTAAATTTTAGATCGATCGGTCAAAGAGTTTACAAGTAGCGGCCAAAAAAGGAAAAACCAAAATTAAATTAAATTAAATTAATTAAAAAATGGTTGAAAGCGAAGTTTGTGGCAGCACGCGGCTAAGATAAAAAGTTGGTAAAAGTTGAAAATTGGGAAACCAAATCGAAGGAAGATCAAATAAAAATTAAAATTAAATTCTACTGAAAATTTAATATTTAATATTCTTATCAAATGGATTTAAAATTATGATAAATCGATAAATCAATTTCACCTTCGGACCAATGGCAAGCTCACGCTCACAAGCGTACTACCAAGTCAAGTGGAATCTGAATTGTGAAACGTAACAACTGTCAATCTGACAAGTGACATTTAGAGGTTAACACTCGCTTCCCCGACGAAATTTTTCAATTTCTTCCAAACGAACCATGTAGATATAAAAAATGAATCTGATTTTATAAATATCACGCAATTTACTATACGTTTTGCAATCATTAGCTGTATATACGCACATCGTGTAAATAGGTCATCATGAAGACTGACAACATTGCCCCAGGCGACACAATCTGGACCAACAACGAAGATTTATTAACAGACGAGGTAAAAACCACCCCAAATTGACCCATTTTCATTCATAACATTCCAGAATTGCCTCCCTATCATTGGTAACTGCCAAATCTTCTCCCTTTTATCAAACCTTGACTCAACTGAAGAAAAACACGATGAAAACAACAGAGAAAACGAACCCAAAGCCTCCACAGAGAATTTTACAATCGTCAGTGAAAACCATGAGACAGACACGAAAAAAAATCCCAAAACCTTAAAGAACGAAGTTTTTTTCGTCTGTACAGACTGCCCGTTTTTGTGCACAAAAAACGCGAAGATGAGGGAGCACCTGCAGAGCGCCCACAAAACGAAAACTGTCATGAAACTCCCCCATCTTAAATGTCCCGGTTGTACCAACGTCTTCTTCCATAAAATGTCGCTAAGATCGCACTTAATCCATGATCACGGCGTTGGGAACAGTGACCTAAATGTGATACTCAAAGCAGTGGCGAATAAAGCGAAGGGCGGCGACAAAAGAGCGTCCAAGGTGGAGGCCCCTCAGAGTCAGAGTACCAACGGCGAAGGGGAGAATTCCAAAAGCGTACAGTTACCTAAAGTGGAGATGTCAGCCATGAAAACCGAGAAAATTTTCGGGAAGTTAATCGGCTCAAAGAAGTTCCACTCGTGCGTTGTTCCCATGTGTAAAGTCACTTTACAGAACGCCGATAACATGAATTACCACGTGTCTTGTCATAAAGATTCTGGTTTTAACTGTTTGGAATGTAATGAGCTTTTCATGTCTTGGAAACAACTCGCGAGCCACTTATGGAGGTTTCACAAAGTCGACATGGAATTGTACTCCTGCGACAAGTGCACGTATAAATCCGTGAGTCTCGCCAAGCTTAACAACATCCACAAACTTATTCATAGCGACGTAAAAGCCTTCGTTTGTACAGTTTGCAAGAAGGCCTTTAAAAACAGTAAACAACTCGCGAATCACAAAATCAAACACAAAACAGACTTTGAGAAGTTGAGGTTGACTTGTGAGACCTGCTCAAAGACTTTTTCTGATAAGCGCCAGTTGAAAATTCACATGAGTGTCGTCCATGAGAAAATCAAACCGTTTTTGTGCAATTATTGTGGGTATAAAGGCTCATCTCGAAGCAGTCTTAAAATGCATATAAGGCAACACACCGGGGAAAAACCCTTCACTTGTGACTCTTGTTCATACGCTACTTCAGATCATAACTCGCTGAGGAGACACAAGTGGAGGCACACGGGGCAGAAGCCCTACAAATGCTCATTTTGTTCATATGCTTGTATCCAAAGTAGTACTTATAAAGTTCACATCAAAACCAAACATCCTGGACAGGAAAAGGATCTCATGTTTACGTGTCAGGAGTGTCAGTTCCGGTCTGTTAACAAGGAGATGTATGTTGCTCACATGATCAGAGTCCACGATCAAAACCCTCAGACTTGAATAAATTTTTATTAAAAAAACTCTCGGTTTTATTTAATTCGAATGTAAACAGCAACGAAGTCTTTCGAGTCTCTCACTTCCTGGATTTTACACAACTCCCAGTCTTTCTCTCCAAAGTCTGGATTAAAGGGCTCGGGATCCGTGTATCGCCCCGTTCCAGGTCCTGGCCCTACTATAAACACGACGTCACCTCTATAACACGAAATATACTCCCGAAATGCGGGGCCATTATTAAAATAACAGAATAACAGCGCGTAACTCGGTGCCAGAATCTCAGAAGTCGGGGGTAGTTCAGGGAAATTCAGTTTAATGAACTGAGGGTTGCTGTATCTACTCGCCCACCAACCTTCATTAACTTCGTAGCCGATAACTGGAAGACCTAACGGAATTTTAGTGTTAAAAATAATTAAATTTCTTACCGCTGAATTGCTCTAAAAGCCACTCAAACAATCCACTACCACATCCAATTGAGGTTACACCACTTAAACTGAATTCTAGAACAGTGTCTTTGATTAACTGGAGGTTTTCTTCACTAGGCCAGACCCAGAGGAGTTTCCGAGCTGCTGAATTTTCGGAGTTTAGCGACAAAATTTGTCGCCAGTTTTGGTCTTTGTGGAAATGCAGAATTCGGTCCACAAAGTCTAGTTCCATTTTTGCAACTGGCACGCTTACAGGTTTGGCATTATATAAGTTAGCAGTAATTACGTCAGAAAAAAGTGGCCTTCGACGACGAAAATAGTCCGAATTGGATAAAAAAAATCCGAGTTTTTCGGACGGGACAAATATCGAATTCAAGATTAAAGCCAACCGTTTTTTAGAGGAGATTACGTACGCTTAAGTTAACGTTTAGAATTCGTAACTTATTATTCAATACAAGAATTTATTTAGATAAAACTACAAGTAAGGCCCCTTCAGAACACAACACATTTTTAATAATTTCAACCTGGTTTTCAAGATAACTTTTGAAAAGTTAAAATTTTTAAAGAATTTGAAAGGTTTTTCCAAACGTACCCTTTTCAAAAAAGTCACCATTTCAAGGAAAATACACCGTTTTTTCAAACAAGAATACGGTTTGGACCAAACAAATTTCCCTTTTAAAAACATTTAAAATTAGGAATTTTACCTTGATTTCAAAGATTTTACACTGTTTAGAATTTTGTACTAATAAGGCCCCTTGAGAACACAGCTACTTTTTAAGGAAAACACCCCGATTTTCAAGGGTTAACAGAAAAGCAGAAAAATCGTGAAAAGACTCCCGTTTTTTAGGTATTTTTTAAAATTAACATTTTTTAAAGAATTTGCTCGGTTTTTCCAAACGTACCCTTTTTTAAATAAGTCAAAATTCGGACAAAGTCCTCATGAGCGAAGCGAATTTTAAAAAATATATCCTGTTTTATCAAACGTGAATATGGTTTTGGTCAAGAAAAGTTATCATTTAAAAATACTTAAAATTCGTCTTTTAACCCTGTTTTTTCTGTTGGGCTGCTTCACAACAAAAATGTATTGGGCCACAAGCCCTTCGAAATACTTTGTTTTTTAAGCACTTTACCCCTATTGTAACTCTCTACTTAAAAAGTTAAAATTTGCCTTTTTTGCTCAGTTTTTCTATGATGGAGTCACTTCAGCAAACAATGGGGAGTGATAGATCACCCCCATAAAATTCAATAGAATTTACACCAGTTTTCAAGACGGTTAAAAAAATGTTGATTTACAAGGCTTTTAGACAAGTTTTTTTTTTCAATTTATATTTTGATTCTAAGATTAAATATTTTTTTATAATAATTGGGGCAGCTCGAATTATTGAAAAACGAACAATTTGAAGATAAAATAGATTGGAAAAAGGTATCAAAGCACCCAAAATTATCGGAAGGCTTTATTCTTGAATTCTTTTATAAAGTTGATTGGGAAAGGGTATTAAAGTACCAAAAATTATCAGAAGATTTTATAAGAGAAGTTCATGACTTTTAGACCTGCGGAGTCGTAGAATTTGACGATAATAAGAGAGCAATAAAAAGAAATGAAGATGTTAAAAATATGTGATAGATCACAGACGATTAATTAGTTTTATTATTTGATCGATAAGACCACATTTAAATCCAAAAACTGTCAAGTCAAATTTATCAGATTTAACTAGTGTATTTGAAATATCATCAAATTCATAATACATTTTATCTTTAAAGAAATATAAATTTCTATATCTGAATGCTCTGCTTATATTTGGAGGTATTCCAGCAAATAATTCTGAAATAAGGCCATTTTTCTTTGATCTAAACAAACACTCATCAAACTCAATGTACAAGACTTTATCATAAAATATACAGGGTGGCCCATCTAAGACTTTCGGGCTCAATATCTTTGTTATTTATGAACGGATTTTTCCAAAATTTAAAATATAATTTCTTGAATAGGTAAGGATGATGTGACATTACCAGCGTCATCCTTGTCTTAAAAATGTTAATTTTACTTGTCTTATTTTAAATTTTTATTAGTTAAAAGTTATGTCATTTTATAAAACAGCAATAATTATACGCGTGTGCCAAAAATCAACCGTCTAGCAAGTCAAGTTGCCGAGAAAAAGACAAAAAAGGACCTCAACATTTCCAAAAGATACTAACTGATAGTCGGCTATGAAACAATTGACTTCTACAGCGAGTTTAGATTTTGGACATCCCTGACTTGTTGATGAATCCGTGACATTCATTTGAGGTTATGTCTATTTTTGAGCATTATGATGAGGAATATTGATTTAAACATGCACATTCACGATTTTTTATCTCGATCTTTTAGTAACTAATCACAATGCATTGAACCGAGCATCGTTTCTCGACATTTGTGATATTTCTCGTTTGAGGTTATGTTTACTTTTAAGCATGATGATGAATATCATTCATTTAAACTTGCGCAGAACGATTTATCCCGATCTTTTGAAATTGAAAACTAATCACAATGCATCAGACAGCGTTTTGGTGCAAAAATTTCATAGGCACAAGGAAATGTGAGCGAAAAACTTGTTGAAAGTTGGTCGTCACCAGAAAAATGATTGCAGAATGTTTCGTTATGAGGTGCAACTAGTATTCACGACTTCTTTAGCACTGTCACAGGTTTATTGGAAATGGAAATTCAGTGACATGTATGCAGTGAAGCGATTTGACTCATTTATGATTGCATTTGCATTAAAACAGTAATCTCATTTATGATGAAGACAGAATTAGATGATCACAAGATTTCGTCCTTTTTCAGGAAACTACTTTTCTTTGATTAACAAATAATTTGTTACAAGGTATTTTATTGTAAGGTACAAAGTTTTAACAGTGAATAAACTATACCAGTGACAATTATAGCAATGTAACACCATATTTTCTACAATAATAATGAACGAATGTACAAAAATTTACAAATGTATCAGATATTTACACTGTTACAACATGTGTCTGTACTTTGAACATTTATAACAAGTGCACATAATGCTGGAATATTGTAAGCGTTTGGTCACTGTCATTTTGCTTGTTGGCGATGCGATGAGATTTGGCTTTTTTTTACTAGCAACTCATTTCTTGAACTTTTTTGTAACGAAATGGACACAAACAATTAGGGGCAGCATAAGTTTTTGGATATGTTCTGTGATGGCGAAGAATGAATTTGAGGCCCCTTGGTCCGAGCAAATCGCTTGTCGCTTTCAACTAGAACAATTGCTTTGATGATACTAGTCATTTTCCTTCGCTGAACACTTACCATGTAATGTTGCGGCGACTCTTCATCGAATTCATCAACAAGCAGGGTTTTGCACTTTTAGCAGCTTGGTTACTGTCCGTCTAACATATCCACCCATGTTAGAAGAATCCAAGTGGCATAGTCGTTCATGGTGGTCAACAACACCGTCCAGAACGTTCTGCAATCGTTCTTAATGCTTGCAGCAGGGTACGATAGGGTGTCAATAAGACTCCTTTACATGTTTGCATCTTATGGCGGTTCATTGAGAAAAAACAGGTTCAATATTGAAAGTAACAGTCCGTGTTGAAGTACTGCATCATTTTCAGTGTGTTGCTTTCAGTCTTGTTCGTCTTTTTTCACTCGTCCAAGTTATTAATTGGTTGTTTAAAGAATTATCCCATTGAAAGAGTCGACCGACGATACTTTGTTAGAAATATCATGTGTGCAATTTTCATTAGAACGCAGTTATAAATGATGTTCATTGTCATTTTGTTTCATTTTTTTCTTGCACTACTTCTTTGACTCGTTATTTTTTCTTAGTGAGAAATTGTCTTAATACTGTGCAAGCACATTTTTCATATGATAATAGAGGGGGTATAGTGGTCCTAGATCGTTAAGTAGTTCGCAAGGATTGTTGAAGCAACAAATACAACTCGCAACATCATGCACCATATTCAGTTCGAAAACACGAATCTGAAATATCAGATGTAAACAGTGTTCCTACAATTTGCAATGACCTTAGAAAATGTAACTCACTATTATGCGTTTTTGGTGATCCAAAACCGCTTAGTTGTCGGTAAGTACATGTATCTGATTTCCACATTACTTATACGTCTTGGTATCATTAGTTGGTTTCCTGTTCAAAGTTTCATTTGCTAATCTTTCGAAACGGAATATTAACGGTACTGTACGACCAATTTGGACTTGAAAAAACTTTCTTGATAACACCTTTTAGCATGGCGGTCTTGAAAGTGTGCAGAATTGTGCCTACATTTGTCGATTCGACTTTGTTTCTACAAATCATAATTGAAACATACGAATTTATTAGTCGCATAGCCACTAAATACCACAAAACTCCGTTTTGACATGGGTAAGCTTGTCTTTGCCGTTGGTCTTGTAGGTTCTAAGCCACTCAACGATACAGCATTCTTCGTTACTTTTGCATACCAACTATACCGACTGCACCAGCATTTTTCGATAGCAGCACTACGTCCTAGATTTCATACGTATTGTGAACCAATTTTGACTTCTTGACTACGGCAGTTCACATATTGGAGCTTCGAGCTTAATCTACTTTGGATTAATGACATTATTAAACAAAAGAAAAATGTTAAAAGTATCTAGTACCATACATTTTATAGGCGCAGTAAAGAAGTTTGCCGAAAAAGGATGAAATCAGCTAATTCTGTCTCCATCATAATTGAAATAACTGTTTTAACGTAAATGCAATCATAAATGAGTCAAATCGCTTCACTGCATACGTGTCACTGAATTTCCATTTCCATAAACCAGTGACATTTCTAAAGAAGTCGTGAATTCTAGTTGCACCTCATAGCAAACCAATCTGCAATCATTTTTCTGGTGATAACCAACTTTCAACAAGTTTTTTTACTCACATTTCCTTGTGCCTACGCATTTTTTGCACCAAAACGTTGCCTGATGCATTGTGATTAGTTTCCAATTTCAAAAGATCGAGATAAATCGTTCTGCGCAAGTTTAAATCAATGATTTTCATCATCATGCTCAAAAGTAAACATAACCTCAAATGAGAAATATTACAAATGTCAAGAACGTCACTGACGTCAGCGATTATTGACAGACCGAACGCAGGGATGTCCAAAATTGGGCGTGGGAAATTATTTTTTTCATAGCCGACTATGATTTTGCATCTTTTGGAAATGTTGAGGGTCTTTTTTCTCTTTTTCTCGGCAACTTGACTAGCTAGACGGTTGAGTTTTGGCACACTCGGATATTTATTGATGTTTTATAAAATGACATAAATCTTAACTAATTAAAATTTAAAATAAGACAAGTAAAATTAACATTTTTAAGACAAGGATGACGCTGGTAATGTCACATCATCCTTACCTATTCAAGAAATTATATTTTAAATTTTAGAAAAATCCGTTCATAAATGACAAAGATATTGAGCCCGAAAGTCTTAGATGGGCCACCTGTATAATGTTTGGATTTATTTTGTTTCTGATCTTAATGATGAAAAAATTAAAGAGGGTATATACGAAGCAGAAATGCAACTAACATTATTATAAGAATTATTGAAATAATACAAATAAAAATAAATATAATTTTTTTCTTTTCTTTTGTTAATTCAACAATCTTTAAGTTTGCCTTGATTAATAAATTCGCTGTATTCATTTATTAACTAGAGAAAGAGTGTTTGCTAAACGTCTTTTTGCTCGTTCTTTATTGTTATACCTAATAACAGGATTTTTATTCAGTAATGAGTTTATTTTTTCTTCATCATAACTATTTACATCTTTTAATTCTTGTTCCAATACATTAATTTTGTTCTCTTTATGCTCGATTTCTTCGTCCATCTTTTCTATTGTTTCAACTGCAGCATTTCCTAATTCTTTTAAAATTCTGTTTTCCATATACAGTTGATTAGATGCTTTAACTTTATTGCCAACAGATAAATTATTAAACTCAATGCAGTCTTTTTTTATTCTATTTTGAATAATTTTTACCTGATTTTTGTCTGCAACATCAATTAGTGCCATTATTTATTAGATAGGGAATTTATAGTCTTATTAAAATTTTTATCAAATTCTTCTTCAGCCTCTTTTGTACTGCCAGCTTTCAGGGACGCTTTGTAATCTGATTGGGATGTGTTTGATTTGTGTTTAGATTTAATTTGTTTCTGTTTTTTGTTATATTGTTCTATATTGTTTGATTTTTTATTATGTTTAATTAATGTTTCACCAGTGAGAAATTTTATTTGATTCCTAATTGTATTTTCACCAATTTTATTCTGTTTAGCAAACTCTTTTAGGGTAATATTTTTAGAAGTAGGGTCTCCTTTTTGTGCTAAAAAATTTAATGCTAATTGTCTTGATCGCATATTATTTAAATTCTTCACTGAAGGAATACTAGACTCTGTTAATGTGTAATCTTTTTTAATTATTATGTTTATCTTTTGTTTAGCTGACTGTTCCTTTTTGGTATTATGAGTCATTTATTATGAAATAATATCTTCCTAATAAATGGATAAAAAAGTTTGTAAAAACTGCAATACTGAAAAAGATTTGGACAATTTTTATCCAAATAAAAAAAGCAAAGGTGGTTATTCAACTTTGTGTAACATATGTTGGAATAAACAATATAGAGGTAAAAAAATATTATGCAAGTGCGGTAAATTAGTAGGAAAGCAATACTATCCAAAACATATCTTACTAGCATATTATAATCATTGATAAAGTTTAAGAGTTTTGAAAAAAATATTTTGCAAAAACTTTTTTCTTATAAATGGAAATGCAGAAAGATCAACTTCTTAAAGTGGGTGAAATAATTGAACAAATTAATAAAGATGTCGAACCAGAATCGTCTTCTAGTTCATCTTCAACTCATAAATCGTCTTGGATGGATAAATATTTTTTAACACCAACATCAGATAATGAAATAGTACTAAATAAACTAAATTTGAAAAAATTAAAAACCATTGCAAGAAGGCAAGGTTTAAAGAACTACTCAAAATATAACTCAAAAACTAAATCAGATCTTGTAAAATTAATTTTAAAAGAAGAACTCAATGCTGGAGATTGGCATAACAAACTAAGCAGGATTAGTATTAAAAAATTAAAATCAATTGCTAGCAAACTAAACTTAAACATAAAGAGAAATAGTAAAAAAATAGATCTATTGAATCAAATTTCAGATAATGTAAACAATGATAATTTAAACGCACTTCTTAATGAAATTGAAGTGCCAAGTTTAGAAGAAATATTGAAGGAAATATTAGAGAAATCGACTCAAAATAAAACGTTGAAAGAACTAAGAAAACTTGCCAAAGAAAAGAATATCAAAGGTTACTCAAAAATGAAGAAAGCAGAATTATTACAAAAAATTGGTGAGGAACCTTTTGCAATCGAAGATGATTATTTTACAGAGTTTTCAAAAAAACCTAAAATTAAAATAATAGAAACAAAAGCTGAATACAGCAAAAAATGGAATACACATAAAGTTTACTATAAAATTATATTATTGAAAGATGAAGAAGAATCGTTAGAGTCCGATGTTTCTGACATAATTATGAAAAAAATTACTGTCATTAGAGAGGGTTTAAATGAAATGATTGAAATAGTAAAAGAGAAAACAAAATTCAAAGAAGGAGACTTATTAAATATAGTAGTTAACCACACCCATCTTTGGACACCTATTGCCACCGGATTATCAAGAACTTCTGAAATTGATAATTTATTAAACAAAATTCAAAGTATCTTAACTTCAAATCAAGATTTAGATATATACACTTGTACATTTAATGTAGAAGTAGTTAATATGCCTAGAGGTGCCACTAATGCGAAAAGATTGTTAAATATAGCAGAAGACTCAAGAACAAAGAAAAGTATAACACAAATAAAAAATAAAGATAGATTATGTTGTCCAAGAGCCGTTATTGTTGGATTAACTTATCATACAAACATTATACTCGGTAAGGAATATAATGATAATGAATTAAAATATATAAGAATGGGAAGAAATTTACAAACAACTTTAGCTCAAGAGCTATGTAATCAGCTTGGAGAATATAATGAAGAGTATTTTACCTTACATGATATTGCAAGTATAGAAAAAGTATTAAATATTCAAATAAAAGTCGTAGCAGCGGAATGCTTTAATTCCATAATATATTCGGGGCCTGAAAAAGATATAAAAATATATTTATATAAAAATGGAAATCATTTTGATACAATTGGTAGTATGACAGCTTTCTATGGTCAGTCTTATTATTGTAAAAAATGTGATAAACCATATCAAAACAAAGATAAACATAAATGCAAAACAAAGGATAAAATATGCATAATGTGTTTCAAATCTAATCACAAAAAAGACTCTGCTAAAAGAATATATTGCAAAAAATGCAATAGATACTGTTTTAATCAAGAATGTTTAGAAAATCATTCTGAAGTTTGTGAAAGATTTCATAAATGCTTAAAGTGTAATAAAATACTCAAAAGAGGTGATAAAATGGTTGACGAAGGTAAAAAAATGATTAAAGAAGGAAATAGATTAATTCGTGGACTGTGGAGCAGCAGTCCGAAGGGACGACTCTGTCCACTCATGAAGGCGAAGCCGATTTGTACAAAACCGAAAATGATCCAAAAATGTAATAAAATGATAAAAAAAGGTAACAAAATGATAGAAGAGGGTAGTAAAGAACACAAATGTGGCTGGGAAAAATGTAGAAATTGTTATAAAGAGGTTGAAATACGTAAACATAAATGTTATATGCAATGGAAGCGGCAAAAAGGTGGAATCTGTCAAACTAAAATAAAAGACGGTAGTAAAGAATACAAAGTAAAAGGTTGTAACAATTGTGATAGAAAAGGTTGTACAGTAACTTTTCCTGATAAAACAAACAAAAGAGTAAAATATCACATTTATCAATGTAAAGAATGTAAAAATTGCGTTAAAATACCAAGAAAGACTGGCAGGGCCAGCCCAGAGTTCACCAAAGGGTGCGGAGCACAAGTCAAAGACGATTCACGAGGGGATTTAAAGATCCCGGAGTCGAAGACAAAGAACGAAAACGGTTACCAATGTCTTAATTGCGGATGTTTATTTAATACAACTAAATGCTCTTACACACAAAAATATTTATTCTTTGATTATGAGGCGATGCAAGAAACGGGTAAACACGTACCTAATTTAGTTATATCTCACGATTTTTACGGTAATGTTGATTCTTTTAAGACTAACACAGATTTCTGTAAATGGTTAGTTTCTAGAGATCATAAAGGATACACAGCTATTGCACATTATGGCAAAGGTTATGATTCTTACTTTATTCTAAAATATTGCGTTGAAAACGGTATTAAACCTTTCTGCATATATAATGGATCTAAAATAATGTTAATGGAAATAAAATCAATTAATTTAAGAATTATTGATAGTAGTAATTTTGTTCAAGGACCTTTAAAAAACTTCCCCAAAACATTCGGCCTAAACGAACTTAAAAAAGGTTATTTTCCACATTTTTTCAATACAACAGAAAATCAGAACTATATTGGAAAAATACCAAATACAAAATACTATGGTGTTAATTCTATGAAAATAAAAGATAGGCAAGAGTTTTTAGAATGGCATAAACAAAAAAGAAAAGAAAATTATTTATTTGATTTTAAAAATGAACTTTATGATTATTGTAATTCTGATGTGGATATATTAAGAAGAGGATGTCTTGAATTAAGAAAACAATTTCTAGAAATAGCTAACATAGATCCTTTTAGATACATTACAATTGCTGGTGTTTGTATGGCTATATATAGATCAAAATATATTAAGAAAAATACAATTGCAGTTGTTGATAATCTAAAAAAAGATCAATATTCTCAACAATCAATTTCTTGGTTGAATAGTTTTCATAATCCAAATATAAAACATGCATTAAACGATGGTGAAGTGAGAATATGTGGATCAAAAGTTGATGGCTTTGATGAAAAAACTAATACAGTCTATCAATATCACGGTTGTTTTTGGCATGGTTGTATAAAATGTTATAGTTCAGATTTTATTAATAATAAGAATAAAACAACTATGGAAGATCTTTATGAACAAACAATAGAAAGAAGCGAGCAAATAAAAAAAGCTGGCTATAATTTAATAGAAATGTGGGAATGCAATTGGATTAAATCTAAAGAATATAAAGAAGAAATGAAACAAATTAAAAGCAAATATAAAGAAATTGAAGAACTTAAGCCTAGAAATGCGTTCTTCGGAGGAAGAACTAATGCTACAAAACTAAAAGTTAATGGAAAGAAAATGAAATATATAGATATTTGTAGTTTATATCCAACAGTACAATGTTATGATGATTATCCAGTTGGACATCCTACTAAAATATTCAAACCTCCTACGTATAATTCAAAATGGTATGGTTTAATAAAATGTGCAATTTTACCACCAAGAGGTTTGTATCACCCTGTTTTACCTGTTAAAAATAAAAGGAAATCTGGCGATGAAAAACTAACATTTCCATTATGTCAATTGTGTGCAAAATTAAATAATCAAAAAGATAAGTGTACTCATACGGAATCTCAAAGAATTGTCAGAGGAACCTGGTGTACAAACGAAGTAAAAAAAGCAATTGAAAAAGGATACAAAATAATAACTATTGATGAAGTTTGGCATTTTGAACAAAAATCGAGTTATTTGTTTAAAGGATATGTAAAAGCATTTATGAAAATAAAGTTAGAGACAAGTGAATGGAGAAATGATTTTGAATCAGAAGAAGAATATAGAAAAGCCGTAAAAGAAAATCTAGGTATTGAATTGGGTAAAATAGAAAATAATCCTGGAAAGAGAGCTGTTGCAAAAATCTGCTTAAATTCCTTATGGGGTAAATTTGGTCAAAGACAAAATATGGGTGCAACAGAGTATGTTACAGATATTAAGAGATTTTATGAGATTTTATTAGACGACAGACTTGATAATATACATATCAATGAATTAAACGAAAATATGTTACAAATTGATTACAAGTATAAAGGTTGCTATCTAGAAAATGATTTCAATACTAATATATTTATAGCTGCTTTTACAACTGGAAATGCTAGACTAAGATTGTACGAAATGTTAGACATATTAGGAGAAAGCGTGGCATATTATGATACAGATAGCATTGTATATATAGATAATGGTAAAAACACTGCTAAAACAGGTTGTCTATTGGGAGATTGGACCGATGAATTAGGTAAGGACGTATGGATTGCTGATTGGGTATCAACAGGTCCAAAAAGTTATTGTTATAAAACTAATACAGGTAAAGTTGTTTGCAAAATTAAAGGGTTTACATTAAACTATGAAACGTCCGAAAAGATTAATTCCGATAGCATGAATAATATTTTAGAACACAAAGACAGTAAAATTAGTACACAATATAATCGAATTACCAGAGATACTAAAACTAAAGAACTTTTAAATAAAATAGAAACAAAGGAATTTGGTTTTGTTTATGACAAGAGAGTTATCCTAGAAAACTTTGATACAATACCGTTTGGATATTAATGCTTTTATAGTAAATTAACTTTTTATAGGTTTGAACCACATTAAACACAAAAAAAATTAATGTTGAAGAAGTATGAAGAATAAGTATTGTATACAAATTGAAAATTTAATATACAAACAGTAACTGAAGACTTGTAAAGGTTTAGCTCAATTTTTAAAAAGCGCGGGCGAAATTGCGCATCTGCCTGTATTTTGTTCGGGGAGTCGTTATGAGCTTCATGGTCCTCAAGGTCCTCATCCTCATTGCAAGAGTCGTCGACAACAGTAACGCCGCCATTATAGTTTCGAGTTTCGAACATTGTTTGTCTCGTTTCTTGCGTTTTGTTTTTTTGTGTTGTGAGAATCAAATCAGTGTTCCCAACCATCATTCAAATCGATTCAAATTTTTTACACTTTTTGGTTAGACAAAAAATGGAAGATAAGATGTATGGAATAAAAACCCACTTAGTTGAGGAATTTAAACAGATTCAGATTACTCGTCAGAAAAGTGCAATGGCAGCGTTTGTGGGTAACTGCATTTTACATATAAACGCTGAGTACATGAGATCGGAGGTTCAGGCCTTAGATGGAAACCTGTCATTAATACCATTTCCGCTGTTTCCCATGGGCCTACATGGATTTCGGGTTCCACCGCAACAGCTGCCTTTGGGTTTTATGGATCTCAATTGTGTAACAATTTCACTGCATCCAAGTCTGAAAGTGACCATAATATTCGACTCGGCAAATACCAAGAGGGAGTTTCTAACAAAATTAAATTTGTAAGTTAAAAAAGTATTAATTCTACTTATTGGTTATTTTGTTCTTGCAGACCAGAAAATAATCCCAGTTCAAATGAAAGCTCCAGCTCCAGCTCCAGCTCAAATCGTACAATTGATTCGGGTTTCGTGGGGGAAGGTCATATATAAACCAATAAAATATTATTATAAATTAAATAAATATGTGAATAAATAATTAAATAAATAAATAAATAAATTTTATTTGCTCAACAGATTAACATCCAGTTATAGAGCAAATATAAGGCCAAAAACATTACAATTTAAATTAATAATAATAATAAAAAAAAAACTTAATAATGATAACTTTACAAAAACCGTAAACAAAGCAAATTATTTAAACAAACAACTTAAGAAAATAAAGCGACCAGTGAACATTTAAATTGCTGAAAACTCATATGATGAATATCCAATTCAGAAGGTGGAAGATTATTAAAAGAATTCATCATATGATTAACAGGAGAACGTAAAAAGTAGTTAGTGTGGTAAGATGGAACATGAAACAATATACGTTGTCTAGAGTTAATTCTAGGAACTAAAAAGAGAACCTTCGAATAGATAGGTACTATTAATTTTACCGTGGAGCAATTTATATAGAAAAAGTAAAAGGGAAATAGTACGTCTAGTATCGAGAGTTAGACAGTTGAAAGTTTCAAGTAAAGTAGCATGGCTGAAACCTCTTTCTTTTTTTTTTAAATTTAATAAAGAATATTTTGCTAATTTTCAGTGTTTTCAAAGGCGAATTCGCTTCGCTCATGAGGACCTTGTCCGAATTTGTTTGGCCGAAATCGTATTCATATGTGCTGAAATGGCCCAACAGGGTAAAAAGACGAATTTCATCAAGTGTTTTTGAAAGAGAAATTTGTTTGTACGAAACCGTATTCACGTTTGATATAGCAGGATATATTTCTTAAAATTCGCTTCGCTCATGAGGACTTTGTCCGAATTTTGACTTATTTAAAAAAGGGTACGTTTGGAAAAACCGAGCAAATTCTTTAAAAACGGGAGTCTTCACGATTTTTCTGCTTTTCTGTTAACCCTTGAAAATCGGGGTGTTTTCCTTAAAAAGTAGCTGTGTTCTCAAGGGGCCTTATTAGTACAAAATTCTAAACAGTGTAAAATCTTTGAAATCAAGGTAAAATTCCTAATTTTAAATGTTTTTAAAAGGGAAATTTGTTTGGTCCAAACCGTATTCTTGTTTGAAAAAACGGTGTATTTTCCTTGAAATGGTGACTTTTTTGAAAAGGGTACGTTTGGAAAAACCTTTCAAATTCTTTAAAAATTTTAACTTTTCAAAAGTTATCTTGAAAACCAGGTTGAAATTATTAAAAATGTGTTGTGTTCTGAAGGGGCCTTACTTGTAGTGATAAAATAATTTATTATAACAAATGCATACATACTTTAAAAAAACTTCACTCCTTGATCATCGTCTGACAAAATAAGCTCGCACTTTCTCTCCCCTTCCAAAACTCGCAGCGCTTTAATCAAAACATCTGTTTGGATCCCCGCAAACTCCTTACCCTGGACATCATCCCCTTGCGACAACTCAAACAACGTCAGTACGCTATTCTGCATCCCATTCTCACACACATGTTCATAGATCATCGAAGCCCATTCCTCCAACGTATGCCAGTATATCTCCCACCGATTCTTCACTTTATCGAGGGCCCCCGCGTTGCCACTTTTCGATAATTCTGAGAGAATCGAAACAATGACCGCCCCGTCTAACTTACGGTTGATGGCAGAGTTGTGGAAAAGAGGTAACTGGTGGGCTTCCCTTACATCGATGATGTAGAGTTTGTTCTTCTGGCAGTAGTCTAAGATGAGGGACTTCCATGCCGAAAATTGTTTAGCACGAGTCTCTGGGTGGGGTTGCAACGTGAAAAACGGGGGGAAACTGTATTGCCAAGGCCATTCAATCTCAGTTTCGGACATGGTGCGGTGTAAGGGGTTGTACCATCACTGGGGCGAAATTTTGCAGGGTTGATGTTTGAGATTTGAGGTTATAAGTGTTTGACAAACGTCACAGTTTGGGGTTTTTTGGTTTAAACTTGATCAAAGTGTCAAATAGCTGTCAAATGTCAACTGGTTGTCACAGAACCGGCGAATTCTTTAAAAATAAATAGGGCTAATTCAGAAAAAACTTAAATAAAATAGAAGAAAATGACGGCTTTTGAGGGTAAGACCGAGCACTCTTGATAATGTGAAGTTGAGCGTTTCTTGCAGAATTTGGTGTTCTTCCCGAAATCGGTAAAGCCATCGATGAAATGGAATGGACGTACGTGGTCACCTCTTAAAAATCCCCAAAATAATTCAGTTTTTCTAGTTTGCCGACGGACATCCAAGCGGAGGGCATCCCCCTCGTCCTCGGGGGCGGCGACGTCCTCATGGCGGCGGAAACCGGGAGCGGAAAAACCGCCGCCTTCTGCCTCCCCATCATTCAAATCGTCTGGGAGACTCTCAAGGACATACAAAGCGGAAAAACCTCAAACGTTTCAACTTCCACATGTAAAACCCTACAATTTCCTTTTTTATCATAACTACAGTTTATTGTAGCTAAACCTTGGACAATGTCAATGATTGACCGTGGGAGCGCCCTAGCCGTCGCCCCCTGCGGTCTAAGAGTTCAATCTCGAGAATTCAAGGAGTGGCATGGGGGTAGATGCACTCGGGGGGTTCAAGGCGGCGGTAAATACGCCTTTGAAGCCACAGTCACCGACGAGGGACTCTGTAGAGTGGGGTGGTCCACCCTCCAGGCGAAATTAGATCTAGGGACTTGTAGAAACGGGTTTGGGTTTGGGGGTACTGGAAAAAAATCAAACAACAAACAGTTTGACGACTATGGAGAGCCTTTCGGAAAGAGCGACGTGATCACGTGTCTCCTCGACCTCGACAACGGTCAAATCAAGTTCCTGAAAAACGGAAACGATCTCGGAAATGCGTTTTCAATCAACAAGCAGATGCTGCATTTGAGTTTTTTTCCAGCTGTGGTTTTAAAGGTTGGTAATCGTGGGAAAAACACCGCCAGACTAATTGTTTTGTAGAACGCGGAAATGGCGTTCAATTTCGGGGAAGAGCCGTTCAAATATGCCCTTCCTAAAGGTTACGTTCCTATGAAATCAGCCCCTAGCGAAAAAGTGGTAGTTAACACGAATTCTGGTGACACACCAGCGGAAGGCGCGATCAAACTTATGAACAACGCGCCTCAAGCGATCATAATTGAGGTTTTTGAACTTTTTTCTGATCTTTATGTAATGAATAATTATTTTTTTCCATAGCCGTCTAGAGAATTAGCCGAACAGACCTCCAACCAAATAAAAAACTTCAAAAAACACTTAGAAAACCCACCGATCCGTGACCTCCTCGTCATCGGGGGCGTCAACGTCAAGGAACAGATCTCCACTTTACAAAACGTGGGGGCCGACATTATAGTTGGTACCCCCGGGCGCCTGGAGGACCTTATCCAAGGAGGCTATTTACTCCTTTCAAATTGCCGCTTTTTCGTCCCCGACGAAGCCGACGGTCTCTTAAAACAAGGCTACACAGACCTCATCGAAAAATTTTTACTTTAAAAATTTTAACTTTTCAAAAGTTATCTTGAAAACCAGGTTGAAATTATTAAAAATGTGTTGTGTTCTGAAGGGGCCTTACTTGTAGTGATAAAATAATTTATTATAACAAATGCATACATACTTTAAAAAAACTTCACTCCTTGATCATCGTCTGACAAAATAAGCTCGCACTTTCTCTCCCCTTCCAAAACTCGCAGCGCTTTAATCAAAACATCTGTTTGGATCCCCGCAAACTCCTTACCCTGGACATCATCCCCTTGCGACAACTCAAACAACGTCAGTACGCTATTCTGCATCCCATTCTCACACACATGTTCATAGATCATCGAAGCCCATTCCTCCAACGTATGCCAGTATATCTCCCACCGATTCTTCACTTTATCGAGGGCCCCCGCGTTGCCACTTTTCGATAATTCTGAGAGAATCGAAACAATGACCGCCCCGTCTAACTTACGGTTGATGGCAGAGTTGTGGAAAAGAGGTAACTGGTGGGCTTCCCTTACATCGATGATGTAGAGTTTGTTCTTCTGGCAGTAGTCTAAGATGAGGGACTTCCATGCCGAAAATTGTTTAGCACGAGTCTCTGGGTGGGGTTGCAACGTGAAAAACGGGGGGAAACTGTATTGCCAAGGCCATTCAATCTCAGTTTCGGACATGGTGCGGTGTAAGGGGTTGTACCATCACTGGGGCGAAATTTTGCAGGGTTGATGTTTGAGATTTGAGGTTATAAGTGTTTGACAAACGTCACAGTTTGGGGTTTTTTGGTTTAAACTTGATCAAAGTGTCAAATAGCTGTCAAATGTCAACTGGTTGTCACAGAACCGGCGAATTCTTTAAAAATAAATAGGGCTAATTCAGAAAAAACTTAAATAAAATAGAAGAAAATGACGGCTTTTGAGGGTAAGACCGAGCACTCTTGATAATGTGAAGTTGAGCGTTTCTTGCAGAATTTGGTGTTCTTCCCGAAATCGGTAAAGCCATCGATGAAATGGAATGGACGTACGTGGTCACCTCTTAAAAATCCCCAAAATAATTCAGTTTTTCTAGTTTGCCGACGGACATCCAAGCGGAGGGCATCCCCCTCGTCCTCGGGGGCGGCGACGTCCTCATGGCGGCGGAAACCGGGAGCGGAAAAACCGCCGCCTTCTGCCTCCCCATCATTCAAATCGTCTGGGAGACTCTCAAGGACATACAAAGCGGAAAAACCTCAAACGTTTCAACTTCCACATGTAAAACCCTACAATTTCCTTTTTTATCATAACTACAGTTTATTGTAGCTAAACCTTGGACAATGTCAATGATTGACCGTGGGAGCGCCCTAGCCGTCGCCCCCTGCGGTCTAAGAGTTCAATCTCGAGAATTCAAGGAGTGGCATGGGGGTAGATGCACTCGGGGGGTTCAAGGCGGCGGTAAATACGCCTTTGAAGCCACAGTCACCGACGAGGGACTCTGTAGAGTGGGGTGGTCCACCCTCCAGGCGAAATTAGATCTAGGGACTTGTAGAAACGGGTTTGGGTTTGGGGGTACTGGAAAAAAATCAAACAACAAACAGTTTGACGACTATGGAGAGCCTTTCGGAAAGAGCGACGTGATCACGTGTCTCCTCGACCTCGACAACGGTCAAATCAAGTTCCTGAAAAACGGAAACGATCTCGGAAATGCGTTTTCAATCAACAAGCAGATGCTGCATTTGAGTTTTTTTCCAGCTGTGGTTTTAAAGGTTGGTAATCGTGGGAAAAACACCGCCAGACTAATTGTTTTGTAGAACGCGGAAATGGCGTTCAATTTCGGGGAAGAGCCGTTCAAATATGCCCTTCCTAAAGGTTACGTTCCTATGAAATCAGCCCCTAGCGAAAAAGTGGTAGTTAACACGAATTCTGGTGACACACCAGCGGAAGGCGCGATCAAACTTATGAACAACGCGCCTCAAGCGATCATAATTGAGGTTTTTGAACTTTTTTCTGATCTTTATGTAATGAATAATTATTTTTTTCCATAGCCGTCTAGAGAATTAGCCGAACAGACCTCCAACCAAATAAAAAACTTCAAAAAACACTTAGAAAACCCACCGATCCGTGACCTCCTCGTCATCGGGGGCGTCAACGTCAAGGAACAGATCTCCACTTTACAAAACGTGGGGGCCGACATTATAGTTGGTACCCCCGGGCGCCTGGAGGACCTTATCCAAGGAGGCTATTTACTCCTTTCAAATTGCCGCTTTTTCGTCCTCGACGAAGCCGACGGTCTCTTAAAACAAGGCTACACAGACCTCATCGAAAAATTTTTACTTTAAAAATTTTAACTTTTCAAAAGTTATCTTGAAAACCAGGTTGAAATTATTAAAAATGTGTTGTGTTCTGAAGGGGCCTTACTTGTAGTGATAAAATAATTTATTATAACAAATGCATACATACTTTAAAAAAACTTCACTCCTTGATCATCGTCTGACAAAATAAGCTCGCACTTTCTCTCCCCTTCCAAAACTCGCAGCGCTTTAATCAAAACATCTGTTTGGATCCCCGCAAACTCCTTACCCTGGACATCATCCCCTTGCGACAACTCAAACAACGTCAGTACGCTATTCTGCATCCCATTCTCACACACATGTTCATAGATCATCGAAGCCCATTCCTCCAACGTATGCCAGTATATCTCCCACCGATTCTTCACTTTATCGAGGGCCCCCGCGTTGCCACTTTTCGATAATTCTGAGAGAATCGAAACAATGACCGCCCCGTCTAACTTACGGTTGATGACAGAGTTGTGGAAAAGAGGTAACTGGTGGGCTTCCCTTACATCGATGATGTAGAGTTTGTTCTTCTGGCAGTAGTCTAAGATGAGGGACTTCCATGCCGAAAATTGTTTAGCACGAGTCTCTGGGTGGGGTTGCAACGTGAAAAACGGGGGGAAACTGCATTGCCAAGGCCATTCAATCTCAGTTTCGGACATGGTGCGGTGTAAGGGGTTGTACCATCACTGGGGCGAAATTTTGCAGGGTTGATGTTTGAGATTTGAGGTTATAAGTGTTTGACAAACGTCACAGTTTGGGGTTTTTTGGTTTAAACTTGATCAAAGTGTCAAATAGCTGTCAAATGTCAACTGGTTGTCACAGAACCGGCGAATTCTTTAAAAATAAATAGGGCTAATTCAGAAAAAACTTAAATAAAATAGAAGAAAATGACGGCTTTTGAGGGTAAGACCGAGCACTCTTGATAATGTGAAGTTGAGCGTTTCTTGCAGAATTTGGTGTTCTTCCCGAAATCGGTAAAGCCATCGATGAAATGGAATGGACGTACGTGGTCACCTCTTAAAAATCCCCAAAATAATTCAGTTTTTCTAGTTTGCCGACGGACATCCAAGCGGAGGGCATCCCCCTCGTCCTCGGGGGCGGCGACGTCCTCATGGCGGCGGAAACCGGGAGCGGAAAAACCGCCGCCTTCTGCCTCCCCATCATTCAAATCGTCTGGGAGACTCTCAAGGACATACAAAGCGGAAAAACCTCAAACGTTTCAACTTCCACATGTAAAACCCTACAATTTCCTTTTTTATCATAACTACAGTTTATTGTAGCTAAACCTTGGACAATGTCAATGATTGACCGTGGGAGCGCCCTAGCCGTCGCCCCCTGCGGTCTAAGAGTTCAATCTCGAGAATTCAAGGAGTGGCATGGGGGTAGATGCACTCGGGGGGTTCAAGGCGGCGGTAAATACGCCTTTGAAGCCACAGTCACCGACGAGGGACTCTGTAGAGTGGGGTGGTCCACCCTCCAGGCGAAATTAGATCTAGGGACTTGTAGAAACGGGTTTGGGTTTGGGGGTACTGGAAAAAAATCAAACAACAAACAGTTTGACGACTATGGAGAGCCTTTCGGAAAGAGCGACGTGATCACGTGTCTCCTCGACCTCGACAACGGTCAAATCAAGTTCCTGAAAAACGGAAACGATCTCGGAAATGCGTTTTCAATCAACAAGCAGATGCTGCATTTGAGTTTTTTTCCAGCTGTGGTTTTAAAGGTTGGTAATCGTGGGAAAAACACCGCCAGACTAATTGTTTTGTAGAACGCGGAAATGGCGTTCAATTTCGGGGAAGAGCCGTTCAAATATGCCCTTCCTAAAGGTTACGTTCCTATGAAATCAGCCCCTAGCGAAAAAGTGGTAGTTAACACGAATTCTGGTGACACACCAGCGGAAGGCGCGATCAAACTTATGAACAACGCGCCTCAAGCGATCATAATTGAGGTTTTTGAACTTTTTTCTGATCTTTATGTAATGAATAATTATTTTTTTCCATAGCCGTCTAGAGAATTAGCCGAACAGACCTCCAACCAAATAAAAAACTTCAAAAAACACTTAGAAAACCCACCGATCCGTGACCTCCTCGTCATCGGGGGCGTCAACGTCAAGGAACAGATCTCCACTTTACAAAACGTGGGGGCCGACATTATAGTTGGTACCCCCGGGCGCCTGGAGGACCTTATCCAAGGAGGCTATTTACTCCTTTCAAATTGCCGCTTTTTCGTCCTCGACGAAGCCGACGGTCTCTTAAAACAAGGCTACACAGACCTCATCGAAAGACTCCACCGGCAAATGCCGAAAATCACAGCAGACGGGCGGCGTCTCCAAATGATTGTCTGTAGCGCCACTTTGCACGCCTTTGAAGTGAAGAAAATGGCGGAAAAACTCATGCATTTCCCGACGTGGATCGATCTGAAAGGCGAGGACGCCGTCCCGGAGACTGTACATCACGTGGTGGTCATGGTGGACCCCCAGAAAGACAGATCGTGGAACAACCTGAAGCGCCACATTTTGACCGATGGCGTTCACGCGCAGGATAATGCGAGGCCGGGGAATAACAGCCCTGAGACTCTGAGCGAAGCGATTAAAATGTTGAAAGGGGAGTACTGCGTTCGGGCGATAGACGAGCATAAAATGGACCGAGCGATCATTTTTTGTCGGACTAAACTAGACTGTGATAACCTAGAGAAGTATCTGAAGCAAATAGACAAGACTCGGTACTCCTGCGTGTGTTTACACGGAGACAGGAAACCCAACGAGAGAAAAAGTAACTTGGAAATGTTCAAGCAGCAAAAAGTAAAATTTTTGATTTGCACGGATGTAGCCGCGCGAGGACTCGATATCACAGGGCTGCCATTCAGTGAGTCAAATTCCCCCAACTCGTTTAATTTAACTCGTTTTTGCAGTGATTAATGTAACACTTCCTGATGAAAAATCAAACTACGTCCATAGAATCGGTCGAGTTGGAAGAGCCGAGCGTATGGGACTCGCGATCAGTCTCGTGAGCTCGGTGCCTGAAAAGGTACTCGTACCAACTGTCATTACAAAAATAACTAAACTTGTTCCAGGTGTGGTACCACGGCGAGTGGTGTAAATCCCGCGGGCGCAACTGCTGGAATACCAACTTAGTGGAACAAAAAGGTTGCTGTATTTGGTATAATGAGCCCCAGGTTGGTATTCTCTAGTCGTATTATCGAAAGTAATGTTAGTTTGTAGTACTTAGCCGATATTGAAGAGCACTTAAACGTTACAATTCAACAAGTTGAGGCAGATCTGAAAGTCCCATCCGATGAGTTCGACGGGAAAGTTGTTTATGGGCAAAAAAGAAAGCTGCAGACGTCAAATTACCAAAATCACACCGCTCAAATGGCCCCCATTGTCAAAAGTTTGACGAAATTAGAGAGCGATGCTCAACTGTTGTATTTAAAGCGACATTTGGCCAAGGTTGCGAAAGCATAGGCACCGTGTGAGGTAATAATGCATACATCAATTTATTGAGATAAACAATATAATATAAAATACAATAGTTGAAACAAATTAGACTAGTAAAAACAATTTTATTGCAAAATTCAAATAAATAAAAGTTCCCCAAAATTTGCATTGTGTCGACTACTGTAAGATAAAAATTTAAGATTACAGCGATCTATTTTTCGATTTCACCCACTTTTTCCCAATCCCCATCGGTGCTACTATTACTACTGGCGGTATCTAGACTAATAGCGGAATCAACTTTATTAATAACTTTCGGTTCGGAGTTTTTCAACTCTTGTTCTAAGGAAACTTTAGAACTATTATCACAAGATTCTGGAATCGCTGAAGACGGTTTTTCGGGTTTACTGGGACTGTCGTGCTTAGTTTTAATCTCTTTTTCGTATTCCTGCAACAGTTTTATTTGTTCTTCTTCTGTGAGTTCAATGTATGGAGCAAAGTCCTCTGGAAAAGACTTCACATTAACGGGAGTAGGAGGACGTGGGCGCAAACCTTTTTCCCATTTCACTGTCTCCACCGTCATCGACTTTTCCTTTTTCTCCTTCTTTTCCATGGCCTCTTGGTGAGCGATTTCATCTTCTAGTAACGCTTTTTTAAATAAGTACCTGAAAAACGTGAGTTGCTACCCCCAATTGCTCAGTTTTCCCCGTTTACCTTTTCCAGAATAGTGTATGTGGCACAGTCTCAGGCACAAGTTTCTCGTATTGGTTTTGAAGGACAACAGAACTCTGTAAGTGCTTATTTATTCTGTCTTCCGACAGCTGAT
The DNA here is from genome assembly GCA_029298725.1 of Gnatocerus cornutus. NCBI lineage: Eukaryota > Metazoa > Arthropoda > Insecta > Coleoptera > Tenebrionidae > Gnatocerus > Gnatocerus cornutus. Next base: position 31,651,663 of record CM055509.1, on the reverse strand, counting down.
CGTCGATGATCTCCAGCCAGCACTCAAATTTCTTCGCAAGAAGTTCCTGAGGATCCTCAGTAAAAGTGGAGTCTTCTTTTTGCAAGTCATACACAGCTTTTTGCAACTTTGTTAAAGTAACGGTTTCTGAGTCTTCAAGAATTAAAATGGCTTCGGTATCTGAATCATCTGGACTTGGGTTTAGGACAGTGTTCATTTGACCTGAAGGTACAGAAATTAGCTTTGGGAGATCAAACATTGAGTTGTTACCAAGAAAAGAACTGAAACTTCTTTTCATGGAACTGGCAGTTGAGTCTGGCGAGTCCAGCTAAGGAAAAACCGATTTAATGTCGAAAATTAACAGCGTGGTGGTTCAATTAACATGTAGATAAGAAAACAATGAAATTCACCTTCAGAGTTTTTTCAATTGCGTTTCCTGTGGATGAAACTACTTGACTCGCTTCGCTGCGAACGGCATTACCAAACTCCTCCAAGTCTTTTTTGACGAACTCGTAAACTTTGGAGCTCTACAAAAAATGTGCATTTTTTTCCAACGTTTTGTTAGTTTTTACCTTATCTCGCGCTGCATTCAGCCAACTTCCAAACCAGTTATCATCCCTGAAATTACGCAACGACGATTAATTTATGGTCTAGTCCAAAACACACAAAAAATTTTGGGTTATTGTTATTACATATGGATGGGACATCCTTCAATTCCAAATTAATGACAGTGGAGAAGATTGATACTTACTGTTCTGCCATAACTCAGTTTTGCAGATGACACTGTTGAAATTTCACGTGAAATTTTGATTTTTTATGGAGACAAACTGTTAATTTTGACGTTTTGTTTTCTTTTTGTTAACACAACTGATACTTCACCGCCATATTGTAAATAATAGCTGGGTCGGTAAAATTGGGCACTGTTGGTCCAACGCAGAGTTTGTGTTACCGGCGGAAGAGGCCGACGCTTGGCTTTTTGTGAGTGATTCTGGAAAAAGTTTGAATTGTTTTGAGTTTCTTGTGAATTTTCCTTAAAAATAGGAAGTTTTTCTTCAGTTTTGGTGTATAGAACATTAGTTTTCATGCTTGTGGAAGAAAATTTGGATGAAAATCGTTTGCGAAATTCTAGGCATAGCCTGCTTGAATTTCCTTCACAATATCAAAGCACTTTTGGAGTGTTTTGAGGTCAGGTTAATTTCTTTCAATTTTTAGTAATAATTGATTTATTTACTGTTTTTTGAACAAAATGACTTGACTTTGCGGTTTTCGAATGAAATTCGGACAAGGAGAAGTGATTATACTATTTGATTAGTTCACAGCCTTCTGCTTCGGAGCAACAAGAACAGTTGAAACAACCCTCTCAACAGAATTGCTACTCTGCTGATAATTATTTAAACAAAGGTAAGTGTTAATTAATGATATGTACAGAGTGTGAGTCGTGTAATAACGGGACTCTAACGATTTGGAAACGCAACACAAAATACATTTTCCAGTTGTTATTAGATACCAAAATATTTCTAAAAAGATGACGGTTCAACGTAGGTGGGCATCCATTTTACACAATTTATGAATTTTAATTACTTGGACTTTATTTTGCATGCCTGTGACTGTTCGGTCCCTAGTCATTCTTTCATTCGGTTAGTTTGTTATACATATTAACGTTGTTTCTAAACACCTAAAATTTTGTTCTAAAGGTTATCGTCGTGCAGAAGGGCTGGCGGCTGCAACAGCATTTATTGAGCATTCACTGAACATAAGGATCTTATCCACAATATCATAAATAATTGCAACACTTTGCTTGGTTTATTTGACAGAATTATTGCTAATTGTTGGCTTAAGTTGTTCAGTTGCTAAGTTCATTTTTGAACAAAATGCGTTTTCAATTTTATAAAAACGGAAACAATGCTACAGCGTTGAATCCTTTTATGTGTTATTATCAAAAAATTACAATTTATTCCCAAACACCAAATTTTGTCAAAAAATGCTAACGCGCGTTTCGATAGCAATGCTATCATCATCACAGCGATGATCATGATGATGATGATGATCATGATCATCAGAGCGTCAGCATTTTTTGACAAAATTTGGTGTTTGGGAATAAATTGTAATTTTGATAATTTTTGTCAACACCAAGAATTGATCCAATAAATTTTCTTTATGTGTTATTATTTAAGAATTAAGAAACGTTCTATTTTCATTCCTTAAATGTTCAAATCAAAGATTTGACGACATAAAAATATAAGATTTCTCGACTTCGGTTAAAAAAATTCAAAATCGACTTAACTTAAGCAGCTTAGGGTCTAGTTCAAGTCGTTTACGACGTCGCTATTTAGCGAAGTTGCTAAGGTAGCCGTGATGTGATTGGCGTTGCTACATCGCAAACACTTTAGCGACGTCGCTAAATAACTTGAATTTGACCCCTTAGCGACCTAAGTCGACGTAATGTTAAATTTATCCAATAACTAATATCCATTCCCAAAACATAAAAATCAAGTTACCTTTAATTTCTGTAAAATCGGAGTGTACTTTTAAATCAACATTTCATGGGACTGTACTTTGAAGTTTGTTGTCAATGTCACTTCAGTTTACCTTAGAGAACTCCTTAGTGTCTTGTTGAAACTTTCCAATGCCGAAATTATATATTTTTTACGGTTTCTTGCAGACTGAATGGAAATTTAAGATTTTATTTTGAAATTTTGGCATTATAATTGTCAATAGTCTATTTGGTTATCATTCTCTCCAACTTTTCTGATTAGGGTAATTTGGTATCGGCACTCTTAGTAATTTTTATGTTTTGTGAATGCAGATTTACTATATGTATTTGTAACTTTTGTAGAAATAAAATTTAGAAAAGGATGCCTACGAAATGTGTATTTTGTGTTGCAGTTTATTATACAGTATTGAGTTCACAAAAGGGAAAAAATGTTAATCCTTTGTCATTTTTTTGTAAAATGAAAAATAAAGTTTTTTTTTCTCGTGTGTACTCAATCCGGGGACATATTGTATTATGAGACTCATTTTATATGTTTCAATATCTTCTACAGTTTTGACAAAAAATATTGGGCACCACATGACAAAATATCTAAAGTAACCTTTGACAGTAATGCTGCATTTCGTCGTCAAGCGGCAACATCCGCAACCTCAGTTGTGAAAATATTTTATTACTACTTTTTCTCAGATGAATTTTTCGCGGGAAACTTACTGCTAGAGATCATCTTTTGTATTACTGAATAGATCTAACCTTAAGCTAAAATTTGATATGAAATAGTCATTGAAAAAAATTATTTACACTAACGAAAAAACTATTTTTTTGGGCTCCCGCATGACTTTGTAAAAATTGAGATTGCGGTAGTTGCCGCTTAGACGACAATTTACATATAATAATTTATAAAAAATTTTAAAAAATAATCAAATATAATTTGCTCAAAACTGTTTTTGATGATCAAAAATTAGTTCGAAATATTTGGAATAATAGACACTTATTAGTTGGCTAACAAACGACAACAATAAATTTCCAAAAGGCATTTTTAAAATGTTGGCAGTTCAGCAGTTGATTCGGTTTGACATTTCAAAATGCAGGTATCTATATTTAGCCAAATCGTCTGCTCTTATTTGCATGGTTTAATGCTTTATAATTTTGACATGTAATCCTGAGAAACATGTTAATAACAAACGTGTCTACTTTTCCTGTCACATTGAGATAAAAGTGGAAATATCTACATAATTCTTAAATTTAGAGCTTATGTTGACAAAATTTTGTGCAAAATCAACGATCAATATTCAACATCAAAATCTTTTTTTTACCCATATATTTTGCTGCCTATTTTTCACCTTTTTCATTAATCTATCCTCTACGAAACCGTACAATTTTCTACATAGATGATACTTTTCCACACAATTTTTCTGACGTTTTTTTAACATAAATCGACACAGATAAAGCGTCTGACCAGAACTGGATTAAATAATTTTTATTCTCTCAGCTCTAACTTGGTGTTTAAACATCTCATAAGGGATAAAAAAAACTATTTCAGTTCCTTGTTCTTTAAAATACCATTTATTAGGTATTCCATTTTGAAAAGAAAATTAAAGTCTCAGATGGAACACTTTAGATCTTAATCTGGCTAAAGCCGGAATAGCTAATAGATACTTTTATTAATTGAGAAAAAGAAGGATCGACAAAAAGTGAGAAATCTTGATGTATTGAAAATAATAAAGAAATAAAAGAGAATGCCGGAAGACAAAACTATTTGGAAAGTGAAGGGCAACTGCTGAGCTTACAGAAAATAGAGAGAAAATATTCTTGACATTTTTTTAACAAAACTATCAAACTATCAAATTAGAATTTGTTAAACCGAAGATGCAGGTGCGGGAGTAGAGATCGAGAGAGAAGACAATCTTCTCTGATGAACATTATGTAAGAGCTGAAGAAAGCCATAAACCTTATATTACCGGAGCGAGGAAAGCGAAAAGTGTACGAATAAAGTTACAAAAGGAGAAAAAGAAGAGAAAAAAACAAACAAGAAAAGCAATTCTAGACGAGACGTATCAGTAGAAGTCGCGCCAAAATTTTACTTCGTTGATCTAAGATAGAACTAAATGTTATAATTTCATTACCAACTTATTTCGATCAGACAACTTATAGTATTCGTATTTACCCATGAATAATGAACCTCACTGTCGCATTTGCATAGAGCACTAACGCTCTTAATGCACAATAGATAAATTCATTAATTCCGAATGTAAATGCACTCGTACCTACGTAGATACAATAAATAAGAGGATGAGCACACACCGTCGATTTTATTACCTCAAGTGCACGCTCGTAATCCATCGACCATAGATTTATGAATCCACATTTAAATGTTAAATACTCCATTAGAAAGTGACATAATTATTCATAATTTCTCATAAAAAGAGGGCGTCGCGTCGTTGCTTCGAAAAATCTTCATCTGTTTTCGTCGCGCGGACGAAAATTCTTATGTAAATTCGCATTCGCATTTAATTATGGTCTCCTTGACGTGTCCAATGACTCATAAATGCCGGGTAATATGGTGGTCGACCAAGTATTTTCGTCGATGTATGGAAAAAAATTCCGATTCTTCTTTCGAAGGATTGAGGTTCGTACTATGGATCTGCGGTCGGTACCTGTATATGTATATGTAGATAGTGCGTGGTCAGATGGCAGTTCGCGAGTTATGGTCGCGAGCGATCGCATACCGCTCTAGACTGAAAATACGATGCCGACACCAGAGGCGGACTCCACTGATTTGTTGCAGGCGATGGTGTCACACAAGGAACGACCCGAGGACCTCTATTGTTCATCAACCAACCGGGGCACTCGTCACTTGTCACAGTTCCCACACGTTAAAGAGACTTTCCATCGCTTGTTCTCTTCATTTATCTCTTGATCTAATTCCAGGACCAAAAACCAAGACGCTTCTAACCAGAATTTTCGGTTTTGGCACGAGATGGTACCAAATGGTTTCTTATAGGATTCCGGTTAGTGCAAGCGTTGGCTCCGGTCCTGGACCGCTGTCGCGACTATCTCGGACATATATTAGCTCTCGCTGTCACCCGCTACCGTGCTGACATCTGGCGGCCAATAGTTGCTAACTAACTGCATCTTACCTGTCACAGCTCTTATTCTTTTTATACAAAACAGTCTCAGATTCCTAAATCTTCCGACTATCGGCTACGACTAATAAGAATTTATTTTAATTGCTTGTTTGCTTTTTGCGCGTTTAACGACGTATGAATCATGTTATAACGGTGCATATATAAAAGGTATCGGTGGTTGAAATTGCTTTGCGGTTGCTTATCAGTAGTAAATAACAGTTCTTAATCTTGGAAATCGGATCGCATTCGATTTTGTGGCCGACGGTTTCTATTGATGTCGGCTTGGATGAATGCAGGCGGATGCAGAGGAAGAAGAAAAATTTTACCTCGAATCTGATAAGCAAAAATTAAGGAACGAAAATCGCGATAGTGTCTTTGGTAACACTGTCTTTCAAATACCAATGTTGACAGTTTCGAACCCACTAAAGTCATTTTTAATTAGTGTTGGCAGTAATTGAATTTGACAATAGCTCAAAGCTCCGGGCGAATTACTGAGTAAAAATGTGGATCGTCTCATCTATTAATGAATCGTACAATATAATTTCGAATGTCACCGCGTCCCCAGCAAATTACAGATGCACCATGATTATGTAGAAACTGAGTGGAAGTTCACAATAATAAATTATCCGTTTGGCCGGCGGTCTCCTTAAATATCTCTAAAGCCGATCGCCGACTTCGAAATTTACTAAAGTCTATTCCTACTGCAGTCTCAAGTCCGTTGCTTGCAACGACCGCCGCATAAAAATCCAAATCCACATACGCAGAAGACGAACCGCAAATACTGTCTTTTTATTTGTCATTTCTTCGCCAACAATTTTCGGCCACAAAGTATCCATTAGTTTTCGGTAGAGCGACCATGCGAAGTAATGTTTAAAACATCCAATGTTCAAGTGTTGATGCATGATATCGACATGTGTTGTGAATTCACTGGGCGCTTTTATGAGATATTTTTAGGAGGTTCGTCGTTTGATCGAACGTTCAAGTCGCTGAGGAGAGGTTTCTAATCGTGGAGGAGGTGGTTTAACCTAAATCGGTGTAACTGTATAATTAAAATTGCAAAAGCTCCATTTCCGGTGGAATATTTACAAAAACTGACACGAGTGTATTTTTTACGGTTAATTAAGAGTTGGTGAGGAAGAAGGCAATTGTTGAGTCGTGGGATCGAAAGAACCGATTTACATTCTTAGGGGAAATGACGGTACTCGGATTACTCTACTACTTAATTAAGCGAATTTATAAATTATTTAAAACTTTGTCTGCAATAATACGGTTGTTGTCTTAACAATGATAAAGATCCAAACTGGAGTAAAAAATTCTGCGACCTTCAGGAAAACCCCAAACGACAACAAAGGGCCCCGTTGTTTATATTCAATTTACTCTATTAAAGTCCTCCATGTTTTGAATTTCCTGTTGTTCGTTTTTTGGTCCGTTCTCTTTTTTTTGGCCCGTCCATTTTTCTCCACCTCCTCTACTCCGGCTACGAAACTGAATTAAACTGAAGATGTGGCTCTTTATCTTCGTTGAAAGGTGTTGGAACGGCATCGACAGGATGGGCTTTCCTGATATTAATATTAATCAACATATGTCAAAATGTCACCGCTTTTACAATTGATATACAAGACGTTACCGACAACTTTTACATTTGTATTTTTGTGGGATGAACGTTGGATAATAAATTAATTCAAAATTACTCGTAGCGATATGCTAATGCACCCTCGATACAAAAAAATCAAATAATATTTTTTTCAATAATGAATATTCGATCAGCAGGCATCCATCCACATGATTTTTTTCTCTTCGGTCGCATTTCTTAATTCTACCGTTTCTCATACGCTCAATTTGCATACGCTCTAAAAACAATCCATGCATAAAGTGAACTCGCCATCTTGGGCCTAACCGGAAATATTGAGATATCATCTCTCTAGTTGTGAACACCATTTCGAGATATACCCAAATAACTGTAAAACTATCAGATCTCGCGATTTGGTATCTATAAATTACCACAGTGGCGTAATAACGTCGTTTTTGGAAAATTTTCGACGGAAATCGGGCAAAAGTAGATTTATTGAGTAAGAAATGAAAGATTTATCAAGCAATAACATGTGATTGAGAAAACTATTTCCGCTTATTGTTCGTTTCGTTGATACATTCGAAAATTGGAAACTGAGAAAAAATATTATCTGAAGTCAGAACTCCGTGCTATAACACTATTAAAGAATGCAGTTTGTGTTTTTTAGCTAGACTGGAGTTGTGTACTTCTCTTATTGCTTTTGATTTCCGGTTTTCAACTGGAGAATTGTAATCGAGTAGTAAGCCATGCATTTTATTGCATGTTGGTAGCACTGTTTGGAATCGGTTTTGACACATGTCAACAGTGACAATTGCGAATCTATTGATATTTAACTAGGCAGCTTTTCCATGGAGATGTTTTGAGATGGACAGACACTACTACCAACACAATGATCGATTGATTTATTAGATATTTTTAGCCTTTAAAGTTCAAATTCTTAAAACACAACATTCTCCTGTTTAATTGTAGAGTTGTATTCGTTTTAATTTTTTTGACTTTTTTAATTGATATTCTACTTTTGGGTTTTGTTTTTTATCGTTTGTTCTTCTTTTTTTTTCATTTTAACTGAATGTTTATTTATATTTCATTTGTATAATGTTGATAATATGTTTCTATTTGTTCTATTTGTTCTCAATTCTTGTTCTTTTGATTTTATTGTTAGGTATACTTTCTTTTTTCTCATTTATCTACATATTTTTAACGCGTTTTTCTATTGTTTGTTTCCGTTGTGTTTATCTTTCTGTTCGTGGATTTCAGATGTTTGTAGGTCTTGTTACATTTAAGTAGATTTTAGCTTCTTTAGTTTATTATACTGTTTATTGGATTGCATTGAATATTTTTTGTATACTTTTACTGTTGAATTATTCAGTTTCTTTTTGTATTTTAAGTTTCTTTTAGGTATTCGCAGCTTGGCAATAAAACACGTTGGTCCACTTTTCACTTTATTTTCTGCCACATTTTCTTTTTAATACAATTCAAATAGATGCTACTTATTTATACACAGTGACGCATAATGAATCCAACGGCATAAAATACCTACAACTTACCTGTCAAAGCGGGATCTCGGTAAATACGTAAATCATTTTCGTTTTACGCAATCATTCTTTTTTGCAATTACAATTACTGACTTTTACTGCAGTTCTGCGGTGGAGAAACTCGTTTTTGTTTGAAATGCCACAAAGGCGAATTTATAGGGATCTTTGATTTTGATACTATAGAAGAAATAAGGTCGATGTATGAAACAAACAAATGAGTCACTGTTTAAGATCAGAAATTAAGTGAAAAAAAAGTTCCCACGAACTGCTACTGGTGGAAAATAAACTGCCTTTATCAGATTTTCTTGCAAAAAATGAATACACACGCTAAAGTGTTGTTGCGTCATTTTCAGGATATGGAAATGAAATGACGAAAGAGAAAAAGTCGTGGAAAGGATCACCTTCAGTGTGATTTCTGCAGATTTGTTTGTTGAGGATCGGCATTGAATGAACGAAAGAGGTTTATAATTAAATAATGATATATTTCCCAATGATGACGTTAACTAAATATTTACAATTTTATAGACGATAACTAAATTACTATCATACATAATTTACAAACTTTGGTTCTTTTTTGTAAGAAAATCTCCTCGTAGTTAAATAGGTGTATAAACAGCTTACAACTAGATCCTATTTAAGTGAACAAATATTGGTAAAACACACTGAGATAAAATTTTCATAATAATAAGTGACGTGTCTCGCGATATTATTGTCATTGTTTATTTATTGTCTCGACATTTCATACAAAAATAGCCAGTCTTAAATAATATTGTACAAAAAATATTCACTTAGGCATACAATAATTTACACTAAAGTTAGGTGAAAATTTACATCTCTTTAATTCTGGGCATAATAATATCATGATAAGGCACTCGAATTTGAGAACAAAGAGTGTTGTCTCCTGCTAAAAGATCTCGTCGGAGTATTTAAAGCAACTGTTTGCACACCACAAAAATTATTACAAAACCGTAAATTTAACAACCTAATCCGAACTGGAAAATTAAACACACACTGTGTACCAAAGAATTTACGCTAAATCCGAAATAATTTTCAGGTTAAATTATCTCTTTGACGTCATTCCGGAGCATTAACAACTGGCCATAACAACAATTCGAATAAAATAACAACAATTGCACTCAGTTACTATAACATGTCTTTCGAACGTCTGCTAAAATCTCACTAAAATCATCGTCGTTCTTAGCTACTCCGTTCTGGGCGATCTCGTACACTTCTGGGTAGTGACCCATCAAAGGTTCCGGCTTCACACTGGTATTAGGTAAGATCACAGACGTATGTTGGGCTTGGAAATTGTAAGTCACGTTCGAACTCAAATCATTTCTGTGGTAATTGTGATTCGAATCGATAATATTCGATTCGGTACCACCAAACTTGAGGTACTTGTCAAACTCACGAGTATCGACATCGCTATCGACGTCGCTTCTCTCTTCTTGACCCATAAACGGCTGTACCATGGTACTACTTTGGTACTGTGGTTGGTACTGTTCTTCTAACCCCGACTTATAACTCATGTTTTCTGCAACGTCATTCTTTAACCCACTGTATGGTAGGAATGTGTCTGGTTTAGTTTGGGACTCTGGAGGTTCGTACCCAGAGTTAGTACTAGGATAGTACTGTTGCATCCCAGCGTTGTAATAATGAATATTAGGGGTGTTAGCCATAGTGTTGAGATTATTCTGGTTGGTTCCCAAGAGCTGTTGGTCTTGGGAAGTAGCCACTGGTGGATAAAAAGTCCCAGTAACCACGTGTCCCTGCTCCACCGAGCTCTTATTAGCACACATAACGTACATCCCGTTAGCCATGGGCACCGAAGTGATGGGTTGTGTATTCGTGTAAGTACTATTGGGTCTGTAGTTTTGTACCCGCGTGTTGTAGCTTTGTTGCGCCGGGTTCGTTAAATTATTCGTGTGCTGTATACTCGACACTCTTTTTTCTTCAAAATGCTCTTCCATGGGACTCAACTCTGGTGTAGGCAACGATGCGTCCTCCCTCGGACTGTCTTTTGGACACTCCGGACTGTTCGATTTCTTCGGTTCCGGACTGTGCGCCGGCGACGCATCCGGAGTCTGCATGGAATACGGACTCTTCTGATAATTCTGATACCCCACGTAATTATACTGGTACTTGAAATTATCCGGACTGTATCGTTTCTCCTGGTACTCATTCCCAGCTCCGGGGCTCGGGAAATCCATCCCGTAGTTGTTCTGTTGCAATCCTGGCGATAAACTCGCATTCGGTATGTACCCAGTGTACCTCGGTGACATGTTAGGCAAACTAGGACTGGGTAAAGAAGTCCCAACCCTCGGGCCAGCACCGGAAGTGGCGCGTTGTTTATTGTGCTTCCGCCGTCTCGGTCGGTACTTGTAGTTGGGGTGCTCGGTCATGTGGATCACTCTCAACCTTTCGGCTTCTTCGACGAAAGGTCGTCTGTCTTGCGGCGTCAAAGAGCGCCACTTCTTTCCTGCGGACAAAAGAGACTTTTAGTGAATGGTCGGGTGGGCGGTGGTCCAAAAATCGTCTTGTTAATGAGAAAATATGGGCTCTGGGATGACAAATGCGTCATTGTCCGAAATTTGTTTTGATTTTTACGCACGAAGGAGAAGAGGAGGAATATAAATTAATTGTCGGTCATGTTTATGCATGGGAATAATTAAGAGAACAATTTATTAGCAAAGGTGGTATGTTAACAACGGAAAGGTTTTGCGCGGTGGTACTTTGGAACGTTTAAGTGCCAGATAAATGGCATACTTATCTCGTGATTTATCATTTATTAATTATTAATAGTGTTTTGTGTTGTTTACTAATTTTACACTATCTGCATCTATCTGCTTCGCAGATCGCAGCTGGAATTTTATTTATGGGCCGAGAACCAAACGGTGATTTACGTCCTAAACGGACGGTTTAGTTCGTTTGATCACTTCATTTAGCGGAACTAGAAGCAGGAAGTTCTTATCATATTCCGAGCTTATCGGGAATCTAAAAATTCTCCTCGCACACTAAACTTTCCCAGGTCAACAGTTTTAAACCAAGAAAGGAGAAAATAACGCGCTGAAAAACATGCAGGGAAAAATTTTTCTCGTTGCGGTCCCCCCTTTCTTATAATCGAGTTATTTTTTGACGGATATAACGGATAAAGCGTATAACCCGAATTTGGACGCTTTCTAACTCTTCCTCCCTTCCCTACACATCACCAACACCCGAATGACAATCACTTTGCCTCGCCAAAAATTTTGCAGTGTCATCTTCCAGCTCTCGAAAAATTACCAATTTGTCACCGAAAGTCCTAGAACGCGCCAATTTTTAGGCAACGTTGCCGTGGTGTATTAGTTGGTTGACCGCCACCCGCAGCGTTGCAATCGCACTGTCAATCACCAATCACGCCCCTCAATAATTAATCATGCTTGAACATAGTTATACCAGTTATCTATCTAAAGGCGTATGCCGGACTCGCTTATTCTCTTTATACGGAATGTTTTGGGCTTTATCTCGACTACCATCTACTATGTGATCCCACAACCTTATTGGTTATTATCCGTGAAAGAAGTGGACCATAAGCGGAGCCCTGCGTTACTCCACGAAACGAAAAACGCGAGTTTTGACTGCAAGAGTGGACTCTCTTTCAATTGATTGATGCTGGGTGTCCCTGGGGGGTCTAGTTAATACTCCAAGCGCGGCACGGCGCCACCTTAGTTAGGTAGCATACCTGCGGGTGATCACACTGACACACAACACACATAGTCTTCGAAAAAGGTGACTTTTATTGGGTTAAGACTGTCGTTTATTGCTCGTAATTTTGAAACGAGACACTCGGAAGCCACCAATACTATAATTAAAAATTCCGGGATTATAGAGCCTCAAATACATGATATGGAAAAAAGAGGCGACTATAAGAAACGATTATGACAAGAACAAGTGCCGCACCCTAAACAAAACACTGTCATCCAGACAGGGAATGACGAGCAGTGCATGATTGGTATTAATAATTCATGCTTTCAAAATCGTGTTGGTGGAACATACTTTTTAAGCTCAACTGATGTACAGTTAATACAATTTTTTTATACCATGTAAGTCTGGCTTTTGGTCAAGACAGTCCAAGTGGGTTGGATAGATCGAATTGTTAATGATGTTTAGAAGGAGACGGAGAATAAAGGGGGCTTTAGACTATCGCCACACGCTGACAACGGGACAAGTGATCATTTGTGCATATCTAAAATAGTGTCATTTATAATTCGCGATAATTTAATGCCACCTTAATTAGAGACAGACTCGAAGGAACATGCCCAAATTTGAGCACAATTATGCTTCTTGGCGTTTCTAAACCACCTATCAACGACTCTTCCACGTTCTTCTTAGAAAATCAATGCAATATGCATGGACTACCAAGAACCAGATTTATACCAAATAAAACTTCCACATCCATATTCACGTCGCGTTCATAACTGAGAAAATTTTTGACATTGACGCTGTTTTCCAAGTACTTCCGATAAACGAACACGTGTATATTCCCAACCAAAAACATTTCCAATTTCGCTGATTCACCATGAGTTTTTACATCGAAACACGGTCCTAATTAGAATAAATTTGAATTTCGTTGTTAGAAAAAACGTCTGGTAGGCCTCGAGTTTTGTTCGTGTTGGTAACCCTGTGACGATGTTTCGGAACTGTCAACATATTTCTGCAACATGCTTGGTACCTCTGACCTGTACAGCGTTAAAATTTTCAGAACATTTCTAGTTATTGACTTCCGGAATGGGTCAAGTAAATGGTCACACTTCTTGAATATTAAAGCTAACTGTTTATTTTTACGAAAAAGTACTTTTGCAAAGAAGTTAACAATTTGCACCTACCGTTATATTTAACGATCTTATCATGTGTGGGCTCAGGTGCACCCATGTACTAACTTTTCCTACATTTGGCTCAGATTTTCAGAGGTCGTACCGTACCTCATTTTTTAAGAATGGGACTATAAAGATGATTGTGATTTTTTAGAGGTTTAATCATTGGGTTTATGACAAGCTTGTCTTGGAAATATTTGAGGATTAACCGCATTGCGAGTATCTATTCATGCAGAGAGCAATATATACCTTATTAGAAGCTCACCATTGCAGGAATCTATTTATTACTTACTATATTAAATTTATTTTTTAAAGACACAACCTGCTGACATACCTACACCCGCAATCGCTTTTTTTAAAGAGAAATGCTAAGTGAGATGGGCGCTGCAGAGTCGTGAGTTGGAGTGGATAACTTGCGTGGTGGAGGAATTTGTATAACAAGGACAAAATTGGATTTTTACTGGTTGAGTAGGAAATGGGGCAAAATCGTGGCGTGTCTCAATGCTAGCGCAATAATATACAAAGATGGTGCGGTTTTTATTTTTCGGTCTCAAAAAAGGTGTGTTAACAAGCAGCTGTTTGACATCCAGCGAAATTTATGCGTTACTCATCCAGAATTGGACTTAATTTCGATCAGCTCGTTACAAAAACTGTCGTTAAAAATTCCGACCACGTCTGCCAATTTCATCGATTTGATTACCGCGAGTCGAAAATCCCTTCAACCTTCCACTTCTCGGACATGACTCAACACCTTCGAGAAATCCTGCCGGAGGTGCGGGAGAACGTGCTGCATATATAACAATAATGCAACATTGCATGTTGTTATTTTCAAGGCCGCACTGTATGATTTTCGAATTTGTGTGTCCGTCGATGACGCAAACAACTCGCGTCGTCCGACGCTAATAATTTTTGGTCGTTGAATCCTGTTATAACAGTAATGAATCTCGCTGTATAGAGGAGGGCCGACTGGCAATGTCTATTTTTGAGGAATAGGTATATAATTAAGATTCATGACATGAGCCAGGGCCGCCCGCGACTCTGTGATTGTGATGCAGAGTGGGTCTGTTAACGCGTGTCGGCCCGCCTGGCCTGGGTGCGGCTCTCTTAAGTACTGCTAATACCTCACATTGTCCGTTCGTTTAGCCAACATTATAAATTTATAACCTCCGATACCACGAAAGAACGACACATAAAAAATGTTCGGCCCTACAACAATCCTACCGACTACGCCGAAAACACCCCCATAAGTCTTATTAGTTTTGCACACGTCCACATTGTTAATTGTTTGATTGGTGTTAATTGTTTTATTAATGTTTAACGGTTGTCATCGGCGTGTTTTAAATAATGAAGCGGTTTCCAACCACAATTATGCGTTTTCACATAAACAGGTCAACACGATTTTTTACGCCAAGACGGTTCCGTCATATTTATTGCGCCGAGAAATATGTCGAAATGTCAATTTACTAAGAAAATGACTTGTCATTTTGATGACAAGACGCCGGACGGTTCTGTTTATGGCATCGGACGATTGGAATTCCGCCTGAATAATGTTACGAAGATGAGAGTTTTAAATGTGGTCGGGTGCTCGATGGGGGACTTGACCGGAAAGTACTCTTCTGGGTGTCCAAATGCCGTATTTTTCAACCGCCTAAAACCCGACTTTTACGGCCTAGTCCAAAAAGCGTCTTGAAAAGTTTTGTCACCGAAGTACTTCGACCCTCATTTTTGGTGAAGGAGCCGCTGAAGATAAATAATATTTGTGTTATCCCGCTCAGAACAGTAAATAAACTAGGTTATGGTGGTGAAAAACGCCACGATGACATTTCGCGGCGATAAAATTACCCGTTGACGTTTTATTGTTGTAAACGCAATCCTGTTGGTCGTCACCGTCAGGTTGTAACGTGCAATATTTCCTCGCCTCTAACCTAAATTAAAACGAACCTGTGAAAAATTCCCTTCGGTTGTTTTGACGGCAGTGTTGCCATCGGAATATCTCCATAAATAAAGTGAGATGTTCAATTAATAAAGGCCCACATAAAAATGTTTGACTAATTAATATGAGGTTAACCGAATTAAGTTTTTAAATGATTTTGAGATATTAATCAACCGCCTTGTATAAAAGCCCCGCTACGTTATAAATTAAAGAGACCCATCGTGGGCGTGATATTTTTGTAATATTTTTGTAGACCAACAACCATCAACAAAACGTCGTGATGTTATTATCGTGACCGTTTTTTCCCTTAACGACACGACATGATTTTCTTGTAATTACCATAATTATAATAATAAATTTCAATAAACATCAGAAAATCCTCAAATTTCGAATCGACGGACGGTGATTAAGAGTAATGCGTCATAAATATTATCGTTGGGTTTAAAACGGTGCAATTAAAATTATTACTGATTTAATAAGCAGCGAGGCAAACAACGTTTTTTCGAAGATGGAAACGTGGATAAAGAGGACTTCTTTGATTCAATATTTAACTTGTTTAAGTATGAGTAAACAGGGACGTAGTTGTAAAATTCGGCTTATCTGAGTGTTTACTTAATTGTCGTCTTCAGTACCAAACACGTGTTTCTTTAATCAGATTTTTACGTAAAAACCTGTCAGGTTCGGCGCCCAATCAAATCGGATTGGACTGATTTTGATCCGATTTATAAACCAACAAAAAAGAGTAATTGCAGTTGACTCCAGTTTTGTCTCATTATCTGGATTACGATGACGTGGACAATTTTTATTATGGACTTTCTGTACATAATTTCTAGTGGACTTTTATGGCAGATTTCTTTCTTTAATTAATTTTAATTTAATTTCAATAACTTAGTGCACGTTTCTTATTTTGACGTTTATTACGCTTTCTGCAACTTTGTGTGCTGCTTCTTTCACACTTAAAGAACAACAATAAAATATGGTAATAAAATAATTGTACAGGAGTTAAGTACGTTCAACGAAGAAGTCATTAATGGTGCATTTTATAGTGCTTGAGTGGTACTCTCAGATGGTACTACTGACGGACTTTAAGAAATTACACCTGAAGATGCAGGTATAAATATTATGAAAATTTACACTAAGTCGCTATGAGGAGTGGCAAACTATGGAAATTGAGCGTTTCGCTAGTTTTGTCTCGATATTACAGTAATTTTTAAATAAAATTTCATTAGTATGGAAAAAGCGTCTAGACAGAGGTACCACCACACGTCTAAAATATTTAATTTTTCGTTGTTTATAACTTTGTCATTGAAACTCGACTGCAACTTGTCAGTGTTACCAACCCATTTTGAATTGCCAAGCCAGCTTTGACCGTTTTGGTATCTCAAATTAGACTAAACGCGATTAGAATAAATTAAACTGCTCTGGTCGAAACAGTATTGAACTGCGTGGGAGCAAATTTAATGAGACGAAAGTTGGATTAAATTGGACCATGTTTAGTTTTGGATGGTTTTTCATATAAAAAAGATTTGTGGAACGATCTAAGTTGGTATCCCATCCATTGATACGTAAAGTGATACGTTAATTTTCCATTGTACTTGTTTGTTTACATCAGCTTTCTATGGTAATTAACAATATGTCATTTTAGAATTTATGTGTTAATTTTCTCATTGTGAATATAGCTTAAAACCGTAACATTGTTAGGTATTTTGTTCAATAGCTGTGTACTAGTTTATGTGCGGAAAGTGATACTTCCCGAACACTCGTAAATAAATTATTCCTGAAAGAGCAGAAATGAGGGACTTTCTCTGAATGTAAATTGATTCTAATAACGTTGAAGTTTGTTGGAAAAAATGCAGTTTCATTCAATGAGAGGAAGATGATTTCATTTCCGGAAGTTGGCACCACCAAGTTGTTTTTCTAAGACGCATTGCATGAATAATGCCAATTTCTAATTGCATAGAATTAGGGAGCCCCATGAGACATGAGTGCATAGCAAGGTCGTAATGGTTTCATTGAGATGTCTGTGAGTGGAACAGAGTTACCAAATTAGAGTGTGTTAATGAAGGCACAGAGTTGAGAAGCTCGTTATAGCGGGCAATTTGTTGGCATTGAATAAAAACAATCTAATTAATATCCCATTATTAACAATAAATTAGAGTCTAAACTTTACAACCCATAGTTACGTTGTGTAATTTAGCAAATAACGTCCACATTCTCTAATTATTAATTTTGCAACGAAGCAGCGTATAAACCACAGGGAGAAAATGGCTTTTTACATGTACGTCGCGTAAATTATGTCCGTTATACAGGCCGCGAAATGCTACAAAATATTCAATGGTAATAATATTCACACAGTGATGAATGTTATTATTTATTACATGTTTGTCTGTCAAGTTTATTGATGTCTTTAACCTCGACAAAAGCTGAAATCTCGTTTATGCCTCGTGCGCCACAACCAATGGACCTAATGGAAAAAACAAATTTTTCTCTCTCAAAAAACCAGTCGAGATTTTAATATAGATACAGTAGCACTTCTCTCAGTGGGTAGGAACCTCGTTAAAACTAATCACTTTTTAAGGTACCAAGGGTGTGTTCTACCGGAATAGTTCCTTCGGTACCGGATACATGACGTCATCGGAAGAGCTGTCATGGACACACCTTTTCGCGGTATGTTTAATGTTTTTTACAGGTAACCACAATTTCGGTACTTTCAAATTATGGACTGATATCGAAACGGGGTGACGACCTTTTTCTGCATCGGCGACAACTCTTGTAAATAAACCGAGTCAACACGAGATAATTAGAAGTATTTTATTTATTTGTTGGTTTATTGGAGCAGTGGAGCAAGGTTTATTTTTCGTGGTGTCATTGTTCGAGGGATTTTTTCTTAACGGGAAAAGTTGTTGTGCTGACCTCAATGGAACGCACCCAAATTCGTTCATAGAAAAATTGTTTTCGTCTCAAACTGAGAATTACAGGTATTTACATCATATCACTGATTACACTGGAAATCTAATAAAAGCGGAATTTTTCTCGATCGGTACTACTTTATCGCAGTAGACATTTTTCCTGTCGTTTTCCTGCAGGTATTTGTTTATGGAATTTCCTGCATAATCAAACAATGTCACGACGGGTATGTTAATCATTTGGCTGAAAAAAAACCTATTTGGATGCAGATTACATCTGTCTAGAAATTTGATGGTTTAATAATAGTCGGCAATTTAATGCGACTTGGAACAGAATTTTCAGAAAGGAATTACCGGGAACAGGTGTTTCGTATGATTTATTATTATTGATTATTACTGAGTTGGCGGAGTTTTAATTTTTCAGTTATTTGTGTATAGAGCTTGTGAAGTTGAGCCGCCGCGCCCGTGTGCGAGAGACGATGCGCAGACCTAAACTGCGCAGCGTTAAACTGGGAAGTCTAGAGATTATAATATATGGGCATATGGTGTCTTGGTGCGCTTCTCCCAGCCTGGGCGTCCGTTGACGGACACTTCGTGGTTTGTGGTGTTTAAAACACCGAAAAAAGAAGACGACCACGAATAAAAAAACAATAATAAATTTTAACGACCGAACCGTTATGCATCGCTTAGGCGAGAATAAAATTGAGAGAAATCAAATGACAAACTTTACACCCTACAATCAGAGAGAGTGTGTGCGGTGATGTATGGGCAATGGGCAGGCTGTCGGGCCTTAATAACAGAGCGGCGTAATAATACGTCTCGCGGCCAGTGTTGGTATTGCGCCCGCGCTCCGGTCGAAGTGAGCCGTGGCCGAAGGCGACCAAACCGATATGTGTCAATTGACCACACAGTTCGCGAAAAAGCGCTCCGGAAGTGAACATTGGAGATTTTCTTTTGAAACGCTTCTCGTTGGCAATCAGGCGAAACTAATCAAAATAATTTATTGCGAGGGTTTACGATGTGACGTCATTTTATGCTTTCTGTGTCCGTGCTTGTAGTATAAACTGTGCTATTCCGTCGACGCCAGTAAAACATTTTTCGCGCATAAACCAAGAGTGGTTTAACTATAAATGCGGCAACTTGTTGGAAACAACTACGTTGTTCCTGCTTCCTTTTTATTTTCGTGTAATCGGATCGGTTCCGTGACGCGGAAGCGACGCTTTGTTACAGTTTTTTCGCGACAGGTTAAAGCAAATCGAATTAAAACATCATTCTCCTAATTAAGAAGACATCCTAGAACTAAATCCAGCACAATCTACCGTAAACTAAAAAAAATCGTAAACAGCAGAGGCCCTGAAATGAAGCCTTGGGAGGCACGCAATGTGTATGTAAAGATAGAAGAGGTCCAAAAATGGACCTTTTGCGTGACGCCGCTTCCTCGCACGTATTTTGATCGAGCAGCCGGAAACGTCACCGCCATTATGACGGCAGCCCACTGAATATTTGCTTGTTTACCGTCGCCGTCTAGACGTCAGTGGTTCCCTTTTGGTTAATTGTAATTTATCGTCATTATACCGTACGATCGTTCACAAGCCAACAACATTAATGGCATGCGACGGACACATCAAGAATAAATCTTGAAAAATATTACAACCGGCGAACATTATAAATTATTCCTTCGTCTGTAATAAATTGACAGAAATCGCTTCATCATCCCGGACAGGCTTGGCAACCTTCGAATTTTCGACAACGGGCGTACCACACGCTCTCTATTAAAGAGTCAAGAAATGAAGAAAAAAAACGACATTTTCCTCTTCTATGGAGCATTTGAAAATATCCATACGCAATAAAATGGGTTATTGGCATACGTGACATAAAAATTACATAAAATGGTGGTGAGGCAGTAACAAACGTTTTGTTTACGAGTTGTGTTTTCTATTCCAGAAGCAATAATTATTTTATATATCGATAAACATTGTGGGATCGCCACACGCAGAAACGATAAACAAACGTCGTCGAAGAAGTGAAGAATTTTTTCAGGGGGTGAGGGTCGGGAAGAGCTATATGTATCTGTCGAAGAGGTTTGACACTGCATTCATCAGCTGTCCAAAGGAATCGTGTCCATGTCCGAGCATCGATATCATTATTAATACCCGTCCATCATGAACTATGCGTTTGTACTGGAACGGGTCATTTTTCAAAACTTGACGGAAATCGGGTTTATGGATGGCGGTGGCGCGCAGGTGGACAGTTGCAATTTTTAAACGGAATTGCCGCAAAACGACTACCTAGAAAAGCCGTCTTTGAAGAAGCTACAACTACTAAAAATTTTGCATCATCGCTGTAATGAGAACGGACGCGGCAATAAAAGAGAAAGAAGTATTTTCAGCATTTCTAACAATTGCAGACTTTTTCCGGTGAGTGTTGGCCCGGAGTATTGAGCTGTGAAGATGAAACGGGCGGGCAACGCGCTCCAAGTACGGCGCACCCCAGACAGGATGGGAGTTCCGCTTGACCCCTGCCCCCTATGCCCCCGAGGTCTCCAAAAGAGCACGAGGGTGTGGTTATTTAAACCATTTCGTAATTCATGATTACACTCTACACACACCGCTTTTTTTCGTTGGGCCGACGACACCTGGTGAACGTCTCCGAAGAGTTGCGCTAGCTACCGTACGGATTACTCCATATAATCTTCTAATATAGAGTGTGGGAGTATTCTTATGGGAATGTGACCCCTCGACCTCTCACCGGGGCGTTCCCAGCATTGTGCTACCTGTGTCGGAGTCCGGAGGGGTCCGCTAATTACCCGGTAATTGAGGCAGGAAGTTGAGAAATCATTGCTTGTGCGGCTGTTGTCAGTCTCTCTTGTTCTGAGACGAAAGACGAAATATGGGACATTATGAGTTGAGGTAATTGCAAGAAATTTGGCACAGTTGCGTGAGACGACAGGGACGGACTAAAAGAGAAATTAGAAAATTATATGGGTGGTGTAACTACGTTTCTTCCACAAGGGTCCACGAGTCTCTGTTTTCGAATATATCGCGATGACAAACCTAGACCTGAAATCTTCCTCAATTTACATGCTCCACCTCCGAACCCACGCCTCATCAAAATTCGGTAGAGTTAAGTGCACAATAATTAATTCCGCTTAATGACATAGGCGTGCGTTCGCCGTTGTAAAATTCTAATTAATCTCACTGAATCTCATGCTTTCTAATTCAGAAAGGACGCTTTCACGACACTTTTCAATCACATACGAAATTCACAAAATGCACCAAAAACTCGTTTACTCACAATGGAAAGTCATCTCGTCGTTTCAATACATCATGATATCACGTGGGCGCGTTTACACATTTCATTCCAGATGGATTCTTGGCATTTGGACGGTTGGCAAAAAATGGGAGTATCGCGATCTATGGTATTTTCGCAATCCTGACTCGGAAAAAAAAAAAACACCCACTGACTTTCTCACACACCTTATTTTATATTCACGGTCAGAGGCGGCGACTTTTTGGAATTTTAATGAGCGGAGGCAAAGAGGGCCGAAAATTTTCGAATTAATTATAGATTTGGCGGTAATAAAAAATCATGTCGAGGTGGATTATAATCAAATGAAATGCATTTCATCATTGTATCAGCGATACGTGAAATTGGAGTGCACATCCCAAAGGACCAAAATCTAATTTAAAGGTGTCATCACTTTGGATTGATCATTTTTAATTTCGGTGATAATTATTTTGGAGATGAATAATTAGCAATTTTCCAGCCAATTTTAAATCGTGACTTTAAGTTGGTCACAGTGAAAACAGCTGAAAAAAAGAGTGAAACTACTCAAATTCCTGAATTGGAATTCAAAATTTGAAATTTTCTCGACTAGATTTCTTTTAACTATGAATGAGTTGTCGGATCACCGTGTATATTTTCGAGTACACCGCACGCTTACGATAGTGGTGTATGAGCAAGGTCTTGTGGTTCAATGAACCGAAAAAATTGTTATCTTTTTATCACCACTTGTTCTTATTGGTTATTAAATGGCGCCTGAAATCCTTAAGAAAATATAACTATCTCTGTAAGTAAAAAAGTAACTTTGCGGAAACCCCATGGAATGTTTTCGCCTTTAAATTATCATAAAACGTTTCGGTCGAGTAAATTACACGATAAAAGATAAATTTAATTAATTTATCTTGTCCTTGCGTGTTGTTTCATTAATTTTGCAAGCATTATCAGGAAGGAGGGACTTTACTCGGCGGCGTCAATTGCCGAAGAAATCACGATTATCAACAACAACGGTCCGTTTCGTTTTGACACAGGTGAGCGATAAGCCACTGATAAGGAGTTGTGCACAGCACGATCGTTGGTATATGAGCGTAACAATTAATTATCGCAGAGGAAAGCGAACGTTTCCAATGAGAACTTAACGCAGAGGAAGTTTAATGCCGTATCTTCAGATAACACTGATAATAATCCCACCTACACGGGATAAGATAAAGATGTAGTAAACGAGCGAAATTAAAATCTTCATTATATTCGCAATTCCATTATCAATATCTGCTCGTAAACTCGACTCATAAAATCACAGACGACGGAAAATAAATTTCACGTCAACATTTTCCGAAGGAGGCGTTCAGTTTTTGATTGGGTTGGTCCTCTCCCCGGTATCTAGAATTGAGTATTCCGTCTGATTAAAGATTCCGATGATCAATTTCTAAAACAAATTGCCGTGGCACTAGTTCAAAACTAATTATAACCGGTGAGTCATACATGTCTGAATTGATAGATGCCTTTGAATTATCTTACGCAAGTCTTTAATGAAAATTGGTACAACCAATTTAACGCGTCATTATCATTCAGTGATAAAATTTCAATGCCTGTAAACTCAAAAGTGATAATACCTCAGTAATGGAAATTTAATTAGGGAGAAGTTTCTGGCAATCAAAAATAGCGTGGTACCGATGACAGTTACCTATACTATTTTTTATACGAATAGATCAAATAGACAAAGAATCGGAATTAGCAGAAATGTCACGACTTCAGTTGGTAACACTAATTGAAAAAGAAATGTCAAAGGCGAACAAATAAACGAGAGATTTAATTAAGAATTTTAATGATAATATCCATTGCCTTATTATTACTTAAACTCAAGTTTTGTAACATCACTTTGACATTTCGTTTCCTTTGATGGTGACAGTTTTTAATCACCAGTGCTACTAACTGTAAAAAATCCAGAGCCTTCTTTTCTCTATTTTTGCAATGGTCTATAGGTGTTGAAATGAACGCGTTAATGACTTAACCCAGGCATAGGTACCCACCCATGATTTATTATGGTATTTGCACACTTCCTACTGTTATACATAAATCACGCAGTATGGTAGTAGGAAGATAAAAATACTGCAAATAAATTTTATAATCATTAAGACTATCAACTAAACCCACATTGGATCGAAGTATGAACAAGAACATTCGAAATATGCTACTTATTATCGATGCGTAATATTAAATTAACATTGGAAACACAAGTATTTTAAACCTTCCACGCCAACACTTGCGCCTTTTTAACATACTTGCATATTTTCTATGAACGACCTTTACGCATAAGTAGTATCAAATTATAAGTCGTTTTATTACCTTTTCATATAAATATTCCAAAGACGACCATAAAATTCTTTTTGAATTAACACACTTGCGCATCAAGATTTTTTCGTATTTTTCTCCACGTGTGTTTTTTGTGGGCCAACGCTCGACCCTCAACCTCTTCAAATTCCAAAATTATCTAAATAAATCTGTCCGATAAGAGTAGTAAATTTCCTAACATAAAAA
Source organism: Gnatocerus cornutus (assembly GCA_029298725.1). NCBI lineage: Eukaryota > Metazoa > Arthropoda > Insecta > Coleoptera > Tenebrionidae > Gnatocerus > Gnatocerus cornutus. The sequence continues at coordinate 31,627,454 of CM055509.1, read as the reverse complement.
TCACTTCCATACTGTGACAATAAAATAATACCAACGTATGGAATAGATATGTACCTAAGCATCAAGAATGAGTTTTAATCTTAACGATTAATTTTTTTATCAGTATTTACCCGCATTCGCCACGTTCCAACACCTCCAAGGTCTAAATTGCGTGTCGGAATGATAAACCAGAATCTCATTTGCGATCCGTTTGCGAGTCAAATCAGGCGAAAAATTAAAACGACAAGAAATTAGCGCGCGATATCGCTGTCAATAATTTATCTGGTAAAAGTGGGCGACGAAGGAGACGATTTTCCGGTGGTGAAATCGATTTTTCGCGATTTAGGAGTCTGGTGGGCCTTGTATTTTTTTGCGTGTTGGTAGCTCTAATTTTAACCTAAATCTGTCAGTCACGCTGCTAAATCGCCGTTTTGGCGCTGGCCTAAAGCCGCCTTTAGAATAAATGAATGAACAAGAGTGAATGAACGTGTAGTCACACGTCCGAACAATAGACCCTCGGATCTGAATTGTTTTACTTATAACTGCCTCTTTTACAGTTAGGCGTTTATCTGCGCCACGGCTCATCAAACGAGAATCGCTCATTATGCAAACGTCCGATAAATTAAAACCATTTGTATTCAAATAGAACGTGAAAAAATTGCCAAATCTAAATAAGTCATCTGTTGAAAGTCATGATTCCGATAATTAGAGGTTACGAGATTATACAGTTAAAGGACGATGATGGCCATTATTATGGGTTGGATTCAATAATGGTACCGAGATTATAGCTTGCGGTGTGCACTTAGACCGGCGATCTATAAATAAAAATTTCGTCCGTTTTGTCTGGTGTTATTGAAAATTATCGGCTCGTTCTTTTTTTTCGGAGAAGAACGCATCGCTAAATCAAGACACGAACCCTCTTTTAGTCACGTGTTTTCTACATCCGTTCAACGCGACATACTGACTTATAATAACGGAAAATCAACGGCTTCATGTTCCGACACTGTTAAAAATTCACCAGACATAACCTAACTCAACAAATATGTTGAATAAAATGCGACGCTGTCTGGGGTTGCGCCGACGAGGGATGAATTCCAAAAAATAATTGCTGCTACTTAATCTCCAATTGCTCGTTCCAATTACATGTAATTGTGGCTACCCACGCGCCACGTATTATTTTGAAGAGTGAATTAATGGAAACGTCAATAACGAATAAAAATTTAAGGAGGTAGATATTTTTTATGTCAGTGTTATTGCCCATTACATGACCAATTTGTTCTGAATAAGATGAATGTTGATTTAACGAAGCTTTGACGGTTTTATTGCCTGTTCGACGCATTGTCCATTAATGTTTTATTGATCGCTGCTAGAAAAGTTTCTTTTTCTTGTAAAAGTTGGTAATTTCCACCAACTGACACCTGTCAAAATCACATGATAAGCTACTTAGTTTCTCACTTTACTTAGCACGGTTCCCAGGGTCTAGTTTTGACGACCCTGTAAAAATTCATATTTTAATTGGCAACAGTCATTTTTATTCAGGTTTTTCCTATTATAACGATAAGTTTTCAGATATTACATAAAATCGATGGCTGATAAACTACAAGGTCACTTTTCAAATTTTAAGTGGTCTATAAAGTTTTCGAGGTAACAAAATTTCAGCTACAAATCGAATTTCTGTTACAAGCGAATAAAAAGTTCCGAAACGGTGTCGCAGACAATTAGACTTTCCCATTTTGGTTGTTTACGGGTCAGATGACCGGCACTGACCGGATATGTAGTGGTCAGTTTGTCATTATTTGTCGGACAATGATCAGCGAAATTTGTGATTGAGTAGGCTGTGGGCTTAACGACAGGGGGATATTATAACAAAATTGTTAATTAATGCTGTTTAAGATTACATGGAATTCTTTGAAACATTTAATTTTTGTAAATACAGGGTAATTTTGAAATAGTAGCGGAAAAAAATTACGGCCTTACGGAAATGCGTAGAAGACGTTTTTGGTGGTTTTTATTAATTTTAAGGTAAATCATTTTCGTAGCATGAAAATTGACATCAATTTCTTTTATTTTTTTCTTAAAACTGCGACAGCAATTGAAAAAACGAATCCTGTCAACTTCCTTCATTTACAATAAGCTGTAATGGATTTTTTTCTGCTTCTATTTCAAAATCACCCTGTATACTTGTCCACCAGTTTTATATATAACGATTTGGAATTTTGTAGAAGAATCACAAAAATTCGGTAAAAAATTGTAGAGAATTTAGTTTTATGAAGGTTTAGGAATATCAAAAACAGAGTACAAATTACCAATAGTAGGTATATTGATATTAAATAGTGTAAATATAAATTTCCAAAAATAAATTGGTACTATCGAAGAAAAAACAGTATCGAAACAAGCATATTCTAATTTGAAATGTTTTCTAACCGAAAACGCCTCTTTGACATTTAGAAATTAAATATCAACTGATTATATCATGTTTCATGACGTCATGACAGATCTGAATGTTAAAATCGCCAGATGACAGAGCAGCCAACATTTAAAAATGTACGGCTTAGGTCAATTTTTTTTGGTGTGGTACTTTTATTTATTAGAAGGGTTTTTTTTCCATTGGCCCCTGGTAACTGAATTTGTTTTGTGTTAGCAACTAAACAGTGGAAATGCCGACGTGTTTCTGTCAAAAGCGTCAAATTTTTGTTTTATCCGAGTTTATTTGTTTATTTATAAGCCCGTGACGGTTGTAAATTTTTTTCATTATTTTTCATACCACGTCCCCGCCTTCGCATAATTCTTATGAGTCGCAGTGTCGGCAATAAAACGACGAAGCGTACTTACGATCGAAACCTCAATAATAAAATAGCGACGCGTCGACCAGTGGACACGATAACATTACACGTTGTATCCTATCATTAGATATAAACAAGTCATTCAGCCATTTTCTATGCTGGATGACCTTAAAACAAAATAAAGGGGAATAATTGGAGAGTAGCGTGGATTGGCTGTTCGTTCGTTCGATGCCAGAGCGTATCCAATGAGCGGTGAGGGCAGTCCGACCGGTACTTGAGCCAAAACCCCATTAATCCATGGCTAATGAGATGCACAAATCTTGTCCAGTCGCGGTACTCGCCACGCTCACTAGATTACGTCCGAAATTATGCGACAATTTTCTTTACACTCACCTAACATCTTGCTGAGATCCGCGTTGTGCAGGTCCGGATTTTCATCGGCTAACTTCTTTCGTTCTACTTTTGCCCAAACCATGAAGGCGTTCATAGGTCTCCGTATTCGGGCTTCCTTGGGCACTTTTTGTCCTTGAGCACCAATTTTCGGCACGAAATTAGTCCTTGTTTGCGTAAACACCGGCATTGTTTCCGCGTAACTCGGCCGAATGTACTCGTTGTTGAATCGGTTCGTGTCGTACCGGTAGTCCCCGTAAACATTTTGACTCATATCACCCCAGATCTCCTGAGTTTTGGGGAGGACTTGGGGGAGAACCTGAGAAGCAGGAATCATATCTTGGTCTTGGTACTCATAACGGGGGGTTAATTGGTACTGGGGGGGAAGGAGCGGGGAGGGCGAGCTGGACGGCGAAAGACAGTTGTAGTGGTTGGCAGTCGTCGGGGACGACGTCGTGTCGTCCATTATCCTAGAAAACAAAACACAACTTATAACACTGCAAGTACCTTTGTTTTGATTAGAACTAATTTGAACTGTGACGGATCTGAACTAAGACGGTACTAACAAATATTTTGAAATTGTTTATCACGAAACTAATCAATAAAAAAACACTGATAAACACGTGTCGTTGAGTACTTTACTTAATTGATTGTCGATTGCACTTAATTGGTAAGTCATCGAACATTCCTGCAAAAGTACCCAATCACGAAAAGTACCACTTTGGGAATTTTGACCATGAAATGATAAATCGAGGATGTGGTTCTGGTATTCATTACCTCATTAGTTCCCAAGTGAAAATCTTTTGTAACTGCTGATTAGATAACAATTTAATTTGGGCTTATGAGGATTTTATTATTCCGAGATGTTCCGGTACTAACACAAGGAGAATGTGCTTAATTTTATACTTATTTGATTTCAAGCGTTCACTAATTTGATTACATGTTTTGAGATCAAAAATACAAATTTAAAATTAGTACTTTAATAAGTAGTTTTAATTTATTCTTTTCCACTGTCTGCTTCACTCGTAATTTTTATGCACCTTTTGCAATTAATCTAAGTCAAATTTTACAATCTGTCAGCTGTTGTGAAATCCGCAACTTATTTATTATCACCTTGATAATGATTTTTTAGACAAGTGTTTCTCGGTAAATTTTACTTCCAATCGCAATTCCTGGGTTTGTCAATATTACAGATTTCTATTTACCACTCAAACTGCTTATCCAGAAGCACATTTTTCAAGCAAAACCTGGTCTAATCACCTACATAAAATCAAAACAATGTAAAATTGGTTTAATGTAAATAATAGCGCAATTATACAATCGTAATTAAATTAAATTGGATCGTAAATTGTTAGCTTAAATCAAGATAACCGTTACATAAAATAGCCATGTTATTGCCGTCGCAGTGGATATAGTAATTATATTATTAATAATAAATTTATTTTATCGTAAAATTCGCCGACGATTCGGTGGTTTGCGAAATGTGATAAGTTGATAAATAAATTCTCAATTGTTAATTACAAAATGACGACATTTCAATAGAAAAAAATTAAAATTTCAACACCAAAGTAACAAATTTTGCGTTTTAAGGAGTCGTGCGTTTTGTAATTATAAACATGCGATAAGCGTTGTCGCAACTTTCCGCTTATTTAAAAATCACGGCTGATTTCACTGATATCAATAGTTTATATTTCTTTTATTACTAATTAATATGAACGATAGTACTGATAAAATATAGACTAGAAACTCTGTTTTCTCAGCTTATCTTATCGCAGTTGCCTGGATATTATACTCAAGTCTAACGTTCAGTGTTCTTTATACATTTATTTCAAAAAACTTAATTAAAGAATGCCTTTTGTAGTGACCAATAAAACTGTGACAAACCACTCTAATCTCTGATTGGTTTGTTGTAATGAAACTCATTATGATTTTAATTTCTCACTAAACTCTGTTTTCTTGGATTACAGTAAGTCCCATAAATTATATGGGAATTATCGATTTAATGTTATCATAATTACTAATCTAGAGCCACACTTTGTCCGAAAAAAGGTTCACAAGAGAGTTTAATTAATCAGTGAATTAATTAATTCAATTGATCAACGAAAGCATTGTAATTTGTGCGCTGAATGCGAATTAACTATGGCTATGACTTTGTTTGTGAAAGGTTCCATAAAATATCCATTCAAATGCCCGTAATTAATTAATTGTGACAAATCCAAAGAAATGTTATTCAAATTATAATTAATTAGGGACACCGCGCCCTTCGTAAATTTGTTAAAGCTGAACAATTTAATCTTTACTAATGAAATTAATTTGTTTGGTCTAAAATTATAGTTCATTAATTTTGAACAATTGACAAATTATTATTTCGACGTTCAATCGAGTTTTAAAACTGTCAACGATAATATTGTTTCTGTAGATTTTAACTTTGACTATTTGATTTGATTTTTGAGTAGATAATTTAATGATTACAAACTGTCTTAAATTACAATTCATTTATTCTAGTATTGCCCACTGATCTACGATTTAATCAAGATTATGACGCGTGAACTGTCATAAATCTTTGATTCAACACAGTTTTATGTTTCTCTTTGATGGAAGTCATAAATGTCATTAAAATGAGTTTTATAAATGATCAATCAAGATCAAAATATTTTATTTTGTTTACTTCTAAGAACTCTGAATGCAAAATAGCGGCCAATTACCGCAAAGCGATTGTTTATAATACAGAGTGATGAAAAAAAGGCGCCTGAGCTACCTATCATCTTGAAGCTAATTCTTTCCTAAGCCCAAAATTGAAAACAAAAATAAAATTTGAGCTTTTTTATCTAAACTTTCGTTTATACACGATCAAACTCTATTTGGATAAAGTTTTTATAACAATTTCATTGTTTGTCATAACATTTTTTGCAGTTAATGATATTCTATATCAAAAAAACAACAAAAAGTACTTTTTTAAACTTTTAAAAGTACCATTTCTTGGGTTTGCAAAAAAAAATTTAATGTTGTAACATTGTAAAGCTCTTAGTATTAGTTGTAAGTAGTTGCTCTTAGTATTATGTAGTTGCTTAGTTACGGAGACTGTCGAATGTAAAATTTTATTAAAAAGGGTCGACCAGCATTGGCCATTTTTTTCTTTTGAAAAAAATCATTTTTTAAAGAAGGAATAGGTTTAGATTAATTTTGCTTTAATTTCCGAGATAGTTGACTGAAAACTACATGGTACTTCCACACATGTGCGCCTTTTTTTCATCACCCTGTAGGTATAGACAATGAGTTTGAAAAACTGTTGATTAAATCAAAAATTTGATTTTGATTTGATTAATTAAATCGTAATTGTCCTCCAAATCATTCAAATCAGTCTCTTAAAATGTGCCAAATTGAGATGAAATTTTGACCAAGCCAGATATTTTCTAGAGCTACAAGACTAAATTTTATGACTCTATGATCACACTTTGTCCTAATCATTGATCATTTTAGCCGTTGAAGCAAGTCTGATTGCCTTTTGAGTGTTCATTTGAAATTTTTATAATAACTTTAAAAATTGTGATTGATAAATTGATAGAATTTAATCAAGACACATGTACCTTCTTATTGATCAACATTCTATGATATGACTCTATTTCTTTATTTTAAGCTTCGTTAGTCCAGAAAAACTGATCAGTTGGATATTTAAAGATGTGTCTCATTTCGTCATTGTAACTTACCAAAAACTAGTTCTATGATCAGATCTTGATGGCCGTTATCAACTTTTACTAAAAGCTTTTTAATGATGCCTAATCATATCTTGTTATATAAATTAATCAACGTCTGAAACTAGTCGGTTTGATTTGTGAAGCAGAAGGAATACCAAGTGTGCAATTTTGATCACAACAGAACTTTCTACGACTTCAGAAATCATGACTATGACCTGATTTTGATACAGACTTTATTGAATGTTAGATCAGAACTAGTAGCTGATCGAAATTGGAATATGATGTTGATCAAAGGATTTTGTGTTTCTTTTCGAAGAACACTTTAATATGAAGTCTATGATCATATCCTGTTGCGGGTATCTATGATCACCCGAGATTGAACCTGATTTTCAGAAAGCCTCTCAACGATGCGTATAACCTGTCATAAAAATTGATCGTACTGATATTGATCACTGGTGGCGTACAAATCGAAACTCGTTTGTCATACATCAACGTTTTTCGCTCACCACCGGTAGACATAAGCACACACTTATCCGTTTTTTCCCGCGTCAATTTGAAAACACATCTCTCGACATAGATGAAATGCCGCAAATAATTGCGAAAAACCATCTCTCCCCTCGAGTTAAGAGCCGTCCATTAACATAGTTGCCGGTTGATTTAAACGTGATATCGTGCAGCAAATGTCTTAATTATTGACCAATGCGACGGCGCGAATCTAAACGGTCTGCTAAAGCCTTTTCAGGAGATCCCAGTTAGCCGGGTCCGAAACAAAAACCGGAGCAGTCTTGGGATGGTGCACGTGAGACGACTGCCGAGAATACATTTTAATGTGAATTATTTCCACTGAAAAACTGTCTCCTTATCTGCTGCCAGTTTTTGCAGCGGACGCGTTTTAGTGTGTGGAATTTTCAGAGGTTTTCGGGTTTTGACTTTTGCTACTTTTTTTTGAGGACATGGAATGACGCGAAACCTGGATTGTTGGCATTGTTTAAAGCCTGAATAAATTGAAATAAGTCGGGTCGAGATTAAAAATAAGTCCGTGGGTTAACGCGAAACGGGTGATTACTGTTTACTTTGACGTTATCGCTTGGAAATTTTTGGAAAATCTCAATTTCTGACTGCTCAATTACCTACACTACTGGAAATGTAACTCCAAATTTTACATTCTCAACGCTCGTGGCTGCGATATCACTTTAAAATTACTGAATTAGTTGCAGAATTTTGCTAATTCTTTAATTGCCGTGTTTAGTTTGGCGTAAGACATTGCATGTGACTTGGCTTAGAATTTCGTGGATTTAACACTGTGTTCACTGAGATTAAAAGACATCAAATAAAAATATTTCATAAACCTTTACAAACAATTGGATTATCACTGACTGTTCTATTTTTAATTCCTATCACTTATAGTAAATATTCTGTGAATGAATGTCTGTCGAGATTTGGTTCTTTCTTGTTTCCAAGGTGTCAGCCAAACAATAAACGTGACATTTTAGATTAAATTACTTGAAATTGTGCCATTGATTAAGAGCGCAGGGATAAATTTACAGTTTTCTACTTTATCGCCATCAATGGCATCACCAAAACCGATTTTTTCAATACGAATTTTTGCCTGAGACTTACGTGTCGTGCTAAAGTGATAATTATTGAATTTAGGATTCTTAATACCAACATTTTTAAATTGTGTTACCAAATTGGCTTTAATTAAAAAAAATTACAACTTAATTAACTAAAAAAAAAGTCAAAAACGTCCTAAAATTTTAATGTATTTTTTCTTGAAAAATATACAAGGTGCATGTTTTCGAAATGCATGTACAAAAAGAGTGTTGTAGTTCCTTGTCACAAATTGAACTTATCAAGAGAAAAAAAGTTTTAATAATGGTCTTTTTGTTTTAAAGATAAAATTACACAAAAATTTCAATAAATTTGCTGGTGCGCCACTGAAAGTTAACAAGATCGAGTTGCGGGTTGCTTAGGAAACATTTGAGGTGGGTTTTTTGCCAGTGTTGTAGAAAGTTCGTGGATTGGGGTTAATTTTACCTTGTCACTTTTTGATTTAAAAATTGCGTTTTCATATTTTATACTCCTTCTGGAACAGCGCAGAACTGTTTTATACATGTATTTCAAAAACAGCATGTATGTATGACATATTATCTTGGTGATAGACAACGCTCGCTTCGCTCACCCTTGGTAGATCTGACGCTTGGATTTTTTTTTGTTTAAAAAGTTCCTAAAATAATTTTCTATGAAACAAATATTCGCCAAAAAAAACGTTTCGTTTGAACTATTTGAGGAACTCGCTTCGCTCGCTCGCTCACAACTGAGCACTGCGTTAGAGAAACCTCTGTTTGACTAATTATATCAAAATTTGACTTAAATACATTTTTTATTTCCAGCAAAATTTCAAAATTTTAGTTACTGTTTTTCATTATTTCTGCTATAATTTAATTAGCTCCGACATGATATTTTGACAATTTCGCATTTAAAGCAAACGTCAGTAAACAGAGCACGTAAACTAAAACTGCTGTCTCATTTGTTGTTTTGTCAATGACGTAGAGCGCGTGTTAAAATAACAATTTGACTAAATCTTTCATTTCTGAGTAAAATTGGAGTAATTAAAAGATTAGTTTATAATGCGGGGTAAAATTAATTAAATGTGTGACCGTCGCTTTTAATTTTAAGCTCACAACTTATTAACTAAAATCCCGAAAAAACTAAATAAACAAAGACTCAAAAATAGTGAACGAAATAAAAGAATAAAAATATAGAATTAATTAAAGGCGGAACGAAATTAATGTTAGCATTAAAGAGACTTATGTTGGTTGAGCAAATATTTGAAATCTGGTCCTATTGTTCTTGTCATTTGTTATTTTTGGGGTCCATTCAGCAGGTGTCAGAACTAGTAGATTTGTCATGAATGGTACTTGCAGGAAATCAATCAGTGCAACATGTATAGGTTCTTAATTTTGTAGAAAAAGTAGTGTTACAATGTAATGAGCTGATTCCGATTGTATTCCTCCGAGCGTCTGCATTCTTCAGGTACTCAGTTAAAGATACATTTATTACACAAAGAAAGGCCGGAAATGGACCGCAAGTAGGATAGTTTCCAAAAGACGTTCTTTTGAATTTATTAAACGTAAAAGGGGTGGACAGAACCGCAAGAAAAATAGACGGTACTCTCCGTCGCCGTCTTTGATTCTCGCGATTTACATACAATACTCTTGATTCCAGCCAGAAAAGTGTATCATTTTTGTGCGCCAGCAGTACCGAAATTCATAAGCTAGGTCAAGGCAGTACCACGAAACAATGGTACTAAAACGATCGGATTTTGTTCGATTTTAATTACTATTGCGGCTCAAGTCGCGGTTTAGGTTAGGCCGGTGCGAGAATTCCTTACAGTACCTGACCAAAATAAATATAAGTACTTACGGGTACGTAAAGGTACTACTACAATCTTCATCGGAGGCCATGTTTTTTAAATAGATAATCGATCACGTAACGAAATCACCTGTCTCTGTAAACTTTATCACCACTTCATCTATCAGTTTCGATTGCTACATTCTATGATCTGTTAAAGTCGGATTAAGAAACTTGTGTTTGTTCGCTTATTTAACAAGCAAACACGATCCTCCTGTTTACATTAAATCCACTAAACTAGTGTCACTCTCGTCACTATTCTCACTGGTAGTACCATCTCACTGGCGCGTACCGACGTCCGCCGCTCCTGCCATACTCGACACGTTCGTCGACGACGTCGTTTACATCTAAGCACACTTGGTTCCGTCGGACGAGTCGACTCGATGGGAACTACGTACGTGCTAACTCAGACTCGCGTTCGGTGTTACTGAACAGTGGGCTGTGTACCCGCCATACCTAGGTAGGTAGGGTAAAGGTAAGGTTTACCTGCGCGCGTGTATACTGACTCGCGTGGCCGTCGCTTGTACTACACTTTGGTGTCGGTTTCAGTTTCAGGTTTCAGCAAGCAACCTCCACAAAAATATACATACGCACTTATAGTCCGACGGCCGTTTTATGAGCCACTGGAACTAATCTACGAGGGGGCTATTTTTTATGAGATGGTCTAACGGTTACTATTACGAAGCGAGAACACAGAGGATTGGTACCACCGAGGCTCTGACTTAATCTTCAAGGAGCAGTGTCATCTTCGGTCAGCTTTCTTTCTTCTGGTCTTCTTCATGCTCATCCCTCATCCTTTATCTTACTTGGTTCTTTTGTTCTTTCTTTGGTCTTCTGTCGTCATCATCATGGTGTTCCTTCTATTGTCTAGCAGTTCCGCTAATTTGGTTTTCTTTGAATAAGCAAGTGTTGATTTTCAACGACGTCCTAGAAGATCTTCTGAATTTTGCTTGGTCATACCATCACGATATGACTTTTATCATTTAATGATATTTCTTATTTGAATACAAGTAGATTGAAAGAATAGTCTCATGATGAACCCGGCTGGAAGATTTTAATAAGAAGCCGATTCAAATAGATCTTTTGTTCTATATTGAATTGTCTATGAGGCAAATGACAATTTAAAATCACGAGAATGCTAATTTTTGTACACGTGCAGTGTCCGTACATGCGTAATAGAAAAATGAAAAATAATAAGCATTTGGGTATGACATAGGCCCGCATTAAAAGTATGTCTCTGAACTACAACAACCAATTTCTGTCGTCAAAATTTTCGGCCAGGTTCGTGTTTCCTCAACATTGACGTTATCGTCAGAAGGTAAATTAATTAAATTCCTACAAGTCACTAGTCAAGGTTGTGTTTGTCAATTTGCATATCTAATACCTGGAATTCAGAATTCAACTTTTGCTTCCAAGTTGAAGATCACCCTTGTGTTTAATCATTTGAAGGAGAATGCTAAACTCCCTTCAACCTAGTGAAGGAAAGAGTGCGATGTCCGCTCGGATGTAATTATTTCGGCGCGATGAGATCTCGTGAGAACAGGAAGTTAGAGCTGACGTCACGGAACAGGTGTAAGGGTTTTAACCTGACACTTGTTGCATATAATTGTAGCTGGTGGTTGATGGGCCACAATATTCGTAGTCAGAACACACAGGAATCAAACCATAAATTCATTTCAGATGCAAGAGGAAGTGTATTTTTTATTTTGCTTTAGCCGGCTCTGTCAGGCGTGAAATGAAGGCAAATTGTATTTCATCAAACCTTCACAAGGGTTAGCCAGCGCCCCGTCCAGATTTGGTGTCTCTTGCGCGATTTTCGCGTGTAAAGACCGGTAAACTTTCACAGTGTCGTTGATTAGGAGAGACATCTTTCTAGTTATTGGGGCGCAAGACTCCGACACTCGGCGTTTCGGTAAATTTAACTTGAAGACGAATTTGCCGCGCATGGCTACCTTTAGCAAAAGTGAAAACATGTGTGTGCATTTTGTCACTTTTTATTTACCTAATAATCAGAGTGTAATGTAATTAGTGCACTTGGGGTTGTCGCTTTTTACTTTCGTTTTGCGTGTCGTATTTGTTGGTTTGTTCGAGTGTGATGACACCGGCATACAATTGACTTTTAACCTGACTTCCGGCGACCTTTTGCCGTCATTTCCGGTCAAATGGTCTCAAAATCAACTCTTCCACTAGTTCGGTCATGAATATTCAATGGACGGGATTATGGTAATGGAGGAAATTTGTTTAGTTAGTCGTAAATTTCGTTTGGTATGCGAATTTACCCATTTTCTATGCGCGACTCTTCTTCGTGCCTGTCACAGAGGATAAGAATCAAAAATCCATGAACGCGCTTAGTGTGACATCTAGAGCGTACTTTACACGGTGCGAAAACACAAGACTTTCCCCCAATCATGCTGTTTTCAAAACTACTCAAGTACCAAAAGTTTCTACTTAATCGGTAAAAAAATATTTGCGTATTTCTGCCACGCCATGGCAACTCTGTTGGACCAAGTTGCAGTTTTCTAGGGGCAAAAATGATATCTTCGCTAACGCAATTTCACTTTTCCAGCTTCGGAGAAGCTGCCTCTTAATCTCATGGATTTATTATATTTTAGTGTCAATTTTATTGCACAAGTAACGAGAGCTTCTCAGAAGTACCTACACAAAGAAGACATGGAAACCGCAAGAAATGACGCTCTTTTTCTTCTTTTTTCTTGAAGTTGGTACTACCAAGCCTTGAAAGCTTCGCAAATTCAGCGCGATTTTCTTCTCCTTCCGCTCTTTCACTTTGGCCGTTTTCGCGGCGGGTAATTGCGTGCTCCACTTCCTCTTATCTCCCATCTGTTCTTAATTCGTGTACTATAATAGCAAAAAAACATAAACGCAGTTATATATTAAATATGTGTGAACTTTTGTTAATTACGAATTAAAACGAAGTTCCTTCCTAGAGTATGTAACTGTTAGCAGCCACTGTAACCTTGCGTTCGTCGGAAACAAAGGCTCCCACACTCAAAATTCTCCCATGGCAAGTGCGGAAATTTTCCAATTAGCATAAAGTTGTTCAAGGAGATGAACTCTTCGTTGCCATCCATCCTGGAAGTGGTGAACGTCTCCATGGCTATGGATAAGTTGGCCACCAAGGATGGGTCGGAAAAGAGTTAACGCTTGTGTTGTTGGGCTGTTTCCGGTTCCGGTAGATGGGTGCCGTTTGTAGATGAGCCGATAATTCCCGATAGTACCGTCTTTTTACCATCTAGACGTCGCGGGTCACCGCACACCACACTAATTAACATTCGGTACCCCGAATTTAGGCGGTGTAAAACGATCTTTTCACCAAAAATCGAACAAAGACGTAACGGTTGCGCGACGAAGAGGCAAGACATTTTTTTGGACTTTGAGTATCTTGATGGCCTCTAAAAATGTGTGCGATTTTTCCGCTTGGAGCGCGATGAGAGATAAGATGGATGGGCGCAAAAAATTCAGGAAGACTTTAAATTACTGGATTTTTGTTAAAAGCGGAGAAAGCTTGCCAGAAGAAAGTTTGAAGAATGACTCTAATTTTCCCAGCAAAATCAGATTCCATGACGTAAAGTCGAGTAAAATGTTTACTAAATTTATCAAAAGCTTCTACAGTTTATCTGTTGATTAGCTAGCTACTTAAGCGCCTCTCAAATCCTCTTGATAACTTACCTCTTTCTAATTTTTCCGTCTACTTCTTACGTAATCGAAGACTTCGCTTGAATATTAAATTTTGTTGCTTTTTTGTAGTCTTCGTCAAATTGACATGCAAAAATCAACGTGAAGGCCAGAAAACTTGTTTATTGTCCTCGTACAAAATTAGTCAGAAAATAACATGTTTGGAGTCCAAATTTGAGAAAAAATACTGTAATTTAAGGAATATTTTATTGCCTTAACTGTTGGCATCATCAAATCATTTTTTAGACAGTTTTCTACGACCGTTTTTGGATTGCAACATTAAAAATAAACACTTTCAATCACAGTGTTGTTATCTAGTTGACCGAGTAGCGCCTGTCATTTTCGATATGTGTCTACTGATCTTGGGATAAAAGATTTTTACGATTTTCTGGGATTTCCGTCATGTGCTCGAATAAAATTTGTTCTCAGAGTTGCCTGGAAAATTTTGGATTATGTCTGTGATTAAATTATTTGTGTTAATGAATAATTTTTTGAGAATAAGTACTCCTGCGTTTTGCATTTTGGCTATCAAATTTAAGGACTTTTTTTAGGCCGTCGTTTTTTTTAACGTTTTTGGAGACATAAATGGGCCGGAAAACGGCATTTGGCGGCCTAGCCTTCAAAAAAGAAACTAGATATTTTTTTTGTTTACCGGTTGGTATCGCAATGTCATCAATTGATACAGGAATCTGCTGAAGTATTAGTTAGTATGTTTTATTTCCAAAATAGTTATCTACTAGGAGATCAACCTTAAGCAGTAAAAGTGACTAGATCAGAATTTTTTTTTTTGATTTTTTTAATTTTGTTGTTGAAGTCTCCGTGTTGCTACGATGCGGCTTAGCCTCGTCTTCGCAAATTCACTCAGACTTCCAAAGAACATTTTCCGGCCTTGTGATCCGAATTACTATTTAATCATAGACATACTGTTGAATTCCACAGGTGATTTGCGATTACAAATTTATGATCACTAATTAAATCTACAGCAACACAAATTTCTTATAAAATCAATAAAACTATTGTCCAAAAGAGCTTCTAAAAACAGAAGATGACAGCTGGGAGACGAACAGAGCAAGCAACCTCAAAAAATTCCACGCCTTCTTGACGTTAACGAGACAGTTAACAGAAAATGAGTTTTTAAAGAGTTTTTCAGCGATCGAAGTCTAATATCTTTTCCGGCGGAACTAGAGCATCGATGTCATGCTTGGAAATCATTATAGCTACGTCGAAATCCGGCCA
The DNA here is from genome assembly GCA_029298725.1 of Gnatocerus cornutus. Taxonomy (NCBI): domain Eukaryota; kingdom Metazoa; phylum Arthropoda; class Insecta; order Coleoptera; family Tenebrionidae; genus Gnatocerus; species Gnatocerus cornutus. The sequence continues at coordinate 31,612,264 of CM055509.1, read as the reverse complement.
AAGTACACCTTATTTTGAAGTATTTAATCTATTTCTTTATCTGTTTTTAGATGTAAGTTATGATAATATTGACCGTCTCGGTGGTTGTTCGAAAAAACATGTGTGAATGTGGTGCGCTTTTAAAAATACAACGAAAATGTAAATGGTTTAATAAATAAAAAAATGTCTGCCACATTGCAACGTCGTCATTTCCGCCAAATCCGAGCATGCAAATGAGTTAATTCGTTGAATATTCCTTAGAATAATCGTCCCTATTTTTTCTCATGTCATTGTCTAATAGATGACCCCTTAGGTCAGGTGGGTCGCCGAAGGGCTTATCGGGCCCTCCCCACATTTGTCGTAAAAAGCGTCGTACCGAACTAAAATAAACAATTAAAGAGAGGACATTAAAGCACTGGTACGTTAAAAACAAAAGAAAAAAATCCTCCTCGAACCACTCCTTCTAGCATATAATGTTTTCTCTAATAACTATAATCAGGCGGGTAAATATATAATCAATTTATTGTTAGGGTCTGCTTTAACTCCCACACATTCACCGAGATATTCGTCGCTACACTGTTAAAAAGCCGTTGTTGCGTCCAATCATCAATCAATTAACTTCCCAGAACGAGCGATCTAATTATTTCCATGATTCGATTTGAAATTGATTGAATTTTTTCGATTCGGACGTGACGAAGGCCCTAATGCACAATTTAGTCGTCGCCGTTCAAAATTTCGTGAAATTACTGTAATTACGGCCTTAATATTTGCAGTGTAATATTAAGTATTTTAGATTATCTCGCTGGTAATAACATGCTTTGAAACCATTAAATTTCATAAGTAAATACGAGATCTTGATGCACGACATTCTGAAGGTAAATCGGCTCCGTCGCCGCCGCCCTCACACGGAAAATTCAACGCTTTTCATCGAATAAACTAAAACAACATTAATTTTCCGCTTTTTAAATTCACATTGCGAAAGGTGTGAATCTGGACCTTATGGCCGACATTATAAAGAAGCTTTACATTCGTCCACATTACCATAACTAAGCAACAGTGAAATATCTGCATTGTTCTCGTGATAACCATCTCCATCTTTGCTTAATTAAATGGGTAATTGTTTTTATAGACTACTAATTATTAGGTTTTTGTATCAAAATATACGGGCAAAAGCACAGTTTTTGTTGGTGGTGGAGAGAAAGAAACACTTTTGGATCGGAGAGTGAGCGCCTCATTAACTCTCGTTTCCTGTGTCTTTCCCTCTATGACGTGTCATAATAACAAGGTTTGTAATGGTCAAAATGATTTTTTGTACCGGCTATGACGACTTTGTATAAAAATTCGGTGGGAACGGTATATTGTCCCATTGTGGAATTAAATTATACTTTTAATTTAGAAGACGCTGATACTGTCAAACGACGGCATAAACTGTCAAGTGTCAAGCTGAGCAGGGCTACCAACACACTAGCAAATTTCAGAGTCCAAAATGCGATTTGGATCGTCTTTTAGAATCTCTGGATTATTGTTCAAAATCTTTATATCCTGTAAATCCCCTAAGATAAATGACATTTTTTAGATCTTTATTATCTTTCTTTGATATACTTTCTATTAGCGATTCACGTTCGGTAGAAGTAACTAACGTATACTTTTGTGTCACTTTAGATTTCTGAAGTAACTAGGCATTAAACATTGGCATCACAAATTTATTGGACAGACCAATAAATTTGTCATTCAAATTTGACAATAAAACGAGATGGAATCAACTATTACAAGACAACTAGTTTCAAAAAAATAAAACAGGATATTTTCCTGCAGAAATCGATAGGTTTTTTATGGTTGAAATCAATTTCGCAATGCACACCAAACTGGAAAAACTTTGTTTGACACATCGAAAAATTAACTGAGTCAGATTCAGAAGATCAAATCTATGAACTAGTTGAATCTGATTCGGAGCTCTGATGATTTTCTTCTTTTTCGTTTGAAAAATAAATATTTACCTTTAATGACAAACCAAAAACTGTCATTTGGATGACATCTGTTTTACAAGGCATTACACTAGAAAAGTTATAACCTTAGTTACACAGCTCAAAAATAAAACTTACTAAATTTTGTTACTTCTACCGAACGTGAATCATTAATAGATTTTTCATAACTATGTATATTCGTTTTCATTTTTTAATTATTTTTGTAATACTTAGATTTTTTCGTTTTTTGGATGGACTTTTTTCATAATTCATTCTTCACATTGTTAAAAAAAATTCTTACATTTGAAATTCTTCTTGTCTTTGCTTTTTTCTTCTTTGAATTCTTTAAATTTCTTTAAATTTTTCTGATTCTTCCAAAATTTCAAAATAATGGTATTTTATGGATGAAGATTCCGCAGTTGTTTTTATTTTCCAGGTTTTTTTAGGTTTATAAATATTTTGAACTAGATTTTGGTTTCTTTAAATCTTCTGGATCCTCTCAATATTTTGTGTTTAAAATTGTAATTCTGGTAATTTTAAAGAGATATGTATAACAATAAATTTTTGGTGAACTTTGTTCTTTCAACTTGATTATTACCTGTGTACAAGACGATCGAACCAAAGACACGCAATTTAGAATTTTTTGTCTTCGGTCGCACTACAAATTTGTTAATATTTTGTGTTAAAAATTGTAATTCCGGAAATTTTAAAGATATGACAATGAAAGTTGGCGTACTTAGTATTGTCAACTTGGTTATTAATTGTGCTAAGTTACAAAACGATTCAAGCAAAGACACGCAATTTAGAATTTTTTGGTCTTTGATCGAACTTAAAATTTTTCAATATTTTGTGTTAAAAATTGTAATTCCGGTAATTTTAAAGATATAGCAATGAAATTTGCCGAACTTAGTATTTTCAACTTGATTAATAAGTGTGCTAAATTACAAATCGATCCCACCGCAATTTAGAATTTTTTTGTCTTCGGTCGCATTAAAATTTTTTCAATATTTTCTGTTGAAAATTGTAACTCCGGAAATTTTAAAGATATGACAATGAAATTTGGGGAACTTAGTATTTTCGACTTGATTATTAAGTGTGCTAAGTTACAAAACGATCCAACCAAAAACACGCAATTTAGAATTTTTTTGTCTTGGTCGAATTTAAATTTTTTTAATTTTTTGTGTTAAGAATTCTAATTCCGGTAATTTTAAAGATATTACAATGAAATTTGGTGTACTTTCAGCTTGATTATTAAGTGTGCTAAGTTACAAAATTAAAGTTTTTAGATTGTACTGCACTTGGAAAGTGTAAGAGTAAAAATACCAAATATTCCTGAAATAGATTTTAATTTTAATATGCATTGGATTTATAAAATATGCATACAGTATAGCGTGTACAAAATCCGAATATGCAAACTAAAAATATGCATCCACTTTCCACCGATAATTTTTCTCCTTGACCCGCCGGAGTAAATATTTGCCCTTTCCTTAACTTGTTTTTCATTTATTTTAATTCGTCCCTGTTTTGGTCTCCCGTTTTATCTTATCTTTCCCCTTTTTGTAAAATTTCCCAATCGCTCCATTCTAGTCGAGCACGTGCCGGTCTGGCACACTCCTTGAATATTTTCCACGCATCGCTCTCTTGAATTAATAAATTGTCGCAATGCACACGAAGCCATCCTCTTAACATTTTCGGACATTTATCAAACAGTAGGCGCTTCGTCTCTTATCCGTCCATCTCGTCCTGGAGATGGGTTTATTCATCAAAATTTGGGATGTGTCACCGACGAAATGGGACGTATTTGTCAATTAAAACCGCCACTGATTTTTTAGGTAGGGTCGTATCAGAATTTATATCAGGTAAAGCGACGGTTTGGTTGGTGTACTGAACATTTCGGCTTAGAATATTCAATTAGGGACCATTATGAAACGAAGTGAATCACCTTTTTACAAGATTCGTGTCTTTTTTCAATGTTTTTGTATTGGAGACGGTCGAGCTTGTAAGAGACACGTGTGGCGTATGGCGTATTAATAAATGGGCATTTATGGAATTACAATTAGGGGGCGATGTGGCACCTGTGTGTCGGTTTTCATGTAAAGACATTTTGGGTGGGCTGCCGACATGATAGTTTAATAAAATAAGAAAGAGACGAGTTAATTTGATCGGAACGTGACTGGTATTTAGGCAACCAACAATACCATGAATAAAATCCTCACGTTTTCCATTTTCACTTCTTTGCACTTTATTTTGTTCGGTTCTTGCGATAATAACGTAAAACTTCGTCGACTGATAATATTAAATTGACGTCCAAAAACCGTGAGAAAAAACTGAATAAGGAACCTGATGAGAAATAAAATCGTTTCGAAACGTTGACACTTAATTACTACCCACTGAAGCTCTGAAATTTAACAATAAAAATAACGCAGAGCATGAATTATAACACAAGGATATTACTCTGCAACAGTGCATTTATTATTTCGAAATTCTATTGTTAAAAACTGATGGTTTTAAACGATTTTTGAAATACTTTTACTTTTTGTGTTAAAAGGTTTTTTCGTATTTGAACTAATTTGCAGAGAGCAGACGACAATAGACTACACGGAACACCCGTCTAATAGGCTCTGATTTTTTACACTGATTACTTTTTATGGTTGTCATTATGTAGGGAGGCAAAGTTACCAACAGCTTTTTATATTTCAAGATTCTTCAGTCAAACAGCTTACTCATGGCTTGATTAATCAGAATTTGATAAACACTGATTATAATGTCGCGGCCTTGAAGATAGTATGATTTTCTTAATGATTTGTTATCTTATTAGTACTCTGAGTACTTTAGAAATATCTTCATTAATTGATGGCATGTTTATCAGTATTGCAAAAGTTGGTACTTGAAGTTCGAGTCATTCATGATCACGAGTGATTTATTTGTATTTGTTGTTAATGCGACACGAACGTCTCCGTAGCTGTCAAAACGTCTCTTTATTCCCAAAGTCCGCAGACAAAAATATAAATAATTTGAGTTTTTGTTGGTACTTTGTAAGAGGATCGTGGTCATTGCATCCTCTTAGTTCTTCTAATTGTTGTCGCAGTCTTATTACCCCGATAAGATCTTCCTCCTGGTCGTGACCGGTAAATCTTGCCTTGCGTCCCTTTCGGTCTCATTAAATAATCTTCAGAAAAAACTGACGCAGTCATCTTCTCCATACCTAAATCAGTCGTGTTACATGAGCCAACTCTCGGAGAGCCAGTGCCGTTCTTCGTTCTTCGGTCAGCGTCAGACGTCCATAACTTAAGATTGTGCGGCAAACAGAAGAAGGCTACAAGCAAAAATCTCAGCACGGACAAAAACGCATCGGAGACAAAAAAGCTCACAGGCAGCTCTCTACAAACGAGGGATATAAACAATTGCGTCCGGGTAACCATGGTAACGTGCAGGCACCGGCATCTTTGATTCTAGATTTGCATAGCAGGCTCTGATATGGAAATGCTGCAACGTTCTTGAATTGACTGTACACAACCAAGAGTGGACACCGTACTTGCGGTAGCCGATGCACAGACCGCTTTTCGGCATATACTAAGTTATGTCAACCGATTTTTGCAATTCCCTAAACCGGTGCACTGTCCACAGAGAGCGGGGTATCACACACCGACAAAGGATTGTTGCAAAACGAACAAAACAAACTTTCATAACTTAAATCATCGATAAATTATCCGTATTTAGTAAGGCAGTTTCTATTTTCGCGCCAAAATTGGGACTAGGAATTTTTAAGACACTCAATATTTTGGCTACAGGCGTCAATCTCCGACATGCAGATCGCCGCCACGGCCGCCTCGATCCCAAATATTTCCGCCAAAACACCTCTTTCGCGTCTTGCCTTTTGTATTCCTTACGCGTGATCAGGTACGTCATCCCGTTTCGTCATTTCCGTCTTGCGTTCGAAATTACGTTGGAAATGGAGCGATAAAATGTGGTAGGTAGATGGTACAGCCTCTGGTCAATGAGAATAAAGCTTATACACGGTGTAGATTGGTCGTGTATCTGCTTGTGTGTTTGTTTAAAGAAAGACAAACGGCATCGGCGGGGTTGGGACAGGAGTCAGTGATAGTAAACGGTGGTCGTAAGCAACGGTGTCGTACTCTGGTCGCAGAAAGCGGCTTCACAAAGCGGCCACTGACAGCCAGTACCTCGGAATGCCTCGGCCGCCCGTCTAACTTATGCCTGTCACGTGCGATCACCACTGTCGTACCGGTCACCAGCTGGAAGGTGCGGTTGGGCACGAGCTTTTTCCGATTTTTGATGCTTTTGTGACGTCAATAGTGAGAAGATAAGACGGACACCAAGCCACCTTCATTTAATATCTAATTTCAACGTAAAAAAAAGAGAGTGGAGTAGGCTGTGGATTTATTTAAATGTTGATCACGTCGTTTCTGAATTTACAAGTATCATGCCAACAATAACGTCATTATTTAAACCAAAAATTGCAAATCTAGTGGCTTGAGACTAATAACGGGACCAAAACAAAAAATTGTAGTTGAAGGGAAGGCCAATTTTTATTACGTTAGGTTATTTTTTAATTCAAGTGTCTGAAAATGTAAGATATATTAATTATCTTTTTTTTTATTGAAGTACTGAAAATTTTCTAATCATAGGACTAAAGATAGGTATAAATAATGCTTATAGGAATATAGGAATATAGGCAACTCTCTATATACTAATTGGCTAAAATTTGCCTATATAAAAATTAGATGGGTGAAATTTTTTAAAATGGTATGTTGGGATCCACCAAGCATCAAAAGTGCAAATAACTTGTAATAACATTGATGTTACGTAAAAATATTACACTTGGTATTATTTTTTTTGAGAGGTTTTGTAATATTTGTCTTTGTTTTTTGCAGTTCAGTTGTTAACTGTGTGAAGAGGCAAAACGCAGCAAATTAGAAAAGTACAAGGTGAGGAAAAAACACACTACATTAATCAAAATGACATTTAATCGTAAATTATATAAGAGAAAACCAACGCAATTAACAAAACTAATGAAAATGCAACATTTTCTTATTATAGCAAATACATTCGTATAAATCCTGAACCAACAGACAGGAATATGTAATTAAAAGTTACATTTAACGATGCTGAAATTAAAAATGGTATGAACAAATTTACATTACATAATGGCAAAAACAAATGTCAGTGAAATCACGTGCGAATTTGCATTCGAAATTAACATCCAATTAAAAAACTAATTGGTTTGGAAAAAAAAGGTTTCAATCGTGGCCAAAGGGTCACCTTACTCTCACTCCCCCTACGTGTTTTTTTAGTTCAAAACCACTTTATTGGTTTAAAACCGCGAAACATCTCATTTTAATAGTTCTATAATTACAATTTATTACATTTTCTTAACTACATTCAGTGTTATTGCAATTTTAATTAACGCAACCTGTCAATGTCAATGTCAAGATTGGCGGCGAACGTGATAGTTCTCCGATTTTCAAGGGAATTTCCAAGTCCTCCCTAGATTTTTACAGTTTTTGCCCCGGAAACGGAACACTAATTATTTGCTGTGTCATTGATTCGGGCCGAAGATTGCATCACAACTAACCTCACTTTTTACTACGCAGCTCCTCTTTTTCAATAATTGAGCAAAATTGCGTAATCATGATATAAAGAACAACAAGATAAACTCATTAGTCATTTGTAAGTGTGCAGTTGAGTGGACAAGTCGTTGCAAGTATGGAGTTTGGGGGTCATAAAAAATGTGTCATAAATACAGGGAATATCCTTTCACTCAACGACATTACAAGGAAATCGGGCCTAAACCCCACTGAGGAGGTAAATCTTGTTATAAATCTTTTCTAGGGAGTAACCTCAAAGTTTGTAGCTCATTAAAGCCATAAATATCACAGTAAAAGAGTTTAAAAGTAGTGAAGTGGCCCCCACGCCAAATAGCAAGCTTTTTATCCACAGATCAACTGATGACCTCAAGGCTAAAATTGCAGAACAGTCTTTAGCTGACCTGAAAATCGGTCTGAAGCTGTTTCTTAATAATGACAGTAAGATTTTTATACAGGAGGCGATTGAAGAAGGTTGGTACTTTTAAGGTCCTTTGGAGATTTTATTTTTTTTGTAGGGTTTGCAACACTGAATGTGCCCTCATTACAAAACGTGATTTTGCAATTTAAAAAAGACAAAATTGTGGAGTCTGGAGATGACATTAACAGCCTCAAAAAAATGTGGAATGTCCTTGAAGACTACGTTAAGAACGAAAAGATAGCGCAAATCGGATTGGCAGACGTTGAGGAGGAGACTTTTAAAAGTATTTTTGATTGGGCGTCTATTAAGCCTTCTATTATACAAATTAATTTGTCCACGTGTTGCGTGGTGCCCCCGACTCTACAAAGCTTCTGTAAGGAGCATGATGTTCAATTGTTGACTCACAGTGATCCCAGTGGTATGTATTCTCCACAGAAAGCCCCAAAAAACTGTTTTTTTTTCCAGATATTTTAACTAAAAGCGCAATTCAAAGTGCTTTGGGTGTTTCTTTATCATTAAATTGGGTTTCACGCTTTTTGGTCCACATCAAATGTAGGGGAGTTCTTTGTTCCAAAGGCTACTTGATAGGCTTAGGTGACAATTAAAATGCATTTAAGTTTTTGTAATAGGGATCAAAATGCACACTTTTTAGTGCAGTATTAATGTTATTGTGATTTCACCCAGTTCTTGCTTTGTGAGCTTTTTCAATAAATGTTTTATTTTTCACGGTTTGCCTCACCGGCAACACTTTTCTTTACCGGTTGTGGTACCTTAACCACCTCTCCTTAAATGTCAATTGTGAACATAACCCCAATATATCGTGTTTTTTTCCGCCTTGAAGAAACAAACAATCGTCTTATCTCATTATCAAAACAAATCGGAAACTGATTACAACCACGCAATGAGGTAAGCAAAATTAAATAAGTGTCCCATTTTGGAACGTCATCTGTCAATTGGCCTGTCAATCGTTACTTTGTATCTCGCGCATTAGTGTGATAAACTCCACCAAAAATGCCCGTTGATCTTCCCGGTTTTATTTATGCCGGGGCTGTGGCCGCTGGAGGCATCCTCGGCTATTACAGAGCAGGTTTGTTTTGAGGTTATGTCACAAAAACGACTTGCTTTTGTTTATATACAGGGTCTATCCCTTCTCTGGCTGCCGGGTTGTTGTTTGGGGGTGCCTTGGCTTACGGGGCCTACCAAGTCAGTCAAGACCCCGCGAACTACTCTGTACAATTGGTAACAAGCTCCATATTAGCCGGAGTTATGGGGTACAGATTCTACAATTCAGGTAAAATAATGCCGGCAGGAGTTGTCTGCGCGTTATCTGGAGTCATGATAGTTCGTATAGCCCTGAAGGCCGCAGGGCTGACAGACAGAAAAGTTACATAAGTTTTAAGCTTCCTTGTAGGTCTTCCCTTGATTGTAGGTATTAAAATGTGGCAAATCCATTATTTTTAAGGGCTAAAAGTTGTCTTCTGAATATTTTGTTTAATAAATGGTTTTTGTGGCCAGGGAGTTTTAATTGTAAACATATATTTTTACACGGGTAGAATACATAATTTACATTTTTTAGGAACTACGATTTCACCGGGTTTTCAAGTTTTATTATTTTTAAATAACAAACAATGTAAAAATTTTGTCCTAAAAATACAAATTGCACTCTGCCTTGATATATGGTACAGTACATAAATAAATCACAATGTTCTAATGGGCGTAACGCTAATGGGATGGACATTCTTAAAAACGACCAATCACACGCCACGCTCCAGGCCACGTGACGAAAGGCAAACGCGACTGATCGCGGTGATGTCAGTCCAAAGCGTGGTCTAATGATGCTATGAAAAATTGGCAGTATATAAAGATACACACTATTTACATTACATTAAAAGAAATACACTATTAGAATACTAAAGCTACTATTAATTTAAGAATAAGTCGAGTCCGTTTATAAACAAAGTCGCTCATCACGTGATTAAGGCACTAAACCGTCCAATCGGGTTCGTTCGTGGACACACCTTTAGTTACGTATCGATCCGCGCTGGGGCGCTAGCTGTAGCCACGTTTTAACTGGAAAAGTTCATAGTAAGAACATGGTAAAAATGAATAAGAAACAGAAAAAAGTAAATGTAAAGGTATGGGGAAGATTTGCGCCATCTTGCAGATAAGTTAAACACTGCTTAAGTCTTTTTTTATCGATTCTTAAAGCAGTTGATTAGAATACCCACAGGTGGCGCAGTGTTTTTCGAAATTGAGTACCAAGAATAAGAACCAAAAGTGTCTTGGCATTTCTTCGTTAAAAACGGAAGAAAAGGAACAGAGTGTAAGAAGTCTATGGTCTGTGTTAATAGCGCAATAATTCAAGACAATAAAATTTACTTCTAAAGGAATCGAAGGGGAAAGTGGAACTTTCACGTCTGAACAAAGAACAGATTTAAAGAGTCATGAATACACGTTACAGGAAGAATACTAAATGAAGATCATGCTGATTAATCACGACGACTAACAAGATGACGTGTGACGTAATTGTCTTACCCTTATCTTCCCCTATTTATGACTGCGCTTTTATTTCTTACATTGCTACTATCGCTGAAATAACTGGCAGGATTATAGGAGCGTTTGAGGTCGTTATTGTTAATATCGTACGTATTTCTTCCAAAATTAGCGAAATCGTACGGATTCTTAGTAGTCTGTTGTCTCAACTGATAATAATTACCAACATAAGGATTAGGGGTGGTTTGACCGAAGTAGTTTCTTGTGGATTGAAAAGGAGTTTGACTCGTGTAATGCCGAGTAAAATGATTGAAATCATAAGGAGACCTCGTGGTCGAAAATTGAAAGTATCGCTGGGGGGTCGTGTAAGGGTTGTAAGGGGGCTGAGTCGGATTATAGGGGTGTGTTGTGTAATCATTGTAAAAATGTGGCGTTTCCTCTTCGTCCTCGTGAAACCTGTTTTAAGTGTAAATCATGTTAATCGTGTTGGTAACAAAGACGGGTAATCGGCAATGATATGTACTTACAATGGCCGACCCTGGTTGTTTCCGTTCCTGATGTAAGAAGGCGTATTCTGAGTGTAATCAGGGATTATGTTCTCGTGCTCGGCCACGCACCTTCCATTCAGACAATACTGCAAAGAACTGTGAAAACATCTACCACGTGGGGGGAGTACTCACCTGTCCATCGCCGCACGGGGAGCCTTCGGCGGCCGGACGGTACGCTACGCAGTAGCCACTTCCGGCATCAAAACAGAAGAGTTGGGCGCACACTCTATCATCTTTCTGTAATAGCAGGTATTAGAGAGGTGCCTGAGGGTGCAAAAACAACGTACGAAACAAGCGCTCGTGCCACGGTCTCGCCGGCATTGAGCGTCAAGGGTCAGAAGCTTTCCAGGGAGGACCCTTGGAAGGCTGTCGTCTTCATGAGGAACGTTGTAGAGGCACGTTGCAGTGTCACCACTACAACAAGAAAAAGTAATGTATGCAACTCGGTTTTGTTCCCGCCTCACTTTAAGAAATGATGAAAACTCGAAACACTGCACGGAGACCACCGGAACCCGCGTTCGGTGTGTCTCAAATCCGACATGATGTACCCATCGGTCCATTGGCACTTCTCGGCACCAGGGCCCCCGAGGTACGAGGGTGGAGGGCTGCCATCATGCACCGCCCCCAATCTACGAAAACAGTTATTATGATTCCTTTTAAGGGTTGAGGTTCTTACAGATGGCCAACTTCGTGAGCTGCGACGATTATCCCGCTGAAACCACCAGTGTCTTCGATTATGGCGACGGAGTTAACTTTCTCCAGGCGTTTGTTGACGACACAAGCTCCACCTACGTACGCGAAACCTGTGAATTTTTTCCTAGTTAGTGGAGAACTACGCGAGCAGCGGCCATCACCAGACGAGGCTACAAGCAGTTCCAAACTCGAACCATCAGTAGGGTTAGTTTTGTTAAATGAATTAGTTGGTTAGTAGAGTGGAGACAAGACGTCTGGATCTGGATGTGGTGTAACTAGAACTACTGTCTCGAGATATGATGATGTGTGGATCAAAATCACTGCGGACTGTATGGAAATGACGCAGAAAGTCGAATGATCTAAGTACTACCTAACTAAAATTTTCCGCCACCCCCAAACGCCTTGCCCAAAGGTGTCGTCGGAGTGTGATGGATCTAAGAAATACAGATCAGTGAAACCAATGTCGATAGAACGGTACGTGCCACAAGAACTACATTTTTGAATCGGAAACTACAGTGATCGTGCGTTGATTGTTCGTACCTGCCGTGCCGCGATTGCAAACATCGTTGGGGTACGACCTTCTGCACATGTCTAGTCTGCAAAAAACATACCCGGTCATCGACAAGTGTAAATCTGTGTGTATAATTTGTATTATTGTTATTTACTCCTGCGCTCCTGCTTCCACCTAAGAGACAATTAATAAACAAAAAACACCACTGGCACTTTTGCCTGTCAGACATTAAGTTAGAACGATTAGTCCGGACCTAGATGTCGTAATTGATCCGAGTTAGTACCAGCAATGTACACGCAGCTTTAAACAGTGTGAAATGTGCTTTACCGGCCGTTCCTTTGGTACAGCGCCCGCCTTTGCGACGTCGACACATGTCGTACCTAAGTCAAAGTGGTTAAAAACGGACAAACCGAAGGAAAAAGGGAAGTTTTGAGGGAATACTGACTTTGTGATCGCTACGGCGATGTCGTAAACTGGTAGGCGGCGTTCTCTAAAGAGGTACTTCCCCATGTCCGTCAAGGCGGCGGCGGAGTCGATGGCGTCGCGCCCTACGCGATTACGTTCCAAGTACGGCGTAGCGTCCCGACCCTAAAAAATCAAATGTTTTCTTGTTACAGTGCCATGGACCAAGTTCTCGAGTTCTTGTCGGAGCGCAACAGACCTTTCACCGTGAACGACATCGTCCAGGGTCTCAATCAACAACTCGGTAAGAGTCAAGTGGTTGCAACGCTTAACAAGCTCGTTGCACAAAACCAAGTCATTGAAAAAAACTGTGGGAAGCAGAAAATCTACTGTGTGGCCCAAAAAACATCACTTCCGATGAAGGAGGTCAATTCTAACATCTTCGAAATGGAGCGTCAAAGTACGGGTTTGGCGCTCAAGCTCAAAGAGGTTGAAGAGCAGCTTGGGAAAAAAACCTTGGAATTGAAGGAGTTTGAAGGGAAGTTAACAAAAGAACAGATTTTTGAGAAGAAAGAAAGCCTTGAGGAGGAGATTAAAGATCTTCAGATGCAAATTGAAGGCTTCCAAGGTGAAAAGTATCAGAAAACTGACAGAGAGAAAATCGAGAAGGATTACCGTCACGTTCTTAAAGAATACAATAAGCGGAAGAGACTATGCATGGATATGGTCGAGGCTATCTTCGAGAACTACCCAAAGACCAAGAAGCATCTTCTTCAGGAAATCGGCTTGGAAACCGACGAGGACGCGAACTTTAAAATTAAGGTACAAATAAAATAAACTTACTCTACTGATAATGATCCCAGCGATCGAGATCCTTATTTTCGGTCCTTTAAGCAACTTGTACCTCATATCCACTCCATTCCAAAACGAGACGAAATACCTCTTGATCTGGAGGTTATCTCCTCCGTGGAGTCTATATCCATCATAGTCTACGATGACTAGAATCTCAGGGTAGATTGTATAAGGAGCCTCTCGTTTCGTTCTTTTTGTTCTCACGTTCCTTTTGTGTCTTTTGGCCAAGTGGTCGGGCTCCATGAAGGCTAAACAAGCGTAAAAATAATGCTGGCATGCAAATGAACGTTGCTTACCGTAATCGCTCATTGTATCTTCTTGATTTCCGTTTCTTTTGTACACGATATGTCGATGGCCTTGGATTTGCTGCTTTTTCCTTTTAATAGGCAACCCCGTGTCGATTGCAACTTCCGAGCTGAGCTCTCCATCAGCGTCCAAGAACATTTCGTCATCATCACTCGGCTTTTCTTTCGTTTCTTTCTTGCTAAGTCTGGGAGGAATGGGCCGAATGACGATGTTGGGCCCAATACTGCCCTCCTGTAAGAGAAATTTCGCGTTAGTTCAACCAACGTTTGAATAATTCAGCGCCATAAATCAACCAATTTGTCTTCTCCTAAGCCGCAAATTTATGCCATCCGTGACCACCTGTTAAATCCACTGAAAACGATTGTTTTTCTAATTCGCACGTTACATCATCGCTGTTCTTTTTTTCACACGCCGAAATGTCTCTTGACCGATTTATTTTATGGCTCATCATCATTGACCCGGGTCCATCGCCCAACCCATGGGCTTACGAGGAAGTTCAAGGACTTTCTTGACCAAGGGTCGCGCTTACATCAACAGATCTTGAATCGCGACAAAATGAGATAAATTAAACACTACAGATCGTCAAAAGTCACGGCGAATAAGTGAAGGCTTCGTCTTCGCGAAGAACGCGGATTTTTTCGCCCGATTCTTCTGACAATGCGATTTTAGCGTCTTCGCCTTGACCGAGATAAAGAGTGCGTTTTTGATGGATTGCGACCTCACACTCTTGTAATTGTTTATTTCTGTGATTAGGCGATGACGGATTAATTGTTGTGATGACAATTCGCACCGATTTTTGGGGATTGTGTTCGGGAAAATTACAACTTTAATGGGTGTGATAGGAACAATGATTACGTGATTAGAGCCGTTACTGTAGTCAGAAATGTGGCACGGTTACTTCTGGAATGTTGAGTAATTATGACTTTCTAGTGACTATTTTTTATGGAAGGACAAAGCCATTTCAAAACACAATCTGAGGTGTATTTTTATTTTGAGCATTTGTTGTGATTTGCAGTGATGCACATCACTGGTTGTTATGTTCGCCGATGTCAATTCGTTGTGCATTTAACGCCACACTCACTAAAATGTGAGGTTAATACCTTTCAGTAGGTGTAGAAGAAGGCGCGAAAACCGAAATTGTAAAACTGTTGACAATTTCGTGTTTAGTCGCCCCATTAATAATCAAATTATAATACCATCAGACACAAAACCTAAAAAATGACCCGGAGATCGCATCGATTAACCTTTTTGGTCTTCAGTTTACAAATTACATGATTAACAAAACCAGCCATCACCTCTCTTTCTCGAACCTCACAATTAAACCTCTGATGAAATAATTACCCGAGTCCCCATTAAATTCCCATAAGTTCAAAAGTCGTCCAAAAAGCATCGTGAGAACACCGATCTCTTACGCAACAGTCTCATCATCACGAAATGTCAATAA
The DNA here is from genome assembly GCA_029298725.1 of Gnatocerus cornutus. Taxonomy (NCBI): domain Eukaryota; kingdom Metazoa; phylum Arthropoda; class Insecta; order Coleoptera; family Tenebrionidae; genus Gnatocerus; species Gnatocerus cornutus. The sequence goes on along the minus strand of CM055509.1, from coordinate 31,597,045 downwards.
TAGTTCCAATTCACCGAATTATCTCAGACAAAAAGCGTGTTATGCATTTTCACTTTCTGTGACATTTATTTGTGCAACGCGTTTCCTGTCCGATTGTTTATTGCCTTGGCTGGTAAATGCCATTCTCCGGCTCGAATTTTCCCGCTTTTTTATTACAGCTAGGTACTTTTGTTACAATTACTTGCTTGCTTTCATGCCGGTATGGAAATTTCGGCCCACTTTGACGTTTGTAGAACCGATCGCTTTGTTGTGCAATATCATGCTCGATTAGTAATTTTAATTATCGCAATTTGCCTGCCGTTGGTTACTTTTACGCAAAACGACATAAAGGCCAAGGTTTGCCAAGACTTACCACAATCACGGTATCGTTTAGGTTTCGGAGGAGAATTGCCGCTTGGTGCTCCTCGTCTTGGTAAATGTCCCCAATGTCCTCATCATCAGTCTGCAAACAAAACAAAATATTAAAATCCAGGACCGGATTGACTCATCAAATTAACAATACATCTATTATTATTTTTATTATCATCTTTCTTGTCTTGACGTTTTTACATAATAATAGATCCGGATTTTTTAAATATTTATTAATGCAATTTTCTATACAAGGTTAGTGGGTCTTAACAATATGCTTGAATGTAGAAGTGATACTATAAAATCATACAAAAAGAACCACATTTCTTGCCAAATGTCATCGAGTTTTATTTTTTTATCTAGATCCCGTACTATTCATTCATTTCAGACCTTGATTAAACAGGTGTCTAGTTTTTTTCTTTATTGTTGCTCTATTTTCAACAATGGAAACTTAAAATGCGCTTAAAAATAGAAATGTGTTGGCAACCCTGACTGCCTGATTGACAGTTTAACCGAAACGCGGTAATTCGATTCAGTCGACAAGGCGCCATATTATCAATAAATTTATAATAAAACTCATAACAAAATGAACAAATGTGGCAGTTGACAACACATTTGTCATTTGCTATATCTCTACGACCTACGTTTTAAAAAAATAGCATCGCCTGGTAACTTGAGACATTTTTATTATCAAAATCCACATTTGGCGCCTGATGGGCCATAATTCACTAGTCCCGGGCCTGCCCACAATTAATATACAGAAAATTAGTGTGACATAACCCGGGTCCATAGCCACCTGATTCCAACAAGGCTATTAATTATCCGCAAAGTACATAATTTATTACCGATTAGCGATTCATCATACCTATTTTTTTGCACCTGCTTAAAAGTGTCAAGATCATGGCAACAGTAATTCGGCAATTTTCTGCAATGCGTGTGTAATGTCGTAATTTTTCAGCGACCGGTAATTACCAGTTAATTAAAATGAATATAATACACTGCGAAGCCACTTATCGTCCCAGATTTCAGTGCTATTGAAGTATCGTGTTACTACAGGCTAGTTTTGTCCGAGCGCCACCACATTACGAAATTAGGTTTATTTTCGCCATTAATTAGCGTCCAAATTGCAGAACAATGGATTTCATCGTGTGACTGTTATAAAATCCGTGACAGTTTGTTTTATTGTACTTGTTACAGAAATAGAGGGTGTCGACAAAACAAAAGAAATCGAAGGTCTATCACGCCTCCACCCAAAATAAACGAACAACGGAGCCTTGACCGAACCATGAACCATTTTCATTTCTTTTTGGGATAATCCTTAAATACTAAGTAGTCACAAGAGTGAAAGCGGTTAGCTAATTCGCTGACCTAGTTGGGATTTATCGGCATTGACGGGATTTTGAAGATGATTTCTGTTAATCTTGTTAAGATAATCCGTCAACAGTTACGAGTCTGATTCCTCAATGTCATTGTCACAAAACTGAAGAAAGTGGGGATTCCCTAATTCCGCGCTTTTTCTTTTTTTTTGTGGAAACAGTCAACTACTCCCGGTTACCTCTTATCCTGCTGTCACACTCCAAAGCTACTGTAAAATCGACAGGAAAAAAACGACCTCACAGGCGTGACGACATCCATTGTCCTTCGATGGTACGAAAACGTAGTTTAAGTAAACAAAAATTTTTTACCTCCGCGGGCTACCGGAGATGGGTGTCCTTTAAATTACTTGTAACTTGTTCGACAAGTTGGAGTCTTATTTGAGGAAATACTTGTAAAGGCTTACTTTAATTGCACTAGTTGTTATTCAACTGATTTGCGAAATTTAGTTGCATTAGCATTTTTTTTTCGTTAGAAACTTAATTTGACGGTTATGGTGGTTTTTGGTGATTTTTGATGGTTAGGGGATTAATTGGTAACAAGGTGGTTAACCTGACAGGAGTTTCACAAAGAAGTTGGTAATCCTAGTCAGATTGTTGTAACTACAAATCAATTCGTCTTGCATTAAATGTCAGTTTAAGATCAGTGGCGCGAAATTTAAAATTATTTTTAACAGCAATTATGTCTAATTTGTTAAGAAGGACAACACTTGTAAAAATTCATTCAAAGGACGACCATAATTTCCATTGTTTTTCAACTGCAAACCTGTTTCGGCCTTGTCAGAACCATTCTCAATAAATTCGCGCTGACATGATATTTCACTTGAACCCAGATTACAAATTACCATTTGAATAGTCAAATTAAGATAAAATTACAAGCTATAATCGAGATTTAAAATGACACTTGATACTAACATGTGTGTAAATTGCCGATTAACTTTTAATTTTTAATTATATGCACCAGGAAGCGAGTATTTACAATGAAATTTAATGAGGAATTGAATTATTTAAATTGTTACTTCCGTTTCGTTCCACTTTATTAAAAACCACTAACAATTAAAATAACAGAGAAGTATGTTTTTCAAAACAGCGTCAAGGGAACCGAAAACACACCCATTTACCCATAAAACCAAAGGTTACAGTGAATAAAAAGCACATATTTCATTTAACCCAACAGTACCATCATTGTTATTTCAAGTGACAACTTTAAATCATCTTAATCTTATAAATATTCCTAACAAGGACACCAGACTGGAACCAACGAACGTCACTGTCTTTATCGTAAAAGCTTGATTTCTCAGCGATAAGGAAACGGCGCCATTATTCTTCAATTTAATGGAAGAAGTGAAAGGTGCAACCGTTTTGCCCGATTTAAAGTTGAGAGTAACCATTGAAATTCGATGGTACGGTAGCAACTCACCTCTGGTAATTCAATATATTCAACACCATGTTGGGCAGTGGCGTTGGGCTCCACAGTCCAAATCTTCAATTTGTTTTTCCTGAAGAGCCCCCGTGTTGGTACAAGAGTGAGGTTTAGGTCCTTCCCGAAGACTTTGAGTTTCAGTTGAGTCTTGGGGGAGTCGGTGTCAATGAGGTTGTCGCTTTCTGGTGACGGTTTTAGGGAGATTTCACGGCGCAGCAGGTGGTGGATGGGTACGACTTCATAGTCGGGAACTGCAAGAAGAATAATTTTGAGATATTTAATTTTCCACGCACGGTGGGTCTGTATTAATACTTAGCGACCCTGACGTTGTCGCAACGTTTAATAGTTCTTCAGCGTCTGAGGAATAACAATGCCTCAACTCACCTAAATCGTGTCGGTCTACGTGAAACGTGCTCTTGATTTCGTCCACTGTCATCAACTTATGAATCTGGAACGTAAAAAAAACATCAAACCTAAATCCACGAGGAAGTATTTCCAACAATGCACATGTTACGGCTCAGTTTTATTAAATTTCTTTTTTTGTAATTGGAAAGTAGATGATTCTCATGCAACAATTACCACGCGCGTAATGATAATACTTGTAAAGTTGGTGTATAATTATTCATTTGTTAATTTCCTTCCGCTTTGGTGTCTAAAAATATCAAATATCGATTTGAGCCACTTCCGGTTTCCTGTCTCGACCCATCGTCGAAATCTCCAAAGTGCTGCGTTAAAACATCAAGTTTCGTTTGACCAAGGTTTCTTTTGTTACGAACTCACTTTTCAATTTCTTGCACTTATCAAGAAATCAGCAAGGTCGCGATATTAAAGGCGTGTTCACTTTCCTCCTGATGTCTTACTTACGTCATAAGTGGCACATGCGCTCATCAATGAGGTGACCAAGAGTACGAGTTGGCCGTTCATTCTTCCTGTAGACAAAACCAACAATTAGAATGATTACACATTTTTTTCGCGTTGTGTAAAGACGATGTGTGAATTTACGTCAGTTATTGGGAAATTGCGTCAGTGTCACTTGGCGGAGTGATAACTGTCAAAGCTTCAATTAGAAATTGCGTTTTTTCGGGGCTTTACGAGTTGAAACAATGCGTTACTAAATTTATCTCTGCATGATGGGTACTTTCAGTTTTGACATTTGGCAGTAAATGTTAACGGTGTCAATCTACCTTCAATTTGAGGTGAAAGAATGTTTGGGTTTGTAAAGTCCGTAAGAAAAAGTTGTATACAAATTTTGATTAATGTTTTTAGCTACAAGAGCCATTACGGTAATTAGGATACAACCTTTAAAACTTTGTAATTTAAATCCAAATTAGTAAAAAACGATCACGATCTTCTAAATGATCATATTTCTCCCCGAGTACACTGTTAAATACTTTTATTTAACATATTCTCAATGGTTTAATTCAATTTTCTCTAGAACATCTGGTGAAACTGAATCCGGTGAATTAACATCAGTTACTTAAGCTATACTTGAGTTTAATTAGTCCCAACTGTGGCAACTCTAGGCTGATTTGCATTTTGCATGTTGGTATTCATTGAATTTGACAACTTGGCATGTCACTCACACTGTCAAAAAAACATTTTGACGTAAAAACTGCCAACATTCATCTTCCAAAAACGGCGAGTTTTTTCCATCACCTGTCAATTTTAGCGTTTTCACTGAGCTTTAAAACTGATTTCATTTTATTTGACGTGATGACAGTTTAACTGGCACAATTTAATCTTTTTTATGACTGAAGTGTTTAATTATCATGTGGTGGTCCATTAAATTTCTATTCGCAGTAGGCTTTGAGAAAAAAATTTCTGATCGTAACTAACACCACCACAGTTTTGACGTATGACCACTAAATATTAGTTAGTTTTGACAGTTTGCGAGCAAAAAGACGACTTACATTCAGAATGCATTGCCTGCCTAAAATGGAAATTTAATGGATCACATAATAGTAGGCAGTGTGAAATAAATGACTTTTTCTAAGTAGGCTGTGAAGATAGAAAGATCGTTCTAAATGTCGGCTGGTTAATCTTAAATTGACAACCAAAATTTCGTTGCCTCAAAATAGTTGTCAAGTAATAATAATAAATAACAGTCCTACCAATGTAAAAAAAATACAATGCTCACTAGACCCATGATTTTTAATCACTGCAACAGTTACATTTTGATCATTTCATTGATCAGAAGAAATTATCACTTCCTTTTCAATCAATTAGCATTAGAATACTCTTCGATAGAATTTGGTTACATCTGTCCCCTTCAACGATTTGTTTGTTTGATCAATTGATTGGCTTCATTATTGTTGTTTTCACAAAGAGTTCAACGACTCATTTTAACTTGAATGATTCATTTCTTTGATTTCGTCGTTTATCTTATTGTAACCCGAAAGCAAAGTAAAAGTGTCTTGTAATCGAAATTAAACGGCGCCTAGTCGCCGTTGCACTTTTCCACGTTTCTGTTATCAACCAGTCATCGTTGATACGTTAACCTCAAACTGTCAAACAATTAATTCGAGATAACAATCAGAGGTACCAACCGATTTCAAATTCCCGAGCCTTCTGACGTTTTTATCGTGTGAAATGTGTTTATGGAGATGCAGGTCGCCAAGTAAAAAATCTCCGTGTTATTCAAATTTCTCTTAACATTCAGTTCAAGGTATCTGATAAAAGCGGTACCGAATTATGATTCCATGGGCCAGAAATAGACACTTTCTTGAGGATCACCAAAACATGTGGATGGCCTCCAGCATAAATTTCGCTCTCGTTTCCTCATTAGCGAAAAACTGATGGAAACCGAAAGTTGGAAGAAAATGCCGAATTTCTTCCACAAAGCGTTACCAAATTTGTGTTACCTCACAATTAACGTTAACTAATACCGCGCATTAAACGTAATTGTAACGCTTTACGCTTTTTTTACATACAAACCCGTTGAGTGAAACTTGCTTATACCGTAATTAATACAAGGTTTATGACAATGGTTGAACTTAACTTTCCTGCGATTGTAGGCCTGTTATTGTTTGGTTTTTGATGTGTCAATCGCTATTGCTACATTATAGGAACTTTGAGATCGAAGTTAGAAAATTGGATCGAACGAAAGTGAATGGCTCTCATATGAAAGTTGAAAAGCAAAAGTGATCGATTAACATCGCCATTGGCATTGGCTGTTCAAATTTAATGGTAATGAAAATCGTACCATATCGTGGTTTGTCCAATTTCCAACTTCTGGCTAGAAAACAACCGATGACCTTGCCATGGTGTTGTTACATTTCCGTTTCTTTTAACTGTTATAAAATCCGATTATGAAACGGCTAAAGTATTCAAAGACCACATTTATCAAGACCACGCCCTATTTTTGCATACTCATTTGCAGGTCACGAGACAGTTATATGGTGTTTTAATGAAGGTTTCTCTCAGTATACAATTACTGAGCTTTTCGTAAAAATTTTCAACCGGATTGGTCTATTTGTTTGCTTGCGACACCTCAACCTAACCCAGTCACATATTGAACAGCCTGTAGCTACAAAATTGGGAGGAGCACACGGATCTAGATTTTGATACAGATCGTGACAAGAAATTTCGAATCCGCGTACTGCACCTCCGGCTAACTTAAAGAAATCGCAGTTTAGGAGACGTAAAAATATTCATTTGAATTTTAATGTGAGTACTTGGAGAGAATTAACCTTTGGATGTGTTCTTACATAATCGAGGAATTTATCAGATTGTTGTAACTACTGATTTTTATATGTCTATGTAGATACATCACTCATCTTTTTTAAAATTAGATTTTTCAGTGACTAGCAGCTTTGTGGCGTTTTTTCCGATCATATGGGAGCTTTGATTCTCGTCTTCTTATTTCCATAGGAATTTGTTTTAGTTTTTATAAAGCAATTAAGTTTAAATTGCTCCATAATGGATATAATTGGTTTAATGTCTGCGGCTCATTAAACAATGGATTGATATATTCATTTGCCCACAACTGGGTCCCATATATGGGTCAATTTCTCCTCGTTTTAGGGCACCACCATAAAACTCGCTCAGACGTAGTATATTTTTAGTACCGTAGTCACAGAAGTCGTTTGTGGGCACCATACTATAGCAAAGCGCTCGATTAAAATTGACCTTTCTTTTGATTAAATTTAATTTGAAAATTTTATTGGAACCTTTCTCTTTGTTTTAAATGAATATACAGAGTGGATACTTAAATACCAAGCCTCGGGGAAGGTTTCCACAAACAATTAAAGTCTCTGAATGGTTAATTAGCACACAGGAAAATAACTAGATCAGATTTTCTACCGTTCTTGTTACTAACCAAACCACTAATTTTCAAATGAAAATTCTAGCCTAATTAAGTCGAAAATAATAAGTTATCAACCTCTGTAACGCAGCATAATTATTATTTCCTGTTAGTGGGCACCTTGCATCAAAAACTTGCTTTCTCTTATATCCGAACATTATGCAAATAATATTACTCCAAAATCTCCATTTTCCGCTAATAAATTCTTACGTAACACGAAAAGATGTCTTATTGCAAATTATGACCTTTTCTGATTTTCGTCGATCAAAATCGGTTTTTCCATCAGCCTTCGATCGATTTTTGGGTCAATAAAACATTAAAACATGCTTCGATACGGTAATAAAGAAAAAACGCAATGTCAGGTGTTTGCTACAAAAATAGATGAATGAGTAGCCAGCAAGGTCTCCACACTTTGTCATATTGATTTCGTATGTCAACGATTCGACTCCGCCCATTTTTAGCTCATGCAATTTTGCCACGCGCTATTGTTTTCTTACGTAAGGATATTACGGTATTTAGAAAATATAAGATTGGTATTATCGGAATTAATAATCGCGGAGCGCCTTTCATTTATTCGAAGGATGAGCAGCCGAAGCGGTGATTGGTCGAAAAGTTACGTTTTCGGTAATTAAACGCTGAGAATTGAAGAAAGTGGTAATTAAATGCGATTAGAAAATGGAAGTGAGTTTGGTGGGTTTTAAATCGAGGCGGCTGGGAAGTGGAGATGCTCTTTACGGTTGCGAAACGTCGGAAGAATGAAATTTTATTATTCTTCCAGTTTTGGAATTTTGGAAAATCTGCTTGAGTTTTTGACAGTTTGAGGTTGCAGGGCTGCCAACCTAAAGATGCACTGCAAGGCCTACTAAACGCTTTTCCTGTGTCAATTTTCAGGGTCGTGGAATTCCGGCTCTTACACAGTTGCAAAGACCAAGAAGTGAATTTAAGAATTTTACAAGTAATATTAACCACAATTGCAGTTAAACCACAAATGTATAGTGTGGGTAATGAATACTAACGATTTCATAGATTTAGAATGGCCTTTATATAGCCCATAAAACAAGTGAAAAGAATATTTTGAATATTTTTTCATTCCTTTTAACATTGTTTTTCAATTTTACGGTTCACGGAGAACGTGATTGGCAAGAACCGTTGCACGTGTAATAATACCAATCCTGTTCGAATGTCAGCAGTTACGAAATTTCACTGTAATTTTGAGCTGGTGCCAACCAAGATGTAAACACTGAAGGTGAGCTCATTGTAAACAATGTGTAATTGGTTCCATTGGACTCCAATGGGAAGGCCAAATTTGTGGCAGGTTGGATTTCGATGAGGAAACAAGCGTTGATGCGAAAATTATCCATGAAATCAAATCTTGGATCACTAATTTATTATTACGATTGATATTTTATGGTATGTTTGGATTAGTGTAGTGGAGCTGTCGGTGTAACCATCATAAAACAATACAGAAAAATGTAATTGTGACGTAATGAGAAATACAATGGGTACATTTTGGTGACAGACTAATTTTTTAATTTTTGCGCTGTTTCCGCATATCATGCTCCCATCGTGACTTACAAACTCGCGACTCGTTAAAAAGCACCACGACATGTTTCGCCATCGACAAAAACTCCTTTTCTAAAAATTTCAATTAGATTACAAAACCATTTTCACAAAAAGCCCAATTTTCTTTCGATTACGTTGTCGTTTTTTTCAAAAACAACGCTTTTCTTTGTGAAATACAGAACCCGGTACCACCATCGAAAAAACGGTAATTATCTATTGGTGCACGAAGGAGTGGCCAACAAGGTCTCCAGATTTCACAGCAATTGAAGTTTTTTTGGGTGATTAAATTGCAATCAAAGCTCATCGCTGATTTCTCTTGTTTGGTTTCGTAAGGCGCATCTCTGGTCCGGAAGAGGTGTTAAAGGTCATTTTCTCTTTCGGGTTCAGAGGGTGAATGATGTAAGTGGTACCCTCATCGGGTTCTTGCAAAACTTGAGATTGTTGCTATCGATTCGAAAGTAAAAGTAGTGCGGGCACTGCCTTGTAGATATCTCGTCGACAATGCGGATTTGGGATTTTCGCGCATTTTTGGTCTTGCCAGAGTAAAATTATGTATATATGCCAGCAAGACGTCTAATTTCCCTTTCACTTACTTTCGAATCAAACCGTGAACCCGAGATGCAGCTTTGACAGTTATGTAAACGGAGATTTCCCGGTTACCTTTGGTGGAAACGCCGTATCCCAGTCACTATCACAGATCACTAACTTACACTTTACACATTAGTGTCATTGTCGCGGATCCCGAACTTTCCTACACAAATCAGTACTGATCGCGAAATTCAAATTAGAAAGTTCTTCGGCAATTAACGCTTGATAAGCAGCGGATCGAGTGAAACGTCTCCAATTTGTGTAGAAAAAATTCGCGCTTTTGCCCTATTCTACATCTTTTGAGAATGTCGCGAGTCGAACTGTGGTACCTTAAGACGACTTTGTTTTAGTATCGTAGAAAGAATGCGCACGCAACGATCATAGAGAGGGAAAGTAAGGTGAAAGGAACCAAAGGACACTACACCATAACGTACTACTGGTACGTTGATCAAGTACTACACGCGGCCGAGTCCCAATTTTAGGATGCACTATGACATTAGACACCCTCGACGCTGGAAAAGACGCGAAAATTCGAACAAGGTAATACACAAATGTCAAGAGCGATCATTTTTGGATGGACACCGACCTTTGTAGTACTTCGGGCAAAAGGACGCGGCAGCTTGTTCAACAAGCCATTACACAAGTGTCAAGATGACGACAAGTTCGCCAGATTCACACCCAATTGATCAAATACATTTTCTTTATGGTGGTGACACTGCTTGCCATGACATCCTTCCATATCAATCCATCAAAAGGCGCTAGGAATGAACAGTACTACCAACGTATCTTTTTTGGTTCTTTTTGGTTTCCTAGAATCATTATACGTTATCAACTGGGTAAACAAAATGACAAAAAGCTCTCAGACACCGAAAAATGTGTTTTGCTGAACATGTCAGCTTACCACAATTTACATATTTTGCCGAATCTCAGACACATTACTTTTCAGCAAACTCGTCTGAGCAGCCAGACGACATGACTTTTTCTCCCGCAATTTTTTGTAGGGGCAACCATGGCAAAATGGAAAAATTGGAACCAATTATTTTCTGACAAGTCATGATATAGACCATGCGAAACAACCCAATTGAAGGCGGACTATTTTTTAATCTATTTTCCTATTGTCAAATCCGCAAACTTATTAAGCTCCGGGTTATGTAAGACCTTACATAAAAATCATAACCTTCAATCTATCGGTTTCAAAAAAAGTGGAAATTATGATCATAAACGCCAAAGTAAACCACATTACATAAATATTTTTGTTATTATTAAATTGTTGAGTTCTGAAAGGAATCACTGAATCATAACGACATTGCGAAATGTTTAATATATCGGAGCGAAGAGATTGTAGGAATTGCCGCAATAGGATGAAAGCGATCTAGTAATCCGTGATCACATGACCGTCCAAATGGGCAGTTTTTATTCGTCTCCCCTACGCGGGGTCAAAATATCTTAAACGAACGCAAGACACTAAAAAATATTATTTATTTGTTTATCGTTTCTCGGTATCGGACGTAATTTTTCCCTCGTCGTAAATACTGTCATTTTTCACCTGAAAACCATAAATAAGCATGTGACACAACCGAGATTGCCACAATTTTTTTTAATACTATAAATTATGGTTTTTGTGCAGGCCTTGATAGCGACAGTGTTGTAAAACCGCAAGCCTTTTGACACATCGTCGAGATTTTGTTAATTAAAAGAAACTGTGTCAAAAGTGTTCAGCTGTCACTCATTAATTAACCATCAAACCATCGCAGTGTTGGGATAATGGATTAAAGATCAGGCAAATAATGGTACAGAACCATTCATCTGAAACCTCTTTCACACTTTCTTACTACAATGGGCTAATGTAACGATTATATCAGCTGTTACGTTGCCAGTTTCAGTGTGTGCTTTTTTCAGGGCTTACAGTGAGAAAGGTTGACATGAGGGAGTGTGGTTTACCACCAATTTTGATGTATCTCGCTGTTGCGTAACTGCAACTTCGAAAATTGCTGGTTTTATTACAAAAATAGTCGTTAACTTGTAGCTATATGTCTTAATTAGCCATGATTTGGTATAATGGTCCTCATTTACATTTTGTCCAACCATGTGGGTTGAAAACATGATAGCGCGATTATTTGTCATAATTAAAAATAATTATTCTAATGGGTATATAATAAATAATATTAAAATTTATAATTCTTGCCGGTTTTTGTTTCTTTGTGGTTTGCGGTGAAATAATTTACAACTGCTGGGTTTGTTTTTTCTGATTTACATTAAGAAAGGATTAAATGTACTTCCTGAAAAGGACAAAGGATGAAGGCAAATTTTGTGTTAAAAAATTACCACTATAAATAACCTTCGATTTTATTGTTTTATTGTTCAAACAGAACCCATTTTGTCCACGTTTCAATTTAATCTTTTTTCGCGTACTTAGTATGTTCTAAAAACGTCTAGTAACCTTCGCATCTTTTTCCCAGTTGGTAGCACTGATCGTGTTAAGAAAACGAAAAACTGAAACAACGCGAATTCAAATGACAGATAACAAACAGATGATATTTGTGGATAAAAAAGATCACTTCAAACTAGCAAATAGATTCTTTGTGAAATTTGCAGAGCTGCCAACAGATTGGAAATTTCACAGCCTCTTGCTTCCCATTTCCATAGTTGGAATACCAAAATCATAAATAGTGGTAATTTGGAATTTAAACTTGTCGATTTCCTTTTTGCCTTAGAGTAAACTATTCTAAAAGTGCACAGAACATTTCCTGTGTTTTTTTCCTGCCTTACAACTTGCGCAATTTAACGAATGCGATAAATTCCATTCAACATTCGAATCATAGCGCACATACATTTTATTTAATTTATTGTAATTTTATTGTCCGTTTAACTTAACGAGGTGCGAAATGTTTGTATAATAACAATCAGACGCAAAATTGGGCGCTAATTATAATCGTTGCCTTCACAATTCCGCAATGATTTGAATAAATCCATTCAGAAATGATATTTGACACCTACGAATTGTTCTTGCCCACAAATTGTAGCACACGTGTGAGGAGATTTAGGGTAAATGCGCCTAAAGTGTCTGTCTGAGTAATTTTTCTTTAGTCATTACCACGCAAATAACGCATTGAAAATGAAAAAAACCGTCACGCCATTGAGCATTCATCGAGTTGAAAGCTCATGGCCGCCGTCAATGAAATTTTGTCCGGTTATTGACAACGGAATTAATCACAGCAATTAAAATGAAATAACGCCCGTAATTGCAAATTTATGAAAACTATGGGAAAACGACACAATCACATATTCATAGTCTTAAAGATCAAACCATAAATGTCCGGACACAGGTGCGGACTCGAATTTTCCAAATCTAGACGATAAATTAGACTCCTATTTTATCTCACCGACGCGGGTCAATGTGGATAAGGTCACGGCCGATTTTTACCTCCTAGCCGTTGTGGCACCCGACTATTTTTTCCCCTTCAAAATATCGAAAACCGGATCGTAAATTTTTAGATTTGAATTTCAAATTTCGTTGGCTTGTACTGGAAATTTTCCTTGTGCTGCGCATCGTTCGTGGAACGCACTTGATGCTTCTGTGATTTTATGATTTGTTAGAATTTTTAATTCGAGGAAAAGTGGTGAAAACAGATTTCGCACGCTTTTGCTGATGGCGAGATTGAAGATGCCATTCTGGATTTTGGGAAATTGCTTGGAATGTTGTTACAAGTTGTGGCTATTGACTTTGCCCGACGTAAAAATAAACGCTTAATAATTCCCGTTTGTTTAAGGTCACCATTATCTGTGTTTGCCCAAATAATAATGTGGTACGCAACTTGGAAGCGGAGAACAATGATGACAATGACACTTGTTTTTATATTTTCCTGTATTTTTAATTTTTTTTGTGAAACCATTTTTTTTTTCGATGTAGTTTCATTTTTGAGAGACTGAAGATACAGTAGAACCTTCAAACCAATGATTTTGATCCGCGTCAGTTTTATCTAGTTGGCGCTCTAATTGCCATGTTTGCCAACACAAGTTGACAGTGCAACCAAAACAGTACACATGATGTCACTAATCATCGTAAACAAACCAATCAAAATCAATTATCGCTGTCAATTTCCATCAATTAGAATTTTACTGCAAATTAAAATTATGATAGGTCAAATCAAACATCGCAACGAAATATGACTATTTATTCCTTCTTATAATGAGACTTATTCTCCCGTCACCTATCAAAGATATTAAAACATTTGAAAATCAACAAATAACCTAAACCAGTGCAACATTAACAAATTGATTCAGGAGATCTATTTATTATTGAGTATTGCAATAATATCAACAAATTGCATTTGTAAATGATAATATAAAAATAAAATCACACAAACTTGTACTTTGTACAAACTCTACACTCTACAATTTTATGATACTGGATTTGATCCGCTAACCTAAGTATAGTATGATATATAAAATGCCAATAATACAGAAATCTCGTTTAATTAACTAACTTCACGACTCTTGAGTCGAATTTGAGCTTGATTGTTCGTCGTCGGCAGAGGGCGCTTGGTTCAAGCTGCTTTGTCGGCTCCTCCCTACAACAAACCAATGAAACTCCCGCTCGTTCTTCCTTTCACAGGCACCAAATACCGTGTTTGACTTAATGGAGGTCCTAACTGCACAAATGAAATAAACCACCACAGTACTTGATTTTTAAATTTTATTATTATGACAGGTACCCCACACCCTTCCATACAACTAAAACCGATGCCTGTCATAAATTACAAGATTTAAGAATCAGCTACTCTAATGATCTTGTCCCTTTGTGCAGTTAGGACCCAAATTAAGTCACAAACACGGTATTTGGTGCCGGCTACAGTACTTTTCACCAACCTGACGGCTTGAAAGGCCCTTTGATTCGACAGGTGTTGTATGAGCCACACTGGATGCACTTACACCCAATGAAGTGGAATTTCACCGTACTCTCCTAGGAATAAAAATAAAAACACTGACGTGCACCAGTAGGAAATATACCTTATGACAATCTTTACATAGAATCTGGACCATGTACGAGTTGTACTGAGGGGGCATCGGCGTGTGGGCGATTTCGTTGTCCAAATACTTCCACAGTTGAGTCATATCCATGAGCGAGGTCTGACAAATGGGGCACGCGTAGTGCCCCGCTTTGAGCAACTGGTTGAAGCAGGTGCGGTGCAGGAGGTGGCCGCACATTGGAATGTGACATGGGATCCGGGAAGTGTGGATGTCCTCGAGACAAACGGGGCAGTTCGAGCGAGACACGTTTTCCACGCACTGAAAAAGAAAGAAATAGCCACGAAATTCGACGGTAACTTTGGTACTATTGGCGACACCGAAATGTGAACGATTTTTTCGTTGACAGGGATTTTTCTCTTATTTTCCATAATGTAAATCAGGCTTTGAGCAGTGGCGTTCTTTTTGATTTTTCTTTAAACATTTTATCTTAGCTATACACCATTTGCTAATCAGCTGCAACTCCTCTTAGCGAACTGTTTTCTTCTAATTTTGCAATGGCTCTTGCTTTTTTGATTACAGTTAAATGTCTTAGGCATTTTTAATTATCCATTGTCATTGATTGTCATTAATGACAATTAGAAGTACGCCTATGATTTAAAGTGAAATTCACGCTAGACAATTTTGCCCTACACATTTGGTTGTCGTCAATAGTACGGCGGTTTTGATATTATCGATTGAAAACATGAATATTTTTTCGTGCTAAACTTCCACGTCTCCAAAGCTAATCAGTAATTCAATTAGATAAGAATAATGACGTGGGGGAAACGCAATTGTCATGCACAAATCCAATAAAATCTCTAGAAAATCCATGGGGAATCTAGTTATTGCTGCGATTCATATTTTCTACTTCAAATGTCAAAACCAGCCGCCCAAGATTCAATTGATTTTCTTCCATTTTCTTGCTTTCCCACCTTGTGTCCATCTTTGAGCTGAATAGGAAGGCACATGTTGCATTTTTCGCAATGGAAAAACTTCTCGGAGCCCCCAATCCTGCAAATCCCGCACCCTGAGCAATGAAATTGGTTCTTGTCTTCATCATCAAACAGATTGCACTCCAAACAAGTATACTGAAAAAAAAAACAAAACAGTTGCACCAACATCTAAAAAATCCAAAAACATACTTTCCCAAATCGTATCCCACAATTCTGGCATTCTGCTTGTACAGGCTGTCTCATCTGACACATTGTGCAAATCAACTCTGTGACTTCTTTTCTGTTGACCGTATGATCTTCATTATCGTCGTGGCAAAACCGACAGGTGTACACTTTTTTACAGCATGGTGTCTAAAAAATAATTTGATCAACAATTATCACTGTGCTAATTGATTGATGCTTACCACAAAAATACATTTTCTCTTGTAATGGGAGCAGCCAATTGGTTTTATTGCTTCTTCTGGAGGACCCTCAGCCCCCGGGGTATCCATGGGCTCCATACTTTGATGCACTGCGAATTAATTCGTTGTATGACTATGCAATTTGAGGAAATCTGTGACTGCCACTAATTTTAGAAATACGAGAACAAGAGCGAGAGAGAATTGAACTTGAACTAGATAAATAAGGTGTAGGCAACACGAAATGCGGCGAAATGTCAAAGCAGAAGAAGGGAGGGCAGTGATAAAACGAAAGTCACTAGATCGATCAAAATAGTTTCAAAAATCAAAGGAATTATGCAGTGTGACTACTCAAAAATCACAGATTGGTAATCAGTAGTCCCAGTTGAACAAATTTCCAAAAGAAACGGAAATTTTCCGAGCGAAAATCAGCCGTGGGACAACACCCAATCCTGCCAACTCCCTAAATATAAATAACTACACACCATGTGACAAGTTTAAAAATTTTATTGACGTATTAAATCAGTGTTATTAATTAAAAGTCTTTCTTTAGGTCATTAGTTGAATGGCACCGTGCAAGTGGGGCACGTGGTGTGCCCCGCCGTCTTCAATTTCTCAAAACACAGCTTATGCAACAAATGTCCACACTTTGGAATCTCCAGATGAATAACTGAAGAATGCATGTCTTCCATGCAAACGGGACAGTCTGTGTGGGCTCGGTTTTCAATACACTGCAAAATGACTTTAATTTGGGGTGATACTCAACCTCCAACTTACTTTATGGTTGCCTAACATACCAAGAGACAAGCACATATTACAAACTTCACAATGAAAAAAATTGTCAGCTCCTCCAACTCGGCAGATTCCGCATCCGGCGCAATGATATTGGCCTTTGTCTTCGTCGTCGAATAGGTTACATTCCAAACAGCAGTACTACAGGAAACCGATATGATGTGGTAAGTGAAAAACGAGACTTACTTTTCCGAATCTAACTTGGCACTCGCGGCAATTTGCACGCGGTTGTTGTCTGGTCAAACACACCATACATTGGACCTCTTGCACTTTTTTGCGGTTTAGGGGATGATTTTCCTTATCGTCATGGCAGAATCTGCATGTGTAGACTTTTCGGCAACAGGGACTCTGCGAAGGGTTAAATAATTCGGGGTTTGGGGACAAATTCGGAACTCTTACCACAAATTTGCACTTTCTTTCGTAGTGGGAACATCCGAAAGGTAGTGCGCACGCCATTGCCTCAATAAAACAATGAAACTGTTTTTGTGATTCTGTTATCTGCAAATGATATTCAACTTGACGAAATGTTCAAGTTGGATCGCTGCGCATCTGCTCGGGACATCCCCGGAGCTGGTCACTCCGGGGGGAGGGAGGTGGTAATAATGATACCTACTTTTTATCTTTTGAAACGAAAAACAATAATAATTCGTGTTTATTGAAATAAAATACACTTTAATTCTTAATTCGTGGCTGTAACCCGTTTTGTTGGTACGTCATGACTTCAAAGGAAGCGTCCAAGATTTTCTGAACCCCCTTGTCGTGGAAATAGAATCGAGCATCCATAGGCCTGTACCCAAGAACCTTCCCGATCTTTGTTTGTCCATCGTAACTTATGCGGCCGATGTAAATATCTCCATATCCGTCTTCATGACCCCCAATCACTACATTTTGGTCTTTTACGTCCGTTGTAAAGTTTTTATGGCTAGTGCGGACCCATTGGAAGTTTTGTTGTTCGCCGCAAAGTACCTGGAAGATCACAATTAGTATCAAACCACATCTGTTCTGCCCTTACACTTACATAAGTATATTTGTTGACTTTATAAATCCCCGCGTACACGATGTTAACCTCAGTGGTACCATTGTAAAGGGGTACCACCTCCAGCCCCCAGTTTCTGAAGTAAGCTTGACCCACGTAAATGTCGTACCCGGTGAGATCGGTACCAACGGTGACTGCGTCGGAGGGAATATGGCCAGTATACTCACGCCAGTAGTACCCTTTCAACGCAAAAACACCACTTAGACAGAAAATTGTGAGGAGCGTAGTCGGCAGCAACATCTTGAGACCAGGCGAAGACTAGAAGTGACTCAAGATGGGTTTTTGGCGTGATGGCCTTTTGATGGTGGTCGATTACCACTAATTGCCTCTTAACGACTTTCCAATGAGTTGAGACGAAATGTTTTCCAAAAGAGATATTACAGTCACGTCCACCATCATGTCAAGACTTGTTTACGCATTCATCTTGTTCTTCGGCACCGTGTCCGCGGTTTTAGAAAATTATTACTGGCGGAATTACAACGGAACCATCCCTGAAGATGCCGTCATCGGAGGGCAATCCTTCGGCCATAATATTTACATCGGGCAGGCTTACATTAGAAATGAGGGGGTTATTCCGGTAACAATCAATCCAGGGGTTAAAGAAGTCTCTGTGGCTTTAAGAGGTGTCAGGAGAGTGGATAACTACATCAAGGTGAGTCAGAGTGAGGTAATTGAACGGCACTAACTCCCGTTTATTTAGATTCTTTGTGGACACCAAGACGAGTTTCAGTGGCTTCCAGCAACCGCCGCCAACCTCCACGTCGAGCTTCTAGACAAGCGCCCCGTTCTTGGGGGACATGACGACTATCGCACCTATCTTTACATCGGACAAGTTAATGTCGATGGTGGTACTATCATTGCAAGAGTCGATCCTTTCACTGTCGGAGACGCAACGATGATGTACCCCGAAAAGAACCTGGAGAAGACCGTCAAAGAGTATTCGGTTCTTTGCTTCGAGGACTTTGGGTTTGACTTTGATATTCGCATGAAACCGACAAAAACCAACACCACAATGTAATATTTGTAGAAACGTTTATTGAATATTAAAATCTCTGTGTACAAATTTTACTTCTTGGTGAGATTGTCCACCAGTTGCTTGAACATGATCACTCCTTTCCCATTAGCTTCTTCGTAGTCGGGGGCTGCGGCTTTGGCCCGAGCCAACCACGCGGTGACGTTCTTGTAAGGCGAAAGATCGAAGTTGACGACTTCATAGGTGGTCACAGTGGCCAAAAGTGACAAATCCGCGAGAGTCAGCTGGTTTCCGGCGGCAAAGTCTTGGTTCTGGAGGAAAGTGTCCAGGAAGACGAAAGCGTCTTTGATTTTTTCCAGTTTTGCCGGGTCGTATTCAGCGCCAGCGAACATGACAGGGTACTAAATAAAAACTAATTAAAAACCACTCGGAATTGTGTAATCAAACTTACGTAATAATCAGCAAATCTGGCGTACAAAGTCCCGATATCGAAATACAGTCTTTGATCGACCTGCGCCCGCTTCTTGGGGTCTTTGGGGTAAAGCGAATCGTTTTTCCCGTATTGGTCGGCCAAGTAAGTCATGATGGCGCGACTTTCCCAGAGGGCGAAGCCGTTGTCCACCAGGGTTGGAATGGTGTGTTGGGGGTTGATCTGTTAAATAGTGTTGAATAGGCTTTGTTATGACCGGGGGGTGTTTTTACCTTGATAAAATCGGGGGTGAGGTGTTCACCCTTCATCAGATCTGTCAATTTGAGATTCAGCTCGACACCTACAGCTTTAGCGGCCAGAAGGACAGCGCGACATGGGGCGCTGCCCGGAAGGTAGTACAAATCAATTGGCATTCTGAAAAAAATAATTTTTAAATTCGGCGCTTTTATTCATTATCGCAGGTGGCTTTGCAGCTGGACACGCAGGTGTCAGCACTTCATGCATGGGCGTGGAAACAAATGGGTTAAAGGGGGCATGTATTAATTAATTACACTAGTTTACAAACCTCAATTTTTTCTTATATCCCGAGATTAAATTCATTAGGCATAATTTTATCACGTCTGGATTTTTCAGGACAGGACTTTTTTGTTTATGCGTAGGAAAGCATTCATTTTTGGGTAAACTTATTTGCAAGATGCGATTTTTAAATTTAAAATTTGTAAAAACTTCAAGTTTGATTATAAGCAACTTTTCTTAATAACTTTAATTCATATCTCTGTCGCGAAGCAAATTATTGAAAAATCCCTCTATTCAAAAAATCGCAGTAGGCTGAGTTTGCAACTTACAGTTGACGTAGTAGTCTTTAAAAATGCACCATATGGCCTTCTATGATTGTGCTAAAATTCAAATTTTTTCTCCAAAAATAAACGGAGAAATAAATGAGCTTGTAGTCAATTAAGAGAGACACTCTGTATAAATAAAAAACCAGGCGTGATAATTTTTTTCTATTTTCAGTTTTGAATTCTGCTTAAAAAATTCTTCTAGATTCAACCCTTTTTAATACTGTTTATTGGGATATAAAACCTTGTAAACTAGTGTTATTTCAGTTGCGGCAACTTAATCATTTAAACAACTGATTTTGGTTAACTGGCACGCAAAACAGGCCAAAAAGACGCATCAAAGCCACATTTTACACTTAAAAAACGAACTTTATTTTCAAGTTATGTCACCACAAGGTACGCCATTGTTTCTCCATTATCTGCCAACTTCAACTGTTATAAAATAGTTTGACATTTTTTAATCGTTAAACAATTTCAATGTCGCCTATGATATTCGCACAAAAGCCTAAGGCGTTAATTTTTGTTTGTCTATTGTAACTCTTTTTTAAGAAGACCTGCATATATCAAGCCGGCGCCCGCTTTTGTTGTAGCTTCGCTGTTGAGTAATAATAGTCCTTGAATCATCTAAATTTGGAGGTCAAGGCCGGTAAATTTCAGAAATAGTTTCAGTTTCTAGACCCTATCATACACTCGTAAAATATCGCATAAATATACATAAAAATTCAATTTGGAGGCATAAATAGAAAATTTCTCGTCAAGTTATAATTTATTGACATTGCCGAAGATATAATCTGTTAGAAATGTGGTAAATAAATTAAGGCTGTCATTTTCAAATTTACGAAAAGCGATGAACTTAAAAAAACTTTTCTGTTTAATTTAGTTTTCATTTTTTTTCTACAAATTTTATTAGAATGATGTTTGCAGTACTTTTACTATTGCGACAAAAGAAAATTCATTACAAGGCCAAACATGTAAGGTGATGCATTAAGTGATTAAGAGGATGTTAAATTAACTGCATCATGACATGACTGTAAAAACGAGTAATAAGAAAGTATGTTCAAAGGCAAAATATGCAAAAAAAAAAATAAAATACTGATAACAGACCAGTGGTATTTGCGTCGATAACAATTCGCAGAGGCGGTGCCGTTTGCATTACCATGATCTATATAAGTCAATAAGAATGTAAAATAATTGTCGCTGAGTCAGATAGTGAGAACTTTCCAATATTTGTTATATTGTTATAATTTACTATCTTAATAGTTTTTTTTGTGTCCTGATGATAAAACCGTTTTATTTTCGTCTTTATTCTGTAACAACCAACTTACTTTCAAAGAAGTTTCACCGGCACCGGTAACTAGTTTTTTCACACTGCACGTTTGCAACGAACACTCTCGCTATGAATCTCAACTTGGAATGCGTTTGCGGCTGCGGCCTGGCTCATTTCCACTCTCCCCTCATTGGCTCTGACGATTTGGTCGTGGTTTTTTCCTTCCGTTCCATTCTCTTTCATTCTTTTTATCAGGGCGAGATTAAAAAATGGCACTACTGAGAATTGGACTATGAAGAGACGACCTTCGACTTCTAACAAGCTTTGCCGAAAGTAATTGCGGTGGGAAACTGCGGAAAATGAGGTATTTGCCGGATGCGGCGGTTTCCGAACGGGAATTTGCCGTGTTAATGAGAGCTTCCTTTTCGGGATTGTTTCAGGAGCGGATTAAAGACTTGTTGATACTTAAACGCGTTTTATGGATGCTTTGTAAGAAGGCGTCGTTAAGGTAAAAATGACCGTCACGTGCGTTTTATGGCGTTTCCAAAAAAAAACATTGCTGGACATGATCAATTAGAAAAAAGTTGACTTGGAAGCTGAAGTTTTCATTGAAAATCAACAAAAATGAAAGTCATGTAAGGGCACTTTTTATGAAACAATTGAATTTTTGAATAGAATTTTGAATTCAAGTCATGTTTCCTCAGGCACGACGGAATTTTCTATGAATCACTTCAATTTTGAATTTTACTTTGTCTCCAGGGGTTTTTAGTTTTATTACCTGTAAACACGAATTTGTGGTAATGAAATCATTGGATGTATCATTTTTCGAAATGTTCGAGAAAAATGATTGGTAAAAAATAGGCTTTGAACTCTGGGGATTTTATCCGAATTTTATGGTTGTGGTTTAGTTGCGTGCGTAAAATTGACCTCGTTGCGCCCGAAAATCGTCCTTCAAAGTGACAATGGAGCTTAGAAATTACAAGCACGGTCCAATGATGCCATTGGCCTATTATTACATAACCCGGTAAAAGGAAGAAGACTTTCCTGAAATGAATAATACAAAGTAATCTAGGTGCTTGTTTATTTATGAAAAAAATGTAAATTATTCTACGTTTTACAACTTGAATAATTGATTGATCCTATCCAAGTAGCACATAATTTAAATTAAATGGTATCTATACACGGTTGACCAATGATGCAGAATTCAACACTTTTCAACGTCGTACGACTAGTCCTGAATTTTCCCAATAATTTATATTTGGATTATTGCCAGTAAACAAATTGTACAACAGTTCATTTTCACCACTCGCCAGTAGCAGCAAAATTACTGACACAACAAAAACTGTATAAATATTATTATATACATAACGCAGTGTAGTTATCAAAACGCACTCTCTTCAATTCACAGTCCCAAGAAAAGAAAACAATACAAATAACATTTGCTAAAAAGGTGTTCAATGACCAGTTTGAGCACACCGAGCACTTGTCAGAACTCACACGACGCGAATCTATCGTCAATCTAATACTACGACCGGAGGTTCTTCAAACTTTGTTTTTAACTGTCTCCACGGTTTTCGAGCTGCACGACGTAGTTCTGGTAGGGTGATTTGCCGCCTCATCCTCCTGCAACACAAACACACTGTATAATAAAGGTTAGATGAACGAAAGAATGCTTACTTGCTGCCTTCCGTCGCTCGGAAGTACACGTCGTCGGGGGCGTCCATCCAACTAATGACTTGTTTACGTCCGGAGCCGGTCCGGGTCATGTGGGCGATTTTTGGTTTACCGTTGATCTGCGATATATGCCGGGGCAGTCCTTGGGCTTGAACTATCGATGAAGACATCATCGAAGGGTACTGTTCCGAACGAGACGTGGAGTCTTTGTTCAAGCGCTTCGGGGGCGGCGCGCTCAAAGCGGAACCTAAGACAGAAAGTGGACGTTAAAACCGCGCTTTAAAACGCTTTGCCTGAGTTTTGGTAGCTCGAGTGACAACTCACCATCGTCCCAGTCCAAGTCAGAATAGAAGCCAGTAAAAAGAAAAGCAAACTTTAGCATCAACCTAAACCTATAAACTCCCTATATACTTACTATCTATCCCATTCATCTCGTCGTAAGCGCGCCGCTTCAACGACGGTGACATGTTATTCAAAGGAATCTTATCCACTTCCGGTTTATTAGGCACCCTTTCATACAAGAGACTCCCGTCGGGCCCAATTGGCGGTTTTGGAAACGCCACTTTCTCGGGCTTCGGCAAGTTCTCCTTATCCGTTAAAATCAACCACTGCGGTGTCACTGGGCCGGGATTCCCCAACCTCGTCGCGATCGCCGTCACACTCCCTCTATTCTTCTTCCGATACACCAACAACTGCTTCAATTCGGCTAGTGACTTCCCAACCATTTGTGTCGCACATTCTTGCTTCACCGCCTGAATGTTAATCGCGAAGAACGGCGCTCTTGCCGCATGCCGCGGTTTCATTATGTGTCTGCACAACCTCCTGGAGATCCGCGTTAAAGGTGTCGTGTATAAATAGAACGCCGTGCGCGTTTTCATGATGGGACGTGGTGATCCTGAACGCACCACAATGCCGTGAGCGGTGGCATAGTGTCGACCGAGATGAGCTTTAAGTTTGAATTCTTTTCCACAACCGCCGATGTTACAACGATGAGGGCGGTGGGACATGGCGGATGACATGCGATCGTCGTCCACATCGCTGCCGGATTTCTTCTTGTTGCCGTTGTCGAAATCACCGTCGCCGAAGCGAGTGGGGATTTTCAAGCCGCCGTATTTTTTCCAGTAGGCCCAACAAGCGTGGCAGAGGCGGCATTGCAAGTGCGAGGGGCCCCAGGCGTACCACTGAGTGGACACCGTCACTGAAAAGACAATGGAGCAATAAGAAGACAACTCTATTGTTGTGGATGGATTCTACTCACCATTACATGACTCGCAGGACTTCCCTCCAAGCGACACCACAGGGTCTGAATTCCCATTACTGTTCCCATTGACCACTCCTTTGTTGTTGTTGAGCGCCGCCGGATTTGGTTTGTTACTGCAATGAGATCGCAGTTAGTAAAAATAAGTGCTGCAACCTTTCCGAATACAAACTCACTAGTTGGGAATGTAGACCTGCTTCAGTTTGGATTCAGCTTCGACCGCCTTGACCCTCTTCTGCTGGACGTACCGATCCGTGGTCTTCCACATGTAATAATACTCAATGATATTCTTCAACGTCTTCCACGGCAAGAAGTCTTGACGTATATCGTTGAAATCTTTCCCGTATTTATCCAGAGCTTCTTCGAAGAGGTTCGCTTCCGAAGCGCTCCACTCTTCCATTTCATCTCGACACAGCACCGGACCACTGGAAGGTACTAAAGAGCACAAAGCACTCGCTAGATCATAACTATGACGATGCAGCGTATCCATCGCATGAAACAGCGTGATATCCCGACTTGCGGCCGCCGCCGACATGTGCAACGAAGGCTGCTTCACACTGGAACTGCAGTCTAAAGCTCGAGCGAACGTGCCGACCGATCGCGAAACCACTAAGAATTGATCGATTTGTCTATCTGTTAAATTGTGTTCGGGAGTCCAAACGAGAGTTTCCAGTTCAGACAACTCGCGCGAGTTCTGTTCGCCTTCACGAAGAAGAGGTGTCACGTCGCACTGGTACCGACTGCCGACGCGGATTTCACCTTTGTCCGCCAGAAGCGTCTTCTGAGTGGGATCGAACACCAGGCAGTAGAAAAACATGTCGTCTTTATTCAAGTATGAATTGAGCGATTCGGTTTCGTTGAAGAGTGTGACGGAGCACTTGCCGCGGATGTGGGTCGCTGGGAGGGTTTCCACTTGGCGGGACAGAAACAACTCGCGGTGCTTCATTTGGTGCCGCTGCTTTGGGTTTAGGGTTTCGCAGCCGCGGCTGCTCGAGTCCGACACGGGGCTGCCGTTGGACTCGTCTAAGGCACCTAAACAGAAATTAGGGTTAACACACTCCACATACTCTACAAGGCTTTCAGGTGGACATGCAGACTTCGCAGTTCTTGCGTGCGGTAAAAAAAACGAACAATATCAACTCTTTTTTCTGTGGGGTTTACGTAATTAACAGATTACGCGACGAGTATTAGCAAATTCTGCTACAATTAATTCAGTTCGTTCTGCGCTTTCGTGACGATAAGACTTGGAGTTGTTGTTTCACCTTTATAAGATTAGTTTTACAACTTTTTTTTTTCATTTGCTGTTAGGTTTGTGTATTTCTTTTCAAAATAGTAGGTATTTGCCTTTATATAAGGTGTTTATAAATGTTTCTAGCATCAAAGGTGGCTATGAAATGCCAAAAAAAATTGCCGCTCATTACAAATGTAGGTTTCGACTTTTCAACTGACATTTGCAGTTAATCTCAAACATGGAGCAAAGTAAGTTTTGAAAAATAAGCTGTTCTAAAGTACAGCTCATTGCTATCAGTCCACTTTCCTGTGTAAATTTTCGAAAAATTAGGGGTGTAAATCAGGCTTTCAATTCCTTAGGGACAAAATTAGGGGAAAATTAAATGTAGCGATTTAACACGTTGTCCAAGTTAAATGTATTAATCAATAACTAATTAAAAATTTGTTGCAAAAGAATGATTTTAATAGAGATTTAACAAGTTTTGGCAATGTTGTGAAAAACGATTAGCTTCTACGCATGCCACAGTTTCGCTGCAAATTGTTACCGATAATAATCGCTAAGGGCTGCTGCCAACTTAACTTTTTAATGAGTGGACCGATAGTAATGAGCTCTGGTATAGTTGTGGTTTAAAACCTGAAAATCAAAAACTTGGACACAAAACCGTAACTGAAACGTCATTGAGGTAAGTAACATTATAAATAATTTTTAAGATAGTTATATTCACTATGAAAACAAAGCGGTAAAATAGTGCACAACAAGAATTCCAGAGCCACCTTTGATGCTAGAAACATTTATAAACACCTTGTATTATAATAAAAATATTCGCATGTTTTTTCATAAATTACCCTTATCTGTATCGTTAAGTTTAAAAATCATTTACGAATTTATCATGACTTACTTTCAACTTTCAACAAAATCGCATAATAGTATCGTCAGTCAATAAAAAACTGAATACTGTCAATCCAGTCGTTGCCAGAATCAAAAATAGTCGCCAAAAATCAAAAGAATTAATCGAATTGCGACGTGCGTTTGAAGTAAAAATTAAAGTTAATTTGCCGTCAGATTTTTTTCGGATTCCATAATAAATTACCAAATTGAAAATGACATTCCATCACAGAAAGCGTGTTTTGTCGAAACATTGCAAATATCCAATTTGAATTCTCGCTAATTAAATATTTATAGATGGGGTCATGTTTAGACTATGGAAAATACGTAAAAATATTTCTCTTTTATCGATTTTATGCCAAAAAGTCAATTTCACAGAACCACAGCATCGTTTTCGTGATTGATGTGATACATTCAGCAATCAAAAATATTCCACAGTGTTGCCAACGGTCGAAGTTACGTGACGCTAAATTAACAATTAGAAGGCAAATAAAAAAGTAACTGCTATTTATATTCGGTCGTGGTTAATTCCGAATTTACATTGATTTTTATGGATGTTGTGATTTATTTTTTGTTATAATATTTAAAATTCCGGATTTCCGGAGATTTGTCATGGATTATCAAGTTTTGTTTTGTCTTTCATTTTGCTCATATCTAGTGTGTAATAAAATGTTACCAACCCAAGAAAAAACTTGAAAGGAGCCAATTAGTCACACGGATACCAACCCAGAAATAGTATCTGCATCATTTGCAAAGTCATTGCGACAACCCCAAATTACAGTGGCGTAGGTCAGGTAGTTTCCGACCCAAGTAACAAAAAATCGGTCAAGTCGTCGGTGAAAATCGCATGTAAACAAAATTAAAAATCCTATCATTTCGATAAACAAAAGAGGACACTTATCGCAAAACTACGGTGGGATTGGTTGATTTTCGCGTAATGGGCGGATATTAATGGATTATAGGGTCACGTGACCCGTGAATGCGATATTTGTCAACGCTTGTGTCTTGTTTTGAATAGCCCGTCCAGGTTGCAGATGTTCATTTTGACAATTATGACTTTCACTTTCTAACGCTTCTAGGGGTTCAAACTGTACTCCTGGCGGCTGTGAAAAGTATGTTTGTTGGTACAGGTCGCTGTCATTTGTCGTTCTTTGAGGCTTTATGTTGGTTAAATTGATTGTATGTGATAGCTGCCAATGTAGCAAAGACAAAGAAGCTTAACGCGAATGGTACGAAAGTTCGGACTAGCGGCGTCCCAATTACGTCTTTGTTCAACCACAAAACACGTGCTACCGGCACATTATACAAGGTGTTTGATTATAATGATGTAACATTGCAGATGGTCATGAAATAAAAAGAGTAAAAACTGTCATTTGATAACTGAAATGTTAAGCGTTGGTTAAACAATTTCATACAAGATACCTGAAGCGTGATTCATGTGGGCTGAAGAGATAAAAAGCAATTACGAGTAATTTGGTGAAAATTGTGAAACTTATGGAGTAAAAAAAATGAAAAACGGTAAATTCGGTGTCATAAAGCAAAGCACACTATGTATTCGTTAAGTGCTTTCGGATTTCCGGCTTTTTCATCGATAAATAATGAATTTGTCTGTGTTTTCTGTCAATTTATTATCGCGGTCTGTGCCGGTCCGTAGACAGCCCGTCTACTTGGTACATGTCTATCACGTTGGCGTGTCTGTCATCTGCCGAATTTCGTGTGATTTTTTGTGTAAAAAGCCAAAGCGTTGGCTGTAATTTTCGGTACAGTCTTTGTAAAGAAATGAGCATCTCATTGCAGTCGTCATAGCGACGCTCTGATCGCGTACAGTACCGTCAGGATTTCGCGAAACACAGCACGGTCGGTGACAAGACAGGTACAGTCAGCGAATATCGATCGCCTAATCAAGACTTTTGCCCCACCACTCATTTAGAATGCGTGAAAAGCGACGAGGAATGTCGGTCCCCCCCGAAATACTAATTAAAAAGATAGAAACGACGCCTCCACAGGAGCCCCCCGTCACTTACATTGATGTTTGTCGGCGAGTTGGATCAGCTGGCTAGGGAGATCTCTTCGGCGATAGAAGCACATCACCTTTGCTTCCACGTTCCCCGAAGGCGTCTTATTCAATTCTTCGATGCGCCGAATTTGGTACGGGGACGTCGATGACGTCTCAAAGTACACGTAATCTGCAAAAAGACAAAGTAAACAAACAATCGACGTCGCGACGGCCACACCGTCAAGTTGGTAACACCACAAACTGGCGCTTTTCCCCCGAAAATGTAACGCAATGTTTGAATAACCACGAGATAATCAACGTAGACAAGGCCACGAGATTCTACACCGCTGATAGCCCCCCGACTTCCAAAGCCACCTCCGATAAATTACCATCGCTATTACTCCAACTCGAAGACTTCCTCTTAAGCGAAGCCGGTTAATTAGTCGTTGAAACACTCACCTCCGACGCGATACATGTTCGCTGTCATCTTCAAAAGGGAAAACAACTAATCCTTTACACAAATACTAGGTTCAGGAAACGCACATTTTACACTATTTCCCACAATTTTCTTAATGTTTTGCCACTGCACGTATCACTATCAAGCAAACAGACGCCATTTTCTCAAATAAACTCCCTGTTGGCGTCTGAACGAAGAATCATAGACAACTGTTGACAGTGGCGCCGAAAGAACTCGCGGCGGACAGTAGCGGAAACATTGAGACGATAAAACAGAAACATGCAAAAAATGACAAAAAAAGACGAGAGAAGTTAGCCCACGGAAATCCACAAAGCCAGTTGCACACCACAACAAAAACCCTTCATTATTTTTTACAACCAATTTCACCAATATCGATCAAAATCAAAAAATGTCATCATTTTCAATACGTTCTCAAGTCGTCATTATCTTTTAATCATGAAACTACTTCGTTGGCAACCCACAAAATTCAAACATTTGGTCAATAATTGTTTTCCTAAGCGATAAAAAGTCGTTAATTGCAATAATTTTGTACCAACACTTCAAAATTCAACTTTTTGAACCTGCGCTAGTGTAACACGAACTGAACCTGCGGCTACCTTCACCCCAGTCACCTCCACGTGCTGTCATTTTTGACATAACCTCACAAAACACAAGCATGGGAAAAAAACGCAAACTTTCCAAACAAAACGCGAATGATGACACCGAGTTCGATCCAGCCCCCAAGCACTTCGTGACCGCCCATCTCAAAAACCAAGAAAAGCGTCTTATTATCGTCCTCGAGGGGGCCCAACTCGAAACCGTCAAAGTAGGCAACAAATTCGAGTTACTAAACTGTGACGATCACGCCAACATCTTGAAGAATTCGGGACGTTCGCAGTCTTTGTACAGACCCGATATTACTCATCAGTGTCTTTTGATGTTATTTGATAGCCCCCTGAATCGTGCGGGGTTGTTACAAGTGTATATACACACAGACAATAATGTGCTTGTGGAATTGAACCCCCAAACTCGGATTCCCAGGACTTTTAAACGTTTCGCGGGGTTGATGGTGCAGTTGTTGCATAAATACGCGATACGGGCCGAAGGTGGTCCTAAATTACTCAAGGTGATTAAGAACCCCGTCACTGATCATTTGCCTGTTGGGGTCAGAAAAGTGGCGATGTCGTTTGGTGGGAAAAAAGTGATGAAGTGTGAGGAACTGGTGCCAAAAGGAGAAGAGCCCTTTGTGGTGGTCGTGGGGGCTATGGCTAGAGGGAGCGTGAATGTGGACTACACAGAAGACACAATTTCCATCAGCAATTATCCGTTGTCAGCGGCACTTACTTGCACGAAATTGTGTTCCGCGTTCGAGGAATCATGGGGGGTTCACTGAAAACTATGTTAATAGGAAAGTTTATAATTATAACTATACAAACAAATCATATGTTTTTAGTATTTCCTCCATAAACATACGTTTCTTCAACAAATAAACTGATTATCCATTGCAAGGGGCATATCCACTTTCTGTTTTTGGAACACAACTCCTCGACATAAACTAAGAGAACGACAAATGTTAAAAACAAGAAACAAAAACAAAACTTAAAATTACGGAAACATAACCTAAAAAAACGTGTATTAATTTATCTACCCTCCTCAGAAAAAAAAACATTTTTACCAAGCACAACTTGGCGGTGAAAGCACCTCCTCTATTAGAGACACCGTTGGCAAAATTTTCACCTCCAAACATCTCCCAGGACTCCTACCAACAAATCACAATTAACATATACACGGTGTCTCAATAAAAACCTACTTGAGTTATCAAGTTCCTGTTCACTTACTTGAGTCTTTCTTCTTTCAAACATGCTATGTAGTTGATTACTGATTTCCAGCAATTCGCCGTGCGTTTTTCGTACTCGTGGACGCCGTACCTCATTGCTAATTGAAAGATGTCTTCACTGGTGTCCCTCAACATGCTCAAATGAGTCGCTACAATTTTACTGACTTTTCTCAAGTCGGCGGTCTTGGAATCCAACAAGTGCATGGAGTAATTTAAATGCGAGAAAAATTTTATTGTGAGTTGGTGGAATTTTTCTTTTTCTAGAGCGTTCCTCGTTTTTTGGGTTCCAATATCGACAATGAGGGGCAAGGCGATGTTTGTAAACTTTTCGTCCATTTCTTCCCGGGATAAGTGTCTAAAAATTGTGGTTTAGAAACCGGAAGTGTTATTTTTTCATCAATCAATTGTTACATTTCGCGCCTGCCTGATTCGCTTTATCATACGTACCTCCAATCAACGTTCTCTATCTGTAAATGATCTAATAAGGAATCGCATTCCGGAAGTGCTATTTCCGGTAACTCCTAAAACAAAAAGTTTTTAACCGGAAATCGAATCTGCTCACTTACTTCAGCAAAACAAGAAATATCATTCGAGCACGTTGCAAAACTATCTTCATCAAAGGACAATTCGTCTTCACTAAACGATTCATTGCTACAATTGCATTCAATAAAAAAAAAAAACAATAGAAGTTACGGCACTTACCTTGTTTGTGTTGCAGCGACCTTATTTATCAACTGTTTTTCACAAACTTCTTCTAACAACGAAACAACTATCGCAATATTAGTTTTTAAAGCTATTATCTGATTTTCTAGACTTGTCACACTTTCGCTCGTTTCTTTTTGTTCGTATTCTTCCAAATCGAGATTTATATGTAGTTTACAGCAGTCAAAAAAGTGAATTATGGCCCTACAAAATAACAGTAAATAAGCGGGCGAATCTAAAATTGGAGATGTGTTGGTAGCACTGTTTGACCAAAAAAATAGAGCCCTCTCTTACCTCTTTACCTCCGTGTTGTATCCGGAAATTCGCTCGCTATAGGAATTGTTTTGTTGTATCATCCCGATAATTTCGCTTCTTCTCTGCCCCAACTCTTCTTGCAGCTGACTAATAACTGACTGATGAAAAGAATTGGCATCCACCAACTGTTTTTTTAACCGGAATTGAAGAACAACATCTTCTTTTATCTTCGCTTCCAGCTGACACTGCGTCTTTACCAAGAGTTGTTTTTCCATCGCTAGTTCACTAGTTATTGACGTTTCCGCCGCCAACTGTTCGCCACTAGCACGAAGCCGATTCTCAAGATCCTCCTTCTCAGATGTGAGCTTCAAAATTTCTTCATTCAAACGAACGATTTTGGATGCCATGCTTGTGGTCGCTACCTTCCATTCTTCGAGTTGCTTCACCAAGTCACTTTTTTGTGATTCCACCCGTTGCAGAGCTAGAGTCTGCTGATGGTAGTCTTTGCGAAGCGCTTCCATATCTCGTTTGATGGTGTCCGTTTCTGTGCACATCTTCGTGTTGATGTTACGCTCTTTGGACAGCTCTTTCTCAAGTTTCTCTAGTTTTTCCACCAAGCGATCGATTTTCATCTCTTGCTTGGCGTAGTTGCTCCTTCTCGACGGTGGTTGCTCCACTTTGACAGTCCACGCGTTCTCCAAATCTTCAGTTTCAGTGCTTTCACTCACCAGGACCTTTTCTGGGTGCTTGGTACTTAAAACAAATACAGTGCGACTCAAAGAACTTAACTTCTTCTGCACGTTTAAATTGGCTGTCTTCTGCATCGTTAAATTACTTTCGAGAGTCGTGAGATCCGACGTCAATTGCTTTATGGTGTCATTTACCGCGTGTTTTTTTCCTTCGCTACATCCGCGTTGAAAACACTTTCGGTATTCTTCCAACGTTCTGTTCTCTTTACTCAACTTCTTCATGTTCTCCCACATTTTATCGTTCATTTCTTCTTGTTCCTTCATCATTCTCCTCAATCGCTCGATTTCGTCGGTGTCGGAAGAAATCTCCGCCAATTCTTCTTTTAACGATTTGTGGGGCATCCTCAACGTTGTTTCTACCTCCAAGCCACTCAGCAGCGAATCAAAGCTGTTATTTGTGGATAACGCGAACTTCTTCTGTGGTGTGCTCGTATCAAAACGTTTCGACGACGGAGTATCCTTCATCGGACTCAAAGGCTGTTCTAACTGTCGTAACAGTTTTGGGGTGTTAAAAGCGTTGTCTTCAAACGGTTTTACAGTCTGAGACTTCTTTAGCGAGCTTTCCAATTCGCGAGTTTTTTGTTTCAGGAGTTTGTGTTCGTTCATGTAAAAGTTTACGAGGTAGATCTTCTCGTCCATTTCGGTTTTGAGGTCGTTAATGATTTCCATAAGAGTGGAAACTTCTGATTCTTTGGTGTCCAAAGTTTCGTTGAGTTCGATGAGGCTTTTCCGGTCTTCAAGCTTGGATTTTTCGAGGAATTCGATTTTTTTTACCAGTCGGATGTTCTAAAAATTGAGGTGATGATATAATTGCGAAAAACGGTGTTGTTTTAACGTTTTTATTAGATTTTAGACTCTTTGCGTACCTCACTTTCAATCTCAGCCAGTTCATTCATCCATTTCTCCTGCTGTTTTTCACAAGTTGCCAACATCCTCTCCAACTGTTCGCACTTCTTCGTCGCCTCGAGACTCCGCTCTTCCAGTTTTTCGCTTTCACGCGCGATTTCTTCACATAGCGCTTTATCATGCCTCTCTCTGCAAACTCAGCATTAAAGAAGATAAACACCGAATTCCGAACTTGCTTATTCTTCACTTTGCACCGAGAATTCAAATCCGCCAATAAAGACTCGTTTTGGTCTTCACACGCTGCAAGTTGTGTCCTAGCTAGCTCCAACTCACTCAAAGCTTTGTTTAGCTGCTGCTTTAAAGTGTCAACTTGTTCTTGCAAAGTTAAAGCAACTGGAAATTAGTTAGTAAGACAATAAAAAACTGATATTAGTTAGTTACTTGTGTTGTTATTATTGGATTGTATGTTGTCTATAACTCCTGAGACATTACTGGTGGCACTTAAACTAAAATAAAGTTACATATAAAAGTGTAAAACTTAGGGGTTATACTTAATAGGGACCTCCGCGAGACTGTTGTTAATGTCGCCCCCTTGTATACTAGCGATCCAGTCGCTCATAACGATCTGAAAAAACTCATAATCCACGTGAGGGTTAGAATCATTGGGGTCAAGTTTTGCTTGTAAATCAACAAGTTCATCCCTGGAAATAGCACAATAAAGGTACGAAAGGGCAGCAAACAAGTTTTTACAGGTTATTGGGCATGTAGGGTTTGACAAAGTTGATCAAAGAAGAAACCGAGACCTGGTTGGTGTTATTCTGATCGCACGATCTGTAGATGCTTTCCACGATGTTTTCCATTATCACAAAACGTTATTTTAATACTAAAAAAAGGTTTTTGGCCACTTAACAAACACAGACACTTAAATTTAATGGGTTTTGATACAACTTAGAAAAACTACGGAACATTTCAAAAAACAACTGCTGAAGTTTTTAGGGGACGCATGCGCACAGTTGGTACCAATGCGGTCACGTGAAAATTGTTTTTTTGAGCTGTTTTTCAGTGTTATACGTACTTTTATGAAACTAGATCCATAGTAAGAGAAAATTAATAGTTTGGAACACGGAGAAATGTCGAATTTCTGTGTTATCTAGTGATATTTATGACGGTTGGTATGCCTGTTAATTTTTGGGTTACCATCACGTGGAAGTCTCATTTCATTTTTAATGTAAATTCCAAGTTTCCTTTTCTATAATTTCTTGCAAAAAGGGGCAGCAACATAAAACAAAAGCTCAAAATCTAGACCCAGTGGTTATTGAAGATTTTTCCCAATATTCAAATTTCGCGCTTTCATTTTTTTTGGTAATTAAATAAAGGTCACTAAAATCACTAAAAAAAAATTCAGTCGATTGAACTTCAAATTAAGTGCGAAATTTGAACGTTATTGTCAATAAATGTGAAAAAAAAATGCTGCCAACTGTTTGATGTGTGTATTTCAATGTACAATATACATTGTAGAGTTTAATCAATCATAGAAATACAGATATAAATATTCAGTTCAAGGGTTGGACTCTTGTAATAACACAATTGTTAATATTTACCAATATCACAATAAGTCAAGTGCCAATAACGTTAGTCGTTAGCTTTGAAAGCCGAAGAATAACAAAATTTTAAGAGTAGACACTTTGGCATTAAAAGATGGAACTCCTTTTTTCGTTGAGAAACAATTAATAATAATATTGCAGCGAGAGACTCTTAAACGTTTGTTTTTATTGTGTTAATAGAAAAATGGCACCATATTGAATACTCTACACAATAGTTATATTAAATATGAAATAAATCTATAAATATCTTGCTTCTTAGTCGACTTCCTAATTAGAAAAAATATTTTACAAAAGACTTATCTATTGTCTTTTCAAGATTACACGCATAATCTTTTTCAAAAGAATCAATCGTACGAAAATATAGAGATTTATACAAATTTGTTATCTTAATGGTAAAATGTCACACATAGTATTTACACAGCTTATGTCTTAGAAACTACTACATTTTCATTCTTGGGTAAGGTAAGTAGGAATAAGGAACTTTTTCAAGTTACTAGAAGAAAGAATTAGACCGGCGCAGCATTTCTGCAACTTCGTGAGTGTCTTCGATCATGGAAGAATTTCCGGAATATAATAAATATGTGACAAAATTAATACAGGTGGTCCGGAACTACACCGCCTCGGCAGTGGACTTCCTGGACACTGTATGTAGACACCCATGAAAAAACCACGATATTTACAAAATAACAATATGACTGCTTATGTACACATGAGGAATAAAGAAAATGTAAAACTAACACATTAAAATATAATTTCAAATAAAACGAAAGCAAATTTAGACAATGTAGACACCTCCCATCATTCCACTTTTCGCTGGTTCAGCTGTCATTGCACAATAGTTTAATGCTTTAAAGCTATATTTCTATACACATGAAAACCACACTTTTTATACAATTTTTCGTATTTTTCCAAAACAACAAAATACCCACAATCGTATCACACAACAAAATAACAACATCAATTGAAAATTTGCCGTTTTGTACAGATCTCGGGCTAAAATGATTCAAATATAAAAATATTGATATTGTTGTAACAAATGGAAGGCACATGCCCGGTTCAACCGGCGTGTTTAGACAGATTCAACGGCATATCTGTAAAAGAAATCGTGTTGAAAAGCCGATTTACCGCAGCTGGAAGCTTCTTACCTGTTATATTATCGTCTCTGTGTTCTAAATCCCTGGGTGGATCCGCAGCCCAGGAACATGAAGGAGTATCGTGCCGCATTTCCAACGGCATGGCTGGAGTGTGGTAGACTGGAGGCATTATATAGCCCCTTCCGTACACATTTGGACTGTAATACGGTGGAAGAGTATATGGGTACATATAATGTGGTAAATAAGACGGATGCGGATACGAAGGATAACCTCGTTTGTCGGCCTGCTGCAAAAAATTCAAGTTAAGAATGTGGAAATCCGTGGGAAACGGCTATTATATGCAAATTTTCGGACGCCTACATAATTAGACGAACAATTGGTTCCTAAACATCCCACTACTAGGTTTAAGCTATCGGAAAATGGTTTCAGTAGGCGACGGAATCAATGGCATTGTATTTTTCCGCGTTGGTAAAGAAACTGTCAAAAAGACAGAACTGCCAACACGGTTTGAAATTTTAAAACCGCAGACGCTTTCTCCGGTAATTTTATGACAGTTAGGTAATCTACGACGTGCCGGTCGGTTTCTCTAGCTCACACTTTCAAGGTGTTTTTTTCATCGCCTCCTGCGTCTTGTCCAGCGAACAGGAAACCCGGCAAGATGGCGTCTTGCCGTCATTGTTCGCTTATAATGGCTCTATTATTTCAGAAGCTTGATAAAATCGCCCAACACGGAACGAGCCGCGTCGTAATTACGAAAAAAAAAAAAGAAACAGGGAAGTGTTTAATCCATCACAGTAGAGTTAACATCAATCTCATCACAGCGGAATGATCGCGAATCAGACCACATCGAGCGCGTTTGAACCGTAACCCTCGAAAACAATCCAACTTTCTTTCAACTTACCGTGAGTTCAATGGATCTCAGTCTGTCCACACTCTCCGAATACCACCTATCCTCCGAAGAAGGCGAACAGTACTGTGTCGGCGTCATCGAGGCGTTAAAGTGACTAGGGGAGTTACTCGGCGACCGCTTCACATTGCGATCTTCTGCCAGCAGTGATGTGATACTATAGCTGCAATTGCGTGGTGGTTTCACGTCCTCCGACGTCCCATTCGAGCCGCCACTGCTAACTTTTGCCGTTGCCGTCGTCTTATTCCTGCTCCGTTTCTGACATCCGTCCTCTACTTGCACTTTGTCTTTTTCCATCTCGCGCAAGAACCTTTTTCTTGGCGAGACGACCATGTCGGCGCAGCGCGTTTTGTCCAACAGATTCTGAACGATGACGAGCAAGGAAGCACGAACACTGCGATTCTTGTTACTGTTAACGTCTTTCGATGTCCTATCACTGTACACAATTCGCAATTCTTTTTCCGGGATGGCGGAGTACGGACGGCGGGATTTGCGGATTTTACCGCAAACGCGCTTCATTTTCGGGCGCCAGAAGAAAAACGTCAGTTCCTTGGACTGGTTACGACGGGGAGACGGCTGCTTCCAGGAGTGGTCGCGCTGCCATGGAGAAGACTGGATGGAACTGTTGTCGTCCGACACTGAAAGGAACGAAATTTATACGTTTTCGTACAATAAAAAAAACTACAGAATGCCATCCAAACATACATTGTTGTTATTACAGTAGAACCTCACTAATCAGACCCCTACGGGACCAAGGGGTAGAACGAAACCGCCAAAAGGTCGGATTAACGGGAGAATACAGTAAACGTGTTTTTATATCGAGAGATCAAATAAAAATTCGCCCTCAGTTACCTTTGGAATTCGACAGCGTGTCCTTAATTGCCACTTTGGCGGCTGCCAATTTTCAGGTTATAAGATGAAAACTGTCTTGAAATACAAAAAATGGAAAGCAAAAGTTCGTGTTGTTATGAGTTTTTCATATGAGACCGTTTTGCAACATGAATCAAACATGACAGTGTTGTCAAAATCGTTCATTAAAATCTTCACAAAACTTCCAGTTTGACAACGTCAAATTACTTGACAAAAACAAAAGACTGTTTCTTCAAAGACATGACTTGAAATTTCAAAGCCAACTGAGGATGAGTTTTTATTTGATCTCTCGATAGTTAAAAGTAAATTATATACTAAAAGTTATACATTAACATTTAATAAATATTATCTCCTCGTATTGCCATATATATTCTGAACAAAATTTATCAAAAAGGGTAAAAAAATAAAATAAACACCTTTTAAATGAAAGAGGTTTCCTTTATTCAAATTTCCGAGAAATTTTGGGCTCGATCTAGGGACTCTTGTTTCCCTTTCGACCCCGCGGAAGAGTCGAATTACCTGTTCAGTCGGTCTAGTGGGAGGCGCATTAGTGAGGTTCTACTGTATACGAAAAAAAAACAAGCTTCTTTCTCTTTAAGCAAGCTAAACGTTTTTTCGCTTGATGGCAATCATGGCCACTTTTACCCCTAATTAAAAATGACGTCAAAGGAGGATTTGAAATCCTAATCCTAAAACGTATGTCGATTTTTATCACAAAAACTGTAAAACCTCTCAAATGTTTAGTTTTCATACGTTAAAACTGATGCGGTGGCGTTAGTTACGACATAATTTATTTCATCAAAGCCAATACAACATACTTTTATCCTTATGCAAAAGCAACTATAAAAATTATTCAATATTTCCGTTACAGAATGACCGAAAGAACAGACAGAATAAATTACTTTTTTACTATAAAAACAAACAAGTTTTATAACAAAGTTGGTACCAATGGGCTGTTTTTTAGTGTTCCGCATTTTCATGAACCTCGATCAGAGTAACGGGTCGATTTCAAGTCACTGCGTTAACGCAAATTTGCAACCGTTGCCAAGGTATGAGCAATGTGATTGGCGTTGCTATGTTGCAAATGGGATTTGCAGTAACGCAAGTCACACTTGAAATCGACCCCTAAGAGTGGATTAAGAGGTCCGAGCACAGATAAAAGTCGAATTTCTTTGGTATCTGGTGATATTTATGACAGTTGGTATTCCTGTTAATTTTTAGGATTCCATTATGTGGAAATCTTGATTTCTTTTTTATGTGCGTTCACATGTCTGGAAGGTTTCGAATCTTCCTTTTCTGTAATTTCTCGTAAAACGAGGTACCAACATTGTCTCGATATCAAAATAAAAACACTAGTTAAAATTTTTTTAGCAAAAAATGCACCCAATATTGAATTTTCGCGCTTTGCATCTTTCTGGTAATTAATAAAAGTCACTAAAATCGCCACTGATGCCAATTCGCAGTCGATTCAACTTCAAAAGAAGGCGCAAAATTTGAACAATAAATATTTTTATTCTTATGCAAAAGCAACTTTAAAAATTATTCAGATATTTCCGTTTCAGAATGACCGAAAAACGGACAGAATAAATTACTTTTTTTCTATAAAAACAAACAAGTTCTATAACAAAGTACCTAAGATAAAGCACCAAGAAAAAACACATTAGTTGATGTAACATTTTCTTTGTATAGTTGTTACATTGTGTGGAACGATGAATGAAACGTGCGTTGTCTAATTAAAAAAGTAATTTTCTAATTTTATTGTAAAAAATGAAGTGTTGCAATCACAAATGAATCACTTTGCCTATTGTTAATTGTAATCTGGATAATTACAAAAACGTAAATTTTAATTACGTTTAACGTTTAGCAAGTTAATTTTGAGTATAATGTGGAAAAAACGAAAATGACAGTTCAGGTAAAAAAAATCAGGAATAATCAAGGTGGCTTTGCATTTAACACATAGGTTTTGGGAGATTTTCTACACTTATTAAACAATTGATACATGAGCTATGGTTCAAATACAACAGATTAATTTCACTTTTTACCATAAATTGGCACTGAAAACACAATAATGAAACCAACTTTTAGGTTATGTTGCACTAGGAAAAAAATCATGGCCTACTTGGTGCAGATACTGAAACAAGTTATGGTCTTTGCGATTTTGGGAAATTTTGCTTGAGATTTGGTGCTTGACTGATATTTTCTTGTTTTTATTGTGATTTTTACGAAACTCTGTGTTGTCTTGGGCCATCTGTCACTTGAAAGGGTCGCGATTTCGAGTCTTTTTTTCGTCTAAAACGTTTGTGAATGTTGTGAAACTCACCACTTAAAGAAGCACTGCTTTCCTGTCTGTATGTGGGTGTAGACGCGGCCGTGCCCTGCGGTGGCCAGAAAGTCTTTCTGGGCACCGAAACCCACGACATTCTTTCTCCTTCACGCGCCCTCTCCAACTCCAAGATGAATTTCCCATCTAAAACAGCCCCCATGTCAAATCCCAGCTAGAAAAACGTCAAAATAGCAATCACCCACCTTTGAAAAACTTAAGTCGCCCTCCTTGCACGTAGTTGTTCTTGAGAGGTTCCTCCTTGATAGCCCCATCAGCAGTGCCATTCATGCCATGTCTTTTGTGCTTTTCCTCTGTCATTTTTGAACATTTTGTCAAGATGGTGTGCGAAGACTGGCGTGATTCTGATATATGCATCTCATAGCGTTTGTATGAAGTTTCGGGGCCGCAAGTCGCAAGTTTTCATCTTTAAATCGCCGAATTCTTCGAATGTGATGTTTCATTCCATTCCACCTGCTGACACTACCGAGAATCGTTGCGGTAATTTCACCTCCACTACGCCCGCTCTTGGTAAACGCTCCAGATCACATCGTACTAAATATGTTTTCTTCATATTTCGCACATTATTTCCGTTAAACACGAATGTTTACTCTCATCCAACGATAAACAACATCGACGAACGTTCACCACTCGCTCTTTCAGTCCCGTGGTCAAAATTTCTGATGATGTAGTCGATGGCTCGGTCGGTTTCGTAAAAAGTTCATTCACATGCACCGCGACGATTTACAGCTGGAATTTCGAGAGATTTTACAGTGCAAACACCGCTTCTAAACCTCGCAACGGACGTAAATTCGACTCCTTTATGCATAAATCCACCCCCGAAAGCAACATATTCGGGAATGTTTAATTAATAACAATTTATGGTAATTAAAATTTGAATTCCGCGCGCGCGACACCCGACGTCGATCGATAACGCAGAAACGGTTTTTGACAGATGCACGCTAGCGGGGGGACTAACCACAGGACTACATCACCGCCAACACAACGACCCCATATTTAAAAAAACACAAACATAAACTGGGGATGCAGGTAATGCAAAAAAGTTCAAATCAAGCAAATTTTTTTTATTTTGAAATTTTTCCACGGCGGATTTACTTTATTTCAACTATTGATAGGACACAATCTCTCCGCCAGTTACAAAAAAACACCAAATTCAAAATTTTAATAAAACGACTTTATTCAAATTAAACTGATTACAGAAGCTTTTCTTTTTCCAAGTGTTTTCGTTCTTTAACTGAAACCTTTTTGGATTTCCTCTCAATGTGTTTCTGAAGTTTGTTGGTTTTCTTCAGTTGCTCATATTTGTCAATTAGAGATTCCAATTTTTTCACGGCTAAAAACAGCACCATTATTGCCGATCTTAAACACTTTAATACTTACATTTCTTTTTATAATGTATTTTATTCCCTTCTTTTCTTTGTGTTCTTACAACTGCTTTCTCTTCCTGTACTTGTTGTTTCAGGCGATCTTTTGCTTCTTCCTCGTGAATTTGGTTGTTCTATGAACAAAATATTGTAAAAACAATTATTAATACACGGAAGCCTTTACCAGTCTCTGCAAAACAAATTTCATCTTTTTCTTTTCTTCAGGGTCTGATGCTTTATTCAATTCCTTCTCCAACTTCTTCTTCTCATTTTTTCTAATGTCATTAACAAATTTATAATTCTTCTCAAATTCCTGTTTATCAAAAGTTCCACATATTGGTTCAAACCTTGGGTCTCTAGCGACTTGTTTTTTAGCGCTTGAAGAACGTGGTTCTCTAACTATTCTTTTAGAGCTCATTTCTCTAGGTCTGTTTTTATTAGCTCTTTTGAAAGATTTGGGTTTGCTAGATTTGTCCCCAAAAACTGTTTTCGTGTAAAGTTTCGTCCCCATTTCTTCTTTCAATTTCAGTAAGTCTTCAAAGCTCATTTGAGTCAGTCTCCCTTTAATCTTTTCCTAAAAAAGCAGTTTAGGCATTCATTGTTCGGAATGTTAAAAGTACCCTGTCATCATCATTCATTTCTTCCACTTCTTCATTTTCAGAACAGGAATCGTCTTCAATCTCACTCATTTCACTACTGTCACAAAAATTAAAAACAAACCCACAAACCGAAAAAAAACTAGTATAACAAAGTGAGGTTATCCAGCATGTCACAAAGTGTCAATAATTTGAGCAAAGCAGTGTCGGCGAAAAAAAAATTCGAGTAATGTCACGTTCAAAAACCTCTTAACCTTCGATTGCTTCATACTTTTTGTGGTTTAAATGACGCGACAGTGAATTTAATTCTACGATTTTAATGCAACGAATCATAATCACCCATTGTTTTTTACGTAACACTTTAATAAAATTAACCTTCAGGCGCCGCCACTGGAGCAACTTGACAGGCTTCAGGGATCACGACACTTTCTAAAAATGTTCTTGAATTGACCAATCAGAATTAAGAATATCGGTCATGTGATGCATGTTTTTCTATTCTGCGTACCGAACCCCGACGCACGTGTCAATTAGTCAAAATCGAAGTTATCGCTTCTGACATTGCACTTATTTTTGTCATTTTCGACTGTTAAGGTGAGCATAGAAAGACTGAATTTATGTTCATCGTGGTATTTTTTCAAGATTGTTGAAGTTATTCACAACATGGAGAAAATCCCAGAAAATCGGCACATTCTCCACAGTTCTATCTTCAACTCAACTCTAAGAGACTGGCATTGTTCAGACACTGGCCTCTCTTCTAAAAACTTGATGTATCCTCTTTTTATTGTAGAAAACGACGATGCTTATGAACCCATTGCGAGTATGCCAGGCGTCGCCCGCTACGGCGTCGACAAACTCAAAGACCATTTACAGCCCCTGGTATCTAAAGGCCTGACGTCCGTTTTACTTTTCGGCGTCGTGGACAAGCTCCCGAAGGACGACCACGGATCCCACGCTGACAGTGATAAAAATCCCGTGATCCGCGCTCTTCCAAAGCTCTTATCTTGGTTCCCATCTCTCACAATCGCTTGCGACGTCTGTCTCTGCCCCTACACCTCCCATGGACACTGCGGAATTCTTTTTTCCGACGGTACCATTAACAACCCCGCCAGCATTCAACGCATCGCTGAAATCGCAGTCGCGTACGCAAGAGCTGGAGCACACATCGTAGCCCCCTCAGACATGATGGATGGCCGCATCGCGAAAATCAAACAATGTCTAAGCGAACATAACTTGATCCATAAAACTGCAGTATTGTCTTACACTGCAAAGTTCGCGTCTGGGTTCTATGGACCGTTTAGAGATGCAGCGAAGTCCAAACCGGCGTTTGGGGACAGGAAATGTTACCAACTACCTCCAGGAAGTCGGGGGTTGGCGCTGAGAGCGGCCGCACGCGATGTGGCCGAAGGCGCCGATATGCTCATGGTCAAGCCTGTTTTGACCTATATGGACATTTTGAGGGAGATCAAACAGAAGTATCCAGAGCATCCCATCTTCGTGTATCAAGTCTCAGGAGAGTACTCTATGATCTATCATGCCGCGAAGGCGGGGGCTCTGGACTTTAAAACGGCTCTGAGTGAAATTTTGGTATCTTTGAGAAGAGCGGGTGCTGATGTGATTATCACGTATTTTACGCCGGTGATTTTGGAGTGGCTGGAGCTGAAGAGTAAAATTTAAGTCTAGTGAAGACATTGACAAATTCGTTGACAATTTATAGTTTATTGGTTGTTGAATAAATAGAGTAAGGGTATTTTAAAACCGAAATGATCCTGCAGTTTATGTAACCAACAATACATTACTTTTTTTTTGGTTAGTGATTTTAACAATTATTTTTGGTGACTTTGGGGCCGCCACTGTAGCAAACGCCATTTTAGTGAAAAGTGTGGCGAAAACGTCTTCAAAATAATACGATTTATTGCATTTTTACGTTATTTGCAGTAATAATTGACTCGAATTCGGATAGAAGGTTGAAAAGACTCTTAAGGGAGTTTGGTGTTGTGTTTTTTGCGAGAAATGTGTTTAAAAGTGAGTGGCCGTAAAATACGCGTCGGCATCGTTGTGCTCCACTAAATTTCGCTTCGTTAAGTGTCTAATTGGATTCAAACCGACTCGCAATTAAACCAGTCAACTTTTAACCACAATCATTGATCCTCACGCGATGGAATCACCCCCAAAACCCTCCGGTCGGAACGCGGCCTTCGAGGACCTCTCCAACGTGGAGTTTGAAACCAGTGGAGATGTCGAAGTCATCGAACAATTCAAGCATATGCACCTTAAAGAAGAGCTTCTCCGTGGGATCTTCGCATATGGTAAATTCAGTGAAAAGTAGGTCACTTTTTGAGGTTATGTTTACGAGGTCACTTTTCCCTCCAGGCTTTGAAAAACCTTCAGCTATTCAACAGAGAGCAATTAAGCCCATTATCAAAGGACGAGATGTCATCGCCCAGGCCCAATCTGGTACAGGAAAAACCGCCACTTTTTCCATTGCGATTTTACAGTCTCTTGACTTGCAAATGCGGGAAACCCAAGTTCTGTGTCTTTCTCCAACTAGAGAGTTGGCTGTACAGATCCAGAAGGTTATTCTGGCTTTGGGGGATTTCATAAACGTGCAGTGTCACGCTTGTATTGGTGGGACTAACCTAGGGGAAGATATCAGAAAGTTGGATTATGGTCAGCATGTAGTGAGTGGTACCCCTGGACGTGTCTATGGTAACATCTGAATAACATTATTAGGACTTTTATTTACATCAAGTTTGCAGACATGATTCGCCGGCGCGCTTTGCGTACCCGCTCTGTAAAAATGTTGGTACTGGATGAAGCTGATGAGATGTTGAATAAAGGATTTAAAGAGCAAATCTATGACGTTTATCGATTTTTACCACCATCCACTCAAGTGGTGCTGATTTCTGCGACTTTG
This sequence comes from Gnatocerus cornutus, assembly GCA_029298725.1. NCBI lineage: Eukaryota > Metazoa > Arthropoda > Insecta > Coleoptera > Tenebrionidae > Gnatocerus > Gnatocerus cornutus. Next base: position 31,552,169 of record CM055509.1, on the reverse strand, counting down.
CCTCACGAGATTCTGGAAATCACGTCCAAATTTATGACGGACCCCATCCGTATTTTGGTTAAACGGTACGAAATTCATATAACTTCCCACACATTTCATTATAACTCTTTCTTACAGTGATGAACTGACCCTAGAAGGCATTAAACAGTTCTTCGTCGCCGTGGAACGCGAAGAATGGAAATTTGACACCCTCTGCGACTTGTACGATACTTTGACCATCACCCAAGCCGTTATTTTCTGCAATACCAAACGCAAGGTGGACTGGTTGACTGAAAAAATGCGCGAAAACAACTTCACCGTGAGCTCCATGCACGGAGACATGCCGCAGAAGGAACGTGACAACATCATGAAGGAGTTCAGATCCGGACAAACTCGAGTTTTGATTACCACAGATGTTTGGGCTAGAGGTATAGATGTGCAACAAGTTAGTCTTGTTATAAACTACGACTTGCCCAATAATCGTGAATTGTATATTCATCGTATTGGTCGATCTGGTCGGTTTGGGCGTAAGGGTGTGGCTATCAATTTTGTGAAATCTGATGATATAAGGATTTTGAGGGATATTGAACAGTACTATTCCACGCAAATCGACGAAATGCCTATGAATGTGGCTGATTTGATTTAAATTTTATGTATTTATGATAAAGGTATTCCTGTAATGTAAGAGAAATAAAGTTCTTTTGTAGGTCGAGTATCTACTCAATTCAGAAATAAATTTTTATTACACCTTAACTTTTCCAACTTACGTTACACCTATTCACAAAGAAGAATGATATAAAATGACAGAACAAACTTACGTTAAAACTTGAATTCCTTGTATTTCTTAGTTTGTTTGGTGTCTTGCTGTTGCCGCTTCCGCTTATTCTGCAAAAAAACAACTTGCAATCAAAACTCACTTTTTACGAGCTCACCTTTTGTTTCGCCACGTGCTCGGCCAACATATCGCTAAGATCCTCTTTCTGCAACTGTGACTGATTTTCCCTCATTTGTTGCTCATATCTGACGGCCATAGCATCGCTGTCCATATCAAGTTCTGAAGGATCCAACGCCAGCTCCACCATTCCTTCTCTATCACTTTTACGAGTTGCCACCGGCGCCGCCCCCACTGCCGACATGTCATAAACATGACTACTTCCCATCATTGTGCTACCAATCCTGTCGTTTCTCTTTTCTGGGATGATATGATATAAAGTCGGGGCTTCCGTCCTACAAAAAACGGTTATTTTCACCACTTTGTATATTTTTCTTACTGTTCCATCTCGCTTTCGATTTTCTTCTTCCTCAACTCTATCGCTTCCGGCGTCTCCATTCCTGTGGGAACGCTAGTCAACCCACTGGGCGTGACCAAACCTTCATGAGGCGTAACCAAGCCAGATTCATCCACTGCGTTTTGATTGCCCTCATCTTCTTCCTCCTCCTCTTCGCTTTCTTCTTCGGATTCTGATTCAAGTTCGCCCCATAGTGTGCGATCAACAGAAGGATCTTCCCCGATGTCCTGCACAATTTCATGGTTATTGTGAACGTTGGCAACACTTACTTACATCAATGTTGGTGACATTGGTCCCGAAAACGTCACCATAAAGTGGTTTTCCGTTTTCGTCAACGGGAGGTTTGCCCCACCCACCGGCGTGGTATCCGAACGCACAACCATCTGGGATTGGTGCGTTCAAACCGGGAATCTTCAGATTGGGGTAGCTTGGAGGTGGTCCATAACGCTGCATTGCGATTAGCCATGGAGGCGGGACTTTATTAGCGTTTGGACCAACCGGCATTCCCAAAGCTGTGCGGAGCTCTTCTGATAAGTCACCGGGCTTCTTCTCTTTCAGGCGGGTTTCAAATTCTTTGCCTTCGTAGTAGAGGTCGCCGTGGATCGTCATTTTTGGCTTCGTTTGCCATCTAAAGTACAAAAATAAAGAAACTAAATTGTGAAAATGAGATGAGTCTTACTTGAAGAAGGCGTCGTGTAATTTCTGGTAATCGATATCGATTTTCCCCAATTTCGGTCGGGCCTTTTCCCTCATCTTCGCCTTTAGAGTTTTAGATTCGTCTTTGTCTTGTAACGACGCTCGCATTTCCATTATTCCGGTTCTTTTGATAAAGTCCGGGAGGTTGAAAGGAGGCTTCTCAATACCGCGTTTTCCTTGTAGATATTTTCGTTTGAAACACCAGTGGCGGGGCACCTGGACAGTGTTCCTGTGGGCTTTCAGTTGGACTAGCAATTTAGGATCTCTAGCTGTGACGTCGTGCATTTCGACAACATCTGGACGACTCACGAGTTGTTTTAGTTCTGCGACACTCAACCGAGTAAGTTTTTTAAGCTTTCTTTTGGACAGTTTCGATTTGTCGTCAATTTTTTTCTGCAAAAGAATAGGAAGGTCAAATAATACAGTACTGCCAACCTTACATCCTCTGCATCCTCCATCTCCTCCTGGAAATGGTCACCCAAGTTATTCATGACTGATTTGCTGGCCAATGATGTGGGGGTGGCCAAAACTGGGGGCGGAATATCCTGTTTCTGATCGGTAATTTTGAAATATTCAAATATGCTATAATATTGTCGGTACTGTGGCGCCAGCTCGAGTAAGCTTATGTTTTCCTGGACATACCTATAAGAAAAGTGAGTAAAAAAATAATTTTTTCACCTAAAAACACATACTCTACTTCCACATCAGTGTCGTCGAGCGGTTCAATTTTACCATTCTTCGCTTCATTGGCCCGATTCTTTTTGTTCTTCTTTCTCTTCTTCTTCTTCTTGTTTTTACTAATTTTGCTGTTGTCTTTATTTTGGTTCTCGTCCTCATTCTCAGCGCCCGGTTCCTACAATTTAAAGTTAGTTTTATTAAAAACAAAAAAAAATCTTACAATGTTCTCATCTTTCTCCCATAAAACGTCCTTGGAAGAGTCCTGCGCCTCTTGGTCCTCAATATCTTCCAACTCCAACGCACGTTGGTTTTTGAGAGCCAAAACTTCTTCCAAAACTTGGGGCAAAATGACTTCAGTTGGCGTCTCTGCAATTTGATCAGGAGGGTCCACTTTCAGTGATAAAAGAGAAGGGAGTTGTTTTTCATGCCCTGCAAGTGCCCACTCATAAATACATTAAAGACAGGAACGACTTACCTGCGGGACCAAACATACCTTCGGGGGCCCCCTCGTGTATAGGGATTTGCTCTGGGTTCATTTTCGGTGAAACAATTCTAACCTAAAAACACGTAGTGAAACGTTATTGTGTTTTACGGCGGTTTTGGGTTAATAAGTCTTACCTAATCTAAGCAAAAAAAAGTAAATTTGAGGGTTTTAGCACCTTACCTAGTATAATATATGAGTAAAGGAGTGTGCTAGTTTTTATTTTTACGGGCATAAGACGCTTTCGGCTGTCAAAATTACAAATGTCTATTGATCTAGGGTTTTTTGTTTTCTAAGTCAGTGAACGGAATCATCAACCAATCTAAGAACCAATCAGAGCGAGCGTCACAAAAAACAAATTTGATTGAGAGAGTTGTAACGGAATTTCTTCTAATTTTATTTGGAGACGATATAATGCGTTTTTCGTAAAAAGAACTCTCTTTTTCTTTATTATGAACACCAGTGTACGCTCAGTGTGTGTTGTCTTATATTAACCGCATCAGTTTAGAAGGTAACCACAACGCACTTCTTGTTACTTATTTTTACACCGTTGTTAGAATTTCAGCCCGAAAATGTCCCTCAGACCAACCCGAAGGACGAGAAGGAGCAGCGTGCACGACAGCCCCAGTTTCTTCTCTTCTGTATCATGTCAAAGTGATGTCCCAACTCAGAGCAATAAGAAAGTGGGGAGTGCCAGAAAAATCAGAAGAACTCAAGAGATGGTTTTCTTAGATCTTACATGCGAAGAGAATGTTACTTCTACTCCATTACGAACGAAAAAAGGGAATCCGAGAAAATCTGTGAAGTCAAATGAGCCAGAACTGCCCACAGTGGAAGAAAGTGCAATAAATGAAACTACTGGAAGAAGAAAAATTGTCAAAGCCAAAAGATTTCTAAAAAAGAAAGATCAAGTGGAACAGCCGTGCACTGATGAAGACAGAGAGAATATTGAGTCTTCTGTTAAGAAGGCAAAAGGAAAGAATAAAAATATAAATGATCTAGTTCTGTCAGAGGACTGTCTTAAGTCTGGAACAAAACTTGAGCAGAAGACTTCCTTTGCTGTTGAAGCCGTACAGTCTGTGGAAGATGCTCAAAATACACCACCTTTCTCATTTAACAACAGTTCTAAGATTAAGAATTCTGGTAAAAGACTGGAAAAAAGAAGACAAGAAGAAAGGGAGGATAAAAATGAGTCTTCTGTTGACAAGACAGTTCCAACTCCTAAAGAAGAGGAAGAAGTTATCAGACAGCCAAGTCTTGCAAAACATTCAGAGTCTAGAACAAAATTTGATATGGAATCTTCTAATATCGGTAATGAGCGAAAAACATCCTCTTCTGCTGAAGATTCTCAAGACAGATCTATGAATGATGGACAAAATACACCAGCGGAAGAAACCGATGATGGTCTCATATTTTCATTTAACAACATCTCTAAGACTAAGAATTCTGGTAAAAGATTGAAAAAAAGACGACAAGAAGAAAGGGAGGATAAAAATGAGTCTTCTGTTGACAAGACAGTTCCAACGCCTAAAGAAGAGGAAGAAGTTGTCAGACAGCCAAGTCTTGCAAAACATTCAAAGTCTAGAACAAAATTTGATATGGAATCTTCTAATATCGGTAATGAGCGAAAAACATTCTCTTCTGCTGAAGACTCTCAAGACAGATCTATGGATGATGATCTAATCAATGGACAAAATGCACCAGTAGAAGAAGAAACCGATGATGGTCTCATATTTTCATTTAACAACAGCTCTAAGATTAAGAATTCTAATAAAAGCAGACAAGACAGGCAGTCCTTTGTTAGCAAGACAGTTCCAACTCCTTCAAAAGAAGAGAAACGTTCAAAATATTCTAAGTCTGCGATTAAATTTGATGTGGAATCTTTTAATACTGGTAATGAGGAAAATGCATCCTTTGCTGTTGAAGACAGATCTGTGGGGGACGTTTTAACCATCAGTGCACAAATTATCCCATTGCATGATACCACTGATGGTATGATGTTTTCATTTAATGATAATTCCCAGACTAAGAATTCTAATAAAAAATTAAAAAGAAGCAGACAAGAAAGAAATGAAGATATAAATGCTAATAAGACAGTTGCAACCCCTTCAAAAGGAGAGAAAGAAATAAGAGAATATCGCAAGTCTGGTCACATTTTTGACATGAAAACTTCCAATATTGGAAATGAACAGGAGCTATCATTTTTTTACTTACAAGATCGATCTGTGGGTGAAGTTTTAACCATCAACGCACAAAATACATCACCAGAAGGTATCCTAGAGGGTGTGATGTCTTCATTTAACAACTCCAAGATTCGTAGTTCTAAGAAAAGAAGTACGAGAAATAAGCTCACAGTTGAAGAGAAAAGAGAGTCTTCCACTGTTCAGAATTCACAAAGTTTTGATGATTTTTCTGTCAATACAACTCCAAGACCCTCAAAAACAGAAGTAAGTCTTGTTGAAGAGGATACATCTTTCAGTGCAGATCGATCCGTGGTTGACCTCTTAACCGTCGAAACCATAGAAATTCAGTCATCAGAATTGGCAACTGAAGATTCGCTTTCTTCTATAAATCAAGAAAACACCCCAAACGTTGCCATCAAGAACAAATCGAGCGATTTCTTGACAATTACAACGCTCCCTAGCCCTATATCACCTTCAGAAAGAAGCATTGAAGACGTCTCCACCTCAAGAAGTCATCTGAATTTCAAATCTTCGCAAGAAAACCTTTTTCCATCAACGAGTGGTACAACAAAACGAAGAACTTATGAACTCGAAGACAGCGTCATCGATGTTTCCTCTTTAAAATCGCTTTCTGAGAGGGACTATAAAAGAATGAGCTCTGTTTCGAGCAATGAATACCAAACTCCTGAAGCACCAACATTCTCCAAAATAACAACTCGGCGACGGTGGAACAAAAGTAACAATTTCTCGCCTGTCGTGAACAGTAGCAGCCCCGCTTGGTTGAAACACGACAAGACTCCAGAATGTATCCTCATAACTGATAGCGCGGAAGCCAAGAAGTCCAAGAAGTTCGTTTCTAAAGTAAAAATGCCGAATTTCGCCGCGATCCACCAAAAGGCTTTGGACAAGATCGAAAATCTGTCGGAGTACAGAGACCGGAAGGAACTGCGGGCTAAAATGTTGCTCGCAGGGTTGAAACCACAAACCGGGCAGAAGTCAACTCAAAAAACTCCAAAACCGAGCACTGGAAAAGAATCAAGAAAACAACTGAGATTCGCTCCGGGAATTTCCGAAAGGGTGAAGTCACCGACGTTCATTCCACTTCCCTCGACGCCGAAGCCGCGGACGGTGCTGCCCCCGACGCCGAAAGCAAATGTGGTGCAGCCCCCAACGCCGAAGGCATACGTGGTGCAGCCCCCAAGGCTGAAATTGAACGTGGCACCGTCATTTATCCCGCCACTGCGTCCGTTCTTGTTCCAGTTCGATAATAAGGAAAATCAGAACCGACGCATACCTGTATTGAAGAGACAAAGAGAATCCCCGCGGAATCTGAAGCCTTTTGCCAAGAACAATGCTTTTACTTTCAAAGGAAAGAATCCCAATGCGCCCCACATGAAGGAGATCAAGTCTCTTACTACTAAGAGTAAGACGACTGATGTTGATGCCAAGGAAGTACGGCGCTGCGCCATCAAAGGGGTCAGATCAAACAGGAGATTTGAGCTGTTGATGAATATGCGCAAGGGAAAATAAGTTTGTACTATTTTATTATATAACGTTTTTGTATTATTTTATTGATATCTAAGAAAAAATGTACTAATAATTTTACCTTAACTTGATTGTAGATTCGTCAAAATACTTATTAAATTTTTTCCATTGATACCGGCTTTTCGGGTCCTTTTTACTGTTTTCAGGGTTCAAATTTGGCATCAGTCCTAAAATAGTAACATTTTTAAAAACTATTAACTAGAGCACTTTTACTTACCAGATTTTTGGGCCATTGTTACCAAAGAAGACATGCGTTTTTGCTGCTTTTTACACAACCCTGTGACTCTCCTGGGTAACATGCAGCCATTGGAGCGCACAAACTGACTCAAAATTAACACATCAGTGTGTTTTATATCCACACCAGAGGAGCAAATGGGGCAAACGGTGCAATTGTCGTGGGGTACAAGGTAGGGGACCCTGTCAGACGCGACAATGTTACCACTGATGGTCAAAGTGTTCCCAGACTGCACTTCTTCAACTGTTGGAAAATTCGTTAAACTAAGAATCTACAAGAATTGGGCTTACTTTGTTTTAACCTCAATTGGGAAGAGACGAATAACGAGCGGGTGTTGGCCAAGTTTGAGGTCTGACAGCGTGTTAGCGAAGTCACGGCTCGAATTAAAGACATTTTGGTGAAAAATTTAACGAACACTTTTAATAATACGGTTTTATTAATGTTTTGTAAAATTCGAAAACCTAACCTTAAAAACTTCTGACAAGAAATCTTTCCCAGTTTCCACTAGACTTAATTTCAACTAGTCTAGTAGAAATTGTAAAGAACTAGAAATGTCACCAACTTCACCAACCGAAGTTCCTAGAAAATTTCAAAAATGAAATTGAACGCGTTTATTTTGATACAAATGATAACAGTATTTCTACAAGAAAAAAGCCAAAAAAAATTTTTTGTTACACTTATAGTAAAACGAAACCATCTCTAGGTGATTTTTGCTTTTGGAAATTGTTTAGTTTCTTTTTATAAGCAGGGGGGCCTTTTGATCTGTCTCTCTGCTTCTTCAAGCCGTCATTCTTCGCGGCTACTTCTTGAGCATGTTGTGACTGAGTTGATCTGTCTTCCTCATTAACTCTAAGATAATAAATCAAAATCTGTTCTCCTCCACTGACGAACCCCGCAACTGTATCCACCCCAATCGAAATACAATTCTCTTCCTTAAACAAATCTGAATTGTCCACATCAACAGCCTGGCAGTAGTCACTCATCAGAATCTTCTTCTTGGCTCTTCCTGGTTTGAAGATTTCAATTTCATAACTGTAGTTCTCCGCCTCTTTGACATTTCCAATATATTGCACGGCCCAAAACAGCTTATTATTGGTGATTTTACATTTAAACCAGAAGAGTTTGTTGTGGGCGTCCACCATATTAACGTAGTAAGACTCTGCCTTCATTTTAGTATGACAGACATTGCTTTTATGGTACGCCTTACTGGACATTTTCTTGGAAGCCCAATGAGCTGCTAGATCCTCAACTCTGCCAACCCAATTACACTTATCCATAGCGCACCTGAAGCCCCTCAGAGGACACCGGAGCTCGTGCTGCTCTCGCTCCGAATACGACAATTTCGCGTTACAACCAGCGAACTTGTTCACGCAAGGATAACGCATTTTCACCGCGAGACCTTCAAGGGAGATATTGCGAGACTCGGTGAATTTTCCTTGACACAGAGCGCATTTTGGGAGTTTCCGACGACAGGTTTCGCAGATGCTGTGACCAGTGGCGCATTGACGGATCGGGGGCGACATGTAGTTGGTGCAAATGGGGCACTCGAGCTCGATGAGGAGCTCGTCGTAGAGGTGCTCTTCCATGGCCTGTAAAAAGAAACAATTCAGTCGTCTAGTACTACTTTCACCTCAGTACGGTCCTGGCGATGCATTAATAACAAGATTACGTAGTGTCCTCGGGAGTGAGACATATGGAATGATAAACATGACCACAAAAAGGAAATGATGAAATTTTGGTTGCAAGTTGTGATAAAATATCAATCTCAAATGTGGAAGTTACCTCACGTTCTCGTTCTTTATTTTACAGTAAAAACAACACTAATTTCACGTTAATCGCAGAAACGCATTAAGACGTTTAAGGTAAATTACTTTAACTCGTCTGAACTCTGTTTTTTACTTTTCTTATCAGTAGCTGGTATCACTTACTTTGTATTGATAACGACGTCAAAAAATTTGTTTTACTATGGTAATGTTGCGTTTTCGCCCCCTGAAAGTGACAGTTGACATTTTCGACAGCGGTTCGGCTAGAGACGGCACACACTGTTGCCAAATCGTTTGAATTTTAGATTTTAAGGATATAACTGTATAATGGTTTGCCTAAAAATTATTTCTTTAGCAAGAACGGAGTGTGACTTCATGCCTAATAATTAAATGATATTTTCTACGAAACCTTTGTTATTCCCCCTGGTCTTATAATAATTAAAAGTTGCAGATGCTGAAAAGATTATGTGAATATGTGCATTTAGGATTTAGGAGAAACGCACCTGACGCATAATATTCATTTCACTGAAACCATCAGGTACTTTTGCTTTTTGTGGTACCGAAATGTTTTACGCTTGAGTTCTTATGATTGCAAAAAATGTGAAATTTTCACTTCCAAAATCTATTTCCATCTCCATCAACCGTTTCTACAACTTTGTTTATTTCGGCTAAAATAAGCAATAACAGCCTTCCAATTAGGCAACCCATTATAACCGCGATCCTCGTCCAAACAATTTGGCAACCATGGGAATGGTTCGGACTAAATCGCTGTTGCTCTACGCATGCGCATTTCTCCGGGGGCGAAAACGCAACATTACCTTTACTATCAGTAAATCAACATCCAGTTCAAGGAATATGGTCTACAGATTCTATTAGTACTAAAGCACCACATACAAGATAGCACTAGCAACAAACGGCCTACAACGCAGTACCAGCAGTTTCACTAGTAGCTGTCAAAAATGACAGCAATGTAACGTTGTGTACCACTGTCTTTGTCTAGCACGATGGACACGTAAAGGTAAAGTGAGATGAAGATACCGTCGCGGAAAAAATCAAATTAAAAACAAAGCAGAGGTGGATTTAGTACGACAAGGGGGCACCAAAAAAAAATCCAGTTCGCAGGCGGTGGCCTTAAACTGCTACGCCTTCCCGGTTTTTCAGAATTATCGTAGATTATTTCCATTTTTGTACAACACAGGCCAAACAGAACGACAAAAAAATATTTTTTATGTATTTTTCACTTTTCCTAAACTTCTTCCTTCATGAGAACATTAGATATTCGCGCAAATGAAAAAAACAGCATAAAAAGAGGTATTGATACGGCATTGACAGTAACAAACAACATAAATTTTGCTCGCTGTTGATAAGAATTCTAAAACATGCGCTTTTTTAAAGCTCATCGACAATTAATTAAAACGATAATAATATTTTTAATTATTGTTATTTTTGGAGCTGGTGATACAAGAGCTTGTAATTATTTCCACCTTGAACCGCAACGATTAAAGCATATGTGGTAAGTTATTTGCAACTGATTAGTTCTTTGTTATAAACAGCTGTGGTCCAATCACTGCATATTTATGTATATTTTATATCAAACCTTAGTGAGGTCCAAAGGTTGATCCTGGCCCGAAATTTGGGACTGTACCCAAAAACTGTGTCAAGGAATGTACTTGATAGGGATATTTTTAAACACCAAAAGTTGCCGACATGCATGGCAGCATTTTGACAGGAACGTCAAAATTTGTAAACATTGATGAGACATTTGCATTTCGCGTTGGAATAACATTAAAAACTGTTGAATTCTTTCGAAAATATGAAGTTATTGCATTAAAAATTGGGATGGTTTTTAAATAAGTGGTTTCTTTGTTTGTTATTAACAGTGAAGTAATAGAATCTCGCCGACTAGCAGTTTACTATTGTGTTTTTGAAACACGAATGTTTAATCACCTAATTAAAGGATTAAAGAGGACAAGAGAAGTGATGCAAGTGAAACTAGAATGAAATCTTAACCGAAATTTTGGCCTACGCGTCCACAAAGACGTAGTAAATTCAAAATTTGATAAATTAGCTCTAACCTTAACCACTCTAGTTGGAAACTGTCTGATTTTACTTCATGAATGTTTGCAACTGTACTGCATTTGCGTAAATTCAGCACACATTATTAACTTTATGACCAAATGCCCTACTTATGTCAAACTCTAAAGGAATCTTCAAACTCTAGCATTGTTAAATTTTTTGCAATGAATTGTTGTCAAAGGCAAACACCACTTTTCTTGTAGTTTATAAATAATAAGCATAAAGCATAGATGTCAATTTTATCTCTAAACCGAGCTACAAATCAGTTTTTGCTTCAAAAGTTTCTTCACACACGCTACTCTTACTGCATTGGTGTGCAAAATGGTATAATGAAATCTTGAAATCATTAATCTGATATAATCTTGCCCCAAAAAGCCTATGGATGAGTTTAGGGCGTACCTCTTCGTATTAGATGTAACGGATGTAACCTATTATTGCGAAGTCTTCAATGGCAACTTACGCACCGGTCCACTGTAAGAAAGGACCGGTATCTCTTTTTTAGTGTTTTGCCAGCTACTTTTAATTTACAGTGCAGTTTTTACGAGCCAGCGAAGTTCATAAATTTAAGTTTGTAGGTTAGTGTAAACAAATCCATTTTGACATATTGACGTTTGACACGATATCCCCCTCTTCTTCAAAACACCCCAATTAGTACCAACTTTAATGAATTTTACTAACACAATACAATACACTGGTCATTCATGTATACTAGTTAACACTAAAATGGGGGCCACACTATCAATTGGTATGACATATAGTTTATAATAGAGGCCAGCAAAAATTAATTACACAACTCATCTATGATAAAATATTACTCATTTCCGCAAATAAATTGGTGATTACTGGTTCAAGACTGAAGGTTGAATAATTATAAAAGACTCCGACAAAATTTTAAAAAATACAGAAAGTTCACGCTCTACAATTCCGGTTTCCTTCCGCCACCTCTTTCTTGGCGGTCAAAACGATTAAAAATTATACTAATTTACTTATTAAATTTTTTTCTCACATCTCGAGATTAATTTATAATTTTCTGGTGCGGGGGTCCACTGTGATTACAAAAATCCATTGGGCAAAATTTTATCACGTCTGGATTTTTCACAGGATTTTTTAGTTTATGCGTAGGTAAGCATTCATTTGTGTCTAAAATGATTCGCAAGATCAGATATTTTTTAAATTTAAAATTTGAATTTTTGGCTAAAATCTGTAAAAACTTCAAATTTCATTATAAGCACCTTTTCTTAATAACTTTAATCCATATCTCTGCCGCGAAGCAAAATATAGAAAAATTCCTCTATAAAAAAATGCAGTAGACTATCGGGTCGATTTCAAGTCACTGCGTTAACGCAAATTTGCAACCGTTGCCAAGGTATGAGCAATGTGATTGGCGTTGCTATGTTGCAAATGGGATTTGCAGTAACGCAAGTCACACTTGAAATCGACCCCTGAGTTTACAACTTACAGTAAGCGTAATATAAGTATAAGTAAAAAAACCAGACGTGATAATTTTTTTCTGTTTTCAGTTTTGAATTCTTCTTGAAAAACTCTTCTAGATTCAACCCTTTTTATCGTAGGATATAAAACCTTGTAAACTCATGTTATTAGTCTAGTAAGCCTTGCTAATTTTTATATGTTGGTAGCACGGCCTGCTGTATATTTACGACCTGTGCATTCGTGCAGTTCGACTGCTTCTCCGCATATGCTTTGGAAAGCGCCGCTGCTCGGGCACTTTTGGGAATATTTTACCATATTGGGTTTATTACCAACATTGTTTTGGACATTTTAAGTTTAAATTTTTAAATTATTACACGTTGTTTGTTGCTTTTTCAAGTTTTAGTTGTTTGCTCTGTTTGCGATTGTTACTTTGTTCTACGTTTGTGTTTTTTGTAGCTTTCAAAAGTCAAAAATCTTACTAACCCCAAAATTCAATTTGTCAACAATGTCAAAAGCGCCTAAGGTCACTAGATCAAATTGTCTGTTTTATAAAGTACCGCTGTTAGTGACAAAATGAAAGACAACGATATCTTCTGTCTATCTCTACATGCGCACTAAATTTAAATGTTGTTTGTGTGGACACATTGCTTTATGAACTGTCAATTCTTGTCAAATATCGTTTGTAATAAAATGGTTTGAATGTGCGATTTCTCAACACGAATCGTTATGGTGTATTCGTTTCCTCCGCCGTAAGTAAATACTATTTGATGTTTTATGTACGACGACTTTCCACAAATTTCAGAAAACTCCAAATAGAAGGTAGATGGAAGCCCTATCGAAGCCGACAATCATTGTGACATTGGTTAAGCAGTACGTAATGGGAGAATACTAAAATTGGTTTTTGTATATGAACCCTTGAGTACTTCTTATAAGATTATGGAATTTTGTACCTGTTAGTTTACGAATTCCGTGAACTAAATTTAAATAATGTTCCCCCAATTTGTCTTCAATCGCTTTTGTGTTTCAATAGCCCCAATACCAACATGAACTTGTTGCATTCAGGCGAATAACTCGTTCATCTTATTGTTATTATGAGTTGAAAATCAAATCTATGGGCAAGAAAATGGAAGAAGCAAGACCACTCACATGTGGTACATCACAAAACCTGCGTTATGGACAGAAATATTATTTCAAATGCCTAAAACAGCAATGATATTGTAAAGTGTAAGTATATCGGCCTCAACGGTAAACGTTCTCAAAATGTGTTGTAGGACCAACTGACTGCTATCCTTAATGTAACAGCGGGGCCTCATAAACTAGCAGGTGGACAAGACACAGTCATTGCACTCATCACTTGAACAGTGCAGATACACAGTCACATGAGGAAGACACACCATCGCTTTCAACATCAGCGGCAGAAGATGGTTGGTTTGAAGGCGCTGCTACTTCCTCATAATGAATGTGAAAACTGAAAATGTAATGGGACATGAAATATACATAAGATATGCAAAACTGGTTCTATAGTTTAATGTGGCCTACGAAGGTCCTTAAACGCATTCAAATGGTCTCCTGTAGTGTTAAAAATAGATGTAATTTTGTATTTCAGGGTGATTTAAGTAAATAATTTTAACATAACCTTAATATTTGTTCTTGATATTCATTCATTTTGTTGCAGTTGTTTTGCATAAACTCATTCAAGATCTTAAACATGTCTACTTCTTCAAACTTGTAAATTCTTTCTTCTTAGTAGCCCCTTTAAAATATCTCATGTACTTCATTTTCTGCTCATGTACTTGCTACTTCCATTTGTGCAATGCTTTCTCTCAGTTACTTTAACATCTCATCATTGTTACTACATCGTCGGGAGAAGCTACAATATAATAAGTGCTAATAGCATATTCTAATTAGGGCGTTACTGCATACAGGTCGAATCGTTGGAGATTAGAAAAGACAGTGCTTGAAGTCCGAGACCGTTTCTGAGTGTTGCACCTCCTTAACGTGCTAAAATGGAATCGGTTCTAATGTCGGTTCGCTCACCTCTTACGTATTCACATAGTCTGTTATAATGTTGGAACCAATTTTCTTTTTGTACCCACGGTTTATTTAAGTGTATTTTAAACAAATAAATTTAAGATAACCTTAAATTTTGTCAATGACAAATTTTACGTCAACAATTTTATGACAATTCCCTAGAATCTTGCGTCTCGTTCTAACCCATTGATTTATGGACTATGTCTGTCTCTCTTGAATTGCGCACTGAAAACTAACAGCGGTACCTTATAAAACAGACACTTTGATCTAGTGACCTTAAAAGCGCCTAAGGTCACTAGATCAAATTGTCTGTTTTATAAGGTACCGCTGTTAGTTTTCAGTGCGCAATGCAAGAGAGACAGACATAGTCCATAAATCAATGGGTTAGAACGAGACGCAAGATTCTAGGGAATTGTCATAAAATTGTTGACGCAAAATTTGTCATTGACAAAATGTAAGGTTATCTTAAATTTATTTCTTTAAAATACACTTAAATAAACCGTGGGTACAAAAAGAAAATTGGTTCCAACATTATAACAGACTATGTGAATACGTAAGAGGTGAGCGAACCGACATTAGAACCGATTCCATTTTAGCACGTTAAGGAGGTGCAACACTCAGAAACGGTCTCGGACTTCAAGCACTGTCTTTTCTAATCTCCAACAATTCGACTTGTATGCAGTAACGCCCTAATTAGAATATGCTATTAGTACTTACTATATTGTAGCTTCTCCCGACGATGTAGTAGCAATGATGAGATGTTAAAGTAACTGAGAGAAAGCATTGCACAAATGGAAGTAGCAAATACATGAGCAGAAAATGAAGTACATGAGATATTTTAAAGGGGCTATTAAGAAGAAAGAATTTACAAGTTTGAAGAAGTAGACATGTTTAAGATCTTGAATGAGTTTATGCAAAACAACTGCAACAAAATGAATATCAAGAACAAATATTAAGGTTATGTTAAAATTATTTACTTAAATCACCCTGAAATACAAAATTACATCTATTTTTAACACTACAGGAGACCATTAAACTATAGAACCAGTTTTGCATATCTTATGTATATTTCATGTCCCATTGCATTTTCCCATTCATTATGAGGAAGTAGCAGCGGCTTCAAACCAACCATCTTCTGCCGCTGATGTTGAAAGCGATGGTGTGTCTTCCTCATGAGACTGTGTATCTGCACTGTTCAAGTGATGTGTCTTGTCCACCTGCTAGTTTATGAGGCCCCGCTGTTACATTAAGGATAGCAGTCAGTTGGTCCTACAACACATTTTGAGAACGTTTACCGTTGATGCCGATATACTTACACTTTACAATATCATTGCTTGTGTTTTAGGCATTTGAAATAATATTTCTGTCCATAACGCAGGTTTTGTGATGTACCACATGTGAGTGGTCTTCCTTCATTTTCTTGCCCATAGATTTGATTTTCAACTCATATTAACAATACGATGAACGAGTTATTCGCCTGAATGCAAGAAGTTCATGTTGGTATTGGGGCTATTGAAACACAAAAGCGATTCAAGACAAATTGGGGGAACATTATTAGTTCACGGAATTCGTAAACTAACAGGTACACAATTCCATAACCTTATAAGAAGTACTCAAGGGTTCATATACAAAAACCAACTTTAGTATTCCCCCAATACGTACTGCTTAACCAATGTCACAATGATTGTCGGCTTCGATTGGGCTTCCATCTACCTTCTATTTGGAGTTTTCTGAAATTAGTGGAAAGTCGTCGTACATAAAACGTCAAATAGTATTTACTTACGGCGGAGGAAACGAATACACCATAACGATTCGTGTTGAGAAATCGCACATTCAAACCATTTTATTACAAACGATATTTGACAAGAATTGACAGTTCATAAAGCAATGTGTCCACACAAACAACACAAAATTAGGTGCGCATGTAGAGATAGACAGAAGATATCGTTGTCTTTCTTTTTTGTCACTAACAGCGGTACCTTATAAAACAGAAACTTTGATCTAGTGACCTTAAAAGCGCCCGAGCAGCAGCGCCCTCCTCGGCAAAAAAATGCGTTTTCTCGGAAACATTCTTGATACGGGGAAATGAGATTTTGCACAGGCCGTAGATATACAGCAGGTCGTGGTTGGTAGCTATCAATCTACGAAACTGTCAACACTGTACGCGTCACAATGACATCTTTCAATTTAACCTTAAACTGTCAAAGAGACAAGCAGAGCTACCAACTATTTTCAAATTCAACAGCCCCCTTCTCCGCAAGACGCCTGTATACAGTTGACCACCAATACACATACCTTTGCTCATGATAACAGCGTTTGCGCACATTATGTAAGACAGAAACAAAGGCTATGTTTTTATTTACATCTGCGACGCGGTAAATCATGCAGTATAAATAAATCCTTTCACTGTATCTCACTTTATAGCACCGCCTCTCCACAATCCAGATTAAACAATGATAAGAAGTAAAATATTCCACCGATTATAATCACCTCACCGATGTAAGTAACACTGCTTTAATCGATTGTATTTAAAAAAAAAGATCTGCGCGCATCTCTTCAAAAATGCACTGTAATGTCCTTGAATTTCCAACTTGGTATAAGGAAACCACAGTTAATGCGTTATTTCTAGGTCACGGCTCGTTCTTCGCGCATGTGATCACCAAATCCCGCGAGATGTAAAAGGCAGTAATGCACTTAATCCTCTCATCTGTGATAGATAACAAGCTTTAATTGTAGTTCCCCCTTAGTTTTAAATAACAAAAAATCTCGAGCACTCGTTACGATTAAAATACAGACATGCCACAATGCGTCATTGGTAACGTGAAAATCCACGTTGAAGTCCCCCTTCTTCTCATCTTCTTCGCTTTTATTTTTTCTGGTAAGTCCCCGAAAACCACCTCCAAATCTTTACTTTTTTATTTCAGCCTCTGTGGGCACCAACCTGATCATCTTCAGGACTTGCTACGTTACTCTTGGTCACAATAAATCCGAATGTGCCTTATTGGGGGGCAACGATGTGGACAACTCCACTGCAAAGTTAGAGAAGGAGGTGGAACCATACGCAGCAGTGATCAACATGGTCCGATCTGTGATAGAGACGTTGTTTACGACTTTGATTTGCCTGTTTGTGGGGCCATGGACTGATAAGTTCGGGCGAAAACCCATTTTGGTTATCCCAGTGATCGGCTTTTTCATCTCCTACTTGCTTGTGGGTGTCTTCGCCGCCCTTGAGGACCTCTCTCCTTGGTACTCCCTTCTATCCTCCATCCCTATCTGTCTCACCGGTGGTGCCTCTTCGTACCTCACAGTTCTTCTCTGCTACATCACTGACGTCACTGATGAGAACAACAGAGGGATGAAAATGGGAATCTTTGAAGGCATCCTCGCTGTGGGGATCTTCCTTGGTAACATCACGAGCTCCTACGCTTTCGCTGCTACCAACTATTGGACTATCATGCTCATCGCCGCTGGTTGTTGCCTTCTCAACCTCTTCTTTACTGTGGTGTTCATCCCGGAGTCGCTTCCAAACCCGGAAACAGAAGTAAAAGCGTCTTTGTACTCCACCACACACTAAGTTTATTTTTCAGGGACGCTTAAGAGGGGTTTTCAAACTCTCCAACATCAAAGAGATGATTAAAACAACATTCAAAAAACGCCCCGATTCCGACCGCTGCGTTGTCTTGTCCTGCGTCCTCATGATGACCATTTACATCTTGGTGATCAACGGGGAAAGCGCCCTTACCTTCCTCTTCGTCCGGGAGAAGTTCAACTGGTCGCTAAAACAATACACACTTTTCAGTGCCGCCCACAACGTCGTCTACATTTTAGGGACAATCATCGGGATCTACTTCTTACACAAACTGTTAAAAATACAAGAAACCATCATGTTGGTCATCGGCTTCACCTCAATGTGCGTGGGTATGGTGATAATGGGACTGGCAAAGTACGACTGGGAGGTCTACGCTGGTAAGTTTTCCCTAACTGAGGCTTGGTATTAACACATTTGTAGGTGCCTTCTCGAAAGCTCTTGGTGGAGTGTTAAGTCCAATGGGGAGGTCTTTGGTGTCGAAGATCGTACCAAACGAAGAAGTGGGGAAGATCTTCTCTCTTATCGTAATCAGCGAGTCGTTGTTTGGCATGGCTGGGTCCCCTTTGTTTACCACAATTTACAACGAAACTATTTCAACGGACGCAGCTCTGTTTAATTTTGTGGCCGCTGGGTTCTACCTGGTGGAGATTCTGATAGCAATGTAAGAAGTTGATGATGATGGACGATTATTACAAGTTTGTTTCTAGATGGGTTCTGTTCGTACGGAACTCCAGGAGAAACGGCGTTTATGAAGAGCTCGTGGGCGACGAAGGAACCAGAAGCGACGTCGTTGCATGAAGAGAATATTGTTATGTTAAGTTAATAATAAGTTTATTTTAATAAATCAATTTTTTTATAAGTCTGTGCTTTCCAGGAAATGATCTTGATAAGACTCGCAACACTGTCAATAATCGATGCAAATGATCACTTCTTTGCGATCACAAATTACCCCATCCAATCACCAAATTACGTCTTATCAGATGATTAAATCACAACCCTTCCAATCATCGGCGCTCAGTCAAAATGTTCAACCCCACAAAAATCCACGTCTCGTCATCCCCAGAAACCCTCCGCCTCATCTACTGGTCTTTGCGTCCCATCTTCTTCGTCTGCAAATCCATCGGTCTCAACTCCATCCGCATTTCGCCAACTGGTCACTTCATCTCCGAGAAATGCTACGATTACTACTACTTCTTCTTCTATCTGGGTCTTTACGCAGCTTTAACTACCTACACTTTGGTGAGCGTCGTCTTCAACTCTATGGACTCCATCGTGGTCAACAAGTACATCTTCTTGGTGGAGTGTGCTGTCATGACCACTCTAATGCTCGTAGTCACCACCTTCACGTTCATTTTTCGGAGACTCCAAACGAAAGCTTTAGAGTTGTTGGCTCACGTGGACGTTGCCTTCATGAAGCACGGCTTCGTGTTCCAATACAACGCCTTCCTGAAGACAAACTACGTGATGCTGGTCATTGCCTTGGTGTCTCTCTTAGTCAGATCGGGGTTCATCCTGTTGACTCTTCGGGCAGATTCGATTCAATACATCACTCTCTTCTTGTCCGCGACTGTTAAGGCGTTTTCTAAGTACCAATTCGTGTCGTTGGTCTTACAACTCCAGACGAGGTTCACGAAGATCAACACCGTCATCAAGTCGTACTACCAAGAAGCGACCACGCTGAAGTTAGTGTTAAATCCATCGCTGAAGACTCTTCCTGAGAAGTTGTACGCTTTGTGCCGCCTACACTACAAGCTTGGAAGCGTCACCGAGAAAATCAACACCGCGTTTGCTGTCCAGCTGTTGGTGTCAATAGCCGTGTCCCTCTTCGACATTCTTTTCCAATCGTACTACTTATACTATGTTGCTACCGGAAAAGCAGACTCCGTCAGCGTGGTTGTGATCCTCAGCCCCATTGTGTGGCTCGTGGACGAAACCATCGAGATCTACTGGTTGGTGTACTCTTGTGCAAGCACTTGCGATCAAGCGAATGAGACCCCGACCAACTTACATGAGTTGAGGAACAACTGCTTTGACATGGGTCTTGAGAACCAGGTAGACTTGGTTGAGTTTAATGGTAAACTAACGGTGGGTTACAGGTACAAACTTACTCTCTTCAGATGTTGCACCAGAAGATGCAATTTTCCGTGCTTGGATTTTTTGAAATAGACTACACGCTGATTTATTCGGTGAAGTATTGTTGGTTGCATAGGTAAAGTTTGAATGTTCAATTTTTAGATTGTTGGGGCTGTTACAACATATTTGGTCATTTTTATACAGTTTGACCAATCGTCCCATGTTGAGGCGCTTGATGGTTTGCAGAATTCAACCAAATTGATGGAATCAAGTTGTTCGTAGAGCAAAAATTGATCAATTGAATATTTTTTTCAGTTGGCTGTTACTCTGAACGTGTGTCTTGATATCCGTCATTTCCTACAATCTACCAATTATTTGATCGTTTTACGTCGAGTACAGACACACGTGCAAGGTACGAGCCCACTAGATAACTAATCAAATTAATCGCTGTGTACCTTTTGAAGTACCACACCAATTATACAACTTGCTGCAAGTTTAGGCTTGTTTTGGACAGTTTTTACAATAATATAACGTGTTGCATAACTCATAAGCATGATTCAATAATATGAAATTGTGATAATTAAAGTTTCTGCAATGTAATCCTTCGAAGATTACGCAATTTGTGTTAGTTATGAGTAAATAAAGTAATTCAATTCTCGTGTGACATTTTCATTCCGCTAAGGTTAATGTTTTATCCAAATAAAAATTGCCGTATCATTGACTTTTATCTTCCATTTACTATGCAAACTACGCTTCCGATATCTCCCCAATCGCCCCAGTTCCCCTTGAAAAACTACATTCATATCAGTATCATTTATTTTCATATTTTTTTACAAAAACACTCTTACAACAAAGGGGCTCGTCCGCCCAACAATATCGTTTAACAATACAATAAATTGTCAATTAACGCTAAATCCCATGCGAGTTACCGCTCCAACTTGTACCAACCGCGTTGGTTGTACGTAAATTTTCGTATTTAGTACCAATGACCAATTAATCAGATCATTTCGTTTTCAATAAGTCCTTCATCTTGGTAACTCGACAATGGGTCTAGGAAATTCTTGTAAAGTGCACTCGTAGAAGTCTGCGAGTTCCTGCTCCGAGGGAGATAGGAGAGGATCCTGCTGCCCTTCTACATTCTTCACTATAACCGCACAAGGGCACTCAGTTTTCTCCAAGCCACAATACTGGGCCAGCTTTTCGCTGCTGTCGACCTGTAACAAGAAAACAAAGGTCAGTCGTGGTAACGAGGTCATCGATTTCATTTCTGTAATTCCAGGAAAAATCGATAAAAAAAAATAGAAATGGTAATTACCTGGATCACTGGAATGTAGTTTTCGTAACAAAATGCTTGCAAAAGAACTGTTTGCATGTGAGTGGCGGCATCGCCGGGTCTGGTCAAAGGAAGGACGCACAAGAGAACATCTTCCGGTGCTTTTTCCAAACTGGCAATAGCTGGAAGAAGCCCACAAATGAGGCGGCGTTGTGTCTTCGCCTCGGATACCACGCCTTGGAGAGCATTTCCAAGCTTGCTCCTATAATAAGAAGAACCGTGAACACTCTGCCTCCTTGATCTCGTTTTGACCACTCTTACCTGTTGATCGACTTGCATTTCTCGTTGCTCTTCAGTTTGAGGATACACATGTTTTTGCCTTGGTTAAAGTTGAAAGCCAGTCTCAATGGTAATCCAAAAAGGGCACAACACAATATTGTGTAATATCACTTCACAGTCACTGAACTCTCGCTCCTGCTGCGTTACGCTGTCACGTCGGTTTTCTGCTGCTGAATGACGTAAGTTATGTTGCGCCTGCTTATATACAACAGGAATGTGAGTGGGGACGAAATAAACCGAGAAGAGTGGTTCGAGGAATGCCCCGATCATTACTCACTTGAAAACTACGCGTTTTTGATAATGAAAGTTGAATGGGTATTCCACGGGTTTTTAGATGTCCTGCTCTTGTTCCGGCAAGTTTCGCTCGCAGGAAATTCAACTGAAGAGTGTGAAATTGAACTGGAAGGACGAGCTGCAAGGTTTCAGGAATTAGCGCTCGAGTTTGGACAGCAGGACCGGATCTGAGAATCGGAATTTTGAATAGCCAAAATGATCCATTGTGAGAAATCAATATTGAAATTCCAAGAAAACTTCTACGAAAACAAAGAGTGGAACTAAGTTGGGAAAATATAAGACGCCAAAAAGTCTTGTTTACGTGGGGCTTCAAATTATCCGACATGTCAGAGCACGCGCTTGCAGGAAATCCGTTGTAGCAGGAATCGTGCAAGCTCAAACCTGATCGATTTTTTGTCTCCACTGCATTATTAACGACAAATTCACGTGAAGAGGCTCGAATAACGAGCGAGAACTTTTTATGTAATTCCGTTTGTTGGAATCGCATTCCACAGAAGTTGTTTACACTTATCGATCCCAACATATTAATCTCGCCTGTTATCAAGAAATGTTTCCCTCGAAACCGAGCTGGTTTTAATAGTTGAAAAAAACAGATAAACAAAGTTCCGACGAATTGTTTGCGAGGTGTCGCGTTACTTCTGACGTCTTTTTAATTCAATTTGGACGGGAAATCGGGGAAATGATCGCTTTTCCCGTGCTGTACTTTACTCAGGTACTCGGATTTGTTTACAGTGAATTTTTATACCTCAAGGATGTTTGGTGAACTTGGGAATTTGCGACTACCTCAACAAACGCGCTGTTATTGTCTGGGAAATTTTCGAGAATGGGAAATACCGGGAAATTTCATTCAGCGTTCAGATGAAACCGAATCAATAAATCTCTTCATGCAAATTCCGTTTTGTTGAAAAATCACGCGGGTTTTGTTATCGGTTTATGTGACAGTTTCCGGTAGCTGATAATCCGTGGTTAGTTTTGTCGGGCAAATCAAAACAAATCATTCCGAAATGGAAAAATCATTATTTGCAATGAGTCAAAAACTTGTCGTTGAAGATAAAAGGATAAAGCACATATTAGTAATCAGAAGGCCGCGTCCTAATAATCTCATTTCCGATCTTGTCTGGTTCTTGAAATCAGATCTGAATATTTGATAATACTTATTGGAATTTCGTGCTTACCCAAAAAATGTGATTAAGTGGAAATGAGCGGAATTTTCACGTTATGCAGTGTCCTTCCAAATTTGGGCATCAAACTTTGATTGCTGTTTTCCATGGAAAGCCCAATTTTTTCTTCTTAATCGAGCGAGTGCCAATGACCTGAAAGTAATTAATTATTAATAAAACGGCAATTAAGTGAAGACGTCAAAAACACCAAACGTTATCATTTGACCTAATTAATGAGATTTATTTTGATTTATTTTTTCCATTGTCTCTTGAAACGTGCTAAAACCACAATTAAGTACGAAAATTATCACCGACATGACGATTCGCATCATCACAAAAATTCCATCTTTTGGAATTGGGGCAATTAGCAGACAAATTAATTCCAGAAAATGTTCGAAAAGTGGAACACCTCCAAGGCGACAAAAATACGAAAATTTCAACATTTCGGAACCTAAAAATTTTGTAATAGTTCTACGAATTACCAATTACGTCAAACTGTGTTAGCAATGATACAACTCATTCAAAAGTATAACAATCAAATTGCTACCGAAACATCCCAAATTCTTTACAATTAGTCACTCATAAAACAATCCACCTTGCAATTTTTCGAGCCTACTTTTATTGTCGCGTAAAGCTGACACAGCAACTGACTCATCTTCGATAATTTTAAATCAATTGTTTACACTCTTATCAATCCAAATCCGTTGTCATTTTAATTCAAGTTGCGTAACGAAATCCTGCATCTTTCGCCCAAATTCCTTTTATGCAACTGCTGGGGAAACCCATTCACTCCAATCCGTGATGGCTGACCCAGATAATTCTTCCATTCACGCACGTTGTCTCCAGCAAACGCCATCAAATGATCATTGACGTAAAACTTTCATGTTGGCACATGTAATTATGTAATCATTCAACCATCACGTATTGTGATAAAACTGATAAAACCGCATCCATGATGGGTGCATGGACAAAATTTTCCCGTGTTTGACTTGGGGTTAAATCGATTTTGTTATTACTTAGGAAAAGTTCAATTAGTGTGAAGGTCGTAAAATGCGATTATAGAGCGACCTTGAGAATCCACGGCGGGTTTTAACGTGTTATAACGAATTCATTGTCGTCATTTGAAGATTCCCAACTTGAAAGTTATTTACTAATAACCGACACGAGCGTAAAGCAACGGTCAATGTTTTGTGGGATTTTGAAAGCGATATGATTACTATGGAAAATATTTGCGTTGCAGTGCACAATAACAGCAAAGTGGATGGATTCCGTGGCAAAAACACTGTTGTTATTTAGACAATACTTTTGCCTTATTTGGAATCCAAATAATCCGCTTTTACTGTTTCCTAGATAAGCCATTGATTCGCAGTTCCGAAAAATGATTACTTGCTCGTAAATAACGGGAGATTTTAATCAGCGATCGAATATTGGAATTGGAATTCGTTCGTGTTTGATCTTGGGTTACAAATCAAAATTACGGAACCCAGATAAGGTTCAAGGGCGCAAATAAATTAAGGTTGTTAACAGGGAAGTAATTAACATGTAAATAAGAGTTTCGCAGTGAGCGACTTTGCTTACATTTCGCGGTTTCTACTTAAATATTTTCGTGTTTATTTTGAAAAATTTTAGTTCAAATAAACTACACGCGCGTGTTTATAAGCATAATTAGAGCGATAATGTGGATTCACAAACATTCCACCAAATATGATTGTTATTGTTATTTTTTTTGATAAGTATGTACTCTCATTTTGTTATTTTTTGTTTACCTACTGCATGTAGTGTTTGTTGCTTCTAGATATCGAACGATCAATGCCTAGCAGTCCATGCTTTTTTTGCATGTTTAATAAAGTGTCATCGAAAAAAAACAAACAAACATAGCTACCAACAAAAAAACAAACCTCTCAGACGCACATTTATTTTATTTCACATCAATTTTTTATAGTAATAATAATACAAAAAGATCTTATAAAGGCAAAAATAACGTCTTTCTTTAATCCTCCCCTGGTCTCTTCCGCCCCTTCTTGACTTTCTCGACATACTCCCCGAACCCAACCACCCCGCTCGCGGTCACCACCCTTAAATTCGCCGCACAAACCTTCGAATTAATAAAACAATTATGTAATTCAGAAATCTGAGTGGAAGACGCCGCCGCCGAGTCACCGCTGCTCCCCAACTTCTTATTCCACCACTCATTACCGGGTAAAGCGTTGCCGTCCCACGCGTACGAAACCACTAACAACTTGTCTTTGTCAGCTCTCTCTAATCTAGAATGGGGCTCCCTGTTGTAAATATGAACTTTAATTCCTTTGAGAGGATGTCCCTCGATGGGGATAACATCTCCATGTTTGAATCCAAGACACTTATCGTGGGTGATGTAGGCGAAACAAACATCACTAACATTGTGGAGATGAGGTCCAAGGAGTTTTAGTCGTTGACCGCAGGAGTCCATGAAGAGTTTGTTTTGACAAGCGGACTTTTTCCAGACTCCCAGACCGATTCCTACGACATGGATGTAAGCTGTGGTGTTGGCTGAATGAGCTCTAGAGTTGGCTTCGAGGAAAAGAGTGTCCATGGTGAAGGTGACGCGTTTGTGGTAGAGGAAGTTGTCTAAAAGTTCGGAGTTTTTGAGGGTGGTGTAGCGATCGGTTGTCTTCTTCGAAATGATTTCTTGATACTCCAAACACTCGTCTTCGTAGAAGCTGGCGAAGAGGTGGTGAATCGTTGGAGGAGTCACCTTCCCGTATCCGTTGGCTTTCGTGTTCTGTTTTTTCGTAACGACAAGCTCTTGGTAGTCCATGACGGCCTCCTTCACCAAACGGGGTCCGATTATTCCTATAATTATCCCTTCGTCCTGTATCTCTTCTCTTTCTTCCTTGAACACTCCGAAGTTCTTCCTATCACCGACGTTAATAAAATACGTGTACGAACTAACAGAGAGGAACGCCGACAGTTTTACTTCTTCGTAACTGAGACAGTTCTTCAGAACCAAAGGCGGTGTCTCCCTGTCCGTTCCTGTACTCTCCCAGTTACCACTACCTTTCTTCCCGTCCAACAAAATGTAAAGATCCCTCTTTCCCATAAACATAGCGGCCCTTTTCGTCAATAACCGATCAATAAATTCTAAGATACCCATTTTAGCGTAGACTGCTTTTTCAGGGAGGCTCCCATTCCGTCTCTTGTGAACAATAAATTGGGCGCAGAGAAAAAGAGCGTTTTCATGAATAACAGGATACGCGGAGTTAATGTTTCGGATGAGGACATCTTCAGCGAGGGTGTTTTTCAGAGTTTTACAGCGCCCCGTGTCGATGGGAAAGGCTCTCTGAAAAGAGTCGCTTTTCTGGATAAGAGTTAATAAAGAGAGGTCTTCTGGTAGTGTCACTTCTAATGGAAGAAGCGCCAGGAGCTCTGATGACCATTCTGGAAGCTTTGGGGACCAGTGGTTTGTACAAGAACTTTCTGAAATTTCATGGTTATGTAGGCAACCAGTATTTGACATGGCGCAACATTGTGAAAATAAAAAATGTTTGATATTTTTTAATGAAATTACACTGATCGAAATTTTTTAAGTTAAAGTTACACTGAAAAACTTAGAACTGTTAAATGTAAAAAACTAAATAGATATAATAAAAAAACTACAGATAAAAACTTACGTGCCATTTTCACTCACGATTCGCTCACAATCTTCCACTGTTCGGATAGAATTATTTGGGTTTATACAAACGTGTTTCAACCTCTTTTAATGGGAAAATACTGACACGAAGTGAACCGCAGACATCGAGGTTACCGAGAACCTGCGCGTGTATTACTGGTTGCATTCGCGTACATTTCGATTAATATTTTTAAATTTGTGGTATTAATGCTAAGTGTCGATTTTAACATACGTTGGGCTGCGTTCATAAAAATCCGATGAAAAACGCTCCGCATGCGCAATGTCTTGGATTTCAAATGCACGTCAAATGTTTGTTGCCATAAATCAGTGTTTCTTAACCTTACAAGTAAGCCGCACCCCTTTAAACCTGAAAATAGGTCTCCGCACCCCGTTGAAAATTGTGCTTTAAATTTTTAGTTTAGAAAAATACATTTTTGAAAAACTTTTTGTTTATTAAAAAAATGTACATTTTATAATATCAACCAGCTTCTCCATCACCAATGATTTTGGTCAAATTCCTAAATCGGACAAATTAGGAAAAATGAGAAAAAATAAAACTTGAACTTTTCGAGACTTTGATCGGCCATAACTCAGTTATTTGTTCTTGAATCTGAATTTAAATCCCAGATTTGGAAACTGCGGAAAATTCTGCATACACTGATGTACATATAATAACTCAAGTTTACTTGAAAAAATAAGCGAGATGTCGATATCAGAAGTTTGGCATAGTTTTAGTCATAAATTTTTGCAAAAATTTGCAAATTTCGACTTTTGAAAAATTTATGAACTATTTCTTATGTAAAAAATTGCGAAAAAAAACTATGGCGTATACCGCATCTCAATATCCGAAATAGTTTTCGAGATATAGAGTACGAATTGTTTCGAACCTTCAAAAATTTGGTCCTCTGGCGACAATCCTAAAAATCAAACGACCATAACTCAGTTATTTGTTGACAAAAATTGAAAATTCTTATGTTTTGGGTTTCAGCGTGACATTCTGCGTAAAATGAGCCCAGATTTATTGAGTTTGCGTAATAAATAAACGAGACATTGGCCAAAAACTGTTTTGAAGAAGTGATTTTAGGGTAATTTTCAATCAATGTTTTCAAAATGAAAACGACGTTTAATAGCTTTGAATTATACATCAGTCGAAAGAAGAGCTCGAAATCTATCTACTGGCCAAATTTGAGATCGATCGGGCAAACAGTTTACGAGATATGACCAAAAATAAAAAAAATGAAAAATTTTCATCGTTTGAGTCGGATTTTTTCGCGAAAAATCGACTATCGAATTTTGGGCTTTTGATAACATTTTCTAACGTAAAATGAGCCGAGAAAAAGAATGGCGCAAATCGCATCTCAATATCTCAAATAGTTTTCGAGATATTTAACTTTAAAACTTAGTAAAAATGAGGAAACATGAAAATCAACTTTTTGGCCTCATGAATTGTAAACGTCAAATTAACATTCAATTGACATCTTCGGAAACACTAGATTTACAAGCGCCCTGGACGTTTACACACGCCGTGCTGTAAAAATTGCCCAAATCGTCTGCTCTTCACATGCGTTTATAAATTAAAATCACTTTACCATAATGAAGATTGATCACCAAAGTGGAATCTACCTAAATTATTATCTCAATTAAGACAATATTTCTATTTTTAAAGTAATATTAAAACGTTTTTTATACAGCGCCATCTTGTGTACTTTTTGTGCACCAACTACAAAATTGACAGAATTGACAGATGATGAAATTTACAAATGTCAGATGTGACAGTTCTCATAAATTTTGAAAAATCCAATTATTTAAATTAAAATTTTTCGGCCAAAAAGTTTAATACAACTCTTGTGCGTTAACCATTTTACAGCGCTCAATCATTAAAGCACTCCGGCTACGCCGTCGTGCTTCAAACTGATTTCGCGCTGTAAAATGTAAGTTACCACACGCGACTGTAAATAACTATTCCGAGACTTTGATCGGCCATAACTCAGTTGTTTGTTGTCAGATCTAAATTTAAATTTCAGATTTGGAATCTGCGGAAAATTCTGCGTACACTGATGTATAATAACTCAAGTTTACTCGAAAAAATAAGCGAGATGTCAATATCAGAAGTTTGGTATAGTTTTTGTCATGAATTTTCGCGAAAATTGCGTTTTGTATGTAGGTTATGTACCTATTTGTTGAACATTTAAATAACCACGGAAACCGTTTATAAACACAATAACACTCTGGCGAATCTCAGAGTGTTAATCACATCACTCTGACGTCACACGCTCCAACAGACGTCTCACTTTATGAACACACCCTTGAATTTTTTATATTAATTTTTTTATGTTGGTAACACTGCTGGGTTTAATTTTGATACTAATAATTAATTCCGAAAATAATCAGAAGATATTCAATTATTCGAAAATGGTGAGAGTAAAATGCGAATAACAATAAAAATTTTGGCGCATCCACCATTTTTCAAAAAATAATAATTTTCTGGATATTAAAAGATGCACTTTAAATAAAGTATTTATTATTTATTTTATTACTTATTTATAGCTATTTAACAAACAAGTTACGGGTCGATTTCAAGTCACTGCGTTAACGCAAATTTGCAACCGTTGCCAAGGTATGAGCAATGTGATTGGCGTTGCTATGTTGCAAATGGGATTTGCAGTAACGCAAGTCACACTTGAAATCGACCCCTAAGTCAATGAATGCGATTAATAATTAAGAGATTTTAACCAGTATAAACGTAGGGAGGGCCATTAATAAGCGAGATTATTAATCGTCCATTAACTATAGAGTTAGTTAGAAAACTTTTTCGGTGATCGAATATTGAAAAAATTTACCAAAAAAGAAAATTTATACAAACGTAGTTATGCAACCAAATATACAAAAACTAAAGTGAGGTTTAAAAATCGTCGTTTTGATTGGGTATTAGTAAACAAACAGATCCAGGGCGTTCAAAACCGCGTCTTTAGATCATTATTGAATTTATTAAATTGCGTGTGTAATTGGTTGCCTATAATAAACACATTAAATCATTCATTAATAGCCCACTTTAATGCATGATTTCAGCCGACAAATCATGCATTAATAGTACCTAAAAATAAACGATCGCGGAGAAAAATCTTAAATAAACCACCGAGTGCGTTGACTGTCAATTTCTCCAAGTTTTATAGATTTCGTCTCAATTTACGCAGAATTTCACGAAGGCAAGACCTGACGGTGTATTACTGGTCATATACCCGATAGACGCACCAATTAAGCAGGTTTTCGTCCCAAAATCAAGCTGAAGAAAACCTGAAGAAGATTCTTACATTTCCAACGTTCAAACTGAAGGAAAATGAAACAACGTAAGCCATGTCTCGTGAGACGTAAAAAACTCGTTTAATTGTCATATATAAAAAGTGAATCTTGAAGAATATCCGTAAGAAAACGTAACTTTCCATCCTTCCATAGCACGTCCCCGAAGCCCTTCCGGAAGTTTCACAATCGTGTCCGGAATACTAATGGCGAATTCACCGAAAAGTCGTCCGATTCCTTCGCATTTTCGTCGTCGCTCGGTGTCCCCTCACTTTGATTCGGTGATTATTGTAAAATCGCCGTGGCCTCACGGCTCCAACAGGTGTAGCCCCTCTCCTCGATATCACCTTCTTCAACAGTTCTCAGTTTAGTACCGTCTTAGAAAGTGTTTGAGTCGTACCCGTGTCGTACTACACCGCAGTGAATCGAGTGTTTACCAATTACAAAAGGTACGTTCCTGATGTTGTTAACATAGTCAATCAAAAAGTCGCAAAAACGTTTTTTGCAATTTTCGGTCCAGAATCTGCGATGACGCACATGGCAAATAATGCAATAATGGCCGCACGTTGGAATGTTGTAGAAAATTTCAGAGTTACCCACCACCGGTGACCGGTTGACCTTCGATGGTTATTACTGGACCGAGTCACCTACCTTCAAAAGACCTCGATGAAGATTTATTTGTTTTTCGGTTATTACAATTAAGAGAAAGTGTTTGAAGATTCACATGGAGATGCTCTCAGACGGTGTCGCAACGCGATTGTTCCTAAAGTCCTAAAAACCAATCGACTGTTCCACTTTTTTCAGAATAAAGAGAAATGTGTAATCGGCGGAGCGTTGCCGTCGTAATACTTTAATGTTATCTCCGGCTATTTCCTCAACTGACCATCAAAAGTGTTTCAATTCAACCATACTACGGGGACTCCTATGAAAGTTTGAATTCGTAAAATGTAGCACGGAATCGGAATATCGTGCTAATGGATTGATAGTAGAACAGGGTGTGTCCACCCTGTATATTACCACGGACCTTTAAACGGAAGTTCGTGTCGTGGTTTTACGGTACCCGATTCATCTTTCATTCATGGGAACACCGTGTATCAGATGTAACGCTATGGGAAAGTGTGCGATTTCTGTGTTTTCTAATTATTCTATGAATTCGCGATTAGATCGCGATTTTTACACGCATGAGGCGCGGACAGAAATTCGAGTGTTTGAAGATAACGGATTGTACCAGAAACGGAATGACAAGGCCGCTTAATTGCAAAAATGTCGTTTTGCCTAATAGTTTTACCATGAAATTAACACCTCATTTTACAAGCAAAGTTTCCGACGAGAAGGTCTCTCCTTATCGCAACATTTTGTGTTCTTAAGTTATCAGAAGTCATCAAATAACATTCTTTCCGGTTACAGCCGCGCTCGAAGATTTGGGACATTTTTTGCCTGAATCGTTGATGAAACTGAAACCTGTAATTATCTTTCGTTACAAGACGATTTCTTCCAAAATATGCGAAGTCAGCCTCGATCCATAATTCAAATTATAGAAAAACTGTCTCAAATCTCGAGCGGCGTTGAAATAAAAATCTGTTGGTAGGATTGTTGAAAGCCTATCGCGTTGGTTCAACCTTTGACATTAATTGCATTCTAGCTGTCTTCTGTCATTAGCCGAGACACTAATCGCGCCTAATTTACTTACAAAAACCTGACATCCACTGACAGCATGATGGTACGCTCGTTCATTAATTCAATACATCACATATGCGACCATAATCAGAAACCACAAACCTTCAGGCGGAAAAAGTACCATGGACGCACCGGTAGCGGAAGCAATTCCATTGCGTTATTACACAGGAATCAATTACAGCAATATTGAGCATTTCTCTCTTTCAAATTACACAACTTGAAGTTTAAACACGCGAAAATTTTGGCCGTGAAAATCCAACATTTCCACGGTGAAAGTCTAGTCTTTAATGCGGAAGTTAAGCATCTCGTATTATCGCATTTTAATGTTTGTTTAAACATGCATCGTTCATCTGTTCGCAACGGTACAACTGAAGATCGTATTTGTCCCACGTAACTGTGATTTTCACAGTCGGGTTGTTTTTTAACGGAGGATAATCGCGTAGTTCATGAAGGTGGGGACACGCCCACTATCATGGCGCGGAAAAATGGCCGCCGGGTTTTGATTTTGAAAATTGGCATTGTAAATGGTGAAATGCTTACTATAAAATTTAAAAGTCATACTTTCACGACATAATCGAAGTAGCGTTTAAACATGACTTTTCTTTTTTAGCTTATATGTAAGCACTTTTACTACGAAACCGATAATTTGCGTAATAGGTAAACATGTTGTTATTATGTTAATAACATAGTTGACAGAGCAGGTTTTGTTCTTCGAGCATGATATTGGGAGTAATTCCACTTCTGCGAAAAGATATACGCACTTTTGAGATCATTGTTCGTAACACCGTTTATTATCGATCTTTGACTTTTCGTTCAGGTTGTCCACCTCAAATTTTATCGCATAATTTGTTCCTGTTGCGGTAATTTAATGTCACAATTGACAATTTCTGGGGTGGCAATACCAACTTTCTTAATAACTTAATAAAACAAATTTCAGTTCAGCAGTTGGCTTTGAGACAAATTTCATGTCGTAACTAACACCATCGCAGCAGTTCCGACGTATCAGAACAAAAAATTTGATAGATTTGACAGTTTTCCAGCAAGAAGTCGACATACGTTCAAAATACATGGCCTGTATAGAATGAAAACATAATGGTTAATACGATATTATCAAATTTTGGAACTAAATAAACAAATAACTGTCAATAGAGCGACCAACACGCTTAAACTTCAGCGGTTGTTTTTTGCGATGAAATCAGTGTAAAAATCCCTATTCACTCGGTGAAACCGCGAAAAATTTTCCCATCTCACTACATCCCAAAAAACTCAATTTCAAAACTAAAATCTTGCAAAAACCTTGCGACTCGCTTCACAATAACCATTACAAATTAATGTAGCACAAGCATGTGAAAGTGTAAAACACCAGATCAAAAACCTGTTAATTTCGTGATGGAAGTGTTATTTCTAAAAAAAACAAGAACAAACAAAGCGTGTGATAGATAGACAAAATGACATGTGATACATATGCGAAAACTTTCATTTTTAAAGTAACAGACACAATGCCAAGAACTTTATTGTTCCTGTGAAAGCTGAGCGCAACGAAAATCTCTGAGACGATGCTCTGCAGTTCCGATAATTACTGCAATTACGTGTAATTACTTAAAATCTCTGAATTGCAATTTTCCAAAGTCAGCGCAGAACTAATTACAAAGACCCGTTATTCTGTCTTTCTCCAGCTATGTGCGACTCATGCGTGTAAAAATTGAGATCTAATCGCGAATTCTGAGAGTAATTAGAAAACAGTGCACACTTTCCCACTGCATTTGATACAGAGTGGTTCAATGAAATTTAAAAAAGTGCACTCTAATTGTGAAAATTCTCCACAATG
This sequence comes from Gnatocerus cornutus, assembly GCA_029298725.1. Classification (NCBI taxonomy): domain Eukaryota; kingdom Metazoa; phylum Arthropoda; class Insecta; order Coleoptera; family Tenebrionidae; genus Gnatocerus; species Gnatocerus cornutus. The sequence continues at coordinate 31,518,603 of CM055509.1, read as the reverse complement.
CCAATACTTTAATTAACGTGGCGTCTTGTATTGGCTACTAATTAAGCGGTGGGGAGAGTATGGAGTCCTGTAATATATGCACTGATTTTATCGTTAGAATGCGCCTTTGGGTGAATGCATTTTACCAAGTTGAGAGCAGGAATTCTTGGGTCGGTTACACGAAGTACCATTACTACCCACTGCTACCAACTTAATTTTATTTATTTTTTTTACCACGGCGAAATTTTAAAGCCTCTCAGTGGCGTTGTAGTTGTAGTTCTGTTGGGGTCAAACCGTGGGCGCCGGCGGCAAAATTCTCGTTACGCCACTGCACAAATATCTTTACTCATCGCCGCCATTACCTAATCCGACCCTGATGGAATCCACTGACGAAACATCTCACGCATGCACAAGATAAAGCCTTATGAAACTGACTTTCCCTCCAGTTGTCATCTTTTCCTGTAAACGTGGCGTAATTGACGACAATCATGAGAGGAACGCTTCGACTTAATTTAAATTAAAATAACGCAATTATCTCCCAGATTCCATCAACATTCCTAACTGTCGTAGCAGTAAACAATTTTTCACAAGAACTGTAAGAATTTTCGATAGCAACGCTGGTAAATTGATCTAAGTCGCCCATTCTTCGTTGCTCAATCGCGAACACACCCATTACTGCTGTATTCTTGTCGAATTCCAACCGCAAAAGGTGTATCGCAGATTCTTTAGCGTGCAGGTGTTAACACAAGAATTTCCAACCTTCAACTTGTTTTCTAGGTGTCAGTACGTTGCGACTCCATGTCCTAGTCCAAAGTGAAGATGAGACCTCTCTGGTCGCTGCCGTTTGTGCTTCTCGTCGGCGTCGTCTTCGTGGCGTCTCCTGCAGAAGGCCACGTGGCGTTGACGTTTCCTCCGGCGCGGAAATATGACCTCGACTTCTTGGATAGTTCCCGGACTAAAGCACCATGTGGAATGCCCAAAGGTTCGTTAGCTATTCAGTTCGCGAAAGAAGTTTCTAATGAAAATGACCGTTACATGATGCGGCATTGACATGATTTTCATGCGTGTGCTTCGATATTGAGATGACTGCTAATAGATATTACCAAACTGGTAATTTAAGCAATTTAATTCATCGGTGAGGTATTACAGGTTGTGCCAACTGTGTCAATTTTATTGGACTTTATAATTAATGATAAATGGGCGCTTAAGAAATTGTTGTGTAAGTGCTTTGCGAAATTGTTGATAAAGTGGAAGAAAGTGTCTGGAAGGCGATGAGATTATTAAGTTTGAAGAAAGTGATATAGTGACCCAGAACGGAGTAATCAAAATATGAACAGACAAATTCACCTTCAACCCAAAAATTTGGTAGTTAAATCGCAATTTCTCTTTAAGTGGAACGTCATTAACACTCATGTTTATTTATAATTATAATTAATTTTCAATTTATTGCTTGTTTACCTTATTTTTTCAAAAAAAAATAAACGTAAACATCAGATTTTGATCCGGAACTCAGTCAATGCGCAGGCTTGCCAACATTTTTTTAATGTCGCAGCCGTCGTGTCATCTTCGCATTCTTTTCGACCTTTATCCTTTTAATAAATCCGCGTCGTGACATCTCCAGTTTTCCTCTTTGAAAATTCAGTCGATGCTGAGGTCATACCCAAGGCTGCCAACGTTAAAAAACATCTCCTGCACATTATTCCCATGGTAATTTGCACATTGTTGTATTGTTCAATGAAGCTGAATTAAAGAAACGATCCAACTCACGAGATTTGCCTTTATAATCCCGCGATAAATAATGCATAAATTCGAACGCTGCAGATTGCAAAACCCAAGGCTGTTCAACACTGAAATTTTCGTCGAGCGTATCCACTTTTGGTCGAAATGAATCATGCGATAAACACAGCTTAATCGCATAACTACGTACTTATTAGAAAGCTACCACATTTCCTTACGTAATCCTTATTAATAATTTAATCTAATAAATGAAAAACTCGGAGAGAATCGTGTTTGGCGAAAGCCACCATTGACATTTCCAACACTGCACCCATTTCGGTTTTCACCACGAAACAATGAAAATGCCCTGTCAGAAGTTGGGGCAATTTTACTTTCATTTTGATCACATCCGTTTGCACAGCGGGAAATGGTTCCGTTAAGGAAGAGCCGTTTCAGGAACGGAATGTGAAGAAATACAGAGACGGAAGTGGGTAAAGCGTGTCTGTTGCGGTCTCAAAATAAAATTGTCATCTCGTGATGTAATAATCACTCTGAAGGAGAAATCTGTGAGAATAACTCGTGAGCTTAGGCCGCACCTGGTGCGTATGATTGTGTTATAGGCTGCTGCCCACAAAAATTGCGACACCTTGAATTATGGAGATGTTTAAAGGGACTGATGTAACTTCTACGCATGTTTCGAGAAATTATCGATAATTGACACTATTAGGATTATCCACAACAGCAAAAATGTCTGAAAATGTGTCAATGTTATTCCAAGTTTGTCTATTTCGTCCAAAGATAAATCTGACGGGACCTTGATTGTTATGTATTGTCCAATTATGTCAATGTAAATTAACTCGAGTTTTAGTGTCATTAATATTTGCAGTTCTCATATTTTTCACATGAGCTTTCCATTGTTCAAAGATGACATGGCTGTGTTAAATGATGATGATTTGACCTGTTAATTTGACTATTCAGTAAAGAGAAATTTGATATGAATAAATTTAAATCATCTTGACCAGTTTTTTTTTTAATTATGCGTCTTGAAAAAAAGGAACACGAAAGAACAACAAACCTTTTCAAATTCCACTCCTAAATTTGACGGCCCGAAATTTTTCAAAAAACGTCGGATAATTTTGGAAATTAATTTTTCCGACGACCACAAAGTAAAATATCTAAATTCGCACAGCTTTCTATGACTGAAAATATACTTTGCGCACCTCAACTGAAAAGTAGTAGTCACGTGAACGTGTAAAAGTACTTGACCAACGAACCGCGATTCAAAAAATCTAGTAGTCTACTGTCACATTTTCTTGAGAAATTATTCGGAGCGTGTTCTTTTCATCTTTCGACAAAAAAGTGGTAAAAATCATTGTATTTGGTGGTATGAGGCAAACAAGCAGACGTGGTCGTCGGGAAAGTATTGTGTATAACACGTGCCGATTGGATATTTCACACTCCTGTGACTAAGCCACTCGCCTGCGATTCGTGGCTCAACTGTCACATTCGTGTGAAATATCCAACTTTCAGCACTAGTTATACAATATACTATTTCATCAGGATAGTGATCAATTCAATTATTTATTTAGTCGGCAGGCAGCAGCAGAGAAATTTTCAGTTTCCGTTTGTCATTTTAACTTTCTCGCTGCATTTCACCATACATAAAAAATTCAAAATTATTGAATATTTAAAAGTTCCATTTTTACGCCTTGAAAAGCAAATTTCGTACTTACCAAATAAAACGGCACATTCTAAAATTCAAAAATTACGACCAAATTACTGAAAAACTCACTTTTATATGTTTTTAGGACACTAATTTCTTCAAAAACTGTTGTAAACTATCAAAACTAATTGTCAGTAATGTCAATTGTCAAATTTTAGCCACTGACAATTGGTGGACATTAAAGCGCGAAATTCAATTTTTTATACAAGTACATAATTTATTTTTATGGCATTTTATTGCAATTCAAATTAAAATCTGGGCCAGAATGTCAATTAGGTGAAACAAGAATAAATTAATAGACTGTAACAAACACAGCTTTGATTAATTCATGACAAGTGGGAAAAAACTGTTTTGCATAATCATAAAATTTATAATTCAAACAAATTAGATATTTTAAATGTTTACAGGGGCGGTTTGATGTGATTTCATTATTTTCATACTTAAATAATAAACATAAAGGCTGGAGGCACAACAACGTAACAAGGAAAACATTAAATTTATTCAGGAACTGCTTCGAAAACTAGATTTAATGATCAATTTATTTAAAATAAACGAGCACTAATAACAAAGAGATCTATTTTATGATTAATTGTAGTAATTAAAATGGAAATGGGAGTCCCTTCAAGAATTATGCTAATTTGATTAAATCGAACTTTTTTAACAGACTAAATTCTATTTCTTTTTTTACTTTCATCAGGTAACATAAAAACCTCCTTCCTCAGCGGGAGCAAATTCAATGTTTCCTGGCATTTGGGCTACCCCCATCGAGGGGGGTTCAAACTCCAAGTGCTCGACAACCTCGAGCGTCCCATCCTTGACTTAACACCGACGATCCAAGGATCAGAGTTCGTCTCCAATGACGCCACGTGAGTACTACATGGTGCTTCATACCGTTCTTAACACTCTTTCTTCAGTGCGCAGACTTTTCAAATTCAATTACCAAGTGACTTTACGTGTGCAAATTGTACGTTACGCCTCATCCGACAGGCATTAGAATGGGGGGCGGATTACAGATTCTGGTCGTGTGCTGACGTTGACATAAAAACAAGTCAGTTAATTAGATTGTATTGTCTTTGTTTAACAATCGTTTGTAGGGAAAGAGTTCAGAGAGACGTGCAGCGGTCATGGAAGATACCTTCTGGGAAGGTGTAAATGTGACAGACTGTACTATGGAACTTTCTGCGAGAATCGGGACGAATGTCTTGAAGATAATGACTGCGGGAGTCATGGAAAATGCGTGGATGTGGAGGCCACGACGGCTCCAAGAATGCAGTGTTATTGCCAGTTGGGGTGGTTTGGGCCAGGGTGCAATAAAAGTAAGTGTGAGAAAGAAGAGCGCTTTTACTGAATTCGGGGTTTTCAGGATCACCGGTGAAGAGTACGGAGATTGATTTTGAGTTGTACTCGCAGAAGAAGCTCAGTGACACCTACAGGTTGTACTGGAGGATCATCAAAGAACACAAAGAACTGGAAGTCGTTATGGTGGTCAATGGAACGAGTTATGTTGGTCTTGGTTGGAGACCCCGCTCGTTGACCAAAATTTGCAAAAATTTCCCTTTGATTGGTCCAGCGACACCCTCATCCACCTCCACCGCCAAGGCTGAGCCAGAACCATCCCCTAAAAGCGAACCCGAGCCTAAATCTGAGCCTGAACCGGAACCTAGTAGTGAACCGGAACCTGAACCCACGAGCGAGCCTACCAGCGAACCAGAACCTACTAGCGAACCAGAACCCACAACCCTCAAACCTAAATACAAGAAGTCTTTGTACTCCAGAAGATCGGCAGTTCCTCCTCATCCAAACGCGGACGTCGTCGAAACCAGCGTTTCCTTCCAGGTTAGCAAGAAACAAGGTAAGTCGCAAATTAGTGTAGTTAAATGAGATTAGTTTGAGCCATGATTACAGGACGACATCGGCGCGCTATTAAGGGTGAGTTTGGGCAAACTAGACGCACTTTCAGGTTAGTTATTTTCGGCACTTAACGGTGGTTGGTCTGTTCCCTTGTAGAACCGGAAGTGAAGGCGGAACCAGAACCTACTAATTCTCAGCCGGAACCCACGGCTGAGCCCAAGTCGGAACCCGAACCCGAGCCTACCTCTGAACCGGTTTCAGAGCCTACTTCCGAGCCAGATTCGGAGCCTGAACCCAGTTCCGAACCTGAACCCAATTCCGAGCCTGAACCCAAATCTGAACCTAAGTCAGAACCCGAGCCCAATTCCGAGCCTGAACCTAAATCAGAACCTGAACCACATCCAGAATCCGTTAAAACGCACTCCAAACTAGAAGTAGCACCAAGCGGAAAGAAAGGTAATAACATAGTTGATGTAATGACGCATGTACCCACTAACATTCATTTAACTGGTAAATATTTCCACCTCATTCAACAAAGAAACGCAGCTATCATCCTACCATCTACCCTCAACTTCTTCTAATTATCCGTTTAACACAGAGACTCTCAACCCTTACACTCCTCGCCACGACTTCAACCCCATGGATTGCACCGACATGATCATCGGCTCTGCAAGAGGAACGGCCAGTAGAATTGCAGACTACTACACCCGCGACAGATCAACACCAAGAATGGACACTTTCTGGGGTGGTAAAAACGACTTAACGGCAGCCATGGGCTTTGAAAAGGACGGCGTTACCACAATCCTCTTCCGCAAGAAGCTCAAGGCGACAGAGCCATCAGATCATAGCATCGAAGAAGACTTGATGCATGTCATCTTTGCCCAAGGACAAGAACAAGGGAAGTACGTCCACGTACCAAAGTCTGGAGTCGAGGCGGCCAAAGCTTCCATCAAAGATTTCTATAAACCTGATGAACTCAAGTACCATGGGCACAAATCCCAGCGTGGAGTCACCAGCATCAACTTTTTTGGTAAGAAAACTAGAAAATCTGACCATGGAAGTAAAACGGATGGTTGCAGAGGAAAAGAAGAAGAACGCAGTGGGGGCTGTAACCCCAACGCAAAATGGAAAAGGAGCAAATACCACCACGGCCACTGACGGAGTTGACCCTTCAGAATGCGGCGGAGAATGGAAGTACCCACGCCACTGCGACCCCTTAAATGGAACCTGCGAGTACTCAGCGAAATGGGACGTGCCTAGGAAAGACGAAATTCGTTTTACTATAACGACAAGTCACACGGATCTGTGGACAGGAATTGCTTTCTCTGATGATGAGAAAATGGTAAGTTTGGTCATCAAAAGCTTTTTTTGTGATTTTAACTTTTTTATGTAGAGCCAAACCGACGCCATCTTAGGCTGGGTTGACAAAACCGGACGCCCCTTCCTCATGGATACCTGGATAAGCGGCTACACGCAACCTTTCCTGGACTCCTCTCAAGAAATCTACAACACTAATGGCCGAATAGTTGATGGCGTCACCACTTTATCATTCACCAGGAAGCGCATTTCAAATGATCCTAAGGATTTATCGTTTACTGATGATCATTGCCTCTTCCTCATGTTCCCAGTCAAAGGCGGCATCTTCAACAGCGTCAACAAGAAGATTCGCAAGCACGAAACGACACCTGTCATAACGCCGGAACGAATCTGCATCAAATCTTGTGGAAGCGGTAAGTTGACATTAAAGAAGATCCTCGGATGACTTAATATTTGCAGATGATGGAGATCTGGTGACAACGACGGAGACTCCGGGGTTGGCTTACAACGTGGCGGTGAAAATTACAAGTCTCGGGGACACCTTCCAGGTGCCCCAAGCTGGAAGTCTTCAATACGAAGACTTGTCTAACTCAATCAGTGACAACTTCAAGCCGGTGTTCACCAAGATTCCGGGATTTCGACGAGTCGTGATCGAGGATTTGAAAGAGTACGTTCGTTTCCGTTTTTGTTCTTTTGATGACAGTTCTTTGCAGAGATGGTAACAACCTGGTTGCTACCATGAACCTGCAGCTCGACAAAGCGATGGCTGAAAAAGGCCGCTCTTTGTCGGATGACGGGAATTCTGGTGATGAGCATCTCCACAAAGTTCTGCAAGAGAGCGTCGGCAGCGGCAAAGTTGGTAATCTCAAGGTTGATCCGGGTTACTTGGTCTTCGAGCCTCTAAGTTGTAAGTTGGATTAAAAGGAGAAGTACTAGAGACTTATTTGTTTTTGCAGTAACATCTAATATTGTTCAAGACGCCTCTTCAGGTCAAAGCGACAGTTTTTTCAGTTTATCAGAGGCAAAACTGTATATAGTTTTGGGTTGCTTGGCAGCCCTCATTCTAGTCGCAATAGTTCAAGCAAGTTGCACAATTTACAAAGCTGCCAGCAAGAGTTCGTCGAGTCATAAGGTAACATCACTGTGAGCTCGTCAAGAGGTCAAGTAGGTTCATAACATTTTTGTTGTCTAATGCTTGTAATGCTTAAGAGGGTGACCATTAGCACAGTCTCATGTTATTTGTCATAGTCATAGTCGCAACAGAAATGTGCTTAAGTACTAATGCCCCCAGGAAGGTGCAACTGCAATAATGTTCTGTGTGCTTTTTGGTAGAGGGTGTACAGTGTGCAGCTCGACCCCATATATTACCAGGGTTCATACCAAGGTCGCGACACAATCCCCCACTGGGCTGTGGCCACCATCGAGCGCTCTCGGCACTGGTAGCCCCGCTGGTGGGGTGAGTGACATTTGTTTTGGTGGTGTAACAGCACGCTTGTATTTGCACCTCTTGGTTGTGGCTCGATTTACTTTACCATACCCACCACCAAACTCGCACTTCTTTCAGGACCATCTCATCCCCAACTCGGCGTGGAAAGACTACTCCGCCGCCAATACAAATTACGCATTCGACGCCTTAGAGGAAGAAAAGAAACAAGCCAACGGAAAAGGACGCAGTGAAACGCTCCCTCCAAAGAACCACAGGATACAACGCCCGACGGGACGTCCTCCTAGTGTTCCCCCGCAGAATCTTGGATACATGGGGGACACCCGTTCTTTGCAGAGACCCAGAGGAGCGTATCCCGGGAATTTGGAACGCAGCACTTTCTCACTTCCGAGGACTACGTATGATAGGCAAAGAGCAGCTCCTGACATGCAACCAGACTTTTACTTTATGCCTTCACAAAGGAAGTACTCTGGAGAAGTGGTGCGAGTCTATGTGGACTATAATAACCAGCCCAAGTGAGGGGCGTTAAGTACCTTTTAGAGTAATTTTATTTAAAGCTTTTAGTCGACTTGCGTAATTTATTTTTGTACATATGGCTATTATTGTAAATTATTAGGAGCGGCCATTTGTATGGAAAGGATGTGTGGGGTCATTTTTCCGCTCGAGATGTGTCCAACCAAAGCTCTCTTCCAGCACACACATTTATTAGTCAGTTTCCGAATTTTTAATAGTTAGAGGACACGTTACAGTCTGACAAATTGAAAGCCAAATAATTTTAATAGAGAGGAAATGTATTCTTATGTAAATAAACATATTATTTATGAAATAAGCACAATTTTTACGATATTTTAAGAGTGTAGACTAAGTAAAGTAATAACTTTTTGTAAGAAAATCCGTTTTGTTTTCAAATAAAATAAATTAATAAACGAGAATAGTGATTTATTCAAATTTTCCGCCCTACATTTCTTCATGACAAGTTATATTGCACTAAATGTCAATGCAAAGTTGATAACTTTCAGTTTATCATCACAGAACTAAAAGGGCCAATTTTAAAATCGATAAAAAATTCTTGATTCTGACGTCAACTCCCTGGGTTTTTCTTAGGTTTTTGCATTCGGGATTTTAAAACCGAATTCTTAGGTAAGAAAGAACGAGAAAAATTATGGTGAAAACCACATCTTTCTGTCTGTCATAGTTCTGGAGATATCAGACTTCAAAAATTGAAAAAAAAGCGTAAGAATTTGTGGTGGAAGCGTTGGTGGATGTTGACTTCGAGAAGATGAAAACGCGAATTATCTATCCGTAATTTAAGCGACTTGTTTAATTTTAAGTTAAGAAGAGAATAAATTAAAGCGCACTGACACAAATTGCACTTTCAGTGTTTCCAACTTTAAACCGAAAGCGCAACATATATGTTAAAATAACAATTATATCTGTATCCCCTCTTTAAATTTTCTGATTTTATATTTACGTGTGAAACAGCAACATCATTGCCACCAACGAAGGCTTCTGACAAACATCTCTTCTTTTTAACCATCTTTGCAAGTTTACTTTGCTTCATTTCGGCGTGTTATGATGATGACCCTTACGTTATAAAAAGTGGACAACTTCAAGCTTTAGTGTTGGATGGCAGTGACTCTTCGCAGATTAAACTTCAATACTTCACGAACTCCAGTGCACAGCTATGGAAATTCCAAAGTGTCAAGCCAGTCGGGTTTTTCTACATTGTCAATTTTTATACAGGGTAAATAGAAAGAAGAAGAAAACAGTTAACAGCGAATTTTCTTAGGAAAGCTTTGGATATTCATCCTGGACAAAACTCAATCGCTTTGGTACAAAGAAAAAAGAGGAATACGAAGCGACAGCATTGGAGTGTGACGATGGATGGAAGAATTCATAATAGGCAAATTGACCGAAATATTGGTATTATCAAAAATACACAGGAACCAAGAGCTAATATTGAATTGTGGCACAATAGTGAAAGTCAAGCGCAAGAGTTTGTGGTGGAAGCTTTGGAAGATGTTGATTTTGAGGATTTGAAATCTCGGATAGATTGAAGTTAATTTGAACGAAATACTCAACGAAGAGATTCCATTGTGTAGAAATTAAGTGATGTATATTTTAGAAATAAATAAAAAAGAAACCTTGGATTTTTCAATACGTGGGAAAATATTTTAAATTTTTGAATTCCCGATTCTTAGACAACAAAGCACGAAAATAACGATGGCAAAAACCGCATTTTTTTATCTGTTTTACTTGCTGATATTAAGTTTTATACATTTTGGAACAAAAATTCACTATACGAAAACTTAATCGTTTCAAACTCAGTTATTTGTGGCATATGATTATATTCTACGTGAAATTCTGCGAAAAATGAGCCCCAATAATTTAAATTTGCTCCGCAAATAAGTGAGATATCGACCGAATTAGATTTAAAAACAATTTTTTCGAATTCTATCAAATCACTCAATTAATATTAATCAATCTCCCCACTTCAAGTTCGCTTGAATTTATTTCAAAGTCCGCTCAAAACAACGATGTTGTCCGACCAACTTCTCTTATTTTTCGCCATCCTCGCAAGTTTCCTCTGTACTATTTCGGCATGCTACGACGACGATCTCCACGTTATAAAAAGTGGAGCTTTTCAACCCTTGGTGCTGGATGGAACTGATACATCGCAGAGTAAACTTCAATATTTTACGAATTCCAGTGCGCAGCTATGGAAATTCCAACGAGCCAAGTCGGTTGGGTACTTTTACATCGTTAATTCCAAAACAGGGTGAGTAGAAAAAGCGAAAAACATTATTTGATCCGTCGATTTTATTAGGAAAGCGTTGGATGTTCATCCGGCACAAAATGACATCGCTTTGGTACAAAGAAAGAAAAGAAGTACCAAGCGTCAGCAGTGGAATTTGAAGGCGGATGGAAGAATTACCAACAGGGAAATTAACCGCAATTTTCATGTTAATAATAATCGATTTATGTCAGGAAGTATCGTTTTCTTGCGGCTCAATAATAGAGACCAAGCGCAAGAATTCGTGGTGGAACGATTGGAAGATGTTGACTTCGAGGGGCTAAATTCGCGTTTTTGATGTACTCAACTGGAAATGTTAATTCAAGTTATACTTGTTTAATACACTGTAATTATTATGAACCCAAGTTAATAAAAATGAAGCAAAGATTTTAAATTTTGCCCTTGCGATATTAATTTTTGGTCAAGCGCAAGTGATAAAATAGTCCTTTCAGTTACCGACATCAAGGTTAAAGCGCGAAATCCGAATTAAAATTACGTTCGTTTAGGATTAAGAATCCCCACTTTAACTTCGCTGCTTTTATACACCAAAGTCTATGAAAACTCACTGCGTCGAACGATGGCCTCCGACAAACATCTCCTCTTTTCCGCCATTTTTACAAGCTTTCTCTGCATAATTTCGGCATGTCACGACAATGATCTCTACGTGATAAAATGTGGAGCATACCATGCTTTGGTATTGGATGGAAGTGATACCACCATAAGTAGACTTCAATATTTTACCAACTCCAGTGCCCAGCTATGGAAATTCCAAAGAGCCAAATCAGTTGGGTATTTTCACATCATCAATGCCAAATCAGGGTGAGTAAAAGAAACAAAAAACATTTAAAAATCGATTTTTGCAGAAAAGCGTTGGACATCCATCCTTCTCAGAATTTGATGGCTTTGGTACAAAAGAATAAAAAGACTACCAAGCGTCAACAGTGGAGTTTGAGGAGAGCGGACGGAAGGATTATTAACAGGGAAATTAACCGCAGTGTTAATATCTATGGAGAAATATTTGCACCAGGAACTAATGTTGTCTTGTGGGAAAATAATGCGGCAAACGCACAAAATTTTGTAGTGGAAGCTTTGGTGGATGTTGACTTCGAGAAGATGAAAGCGCGAACTATCTAACTCTAATTTAAGTGATTTGTTTAATTTTAAATTTAGAGAAGAATAAAAATGAAGCGCAAGCGCGACATTTGAATTGAAATTGTATTATTACATATTATTATTAATATCCCCTCTTTAAATTTGCTGGTTTATAACTTCGTATGTGAGAGACAACATCATTGGCGCTAACGATGGTCTCCGACAAACATCTCCTCTTTTCTGCTATTTTAACAAGCTGTTTTTACATAATTTCGGCATGTCACGACGATGATCTCTATGTGATAAAAAGTGGAGTTTATCACGCCTTAGTGTTGGATGGAAGTGATACTACAATGAGTAAACTTCAATATTTTACCAATTCCAGTGCCCAGTTATGGAAATTCCAAAGAGCTAAATCAATTGGGTATTTTTACATTATCAATGCCAAAACAGGGTGAGTAAAAAAAGCGAAAAACATTGAAAAGTTGATTTTCGTAGAAAAGCGTTAGACATCCACCCTTCACAAACTTCCATCGCTTTGGTACAAAAGAATAAAAAGAGTACGAAGCGTCAGCAGTGGAATTTGAGGATGGTCGACGGAAGAATCCTTAACAGGGAAATTAACCGCAGTGTTGCTATCTCTCGAATAGTATATCTACCAGGAAATGAGGTAGTTGTGTTGGAAAATAATGCGGGAAGAGAGCAAGAATTTGTGGTGGAAGCTTTGGTGGATGTTGACTTCGAGAAGATGAAAGCGCGAACTATGTAACTGATTTGTTTAATAAAGTTTTAAAAACAATACAAATGAAGCCCACTGACACAAATGGTAGTTTCAGGGGTCCCAACTTTAAACCGAAACGTCGAATTATAAAATATATTATCATTATCCCCTCTTTAAATTTGCTGGTTTTATAACTACGTATGTGAGAGACAACATCATTGGCGCCAACGATGGCTTCCGACAAACATCTCTTCTTTTCCGTCTTCGCAAGTTTTCTCTGCATCATTTCGGCGTGTTACGATGATGTTCCCTACGTTATAAAAAGTGCACAACTTCAAGCTTTAGTGTTGGATGGCAGCGACGTTGCGCAGGTTAGACTTCAATACTTTACGAACTCCAGTGCACAGCTATGGAAATTCCAAAGTGCCAAGCCAGTCGGGTATTTCTACATTGTCAATTTTCATACAGGGTAAGTTTGAAAGAAGAAGAAAACAGTTAACAGCGAATTTTCTTAGGAAAGCTTTGGATATTCATCCTGGACAAAATTCAATCGTTTTGGTACAAATGAAAAAGAGGAATACGAAGCGTCAGCATTGGAGTGTGACGATGGATGGAAGAATCCAAAATAGACAAATTAACCGAAATGTTGATATTACTCAAAATAGAAATGCACCAGGAACTAGTATTAGCTTATGGCACAATAATGGAGATCAAGCGCAAGAGTTTGTGGTGGATGCTTTGGAAGATGTTGATTTCGAGGATTTGAAAGCTTGGATTGATTGAACTTAATTTGAACGAAATACTCAATGAAGAGATATTTGTTGGATTCTTATAAAACTCAGTGATTTAGAAATAAATAAAAAAGAGACAAAGTCTTTTGGTAAATTTGACCAAAAGCTTGTATAGTTTATCCGGTGAGAGATTGGAAGATTTCGACATTTGACATATAGGTTGGTAGCAAATTATGCTACAAAATACACTAAAAACACTAAATTCCTACGCGAAATGGGTTGACAGGGTTGTCAGTAACTAGGGTTATTTTGTTATTTTAAATTTCGCGCGTATGGTACACTTTTTATCGCGTAGATTTAGTGACTTTTCTGTCATTCAATCTCTCACCGTACAAACTATAATAATATTTATAGTATATTAAATAGTTTTTCAACTGACATGTCGCATTAAATTAAATGTCACGAATGTCATTTGTCATCTGTCATTTTCTGGTAATATCAGTACTTTTTACGTTACCAACTTCAACTAAGAGCGCGAAATCAAAATTGAGTGAGCAAACCAAACAACTCTTGGAATTGATTATGATTACCGTTACAAGAAATCTTCTTGGTGCAATAAACACGACGTCATATTTACGTATTTCCCTCATACCGGTTACACCAGTTGATTGGGTTTTACCGCGAGGTCTCCAAGTGTGATCGCAGTATCTGTGGTCATTCGCAAGACACAGCGATGGCGTCTCGACCACTGCTTATTTTTAGTTTTTTAATCTTCGCCAGCTGTTTTTGTGTTAATCTATCTTGTAAAGAAGATGACCTCTACCTCATACGAAGTCATGCTTATCCAGGCTCGGTATTTGATGCATTCTATGAACCTTCAATGCTTACACTACGATTTTTCTCGAATTCTACTGGACAATTGTGGAGTTTTCAAGAAGGAGACCAAGCGGGACTGTTTTACATTGTTAATAATAAGACAGGGTGAGGAAAAAAGGAGATTGAACACATTTAACAGTGAATTTATCTAGGAAAGTGTTGGACTTTCAACCAAATGGAGTTGAGTTAAACTTGGTCACTAAAAAGAAGAAGAAAATACGGCGACAACAATGGGGTTTGACAATAAGTGGAAGAATTATCAACAGCCAGAATAGGCGCCATGTTGAACTTAGAGCGGGAAGGTTCGGACCAGGGAATCCCGTCGTTTTGTCGGATCCCAACAACATTCAAGCACAAGAATTTGTGTGGGACCGACTGCAAGATATCAATTTAGAGGAGTTACAACAGCGCGTCAACGGCGTGTATTAAAATAATAGTGTTCATATGTTATATAAATAAACAATTATTATAATAATTTCCGCATTCTTTAATTCGACCGCCATTATTGAAAACAATACTTAATAATTACTATTCTGACATGTTTCCCCACTTAAAACTCGGCGCGTTTTCTTACAAGTTGCAAAACAAGATTAGTTGCTTCAATGATGGGCTCAGACAAGTTGCTCTTATCTTCTATATTCTCCTTTTTTAGTGTCATTTCGGCACAGGGCTATAATGAAAATGATCTTCATGTGATAAAAAGTGCAGCTTTTCAGGGTTTGGTGGTGGATGGAAGTGACCCTTCACGTACCGCTCTTCAATTCTTCTCAAATTCTAGTGCACAACTCTGGAAATTTCAACCGGCAAAAACAGTTGGACTTTACTACATCGTCAATAGTTACACAGGGTGAGTTAAAAAAACGGAAAGATGATATTTAGTACGGAACTCTCTTAGGAAAGCGCTGGATTTTCATCCAGCAGAAAATCTAATATTTTTGGTACAAAGAAAGAAGAGCAATAAGAAGAGACAAGAGTTTAGTGTGAAATTAGATGGAAGAATTGTTAACAGGGAAAACAGGCGTGCTTTTGATATTTTAGAAAGCAAGTATAACCCTGGGACTTTAGTTCATCTCTGGTATGAAAATGGGGAACCGGCACAAGAGTTTTTGGTGGAGAATTTAAATGATGTTGATTTTGAAGAACTGAAGAAGAGGATTAGCTAACATTGTTAACATTGTAAGTTGAATTAAATTATATATAATGTATCAATTTTGTTTTATTTATATTTAGATCCACTTATCATTTGTGTCCAATTGCAAATTTCTAGAGCAAAAAACGAACTTTTTAAAGGTTTCCAAATAAAGATCCGCCCCCTTTCTTAACAGCAAAATGGCGAATGTGATTGAAATCGGATTAGAACACAAAAAAGATTTCATGCATTGGCTGGCATTATCTTTATCAATGCAGTTTTTATAACAAAAAACGCACCGATGGTAACTTTCCCGTCATTGGCTAGATTGCAGTGTCACTCCCACATTTAATGGGTAAAATGAATTCCACAGTCAATTTGTACGCAAAAAAGTAACTCAATTCGATCTGTGCAGCACTAAAAAAGTCCATTCAATTTACAACGAATAAAACCAAAAGCAATCCACAATTTTCAAGATTTATTACCTCGTTTTATTTATTTGACAAGCGTAATCAGAGTTCAACGCTTATCAAGTTTCCACCTCGCAATCATTTAAATTTAGAGGACATGTTAGTGTTGTGGTGAACCTAAATTCTGGGAAATTTGTTACGAAACAAAATAATTATTTCCGAATTAGTCACGCAATGTTCTTTTTTTTTCATGTTCAAATTGCTTATGTTACAATTTTTAAGAAAAGTGTGGTTACTGCTAAAGAGACAATAAATGAAATATTCGTTTATCCAATGCAAAATTTTTGATAGAAAGTGAAATAAAAAAAAAGCTTTCAATGCAGAAAAGCCAGTGGTGATCACTGATCACACTGAAACCACTAGCTGGTAAAAAACACACAACTCAATTTTTATTTTCAAAAATTTCGTTTTATCTCATTCTTTGTTACTTTATTTGACTGAAAAAATGTAAAAAAAAATTTGACATCCACAATTTTAAAAGATATAAATAAAATAAATATAAATATTTCGAAAATATCTTGCATTAACGTTTAGGCAGACTAAATTTTTAAACAATAGCTTTATCTGAAGTTTCACTGACGTTTTTAGTAATCATAATTTTTATTTGAACATAGTAGACCTGGCGCATCCACCATTTTTGTACTTCAAAATATGTTTGTTTTATTCCAAAAATTCGTTGTTTTTAAATTTTAAAAGTCAAATTTACATAAAGCTAGTTCCGAGGCTAGTCTCTCAGAATCAAATGAAAGGTTTGAGTAAGATTTAGTAAATTCATGCTTTTAGCCCGAAACAACTAACGAAAGTCGCATTGATCACATTAAAACCACTGCCGATATTACAGCTCAGAGCTCCATTACAAAGCTATTTTCTCGATATTTAAAACAGTAATTTAGCTCAAATATAATAATTATCACTCTAAATTCGCTAACTGCGCATTTAACATTTTTCTCAACATAATCTTCTGTGTGTATTTCCAAGATTGACGTCACTTCTGCGTACTTTCCAGACAGTGGTCTCCCAGGCTATCATTACGAACTCCCCACTATAAACCATTTTGTTTCTACACCGCAAGGCCTTTCCTAAGACGACGCAATCACAGCTGAGACCGCGATGAACAAACTTAGGTGGGTAAATCCCTCTGATCATCATACTCTTCTAACCTCAGTTTAGCGTTTTAGTCCTTTTCGCAGGCTTCTTCTACCTGACCTCCGCATGCTCCGACGAAGACCTCTACGTGATAAGATGCGGCGCTTATTCGGAGTTAGTGCTGGACGGTAGCAATTCCTCAAGCATCACCCTCCAGTTTTTCACAAAATCGCCGGCTCAACTGTGGAAATTTGAAAGGGGGAGCAAAGCGGGGTTGTTTTACATCACCAATAACCAGACGGGGTGAGTAAAAATGAAATGTAAGCATATTTAAAAGGGAGTTCCCGTAGGAATGTGTTGGACTTTGAACCGACTACCAAGGGGTTAACTCTCTTGGCTAAACCCCAAAGAAACTCGAATAGACAACAGTGGAATTTGAGGTTGGATGGAAGAATTGTTAACAACGAAAATCGGCGAAATATTGATATCCCCGCCGGAAATTATTCCCCAGGCACTCATATAATTGTGTGGGCAGACAACGGGAATCAAGCGCAAGAGTTTATGTTGGAGAAGTTCAAGAATGTGGTTGAAGAAGAAGAGAAGAAGGACCGCTAAACTAAATAAGCTTGTTTATAGTGCCTGAGGTTATCAGACTGTTTCCTAAAATAAATGCTAATAAAATGAAAGAATTTTGTGTTTTTATAGGGGATCGGTCCGAATTAATTCTCGGAAACCGCGACACGTGATTTTTATTTGTTTGTCTTGCAAACCTGTTAACAGTCATTCATTATCAATTATAAGAAATCAATCCCCTCTCTTGTGTCGTCATTACCTGCAAAACTACCACAATCTCAAACAAGTAGTCACACAAGTTCCCAAGTCATTTCCACGATGGCAACAGCCAATTCACGGCTCCGGTTGGTAAAATCCCCTCCAAGACTTTTCCACATCTTTTGTTGCAGGTTTCTATACATCTTGCCAACAATTTTTTGCATAACCCTCGCGTGTTTTAACGACGAGCTCTATTTCATCAAAAGTACGCCCAACCAGTATCTAGTGTTGGACGGCAGCGACGCTACTCAAATCAGACTGCAAGAGTACACCGGCGCTCCTTCACAATTGTGGAAATTCGAAGAAGGAGATCGGGTAGGACTATTTTATGTCATCAACAACCAAACAGGGTAAGAGGAAAATTAGTTGAGAATAAAATAAGTTTGTGTAGAAAAGTCCTAGATTACCATCCAGCTGACGATAATTATCTCAATCTGGTGACGAAGACCCGGAAGAATGTTTTGTGGCAACAATGGGCACTGAGGGTGGATGGAAAAATCACCAGTGTTGAAAACAAACGGAACATCCACGTTTATAAGTCGAATTTTGCCCCGGGAAATCGGGTAGTGACAAACGAAAATTATGCGGTTCCAGCACAAGACTTTACTATTGTCAGATTTCATTTCGTCGATCTTCTTATTCACCCATCTTAAGAGAAGTTAGTGAAGGGCATAAATGTGGTATTATAATTAAATGAAATGTTATTTATGAAAACGTGTTTTAATCAATAAAAGTTGTTTTTCGGAATTCCCCAGCGAGTTATCAGTTTCTTGAGGTGGTGACCTCTTTGGGTTTTACCGTGTTGTGTAAACTCCCTTCAATTTTTTCAAGTTGGCAAATCTTAAAACTCTTTCCTTCCTTTAATCTCTACTCTAACCACTGAAATATCATAATAATAATTTTTTCCATCTTCAATGTCACCTCTTTGTTTATCTCCTCGCATTTTGGTGTAGCGCGCATTACCACAAGTTAGTTCTTAGCGCGATGGCGTGCAATCAACTCCGGTGCGTACCATCTCTAACTTCTTCTCAATTCCTCATCTAGTTTTGTAGCTATCTTCGCAGCACTTTTTTACTTTACTTCAGCGTGTTCTGAAGATGATCTCTACGTGATAGGAAGTGGAGGTTATCCAGGTTTGGTGTTGGACGGCAGTGACTCTACTGGCATCAGATTACAGTACTTTACAAACACCAGTTCGCAACTTTGGAAATTTCAAAGACACAAGTCATCAATTTTGTTTCGTATCATCAATAATTCTACAGAGTGAGTAGAAAAAGATCGTGAATAATTAACAGTGAAGTTTCTTAGCAAAGCGTTGGATTTTCAATCACGCCAGGGTGTTATGTACTTAGTTGGTCTAGATAAGAAGAACGCTCAACGACAACAGTGGAATCTTAGATTGGATGGAAGGATTTCAAATAGTCAAAATCGACGCAATGTGGATGTGTCGGGTGGAAATTTTGCACCAGGGGCTCAATTGACTCTTGTGGACGATAATGGGACTCAAGCGCAAGAGTTTATTGTGACGAAGTTAAAAGACTTTGATTTTGAAGACTGGCAGGAGGGTGAAGATTAAATTAGAATTATTTTGTGTTAATCATAAATAAATCAAAGCGATTGGAAGTTCGTTTGTGTGTTTTTTTAAGAATAATCTTTACCTGGTGGTTAGAATAAAATGTGGTAAACGCTCGACCGAAAGATTGTTTATTTATCAAAATAAATCATATTAGCCGAAAATATTCTCTACGGCAACGTTGTAAAATCCCTCCTGTTTTCTTAACAAACTTGTTTTGGTTAGCGGCCTTCCACTTCTGGTTTTACCGCAAAGTTTATATGTTTTATCACTCACCACAACGATGGCATGCAAGCAACATCTCTGGTGCGTAGAATCTCTCTTCCTTCTTTAACAAACTTGTATTTTAGTCTTTTAGCCATCAGTTTCGCAAGCTTTTTTTGTGCAGTTTTGGCAGATTGCGATGAAGATGACCTCTACATAATCAAAAGTGCTGGTAATTCAGACTTGGTTTTGGAAGGAAAAGACTCTTCATTAATGACAGTGCAGTACTTCTCAAACTCCCCATCTCAACTATGGAGGTTTGATAAAGGGAGCAATGTTGGGTACTTCTATATTATTAACAATCAGACAGGGTAAGTCAATAAAATTGAAGGAATTGATGATGGTCAAATGTATAGGAGAGCGTTGGATTTGGAGGGTGAAAACAGTAGATATCAATTGGTTTTGGCCGGAAAACCCAAAAGAATTACTCCGCGACAACAGTGGAATCTGGGGATTGATGGAAGAATTCAGAATCGAGAAAATCGCCGATGTATTGACATTTATAAAGCAATCTTTGTTCCGGGAACTAGAGTTATTATGGTGCAATGTAACGGAAGTCCAGCGCAGATCTTCCAATTGCAAAAGTATAAAGACTTTGATTTGGAGGAGTGGAAAGAATCCCAAAGTGCTGATGGTGGAAATTAGCTTATTGTTTTATAAAAATAAGTACTATGTAATTATAAATAAATTCAAAAGAGCGAGACAGGTTTAAAAACCAAAAATATCTTCTAGTTGACATTTCTAATAATTTTCCACGTATTCTTCCAACTTCATCTCTAAAAATTTCCCGTTTCATTTTATCTGCACTCCGAAATGTAAAATAACTTTGAATTATCAGTGCGCAAATTCTTAGTTTTACATTTCATTATTTATTTTCCGTCCAACCAACGCTTCTGGTTTGTAGACTCCCTCTCGCTTGCTTAACAAACTTGTTTTGGTTAGCTCCCGTCAACTTCTGGTTTTACCTCAAGGTTTATACGTTTTATCACTCACCACAACGATGGCATGCAAGCAACATCTGTGGTGTGTAAAATCCCTCTGGATTACTCGTTTTAATTTTTTAGTCGTCATTTTTGCAAGTTTTTTTTGTGTAGTTTTGACAGATTGTCCCGAAGATGATCTCTATATAATCAAAAGTGTAGGTAACTCGGACATGGTTTTGGAAGGCAAAGACTCCTTATCAATGACAGTGCAGTACTTTTCGAATTCCTCGTCCCAATTGTGGAAGTTTCAAAGAGGGAGCAGAGTTGGGTACTACAATATTATTAACAATCAGACAGGGTGAGTGGGCAAAGAAGAAATATAACGATGATAGAGGAGTTTTTTAGGAAAGCGTTGGATTACCAAGCGGAAAACAGTAAATATCAACTGGTTTTAGTCGGAAAAACCAAAAGGAAAACTCCGCGACAAGAGTGGAGTGTGAGGATAGACGGAATAATTCAGAATCGAGAAAATCGACGATGTATTGATATTTATAGCGCAATATTTGTGCCGGGAAATCGAGTTATTGTAGTGCAGGATTACGGAAATCTAGCACAGAAATTTTACGTGGAAAACTATAAAGATTTTAATTTCGAAGAGTGGAAAGACAGTGAAGACGAAAGAAGTTAAATTGCTATTTTACAAGAGCGACTACTTCTTTTTCTCCAATTTTATAATAAAATAATACTTCCTAGGACTAAATAAATTCGAAACAGAAAATTGTGGCAAAATTTTTCAGAACCTTATCTTATCCATTACATCATTTTCCGCAATAATTGCATGGGCACAACCATTATTTTTGGTGTGTAGAACCCCTCTCGTTTAGTGAACAAACTTGTCAGCTGTCTTCCACTTCTGGTTTTATTTCAAGTTTCAAGGTTTTATTCATATTATCATTCGCCACAACGATGGCGTGCAGACAACATCTCTGGTGTGTAAAATCTCTCTCGTTAACTTAACAAACCTGTTTTAGTTTTTCAGTCGCCATTTTTGCAAGCTTCTTCTGCATAATTTTAACAGCTTGTGTGGAAGATGACCTATACATTATCAAAAGTGGAGGTAACTCTGACATGGTTTTAGAAGGCAAAGACTCCTTATCATTGTCAGTGCAGTACTTTTCAAATTTGCCGTCCCAACTATGGAAATTTGAAAGAGGATCTAAAGTTGGGTACTACTATATTATTAACAATCAGACAGGGTAAGTGGTGTAAATTTAAGAAGTTTAGCGATGATTGTAAAGATATTTAGGAAAGCGATAGACTTCCAAGCTGAAGAGAGTAAATATAAACTGGTTTTGGTTGGAAAAACCAAGAGAAATTCTCCGCGGCAAGAGTGGAATCTGAGGATAGACGGAAGAATTCAAAATCGAGAAAATAAGCGGTGTTTTGATATTTATACAGCACTTTTTATTCCGGGAACTCGAGTTCTTGCAGTGTCGGATAATGGAAATCAAGCACAGTCGTTCATCTTGGAAAAGTATAAAGATTTTGATTTGGAGGCGTGGAAAGAATACCAAAGTCAAAACAAAGACAATTAGCTTCTAGTTTGAAAAGTGATATCTACAGTTCAAGATTATATCCTGTATTTTGTAATAAAATAAAATTTAAAGTAAAATTAATTTTTTTGACCTTAACAATACGGCCGTGTTTTTTCTAGTATCTTAAAAAAATACAAGAAACCAAAAATTTTAGAGAATTCTCAAAAAAAATTGAAGAATATGAAAATTTCACCATAATTCTTATTAACACTTGTAATTTTGATAATTTATAAACAATGAAATTTAGAGGAGTTACTGCTCTTAACTTGTTTTTTTAATTGTGCCACAGTACAAAAAAATAAATAAAAAAAAAACGATTTTGTAAATTTTTGTTATTGGAAAACTAAAAATTTTTCAAAATTTTGCTTCTAAAATCTGTCATTTTCGTAATTTCAAAGCTATAGACATAAAATTTGGGGACGTTACGACCTTTGACCTATTTTTTAACTGTGCCAAAGCACAGTATTATAGAGCAAAATAGACAACTTTTAGAAATTTTAATTTTAAGGAAGACGTAAAATTGTAGGTACCACATATTTTATTAAAACCCTTAATTTTAGTAATTTTAATGCTAGAACCATGAAATTTAAAAGAGTTGCTATTCTTAATTTGTTTTTCTACTGTGCGAAACTACAAAAAAAAACAAAAAAAAACAGATTTTGTAAATTTTTGTTCTTTGGAAACTAATGTTTTTTTAAATTTTGGTTCTAAAGCCTGTCATTTTCGTAATTTCAAAAGTATAGACATGAAATTTGGGGACGTTGCGACTTTCGACGTATTTTTAAACTATGCCAAAGTACAGAGACAATTTTTAAAAGTTTTTGTTTTGGGAAAAAGCTAAAATTTTACCACTTTTATTATTAAAACTTGTCATTTTTGTACTTTCAAGGCTAGAACAATAAAATTTAAAGAAGTTGCTGTTCTTAACTTATTATTCAATTGTGCCAAAGTACAAAAAAATAGAACAAAAAAAAACAAATTTTGTAAATTTTTGTTCTTAGGAGACAAAAGAATTTTTAAAATTTTGAGTCTAAACCTTGTTATTTTTGTAATTTCAAAGTTATAGACATGAAATTTGGGGACGTTGCGCCTTTCGAAGTATTTTTGATTTTAGCCAAAGAAAAGTATCAAAGAGCAAAAAAGGCAACTTTTAGAAATTTTTATTTTGAGGAAGAGCTAAAATATTACCACTTTTTTTATTAAAACCAAATATGATTTTACTTCTATTTATTACCACCATAAAGATTTGTTCACAGTTGTACCAACACTCGTGCAATTAAAATTTATGTTGGCGCATCCGCCATATTTTTAAATTCAAAATTGAAAATGTTCTTTGGTCTGCGTATTTTCTTTCCTAATTAGTTACAAATTAATCTCTAAAACTATTTTGACCGCTTTACTCAAGAGTGATCTCCACTAACTTAACAAAAAAATATAACATAAAAGAGCTGTGCAAGAATGGCAACCCAACCAATTTGCGTCAATCGTTTCTAAGTAGACTCACTCCAATAATATCTAATATTTATTTTGAATTACTTAAATTTTATAATTAATTAGAAAATAAAAAGTCTTTTTCAGTAAATCTGATTTAATGTCTGACCTTTCTTGAGTTGAATTTCAGGTTTCCAATTATTTGATTATGTAGTTGCTAAAACGACAGCCCCTCTACTTTTAAATCTTCACTTTTGAATCATAACAAAGTACCGTTATCTCACCTCAAAACAAACCTTCACATTGTAAGCAACCAGTTTCTGTTGGCAAAAGAAACGAATGACTAAAAGAACTTAAATTAGACGAAAATGTATTTTGACGTATTTTCCAACAATCCTTTACGAATCTTTTGCCTAGTTTTGTACCCATTTTGTCGCCTAAAACTAAAACAAATTTGTAGAGATACACGGGGGTTCTGGGCAATGAAAGCTTCATAAAAATTAAAGAAGATCGACCATATGTAGCGCATCCACCATTTTTAAATTAGTGCAACTTAGATAATGCAGCTCAAACGCAGAAACTCTTGGAAAATGTGAAGGTTTCGGTTTGAAGGAATGCAAGAAACGTCGACAAATTAGTTTGTTGTTTTCTAGAAGTAATACGTTATAATTATAAATTATACTCCGCAAGGTTACAATGTGCATTTTGTTATAAAATAAATACTTGTAAATCTTCTTATTTATATGACGATCTATTTTCTATAAAACTCAATGATAAAACCGCCCCCCCTCCAACTTCTTGTCGTTAACAAATTTCGCTGTTGCTCACAGCAGTTCCCGCCTTCAAAAGCAGTCATGCAACGATTCAAGTCGGTCTAATCTTCATCAAGTTTTCTCTCTACTTCTCGTTTTTGCAGATTTGTCTACATCTTTCCCACACTTCTTTCGCTAGTTGTAGCCTGTGCTGATCATCAACTCTATGTTATTAAACCAACACAAAACCAAGATATGGCCATTGATGGCATCGATCCCACTGCGGTAAAACTGCAAGAATACAAAGCAATTCCTTCACAGTTGTGGAGTCTTGAGGAAGGAAATAGAGTTGGACTCTTTTACATAATTAACAATGGAACGGGGTAAGTTGAATGATTTAATAATCTGAAGATGAAGTTTCGATCTTTTAGGAAAGCGCTCGATTACCACTCCGCCAGAGAGGGTAGGCTGCCTTTGAACACTAAAGATAAAAGAACAAGTTTACATCAGCAGTGGGCATTCAGGTTGAACGGAAGAATCACAAATGCCGAAAACAGACGAGTTATTGACGTTGATCTAGCGATTTATACTCCGGGAAATTTTCTGGCACTTCTTGGAAATAGTGGAAACGCAGCACAAGAATTTGTGCTTGAGAAGTTTCAGTTTAGCGATCTTTTGATCCATGATTCTTAATGTGTGATGTTTTAATTTTTATTTAACGAGATTTTTATTGTTTTTTCATTTAGTATTATGTTCAATAAATAAAAAATTAAACAAAACGTTTATATTTATAATATATTTATAAAATATTTATTTCGAAATATAAATTATACAACCAATTTTCAGCATCCTCCAACACTTCACTTCTTAAAAATCGACAGAAATCTTTCGTTTGTGAATTTGGTGCATCCACCATATGTAAATCATTCTAATAAATTTAAATTCCATTGCAGTTGATGAAAGTTTCACGTATTTTCCCATCTTTACCATAAAAATGTTAATTGACATGAAAGGTCATAATTAAATAGATTATTAGGTTACAGTTGTGTCAAGTTTCCCCTCTTTGGGTTTTACCAAAAGGTTCATGTAAAAAGTTATCGTTTATCTCTGTGTACAATCCACAGCTTTGCTTCCAATTTTTTCTTTGCCAGTCTCGGGATTGACCTCTACTTAACCAATAAAAAAAGTATACGGTAAAAACTATCAAGTTTGCCAACTGCGCGGGAATGCCAACCCAAATAGTTTACGAATACGTCATTTTTCCTGTAAAGAATTTACCAATTTACAAAATACAAAAAAGCAATTTTAGAAATTAACAGAATATGAATGAAATAAGCTAGATACATGTAATGGGTACAAGTCAAGTTTGAATAATAGATAGAAATTTGCAAATTTCAACTGAAAAAAAAAACAAAAAACTTTTTCTTATGTAAAAAATCGCGATAAAAACGATGGCGTAAACCGCATCTCAATATCTGAAATAGTTTCCGAGGTATCAAGCACGAATTGTTTCGAACCTTGTCTGGCGACAGCCCAAAAATTCAAACGACCATAACTCAGTTATTTGTTGACGAAAATTGAAAATTCTCATGTTTTTAGATTCAGCGTGAAAATCTGCGTAAAATGAGCCCAGATTTGTTAAGTTTGCCTAATAAATAAACAAGACATTGTAGACATTTTAGGGTGATTTTCAATCAAGGCTTTTAAAATGAAAACGACGTTTATAGCATTGAATAAGACACCAGTCGAAAAAGAAGCTTAAAATCTATCAACTGGCTAAATTTGAGAACTATCGGACAAATAGTTTACGAGTTATGCCAAAAATTAAAAAATGAAAAATTTTCGTCGATTGAGTCGCAAATTTTTTTCGCGAAAAATCGACTATCGAATTTTGGGCTTTTGATAACATTTTCTAACGTAAAATAGGCCGAGAAAAAGAATGGCGCAAACCGCATCTTCATATCTCAAATAGTTTCCGAGATATTTAACTTTAAAAATTAGGAAAAATGAGAAAAAATGAAAATCAACTTTCCAAAACTTTGATCGGCCATGCCTCAGTTATTTGTGGTTGTATCTGAATTTAAATCCCAGATTTAGAATATGCGGAAAATTCTGCATACACTGATGTATAATAACTCAAGTTTACTCTAAAAAATAAGCGAGATATTAATATCAGAAATTTTGCATAGTTTTAGTTATGAATTTTTGCGAAAATTTGCAAATTTCGGTTGTAGAAAAATCAAGGAACTATTTCTTGTGTAAAAAATCGCGAGAAAAACGATGGCGTAAACCGCATCTCAATATCTGAAATAGTTTCCGAGATATCGAGCACGAATTGTTTCAAACCTTCAAAAATTTGGCCCTCTGGCGACAACCCAAAAATTCAAACGACCATAACTTAGTTATTTGTTGACAAAAATTAAATATTCTCATGTTTTTAGATTCAGCGTGACATTCTACGTAAAATGAGTCCAGATTTGTTGAGTTTGCGTAATAAATAAACGAAGCATTGGCCAAAAACTGTTTTAAAGACGTCATTTTAGGGTGATTTTCAATCAATGTTTTCAAAATGAAAACATCGTTTTATAGCATTGAATTATATACCAGTCGAAAAAGGAGCTCGAAATCTATCTACTGGCCAAACTTGAGATAGATCGGATAAATAGTTTACGAGTTATAGCCAAAAATAAAAAAAAAAAGAAAAATTTTCATCGTTTGAGTCGGATTTTTTTTTCGCGAAAAATCCACTATCGAATTTTGAGCTTTTAATAACATTTTCTAACGCAAAATAAACCGAGAAAAAGAATGGCGGAAACCGCATCTCAATATCTCAAATAGTTTCCGAGATATTTAACTTTAAAAATTAGAAAAAATGGGGAAAAATGAAAAACAACTTTCCGAAACTTTGATCGGCCATAACTCAGTTATTTGTTGTCAGATCTGAATTTAAATTTCAGATTTGGAATCTGCGGAAAATTTTGCGTACACTGATGTATAATAACTAGTTTACTCTAAAAAATAAGCGAGATGTCGATATCAGAAGTTTGGTATAGTTTTTGTCATAAATTTTCGCGTAAATTGCGTTTTGTATGTAGGTGATGTACCTATTTGTCGAACATTTAAATAACCACGAAAACCGTTCATAAACGCAACAACACTCTGGCGAATCTCAGACTGTTAATCACATCACTCTGACGTCACACGCTCCAACAGACGTCTCACTTTATAAACACACCCCCCGCAATAAATTTTGTTTTTCTCCAAACGTCACAAAAGTCACTATTTTTTCAATTGCTTTTAGACAATAAAATAGTCAATTTTGTTATAAGTAATGAAATGCGCCCGTTGTCAAAGAAACACTATTTCTGCCTTCCTACATTTCGCCTCGCTACTGCAATTTAATTGCTCGACAAAAGTACCAATTTTCTGCCGTATAATAAAATCTACTACATATTTTGTAAGCCTTCGTCATTTTCGTGGCATTTGTGATATTCATTTGCGTGAGATTTCGAATAATTGGTTTATATTTTGCAAGTTGGCATCGCTGCATAAATGTCAGTTGTGTCAATTTGTGTGCTATTTTGGACTCCAATGATGTTCGAAAATAAAAAAGACACACTAATTAAGTAAAGTTACAACAAAAATTTACTGAAACACATTTGAATTCAAATTAATATTCAATCGTTCGATTTGAATGCAGTACTGCCACCTAATTTCCTACTGCTAAAAATTTTCCTAAATGAGTAATTGATATTTTAAATTCATACCAAAAGTCAGATAGATAACTATTAATTACACTGTGCTCGAATTGCAATATTTTTTTCCTCAACAGGTTGGGCATCCCTGGGGTAAATCTTAATTAAGTATGTTAAATACAACAGTGCTTACCGTGTTTGAATGTTAGCTCGCGTTTTCGAAATTTTGCAATTTTGAAATTTTCCGTTTTAAAATTTTTGCTTTTTAATGTTGACTTTTTGGAATCTTTTAGAGCTTTCCTAAACCTTCGAGAACCTTGCATAGACGATGCGTGAACGTTCTAGAAGTTTTCAGCCAACCTCCTACTCCGTGGTCAGGTCAGGTGGTCAAAATTATAGAATTAATGACCATAAGTGGAAAATGTGTGTCGACTTAAAAGTAGTGGCGTTTTTAAAAGGTATACAAACGGGTTATACCAAAAATATGTGCTATATGTGCTGGCCTTTAAGGAAGGAATTTAGATTGCGTCAAAACAATATAATAAAAGTGCCTATCGAAAAAATTTGATTACCACAGCTTTAACATCAAACTAGGAATTGTAAAAAAAATATTAAAAATGCTTAAAAAGCATTAAACCCAGAAGGAAATGCATTTAATGAATTGCAAATGACAAAAAAAAAACAAAAACTAAGAGAAATCTGTTTTCTGCAAAAACTTTTAGTAAAGCCGATTTACCTCCTTGAATCTAGTTGTGTAGTTGTGTGCTAACAATTTTGTTAGTTTATGTGTGTGGCATTGATTTTCTATTATTTAAGTTCAATAAATAATCAATAAACTTTTAAAAATTGCGTTTTGATTGGGTCGTGTTAAAAATTGTCAAACTTAAATTATTCGCAAATGCGAGCTAACTTTTAAATAAAATTCATATTATTGGATTCAGCCTATGCGGCTGTGTTTGACCCACCAAGTGCCCAGCTTGTTGCATTTTGCAGCTAGCACAGTGTTATTGTCGGCGCACAAAATTTTGTGTCAAACACGTTAATGAGCTTAAGTGGATTTGTTTTTTCGCCTCTGTTATTAATAACAGATCTAGCGCATCCACCATTTTTAATCGTATTTATTTATGAAGTAACCAATTGATATAAAGGTCACATTTAAATATAGTCGCTAGATAACGCTTCTGGTAGTTTTTTCTTTCGGGTTTTACACAAGGTTGTGCAAGAAATTATCAATTATCTCAAAGGTGGTAAACGTACAATCCACGGCTTTGGTGAGTAAAATGCCACCACCATGATTTCTCATTTTTGCAATTCCCCTTTTTTTTGAAGACATTTTATTCTGTAAGTATGCAAAATCACTAATTACAACGACTTTCTTTAATAATTGCAAAGTATATTTTTTAATTACATAAAATATCGTTGCCATCAAGGGGCCCCACTATTTTCCGCCGAACACAACGCAACACCGTTGCTCACAACAGTTCAAAACAAACCTTCAGAGATGGCAAACACCCGGTTTCCGTTCATCTCCGAACCAATTTTTCTCGTCACCTTCGCCACATTGTTTTGTTCACTTATAGCTTGTCCCAGCGAGGAACTCTACGTCATCAAACCTCTAAAAAACCAAGAACTAGCTCTTGATGGCAGCGACTCCTCTTTGATCCGATTACAACAATACACCGCTGTCCCTTCACAGTTATGGAGTTTTGAAGAAGGAGACCGAGTCGGGCTGTTTTACATCATCAACAACGACACAGGGTAAGAAAACTAATTGAAAAAACTCGAAACTAAGTTTCCGACTTGTAGGAAAGCGCTAGATTTCTACCCAAGCAGAGAGGGTTGGCTCGGTTTGGTCGCGAAAGAAAAAAGAAAGACAAAAAGCCAGCAATGGGCATTCAATCTAGATGGTAAAGTCAGAAATGCGGAAAATCGACGTAATTTTGACGTCGATTATGCAAGATTTGTACCAGGGACTCATTTGGTGGTGCATCAGAACTTCAAAACAATAGCCCAGGAGTTTGTGGTCGACAAGTTTCAATTTACTGATCTTTTAATTCACGAGAAATAAAATCATAGTTTTGAATCTTTGTCTTTAATATCGACCTCGTTTTTGCGGATTTCCCTCCTCCGTGCAAGAAGTGATATCGTTTATCAAATTCTTGGGGCGTGACCTGGTTATCCGGGTTTTACCACGCAATTACTGTAATTTTCGGTTTGTGGTGGTGGACAAATTGACTTCGCTTTTACGTATTTCCCCGATCCTTAATTGTCAACATGGTGATGGCTTTGTTTACCGGTCAGACTACTTCTCTCCACTACACTGAGCACGAGCATCAGTTCCTCATGTGATGGCGCGTAATCAACAGCTCTGGTACAATCGTAAAAGCGCCTCATCATTTCATTCCTCTTGTAGTTTTTTAGCTGTCGTCGCCACACTTTTCTGCACGGTTTTGTCTTGTTCGAAAGACGATCTTTATGTGATCGGCAGTAGAGGTTACC
The DNA here is from genome assembly GCA_029298725.1 of Gnatocerus cornutus. Lineage (NCBI taxonomy): Eukaryota > Metazoa > Arthropoda > Insecta > Coleoptera > Tenebrionidae > Gnatocerus > Gnatocerus cornutus. Next base: position 31,488,111 of record CM055509.1, on the reverse strand, counting down.
CAGGACTAGTGTTGGACGGTAGCGACTCTTCACTCATCAGATTACAATACTTTTCAAATTCTACCGCCCAATTATGGAAATTCCAAAAAGGAACTAAAGCCACTTTGTATTATATTATTAATAACTTCTCAGGGTAAGTAGAAAAAAAATTAAGGAAATTTAAGAATCAATTTCTGTAGGAAAGCGTTGGATTTTCAACCAAATGGTGTTTATCTCCAACACTTGGTAGCCAAAGACAAGAGGAATGCGAAACGACAGCAGTGGAGCTTGAGGTTGGACGGAAGAATTGAAAATAGCCAAAATAGGCGATGCATTGATGTTCGTGAAGCTAAATTTGCACCAGGAACTGACTTGAATCTCTACGATGACAACGGGAACCAACAGCAAGAGTTTATATTGACAAAGGTGCAAGATTTTGATTTTGAGGATTGGAAAGAAAAGTGAAACTGATTCCTGTTTTTAATATTGAAATGTTTTATTTCCGATTTTTACAATAAAGAATTTAAAAATTGTATTTTTAGAGAAAAAAATAAGAAAATTTATAAAATAAACTGCAAGCAACGATTGAAATTTGGCCCATCCACCATATTTGCGTCAATTTTAGGCTTCTAATCATTATGTTCAGCTAGAAGCTGAAATTTCGGTGGAAATTCTGTAGCAGTCACCATTTTGTATAATTTTTGATGTAATAGAAGAAAAATATAAAATATGAATATTTATTTTTTATTTAACAGAGATCACAATAATTAATACGTAACTTCAGACCAATGTCCAAAGAAACAATATTAAATTTCAAATTACGATACGAGCCCTGTTTGGACGTCATTTTGTCTTTAGATCTCCATTTTTACGAAAATAATCCTAAAATTACGTATCTCTGTATTAATAATTATATGCAAAGATCATATGAGGTTGTAAATACAAGTTCTACAAGTTTTTGCCTGTAATCCGTCGGGTTTTACCATTAATCTCAGCGATGTCGTCCACGCAACAGCTCCGGTCTGTGAAACTTCTTGCGCAAAATTTTCTCTTTAACTTCTGTTTTAGTTTCACAATTATCGCCACCATCCTCTGCGTGATTTTTGCTTGTCCCGACGATGACCTCTACGTCATAAGAAGCGGCGCTGAGCAAAACCTGGTTTTAGACGGATCGAATTCTTCCGCCATCACGCTGCAATATTACACAAATTCAAGTTCCCAGCACTGGAAACTTCAACAAGGAGACAAAGCCGGTTTGTTTTACATCATTAACGACTACACAGGGTGAGAAATAAATGAGTTATATCAAATAAACGAGAGCTTCTTCAGGAAAGCGTTGGATCTGGGTAAGGAAAATAAAGAACTAGTTTTGAACCCAAGGGAAGAAATTTTGCGGCAACAGTGGAGTTTGACGCTGAATGGAAGAATTATCAACAGTATCGGTAAGCGGAATGTCGATGTTCAAAAAGGAAAGTATAATCCAGGAACTCTGGTAATTCTGTGGAAAAACAACGGAAATCAAGCGCAGGAATTCGTGTGGACGAAGGTTAACGACGCTAATTCGACAGAGTCGACGGAAACGACGAAAGCCCCTCAGTGAATAACATAAAATAGATTTGTAAATGTTAATTTTTATGTAGCATTAAAGATTTCTACCAAGGTAATTTGATCTTTGAAATTATTATCTGACCTCTAAACTTAAATATAGTGGAACTTTCACAACACGAATCGCATGAAACTAGCTCCAGTTATCAACGTTCGAGTTATGAAGGTTCAACTGTATTTTCAGTGGGAAAAACAAGCCCCTCCATCTTTACTGTCGTCACTTAATCACTCTTCTTGAAAAATCCCGTTGTGGAGTCGGTTCAGTCTTCGAAATGGCAACCAAACAGCTTCGGTTAGTAAAATTTCGGCGTCTTCTCATTGCCTTATTTGTTTTTTTCAGGTTTTTGTGGGTACTTTCGGTACTTTTCTCAATAGCCCTGGCTTGTCCTAAAAATACGCTTTTTCTCATAAAACCGATAGTCAACGAAGACTTGGTTCTGGATGCAATAGACCCTTTGCTAATCAGACTGCAAAAATTCAATGGTTCTTCTACACAATTATGGCGTTTCGAACAAGGAGATCAAATTGGACTTTTTTATATTATCAACAACCAAACAGGGTAAGACAGAAATGAAGAGATAAGGTAAAACTGAAGTCTTATAGGAAAGCACTAGACTTCCGTCCAACGACTGAAGTTAATTTCCTGAATTTGGTCGTTAAAGAAAAAGCAAATGCTTTGCATCAACAGTGGGCCTTATCTATGAAAGGAAGAATTACCAACGCAGAAAGCCGTTTAATGTTGACGTACACGGGGGAAATTTCGAAGCAGGGAACCGTGTGGGTACGCATTTTGACAATGGAGGTTCAGAGCAAAAGTTCATCGTTGAGAAATTTGAGCCTGATCAGTTTGAGTAGTAATAACAAAAAACTTAACAAAATAAAGTTTTTTTTTAAATCTACACTATTTAACGCAGTTTTGGTAACAACCAAGCGATTAAATAAAAACCTGAAATGTTTGAGCAAACAATAGAAAATAAATATTTTATAATGTGATGATAAATAAACTTACAACTTTGTCTTAAAAACATGTCACTATTTCATTGGTAACTAACTAATACACCCCTAAAACTTAACAGTTCTTAAGCAGACGATTACGTCTTGAGAGACAACTTGACACGGCTGCTTTAAGGTACTTCTTTGGATAAATGTCATTTATTTTAATCAGCCACAGATCTTTACGCTAAGACGTGCCGGTCGGTGTCGACTCAGAATGCAAGAGCTCTTCATCTCCAGAAAGCAAGATATTACTTTTCTGAGTCGCGTTTTTTGAGTTTCTTTTTTCGTCCACGTTAGGAGACTAGATCAGTGTTTATGCATCAATAAGTTATTAGTAACCCAAAACACCACTATCAGCAGCACATTTTGTCTCAGGGTCTCTGGTAATTCTGTGAAAAACTAACGGAAATCAAGCGCAAGAATTCGTGTGAATGAAGCTTTACGACGTTAATTCGCTAAAATCGACGAAAACGGCAAAAGTTCCAAAAGCAGTGAATAACAGAATATATTTATAAAAGTTAATTTTCATGTTACATTAAAGATTGCTTATCCGAGTCTTTGAAATCATTATCTGACCTCTAAACTTAAATTCCTACAGTAAAATTTCCGCAACACAAATCGCTCGAAACTAGATCCAGTTATTGACGTTCGAGTTATAAAGGTACCACTGTATTTCCGTCGGGGAAAACAAGTCCCTCCATCTTTTACTGTCGTCACTCTTCTTGAAAATTCCTGTGTTGGTGTCAGTTCCGTTTGCGAAATGGCAACCAAACAGCTTCGGTTAGTAAAACTTCGGCGCCTTCCCGTTGTCTTATTCCTTTTTCTAGGTGTCTGTGGGTGCTTCTGGTACTTTTCTCAATAGTCCTAGGTTGTCCTGAAGACACGCTCTTCCTCATAAAACCGACAGTCAACGAAGATCTAGTGCTGGACGCAAAAGACCCCTCGCAGATCAGACTGCAAAAAGTCAATGGTTCTTCTGGACAATTATGGCGTTTCGTACCAGGAGATCGAATCGGACTTTTTTACATCGTCAACAATCAAACAGGGTAAGACAGACATGAAGAGATAAAGTGAAACTGAGGTCTTACAGGGAAGCGATAGATTTTCGCCCGAGCAGTAATCCGGGTATTATGAATTTGGTCGCCAAAGAGAAAATGAATGCCTTACATCAACAGTGGGCCTGGGCCCTCAGAGGAAGAATTAGCAACGCGGAAAACCGTTTTAATATTGACGTTTACTGGGGAAATTTTGAAGAAGGAAACAGTGTGGTTATTCATGGTGATAATGGATCTTCAGCGCAAGAGTTCATAGTTGAGAAATTTGAGCCTGATCAATATGAGTAGTAACAACAAAAAATAAACAAAATATAGTTTTATTTTTTCTTAAACCTACAATATTTGGCGCAGTTTTGGTAACAACCAAGCGATTAAAATAAAACGTGGAATGTTTGAGCAAGCAATAGAAGATACATATAATGTGATGATAAATAAATCTCAATGATTGCTAAATGAGGTACCACTTTGTCTTAAAAACAATTCCTTATAAGAAAATATCACTATTTCAATGGTAACTAACTCAAGCCTTAAAAACGTAACAGTTCTTGTAGCAGACGATTACGCCTGGAGAGATAAGTTTACAGCCACATGAAACGACTGATTAAAACAACTTGGCACGGGCGCCTTAAGGCACTTTTTTGGACAAATCTCAGTCATTTTAATCAGTCACAGATCTTTACGCCACGACGTGTCTATTGATCGGTGTCGACTCAGAATCCAAGAGCTCATCATCTCCAGAAAGCAAGACATCACTTTCTGAGTCACGTCTTTTGAGTTTCTTTTTTATAGTCCTGTATTTAACTTTCGTCCGCGTTAGGAGACTGTGTTCAGCGCTGGACCTCCGAGAGTGTTTGTTTCGGTTTTTATGCATCAAGAAGTTATCAGTCACCCAAAACATCAACATCTGGAACAAACAGTAAATAACTCCGGGATAAACACTGATATTGATAACTTACATTGACAAAGAACGGAATGATGAGCATCACAAACGCAAGCTCTAACTTTGGATTGTTGATAGGTGATAAAATAAAATTCTTGACGCCGTCCCAGAAATCAAGCTGCATAAACAACGTGATGGAGATTTTCACGATCGCCATAAGCCCCACGTAGAGACAACATTGCGCCAACCACGCGTTGGTGGACGGAGGCTTTCCGTACTCCCCGAAATTAATAGCGTCCCAACCGTTGCGGCGAGAAAGATATTGGCACAGACGGATTCCTATGAAGATGATTAACAGCCCCAAAGAAGAGTCTAGAAGGAAGTTGATCAAGTACCACGTGCAGGGGTCCCCCGTGTACTGCCCCGCAAGCCACACGTTAGCTAAATGGATGGCCATGGCCCCCATTCCTTGCTTGGAAGTGTCGTAAAACCAAATCAACCATGACCGCCGTTCCGCCAGAGGTTCACAAAAGCGCTTCGCTGTTGAATTTCGTAAATTAAAGAATAACAAAATGGGGACTCACCTATGAGACAGGTGAATGCGAGGGCGGCTAAGAGAACTTGGAGGAACCAGCCGTAGACATCGGTCAAGGCGTCTTTGCTGCAGTGCAGGCCCCCTTGGGTCAAGAGGTGGTCCGAGTTATTCATAGCACGGGCACTATCTGAGTGGCATTGTCAACAAAAACGGATGGAAAAATTTGAGAAAACTTTTGGGAAAGACAAAAAAATAAACTTGACATTACGTGATGACAGGTGACAGGTGTCAGTTTTGACGTTTCGCCCACCATGATGGAAGTGTATAAAGTTAGACGTCAAAAAACTTTGTTTTATAATTTTAACCGCCAGAAGAACTCCAACAAAACACCTGAGGAGGGTGGTACTGTTTTTTGTCTTAATCATTTTCGTAGAGTTGTGTCATTGAGAAAAACCGTCCCGTTTTTGTTTACTTTTTTCCACGTCCGCTGTGGCGTGCCCGTCGCCACTTCCTTTTTGGAACCATCAGCGTTCACGCAAAGGTGGTTTGTTTTGTTAAGTTAACAAAATCCGCGAACATCGGCCCCCGGGAGCCACTTTTTCCTTTAGAAATAGTTAAATTAGAATAAACAATGCCTCCAAAGTTCGATCCCAACGAGGTTAAACTCGGTATGTATCAATAAGTCTGTTTATTATGTTTTTTCTGACAGCCCCATTTCCTCTGAAATTTCAGTTTATTTGAGATGTGTCGGTGGTGAAGTCGGTGCTACGTCGTCCCTCGCCCCTAAAATCGGTCCCCTTGGTCTTGTAAGTTGAGAAATGTTTAATTTTGATGTTATAACCTCAAATTTCAACGTGTTTTTAGTCTCCCAAGAAAGTTGGTGATGATATCGCTAAAGGCACCGCTGACTGGAAAGGTCTTAAAATCACAGTTCAGCTGAAGATCCAGAACAGACAGGCGACGATTTCTGTAGTGCCTTCAGCGGCGTCTCTCATAATCAAAGCGCTGAAAGAGCCCCCACGCGACAGGAAAAAGCAAAAGAACAGTGAGTATTTAAAGAATTGCATCCGTGTCAGCGACAAAATGCTCAATTTTTGTTGTAAACATGGATGCTAAATTATCGGCTCTTATTTGCAACCCACGCTTACGAAATACTAAGTGTGTTACTCAGTGGAGCCCACAATACCTTTCAATCCCGACTTGTTCTAAAAGTGTGTTTTTAGTTAAACATAGTGGCAACATCACTTTGGACGATGTTATTGCAATTGCGCGACAAATGAGGCCCCGCTCGATGGCGAAAAATTTGTCTGGAACAGTGAAAGAAGTGTTAGGCACTGCTCAGTCTGTTGGTTGCACGATCGACGGCAAGGCCCCCCACGACGTTATCGATGAAGTGAATGATGGTAGTCTAGAAATACCTGAAGAGTAACTTTTATACAATAAACATTACTCAAAAGTTTATTCAATCTGTCCAAGTTACTAAAACGTTGAGACCTTTCTCTACCAGTTCTTGTCTCCCAGCTTTGGTTATAATGTCTCCGGTTTTCTTGACTACGACGAGATTTGGGACGTTTGTGATCCCGAAAAGACGACGCAGTTGCCTGAAATATTCCTATATCAACTAATTTAACCCCAATAACTGACCCACTCTGCCAAGTCGTCTTGAAAAGGAACCGCGAACCAAGCGCCTTGGGTTTTGTAAAACGAGTCGAAGTCATCTTGACTGTTATCAGAAGACACGTAAATTATTTCCAAGCCTGTGTTACGTCGAAGGTTCTCCTAAGAAAAAACTGAAGAACAAAAACCCGGTGCATCGTTTCTTACCTTATATAAGTCTTTGAGTTTTTGGAGGACTGTCTTGCACTCGGGGGTGTCGCACCACTTCGCCCCGAAGTAAAAGATGATGATTGACTTATTTTTGATAGCTTCATCTGTTGGAATCGCCTTGTTTATCTTGTTTATCAAAGTTTTACCGGCGAGAAGTTCCATCTCGACAGTGTCAAAACATCAAATTTTAGAAAATTTAAAGTTACCGCCCTATAAGCGTTGCCAATACAAAAACTTGTTTGGTAAAAGAAACAGTTGGGGTGATTTAAGGGTGAAACTGCTCGAACTATCGACCGAGCATATTTACGGAAGTGTCACGGGCGGAGAAACTAATATATTTTCCCAGTTTTGGCCTGAAATCACGAATTTTGTAATTTTTCTTTAGAAATTTTCATGCCTCAAGCCTCAACGTTGGTAGCATTGTTTCCCTTAAACAAGCGTGTTGTGACAAGTTAAACTTTCTTCGTTCAAAAACTTTATTTTTATTCATAATTTTACGTGATGGATGACGAGGCAGAAACCTACAAACTATGGCGAATCCGTAAAACCGTGATGCAGGTAAAATAAACGACATAACCTCACTTTCCCTCTAAACACCGACGTTTCTAGTTATGCCACGACCGGGGCTACTTGGTGACTCAAGACGAGTTGGATCAAACTCTGGAACAATTCAAGGAACAATGTGGGGACAAACCCAGCGAAAAGCGCCCGTCTAGAAGTGATCTCACCATTTTGGTAGCTCACAATGATGACCCCACTGACCAAATGTTTGTGTTTTTCCCAGACGAGCCCAAAATCGGTATCAAAACGATAAAGACGTACTGCCAGAGAATGCAGGATGAGAATATTCATAGGGCTATTATTGTGGTGCAGCAAGGGATGACCCCTTCTGCTAAACAATCATTGGTTGATATGGCCCCAAAGTATATTCTAGAACACTTTTTGGAATCTGAATTGTTGATTAATATCACTGAGCATGAGTTGGTGCCGGAGCATGTGGTGATGACGCCGGAGGAGAAGCAGGAGCTGTTGACTAGATAGTAAGGGTGATTTGAGGGTTTTTCTGTATAAAAATGCCTTTTTTTTTAGTAAGTTGAAAGAAAATATGCTGATGAGGATACAGGCGGGGGATCCAGTTGCGAGGTACTTTGGACTGAAACGTGGTCAGGTAATTAATTTAATATTTTCTAAAAATTGCACATGTGGCTTGACAAAAAGCTCTACTCTGTAAGGAAAATGCGTTATGTAAAATTTCTTCTCGTTCGTTGGATTTTTTTTCTGCTTTAATTAGTTTTTTGTCTATTTAATGACTTTTCTGCGTTCTTGCGGTTGTTCCGTGTGTTTGCATTATCAGCGTTTTATTTTATCTAATTTAAGATCATGAAACCGAAATAACTACGCGACCGTTAGCCCCCTTCCAGCACTTTGAATGAAAAACACGCAATTATACCTAATATCCATACTCGATGACTTTTAAAAATAATACATAATAGCGTAACAGCTGCGAAGACCCGGTGTTAAAAGAAATAATCATGTTTCCCTTAACGACTCGCATAATTACTTTGAGAACACCCGTATGGTTTCATAAAGCCGAATCCGCCATTTCTCCGCATTTCCTGTTTGCCACCAGAATTTCGCTCCGTTATACGTCTAAATCCAGTAATGCGCCATTTGCGTAAAATTTTTCGATTACATTTGGGAATAGATGGTGGCTAGAGTACCGGTTCAAAGCAGCACCGGCGCCCCATTAACGTTTTTATCGTCGTGCTCGAGGTGTGTTTTCATGTGAAATGGCGATGTAGCATGCGGGTTATAATACAGATAAATTATACTGTTTGTTCTTGTGTTGCAGGTGGTTAAAATCATTCGGCCATCGGAAACCGCCGGACGTTACATTTCCTACAGGCTTGTCTGTTGAGCTCATTTAAATTTAAACGGACACATTGTCAACGGTGTATTATCAGGGAGATGCGCCGGGTTATTTCAACTGTTGTAAATACTTGTATCCGCTCGGTTTTGTAAGAGCCATTAATCAATAAAATTATTATTATTACCACGGCTAAAAAGCGAAAAACTCCCTAATCCACTCCTGTAATGTAGGGGAAGGGTCCCTGAATCGCCCAATCGTAACGTGCAATTTCTATAGCAAAAAATGACAATTGTAGGGTAATTGTGCCTAAATTGTACTGTTTTTCGTATTTTTCGCCTCCGTGCGCCCCAACCAGTAATCCACTTTTTATCAGTCCCCCCCAGATGGCTCTTAATCTCTTAACATCTCCCTTCTCCTCCGAGATGATACTATCGTCGCTCCCCCGTCGGTGGCGGCTCAGCGATTGTGTTCATTGATTAACTATTAAACACGGTTTGCATAATTCGGCGTGTATCTTGGCAGCCATCGTCGAATATTGATCTTGCTTCCCGGCTCTGCCTCTGCCGATGTCATTCTCATGCAAGTATCGCCAATCAATGCGGGCGGACGCAATTACGCGACTTCCACTATTGGTCACGACTGCCGCCGCCGCCGCTGCAGACCTGGAATACACATCAGACGGCGGCCATTGCCTATTAGTTAAACTAAGTGATGGCATGAAGAAGGGACACTGTAATAATTCACTTCTTTTTGACCTTTGAGCAATTAACCTTTGGCGGAAAATTGAAAAAATGACCTTTTGAGTGGCGGCTGACCTGGTTCAGGCAAACGGAAATGGCTTGTGTACATAGCGAGAAGCTTTCTTTTTTTTGCGGTAAAAATGCAAAAAGAAGGCGAAGAAATAGAGCCGGTTTGGGTTAGCCAGTGGCGCGACGTGGGTTGGGAAAATTAATTTTGTCGCGTTATACGACTCTCCAGCGACGCTGCACAAAATAACAAAAGAAAGCAAATTGTTTATTGTTCTGCGCTCAAGCCATATGATCGCGTGAACACGTGTCGAAGTCGACTTTGAATTTGACTTCAGAATCAATGTTACCAACATTCAAAGTGAATTAAATACATTGTTAGAGAATAGAGAGGCGTCATAAATAAGCCCTTGTCCAGGCTCCGCCACTGCGTAGCTTTGACCCGTGGCACAATAAAATTATCCTAACTGGTTCTAGGAGGTCTTTTATTCTGTTTTACCGAAACAAAGACAACCTGATTATCCGAAAATGCTAAAAAAAGGAATTCTTAGAATGTTAAGGTCGGTTCCTTCCCATAAATTCCAAGAAAAATCTTGCGTAAGGTCGTGATCATCTGCAGCAATGCGCCGCCCCATGCTGCACCCTCCCCATCCCGCATTTTTTTTGCAGGTCAGTGTGCTTCGTCGTCCCATGTGTGGGCCCCCGTCCTGGCGCCCCCTGCACCTTGCGCCATGTGGCCAACATAAACAAACGACATTACGCACGCGGGGGTCAAATCAGCTGTGAGTTTGGTGGGGAGCGCATGCGTCGCTATGATCTTCCATCCTCCAGTTCGTCAGTCAGTGAGAGTGTGTCGTCGATGGCGGTGGCCAGGCGGTTGTGCTGCTCCCAGGCCGCCGGCGGGGGGCCCTTGTTGAGGGAGCCGGGACCGCGCTCCCCGGACTCGCTGCTCGACATCACCGCCAAAATCGTGGCCGAAAACATACCCTTCCAGAGGATCGAGGAGCGCTACGACCGCATCCCCGAACCAGTGCAGCGCAGGATTATCTTCTGGTCCTTCCCCCGGAACGAACGTGACATATGCATGTACAGTTCGTTGTCGCGAGTGCCTCCTGTTAATGCCGGTGCTGGTGGTGAACCACAAAACTTGTCTTTTTGCAAGGGATTAAAACTCTTGGAGACCGGATGTGTAGACAGCGTCCTACAAGTTGGTAAGTCGGACGAAACGCCCTAAAGCCGAACATCCCTTAGAGATCGTAAATTGCGCGGACGGCGGCGGCGGGGCTGCGGCTGTGCCACACGATTTGTTTACATTTTAAGACTTGTTATTGCACTGAATCGATCTCTGGATGTACCGTGGGAAAATCAGATTCGTCATTGACCCCAGGCGCACCAACTCACTTTATTACTCACGAGATTCGCAGAAGACGCTCAGTCATCTCTTTGGTTTCCAACAACTTAGAGAAAAGTAGCCTAATCACTACCCCTCATCGATAAATACTCAATACCTCTGTGTACTAGCGGTAGCCAAAACGTCGGTTTTTCCTTAACAAGTGCCTTTTCAGAACAGCCTGTTCTTCGTGAAAAGCCACCACAGTGCAGATGCACCATAAATCATCGTAACCTAGTTTTTTTTCTACTTCGAACAAATTGCCACAATTGTTAGATTTCTGTTACTAATTTGTTGTGACTTTGAATAACTTGTGAGAGTGTCAATTAAAGTAACCCAAAAGGTATAAGGCTATATAGCAGCAGTAAAATTATCCCATTGTGTAAAAGTTAACTTGTCTACAATAGAAAACATCCCAGAGTTGTAAACCATCTGGTTGTACCGCAGCGCTTACTTTGGTCACTTCGACCAGTCCCGGCTTAATAATATTTAAAAATTACAGAAACATGTGCATGAATTACATCAAACTTGGACAAAGAGATTATTATTAATCGCAGATTACCCACATTTCTATTGTTTTTCTTAAAGAATGTAATAAATGGTAAATTTAGCACCGCAGATAAATCCTAATTTTATGATTACTAAAATATTTTAAGCCGGTTCTGGTAAGTTCAGGCAAACCATGATTTATTGTTGGGACACGCGCTTGCCGATAAGGGTACAAAAGAAATGATAATTGACGGTCAAAATTTTTATTAGTGCAATATAGCCTTATAGCTTTTGGGTTACTTTATTTGCTGATTCGGTGTGAAGATCGGCCAAGAATGCCAGTGAAAGTGGGAATTGATCACTGTAAATAAACTATTGTTAGATCATGTTGGAGTTATTTTCCAGATCGTGGACCTCAAACTCGTGTTTTTGTACAATTTCCTCGGTTCTTTGTTGTGGTACTGTGGTACCATTGCTAAATCCGTTTGCAAAGAAATTTTTTGGGGCCCCAACCTAAAATCTGTTTTGGTCCACTGTTGCCAACTCCACGTCTTTTAAAAAAAATCCCCAAAAAATGGAATTGAGTCCCGCGTTTTATTTACGGAACAGCCGCGGATACAGATTATTTCTAGGTCAATTACCTGTATTAGCGAAGAGGCTTTTATTTTCTTTTCGTTGAAATCGCAGTTTTTCTCAATAGCCACTCAGCGTCGAGCAAACATTGATTAGCAGGTGTCAACTCAGATAGAATAGAAACCCCATTTTTATTTCATTATGACGACTTCGAGCATCGATATTTATTGCAACACTTTTCCTCCTTATCTTTCTCTGGCGAAATTCCATTTAATTCCTAATCAAAATAAATCGTCATTGCGATGACACTCTTATCATCGATGACGCCACAACACATCTCCACCAATTCGGTCACGTCTTATCAGAAAATTTGAAGGAGTGTCCTCTCGAAAGAAAATTCAAATTAACCTGTTCTAGATCGAAGAGAAACGGTTATTATTAATAGAAACATGGCGATATATCACTTTATCCGTGTTAAAAGCGAACCGGAGGTATTTTTTCGGCAACGCAACGGCCCTCGAAGACGTCGAAGCTGATGTTTTCAGGGCGGTCTGTAGGGGGATCATAAAGTAGTCATTTGTAGTGTAGGCCCGGTCGGATCCAAAGCATATTCTCTTTGTTCCCGGGTCATTCAGGCAGACTTGAGAATGCAGCGGCTGCACTTCCAGACCTCGCCAAATTGGAGCCCCTGCGTTTAAGGTTGAGGAATTTCTTTCATGTTAGGCTTTAGGGCAGTGCTGATGGAATAGGATGAAAATGGTTGTCGAGGGCCTCGTTTTCGGATGGTTTCAAATTGTAGCGCTTTTAGAAGCACTTCGTCAGCGATTTCGACGTGCCAAAAACAAAAGTGGCTGCTTCTTTGTGGCTAATTTCTTTACAATACAATTTCTTCTCTTCTCATACAAAATCGAAGAACAAGTGTCGTACTAATTTGTGTTTCTTCTATTTCAATTTGTTTTTAAAAAAAATTCTTTGAAGTATTCCGTTTATTTATCTTTAAAACTTTACAGTTGTAAGATGGCTCCATTATTTTCTTAAGTTGGTAGTAACTAATTTATATCACTTCCAAGTGTCTCAATTTATGTTTTTTCCTGAAAGTTACGTCGGGAGTTGATGCTGTCGTAATGGTATGTACAAAAAACACTATAAAAGTGAGGTTGGGATTTAATTTTTTTAGACAAAAACTGGTAACTTTGTTGTTGGTTAGAAACGAAAAAATAGGTTATGTTTGACTACGTGGGGGACAACGTAATTGCAGTGTGTCCAACAGTAAAACTTCGCAGTACCAACAGAATACCTTGTGAAACTTACTATTCCTGCCAGTACTTTGTAAGCCTTCCTCGGTACTATAAAACCATAATTGCAGACATAAACGCCTCGCCAGTATAAACTCGGCTTTATTAATCGACGTTTACGGTTATCTGCTTATAAAACTAAATCTTTAAGGCCGAGGAAAACGGTTTTATTGGAGTAATAATTAAGTCGAAATTAAGTCTGCTCTGCCTTATCAGAAGCGAGGGAATTATTGGAATTTTATTGTTTCTTGAGTCGGGTTATGGGGGTTGTTTTTTCCTTGGTGGATATTGCATGGAATCGGAGAGTTCTGCGAAGAGCTGCGGTTTTACGACGTATAGAATTTAATATCGGATTTTATTAGGGAATTGAAGTCAGAAATTTCTGAATTATTATGAGGCAGTTTTAAGACGGTCCTTTACCGCGTTTTATGGTCGGATCACGTAGGTACATATGGGCTTTGTTCCAGGATCAATACTTGTTAATTTTGTTGGCAACACTGCCATAAAACATTCTAAATCAGTCAAACATTCATATCTTCGGTAGCTACCACGTGTGCCACCACACTGAAAAAAATAACTCCATAATCACATCGTTAGTCTCTTTTATCCGTCTATTTTTACCTCGGAAACCGTTCCATCGACCAAAACTTGGGATTTCTACATTTCATTATAGCGGAATTTCAATTATTTTTACAACCACACTTGAACAAATTATAACCTGTTTTTTCTACTCGGTATATAAATTCTTCAAACGTCTCCGGGTCGTTTTACATTCCTTTTATTACTTAAATAATTTTACTGGCGTCTACGGTCACCTTTAAAATTTTAAACAATGACACGCCGCATGCAACCAAAACAAAAAATCGAAAGAGAAAGAAATGTCACGTTCAGATGAGTAAATCAGCTGTTAAAACTACGTCACGAACGCCGCACATACTTGGAATCCTTTCTCGGTCACATACTTCTTGTGCTGAGGCCCTAAAGGCGAGCCCCCACGAGCAATTTGACAGGGACTTTGGAATTTTTGAAAAATTGCCAGATCGACTCGAAAATTCGTTCTCGCTCAGGGCGCGCAGTTCCAGGCCCCATCACGCATGCGGTCCTAAGCGCTGGGGCCCCTGTTAAATGCAAATACTCCTCTCTGACGCAGTGCTCTGTCGAATAATATTAGCAAGTCGTGGTTGCTTGCAATTTAAATGAAGTGTTTGTTCTCGCCGCTATTGCACTTTAGACCGCATTCGTTATTCAACCGAAACCTGGTCTTTATGTGGAATTTGTTTGCCTTGGGCGGAAAGAATAAAAAATAGAAAGACGGGAAAAATTGTCTAGTTATTTCTTTTTATTATTTTTCCATAATGTTGGCACGGCCGTGATTTCTATCAAACGTAATGAAAAATGGGTTTGTTAGAGCAAGCGGTCTTGAGAATATGTGTATGTGCAGTTTTTACGTCGACAAATTGTGTTTTCAGGAGTTATTGTGTTCTTACATTCAATAGAAATTTTTAAAGCATCTGCCAGAAAGGAAAAGGAATTTCTTTATGAAGGAAAAGATACGTATTATGCTTTTGCTTAAGAAATTTAATAATAATGGAAAAAAGACAATATGCGCACACTCCAGGGGTAAGACTGGAATCAATCGACGCCACGAGAAAACTTAAAAACACTTTTCCAATTGTAATCTCCACCAAGTTCACTGCTCGAAAAATTACAGTAATCCCGATAAGAACGCCTTAATTGTTTAAGCCGGCTTAAGGACGTACAGCTGCCCCGAATGAGTATGCAGTAATCCACTGCTGCCACCTTGGCGGAAAACAATCCCCAATCGCCGCAATGTAATAACCCTCATTCTTATCCATCACCTTGATCGTTCATGTAAAGAAAGCACACATTTCCAACAGGAAGTTCCGAGCTGTAAGCACACGTCTTTGGCCGCGGCACGCTTGAAGTCACGCGCCACGTGCCATGGAAAAGTAGATAAAGACGATCCGACTACACCGAATCGAAACAGCGACAAAAATCGCGATTAGAATACCCGGTAATTAGTCTGAAAACAAGACGATGAAAGGGGTGAAACGCGAAAATGCCAAATATCTGACCTTAGTTTAGGTGTCATGGACTTGGCAGTCATGTCAGCGAACCTAACCTTTAGTTTTTTGGTAATTCTGGTAGCTCGTGGCGTCATGGGGCGCCCGAGCGTAGCCATAATAGCCCGCTTCCGGCCACTGAGCCCATTAAGCGATATTTTCTTAATTATTATCGAAATTTATCCAGGCGCCGTCACTGAACAAAAACAACCTCGGTCCCCTCCTAAGTTACTTGTAACAATTAAGAGTACCGTGACCTTCCGACTTGTTTCTGTTTGATGTAAGTTTTTCGACCTTATAACTCGATTCCTGTGTGTTGTAATTTGCAAGTCAAGTTCTTTTTTCTTTGGGTAAAACGTGTGTAACACGAACCGACGCTGTTGTTGGAACTGAACAATGGTAGATAATGATTCATTGTTCTAACGCGGAGGGAATGCCGAAAAATTACAGGACATGGTAATTTGTGAGCCATTTTTGTGAGGGGCCAGTTGACCAATTACCGAGGAAAAATAAAAATTTGACGTGTTGTCATATCGCGATCTGATAAGATACGGATTTTTCGAAATGTTTATCGAAAATTGTGGTTTTCCAATTTACCAGATAAGCTCGTCGTGACTTGGACTCCCCGATAAGTTTTTGTGGCTAGATCTAGACGCCCCTAAAATTACAGCGTGGCCCTCGCCGCTCCACACTTCTTGTAAAAATGCCTCGTTGGTACCTGCGAGAGGTCAACGCCAGCACTGAAGGTTAACCTGTGGTATCTCCGTCAGAAGGGAAATATCTATCCATGGTTCCATGGTTCTCCGGCACAAATCGCGGACGATATCGATCTACCCACCATTAATCCAAGAAAGTGAACATTATTTGAGATTTATTTTCGTTGACGCCTCGAAATGATATGTGATAGGCATGAGTCAGAGGGGTGAGCGCCCTCTCAGAGGCAGCGTTAGAACGGATTACGTAGTCACCCCAGCAATAAAGCCTTCGGGCGCTCGTTCCATCTACAATTTTGCATCTCCCTTCGGTACAACCTCCTAGATCTGGATTTGGACTAAGCTGATGCGTGCGTGCGGTGATCTAGTTTATTTTGGCCCGTCCAATTCAATTCGCTAATCTCAACCCCCGGACATGCGTAAGAGGCGGTCGCCGAGGAGATTACGGAGAAGCGCTTCTTATTTTTAATGGGAGTCAGGGAAGTGGTCTAGGCTCCCACGAACCACCGCCGTCGCAAAAGAACAAAGCGACCACAACCTGCTCCTCGCCCATCAATTTCTAGCCCAGACTGGGCTGGAACCTCTCGCAACCCTATATTTAAAAAGGTATCTCGTCCATGAAAGTCTACACGTGCTCTAATTCTAACGAGCGGTTATCGCTCATTGTACGAAATTACGACAGATAAGATTCCCAGTTTGGAAAAATGACGCCATTTCCGCCTCGACAAAAGCTTATTTTGTCCCATCTTGGTGGCTGGAGGGCGAACTTATAACCTTATCATGATTGCGTGTACCCAATTTTTACACCTGCTGGTCTAGATCCACTATTACCACATTAATAATTATCGTGACAATAATTTATAGGATATTTCCAACGTAATCCACTCATACTGTTCTACAAACATGGCCGGTTTTGTTTCTGCAATTAGCACTAATCGTACGTTTAAATGTCAATATTTACCTTGCTCTGATAATTGGAATTTGCCAAGTAATCAAATAATTTCACTGCTTTTCAGGCGCTAGAAATCGAACAACACGCCCAGAGGAAACGAGAGTGTTAAAAAAGTACCACCAATTCTGTTTGCATTGCTAGTTTCGCACCTAAAAATAAAAAATCCGCGCGGAATTCGGATTTCGCTTTTTGTTAAAACCACGTGCACGTAATTTTTCATCAGTAAACTACATGTGATTTATCTCCTCCCCGACGGTTTCTTAATTAAGCCGGACCCCGACCAAATGTTCCCACTGCGGCAGCTGTATTTGAATCTAATACCGATATTTGTTGCCATTAGCAATGTATCATTAAATTACAGCAAATGATTGGACATTTGAGGGGCGTTCCTTGTAATTTTTCTGATGATGGTGGAAGACTCCGTCGAGGAAGAAAACACAAAGGCAACTCGCTAAACACAGTGGTTAACCTTCCCTGCTGGTTAGCAAACAATTCAACTTTCGAAAAGCGAACAATTCTTGTGGGACAGATGTGCTTTCGCGACAAAAGCGAGTTGACGACGAGATTTCAGCACAACTTTACGATGGGTCCCTTTTCTCAATTAAACCACCCACGTAAAACTGAAATTATAGTGCAGTTTTTACTCTTTCGTCACAATCTGACTCGGCCGTGAACGCCGACGTAATCAATATAGAAGGAAAACCTGCAATTTGGCGTTCTGGAGGACGCTTACCGCGGGCATGGGGAAAGTTACGAAATCGAACGGACATTTTTCAACTTGGAACGCAAACAACTCGACCCATTATCTTCATAAATGATGTACCGTTTATCGTCTCTCTTATGATATTGGCCGCGCACATAGACATCTAATTATACAGGGTGGCCCAAGATAGCATCGAGGATTTTAGGTACAGAGTGCAGCTGTCTACACAATTATAGTTATTTACAGAACAAGCGCCGAACAGACCTCAGCTAGCGAGCTTTCGCTGTGAGCTTTTTGCGAGAGTACTGTACATTTTTTATACTGCTTTTTCTATGTTTTTATAAATAAAATATTTTAGTATGTAATGTTATCATGCATGTTGGTATTAACTTTGTTACGAAGAGCTAAATGTTAGAACTATGGCAACGCCGAAAAAGATCAGTTGAACCACCCCAGATGAAATATTTTATTGTTGGAAGTAAAATTTACTACATTTCCATCGATTTTCAGTAACTTATGTTATAAAAGTCAAAACTGCACGAAGAAACATAACCTCTAACTAGCAGCATCAATATTCAGGGCATTTTCTTTACGAGTTTCACTGGCTTCTTTTAAGATTTTTATTTTATTTCATTTACTAATTTTGTAGTCATGTGTGACGTATTTCAAACTACTGACTTTCCGAGGTGCCAACCTAAATTAATTCCCTAATTTGTAACTCCAAATTCACACAAAAACGCATTTTCAAAATGGCGAACCGAAAATATCGATCTAATATTCATTCTCAAAACATAAAAATCAAATTATCTTTGATTTTTTGTAAATCAGAGTAAATCAAATTCTCTTTGAGACTGTACTTTGAAGTTTCTTGTCAGATCCGTTTACATATTACATTTTGGGTTAAATTAGGTAGAAATTATCAATTTCTTTCTCACAAAGTAAAATTTTAGTCAAATTTCAAACTTTGAGTTTGAATCTTAGACTTTAGAAACGTCAACTGCCCGTTTAGTTACCACTGTCGCCAACTGTCACGTTTAGAATAGTTTGTTTTCGCAAACCTAAGTTACTTTTATGTATGTATGTATGTTACAATTGCAGTTTACACTTTGCCACCTTAGATCCTTAAAAAAATATTATGCTTTTCCTTAGTCAAACGCGAATTGTCATTTTCGATAACACCAATATAAAAACGTTATTTGCGTATCTAGTCAAGGCTACACGTAAAAGAATAATTGAGACAGAAGTTCACTTTGAGCCTTTTAGGGACTTTTGAATTCAAAGTGTGGCAAGATTTATCTTATTGACATCTCCATGACCGTGACAGCGCTAAAATGTCAACTTGGCAGAGCTGCCAGCGTACGAAAAATGCAGAGGCTCCCACACACCGCTCTTTGATCATATGAACAAGCATATTGAGACAAACTAATAAATATCCATAACAGGAGTTATGTATTATGCATTTTCTATGAAACGATCCTTGAATCACAGTTGTAAATTACGATTTATCTGATCTTTCTAGGTAACTCGACTATCAGTCCTATTTAACTAAATCGACTCTAAATAAACCTTGAAGTCGTCTTTACAGCTCTTTATTGTATTGATGAAGGCTTAGGATTTGACAAAAGTGTTGGTAAAATTACATTTTATGACAATTGTTATAGAAATGTGAGTGATAAAGCGTACTTTATCACACATAAGTCTACTTGATGGATAGTGGAGTCTGTTGATCCTACTATAACACTACGGTCAATTAGTCCCGGGACTAACTATTAAAAAATTACAATTTTTGAAAAATTTAACTTTATTCATCAACATAGCCTCCTTTGAGAGTTATACATTCCGTCCAACGCGTTTCTAACATTTCGATCCCTTTTTTGTAGAACGATTGGTGAAGGTCTTCAAAAAAAATTTCTGTTTGAGATATGACTTCACAATTTGTCCCAAATTTTTTTCCTTTTATTAGCATCCTTTTCAATTTTGCGAGTAGGTAATAGTCGCTAGGGGACAAGTCAAGAGAATATGGGCGGTGCGGCAGCAGTTCGAAGCCCAGTTCTTGTAGTTTTGCCATCGTCACCATTGACTTGGAACACGGCGCATTACCTGGGTGGAACAGCACCTTCTTTTTCGCCCTTTGGGGCCGTTTCTTCTTGATTTCGGTTTTTAATCGGTTTAATAACATTGAGTAATATTCACCATTAATGGTTTTTCCTTTCTCAAGATAATCAATGAAAATTACACCATGTGCATCCCAAAATACGGAAGCCTTTCCGGCCGACTGTTGCGTTTTTGGTTGTTTTGGACGACTTTCACCTTCTGCTCTCCACTCAGCTGATTGCCGTTTTGATTCTGGAGTGTAGTGGTGTATCCATGTATCGTCCATTGTCACATACCGACGCAAAAATTCCCGTTTATTTCGGGTAAACAAATCCAAACAACGCTCGGATTCAGTAACACGTTGTTGTTTTTGTTCGTCGGTAAGGAAGCGCGGCACCCATTTGGAAAATGTTTTTTTCATGCCTAAATAGCTATGCAAAATATTGTAGACATTGCCTTTCGAAATCTTTACGGTGTCAGCTATCTCCTGCAACTTTACCTTCCGGTTGTCCAAAGCAATTTAAGAGATTTTTTAACTGTTTTCTGGTATTGTGACCTCTTTTGGACGTCTAGCGCGTTGAGCGTCATCAGTGTCTGTAGGGCCCTGTTTGAACTCAGCAAACCACCGACAAATTGTTGTTTTCGATGGAGAAGATTCCCCCTAACACTATTCAAGCCATTGCTGAGCTTCAACGGTATTTTTTCCTATCAAAAAACAATGTTTAATAAGCACTCTAAATTCGCTTTTTTCCATTATTTTGAAAATATCAAAAGTAGCTTCACAAAAACTTCAATACCTTGAAAATTAATGGTTAAAATGTCATGAAATTTTGACACGTATCTTTTGAAGGTTGAAACTATCCATCGCATACTTATAAATTTTAATTGTGAAACCAATTGTGGGTTAGTCCCGGGACTTTTTGACCGAAGTGTTATCATGTACAATAACGGGACTAATGGACTATTTTTTCCTGTAAACGTTATCTTGTTCCAATAAAATGTTCGTACTGTGTCAATGTTAAATTTTAAATCCGACTTGACAGCGGGAGTTTGGGTGGCAACCCTATATTTTTGACAGTTACCAACACCAAGCCCACTTATTTGAAAAAATCGTTGCACTTAGGTGGAAAATAAATCATAGCAGCAAGTAAATCCTTATCGCCAATGAAACAACACAAACATTATTAAACCATTCATCTCTGTTTGCTCAACGAATTTGTTTATATTATTCGAGCATTGTCTGTGACATTTTTTGGTTTCTCTGAGTCGTTCAAACAACAAACGCCGAACAAATATTGTTTCCTACAATATTTGTACGAACTTCAATTCGTGTTCAAAGAATGTCAAATTTACTTTTTGATAGGAGATAATTACTAAGTGCTTTGAAGACACAGCTGATTACGTGGATATTTATTACAAAGAGTAGAAAAAAGGGGAAAATCATCATCCGTTCCCCTTTTCCTCGAACTCACAATATTTTATT
This sequence comes from Gnatocerus cornutus, assembly GCA_029298725.1. Lineage (NCBI taxonomy): Eukaryota > Metazoa > Arthropoda > Insecta > Coleoptera > Tenebrionidae > Gnatocerus > Gnatocerus cornutus. Next base: position 31,466,842 of record CM055509.1, on the reverse strand, counting down.
TACAATTCAAACAGGTCATACCTCGGAACTTCATGTAAATTTCAAACGAGAAACGTCGATAGTGTCGTAATTACACAATTTTTAACGTCGTCTCCGCTCGACGACAATTTTTGAGTGAAATTCACCGTTCTTGGTTGCTCTTAATTATTAAGTCGGCTTTAATAGCCGGTTCTGCGATTATTTATACAGCGGGATGGATAAATAAACTTTCCGGACGCGATGGGAGGAGCGCAAATATACATTAATTAATTTTTTTCAAAATAAACGCGTCCTTATTGACTCGCTAGATTAATATTATCGATTGAAAAACACTCCGATAGAAATGTTTTCATTTGACGAAATTTTCCAGGGACGTAGGTTTTAACAAATTTGCAAAAAGGTGGAGATGATAACGAAATTAAATGAGTTTTCGTGAAGCGTGACACTCTATTGAAATTACAGTAATCAAATTTAGCCGATGAAAAACCGCAGCGTAGGAAAAATTGATGTTTTTAAACAAGAATGGCTAGTCACAAAATCTCTCATCTGTCATTAAAAAAATATGTATGCTCTGTCGCCCACTCTTGGGGCGACGGCGGTTGAATCAGATAGATTATACAACAACGGGTGGACACTTAACATAAAACAACACAGGAGAGAAGGGCTCCCCTATCAGGGTCATTGAACTGATAATTCAATTCTTTCATCTGACGCAGCCGGGAAGTGCTGCTGATATGCAAGTGCACAGGTCCCTGTAGGCCGTGGATGTGCATGTGTCCCGTTGAATTAACAGTGCTGTTTGAACAGTCGAAATTGATAGGGGGGAAGAACAAAAAACGCTTTGGGAATTTTAAATTGCCCGCCCTGTCACCACCATCATGAGCCGGCGCCAATTTCAAAAGCTTCTTTCACATCAAGTGTATGCCTGGCTTAAGCTCGCCCTTCTGGCGACTGCAAGTGGAGCGTAACCTTAAAAAATCGCCATTACGGTTAATAAACGACAAAATCATCGATCCACTTTGAAAATTGGCGCCAGGAAATTATTATCGATCATTTTTATCTTGATTCGAAAGTTCCGTTACCTCTTCACCGGGTTAATTAGCGCAATGATCTGTCGTTTACTCTTGTATCATTTCCAATTTTTTCGTTTTGTTTTTCGCGATAAATTCTCCAATATCTCTAATTAAATTCGGTGCAAAGCGCCCGAGGGACAATAGTCAGATATTTATGCTTGAACCTGAGTGTGACAATCTATTGTGAAAGCACCCTTTCAGACCTCGCAGTCCAAACTACTAAATTATGGGTACACACGATCTGTTCTTGCATTAAACAGAATTCAAAGTAGGAGGGAAGGGAAGGAGTTATAATTTATTTTAATAAGGGTGCGCTGCCGCCTCTGAAGTTGGACTATTTTTCAGGCAACGAACGGTTTTTAGTAAACTACTAGGTCGTGATGGGTGGGATGAAATTAAAATCAGTGGCGTAACAAGGGGGCTATTTTTGAAATGGGAATTGGTAATCGAGAATGCTATGATTAGACACGAGGCTTTTTATAAGTTACATAATGAAATATGTACTTATTATTTATGTAACTACTATAAACGATCATTTTTTCTAGAACTAGAGGTCATTTTTTTTAACATTACACTTAGAATCGTTAGTATTAAATTAAATAAATTACTGGGGAGCTCCAAGCGGCTGACGTGGAGTCGTGGCGCCCTCTGGGGCGGTAAAAATAATAAAAAATACATAATTCCTTTTCTATAAAACCTTTAATCTATAGTTCATAAAGAATTCATCTAAAGAGAACTGAAAACCTTTAAGTTGGCAACAATGAAAGAAAAAAGATAGAAATTGTTTGTCATGCTACCAGATAGCCTGTTATTAAATTCAAGCCGCTCGTCACTACACCACATCCCGTGCCGCATTACCAACACGACGACACAAAACCCCACCTCCCACCTCTATTTTTATTCTGTCCCAATTTTTCTTCTCTTTCAACAAAGTCCCGGAGCAACAGCATCTTTCGATAGTCCCAAGAAGGGTAATTGCACGGCGGCGAATAGTAAAAGCAAGCGGTGGTGGCGGCGGAGACGGCGGACGATAGGCAGCACGCATCGATCGCACTAAACGCGCTTATGCCGCACGTAAGCTGGCGGCAGCCAATGGGGGCAACTCGCGGACTATCTACTAAATTACACACGACGGTGGTGGCGGCGGCGACGGACGCTCAAGAGAGATACCCTCGCCAACAACTCACCGCCGCCTCAACTGTTGCCGAAAAGTTGACACGTGATTATTCTCATTTGCTTTCTTTTGCTTCGTCGGGGGTGGGAGTTTCGGGTTGAGATGTTCGCTGCAGGGACGGGTTGGGGAGTTTTCATGTTTTTATTATGTTGGGGAGGGTAGTAAATTTTGGATTTGAGAATTCGGGAGATTTTTAGGGCATCGTTAAAAAGCCAAAGAGTTAATATTTTAGTGTGACTACCAACAAAAAGTTATTTCAGAGTCTCCTCAGCTCGAAAATTAGAATTGCGTTGGTAGGCCTGTTTGACAGTTTGAGGTTAAACGTTAATTAAGATGTCAACTGAAATGTCAACCGTAAAAAATTGATAGCTTTTAAAAAGAAGTGGACACGATTTGTAAACAGAAATCAGCGGAGTTATCTCTATGATGATGGCGCTTTCACTGTTTGTACCTTTTGTAACCCATTCCTTGACCTGTTTGTTTTGCATGACGACCGTTTTTACACAAGTGTGAACCACCCTTCACCCTCATCTGTGAAAACAAGTACGCAACGCTAATAACGCAGGTGTTTAAAGCAGGTGCTCATTTTCAAGTCATCCATTTATTGCGATAATTGTAGTTCCCACACAAACCCTCATCAAATCGCCATGACCATAATTTCGGAAAAATTGTCACCAGTGGCGTAACACCTGGGACTTTATTTCCGAGTAAAAAAATCCGACGTTATCTAAACGGTCATCCTTTTGTAAACGGCACGTTTTATCATATCAATGGCAGAGGAGTTGCAAGAAATACAGGCCATAATCTTCGGCGTTGTGTGGCCAACAACAGCTAACATACAGGTTTTTATAATTTGCATTTTAACGGCGTCGTGCATAATTTACGTATTAAAACACATCCGTAATCGAATAGGAGCATCTTATTTTAGCGGAAAAGCAAATTAACGGAAGGAACTGAATTAATCGTCGCTTTTTCTAGCGAAAGAAATAGGTCCTGTTTCGGGACGTTCCCGAAGGAACAGCACTCGCAATGAGAAAGACAGAAAACGGTCAAATGCTGGCTGGGATTCACTAAAGAGAATATGAAGGGAACGCCTGTAACCGATTAGAGCAGACAGAACAGGGGTGGTTTAAAGGGGATGTGCTGACATACTGAACTTCGCCGCCATGTTCGACCCGCTGATCCTCTTTAACCCCACTCTAATTATAAACCTTGGGTGTTAATAGCAGGTCAATTCCGCATTTAGCAGGCATTGTGACGTTTTCCTACACGGGATGCTTCGTGCAATTGCAGGGGCGCTCCCCATGGAAAGGGGGTGTGATGGAATGCGGGGTGCCAAACCCGCAGGAAAAAATGCGCCAAAAAAAACACCAAGGAAGTACATTTAATCAAATTGGGCTCTTTCATTTTCTAGTGTTGGCAGGAATTATTTTATCTTCAATTTGGCACCATCGAGGCGCGAAATTTAAAATACAGTTTTTTATGTCAGTTTAGCACCTGCGTTCTTCCACCGCCCCCTTGATTGTTGCATTTCGAGAGCGTCTTCGAAGGGCTACAAACCTAACAGTAACGTTTCCGTCGCCCCCATTTCGTCGGTGTGCGATTTCAGAAGGGATTCTTCCTGTTTTGTCGTCGCGAGAGAATAATACAGTGATTTTACCTGAGAGCAAAGTGTACACAGCTGTCAGGTTTTATCTGTTTTTCTTGTCGAATCGTATCGGATTCCCGCGACCAGATTCAGTTATTTCTTCCTTCTGAACAACAATCCGCTTATTAATTTAGATCGATGAAGCAATGAAGCTGCATTTTTACTGCTTCAATTATTTCTCGCTTAAAAAGTGCCGTGCTGCTTCCCCTCGCCAACTGTTGTTAACTGGTTGATGGGTTGATAAAAATGAAGATTTACAACTCGCACATGACGGGGTCAACGCGACCATCTTTATTTATGGGTCCCCTGCTTCTACCAGAAAACCCAGGGAGATGAAACACAGATGTGAATACAAAATCGGACTTTATCTCTCGCGCACACACGCACCCAAGCTTTTGTGTTTTCAAATTCGCTCCATTTGTTTGCTTTTTACGACGCCACTGCTAATTTGATATATACTTTTTGTCGTGGCATGAAAGTCGGGACTCTTTGTTTCAAATTTCATTATTAATGGTAAAAATTCCACATTGCGCCCATAAATAATTCCATTCGGACAGATCTCACTTGTAATTATGCAAATTATTAGAAAAGCACTCGAAAATTATGCATCTGACACGTTTTATCAGTCCTAAATCAGTTTCTGAATAATGTATATCGATGTGAAAAGTACATGTATTTTCAAGCGTTGTAGATTTTGTAATTATGTAAATTGCGGACAATTTCATGCGGCCTCAGTCTGGATGATTATTATATGGCAAATGTGATTTATCGGTCCCATCTGATTTATATCCGCACGGCCACGAAAAATTACAAATTCGGTTTTTTTGTTGCGCTTTGGAAACGTTGAATTGATAATGCTGCAGGAACGCCACAAAAAATCACCCCCTGGGGTTAAAATATCACTTTACGCATTGGATGACATTTCAGATTTCAGCTTTCTAGTGGTCTAATTCCAAAATTTATGACATCTTACTTCGAAACCCAGATGTGTTGGCAACACTGCTCTACCTAAACTTCTGTTTGACTATTGAGGTTTTTTGTTAGGTTGACTATAACTATAAATCATACAAGTCAAAATTTCTAACCTACTAATTTTTTGTTTTCAAATGCGACAATGCTAAGTGGAGCAGCGCTGCCAAATGAATCCACGAAATTCCTTATTTCCTTCGTCACTCTCATCTTTCTCCCCAATTCTGCAATTGTTTTACGATCCCGATTAATGTCGAGTGCTTTTACGTCCACCTCTGCAACTATGCTATAAGGTCCGGAAAGGGGGCTGCCCGCGCGTGCCTCCCCCAAATTCCTGGGGAGGTATTTAAGCTATGTTGCAGCACAGCCCTGCCGATCTTATTTTCATTAACATACCAGGTTTGTGCTTCGAACTTGGTCCGAACGAATCATTTTCTAAATAGGGGGGCATAGCAGTACCGTGCACCTCCGCCTTCTCCCCATTTTCCTTTTTTTTCTGCGAAGGACACGACAATGTGGTACATTCCACATGTGATAATTTAAATAATTTGAGCATGCGCAATACTATAGTAGAAGAGGTCGGCTCGTTGTGTATTGATCCGAACACTGACGTCACGACTACTTGTGAATGATCGAATGCAAGAAATTGTTGCTAATTTCAAAAGATCAGGAACTGAAGATGTACGGTGTGCTTGTTCGAAACAGGTGGAATGGGTATTGATATTATTGGGGGCTGGGGGCGGCGTGGGTGTGTGTTTACATTCGAAGTGGTTTATTGTTTTTGTGTGGAAGTGTGGGTGGTTTTGAGTAATGTTGATTAAATATTAATGAAATTGGGCAATTTTCCCGCATTTTAAAACGGGAACTCAATTATTGTTATATTTTTTGTTTGAGATTGGCCCTTCCGGCGTTAGTTGTCATTTGGGAACTGTCAAATCAGAGTCGCCACCATAGAAATATTTTTAGTTTCCAACTCTTTGTCTAAACCGGATTAATGCTTCAATCATCATTCTATGATTTCCTTTTGCTGGAAGCCGTACCCTAAAAGAATCCCTTCAACGCGAATTTCAGTTTCACTTCGAAAAGAGGAAACCTCAAAGTGTCGCCGAAGATACCGTCATAATTGCGACTGGAAGCGATTATCCGGTTTATTAAGTTCGAAAAGACCGCTCGAATTCGCTGATTTAAACCCCTTTTCCTCCAACTTTTCCCCCTCGTGTATTAATTCAGCTTGTGACCTCTAATTTTTACACTAATGGTGAAAAGGACCGAAGAATATGAGAAACGTCGGTTTTCGTATTGATTTACGTCCGATTTAAGTAACGGATCGCACGATTTATTTTATTTACAAAAGCTCGGCGGCGATTTTTCTTGGAAATAACGGTTTTAAACAAGTGAAAAATTACAGTTTTGTAAAGCTCGCCGTATTTCGAATGTAAACATGACCATAACTCTTGAATAAAACGGGCCATTTTGCATTCGAAAAAAGCCATACGATATTTCATATTCTTCCTGATTATCGAACCAGGAAAAGTCAAAAATCCGTATCCTAGTTGGCTTTGGTCTGTCATTAGCACCCTTCAGTGCTGCCAACCTCAAAACGGATCGAAATTTCAGTGCTGCAAGCCTTCGTCGTTTTTATGCTTTCAAATTCTTCCGACTATTCAAACTATTTAACTGCTTTCAAACCTTGCGTTTCCGACAAGTTCGTAGCTTTGTTAACAATGACAGATTGCATGTCATTTAATAAAAACGAACTATAGATAGGCAATTATTCAGGCCCATAGGGTGTCACCTTGCAGTGCTGCCAACACTCCAACCTGTTCGCAGTGTTACCAACCCTCATTTCGTCGGCACCTGTCACCCTCGTGCATTTTTTCGCAAAAACGCCGTCTCCTCCCCAATTTGCCCCCTCATTACCTCCACACCTCATTGACATTACCGTTGAAGGTCAGCAGTGTTTACGGCTTATTTACGTTCATACAAAAGCTAACCTATAATACGTCTGCGACTGTGCGCATTGTGATGACGACGGAAAACGCTTGAATGAAAGCGGGCAGCTGTGATAATACGTCAGGTCATCAGGTGGGTAGGGAGGGATCTAGACGGCTTATTGCCCCCAGCACCGTACCGCGAATTTCCGTCGGCGCCATTCCATGGTAACGTCGCACAACTCGACCCGAATCCGGTCCTGGACGCAGCAGGGCGTGTGGCCCGCGTCGCGATCGTTTAAAGCTGCACTTCCATTCCACGTTCGTATATCGCGTGCTATCCAAAGCTGCCATGCTTTAATTACGCTACATCCGCTTTAAACGCTTAATAGCTCGTGTGGTTTTTGTCACTTTGTAACGTTTAGTGTTTGCATTGCTTTTCGTTACCGACGGAGCTACTACGACCTGATGCTGACTTTTTGATAAGCGAAACGTCGCGAGGAGGGGTTGTGTCAAAGTCAGGTGTGAAGTTTGCACCTGTCAGGGCTTTTTGACAGATGGAAGCCCGCTAGGAATGCTAACATTGCAGATGCTGGGACATTAACAACCAGTGAAAAACTTGGCGCTAAATTGAATTCGTAACGGGTTCCACACTAAAAACTTGTGTTGTCGAAAAGCAAAAACCCTAAATAGGACACTGAGGTCATCAGTTTTGCGGCAGAACTGCTTCAACTGAACTGATTTTAATTACACCAAGGCGCCAAGTTTGAAATTATAGTCCTTCGGTCTAAATTTGACTTCGTCATGCGATGTTTAAAAACCAAGGAACGTGAAGTCACGAGAAAAGTTACAGTGATTGGCAGCTTTTAGCTCCAGAACCTTTTAAAATTGTCAAGGGCATAATTGCGATTTTCTCTTGTTTTAAAACCTGACTACTTTGGCCTCTGAAATATACATTGAAGGTTGGCAAGCGTGTAGAAGATTTCATCAGTTTTGCCACCTTAAAAACTGAGATCATGCAACGCGTTGCATTGCTAGTCGTCACGACATGTAATAATGATTGACAATGTCAAATACTGGCAGCGAGTCGTGATAAATTAACTTTGTTTTAATCTACACTTCGGGGCTAAAAAGTGAAAAGTTTTTATGCTAGGTAGCAGAATTTTGCGATTTTAAAATTGAGTTGAGGTTATCAATTGACGTCAAAGTTGACGGGTACTGACGTCGTTATACAGGGGGATAAAAATATTTTGATTGATAAAGAAATTGTCCGAACCTTGGTTCATGGGGTCATGGACCCGATACGTTTGTAAATTTTAATTTGGATAATTTATTGGAAAAAAAAACTAAAAAACAAATGAAAAACGGCACCGATTGTTTATTCAATGTCACCAAAGTCTCATTGAAAGTCAAGGCCTGCTTATTTTCGTAACGGATCAAAAATGAAATTGTACAGTGCTGAAGCCTTCAGCCGCTTACGACTTCTTTGCAGAAGTTTGCCCAATTTGCGTCCCGGGAAGTGATTCCGGAAAGGGCGCCTTCGACTCCGGGAAGTGAAAAGATGACCGTCTTTCGGCCACGAAATCGGCGCCTCCGGAAGAGAAACGTTTTGAAATATGTCTCCGGCACGAGCCATTATTGTTCAATTTGTCTGGACGGAGACGAGGGCGAGCATCGGCACATACGTCTTTTATTGTCGACGGACCCTTGAAATCGATAACTCCACGTATATCGTCCGTTCTGGATGAAAATTTTTCATTAGCCGCAGCTTTTTCCACGACTAATTGAGAAAGGAAACGCGCAAAATCAAATTGTTCTCGAAAATCCACTTAAATTGCGAACATTCCGGGAATTTAATCTCGTTAATCCTGCACTTTTCGCCCGATATTAAAATATACCGACATGTGTGCCCACGGTCGATAAGATAGATAACCGAAAGGAAAACAAGGGGCGGATGTGAGTCCTTGAAGAAAGAGCGAAGCAGTTAGTTCTTATTAGTTTGCAGGGTTCGTTCGGCGTGTAAATTATTTAGGATAAAATCAATCAGGCCCTTCTTGTTTCTGATTTAAGCCCGTTGTGTACCTTCCAAACTTAGCATAGTTGATGCCCCAACCCGACCCGATCTAAGCCTAATCGAAATTTGATGGTGCTGTTGATCTTGTTGGGTAAACAATGCTGGGGGCATTGCGTCCGTTCGTCTTTCGTCCGCACTATATAAATATAGAGTGGGAAAGGATCCAAAGCGAACAGAAGAGAAACAGCGGAGGCAGGACAGAACACTTCCCCTTTAATTCGCGTCGCGACTGTGGCGGCCTCGCTCGGCCTGGCCTGTCTGGGTCTAGGTCACCTCACCCCACTTCCCCGTCGCCCACCAGACACGGAATCTCAAGGCTAAATTTGTTTATACCTGCTAGATGCACTCGCATCATGCTGCACACATCGTCTTTTGTTTCGGCGGCCATTTCATCGTGCAATATGGCGCCGCGGAAAAATGCGCCCGGAAAAGAACTCATTAATCATTCCATTGTTTGATGAGTTACATAGTCACGTGAAGGGAGTTGACCAATCAGGGCGCGGTGTGCGATTTCGTGGACCTCCTCGTTTTGGAGATCACGCGTTAAGAGTCTATTGTTTCGACTATGGGAGCGATGATTTTTTTAATAATGGAAATTGGCTGATTTCGCAACGATGGGTATGCTATACCCTTCCAACCGCATTCCTTTCGTACAGTCTCGGTCGGTATCCAGATTTGGTCATCTCCGACGAGAGCAGACGGCCTTGACGTGGATGACAACCCCTTCGGATTCTTCTCATGATCTCTTGACCCAGAGCTAACGTGTTATTACCATGGGTTTCCAGAAATTCGAGGTTGTGACACTACTCTTGTACAATTAAGGTTATGGGGCCGCTGGATCTGGACGCCTTGTCGACTTGAATTTTCTCAGGCAATCACTTGTTTACCTTAAAAAATTACGAGATCTTTCAAAGATTGGGCAGACACCATTAAACTTTACAACCTTCCAAGGATCTGTACTAATCGTGTAATTTTCATTTGCAGTTGGCTTTGAGAAAAAAATCGTGTCGCAACTAACACCAGCAGCAGTTTTGACGTATAAAATTTAATTAAGTGAGAGATTTGACAGTTTTGGAGCAAGAAACCGACATACGTTCAAAATGCATGGCCTGCCTGGAAATAAAGGATCACACGAAATAAGAAAATCGAACGCGACCTTTGTGGGGAATTTCGGATCTCGCATTCCTTATCAAATTTTTATATGCATGCCCATTTTGGGGCAGATTTCCAACTGTTTCAGATATTTATGTCGTAAAAATCATGACATTTAAGCTGTAACGCTACACCAAACTTTTGGGCCATTTGCCTATAAATGGCCCTCATTTGTCGCTAATACCTCCACTTTATTCCAAATTTCCTGTTATATTTCTCAACATCTCACATTTTCATGTCGCCACATATCTCGGACTTTGCCCCACGTTTTCCGCATTTCCACTTTCCGAGGGAAGAAAACCATGCAAATTATTTCGTAATTTGTTTTAAATTGACCCCGCACTTCGCGTGTTTACTCTCTCTCTTTCCCTCTTTTCACGAATTCATTCCGACATTGAACTTTTTTCCGTGTAGTAATTTAATTACGTCAACATTTCACATGATGTTATCTTTGACATACTGACCGGGTACGAGTGAATTAAACGCACACATGAAAGTAAACACATTTCGAGAATCTGACGTTTTACAATTTTCTAATTTTTCAGGTTTTCACCTCAGCGGCGTCGTGACGGCGTCCCGAACTCTGCCTCTTCAGACGACGTTGCCTTGTGGAGCTCAAGAACCACCCCAGAAATTTAAAGTGTCTGTTAGTTTTGACCGGTGAGTAAAAGCAGTGCTGCCAACATAATTTTTATGTCAAGGCCCCAAAGAAAGCGAAATGAGCGCTTCTGGTTTTTTTAGATGCAAAATCACTTCCGTGACCTGCAGCTGCGACACGAAGGACATCTTCTGGTGTCAACATGTCGTGGCATTGTCTCTCTACCGAATTCGGAATGCGGAGAGCGTTCGGCTGCGAGTTCCAATTTCAGGTGAGCCTCTGATGTATATACTATGATAAAAGTTCGGGTTCCATCTGCGACGTTCCTTGTCACGGAACTTGGGGAAAAGTCGTAATAACTGAATTTCAAGTTGCGATCCGACCGTATATCTGATATCTATAATGTTCTTCGGTCCGGTCCGCGCTTTCCAGAGGTTTTCCATAATATGGCATGTCGGGAAGTCGTTTCATGAATTTCAAGAAGCGACATGATACCTCCAGCTAATTTACGAGCAAGATCACCAGCGAGAAGCGATAAGGAGCTCAGCGAAGAAGAATTGCTATATTTAGAAGTGTTTGGTACTGCTGGAGCGTTACCAACATTACTAATAAATGGGATATTTGAATTGAAATGTGGTGAAAATTACTACGGGTTATATGGCAGCCGCAAGCATGTTTGTAGTTTCGTAACTGTGAAATCTGTATGCCCAAAAGCGTTAGGCGGGGACTACTTACCCAATGGTCAAATTTTATGGTAGTTCCAATGTTCTATGGTGGAACCTACAGCTGTCGCATGCGGTTTGGATAAAAAATTACAGATAAATAACCACTGCGGTTTCTTTGCGGTTGGTTTCTCCTGCATGTACGGTTGGTACTACTGTGGTATTGTCAATTTGGCTTGATATGGAACAGTTTTCCCTACAGATTTCGTCATTGTAACTGACAAGCAATGGCAGGCTAAATTCATATTGTCCCATCTGGTTCAAAACCTTCCATTTTCTTGCCGCTCTCTCCTCCACACTTGTGTGATTAAAAAAGCAACAAAAGCTATGCGAATAATGCAAGGTTTAAATGATAAATTAATTTCTGTCCTGGGGCTACGAAACCATTCAATCCAATGAATAGACTGATTGAATTACATCCACAATGCCACTATACTTTGATGTTTCCACCACCTCGTTCTTCAGTACAGGTGGAAGCAATTCGGGAGGCCTACAACTGCGAAAGGGGCGCCCCTCGCTCCCAATTATTAAAGCCAGCCCAGCGATAAATACGGCGCAACCACACCTTTTTTAAAGCCGAACCGAGAGCTAAAGTCTCCGCCCAACCGCTGTAACGATTTCATATTACAGAGTTTTTCTGGGCGCAGAGGCCGCCTTGGCGCCCGGGGAACAAAAACTATAAAGTTTTGCTATAAAATTGTAATATTACACTATATACAGGTTGCAACGAGGGGGAGCCCGCGTTTATTGATCCGGACGCTTCTCTAGACGCGACTGATTCCGCGATATCACACGTCGGAGAGATGAGGGCGAACATCCCCTTTAAAATAAATTAAAGGCGGACGCCGGTTCCGATAACAAACAGATTTTTTGGAGTAAACGGACTGGAATTGCCACCCGAACCTGGAAGGGATCAAATCCGTAATATGCCACAAATACTTGCAAATTCATGGGCTCTCTGAATTACAATAGAAAAACATCCGACATGAAAGAAAACAGGCGAATTTCCGACCTCCATCTATGAAATTTACTCGTGATTTTGAAGCGAGTCCGGTCCTGGCTGCGTGTAGCTTTAACCACTGCCGCACTCGGCGCGTCACTGCAGTCACATCCATTGTTCGTGTCCGTTATTTTCAGGTTATGTTCGGCCGTTGACTCATCAAATGAGTTTCTTTCGAATTTATTGCTCCTAAATGACTTTATCACTTTTTTACTTAATCACCGGAGTGTTTCATAAGCGAATAAGAAGAAGTTATACAGGTTAAGTGCCTTTGGAATGCGTGTAGTGCGGTGACAGTGGCGGGAGCCTTATTTGGAAATGGGGAGCACAGCCGAGGATTTTTTCGATTCTTTCGCAAACAAAGCACCAACGAAAGCCAAAAGGTTCAATTTCAAAGAAGTCGTAGGAAAGAAATATGAAAAAAGGCCGACTGAAAAGACCGTTGAGGTTATGTCCTCAAAGTTTGGCGCTCGCAATTCTAACCTAAATGGGAGCGTGGAGGAGAATTTGGAAGAAATGTTTGCAGAACACACAATAAGAAACAACTTCAGTGTAACCGTTGGAAAGTCTAAAGCAGGCTTAGGCACAACCAACTTGAGAAAAGAAAAGTTGAATGCCGTGAAAAAGATGACACAAGTTGAGTCTGTTGACGATTTTGAATTTGATAACAAAGCAAATAAAAATTTAGGTTTGAAGAAAAATCCCACGAAAATCCAGTCAATTAAGAAGTTTTTTGAAACACACGAGTCTCCAAGTCGGGAGAGTGAAAAAATCAAGAAGGCCGCGCCGAACGAAATTGCGAAAAAATTTAATTTTAAAAAGCCAACAGCGACTGTTTTCACTGAACCTAAACCAGTTCCTTCAAATTTTACTGTCGTTGAAGATTCAGACGACGAACTTTTCGAAAATGTTTGGTTCAACGAGCAGTGTACAGCCGAAGCAAATGACAGTTCAAAAACACCAAGCGGCTCGAAATCCACATTTTTAGCTGGTAAACCTGAAGGAGAGAAACCGACTTCAGATGACAGTTCCAAGCGGTTTTACTTCAAAACACCAAACTCCTCTTCTTCAAGCTCCTGTCAAAACTCACTTCCTGTGGACGACAGTCCTTCCAGCTCCTCCCAGAAAAAATCTCTTTCGGATTATTCCACCTCCGCTCCTTCAAGTTCCTCCCAGAACCCACCCCCTTGGAATTTCACGGACGATGACTACATGGACGACGAAACTTTCGCCAGTTTTCTAGCTTGTGAGATGGACACGCTTTCTCAGAGTAATTCTACTCCTGAACCGCCCCCAGCTTTGGATGTTTCAACGAGTTTTTCCGGTCGCAAGGACGACTCGGAAGAGTTCCGGAAAAAGTACCCTCACACAGAAGTGATGTACGAAGTTCTGCACCAAAAGTTTGGTCTCAGGCATTTCCGCCCCCATCAAGAGGAGATAATCAATGCGAGTCTGACTCAGCTCGACTGTTTCGTGTTGATGCCCACTGGCGGTGGTAAAAGTCTTTGTTATCAGCTGCCGGCAATGTTAATGCCTGGGGTCACTATAGTAATTTCGCCCCTCCGTGCCCTTATCAGTGATCAAGTGGATAAGCTCAATGCTTTGGATATCCCCTCGGCGCATCTTTGTGCTGATGTAAAAAAAGCAGACGAAGGACTTATTTACCAGAAATTACATTTGAGAGAGCCGGTGATAAAACTGTTGTATTTAACACCAGAGAAGATTTCCGCTTCAATGAAAGTTATCGATATGATAAAGTCGCTGTATCAGAGAGACAAATTAGCACGTTTTGTCATAGACGAAGTCCATTGTCTCTCGCAATGGGGGCACGATTTCCGTCCCGACTACAAACAGCTATCGTCTCTTCGCAAGCAGTATTCCAAAGTACCTATAATCTGTCTCACCGCCACTGCCACCAAGCAAGTGCAAGCCGATGTGACCAATATCCTGGGATTAAAAAATGTCAAGACCTTCATCCGCAGCTTTAATCGCCCCAATATTAAGTATAAGGTCGTCCCCAAAACTGGGAAGAAGATCGTGGACGAGATTGCCACTTTAATCAAACAAAAGTTTTTCCGAAAGTCGGGGATCATCTACTGTCTTGCTCGCACAGATTGCGAGAAACTAGCTGTTGACTTGGGACGTCTGGGAATCAAAGCCAAAGCTTACCATGCCGGAATGAGCGATTCCGTCCGTGAAAAACAACAACGCGAGTGGATGCAGGATCAGTTCCACGTAATCGTCGCTACTATTGCCTTTGGAATGGGGATAGACAAACCTGACGTTAGATTCGTAATCCATAATTCAATCCCCAAGTCAGTAGAAGCGTTCTATCAAGAATCAGGCAGAGCAGGGAGAGATGGAGACGCGTCGTACTCATACTTGTTCTACTCGTACGGCGACGTCGGACGTCTCAAGCGGCTCATGCAGATGGACAAGAAAGTTTGCAGACAAAAGTCGACTTTAGAGGGTCACTATGAGAACCTCCATCAAATGGTGTCGTTCTGCGAAAACACCGTTGATTGCCGAAGGTACTTGCAGCTCATGCATTTAGGAGAGAAGTTCGACCGAAAGATTTGCATGGAGAATAAAGCAATGATGTGCGACAATTGCGAGAACGTGACTAAATTTACGTTGACGGACGTGACGAAAGAAGCGCGTGAGTTGACTCACCTGGTCCACGATCTTACAAAAAAAGAAAACATTACCATGCTTCAAGTGGTGGAGATCTATAAAGGCTCGAAATTAAAGAAGATCGTGGATAAAGGACATGATAAGCACAGATTTTACGGAGGAGGAAGCGGCTTGGACCGAACGGACATCCAGAGGATCCTTGTTGACTTGGTCTTGAAGAAGGTTCTCACTGATTTCTGCACCTTCACAAACGACTTTCCTGTGGTTTATATCAAACCCGGAGCCAAATTCAACAGTTTCAATCAAAGCGATCTCAAGATTTCCATTCCCATTGGAACGAAATTCGGGAAAGTTGCCAAAGTGGTGTCCAGCGATCAAACTGAACAAAGATCTGATAGTCCGGGTCCTTCGACTTCTACTGCGAAGGTTTCCACAAGCAACATCAAAATCAAGTGCCTCAAAGTAGACTGCCACGAGCAACTTCTTGAGAAGTGCAGGGAACTGGCTGTTGAGCGCAACACCACACTCTCCTCCATCATGAATTTGTCAGCGATTAAAAGTATGGCGGACGTCTTGCCCAACAGCGAGGAAGAGTTCATGAAGATCCAGCACGTGACTAAGGCGAACTTTGAAAAGTTCGGCGAATACTTTTTAGCAATAACTAAAAAGTTCAGAGAGCAAGCAGATAAGCTGCAAGCGCCGGTACCAACACCCTCCTATGACGATTCGAGCGTTTTCGATGAAAGTGATTGGGGTGAAACCTCCCAAGGTAGTACCCGCGGTGGTACTAAACGAAAATCCTCAGGTGGATACAAAAAGAACACAAAACGTTTTAAGAAAACGTACTATAGAAAGGGGAAAGGGAAGAAAGGTGCCAAAACCCCCAAGAAAAAAGGTGGTGCCAAATATTCTGGGAAGTCCGTGGGACTTATGCCTATACTAAAATAGGCGCCGAGATATCGGGCGGAATATTTCTAGTCGTAGATGTAAAATTTTTGAAAAGGGACAAGGGGAATGTTTTGTATGTGTTTTCCTCAGATTTTGATCAGTTTTGACGGTACTTTCTGTTACAGAAACTCTTTTGCAAATGGATCGCCAGCAGCTGCAGAAATTCGTACAGTACCTGATCTCGGAACACCACACGGAAGTACTGCCAACGGCTCAGAAGCTCGCCGATGAGATTCTGCAGCAACGTTCCGAGATCAACCAAATCCCGGGAGCTCCTGATCCAACGGCGGGAGCGTCTGCGGATGACGAGCACTCGTGGCATCTGGACGAAGAGCAAGTCTGCGAACAAGTCAAGTCGTATTTGTCACAGGGCGGGTACTACAATG
Organism: Gnatocerus cornutus; assembly: GCA_029298725.1. NCBI lineage: Eukaryota > Metazoa > Arthropoda > Insecta > Coleoptera > Tenebrionidae > Gnatocerus > Gnatocerus cornutus. The sequence continues at coordinate 31,450,554 of CM055509.1, read as the reverse complement.
CCAACAAACAACTCAATTCGTTGTTTTCGAAGGTATGTAGACGTGAGTTTGTGGGTAGTTTCCTAGACAGTTTTGCGTAGGTTCGTGAGATGTTGCGTGCCCAAGATTCTAACGGTGCTAGAATGTTAACGTTGATCACGGAACAGTTTCTTTCCGATCCCAGGTTGCAAATGTGGCGTAACCAAGGTACTCCTATGACTGATAAATGTAGGCAATTATGGGATCAGTTGGGATCTCTGTGGGTTTGCATCGTTCTAAATCCGAATTGCACGCTACACGAGAAACAGCAGTGGAAAGTGTTGTTGGAGAAGTGGACGTTGATTGACGTGTGTCCGCCGGAGGATCCCGATTTTAGGTTACAGGAGAACCACTCTCATCGGGATACGGTTTGTTGATGGTTTAATAAAATGATTTTGGTACTTATTTTTTCGTACAGTATTCAGGTAGAGACCGAGATAGAGATAGGGATCGTTATTATGGCGAACGAGATAGAGACAGGTACGCGGATCGGGAACGAGACCGAAGAGACAGACGGGATCGGGACCGGGAGAGGGAAAGAGACAGGAATCGAGCAGCGTATGACTCTTCGGACAGTTCGGAGGACGACGACGATGCTGATAGTTCTTATAGTCCTAGAAATAGCAAACGTTTACGATTATCAGGGAATCATTCTAAGTCAAGCTTACCAGCGTTACCAAGGACAATTTTTCACAGGTAAGACGAGCGTGGAAGCTGACCTGGGGGAAATTAACCGAAACGTTTTCAGGGCATTAGATGCGGTAGGCATGTCTTGGGACAACATGCATTTAAAAAATATTTTATCTAGTGATACCTACTGTTCACATGTTCCTGACACTACCAGTTCTGGCAGCTTTAATTCTCAAGGGCAACCCCTGTGGCACGGTGAGGTCCTTCAACTACTTTTTTTCTTTAATTATTGTTTGATTTTTGTAGAACCGATTCCTCTGTGTGCCGCTCGCGTCGACTCTCTTCGCTCCCACGGGCACATGGAAGCCGCTCTCCGCTTGGCAGTGTCCGTCGTGCGTACAATGAAACAACAACAACTCGTGGCGCAGCGCCGTTGGCACGAGAGTCAGCAAGCTAGTACTAGTAGCAGTAGTAAATGTCAGCCTAGTTGCAAAACGACGCCTTGTACGTCGCGATGCACGGGTCAGTGTAACAGCCATTCGTGTTCAACGACATCCATTACGGCCCCCGCGAACACGGACTGTTGGGTTGGTCACCCTCTGGACCCCATCGGATGTCTCTTTGACACCCTCGCGGACGCCTCAATCATCCCCGACGATCAGAGACCACGCACTCCTAGTTACCTGGACATCGTAGGCATGGAAGAACAACACAACAACATCCGACCGCGGTATCACCACGTGCCCGTCGTTGGTTCGAGAGACCGTTCGGAAACTTATTTGACTTTGGCATTCGAAGTCGCGCTCGTTGGTTTGGGGCAGCAAAGGATAATGCCGGTGGGGTTGTACGCTCAGGAGAAGGCGTGTAAACAGGAGGATCGGTTAATTGCGAAGTTGCAAGAGATCGAGTTGGATAACAGTTTGATTGCGGTGTTGAGGAGACAAGCGATTATTTTGTTAGAAGGAGGTCCGACAAGCGGATTAGGGATTGGGATACACCCGGAGAGCATTCCCATGCACACTTTTGCGAGGTTTTTGTTCCTTTCGTTGTTAAGTTGTTATCCAGATCTGGCGTACGAAGTTGGATTAAGGGCGATGCGGCTGCCGTTGTTGGAAGAACACGAAGATTCGGATGATCCGCTCGGCGGTAACGCGAGTAGTTCGTTGATGATGAGCAGGTCGCCGAGGTGGTTCACGTTGGGACACATCGAGACCCAGCAGTGTGCTCTGAGTTCGACGATGCTCAGTGCTGCGAAAGGTAAGACGCTTTCTTCTACAACTTTTATACATTTTGGATTTTAACAGGTGAAGTGATGAGACTGCGAACGGTGCTGGAATCGTCCCAGAGGCATATCCACAGTTCTTCCCATTTGTTTAAACTTGCTCAAGATGCGTTTCGGTTTGCGACTCCGGAAAACGGGCCCAGGCATCCCACGTTGTTGAGTGTGGCGTTCGAGTTAGGATTACAGGTAAGCACCCCTGTAGTACCGACTCGTTTTTCTACTTTTTTTTTAATAGGTGATGAGAATGACGTTGTCGTCTTTGAATTGGCGACGGAGAGAGATGGTGCGGTGGTTAGTGACATGTGCCACGGAAGTCGGAGTGGATGCTCTGATCTCAATCATGCAGAATTGGTATCAGTTTTTTACGGCAACGGAAGCTACCGGTCCAGTTGCGACCACAATCATGTCTCATAGTACCATAATGCGTCTTAATCTTAGCTTTAGTCAACAAGAAGAATTGTCTAGTTGTGCGCGAACGCTTGCTTTGCAATGTGCAACTAAGGTGGGTACTTTTAGTTTTGTGGCTTTCGTGGTACTAAATTTATTTGTAGGACCCTCCAAATTGTGCCTTGAACGCTCTGACGTTGTGCGAAAACGAGGCGATGGCCTTCGAGACCGCTTATCAAATAGTCGTGGACGCCGCCTCCCACATTATGACCTCTTCACAGCTGTTCACCATCGCCCGATATATGGAACACCGCGGTTACCCCACTAGAGCCTACAAACTTGCCATGTTAGCAATGAAAAACGTGCATCTCGCATACAATCAGGTCAGTTTTTTCTCTTCGGGTGTCATCACAACGTTTCATCTTGTTTTTCCACAGGACACCCATCCAGCAATAAACGACATCCATTGGGCGTGCGCCCTGAGTCACTCTCTGGGTAAAACCGAGCTGTCCAACATGATCCCCCTCTTGGTAAAGAACGTACAGTGCGCCACCGTCCTCTCGGACATCCTCAGGCGGTGTAGCATGACCGCCCCCGGTATCTCCTGCTCCCATCCGCCGCCATTAGAAACAGGAAAACACCATTCGCACCAACATAGGAGCCGCAGTTGCGCCGCCGGCGGTATCAAACCTTTGTCCTACGATAGACCGCCACTTCGGCAGCTGTTGGAGGCGGCCGTCGCTGCTTATATCAATACTACGCATTCTAGGCTGACGCACATTTCGCCTCGACATTACGGCGATTTCATAGACTTTTTAACGAAAGCTAGAGACACGTTCGTGTTGGCCCATGACGGTCACGCGCAGTTTACGCAGCTGATCGAAAATATGAAAGTGGCGTATAAGGGAAAGAAGAAACTGATGTTTTTGGTTAAAGAGAGATTCGGCTGATACTTGAAAAAGTGATATATGTAGTGGTGCGACTGTATGTAGCGAGGCTTCGTTTTTTTCTCTCTATCTCTCTCATCATTCAGTAGCCTAATTATAACTGGACAATATTCATGAAATGAGATTTTTTTTCTGTGTTAATTGATTGACTGTTATTCCCCTTGAACAGACTGATTTATATAACGGGCAACCACGTCAAATTTCACGCTGGTCACGTGATAATCATAACTATGTGTATATTTTCTAAGTAGTAGGTAAGAATAGAGGTCAGTTTGATGTTTGACAGGTTGCACTGGATCTCACTTGTCTTTCTAGTATTATTTTTGTATATTTCGTCAGCATTTTCGTATTTGTAGTACCCGTTCCCTCTCTTTCATCATTTATTTCTCATTTAGTGTTATACTTGTTTACCAAAGATTGTTGTTTGTATAGTATTTATGTACATATACCGTAAGAGATATAGTCTCATTAGTTGAGCGAAAGCATCCTTGTGGTCCTTTTTTTACGTTTTGTATTTATTTCCGCCTTCAAGCGATGCTTTCCACAATTACAAGGTAAATGCTTCCTGTTATATTTATATAATACAGTATCAATAAGTACAAAATAACTAAAAAAGCAGTCGACCAAGCTGTAGCGCAATGTCAGCTGTCATTCCATGAGCTACCTCTCCAAGCTAACAACATTCAACTGCGCTTTTTCACGTTTCGTTCGTTTATCGGGTTGGATGTTCAACTAGACTGAATTCAATGACAGAAATCAAATGCGCGTGCTTAGATCTACCCGAGTTCATTTTTTAAACGATTCAAATTGTAAACGTCGTTGCCACAACAACTTGTTTTGATTGTTTTTTCGTGTCTGTGATTGAATCTTTTTATTTAATTTTGTTCGTCCAGTGCCACTAATTAATGAGTTATCGAATTTGTGTGTTATTTTTATTTTGTAATTAAGAACTGTATATATCAACTTGGCCAAATTGGTACACGTTCCATTCCGATGAAAATAATTTTATATAATTCGTTGTTGTATTGTGTTTTGTGTAAAATACTGATTAGGAAAATGTACATATTGCCAAAAATTACTTGGTTCATTATTTGTTAAAACAAAGCAATTATTGCATTGAGTCTGTCTGTGTATTAATAATTTATGATTATTTTTATGATAATAAAAATATTTGTAAATGAACATGGTTTTCTTTCATTCTCAACAAAATAAAACAGTTTTAGTACCGCTGGATTTTTTCTGCACGATTGAATACGGCAGTTGTAACAAATAAACCCAATTAAGTTTAATTCTCCTGTATTTGTAATCCAAAATTTATCGTTCGCAACTGTGTTACAGGGGTGATCAAAATTTTAGCAAATTTAAAAGTTTGGGACCGCTGGGTCTTGTTCAAACACATGTCAAAATGTCACAGGTGTGTTGATTTATGGTTTGAATCCCAAACTGTCAATTTCAAACTAAACTTTTAATTTTTAGACAATTTTTGTATTGTCCAAAGTGTAATTAGTGTGTTTAATAATTTCCCACAACGCAAAGATTGAAATTGTGCGTTTTAAAATCGAATTTTGGCAGAGGGGCCCAACTTTGAGAACCGTTTCTAAACATAACCTCAAAATTGTCAACGGTTTTCGAAAAATAATTTATGGACCACACAAATGGCTGGGGACATCGAAGAACTCCTGCAATTATACAAGCAGCAAATTGAAGCAGACAAAAAACGATTGGGGCTCTCTAAAATTGACGAAAAGGTCAATGAGGTAAGAAAAAACGACCTTGTAATTGTAGAGAAGTACTCAAAAGAATTCGTTTGCTTAGTAAAGAAATTTGAATAAATTTTTTATGGCAGAATTATTTTTGGCAAGTTGGCGTGTTTCTCGCCAGGCCCTTCAGCTCGTTTCATGTCTCAAGAACCCTCAATTAGAAAAAGTAGCACAGTGCTTAATTGGCAAATTTTAAGAGTGTATTGTATTGATTGACTCATCCTCTAGGGATTAGTAGAGTTCTGGGGAAGCCACTGTGCACATCGTTTTTTATGTTAGTTAAATTTGAATAAACTCACGCGAGACAACGCAGCGTCGTTCAGTGGTACAACAGTTTCAGCACTGGCGCGCGATAGATAGCAATTTCCTGAAAAAGAGGAGCGCCTATTTTCCGACCTTGTCTGTTATTGATTTTCGTGAAAAGCCAACATGACGGGGTGAAATGTGGTGGTGATGTCTGTTATTTGACCCTCACACATCTCCAAGACTCTGTAACTCCCAATACGTGCTCTCTGATTGTTGTTACCACTTGACGATGTGCACGTTTATTTTTAAAGTAAATTAAAATTTGTTGGGATCACACGTCAATTCACGTTCGTTTTTGACGCTTCGCAGCCCCCAAATTGTGATAATGAACACCAACAGAACAATAATGTACAACAATCAACAGAGAACAAGGAGAACCATCCACTGAACTGCGACCAGGAATCTCGCAACAAGCAAGTGAGTCCCAGTTCGAGTCTGAGTAGATTTTGTGGCTTGATTGAGGCTTCATTTTCTTTTTTTACCGTTCTAGAACCTGCCGATTATCGAACAACTTGATTTAAGTTGTAATGATGCTGCTTTAAAGAGGACAGCTTTTGAGAGGTCGTCGGTAAGCATGGATTGTCAATTAATTTGCGATTTGCATGGGCGACGTTCGCATCGTTTGTTCGTTATTTAAGTGGCGCGTGGGGACATTTCTTGTCGTTCTTGCAGGATGAGAGCGGAGGCGGCCGCACCATGTTGCGCTATGGAGAGTACAGCCCCAACAATCCACAATTAAGGGTGTCGGCGGCTCCTTACCTCGGACTTGGAGAGTATGAACAGAGGCGCAACTTGTTCCAACAGAAGAGGAGGGCTGAATATCGTAATTATTTGTCCAAGGTAACATCTCTGAAACCCCCGCCATGCCCATCTCCTGTATACACATTTATTTACAGAAAGAGATTGTTAAAAATTGTTTCGTAAACAAAAATGTGGCGACACGGGCGGTGCAAACCGATTTGCAGAATATTCAGTGCCCTTTAGTAAGTAGGGTTTTGGGGTGTATATAGATGGGGGCGGCATGTTTGGTGGGCTTCATTAAGGGCGACGCACTCCCTAATACTTAACAGAATAAAATAAAGACATACTGACACTGCATGATTCTTTTTTTGTAAATATCTAACGTGACGTCATTTTTGTACTTTTCTATTGGCCTTTATCGCGCCATGTGCTCCAATTCGCACCAATCAACCGAAGGCTAACCGTCTAAAAATAAACTGTTTACTGTCTTGTCTTCAATTGTCTAGCTTGGGGGCGGAACTTAAGCCAAGAAGCTGTGTCGTGCACTTTCGGCACTCTTGTACATACATTGACCTGTGCTTGCATTATCTCCTGTTTACAGTAGGCAAAATATGACAGCATGTCCGATCATCTGAAAACTTGAGCCTCCTCCATCATTTCCCGTTCGTTTGTTTTAGGTGCAGTATGACAGTCATACACCGGAAAAGGAGCTAAATCCATACATCTCGTCGCCTGTTATGCAAAACAGTCGCACTCTGTCACCGTATCGTTCAGACCAAAGACTCACCAGTGCTCAAAATGCCTTATTGAAGCCGGAAATGGACAAACCGAAGAGTATTTTGTCGAACAGACGCACCGGGAGTCCTAGAGGTGGGTGGCTGCGCCCGATTACACCCACGATTTCTAATTATCCTAATTACAGAGAGATTGTTGTCTGATTTGAAGCATTCATATACACCCAGTTTTCTCGACGGGTTCAGTTATCAGGACCGGGCTGAGGAACTCGAGAGGGTAAGAGACTGTCTTGAGAGAGACATCGGACTAAGCGGAGATGTTAAAGGAAAGAATCAAAAGGGAGAATTATCAAAGGGAGCTGAGACTGCAGATTGACGAGAAACGGAGGATGCAAGTGATGAGGGATGACCAGGATAGGAGGGAGCAGGAGCTGGAGAACAGGAGATTGGAACAACAGTTGCTTAGAATGCAGGAGGAACAAGCCGTGGAAGAACAGAGGAGGTGCCGCAGGGACGACCAGGTGCTGGGCAAAGTCTGACTATTGTTTGAAGTGGGACTAAACGAAATGCGTTGTGTTTTGTGTTGTAGATGCGCCGTCACAGCGAGGATTTCCTGCGCCGGAAGCACGAGTTGCAGTCCCGTTTCCGCAAGCACACGGACTCCGAAAGTAGCGTGTCAAGTCTTCGAAACACCAACGTTGCCTCAAAAGCTCTATCGCATTACTCTCCTCCCGTGTCCCGCCGTAATCCTTACTCCTTCAATATACCATCCACTTCTGTGTTCGCCGATTCGTCTAGCAGCAGCAGCAGGTACAATCCGAACCGTTTCGATTCGTATTATCGCAAAGACGCGTTGAACAGGATGGATTCGTTAAATACATATGATACTCATCGTAGATTTAATGCTTTCAGTCGCTACGACTCGTTGAGTAGAATAGATTCGTTAAATCGCCAAGATGCGTTGAATAGATTAGAGTCGTTGAGTATTCAAGATAGTTTAAGTAATGTACAACGTAGGCACAGCGCCACACAACAGGACCTCAGTATGATCAGGAAAAGCCCAAAATTGCAAAGAAGAAGCAGTTCCAGCAGGTTCGACGACACTCTTCCCATACCAGTATTGAAAGCGCACTCGCCAGTTGCCAAAGAACTGAAAAATTCGGTTCCTTTCAACTCTAGCAGGTCGGACGCTGTTCGGAAATTGGAGGACAAGTGGCAGGTAAAAATCAACCCTTAAGACCTTTTCACCCCAAACCGGTATTACAGATCCCCGCGGTTCAAAAAAATATCATCAACCACGGGGACCCAGCTCAGGGCAGAAGCATCCTCACCCAATTGGGAGCCATCAGGATGCAACTCCAACAAGAACAACTGCGGATGGACGAGACGTTACGTAAACGCGATTTTACACAATCCAAGGCTGTTGATTTTCATTGAAAACACATTTTACATCGAGTTATAAATTGAATCATAGTTATTTTATATATTGTTAGAACTTGTCTTTATATTTATAATTGACTAGAATAGAAACGTTGAGAATGACTGACTCTCGCCTCTTTTTTCACATACCGGTTTTCCCCATTCAAATTTCGCGCTCCGGTACCTTCGACCTGATTCGTTGAATCTGAGATGACTGTTATAAAACGAAGGCGGCCGATTTCGCCAACCAATCGTAAAGCGACATTTTGTTTTTAAACGGTTTGAGTTTGACACAACTAAGCTCTTTCAAATAAGAGGAAATAAAACGGTTTAGTACAAAATTTCTGTCGGAAAGATGAACAACGAAAAGTGGAATAAAGTGCTCATCGAATGGGTAAGTGATTTCGGTGGAAAACGCATTAGAGACTGTGGATGTTGTTTTTAGGTTAATTGTTTAAAACTTTGCAAAAGTATAAATGAAGTCGAGGAACTTCGAAGCGGAGAGTTCTTCTCGAATCTACAGAAAGTAGTGTAAGTAAAATGGGTTTAAGTTCACCTCGGTGAGACTTATTTTCGCGTAAAAAAAGTAACGGAAAAGTTACTGAAAAACCGAGTGGGCTGTGAAACCTGATTTGACAAGTATCAATCAATTCAAGGGGCCTTTTTTTAACATATTTACGCGGATTATCCAACCAAATCTATAAAAAATTCTTTTTTTCTTCAGAACAAAATCCCGGAATGCCCAGCTCGACATCCTCACCTTCATCTTTGATCTCTTCACCAAGCACTACCCGAATTATTCCTTTGAAAACAAAACAGAAATTCACCTCTCTGACCTCCCAGAAACCGATTTAAAAGCCTTAACGTCTCTCCTGATGCACTACACGTGTATTTACGACCGAACCGACGTCCTGACGTCCCCACTATGCCACTCTTTATCCCAGTCAACCCAACTCATAATCCGCAACTTCCTCCAAAAAATCGCTAAAGATGTATCCCGTGTGGCCATGGACGACATCATCAAAAGCTGCATCGACGATGCTTCCGACCACTTGACAAACCACCACTGGTTGTCCGTGGACTCGTCCTCAGCTAAAAACAGCCCCCTTCAAGACCTCCTCAAAACGCCCATTTCTAAATTCGGGCGTCTCCAAGAAAAGGACCGGATAATCGCAAAACTGAAGACGGAGTTGGAAGCGGAAAGGTTTGATAAAGCCGAATTACAGGAAGACTTGAAGCGACAAGTGGAGAAGAACAAAAAAATCGAGCTGCAAATTTCGCAAAAAACCAACGAGATTGTGCGGCTCCGCGCGGAGGTTGTAGCGTTGGAGAATCGCACTCCGCCTCATTACCAAGACATGGACTCGCGGGAGCTCCAACGGAGGCTACGTTCCGAAATACAGTCTTTGGAACAATACATTAAACAGATAGAAAACGAACAAGAGGAGATTGTCAAAGAGAGGGACGCGGTTAGGGAACAAGCAAGGAAGTTAGAGTCGCAGGCACAGATTTGGGAAGAGAAGTTTTTCGAAACGGAGCGGAATTTTGAAATTTTGAAGGAAAATTCGAAGCAGCAAGAAGACGAGTTGGTGGAGCTCCAAGCGCATTGTGCTGAAATCACAGCGCTGTTGGACGAGTACAGAAAGAAACCAGAAAATGATAGTTCTTTGTACGATACTTTTACGTCTATTTCTAATGTAAAGTCGCTGGATGAAACCCCACCCTGCGAAGACTTGGCGTGTTCCGTTGTTGAGGTACAACTGCGAGACGCACAGAAGTTAAATGAAGAACTGAAGTTTCAAATCAGAGAATACGAGGAAAGGGAGGAGCAGTTAAAGGAGACACTCGGTTACATTGAAGCAGATAAGGAGCGAAGCGAAGAAAAGTGCGAAGAACTAGCGAGCACGGTAAGAAATTTTCTAATTTTAGTTCCAAATTTCAAAGTATTGTGATTTTTAGGTCCGAAGCTTGGAAGCTTTCAAAGAGACGCTCCAACAAAGTCTCCTTCAAGTTCAAACCGATCTCAAAGAATCCGAGCAGAAATCACAACTTGAGATTACAAAGTTGTCTGCTGAGTTAAACGACGCTTCAGTAACACTATCAAAACTGTCCACAACCAACGAGGAACTCGCATCAAAAGTATTTCCCCAATCCTCTTTGTTCTCTGCTTTATTTGTCTCTCTTCAAGGTTACATCCTTGGAATCATGTCGCGAAGACATCGAGAACCGCCTTTCGGAGACTCTGGTTCTTCTTGAAACCGAAAAACGACGCTCCCAAAACCTCGAAAATGACAGAAATACCGCCAAGTCCATCTCCGACAAACTCCAGTTTGAGCTTGCGGATGTTGTTCTCCATAACCAGAAGCTCGTTTTAGAATTAGATGACTTGAAGCAACAAAACGAACTTCTAATTGCCAAACTTGAGGACACTGAGAGTAGTAACAAACTTCTCGAGACACATTTGCACGATTCTCGACAATCTTTACAAGTAGTGAGCGCGTTATTGGAGCGCACGCAATGGGACCACCGAGTTCTGCGGTCTACTCTTGACGAATGTCGTGCAGAATTCGATAGAGAGAAAGAGGAATTAATCTCGACGATTAACAACACCAACGAGAAATTCGGAGTTTTACAAAAGACAAACGAGGAGTTAAAATCTGAGATTAGTAATCTTCATAACCAGTTGAGAGAGGCTTTAGAGAGAATAGAATCAGAGAAAGCTCAGACAAAGCAAATGGAAGAAGCACATGTGGTGTTGGAGAAAGATCTGGAGGACGCGCAGTATTCAATGAAAAAATTACAGTGTGAAATCTCTGATCTTCGCCGCGAGAAAGAAGAAATTGTGGGGTTACTAGACGACGCGAATTCAAAATTGGGGATCGTAGAACAAGAAAAACTTAATCTTCAAATCAGAAGAGGCGAATTAGAAGAGTTGCAGTTGAAGTTATCGGTCGCTAACGAGGAATTGTCAACACAAGTCGAGACACTTCAAACGCAGCTTCAAGAGGCTGACAGTGCTTTAGAAATTAAGTCGAAAGAAATCCTGAATTTACAAGAGTCGTGCGAGGCGCTTGAAATTGAAGTAGATAAAGAGCGGACTTCTGCAACACAACACCAAGAAGAAGCAAACAGGAACAACGCCGAAAACTTTAAGTTGCAATCAAAATTAGAAGATGTGGAGCAAAACTACGCAACTCTCACAAAGGAAAAAGAAGATCTTAATCTTGATCATAACAAGTTGAAGGAAGAACTCGCGGAACTTCAGAAAGAAATGCAAAGTTTGATCGACACTCGTAACAGTTTAGAAGCGCAACTAACTGAAACACGCGGGAAGTTCGAAGAGACGTCCGCTGATCTTCACCAATTGAAGAACGAGAAGGAGAACGTTAGCGAAGAGCTCCAAGTTTCTAAAGACAGCATTCGGAAGATCGAAGAAGAACGCACGGCATTGGCGTCGCAATTGGACGAATCAATTGCCAAGTGCCACAAAATTGAAGAAGAATTGTCGATGAAAGTAGAGAATCTTCACAAACAGTTGAAGAGCTATAATGATACTCTTAAATTCACTGAAACTGAATTATTAGAACTCAAGAAAGTGAAGACGGCTCTTGAAACAGAGTTGCTGGAGGAAAGAAACCTCGCGGAAAGTTTGGCAAGCGAACTCGGGAAGGTGCGAATCGAAAACCTTCAACTAGATCACGACACGATAACTCTACAGAAGGAACGCGAAGATCTAACAAAAAAACTCGGAACGTTGGAGAAACAAAACGCAGACTTGCTGCTTCAAAAGCAGAAGACCGAAGAAGTTCTAAATGAGGCCACAAAGAAATTAGAAGCAGTGGAATCTGAGTTGAGAGATCTTGAAGAAAACAAAATTGATCTTCAAGTTCTTTTGAACGAAGCCAACGCCTCGATAGAACGGCTCAAAACTGAACTTTCCAACAAGCGAAGACATAACGAGGAAACTCGTGCTGAGTCCATCAAACTAGAGGCACAGAAAGTCGAACTTGAGAGGCTCTTGCGTGAGTTGAAAACCGCTCACGAGGACCTCGAATCTAAACTTCGTTCATCTGAAGAATCGTCTGAAGAACGAAAACGAGAAATTCAAAAATTGCTGCAGGAAAACGAAGATCTCGAAAATACAAAAACACGTTGCGTGGATCTTGAAAAGGAAAAAGACAGTTTAGCAGCGGAGTTGCAAAGTTCGCTTCAGAAGAATGAAGAATTTACTGTCACTGTTGAAAATCTTCAACGCCAACTTTCAGAAGATAGAAAGACAATCACTGACGCTAAGCATGCTGAAGTGATTCTTCAACAGAAGCTGATCGATTTTTGTGCTGTCCTCGAAAGCGCTAAAATCGATAAACAGAAAACTAATGAAGATCTGATGAATGTGAGGAACCAGAATCAAATTTTAATTGCTAAATTGGAAGATTATGAAGTGAAATGTTTGCAGTTGGAGCAGAAGGTCACTGAAGTTATCAATAATTTGATTGTTTGCAACCAAGAAAGTGAAGAAGTTAGGAAGACATTGGAAGATAATAAAATCGCGTTGAACATGAAAGTTTTCGTTCTGGAAGAGAATCTTGCGACTCTGGAAGCAAAGCTTCTAACGGATAAGTCGGAGGTAGAGAAGCAGAAAGAGTTGTATGAAAATACCATTTCTGAGACTAAGGAATATACTCAAACACTAATAATGGAGAAGGAGCAAATTCGCAAGGAATTGGAAAATGAAAAAGGAAAATTAACAGCAAACCTCGAAGATCTAGAAGCGAAGCTAAAAGAATCAGAAGAGGAAAAAGATAAGCTTTCTCTTCAGAACCAAAATCTAGAGGAGCGTGTAGTTGAATTAGCAACAACAGAAGAACAGCTAGTGATAGAGAAACAGCAATACCAAGAAGCCCTCGCTGATTTATTAAAAGAAAAAGAACAATTAGAAGAGAACTTCTTGGTTCTTGAAGACGCATCAAAGAAGCTACAGCATGAAAACGAAAGTATCGTTCGCCTGAAAGAGGAAGTGGGCAAAGAAAAGGCAGAACTGGAATTAACAGTTTCTGCCCATCACCAACAGATTGAAAAGTTACAGCGCCAGAAGGAACACCTCCGAACTCAACTTTGCGCTCTCGAAACGAACTACAAACAACTGAAAACTACCAAAGACATCACTGACCGCCAGTTGGAGGAGGTTAGCATTCTCTCGGAGACTTTGAAAGCGGAAGCCGAAGAAGTTCGTCTTCAGTACCAAAAGTCTATGAAGGAGTTAAACGACACGAGAGATCTGTTGGTGCGAATAACGAATGAGAAGGAGGAAATTATAAAGAATCTCAAAGAAACGAAGGAAGGAAAAGACGAGCTCCTGGGAAATTTGGAGTTGAGTTTGGCAGCAATGGAGGCGAACTCCAAAGAGATTATAACCAAACTAACAGAAGAAAAGGAGGCTCTAGTAGCCAAGAGCGAACAGCGAGAAGGTGAACTCGAAAAACTGAAGGCTGAAGTGGAAGAGACCACGAATCGAGCGGAATCTGCAGAGGATCAACTGGAAAATACCACGAAAGAAGTACTTTCATTGAACGATCAGTTGGATCGATTGTCCTCTGAAAAGTCCCTCTTGGATAAAAAAATCGAAGTCGAAGAACTCATTTCTTCGGAAAACCGAGACCGCGCGAAGACCTTGGAAGAGACGGTCCAAGACTACGAAATAACAATCTCCGGACTGAAGAATGTAGTCGACACGAATTTGGAACAACTAGAATCTTTAAAAGACGAGCTTTCGGAACGAAAGAACAAAGAAGTTGAAATACGCAATACTATTAACAAAATGTTGGAACAAAACAATATGAGTTTTGTTGAAATTGACGAAGACTTCAAGTTATTCATCTCCTCTCAGTTCGACAAAGTGTTGAGAATAAAGAATGAAGAAGAGAAACGAATCGTGGACCTAGAGAATGAAATCAAAGAGTTGAAGAATAGAAACTTGTCAGCTGTTGATTTGAGCTCAACCGTCACTGAAATGGTGGAGAAACTTTACGCTTTGGTTACTGAACAAGAGGATGTTTCTTCGATGGCGTCAATGAAGGCGCGCTTTGATGATGTCCACTCGAAAGTTAACAATCTCTTACAGGTCAAGCAACAGTTGTCGGAGGAGTTACGAAATGTGAAGATCGACAAGGAGGACTTGAAAAAACAGTTGGATGCAATCAAGCAAGAAAACGACGCGTTATCTAAAACGAAGAGTGAAATCGAAGAAAACTTGAAGGTAGAAAGAAGCAAGGTGGAGACTTTGCGCAAAGAACTCGAGACTCGACCAAAGTCGATAAAAGTTGAAAAAGAGAATATCTTAGGAGTCTCCACGAAATCGAACAAGTCCCGCGAGGATGAACTGAAGAAAGAGAACATGATGTTGAAGAGAAAAATTGTGTTGGCCGAGAACGCCAAGAACAACCTCGAGAAAGTCCTCAAACAGTTGCGCGAAGAAAAGAAAAGATCCACACCACCTTCCCCTGATGTTCTCTACAAGAAGTTGCTTCAAGAGTACATTCAAGTTAAGGAGGAAAACGAACAAGTGCTTAAAGAACGTGACGCGAGAATCGCGGAGCTCACTAATGAAAACGAAGAACTGAAGAACATCCCGATGAGACCAGAAGATGACAAAAAGTTGCACAATATTCGGGAAGCGTACGGGAAATTAATGAGCGTTAACTCCAAATTGGAGCTAGAGATGGTCACTTTGAGAAAAATAATTGAAGAACGCAACTCTGAAATGGCCGATTTGGCCCACATCAAAGAAGCGTACGAAAAACTGTTGGAAGAAAACAACAAAATTATCACTGAAGTTGATACTTTGAAGTACAAGAGAAATCGAGACAAAGAAGAGTTCGTGCGCTTGTTGAAGAAAGATCGTGAAACAAGCGACAGTCGCGAAATGAAGAGGATCCAAGAAATTCGCAACGAATACGAAGGTAAACTGGAGAAGATGAAAGAAAAGATGTTGAAGCTGTACCGTGAAGAAGTGAACAAAAAGGTGAAGTCGCTGAAGGACGGACACAATGAAACTGCAACTTTGTTAAAAACGGTTGGAAATTTGAGATCGGAGCTATTTGAAGCCGAGCAAAGGATACAGCTTCTGGAGATGGAAAAAGAGATGTTGAAGGCCAACCAAGACGTGAGAACTGTGCAACTACAGTCCACTATAACGTCTCTTCCTGATAGAAGTGCGACGTTCCCACGACAGTCCATCAACAAGGAATTCACCATTTCACGAACCTCCGTCGCAGCGATTCCAAATCTACCAATGGAGGATGAAGAGGACCTCTTCAACGACAAATACCTAACAGATCTCAAAGAAGGCAAATGCAACTTCCCAGATCGCAACGCGCGTTTTTCGGAATTGGCGTGGCGGAATTCGATGGTCCCTCCACATCTGAAGTCTTCCTACCCGGCTGAGACGCAATTCGCCAGTCCTGGCCGCTTCAAGGATGATGATATCAAAGTAAAGACAAATTGTTGTTCATTCTCTGTTTAATTGATCATTTTCAGACTGGAAATATCGAGCTTGAAGACAGCTTATGTAAATTGTTACCAGGCGAAAAGCCCCGCAAGAAAGATTTCGGGACTACGTCGTACAAAAAACCGGGACCTCCTACCCCGAGCAAAAACGGAGGGCGTCTGTCTTTGCAGGGAAACGAAGTGCATCCAATGAGGGAACACTGCGAGACCAAAACACCGAAAAGATCAACGCCCAGTAGAATAAAAGCCTTGTTTACGGGTCGAAACAGCAGCACAATGAAGGACATAAGTGAGGTAAGTTGGATTATGTTGTGTCGGGTCGCAAACTTACCATCGTACCTTTCAGAGTCAAACCAACGGCACTCCAAGTCGGGGAAAACGATTAAACATCTTCAGAAGGCCAAGATGACGTTTTTTTATTTATTTAACACGAATTGTTTTTATATTTATGCTGTTGAGAAAAGAATAAAATGTGGTCAGTTTGAATTTATTTGGTTGTCATGGCAACATCACGTGCACCAACATTAGAATAAAAAAATCCCCAATACTGTTGTGGTTGTCAAACGTGGTAAATCAATTAATCAGCTGAAATTTGTTACAACAGCAAGTTATGGCATCTGCAAGCAGTACAAGTGCCAGATCTTTGTTTTCCGATTCGAAAATGCGTCTTGCCGACCGTGTTCAAGTGAACGTGAATAACATTTCGTCGTTGGCGCGACAGATAACCCGAGGCTCCAAAAGCAGCGAAGTTAGTTTGTTGATATTGATTTTCTTTTGTGATTGTTTATTTGTAGATTTTAATGCATTCGGCTCGTAATTTCGCGGTCCAAGAGCACCTCATGGATAACAGTGAGAGTAACCTTAAAAAAATGCAACTTTTGTGTGTTCATTTGGGGTACCAACATGACTCAATGTTGAAATCGGCCCAACAAATAGAGGAAGTCAAAGAACAAGTGTGTGCCATGCAAAGATAAATATTGTGATCAATTGTGATAACTGATTACGCTGGTACCACGTGACTGATACTACGCAGTTGGCAACCCCTGCTACTTAACCTTATACTTCACCTTGTTTTGTTGTGACATTTTTAGAGCTGAAATATGAGATTTGGTTTACAAATTGTGTAGTAGTTGGTAAGCAGTGCTAGTGTAGTGATAATAAAGAATTGGGAAGATTCGTGTGCGATTATTTCAGGCAAAATGTCGCTCCTGAATCGCCACTTGAGAGCGTGCCTGAAAATACCAAAATGGACATATCAGAGGTGTTTCCAGCAGACCCAGCCAAAGCTGGCTGTAGCCGGGGACGTTATTCCCATTTTTAGTAATGTTCAGCAGTTTCCAGACAAATTAGCCCTACGCGACAATGTTGGAACTTACACGTATGCTAATTTGTTTATTAGTGCGAAAGAACTGGCCGCCACCATTACCAAGGAAGTTGATTCTAAAACAAACCAACGCGTGATGTTTCTCTGTTCCAACAACGCAGATTATTTGATTACGTTATGGGCTATTTGGATGTCTGGTCAGATAGGTACTGGTAAATACCACAAAAAGGTTGTCTATTTATTGTTGTTTTTGCAGCGGTGCCCTTGAGCCCCCTTCACCCGAAAAACATCCTCCTTTACTACGCCAATGACACAAATGCGAAACTTCTAATCACCACCCCAAAATACGTGGATTTGATGCAAAGAGTCGCTAAAAACTCCAACATAAACCTTCACGTCCTTGATAAGAACCAGAGGCTTCAAGCAACGGAGAAAAAACCGACAAAAGATGCCGATCTGGAAGGCCCCCTGCCTCTCTCGTTCTACAGTAGCAACAACGCTCTTATTCTCTACACCAGCGGTACTACGGGAAACCCAAAAGGGGTCGTCCTTTCCCACAAAAATCTAGTTTTCCAAGTCAACACCCTCTTGGAGGCGTGGAAATGGGTAACCAATGATGTAATCCTCCACACTCTGCCTCTCCATCATGTGCACGGCATCGTCAACGCCCTCCTCTGTCCTTTGTACATCGGCGCCAAGACTATAATGCTCCCGAAATTCGACGCCAACGCGGTTTGGTCCCACCTTCTGGGCGTGAATATCAAACCCGAAAGTCTTGGAAGGACGACCGTATACATGGCCGTACCCACAATATACTCAAAACTGATCGAGGAGTACACGAAAGTCTTCAGTGGAGACCCTAAAATGGTGGAACATATCCGAAACACTCTTAGAAACAAAATCAGATTGATGGTGAGCGGATCAGCGCCGCTTCCAGCTCCAACATACGAAAAGTGGTTTAACATTTCCGGCCACAGACTATTGGAAAGATACGGAATGACTGAAACTGGGATGTGTCTCTCTAATTTGTACGAATCAGATCGCGCGCCTGGATATGTGGGCTTGCCACTGCCAGGTGTCTCCGTACGATTGGTTGATGCTCCAGAAGGCTCCACCCAGGAAGTGGTCACTGTAGAATCAACCAATAACAAAGGGATCAAATGCGAGAAGAACGAGAAACTCGCGGTTAACAATGAATTGAACGGAGAGTTGTTGGTGAAGAGTGACGGAGTTTTTAAAGAGTACTTCAACAGACCCGAGGCGACCAAAAAGGAGTTTACAGATGATGGATGGTTTAGAACTGGAGACATCGCGTCTTATTCCATAGACAAAAACAAGTTTAAGATACTTGGGAGGAAAAGCGCCGATATTATCAAATCGGGGGGATACAAACTTAGTGCCATTACTATCGAGACTGTTTTACTAGGACATCCTGATATTAAAGAATGTTCGGTGGTAGGAGTGGAAGACCCTGAATGGGGACAAAGAGTCGCAGCTATTGTTGTATTGAGAGGCGATAAAACTTTGACTCTTGAAGATTTAAAGACTTGGGCTCTGGAGAAGTTGCCCAAGTACTCTTTGCCCACGATTTTAGAAATAGTTAAGGAAATTCCAAAGAATGCGATGGGAAAAGTCAATAAGAGGCAGCTAGTGGACAGCGTATTCAAAAAGTGAGCGAGCAGACTGATTTTTAACTTTTTTCCAAGTATTAGCGATATACAATTTTGGATATGATTATAATTTTTATTACTATCATCGCATGTACTGTTACTATGTTCATAAAAGTGTAAAAACTATATTGTTTCATTTTTTCCCTCATCATCGTGCAAATAATGAATCTGTGAAAGCCTCCCGTCCTGATTGTATGAGGAAACAATTCAGGCTTCTTTAGATAAGATGAGATTGTATTTTTATCGGTGATTGTTCCAAATTATTACTCATCTCTAAATACTTGAAATTAGACCGCAATATGTTAATCAATAAGACATAACAAGCAGGTTTTTATGCCCCCAATAATAGATCATTTTTTATGTGAAATAAATTTTATAAATATCACAGTTATGTGTTTTTGATATTCTGCACACGGTTCATTTGAGCAGACAAGGTCGTTTTTTATGGCCTCGCCATACAAAATAACGGTGGCCCAGTGACCACTTTCATTGATAAAAAGAATATCACCCATAACAGTTATCATATCGACAAGATAACACATTTCAATAAACAAAGCACAGATTTAATTAAAAATCAGCTCGAAACAAAAAGTTGCATTTCTTATAATGACCAATGACAGTTTAAACAGTGAGAGTGACAGTTCGTGACAGCTGGAAACGTCAAACTGACATTCTTTATCCACCGAAAATTTCACCTCAAATGAAAATATTGTTGAAATCCCGTGTTTTTCCTCAAGCAGTTCAGTGTCCGTGAACGAAATGTCACTCTGTTTAGTGAATGTGGTGTCTCACCTTCGCAAATAGTCCCGAGGTTGGCCGTACTTTAATTACCACTTAACACGTGATAAATCGCTAAATTTCCAATATTACCGGTGTTGGCTTATCGTAGAGCAAACAGGTCGATAATTCGTTATTGTATAATTATGTTTTCGTAAAAATTTTCATCACATGCAATAAAGACGTGCTTGGTTAGCCAATGTAAGTATCGATTGCGTTTGGCCAGCGTTTAAATATTTATAGACGTGATTTTATAGGTGATGGGCGTAAATAGTAGTAAAAAACTCGCGGCAAAGTGTTCTTTCTTATCCAAAGATGAACAACACATCGTCAGTAACTCATTCCGCCTGGCGAGTCGCAACTCCGAGAAAATCAAAGAAGAGGAGCTCACGGTAAGTCACAACAGCGCCTTGATCGCCTTAACACGCTGTTTGTAGAAACTATGGGGCACCCAGATGGATTCCCGGTTGCTACAGTACATAAACAACTATTTGTTTGGGATTGGGGACCTGCGCACCAACACCGTGGAGCTCGAACGTTTCGCCGAATTATTCGTATTTTGCACCAGAGGCACAGTGGATGAAAAGCTCAAAGTGTTAATTATATCTCTAGGACGTAGCGACACTGAGAGTAATGACATCCCATACATGCTTGTTAAAGAAGTGAGCCCCCTTTTAATTGTGATTCGTTTAACAGTTCTTTTGTAGTACGTAGAGAGCATAGTCGCCTCGTACATGAAAATCCAGAAGTTGAGCAACACGAAACAGTTCAAATCGTGGTTCTCTAGGGGCTGCTTCACTTCAGCGCAGAACATTCAACGCTTGGCGGAGAGTTTGACGCATGATTTAGCGGCTACTGATAGTATAACACGTAGAGCATTGGAGGTTTGGCTCCAAGGGTCTACAATCCTTGGACAGCTCCTCCTTTTCGTTTTTATGCATTTATATAATATTTCGCACAAAGATAAAACGCAAGTTGCTGATAAAGCGGTGGATGAGCCTCACGCTTCTAGTGAAAGGGAAAGAGACAGGAGTTTGGTGCCACTTTGTCGCGGGCTCGACTTAATACCGTCATATCCTAGTTTGTTAGATTTGAATCAGATTGTTTTTATTAACGCAAATTTGCCGCAACAGTATCAATTGGAGTGGAGGTTTTTATTCAGTTCGGAGATCCACGGGGAGTCATTTTCGACGCTCATTGGTAAGGGTGTTGGAAAAAGAATGGGATTTTAATAAAGGTGTTGTAGGGAGGATTGTAAATCAGGGGCCGTCGGTGCTGATTTTGGAAGACAGTAACGGGTACATGTTCGGGGGCTTCGCCCCAGCGAACTGGAGTCTCGGCCCGAGCTTCTTCGGCGATGACAGCAGTTTCCTCTTTACATTGGCTCCAAAGATGCGGACTTTCCCGTCGACAGGGTACAATCAGCACTTCCAATATCTCAATTTACACCAACAGACGCTACCCAACGGATTGGTAAGCAGTGCGGCTAATATGGGAGAAGATAAAGTGTTTGTTGCAGGCGATGGGCGGCCAACACAACTATTGTGGTCTTTGGATCGACTGCGAGTACGGCCATGGCCACTCATCTGAATCTTGCACAACTTATTCCAGTTACCACCAGATGTCAAACTCCAAACAATTTACATTTCGTCATTTAGAGGTGTGGGGGTTGGGGGCTCCTCCGCTCACACCCCAGGAAAAGGGGGAGCGCGTGGTGGGGACCCCCGGTAGCAGCGTTTTGGATGGAAACGCCGAAACCAAAGCAATGATGAAAATCGCAGGACGTACCATGCACAGTGAAGGAATTAGAGAACAGTCCTCAAATTAGGAACAATTTTTCAGCTGAAATGCCTTAAACGGATTTTTTTCCATTTGTCTGTACACTGAGATGACAAATGTATGTTTAATCGATTTTATGAAATATTTTTATATGTGCCGTTACATTCAAACTACGCCAATTCAATGTGGATTTCGCTTATCACGTGCCATTCGTATTCATTTTTAACCATTTTATTCCGTTGCTCATAGCACCTGCATTTTCAACCAAACTATTTGTGTCGACGTTTAATTTATTAAAAGACTATGTGCCAAAGATTTAGCACACTAGTAGTACGCTTGACTTATTTATTTTTTCCGTTCACTTATTGTTATCAGTATAGATAGTTTAATATTTGTTATTTATGTGTCTTACATGTGATTTATCGATTTTTAAGACATGTACAGGGAAATTTGTGAAAATAAACAGTCCATAACAGAGATCGGAAGTTTACTTGAATCTTTTTGGGGTACTTACATTCAACAAGTGCGAAAAAGCGCGAATTGAGACAATGGAATGAAACCAACGTAAATGCAAAAGCTCCAAACGCGTCGGATGACTGAACGAGAAGGAGGAGCGTACATAAAGCGACGATTATTCAGACTGTTTGGGGATTTCGGTGCCAAATAAAAAAAAATAATATGCGCGAACGCGAATAGCAAGTCGACTCACACTCCTGGCACCTCAAAATGAATAAAATGCGCATTTTCTGCCGTTTCGGGTATCAGAAAATCGCGATAATTTTCACTCAACTTCAGACAATGATTCCAAGTCTAAAAACGACAATTACTTAAATAATTTTATCTAAATTCTCAAAGCAATGCGCTAAAAAAAATGGTAAAACTGCTGTAGTTCATTAATGCGAAAATGTTTTTTCACCAAGTTGTAAATTTGGCACTTAAACCCCCAAACGCTTTGAAAATCGGGCGCGTTCGTTCATTCGAGCAGGCGGAGTTAAATCTCGCCACGGAACGAACGCCCGAACGCAAGTAAGGGAAACATGTTTCTAGCCACATTCAGTGGCGAAGACTAGATGGGGGCGCGTGGCCAAGAGATCCAAGTCGTGGCAATCGGCATCTGTGCCCCACACTTAACTCAATAAACTAACAAAATAGCCCCTTTCGCTACCAAGGCCACTATTCTAACATTCATAAATATTTGAATACAACTCTTGCGTTTACGCCCAAACCTGCAACAAAAATTACAGACTTTGAAGCCACCACGGTTGGTTTTACCCTAAGGGTGTAATCCCAGGACCCCGTTGAGAGAGCAGTACCGTCTGGAGACACCTGAAGACATGAAACTCGGTTCTCATGACCGTAGAGCAAACATACTCGGACGCATTTTAGGGTATCCCAAACGTTAACAGTATAGTCGTTATAACCAGCGAAAAGAAGCCTTCCCGAGACTGAAAAGTCCACAGAGTTGACTCCGAAAATAATACTTTCTTTGCTGTAAATAGCGACTTCTTTATCGGCGCGAAGGTCGAACAACCGACACTGGAAAAAAACTGTTAGCGGGGTTTCTCCAGGGGGTGGTTTTACCGTGGCGTCGTCGCTTCCGGTGGCCACGGCGTCCCCACTGGGGTGGAATTTCACGCTGTTTACATCAGACTCGTGACCTTCAAACGATTGGACGCATTGGCCGGACCGCATGTCCCAAATCAGTACCATTTTGTCGCAGCTCTGTGAAATAATTCAAGTATTGTTTTGGGGGCAATTGGTGAAGTTACCCCGGACACGAAGGTATTTCCTGTCTCTGATGGGGCTAAATCTATGGACATGACGTCGGCGGAGTGTCCGTGGAAGCTTTGCAGTAACTGTCCAGATTCCACGTCCCACAGAGCGCATGTGGAATCGCCGCTTCCTGTCAGAATCTGTTGGTCTGAATTGGGGAAGATGCAGCAGCTCATGTAGCTAGTGTGCGTCCCCACAGTTTTCTTTTTAAGGGTAACATCCTCATCCAGACTCAAAGGGTAAACAGTAACTTTGTTATCCAACCCCCTAAAACTCACACTGAACGGAAATCTTTTAAAAAGTGGTTAAATACCCGCAAGCGACCAAGTTCCCAGAAGGGGCATAAGCGCAAGCCATCACCCATGTGGTCGGCATGGTCACCGCGTGCTCTTTATTAGTAGTAAAAGCGTCCCAAATTATCATTTTACCATCCTAGCACAAAAAACTGTAAAAACCTCCAAAAACCAATTCTACATACTTGGGATGAAGACACTATATGGCGCTTGTCTGGCGACCAGTCAGAGCACAGAACTTTGGCCTGGTGCCCCTTGAGAGTTCGTCTAGGCTTTATGTTCATATAATTAATTATATCCAAGCGCTCAGCCACTGTTGCCACTGCAATGAACGGTTAGAAAGGGGCTAATATCGATTTTTAGTTTTACAGGTCACATCGTTGAGTTTTTGTCGTTCGTCCTCAAGTTTCTTTTTCAAAGTTTCCGCCTCTTTCGTGAGAGATTCGATGGTTTCTGTGGGACATTCTTTGGTCTCGGTTTCGGTCATTTCTGCTTGTTTAGAAATAACCTCTAAATACACCCTTGTCAAATTTGACGTTTAGAATCCTAACCTCAATCTTTTATAACCTCAACACTTCCAGCCGATTTTAAATAATTTAAACACTAGAACTAGTAGTTTCCGGCAATAAATCTCACAAGGGGGCCGCGTTGTCAACAAACTGTGAATTGCAGCCACATTATCATGTTTTTAGAATTCTAACCTCAAAGTTTCGTAACCACACTAAAAATGTTGCCTTTATCGCGGGTGATACTAAACAACATTAGATGTAACCATATAAGCAAAACCTCGCTTCACACGTCCCCCTTTTTGTGCACGTTTTGGGAGAAAGACGACCGAGGGGGCTACGAAATTAAAACGGAAGTTCCTCTGAAGGACAGACTGCGTTCAGGGCTTCAGGAACTCAAGCAGGAGATATCTCTATGGACTCAGGAGGTCAAGGAAGACTTTGAGTCGGACCCACTTTTAGTGTACAGACCTGGGGAAACAGACATTGCGTTTAAATTTGGGGATGAAGACTCCCTTAAAAAGTGGGTTCTGTCGAGTGATAGTGACCACGGGGAGGGTTTCAGTACGTGTAGTTTATCGTTGACAAAGAATGGGAAAGGACTGTTTGCAGGGGAGTTGTGCACGAGAGTCCCTAAAGATGGACGGATTAAAAGGGCCGGTTATTGTAATATTAAATCTCTTAGAGCTAGAGTAAGCGGTTTTTATTATTGTTATGAGTTTCTATGATTGGTGTTCTTTCAGAAATCGTTTAAAAGAGAATCCTATTTAAATTGGATACCCTATAATATGCTGGTATTGAGAGTGAGGGGCGACGGACGGTCGTACATGCTGAATATCAACACAAGGGGGTACTATGACGTTTTATGGAACGATATGTTCCATTACGTGCTATATACTAGAGGGGGGCCTTACTGGCAAACTACCAAAGTAAGAAATTTCATCATGAGACTTCACTACAAGTTGTTTCCACAGATTCCCTTTTCGAAATTTTTTATGGCGTCCAAAGGCAGAGTCCAAGATAGACAGTACCCAATCCCCTTGAATAAAGTCACAAATTTTGGTATATCTGTAGGAGATAAAGTTAACGGCCCCTTTTCACTAGAAATCGATTATATAGGCCTCGAATATGACCCCACACACACAGAAGAGAGCGCGTATGAAATGTACAAAGCCCCAAAATACATAATATCAACGTAAAACGATTTTTTTTCTTATGTAAGACGGCATAACCTCAAATTCGAGCTGCATTTATTTTTGCTTGTTTTTTTACCTCAGGTAGAGAAAAATACAATCCAGACATTTGGTAACAATTTAAACCATTTTAATGAAAAAAATCCTTACGAGATGTGATTTATTCGCGCAAGGCCGAAAAAAGTTGTTTCGTAACCTCACTTTCACGATGGTTTTGCATTGTACGTTTTTCTGCTTTGCTCATAGAAAACACATAAAATAATCATCCAAGTGACAATCTAAGAAATAAACAATCATTTCTAGTGAAAGTCACCAAAGAATCCCTCCATTTGTGCAAGCAACCAGCTGGTAAAAAAACTTGTGACATTTTGAGGTTATGTTAAGTGTGCCCCAAATCTACAGAAATGCATAACGTGAGGTTTACCACGGTCCTCTTCCATAAATTAGAACTGTGGTGTTACCGCCCCCAACTTGTCCACTGCGTCAAGGGAAATTTTAATTACAGCAGAAATCTAAGACTCTTCTGCACCGCCTCAAACAACGACAATGAGCAGCTCACCCGCCGCAAGCTTCTCGGCAAAAGTGAGTTTAAGGCGAAACTTCGCGACACTGAACAAAGGCTCAAACAAAAGAGCACAATAATCTTGCAAGACCTTAAAGAAACCACAGGGAAAGTCAAGGAAAAGGTCGAGGAAGTCATTGAGCGCGAGAATATCTACACCATCCCTAATTTCCTTTGTGTTTCTCGGATTCTTATATCGCCCTATTTGGGCATGCTCATCGTACAAGCGGAGTTTAATTTCGCCCTCGCTGTTCTTGGGGTGGCTGCAGTTACTGATTTGGTAAGTTTTCATGTAACCCACTAGATAGAGTAAAAATGTGTTCCCAGCTGGACGGTTGGATCGCCCGCACGTGGGAAAGTCAGTCGTCGAAAATGGGAAGTTTCCTGGACCCCATGGCGGATAAAGTCCTCATCGCCACTCTCTTCCTTACTTTAACCTACGCGGATTTGATCCCCGTTGCTTTGACTTGTATGATCATCGCCAGGGACGTAATTTTGGTCACTGCAGGGTTCGTGATAAGATACAAGTCGTTGCCGCCCCCTGTAAGAGCCCCATCACGCACATCACCTCATATCTAAAACGATTTTTCAGAGGACTCTGAGTCGGTATTTTGATGTGACTCACGCCACTGCACAATTAGCCCCCACTTTTATAAGCAAAGTTAACACAGGCGTCCAGTTGTTACTAGTGGGGTCAACTTTGGCAGCGCCGGTGTTCCATTATGTTGGTCATCCTGCACTGGAATGGCTATGGTAAGTTTATTTTTGTGAAATTGAGGGTTTATACAGTCGTAGGTACATCACGGGGGCGACCACTGTGGCAGCCGGTGTCAGCTACATGGTCTCCAAGAATACATACAAGTTTCTGAGGAAGGGAGGACCGAAATCGTAGGACTAGACTGATAAAATATGTGATAAGTGCGTTAGCAACCCAAGGGCTGTTAGGATCATGGGGGCACCCTAGACTGTGTTCCACCTATTTTGTATCGGAATCAATATTAAGACATTTGTTAGCGGATCAAGTACCACAATACATTTTATAGTACGTTTGTTCTGTTTCTTTTGTGACAAAAAAAAGATACTAAA
Organism: Gnatocerus cornutus; assembly: GCA_029298725.1. Taxonomy (NCBI): domain Eukaryota; kingdom Metazoa; phylum Arthropoda; class Insecta; order Coleoptera; family Tenebrionidae; genus Gnatocerus; species Gnatocerus cornutus. Next base: position 31,423,861 of record CM055509.1, on the reverse strand, counting down.
GTGGAAAAAATATATTTAATAAAGAGACCCGTAAATTCAATACTTATCATTATCAACTTCAAATCTATTTCTTCTTCGTGGCCAATTTCGGGAGACCCTTTCCTTTCTTCTTCCCGCCGCCGGAAGTTGAGGGTTCCCCAAACTCATACTTTACCTTCAATCTCTCCCGAATTAGCAGCCCTCTAATGAGGCGCCTCCAATTCCCGTACACTCTTTTATCAATCTTTTCTTGTTCTCTCTTCTCTATTTCTTGTTGTTCCTTTTGAGGCATAAATAGAAACCAAATAAAACCAGTGGGGTACTTACTATATCCCATGCTGCTACAAGTTCATCCGCGAACTCTTCACAAACAATGTAGCCATCGTAAGTGGGGTGGTTCCACCCTCCATGGAAATCGAACCCTGTCAAAGCAGGAGCGCAATCGATGTTTAGACGACGCGCGACTTTGTTCAACCCCGGTACTAAAAAATCGGTTAGAAGTGGTACGACTGTTTGGTGGTATTTTACGTTGTAGATGAACTGTCTTCTTGGGGAGCATGCACGGTTTGAACAGTTCTACGTTCCCGAAGGCGTTCCTGGGGACAACGCCGTTTTCGGCCGTCGGGGGGTCGTAATCCTGGGTTTGCCACGGTCCAAAAATCTCCAATAGTTCCCCAGTAACCAAAGAGTTGGACAACTGGAAGCAAAGTAACGAAGCAATTGCATGAATGTCACCTCTCTTACCTTGTCCCATTTTGGTCTAGCTTTGACAATGTTGTAAGGTTGTTCCCCGGGCTTCACAACCTTCGCGTGTTTCAACCAAATATCTCTAGAATGAAGAGTGTAAACGCAACGGCGAAGATAAACAGCCTCTTTGCGGATAAACCCAACCGTGGGGGCATCAGGTGGGTAAAGCGCCTCGAATTTGAGGAGATGCCGCTTTAAAGCGTACAGAGGATGGTTCTTGTACCTATAAAAACAAGATTAACGTGGAGATAATCTGAGAGGATTTATTTTACTCTGAAATTGTGGTCGGTAGCGGTTTTTCCAAGTGTTGGCGCTCCAGTTGGTCGTCTTCTTCTAGGTCTCTAGCCGTGCAATCACCCATGAAAGGCTTGAGGGCTTCAGACCACCAATTATCGTCAACGCGAAGTTTTCTGGTGGTGGTGTTAAAGGTCGGGCAGTACCTTCTGCTGACATCCTTCAGAGTACTGTCGTTGTTCCAAGCGACAATGTAGGAGACAGGTTGGGTCGCTCTGCTCTGTAATCTTTCGTTATTGTTTCTATTTCCTTCAGTTATCAACTTACATGTAATTCCTTCATACAGAAGATTTGTCCTTTGACCACATCCACACAAATCCACTTCTCTTCACTCTCGCAAAAGACCTCCGCCCAAACATCGACTCCTTGCTTCTTCTTAACTTTCTCTTCGTCGTCTTTTCGCATTTGTACTCTCCTCTTTACTTTAACTTTCGGACTAAAATCATCATCGCTTTCGTGGTGTTTCTTCTTTATCGGAACGTACTCGGTGTCTTCGGTATTACGCACGCTTCTCCTTTTAACTTGTTCTTTAATACCCTTGTTCACGAGCTTTTGCACATCTTTAGCCACGCCACTTTTGTGATTCTTCAACTTCTTCAGGTTAGCTCCAAGGATCTTAGGAGAGTCGTTCTTGCTTGAAAACTCTTCTTCGGAATCTGAGTCGCGGTACTTGGTTATGGTTTTCAGGCGCTTTGGGTGCGTTTTCAAAGGACACGAAGGCGGCGTCTTCTTGAGTTTCTTAAGATCTGGTTTTGGTGGGCTGTCATTGGCACCGTCCAATTGTGGGATCGGCTCTTTGGATCTTGTTCGTTTTTTGGAAGGAGTACTTGGACTTTTAGATCTGGACTTGGTTGGTGATGGCAGTTTGATTTTTATTATTTTTTTCGAAGACTTTTTCTTCTTCTCCGTCTTTGCTGGTGACTTCTTTTCGGTGGGAGATTTTGGGCCTTTTGAAGCACTCTTTGTTTTCTTCTCACCTGTTGCCGATTTCTTCTTGTCCACTGATTTGAGAGAGGAGCTTGTGCTTTTTGAACGAGTGTTTGTTTTCTTCACTCCCGTTGGCGATTTCTTCTTTTCTCCTCCTTCGCTGGCCGGTTTGAGGGTGGAGCTTGCGCTTTTTGAACGAGTGTTTGTTTTCTTCACTCCCGTTGGCGATTTCTTCTTTTCTCCTCCTTCGCTGGCCGGTTTGAGGGTGGAGCTTGCGCTTTTTGAACGAGTGTTTGTTTTCTTCACTCCAGTTGGCGATTTCTTCTTTTCTCCTCCTTCGCTAGGTGGTTTGAGAGTGGAGCTAGTGCTTTTTGAACGAGTTTTCCCTGTCTTTTCTCCCGTTCGCAATTTCTTCTTTTCTGCTGGTACACTGGGAGGTTCGAGAGTGGAAGTTGCGCTTTTTGACCGAGTTTTCGCTTTCTCCCCTTCTTTAGCTTCTTTTTTGGTGTCGGTGGTACTTCTCGAGCGAAGAACTTTCGGTTTAGTTTCTTTAGGAGGAGGCGTTTCTACTCTTTGGAGAACAACTTGTGGCACCATTTTGCTTTGATCTTTACCTTTTGTAACTTGGGCAACTTTTCCGCTCTTTTCTCTTGTAGTTCCGTTGTTCTTTGTGCTCAACGACAACAACTCGCTATTAGGAGGTCGTATTGGCTCAACTTGGAATGACAAAACCAAGCGACAAGCAATCCCCAAAGACCTCAGAATTGCCACGAAGATATAAACCAACATTGTCTTATTGTAGGCTGCTTTCTTGGTCACCTGTTCTTGTATTAACTCTTTTAGAGACTTATCTTTTGGTACTTCTTTATCTATGTTTTGAATAGTACTGTTGTACCACTTGGTTATCTGCTCCAAATAGCTCAAATCTGTGCGACTAGGCGGATAACACTTTTCTGAAGGAAGTAATGACAAAGCCACCCCTAAAACATTCTGCGAGTTGATCATAGAGTTAACAAAATTTCCATGAGCAATCCAACAAAGCAAATGAACCTTGTGAACCAACACTTGGTTCTCTTTCCTTACTTTATTGATTCTTCTTTTGATAACAGCCAAGACATCAACTTCTTTCTTCTGCTTCGTCGTTGAAGGAACCCCGACAGTAATCTCGATACCTTCTTTTGGTATCAAACTCTTATTCTCCTTCTGCTCTTTAACTTCTTCCCAACCTTCTTTATCAGAATCTGAGCACGACTCGAAATCACTGGAATGCAAATCTCCAAAGACGTCTTGAACTTTGTCCTTCGATTCTCCCGCTGCTAGTAAATTCTCAACGTTCATTTCTTTCTCCTTTTCATTCCTTCGGGCGTTGTACTCCTCCACATGTCGCTTCGCCTCTTCCAGTTTCTTTGTGTATTCGTGGAGTTGCCCAAAATTCACTTTGGATGTCGATGGAATGGCTTGAATCGCCTCCACTTCGCCCTTAGCTTCATCTTCAGACTCTGAATCCTCAAGTCTGTTAACTCCAGAAAAAATTTCACTCTCGATTTGATCAAACGATGGAGGCGGTTTCTCGACGTTGAAGAATGCGGAGCTTAGATCAATTTTATCAGCTCTTTGAAGGTAATTTCCAATGTCGCTATCACTGGAGGAGTCATCGTCGTTTGGTGGAGATTCTTTCAGTTTTTTAGGAGAGATTTTTTCGGGGGGTTCCTCATCGCTACTGTCAGAGGAGAGAGTTTTGGCTGCTCGCCGGCGACGCATCTTTGACAAAATAACAAGTTGAACATTTGAACAAAGATGTAATATTATGCAATTTTTATTTAAAAAGTATAAAAAATTCCCGCCAAAACTTTACGACCGTTGTTTTTGGTAAAAATGAATTGACAGGCAAAGTATATCTCCATAAGAAAAAACTGGTCTTCCTTCTTTGTGTTTAATCAATTTTGCGTTGTTTCGTGATTTTGTAGAAAAAAATTGTAAAAAAACGAATCTAACAGTAAGGTTAAGGTAATGTCAACAAGTTGAATTTTAAATATTTTAATTGAACGTCCTCAATTCAGGCTTTGATGTTGATAATGACTGCTACTTTCTGTTGTAGTAAGAGAAAGAAAAATTCGCGTAAGACCTGTTTATAAAAAAAATCGTAAAAAGTTATTGTTAAAAAGTGGGGTTATGTAATTGTCGCCACTTACCTTACAGAAAAACTTTACAAAACGCTGTCACGAGTTACACAATCGTCCACAATATCCATGCAAACACAAAAGTACAATACATCAATTGAAAGCCTCATAAACTTCTTAATTTTTCACGAAATTGAATAATCTTCAACTGTCTGAAGTTAGGCGCAAATTTCAGTTTTCAAAGTTGGCAGCCTTCCGTTTATAACCTCGTGTGGTTTGAACCCGGACTGCTATTAAAATGTTATTTTGTGTCATTTAAATAATTTTAAGCATCGAATTTCTAATAATTGATAAAATGGCTTTTCAGTACGTCGTTACGGCTCATAAGCCGACGGCCGTAACAGCCTGCGTAACAGGTACTCAGCATAAACCTTCGTAAAAACTCCAACAAAAACATAACCTCTTTTTAGGTAATTTTACTTCGCCGGCGGATTTGAATCTGATTGTGGCAAAGAATACACGATTGGAGATATATTTGGTGACTCCCGAAGGGCTGCGACCTGTCAAGGAAGTGGGACTTTATGGGAAAGTCGCTGTTATGAAATTGTTTAGACCTCAAGTTGGTAGCCACATTTGAACGTTATTGGAGCTCTTCATGGTTTCTTTTGTAGCATGAGAAGAAGGACTTGTTGTTTATTGTTACAATGCGCTATAATGCGATGATTTTGGAGTGTGTAAATGACGCTGATAACTTAGATATCATTACTAAGGCTCATGGAAATGTCTCTGACAAAATTGGAAAACCTTCAGAAACGGGGATCTTGGCTGTTATTGATCCCAAGGCGCGGGTTATCGGTTTGCGCTTATATGACGGTCTTTTTAAGATAATCCCGTTGGAGAAGGATAACTCAGAGCTAAAGGCTTCTAATATCAGGTATAAACAAATTTTTTGTCTGAAAAGTTGGCACTTAATCCAATTCCCCAATGATAAATATCCGTGGGCGGGTCTAAGCAGTATATAAATCGCATCTCGCGACAATTAATGTTAGTTCACCCACGACTTTAATTCTCTTTCTTTCAGAATCGACGAGATGCAAGTCCACGACGTGGAGTTCCTCCACGGTTGCGATAATCCCACTCTCATCCTAATCCACCAAGACGTGAACGGTCGCCATGTAAAAACTCACGAAATTTCTCTTCGCGAAAAAGAATTCGTGAAAGTTCCCTGGCGCCAAGACAATGTTGAAACTGAGGCCTCTATGATAATCCCAGTCCCTTCCCCATTATGTGGCGCTATTATAATCGGTCAAGAGAGTATTTTGTACCACGATGGTATAATTTCCGTTGTAGTCGCCCCTGCTGTTATAAAACAGAGTACCATCGTCTGCTACGCCAAGGTGGATCCAGGCGGTTTACGTTACCTCCTCGGTGACATGGCTGGTCACTTGTTCATGTTGTTTTTAGACGTGGAGAACCGAGGCGAAGGTAACGACGTCGTTAAAGATTTAAAAGTGGAGCTGTTGGGTGAAATCGCGACGCCTGAATGTATAACATATCTTGATAACGGAGTTTTGTTTATTGGATCGCGACTGGGAGATTCCCAGTTGGTCAAATTGACCACGAAGCCCAACGAAAGTGGGTCGTACGTTACTGTGATGGAGTCGTTCACAAATTTGGCGCCGATTTTGGACATGTGCGTCGTGGATTTAGAGAGACAGGGACAGGGGCAGTTGGTTACGTGCTCGGGAGCTTTCAAAGAAGGTTCCTTGAGGATTATCAGGAATGGAATCGGGATCCAGGAACATGCCAGTATCGATTTACCAGGGATCAAGGGCATGTGGGCTCTACAGGTGGCCTCAGATGGTCGTTTGGACAACACTCTCGTCCTCGCCTTCGTGGGTCAAACGCGCATTCTCAGTCTCAATGGCGAAGAAGTGGAAGAAACAGACATTTCTGGTTTCGCTTCAGATCAACAAACCTTTTATTGTGGCAACGTTGTCCACGAACAGATTATCCAAGTCACGCCGATTTCTGCACGACTGGTCTCAGCACAGAACAAAACGTTGCTAGCGGAGTGGAAACCTCCCAGTGATAAGAATATAGGAGTAGTAGCGTGCAACAGCACTCAGATCGTGGTCTCCACGGGGTCAATATTGTATTATATTGAAATTCACCAGAACGAGCTCATCATGAAAGGGTAATTCGTCAATAGTTAAACATGTTGCTGGAGGTGTTTCTTGCAGGACTACCACACTTGACGTGGAAGTGGCATGTCTAGACATCAGCCCGTTGGGTGATGGGGCCACTAATTCGGAGTATATCGCTGTAGGGCTGTGGACTGATATTACAGCGCGGATTCTGCGGATTCCAGACCTATCTGAAGCAACCAAAGAGTATCTAGGAGGAGGTACGAAACATCGGTCTCTTTAACTAGATGAATAATTTTTCTTGTTGTAGAGATCATTCCCAGATCCGTTTTAATGACCTGTTTCGAAGGTCATAATTACCTACTATGTGCCTTGGGAGACGGATCCATGTTCTATTTCGTGTTCCACAAGGACACCGGAACTTTGAGTGATAAGAAACGGGTAACTCTGGGCACTCAACCGACGGTTTTGAGGACTTTTAGATCGTTGAGCACAACGAATGTCTTCGCTTGCTCGGACCGCCCGACGGTGATCTACTCCTCCAATCACAAGCTCGTTTTTTCTAATGTTAACATGAAAGAAGTCAATCACATGTGTTCGCTCAACGCTGAGGCGTATCCTGACAGCTTAGCTCTAGCGACTGATTCTTCGGTAACAATCGGAACCATCGACGAGATCCAGAAGCTCCACATCCGAACAGTACCGCTGCAGGAGTCGCCGAAGAGGATAGCATATCAAGAGGACTCCCAGGTTTGTCTTTGACGGCACCTTTTGGATGTTAACGTCTTCTTTCAGACTTTCGGCGTGTTGACTGCTAGAATCGACATCCAGGACTCCACGGGCTTGAATCCGGCTCGCGCCAGTGCTTCAACGATGGCCCAGTCGGTCACTGCCTCCAGCAGTGTGAGTTCTCTCTCCATGAGCAAGTCCAGCAGTAGCACCCTCATCGGTGGGAACATCATCCCCGACTACGGTCAAGAAGTTGAGATCCATAATTTGTTGATCATCGACCAACACACCTTCGAAGTGTTGCACGCCCACCAACTCATGCAACAAGAATACGCAATGTCTCTCATCTCCACGAATCGCTTGGGATCCGACTCCAATGAATACTACGTCGTCGGCACCGCCATCGTCAACCCTGAAGAATCCGAACCGAAACAAGGTCGCATCCTCATTTTTCATTGGAACGACAATAAACTTACTCAAGTCTCCGAGAAAGAAATAAAAGGTGCCTGCTTTTCCTTGGCGGAATTCAACGGGAAGCTACTCGCGAGCATCAACAGCACAGTGCGGCTGTTTGAATGGACCGTGGAGAAAGAACTGAGATTGGAATGTTCGCATTTCAACAATATTCTCACGTTGTACTTAAAAACAAAAGGAGATTTCATCCTATTGGGGGATTTGATGCGTAGCATGGCACTTCTGCAGTACAAGACCATGGAAGGCAGCTTTGAAGAAATCGCGCGTGATTTTAACCCCAACTGGATGACCGCGGTGGAGATCCTCGACGACGACACGTTTCTAGGCGCCGAAAATTCATTCAACATCTTCGTGTGTCAGAAAGACAGCGCTGCTACCACAGATGAAGAAAGATCTCAAATGCACGAGGTGGGGCAGTTCCATGTCGGCGATATGATCAACGTTTTCAGACACGGCTCTTTAGTTATGCAGAATTTGGGAGAGACGTCGACGCCGACAACCGGATGTGTGCTGTTTGGCACAGTGGGGGGCGCCATAGGTACAAACAAACTTGTTAGTTTCAACAATTACAGCGTCTTTTCAGGTTTGGTGACGCAGATTAGTTCCGAGTTCTACGAGTTTCTTCTGGACTTGCAGAATAAATTGACAACAGTGATTAAGTCAGTTGGTAAAATCGATCACTCGCATTGGAGGGCGTTCAATACCGACATTAAAACAGAGGCTAGTGAAGCGTTTATCGACGGGGATTTAATAGAGAGTTTTCTGGATCTGTCTCATGATAAAATGAAAGAAGTCGCTGAAGGCATGCAGGTGTGTATCACATCCAAATATGAAAACACTTGAAATTTTGATGTCGTGCCGGTATTTTGCAGATGACGGGCGAAGGCGCCATGAAGCAAGAGTGTACAGTCGACGACCTGGTGAAAATGGTGGAAGATTTGACGAGAATCCATTAATGTCGTAAGTGTGTACAACAGTTATTTTCGGTTTAAACAAAGAAAACGATGACATTTTTTAGTCAAACTGTAGTTGTTTTCTATATACTATATTGAAATTTGCCCAACTGGTTGAGAATAGAATAAAAAATTTCTTACAAAATGTATTTACTCACTTTGACTCCTATAAATATGTTCATAACCGGCTTTAATCAAAAACTGGAAGCTCGCGTTGTCTTGAAGCTTCATCAAACAATCATCGTCTAATAACACATCGAGGGGTGGTAACAAATTCCATCCGTCCCCATTCAACACCATGGCCAAATCAACCAACTTGAAAAAGAGTTTGTTTTGGAGAATCTCGAGAGGAGAGTCCAGGTTTTGGTGCTCCCAGGAGTCTCTCAATATAGCAAATCTCCAGATCTTTAGAGACATTTCTTGTTTTAGTTCCTCGTCGTCGATAAACGGTAACAAATCTAGTGCCTTTTTGAATTCCAACTCTCCTGCCTCTTTATACTCCTTGCAAATGTACAAATTGATGAGGTCTTTGGGCGGGATGACTCTAATATGAACCGTGTTGTACCCAAACTGTTGGAGAACATAATCAGGAACATCCTCTTGATACGTGATCAGTTCTAATCTCTTATGAACGCGGCGTGCATAATCCGCCGAATCGCGACCTCCAGACGCGATTTTAGCCAACATACACAGACTCAACATAGTCTTCTGTCTGGTCACTGATTCTGTTTCATTCTCGGCGAGTTTTTGGAGAGTTTGCGATGCTTGGTCGTACTTCTTATCGAAAATTTCTTGGATCCACGCCAGAGACGGATGTTCCGATAGAAAATTCGTTAGTTTTTGGCCGTTTCTCGTTTTCATCGCATGTCTGTACATGTTTATTAACTTCCCCTGTTTGTTCTCCTTCAAGAACCAGTTGTAGACATGTTCAGAGAAGCCCTCAAATCGGTCTAAATAATCGTCGAGGCGCCTCTGGTTGCTCGCCGCTTCGCAGATTACCACCAATGTGTCGTAATCTTGGTACTTCTCCGCGAGTTTGGCACACTTGTCCCATTCTTTTTCCTCCACTAAAAGAGTTCGTTAATATAATTCAAACTGTACGGAAGAACTTACAGAAAGGTTTCATGAGTTTTTGACGGTCGGAGCAGTACTGCTTGTAGACAATTTCTTCCAAGGGAGTGTTGGTAATACTGTCCAAATGGTGTTTCCGGCCGTCTAAAATAACGTCGGTCAGGGCGACCAACTGGTCGAAAAGAATGTTCCGCAACCGGTCATCGTTGGTTTGGTTAATTCCGTGGTCGTAGGTGAGGCGGTGCTGAAACGACCATTGAAATTCGAAAGAGTGCAAATTGGAAACTTACCATTTGGGACAAAGTACCAAAGAGACCTTCAGAGCCACTCGCTGCTGTCCATGGGACAAAATCCGGAGCTATCTTCACAACGGTTTCTGATGGTTTGAAATTGGCGAGGTTTTGTTCCCGGAATTTCGCCACGTCTGCTAAAACACTCTGAAGCAAAAAAAAGTTAATCGTATTCTTTCTCTGCGACTCTTCTTACCAGAATAACTTCGTTCGCTTCATGAATCACATCGACAGTTCTCCCAGGATTCATATTTGAATGTGCCACATCTTCGCAATGGTTCCCCAATTCCTGTATCCCTTTATACACCTGGGTGACCTCTCTGAAGAAGATATCCTGACAAGTCAACCCGTTCTCCGGCTTCGTCGAGAAATCCTCGATGGCTTTCTCAAACGCCGACTCCAAACTCGTGTTAACTGGGGCGGTTTTTAAAGCGAACGCAGCCACGATCTTCTCTCCGAGCTCCAAGAGGATGTACGTCGTCGCCATGGTGGTGTTTCGGATCGTGGAGGCTGCTAATTGTCCCCACAGTCCTGATTCCCTCAAAAACTTAACAAACAGAGTGTGGACTTTTTTCTTGTCTTCCAACTGGCGTTGGACTTGCATAGAATGCGAACTTCCCAGACCTTGAGGAGCGTCTTTGGACCATCTAGGATCGCTAGCGGGAATGTCGTCGACCAAGTCTTTACACATCATAATGACGGTTCTATCGAGGAGTGAGTCAATTCCCGGAACTCTGGAAGTGTCTGGAGGAAACAACTCGAGGATTATCTCTTTGTATTCCTGATTGGAGACTTGGTAGATGAAGGCAGTTTTGAGTTGGCTGGAGGTGTCTTTGCAGGCGTCGAACATTTCCGTGGGGTCCATGTTATAAATGGAGAGATTATTGACGACGATGTTGTCGTTAAAAGACAAATCCGCTGGCGTGTTGGGAGATGTCATACTCAAACTCAAGTCGTTTGACATATCGTTGCTGGAAATGGCAACCAAGCCGTGATTTCGCGAAAAGAAAATCGGAGTGTTGACGCAAATCGATCCAGCCAACAAGAATTCTTGTGGAGTGTTGAACTCCAAGACGTCGGGCTCTTCATGGGGTTTAATAACAGTGATGGACTTCTGGTTGTACAAATACGCGTGAGTGCCGCAAAGAAGTAATCTGTACGATAAAGAGTCCCCAGTGTTGTTCTCTCGGTACAAATCCGTCATTTTTAACAAGAGAAAATCCTTAACGTGTGTCGGAGTTTGGTTCGTATTGGTCTGAAAACTGATCAACGCATACTGGATTATGGGAGACAGCGAGATGTTGACCGCAGCGGCTAAAATGATGACACTCTCTTTGTCGGATTGGATGTCCAAGAGCCAGGTGTCCATTTCTGATTGGTTACCCATTCCAGTATGGGCTGAGCAAAAACCGTCACGGACCAACCGGTTAAGTTCTACGACGAATATGAGCTCTTCTGTGTCGTTTTTGAAGGCGTGCCACTTTTGGAGGGAGTGGTCTGCAAGGACGTAGACCGCCCATGTGTCTTCTGCGGAGGTTGGGACACTCATCACTCTCACGATCCCCTAAAAAAAAATCTTTACTAAAATAATTTCAGAAAATTAGATTTCTTACGCTTTCGGCGGAGCTCTCGCTTGCGATGGGTCCGAAAATCAAACTGGACATTCTTTTACTGATACCGCCGAGCCACCCTGTTGGTATTCGCAAAGTTTTGCATTTAAGGGTGTGACGCCCTCCTGCCAACTGGGGCTGTATCAACAAAACCGTGCATGTGGTTGTTGCTAAAACGCACCCTATGCCCTCTACATCGGTCAAACTGTCGCATTCTTGCCCCTGGAGACTCACATGTTGCTCCACAGACACCCCCTCGTGAACTATCGCAGGCCAATACCTCAACACCCCTTCAGGAGACACCGCAATACATGCAGGCGAGTTGGAGCCAGGATTTAAAAACACTGAAACCAATTCCGCTCGATGGGCCAAATCGCTTTGGGGCAGTTGTAACTCAAAGCACTGATTTAAGAGATTCTTTTTTGAAGGAGTGTCCGTCAAAACGGGGCTCTGGCGGTACTGCCAGATAAGGAGGCGACGTCCACACACCACCCATGCGTAGCCATGCTTGGAAATACGCGCCGAGACAACTGTGCTCCCTACAAATAACAACTGAAGCAGTTTTAAATGCGAGAATGGGGCTTACGGTCGGCAAAAGTTAGGGCTTCTGTGATGAGGACTGGAAGGGGCTGGCCGAAACGCTCCACATAATTGTACGGCGTGGACAATATGATTTGAGCGGACTGTGTTGATTTTCCCGAAACGCTGAAACGACTGAAAAGCCGGTAAAAGTGAGGTTAATTTTGGGGGTACTTACGATGATTTGCGGAAGCTGGTTGGGACGATTCTTTTGGAGGATATGTTCTGGCGGGCGCGTGGAGAAAAGGGGCCTTTGTTGACGAGAGGCGAAGTAAAGCTTCTATCCATGCTGAAATATTGTTAAAATATGATTTAAACGGTAAACACTGGTGAGTTTAGGTGGACATGAGCACCAACTTAACAAACCGCGATTTCCCTAAATGTTACTTGCCGAAGAGCATAAATCCAATTGGTTTTTGCGATTTAGCTTCAATTGCAAAGAGTTGAAACGAAAATAAGAAATCTGAGCTGCGATTTGGGCTGTAAAATTTCTTTAATTGTCGAGTTTAAGAAGAGCGTTGGCAGCCCTGCTTCCAGATGTTAGCTCATTGACATTTGCCGTGACGTTTTTGACTTTTGTTATGGCCTCCGGATGGTGCGTAAAACTCAAAGTAAATCTCCAGGAAAAAAGTCAAGAAAAAGTGACCCCGACATTTCAAGAGACGATGTGATGTTCACATCATATTCAGACACATCTGTTCACAAACGAAATCTATGTATCGTTTCTTTCCCGATAATTTTTCTATTCAACATACTGCGCTCTTTATTGTACCAAATCTTCGTTATTCTTCGCTTTATTTATTGTAGTTCGTCGAGATATTTAATCAGAAAACATCAGTTTGAATGTGAGAGCAGCGCGAGTGGAACTTGCGTCATTGAAGAGATAACAGAAATGACCCATCAAGCGCACCGTTCGTCAGGCCCGGGGCCCGGAGACCCGCTTTTAGCAAAACAGAAGCACCACCACCGTCGTGCGTTCGAATACATCTCAAAAGCTCTGAAAATCGACGAAGAGAATGAAGGTCAGTTGACCCAATTTCTTGTCACAAATTGATTGATGGTTTTAGGTCAGAAGGACCTTGCGATTGAACTTTATCGAAAAGGAATCACAGAATTGGAGCTGGGGATTGCCGTGCAGTGTTGGGGCGGCCGTGGGGAAGTCTGGGAGCGGGCGCAACGCCTCCATGAAAAAATGAAGACGAATTTGGCCATGGCTAAAGACCGCCTCCAGTTTCTGGGTAACTATAGTGGCACACAAGTTTGGTTTTTATTTTGGTATTTACGTCGTTTCTGTTCATAGAAAGCATGGATTTGTTACGGCAGGATGTTCAAAAAGAACCGAAAGAGGCTCCTAAACTTAGCTACACTAGCAATATCCCCACCCCCAAAATTTTCTTTAATAAAGGTATTTTTATTTTTATGGTGCTCTGAGCTTGGATAGTTGGAACGCCGCATCCACGTAGGCATTATTCTCATTTTTTACTAACCGATCGGCGCCCCTTTACAAAGCCTCAATTATCATTATCCATTACAAGTCACGATCTTGTTGGTTTCACCTGTTATTTTGCATCATTTGTAGTGCCTGAAGCCTGATCTGTCGTTTACATTTGTTTTTCTTGTCAGCAACTAACTCGGTTTTCGTAGCTTCTGGCAAGAAACTAACAGTGGCCAGCAAGCGCCCCCCCAATGCCACTCTCGCCAAAAGCCAGACCTTGCCTCGCTCGATGGGATCCCGGACTGCCCCCATCCAGCCCGTCCGCCCCTTCAACAAACTCTCTTCGACGCCGCCAGCCGTCAAAAAACAGCTCTCTGTTCCAGGGAACGCAGGTTCCCCCGCCCGAAAAGCCACGACTTCAAGTAACACTCCACTTTAAGTAATTCGTGGGGTTAGTAATGTTTTGTAGCCTCTACGCCAAGTAAGTCGACGTCGAGAGGTAAAAGCCCCGCGCTGCGAGGCGTCGACACCAAACTAGCTCAATGTATCCTCGATGAGATCGTAGAAGGAGGCCTCCAAGTGCAATGGGACGACATCGTGGGGCAAGACACCGCCAAACAAGCGCTACAAGAGATGGTAATCTTACCATCGTTGCGGCCGGAGTTGTTCACAGGACTCCGCAGCCCCGCGAGGGGGTTACTTTTGTTTGGACCTCCCGGAAACGGGAAGACTTTGTTGGCAAGAGCCGTGGCTACAGAATGTCGGGTTAGTAATCCCACTGAAAAACCTCGGAAGTGAATTTTTCGTTTCAGGCAACTTTCTTCTCAATCAGTGCTGCCAGCCTGACTTCAAAATACGTCGGTGATGGGGAGAAAATGGTCCGAGCGTTGTTCGCCATCGCCCGCGAGCTCCAACCCTCCATCATCTTCATAGACGAGGTCGACTCTCTCCTGTCGGAGCGCTCCAACAACGAGCATGAAGCCAGCAGACGCTTAAAAACGGAGTTCTTGGTCGAATTCGACGGTTTACCCAGCAATCCGGACAGCGAACGAGTAAATCTTTTAATACCAACAAAACCAACTTATTTTTTGTCAAGGTTTTAGTGATGGCGGCGACCAACCGCCCCCAGGAGCTCGACGAAGCGGCCCTCCGCCGTTTCCCGAAACGCGTTTACGTCACCCTCCCTGATTTGGAGACGCGCGCTCAACTCTTCAAGATGTTGTTGGCGAAACAGGGCTGCACTTTCACGCAGAAAGAGTTAAAACGGTTGGCAACCCTGACTGAGGGATACTCGGCCAGTGATCTAACAGCTTTGGCCAAAGATGCCGCGTTGGGACCAATCCGAGAGTTACAACCGGAACAAGTCAAGGAAATGGATCCCAATGCGTTACGTAGCATCACAATCAGCGATTTCTTGGATTCGCTGAAGAGGATTCGCAGGAGTGTCTCGCCGCAGAGTTTGGTGGCGTACGAGAAGTGGTCGCTGCAGTACGGCGACATGTCTATATAATCCCAATCATTCCGCTTTTGTTCAAGACGTTAACACAGTTTAACAGTTTTTTCGTTTTAGTCTGTGATATGATTACGTTTTTTAAAAGTTTGAATTTGCCGCTTGTTGGTTTTGAAATTGTTGGTACAAACTAAGTTGTGACTTTTATTTTCGTATTCTCAATGATATTAATGTAGGTGTTAGATTAGAGTGTGACTGCCACTAGCAATGAAAGATTTGCTTGGCGCTGATTCTAGAATTTGTGTTTTTATAGCACTTTCGATATTTATTTTAATGGTACACTCGGGCCCACACAAAATGGTTAAAAATATCGCTGCTTTTTTCATATGACGTTTGTAACTTTCATTGATATAATAAAAACAAGAAGTAAACAAGAGTTTGATTGACCAACCTCCAATACTTTTTACTCCAGGGATTGTCTTATTTACAACTAACCCAATCACGGCACCCTAATTTTTCATGACTACTCGAAGCAACAATCTTATTTTACAACAGGAGTTATGTTTTAAAACTCTATAAATCCAATTTTGACTGACATTGTGTTTGATGTGAATTTGAGATTATTTTGGGTAAATCTAACAATGCGTATTTTTTATTTAGTGAAAAACCTCTTGCTAAAACATTGTGTTACTCATAGGCCGAAATAGTTGAAGTAAATTTGAAGAAAATTGAAAAAATTATCGTTTTTTCTAAATCCTTGTAAAAATTGAACTGAATTGTCAACCGCATGGGTATCCAACCTAGGGCATCAAATTTTTGCATAAAGGCGAACGGAGCGAGCTAGTTGATATAAGAAGAGTTTGATTGACACACCCTCAAAAAATAGATACGGATGTGAGGTAAACAAAGAATGTAATTAAAGAAACGTAATTATTTATATCAATTATCATTGACAAAGCAAAGCTGTACATTAAAAAAATACTGTCTAAGACTTAAATATCAACTCCATCTCCGTATGTACACTTTCCATCCATCTTGAAACATAAAAAATATATCCTTACAACTAATTATTGAATGTATTTTGAGTTACAACACTAGACTTACACTTCTTTTGTAAATGTAACTAACAATATGCTCATTCGATTTTTGTTTTAATAACACATTCAAAGCAAGTGCCACACATTAAATGTCTAAATACATAAATAATGTCTTTACATTCTTAACTGATATAAACCCCCGTTTGTTGAAGTAAAGTATAAATAAAAACAAGTGAGAGAAAAGTGAAAAGAAAGCGCGTAAAAATCAGGGACCAACTCGTTACGATATAAACATCTTAAATGTATGTATTATTTTATAAAAGGCCACATGCTAATTTAGTAACGGCTAACAACACATAAATCTCTTCATGCAGTCATTTAAACTGTTGGCTCTACTATAGATATCTAATATTTGCATACAAATTAGTTCTAGCGCGCGAAAGAATTGTACTCGAAGTCGCCTAAACGCTACAGTATCTAAAAATATTTTGACTTTTCTCTCAAAACCAACACAAAAGATGAGACTGTCCTCGTAAAAAACGACCTAAAAAATCACACTCATGCTAGTTAATAAAAAATCGAGCGCGTTTTAGAACCCCCGTGATTTTTTAGGTCTGCGTTGGCACTAAGCTCACTAGATAAAAAGTGTTGCAGAAAGTGGACTAGCACTTGTTGACATCTGGTGGCGTCGTGAGATACTCGTCTGCTCTCTTGTGGTCGCTGAGGGCTTTGACTGTGTATTGATCTTGTGGTAATTCCGATTTGCGACGTACTAATGGCTTGTTCGTATTGCGAGTCTTCTTTGCCTGCAACAAGTGTCAATTCGACGGTAGAGTTAGTCGGAAAAGAAAACACTCCCCACAACCACCAATCAGAACCCGCGAAAAGGTGTGCTCTGATTCGCTAGTGCACAGGGACACTCATAACACAGGCATGATCAAATGTTTCAATGACAAAAACAAACAGAAGGAGACAAAAAACGGAAGGTTACAACAAAGTTACTTAAACATTCAAAAAATATTTACAACAAAACGTTACGTAATTACTAGCTGCGTTTTTTCTGAAACAGAAGAAGCAAGAGTTGGTACGACTGTCATAAAAACATTTGGTTCGGTTGAATAGATGATGAATTTACCTCCTGGGCTTGCTGCTCCAAATTGTCCAAGTTGACTTCGTCGTCCGGATCGGGACTTGTGATGACGCTCGTTATTTCTGGATTTTTTGCTTTGATTATTTCATATTCGGGTTTTTTGGCTGCCAGAGATTCCACGCGGATCCACAGTTCCAGACGTTGGTTCTCGCGTTCGCGCTCCCTGAAATCGGACGTTGTACAAAAAAAGTTAACAAAACGAGCGCATTACTGACTTTCTTCTCTCCTCTCGATATAGCTGCGTGCACTCATCGAACAGCTTCTGATTCATCTCCATAAACAACTTGAGTGCGTTATAAATGAGGCCATGTATCGTCTTGTTCCAATGACTCTTAGAGTTCTTGTACAAACTCGGAAACATCAACGGTAATATTTCCGTGGCGTTTTCCGACACCAGCGACATCACATACTCGTTATTCCAATAATACAACGCTCTTTCAGCCACTTGGAAGTGCGGCGAACTAACACACTTCGCCAACTGTTTGAACAACGGACACATCACCTTCTGGAACTCGCCCGGTTCGATAACATCAAGAATTTCCTCCAATTCGTTCAAAAACATCACTTCTTTGGGACTGTGCGTCTTGGGCCAATACTTCAACAAACTCCTAATCACCGGCTGTGTCAAGGACGGGTCCTTCTCCAAAAACTGCACGACGCAATAGGCCAATTGGGGGTGATACACCGACAACGATTTGACTTTATGTAACGGCATTAAAACCCTCAAAAGAAACACTTTGTGTTCTTCTTTCAATGGTAACGCGAAACCGTTGATGATGGATCCGAGAATTTCTAAAAGCTCCGCAATCCCGTTGTGGTGCTCCGTTTCGTAGATAAACCGATAGAAGACATTGTTAATCTGTTTACGAATAAACGCTCGTAATCCTAAGAATTTCCCGTAAATCCGATGAAGAGTCGTTTTCAGAAGATCGCGTTCTCGAGGGTCCTCCGAATCGAACAAATCTAATAACTGAAGAACAAACTTCTGATCAATGTAACGTTTGGCGATGTTTGGTTGAAAGTCGGGTGCTTCAAGAACTCGCAGAAAGAGCTCGTAGACTAGTTGGAGGTGAGGCCAAGCGGCCTCCAATGTCGGTTCGTCTTCTTCGGGATCGAACTCGGCACCGTTGGGGTTCGACGATGGCGGAAGGGTACGGAAGAGGTTGACAGCAAACTATAATGAAAAATACAGTCAATTCGTGTCAGCATCATTGACCGGAAGATGTGGAATTGGCTAGGGATTGCGACGCTCATATCGTCTAGGGCTTCCGGAGACGGGAAATCGATGACGGCTGCTCTTTTATAAAGTTTTAATCAAGAAAAGTTGACGGCGTCGTAAGTTTTAACGTTTATAGAGCTACAAATTCAATTTGATTCTACGTGGTTTGAGTTTCTTAATGCAATCACTTATCGAGTTACAGTTGAATTATTTTACGCCAATTTTAATTAAAAATGAAAGTAGTGTCATCGGAACAATTAAGGTTAAGCATCATTAACTCCGATAATTAAGTAGAAAGTCCTTGAAAATTCGTTTTTTAACGTTTTGCAGTCCTAATTCAACACAGAAAACGTCCCTGAACTTTCCGCCGTATTGAGCAAATCGATGGAAAGCAAACTGAGTCTGTTTTATTAATGGAACTACAATTATACCCGATAGCCATAACTCAAATAATCGCAAACCAATAATTACACCGTCATTACATGAAAAACGTCCATTACCAGTACAACTTGAGATAACGTTTTTCTCCCTCAAAAAAATAAAACTACGTCCTTGCAAATTCCGAAGGCGAGCGCTCAAGCTCGTTTTGAATATTTTTACATACAATGAAAAAGAAATCAGCATAAAATAGAAGACGTAAATTTGGCGGAAAAAGAATTTACCATATTAACGGCTTCTGGATAGATGGCTTCAGTGATGACGCCTTTCTGTTGGGTTACATATTCGACCATTTCGTGGAGAGCAGCACGTTTTACTTCCTTCCATTTCAAGTCGGAAAGAGGGTCCGAGGCGAAGTCGAAGAGGACACAACACTGCCGGAGCTTCTGGATGAAGAGGTCTTCGCGGTCGGCTGGGGCGGCATCTGTTGCAGAAAACACAGCATCTCAATACTGTAGAACCTCAATTATCCGTGCATTACAAAAAACACACAAATCAAAGACCAACTACTTCGTATTTTTGCTTCCAATGTTAGAAACTTAAAATTTAGAATTTCACGAGTAACAGTTGGTGTAATTTAATAAGATTTAAATCAGTGCAGAAAGCAAACAAAAATTATGAGTTAAAATTTTTGTCTTTGAATAGTAGTGTTCGCAAACATTAACAAAAATGCTTGAAATAATAGTTATTTGTGTAGCAAGGCCAAAAAGTGTTTCTTTTTTGGCCGAGCCTTTTTTTAATGGCCGAGGCGATAGAAAGAAGGCGAGAGCAAAATGGCACTTTTAAGAAGCACAAGATTTTTAATCATTAAATTTACAAGTTAATTAATTTTTATTTATGATTTATTGATTTAATCATTTATAACAACTGAATATTTGTAAATATTTATGAATCCTTCCGAAAAGTTCATATTTTCTTTATTTACATTTGCAGTTTCGGCATGTGTAGCTTCACAATTTGTGTGAATTAGGTTTGATGTGCTTTTTGATGTTGTTGCAGCAGCACTGCTAGACATGTTCATTTTCAATAATTAAACACGTCTTTGTTGCATTTTACAGCAGTTTGTCGATTTGATTTTACCCAAATAATTATAAAATTGAAGGTTAGGTCAGGTCAGTTAGGCCGCTTTTGAGGGCTAAAATTCTTTTGCAATGAAAACCATCATTATTAAGGAAACTGTAAACTTAAGTGGCAGAGAAAATTTTCGGACCAAAAAAAGAAATAAATAAAAGTACCAGATTTTTTTTTCCTACAAAACAGTTCTTTTATGTAATATGTCTAATAAAAGTTGATTGTTTCAATTTCTTTCGATATTAAAAATTGTTATTGTAAAGATGTTGATAAATTGTGTTAAAGTTTTTAATAATTCCATTATTAAATATTATATTATTTATTAAGTTCCAAATCATTCTCTTGTTTAAAACGTATGTTTTGTATGGGTCGAAATAAAAAATAATAATGATGAAGCCCCATTTACACTTTATAATTTTGACACGACATATCAATCAATCAATCAATTAATTTTCGTTATTAATGGCCGTTCGTGTTCTAAAACGTTGACATTTCTAGGTCAATTTCCAACAACAAATAAAAAATTGGAAAGTGAATTCCACTTTTTTATTGGCTAACCACATTAACCCTACTTTTGCGTCAATTTGACGTTGAATGCGAAAGCAACTGTCAGTGCGAATTTGACAATTTTATCCTTAAAGTCAAGCGCGAATTTCGAAATAATCCCACGTAATTGACAATCCTATGGCTATTATTAATTTTGGACGTCAGTCTTTGCCACTAAATCATCATTTGAAGACTCGGAAACGCCAACAAACCTCGAAATAACACAGAATGCGCTTATCCGTCACGTGAGGAATCCGATACTGCAAAATTCATAAAAATAGAACGCTTGTTTATTCCAGCCGCAATGACATAACACCGCAAGTTTTCCTATGACTGCATCCGAAACGGCCAGTTAATCCAATTTATTATTCCTTCAAAAACATTCTATTTTTCTCGCTTTTTTTGGCCGTGCCATCGTCAACATCTTTTTCATGCAATTTATGTAATGCACGAGTAATCGACATTGAACTTGATAATGACGCCTATCATTTTTTCGTCGTCACGTGATCGTCACGTACGATCACGTTAGACAACGTGAAGAAGTCGTACAAGTCATTTATGACCTTCAGATGGTAATAATAGTGATGATTGTTGGGAGAAACTTCTTTGGTGCATTTAGGATTTAATGTTCAAGCGTTAAATATGCCGGCGTCGCCGCCTACTATACTCTCGAGCGGAATTAATAAACCTCGACATAATTTCCACCAGGAGAGACAAACTCGATTAATTTTTAAGTTGGCATTACCGACCCCGGGGAATTTCGCAATAAGGGGGCCACAAGCCGTTTATGACGCACGTGAGGGATTCCCGGCCACGAGACGAGTTATTTGCGAAGAGATAAAAAAAGAAATTAGTGGGCCATGAAAACAAATGAAATTTTTGATATCTTGGCGTCATTTTCAGATGTTGACATTTCAAATTCGTTTCATAGGCCACTCTGTATATCAAAGTCGTTCGATTTCCGATAATTGCGGATAATCGGATGTTTTTGTTATCATAATAACAACACACGCGTCGCCGAATCGTCAAAAACTTATCATGCGAGCCTTCAACTTGGCCTAGCATGAAATCGCCCTCTCTTCAAATGTCACCAACTTTCACCCTCTAACATCTTTCTTCCTCATCAATCACCTTTGAGCGCCGGCAACTGTCCCGTTTCTTGCATAGCCCTCACCGCCGTAACATTCCTCCTCATCATCTTGATTTCCTCGACCCTCCCATGACTATCGCAATTCTCAACATGTTTAACGGCAGTCGTCTGCGCCGCGACGAGCGAATCGACGCTCGCCGACGCCACTAGATCTAAACCGCTGTGAAACGACGGCGATTTAGGAATGCCTAATGGGGACGAATCCCGACCTCCCATAACATGACCTTGCGCGAAAGTTGAGTGAACCATCGTGTCACACAAGGTTCGTTGCACGCACGCACTGTCAAAAATACCACTGTCAAACGACGCAATGCGTCAAGTCATCGTCGAAATTGGGAAAATAGATGGACGTGGTGCTGTGGACGCGGTTTCAGAGACGAACTGTGCTGATAAGGGCTGAAGGATATGGATTAATAGATGTGACAGACGCGTGCGCGTACGCGGCACCTGTTACCCTTAAGAAAGACGAGTTTACACTGGGGAGACAAAGAAGAGAAGATTAGGGTGGGATGGTAATTAATGTTATCCTGCGCTAATGGGATTCGCGTTAATTGAGCGATAAGAAATGAAGGAATCGAATTAAAAGAGCAGAAACCAATCGGACTGGCTATTTTTAAATGCAGGCGAATCGAAGAACTTCATTATGTAACAAGCAGACAATGCTTGCCAATTTAAATGCAATTAAAGTATCGCTAACATGACAATTTACTTTGCACCCAACGTCATGCGGCTTCAAATGTGAGGTTATCACACGTCAATAATGTCACGTGACAATGTTGGTGACCACCTCAAAAAGCGAAAGCGGAAAATTTAAATAATAAATGAAACACAGTCGTCAATGAATCTATCTTTAACGTTGAAATGTCGATTAAGAACTTCCAGAATAGATATTGATAGGTCCACCGAATTAATGAATAAAACAAAAACGTCCCACTTTTTCGACCTCTACCCAAATATTCTCCATACAACATCCACGTAACTATCCTTCGCATTTTGCGTTCAATTGAAAACGGGAGTTTATCACTCTGTATCCTATTACAAGATAGGCAAACGACTCAAGGCCGCTCCAGTCAACAAACACCACAAACAACAACAAAAACAAATTTTCTTCCCGATGAATTTCCCGATCTATTTCGGTTTCATCGCTCATTTCCCGCGAACCTCGCCCAACCGAATAAAACTTGATTCTTGCTCGTAAACTCTCCGCCTTGACACAAAACCAACCCATTAACCCAGTGCCCTCCCGAAAAAATCTCGAAATAACTCGCGCCAAAACATGCCGTAAAAATAACTCTTTGCATACCTTTCAGCGACGGCAACATCTCCAACTCCCTGTTCTTCGTGATGTTGAACCTGGAGCTCGAGTGCCGTTTGTCCTTCTTGATCATTGGCCCTTGAACAGTGCCTGTAGTCAATTTGGTCTTATTCAGTGGCGTAGGTGGTGGTGCATTCGCAACGGAGTTGTTCTTGGTCTGCAAAAAGCCACAGTCAAACAATTTCCCTCGAAAAGCACTAATCTAACAGAATCGGCGGCTTTCCGACGCCTGAAGATGCCGCCGAGAGCCATCGAAACGCTGAGCATGCACACGATGGGTTTTTTCGGAGTTTTTCGGGCGTGTTTTTGGGGAGCACGAAGCGACTTTTCAAATAAACCGCAAACATGGCACGACTAACCAACGCAAATGTGCGAGTGTAAATATAAACCGAATAAAATGGTTCTGATGGCAGTGGTGGCGAGACGCTACGGGCCAAAGGAGATGGGATAAACGGGATCGAACTGACAGTTTTATAAACACTTTTAGAAGCGGAGTAATGAAGACATTATCAACATGAAAATCGCATTTTCGCATACTCCTCATTTATTTTGAATACCGCATTTCAAGGTCATAATTTGTGAAAATTGTGGAGCTCAACGGTAAATTTGAGAAGATTTATCCATTGGATTGAACATAAACGAGTACTGGAACATCCAAAGACCTGTTTGTGATTCTTTTAAATACATAAATCCTCTTAAATTTTTCATAGAGCTCCACAATTGTCACAAATTATGACCTTGAAATGCGGTATTCAAAATAAATGAGTAATAATTCATGGACGGATAATGAGAGCAAACTCGATAAATGTACAGTTATGTAAATTGCGTAACAAACAGTATTGCACGTAATGCGGAATTTTGATTGCCAAGGTTAGTGATGCGGTGACACCTCGACGGGCGAATGTGACATAATTTTTGCAAAAATAAACATTCATGCAAAGTAAATGATACAAATGCAAAAAAACGATACAACAGTATAGACAGAATACATAAAGCGTGGAAGTTTTTAGATGTTCTTTTCAAAAAGGTCTTCAAAATGGTTTTTGAAATGTGGAATGTCAATTTTTTGTTTGGGGTTTTGTTGTCATGGCCAACTTCATTTTTTACGACCGCCTTCCCTAAAGTTTGTGGTCCTTAATAAAGTTGGTTGTGATAACCTAGAAATTCGTCGAACTCATTGTAGTCAATTGAATACTTCATTGTCATTGAAAGCAAGTCAGATATCTCCACATTCCACAGGCTTTCACCGCCTGTAATTAGCAGCCTCGCGATATGCAAATTGCACTTGAGATAATTTTTTATTATAATATCAGATAAATATTTTGTTTGATAACCGTTTCGTTATTAAAGATTAAAACAAGAGAGTCACGATGATAAAAGGAATGACCATGGAACAAAATCCCCGTGTGTTCATAGCTTTCGCCGCCACTGGCATGGAGTAGGTAAACGCTCGTAATGACTGTAAAAAGCGTGTTAACGAGTAATTGACAGAAACAAAACACATGACGAAGTTCCGATTGTCGGACGTCATCTCGGCCCCCTAACCGCAAGCTCCGTCCGAGTAGGCGCCTGTCACAATACATAAACATTCGAGTTATTTAAAATCCGAGATTCCACCTCTAAAAATAGTCGGCTGTGTAAACCCATGCCAAAACAAATTAAACAGAAGAAAAACGAGACACGCACACTGCGTTTATTCCTTACCTCCGGGAGATTATCGTTGAAATTGTTTTGGGCCTTGTTCGAGGAGTCGATGTTCATGATCCTCGCGGAGTCCTGAAACATGGAAAAGTCGGTTGAAGCCCTCAATATAACCTAATTTCCCTCAACGACAATTTGTCGTTTATACACACCATGTCGATGGGACGGTTCAAAAAGATGACGATGGTACGACGTTGGTTGGTGCTCGATCAAGACGGCAAATTAAGAAAACATGCACAGCCACGGCGTCAAATTTTTCATCACGTTCCGGACACAGCGACGACTTCTACACAAAGCGACGACAATTACTCAACGACCGGCTTCTATAAACCACGAAAATCAGTAGAATTTGCTAAAAAGTCATTAAAATTAAAGAAGATACACTAGGGTTAAAAGACACACCGAGAACTGCAACAACGACACGGGCGACATCTACTGGAACCGAACCAAGCTCCACCAGAGTGTCTGATTGGACCAACCAAGTCACGTGGCCGAGATTTATGTCAACGCAGCGGCAGGACCGGCATCGGGAAATTCAAGGCCCACAAAAAAAGCCATAAATGGAATCAGTAGACAAATTATATTAAAAAAAAAACACATAAATTATGTATTTTAGTCACAAAAATGTAAAAAAAAAAAACAATAAAACAATGACAGACATTTCTATATTTTTATCTCCACCATAGCGACCGTTTCCCCAGCAACAAACAAATAAGGAAATGTCCAGTGTCAGATAAATTAAAATGTCTAAACCGACAACAATTAAAGATGCCGTGAAAAAATGGGAAGAACGCCATCCAGGAGAGAATATTTCCGAGGCTGAAGATGTGGGTTTTCAGTTTCAGTGGCCTCCAATAGAAAAAATGGACAACTCGTTGTCGGTCCTTTCCAAGTGCAGGTAAGTTTCCCAACACTGTCATGGCTTTATCTGACTGTTCTAAGGAAATTGAGTTTGTCTACAAACATGATCGAAAAAATCGCCGGCATTAGTTCTTTAAAAAACTTGCGCATCTTGTCTTTGGGGCGCAACTACATCAAATCCTTTGGAGGTCTGGTAAAGTAGGTCGCGTTTGATTACCACAACACTAAAAAGGATGTTAGGAAGGTGTAGGGGACACTCTGGAGGAGCTCTGGATTTCGTATAATTTTATCGAGAAAATGAAAGGCATCCACGTTTTGAAAAAATTGAAGGTGTTGTATATGAGCAACAACATGGTGAAAGAATGGAGCGAATACATGAAGCTGCAAGAACTGCCCATGCTTGAAGACTTGCTGTTTGTTGGTAATACCAACTAGATAAACTGACGGTTTTTTAATTAGAATTTCAGGAAATCCTTTACATGAGAATATGGAAGAGTCTGTTTGGAAGCAAGAGGCCATAAAAAGACTTCCAAACTTGAAGAAACTGGATGGCGACCCCGTGGTCAGAGACGAAGGAGATTGATTTTAACGACTTTATTGATTATTATAAGTTTACAGTCAACTATAGTTTTCTGTATTCATGTCATTGAGACCTAAATCTTCGTTCTGTTCGAAAGAGCGTTCATACCGTGTGATTTTCAATCCAGGGTCGTCGTCACTAGTACTCTGGAAAAACTGATTAAAAGGAGATGCTTCCTTTGGGGTACTCTACCTGTATGTAGCTATTTCCCGCAGGATCATCCAAAACCACCGTCACCCCGATCTTCCCTTCTAAAACCTGATCAAACCTCTTGAAAAACTCCTCTATGCGCGCTTTAGACTCATCAGTCTGCGAGTCCCCAAACATATGCGAATGTCTAGGATCGTTTAACTGTTCCTTGACCGCCACCAACAGCCCCTCAACTGTTGTAAATCTCCCTCCCAAAGCGTGGGGCCCCACCTCCAACTCCAGTTCTGGAATTTTCAAATCACATGTCTCTGATTTGAGGACATCACGGGAGAAATCGAGTCGTCCATTCACCTTGACTTCTATGTGAACCCCCGTGGGCTCGATACCACCGCCGGACTTCACCTCGTTAGTACGATGGCCGCAAGCGTCGCATGTCGTCGCCATGATGACAACTTCTTTAAAATGAGGGATATTTGTCATCTTCATGTTTGTCTCACAAGGAGAATTACAATTGGCGCAGTTGGTGGGGAACTGTAGGACTTCGCCCTCGAGATCCTCAAGAGTGAATTCGTCTTCAGCGATGGGATATAAAAGAGCGCTCGATTTTTCTCCACTGACTTCGTCTGGAGTGAACACGCCTAAATCGTGGTCTTGAGTTGTTGTTCTTTTGAAGTGGTGAGAGAAGCAGTTGGGGTCTTTCTTGGGGGCGTGAGGGTTTTCAATGAAGCTGTTCCCTGATATGTCCTCTAAAATCTTTGAATTTTTAGAGGTAGGATGTTGCTTTCTTTTTTGACTTACTATGGTGAAAGGAGTTTGTACTTTTTTAAGATCTTGTAGTTTTTCAACAAATGCATCAATCTGAGTTGCAGCTTCTAAGTGCTGTATCCTCCTTAGAACCTGATCTTGCTCCAAACCCGCAATACTGCGGTTGATAACCCCTTCAACTGTCGTCACCTCTTTTATAAAAAAAAAAATATAAGCAACTCAAGTACCACCCCTAAACTTACCCCCTTTTTGACTTTTCGCCGGTATTTCAAAGTCCACTTCCACAATCTTGATACTAGTATAATCACTCTTCACCAATTGCCTGTTCAAATCCGCTTGTGTTTCGACCCGCAACGTGATGCGAACACCTTCAGGATTGACCGCAGCCCCAGATTGAATTTCGTTGTTTTCATATCCGCACTCTTCACAGGAAAACGACATTAGAACTACTTCCTTGTAGAAAGGAATTTTTGTTAAAAGGAGCCTTGTCATTCCCTGGAAAGGCTTATTTAAAGGTTTTTGTACCGAAAAGAGTTACTCACGTTTGCGTGGCAGTTCATGCATAATGATTCAATTTGTGTGGCTTCTGGTTCGGGGTCATCGGCGTTTAGATCGCGGAATATTGGCTTAGTTGTGCCCATTTTATATTAGCCGAAATGTGAGAGATAATGAAAAAAACAGTTTGAGGTTATGTGACAGATGTCAAATAATGTGCACGTGCTAGCTAAAGGAGTGTGCCGTCTCAGAAAGCGCCAATTTTAAACCATTCTCTTAATGCAAAGTTTCGTGAAAAAAGTCATATTTTCTAGAGCCACTCTGACACATATAAATATTTAAAGCATACATATTTTAATCTTATATTCTGAAATATTTAGGTCCAAAAATCAAGAAAATAGTGTATTGTATAACAAGTGTTGAAAATGTAAGATTTCACACAAGTTTTGCAGAATTGAGCCACGAGCCGTAGGCGAGTGGCTTAAGCAAACGAGTGTGAAATCGAATTTTCAACACGTGTTGTACACGATATTTTTCCGACGATCACAAAAATCGCAGAGTTAATATTTATTTTTTATTAAAATTTATATTTTATGCTCTCCCACTTGCTAATAACGGTGCAACAACACGTCAAATTATCTCTGAGCAAGCTAAAACTTAAAATGTAATTCGGCAGAGCACCTAGCCGCGGACAAAATAATTATGCCGTTGCGCCGAAAGTTAGATACCGATAATGCCCGATCTGCGTCGACCTGTGTGCAATATAAAAACATTTTTCATTGCACACGGGTATGCGCTTCGTTCGTCTTCGCACTGAAATTGTTTGCAATTTTAAATTTTCACTACGAGAAAACTGTATGAAATGTAGCATATTTTATAGTGGTCGTCGGAAAAAAAGATTTAAAACTATAGAAACCTAATTTTTGCGACTTTTTTAAACTTCAAATTTTGGAAATGTAATCAATGATTCTTATCGACTGAAGGGCGTAGGAAACGATGGTGAAAACCGCATCTCAATATCTGTCATGGTTTCGGAGATATTTAGGTCCAAAAATCGAAAAAAAAAGATTTGAAACTATAGAAACCAAATTTTTGCGACTTTTTCAAACTTCAAATTTTAGAAAAGTAATCAATGATTCTTATCGACTGAAGGGCGTAGAAAACGATGGTGAAAACCACATATTAATATCTGTCATGGTTCCGGAAATATTTAGGTCTAAATATCGAGAAAAAAAAGTTTCGAAAACTGTATAAAGCTATATAGGTAGCTTGCCCTTTGGTCATACTATTCTTTAAAAATTTTTTCGAATTTGAGTTAGGACCTAATTCTTATGTAAAAAAAACAGCGAGAAAAACGATGGTGGAACCCAAATTTGTATAATTTTTATAGTCTTATAAGAGATATCGAGCTGGAATCAAAAAATTACAAAAATCGGCATCCGCAACTTTAAACGGCCATAACTCAGTTATTTGTAGTCGGATCTGAGTTTTAATCCCAGATTTGGAATCTGCGCAAAATTCTGCGTAAAAAGATGTATAATAACGCAAGTTTTCTCCAAAAATAAGCGAGATATCAACCTCAAAAGTTTGCCATAGTTTTAGTTATGAATTTTCGCAAAAAATGACAACTTTCGACTTTTGGAAAATCTAAGAACGATTTCTTAACTAAAAAATCGCAAAAAAAACGATGGCGCAAACGGTTTCCCAATATTTTAAATAATTTCTGAGATATCGAGCACATATTGTTTCGAACCATCAAAACTTTGACCCTCTGGTGACAACCCAAAAATTTAAACGGCCATAACTCAGTTATTTGTTGACAAAAATTCAAAATTCTTGCGGCATTGCATTCAGCGTGACATTCTGCGTAAAATAAGCCAAACTAAGTTAAGTTTGCTTAATAAATAAACAAAGCATTGACCAAAAACTGTGTTGAAGAGGTCATTTTGGAGTGTTTAATACCTTTCGGTCGAAAGAGGACCTCAAAATCTATTTGCTGGCCAAATTTGAGGTTGATCTGATAATGATAAACTGAAAATTTTTCATCGTTTCCGTAGAAGACCAATTAAAGAAAATCTTCAAGACCGACTGGAAGACAAAAAAGTCAAAGTGAAAGATAAGAAAGATATCAAACTAAACGACGACGACGACAAACGCTATGGACAAGGCAACGAGATAGAAAGCATGAAAAACCTAAATAGTAGAAATAAAAACGAAAAGGATGAAAGTAACAACGCAAAAAATGCAACAAGTACAAACAATAAAGAAATAGTAGAATCTGTACAGAAGAAAGATAAATTTTGGGATAAAATCAACGAAGTTATCGAAGTAGTAAAGGGAAGGTTAATCATTATCGGAGACCTGAATGCAAGAGTAGGAGTAAATGATATTTCAACGGGAAGAGTACTCAGAAGGTTTGGAGAAAATCATCGAAATTCAAATGGAAGACGATTAATCGATTTCTGTATGATGAACAACTTAGTCATAACAAACTCTTTATGCAAACATAAAGTTATACATAAAGGTACGAGAGAAGTGGAGAGCAGACAAGAAAAATCAATAATAGATTATACAATTCTAAGCAGAGAATATAAAAATGAAGTTCAAGATACAAGAGTCATGACAAGTTCGGAAATATACTCAGACCATTACTTACTAGTGACAAAGATGAAAGTCAGAATTAAAACGAAAACAAACCAAAATGACAATAAACTACCAACACAAGGAACGGAAGGAATAAAGACATATAGACTACAAGACAAAGTAGAAAAAGAACTAGAACTAGTAACAGGTCGCAAAGAAGAGGTGAGAACGATAGACGACCTGCGGATTAGTAAAAAACATCATTATTAACGCAGCAAAAACAACGTGTGGAACTATAAAAACAATCAACGGCAAGAAACAAACTAGTTGGTGGTATAAAGAAATAAAGAGAGAAATTAAATTAAAGAAACAAGCTTGGAAAACTTACCTGAAAAACAGAACGACACACAATTACAACAGATACAAACAACAAGGAGACAAGGCAAAAGCGACGGTACGAGAAGAAAAAAGAGAGATCTTGGATAGAATTTGGACAGAAAATGGAAGAAGATAGTCATGGAAACCAGAAACTGTTATACAGAGTACTGAAGCCTTTACGAAAAGACGAGCAAAAGAGACTGAAACAAATAAAGGACAAATAAGGTAGACTACTTACTGAAGAAGCTCAGATAATGAACAGATGGAAGGAACATTACAAAGAAATTCTGAAGGTAAACGATATACCTGAGCAAGTAGAATTGACCGAAAATCCACAAAAAAATATGCAAGAGGAAAAACTAATAGAAGATATATTTCCAGAAGAAATAACAGCAGCAATAAAATTACTAAAGAGAGGTAAAACAGCCGGCCACAATCAAATAAATGCAGAAATGTTTAAAAATCTGGGAGCAAGAGGCATAAACACTCTATCAGTACTATTAGAAACTGTAATAATTACAGAGGCATAACAATTTTGGGTGTGGTTAGCAAAATTTATGAAAGAATATTAGATAATAGACTAAAAACAAGTATAGAAAAACAACTGGAAGAATCACAGTGCGCATTCAGAAAACACAAAGAAATGAGTTAAAATAAACAAGAAGTTTGTTGAGGACGATGGAGCTGAGTCTAGCACCCACGAAGATGTTTCTTGAAGTTCTTCACTTTAAACTCTGCTGCAATCTAAAACATAAAAAACATTAAAAACTTCTTAACAATTCCTGAAAGAAAGAGAAATGAATTAGAGCGTTGCGAGTGCTAGCACCACTGAAGAAGTCTAGGCCTGTTCCATCCACTTCGAAGTCTGCTATAATCTAAAACAATAAAAACATTAAAAAAAGAAATTAGAATCCAACGCTTCCTTGCCATCCATTGTTGCATGATTGCTCCATCCATCAAGTTCGCGAAAGTAATCTGAAATAAACAAATTTCAATAAACACACAGAAATCAAACTTCTCAAATAAGCCGCGCACTGAATAACATTTAAACACAATTAACTTTAAACAAAAGCGAAATTGTTAAAACTAATAAACGAGAAACTAACGCGAAATGTGTCTAAACCGCAACGTCCCTAAATAAACCATTATAGTTCGTACAGTGAGAGTTTGAATCTTTGAATGACAGAAAAGTCACTAAATCTAGGCAATAAAAAGTGTACCATACGCGCGAAATTTAAAATAACAAAATAACCCCAGTTACTGACAACCCTGTCAACCATTGACTTTAACTAAATAACCTAGATGGTGCAAAGTACCCGCCATGATGTTCCTACTCACCAGCCATATTGGAAATAGTGGATTCAAATTTTTAGGCAACCCGCAATTTTCAAGTGTAATGTTTTACTCTAAGTTTAAATAAACCACCGAAAAAAGTCTAAAGAAACATGCAAAATTTGATAAATTATGACTAAAGTTGTATACCAAACGACCAAAATTATAAACAAGAGCTTTAATTAATAACTAGGTTTTATTTAACCATTTTAAAAATTTTCAAAATTGATCACTTCTACAATTTTAAACTATTTTTATACATTAAAATTATACATTATACATAATAAAAACTGCAGACCATTTAGTATTTACACTCATTATCATTGGATTACGATAAAATAAAACTAGTTTATCAAAAATCACTGAGAATTTTACAACAAAGAAAAGAAAACAGACTATAGTATATCCGGTGAGAGATTGGGAGATTTCGACAGTTGACATATAGGTTGGCAGCAAATTATGCTACAAAATACACTAAAAACACTAAATTCCTACGCGAAATGTGTGACAGGGTTGTCAGTAACTGGGGTTATTTTGTTATTTTAAATTTCGCGCGTCTGGAATACTTTTTATTGCGTAGATTTAGTGACTTTTCTGTCATTCAAACTCTCACCGTATGAACTATACCATTGACTTCTTACAAATAAATTATTATTTAACTCATTATTTAATCAATAACGACGCTTGTCAACTTATTTTAATGCCATCGTTGAATAAACATATTAGAAAAGTTATAATAACATTTTTTTTACCTTTTAAAATGTAAAACAAATTTTGCAATATAGGCAACATTTGATACGCCGATGTATCAGATTTATATCATTGCATACACAAATGCTATTTCCAAGATGGCCCATGCTAGGAACACGGATTTCTACCCCCACCACTAGCTTTTCACCGTCTAGGTATTTTATAACATGTCACTGCTGTCAACCCATTTCGCGTAGAAATTTAGTGTTTTTAGTGTATTTTGTAGCATAATTTGCTACCAACCTATATGTCAACTGTCGAAATCTCCCAATCTCTCACCGGATAAACTATACCCACCCTGCAACAGTTCAATTTCAAAGTCGCTTTATTCCTCACAAACACGTCTGTCTTCGACAAGAACCACTGCACAACTGCCCTCCCAACTAATTAAATAGGTGCGATTACGTGATTACTAAAAACTCTTTTTCGTCATTCCCAAAAAATTAATTGATGCAGACAAAGGCCTGGACACTCGATCAACTAATTAAATGGGATTACGTGATTACCTAACCGTTTTTCTTTTTGCGCAAAAAATTGTTCGCTAACAAAGGCACGACTGCACTCCCGAAATCACGAAATTTAAAAGAGAATAAACCGAATGTTTCGTGGAAATCTCTGTAACTATCAACTTTTATACAAAAGCAATATTGTTTAAACTATTAAACGAAAAGTTCGGAGAAACTAATACGAAATGGAAATGTCTAAATTGAAACGGTTCTACTACTCCTCATTTATTTTGAATACCGCATTTCAAGGTCATAATTTGTGAAACTTGTGGAGCTCTACGTCAAATTTGAGAAGATTTATCCATTGAATTGAATATAAACGAGTACTGGAACACCCAAAAACCTGTTCGTGATTCTTTTCAATACATAAATCCTCTTAAATTTGTCGCACAGCTCCACAACTGTCACAAATTATGACCTTGAACTCCGGTATTCAAAATAAATGAGGAGTAAGTACAACGTTCTTAAAATTTTGACTTTTTTAAAAAAAAGGTGACTTCGAAAACTCGGGCAAATTCTTTAAAATTTTAACTTTTCAAAAGTTACCTTGAAAAGCAGGCTAAAAGCATTAAAAACGTATTGTGTTCTAAAGGGGCCTTACTTGTAGTACAAAAATTTTCAAATTTATCTGGTTTAAATCCAATCGAAAGAACATCAGCTGTTGTTCGCGGCTAACTTCACCTCAGTTTTGAGTGGCGGCAACCGACAAGAAAGTGAGGTTACATGTTCAAACTTCTTAAACAAAAATGTTCAAAATGGGCAGTATTCGGAAAATTGAAGTGAAAAACTTTGTGTGAGTAACAATTTTTTGTACCAATGCCCCCATGTTGTCTTTAGTACTTACAGCCACGTGGAAATTTACCCAGGCCCCAATTTAAACATGTTGATAGGCCCCAACGGAACAGGAAAATCCACGATAGTCGCTGCTATTATTTTAGGATTAGGGGGAAACCCCAAAGTCGTAGGAAGAGGTCATAAGGTACTGTCATTGTCTCTGTAAGCCCCCTTGTGCATCACCTACTCTTCTAGGTATCCGAATATGTAAAACACAACTGCGAAGAAGCAAGGATTCATATTCACTTGCAAGGCGAGGGCGAATCAGAATATCTGAAAATCACGCGCATTTTTAACATCAGAGAGAAATCCACTTGGCTTTTAAACAACCAGGTGGTTGCTATGAATGATGTTTTGGAGTGTATTAAACAATATAACATCCAAGTGGACAATCTTTGCCAATTTCTGCCTCAAGATCGCGTCCAAGACTTCGCGAAGCTAAATCAACAGCAACTCCTCCAACAGACTCAGGCCGCGCTCTGCCGCGACGATTTAATAGAAAAACAAAATGCACTGATTGAATGTCGGCAAAACCAAAAAACTCTGTCTGAATCCATCGACCAAATCACCACAAAACTGCAAGAAAACCATGACGCGAATTTACGTCTGGAGAGCAAGATCGAGAGCTTTAGCAAAAAGAAGAAGTTCTTAAGCCGAGTTCAAGATATCGACCGCAAAATCGCGTGGTTACAATACGAAGATGTTTATGAAAGGATGGCGGAGACCAAAGAGGACTTATCGAAAGCGACGCAAATCTACGAGAAACACAAAACTGCCGCAAAGCCGATGGACAAACATATCCAACAATCCAGAACTTTAATCACGGATCTACAAAAAGCTGGTGCTAACATTGTACGATTCTTCTCGTTTTTTCGTTTTGTTTAAAGTGTTTTTTTAGAGGCGATCGTTGAAAGAAACGGAGACGTCTGTCACGAACTCCCGGGACAAGGTGGAGCAAGCTGAAGAGAAAATCCAGGAGATCGAGAGGAAAATGAACGAAGAACTTGCGCAGATTGATGCGAAGAATCGAGAGATTGAAACTGCGGCGACGAAGATTGAAGAGATGAAGGCTGCACAGAGGGAGCTTCTCAACAAATGCGGAAATGATGAAGAAATCCAGGGGAAGGTCCAAAAAATTACCACTGAAATCCAGAAGTTCCGGCGGCATGTTTCCGGTTTACAGAACCAAAGAGATGAGATTGTTACTGCTAGACAAACAAAAAGTGCGCAGTTAAGAGCGATGGATAACGAAAAAAATCGTTTGGAGAATGTGAAGCAGCAGAGGCTAAACCATTTGCAGAGAGTGGATCCACATGCACACGAAGCCGTTTTGTGGCTCCGGAAAAACAAACATTTGTTTCACGGAGAAGTTTTCGAGCCGATAATGCTCGAGGTTGGTTTATTGAACACTTTGGTCTTTATTGTGCTGTTTAGATTAACGTTTTAGATCCCAAGAAGGCGATTTACGTGGAGAACGTCATTCCTTTTAGAGACAAAGTAGCCTTCACTTGTACCAACAAAGAGGACATGAACAATTTAATTCGGTATCTTCGGAGCGAGAAGAACTTGAAAGTGAACGTGGTGCACGCCGGCGACCCAAACACCACGCAGTTTCACCCTTCAGTACCCATCGAGCAGTTGAAGAGATACGGTCTTTATACGTATCTCCATTCTTTGTTCACAGCCCCGGAGCCCATTATGAGATATTTGTGTAAAACCTACAGAATTCACAACATTCCTATTGGTACCAACGCGACCAACAATTTCTACCAGGAATTACCTCGAGAAATCGGCGTTTTCTTCAGCGGTAAGTTGACCACACTTCTTCATTCTACTCACTGAAAATTTTAGACACGATGAGGTACTCGGTCAACTACTCCAAATACACGGGGTCTAAGATGATCAAACAGAACGAGATCCATTCCGATCATAGTCTTTCCATTTCTGTGGACACTTTACATCTGGAGCGCCTCCAGGGCCAAATCCAAGAACTGCAGAACAGTTTTGCTAACTGTGATACCCAAATCAAGGAATTCGACAACCAGGTCCGTACCTCAACGTGTTTCTAATCTTACTATCTCGAATTTAGATCTCGATGATCAACGAGAAAATACAAAAAATCAGCGGGGAACTCAAGTACATCCACGGGATCAAGCAGCAGATCCAACAAATGGAAAGTCGCGTTACCGCCATGGAGCGCCGGGTCCAGGAAATGGGAGTCTCCAGAGACGATGTTGAAGGAATCCGCGCGCGAGCTCGAGCTAAAATTAAAGTGAGTCGTTAGATCTTCGTTGTGATCACTAAGTTACTTCTTACAGAGAGTTGTCGGTACGATGCACAAGTTCTTGATGGAGCTCAAGAGCAGCTATCAGAGCTTCACGCAGATGACGCTGAAACTGTTTTTGAACACCACTAAAATTGATAAAGCGAGACGCCACGTTGCGTATTTAGAAAACAAGAACGCGGAAGCAACGCGCCTGTTGCGAGAAGCTGAAGCTACGATGAACCAAGTGAAGGAGGCCTACGCTAATATTAAGGGACAAGCTAAAGCCGCGTTGGGAAAAGCGAAGAATTTGTCCAACGGTTTCACTCCAGACGATGACGGTTTTAATGAGTTTCGAGAAAATCACGAGAAGCTCTCTTCGGATCTCCGTGACCTACAAGAAGAGAAGCAGCGCTTGGAAGCGAAGATCGCCTGTTTGAACACGGCGAATGATGAAGAAATGAGAGAATACGAAGAAAGAGTGCAGAGTATTGCCGAGCTGCAAACGAATGTGGAGCAGGCTCAAGTTGACCTCTCCACCAACGTCACCCGCATGGAGCAACTCCAAGAAGAGTGGCTTGGACCTCTCCGTCAACTAGTCGCGGAAATCTGTGTGAACTTCGCTTCAGCGTTTGAGCGCATGGGGTGCGCTGGAGAGGTCTCTATAAACCCTGGAAACGACGAGAAGGAGTTCTCCATGTACGGACTCAGTATTAAAGTGACCTACCGGAATGGAGAACCTCTTCAGGAACTTAACAATGTGACTCAGAGCGGAGGTGAAAGAGCAGTAGCGACTGCAATCTTCATGTTGGCTCTTCAGGAGTTGACCCCAGTGCCTTTTAGATGCGTGGACGAGATCAATCAAGGGATGGACGCGAATAACGAGCGGAGGATTTTCGATTTGTTGGTGGAGACAACGAGCCGGGGGTCGTCCGCGCAGTATTTTTTAATAACGCCGAAGTTGGTGCCGCATTTGACGTATTCGAGGGCGACCATGGTGCATATTGTACATAATGGGCCGTTTATTGAAGCCGATAGGAAGTGGGGAATGTCAAAGTTGTGTAATCCCCAAGGAGTCATTTTACATTAAATTGTTATTAAATAGAATATTTTTGTGATTTTTCCACATGCTTTTAAAATAAAATTTATTATCTGATTAATGTGTTTCTTTGGTTGGGGGCCACTCTGGACAATAATCAAGATCGACATGTCGCGTTTGAATAATGTGCTGGTAAACATAAAAAGACAATTTCGGTGTCCTTGGCCTTTCAGGGTCTTCAAAATCAACAGAAAACAAACCAAATCTTTGCCTAAAAATCCAAAAACTAAACCACAAATCAAATAGAATCTAAAACTTACGTGTAACCTTGCATCCATTCGAAATTATCCATCAAACTCCAAGCCGTGTAACCGACAACATTACACTCTTCTTCGTGGATGGCCTTCAACAATTCGTTCAGATATTGTTTATAATAATCAGCGCGGCCGTAATCATCAAGTTGACCTTTGTCCGAAACGCCACTCTCGGCAATAAGAACAGGAGGATTCTTGTAATGTTCTTTGATCCAAACCAAGAGCTTTCTAAGACCCCAAGGAACGACTCTGAGCCAGTCTGAGGCGGATTTTGGCCAGGAATCTTCTTGGAAACTTTGTACACCAGTGTCTGTCCAGTGAGATGGATGGCCACCTGCGTATTCTTCAGTAAAGTACACTTTATCGGTAGTGTAATGATTGAGACCGATGAAGTCGTAGGTTCCACGTAACATTTCTTGTTCCTCTTGGGTGAACTCCGGGAGACGAGACTTGTCGAGACCTTCGTATTTGCTGTTTTTGGCCACTCTTTCAATGAGTTCGTCAGGGTAGTTACCAAAGGCTATGGGGTTGATGTACCAGCCATACTAAAACAGATTTGACTTTGTCGGTGTAAATTTGATACACTTACATTGCACTGCATGTCCACTTCTGACGCTTTTACATCTTCTGGGTTGTTGGGATCTCTGGGTTCGTGCCACGCCGTATCAATAGCCGCGCCAATTTCACCATTCTGTTTCGATTTGTACTCTTTTTCGTACAGCCTGTACGTTTTTCCATGAGCTAGAAGAACAGTGTGAGCACATTCGTAACCGCCAACTCCCTCATCATGGAGGAATTATCGGCGAAAATCCCAACAGAGTACGCCAATTCGCAAATCTGCGTAATTTCGTTAAAAGTCATCCAACGTTTGACTCGATCTCCGAAATTCTCAAACAAGACTTGAGCGTAATCCACGAAATAATCAGCGAGTTTTCTGTTTGGCCATCCTCCTTCTTCTTGGAGCGGCTGTGGTAGATCCCAGTGGTACATTGTAACGTACGGCTGGACACCATTAGCTAACAATTCGTTGATGAGATTGTTGTAATAATCGATTCCTGCTTGGTTGATATTGTCGGTTTTTCCCGTTGGAAGAACTCTCGACCAAGAAATAGAAAAGCGGTAAAAGTCCACTCCTAGGTTCTTCAAGAGTTGGACATCTTCTTTGTACTTGTGGTAGGAATCACAAGCAATGTCACCATTGGAATGATCGGCTACTTTTGATGCGTTTTCATGGGTGGCTCGGTCCCAGATACTTTCACCTTTACCGTCTTCATTCCACGCTCCTTCGACTTGGTAGGAAGCTGTAGCGGTACCGAAGAGGAAGTTGTCAGGAAAAACGTAATTAGGATCGTCGGCGAGGGCCAAAACACTGGAAGAAATGATTAGAAACGACGAGAGAGTATATTTGTATTCGTTTATGTACTGTAATTTTGCTTTTTGAGTTGGTTGAGATAATAAATAATAATAATAATTACATTGTCAACAGCATAATCTAATTACAGGAAATACGAATTGTAATAAAAAACCACCTAAATATGAAATATGAGTTTCAAATAATATCTGTGTGCCTGTTAAATGTTAACAAGAATTATTAATGATACCGATTGCCTATTTTTTATGCGAATTTACAAAGCACTTAGCTTGTACCGAAAATGTCATATCCGCAGAAAAAAGTGTTTGAAGCCATGGAAATCTTGTGGTGTGATGAATTCAAATGGAACTGTATTATGATTGCAATAATAAAATAATCATTTTATGATTAAATAACTATGAAAACTAAATTTGTTATTTTATAAATTCAAATGACGAGATTTGTTTCTTTTGCTTTTTTCATCCAATAAACAAAATAATTTAATTAAAGAATTACGCCTTAAATGCTTTTACTTTGTGCGTTTTTTGTTATCATGGTCCAATGAATTGATTCTTTTTTGTGCATGATTTAATTAGCTCAGAAATGTAACCAATCAACAACACTTTTGAACGTCTAACCAATGAATGAAAAGGTACGACCAAGTGGGTTGTTTAAGTGGGTTTTTTTGTCATAAAAACCAGTTTGATAAAAACATTGCAAACCAATGAACGAATTCTTTTTAGGTTTTAATGCGATTTCAGACACATTCTCCATTTTGTTTCAAAGAGAGGATGGATCTTCAAATAAAATAATTTCTAAAACATGTTTCTTTGGCTCTGGAAGTTTGTAATTGCACAGGATTAATAAGCACGTCAAAAGTAGTATGCCAAATTTCTTCGCTGTTTTTTGTTCTTCTCTCTTGCATTACAATTTTTAAAATTGTGGTGTTTTTATTATTTTATTAATAAATAATTGATGGACAAATTGTTAACTGGACTTTTATTTATTTTCCCACTTTTACTAATACTGCATTTTCTGATTTATTACTCTTTTAATCAGTTTTTAGTTGGAGGCCAATCCGGATAATAATCCAGATCCACATGTCGCGTTTGAATAATATGCTGGTAAACATAAGAAGACAGTTTCTGCGTCCTTGGTCTTTCAGGGTCATTAAAATCCACATAATGCAAACCAAATCTTTCTCTAAAAGTAAAATAATTAAACCACGAACCAAACGAATGTCAAAAACTTACGTGTAACCTCGCATCCACTCGAAATTATCCATCAAACTCCAAGCCGTGTAACCGACAACGTTACACCCTTCCTCGTGAATAGCCTTCAACACTTCATGCAGATACTGTTTATAATAGTCAGCCCTGCCGTAGTCATCGAGTTCGCCTGTGTCGGAAAAGCCGCTCTCGGTAACAAGAACTGGAGGATTGTTGTAATGTTCTTTGATCCAAACCAACGTTTTTCTAAGTCCCCATGGAACGACTCTGAGCCAGTCAGAAGCGGACTTATTCCAAGAACCGTCTTG
Source organism: Gnatocerus cornutus (assembly GCA_029298725.1). Taxonomy (NCBI): domain Eukaryota; kingdom Metazoa; phylum Arthropoda; class Insecta; order Coleoptera; family Tenebrionidae; genus Gnatocerus; species Gnatocerus cornutus. Next base: position 31,383,691 of record CM055509.1, on the reverse strand, counting down.
GTACCCGATGACACCCGTATCTGCCCAATGGGATGGATGGTCACCTGCGTATTCGTCGGCAAAATACACCATATCGCTGGTGTAATGATTAAGACCGATGAAGTCGTAAGTTCCGCGGAGCATGTCTTGTTCTTCCTGAGTAAACTCCGGGAGGCGAGATTTATCCAGGCCTTCGTATTTGCTGTTTTTAGCCACTCCTTCGATTAATTCATCGGGGTAGTTGCCGTTAATGATTGGATTAACAAACCAGCCATACTAAACAGACTTATTAGAGATAGGAGCTTAAATACATTAAGAATACTTACATTGCATTGCATATCAACTTCAGACGCTTGCACATCTTCTGGTTTGTTGGCGTCGTTGGGTTCGTGCCACGACGTATCAATAGCCACGCCAATTTCACCGTTTTGTTTTGATTTGTAGTCTTTTTCGTACAATCTGTAGGTCTTTCCGTGAGCGAGGAGAACAGTATGAGTGCATTCATAGCCACCAACTCCTGGATCGTTGATGAACGGGGCAAAGGATCCAGAAGAGTAGCCCGCTTCACAAATCTGCATGATTTCATTAAAAGTCATCCAATGTTTGACCCGATCTCCAAAATTGTCGAACAAGACTTGAGCATAATCCACGAAATAATCCGCGAGTTGTCTGCTCGGCCATCCACCTTCGTCTTGGAGCGGTTGTGGGAGATCCCAATGGAACATGGTAACATACGGCTCAATCCCATTATCCAACAATTCATTAATGAGATTATTGTAATAATCAATTCCTGCTTGGTTGATCTGATCGTTTTTTCCTGTTGGAAGAACTCTCGACCAAGAGATGGAAAACCGATAATAGTCGACTCCTAAGTTCTTTAAAAGTTGGACGTCTTCCTTGTACTTGTGGTAGGAATCGCAGGCAATATCACCATTTGAATGGTCAGCTACACTATCTGAATGTTCATGGGTACCTTTGTCCCAGATACTTTCGCCTTTTCCGTCTTCGTTCCAGGCTCCTTCGACTTGGTAGGACGCTGTGGCGGTACCAAAGAGAAAACTGTCGGGGAAGGCATAGTCGGGATCGTCCGCGAGAGCGAAAGCACTGAAAAAAATAATTAGATATTACTAGATCTTATTAGAAGAAACTATAATATTACCACAGACAAAGTAAAATGATGCCCTTCATGGTCGTTGAGTGCCTGTGAAGGAATGGTGAAACAGGATATTTATACTTGTTTATCTGCGATTATTTCGCTATTTTTGAGGTGCTTCAGATGGCAACAAGATGTCTAACATATTGATAAATCCCACGTTAAGTACTTAATCCTGTCAAATCTTTATCATCTTCTCGTTTGCAAAAACTCTTCTACTTAGATGTATATCAACTCAAAAACTTCCTATTTTACCTATGAAGTGGTTCTCGAGATACTAAACCAGTTGTTTTATACTCTTTAAAGTGGCATAAGTTTATTTTTGTCATATTACAGAGTTTTGCTACAATTTTCTCTTAATTTATATTTGAAGGCTAATCCAAATTCACGTGTCTTTTCGTGATGATTTTACTATAAAAATAGGAAGACAATTTCGGAGTCTTCGGTCTCTTAGGATCGTCAAAATCCACATAATACAACCCAAATCTTAGCCTGGAATAAAACCAATAAAAAAAACAAAAATTTGTAATTTACGTCAGTCCTGCCAACCACTCAAAAGTATCCATCAAGCTCCACGCTGTGAACCCCAAGACATTACAATTTTCTTCGTGAATGGTCTTCAAAATTTCGTATAAATACAGTTTGAAATAATTATTTCTGTCGAAGTCATCCAATTGACCATGATCTGAGTAACCACACTCTGTGATGATTACCGAAGGGTTACCATAACGTTTCTTCACCCAAACTAGCGTTTTTCTAACACCCTAAGGTACGACTTTGAGTCAGTCTGAACCAGATCCAGGCCACGATGGGTCTTGATATTTCCTAACTCCTACATCTGTCTGGTGAGATGGGTGCGTACCACCTTCAGCAAAGTACACGTTTGTGGTCGTTTAATGGTTGAGTCTAAAGAAATCAAAAGATCCACGCAGCATCTTTTGTTCTTCTTCATTTTGAAGCCTTCGCGAGCGTTGAAGTTGGCAATTCGTTCTATCATTACTTCAGGGTAGTTCCTATAAACGAGCGGATGTAAAACCCAGCCGAACTAAAGAAGATAATCAGAAAATGCTCACTCGCAGGTGTTAAACTTACAGTCATCTGAATGGCTAGTTCTGCTGCTTCTTGGTCAGATGGATTGTCGGGATTGTTGGGGTCAAACCAGTAAACGTTAGCAATCAAGCTAATTTGACCCTTCTGAGAGTCTTTATAGTTGCGTTCGTATAGTCTGTAAGTTCTACTGTGGGCCAAAAGTGCGGTGTGACTACACTCGTATTCTCCAACGCTGGACTTTTTGATAAAAGGGACAGAATTTTCAAAACCGTACCCATCGCAAATCAGCTCGATTTTATTAAAAGTCAACCAATATTAAACTCTGTTTCCGAAAGTTTCGAACAGAAACTGCGCGTAATCCACGAAGTAATCAGCGAGAGTTTTATTAGGCCAACCTCCTGTTTCGTCTTGTAGCATTTGAGGTTGTTCCCAATGGTACATTGTCACAAACGGTTCAACACCATTCTCAAGCAGCTCGTCAATAAGATTGTTGTAATAATCAACTCCCAGTTGGTTTACTTTGTCTGTTTTACCTGTTGGAAGAAGTCTCGACCAGGAGATGGACATGCGATAAAAGTCAACTCCTAAATTCTTCAGGAGTTGGACGTCTTTTTTGTACTTGTAGTACGAATCACAAGCAACGTCTTCATTGCGTTTATGTACTACCAGACTTGCATTGGCGTGTATCGCTCGATCCCAGATACTTTCGCTTTTACCATCTTCATCCCACGCTTCTTCGACTTGGTAAGATGATGAGGCTACACCAAAGACGAAGTCATCAGGAAAAGTGTAATTAGAGTTCTTGGCAAAAACCAAGGTTCTAAAAGTAAAATCGTAAAAATGTAACTCGAACTATTTGATCTTACTCCCCAAGTATGAACAAAACGAAGAGTCGCATAAATAACACGGATTGAGGAAAGAAATGAATTGAAGTAGTTACGAAAAGCTTCAAGGTCAAGTTTATATGGTAATGATAATATTCAATGCGTACACTGTTTATTAACAAAAAGCTCTAATCGTTTTTTGACAATTTAATACTATAATTTATAATATTATTTTTTGCTTGGGGGCCATTCGGGGTAGTAACCAAAATCCACATGTCTGGTCGTAATGATGTTCTTGTAAACATAAGAGCACAGTTTCGGAGTTCTCGGTCTTTCAGGGTCTTCAAAATCAACGTAAAGGAGACCAAATTTTTGTCTATAACTCGCACGATTAAACCTGAAGATATGGAAACTTACGAACTTACGTGTAGCTTTGTAACCACTCTAAGTTATCCATCAAGCTCCACGGTGTGTAACCAACCACACTGCACTCTTCTTCGTAAATAGCCTTCAAGATCTCGTACAAATATTGTTTATAATAGTCAGCCCGGTCGTAGTCATCCAGTTCTCCATGGTCTGAAAACCTGTTTTCTGTGATGACCACCGGAGGATTATTGTAATGTTTTTTTACCCAAACTAATAAATAACTTTCTAATCCCCCAAGAAACGACTTTGAACCAATCCGTAGAAGAAGACGGCCACGATGGGTCTTGATAACTTACAACTCCAATGTCTGTCCAATGAGAGGGGTGCTCTCCATCTTCGTCAGCGAAGTAAACTTTATTGGAGGTGTAATGATTGAGCCCCACAAAATCAAAAGTCCCACGCATTATCTCTTGTTCTTCTTAAGTGACTTCGGGGAAACGAGACTTTTCGAAGTCTTCACCCGCGCTCGTGTTAGCGATTCGTTCGATCATAACTTCCGGGTAATTACCATTGATAATGGGGTTTAAGAACCAACCGCTCTATAGAAAGACAGTAAGAGAAATAAACAGTTGGTGAGGTGAAACTTACGCTCATCTGCATGTCAAAATCTGAAGCTTCTTGGTCAGCTTCTTTGTCAGGATTGTTCGGTTCAAACCAACCAGTGTCGAGAGCAACTCCAATTTTACCATTTTAAGACTCGTACGATCGGTACGTCTTACCGTGAGCTAGAAGCCCGATATGACCACATTCGTACCCTGCAATCCCCGGATAATGAAGAAACGGCGCGGCTTCTCCAGAAGCGTACCTACTTTCACAAATCTGCGCAATTTCGTTAAAAGTCATTCAGTGCTTGACTCTGTCTCCGAAATTCTCAAACAAAAAGTGGGCGTAATTAACAAAGTAGTCAATAAGAGTTCTGTTGAGCCATCCACCTTCTTCTTGTAGAGCTTGTGGTAGATCCACATGGTACATGGCGACGTAAGGCTGAATACCATTCTCCAGCAGCTCATTAATAAGATTGTTGTAATAATCAACTCCGGATTGGTTTACATTGGCGATTTTTCCTGTAGGAAGAACTCTTGTCCACGCGATGATGAATCGATAAAAATCAACTCCCATGTTCTTCAGGATTTTGACGTCTTCTTTGTACTTGTGGTACAAATCACAAGCGACATCTCCCTTGTTTTTGTCGGCTACCAAATCGGGGTTGTCGTGAAGAGCGCGGTCCCATATACTTTCGCCTATTCCGTCTTCATTCCAAGCTCCTTCCACTTGGTAAGAAGCTGAAGCGGCGCCAAAAACAAAACCATCGGGAAATGCGTAGTCAGGATCTTCAGCGAAGAACAAACTTCTGCAAATAAAGTTGTAAGAACGTACCTAGTAGGGTTAAATTGTACCCCTAAATAAAGAAGAAGTAGAAGAAGAAGAAGTGGAAGTTTATACTGATTAAAGTAGTATTGAACTCTTAAAACTTTTGCGATTGTCAATTGATGGAGATAAGAGCGCTCTTATAAATTTTTCTGTGGTTTTATCTTTTTGAAGGACATTGTATAAACTTTATTTACAAAACATATTTTGGTGCTTTTAAAACAGTTTTATTTCTTGCTTGGCGGCCATTCAGGGTAATAATCAAAGTCTACGTGTCTTGTGGTAATAATATTGTTGTATACGTAAGAAGACAGTTTTTCGGTCCTCGGTCTTTCAGGATCTTCAAAATCTACATAATGGAGTCCAAATCTTTGTCTGTAATTACAAAAAACAATATTTTTAACCCCCAAACCATGGCAAACTTACGTGAAACCTTGCATCCACTCTAAATTATCCATCAAACTCCACGCTGTATATCCGATCACATTACAATCTTCTTCGTGAATCGCCTTCAAGATTTCGTACAAATACTGCTTGTAGTAATCAGCGCGATCGTAATCCTCCAACTCGCCGTGGTCTGAAAATCCATTTTCTGTGATAACCACCGGTGGATTATTATAATGTTCTTTGATCCACACCAACAACTTTCGGATACCCCAAGGAACGACTTTGAGCCAGTCGGAAGCAGACCCAGGCCACGATGGGTCTTGATAACTTACAACACCGATGTCTGTCCAGTGAGAAGGGTGGCTACCTTCATCGTCGTCAGCAAAGTAAACTTTACTGGAGGTGTAATGGTTGAGTCCTATAAAATCAAAAGTTCCACGCATCAATTCTTGTTCTTCGTCACTAAATTCGGGGAGACGAGACTTCTCGAAGCCTTCACTTGCGCTAAGGTTGGCGATCCGTTCGATCATGACTTCCGGATAGTTACCGTTGATGATCGGGTTCAAGTACCAACCGTTCTAAAGAACAACAGTCAGAAGAGAAAGAACTGTAGTGGAAACTTACGCTCAATTGCATGTCGAATTCTGAGGCCTCTTGGTCGGCTTCTTTGTCAGGATTGTTGGGCTCGTACCAACCGGTATCAAGAGCAATACCAATGTGACCATTCTGCGATTTTCTATACTCACGATCGTACAATCGGTAAGTTCTTGCGTGTGCCAGAAGCACAATATGACCGCATTCATATCCTCCAATTCCGGGTTTGCTAACGAATGGTGGAACAGTTCCTCCAGAGTACCCATTTTCACAAAACTGCGTAATCTCGTTAAAAGTCATCCAGTATTTAACTCGATCTCCGAAATTCTCAAACAGGACTTGAGCGTAATCAACAAAGTAGTCAGCGAGGGTCCTGTTGAGCCATCCTCCTGTATCGTCCAGGAGCGCTTGAGGGAAATCCCAATGGTACATGGTGACGTAGGGCTCAACACCATTCTCCAGAAGCTCATTGATAAGATTATTGTAGTAATCAATTCCCAGTTGGTTGATATTGTCGATTTTACCCGTCGGAAGGACTCTCGGCCAAGAGATGGAGAAACGATAATAGTCGACTCCTAAGTTTTTTAGGAGTTGAACGTCTTTTTTGTACTTGTGGTACGAATCACATGCGACATCTCCATTGGATTTATCAGGGATCCAATCCGGGTTATCGTGCATACTCCGGTCCTAGATACTCTTGCCTTTTCCGTCTTCATCCCATGCGCCTTCCACTTGGAAAGCAGCCGTGGCGGCGCCGAAAACGAAATCGTCAGGAAAGGCGTAATCGGGGTCTTCAGCAAGAACCAAACTCCTGTAAACGGAGGTATAAGAACAAAGTTGACAATGGTAATAAATTACAAGTACCCGCCAAAAAGTAACAAGAAACAAACTTTCATAATTAGATTAATGGCAAAAAATGACAGCTGATGTTATTAATATAGTTGCACGAAGCCCTTGAATTTTTGCAAAGCCAGAGCACTTGAGATAACTTTACGTGTTTGTTATGAAAATTCCACACTTATGTTGCTATCCAATTTTTATTGCGTACTTGTGTACATAAAAAGTTACAGAAAAGACATTTTTAGCTTGGGGCCAATTAGGGTAGTAATCAAAGTCTACATGTTAAGTCGCAATGATGTTTTTATAAACATGCGAAGACAATTTCGGAGTTCTCGGTCGTTCAGGGGCGTCAAAATCCAAATCTTTGCCTGCAGTTCAGACAATTATACAGTGTTCCAGAACTCACGCCTAGCCGAAAAAGGGCGAATGCCGACAGCAATCTAGACGCCAAAAATGCAATTTGTTTTCTCCTGATGTGCTTGATGTGCATGGATTTTCGCAAAAATTTGCAATTTTTGACTTTTGAAAAATCTAAGAACTATTTCTTATGTAAAAAATCGCAAGAAGAACGATGCCGCAAACCGCATCTTAATATCTGTAATAGTTTCCGAGATATCAAACACGAATTGTTTAGAACCTTCAAAAATTTGGCCCTCTGGCGACAGTCCAAAAATTCAAACGACTATAACTCAGCTATTTGTTGACGAAAATTAAAAATTCTTAAAGCTTTAGATTCAGCGTGACATTCTGCGTAAAGTGAGCTAAAATTTGTTTAATTTGCTTAATAAATAAACGTGGCATTGGCCAAAAACTGTTTTGAAGAGGCCATTTTGGAGTGATTTTCAATTACTGTTTTCAAAGTGAAAACGACGTTTATTACTAACTTTAAAATTAGGAAATATGAGAAAAAATGAAAATCAACTTTCCGAAACTTTGATCGGCTATACCTCAGTTATTTGTTGTCGGATCTGAATTTAAATCCTAGATTTGGAATCTGCGAAAAATTCTGCGTACACTGATGTATAATAACTTAAGTTTACTCTAAAAAATAAGCGAGATATCGAAATCAGAAATTTGGCATAGTTTTAGTCATTACTTTTTGCAAAAATTATGTAAAAAATCGCGAGAAAAGCAATGGCGCAAACAGCATCTCAATATCTGAAATAGTTCCCGAAATATCGAGCACGAATTGTTTTGAATCTTCAAAAATTTGCCCCCCTGGCGACATTCCAAAAATTCAAACAGCCAAAATTCAGTTATTTGTTGACAAAAATTTAAAAATTCTCATGTTTTTGGATTCAGCGTTACATTCTGCGTAAAATGAGACCCAAATTTGTTGAGTTTGCTTAATAAATAAACGAGGCATAGGCCAAAAACAGTTTTGAAAACGTCATTTTAGGGTGATTTTCAATCAATGTTTTCAAAATGAAAACGACGTTTAATAGCTTTGAATTATATATCAGTCGAAAGAGGAGCTCGAAATATATCTACTGGCTAAATTTGAGATCGATCGTACAAATAGTTTACAAGCTATGGCCAAAAATAAAAAAAAAATGAAAAATTTTCATCGTTTGAGTCGGAATTTTCTTTCGCGAAAAAACGACCATCAAATTTTGGGCTTTTGAAAACATTTCCTAACGTAAAATGAACCGAGAAAAACAATGGCGCAAACCGCATCTCAATATCTGAAATAGTTTCCGAGATATCGAGCACGAATTGTTTTGAACCTTCAAAAATTTGAAAAACTCACCATAAATTCGACCAATAAGAGACATTTATTTTTTCAAATAAACCAATCACAGCAAACTTTTCTTGGAAATTTTCACTAGTGAAATTCAAACCGCATCTCAATATTTCAAATAGTTTTCGAGATATTTAACTTTAAAAATTACGAAAAACGAGGAAAAATAAAAATCAACTTTCCGAAACTTTGATCGGCCATACCTCAGTTATTTGTTGTCAGATCTGAATTTAAATTCCAGATTTGGAATCTGCGGAAACTTCTGCGTACACTGATGTATAATAACTCAAATTTACTCTAAAAAATAAGCAATATATCGATATCAAAAATTTAACTTTAAAAATTACGAAAAATGAAAATCAACTTTCCGAAACTTTGATCGTCTATACCTCAGTTATTTGTGGTCAGATCTGAATTTAAATCCCAGATTTGGAATCTGCGGAAACTTCTGCGTACACTGATGTATAATAACTCAAGTTTACTCTAAAAAATAAGCAAGATATGGATATCAAAAATTTGGTATAGCTTTAGTCATAAATTTTTGCAAAAATTTGCAAACTTCGACTGTAGAAATATTAAAGAACAATTTTTTATGTAAAAAATCGCGAGAAGACGATGCCGCAAACCGCAGCTTAATATCTATAATAGTTTCCGAGATATTGAGCACGAATTGTTTCAAACCTTCAAAAATTTGACCCTCTGGCGACAACCAAAACCTGTAAAAATCTACTTCTAAGTCCTTCAAGAGCTGGACGTTTTTTTTGTACTTGTGGTACTAAAATCGTTTTTGACCCATTTAGGGTGGTCATGTATAGCCCGGTTCTAGATACTTTCACTTTTACCATCTTCATTCCAAATTCTTTCAATTTGGATCGCGGCTATGGCGGCTCCAAAGATGAAATCATCGGGGAAGCCGTAGTTAGGGTCGGCTCTAACAACACTTCTAGAAAGATGTAAAACTACAAAAATAAACAAAACAGTTATCTCTTACCCTCCAAAAGTAGCTAAATAAAGATTAAACACCTTCTTAGAAGTGAGCTTAGATGATTTTACACTTTTAAAGTACCCCAGATAACGCATCTTTAAAATCGCATTCATTGTCACATAGTCAGTACATCATGATCCTCTTCTTGTTGTTTGCAAGTTGTGTCTTCGCACAACCACCTCCCGACTACCAATTCCCCGACTCCTTCATTTTCGGCGCCGCCACCGCCGCGTACCAAGTTGAAGGAGCGTGGAACGAAGACGGTAAAGGTGAAAGTATCTGGGACCGAGCAACCCATGAACATTTAGAATGGGTCGCCGATAATTCCACTGGGGACATAGCATGTGATTCGTACCACAAATACAAGGAAGATGTTCAACTTCTGAAGAACCTAGGAGTTGATTTTTATCGCTTTTCCATAGCTTGGTCTAGAGTTCTACCCAATGGAAAAATCGATCAGGTGAACCAACTCGGCATTGATTATTACAATCGTTTGATTGATGAGCTGTTAGCTAATGGTATCCAACCGTACGTTACGATGTACCATTGGGATCTTCCACAAGCTCTGCAGGAAGAAGGTGGTTGGCCAAACCGAGCTCTGGTTGATTACTTCGTGGACTACGCTCAACTGCTCTTTGAAACCTACGGGGATAGAGTAAAGCACTGGATGACTTTCAACGAGATTGTGCAGATTTGTGAAGCTGGGTACTCTGATGGTGGTTTTGCCCCGTTTGAGATTAATCCGGGGGTTGGAGGCTATCAATGCGCGCATACTATTCTGTTATCGCACGGAAAAACCTACCGGTTGTACGAAGAACAGTTTAAGAGTGAGCAAAACGGGCAGATTGGAATTGCAATCGACACTTCTTGGCACGAACCGAACTACCCTGACAGAGACACAGACCAAGAAGCTTCAGAAAGAGACATGCAGATGAATGTAAGTACCTACTTCTTTTAATCTAACACTTCTAAAACTTGTTCTAATAGTATGGTTGGTTCGTTAACCCCGTCGTCCATGGTAACTACCCTGACGTCATGATCGAAAGAGTGAAGCAAAACAGTCTTAACGAAGGATACCCCAATTCGCGTCTCCCCGAGTTCACTCCAGAAGAACAAGATATGATGAAAGGCACGTTTGACTTTATTGGTTTGAACCATTACACTTCGGATAAGTGTTACTTTGCTGACGAAGGAGCTGGAGATCATCCGTCTCACTGGGCTGATACTGGAGTTGTTGGTTACCAAGACCCGGCGTGGTCAGGTTCTGGGTCTTATTGGTTAAAAGTGGTACCTTGGGGGCTCCGAAAAGTGCTAGTTTGGATTAAAGATCACTACGAGAATCCTCCGGTTCTGATCACTGAGAACGGGTTTTCGGATTATGGTCAATGGGATGATTACGATAGAGCCAACTATTTCAAGAATTACCTCTACGAAGTGTTAAAGGCGATACATGAAGACGATTGTAATGTAATTGGATACACCGCCTGGAGCTTGATGGATAATTTTGAGTGGATGGCTGGTTACACGTAAGTTGTAAAAATTTTTGCTCCCACGACTTAGTTTTAACTTTCAGACAAAAGTTTGGTCTTCACTACGTTAATTTCTGGGACCCCGAAAGAGAGAGGACCCCAAAATTGTCGTCGTACGTGTACAACAATATTATTACTACCAGACACATCGACTGGGACTACTACCCGGACTGGCCCACCGAAGCCCCACAATAAAACTCATCTTAAGATCGATTAAATTTTATTAAGAATATAGATAGCAATAAAAGCTTTATGTACACATAAAATGCATCGGAACTCAATCCCCCGTTTCGTCCTTCCCTCCGTCGTCCACTTCAGTAGGGTTGATGATTTTGTCATGAACCGTCCGCAGATGCCTCAGGAGGTTACTTTTTACGTTGAAGCCCTTATAGCACAATTCGCACATGTATGGTTTTTCCCCCGTATGAGTGCGCTTATGAATTAGCAAGGAAGCATGAGAAGGAAACTTTTTGGAGCAAATACTGCACGAATTTTGCGCGGGACCGAACGTCTTCGGTGGTTTTATCACTTTTCCTGGTTGGGTTTTGTTCGACAAGTGTAACTCGAACTCGGTGTGGGTGTTCTGAATGTGATGCACCCATTCAGCGGGCGTGGGGAAGTATTTCTGACAGAGGTCGCAGTGGAGCTGCGGAAATGGGGCGTCGGGATCGTCGTCCTGAAAAAAAATTCAAATCAAATCTCCAACTCAAATTTATTTAAACGTTGGATATGAAGTCTGTGATTGGTCAGAAATAAAATTGACAGCTGTCACTTTGTTTGAAAAGTCGACTGTGGACTTTGTGATTGGCTAGGAACCATGCTCGTAAAAATTCAATTGTTTCCGAAAATGCGCGTGTTGAGTGTCGCGTCGCGTCTGTGTTTCAACATAAAAGAAGTGTTAATAAGGTGAGGACTTACAGGTTGGTTCTTCCCTCGTCTTTGCCTCTTCGCCGGCAGCATATCCGTGTGCGTCTGCACGTGGCGAACCCACTCTGCCGGAAGCGTGAAAGTCTCAGTACACAACTCACAAGTTAGAGGTGAATACAACGCTTGTTCCTCCGTGTCTTCCATGTAAATTTCCGGTTTGATGGTCATTTCTGTACTGAAGACTTCTTTTTCATCCACGAGTTCCATTTCGGCTTCATGCACTTCCGTCCATTCGATTGGTTCTTCCTTGATCACTAAAAACTGCAAAGAATCGTTGCTCTGTTCTGTTTTGTCGCCCCCATCTTCGGAGTCTCCGCTCCTCGCTCGCTTCTCCTCCTCCGTGCTTTTAATCACCGAATTTTGATTATTCTTTTGTTTCGTCTCACCATCCGTCTGTTTGCCTTGTTTGTCTTTTTCTTTGTTATCGTACGTCTTCATCATGTTTATCGTATAATTGAGAACCTTCGGCGCGTTCGGTTGCGCCGCCGCTTCTTGATTTTCCTTCGCCTCTTTTTGTTTTTTCTCGTTTTTGTGCTGTACTCTCACTAGTTTGTTCTCGTTATTTTCGTCTTCTTTGGGCCTCCATAGTCCTTTGACTTTAAGAATGTCCCCACCTCGCAGCACAGGTTCGAGAATTTCTTTGGAAACGGTCGCTTCACCACTATACATGTACTGGATGAGCGTTTTCATTGTTCTGTAATTGATTTCAGGAGGAAGGATGATCATAAGAGGTAAAGAAGTAGTGACGCGAGGTTGGAGCTTGAGGACCTGGTGGAGGTACTGGCTGCAGGCCGATAAAACAAAACGATGAGCCATGATTTGCCGACCGTCGATGGTGACGAGAGCGACGTCCGCGAAAGTTTCGTTCTGGAGGGACGTCGCGATGCATGAATGGAGGTAGGTGCCGAAAGAGTGCCATTTGAGTTGGTAGTTCTCGGCCAGAGGTTCCATGCTGGCTGCAAAAAAAAAGAGATAAGCGCCGGGAATTCAGGCAACCAGTGTTGCAGCGGGCGCCTTTACCTGTCCTCGGCGGTCCAAATCTGCACCTGTTGCCAACCAAAAATCCGTCAGTCTACCTTATTATTACTTTCTAACTCTTTTCGTTATCAGTCCTCGCCAAAAGCACCCACTTTTCATTTAATCGCTTATCGATTCAGCGGTAGCTTAGCGCCAAAATAAATAAACCACGAAACCAACAGTAAATTCTGCGTGTGGGGAAATTAGTGGAGCGTTCTGGGAGAAGTACAGTAAACCCGCTTTTTATTTGAATATGTGGGGTCATGTGCCGGCATGCACTGTCATCTTCAGCAACACCAATCAAAAAAAAATAACGCGAAAAGTGAGAAAAATTGTTTACCTTTTATACTCGGAGACGTCAACAACAACGCATCACTGCAGCAGCACTTGTACAAAAGTGAATTTGGCCAGTTGCAGATGCCGGCATAAAAATCGATAAAATCGGTCTACCTCTATTGATTTCATCCAGCCAATCCTGGAAAGGCATTTATCCTATCGACCTGACATCGCTCTAGCCGCGCACTCCATTTTATTGATTTACGTTCTCAAAATTGTATTGTTTTAAAGACACGATTTCGGAAGAGTATCGAGAAACGATGGGACAAGAGAGACATTGTTGGGTGCGTGGAGCTGGACTTCCGAGAACGTGATTGGGCTTTCGGAACGAGACAAAAAAGGGAGAGCACGATGAAAGCGGTGGGATTTTCGTAAAAAATGAATGAACGATAATTGTGCAAATAACCCCCATTACGAGTTCATTTTATGGATAAACCTCTTTCAAGCGACTGCGAAATTTAAAAGCCAAAAGCCAATAATAGTCGTTCCAGAACTTGCGATATTCGTGCCTACAGACGGCGCCACAACCCTCTATAAAAGTTCAAGAGGACTTTCGTCTTCACCCCACCGACACAGATAGCGCTGATGTGTGTATCCTTCCCAGGAAACCCTCCACAATTGATTGCAAATGTGGCTCAGTTTAATAATAACTTGGGACTTATGCGTGTAAATATTTTATTACATTACAGTGTAAAACAGTTCTGTATACGCTGACCTTTAATTTCAGATAAATTCTCACTGACACGTTTCCCTGATTTTAAGTTGATTAATTTATTATTTAAGTTAATTGTTTCCACGTTTTCTCCCTTTTAAAAGCGACTTTGCCGATTAATTTATTCATTTTTCCCCAACATCATGTTTATTTGTGTAGGAAAATGTGGCGAGATTTTGTCGGTAGTTAAATTTAAGTCGAGCATTCTGCCTCTGGCGAATTTTACGCGTGTTTGGGAGTTTGGATCGCGCAAAAACAAGATTTTGCATTTGTTTAACGTTCGAAAGGAACAAAATTATTCAAAAGTATTGTATAATGCGTTTAAAAGAACTCCTCCTCAGTTGGCTTTAAAATTTCAAGTGATGTCTTTGATTGAAGAAGCAGTATTTGGTTTGTCAAGTTATTTGACGTCAAACTGAGACATTTTCAAAAAAATTTTTTCAAAAATTTCAGATGCTCTTTACGTTCAAATCATTTTGCGAAAAAAATAATTATAACACGATTTCTTGCCTTCCATTTCAAGACAGTTCTCATCTAAACGTCAAAATTGGCAGCTGTCAAAGTGACAATTAAGAACACACTATGGAATTACAAAGATAACTGAGATTTTATTTGATCGCTCGGTATACAGGGTCCAGCAACACTTGTGTCCACCATCAAAATCGTCTTTAATTTTAAAGATAAAATTTTGAAAATTTGCATACGCTCATAGTTGACAAAGCTGTAGAAGCTGATGCAAAAATTTGTTGTATATCACCGATAGTTTTGGCGACGCGACGGCGACACCTAAGAAGTATAATTATGGCGATTTTTCAGTTTTTGCGGAAATACTCGCAAATTCAATTTTTTTTAGCGGAACTGTGATACACATATTTGAGTTTTTATTTTAAATCTAATGCAAATTATGTTTAAAATTTGCGATAAACGCTGTTTTATCAAGTTAGCTTTCAAAATTATGACAGCGCAGTGACAAACTACGTTTATACACCAAATTTTCACAGGTCACTTCATTCTCTCGAACATGTTGCACATTTTAGACACCAGAAATTGTTAATTAACATCGACAAAGCAACAATTTTACCAAGAAAGACTTTTGTAACAATCTAAAGCAAACCAAAGGATAGATGACATTTGTGACACAAGATGTTGACAGTTGAGTGTAAACGTATTAGCGATTCACGTTCGGTAGAAGAAACTAATAGATACTTTTGTGTCGCTACGTTGAATTTCTGAAATAACTAGGAATTAAACATTGGCATCATTGTCTATCAAATAAATTTGTCATTCAAATTTGACAATACAACGAGATGGAATCAACTATTACAAGACAAGCAGTTTCAAAAGGAAGAAAACAGGATCGGAAGGAACAAAGTCAGAAATTTATGGTTAAAATGAATTTTGCAAAGCACACCAAACAACTGAAAAAACTTTGTTTCACACTGCGAAAAATTAATTAGGCAAGACTGGACTGGACTCATGGGAGACGCAGCTGTAGACAATATTCCACCAGTCATTGTAACACTAACAAAGTCAGATTCAGAAGATGAAATCGATGAACTAGTTGAATCTGATTCGGAGCTCTTCTTTTTCGTTTGGAAATTAATATTTACCCTTAATGACAAACCAAAAACTGTCAATTGGATGACATCTGCTTTACAACACATTCAGTGTTGCCAACTATAGAAAAGTAAAAATCGCTACGTTCTAAGCAAAACGTCGCTACGTTCCGCTACCACAGCAGCACTAATAGGTGTTATTTACTTTTCAAGTATTTATTAAAAAAATAATAAAATAATAAAATAATAAAAAAAAAGGTATAAAAACAAAAATAATTCTTTAAAAATAAATAAAAAAAGCATAACTGTCCACAGCTGATTCGCAAATTTTTGAGATTTGACATATTTTGCAGGTGGAAGTGGTGGAACTATTGGGTTTGGGTTACTACCAACTTAAAATCGTAAATGTCCGAAACATACATTTTTTACGCGGTTTCAAAAAAAGTCTTTAATAAAGAAACAAAGAAAATGTCGCTACGTTTTACTCATTTTTAGAAAATCGCCGCTTTATCGCACAAACAGTAAAAACGCGCTACGCGTAGCGGAATTCCGCTACAGTTGGCAACACTGAACACATTACACTAGAAAAATTATAACCTTAGTTACACAGCTCAAAAATAAAAGTTACTAAATTTAGTTACTTCTACCGAACGTGAATCTTTAATAGTTCCCAATTTTGACGTAATGAAATTGGAAACTAACTTTATAAAACAGCATTTTTTCCTCAAATTATAAATACAATTTGCATTAAATCTAAAATGACAACTGAAATATTTTAACACGTTTATATTTAAAAAAAATTAATCAGCGGTTGATTTCACAAATCCTGACAATTATCTAAAAATTTCATTTTAAGGCGTCTTGACGCCAAAACTATTGGTGATAAAAAAACAAATTTTTGCGTCAATTTCTAGAGCTTTGTCAACTATATGAGTGTATGCAAATTTTATCTTTAAAATTAAAGACGATTTTAGGGGTGAACACAAGTGTTACCAGATCTTGTATACTCGCAGAGGAAGATCAGTTAAACAAACCATCATGCATCAGCGTGAAGTTTAAAAACAAGTTTTTCCATTAACTAAACAACATTGCAACTGCATGACTCAAATTCGGATGTTTATCTGCGGGATCATCAGTGCTTTTAAACTGACGGACTCGTGGAACCGACGTTTAATTTCAACGATTTGATCGCTTGACGACTAGAAATAACCGGCTTCATCAACAGAAAATCAGAAGGTTTAATGTTCGTAGAAAATAACACTACTGATGGAATTCCACGTAGCAAAGCTGAGAAAATAAATTGGCGCAAATTCACCAAGTGGTTTAGAAGGAGCTTGGGAATTTGAGATAAGTTGGTAGCTCTGCGGCAGGTCTGTGGGTAAATAATGCCATAGTTGGCATAATAATTTCGAAATGGAAAATAATTTACATTATTTACTACACTTTTTTTCGATCCCGCTCCGCCCCAGGACTTTTGCCGGTAAAAATCCCTTTTTTGCTTTCGCTCGTTTAGATAAAGTGCTTTTTTACCCACCAACTAATTGCAAGTAGAATCGTTTAATTTTAATCCCAAAGGTTAAAGTGGCCCCGTTTTTGGATCCCCTTATGCACTCTATTATTAAAATTAAGACCTCGTTCCATTTCGGATAGTTTCATTACTAAAATGATGAAATAATGATGCAAAACAAGCGGAAGAAGAGAGAGACGAGGCGTAAATATGACGATAAAACTGACAAAAGCTTATATTTCCAAGTGGAAAAAGAACATAAAGAAACGCGAATTTGTCGTTGATTCCAGATAGAAGAGCAGATGGGACTCTCTCGCCTAGTCTTCATAATAACTGCCATCTGTTTCGAAGCATGAAAGATATATTTGCTGTTTTTCATTTATCACACAGAATAAAAAATAAAACAGTGAGAGCGTCTGTTATTTTCAACCATAAGTCAAACGTCTCGACTAGCGGTTGAGTTACTCGAAATCTTTAATTATCTTTTTCGGGACCTCTAGAGAAATCCGCAGCCCACGGTGACGATGACGTATCGTGACGCAACAAGCTCCGCAGACGTTGGTGGTAGAGCCCCAGGATCGATATGGATGGAAGGGGTCGGTGTATCCCCGCTCTCAACACCTGTACTCTTGCCCGTGACGTCACTAGTTTCGATTTTTGGCGGTTTAGTCGCTAGGCCAATAGACATGTTGATTAACATCCGCTCGACCAACAGTGTGGCCGGAAGTTTTAGTAATCACCGTGAAATTTGATATGGCAGTACAGGAAATTTTAGGGATTTTTTCGCGACGTTGTTGAAATGAAATACGATGTAATTTTGTCAAGAACAATTGCTTTAGTTCGTGTTGTCGTAGTGCAGCAGCAATTACCGCAATAGCGGAAACCACTGACATTTATTAAAAATTTCCAGAGTTGTGCTCGGTTTTGCCAACTGTTATTATATTTAGGTTTATTATTTAATAAAGTCGTAGTTTGCACGAGAACCAGGGCGAAATATAGTATGTCACACGTGACTACAACTTGACCGCAATCTTGACAGACTTATTTAACTTTCATAGAACGACAAAAAATGTGTGAAACTAAACAAATCGTCTGACAAAAACAACAAATTACACTTTGTGGCGGTTTTGGGAAACCGCGGTCTTCTACGAACCCTCCCTTTTGTATCCACTGTTTTATCGCCATTAAAAAGCAATTTGGGGCCAAAAAAATTATATCAATTCCGGTCCCGCGCATCCGATAATGTATCAATTTCCGGTGTCAAATGATGTATCGGCCCGCTCACCCCAACTCAACCAACCTCCTTAAATTTATGACAGACCCTTTTATTAATATACAGCCACCTGGGGGATCCCCCCATGCAAAAATCAATACGCATTTCTGAACGTAACAAGATAAATGACGCGCAGGATAATACAATTTTTATACATAATTATGTATATTTAAATAAAATTTAGCTAAAAAAAAAGCAATTCCTACCTCTACTATCTAGAATTGATTCTTCAGTTGCATCAGAGTTAGATACTTTATTAATGTCGACGAAATAAAATTCGGCAACACTATGAATCGGTTCATCAGCCGATTGAGCAGAAGACGTTGATGCCTTGTTCTTCCTGATAATTATTCCATCTTTTACCATCTGTTAATTTAAGTTTTTTTAATAAATGGGTCAACCAAAAAAAAAACACGACAAAGTCACATTATTGACTTACCTGATTATATTTTCTGAGAGAAGCTGCATTTCCTCGCATCTTCTTTTTTGAAGATAAAGTCCGTCCCTCTTTATTACGTCTGCCCATGTTTAGATGACACTTGGACTACCACAAATAAAACAAAAATTTAGTAATTCACTTGTCCAATTTTAAAGTTATTAATTGTTTTTCATACCTTACTGGATGATGTAAAGAAGTTGAAGCACCAAATAGTGAAAGAAAAGCACTCTAACAAGAGAAATGTGTTCTCTCCGGCTGTAAATTTTCAAATGCTAAAGGCTCTGATTGGTTTTATTCGCAACCGCCAGGTAATATATCGGCACTTTAAAGAGCTTATCTCGACACTAGGGATGGTCCAGTCTCAGTAAGATTAAACAAGCGGATAATGAGGGTTTGGTCATAAACTTATCCTCTAAGAACATTTTCTATCTCTTGGTTCCAAGTTAGAACAAGCGAAATTGCTGTATGCGGGCTTGTTCAACCTAAATGATTGTTGACAAAAATTAATTTAGTTCAGCAGTGTTCTCTGAATTGGCGAACAAATTGTATATAGGGTGATAAAAAAACGACGCCCATGCTACCTATCATGTTGCAGCTAATTTTTTCCTGGTCCAAAATTGAAAACCAAATCGAAATTTGTGTTTTTTTAACCAAGATAGAAGCTTTGTTTTATAAACGATGAAACTCTATTTAGATATTTTGTTTGTAATAATTTTATTGTTAGACATCACATTTTTTACACTTAATGATATTTCCTTACAAAAAAAAAAAGAACAAAAAGTGCTACAAACCAAATTCCTAAACTTTTAAAAATTAAGATTCTTAGCTTTGTTGAAAATTTTTCAATGTTGAAACATTGTTAAGCTCTTAGTATTACTTGCTTAGTTACAGTAACTCCGAATGTAATAGTAATTAATTATATACCAAGGGAGAGAAGACACTTTTCTGGCCCGAGCGCTATTATTAGATTATTAGAAAATTAGAAAGCGAGGGCCAGAAAAGTCTTCTCTCCCGTGGTTTATATATTTACTTTTTTACTACTAGCATATTTATATCCCCAAAAATGATTCTATATGTGAGGTTACCCCAAAATTTATTAATCAAGTCAAGACAAGCTTGTCATTTTAAAACAAATGAATGTACAATTATTTTTTGACATTTGTTGTCATTTGTGTGTGTCTGTTTTTGTTGGCATTAAAGCAAGAAAATGAAAGAAACTGAACAATGTACTCCACCCGAAATCCGAGAACAGGCAGAAAATGTTGCCTCTAATCTCCTGCCCGAAAAGTCTAAAAAATTTTACCTGAAAGTCTATTCCGCGTTCAAGGGATGGTGTCAGTCTAAAGGCGTATCACATAAGTGAAAATATACTGTTAGTATATTTTGAAGAGAAAGCCGAGAGTAGAAAAGCTTCAAGTTTGTGGGCTACTTTCTCTATGTTAAAACAAACATTAAAGTTGCGGGAAAACATAAACATCTCAAATTATTACAAAGTTATTGCATTTTTAAGACGTAAAGGTGATGGCTATTCGGCAAAAAAAGCAGCAGTTTTTGAACAAGAAGATGTGGCAAAATTTATTAGTAAAGCACCAGATGAAAACTTTCTTCTCACAAAGGTAAATCATTAATTCCATCATAATCATCAAACAGTACAATTAACTGCTTGTTTTAGGCCGTTTTTGTAATAGGTCTCGCTGAGGCCTGTAGAACAGATGAACTCTGTAAAATGAAAGTGACAGATGTTACTGTTCGAAAAGACATCATCATCATAAACATACCACATACGAAAAATAAATCTGAAAGAAAATTTGTCATATTAGATACAACTTTTGTAGATTGATGTCGTCAAAAAATATCTTTCTCAGAGACCAAGTCCAGATATGGAAAAACTTTTTATAGGATTTAGGCGTGGGAAGCCAACAAGGCAGAACATGGGACTCAACACTATCAGCCGAGTATCTGCTAAAATTGCCGCTTACTTAAAATTGAAAAATCCAAATGAGTTTACTAGCCATACTTTGAGGCGAACGTCAGCAACAATTTTAGCTATATAACAATGGTGGCGATGTCTTAACACTTAAAAGTTATGGGGGTGGAAGTCTTTCACTGAAATAAACATACCGGTGCAAAACATTACCTCAAATGATGGCCCATCTGCAATTAACATGAGGTGTGAGAACTGCACCATTAATTACTATTTTAATAAGTAATTCATTTATAATTTTTGTGATTTCTCATTTTCAAATAAAAATTTGTAACCTACAATCTAAAATATCTTCATTTTTGCTTCAGTGGGACGTTTGTTTCGACCCCATATTTTAGTACACTGTAGTGCAGTAGATAAACGAATCGACAGCTTTAAAATTCACTGATGCCGAATGTATTCGAAATAAAATGTTGTAGATAATAAGATTCGAAAATTTCAACACACTCTTGATGATCTATTTCGGGTATTCGTATGTAAAATAAAGAAAAGTTTCTTATGTAAAGTTTGTTGTACTGAGAAATATCATTTTTCACTTTCTGTTTATTTATTCATATAAATTACAATATCTAAAGACCTATAATCTACAGAAAATATACAGTTTAACCGAACGTCAAAACTAAAGGAACAAGATTAATGATGATGGAATCAGTCTGCAAGTTCCCGCCTGGCAACCTTCAGGTCAGCGTCTGGATTCTTTGCAGTTCTTTTCGACCCCTAAGAATTTAGCATAATGTTTTTATTCTTGGGTTCCTTTGGAATTGTCCACGTGAATCGGTGTCCGTATCGCGCCGCCGGTGCCACCTCGTCCATGGCGGCGGCGCCGTGAGGCGTCGTCGGCGGCCGTTCGTTAGTCTACCGCGAGTCTTTCGCTATGCTGCTTCGCGTTCTGGGCCCGGGGCCCTAGCAACTCCATGTCGAGTCCACCAGCCGCGGCGTCGGTGGTGCGTCGCACGCCGCCTGCCGATCGCGCTCAACGGCCCGTTTCGTACCCTCAAAGCCGCCCCCAGCCTGCTGGGCTCGGTAAGCGTAATTCGGATCCCGCGCCCGCGGCCGCTATCAGGGCTCCTCGGACCCAAGTCAAGCCCTTCACCAAAGAATCTCTCGAACGACTCGAGAGGAAGACGGTGCAGCTGGTGCGCGAGTATGGCTTCCAGCCTAGAAGGAAGTTGAGCGTCGAGGACGGTTCTAGGCTACCGGCAAAGTTCGAGCCCTTCCCGCCGAAGCTTTACGGAAGGCCTTTGGAGGAGATTGACAATTTCATTTATGATGAGGTAGGAGTGCTGCTGTGGCCATCGGAAAGGTGAAAAGTGGTCGATACGTAATGCGGTGGCGATGTTAATGTAAACAAAACATCAAATAGCACGATTTTTAACGGGGACGCTTACTGGCTTATTCATACGGGAAAAATATTGATCATGGCGGAGAAAGCCACTCGGTATATACATAGTGATGCCTGAAAAGTTTTTACCAATCAACAATGGATTACTCTTCACGCTTGTCTGGATAAAAAACAAATAACAAGAAGATTGCTACGAAGTAAAAATAAAATTGCTAGCAATAAATTCTACGTTTACAAGTTGGAAAACGAAACACATTTGACAGTGCGTACTCAAACCAACCAAATAAAGTTTCAACTGGTGCAGGATAAATAAAGGATCCCATGATGAAACTGACAAAAAAATCCACTGTGGACAAAAGCTCATTATGGCAACAAGCAATTATTTAAACAACTCATCTAGTAAGCCAAAACTTCATATGCAGTCTTTTAAACGCTTTTTGTCCTGTATATTCTGTCAGAAAAACAGTACATTTTCACCTCTTGTCCATAAATTAATTACACTTCAACATATTCTCGTGTTTTCAAAACTTCCTCGTTTTCATGAACTGGGACGCTTCCATAATTTGATTAAATACTTGTAACTTGATTTAAATTTAACAGCGTTTTGAGAAGGTTTTCCCAACATTGCATTATTGCAATGTTAATTTTGCAGACTTCTCTTCAATTTTTGCAACTAAAATTGTTTAGTCAGTCAACATCAGCTGATTGCTAATAACATAATAGTGTCAGCATTGATTTTCATGCTATAAAGCAATAAGACCAAAACGGCCCGTGGAATTAGAGATATGTTGGTACCCCTGTTTATCCACGTCAAAACGTCTCTGTGACAGTTTGGGGTTACCATTCTCTCGTTGTTGACAAGTATTAATGAATTTGATTTCAACTGAACTAAAACTCCTGAAAAGTTCGGATTCCATGAATATAGATCAGCAGAACGCAAAACTCAATTTGGATATTCAGCATGCAGTTGCATTAATAATGCAAATACTTTATTTGAGATAATCAATCTTATTACGTTGGCAACGCTGCACCACGAGTATTCCTCTGTGATCAAACTTTTCCATCGCAACAATAACGGAAACATCAATTATGAGGCAACTTGCAACTTTCAAGCGTAAACTTTGCCCTTATCACCCATTAAAAATTAATGCCAGTCTCCCAGAAACCCTAAAATGTCAGTTCCTAAAAAATCAAAAGAAATAACGGGCGATACGGAGCGAGACTGGAATATACGCTTGGAGTATTTAATAAAACTCCGGGAGATGATTTACACGCACGACGTTTATTATCCTGGTGATATTTTTTTTATTGAATTGCTAGTTGAATTTATGTGTTACTGTGACATGATTGATAATTATCAGTTACGAGTCAATTACGTCGATAGACATCTATCTGGATTCCGGTTCATCCGATTCCGGGATCCGGAGAGGCGCGGGATTAATTTGAGAGTGGCGACACTGCTGCAGCAATTTTCTCAGATTCGTGATTTGGAATTTTCATTCATATTTCAGTTTGAATGAAGTGCCAGGTCAATGTAAACAAAATTTTAATAGCCTCTGTTATTCAACAAACATTCGCTTTTATTGCTTATGCTTCATTCTAATGGACAGTTACGAATAAACCACTTTAACACGAACTATTTTTAGGTGGTAGAACTGTAATAGTGACAAATTGTGCACATATTTTCATATTTTTAAATCGTGTATATTTTTAATAAACCAAATTTACGACAGGCACGTTTTATATTTTCTCCAACATGTTGCCGGGTAAATTAAAATTACCCAACGACCTTTTGTTGCGGGAAATATTGCTGGCAGTGGGATAATTTTTAAACTGTCCGGATATTTTAAGTTTATATGAATAGAGAACAAGGAATTTCATTTAAGTGTTCAACCACAGGATCAGTTTGCGAGTTTCGAAATTGTCGAACGTACTCCGTGTCGCTGCCGATTTTAATAATTCGCTGAAATCCCCGCAGTCTAAATTAGGATTTGTTTAAAATATTTGCGCCAAATTTCTTTGACAGGTACTCGCCTTAAATATTTTATTACTTCTTTGAATTCAATGGTTTTGTGAAGATTTCTAAAAACACACGCTACTATTAAAATGGATAGAAAGCATTTCTCGAAGATTGAAAGACATGGTAGAATTCCCTCCACCTCAAACTCAAGGTTTTGTGTCCAAATGAAGTCCGCACCGGCCCTTGTTCTAATCAAGTTTTGCGACGTTTCTCTAATTGCAACGTCCACTTCAAGTTTATGTTTGTTCGTCGCAACCGTCGCTTTGTTTTCTTTTAATTAAAAGTAGGTACGTGGTTTTCTAGAAAAAAAACCTGGAGGTGATATTTTGCAGGTGTTTCGCTCGTTTTTAGACGTTATGTCTGAATAACCATCAAGCGAAGATTGTATTTCATAAACCCATAACTTGCCATGTAGCGTTATTATCTGACAGGGGATTGCTGTTAATTTCAGACTATATTGTTCTGAAGGTAACAGACATGACAACAACACGGACATTGTTAGAACAGAGATCATCCGTAATTTTTGTTGTAAATTTGTGCAGCGTGGGACGACTGTTTATTCATGCGATTAATTGGTTTACCAAAATAAATTGCGGTTAGCTGTTTGCCGGAATAATACGATTTGTAATAAAAATCAGCCAATAACAATGGGAGGAATTGGAATAACGAGGATACAGTTCAATAAACAAAATACCTAAATTTGTGGCCCTGTTAGTGCGCAAATCTGGCATGAATAAATTATGGTTGTTCGCACTAGCGATGATTGAAAAGCGGCTTTGGAGATTGAATGGTGTTGGCAGTTCTGCATATGATTCTCTCAAAATCCACAACTACCAACTTGTAAAAAAAACTCTAGTACTATTGTATGTATTGTATTTTGTCGCCCACAGAAAATTGCAAGGTTCTGACAGTCACTGAACTCAAGTTCGAGTTTTGGCTCTTCAACTTCCTGAAACTCTCGAAATCCGCCCGTAATTCCACCCCTGCATTGAAACGAATACAGGCTAACCTCGTTGATTTGTGAGCTTCCCCAATCCCATAGCCGACAAATTACTGCAGTTTCTAATCCGCAACGGCTCTCCTTGCGTTAAACATTCAAAAGATAGCACCCGAATCGATAGGAATTTGCAACTGAATTGTTCCCTATGAAATCTGTTGTAAAATTAATAACACGAAACGTCAATTTGGAGCAAATTAGTTGATTGTTATCCGTTCTTTCTATTTCCCAATACCATTCCTCCTACATGAATTTTGTGCCAAGTGAAATTTTCATGAGGAGCGATGGAATGGGAGAAGTTTTATTGTAATTGGGAAAATGTAATGCGAGTTTTATCCGGAGAAAATATTGCGCTTTTGTTGGAAAAGAACGCTTACAATTCAAGACGACGTAATCTGTCAAATTGTGTGGAGATTGAACGACAGTCTTTTTGAAAGTATTTGTGCGTTGAATGAGCAGTTCTTTGGCGTTGCCAATTCTCGAAAGTCGAATAAACGAAAAGTACACATACTAAGGAAGTAAATGGTCTTGAGCGAACTGGTCTAGTATGCTGGCAAGCTTTTCAAACATTCAAACAGGTTGATCGAACCGCCGGTGAAAACCGCATTAAAAATCCTGCGGGAATGGGTTTAATCTGGTGCTTTTTACTTATTCCAATCGCCGATTAAATTGGGGAGAAATGGAAATGTTGGAAATTTTCGGTTGGAATGACAAGAGCTGGAAATTGCGGTAGCGCTTTATGTACATATCATCATTTTGTGCTATTAAAATTTATGACTTTTGTTTTAAGATTTTAACGACCTTTTTATGACGCTAGCGAGGAAAGTGGCCATTTTGTGTAATAGCGTAATTAAGCATGCACTTTGTATCCAAGCTTCACCGGTGCATTTTTGGAAAGTAGCGAAGATGCGCAAGCTTCACGAGGCGCGATTTTGATGGATGGAGTCATCTGTTTATGTCTATTTGCCCCCTTACCATCTGTCAAAATGTTGCTGTGATCGACGATCACGGATACTGATGTGTTTGATTTGTGACTTTATGGACCGAGTGTATAATGTCGAGATTAGTTTATGTTATACCTTTGTTGTTAAGATGATTGATTGCAGCAGCGCCTCAGTGGAGTTCGGAACAAATCTCAGCTTATTATCTGACATCGTTTCATCTCTCCGCTTCGTCAAATTGTTTAGTTTGTTCTTTCAAAGGAAATTAAAAGACTGACGGTTGATATAAAGCGGCTCGAACTTGTTGAGTCCGTGACTTTGACGAATGGTCCATGGTAAAATTTCGCCAACATCTAAACAATTTCCCTTGATTCCACAACAGAACTATTCCACCCACAAGCTTGAGAAAAAAGCGGGAACATCGTTCTTTTCTGTACGTGCTCGGAATTTTCAACTAATCCTGCGCTGCATGCACTTAAAACAACATCGACAAAAATCACTCCTGCGGGGACGGAATTAGTTCGGTTTCATTTTCTCGGGGAAAAGACGCCGATAAGTCGGACCGTAAAGCAGTTGGTTTATCGGAAGGTATTTCAAAACTCGCATTTCTGTCGATGCTATCGAAGGACAGATAAGACTCCGGAGACGGAAAAAATACAGATCGATGGTTCACTCATTAGAGAGTTTGAAAGGTTTGAGTTCAACAGACTGCAACAAGAGTGGTCGCTGCAGGCTACAATAAATAGTGAAATTTAATTAGTTGACCCTTCGGGATCTGGAAAGGTTCCAGCGGTAATTAGGGATTTTAATTCGTTGCGGTATCTACCCTGTTGTGATCAGGAAACAAATTTCTCTTTAAAACTGCCACTAAAAGTCAAGTTTCTGGTTATATCCACATCATAAAACCTCATCCCGACCAATAACAATAAATCAAGAATCACTAAGAGTCGACTAAAAAGCCTCCAAAGTCAATGTTTGCCATCGAGATTCTGCTGAAACAAGTAGCTAAACATTCATTCTGCTTTTGCTGCGACGACTAATGCTCACTCGCAACCCTTTATGTGTAAACAAATAAACATGTGAACGTAGACATGCACCCCCTCCTTGGTCAACGTCCACGTCATGTAAAGTATGACACAGTTTTTCCCGGTGGATCGATTCAGGTCTCTTTACGTCCACAGACAGGACCGTACCGGAAAAAAATCAAATTGATTAACTTAACGCAATTAAACGACGGATTAATTAGGGTTGGTACGAGCTTTGTGATAATTTTTGTAGGATTTAGAATAATGACATGTTTGCGAGAGGGAGGTTTTTTAGTGGCGCGTTAATTAGGATGCGAGCTTTGTGGGATTTGGAGAGGAGGTGAAATACGTGCGGTCACTGATGGGGTTAGTTTGCGAGATTTGCTATTTTTCAACGTAATTGCTACAAGCTATCCGTTATTTCTTACCACATAACACATAACTGTTTTTGGGATATTTATGGTGGATGCGCCGGGATAAAAATACACTCCATGTAATGTTAGTTTAACTTCATTTTAAAGCAACTTTTGCAAATCTAATTTAAGTTTTCCGCATTTTAAACGTGTCGCAGATTCTCTTCTAAAGTGGCCGCGTTCAGATTCCGCAAAGTCAATAACGAGGCGCCACGAATTAACATGAAAACTCTCTGTGCTCCATTTCTGCCATGTGCGACGTCATCAATTCGAAACACCAGTGACACCATTCTATTTCAATGTATAGGGCTCGTTAGTGAGGGCGAATTAGTCGCAATTTCAACCCTTTCTGACACTCTCAGACAAATGCTCACTTTATCCAGCAAAGCAGTCCAAAAATCCCTTTGTTAATTGCACGATCGGATCACCTGCTCTTTCCCGGATCCGAGGAAATTTGCTGTGACGTACCCTTAAATACGGCCGTAATCGCATTACAAGAACGAAACAGCGAAAAACTTTTAATTCGTAGGACCGCTACCTAATTAATCGATAGAGATCTCTTGGAGTTTTGCCCGGAAAAACTCCGCCGATACAAACCATCCATTCATGTTTAGTCTGGATGTGACGTTTTTGTCACATTCCGGGAGTCAAATCGGGATTTATTTTAAATCAAATATGCAGATGACGCCGATTTTAGCAGCCGCTGGAAAATATGGAGGCTATGTTAGCGACAGCTACAAATTCGGGGATGGTTTCAAGTGTGCATGGAATTTTGCTCCGGGATTATTGAAGTTGCTTTTTTCTCTCGCTGCTTTGTTGCGGGTGTGCAGTCTTTGGTCCCCGAAGACAAGCCCCATGGCCACATTTGAGAAAAGGAAAGAAAACGAAAAGATTACGACATGGAAAAAATCCGTGGAAGGGGAGTAATCGCGCTGCATTGCGGGTTGAAAGAAACATTGCGTGCCGATGTTAGCGCTGATTGCGGCCTGCGTCACACGCCGTTGTTCATTTTCATCTTTTCCAAGGATCGCCAGGATGAACGGCTACTTTAAAAAAAGACGAGCACATTTTCACACCCATGAAGATAGCGCAATTACCACGTCATCGTTATCGGAGAAACAAGTGGTTAAAACTAGAGGACTTAAGAGGCAACGTACACGTAAATACTCTTTCAAAGTTTTTAGATTGTGGTGAAAGGTTGCACTCAACCTTTTATCGATAAAAGTTTAAGGACCGTCGTCTATCACATTTGTAACTCAACTTTTAACTTAATTGGACAACTTTGTACAACATGTCGCTACATTAATTTAGCACGTTTGGGGGTAATGAAGTTAGAAATTCATTATTGTAATTCCAAGACCAACAGCCAAGATTAGTGATAATGTGTGGAAGATAGTTTAGATTTGGAAGATGTACCGTATGAAGAAGAGGCTCAACTTTGTATTACCACTTCTAAACGCGCCTCCAGGCATTGGACAACTTTACTTGATTTCCATAACTACACGAGTTTATGACGTATCTCACTCAGGTGACGGATATTAAGGATACGCTGACTTTTGTTGAACTGACACCGTCTTCTGACATTTGAGAGTTGAGCTCCACGTCTTTGTGAGGGCGCCAATATCCTTTGAAAGGATCGGTTTTACATTTATGTAATTATTCGAAGTGTAGGAATAATTATATTAGAAAAAAGAGCAGTGTTCCCTCCGGAATATTTCTAAACAATATCAACGTCAAAGCTCGCTGCGCTTGCGATTGGCAGACCTGGAGCGCCATTATGGCTGCGGTTAATGAAATTAGCTCGTTGTCTGGCTTAGCTCACTTCTCTCAAGACCTCAAAAAACGTTAATTCGTGCCTTTCAGCAGTCCCCATTATTAACTCGGCAAGTATGTAGGCGTTATCAAATCCAAGTAGCTCCAAATTGCTGGCGGTCACGTCGCTTCCTTCCGCTGAGCGTTATCAGCTTGTTGTTTCCGGAACCGTTTTTTCCCCTATTTTGATCGTTTCTTCTGTGAATGAGCCAGTTTTGTGTTCGGATTATTATGCATTATCTCCGTGGTGCCATCTAAATCCGCCGTGATTGCATCTGTACGTCTTGAATCAAATTACAGAGAACAAAAGCCATCGCATTAACTGCCGCATAAAATAATTAAACGCAACGAACGCAAGTGTTTGAGACAATGGCTGCGGCTGGAAGGCGGCAGTGACGGTTCCATTCAAAACAGACCCGTCAGCACACGGTTTGAATAAAGTATGATAAAATTGAACTTCTCGCTTTAATAAATATGAATAATATGCGAGGTAAACGTAGCGCTTATAAATGCACGTAGTACCGATTACACAAAGTGTCTACACCATTAGCCACGTTCAGTCAACACGAGATGAAATGTTTGTTGGCAATTCGACGTCGTAAAAACGACCTTGCCGCAAATTTCACCTGCGAATAATTTCACCTCCACATAATGGAGAGTGTTGTGTTGTTCTAATGTTTTTTTTTTCTGTTTCAGGTGAGTGGCACACATCCTTCTAATCTACAATATCAGTTCAACACACATTACTCGATGCGGAAAATTGGCCCGGAGGCTCCAAGACCAAAGTCACAGGGATTCCGAACGATCCTCCGTTGCGTGCCAGTTCCTTGTAAGGACACGGGTTTCCGCTGACAAAATCCGATTTCTTTTATTATAGACGCTCGTTATGTGGAGTTGCGATGTATTTTATGTTATGCTTGGGTTCTTTGAAGCTCCACTCGAAAGAGAAATTCACCTTTTAACAAAAAATAGTTGTCGTTTATCAGTAATCATAACTGGTCGAAAGCAATAGCTCCGATTTTTCCATAACGGAAGCTTTAGTGTCCTGTAACGAAAGCCATTACGCGACAATACGTCCGGAATTGAAAAGATTGCCAAGCAGTCGGCTTTTGTAAACATAAAATATCCATTATTCAGCCTCTCTCACGGCGAAGGTGGATCGACGACGCAAAGGAGCACAAGAGAAACGAAAATTCCGACCACGTGTCTCGCGTGTGTCTGAATTTTCAACCGTCGTAAGAACATGAAAGCTTTTAGAACGATTAAATGTCAAAAAAGGGGCTTTTTTTCGTGAATTTTTAATTGCCGAGTCCCGTTTATCAATAGCATCAAAGTATCCGACGATCGCTTTGTGTAATTGAAAACGTTTGTATTAATCTAATTGATGGTTTTACGTCTCGAAATACCTTAAACGTTGTAGTTTAACGGCAAACGTAATAGAATTTTCTCGACTCGTAAGCTGTGTCCGATCTACTCTATTTATTGCACATTCTTTCTGTTTTCCAATAATGCGTTCCACGATGCTTTTACACCTGAAAGCTTTCAGTTTTTCACTTGTCGGGGAACATTAGTACTTTTACAGCGCGAACTAAAAAGATTCTCGCAAAGGAGCTCGCCTAAAATAGAACTGAACGCTAAAACAAGATTAAAGCCGGTTTTTAATATAGTTGGTAGACCTGAATAGAACTACTAATAGATTACCAAGTTCGAAAGCCAGCTCGAGCACCCTGTATGTCCGTTTACTTCTCTATTCCGCAATGGTGACCTCTTGCCCGAATTCAACTAACGAATTTATCCGTCATTGGTTCCTAAGGACCGAAATTATTCACGAGGGTGTGATCCGAACCACATCCAACCCAAAATCATTACCCTCCACCCTCTTCACTATTAACTGTGCTTTAAAATGCAACAATCGAACCCTCGCCCCAAGTCGTCCATCAGAATTCGAACAGATTTTTCTATGCTGTATTTTTCTCTAAAAAACACGTCGATAATGTCGAGCGGGACACTCGCCCTACAAAAGTTGCGTGTCCCGTTGACTACCCTTTCACACGCATATATTGTGACGTACGACGACGGTCAATAAATAATTTAAATAAGCTTCATGCTCTTTTATTCTCGACGGTTACGGAATGCTCTCGAGGGAAAAATTCCAATCGATGACGAAATGATTACACTAGTCAAGAAATTTTGGGAAGAATTTATACTGGAAAAGTCGAATGGCCTTCAGAGTCTGAGTCTGAAATTCAATTTGCTTCATCAGGTCCGGATTCAGAGATGTTCTTGAAAAATATATTTTTTTTTTGTTTTGTTGTCAAAAATTTACTTTTTTAGTGTTTCTTGAAAACATGCAGAGCTATGGAATTGCTCGACAGCGTTTCAGAAAGCCACTTTAATAAACTTTTCATCGACCCTTCGCTTTGTTGGTATTTAAATTAAAATTTTTACAAAATAAAAACTAAACTAAAACGTTTTTTCCTAAAAATCATATCATATTCTTAAGCATGAAACTTCTAAATGACAAGAGATATAACGTCTTTAATACCACGTTAGAAAGCAGACATTCTAACCGGTATTACGACGTATTACAAATGGGTACTACAGGGTGTTAGGTAACGTTACGGCCACAGAAAAAGGGGTGATAGAGGCAGCTGTGAAAAGTAATGTTTCGAAGTTTTTTTCGGGTTTTCTTGAACCGTTTAAGAGCTGGAAGGCTTTGAATGTGACCAATCAGGGAACAATTTGCATAAAGTTAAAAAAATTTAAATCAGGTTACTGAAGGAAATTTTTTGTTTCATGTCAAACTGACAGTTTTTATTTTTTATCAGTGGCGTACTTGTTCCATTTTTGTGTACATCACAAATATCAAGTTCGTCAAAACGAAAATGTGTTGGGTGCAATAAAGGAAACATTGTTGCGTCGCTTACAATTATGTGTCAACAAGATGGTGGCCATTTTGAACATGTAGTGTAGTGTTGCTTTATTGTCTGTTTTTTGAATAAAATTGCGTTATTGTTTTTCCCTTTTATTGACGCCACTGATTTAAAACTTCAAATGTGACGGGAAAGTGACAAATTATTCGTTTGGTCCGAAAGCTACTTGGATTTCTGTAAAATTGAAAAATTATTTGACGCCATTCTATTGATCAACTTTAAAGCCTTGTAGCTTTTTAACTAAAACGAAAAAAATAAAATTAATTGCGGATTCCAAGACAGTTTGCCTTCCTTAATTACCCATTAGTCTATGGCCGTAACGTTACCTAACACCCTGTATAGTAATATTTTAAAGTTAAGTAAATCTATTACATTGCCCCCCTTTAAAAAAAATCAAATCCATCTTAAAAAGAATCATATCTGCGGTTAATGAAAGAAAAGCGTATATTTCAACTACAAAAACCACCCTTCTTTTTCAATCTAAAGTGATTTTTATAAAAAAATTTAACTGAACAACAATATTAGCAAGAGATAACAATTGCAATATTCGAGAAGTATTAGAAAGTGCATAATTCAATTACTTTTATAATGTATTTTGTGTTGTAATTTTTTATAGTATAAGCTGATTTCATTCTATCTAAAGAAACTATACCATCAATCCCATAATCTTCTAAAATAAAATATTTCTTATAACATTTTAAAAGGACTAAAATAATTTTGTTCTAAACCTATAAACTTTGAATCATTTCTCACAAAGACGTGACTGCAAGAATATAAATCTTAAGCTCAAGGATTGTAATGTGTGTTTATGTAAAAATATTTTGTTCCCCTCATAAACATTTTTAATTGTGAAACAGAATTAGGAATATCATAACTATTAAAATTCTGAGTTTCAAAAAAATCTTATAGTAGCCTCAAGCCAGATCCACATAAAATTTCTGAACGAGAAACTTGGTAGTTGGTGATTAATTGAAGATCTTAAAGTTAACAAAATCCATGAAATTTTTTTAATCCAAAAGGAAATTCCACAAGATTTAATGCTTATTTAAGTGTTCTATGCCATCTTTCAATAATCCCCTGACTTTTAATATGTATAACACCTAATGAATTAAGAAAGTTTTCTCAAATACGCGATAAAAATATTATACTTACTATGATCTGTAGTAATTATTTTTGGAACTCCATATCGTGAAATTCAAGAATTTGAAATTGCTGATATAACAGATTCAGCATTCGCAATTTTAAGTGGAATTGCTTCTGTCTACTTTGAAAATTTGTCTATAATAGACAAAACACATTGATAATGTTATTATTATTATTATTATTATTATTATTATGTTATTTTTATAATAGATATGGTAATTCTTTATGAAAATGCAACGGATTTCCTTGAAGAATTTCCAGATCTGTTTTGAAAATAACATAATTGGGGAAATGATGGTTGAGGTTGATGTTGGTTGTGATTAAATAAGTTTGTCTAAAACCTTTGTGTATAATTTCTAAATGGTTTTTGGTAATTACTTCTAAGGTGGTAGAAAATGGTGGTGGAAAAAATTTGCAGCTGTATAATTTTTAATTTTATCTAAACGAACAGCTAAATCCATTAAGGTCAGTTGACCAGATATTACCTGATCTATCATAGTCAAATTATATAGTTTTAAATAAGAAGGTAATTTTGCAAAAAATAAACCTTGTATTATATGTAGAATGCGGAATATTAATATCGAAGGTTAACAGGTTAACGTTAATTCTGCTAAAACTATTCTGATTGTATAAAAAATATAAATGAGTTTTTAATGAATCGAAAAGATTCCTACTTTGATTGTGATTCAAAATAAAAAGTGAAATTTTGTCATTTACTTCTAGTAAATTTGCTAATGTAATATTATATTTATCGTTTTGATTGACTATATTACAATAAGAAAAATAATTATCTAAATTATAAAAATATAACGGAACATCTATGGTAAATGTAGGAAAATGGTAATGTGGTCGTAAGAGGATTTCCATTATAAAATTATAAATTAATAAAATAAAATCACAGGAAAACTTAGCTTTGGAAAACTTCCGGGTTGTAACTTGCAGATTTGATGATCTCAGATCTTCCAATCAACGAACTGTTCAACACGGTGGTTTTTCACTGTTCTGGATTAACAACGGGGTCACCAATAATGCAGGAATCAACTATTTCAAAGGACAAACGTTAGTTTTATTTCTCAGAAATTCTATTGACAAAGTAAAGTAACTATAGTAATATTCCAAAGTTAACTAATTGTGTTATTCTCTAAGCAAAAACAGTGCACTGTAGCTCTGTTACTCTGTACGCTACAGTATGCAAGTGAAAATGATATTCCTTAACAAAAATTTCCTCTTTTACGTACATTCTGTAGCTTACAGCTCTGTAAAGTTATGGTGAGAGAAATCGCCGCTATAAGATAATAAAGTCTAGTTATTTAAAACCAGACAGGACCAAACGTCAAATATTCATTTTGAATGTCTTATTTGAGCGAATTATGCAGAAAACATGCAACCCACATTGACATAGTTTTGAGATAATCGACCTTAAAGAATTGAAAATATTTTTTAAGTTTAATAAAAGAGTAATGAACAAGTGAAGTTTACTGTAATGTTCTCTCTGCCTTTGAGACACTTTTCTAAACAAATCTTTATGTTATTTTCAAGGATATTTTTAACACGTAACATGAATTTCTTGACATTTTGGGGGTTAGACCTTTGTCAAAATTAATAAAAACGTTTTTAACGCGTTTGGAATTTATTAATTGTTATAATAAGTAACAATAATATTCACAACAGAGAAATCATATTACCCCAATTTTAAAATCTGAAGTTAACCGTCAACATCTTCTCCAACAGAAGTACTTACCGACAGAAAGTACAACAGAAGTACCGTTAAGACAGTTTAGATTGAAAAATAATCAAATGGTAGGTTTTTAAAAAATTTTTTCAAAAGTATAAATACTCACGGATTGCTCATTTGATCGTTTAAACCGTAAACAACATAAGGGGGAGCATGTGGGTTGGATGTTTTCTGCTAAAATTAATAATGGTTTTAGAGGTTAGTACCGCACGGTTCAAATTGTGGCCTTAAGAGTTAGGATACTGGTTGAACGGATCTTTTATAATAAAGAAAGGATATTAGTATATCAAAAACAGTATTAGTTCATTTTTTGCAATTTTGTCCACTCATTTATCACAGCAGCAAGTATGGATAACAGAAATCGAATTGTCCCAATCATTCTGTACCTTCTTTTGGATGAAGATGACAGAAGGTAGGACTAGACTGATGGTTCTAGCAGACCTATTTTATTTTTTCGGAATATCTCATCGCATTCCATTAACCTCAAATAGTACCCAGACTGTTGAGAAGTAGTATTTGACGATCTCTTTCGTTTTTTCGAGTCCATTTTTGATTTAAGAACGACAACACTTTGCGTCGGTATTCCGTTTGTCAAGCAAAAACTTTTAAAAGTCATTGCGATCAAAGCCTACTCTACAAAGTTGGAGCACTGTAATTGAAACAATTACAGAAGTATTTACAGAATATGAATTTTATGTATCTCTGTAAATATTTTTTTATAATGCTCTGTAAGCTACATACTGTAACAATTTACAGCCTATAGTAGAATTTTAGAGAATAACACTATAAATCTATTACAGTACATTAAAAAATTAGAGTATCGATTTAGGAATTCTATGCAAAAACATATTCGTTTAAAAACCGTTCGTTTTTCAAATATTTTAGCAAAAACTAATTCTTCTATATAAGAAGATTATTTACTTACCTTTCAATAAAGTATTACAGAGTTGTTATTTAACCAAATTGAAAAAAAAAGTGAATGCAATGTGCTTAAAGAAAAATTTTCCTACATCTTTAAGTTCTGGCCTGATTGATTAAAACGGACTTTGGATTCAGAATCACAAAACAATTTGACTTCGATACAAATTTTGTCAAAAATTTGTGTTGATTAGTGTTATTTTCGTATAATATTCTGTGGATCTGTGACGCGAAATTGGTCTTGATGCCCTTTTAACGTTTCAATTCATCTCAGAAATCTTCTTTAATGGAAAGGGCGCATTGGTGGACAGTGACGGAGATGGATTGCATGTGAATAACAAAGAAATGTGACTAATGAAACGGAAAGATAAAGTCAGGAGACGAGATACAGATGTAGCTAAGCCGACAGTTTTATCATAAATGATTTAAGTTGCCAGATTTTTCCGGACTTTCACAAGTTTTTAGTTGTTTTGATTTCGTATTTTGCTTCTCAACAGTTTTTAGTGTTTTTGTTCATTAATTTTTAATGAGGTTTTCCAGCGCATCCACCAATTTTAATCTCGTTCTATCGTGTTATTTATTTAATTGCGCTTTCAGAGTTAACCGTCCAATTTATATTTGAAAATGGAAATGGAAAACGCTGTAAGCAACCAAGGCTCAATTTTACACCAACGAATATTATTTGAGCGAACTATTTGGAACGATGAAGACAGAATTTACTCTTCATTTAATTTTAATTGAAGATGGATGGTAATGACAGTAACACAAGTCCACGCGACTAACAACGAAAATTAATTAAAAGGAAAGATAAAGTCAACATTTACAAAAGATGGAGAGAATTACAGAAGTAAATTAATTGCTAAATTATGAAATAATTAGATTTTATCATAAATGGATTACCTGACTTGGAAATAGCAGTAGAACAAGATACGTTGTCAAAACAAATTTGTTATTTTCCAGGAGCTATCAAAATAAGACTGAAGTGAAGTTTGGAACTACTTCTGATTCCGGTCCTGTCTCTGCCACATTTGAATTAACTGGTACTTCGCTTTTATCACCACTTTCGACTTTCACCCCTCTTTCAAGGGTTAAAACTTATCCAATACCACATTGCATCCCCTTTCTTGTTAGGTATGTTTGTACAGAACAGACAATGATCCTCGTGTTTGTATTTAAGACTGCTTAGAACACTTACTGTGGGACACATAAGAACATAATATCGCTCGAGCACTCCTCTCCTTTTCCTTTTATTATTACGTCCGTTGCGTTTTTCATTTTCCTTGTCGCATTCCAAATGCGTCCTCATCATAGACCATCCTGCCCTATATTTGATCTTTGATAGTACTCAAGCGACGCATTTTAACGAATTAGTCCCAAAACTTCGTATTCATCCAGTTCTTGGAGATTTCCTCTTCGCGAGCTGTGGCGAATATAAATGAAGACATTTTCAACAAACATGTGTTTTGGGACGAAAAACGGACTCCCCTTTGTTATAATTTTTCCAGTGATCGTTACAAGCGTAACCAGATATTTCAGCGCGCTATCTAAAACATTATCTAGGTTGTAAATTGCAAAGTTGTGTTCCGGTTAAGCTATCGGTTCCGGTGGCACAGATAAACCCGGGCAATACCTCGCATTGTACTATTATTACCTACGACCCCTTGAAGAAACAAGATCTGTTGCTTCGGAAAAAGACATCAAAGTTCTCTGTGTAAATTAACAGCGATCGATCGTCGCTATTAAAAAGCTATTTCTCATTTAATAGCGCGTCGTTGCGAACCCGGTTCCTGTTAGCATGTCCTGGACGAATTATCCTATCTAGTCGTACCTAATGAATATCCTGGTCTAAGTATTACGCATTATAATAATGTCTAAGTAGCTCTGCCTATTTTTATGAATGCATACATAGCGTGACAGACCTGACCCAGATTATAAATACTTGCCCTGAAACCGTTATCACAATGCCGCCTGCTAGTTATTGCTCAAAAAAGGTAAATGGACCGCGGTTTGATTTTACAGGCTGACGAGGGTGTTCATGATGGACGTATGTTAATGTAAACAATAACGTAGACGCTTTGATCGCCTAATTTGTTTGCGGTGGAATTTCACAGTCTTTATGGTGTTGCTAGGAGCGCCATTCGTAATTTGGAGTTATCGCACTGTGTAATAACTTGGTCGTTTACTAGGATCATGGCTTTGATCCCTTCCGAATTGAAGCAACAATGCTATTCACCACCTATAGGATTATGAGAAAACTTCTTGTTAGTGTACGGGGACTAACTAAATGAACTCATTTATCAATGTTGGCTAAACGAACATTAATTTGGCTCATAGAGAGAATTACATGTTAATTTCGGAATGATAGAGGATACAGTGAGACGATTATTTGACCAAACTAGTTGTCATGATGACAAATATGTGAAGGAGAATTTAGACTTTTCGTTTTGTCGATACGTTTCTTTGTCCTTTTTCTACAAGGTCGCGGATCACATATGGAGGGTGGAATGTAAGCAAGTCTGAGCTGATACGATAAAGTTTGGTTGATAATCTAATTGAAGCTCAGGTTCATGCGGGTTTTATCGACACAATCTAGCAAATTTAAAATTTTCGGGGGATGTAAACTTTAAAAAAAAATAATTGATTAAGAGTCGAATTTACAGATTTTTCATTCATTATTTCGATAATCTTAGAATTTAGGTGTATAAAAATCCAAAATTCACAGAAGGAGATACACACATTTACCTAGAAATTTCGAAAAAAAAATTGGAAAAAAGAATTCAAGAAAATTTCAAATTTTTATTTAACGATTGTTAAGTATTCTAAAAACTCTAATAATTTCAAAGATCTTAAGATGTTTAAGGTTAAAGTCCAACAATTCACAATTTCTTCTTTAGAATTTTGAAATTTTTTGACATTTTATGTAATAAAAAAGTTTTCACACATAGTAAAGATTTCAATAATTTTAAAGATTTCAAGCATTTAACAGATGCAAAGGACGTTATTTCAAAATTTTGACTATTGTATTTTGGACATTTGAGAGCGAAGTTTAAGCAAGAGAAGCGCGAGTTGAACGATGGCAAAGACCGCATCTATTTATCTGTCGATGTTTTGGAGATATTGAGCATTGCAAATTCAATATTTTAATCGGCCATAACTCAGTTATTTCTAGTCGTGCGTGAATTTTGAGCAAAGATTTAAAATCTACGTGAAATTCTGCAGCAAATGAGTACTCCATAACTTAATTTTTTTGACAAATAATCGAGATAACGATCGAAGTAAAATATTGGTAAATTTTATAGTTTTAATCGAAAAACGTTTGTTCAAAAAAATTTGCGAATTTTGGAAAATAAAAAAGCAATTTTTTAACAAATAAAACGCGAGAAAAACGATGACAAAAACTGTATTTCTCTGCATCTGTCGTAGATTTTGAAATAAGGAGAAGCACCGATATTTTCTTACTTTCAAAAATTTGGTCGTTTGGCGGCTACTCAAAATTTTAATCGACCATAACTCAGTTATTTGTTGACGTACAAAAAAACTCGCACGGTTTTGGAATCAGTGTAAAATTCTGCTTTAAATGAGCTTCATTAACATAATATTTGCTTCACACATAAACTAGATATTGACTAAAATAAGTTTTCAAAATATCGTTTTTTGGTGATTTTCAAAGACGTTTTTAAGTACTTTTGTTACGCGCCTTTTTACCGGAAAGAAACTACGCACGTAACTTTTAAACTCTGTATTGTCAAAAAACTAATTCCAAAACAAAAGTCTTCTTCCTCAACAAAAATTGGGCTCCTGGCAACGTTGTTTGGCGCCATCTCGATGCGTACACTCCTCGCGTTACACAGCCTCGTCTTTCATTTGGAAAGGACGTAGGGCAGATACGTGGTACTTCCCCAGAGGTTTGGTGG
Organism: Gnatocerus cornutus; assembly: GCA_029298725.1. Taxonomy (NCBI): domain Eukaryota; kingdom Metazoa; phylum Arthropoda; class Insecta; order Coleoptera; family Tenebrionidae; genus Gnatocerus; species Gnatocerus cornutus. The sequence goes on along the minus strand of CM055509.1, from coordinate 31,343,871 downwards.
GATCCGACTGAGACGCCACCACATATGACACCGGAGATTCCTTCCTAAGAATAACATAGGGGCCATCCCGCCTGGGAACAAATTTATTAGTAACATGGTCACTACTTTTGCTTAGAACATGAGTGTCGATGAGAACCCTGTCACCCACGGCGTGTTCATGTCCAGGACACTTCCTTTGATCCGCATAACGTTTAGTACGATCCTGGGTATTCTCATTTTGTTCACGCGCGCACTTGAGGGTCCTCGAAATCGTCTTTAAGTACGGCGTAATCTCCGTGACAAAGTTCTCATTCTCAATCACCACGCGTAAGTCATCGTGGACTTCCAAAGGGGACCGAAGCTTGCGACCGAAACACAAGAACGCGGGTAGCGCCTCACTCCATTTAGTGCGCTCCCTTTCCACAATTATGGGCATTTGCCTCTTGAGGTCGCAAACTTCTTCCTTCTTTTTGTGTTTCTTCTTCTTCTTATCGTCATCAGAGCTCGTTTCCGACGACTCCGAACTCGAACTCGTCTTCTTCTCCTCACTCTTCTTCTCGTCATTTAGATCACATGCCTCTTCGGCTCTTAGTGGTTCGACATCCACGCTGCTTACTAGTACCGACGACGGTTTTTGGGGCTCATTGTAGAGTGCAAACCACTCATCTTCATCCCTAAAACGCCATTTCATTCCCGGCAAGTCCAAGATGATGTTGGCCTGTTTTATAAAATCCACACCCAAAAGAGTCTTATTGTCGGTATATTCGGGAACAGCAGTAAAACTGAAACTCATACTGCGTCCGCTCAGGGTAACCCTTACTTCGAATACTTTGGTCTGCACCACCTTAGGGCAACCATCCGCAAGCGTGATTACCTGTTCCTTATCTAAACATGGGAGGCCTAGATTATGCAAATGTTCGTATAACTTGTGACCTGCAATGCTCCGCTTTGCCCCTGTGTCCACATAGGCCAAACCTTTCTTTCCAATCACTTCTATGGACATCAACACTCTCGAGCTTGCTTCCTCCAGGTCAGCTGAGAGTATTTCTGTCGCCTCAGCTCCTGGTGTAGCTCTAGTTCTTCTATTATTCTCAGGACACTGAGACCGAATGTGTCCAGTCTTTCTACATCCGTAGCAAATAAGCCCAACACTAATAGGATTTGATTGTCTCGCGTCATCACTCCGCGTTGTCTTCCGGCATTCTTTCAGTGTATGCCCATATCCTTGACACCCAAAGCACTTGATGCGTTGTCGTGGTTTGCTGTCATTTGGGAGTTCCCTCTCTTCACCGTACATATCTTTGATCTGGCGCGCTTTCTGTACGAGCTGCTCAAAGGAGTTGATCTCGTGTCTTACGATGGCCTTTCGGATCTTCACATGAAGCAGTGCATACACCATGTCTAACTGGTGCGTTTTGTGGAGAGGAGGATCTGGGGATAACTTGGATAACAACGCCCTCGCCCAACTGACAATGGGTTCCTTCTCCCCCTGCTGTCTAGCAAACAGTTCTTTGAAGACTTTATAGTTAGCTTTGCACTCGCCAAAACTTCTAGTTAGTGCTTCGATAGCCTGATCCCACGTGAGTGCAGTGGCCTTCGTTCCCTGCCACCAGGTTGCTGCCGCACCGTCCAGGAGCATCGGCAAACCTTTAAGTGCGTTAGCATCTTATACGTCGACACACTCTTTGTAAATCTTGACAGCGTCGACGAACGCCTCTACCGATTCTTCCTTCGTACCCCGAAACCGACTTTTGCACTCTGCAAAGTTTCCTTTCCTCACTGGAGTCGCGATTACATTGCTAGCTGCGGGAGCCTTAAGTTGGCTCAACAGTTGCGCAAACTGTTCTTTCGTCATAACAATGTTCGTCATGTTTGCGTCTTCTGAATTTTTCCGCGATCTTAAGTTATATTTCTCGCCGTCCGCCGTTTCCTTTCTTCTAAGATTTCTTTCTGGCTTCACGATTCAGCCCCACACGTTGGTCGCCAGTTGTTACGCGCCTTTTTACCGGAAAGAAACTACGCACGTAACTTTTAAACTCTGTATTGTCAAAAAACTAATTCCAAAACAAAAGTCTTCTTCCTCAACAAAAATTGGGCTCCTGGCAACGTTGTTTGGTGCCATCTCGATGCGTACACTCCTCGCGTTACACTTTTGATTAATCAAAAGTGCAGCTTAAAGTCAATCATGTGTCCAAATTTCAGATCGGTAGAGCAAGTAGTTAAATCGTTTTTTTTTCTCAAAAAAAATTGGCCATTGAGTTTTGAATATCTGAAAGGAGAAAGAGAAAAACGCGAGAAAAATAATGGCAAAGATCGCATCTTTCTATCTATTGTAGTTTTGAAGCTATTAAACCGGTTTACTCAATAATTCAATCAATAATTAATAATTAAGTTAATTTTGCAACTAATTTAATGATTGCAGACATTTGATTGGCGGAAAAACGATCACACGTCACTTTAACATTAAATATTTAATCGAAATTAAATATTAAACACTTGTCACTTTAACACATGTCACTTTAACATAAGTATTTAATCAAAATTAAAGATTAAACATAGCTTCTGTAAACCGGTCCATTGAGAATTAAAATTTTTAAAAATAAAAAACAACTAAGTATTCGAAATTTTATTTAAATATTTTGTGTCGTACGGTAATTTTCAAACAGTTTAATTTTTTTTAAACACATTTTTAAGAGATTGTGAAAAACGTGAAATAAAAATTTCTAAAATGTTTCATGAAACAAAAAAGTGGATGTATTAAAAGTTCAGATTTTTATTAAATTGAAATTTCTAAAGAGAATCGAAAAAATCTAAAGAATTCAATGAGCATCGAGAAGACTTAAAAAAAATAAGCAATCGTGGATGACCTACAATAACTTGAAGAGAATTAAGAATTTACGTGTGCAAGAATCAGAATCTAAATAAGAACACAAAGATCTAAGAGAATTGGAAAATGCAAAGATGTAAAGTACAAAGATCTAAGAAATTGAGCTAAAAACTTTATTCATCATATTGTTAGATATTTATTTTCCAGTAATGACGGCTTGTGATTATAATAATTAAATATTCCCGATTAAAGTATTTCTGGTGATTTCTTAAATATTAAATCCTAATAATTGTTTCCTGTTGAATTATAAGTTCTTATTTTATTTTTATTGCTCTGTTGTTTTTTAGAATCAATTTCTGCTGTAAACTTTTATATTTCCCGAACTAAAAATTTTAATGGAGTTATAAACCATGCTTTTGACTTTGTGGTGAAAAGAGTCCTAGAATATGGTCGGGCTAGTCTGATCAATTCCCAATAAAAAATGTATAAATTCTCAATGTTCTGAGTTGGACAATCGAATATAATTTTACTCCCGCGTCATTACCTCTTTATCGATTCTCTTTTATCGATTCCTTTATGGTATAATACACCAGATAAAACATTCATTCAAGTTCAAGGGTTCGATACTTGCCCACGCCTTTTCTTTTTTTTTCATTTTAACCCCAACCAAAACAACAGTAATGTACTTAATGTAGTTCTGAACGCAATGCAGGCAACTTTTAACTGTATCTAACACCGTATCGATTGCACCAGTTACCTCTCTCTAATAAATAATGGACGTTACGATACGATACGACCACTGCACTGTCAGTTATCAATTGATTTTATTTATTTAGGAGTGCGAAGGCTTTATCGATCCGAGCGACAAGTTGTTGGGAATTATCATGTTAAGTTTTATGAAAGTTGGCAGCAATTTGCGAAAGTTCAGTGTGTAATTTTCGTTTCAAGCGGTTTCGACGCGACTCTGAGAGCGTTTTAAACTCGTTATTGCAAAAAATTGATTGTAAGAGTCGGAGTTAAAAGTGATGAGCTAATTTTTGAGCTCGCCGATTAAACTCGATTTATCGTGTCATCGTTATTCGCTTTAGCCGCCGCAATGTTTCCATTTCCTGTAAAAACAATTTCGGAACAGAGCCTATGAAACGTGACTCCATTAAATGCAAATTTCCATACGTGAACACTCAAACTGTGTTCTTTCCTGTCCAATCACTTTCAAGCTCGGGTTGTTTTCACCACTCTGGGTATTTACGCTCAAACCAAAACACCACAATTCTGTTTAATCGTAAAATTTCGATAAAAGAGACGGTCAACGTGTTGGCGGCGCTTGAATTGTGATTGATGAAGTCGTAAGTAGAAAGGGATTGAGACTACGATTATTGTCGTCTTTACTGACGGATTTTCTTCCTTTTTTCGAGTCGGGACATTCGAGGGAAATCGACCAGAAAAGAACGCGATCTGAAGGGAAATATGCTCGGCTATAGGCAAGAACAAATGTTTGATCAAGCTAATTGAACATTGCCGGAACGTAGCCGTAAGAAATTTCCATAGCTGCATTATATATAAATTTTACGTTCTCGTTAAACGTGTCAGGAATTACCGTAGTATTTAACAACGTACCACTGCTTTCATTAATTGGCTTTCATTGGCTGTTTCAGGTAAAAATAATTGGGCAATAATTGGCAAACCTTCGTAAGTTTTTAAATGAACGTTGTGTTTAATTGTGTGTGTTTTGCTTAATCAGTGTCGTGCTCTCTGTTTTTATTAATTAATCGAGCGTTTCCGACCAGCAGGAAGTCGTTTTATCATTACTGCCAATCGATTCAAACACGAAATTTAATGAAAGTGTTTACATCGTTTTGATTCAACGCGCTCTAATTGACTTGACCCGTAATTCGATGTCTGCTCCAATCATTTGCATTTTGATCAAAAGATCCGAAGAGCAAAGTCGGGACGTGTTTTGCTAGGTAAAGTTCACGAAAGCTCTTATTGATCCGGGCCAGGTATGTGTACACATTTCGAGACCGAAATTGTAAGCTGCTTCTTGTCACAATTCCCTTAGAGTTGTGTGAACTTTGTTTGTCCACGGAATTTCAAAATGTGGAAGATCGAGTAGAGAATCTAAATTGAAGTTTAATATTTAAACGGGACCGTTTAGGATTCCGGAAATTCCGGCTAATTTTTGTCATTTTTGTGACCCGGCGCATCCACCATATTCATATTTGTATTTTAGATTATTCACTGTTACTAATATTCCAGTTTCGTTTTACTTTGACTTTCTTGTTTATACAGAGTTGGAAAAGATTAAGTGGAAGCTGTAAATTAAAGTTCGCTGTTGAAATTATCGCGAGCAGATTCCACGGAATTTCAAAAGTTCTGTTATTAAAACTAGAGAGATGTTCACAAAGAAATCTCAGTTTGAGTTTCTTGTTTTTTATTCATTTAGTTTTCAGATTTTTACATCGAAATTAGAAATACGAACAAAAAGAAGCTTGAAAAATCGGTGTGGTATCCCGGCGCCTCCACCACTTTATAAAACTAAAACTGTTAATCAAACTTGAAGTGAACATGACTAAATTTACTAAACAAGGGCTTAAATAATTATGATCATATTTTAAAACTCCTACCGGGAAACTTCCACATTTAGACGTGACAGCTTCTAAATTTATTGCCAATCTCGCGTCGACCTTTTGTATATCTAGTTTCGTAACCATATTGGGCAATCGGAATAGTAGAAAATATTTACTAGTTTACCGATAAATAATCAATCGAAATTCAATTTACCTGACCCTAACCGTGTATTGGGCTCGTTCCAATAAAAGCACTTAAAAAGATAGTCAAAGTTTCCGTCGTCAAAGCCAGTCGCTTAAAGCGTGTCTGAAGTTTTTACTAAATGTACTTCGAACTTTTATCGGAGTCGAAACAGCAACTGTATGATGTCAATGTAAAGTTAAAGAGATTTTCACGACGGTGCTAAGAATAGGCGTAATTTATGTTACTCCACATCATACTGTTTTCTTTTCCACTTCATTAATATTGTTATTTATGGCATGTTAAGTTTCTTTCATTAGCAAGCGTAGCTTTAAGCACATATCGCGCGAGCATCTAACAGGTTGCGTAGTTCTATTTTAAACAGGACGCTTCCGGAACAGCAGCACCATAAATCCGAGGCCGGTGAAGAATTGAATATAAATTTTAAAGGTTTGAGTGCAATTCGCTCGGTTTTCCCGAGAGGATCGAACAACGCGAACTTAATACGTTTAATGGATTTTTAAATTAAGCCTTTGAGCCGCTCAGTATTCGCAAGTAAAGTGTTGTTTTCTCGCAATAAAATAACATCGCTTTTTAGAAAATTCAATAATAGACTGCGCCGACAAAAGCTGCGACCATTTTCGCGTCTTTATTCGCTGCACCTCGTTACTTGTGTGTTGTAAAGGCAGCGACCCCGAAAACAGCTTCCTCGGGAGTTTTATTATTCTGTTTATCTTGGGGGTGTCGAAAGTTTACCAAAAATGATCGAATCACGGGGTATAAATAATTCGAAAGGGTGCAATAAATTATAATTTGGAAAGAGTCGCAGGGATGGCGTTAATAATAGATAAGGATGCGGAAAAATGATTCGTCAGTTGGGTCTGCATTGCGCACGATTTCTAGCTTCTTGCTTCGAAAGTATTTAGTGAAATTGTATTCATGACTCGGAGCATGAATAAACCATTAGCGGTGTCGATTTTCGGCCGGCAAACACAATACAGTGATAATTCTGAACGGTAAAAACCGCCATGTTGCTATGATTTATAGATCAGATAACAACAGGAAACTGTCAGTTCAACTAGAATTAATACATTTGCAATTAAGCACGTCAGTGCACGCGCACGCACATGTGGATATTCCCACATTGTTGTGGTTTACCAATTCTCTAGAATAATAAGCTACAAACTAAGATAACAACACTGTTTATAGCACTAATTGATTTGTTGTCGGGGAAAAAACACCCTAAAGTTTCAGGCTAAAAATAACCAAATTGGACAATACTCTCGCGAACTCCTTTATCTAAGCTTATACCGAACTGGGGAGCATTTGACCTTTTTCGCCCTATTAATTATTTAAATTTATTGCCAATTTCGTCTTGGTTATGGTTCTGACATGTCGCTTGAAACCGAGGAAAAAATAATGTCGGCATCCAATTAGAACTCAGTTTTATTATTATACAGAGAAGTTAAATTAGTTCGTACGCGTCAACATAATCCCGTTTCACACAACACCACCATTTCCATTCTGATTATTGAATAAAATTTTAATGGAATGTGTTTTGCCAGGTTCCAGTAAGTAAAGTTTACGTTGTTTGGTGAGTAAACAAAGAAAGAAGAGAAGAAAAGTTCGTTCTTTTAAAATTGTGTAGGTAAGAGAAGGAGCGAGCTTTTCTCATTTTTTCGAAGCATTTTGTAGATTTATTCGACTTTGATAATGTAATGGTAGTTGGGTTTTTGCTCCTTTTTCATCTCGTAGATTTGGCACTTCTACACTACAATCTTCTTTCACTTCTGAATGCGTAGTGATGCAACTGAAGGTAATGGTACTTTGGATTTTTTCTTACTAGTTCGTTGGTACGAGTTTCAACCATTTGGTTGGTGGTACAGAAGACACTGCATGCTCACTAGATACTTCTTATTGTAATAAGTAGTTAGGGGGTGGTTTTGGCAGCCAGAGCATGCTTGGATGACAGCTGATTAAAACGAATTTCGTACGTGACATAAATTTTATCCAAACTAGCGAAACTGGAACCGTTTCGTGTGCAATTGGATATAAATTTCCTCGAATGATGGAAGAGAGATATGAAATTTATTATAATAGTATCAACGAGGGATGCATTCGCTACAAATTTTATTTTAGAGGTGTAATCACTCTAAAAGTTCAATTTCCATGCAAGTTTATTCGTTCCACTTTCATTAATTTCTCAGATAAGAACGGCAAACTTTGTAACAAATTGTCTTTTAACAACCCAGTTCGAGAATCTGTCACTCATCCTAAATTTTCTCACCGCACGGTTACACTCTTCCAGAATTTGTAAACCGACGTCCGAGAAGTATACGACTCCATTCCCGGGGGTGGCGACCACGGTGGCCTCATTTTTCATGCGGAATTATGCATTAGATCCATGCGAGGTTTGCAAACAACGCCACAAAGACGACTTTGGAATGATAAAAAAGCAAAAGAACTTGCAAAAATCATACAGATTTACTCTGGATCGATGGGGCGATGATTTATTTATACGAGACTGACGAGAGGCTGAAGGGTAATTGGACGAGATTGATTTGGGGGGTAGTTTGTTTAATTTTCATTAGGATGGTTAGTGGGTTCAACTCATATGTAAACTTGAAGGGTGCTTGTGGCAGATTTACTATAAATTTTACAGGGGAAAACTGCAAGTTTTATATTTTACTCGTTTCGGATGATGAAACATGCCCAAAAGCTCATAATTGTACCGCAATTTTAGCCTGAAATCGATACACTTTTAAACATTTCTTAAACGTTATGAATTATAACTACCTTCTTAATAGCTCTGAAATAATAGTACATTTTTTGATATATTTGAACAAACAAATTTTATATGCAAAGGACTTATAAAAACACCGAAACAGTAGGAGTCAGTCTGAATTTATAATAATTGGCTATTAGTTATTGAGTAAAGTAATCAGTAGCTATTGAAGTGGAATAAATTTCTAGTATAAACATAGCTGCACTAATGTAATAGTCTTGTTTACAATAATAATTGATAGAGTATCTAAATTAATTGCAACAACAGGCATGAATCCTAAGCATTGATTGAAGTCCAATTGAATTACTCAACCTACATAATTTCCATCAAAAATGCATTTTATCAATAACGTTTAATTTTGTACGATTTATATCGAACTGTAGTAATGAGGATTTGGTTGAACTGTGGGTTTAACAGGCTATTTAAATAGTGAAATGAAATTTCTAACATTTCTATTTGTAAAACCTGTTAAATTAATTCGTAACCATGGGATCAATCAAAACAATTTTATTTCCAATTGTACGGTTTATTTTTAACTAATTATACAGAACTGGAAGTTTAATACGTTATATGATGCCAGATATGCATTAAATTCTAGCCAAATATGCAACAGGTTTACGGAAGAATGCAAGAGAACCTCTTTGGATTACATGCATTCTCTACATTCACTTTAATCCGCACTATCTAGTACACCTACTCAATAAATATTTGTCTTTTTTTAACAGAGAACCAGAAATTTATAATTTATTACAAAACTGTTAATTTTATTAATAATTAGAAATACGAAAAATGAACATTTTCAAAAAAAAAGTAAAATGTGATCCAAATTGAAACTGTATTTTTTTATTATTTATAATTAGAAATACAAAAAATAAACATTTTCAAACATTTTTTAAAATGTAATACAATTTAAAACTGTATTTTTTTAATTTGAAAATTATAGTCAAAAAATCTTCAAAATTTGAAGTTAATTTTATACAGGTGTCCCAGAACTCGCGCCCCAGAGAGCAAGGAAGGGTGCCGACAGCCATACAGATGGTAAATTTCAAAACAAAAATTGACTAAGTTTAATAGTATTCAAGAACTGATAAAAAGTTAACAACCAATCCCGAAAGCTTATTCGAGAAGTGGAGTAAAAGGCCATCCCAATTTCCTAGACAACGAGAGTCTAATGTTTCACTGACCAATGGATGATAGTGTGTGTCCATAGTTACCAATTTTCAAATTCTGTTTAGCTTCGGGATTGGCTACAGTTTTTTTGTCTTATCTCGGTTATTTTTTGAGTCAAAAAATTATGGTTTCAAAATTTTAGTTCAGAATTGTCGCCACCATAAGCCTTTTTTCTCATAAAATAGAACAATTCGAATTGATTGAGACCAAGTTTTGTTTAAATTATAGGTCATTTTTCCTGCCGAAAATTTACCGATTTACAAAGAAACAATTTTCAAAGTCGGCAATGTTTCAAAGAGATAAGTTAGATATCTGTAATGGATATACATGTCAATTTTGATTAATAGATAGATTTACAAGCAATTGACAAGTTTTTTAGTAATAGTAAAATAATGATGGAAAATATAAATTTATAAGATACCTGCTAAAATGCACTGAATATACCAAAAACAAGTTTTTCCTTAAACGTCACAAAAAGTCACTATTTTTTAGTCGTTTTTTTAGACAGTAATGTGGGCAATTTTGTTATAAGTAATGAAAAGCGCTCGTTGACATGGAAACACTTTTGCTGCCTAGGCAGAAAACAGTTATTTGTTTCACTAGGCTAGAAAATGTTTTTTTGGAAATGCGAGGAAAGTTTTGAAATCCGAGCCCGGAGGACAAGGATTTCAATTTCCGAGCATTTCCAAAACATTTTCTAGCCGTGTCAAACACGAAATTTTGTGCACCGATAATTATTAATAGTTATTTATTTTGACTTTTGGTTTGAATTTGAAACGGCATTCCCTCATTTAGGGGAATTTCATCAACTGGAAAATAGGTTGGTAGCAATCTATTCAAATCAAACGATTGCAGATTAATTTAAATTCAAATGTGTTTCAGCAAATTTTTGTGGTATCTTTGGTTAATTAATTACCTTTATTATTTTCGAAGGTCATTGGTCTCCAAATCGGCACATAAATTGACACAATTGACATTTATGCGGCGATGCCAACTTGCAAAATAAAACCAACTATTCGAAATGTCACGTTTGACTGCTTAGACCTTCAAAAGGTGATTTTCTTGCCGCAAATGAGTATCACAAATCTCATGAAAAGTGACGGAGGCGCACAAAGTACTTTGTGTGACGGGTACTATTTGAGACTTACATTTTGCACTTGCAACTTTGAAATCAATATTTTTCACAGTAAATGTCATCAATGATATATGTACATGCATAGCCATCCATGTTTATAATTCAATTTGCGTTCACTCATTGTCGGTCGTGGATCTGAATCTAACGTTTGGAGAAAAGGTAGTATTTCGTGACCTGAGAACTATAAGGTTCTAACTAACATTTGCATTAAATTGATCAGTGTTCACGTTATCAGTGATATCTTTTTAATTTATTAAGCATTTATTTAAAAAAATGGCAGGATCTACTTAAGTCATTTTGGCTTGTTAAAATATTAACTCACTTCTTTTTTATACAATAGAAAATGTTTAAAAAATCGCAAAACAGACAATTTAAATTTTCACAAAAAAACACTTAGAACCTTATAATTCTCACGTCGCGATTTGTTATTTGGCCGAAAACTGGCTTTGCTGTCTCCCAATTTTGCATACGCTCGGCTACGCTACGCTTCTGCAATTTAATTGCTCGACAAAAAGTACCTGTTTTCTGCCGTATAACAAAATCGACTATTATTGCTAATGATTTTACCCTTTGGTGATAATTTGACAAAAGTGACAGTTCTTGTTTAACATTTCGCAGAAATTGCAAGAGTTGAAACAAAGCATTGTGTAGCTCGCTCTGCTGAAAAATTTGCAAAAAAAAAAAATGAGGTTTAGTGTTCTGTTCGAATTACCGAAAATACAAGGTGTTCAAAAAATGGCGGACCAACTATTCACTACGTGAATCTTCAGATAATAACTAGTAGCTAAATTAAGTTTTTTCAATTATTGAGTGCTTCGTTGGAATTCTACAGCCACTTAAAGGGGCGCTAATTATGGCACAAATTTTTCCTTATAATGAACTTAAGGTTTACAAAATTCTACTAGAGTTCATGTTTAGGGTGACATTTACCTACTTACAGTCTTTACATGCCTTAAATGTTGATGCAAAACGTTATTTTGCACTTTTAAAATTAAGCTCAAGAGCGCAAAATTAATCTGGCAACATTTCACTTCAAGAATTCAGTAATTAACTAGGTGGCCCTCGAAATTCTGTAGACTCGCTTTTTTCGTGGACCTCGCTTTTCCGTGGCGTTGCATATTAATTTGAAATTGTTTATTTGTTAGATTAAGAAACAAAAAAGGCGAGTTTTACAGAATTCCGAGGGCCATTTTGTAAAATTTTAATTGTATTTTGTCATTTAACATTTAGCAAAGAAAGTTTTAAAAATATTTTTTGTTTTTTGATTTTTGAAACTCTGATACAAATAACTACGCATGGCAAAATGAAGAATTTTCTGAAAATATTAGAGAAAAAACAGACTGAAAGGTTTAAAAAAAATAACCAACGGACTTCGCTATTAAAAATTTAACAGTACTACGCTGTTGATAATTTTTGTTTATGACGACAGTTCAATTCATAGAATTCCACAGTAATTAAGGCGATTTCTAAGTTAGTGTCCGCTAAGTCATAAAATGGTTGGAACCCATGACAGGTCTCACACCTTCTCAAACGCAAAACCGACAGCAAAAAATTGAACAAATTTTGTAACTTCAATTATCCCCGATAACATCATTGCTACTTCAATATTCTATTTATTTTGTATTATTTTATTTCTATGTTTATATGAAAATGTAGGCAGAAGGCGAATTCTGTTATTCTTGACAACCTTTTTTGGATAAGTTTTGTTACTGCTGTTCTATTATCAATACCGTTTAGGTGGTTTATTGTTTTCCTTTTCCAACCCCTGTTATCATAAGTTATGAACGAAGATGAAAAACACTTAATCGAGAGTCGTACCCGTACCACATTCACAAAAGAAAAGGGTAAATAGGATGTGATTATTACTGATTTACAGCAGCTCCATTTTATGGTTTAGAGGACACCAACTCAGAAATCGCCTGTACCTTCCAAAATATTCTTTTTTTTTACCGAAATAAGGACCTAAAGAACTCATTTAGCACACCCAAAGCAAATAATTGTATCCGAAACATGCATGAAAAATCGTATTTTCTTGTAAATTGAGAGTACGGTTTCGTAATTAATTAATGTCAAATTATGTTTTTTTCAGAGCTCGGACTGATTTTAATAAGTGGAGATTCTTTCAAAGAAAAGAAGCCGCTACCGTAAACTATATTTTATGTATTTAAACATTTTGTATAAACATCGTGTAATTGTAGATGTACGGTTTGGGGTTTGTCCAAAGGTTCTGTTTTTTTTTTGTTGAACTACAATAAAACGACCATCAAGATGGTCAGTTTTTTCTGGTGAGAAAGGGTGTGGAGTGATCTCGATACTTGTCGTAAATAACAAAACTAATTAAGAATCATGTAGTGTGATGGTTTACTCTTTTTGTGTAATGAGTACCCCAATTAAGCCATACATACTTGCATTTTTAGTCTCCCTAATATCTACTGCTTTAGAACGATTAAAAATCGGCCGAGTCGTAAATAGTACTTAGTTTTGGGGTATTTATGTTCAACGATTCTGTTTTTTTTAAACTAAAATAAAACGACTATCAGGACGTCCGATCGCATTTTTTATATAGGTTTAGCATTCTTTATCTCTTGTTATTTTATTGTTTTCTTGGAGTTCATATTTGTTTATCAGTTCAATCGTAATGAACATTATTTTATTCGATCGTACATCATTAATTCCATCAGTTCCTCTCAAATTACTACAGACCCCGCGAAAGAATCGAACAACATTCGAAGCTCGGCTATGAACTTCTAGTTGTCGGTACCAAATAATGATTTTATGGCTTAATTGGGGTAGTCACTACCCAATAGAACAAAACCACCAAATAGCAGATTCTAAAATTTTCTCATTGTTAAAGACATCGGTAAAATTCGTTTAATTTGTTTAATCCCTCTAATATCTGCTGTCTCACAACGATTAAAAATTTGACCGAATCGTAAATGTTCACCAAAATTTGAACTCGTCGCGTCAATTTAATTTATCTGTTGAAATATTGTTAACTGCAAGTATATAGTATCCTTTTTACGTCTGCTTTGACTTTCGATAAGATTGTGCAAATCTGTTTGTTGATATTTAGTCGGAATTGACACTTTGAAAAAAATAGCTTGCTACTTGGCATTGAAAATGTATCAATATTGTGTACTACATATTAAAAATAAGCGCCGAACAGGCTCCTTGAGAATTTTTTGTTTTCTTCGAGTTGTTTATCCGTTCATTCATTATTATACAATGAAGAATATTTTTTTATATCATCAGAACAGAATAAGTTAGGATTCATTTGAAGATTTTTTTTTGTAACTTCTCCTCGTACCAAAATCACACGCTTGCAATAAAATTTCCATCGGTAACTGTTTCGAGAAATATCCCAATATGCGAAAAATGAATGAAAAATCGTATTTGTCTCGATACGCTACGGTTTCCAGAGATAATAAAGTACGACTTTGTTGTAGTGGGTCGGGAATGGATTAAAATTTAGAAAAACGAAATTCACTACAGGTTCGGTTCTTTGATTATGCTTTAAGTAATAAAGTCTTCGTCACCGAGAAAGGGCGGTCAAGTTTGTTTATACCACTTCAAATCCCAAGAAAAGAGGTAAAAAATACTGGTCATAATACTCGGGCAACACTTGAAGCTCCGCTGTCAAGTTACAGTTACAGCAGGTACCAAATAGTGATTTTATGGCTTAATTAGAGTACTCACTTCACAAAAGCATTAAACCGGTAAATTAGCAAATTCGGTAAAATTCACCAGTCGCTTGTCTGATGGTCGTTTTTTCAGGTGAGGATGGGTGTGGACCGTGGAGATCTGCCTTGACTTTCGATAAAATCACGGCAATCTATTTTTTGATAGTCGAAATTTCAAAAAAGACCTGGTTAGATACTTGCTATCTATGCAAATTTTTTATACAGAGTGTCGACAAATGTTTGTTCATCAAATGAACAATTAATTCGCGCTTGTAAAGAGGAGTTTCGAAACATGCTTTCAGATGTTCAAGTGTAAGATACACATACATACCTTGACGGTCAAAAAGATTCTGTATTAAAAATAAGCCGAACTCGATTAATAAATCAATCTCCGCCGATGTTTTCTTCGTTGCTCGGACCGATTGAAATAAGTGCCGAGAAAAAAAGCAGCTACCGTACTTGTTATGTATACAAAAAATCAGACCCTTTTTTGGAACGGTGATAGATCTTTATGACTCTCTCCACATTATGGTTATGGTTTTGTCCCCGCGACGACCGACGTACCGCGATATTTAAAAATTGATTTTGCTAAAATCAAACGGCCGAAGAGGACGAAAACCCGCCACTTTGTTAGTTTGGAAACTCGTCGGCAAAAGGGCAAAAGGAGCGAGAATAGTATAGAATAGAATAGTTCGGTCGTGAAAACTGTCAAATTTTTGACGTTTGAAAAAATAGATTTTTTTAGACGGCAGAAAAGTGCTACTTTTTGTCGAGCAATTAAATTGTAGTAGCAAGGCGAAGCGTAGCGTATGCAAAATTGCGAACAGCAAAGTCACTTTTATTTATCCAATTCTCATATACCTCCTTCTTATCTCCGCTTGAACAGTTGTCGGCATTACTTTAAAACTCACTACACAATAGTACCAATTTACCGAATAGCAGATTTTGTTATTGATGAAAAACATCGGTAAAATGTGCCACCCGACTATCCCTGTCTGATGGTCGTTTTTTTTCTGGTGACAAAGGGTGTGGAGTGGATGTCGGTACTTATAAATACTCATAAATACTCATAATACTCATAAATAACAAAACTAACTCAGATGATGTACTCTTTTTGTGTAATAAGTACCTTATTAAGTCATACAGTTTTGCAGATAGAAATTGGTTTTATGGCAGCGAAATAAAAATTATCTAGTCATTACCACAGCCCTCCGAGAGCTGACCGTACCCACAATAAATCATATTGTTCCGATATTCCACAGGGCCGGGATTGTTTACACGCTGAGAGTACTACCTGCGAGCTACGTTGTAATAGTAAGGGTTGGTACCATCATTCAACAGATAAAAGTGAAACGGCAAAAATTTGTCACAATAAATTCTGCTACAGATTAATGACGACAATATTTAATATTTCTAAATGCATTATCAGATCATTAAGAACCAATAATAAATATAAGTAGGTAGTCTAAAGTAGCTACATATCACATATCCAAAGATCAGACTGTATGAATGATCCAAGATTACAAAAAGTTACTTATTTTTTCAAAGTAGGTGAATTTTAAAATTTTGCGTTAATATTACGCTTCAGCATATTATTTATGACAGGGTAATATTTGCGGTATTGCTCCATTGTTGGCATACTTAACTGCGGCACAATGGGACCCTACCATAAAAACCAATTTCTATCTGCAAAACTTTACACACTTGCACTTTTAGTCTCGTCTAATATCTATTTACTGCTTTAGAACGATTATAAGTTGGCCGAGTCGTAAATGGTACTTGCGTTTTGGGGTACCTATTTATGATGAACGGTTCCCTTTTCTTTTTTTGTTAAACTACAATAAAACGACCATCAGGACTTCTTAATCCCTTGTTAATTTATTGTTTTCGTCCAGTTCATATTTGTTTATCGCGACTATCGCTGTGTGATGGTCGTTGTTTTAGTTGTGTGAACAGGAATGCAGTGATGTCGATTTAGAATTAAGAATTAAATTATAAAGAATATTTTATTTATATCGTCAGAACAGAATAAGTTAGGATTTATTTGTAGATATGTTTTTTTTGTAACTTCTCCCCGTACCAAATTCACACGCTTGGAATAAAATTTCCATCGGTAACTGTTTCGAGAAATATCCCAATATGCGAAAAATTAATGAAAAATGATACGCTACGGTTTCGAGAGATAACAAAGTACGACTTTGTAGGTCGGGAATGGATTAAAATTTAAAAAAACGAAATTGATTACACGTTCGTTTCTTTGATTATGCTTTAAGTAATAAAGTCTTCGTCACCCGAAAGCGGCGGTCCAGTTTGTTTACCACTTCAGATCCCAACAGAGGAGGTAAAAAATACAGTAGTATTTGAAGCTTCGCTGTCAAGTTACAGCAGGTACCAAATAGTGATTTCATGGCTTAATTGCAGAACTCACTATACAAAAGCATTAAACCAGTAAATTAGCAGATTCTGAAATTTTCTTATTTTTTACTCCTTTTGTGTAAAGATTTCCCGCATTTTTAGTCTCTCTAATATCAACGATTAAAAATCGACGGAGTCGTAATAAAATTCGATAATCGTCACGTTCATTTCATTTATCTGTTGAACTTTCGCATAAGTATCCTTAAAAATAGCCTCTTAGAAACTTGGTATTTATGCAAATTTTTTATACAGAGTATCAAGAAATGTTTGTCCATCAAATGATAATAATCTGTGATTAAATAATGAATTCGCGCTTGTAAATTGAAGTTTTGAAATATGCTTAAAGATTTTCATGTGTAAGTTACGCATACATACCCAAAACACACCTTGATGGTCAAAGAGATCCTGTATTAAAAATAAGTCGAATTCGATTAATAAATCAATCTCCGCTAATGTTTCCTACCGTACATGTTGTGTGTACAAAAAATCTGACCCTTTTGAGATGTTTATAACTGAGTCTCTCGACTTAATGGTTATGGTTTTGTCCCCACGAACATTATAGCATTTTGAAACATCTACCACGTCAGCAAAGGCGGACGAACGAAAACGACTTTCAAAAGTCTCTCACGCGAAAAGCAAAAATCGGAAAAGGACCAAACCACAACCACCGGAATCTCGGGAAAGTGTACGTTTGGGAAAGCTCGGCGAAAGTGTCGAGAAAAAATCGGTGAATGAAGGTACTCGCGCAAAACTACGTAACTCGTTCGCCGGTATTAGAAGCGTTCCGCCTGTACACGTTTTATATATACAGTTTGGGGAATTGACACCCGATGCATGGAATTAAATTTAATAGAAAGTGGGGGACACCGAGCGAGAAAGAGATTCTTGCATTCTTTCATTCTCACACACATCAAGAAACATGAATTTTCGGTGAGTCCAAGACCGATTAATGGACAAATAGATGAGCGCAACAAAGAAAACCATAATTGCCATTGGAGCGAGGAAGATAAAAATAATTTACCCCCATCAGCGCGAATGCATGCGTCGTGGCATTGTTTTATCATTTTTGGCAAGACGAGGTGTTAACATGATTGCTCCTTTAGTAATTCTTCGCTATTAGAGGGATTTGGTCCTTCGAATGCAAAATGCAACAATTTTATTTTTTTATGAGTAATGATAGGCATTGTATTTCTCAATGAATTTGAGTTACAATTTTCGAGAACTTTGTCGCTAGGATGCATTGAGGGGAGTAATGCCACCCACTGACACTACTCCTCTCCCACTTCTTATTAAAATTGTTCCCATTCATCGGGTATCAATTCCCCAAACTGTATAGTAATTGTTGCCTAGTGCCTGACAATGACCATTTTTTTAGAAAAGTCAAACATTTTTTAGGTGTCACAAACTAGAGGAGTTTGTTTCTCTAATGATGTATAATTTTGCTGAATATACCGACACGTGAAGGAAACAGTCGAGAAGCAGTAAGGGGCAGTAAGGCCTGTGAATTTCCTAACTGGCAAATTCCCTCCAAGAATACTTTTCAACGAGTTTATCAACAGGTACGTGAGATGGGCCGATTGGAACCAAATTTATCAGGATCATGGAGGACCCAAGACTATTCGCACACCAATGATTTATTAATAATTGTAACTACCAAAGTGTTGCTCTGGTCTCAAAATTATACTCTTAATAACTACCGAAAGAATTGAACACTGTTGCCGTTTTTCGCAATATTTAAAGTTATTTTGCTCCCGTACAAAGGTTCAAATAAAAATTTTAAACAGCATTTCCAATTCACAGCGTCTTAGAGTTTGACGTACTTATCAGTTGGTCCGCTATTTTTTGAACACCCTGTATGTCTTAAGATGAATACAGCTAATTAAACTTTGTTCTGATTAGAAAGATTCCAATTAAATCAAAGCTTGTTCGCATTACTGAAAATTTAAATATTATCAATATCCTGACGTGATGACTCTAAAATTATCACATTTTTATTGTATTTAGAATACAGGTGTTCCAGAACTTGGGCTCCAGAGAGAAAGGGCTTATGAAGGCAACAACTCTAAACTAAAATTTTAAAACAAAAAATTTTAGCTCAAAAAACAGTCGAGTTAAGACAAAAAAACGGTAGCCAATCCCGAAGCTAAACAGAATTTGAAAATCGCTATGAACCCGTCACCCATTGGTCAGATGAACATTACGCTCTCGTTGCCTAGGAAATTGGGGTGACCTTTTACTTCACCTCTGGAATAAACTTCCAGGATTGGTTGTTGATTTTTTATTTCAAATACTATTACAATTAATTAATTTTTGTTTTGAAATTTACAATCTGTATTGCTGTAGGCACCCTCTCTTGCTCTCTGGGGCGCGAGTTCTGGGACACCTGTGTAATATTTAATTAAGACAAGCAGTTGATGAGAACAACATTTATGGCATAAAATTGGCTCAATTGGAATCTAAATAATATATTTACACCATGAAATCAGCTCTAAATACTAAATTGCAATCCAAAAAGCTTACTTGTACACTTTGTCTATGTTTTAAGTTCTTTTTAACAAGTAAAGGCCAGAATTTTGTAGCTATAACCATAATAAAGTTGAGCTGCTTTATGATTTCATTTTTACGACGTTTTTATGACCAACGTTCTCGTATAAAGAGGTAGCGCTGTCTAACTGAACAGACACAGGATAATACTTTTCGTCAGATAAATCAAAAAAAGGAAAAGAAAAAAGGTTAAATTTTGATTCATTTTGTTTGTTCTGACAGATTTTTTAGAGAGTTTATATTTGGAACGAATTTTAAATTTCACAATTTTATGCTCTTGCCTACTTAATCTTTTTTCTGAAAAACGAATCCTTGCACAATGGTTCCATTATCCTTCCACAACTTCAAACGAGTCCCAGGAACAAATAACTGTCTGAATACATTAATACTGTAGCTTTTGGCAGCGTTGACAATACGTTCGTTGTAATGCAAGTACCACTCCAAAGAGTTCGATTTTTCGTTATCCACAATAACCTCGTAGTTGAGAGAACGATAAACAGTACGCATGGGTTTTCAACGACAATTGTGTTCAACAAGTATCAAAATGGATAATTTATATGTATTTACCCCGTTTTACTGCTAATCATGTAGAACATCCCTGGCTTACTGCCACATTCCAAACGCCATAGCTGAAGAGCTGAGCCGGTGTAGTACTCAACTGTAACATAGCTTTGGTCGCTGGCATCTAAAACTTAACTGATTGGAACCCGTGTTTCGGATTACGAACTCTTCGTTGTTTTTACAGTAGTCCGCGTGAATGACGATGAAGTTAGCAGAGGAAGACGAAGAAAATTGTCTTTCTAAAAACTGTTTTAAAAGAGAGTGGCTCAAAAATATAAGTTGCTTACAACGCCATTTTTGATGAGGGTACTTTCTACATTGTGATTTCGTTTATAAAAACCGTACTTATCATAGAAAAGTACATATTTTGCCAAACAGTCAATTTCATGTGTGGTAAAATGAAATTGGAGTAATCATTTTAAAACCTGCATTATCAGCAATTCTTATTCGTGTCTAATAAAATCTTAAGTATTTCAGTTTATCTGTGCTTAATTAGAAAATTCTTGTGCGAAAGAGACGAATTTTAGAAATTTTTATTTTAAGATCCACCTATTCTTCGTAACAAAATGGAGAATGTGATTGAAACGGGATAGAGTTCTTTTATTGGCTGGCATTATCTTTATTACAGTGGTTTTTATAACAAAAAATGCACCCAAACATCCAACTCGGTCGTAACTTTTCACTCATTGGTTGAATGTCTGAAACTGTTAATTGGATAAATTTCTACGCTAACTAATTAAATTAAATCACATACAAAAATACTTTATAAATCAGTGACTTGGTTACTTATTATTAAGCCATTTCAGACTCAGATTGAATTAAAAATTAATATCCTAAAGCCAACCCCACAAAATGCTTTTTTAGTAACTCATAAATACACGCGAGTTATGAGCAACTTTTGTGTTTTATTTAATGCGGAATAAATCTGTTTAGAAGTGTTTCTTTTATACTCCCAACAAACTTTGCGAAATTTTAGCTTTTAATTAACTGAAGCCCTGTTAATGAATCAGGCAACAATTTTATTTGTTAAAAATGTCAAGAAACAAAATTTGAACTTTAGTGTAAACTCAGCGGATATGATCGATGCTTCATGAATGTCAATTTTTTGAAACAATGCGACGATATTAAACTCAAACAGCTATCAATCAAGTCTGTTAATAAATAAAATTTGACATGTAAAATGTCAATAATATTTTTTATTCATTCTACAAAAGTACCTTCAACTCTTGTGTCTTTTTTTCAACACAAACTCTTTGCTGTTGTCAAACCGAACAATGAGATGATTTCCTGCTGTAAAGTTTGATCTTCAAACATCGACATTTTGTTGATTTTCGCATCCATTCAAAGTTACACTCTATTGCTGTCAAAGTCCATTATTTCTTTTATTTGCTACAAAACAGAGAAGATCACTTTCGTGAAAATTCTAAGCGTGACTGCAGAAGTTTGATTATATCGATCGATCACATTTTCGTCTTACTCTGTGTAGCTATTAATTATATGAAACAATTTGGGGTGAGCACCTCCCTCAAATCTCCATAGCTGAAGACTAAACCACTAAAATATTGCACTGTGATAAGAGTTCGTGCCGTTGAGAACTAAACCTGGAGAAGCTATGTTTCTCATGATGTATCGTCGATGCAGCCAAAAATTGAACAAAAAGTACAAGAAAAGACTATCAGAAATATAAAACAGATAAAAATAAAAGATTTATTTAAAAAATGAATACAAATTACTCATCCTGATATCTTTTAATACAAAAAACTAGATTATAAAAGTCGTTCCGCAATGCATTTATATGATAATCATGCAATAAGGAAAACTCGTACAGTTTTATCCTTTCTCTGTTAATTGTTTTAAATAATTTATTTTACTAGGAGTTTTTGTCATAGTGCTCGCTTCGCTCGCGATAAACGTATCTGCAACGCCGTTACGGCTACTCCTATTCTTTCCAAATTCCATCACAACCGCATCCATTTCAATTTTCTCTACAATTGCAAATGTGACCTGCAAACAAGTCCAAAAAATCTTCGACGACAAATTTTACAATTTCTGGGAGTTTCATATGAAAATTAATGTACTAAGTTGGTCCGGAAAAGCGTGCGCAAAACAATCTTCTATTTTTTAAACGAACATTATTTTAAATTTGTTTAAGCGAAACTCTGTACATTCTGTCATAACTTTAATTAGTTTTAGCTCAAACAGAGGAAATTTGGAATGTTTTGGGAGCGCCAATTTGGTGATAATTTGTATCTTTGGAAGCAATTTCCTTTGTGATTTAGTGTCGAAATAGAACAGTTCCGATGTAATCCCAAATAGATCATTCGATGCTCGGGTTAATTTTACTGCTGCGATCGAGTTTATACTCTTTTACGGTAATTGTTGGGCGAGATTTTACGCATTTCATTAAAAAGTTCACGTGCTAGAAAGTTTCGCAATATTGAACGAGAAAATTTTTACCGAAAAAGGAGGTCTGATAAAGACGTTTCTAATTTCATCACGCAGATAAAAATAAAAGTAAAAGCCACCGTGTAATTTCTCCCCTTCGATCGAAAGAGGCCAAATGCGTCATCATAAAGTCGGTTTTATGTCGGTTATGAAAAATGCGTTTTATGGCCGACATTAGCAATAAACGTATCCTACGCCAGGATAATTTGTCCAGCAATGATCTCTGGACAAAGTGGGGTTGGAAAACAATAAAAAACTATCGAAGCGGCTTTAGAATGTCAAGTGTGTTGGTAGCTCTGTTTGATGAAACGACAGAGCTACCAACTGAAAGACTGGTGCAAAGCGACACCTTATACCTCGGCACGTTATTGAACAGCTACTATTGACTGCTGTTCCAATTCCTGCTTCTCTATTTGTGTGTTTTGTAGCGAGAACGTCGAGCGGTAAACATTACAATAGAAAAATATAAAAAATAAGCGCATGTAATGAAAAATCTAACAATAAAAACTAGGTCGCGGTGAATATTTTATACACAGAACCGCCATTAAAAAAATGTGGCACCCCCAATCTGTCATTCCCCAACGCCATAAATTCCCTCCACACTAAATCAAAGATGTCGGTCAATTTTTACGAACGTCGCTGTCATATAGTGAGGGAGAGATTATAAATTTTTAAATGTCCATGACATGCATGTTGTGAAAGGATGCAGTCTAAAATTAGTCTTTTTTTCGTTGACTGGTACGCGATCTTGAGGAAACTATTAACGGAATTGGAAGTGATCGAGCTGGGGTGTAATTTTAATCAAGACAAATTGATTATTGCTTTGAATCGCCTTTTCCGTAGTTTTGTCTGATGTGACACTTGAATGAGCTGACGTCGAACAATAGCGAAGGGGTTGATTGGATTACGCAGTGAAGGAAAGTGACGTAGGTGCTAAACTTTGTTAATGAAAATCTGCATGGAGGTGGGCTCTCGATGGTAATTAATGATTTTTGGTTGCAGACCTTCTGCGTGGTCTCCAAGAGGTTTCGCAAGAACTACATCCATCGTTTCACAGCCACCAGTTCATTCTTCTACTTCAGTCCTTTTAGTTCAATTAGGAAAGCGTGTATATATTTGTGCACAAATCAGTACTTCGATTATTTGGTTATGGCTACTATTTTGCTCAACTGCGTCTTCCTTGCCATGGCGGAAACTATCGAAGAAGCCGAGTGAGTATTCTTAGGTTTAAATTTGCTAATTAGTTTGTTTGAATCTGTCTCATTTGCGTATCTGCCGAGAGTTTCAAAGAATCTATGAATAATTCAAGGCAGAAACCTCATTTACTTGCTATCACAATTCGCATTCATAATAGATAAGTCGTGTACAATAAAATAGATACAAATCACGACCTCTCACCCCAATCTCGTTTGTTTTTATTACATTACAACATAACGCGTTAGTCGAAGATTCTCTTTCGTTTTATCATCCGGTGGCGTCCTCACAAACCATCGTTCCGACGCCAGAACAAACGATCATTTCCCATTGTTTACCGATCAAACTAACCTGAACAAACACGTCCATTCTAGGACGAAAAAACAACGATTTTCCGTATCCCCAAAAACTATGCATGCTGTCTTGTTATGATTCCGAAACGGTAGCGTTCCGGAAAGAGGATTGAATGGGGTAAATTGCCGAGGCGCATGATGTTATTATTATTGAAATATTTAAGCGGCTTTCGTAAAAGGGATGATTTTTCATAATGTTTACGCTGACGTAAGTGGGTGAGTGAAGCGGGATGCGGAATTTCCAGGGGGCACACGTGCGTGTTGGTTTTCTCAATAGAAAATGAAAGGTGCGGAGAAATTCGGGCTCATTTGAATTCTGGACGGGGAGGAGAACGTGGGGGGAATTTCGGACAAGGAGAAGAAGTTGATGATTGCGGAAAGTTGGGCTAAATGTTTAACGGACATTCCTGGCAGTTTCAGCCACGTTGCGGGACGTGATCTGCACAAAACAACTAAATCAGAAAAAATTTTGTTCAATTTCTGACGGAGAAGTGTCGTACAACGTTTTATCCACGACCATTACTTTAGTTCGTATTATTACCACTCCAATTTCCTCATTGCTTGATGAATTAAAAACACTACTTTTACCAGGCTATAAACTTGCGTCTTTACGACCTCCTGAGTCCAGCAACTAGTAATCTGAAATTAGCGTAATTATACCTTCAATAGATTTAGTAGTGGATAAAATTTATTGGACATCCTGTAAGTTACAGCCCCAGTGAAATGCCAACTGTCGGTCGTATGTAAATGACCGGCAGGCTTTTGTTATAAAGAGGAAGGAACAAAACAAAGTTTAACTGAGTTATTAAATTTAACGACTCGGGTAATCATGAAAAGGTTAGAATAATACACTCGTTGAAGCATTAAAAATGTTGTTATCGACTTCTGGAGATTAAGGAAGGTTGTAATAAATGGATGCTCGTTGTTATTCGAGGAGTAATTACGTTGGCATGTGAGGATTAAGGGCTGGCCCTTGTAGCTCTGCTTCGACTAAGTTCGTTAACAATTTAGGTGCAAATTTTGCAGCTGTAGTAGCCGACGACATAGCGATTACCTCTCTTTATTCCATAAAATTTTGGGGGTGAGATTATGGGGCCATAAAACGTGATACTTTTTTTGGATGAAACGTGTCTTCGCTGAAGTCCATTTCACAGTGGCCACCATTCATCAGTTTTTACGATTTTTAAAACTCGAGCACATTAGCCCTCATGGCATTAAATTACGACACAATATGCAGGCATCATCCATTAGGAGGGCACTTAAGTTAGTTCGTGAAACAGTTCACGTTGCTCAAGGCTATTACACTAATTATAGTTATTTGCTTAATAACAGGTACAGATTTCCATAATAAATCTTTACATTTCCCTATTACATCGATTTTGGATTTAGTCATTCGTCACGGAACTCTAATTTTTTTTTCTATTTCAGGTATATTTTTTTAGCCATATATACGGCTGAAATGATCATAAAGGGCATCGCTAAGGGTTTTATACTGAACAAGTACACATATCTGAGGAATCCGTGGAACTGGCTGGACTTTGTTGTCATCACGAGTGGATACGCCACCATTGGGATGGAGGTGGGAAACCTCGCCGGGTTGAGGACGTTCCGAGTGTTGCGCGCCCTCAAGACCATCTCCATCCTTCCAGGTAAGCAAATGTGGTTCCCAGACAGTCGGATTTCGCACTTCTTGACCTCTTGCAATCGCGGCGACATCAACAGTCGGTGCAGACTCGTGACCGAGTTAACATGAAGTCACTCGCTCTAATCTTGACCCTGTTTCTTGCAACAACATCGGCGGATAAATGTAATTCCTTCGAAAACGTTGAAGTTCTCGCGGTGTCAAAAAGTGGTAAACAACACGTTGTAGAAATCTTCGGTTGCATCGAAAGAACCGCGTTCAACGACACTATCACCATAGTGAGCATCCAAAACCAGAATATTCCACGATTGGGCGAAGACTCAGTGCGCCACATGAAGCATCTTCACACAATCACCATTCAAAGAAGTGGAGTTCGAGTCATCGAGTCCACTGCCTTCAGAAACGTGCCGAATTTGAGGATCGTAAAAATTCTCAACAGCGATTTGGAGGTTGTTCAAAATGGCGTTTTCAACACGGAGAAGATGCCCCATTTGAAGGAGTTATATCTCACTTACAATAAAATCAATCGAGTAGAAGACAGCGCCTTTGCGGGTCTCGAAACCTTGGAAACGCTTTATTGCGACCACAACGAGTTGAGGGAGTGGAAAAAGAAGTGGTTTGTGAACTCGACTAATCTGGTAACTCTTAACTTTGGGTACAACCAAATCCGAGTTATTCCGCGAGGCGCTTTCGAATCATTGTTAAATTTAAAAGTGATTAACTTTAATTATAACGAGCTAGACGTGCTGGAATCCGACGCTTTCAAATCACTAACACATCTGGATTATTTGGGGTTGAAGCACAACCGACTGAAATCGATACATCCGCGAGTTTTCCCAAACTCTTTGGTTGTAAAATTCATGGCTATAAACGCAAACTACCTCAACTTCATATCGAAGAAGATTATGGTTTCTGTCAATGTGAGAAAAACAAGTTTAGACGGTAATCCCTGGAAGTGCCCTTGTCTGGATGAAATCCTTCTCTGGCTGCACGAAACGTCCGCCACTGTTGAGAAAACGTTGTGTAAAAGAGACGACGTGCCTGTTTGTTCTTTTCCGAGCAGTTTTTCGCGAGCTTGCAGGGAAACTGTGGAGGAGGACGTCACCAGAACGTTTTTAGAACAGTTGAGGAAGATTGAACCGCCGGTCGACAAAAACTGCGCTAGATTAGACTGATTAGTGTGTATTTTTAAATAAAAAGTTGAAAGTTGGCATTAGTTCAATGGTGTGGACTCAACTTCAATTTCCCGAGATAATTTCCTGTAAGCCCATGATCGATCGGTTCTCGTCAAAGAGGCAGGATACCGAAGAAGTGTACATCGCGTCCTGAAATCTAGAATCCTAGGATTCTGATTTGCAGCTCAAGATTAGGCAGGCTCAAGTAATCAAAAGAAATTTCATTTTTTATTGCTCAGTTGTAAAATTTCTGGTTTCTACCTCTCGTGACGTAAAAGAGGAAGTGTCTGATGGGATCAATATCTCGTTTTAGTGTCTATTGAGACCGAGAAGCTGCCGTCCTGTTCTGTTTGTTTGGAGAAAAATTCCGTCTGTCTTTTCCCGCTGACGTTGAAATCCCCCCTTAAGTCTCGCTCTAGATTTGTATCATTCTTGACTTAAGTATTTTGTTTCAGGTCTCAAGACCATCATCAACGCGCTCCTTCATTCGTTCAAACAACTCGCCGAAGTCATGACCCTAACCATCTTTTGTCTGATGGTGTTCGCTTTATTCGCCTTGCAAGTTTACAAAGGGGAACTACGCAACAAGTGCGTCCTCAAAATGGACGACCACAACGCAAGCTACGAAACTTGGTTCAAGTACGTTGAAAAATTGTCGCCATCGGTGATGGATTTTTCTTACGCTCCGGTGGAATGAAAAGACGGGAACACCTGTCGTATTGGTTCGCTCCTTTCATTCCAAGACTTTGATTCATATTTAACGGAATTGGTTCATTTATTTACGGAAAATCCGGATTTTGTGGATAAAAGCAATGACTGATGGTGACACAAGCGGCGTTTTGTGGCGAAAAAAAGCACAGCGAAAGATAAAATTGGTTTTTTCATCATTAAATAAGCTTCCCCTGTTTATCACCAATGTGTATCAGTTGTCGCTAATCAATTTCCACTTATAATGGTCGGTTCGGTGATCAAAAACCTCACTGCCTCTTTAAAATCGAATTACGCCCCTGAGCTGCGGCTGCGGTTTGCATTATTCGTCCGTGTGACCGTAATATCTGATATTTTATTTTTACCCCAGAAGCCACAAAAGAGATAACAGGAAAAGTGCTGAACTAAATGAATAAAATGGAAATGCTGTGACATTAGTACTTCATTTTTTGTTGAAATGTGTCTCTGTTTTCGCATCCATGCCCTTTTCGTTCTCTAATTGTCTTTTCTTGTCAGCTGGACGAGCGATCCTAGCAACTGGATGATCCGCAACGAAACCGGTGAGCCGTTGCTTTGCGGTAACGTAACGGGCTCAAGACACTGCCCCTCGACGCACACGTGCATCTGCACTGGTGAAAACCCCAATCACGGATACACGAGTTTCGACAACTTCCTGTGGTCGATGCTGACCACCTTTCAGCTCATCACGCTCGACTACTGGGAAAACGTGTACAATATGGTGCTGTCATCGTGTGGTCCAATAAGTGTATCATTTTTTACAGTGGTAGTTTTTTTCGGTTCGTTTTATCTCATTAACCTAATGTTGGCTGTGGTAGCGTTAAGTTACGAGGAGGAAGCGGAAATAACGCAAGAGGTGAGTACGAATGGTCATAAATACCGCGCCTAATGGCGACGAGCGGAACTTACGAGCATGGTCGCTTAAACATTTCATTTCTTTATAGGAGCGCAAGAAAGAACTCGTGGATCACCGCGAAGATTCAACGTTCAGTTTCGATCCTTCGGTGTTAAACGTGAAAAAACTCTCGAAGCACAAAATCAAAAAAATTGACGCGAGAAAAGGAGTGCTGTTATCGTCGTATACGCGGAAAAAAACCAGACGAAGAAAACGAAACCGCAGTACCAATAATCCGAACAAATCGCCAAATGCCGCCATCGAGGCCGCTAACGCGAAAGAGGACGCTAAAGATTCGGCGAAGACCTCGCCGAAAGCCATGAGCAGATCGGTCACCCCTAGTCCTAGCCCCAGTCCGCGGCATAGTCGCTGTTCCCCGAGACCACAGATGCTTCCGTTACCGTTGCCGCCTCCCAAACACGTGCAATTAGCCGGTGCTACAATACACCCTTCCAATATGCTAGGTACGTCGAAAATTTTCATCAAGAACTATTATTAATTATGACGGTCTTATAGCACCCGCGCGGCCTGGATTGAACAGTCGGCAGGCTAGCAGCAACAGCGGCGAAGGAAACAACAGGGAATCCTCTTTGGACGATTCTGGAGTCGTGGACGACCACGAGACAGAAGGAGATGCCACGTCGGAGGACGTCACTTCGCAGCAACCGCTGTCTCTGTCTCGGGTAAAACAAACATGTCCATTAACGAGTTTATTCCTAAACTAACGAAAAACAGAACGTTATCCTACGTTGGGAGGATAATTTAAAATAAATTTGCAAGCTGTCGTTCGAAGACTCGAAAAACGAGAATTTAAAGCGGGGGATCATGACCATCACGCCCACGTCACCTTAGTCGGACAAGTTAAACAACCTGAAAATTTGAAATATGGGAACTGACGGATACGCTTTAGTTCGTTTAAATCAAAAATGACGGTAACCTCGAGGGTTTCAAAGAATTAGAGTGTCGGGAACCCCAGTCGACAATGCAAGTGAAATGAGCCACTCAAAAAAATTGTCCAATTTTAACAAAACTTTGCTATTTTTGAGAAAATGGCACTTTTTAAATTTCTTGAAAATATGTAGTTGTGGGAAAAATACTTAGTTAAATAGTTTCAAATATACAGAGTGTTAAAATCTCTAAATTCTTGGATGCATAAACTAAAAAAATAAATTTTAGAAATTTTACAAGACAATTATAGAAAATTTATTAATAGGACCTAGTGACAAAATAGTATATTATATTATTAGGAGTAGAAATTAAGCGTTTTTGATTGAATCCAGACAATTGCGCCGAGGTGATAGCCGAGGCAATGCAATAGAATGAAATACAAAAAGCAATTCTGCTACAAATAATATATACGATTTTTTTTCAAGTATTTTCAATTTGAATTGTCACCGCAAGTTTTGTCGTCTCTATTTAAAATACCTTTTGTAAAACTGTTCCTATTTATATCATTTACGCTTAAATTAACACCACAGTGAGTCTTTCATAACTTTTATAGACATTTGGGCTTGAATTAAGTCGACATTGCAGTATTCATCTCACTGGCGAGCAGAAAAACTAACATTCTTGTATTGGTAAAGTAATGTGAATATTGTTTAACTGTGAAACAAAATCTCACTTCTATATAGGATGTTATGGATCATAATATGTACAAAAATTTTGTTACGCTTGAAGAAAAACAAAATCTTTTATTAAGAAAAAAACTATTGATATCACTTGACATTACATATTTCAAAATGGCGACAAATGACAAATTTCCATTTTTGTAAAGGTATGACACTTTTTATTTTTTTTAAATTACTGCCTAACTAAAGTTCAATAAGTTTACTTTTGTTGTTAAAAATATATGATCTATTTTTTGGTTTAGTTCATACAAATTTTTTTCTACTTTCGTTTCTCTATGACTATTTATGCACTACTTTTATTTTTTAAGTTTATAATTTTTAATGATTTCAAGTTATTAAGAACTGCATGGTATTGAAAAAAATAGCTATTTACATAAAAGTCAGGAAAATGTTTCATTACTGTCGAGGAGCCTATTGAGGGACGAAGCACTTCGTGCCGAGTCTTTTAAGGTTACGAGACAAGTATTGACATTTTAGTGACGAGACTTGTATTATATTTTTTCTGAAAGCCTCAATTATTAATATAAAAACATTAATGCTTTTCAAGTTAATAAAGTTAAAGACTAATTTAGTCGACGCGCTGTCAAACTGACAGATAAAAAATTAATTCACAAACGAACGCTATTTACTGCAAATTTAGCTTTTTTAGTACCTGCGTCTCTAATTTGCAATGTCTGGCAAATAATAATAGCAGTGAGAAGGTCCTGTTGCGATTCAAGAAGACGCAAATAATGCTGTTTCAGATTTCCAAAAAGTCGAGAAACGTAAAGAAACAATTGCTATAACTTTCGCTCCTAGGCAGAGAAATGAATCACTTTCGCTCCTAGGCAAGAAAAATCAAATTTCGCTTCTGATTTTAGGCGTCAAAGTAGTACTTTTGCTCTGATTTCAGAAAAAAAATATTTTTCTACTATTTTAACATATTTTTGAAGCAAATTCATAACACTTTTAGTTAAAGGAGTTATTGGACTCAACGCATTAAGAATTAAATGCATTGAATTGTATAAACGATACTTTGCTTTAAAAGTAGAAATTATCGTTTTTTGTTTTTTTTTGTATATACCGTGTATTTGAATAATGTACAGAAAAACTACATTTCTGTTAAAATGCATCTTGAACAAAAAATGCATGCGAAACTTTAACACTCAGTATATCACAAATTAAAGGCTTCGTAGAGATACCAAAGTTTCGTTGAAACATCACAAAGCGGTGCTTCTCTGAATTTTGTCAATGTTTTAGTATCCATAATTAATTTTGTATTTATTTAACTACTTTCAAGAATCGAAATCACTAAAAGGCCACGACCTTCATACCGCAATATTATTCTTCGAACGTTTGCAAATACGATAAACTCTTATCACTGTCACACTATATAAACTAAAAGTGCAACAAACAAATGTAGAACTCGTCGGTTATAATACAGATATTCTCAGATACCAAACTTTTTCTTTCAGTGAAGAATTAAAGATGATTCTGAAGACATTGCTGCTTTTGCTTCTACTGAATTTGTGCTATTTGACGTTGCAATGTCCTCCCGACGCTTACCGGATATATACAGATGGCCAAAAAACCATAATTTATTCTGTGAATAAAATTCCCGTGGTAACAACAATCGTTGACTACACGGATCAGCATCATAAAGAATAAACGTGTTGGTAAAACAGTAATAATGTTAAGTTAAAATAAACTAAACTGTAAATGTTTGCAATAAACTTTTTAATAAAAATCGCAATTTCCCTACCGACAAAATGCGGTCATTTAGTCAATAAATATTTGTTCCCTAAGACTTTTTTGGTAGTTTGAAATGAGCAAACAAGAAAATAAAGTCACTAAGATTGAATGAGGGCAAACGTTTCACAATGTGTTAAAATGGTGGATGCGCCCGGAATGCGTTCCATAGATTTTTGTTAGTTTTGGACGAACTTCGTCCGTAAAATTCGCTCTTTTGTTGGTAATACGCCCGTCGCGCTGCATGAATGGTGAGAATAAGAGAGTAGCGCGTTATCGATTTGATAATCTGTTGCAGCAAAGGATAGAGGTGACACCTGTTACAGTAGCCTTGAGCCCAAAGGAGATAAAAGTGATCAAATGCAACGGTGTGGGCAACTGTAAGAAGAAAAAACACATGTATACTCTGCCTCCGGACTATCTATCTCACATTGTCGTAATCGGTGAGTTATCGTCCTGTAAAAATTGCCGGGACTAATAACCCGCAATGCATTTTTCATTTCGTTTGGCCTCAGAGTTTGCTTCGAGCAGATTAATTTAGGGGAGGAAAAAACACTTTCCTTGGAGGGAAAAAGAAATTCCGAGCAGATCGGCGTTGTTTCTGTTGCCGACATTTGCTTATTGACCGAGTTTTTGCGACGTTTAAGCGCCTGTTTTTTACTGGCGTAATTTAATTTAATTAAGCGTCAAAATATCGTTTCGTTTTAGACGACCAGATTCCGGACCGCAATTGTTCCGGCTGTGAGCAGTGTTGTATGGACTACGACGGGTGGTTGCAATTTCAGCAGATTCTCTATCGGGTAGTCCGTGACCCATTGTTCGAGCTCACCATCACGGTGTGCATCGTGCTCAACACCATGTTCCTAGCCATGGAGCACCACGGCATGAGCGACGACGTGCTCAAGGCTCTCGACATAGGCAATAAAGTAAGACGAGGCAATCATCCCCGCTCCGTTCTACCCGCTTTTTTCAGGTTTTTACTTCCATTTTTACATTAGAGTGTTGTCTGAAGCTCATGGCACTAAGCAAGGAGTTTTTCTATTGTGGATGGAACATCTTCGATTTGATCATCGTATCAGCGAGCGTGATGGACCTTATCTTCGAGCTAGTCGACGGGCTTTCCGTACTCCGCGGATTGCGACTGGTGAGAAATAAACCGACCGAAACCCTCTCTAACTCTGTTCTTCCAGCTGAGGGTGCTGAAATTAGCTCAGTCGTGGATCACGATGAAAGTGTTGCTCAGCATTATAATTAGCACGATAGGAGCTTTGGGGAATCTCACTTTCGTTCTTGTTATCGTCATTTATATTTTCGCCGTGATAGGGATGCAACTCTTCTCCAAAGATTACACGCCGGATAAGTTCTATCCCGATCCCGTTCCTAGGTAATTTCGAAGGGTGTCTTTCATATTTAATCCAACGACAAAATGGCAGGGACAAGGGTTTTACGAGGGTGATGTTTTTATGAGCGTTGAAATTGTTCAGTTGGGATAATTAAAAACGAAACGAGCTTCGTTCCGAAGGGACGAAATGCTCTGTGAATATCTTAGTGTAGTCATTCAGTCGTTCGTTTTCAGATGGAATTTCACTGATTTTTTTCACTCCTTCATGATGATCTTCCGCATTTTGTGCGGAGAGTGGATCGAACCCTTATGGGACTGCATGAGAGCCGAAAGTACAGAGGTAAGCGCCGCGCACTCACAGTCTTGATCTAATTTGTTTTTCCCAGGGCCCCGGCACTTGTCTCGCCATTTTCCTTCCGACTTTAGTAATGGGCAACTTCATGGTCCTGAACTTGTTCTTGGCGCTGTTGCTCAACAGTTTCAACTCTGAAGAACTGAAGACTAGAAAAGAGGTACCAGAATAGCACTGCATCACTTGCATGAATTATGTTATTTTGTGTTTTTTCTTCTTCACAGGATTTTTTTTTTTTCGAGACACACAGTTTATGTAGACCTGAACCGAACTTTTTATGTTACCCACTAGAGGACCGGGAGCGGGTTCGTGGCCGATTTATGTTGGATTAACCCCTCTTTGTTATTTTAATTTGATTCTCTGCATGTATTACTCTTTAACATGGATATTCGCACATATTTCTAAAATCTTTGTGATATTGTCGTTTGCAAGCGAAATGTAAATATATGTGTTGTTGTTTTAGGTAAGTAAATATTTGTTTTAAATTATCACGCGCTTTGCTGCCTTAACAGAAAATCACTGACAGTGCTGAGCACTACACCGCTGGATGTGCGAGACAAGTCGACATTGCGTGACAATGTCGACTTTATAGTGATGCTCAAACGTAGTCTTAACACCAAAACATTTTCACGGTATCAAAAGTTTACACTTTGGGTCGAATCACACAAAAATAGAACTTTTGAGCAATTCTACAGATGCATGTTCGTAGAGGCTTGTATTTTTACATTCCCAAACAAAAACATGCGAAACTGTTAAACAGGAAGTGGGAGATGAGTCGAAACTAGCGCAGAGTTTTGAAAGAATACGCGCCTTGGTAAGGAAGAAGAGACAACAACAAATGCAGGAGCAAAAGCAAAACGAGAACAACTCGCGCTTGGAACAGATTGTTAGAGAGGTGATGCAGAGGCACGCCGAGGAGGAGGCTTTCAAAACAGGTAATAAAAACATGAAAAAATTTCTCATTTAATTAAGTCGCGGAGAGTCTTTTACAAGACATCTGATAAGATAAAGAAGCGCTTTTTCCGTCCACCAACACGAATAAATTTGCCAGTACTCGGTCGATTAGTTTGCTCTCTAACCTGTTGATGAGATTTATTGTCTTGGCTTGAAATCAACAAGGACCCTCTTCTGTCATAGGCATAACAACGAAAGCCATCCAACAGACAGTGGTCGGATTTCCACGTGACAAACGCAGCTATCAGGAAGCGATGAATCGCCCGATTTCAATCATTAGTTATGATCCCCCCGAATATCAGGTGAGCATCTAAGTTACACTTAATTCTTGTATAAGACCTTCTTGTAGACAATACCGGAAGGAGAGAACCCCACCAAATTCTCAAAGAGGTATTCAACGTTGATTAATGGCAATTCCGAGGAGAGTGATAACGCGGAGAAAACGCAACTAATCGAGAACAAAAAGACTGACATTAAGTTACTTCAAAACATGTCTTCGGGAAGAGGAACGACGACGGACAGTAAAGGTATGTCAATCGTACCTCATTATTGGTACTAATTACATGTTACAGAAGAGAACACAGAGAGCGTGGAGCTGAAGAACATCGACAGAGGCACCTCCGCCGACACGGAGCACGACGAGGAATCGGCGCTCTGCCCGGATTCCACCGCAAAGAACTGCAACATCAAAAGAGCGCATAATGAAGAAGACAGTCAGGCGCCGTGGCAAACACTAGTTTCGTACGTTGATGAGTTGACAGTCGGTGGGAGGAGGAACTCAAAAGGACAATACATCGATGGCATGGGGACTTTTCCGATGTTCGGGGCGAAGAAACCGCCGAAAGCACCGCCAAACTGCCTGCCCCAACACTGCTACCAACAGTAAGAACAAAAACAACAAAAAACTCTGTATAAACAAATTTATTCCAGATGTGCTTGTTTCAACTACTGCATGAACACAGCCCCTGGGAGAAAGTGGCGGCAGGCGCGAACTATGGTTTTGCACGTGGTGGATACGCCGGGCTTTGAGTGGTTCATTTTAGTGTTAATTTTCGCGTCAAGTGTGACTTTGTGCTTCGAAGACATTCATCTGGACGAGAATCCGGACTTGAAAAAAGTGTTGTACTGGACGAACTTGGCGTTTTCGGTGATTTTCATTATAGAAATGTTGTTAAAGTGGGTCGCTTTGGGGTTTCATAAGTACTTTACCAGTTTTTGGACGCTGCTGGATTTTTTAATTGTGTTCGTAAGTAGTTAAAAACCAACTAAACCATCGTACTGCACGTTTGCTTACAGGTATCCCTATTTAGTCTTCTCATTGAAGAAAACGAGAATCTTCGTGTTTTGCGTTCGTTGCGAACGCTTCGAGCACTTCGGCCTCTTCGGGCGATAAGTCGATGGCAAGGCATGAGAATCGTAGTCAACGCGCTCATGTATGCAATTCCGAGCATCTTCAACGTGTTGTTGGTTTGTTTGGTGTTTTGGTTGATCTTTTCCATCATGGGGGTGCAGTTTTTCCGGGGGAAGTTCTACAAGTGCTTGGACGAAAACGACGAGCTTGTCCCTGTAGAAGTAAGTAGCGTCTTTAGCCTTATTTTGATTTCAATTACTTCTCTTGTAGATTGTCAACACCCGTCAAGACTGCCTTTACCACAACTACACTTGGATCAACTCGAAGATTTCCTTCGACCACGTCGGAATCGCATACCTCGCGTTATTCCAAGTGGTAAGCATCACCATAGGCATCAATCATCGGTTTAAGACCTGTTTTGCAGGCTACGTTTGAGGGATGGATGGAGGTGATGGCCGACGCCGTGGACGCCCGCGGGGTGGACTTACAACCCCAACGCGAGGCTAATCTCTACGCTTATATTTATTTCGTTATTTTCATCGTATGCGGTTCGTTTTTTACGCTAAACTTATTCATAGGAGTCATCATCGATAATTTCAACATGCTGAAGAAGAAGGTAAGTGCGTCAACTCGCTGCTTCCAAAATAATTGCGTCTTTAGTACGAAGGTGGTGTTCTGGAAATGTTCCTTACTGAGAGCCAAAAGCACTACTACACCGCCATGAAAAAACTTGGCCGGAAAAAACCCCAAAAGGTCATCAAGCGACCGATGAACCAATTTCTGGCAATGTTCTACGACCTGTCAAACTCGCGCAGATTCGAGATTGCAATATTCGTGTTGATTTTTCTTAACATGTTGTCGATGGGGATCGAGCATTATAACCAACCCCACGCTGTGTTCTTCATTTTAGAAGTTGGTAACGCGTTTTTCACTACAGTATTCGGTTTAGGTAAGGCTCTCGGTGGTTCTTTTCCGTTTTAACTTGTCAATTCCAGAGGCTATCGTCAAGATAATAGGTTTAAGATATCACTACTTTACGGTTCCGTGGAATGTGTTCGATTTTTTACTAGTATTGGCTTCCATTTTGGGTATCTTGATGGAAGACATCATGATTGACTTTCCTGTGTCCCCGACTCTCCTTCGGGTGGTTAGAGTGTTCAGGATAGGACGCATCCTCCGCCTGATTAAGGTAACTCTTGCCTCTCAAGACGTGGTAATTGAAAATTTAATTTAAGGCGGCGAAAGGCATCAGGAAGCTTCTCTTCGCTCTGGTGGTGTCTCTACCGGCACTATTTAACATCGGAGCGCTTCTAGCCCTTATCACCTTCATTTATGCCATCATCGGCATGTTCCTGTTCGGACACGTGAAGCAACAAGGTGCTCTCGACGACATGGTCAACTTCGAAACGTTCGGACGATCGATGCATTTGCTCTTCAGACTGATAACCTCTGCTGGATGGAACGACGTTTTGGAGTCTCTAATGATCGAACCTCCGGATTGTGATCCGTCGTTTAGAAGTCAGTCGAACGGCGATTGTGGTTATCCTCTCCTTGCCATAATCTACTTTACCAGTTTTATCATCATCAATTACATGATTGTGATCAATATGTACATTGCCATAATTCTGGAGAATTTCAACCAGGCGCACCAAGAAGAAGAAATCGGGATCGTGGAAGACGATCTCGAGATGTTTTATATACGGTGGAGCAAGTATGTATAACACAAAGAGGAAGGACTCTATTGAATTTACATTTTCAACAGATACGACCCCCATGCTACTCAATTTATCAGATTTTCTCAACTCTCCGACTTCATCGCTTCTTTGGATCCTCCTTTAGGCATATCGAAACCAAACACGGTAGCGTTGGTGAGCTTCAATCTGCCGATTGCCAAGGGGAACAAAATCCACTGCTTAGATATTCTCCACGCGTTGGTGAAACATGTGCTCGGCCACGTAGAAGAGACTGATAATTTTATACAGGTGAGTGCACAGAAACAAAACGAAAATCTTTTAATTCGAATTTGTAGTTGCAAGAACAAATGGATATAAAATTCAAGAAGCAGTTTCCGACCCGGAAAGAGCTCGAAATCGTGTCTTCAACGCGGATATGGAAGCGACAAGACAAAGCAGCCAGACTTATCCAAAAGTCGTATAGAGAATACCTCAAGTGAGTAATGTGTTAGATGAAAAGTAGTTGTTTATTTCCATGTGTTAGGCGCAAACGTGAGCGCGAACGCGTCCAAGAAGAAGTAGACGAAATGACGCAGACGTCGTCGCCGGGCGGTGGCTGGCAGGGCCGTCTGTCCGCTTTCCTTCATGTCCATCGAGGGAGTCGCGCCTCTTCTCGCAAGTCCTCTAGGGCCTCTGACGCGAGCGACCTCAGCGAGCTGGGTGGCCCGTGGTTGAACTTGCCGCTGCTGTTGCTCTCAAGCGCCACCAATATGGACCCAGAGGAGCTGGATTTGACGCGCGACGCCGCCGATGTCCACATCAAGGTAAGCGACGCCACACCGGAGGCGACGACGCCCGTCACGGAAAAACCGACGCGTCGTCGCAGTATCTACAATTTCCCGTTCTTCCTTCGCCACCAAGACGCTGTCGAGACGCCAGACGACTCGGCGTCACCGCCGACGAGTAAAAAGACGGCGCAATCTTTACATCCGGCGATGGCCGAAGAGGCTAAGCCCAAGCGGGGTAGCATCATTAGGAGGAAGAGGGTAGGTTCGGTCAAGGCTAAAACAACGGGGGGCGGCGTCGGCACTGTCGCCCACCGGGCCGAGACCGAACCGTTAAACAGTGCGGACGTTAGTATTTTAGTGACGGAAGCCTCGCCAGAAGCACCCATCCTTAAGCCGGCCCTGCAAAGGCAACAGAGCGAGGCGACGGTTGTACAAGTGTTAGTTCACAGAGAAAGTGAGGAGTACAACCAGGACGATGATGATGGAACGCCCACGATTCAAGTGACGACTGAAGAGGATGATGTCTGTACAGATAGCACGCAAGCAGACTGTACGATTAACGTTAACACCACAGACAGCTGATCTGAACTTGCACGCACTGAACTATTGCAATAATTTTAAATATAAGTAGAATTAGGGATTGCAACTGGGCGGGCGTCGGACCTGTCGGACTTCAAGACGCGAGTTTATCTAATCACTTGTTAATAATATAAAATTCTTTGAAAACAATCAACTTTTTTAAATATAGCGAGGCTTTATTACGACGCCCGATCTAGTGTTTGCAAACTTTTATTTCGTCAATTTAGAAGTTGATTTTTTAAGATTATTGTAAAAACTAAAATGATAAAGCGAATTAATTCTAATTCAGATGCTTTGGGCATATTGTACATAACATGTGAAAATCCAACAGAAAATGCATTTGTATAGATAGCGCATATAAAAAACGAGTGATTTTTTCGGGCATACAGTTTCTATGTAAAAAATACCTTTACAGGTTATAATTAAGTCAATTAACTTAAACCTATGACTATATCTCTTCTAAAAAAGGGACATCGTACAATCAGTAGGAAAAAATAGCATCTAGAGTCTAAGGGGTAATACCGTTTAAAAGCAAAACAATTAGCATAATATTTTCCTCGGCGTTATTTTATTAATCCAGAATTGATATTTAGAAGAGTTGATGTAAATATATGTTGACAATATAATTGTACATTACTCAAAGGCCTACACAAAAAGACTACAATTTTGTACGTTTTTCGCCTCCCATTTAACCCCCTTTCTCTCTATCACGACATATCAACCTGTTAGAAACATTCCCTTCTGTAAATAGTCGTTTAAGTGGGGGCGCGAAAACGCACCGACACGTTGTTACGAAAATTTAAATAGTATATTGCTACTCTCGGTTAATTAGTGCACCCAGACCCACCGATTTTAACTCCTCGCACTTTTAGTTGATACGAAACTTGTTCTTCCTAAAATTCTTCTTTGATAAATATCCAAAATTCCGCTTTCGTTCGCTTGATGAGACAAATCAGGGGGCCAGACGTGTGCATTGAATTGTAGTGTACATAAATAAACTGATGTAGACTAGTCTGACATTGCTTGAAATAAATTATAAATTGTTTATATGAATTCTTCTTCCTTATTGCAAACAGACGTTTCATTCATTGTGATATTGTGCATCTACTGAAGAGTCCCAACGAGCGGATCACGATCCTTTCGTTGCGACTTTCATAAATTGTTACAAATTGTATTGTTGCATTTTATGAGGCAGTTTAAATAAAGTTTATTGCCAAATTTAATAAACGTATATAATCGCCAAAGTTATGGGGGCTGCGCAACGGAACCGGGTTTCCAAACGCAGCTTTTGCTGTTTTGTTAGCTATTTATATTGCTAGTGATAACGTTTACCTAGATTGCCTTCATCAGATATTTTAAATATCATTGTTAATTTTAATATAGTAGCGGACAAACAGTAGAGTAGACTTGTGTACAAATCTTTAAATTGTCAAAAGTTATAGCTTTTAAATTAATAAAATCAAATTAATCAAACTGAGTTTTTATTCAATTTACTTTGTTGATACACGAGTACGCTTATTCCACGAGAAGTTGACACCGTACGACTTGGGTTTAAAGGGTTTTTCAAGGGAACTTTCTTGGATGTACCACTGCCACCCATTTTTCTCAGCAAACTGAACAGCTTCTTCTTTTGAAGCAAACTGAACTTTCATGTTGGATAAAGGATCGCCACTGTAAAATCTCGTCTATCAACAGGTCGCTAACATCGCGACGAACTTACCTAGAGCTCCACCCCATCAAAGGGTTCTCCCATCTTTCCCTATTTTCAAAATCCAACTCCCAATGACCAATGTTGTCAGTTCCACTTTGCATGCAGTTCTTTGGGGGCTCATAAATACGAACTAGGCGCTCCTTTACGTGCTCTTCGGGCACTCCAGTAATGGGGGCTATGTTGGTCTAAAACCCAAATTTTCAGTTTACGTGAATAAAAGCGGATTAACCCACAGTTGCGTCCACAGTTATGTAACCTTGCAAACGCTTTCTCTGCTCGATTTCCTCTGGATCTAACAGAGCCACATCGTGGGAAAGTTGGGGGGCTTCCTTCTGAGTCACAGCTTTAGAAATGTCATCGCTCAGACGGCTAGCAGTGGTGGAGAGACTCGCGAGACACCTAAAAGTGAGGTTATAAAGTCAAAAAAATCACCAGAAAGTTACCATTTAAAATTAGCAGTCCTTTGGAGGGTTCCGGGGCGAAGGAGCAACGAGGCCATGACGCTTGCGGGGCGCTTTAGTGTAAATAATCGATTAACAAGCAAAAGTATCAATAAATTTGACGTTTGGGCTCGGGAATCAGCTGTTGGCAATGTCGCCAACTGTACCACCCGTCAATCCCTAATGAACGAAAAAAAAAACGATACCGCTGTAAAATACTCAAAATTTTGATATTTTGGTTGTTTTGGCCACAGAAACGGTAAATAAGATGGATTTTTTAAGTTTCGGAGCCTCAAGCCGGCCTTGACGGCCATGTTCCCATAACAGATAATAGATGCCGCCACCAAAGCTGTCACTTTTGACAACTGATACGTGTATGATTGGTCATCTACGACAGATTTGTATAATTTATAACGAAAGTGTTACATTTCGAGCCCATTACTTGAATTTTCTCCGATTTGTAAATAAAACCGACCGAAATGTGGCTCGAGGAGGCCGAAGAATTGTTTAAGGGATATTTGCCCTACTACGTTCTCATTGTTTTGCCAATTTTTATCATAATTTCCCCAGCAAGTCCAGTGTTGGCCTCACATGAATTTCCCGTTTATCGAATGCAGCACTTTGATCTTCACGGAATATCGCACGGTAATAACTAAAAAATACAGCCCCTAACTCCCAAAAACCATGCCATACTAAAGTGAGGTTATGTTTCCAGGGTCGAGAAGTGCCGCTGTAAATCTCGAGGCAAGGTCTCTAACGGGGTGGAGCACCTCTCGGCACTGTATAATAACAAAACTACAAGACTTGACGGTTGATCATTTCCGGAATATCAGACAAAAAGCAGGGGCTCTACTGGTGGTACTGCCCAATGACTTGTCTAAATTAAACAGCGAGGAAAAGCAGCATCTCCTGGTGCTGGAACACGCCATGTTGGCGCAGGAGATTTCAATACCCGTGTATTTTGCTGTTTGGACCCCTGAGCTGGACATAATCTTAGATGAAGTGTCTCAGAATGTGATCAGCAATGATTTGACCAAATCAGCTGCTGAGGCAATGTTTAGTTCCGTTGCCGCAAATGGGTATCAATTTGTTGTTTCCCCTGGCACTACAAATGTTAAGCAAGATGTGAAAATCGCCACCATACAAGGACATTTGTCTGGGTTTAGCCAGGAAGGGAAAGTACCCACAGTGGCTATTGTGGCTTACTATGACAGTTTTGGGGTTGCCCCTGTAAGTTTAAAGATACTTTAGACTCACGGAGTCTAACTTCACTTTTTAGAATTTGTCGTTTGGTGCTGATTCTAACGGATCTGGCGTCGTGATTTTGCTGGAACTAGCGCGTCTGTTCTCTAATTTGTATTCAGACCCTAAGACTAGAGGGAAGTACAATTTGGTGTTCCTCCTCACTGGTGGCGGGAAAATAAATTACCAAGGGAGCAAAAAGTGGTTGGAAGACCAGTTGGACGCTTTAGATGGCTCCATTATTCAAGTAAAATCACATTTTTTTAGAAAAAGTAGCTTAATTAAGATTGCAGGACGCTTCTTTTGTCATGTGCTTAGACACCCTATCGTCAGGAGATTCTCTCTTCATGCACGTTTCCAAACCGCCGAAA
This sequence comes from Gnatocerus cornutus, assembly GCA_029298725.1. Taxonomy (NCBI): domain Eukaryota; kingdom Metazoa; phylum Arthropoda; class Insecta; order Coleoptera; family Tenebrionidae; genus Gnatocerus; species Gnatocerus cornutus. The sequence continues at coordinate 31,301,438 of CM055509.1, read as the reverse complement.
GAAGGATCGCCCGCGTCTTTATTCTTCAAAGAACTGAAATCCGCAGCTGAGAAATTTCCCCCAATTAGTGTAGATGGTGTCCACAAGAAAATAAATTTGGCTGATGATATCCTAGCGTGGGAACATGAAAGATACAGTATTAGAAGACTTCCAGCCTTCACTCTGTCGGCGTTGAAGAACCACCGAGAGCTCACCAGAGGAACTATTTTAGATACTAGAAAAAATTTAAATATTGATAGACTAAACCAAAATACCAAAGTTGTTGCTGAAGCTTTAGCTAATTTCATATACAACACTTCACAAGGTGAAATCTTTGGAGGGTCTTTGGTGAGTGGTTACGTGTTTTAATATTTTTGTTATATTGTGTTGATAGGATGTTGATAACAGCTACATTGAAGCCTGGATAAACTTCTTAACTTCACAGCCGCGCTCCCCGCAACTTCTAAGTAACAAAGACAACGCTCTAGTCACTTTCTTGAAAGAAAACCTGAACAAATACCTGAGAGAAGTAAAAGTGTCCTTTGCTGTTCCTGATAAGAGAGACCCGGACTTCCTTTTCTATGATGTAACTAAAGGGACTGTGAATGTATATAGGTAAGACCCGAAAAAATAATAAGAACGATCGATTATTTTTGTCGTTTCAGTGTTAAACCAGCGATATTTGATCTCGTGCTGACTCTCGCAATAATTGTGTACCTAGGAACTGTCTATTTGTTTGTACAGAAGTTTCCATTCTTGTATACTACTGCCTGTGCTTTGACTTCCTCCAAAGTCAAGCAGAAGTAAAGTTGCCAAATCGTATTTTATTTTAGTGTTCCGAATGTATTTTCAGCGTTTGATTAGTTTCTGTTATGTTTGATGAATTTGCAATAAATTTAATTGGTCACGGAAATATTGAGTTTTTATCTCTAAATTATCTATAAAAAAATATGTTCCCATAATAGAAAAGTACTATAAATTTTAAGCGTTTATTTTCGTTTAATAAAACCTCATAAAATGCTGCGAAATTGATTGTGCAAATTTAAAAAAAAAACAGACTTCAATGTAAGCATCAAAATGTGAGAGATCGTGTCGGTAATTCATATATAAAAAACACCAAAAAACGCCTTCGATTGTGATTAACTAATTTATTATGCAAAGCGAGCCTTACAACGGTCGCTGAGATAACCTAAAAACGTACAGTTCCAAATTAATCATGTGATAACAATTATTTATAAAGTCCATTAAATTGTTTTCTGCAAACTCATCGTGATGTCGGTCAAGGGAAAGTGACGAACTTAAACACGATAAACTAAACACTCCTAACCTCAATTTTGGTTTATTTCAGTTTATTTTTTATCGCCCACTTGAACTCTGAATTGTCCGCCTCATTTCCCCATTTCCCGCTGTCTTTAAAAGTGTTTTATTTTACAACTTCAACCATGCCGCTGAAAAGTGTTTTTACTTATGAAACTTTAGTTCACGCAACTGCGGGGGCTGCTGTAAGTAGAATTTATCTCCCTTATTGTCTCTGATTGGGGTTTTGTAGGGTAGCATTGTGGCCATGTCTGTTATGTACCCCCTGGACAATGTTAAATTTAGAATGCAATGTAAGTGCGTGGATATAATTTTAAAGAAAAGACTACAATTTGTTAATTACAGTAGAAGATAATACGGTAACTGGAAAGACGGCTTTACAGGCTTTAATTTACATTTTAAAAAAGGAGGGACTGTAGGTGCACCCCAACCATTGTTGTAAAATTATTTCATGTTTTTTTAGGGACGGTTTATACCGTGGGATCAAACCAGCGTTAACCAGCTTAGGGGTCTCCAATTTTATCTACTTCTACGCCTTCCACGGGCTAAAATCCTTGAAACTAAACTGCAAGAACCCCACTCAGACCGACCTTCTTCTAAGCATAGTCGCTGGCGTCATCAATGTGATAACAACAAATCCTCTTTGGGTGGTCAACAGCAGACTGAAATTCGACAAGAATCTTTATTTTTCCGGACTAGTAGATGGCCTCTTCCACGTCGCCAACACAGAAGGCCTTAGGACGTTGTGGTCCAGTTTAGGACCCTCTCTTCTCCTAGTGTCAAATCCAGCAATCAATTTTACGGTTTATGAAGCTCTAAAACGACGGACTGTGTCAAGGAGTGCTTTTGCGTTCTTCGTCATGGGGGCGATTTCTAAAGCCATTTCCACCATAGCGACATATCCGCTACAAGTTGCGCAAACGAGGCAGAGATACAACAAACACGCTAGAATGAACACCGCAGCGCTGTTGTTAGATATTGTGAAAAAAGGGGGGCCGACGGCCTTGTATCAAGGACTCGAGGCGAAACTCCTTCAAACAATTCTGTCTTCGGCTTTGATGTTCATGACTTATGAGAAAATTGCTCAATTTGTTTTTACGCTGCTGCTAAAAAGAAAAGTGGCCACTTTATAATCTGGGGGGTTCATGGGTGTGAGAGCACTGTGATACATTTTAAATACAATCTGACCAGTGGGCATCTTTAGGTTTTAGGGTCAGTATTTTAGCATTGTTTAAACGATTTTAAATATAAAATTTCTGAGGACAATACGATTTTATTTTATTAGTTTCGGACCAAAACAAATTCCCTCCAAAATTCTTCCACGCCATTGGCTGCGTCGCTAACCCGACGCCGCTTCTCATTGGTCAACCCACGGTGGTTCTAGGGTTTTTGTTCCCTCTCCTTGTGGCCTTGTTTGGCAAACCTGTTTCGCAGAAAGAGTGTTGATTGTTGACAGAATGTCATTTCAACCGCTTGAAAAAAGATTTTTACTTTTTAACTTGGATAAAGGTAGAATAATCGGTGAAATTTCCCACCTTTCCCGTGTAACAACAGTGTCAAAGTAGCGCGTTTAGTAAAAATCGTCTTACTCTCATCGACGTCTCAAAAGTGGTTGCAATGCATTTGTTGAATGCATTTTGATTTCGTTGCAATATTGTTGTTTTTTTTCACTCACAGCTGGTGATGGGGACCCAACCGTAATATCTGCTAAATGTAAATTCCGAATTTGAAGATGGTAAGTATCAAATTTCTTTGTTGATGGCGACTGATTTTTCTTGAGCAGCAGGCGGACGACCCACCGTATCTGTCCGTTGGGACAGCAGTCAGTGCTAAATACAAGGGGGCTTTCTGTGAAGCCAAAGTGAGCAAAGTTGTGAGGATAGTAAAATGTAAAGTGACCTACAAAATGGGCTTGGGCAATGCCACCGTTAGTGATGAGCAAATCAAAGGAACTTTGAGGGTTGGGCATACTGTGCAAGCTAAACATCCTGAAAAGAAGGAGTTTGTTGAGGCTACAATCACGAAAATTCAAGATTGTAGCCAATACACTGTTGGTAAGTTATTAAAAGAGAAAGTTACCATTTTACATCTTTACCAGTTTTTGATGATGGGGACATCACCACCTTGAGGAGGTCAGCTTTGTGTCTAAAAAGTGGAAGACACTTCAATGAGAGTGAGACTCTGGATCAGTTACCTCTTACTCATCCTGAGCACTTTGGGAATCCTGTTGTGGGGGGCAGAAGAGGGAGAAGAAATAGACAGTTAAAGTTTATCTCACCAAATCACGAAAATACTAACTCTTACATTAGTAGGGAGGATAGCAGTGAAGGGGAAGGAGAAGAAGAAAATGAGCCAGATCTAGAAGGATACTCTATTGATATAGGGAGAGTTATAAGCGTAGAGGCTACTGATAAAAAAAGAGGCAAAGACAACTGGTTCCCTGGACTGGTTGTTATCCCATCGGCGCAACCAACAGTAAGGATCAACGTCAAAGATGAATATTTAGTCAGATCTTTCAAAGATGGGAGATAGTAAGTTTAGTACCCACAAATCCATCGTTTTACCCTCTCAATTCTAGCTACACAGTACCTAAAAAAGAAGTCTCAGAGTTCAACAGAGACGTAGGTGAGAAAGTAGAGAGTTCTGTTTTAGCAGAAGCTGTCACTAAAGCTCTTAAGTACCTTGACAACAATGAACTGCCAATACACTGGGAAAGGAACTCATTGTTCAACATGCAATCAATTGATAGTGACTCAGATGAAAACTACACTGATGTAAGTTTCACATTTCTTTTGATAACTCCTTGTAATAACATATCTGCTTGCAGTCATCTGATGACGAACCCAATGAAGAAAAAGACAGATTTGTAGCACAATTGTACAAGTTCATGGACGACTCGGGAACCCCCTTAAACAAAAGTCCGATGATAGGAAACAAAGATGTAGATCTGCATAAATTATTTAGAGTTGTTCATAAATTAGGGGGCTGCAACAGGGTAACAAATAAGAATAAGTGGCGATTGGTGACGGCAAGATTAAAGCTACCAAACAATCAAGTCACTTTCAACCAAGTCAAAAATGTTTATAAAAAGTGCTTGTTGAGCTACGAATCGTTTTACAAGACTTTAGGTGTAACCATGTTGAATCATCATTTGTCCGCTAAGAAAAACCGTGGAAGATCTCTAATCCGTGATAAAGACAGAGCGACGCCGGTTAACAGTCCCAAGCCGGAGAAAGACGAAGAAGAGAAGAAAGACGACGAGAAAAGCAACGACAGCAAGAAAAAAGTTGAGGTCAAGAAAGAGGAAGAGAAGCGCCGCAAAGAAATAGATAACAGTGACACCAACAGTAGCGACGCTACCGATCAATCGGAATCTATTCCAAGCACGTCCAAAGACATCGGGAGGCCTCGACGACTAGACCGCTCAAAAGAAAAGAAACCGAAAGTCGCTACCGATAAGGTTAAACAAGAGAAGAAAGAAGACGAGGAAAAAGTAATTTAGTTTAACTAACACGACTCGGTTTGATGATTTTTTTCAGATCCAGCAAACGAGGTCCAAGTCCCAGACTGTCAAGCCAAAAGAAGCTCCAATTGTTGTCCCTCCGAAAAAGGAAACAAAAGTCATCGAAAACGCGAAACTCGTCCCGAAACCAACGCCCAAAAAGAGCGACGATGAGAAGAAAAGGGGCCGGAAGAAAACCAACCCTGAAGAAAAAGCGTCAGTTGAAATTGTGACAGAAGGCGTTGCTGGTCACCCTGTCAACATCGGTGACAAATTGAAGGTTTTCTATGGTCCCACACACGAATACAAAGTCACATATGAAGCTAAAGTCTTAGAGATTGATAAAGACTCCACTGGGTTAGTCTATCTGGTCCATTACACAGGCTGGAACACCAGATACGACGAATGGATTTCCCCAAGTCGGATTGCGGAGAATCTCAGTGCAAACACTAAAGCCAAACGATTGAAGCAAGCCTCTTCAAGTTCCACAAAACCTGGAAGTAATAGGACCCCTAGCTCCAAGCGAGGCCGCGGAACTTCCGGAGCAAGTAAAAGTACAAGTTCGGATCCGCCGCGTTCGACAACACCATCAAGTGTTACCTCTTCGTCAAGTCGAACGAAGAGTCCGGCTACTCCCGCGACGAGATCAACCAGTCGAATGACACGTCTTGACTATGGTCGCAAGACTCGAAGAGCATCCGCGCAAACAGACGTCTCGAACCATTCAGAATCCGACTCGGAAATATCAGAAAGCGAAGCGGAACTCACACGAACAAGAAGCGGCACAAGATCCGAAGAAGTCGAAATACGAACTTACAGAAAGAAGATCTCGAGAACACCCACCGCGACTAGATCAAAAGATAAAGATGACGACGACAAAGACGAAGAATCCGATAGGCCGAGACGCACCAGGAAGCTGAAGAAGTCTCCGGAAAAATCCGGCGATGATAGCGATGAAGACGGCGGTTCAAACCCACCAAAAGGAAGAGATTTTGATTTGAATCAAATCAGATCGGAACTGAAAGGATTTAACAAAGCCGTGAAAGTGCCATCCTTGGACGCGTCTGAGAAGGAAGTTCTGTCGTCGTCGGATGATTCCAACACGCAGACAACGCCGAAATTAGAACCGGCAGAAGAGAAGAAAGAAGTAAAGCCGAAGGAGTCGTCACCGACTTCTGATGATATTTACGAATTTAAAGAACCGGAGCCGTTTGAGTTTGAATCGCGGGCTAAACTGGTGGATGATAAGACTGTGAAGAAGCGGATACCAAGGCTATACGAAGATCTCGAGAAAAGCCCGAAGAAGAAAGTGATGAAATCGCCGGGAAAAACTGACAAAGACAGTCCTGAAATGGAGAAAAAACGGTTCAGGAGGACCCCTGTTCGAAAACAGGAGGATTCTGAAGACGATGAGAAGAGAGACGACGAAGACCCCTTTGACAAACTCGTGGTGTCGCCTTCGTTTAATCTGAAGCCACCAGATACCAAACCGAAAATCAGAAGTACTCCAGAAGAAGCACTTAGTGTCTTCAGGGAAACCGTGGAAGAGTTTTCTAGAGATATTGATTTATCTGACAACGAGTCCCAAGGTGAGAATCTTTTTACTAGAGATCACGAACTCTTCTCGGAGACTTTCACAAAGTATTCGCCGCAACGAACTCTAGACCTTGAAGTTGAAGATAAGAAGGAGAACGACGATTTGGAATCTATTAGAGAGTCCATTACGAGGGCTATTGAAAGAACGCCGTCGAGTGACGAGTGCGACAATTTGACTGACGATGAAGAAGACTTGGTTATAAATCCATCGACGGCGACGTATCAAAGTAAAAAGCGCGACCCGGATTCTGCTCCAGTGCTTCCGGAAGCACCAACGGAGCCGATAGTTCAAGAAACGATCGAAGCCAAAGTTGAAGTAAAAGAAGAAATTCACAAGAGTCCGATTATGCAGATTTCGCCAGCTCTTCAAGAAACTGACAGCTCATTACTGGAATCAATTTGTTCTCAGCCTTTAGCGATCTCTGCAAAACTAGAAGACACGAAAGATCTCAATTTGAAGACTGGCACCAGGATCGCGGATTCGTTGCTTCAGAAATTTAGTTCCATCAAGAAGAGTGAAGTGTCGCCGAAACCTGACTCTGACAGTGAACAAGACGTTAAAAAAATAGAAAAAGACTCTGATGACGCTGCCGTTAAAGTAATCGATGTCTCTAGGATGATTAAACAAGTCGAACTTAAAGTAAAACCATCGGAAGTAGAAATGAAGAAATCGACACCCACGAAACTGGAACCCGAAGTGAAGAAGCGGAAGAAAGTCGTCAGCAGAGCCTACATCGAAGAGTCAGATTCCAACAGTAGCGACTCGGAGCAACTCGTCATTGCAAGATCAGATGAAGACTCTCAAACGAACTCTTTAGATAAACCCGATCTCAAAGAAAGTGATAGTAATTTATCCGCAGTGCCTCTTGGTACTACTGATGATTCTCAATCTCAAGAAGAACAACGAAACTTTAAGTTTGATGCTATTGAAAAGTCACCGAGTTCTGAACCCATTAAGGAAGCACTACCTGAACCTGAGAATGTCAAAGAAGAAGAACCAGACTCGCAACTTCACTCGTTACTGTTATGTGAAGAAACGATACCCAGAAGTCCGGCGCCGGTCTCTGAGGGCTCGAATGTCGTAGAACAGAGGCACAAGACCAAGTCTGTTCTGGAGATGCCTTTTGCTAGTGCTCCTGGGAATTGTAACAACAAGAACATGCTTCTGAATAATGAGCATAAACCGGCGCCGAAGCCGCAACCAGCGCCTTTAGTTTTACCTTTAGCCAGTAGGGAAAATCGCGAGGTTTCGACGGTTATTACGCCACCTTCAACTCCTGGCAGCTCAACCAGCGGGTACGTCAAAAAAGGGTGAAATTGTATCAAGTTTAAGGATGTGTTTTCAGGGACCACGGAGAGCTTTCTCCTAACACCATAGAAAACGAGAGTTGCAAGTCCAACGACGCCGAGCTTGACTACCCAAGAAAACGAAGAAATTCTTCACTAAACAAGACGCCACTTTATAGCGAAGATGGTGAGTAACTTAAATATTCTCATGTTTGTTTCTTTATTTCCTATTCATTAGATACTCAAATGACGAATGAACACAGCGCCGGTAAGAAATCGCGGGAAGATTCGGGACCAGCGACTTGCAGAAAACGAAGAAAATCTATCCGAGGACCAGACGAAGTGCCAACGAAACGTGGACGAAAACCTCTGAACCGATCGAGGCATAACAGCGACAGTGATGACACATCAGAGCATTCTTTAACGGGATCTGCTACGAATTTGTTGTCTTCGTTCGACAGGACGTCGAAGTCTCCGCGGCCTTCGAAGTACAACTTCTTCGTAGAGTTTGGTAGGTTCCAGCTAGGGGTGAGGTAAAACTTAAGGAGTCTGACGGTTCTTTTGTAGATCCCAGTTTGAACAGTGGTCAGAGGATTGCAATGTTGCAACAGAAGCTGTCGGAACTCCGGAAGACTTACGCAGAAGTTAAAGCGGAATTGGCAGCTGTTGAGAGACGACGGAAGAAGATTAGGCGACGGGAGCGGGAAGGTGAGTTTTGGAGTTTAAATTGTAATATGAGGATCTAAAAATGATGAAAAAAAATGAAGTTTAAGGAGGCTTTGGCCTCATTGCTACCAACATGTCGGATTGATGCTATTTTTTCCGATCAAATGGTACTTGTCTCTCATATCTCTTTTATTGCTTTTTTCGATGTGATTTCGTTTTACGATTATATCAATCATGTCCGAAAAAAATGTCTTTAATCACGGATTTTACGACTAAAAATAATCAACACCTATTGTCAGCAAACAATGAAATTTTAATGAGGCTTAATTTTAGAACGTATTATCCTGATGCGGCCACCGAAACACTGCATTTTTAAGTATGCGTGGATCCGATTGTTTATTTAATTTTAACTTCGACTGAATGGAAATATAAACATTTATTGTTGTCAGAAACCACCGCGACGTCTAATCAGTTTAGCTTTTACGTGTTGGTAGTCCTGTATTAACTTTTACCACCTGCTCCGGCCAAGTGGCCTAAAATTATCTGCGAGTAGTTCGAATAGTTCAAGATTTATCTGCGGCGCTATTGGTTTGGAGCTACGATATTCTTCAATTCTATTGGTCAAACTCTCGGTTATACGATTTGTTGAAGTCAGGGCGGATAATAGAGCGATTCAAACGTCAAAAATGAAAAAATGAGGACATATTAGCCACCTTTATCCTAATTTTCAAGCCTCCCGTTGTGAGGGCTGCAGGTGATGATTTTAACATTTAAACTTGTCATTGGGAGGATGTCAACAACACCACCTGTACCGATCGATTAATATTTAACCTCAAAGTAGCAAGGAGACAGTAGAACTATCAACACAATTTAATTAGAATAAACACATTGAGATTCGAAACATTGCGACAAAATTTTAGTAAGATATTGCAAAATTCTCACCTTTATTTTCAAAACGTTTCTTACACTTCAACATACGCATCACATTAAAACAAAGGTTTGAATCTATTCAAATTTACGTAGATCTTTTTATTTATGGGGTTCTCGGAACTCCGTATAACTTTGCATCGTTTCTAGGACGGATTAACTCAACGACTGATGGAAGTTCGATTATTTGGCTTGGCCAAAGAAAGCAGTTATGCAAAACAAAAAAAATGTTACATAAAAATGCAACAGCGGGAACTAAAAAAATTGAGTTATATTTTATGTTGTATCAATATTTAAAATCAAACTTTCAGAGCTACCAACAGATTTCGAACTTCCAAGCTTCCTTAGACGTCGTGTATAGTATACTGCATTTATTTTTCTCGAGATTATGATAGATCATTACAATTTTAACTCATAATTACACCATTACCGCCCTACATTCACTATTTAGCACAAGAGGATACAGATAATAATTTTCCTCGTGGCGTACTTTCGATTTCCTCGTTAGGTGTCAGCAGCTGGTTAAAATTAAGTCAATTTTTTTCATATCAATCTGATTTAAAATGTTTGATTAAAACTTCGATTTTTGATTAATTTTAGCTCTGAAGGCTTCCAAGCAAGAGTTGGTTTGCGGATGATCCAAAATGTACAACCAGTGCTCTTCCAATGTTAGACTTTAAGGATCTTTGTAAATTTTGCTTAGTCTGTAATAAATTTTATCGCCTCATGGGTTCTTCGTGTAGATTTTTTTGTATATGGTTGTTGTGAGTTTATTTAAGAGATATTTGTTACTATTTTGTTAGTTGAGGACTTAAATTTATGATATATTTTTATTAAGAGATCTCGTCGTGCATTCAACTTTAAAGCCACGTTCTGATATATATAAATAATTTTAAACAGTTGATCTATAACTAATTTGTACATATCTTGTTAAATCATGTATAGTTAGAGCGCCGCATAACTAACAGTAAGCTATTAACTTTGTACTCTAATTTAATTAATTGTGTAATTAATTTAATTAAGTTGTATTATCCAGAAAAGTTAAATTCTTGTAAAATATATCCGGCTGTCAATGTGGCAATACTTTTATATGATTTATTTATTTAGAATAAATAGTTGATGACCATAGAATTTGTTATCAAGAATGGAGAGTGGAGCACGCAAGTGGTAAGTAACCTTGGCGTGTATTTTTTCGAGTTTTTGGTTTGATTTTGAAAAATGGTTGATGGTGATAAATGCGCCGACAAATTCTGCGTATTACCTAATGATGTCATGGCGTGCTGGTAAGTCTAGGACGGATATTTAGGCTGGTAAAAACCCGAAGTCTTCTGCGTACCGTTAACCAGTGCTTCGTCACCAAAGTAGAAAGCTAACAGCACGCTCGAACTTCACATTCCTCTATTCATCCGGCCATCTAACCATCTAATGCTAACAGCGTAGAAACACAAACCCATTTCGCGTTAACATGAAACCTACATCAAAGTAGATGAGGCACTACCACAGATAATTATGCCAACAGAAATTAGCAGCATCGATTTTCAAAAACAGTCATGGTTGTGGCGTTTTTTCCACATTATTTTTGAAACAATACGAACAATGATGTGAATTTCATTTCCATGAGACCTCAAACGTTTCCGACAATACTTAATAACTGCCACAAGATCGAGATTTATCCCATTTAGTAAAAGATCTGAGAAGAAAAAACCATCCGGACAAAAACGCCCTAAGTTAAAATGAATTACGTAAATCAAATAAAATGTCATAGTCGAAAATTACATTCTAGATATAAAAATACTTCTTCTACCCCCTAATACTCATGAACAAATCAAAGAACCCGCGTTTGCGCTGTTGAATTTTTAGAAAAAACACTTGCTTGGTCCACTGATTTGCTGGTCGACTGGATTCCCTGCTTCACAATGTGACCGGAGCGGTATGGTGGTCCTTTTCTGCTCTGAGGATAATTGTATTTACCTCTTTGTTGCCTGACGTCAACCGTAGATGTGAAGGGACCGAGTACAAAAATAGCTCCTATCGCTCAAATGCACGTAGAGACTAGCAGCAAACTGAAAGCGACCGCAACGGTCAAAGAAGGCTGTTATTAAAAGTGCATTATCTAGAGGTGCAAAGAGGACTCATTTTTGATGGCAATGAGATATACTTGTTTTTATAACCTAATTAAGCCGTCGCTGTTGTGCGGTTGGCGCTTTTTTAACTTTAAGGGGGCCAAATATCTACTTCTTGTAGATCAATAAGCGATTGTTATCTTTTCTTGCAGTACTTGGAACAATCCACTATCTAAATCCGCTGTTTTTTTGTGGAAAATTGAACGATTATGTTTTACGTAATTACTTGCGATAAAAACATTATTTACCGGAAATCCAATTGTCGCGTTCTAAGTTTTCCTTATATCACTTTGATCAAAAATAACGGTTTATAGAAGCCCTTATATTTTTATGGTATGTTGGTAACACTGTTGTGCCAAAATATAATAATCGGAAAATACAAGAATGTTCAAAAATTGCAAAATATAAACACAAGGTAGGTGCTCCAACGATTGAAGGGTCATAAAAGTTAACAGTCTTCCTAGAAGGGCACAGGTAGCTATCCCGGTAAACCTTTATGACCTGTCACTCATCTTCTTTGTTATTATAATCTTAAAACCGTCTGCTCATTCGCACAATTTCGTTTAGCTAATGGTATTAATTTAGATGAAATGGGAAATTTAGAAGTTACGCTAACTGTGATAGAGTTTTTTGCAAGATTTTCATTTCGAAAAATAATGTTTTATGGACTTGTCATAATATTTGCAAATGTTTGCCCAAAATTTCATAGCTGTAACAGTAGCGTAACCTTTTACATCGTCGGTTTGAGTTAAGTTGCTAAGTTTACTTTTGAACAAAATGCGTTTTCAATTTTATAAAAAGGATAACAGAAAGGTACAGCGTTGGATCCTTTTATGAGTTGTTATTTCAGAATTAAGAAACATTCTATTTTCATTCCCCAAATTTTTAAATCTCAGATTTGACGACAAATGTGTAAAAAATTAAGATTTCTTGACCCAGGTTAAAAAATTCAAAATGGACCTAACGGGCTAGCCGACGACATGCTCTTGTTACAAAGGAAAAAAATACTCAAAATGTACAGTCGCACCCAGCGAATTTGGACGATTGATCCGTCAAATCATGAACATATTTTAGCCGACACGTCATCGCCACAATGATGGACGTTTGGATTTAAATTCCAATTTTTTGCCGAAAGAGACAAGAAAAACAAATGGTTGCCATTTTTAAAGGCTAGTCACGTTTTTGTCTGTTAAAAAATAGGATGGATGAAATTCGGTGGCCGCAACTTGTACCGTATTCACAATATTCAAAAATCCCGTTTCTCATTTTTGAATTGTAGATAATTTCACAATTTGCTTAGTGTAAAAATTGGAGTGCAACTGAAGAAACTTAAGAAACAAAGTTACCAGCCTGTTGGCGGAATTATTATAATTACTTCAAATATAGAAATTATAACTTCCTCGAGAATCATTTCGCATTTTTATGGTCTGTAGCAGCTATAATTTGAGAGCATCACTCTGTATATATTCGCAAAATCAACAGTGATCCACCGCCTCCCAACAGTCGAGCCACCCTATATTACAATAATCCGTTTGTGTGCTTCCCCCGACTAATTTAGCACACCAACGTCTCTAACGATGGATGGCTGTTTACTTCGCTCGGCTGCTAGTCCCCATAACGACAGAAGTCTGCCTTGGTGTGCAACAACCAGCCAGCTGTATGGCTGTCTCTTCCTCTCCCACGGTTTCCAGCAACTGTTGTTATTCAGCCAAGCGTCCTCCATCTCTCTTTCTGTTTACTGCTATCCGTGCTCTACAATTTCATATAAAAGAAGAAACCAGGAACAAAAAGTTCCCGTACTCGCACAAAACAATATACGAAAAGCTCCGATAACACTCGACCATTATCCCTGGCGCCAATTACGGAAAATGATCAGAGGTCCCAAGACACCACCAAAATTTTAATGAAAGAGTAGATTCATTTTGCAACGTTTGAATGATTAATGGGCGAAAAAATGGTTCAGTATGGAAGAATTAAAGACGTTGTAGTGGTATGGGAGAACTATATTTTTAGTTGAATAATCCGCAAGACATGCGATTTGACGTCATTTATTTGAAAGTCGGTGCTAACTAACAGACGGGGAGTTTTTCTCTTTAAAACACCCCGCGAAAATCATAACGAGAGTCGAGATTTTCCACACGATCATTTCAAAACAAGAGTCAGAAGCACTACATATCAGTAACAAATGTGCTGCCCTCTGTATCGAAGTGCCCACACTACCGTTACGAATCTGCGAAATCATAACTTCTTCCATTTTTTTAACTTGCGAGAAAATTCGCGCCTGAGGAAGCTTTTATAAATATACAACCAAATTCTAGATGTCATTGTCTCTTTTTTTATTGTCTTGTAATTGGTCGTAACGAAACTGTAAAGGTTTCACCTTTATCGATTCTTATTCTCATTTATTCCATAAAAAGTGATTATACGAGGGAACATCAAAATCATTTTTCTGCAGAACGCTCCTTCGAATGGCAGGAAAATAGTAGGAAAAATACGAACAAATACGCTGTGCTTCAGTGACTATAAAGTGTTCTCCTTGGTTGATTTTGACTGCCGGATAAGTTTTCCACTGGTAGAGGCGGTTTTTAATGGGAGAGACGGAGTTGGCCTTCCTGGGAAGGCTTTGACGGCGCCGGTGGGCGGTTTTCAAAAATTAAGGTCGAGGAGGCCGTGCATTTTATCTTAAGTTGGCAGCATTTCAAATCTTAACCAGTGCCTATAACGTCCCGGCTTGAAATTTTCTAGGATTTCTCAGACAAATTTTGTATATTGACTCGTAAAAGACTAGTTCTACTAGTTGAGAAAACTTTCGCCTTGCCACACTTGTTACACAAACAACTATTTTTTCATCAAAATGGCTGCGTTTTACCTGAATTTGTAAAATCTAGTGTGCTGGTCCAAATTACATTTATCTGTTCTGTAAGCGATCAATATTTTGTCCAATATTTGAAATTTCTGAATTTTATTGATCGTCTGGGTTTTGTTTGAGGTCGTCTTAGGGTAGTGACCAATGGGGTGAACGCCACTAATGTAAAGTACAGGAGCGGAAAATTTGGCCTAGAAATTATAGAAAGAAATAACAAAAAAAAAGCCCTTGAATCACATAGAGAATTTATAATTCAAAATTGTTTTATCAAATCCAATCTCAATTGCGACTTTCTAGGAATTCTACAATCGAAGGAAATAAATCAAGAGTTGACAGAACTGTTAAAGAGACACGAGACTTAGATACAATGCAACAGGCTTTACCTATTTGAATACTGTTTCTGTTCCAATAAATATTCTAATTAAGAAAAAAACGTTTAGGAGGCTTTGGAGCTCGTAAAACAATTGCGTAAATTTTGACAGGACCGTCAACGCCAGTAAAAACGCAAGCCTCCTAAGTGCAGTTTTAATCCCAAATCAGGATTTCCTCTGAAGCGTCAGCATGTGCAGCTCGAGTAAACTACAATTGCTAATAGAATTTCCAATAAATCGTACCCGTTGGAATGATCATAACTTTAAAGCTCCGAACTTTTGTGGCACATAAATTAATAATTATGACATATTAGATGTAGAGTAAACCCGATCGATTTGCTAAAAAACGATTCCGATTTTAACATAAATCCCCTAAATTAGACAATGAAATTTAAACACGTTTTATACTTCAAAATACGGTTAATGACAACGAAAGATAAAAAATATGCGAAAAATAAATTGTAAAGACGTAACTAGACGTTCCATGGTAATTTTCTTCCAATTCCGTCTTCAATAAAGGACGGTGGCGAATGTTGTGCAGTTCTGATGATTTGCTCAAAATTAAGTCCACTTCAGTGTCTTTCACAGGCTTTTTTCTCTCGTTTTCTTCCCTTTGAGGACGAAGCGGCGGTGGTTCATATTTCTCGTCTCTATTAGTTTCTATAATGGACGACCACGTCTAGGAGGCCTTGCTCTTTGCTCAAGTTGGTAGCGCTCTTGATGTGTCAACAATGACAGGTTAATGTTTAACCTCAAAGTGTCACTGTTACGGGTCTACCAACACAATGTAAAACCACGCGGCTTCTGAGTTTTGATGCAATGTCAACGAAAGTTTTCTACTGAAACGCGAATATTTGCGGTTTCTTTCTTTTGAGGTCGTATATGAATAGTATATTGTATAACAAGTGTTGAAAATGTAAGATTTCACACGAGTTTTGCAGAATTGAGCCACGAGCCGTAGGCGAGTGGCTTAAGCAAACGAGTGTGAAATCGAATTTTCAACACGTGTTGTACATGATATTTTTCCGACGATCACAAAAAACGCAGAGTTAATATTTATTTTTTTAATTAAAGTTTATATTTTACGCTCTTCCACTTGCTAATAACGGTGCAAAAACACGTCAAGTTATCTCTGGGCAAGTTAAAACTTAAAATGACATTCGGCAGAGCACCTAGCCGCGCCGTTGCGCCGAAAGTTAGATACCGATAATGCCCGATCTGCGTCAACCTGTGTGCAATATAAAAACACACAGTTGTCGGCCAATCAGAGATCTCAAATTTTTCATTGCACACGGGTATGCGCTTCGTTCCTCTTCGCACTGAAATTGTTTGCAATTTTTGATTTTCACTACGAGAAAACTGTATGAAATGTGGCATATTTTATAGTGGTCGTCGGAAAAGTAAATAAAAGTGACCACACTGGAATTGGAACGGGCGGTGGAAAGGGACGTCATGTCTGTGCTTATTTGACATGGCAGTAGTTAAATGAAGACCAATTAGAAGAGTTTATTTTACATTTTAGCTCGGGTGTACAGCAAATTGTAGAGTTTTTAGGTGATATATCGAATATTGAAAGCCACATTTGTATGTTTTATTAATAAAATGTCTTTTTTATTGGGTTTTATGTTCTGTACGACCTTTTCAAACGTAAGCAGCCTTTCGTATTTAAAAGATGTTGCGTGTCTGTTATCTTTGACAAGAAATATGACATTTGTTGACACTTCTGAGCTGTCAAACACGTCATCTAAGCAAAAAACAATAAATTTGTTTAAATTTTCAGGCTTAAATGAACTGAAACAAGTATTTTTTTGTCATTGTAAAACGGGCCAAGACCTAGAAATAGGTAGTCACACTTGGGTTCCTAGGGCACGTATTTTTAGCTGCCAGAAGAAACATTGTCAATTTTTTCATTATTTTAGGAATGTCTGCTATAATAAAACGTTATGTCTACTTCGTTCATACTTAAAATCCCCATTCACGCTACGAAATTTTTGCCCAGTTTTTTTTGACCGGGACTGTAATAATTTCCACACTTTTTCGAAAATCGCCGATGACGCAGTGTGGTTTCCGTGCATTAGAGCCCGCCGATATTGACGTTCCATTTTGGCGGTCTAATAGCACTCAGGAATTTCCCGTGCCGCCGCCCATGCTCTTTGGTAACGCCAGTGGCGTCCGTAACATGAAACATGCATCCCTCGTCGGCATGTCAACGCGCTACATCTCAATAATTTGTTGAGATCCTGGTAAAAGTGTCTGTCATCGTTCAAAGACGACTCCGATTGCGTAACGTGTCATGCCCCTGTTTTTTGAGGTTAGGTTTCGACCGCCAAATTTAAAAGCACGGTGTTCGAATCGATCAGACATTTTATTTTTAGGAGTAAAACCGCCGCTCGTTCGAAACAGGATGAAGAGAGAAAGAAACAACCTCTGGTGAGGCTGTTGCCGCTTAGGCTGAAACACATAAACTTGTTTTCGTCCGGTTCTTTTCTGAAAAAATCCTTCATTAAATGAAATAATTTTTCAGCTCGTAATTACGATGGCGATTTATCGGAGTTGTAGGAATGAGAAAAAGTCCGAAATGAGGAAAGAGCTCGCTAAATTATTCCTATTATTTGATTTGAATATGTGACGTATGCGCATAACAGACGAATCCTGGAGGAGCGAGTGAAAATTGACCAAACCGCAAACGGGCATCATCAGACACTCCATGGAAAGGTTGATCGACGTGTGATGCCCGCGCTGCAATAATCGAAGGTGGCGGTGAGGCATCGCGTTTCTTTTGTTTCATTCTCGGCCATCTAGATGGTAACGCGTAACGAACGCTTCCTGTGAGAAAAATACGAGTAATTAGAAAAATGCCTGCGTTACAGACGGCCCTTAAAATATGTCAGCCGTGCTTTATATACGCGCAAATTTTGATTATCTTATTTCCATTATTATGCTTGAAATACAGAGTAGAAGTTTCGAAATTATCCATTCCATGGTTATATGTAACTAGAAGTGTTGCCCTGCTCGTTGTTCGCTTGATTCCGCTTTGTTTATCGAATACTACCGTGGAATATACAGCTGGGGGACTGTAGGAGAGAAATAGACTGGAGGGTCGGTGCCGTAGCTTTCCGTGAAAGCAGTACACTGTAGCCTAGCTACTCGCACTGAAATGGTGACGTCAGTAGAAAGAGACACACTTATCGCTTGCTCTAATGTTTGAACGAGACAGCGATAGAAGAAACTTATTAGGGAAGGGAGAGCCAAGCGACCCAACCTAACCATACTCCAGCCGGTTCAATAAGCTACACGAATGCCGGAATAGAGAGAGAAAGACTATGTTTTATGCATGGCTGTGAATTGTGTACCGGCTCACAACGGCTGAGTCACAGTAATTGATAATAACTTAGGCATTGCTCGCTCTGTACGAGATCTAACGTAGCGCAACTTTAAACACATTTTTATAGATTTTCAGCATTGATTGACGAACTGTCGAAGGAATTACATCGCGCTCAGTATTACGAATACTTAACCCCACATTTCCAGTGCTATGCCCTCTTTTTTCACCCTTCTATTTTTTTCGATCAACGTAGGCGAGTTTATAGATAATGCACATTCGCGTGGGATTCCCCAGAACTATGCTCTTGTTTAAAAAAAGTCGTCTTCTTACGCCACCTCTGAAATGGTTCCGCCAACGAAAATATGTTTCATTAGAGTTTAAGGCCAGCTCACACAGGATAATAATGCGGGCAGGACTGCAGGATATAACATTCCATTAGTCATTAGCGAATTCGTGTTGCTAGTCGTCAATGAGCGTCATCGCGGCGTAACATAGTCAACAACTCATACTGCTTTGTTTACGACAATGTTCACGGGAATTCGGATTTTTCTTTTGTGGGAAATTCAATTTGGGGACGAAAGAGACAGTTTTATATGCGCTACTTTGATTGGTCGCGCAAAAGTGTGGCCTTTTCTAATTACAAATCTCTGGATAATCATTTTTATCCCATAAATTGTGACTCCTATTGATATCGGGACAAATTAGAACAAACTCCAATTAGAGACTGTTTCATATTTTAAATTCTACAGCTGCCCCAAATGTTGATCAATCCAAATTAAAAGTTCCTGAAAGACTCACCGCCAGTTTTGCCCAACATTTTTTTTATTGTTGAAATGAAATAAGGCATAGAATCACAAAAGAGCTTTTAGAACAGGTTTCAAAAATATCGTCAAAGTCCTTTCAACTTTTTTTCAAAATCTTCAGTTTGACAACGTTGAATTACACGGCATAAATGAGAGATAATTCTTCAATCACAGACATGACTTGTGATTTCAAAGAATGAGTTTTTATTTGATCGCTTGGTATTAAAATTAACAGCTACATATTTCAGAAGGGTAAAGTGCTCAAATATGCCCAGTCTGCATCGACCTTCTCACTTCTATGTCGTAAAAACGGCTTTGAATTTTTCCTAATATTGGTAGTTCTGTTATTCATGACGTGTCAGAACTGTGAGCACTAACCTCACACTTGAAATGCGAAGGGATCAGGCAGAGGTATCAAATCTTCAAAAAGAGTTTAATGAGTGAAATTTCACCGTTTTTCTTATGGCTAATTACATTGAAGGTTAGCTTTTTTTGTAACATTTCAATCGTCCAAGGGAATAATTTACTAAAAACGAGATCCAAGTAGGCTTTGAAGGCGTCCCTATTGGTGATTTGAGGTTAAAAATTGAGCATTCTTTGGACCTTCTGAATGTCAAATAAACAATATAGTTACTAACATCTAAGAAAATGAAAGTCATATTAACTTTTCTGTCAGTTTAGGTGCTAGAGTTAGATTTTGGGTCTTTTTGATGCTTGAAAAAAGGTCCTAAGAAACTTTACAATTCAAAATTTCTCTGACAATTTCTGACGTAAAACACAGTAGATATTGACATTTTAGTTAATGTTCTTATTTAAATGTCAAAACAGGGCTACCAACATGTCAATAATTCAAGACGTCCTCATTGCTAAATATTTCAAAGAATCTTTCCTAAAAGCTTTGATCTATTCGAATTATTTAGTAAATACACTTTCCCATCTACAAATTTTTGCGTTTGCCATTTATCTCCCCAAATTGCATATTCTGGTATCCTCGTTATTTTAGTGTTGACAAGGAACAAACCAATTACTTATTCCAGGTCTTACAAAAGCGCCTCAATTGTTGTTGTTGTGAAGCTACACACCAGAAATTAACAACAAACAGTGAAAAAATAAGCTTGGAGCCACACTAGTAGGCGTTGCAATTTTATACATGTTGGTAGCGCTGTCATGGGGCATTGCCAACTTGGTTCAAATTCCAAAGCTTGCTTAGACGCAGTCTCTAATAAAACTATAAAACTCAATGACTCATCTTAAACTCCAAATAAGCAGCGATTTATTAAACGTTATTGAAATTGAAAATATCACGTTCGCGTCTTGTCACAACTCCAAGAGCCGGAAATCATTTACTTATTTTAAATTTTAAATCGCAAATGATGAACTTGGCTATTTAATTCATCGAAATGCTTCCGTTGCATGTACTTGATGATTTATCGGGTTAGATTGTGGAGCCATTTTTTCAGAAATGGACAGAAATCGATGCTTTGCCACTAAGGATGAGGATGGGAACTTTTCGTTTTTCGTTTTCTAAAATGATTAGTCGCCTTTTTTTAACTTGTTGCTAGTTTCTACGTGCACTTCTTGTTCTAAACCGACATATATCTACACAGTTATGTAGAACTCTGACCGTAGGGACTAAAATACGTAGTAGTGAAGTGCTTTTGTTATAATTTGCAACAGGAAGTTGTAAAACTTATTTATTTTTCGTATTTTGAATTTGCATTTGGGAGTCTATGGGTTATCCGTACGACTAGGCGGCTTGCATTTTTGACATGTTGGTATGACATTTTAGAACTGTCATAATTGTTAGATTAAAAAAAGATTTCAACCAGATTAGGGACATTTAGTTTTAGTTCCAAACTAATAATAAAGTCATGATCAATGAGTCAGTACTCTTTTCCACGTGTTTGTGCACAAGAACATGTAAATGGGCCTTTGAGTAAAAAATCTTTTGTTTTTATTTTCATAAGCGGCTCTATTAAAAATTAACTTCGCGATTGTTCCGACATTTGACTTTGTAACTTTTGCTGACTGTCCTCTCCAGTGAAGAACAATGTGAAAAATGCTTCCTGAAACGTAAACATCGTCAGTATGTCTGGCTGAAAACCAACCGACGCGATTAATTGAACTCTCCTCCACCTGCATAATTGACGCAATGATTAGACGTTTTCCCGAAAAAAATGTCGAGCGTAAATTTTGGATGGCGCGCCGGTTTGCGCAAGCTTTTTCAGGCCGTCGTCGCTGAAATGTCGTAGGTAAAAGAAGCATTTTGAAAGTCCCAAAACCCGCCTGAACAGAGCTGGAATATTTTCATCTAACCTAACCTTTCAGTCGGAGTGGGCTATGATATGCAGGTGGGACGAAGTTGGTCGATGTGGCGCGAGGACGCCCGATGTTTTCAGACCGGTCTTGGCGCTGCCGTATTTTGCCTGCGCACTCTGTTAGACTGTGTATCGCTCCGTGCATGATAGTTCATGCATGTGATAGTGTGTTCTTCAAGAGACATGTTGCACCACGCAACAATGACATCCCTTGGCCCGAATTAATCATGTGGTTTGAATCTCAGGTGAGTCTTTTTCCGAAAAAAAATTTACCCAAAACCCGCCAAGTTGCGGCAAAATTTGCGTCGAACCGTTTTGGGGCACGACCCGAAAATACCTGCATAGAGCCCCTCGAACCGCGTTTTTTGCCTCTGGTTGGGTAGAAGTGGGTTCTAGCAGTGGCTTTGAGTGAAATTCCGCCGGAGATTGTGATATTTTCAGTCAAGATTTTGAAAATTTCGATTCCACGTGACAACTGTCAAACTCGATCTAGTTACCTATGCTATCTCCGCATGTGTTTTGTTTTGAAACGAGCGGGATCGCAGTGCATTGAAATGGTTTTATGTACAGTGGACCAGTTGGCGCGTGGGCATGCATCGCATTGAAGCGACGCGAACCACCATCCCCACTATTTCATTGGGCGGTTGGACATTAGTCTTGTACTTCAAGACAGGAAAGTGGAGGGGGCAGGCGCCAGAGTCAGACGGTTGGCTGTTTACGACGCTCTCTTATTTTTTTTTCGGAAATTTGGTCATTATTTAACACCGAAATCCCTAAATTTGAGTGCATATCCCTTCACAACCCACTTCACCCAAAATTTAAAAAAAAATGAAATCAAGTAGCTGTCACCGTGACAGCCACTTTGAGGTTAAGTAAACTTTGAACGAACCACTAATTTTAAATGAACCACTTCGGCGCTGATTATTCCAATTCGCAAAAAGCGCCGTTTCGAAAAAGAGCGCCAATTACTCAGTTTCTCGCAACAAAAACCAAAAAAAATCACTCGCGGAACTCTAGGTATTATAAAGATATCAACGGTGTCCCGCTTTCTAAAGCGTCGAGTATCAGTCCCGTTTACTCGCAAGCTACTTCCTTCTCACTGGTAACACCTTCGTGGACATTTCACCACCTGGACGCCCAAAAAAGTTTCCAAAAAACACAATTTCTGGTGGAAAAGTTGGCGTATTATATCGATTGTTTAGTTCGGGTAGCGGGTCTAATAACACCGCGTTGGTGTCGTAACCATGGCAACGGTGGGCGTAACTACCGTGCTGTACACATCACAATGACATGCGTTCATTCAATGAGTAAGTTCATTTACAACGTGCAACTGCATTTTTAAGAAAGCGCCAAAATCAAGACGCTTTCGGAAGCAGAAACAAAATTATACGTCATCGGTTTAAATGAATCACACTGTATCTTTCGTGTGGTTTCAGAGAGTTATTTTGGGGCCTGCGGGGCCCCTTGCGTCTTTGCAATTCGACAAAAATAGTTCCACGTTTGAGCTTGGCGTGCCCTCTTCGAAATGTTGGGAAATTTGGGGATAAACAAAGATCGAGGAAAAATATTGGGCTATAGAGTGATCAAAGGAAAGTCCGTCATAACCGATCTAGCGGGCTTTGGCGTATTTTGACATTTCACGAATGACAGGCAGAAGTCAAGTTTCAAAGCCTACTTTGACGCCGTCGTAAATTTCGTACCATTATCCCCCTAATAAAGGCTCTCCAAGGGTTTGTTTCGACACCAGGGCCGGACAGAAGCCGGCCCATTGTTAAATAAGATGATTTTATGGCCCCTCTTACTTAAACTATTGTAAAATGTGGTTGGAGCTTATTGTAGAGGTCGGACTAGATATTGCTGTAAAATAACATAATTAGGTGGTACTTTTGGGGTTTGATTTTTATTTATGGTTTTCACACCACATTGCCTTAGAAAAAGCCTAATTTAAACAGGGCGACCGGGGCGGTCAAGATTTTTGACATTTTAATTTTATTTAATTGGTAGCACTTTGAACGAATTGTCATGATAAACAAATATCAAACACCACAGCTTGCTTAGACGTGTGTTTTTTATTTACTCTACTTTATAAAGACAATAATTTGACCGGAAGGGTCTAAAAATTTACTACTTTCAACCACAGACCGCTGTAAAATTGTTTAATTAGTGAGAATAACAAATTATTATGATATAAAAAAACACTAAATTGAATTACGAGTGTTTTGACATAAAGAATCCCGACATAATTTGGACTTTCATAATTTGCTTTCAACGCGGAATTTATAGGAGCTAAAAATATTCGTTACGGTCCATCCCGGTAGAAATTCCTCCAACCATCTGGTTGCCTTGCCACCAATTATTTTGAAGCATTAAGCCATTTTTTATATTTTTAAGAAGTTTAGCCATATTTTTTACTATTAATGTTTCTTTTTTTAAGTTTAATATTTAAATTTCGCGGTTTTTCCGTTCAGCGTAATAAAAATAAAATTACTAAAATTATCTCCGAGATGATTGTTAAAAATGTAATAAGAGCATGGTATAGATTAAAAATGAGCGGGAAATCTGAAATTTTCAATTTTTGGACAACATTTTCTATGATGAAAATAAAGATCTGAACAAGAGGGGATGCAAAGACTTCGACCGTGATATGCGGGAGAACACGAAAAAATAAAACAAAAATTACCATTGATTATTGCCTGTGCTCGGTACTTCGTTTTTGCAAGAAGCAACTTCTTACTTCACCTCAGCTTTCATTAAACATCTTTTTATGTTCTTCCTACATTTGCAATTAGTTGTTTTCACCTACGAAAGAAACAGAATCGAAGTTTTGCTCTTGGAGTTGCCGACCTGATTGACTCGTGATTCCTTAACATCGCGTCGTAGTAATTTTGTGCAGACTTTGGAATTTTTAACGGTTTAAATTTGAGCAATTGTGATGTGCAAATTACAGTGCTGTCAAGTTTTAAAATAATGCGAACGATCTAAAGTTGATAACTGACCAGGAAAAGCGCATAACTTGTGAAACTTTGTGGTGGTAACTTTGGGGGCAGTGAATTATTAGCGGTAATAAGGACAAACGTTGTAAGTTTGCAACTTTGCATCTGCTTGAGTTTATTATCCGAATGTTGTATACCATCTTCATTGAATTAAGCAGAAAGTGTTATTATGTCGACAAGTTGAAGAGTTGTAAGGATAGTAAAAGGAAATTGAGGATATAAAATGAGCGTTTTAGTGTTGTTGAGCAGATTTGGTGAAATGTTATTTTTTGCGTTGAGCTTTTTAAAGCTCGAGTCGCGAAGTGTGTAAACAGTGTCCGCCGCGAAGATAGGAAAGGCTTTTCATGAATGGGACGATGTTTACGTTAAAGCGGAACAAATCGTAAATTATGCGATTGTGCAAAAGTTGTCGGCAAGTGTCATGAGGTGGCGCTTAAAATGTAGTTAGCATTCGGGTCGACCGAAGCATCCGTCAATGATGGAGCGTGTCGCGGCTTATCTGTAACACCTGTTAGACCGACAGAGTAAACAGTAATTAGCATCGTAAACGAGAACAATGGAGGACGCGGAGACAAGCCGCCTGCGACGCCGACTAACTAGATCAGCCATAAAAACGTCATAAAACAGCAAATCATGTCTCATCAATCATCGCGGTCCACCACTGACCTCGCGCAACCTGCCAGATATCTGAAGTGAATGAAGGAACAGGTAATGTCACACAGAGAGCACACTTCCGATAATAAAGCCGCGATTGGGTCCACACTGCACGTGGGCCCGCCCCTCTGCCCGTTTTTATTGCATTATTGGCCGCTCACGTGTATGTACCACTAATCTAGCAGTTCGTGCCGACAAGTGACAGTCGGCACGCGCCAAAGCGCGCAATTGTCATGTCTTGGGTCGCATGGGTTACAGGTTATACAAGTTGCGCGACTTCGACGGTGTTTTATGAATGGAATGGCCTGCTGCTGCCGCCGGCCTCTGCTCTGAGACCGACGCATTCTTAAGCTTCATTCTGCACTCCTGACTTTATCTCTTGTCCTACTTATGCGAAATCGAATCTCATCCCTCTTTGATGTCGTAATCGAAAGTGAGCAACATTCTTCATTCATGCTGGGAACTCGCGCCAGTTTCAACTTTTATTTACCCCGCTTCATGCAGCAATCGACCGAACGGGACATTCTGGCTCTTCATTTTTTCACTTTCTGCCTCTTAGGCACTCCAACTACCACAAAATATGCACTTTTTAAGGGGGCTGATTCAAGATTAGTTCTTGAACACGCAATCGCTAAAGACGGGGAATTACTTCTAATTATTATGTATTTAAAGAGTTTAATAGGGGGAATTTGCCTAATTCTGAAAAAAAAAAAGATTTATTGAACTGCCTCTACATGTTGGTAGCTCTTATTTATAAAAGAGATATGTTTTCTTTTTGTTTTTTTTTTTGATTTTACGCAATTTGCAGCTACGTGAAGTTGAATTATCACGTGTTAACTTTTTGACGCGGTGACTGGTCGCCATGAATAATATACTTTACAGGTGTCTCAGAACTCGTGACCCCGAGAAAAAAGGCAACGATTCTGAACCAAAATTTGAAACAAATGGTGAAAAAATAATCGAGATAAGACAAAACATGGTAGCCAATCCCGAAGCAGAACAGAATTTAAAAATCGGTAACTGTGGAGACAAACTATCATTTATTGTTCAGATGAACATTACACTCTCGTTGCCTTGGAAACAGGAATCGCGTTTTACTCCATCTTTAGAATATTCCGGGATTGGCTGTTAATTTTTTATCCTTTCTCGAATACCATTAAAATTAATCAATTTTTGTTTTAAAATTTAGTTATTATTGTATTGCTCTATGAGTCATGAGTTCGGGGACAGCCTGTATATAGGGTAATAAAAAATTTGCTTGATGAGTATAAAACTTTTATCGTTTTTTATCGTTATCGCGCGAAGATCAAATCAGAAACCAAAAGATTTAATAAAATGATACAGTGTTTTCTGTACCTAGTTTTGAATAACGTAGTTTTGCTTTCTCTTACTCTACAACTGTCGATTAAAATTAAACATCCTGTATGTATATTCTCTAAATTCGGTAAATAAATTTGTGATTTTGAGAGTTGAATTTAGAGTTTTTCTTGAAATTTCTGTTTTTTGCAGTCTGTTTAGAATGTCTTTTTTTGGGTTTTACATAGTCTACTTATTAGGCAATTAAAATTCCAAAAGGAGGATCTCAAAAGGATTTACCTATAAAATCTAAAGATAAATTGAGAAAGCTTGAGAAATTGAGAAATTGTCAATTTTCAAAAAGCTCTAAAAACGTTTTTAAAAAATGTCACAATGTCGTTGGCGAAGTTGGTGCCAAAAATGTTATTATCGTCTAAATTTAATGCCGGTAAAAATATGTTTCTAGTTTTGCGTGAATTTTCCCCGCACTTCTCGTTTAAAACTTTTTCCGTTTTCCTCTATGTTTTGAAGCGCATCACTGTCATACGTGTTGTGTAAACACTCGTCCATTCATTTCACTATTTGCCGAAAAATGCAAATAAATCACGCGTGCCGGTTGCATAGTCTGCATTTTTTCCAAGTCAACTGAAAGTGTTCAATAATTCCTCATGTCGACTCTGCAAGGATTTAGGTCGTGACCTTAACCACAATATTGCTCAATTTAATGACGGACGCATTGTTTTGACACCATGGGGAAGTCACTTGTTGAAAATCGGACAAACACCCGAAAAAGGGATCTGTTGTAGTTTATAATGCAGCCATTATTACGGTTTATGCCTCATTGAGAAAAGTTAATCAGCCATACATAAAGAGCTTCCATAAATCGTCCATAAATTTTTAAAACGAGTTTCGCCCATTACCATTATAACAACGTACGAAATTTCGATGCTGAAAAGCGTGTAATTTATTATGTGTTTGAAGAAGTTACAACTTCACGCTAGTAAATTTCAATAAGTCGAAAAATTGATCGATTAGGAGTAGTGAAAGTTGTGGGTTTTCGCGCCTTCCCGAACTGTTGTCGTCATTAATCATCATGAATTAAAGATGCACCTGATTTGTCACTGATTTATTATTAAGACGCGGGTTCAAAGATCGCGATTACATAAACAAATATCTACATAATAAACCCGACACAATTGTAAAAACTAATCTTTTTTATCTCTATAGCTTATTTACATAATAAAGCTGTAAATGCGAGGAAATAAATTAAAGTGTGACTAACCTAGGTCAACCTAATATTAATTGTTTGTTTTGTTGATATGACATCTTATTAAATACTTAGATCGTATTTTTATATTTCATTCATAAATCGATGCGATGTCGTAAGCGTAAACCCACTTCCGCTACTGGTAATTATTATTTTACGAGCTCTTACTAATTTGTTGTTTTTATCGGTTCATTGATGTTTTTCCGCGGAAA
The DNA here is from genome assembly GCA_029298725.1 of Gnatocerus cornutus. Classification (NCBI taxonomy): domain Eukaryota; kingdom Metazoa; phylum Arthropoda; class Insecta; order Coleoptera; family Tenebrionidae; genus Gnatocerus; species Gnatocerus cornutus. Next base: position 31,273,936 of record CM055509.1, on the reverse strand, counting down.
GCATATTCTTTTCATTTTCGCAACCCGAAAAGAATTTTTGATGCTAGAACAACACCTTCGAACATTTACTCAATCTGATAATTTTATTGAAACATGGTCAATATTATTGTAGCTCTATTCCCACGCGATTTCTGATTTTACAAACCGCCAATATTTGTTTACAATTAAAAATCATCCACAAAGGGACGACTATAAAATCCCGTTTTATAAATGACTGAAAAGCGCTTCCGATTCTATGTATTCTGAATTTTAAATTTTGTTCATTCAAATTCCGCGCCGTTTTTTGCGTGTTGGTAGGACTGCGGTCGCTGTTGAAACTTCACTCACAAGACACGTGTCAACTATTACATCAATTAACCTCAAACTGTCACTATTCGAGTCAGATGTGCCAACTTTGAAATTCTAAAGCTTCTTTTTGTCTTAGGACCACCAATCGCGCCACAACTGAGACCGGTCGCTTTTGATTTTTACGAAAACGTAATTAAAATCATTTTGTAATAGCGGTAGTGCACATTGTGTCGAGATTTCTTGTCGTATTTTAATAGAACACGGTTGTACAACTTTTTCCCCCACAATAGACCATAATTGCTTCGTTCTGGATAAAATTTACAACAAAATATCTTTGTTTTTATGGCTTACTCATTGTTGACGTGATCTAGATAAGAGTTTCACAAGTTTTCAAGTAGCTTTTTTGAGCTTATCGTCAAAATTTCCAATGAAGCCTAAAGATTTTGAAGATCGCGTTCTAATTGGAGGAGAGAGAAAGAGCGCCGACCAATCTGCAATAAACAAAGTGCCTATTTGTCAAGACATGCACGGCACGATGATTTGCATATCACGTGATGTGTCGTGGACCACGTGGTTTGACAGCATGACATGCCTTTCGTGCTTTTGACCACAGAAGGAGGGTCTTATCAAGTTTTGCGCTGAATTCTATGTCTATTTTAAGTTATGACAGCGCTGTTTGTCGCTTTCATTACGCCATTTACAGCCGTCGCCGCTGTCAATTGATGACACGAGAAAGAGCGAGAGTAATTGGTTGACGGCAAATGACTGGATTTTTTCGTCCTTAATTTTTTCCGCCACGTGTTTCGATCATCATCGATGACGATGGGACCGCTATGTGCGCGATGAAGTAAACAAGTGGTTAAAAATCATTCGTTTTACGCTGTAATAACGCCAAGCTAAAGAAAGTTGGAACGGTGTTTGTTTTAGAGGCACAATATCTGCGCAATGTCACGCAATAAGGACGTAGCCTCTGTGCAAATCATCGGAGCTCCGTGCGATTTTGGTCTCTATAGCTCTCCCCTTGCCTGGGCCTCCGGTCTAGCGATAAGAGAAAATGAGGCTTGGAGAGATCGCGTCGTTTCGGCTTCCCGAACGTTGGAACAATCCGCACGATCGGGTCGGCTCTGAACTTGGCTCGGATAAAAGAAGGCCAGGCTCTGAACTTTTCTCTAGCGGTAGCGCAAAGATACTGACGTAGCTTGCAATCGTATTATAGAAAAAACTCGTTGATTTGTCGTTCGCTTGAATGATGCAGCGAGGCGCTACTTTACGGTCATGTGACCTCCGAAAGCTTCACTTGTTTGAATGTCGCCGCACGTGGGATCGCGGCGGCTATGCACTTTTCCATCGCTTTAATCAAGAATCTAGGAGGCTTTGATCTAGAGAGCCGTGATTTGGTTAGAAACGGCGTAACCACGTGAATTTTGACAAGAGTATCCAAACAAAAATGGGATAATTGCATTAGCCAGCACCACGTGCTTTTTTTGTTTTATGAGCCGGTGGTGGGGGCGGTTCGGTATTGATATCGGATATTTGACGTGGGCGGTGCTTGCGCTGGCGCCGTTAACGCCACAGTTCCGGCCTCAGTTTTTCGAAAATAAAGCAAAAACTTGGGGTCCCAATAGCGGCTTCGGTTAATATTTGCAACGAGCAAACGGTGCCTTCGAGCTTCTGAGCAAAATTAAGAACGAGCGTAAAAAATACTGATGTATAAAAGCAAATCGCGTGAACATGACGGAGAGCGGTGGAGGGGAAAGCCGCGCTGCTATTGGCTCGTCGTCATAGCAACGCGCCTACGTTACCCCGTTAGTACTCAACAACCGGCAAAAACAAAATGCGAACGGTGCTCTCGGGTTGCTCGATTTTAATTTGAAATATCCTACACGGAGCACGGATCCCCTCCTGTTCTTTCGATGGAAGCGGGAGAGCTTTTTACTGCCACGCTGGGCTTTTTGTGACGTGAACTCCGTTTTTGTCAGGTTTGGGAGAGAGCGAGGGTGAACTCCGGGAATATATTTTTGGGCCGTTTTGAACTTTGTTCCCCTCTAAAGGAAATTAATGGGGAAAACAGCTTTGAGCCGTATGGAAGGGACAATTTTAAAGTTTGTTGAGTCATATTTTGTTCTATCCCGGCTTTTAGTTTAGTTTGAGTTAGGGTAATTTGATGAGGAGGGTTGGTAACGCTCTACCCTGGACAAACTTTGTTCTACCTCAACATTTTTTTTTTCTTACACATATCTATATTTTATCCATATTAATTACAAGCGGAGATTAATCAAAACGCATCTACCAATAACACTTTACTTCTACTTACAACAAAACATTCTGAATATTTTATTGTTTGTTTGCCCTCATCTGATTTTTATATCGCTCCACATATCGGGTGCTTTTCAAAAATTGTAATACCGCTAAGTGTAGGACGGCGACCAATGTTTGCAAGGAGATAACGGTTTTTCTCCCTTTTACCTATTATTACTTCAAAAGCAATTTTGATATTTTTCTGTAAATCGTCGGTTTCATCCTCCAAACCAAAAAATTAAGAGCTCAGTTTGACAAATAACAGAGTCAGTGGCGTACCAATTACAGTACAACCTCGATTATTCGTGCTTCTCGGGACCGGAGTCTGCACGGATAATTGAGTTGTTAAATAAACATACGTTTAGGCAACAGAATTATTTGGAACTTTTTTTAATTTAAAATATTTAAAAACTAACAAAATTTACCAACATCTTAATTATAACAATTTTTAATATTGAAAGAAATTGAAACAATCAACTCTTATCAGACATATTACATAAAAGTAACTATTTTGTCGTAAAAAAACCTGGTACTTTTATTTAGGTACATATTTCTTTTTTAGCGCCAAAGTTGAGTTTTGACTTTCTTTAATTATGAAAGTTTTCATTGCAAAAGAATTTATTTCAAGCATTTTTGTTAATGTTTTGCAATCACTACTATTCAAAGACAAAAATTTTAACTCATAATTTTGTTTTTGCTCTCTGGACTGACTTAGATGTCATTAAACCACACCAACTGTTACTTGTGAAATTCCAAATTTTTTAAGTTTTCTAACATTGGAAGCAAAAATACGAAGTAGTTTGTCTTCGATTTGTTTGTGTGTACGGATAATCGAATGAACATCCTTGCACGAATAATGCGCAGCACGGATAATCCGCGCCCGGATAATCGAGGTTCTACTGTAATCATTAAATTTAGCGCCAATATAAATAAATTAGTGTGTGTCCCATGACCCCATTTGCGTCTACGCTCATACGTTTGATGTACAACCCCTATAATGCCATTTGTTCGAATAAGACAAGGTCCAGTAGGCATTGATTTTGACATTTTGGACCTACTTGATTCTTAGAATGATAAGAGTTTTTCAGCGCCGCCAACACAAAACATGCCTACGTTTTTGAAAAAGTCGTTGATTCCATCGAATTTGCCGTATCTCGTTATCAGATAAGCGTGCTGAAATATCAACAAGTTCGCGATAACTAAGCTCTCAGATTTCGCCACGTGATAAGTTTTTCGCACTTTTATTACCCTCATGTCCAAATTTTAATTAAACTACAAATGTAAATCCACTTTTCCCTTTATGTAGTTCTTGCCAGCAATTATTGCGTTTATCCCCGACATGCCCCGTGAAGTTAGCTTTGTATCTGGTAGACAAAACACCCTTTTTGCAGTCTTTTCTCATTTCGTAGATCGCTGTAGAGTTTTTATACCGTTTTCGCTTTGTAAATTTCCCGTTGCTCCATCCTCTTCCGTTGAACGGCCGTGGAACGAGCCTTCCTCGTCTGAAGACGTAGTCGTAATATCCTCGTGATATTTGAAAATGACAAATGATAGCGGGGTAGATTTATGCAGCCCTTGTGACTTGCTCTTATCAGCTGAGTTGGCTTTATACAAATGCATTTTTTTCTACTAATCTACTAATCAGTGCCGTCGTAAATACTAAATAATTCGACGAATTCATTACTGTCGTCAGCTGCGGTTTTGTTAATAACAATGATTGGAGCTACAATTTGTAGTCGGGTTGGTACCAATTGAACCAACGGTAGATGGAGCCAGGTAGTGTCAGTTGCGTAAAGTAGGACGAGGAAAAGTACCTCAACTCTGGTTAATTATACCAACATTTGAAAATAAAAAAAATTTTAAGACGTGGTGCTCCTTTTGCGTTATCACACGGCGGCGAAACGTGCTTTGGTCTCCTAAGTAACATTCAAACATAACCTCCGCTACCAGGAGCAGCAACATGGAAATTTCCCCATTTAGCGATGTTTCTGCACGACGTTGTTACAATGATAAAGAACGACGCATGCGTCGATAGCACCAATCCACTTGCGAACGCCAGTCATCCAAGTTACCCTCGTTCTCCACGTGCCAGTGGCACCAAAACAGGACTTTCCAAAAATAAAGTCGCGAAAATGGACAATTAGAACTACACGCGAATTTAACCAACTCGAACTGGGCTGTTTTGCTGATACCACTGAACGGTACAGTAACTCGCTGCCACTTTCTGAACAAAGAACTGAAGTAATTGGAGGAAATTTTTATTGTTTGTCTTGAGAGACTTGGTCATTGTTTCAGATTTCTTTCTGCTTTTTGCCCGCGTGCAGAGACGCACCGCAATTTTCATAATCGCTTTTCACAAAATTCGAGCCAATGAAAAATCCCATTTTCAAAATTACAAACATGTGAAACGTTCACCACTCACCGATGTTAATTATCCGAGGCTAAAATAATCGTAAAACACCCCAATCAAGCGTTGCGAAATTGAAAATGAGCCTCCACCCCCCGGACTTTATTTTAATCTTCGGCGGTATTCCCCCAAGAAGAGTGCTAATTCAATCCTCCGCTTTTTCGCCGTTATTTCCTTTATCAAAACGTACGTTACATCCCCTTGTTTGAGAGCCGCCGGTCTGGCATAAGGCCTGGTGGCGTGTATTCAGCGCCGTCCGGGCGACGTACCCCCGCTTTTGTCGAGGGAAGTTCCCTGCGTTGTGTGAGCCCCTCGACCGCGTTAGGGCCGCTACCCCAGGCGGGGGCCCCTCTTACTAATCCCGGTTGCCTGCCTGCCAGCCCTGAATTTCATCTACACTTCGGGGATCGTAGCGACCTAATGGAAAACTGTATTTCAGATTTGACTCATCAAATACGTCGTCATAATGCGAAGGATCATGAGTTGGGTAAAAGAAAGCAATTAGGAATGTCCTGAATAAATTTACATGTTGCAAGAGCAGCAGGATGTTCGGAGCAGATGCTCGGGCACCCCAAGTGTCGGTTTCTACCTGAACCCCGATGGTTTCTTGAAACTCCAGGTAGACATGAACATTTGGTGTTCGAGCGGTGCGTTTTTTTATCAAAGGGAGGTAGAAACTTCCCTTATTTTAGTCCGACGTTCGTGGAAATGTTTTGCACGAGAATATCGCGGCGGGGTTATCACAATTTCAGACTGTCTAAATTTAAAGCAAATTTTGATATAAACGTTATCACGGCAATGCTGCAATGCTAATAAACATGATTGAAACAATTTGAAAATGCTTCTTTCCCATGGTCCGAGTAGAGTTCAAGGCTCTTTTGATCCTTACCGAGAAAAATTCACTTCTTAATGATGTATAATTGAGGGAGGAGACAATATTCCTGAAGTAATTGCGCAAGGTGTGTTGGGATAAGGATTAACAGTGGTAACCTTGAAGAGTAGTTTCTCATGCGACGAGTTACGACCAAGCGGCCTTCGAGAGACCGGCCTATGGCCACTCGCTACCGACTGCAGGACTTCAGCCGCGCAGGAATAACTAAATTAAATAGAAAGCGTTCACATAAAATCAAAGAGTTGGACGAAACTCCTTTGACGTTCACTTCAGCTTCAGTTTTAATGCTTTCTTTGTGATAGTTTCATTGGCGTTTTATAATGTTCAACAGCTGGTTTCTTTCAGAATTGTGAAATTTTTTATAACTCTGCCGGTTTCATTTCTGGCTCATTAGTGATTATTAAAGGTATCTCTCAAATGACCAAAACAAAATCAAAGAACTCGAATAATTCCAGCTAATAAGCCACAGAAAATGTATTTTCACGCCACGGCAATAAAATTACTGAGGTTAACGTTTGCCTGAAAATTTAAACAATTAGATTGTCGCTGCTGAGAATTTCTTCGGGTTCAACTCGAGGCGCGCTTAGTGTATAGGCAACCCAATATATATGTCGATATTCTTGGCGCTATTCTCATCGTCTCTTCAAAGTTGTTTGTTGGACAAAGTTTAGACGCATTACTCGTAATTAAATATAATTGATATTGTTTTGATCCGCGGCAATTTTCTAGAATTTTTGCGGACGTTTGGAAAAATACCACGACGGGTTTTGAAAAATGCGTTTACTTCTCGAGCCATTGTTTAAAGTTTGTTGTATCTTGAAAGAATTACTGTTCACCTACATGAACTTGTAATCAAATTAACTCATGATTTACTGCAATTGATAGACTTTTAATGAAAATAGGTGCGCGCTCGCTTTATTTCAAATTAATTTAAGTACTGCAAGACGTAAAATGAGACATAAAAACTGTCATTTGTGGGCTTTTTTTAGAATTTAGAATCAGAAAAGATTAGAATAAAAATGTGCTCATTTATTTGATGACTTAATTATGGTGTAAAAAAGTTTAGAAGTTTGTTTTTGTTTCAGAATTGTGCCATGATGGGTTTGCAGGCGACTACAGGGAAACGTAAGTTAGAAGCGGCGACAGCTCCAGGAGACTCCTCGCCTCCAAAAACGGGTCGATGGGAGGCGGACGATTGCATAGCGCGGTTGCAAGCGGTGGCGGTGCCGAGCGACACTTGGAGATCTCCGACGCCATCGTTAGCGGCGACATTATTATCAAGCAGCGACGACTACGAAGACGAAGACGAGTTCGATGACGAGTTGTCGGACGATGATCGTTGCGTGGCCGTCCCTGAACCGGCGAGATTCAGCCAACCCTTTAACCGGTACCAGTCTTCTGACTATTGGCAGTACTACCAACCACCCCAGCAGCAAACGATACGCTGCGAGGAGAACGGAAAATCGTACCTGGAACTCGGTGCTTCCCCGCCCATTCGAACCCGGTGCTGTGACGGGCGGACTCGGTGGTGCCACGTGCCCTGTTACCGACAGCGGCGACTGGCGGTCCTCAACCTGTCCATGTGCAAGTTGGCGAGGTATCGACAATGTTCGGACCCCTCGCTGCGACGGTCGGTGCTCATCTGCAACACGCTGCGAAGGTTGGAGCGAGAGATGGAGGCGGAACCCCCCGAGCCGAGTTATTCCTTGCCGGAGATGACGCCTCCGAGCAGACCTTCCCCCGTGCCTGAGCCCGGATACGAGCAAAGCCTGCGAGAGATGGCGTGCTCGTCGGGGCGCGCCACCCCCTTCCCGTCTGCCGCCCCCGACACGGATTCGGGGCTCGGCGACGACGAGATGACGCGGCCCATCAATTGGGGCTCCGTGCTCAGCCTAACTTCCCAAACGGATCTAGAGTCTCTTAACAACAACGAGCTGTATGCGGAGCTGGGGCTGGCAAGTGATCCGCCAGAATGGAAGGAGCCGTCGACGTCGCGAACGGACAATGAGTGGGACGGGTTCATGCACGTCCTCGTTGGGGGTACGTAGCAGAATGTTGGTGCTTCCGCTTTCCTCAGGTTGTGATCACTTAGTTAAAGACATCAGTGCAGTGCAGGAATTGTGCAGCTATTGTTGACTGTTTTTATTTTTATATTCTATTTAGCATTCTTTACCTAGCGATTGGACTGAGGTACTTACTTAGAAAGTTGGAGGTTTGGCACTTCCACCAGACTTATCGTAACGGAATGATCTCCATCGCTCAATTAACTTAACTAAGCTCAAAACATGAGTTTTATTTGTTTATTGATATTATTTCGTGTTACTGACCCGTTCGGGCATTCCTGTGTAAATAATTTTGTAAAATATTGTGCATAATGTACATAAGAGAAGATTTCTAACTAGGTCTATATTTGTAAATAACTCTATGTTATACATATATTTTAAATGATGTGTGAATTTAATTAAATTGGCAATATGGTTCTACACGTAACAAATAACTCCCAGGCTGAAGCCGCAGCGAACAAAATACCTTCCTAACGTTACTTCTATTAATTTCTCGACTGAATCGTATAAACGACAAAATCGATGAAGGTTCAAAACCTAATGTTCCTCCTTCAATTTCAAAGTTACCGTAGCACTTAGAAATATTTTTTTAACTCATAGATAATATCAAAAAACCAACAAAACCTAAGTTACTCTGTCGATGTTTCAATGTAATGATACAAATTTCAACAGCTGGGAGGATGAATCTAGTCCGTCATTGGCCATTATCTAGAAGAACATAAATGTGAGCCAGTATTACTATACTATAAAAAACTTAAAATAAAAAATCGATAACTTAAATACTTGTTCAAACCGTCCCAAAACTTCTCAGATGATGGCTCCAATGAGATGTTTGTAGGTGTACACCATGTTATTTCTAGCTAGTTAATTCTCTGCAGCTTCCTTCGCCCCAACCGCTGTTGGAGCGAAGGAAGCTTTTCAGTTTCTTGCCATGACACTTCGTTTCAATTTTTGTATTTTTTTTAACGCTGCATTCCGACCGTGCTCCTGTAAAAATTTGATCCTTCAAAAGCGCCAGGCGTATATTTTTATAAATAAAGACGCTGTTTGACTAGGGAAACGATTTCACGTAGACGATCAATAATTTTATCGGAGCACGGTGGTGAATGATACAAATTTTAAGGTGATATTTATTTATAAAGGTGTTGTATTAACATCAACTAAAAGAGAAATTAGTTTGTAACAAATAACAATACAAGGGCACAATTAAATACTGTTATATATTTAAAGTATTGAAATAAGAAATTGTTGTGGTACGATAACTTAAGTTGTTGAAATTGCAATTTTATTCCACCTGTGTAAAATAGTAAAATTGAACCATGAGGCAATCAATATTATACAGTTTTATGAAAAATAGCTGTGTTTTTTATTCTAAAAGAAATTATATGTGCACAGAAATTTAAATATTTTGATAAGATTGCAATAAAAGATTTTTTGAAACATGTTGTTTCGACGCCTGGATTTTCGAGACTAATTGTGCCCGATTATAAGCCAAATTTTATTTATTACATAACACAACGACAATTTATTTATTCATTTGGCATAATTCTCCAGGAAATTCAGGCTTATAGTTTAAGTAAAGTACTTGTACTTCGTCCCACATCGACGTGACGTCAATAATAATTACGTACAACACTTGATTGTGTGCAAGTAACATGTGATATCATGTAATATGTTAGTGTTAAAAAATAAATCGGTATATATACATATTACCTCATTTCTTGTTTTATATTTTTATGTTTTAATATAATGAAATAACCAAAGGAGAAAGTCTTTGATTATTCTTACCAATTGATTTAAATTTTTCACGTTTAAACTACACAAAAGCTTAATCAGAGACTTTCGGGGAATCCCATCCTAGAAATTTCCCAGTTTTCCCTACAAGGTTTGCGTCATCGATAAAATCCACAAAATATAACAGGCAGAGGCCTCTCTCGATAAATAATTTAAGCCGATTCTTACGAAATTCGATCAATAAAGATTTCTCTGTACTTGTTACTTTAAATAAACCGCGCATAACAATACGCATGCGTGTCAACATGCATTTCCAATCTAACCGCAACTGTCACTGTCACTTTGACAGTTGATAACCTCACTTTTTTTTGAACGATGGCACGTGGAAAAATAAAATACAAAGATGTTGTGGGTGGAGGAAGTCGGGGAAAGAAGTCAAATAAGAAATTCACCAAAAAAAAACCTCCCCGAAAAACGTACAGTTTGTTTCAAGACAACCATAAAAAGAGCACCAAACGGAAGTTTCATGCCCACAACCATGAAGAATACGATAAAAAACCGAAGATTGAGGAGAACGTTCCAGAGGAGCCCTCGAGCAGTGAAGAAGAAGAGGAAGAGAACCATTTGCAGCAGTTACGAGCGTCGTTTTCCGCGAAAATGACAAAGAAAACTGCGATTGATAGCAGCGATGATTCTTCAAGCGAGGAAGAATTGGAGGAACTGGAGGAAAAGAGTGTTGTTGAGCCGCCGCTGGAGTCTCACAGTGATGATGAGGAGTCAGTTCACAGCGCCACTCATGAAGTTACTGAAGAAGCTGAAGAAGTTGATGAAGGTGATGAAGAACTTGATGAAGCTGAAAATAAAGTTGATATGAACGACCCGTTTGTGAGACATGTTTGTTATGACCTCCACGAGAGTGTGTTAAGTTCCCTCCAGAATGTGCCTGTGATGGTCAAAACTCATGTGGAAGATTTCTCCATTTTAGGGAAGTTGGTGGTGCAGATACCAGTGTACAAAGAAGTGGAAACAAATCCCGGATTTAGTATAGAGGAAGAAAAGACTTTTGCGCCCCCGGGGACAGTTCCGCAAAGGCTGAAAAAGTCGGACCTCAAGCCAGAGAATCTTTTTATTAAAACTCAAATTGTCAAAAATTTATCAGAAGGCGATTCTTTTCTCACTGATTTCCAAACTGAGCTGTTTTCCATTGTAAATAATTACCAAGATCTGTATTATAGCCAGAGAACTTTTGACAACGCTGAAGAAATCAGATTCGTTTATTGCCTCCACGCCGTTAATCACATTCTAAAAACACGACTGAAAGTTATTCACCACAACGCACGCTTGGCGAAGAAAGAAGACGTACCTGAAGAATTCAGAGACCAGGGTCTAGTCAGACCAAAGGTTGTAACAGTCTTTTGAGCGTCACGTCTTCTAAGGGTTGTTTTATAGGTCTTGATGGTCGTCCCTTTCAAAGACTCTGCCTTCAAAATCATCCAAACAATCATCAGAATATTGCTTCCAGACGACAAAGGCCACGTTATGAAAAGAAAACGCTTCATGGAAGAATACACGGGGAACGAGATAGCCATGCCTAAAAAAAACCCAAAACCGGAAGACTACGAACTCACTTTCACAGGCAATACGAGCGACGACTTCAAAATCGGTCTAACAGTCACCAAAAAGAGTCTCAAGTTGTTTGCAGATTTCTACTCTTCGGATATTATCATCGCTTCTCCTTTGGGTCTTAGAACAATCATCGGAGCGGAAGGAGAAGCGGAGCGCGATTTCGATTTCCTCGCCTCCATTGAGCTCCTAATTTTGGACCAAACTGAACTCTTCTTCATGCAAAACTGGGACCATCTTTGCCACACTTTGAACCATCTTCATTTACAACCCAAGCACGCTCATGGGACTGATTTTTCCCGCGTTCGCACGTGGAGTCTTAACGGGTGGGCAAAGTACTACAGACAGACGTTGATTTTCTCTTCCATTGTCTTACCAGAGATTAACGCGATTTTTAACAAGCGATGTAACAACCACGCGGGGAAAGTTAAAATCTCAAATCCCGTGGTGTTCGGGTCTATCCGACAAGTTTTTGTGCAAATACCACACGTTTTTCATAAGTTTCAAGCTGCGAACGCTCAAGAGTCTATAGAAGCACGATTTGACTTTTTTGTGAATAAAATATTAACACAGCAGAAGGACACATTGATGAAGCAAACGCTGATTTTCGTTTCGAGTTATTTCGATTATGTCCGCTTGAGGAATTATTTCAAGAAAGAGGATATTAGTTTTGTACAAATATGCGAATATTCAAAAGTAAGCTGATGTCAAAGTAATATTGCTGTGACTTCTTTCTTGGTGTTGTAGGAAGGTAAGATAGCAAGAGCGCGTGATATGTTTTTCCACGGCGATGCCCACTTCTTGTTGTATACAGAGCGACACCATTTTTACAACAGGATTAGGATTAAAGGAATTCGGCATTTGGTCTTTTACGAGCCGCCGGCATTTCCTCATTTTTATTACGAAATGTGCAATTTGATGCAGGTGCGTTTTTGTGGTAAAAAGTTAGTTTTTATCCAATATTTTTCAGGAAACTAACATGAATAAGAAAGTCGGGGCCATGACCAACATGACCGTGAATGTTTTGTACTCGAAATATGACATTCACAGGGTGGCCGCAATTGTCGGTACGGAGAGAGCGACGAAAATGTTGAGCTCTGAGAGGAACGTCCATATGATGGTCACGGGGGCCGATTAAAGCGCGATTTTTGTATCAAAGTTGACGAGAATAAATTATTTTTTATACTATTAAGAACGTTTTTATTATTTTTTTTCCAAAAAAGAAAAAGAGTACGACTTTAAGAACACTGAAAAAATGGTGGATGTGCCACTATTTTATTTAAATTTAATTAGAGTGATGTCTTAAATAGCATCTAGTCACCTCGTACCTTGCGAACGTGCGTCTGAACTTGACAGAAAAACCTCAAATAATTGAGCGGTGTTAAGAAATGATACATATCCAGACAACTAGATAAATAATTCAGTTCTGCAGTCCACTGCAGGTGGTTGAATAACAATACTATCGAAGGAGGCTTTGAAATTTGCTCTGCGTTGGTAGCTCTGGATTTTTGACAGTTTAAAGTCAAATATTATTTGATACCTTAAAGTGTCAAAATGTCAAATATCGAAGGTACAAGGGTTACCAACATAAAAAAACTTCAGAACCCACTTGATAATTTGTAATTGATTAATTTTGGACCTGTATACTTTGTGACCAGACCTATTGAAGTTTTATAGCCAAATCTATTTCCGACTGTTTTCCCGGTTCGCTCCAATCTAAATATTTAGAAATTGTATTGAGGTAATTGCCAAATTATCGATAATTATGGTTCCACCCCATTTCCATTTTTTGCTTACACGCCTCTTCTATTTAAATTGTTTATTTTAATAATAGTGTAAAATACAAGCATTTACAAAAGTAACAAATTATAATATCAATGTTAGCCCAAGTCTATTACATTTAAAACAAAGTAAACATTTACAAACAGAGTGAACAGGAAGTTTCTTTTAACACCTACTTAGTCGTATGGATACTTATACATTAATTTTTTTATAAAAGTTTTGTCCAAACTGGAATCGTAGTCAGGAGACGTTGTATTTTCCTCAAGAGTTGAAGAAGAAGTGGTAAGAAGTTCGTCTTCTCTGACTTCAGTGAGTTGTTGTTGCATCTCTGCAAAAAAGAAATTTCATTGAAAAACGGTATAAATTTATAATTTTGCGGTATAAATTTATAATTTATCGGCTATGGTCACCTGCTACAATATTGTCGCATTTCACCTGCGGCATCGAGTATTTAGGTACCGTCCTCTGCTCTCCGTTCCACAAAAAAACGTAATATAACGACAGCATAATCGCCGCCAAAGACACAAAAAACACGTACGCAATGACTGTTAAAACTCTGACAACTTTCTTTTTATGTTTCGGTTCATACAAACGATCTTTCGCCTCATCTCCGGCGAGTTTAACACTGGTATCCACTAAATTATTACTTTTGATCCACTGAGCCTCCGTGCAATTAAGACCGTTCTTCATGGAACCCTTGTAAGACATTTTTGATGAAACAACTTGAAGAACTTTGGTTAACAATTTACACGCCACGCTGAAGATGATTAACGACCGCTTTTTAATCTATGCTCTCACTATTGTGAGTTATTTCTATTCGTTTACGTTTATCGAGCTTGAAAGGTTTTTTAAAACAATCGATCATTTTACGGGTGTAATGACTGCCGGTTTTTGAAATCAGGACACTGTTGTTGTGATTTTGTACCGGGTCAATCAATAGTTCCAGCTGTTTGAAGAAGGATAGGGGCCGATGCGGATGCGCAGCCTCAGAAAATTATAAACTTTATTTGTTTATAGGTAGTTGAATTAACTTTTAGGTAGATTTATTTTTGTAGAAGGTGGAGGGAATGTTGAAGGAGAGGAGGAACTTTGCTGTTGGTATTTTTACGCGTGTGGCAAGCTTAAAATAGGCGCGATGTTGAACAGACAAATGTGCACAAAACAGAAAATTTGCAATGTTTTGAACATGAGGTGAGCTTTTTGTATTTTTATTATCATTACAATTAAATGCTTAAGAACGTAGAGCTCGCTTTTAGATTTCCCGCTCCGCGGTTTTGGTGGTAAAAATTTAAAATTACTAAACGAGCGCTCTGCGCTGACAACTCGCTTTTGATTAAACGTCAGATTGATAATAATAAAATGACAAACCCCAGATTTAGCATGCGTCTTTTAACAGGTACTTTCCCGAGTTTGTTTGTAAATGTAATCGCTTTGGAATTATGTGTGTGCTTTTCCAAGGCAGTTTGTTGATTTTCGTCTTTATTTTTGTTCCGTTTTGTGTAAAACTAAGTGTGATTTTCCCATTTTATTGCTGTATTACAGTAGTTTTATGTCCGAGTTATTAAAAGTACATTGTGGTAACGAGAAGATGCGTATTCTTTAGGAAGGCAAACATTGGCTAAAAATAATAATCATCAATAGCAAGTTATTGACATGTCGTCAGTATTTGTTTGCTGATTATCCGGTCGTAAACAACCATCACTTGTGTTTTGAGACAGTTATAGAACCATCAAGTTGGGGAATGCGAGAAATTCTGACGCTCAAAATGAGGTTCGACTAGTTTGTATGTAATAATTGTGGGAGAAAATATGAAATATGATTTTTACGAGTCGACGTCTTCAATTTTTACCGATTTCAAAGCTGGAGAGGTGCATTATTGAAGATGTGGTGGATGCGTCAATTGCATTTTTCTAAATTAAAAAAAATAATTAAATTTTTAATTTTAATTTAAATGATGCGAGAAAAACGATTGCGAAAACCGCGTCTTTCTATTTGTCGAAGTTCCGGAGATATCGAACACTAAATATTTCGGAGTTTTAAAATTTTTGCCCTCTGGCGACAACCCAAAACTTCAAACGTTTCTAATTCGGTTATTTGTGGACGTACATTAAAAATTCGCACAATTTTGAATTCTGGGTGAAATTTTGCATTAAATGAACACAAATAACTTAAGCTTGTTTCACAAACAAACGAGACATTGACCAAAAACGACGTTTAATACCTAGAAATCTATCAACTGGTCACATTTGAGAACGGACAAATATTTTACGAGTTTTGGCCAAAAAACAAAATATTTAAAAATTTTCATCGATTGAGTCGGAATTTTTTTCTCGAAAAAATCGACCATCGAACTTTGGTCTTTTGAGAACTTTTTCTACCGTAAAATGAGCGGAGAAAAACGATGGCCATAACTCAGTTATATGTTAACGAAAATTAAAAATTCTTGAAGCTTTAGATTCAGCGCGGCATTCTGCGTAAAGTGAGCTAAAATTTGTTTAATTTGCTTAATAAATAAACGAGGCATTGGCCAAAAACTGTTTTGAAGACAGTTTTTTGGGGTGATTTCCAATCACCGACGTTTGATACCTTTATGTTTACCTCAGTCGAAAGAGGAGTTCGAGATCCATCTACTGGCCAAACTTAAGATCGATCGGATCAATAGTTTATGGTCAAAAATAAAAAAATTGAAATTTTTTTATCGTTTGAGTCGGAATGTTTTTTTGCGAAAAATTGACTATCGAATTTTGAGCTTTTGATCACTAATGTAGGATTTCTAAGGTAGAATGAGCCGAGAAAAAGAATGGCGCAAACCTCATCTCAATATCTCAAATAGTTTCCGAGATATTTAACTTTAAAAATTAGGAAAAATGAAAATCAACTATTCGAAACTTTGAGTGACCATAATTCCATTATTTGTTGTCGGACTGAATTTCAATTTCAGATTTGGAATCTGCGGAAAATTGTACGTATAATGATGTTTAATAACGCAAGTTTACTCCAAAAAATAAGCGAGATATCGATTTCAGAACTTTGCCATAGTTTTAGTCATGAATTTTTGCGAAAAACTACAATTTTCAACTTTTGGATAATCTAAAAACGAATGTGTATCTAAAAATCGCGAGAAAATCTATGCCGCAAAGCGTTTCTTTCTATCTGTAGTAGTTTTCGAGATATTGAGCACAGATTGTTTCAAACTTTCAAAAATTTGGCGACTGACTACTCAAGAGTAGCTACACATTTAAATTTTTGTAGAAATGGTGTGTAGATTTTCTGAAACGAAAATTGTTGCAAAAATTCAGAGAATAAAGAATAAATTTACAGGTTCCATACTTAAGTAACTTTCGTAATTTTATTTAAATTTTATTTTATTAATTAAATTAAGTATTTAATTAAAATTGGAATATTTTAATAGTTAGTTTTCTCTAAACTGAATTAAAAGTAATAAAATTGTAGATACTTTAGTGTACATATAAAAGTTAATCATCTTCACGTGTTTATGTATTCGTGATTCCGGTACTAATATTGACAAAATAAAATTTGACCCTGATTTAACTCACGTTCGCCTTATTATTATCATTTCCTGGATTAATTTTTTTCCAGATCCTGAAAAACTGACCAGAAATGGAACATTCAGCCCCATAAAAAATATTAAAATATGACTCAACGTGTCCGACCGCTCCTTCTAAAATTTATGTAACTTTAATCTTCTTACAACATAATTGGCTCGGATAAAATTCGATTATATTATGTAGTTAAAGTGGTTGGTGTATGGTTTCTTAAGCGAAACCAATAGGAGATCAATACAGCCAATTCGTTTAATTCCACTTAATGAATTAAAATGTCGTCAAGTTAATCAGTTGATGATCAGCTATCACTATTAATTAACTTTTATTGATTATGCGGAGCGAAATTAAGACTATGAAGACATCATTACCTCTTTGGAGTTCATCTTCTGTGGCGTTGACCATCTGAAGAAGCGTTTCATTGACCATTTCGTACACACTCGCCGTGTTTGTAGGAATAATCCCCTGCGAAACTTGGTAATATTTATGCTCATTCCACATGAAGATGTAATAAATAGATAGAAGAATAGCCGCCATAGACACGCTGAGTATGTACGCCAGCACAGTGAGTACTCGGATAATTTTGGGTTGTGCTTTCGGCTCCATGTAGACATTGTGTTTCCTAGGAGAATCCGGAGAGCTATCAGTGTTGATGTCTTCTTCTGATGACATATTAACATGTCTTCAAGAAAAAAATCGCATTGTAAAGTCAGGAGGAGTCGTCGACTTACCGATTTTTTTTCAAAAATTGGGATTTATTTTAAAATGACTTTCATCTCCTGACGGATTAGTGGTATTGTCACGGATGCACAGTTATTATGTTATCTAAAGCGCCGCGACGACCGTGAATGTTACACAAACAAATATTGGAGGAGCGCGTCATGTTTTTGTAAATTACACATGCGCATTTGTTCTTTTTGGTTTTTAGATAATGAAAGTGAAGCACTGATAACTGATTTTGCACCGGTGGATGATCAAAACCTACTGAAGTAGAGAGGAATATTTTTGAATAATTTTCTGTTTATGTTATGTATGAGTGTTTATTCTAATCTATAAATATTTTTATCGGGAAAATTTTAAGTTCAAAAATCCGGAATTAATCGAAAAAGTGGTGATCAGTTTATGATGATAATAGTTGTGTAAACAATTGGTGGATTTAATTTTAGAGTTTTATTACTTGCTTAAAATAAATTTAAAAGAAAAATGTTATGAATCTTCGGTTATTGATGATAATTTAGGAAAGTTATAGTCCGTTTTTCAAATGATTGAAAATCCAAGTATTTGTCTAAGAGATCCTATAAATACTGTCTCGCTCAATATTTCAATGTTCTGCAGCCTTCATTATAATGAGGAGATATGGAACAAGATGCGCTCGTGTCAATGAAGGATTTCGGTACGATTGTCCGGAGTTTGCTGACAATTTAGAGCGCTCAACTTGCTGCATTCCCAGAATTCAGTTATAATTATAGAGAATCTTCAAACTGTACCGTTTTTATATTCTGACTGAAGACGAATCTCAATTTCTGTATTTAGTTGGCTGTTACTTATTTAACGTATATCTTTATATCTGTCATTTCCCAACATTTTTCAATTATTTGACGTTTTTATGTCAAGTTTAGACATAAACTCCGTTTTTTTTTTAAACCACCAACACCGCAATCTTCCCCTGTATTACAACCGACAACGTTGCCTAGGGAGATTTTTGGTGAGAAAGCAGTTGTCAAATTTTTGACATTTCTGAAAATTAGCCAGTGTTTCCGTTAAAAACGTTTCTTTTACAGCCTGTTGGATTGCAAATCAAAGGATTTAATAGTGAAAAGACTCGGCACAGCCTGAAAGGCCGTTTTGCTGTCAATTAGGCAGCTAATCTATTTGATTTTATCACCAAAAAGTCACCATCGACGACGTTGCCGGTTGTAAAGTTGTGGGAGAGTGCGGTGTTGGTGGTTTTTTAATAAAAAAACGGACTTTACGTTCGCAAGGTGCCAGCCGACTTGATGTTTTCTTTTCAAAAATTTGGTTTTTTGTGATCATGGAACTTTATAAATTTCCTAAAAATTATTTTGGGAAGTATACTTTAGTTTATAATATACCGAGTGTTGAAAGTTTTAATTTTCTACATGCCATAAATTAGAAAAATAAATTCTGGAAATTTTTACAAGACAATTATAGAAAATCAATTGATGATATTGTTTTAAGAAAAAAATCCTCCATCCATATTACTTGACACTACATATTTTAAAATGGCGTTCAAATGACAAATTTTAATTTTTCTAAAAGTACGCCATTTTTTATTTTTGAAAATTTAGTGTCAAACTAAAGTTCAATAAACATACTTTCGCCTCTAGAAAAGACATTGTGGACAAACTTCGGGCTTGGTCGGTATAATTTTTTCCGCTTCTGTGGAAATTTATGTGGATTCGAAATTTTAACGCTCAGTGCAATATCAAACTATCATTTCGATTAAAATTATTTACGGGGAATTTATAAAGCATGACGTTCTTAAAGATACCAAAGTTCCGTTGAAGTTGGTTGAAAATATTTTTTAGGGTAGCATTACTCATGTAATCCAACTTCTGACAGCGATTGTGCTAATTGTCTTATGATCAGAAATATGAGTGTAAAACCAAGTTACGTGAAAATTTATGAAAAATATTTTTTATCTCTTGAAATTTTTTGATTAGACTGACGGTTCGCAAGCAAAATTCGACAAACGCTCGACAGTAAGGTTTTTTGTCAGAAAAGGGGTGAAGCTCCCGCCGTTGGCAGGAAAAACTTTTTAGTGCTGATTCTAGACAAGGAAACAAACACCCCCAAAAGAAAAACTCTACTTTGTTCTTCAATATAAATGCAAGTTTCTTATCTGTGTAACCTTGAAATTGAAACCAATTCGTTCCAAACAACAAAATTATTTAAAAATCAAGACAAAGTTTGTGGACGAGGACTATTTAGGGAAGACCTGCGTACAGAGCAAAATAGCCACATCCTGGCATTGGAATCAGTTCAAACTAGCAACAATTATCAAAGAGCACAAGTGTTGTAACAACATTATCAGCGTGAATTGTAATATTCAGTAGTAATCTCACATCCTTCGCATAAACAAGTCCTTTTAAAAACATGACCGATATCCTTGACATCCTTGTGGAAATTTCCGACCACGATTTACCAAAACTCGTGAATTTCTACCAAGAAAAAGCACCATGGGCACCTCTCATGGCTAGTGTGGTACACACTACCATGAAATGGAACAAACTTGAGAACCACAACAGGGTACGGCTTTTTTCGCCGCTCAACAGCTGGAAAGATGATGGTACCATCATTATTATCATCAAAGTACGTACTCAGCTTGTTCTTCTTTATTTAACATCTTCTTGTAGTGGTTCTTTTCTCAAGATATAATTGTTTTTACTCTCGATGATAACTGTACTAATCTGTATAAAGGTCTGACTGAAACTAAGAGGATTTGTTACGAAGGATTAACATCTGTTTTTTACAACGTCCACGAAAGACACGTTGCTGTTGTCCAGAAGTTTCTTAAAGAATACAACCTTAGCAGTCGCGTCTTTGCTAATATTTGGTGTAGAATTTATACCATCCCGGCCCTGGAAGCGCGGAAATTCTCAACTGAGTAAGACAGAAACTTGAATGATTTTTTAGTGTACCATCACTACTATTCCCAGGTGTCCACCGGACTTCGTGGTAAAAAAACTAGAGCCTTCTTCTGCCAAACAGATCAACGATGTGTGGGTTCACCGATTTCCCCATTCCGAAAAGTATATCGCCACCCATATAGAAATCTGCGGAGGTTACGGACTTTTCTTAAAAAGTACCAACGAGATGATTGCATGGATTGTAAAGCATCCTTTTGGTCACTTCGCAAATTTACACACCGAGGAGGACTACCGGAGGAAAGGATTCGGTAGTTTGATGGTGAAGGTTCTTTCTAAGGAGTTCGCAGAAGAGGGACTTTGCCCGCATGGTACCACCGTGGTCAATAACAAAACGTCCCAGGAAGTGCTCGAAAAGTTGGGATTTTGTGACGTGGGCGCTTGTTGTTACACGTTGTTAGAGTAAAATGTATTATTAACTAAGTTTTACAATACTTGTTTTTCTCGAAAATTAAAACTTCGTACGAGGTTACACCTGGTTCATTTCCATACCAGTCAGCCCATTTAAATACTGCGTCTCCAACAGCAAACGCGTTGATTTTTCCAATTTGGGTACCACCTTCGTAACTGATGCGTCCAACGTTGATACTTCCACGTCCATTTTCATGGCCGCCAATCACCACGGTCTTGTTGAGGAGATCCATATGAAGATTAGTGGAGTTGGAAGGAAGCCATATGAAGTTGTCTTGACAACCGCAAAGAATCTACGGGAGTTATAATAGAAAAGAAAAAATTTGGATATGACGTACCTTAATGTAGCGGGTGACATTTTTAACTCCTCTGATAGGAGCTTTAACTTCTTTCTCTCCTGGATTTATTTGCACAACTATTAATCCTCCCGCGTTGACGTAAGCTTGTCCGATGTAAACATTGACCCCGTCGATGTTTTTCCCGCCTATGATGGCATCTTCGGGGATGCTGCCGTTAAAATCGCGCCAGTAATAATCTAAAAAACTGTGAAAACTTCTCGGGACGGTGTTTCGAAACTTACCAGTTTCAACAGCTGCAACTAGAGACGCGCAAAGACATAAAAACCACAAGCTGGATGGAAACATTTCGGACTTCGACGCACAAATAATAAAATCAGTTTGTTGCTACTTATTTATAAAGATAAAACTTGGTAATTTACTTTTTGTCGCCGAGTTTCTTGGAACAATCAGCCAGTGAGTCATATCTGCGATAATCTCGCATATTTTTAGCAGAGTTGAAGGTCAAGTTCTTGTTTATTCGCGTTACATCAAAGATGAAGATGCGATTTCCAGATCCTTTGTATTTTAATTAGTAGGAAACTTTATAAACGTCGTCGATCTTATAAGAGGTACAGTTTTTTCCTGTCTATTTTATCCACCATTTTCTTGAAAGTTAAAGCGCCTTTCGTATTGATCTCTTCGTGGCCTTCAATGGAGGATTTAACTTTGCGAAACCACTTCGCCACGTGGTTGTAATGGTGGAAGTCGAACCCCATAACTTCATAATTGGCGATGGTTGCAACAATGGAGAAATCGGCGAGACTCAGATGGTTTCCTGCAACAAACTCGTTCTTCTGTAAGAACGTGTTTAAAATGGTAAACGCTTCTTCGATTTTCTTGAACTTGAAGGCGTCAAATTGACACCCTGCGAACACCACCGGATGCTAAAAAAAACAGTAAAACTTGTGTAATTAGAGGTGGAAAAATTACGTAATATTCCACGAATCTTGCGTACAGAGTACCCATATCAAAATATAGTCGCTGGTCCACCACAGCTCGTTTCTTCGGGCTCTTTGGATAAAGCGCGTCGTTTTTTCCATACCGATTGACAAGGTACGTCATGATGGCGCGGCTTTCCCATAGTACAAACCCATCGTCCACGAGAGTGGGAACTGTATGTTGCGGATTGATCTGTCAAAAAAAATAAATTGCTCACGGAAATGAAATTCAAATCAATAAAATCAAAGTCTATAAAAAGGATGTTTTCCGTGCCCATATGTACTATCGGTCTGGTAATAAATTTAAAGAAAAACGAGGTTGTATTGGATTTCTTACTTTAATAAAATCGGGCTCGAGATTCTCGTCTTTTAGAAGATCTGTTAGTTTGAGGGTGAGGTCAAGGTTTAGGGCCCGGGCGGTGAGGAGGACGGCTCTGCATGGGGCGCTGGTGGGCATGTAGTACAGCTCTAAAGGCATTTCTTTAAAAAAAATATAAAACAGAAAAAATATTGTTTAAATATTATTTCAGAATTAGAAAAAATAAAAACATCTTACACAAAGTGTGCGAGAAAGCTGAAAAAATCGTAAGAAATGGTGGAGGCGCCGGGCAAAATGTGTTTTTAAAATTAAATAAACTAAACAATTTATTGATAAAATTAATGAACTTATTAATGAAATAAAATCTGATTGTAAGTGCATCTGAAAATATCAAATAAATTAAAAGTAAAATATAGTATATTATGAAACGTGTTTCATAATGAACATTTTGCCGCACTCACGTTTTCATAAAGTAGTAAGTGCGACAAAATGCATTATGAGCAAGTATCATACGCTATTTTATCTATTTCGCGTTATTTTAAACGAAAAAACTTGATTTCGAAATCTAGGGAATTTTAGGGTAGTTGGCATTTGCAAAATGTTTGGGAAAAAAAATCAAAATAGCCAAATCCAATTTCAGTCAGTTTGACAGGTGTGACGTTTTGAGGTTACTGGAGTGCAAGGGAGGAGCCAAGAGAGCGAAGATCATGATCATGATGGTTCTCTTGCATCCAAAGAGTTTTTTTCCGATGAATTATTAAGCCAAGTACAAAAAGAAATAATAGTGTATTGATCGATTTATCATGGTTTATCAAAACCAAAATCTAAATTGTCAACGTTGACGGCAGGTTGACGGTTTGTCTGCTGCTAACCTAAGAAAAATAAATGCTCCTGGAAATATTGGCACGGGATTGGTCCATTACGATACCGAAATACGCTCAAACGCGTATCGAAATATCTTCATTATGAACGCGAAATAGAAAAAATATTTTTTGTTACATGACTATTCCCTACATAACACTCATACTGTACTTACCAAGATATTGATCTCGAAGATATTTTTACCACACAATTTGAACAACTACTCTTCTTTGAAAACCACCGGAATTGACAATTTCTCGGAAATTTTTCTTGATCGATGCACACCCCAAAATAGACCATTTAACTCTTCCTCTATCTGCAATATCGGATTTTCCAAAGAACCGCGTCTAAACCTATTTACGCTCTCACATTGTTCACACAAAGAAATTTGCCTATCATCGTTTCTTCGCTAAATTCCCCCCAAATCGATGAAGTTAGAGCCAATTTGAACGACCCACTTAGAAAATCGCAGCAATTTAACAGTTCCGAACTTAACTTTAGTAATTGCAATTTTGGAAAATTATGTGCTTTATAGAGTTACTTGCAATCTTATTAAACTGTCTGGATCACGCGAACAGAGCGACGCGTAATTTCAAGCAGTGTAGTTTTTAATTAAAATTAAAATTAGTTTGCAGGTGAGTCAGTTTTTGATTGATAGAGTGGTGAAGAAGTGCAGATAAAATGTTGGACTAAACTTTACCGATAATGCAATTAAAATAAGAATCTTTGAACCCAAACTGCGCCATGGAACGCACGTCGGTGTTGTGACGCGTTTTCCAATTTTCCTGCGCTGTCACTTCTTTTTCTGCTGCATTTTAGTCAAGTGTTGCAAATATCCGCAATCTTAATTCGCAGATCAAAGGTCGGCGCATAAAATCAAACATTGCAAAATTGTTTATTAATAAATAAGAATAATGCCGAGTAAGAAATGATAAACAAAATTTAGACCCAGTAAAAGCAACTTAAATTAAACGCAAAATGGATCCTAAATTTCTTAATATTTTTCTTCTTTTTATCCCAACTTTAGCTGGTAAGTTTTTCTTATTTTCTTTACTTTTTCTAAGATTTTTCAGACCAACCGTGTCAAACCCCTAATGGCGATTTCGGCCACTGCAAACTTCTCCACCAGTGTCCATCGCTATTTGTTCACTATGAGCATGTTTTTGTGGCCCCCGAGGTCCTCGAATACGCGAAGAGGTCTTTTTGTGGCAGCGTCAACGAAGAACCGAAAGTTTGTTGCCACACACGACGGCACGTCCCTGCGAAAAACAAAACGTCGAAAACTCCTTTTGTCAGGAGTGACTTGTTACCAGGGACAGACATTTGCGGGATTTCTTCGTCGAAT
Organism: Gnatocerus cornutus; assembly: GCA_029298725.1. NCBI lineage: Eukaryota > Metazoa > Arthropoda > Insecta > Coleoptera > Tenebrionidae > Gnatocerus > Gnatocerus cornutus. The sequence continues at coordinate 31,249,406 of CM055509.1, read as the reverse complement.
GGGAAGGGCCATGGGGAGACTAAACTGGACGAGTATCCATGGTTGGCGCTTTTATTCTACAAGGATGGTAATACCGTGAAGAACTCTTGTTTTAAGTTGAGGAAAAAACCTTTATTTTAGAGTTTGGTTCACACTATGGTTGCGGGGGCGCCCTTATCAACGAAAGATACGTTTTAACTTCAGCTCATTGTGCCAGCCCTGATCTGTACGGTTCAATCACCTATTAAGACAGACTTTAACATTTTTTTACAGTTCTTTCGTTCGTCTGGGGGAGTGGAACACTGAAACCAACCCTGACTGCCAAGACTCTGTTTGCGCCCCCTCGCACACTGATATCCGAATCCAAGAAAAAATCGTTTTTCCAGGCTACGTCTCGAGCCAAGACGTAGCTCGCAGCTACAACGACATCGCCTTGCTACGCCTCCACCAAAAAGTCCAATTTTCCCGTTTTATTAAACCCGTCTGTCTACCAACAACCACTGATGAGATCTTCAAAGACTACATGGGCCAGACGCTGGTCATTGCAGGCTGGGGGAATACCAATGATGGACTTCGCAGTAAAATTAAGTTGAAACTTGCTGTGAATGTCACAAGATGTCGGCTACAACGAGATTCTGGGCAGATTTGTGCTGGCGGAGAAGAAAACAGAGATTCGTGCGATGGCGACAGTGGAGGGTCTCTGGTGGTGACGAAACGGGAAGAAAACGGAGATTTGAGGAGTTATGCAGTGGGGATTTTGTCTTTTGGGGCCGATCCGTGTGGACAGAAGAACAAACCGGCGGTGCATGCTAAAGTTACCAAGTTTATGTACTGGATTGTAGATAACTTGAAGCCTTAGTTCAGATTTAACAAATAAAAATACTCTCTCGTGATCAAAGATTTTACTTCCTAAGCACAATTCTTATCACAGCAACAAAAAAAATTTGCAAAAAGACTGATTACGGCTATAAATGCGTGGAAAATTCTAACTTACAAAATGTTCCAATCATGTCTTTACTGTTAAACTTCTCATTTTTGTTGGCGCTGTATGAAGTAGTATTTGCTGGTAAGTTTCGACCAAAATAGTTTGATTTTATACCTCTTCTTAGTCCAACCATGCCAGACTCCACGTGGGAGCAAAGGGATTTGTGTCTCCCTCCAGGACTGTACAGACTACAGACAAGCACCTTCTGCGTACCTTAGAAGGTCCCTTTGTGATTATCACGGCTCAGAACGCAAAGTTTGTTGTCCCACAAAACTCCCGATCGAAACAAAATCAAAAACTCCGGTTATCGAGACCGACTTGTTACCGGACAAAGACACGTGTGGAGTACAAGGGGAGGACATGATAACCGGCGGAGAAGTGACCGATCTTGGGGAACATCCATGGATGGCTCGTTTGGAGTACAAAGACTGTAAGCTCATCAAGTGTTAAAGTCTCATTTCTAGAACTTCTTTTAGCTGAAACTGATTATGAGTGGGCTGAATGTGGGGGTGTTCTGATCAGCGAAAGATACGTGTTGACAGCTGCTCACTGCGTCAAAGAAGAGCTGTAAGAACTGGAGGAATAAAATGTACGGAATAAACTGTCTTTTTATAGTTTTAGGGTAACTTTGGGTGCGTGGAATGTGTCGAACGTTTGCTACAGTAGTATCTGCAAAGGTGACTGTGTCGACAAGAACTGTGCTCCTCCAGCTATTCAAGTGCCAGTTGAGAAAAAGACAGTTTTCCCGAGTTACCAGAATGACGACCCTACAGTTTACCACGACATTGCTTTGCTCAAATTGAAAGAAAAAGTCAAGTTTTCAGGTAATTCAACTCTTCTACTTCTTCGCATAAACACCTCTTTTCAGAATTTGTTAAGCCGATTTGTTTACCTACCACTACTGACGAAATCTTTAATTTTTACATGAACAAGAACATGACAATTGCGGGTTGGGGCGCAACAGAGAGTGAAAGAGATAGTGCCATCAAGCTTAAAGTGACGGTAAAAACCGTTATTTTTCTTTAGGAAAAGAATTGAACAGTTTTTTGCAGCTTCCAGTAACGCGGTGTCGCAATGAATTGCTTGATGCAGGCCAAATTTGCGCTGGGGGTAAAGACGGAAAAGATTCGTGCAGAGGAGACAGCGGAGGACCTCTTATGATGCCACAGTTGGATGAAAACTATGATGTTAATTGGTACGTTATTGGAATTTTATCCAATGGTCCTAAGAAGTGCGGGCAGAAGAACAGACCAGGAGTTTATACAAAAGTTGCGAAGTACTTGTATTGGATTGTTGGTAACATGGAACCGTGATTGGGTCCTCAAGTTCTTGTAGAAATATTTGAGAATAAAAAAAATTAAATTTTTGAGTCAATTGTTATCCTGTTTTTATGTGCATTTAGAATAAACCAGAAAAAAGACGTTTTTAACAAAATTTAATTATGATTAGGCAACCAATAGTACAACACCGTTCTGAGTGTGGCCTATAATTTAACAACAAAAACACACTGACAGCCTTCTAAAGACATACTCCGGGGCCATTGGCAGGCTGCGCCCCAATCCCCCTTTTGTTCATTCTGCACACATGTTCCTCCAACCTTGGTTTTGCTTCTTCCTCGTCTTTAACACTTTGTGCAGACCACAATCGTTCAGCAACAGCACTAGCTCTAGGCCACACTCTTGAAATGATGCTAAACTCATTAACGTATTCGCCCCACATGCACGCTTCTCCTCCTAACACTCTTTTAATTTGTTCTTCTTCGTGAATAATGAGAAGAGGCTCGCAACGGTAGAAAGCGTCCCAGTCGCTGCCGCTGTGGAGGTCCGAAAGGTACCAGCACGTGGAGTAAAGACCGTATTTACCAGCGTCTATGACCTAAATCTCTAATTGTTATTGTTTCTTAAATATGTTGATAATAAGCAAAGAGATACCTTCTTAAGAGTGGAGAGACCGTTGTCTTTCCACACATGGACCACTGTAGAGTTGGGGAGAACAACCCCGTTGTTGAAGACTTCCTCCCAGACGAGATATTTACTCTCTAAGTCATCCAAAGTCTCCAAAACGTTTTGAATAAAGCGACTTTCTAGTTCTTCGTACGAGGACACTTTGTTTTCATTCATGAAAGCAGTGATCTCTGGGTTGCTCTGCCAGCAGTCGAAATCCACCTCGTCGCCGCCAACGTGGAAGTATTCGTCAGGAAAGACATTAACGACTTCTTCAAATAACTTCCCCACAAACTCGTACGTGGTGTTTTTAGTCGGATCCATGGGTCCCAACTCACCATTAACTTCACCCTCTGTGTAACAAGTGGTCAATAACTCAGGGTGGGACACCCCCCAGGAGCTGGTGTGACCTGGAGTATCAAACTCTGGAATAACTCGAATTCCTCGACGTCTAGCGTACTCGATCACTTTTGCAACATCGCTTTGTTGGTAAACTGTTAGTGTGGGATGGTAAGCCCCTTCATCACTGAAAAGATATCGTCATGGTCGAAATACGTTTTGGTACTGACCTGAGTTCTGGAAAAACGCGGCTCTTGTAGGGAAAACTATGGTCATCAGTAAGATGCCAGTGGAAAACATTCATCTTATTGTAAGCCATCGCGTCTAGCATCTGAAAGATAATGGAAACTGGCTCGAAGTGGCGGGAGGTGTCGATGAGCAAGCCGCGATGCGGGAATCTTGGGAAGTCCGTGATGGTGGTGGAGTGGATAACCAACTACAAAAAAACTCAAGAAAAAACAACTAAATATTGTAATTACCACGTCTTGAGTTGAGTATATTAGCTGCGAGAACGTTTCCAAACCTCTGAGGACTCCCCAGATGGTGTCTGCTGATAGAACAGCTCCCTCGGAGCCCACTGTTAAGCTATCTACAAGGAAACTTTACAGCTTTTTGTGATTTATCGAAAAACATACAATTTTCAATGTCTCCCAACGCCGGAAAAGCGTCTTCACCACATCCTTCTTTTATCTCAATGTTGAGTTCCTCCAAGTAACCCAAAAAGTGGTCATCGTCAAGATCCGTTTCTTGTAAAGAAGTTAAAGTAGCGATAATTGTCCAGTACCTAGTGAAAACCTCGTCCAGGAAACTTGGACAACCAACATCACCTGTGGGCTACATTTTTTTATAGTAACGTTACTTCAAAGAATCTTACTTTGAAACTGAAGGAGTGAGGTTTTATTATAAAGTAATCTTCCTTCGTTTCTTGTTGTTGAGGCTGTGGCCAAACTCCTCCTCTTGTTGCTCTAACAGAAGGTCCTGGAGATATACCTTCGCAGCAGCAGAGGAACCATAAAAACAGAACCCTCTTCATCATTTTGTTTTTTAAAAAATCTCAGTTCCATTCTTATGTTCTTATAGTACGCGCGTAATCTAATCGCGTCATCATCGAAGGTCGAAGTCACACCACAATAAACATTTTATTACTTCTTATCTCCGCGATCTTTGCGATTTATCTTGACTTTTGAGTAGTCTCTTTAGTGATAATAGTAATGGTACTTCAAGTACTTCTTTTTCTTTCGCTGCTTGCTTCTGGTAGAAGCTTTGAGTTTATTTTCAAACATGGTCCTTTGGTACCGGCAACTAAAGGAGAAGTGTGGCCCCAAGTTCAGCACCAAGAGGTGTTGGATGGTGGGTACTACACTGTATTGACTTCCTTCTTCAAATTTAATGTAAGTCTAAGAATGTAGCTTTGTGGTACTAAAAAACATGTCTAGTCGATTGGTACGACTTGCGCCACTCTCGAAGACGCCCTCAGAAGGTACCAAGACATTATCGTTTTCCATAGTCGCCGCATTAAAGAACTTTACTTTACTCCTCGAACGTGCTACTTCCCTTCAGATCCAGATTTCTTGGGATACTTGAGCAGTTTTGATGTTGAATTGACAGGGGCGTGTAACGATGATGAGTACCCGTCACTGGACATGAAAGAAGAATGTGGGTGGTACTACACATCTACCGGGTACTAAACGTTTTGTTGCAGATGAGTTAAACCTTACCTTAAGTACTAGGAAACTAAGTTCTAACACAATCTGGGGGATCCTTCGCGGACTTGAGACTTTTTCCCAACTTATCTACCTAACAGACGACCACTCTTGTGTAAGTATCTTTATTGTTAAAGGTACCACTAACAGTATTGTAGCACCAAATCAACACCATGTACATCCGCGATTATCCGCGACTAGCCCACCGCGGACTTCTTCTAGACACTTCGAGGCACTACCACAGCAAAGACGATATTCTTCAGCTTCTGGATGCCATGTCCTGGAATAAGTACAATGTCTTTCATTGGCACATCACCGATGATTACAGTTTTCCGTATGTTAGCACGAATTTTCCACTGTTGAGGTAACTTCTTGGTACCACCTTAGTACCAACTCATTTTATTCATTGTAGCGAAAGAGGAGCGTTTCATCCGACCCTCTGGGTGTACGACCAAGACTTTGTTAAAGAGGTTCAAGAGTACGCGAGACTGCGAGGCATTCGTGTGATGGTGGAGTTCGACACACCTGGCCACACTTTGTCTTGGGGCCCGGGGAGTCCTGGGTTGCTCACAGAGTGTTACGACGTGCCGCAGTTGCATTGGGGGCCCATCGACCCCATTAAAGACGAGACTTACACTTTCATGTTCAAGTTCTTGGACGAAATCAAGAGCATCTTTCGGGATGAGTATACCCATCTTGGTGGAGACGAAGTTGATTTTGCTTGTTGGAGAAGCAATCCGAATATTACCCAGTTCATGCTTGCTAACAATATCTCCGACCACGTCGCTCTTCAGACTTACTACACCCAGAAAATCATAAACCACGCCACGTCTTTGAATTTGAAATCTGTGGTCTGGGAAGAAGTCTTCACGAATGGTGTCACCCTCCCCAACTCCACAGTGGTGCAAATCTGGATAAGTACCAATCCAAAAGTTACTTTAAGCGAGATAACAGCCGCCGGACATCCAGTTATCATTTCATCTTACTGGTACTTAGACCAACTGAACACTGGAGGTGACTGGCTGAAGTTTTACAACACTGATCCTCACGACTTTGAAGGAACTGAAGACCAGAAGAAGTTGGTAATTGGAGGAGAAGCTTGCATGTGGTCTGAAGTTGTTGATGGAAACAACTTAATGTCGAGAGTGTGGCCGAGAGGCAGCGTGGCCGCCGAGAAGTTTTGGTCTCCTCCTGATACCGTGAAGACTGAAATGGGGGAGGTGTGGCCCATTGCTGCTAGGTTACAAGAGCAGACCTGTCGGATGAACAGAAGGGGGGTGGGGGCGCAACCTCCCACCGGACCAAGTGTTTGTTTTTGAGCGTTGATAAATAAAAAATCTAAAGTTGTTATTGTTTTCTTAACCTTTGATTGATGTCATTGTAAAGTTGTTAAAAGTTCCGTTGTTTGACAACTTCTCGAGTGTCAAGCCGAAACTTTTATCATTATCTCAAGAGCGCACTTCAGATTTCTTATATAAATAATACAGTCCGCGACGGTCAATTTAGTCCGTGCTATCGCCCAATCATGTTCACTCTATTAATAGCTCTATCTTCGCTGTTTATTATCTCTTCCGCGCGATCGGGGCCCCTCGTCACAGCGACAAAAGGTGAAGTATGGCCGATGCCCCAACAGTACGAAAAGACGGAAAAGTACTATGTAGTCAAACCGCACGCCTTCACCTTCAAAGTAAATGATAACACCCACAGTTCTTCAGTACTGTGTTAAAATTTCAGGGACCTAAAGACGTCGGTTGTCCCAACCTTCTCAACGATGCTTTTACAAGATACTGGACTATCATCGCAGTTTCTTCGTCTTTGGAACGAAGAGGAAGGTTGCCTGAACTTGGGAGAAGAACCAAGAAGGTGAAATTAGCCGATGATAACTTATTGGGAAACCTGGAAAGTTTGGATGTTGAAGTTGGAACTTGCACAGACGATGACCGTCTGGAGTTTGGAAGCAACGAAAATTGTAAATAAATGACGTCGTACTGGTTGACAATAACCCTTTTTCGTAGACACGCTAACGGTCAGTGAAGATGGTGCTTCTTTGTCCGCGGGTACGATCTGGGGGGTCCTCCGTGGTCTTGAGACCTTCACACAGTTGATCTATCCGGAAGACGACACTGTAAGTCTTGATTAAACTCTTCAGAACACTTATGAGAATTTGTAGCTTATTGTCAACGCGACTACCATTACCGACTTCCCTCGGTTTCCCCACAGAGGTCTTCTTCTAGACACGTCGCGCCACTTCATGCCTCTTTACATCATTTACAATACTCTGGACGCAATGTCTTATAATAAATTCAACGTCTTCCACTGGCATATAACAGATGACCACAGCTTCCCTTACAAGAGTATCAAATATCCGGAATTGAGCGACAAGGGCGCTTACCATCCCATTTCTAAAGTTTACGAACAAAACGATATTAGCCGTGTCATTGAGTATGCTCGAGTTCGTGGAATTCGAGTTGTTCCAGAATTTGATACTCCAGGACACACTAGTTCTTGGGGGGTGTCTCATCCAGAGCTCCTCACCGAGTGTTACACTGATGGTGAGAAAAATGGGGAGTTTGGACCGATGGATCCAACCAAAGACAGCACGTACGAGTTTATGAAGAACTTTTTAACCGAAGTCGTGGAGGTGTTCCCAGATGCGTACTTCCACATCGGTGGTGACGAGGTGGACTTCGGTTGTTGGTACGTCGGTACCAAAGAGTACCAAATATTACATTTTTCGTTGCAGGAAGAGCAATCCCGACGTCACAGCCTTCATGAAGAGTAACAACATTGAAACGTACGAAGGATTGGAAAATTACTTCATCCAAAACGTGGTTGACATCTTAGACGAGTTGGGTTCGAAGTACTTAGTCTGGGAAGAAGTCTTTGTCAACGGGGTCACTCTTACCAACTCAACTTTAGTCCACGTGTGGAGAGACGGAGGCTTCGAAACTTTAGCAAATGTACGAATCTTCTTCGTTTCTTTCGTCATTTCAGTTCCATTTCTAGGTCACCAAAGCTGGCAAAGACGCTCTTTTTTCCACGTGTTGGTATCTTGACCATTTGAGCAGCGGTGGCGATTGGGATAAATTCTACAACTGCGAAGCGTTGGACTTTGATGGTACCGAAGACCAGAAGAAGTTAGTTTTGGGTGGTGAGGCCTGCATGTGGTCAGAAGCAGCTAACGAATACAACGTTGTACCGAGAATATGGCCGAGGGCTGCTGCCACCGCTGAGAAACTGTGGTCTTCGATTGATGTTAATGACTTCGGTGCTGCGAGGCCAAGAATGGAAGAACATGCCTGCAGACTGAACGCGAGAGGGATTGGTGCCCAGCCACCAAACGGCCCCGGAGTGTGTCTTTAAATTGTTAGTTTTATAAATAAAGTTAAAAGATAACACGTGTTTTAATTCAACATCAGCAAATGCAGAGTCTGATTTTCTTATCTCTACACGTTTCAGCAGAAATTCTGCATAAATAAGAACTCGAGGTCTGTGCAGTTCACTGTTGAAAATGTCTTCAATGTTGATTGCGTTGGTGCTGGTACAGTTTTATTCGACGAGCGCTCTGCTGGTTGAAAATCCTTGTCAACGCCCAGATGGGAAACCCGGCAACTGCAAACTCATCAAATCTTGTTCGTCTCTTTACCGCAACATCAACTCGTTACCACGGATAGAAACCTACATATGGCACGCCCACTGCGGGTTCGAAAACAAGCATCCAAAAGCCTGTTGCCCGTTGTCTTCAGAAGAAACACTCCCGAGGAACAATGTCACAATTACTAACATCACTGTCCTTCCGGGAAGAGACATTTGTGGCTTCTCCGGTGCTGCTTCCAACTATTACATTGGAGGCGGTATTAACACAAAAGTAGATGAGTTTCCATGGATGGCTGTCTTGGAGTACCAAAAATGTAAGCTTTGAGGGCGACGAAGAGGTTTTACCATCTCTGAATTTCAGATAACAGTGTCGGAAAAAAGTACTACAAGTTGGGGTGTGCTGGATCTTTGATCAACAATCGATACGTGGTAACAGCAGCCCACTGCATCAACTCAGATTTGTAACTTCTTCAGCTTTGCGTAACAATTTTACGTCGTTTTTTTTTCAGGGCTAACGTCCGATTGGGAGAGTGGAACACTGAAACAGACCCAGACTGCGATATGAATAAATGTGCGCCCCCATTTTCACGAATCGCCATCGAGAAAAGCAAAGTCTTTGAAAGCTATGATCCTGAGATTGTTATCAAATACCACGACATCGCCTTGTTGCGCCTCGCCAAAGAAGTCACATTTTCTGGTAAGTTGTCCTCTTCCTCTTCAAGTTTCACGTGTAAATTTTCAGATTACGTGAGACCCATCTGCTTACCCTCAACTGTGGAAGACTTATATAGATCCTATGTTAACACCACACTAACTGTAGCTGGATGGGGGCTCACTTTAGAAGGGAGCTCTAGTCACATCAAACTAAAAGTTGATGTAAGTGGAAAGGCAGTAAAAACAGTTGCTTGAGTTTTTTCTAGGTGCCTGTGCGAAGTTCGAGGTTTTGTCCACGGGGTGTTGACGAGGGCCATCTGTGCGCTGGTGGAGTTTCAGCAGAAGGTGCTTGTTCCGGGGACAGTGGAGGGCCTTTGGCTACAAAGGTCGCTTATGAAGGGAGAGAACAATGGTACCTTTTAGGAGTGGTTTCTGGAGGCCCAGATCCGTGCTTCCAGAAAAACGTTCCGACTCGGTATACCCGAGTCTCTAAGTACGTGTCTTGGATTGTGGAAAATTTGGAACCATAAAATAAAGAGTCTCTGTTTAATTAGATATTTTATTGTTGAAGTCTTAAGATAACACATAAAATAAAAAGTTCAAGCAAAGTTTTTTCTTTATATTGTATATGACACCTGTTTGACTTCCAGCTGTATTCTTCGTACTTTATACTGGGTCTCTGGATCCAACTGCAATCCTAAGAAGTTATTAAAGACGAGATTGTCTTCCACGGAGTATCTGAAATGTTAATATAAAATGACAAAAACTGTTAAATTTTATCTAAAAGCAAGCTCAAATCTTAATTTTTTCTTGCTTCTAGGTGATAAGGTCAAGGTTAGCCTACCAAAGATAAGTACCATCACTTCAAACTTCATTCAACAATGTTTGCATCAACTTTCTTCACTTTACTTCTGTCGTTCACAAATTCTTCTATTTCTTTTGATTGTCATCTCGCTTTTTCTTGCAAGATTTCTAAAAGTAGTACTGGAAAATGTGTCTCTGGTAGACTGTGCTGCTCTAGTACCACAAAAAAACAATCTGAATGTCGAGCCCACAAGATGTGTTGCCCATTGTGTTCTTTACTACCTTCAGTTAACTTAACAAATCATTTCCTTCCTGAAGAAAAATGTGAAACTAGTACTGATTAAAAATTTATGGTGGTATATATAATGGTTTATAAAAACGCTGGAGGTCCTTTAATGTTAAAATCCGAGAAATGGTACGTTGTTGGTATAGTTTCCTTCGGATTCAGCAACCCATGCGGTGGTGAAAACAAATTAACTATGTACACCAGAGTCATTAAACACATCAATTAGATAGTCGATAACATCAAGAACTAATGCATGTAAACAAAGAAATAAAGATGTTAGAACGCCATTTCTTATCAGGGGTTATCACCAATAACACAACAGTTGCTGTCTGTGCGCTCTAAAATCATGTTATTCCTTCTCTTCCTCCTAATTTTCACTTTCTCGGCTGCTGGTAAGTCTCTAAACTGTTGAAAACTGTCCAAAGATAGTATTTTAGACGAGGGCTGTCTCACCCCGACTCAACAACCCGGAAAATGCGTCTTAATCAATCATTGCCCTCATTTACTATCATCAGTCCTTCGCAATCAAACAGACTCTAAAGGTCACATCAAGAAATCGCATTGTGGATTCGAGTCGTTGTTTTTCCCAAAAGTCTGTTGCCCCCTCGAAGCCGTGAAGTATTTCGAAGAAGGGGGTGCCATCTCCCAAAACCAGCACGCGACGAAGTGTGGTTTGCACGAACCGGATAGTCCTGCAGATCCGTGGCTGGTGTCGTTAGAATACGAAAAAAGTAAGTATCGTATCGAGTGTTAAAAAAACTAGAAAAGAAATGTCACAGATAATCGGGAAAGGGAATTCCTCTGTGCTGGAGTTCTTATAAACAAGCGATATGTGTTGACAGCCGCCCATTGCATTAGAGGACAGAACGTGCTAAATTACAGACTGTAAGTATAGCCAAAAAAAGGGTAGAAAAAAAATTGGGGTTTTCCAGTGTTAATGTGCATTTGGGGAAATTTAACGAGTCGTTGGTGGTACCAGTGGACGGTACGACAGTCCACGAAGAGTATAATCCGTACAACGCCAACCAATATAATGATATTGCGTTGGTACGCCTGAAAAACAAAGTCAATTTCAAAGACGGTAAGTCGTACCAACTTAAATCCGAGTTAAACTTTAATTTAGGGGAGGTTCGTCCCATCTGCATTCCTGGAGATAATAAGAAGGACTTTGTAAGAAAAACACTGTCGGTGACAGGTTACGAAAAACATGGAGAAGGGGCCAAAAAGCGTGATGGAGTTGTAAGTTTTCGTGGTGAAAAAATGTAGAAATAATTTGAAATTGTAGGCCACAGTCTGGGAGAATAGTGAGTGTCATTTAGCGTATCACATTACAGAAGTCAGATTGAGGGATTCCCAGATTTGTGCCGGAGGTAGAAGACTGCATTACCGACACTCGCATCGTATTGATCTTGGGGGAGTTTTGATGCACGTTGGTAGAGATAACTCGTACACTGCTGTGGGGATTTTGTCTTTGGAGGCGTCCTGTTGTAACAAGGACAATTATCCGAAGGTTTACACGAGAATTGGGAGTTATATCGAGTGGATTTTCGCCAATTTGAAGGCGTGAAACATAAATTTTATTGTATTTATCATTCGTATACACTTAGATTTAGAGCATGTGAGTTAATAAACGACATGACGTTCGATTTCCGAGTCTTACTCAATCACAAATTTTTCATTTTCCCCCAGTCTTTAATTAAATATTCCTCCTTCATGAATGTCTTCCAGCCTCATAAATCAACAAGCTCATCTCATTTGTAACTTTCAATGCATTTATTGGATTTGAGATTGTGAAAAACTGGATCTCTCCGATCGAGCCGTAATTATACCTATTGACATTCTAACGTTTCTACATTACAGGTTACAAGTATTAATGACTTCGGCTTCTTGGGACGACACATGAATGCCCGTTTTTACGACTTGTTCCAGTTTTATGACGTCGCTTTTTCTAACGAAAAAATTAACTGTAATTGTTATCGGTTATGGCAGGACAGCAATTAGAGAAATGTAAAAACGCATGCCACGATCCCGAGAACTCAACCGTAAAATGCTGGCGAAGAACTAATTGGGAGGTAATAAAATCAGAACCATAAACGCAACTTTGTGGTAAAAATAGTGTCGAAAAGAGGCGGGGCTGTTTAGTAGGAAATATAAAATTTTGGTGTCTTTATTATTTTACCCTAAAATAACTCTTCGAATTTAAGGAATGATAGGCAACCAACACTGCGCCCCAGCGTGGCGTGTGAGGTGTCTAACAATTTAGAATCTTCCTGCAAAAACTCGCGTTCTAAAACCGGACAAATGTAAAAACTCAGACCGGTCCGAGATAAGGCAAGCAATCAACCCGATCGCTTCTAATTATAAAAATCGAATGTTAATTACGAAAGCAATTAAAAACCGAACGGCGCGTGCTGCTGCAAAAACGTCTTATGTAACGGAGATGGTCATCGCTTCCAGTTTAACTCCGAAGAATGGAAAAAAGTCGTGAAGCGCCCACACTCGCGATAAACGACATGTCAAATGGGCTACTGGTCTTAAGAGAATGGATTGGTCACAAATTCTTACCACATCCCTCTGCTTTGATCACCTTGAACCACTTAAAAAAGCGTAACACGTGGCTATTGGCTCATTGGCTCACTTAAAGTGACATTATCGGGTTTAATAATGGCTGAAATGCATTGTGTGGTCGGTTTTTATTTGCTCCCTTAGGCCAAGTTATGCCGTGGATGATAATTTCAGTGTGATTATGAAAAATTGGGTAATCACCTTGGGAGAGTAAAAAGTGGAGAAGCTTGAAGAGCTGCGGTTCATTAGTTCGGAGTTTTGAGGAGAGACTGTTGCTAAAAGCTATAAATTTTGCTCGTTAGTGTCAGAGCTTTTGCCATTGTATTCAAAAATAGCCCACTAAAATGCGTTGCTTCCAACAATGTTGCTCTCTGTGGAGCTAGAAATATCTATGCCGATCACAATGATCTCGACGTAATTTTTTTGGTGCCGCCACTAATAAAACCTATTCTTCCCAGTATTATTGTTAGAACGTATAAAACCATTGTAACGACCGCTAAAATAAACACAATTGTTGAAACCAACAGTCACATTTGTTATTATTTTTAAACACGTTCATTGACACACCATCAATCCGCGAACATCGCAAAGGTCAGATCACAACGTCTCTTCTTGTACAATTCAAATACCAATTGTTTGTACTCTCCGAGCTGTTTCTTAAACTTTGAATAAAATTACAATAAATTCCAACGACCCGTTTCAGCGATAGGAGAAATTTAAAGGTTCTCTAATTCCGTTGGGTTTACTACAGTGATTTACGGAACGGATTGTTTATTGTTTCGGTCATTTGTTTGCGATTTTACGTCATTTGTACAAATGAGAGTCGGCAGCTATAAATGAAGTGTGTATTCTGGGAACTGCAACTTTGGGCTCGGGTTTCGGCGAAATTCTAACGCGATTTTCCAGATTTTGACACACATTTCGGCCAAAATTTAGAGTCATTATTTTAAGTAACAGAATTAACACCGCTTTAGCGCTTTTGGCACGTTTTATTTCAGTCATTACAACTTTGTTTGACATCCATTTTGTTAATTATGATAATTGACACAATTCTAGAAATTCGTTTCACTCTGAACGTTTAAGCAAAAGTGGAATTTTCAATTTGACTTGATTGTGTAAAAACGGGTTGCAGGGCTCTTTGGAATTTGATTTGTGTTGGTATAGGTAACTCTGCCTGTCAACTCAAAGTGTCACTTAAACGGGCAAAGATGTCATTTTGACAGGGCCTACTAGACTTGGCTTTTCGAACTTTTATGATGTCATTATCACTCGTTGAGAGTGTTGTTGTTGCGCGTCTTTATCACCCAAAATTGACATATCCTCATTTATTACTGTCTTGAAAACGCTCATCGCCTAACTCTGACTGAAAATTGACGTGTTAACATGACATTTTAATGATAATGATCATGATTCAATAAAAATTCACGATCACGTTGATATTAAGTCTGTAAATGATGTCAAAACGCGCACTGAATGACATTGATCAAATATCACAGTGGTCTTCGTCTTATCAGTATTTGCCCCAAAAATTTTCCTCTAAAAACCCGTTCGGTTCATGAAGAATGCGCGAGGATGAAGATTCATCTCATCTTTCTTCAAATAGAATTTCTTCATCCAGCATCCCACTTTCGCTTTCATCTCTTCACCTGACGTCACATTCCCGCCATCGAAACGAGGTGAAGACCTGTCAACTTTCGTTTTGACAAGGGCGAAGCACTGCCACTCTAGACCTTGAGACCTAGTGCAGTGGTGCAAACCGCCTCTCGCTTCCCACCCTAAGAAGTGAGTGGAACGTCCTACTACAGCGATCAGTTCTGCGTTGATTGAGCATCCAAGAACCATCTCGTAGCATCGCGAGTTTTGTGTTTGTTGATGGTGAGTGAAAATGGTGGGTGCGGAAGAGACGCGTGTCGCCGTCGGCGTCGGGACGCCCGCCGACGGCTCAGTTCGCGATACGAAGCCCGTGTGCGTGCCCATGTCCACGATGGAAGAAGAGAATTTAAGGGAGAGATTGCATTTAGCACAGTTGAAACAATGCGGGGAGATCGTCGGGGAAGAACAGAAGTACACCAGGGATACTTTCCGCAGGCTCTTCCAAGGAAAGGTTAGATTTAAACTCGCCACGCAATGAAGCAAGCGCACGTCACTACCAATAACAAAATCCGATTCTTCAAACAATCGAATATTCATGAAGCACATAAATCCAACTGTCACTTTCAATTTTATGCAAATTCGGAGGATGGGATAATTACCGGACTGAATTTGAAGATCGAGAGGTATTCGATTACTAATTTGGATGTGGCGATAAAACTGTTACTTTGCTGAGCATTAACAGTAAAGTCGACAAAAAACTGCTTACGACTGTAATCTCCGTCACCAAAAAAAATGTGGCTTTCAATTATCGAAAGCTGCGGCGCGCTCCGGATGAAATTACTTTCGACAGGATATTCATAAGTATTTATATAAATGAAAATACTCCGCGTTGACGCTCGTTTCCGTTGTATGCACGGGTCCTAATTTCAACAACAATTAAGCACAATGGCGGTAAAAAAAATAATTTTGTAAAATATGTTAGTATAGTTCGTACAGTGAGAGTTTGAATGACAGAAAGTCACTAAATCTACGCAATAAAAAGTGTTCCATACGCGCGAATTTTAAAATAACAAAGTAACCCCAGTTACAGACAACCCTGTCAACCCATTTCGCGTAGGAATTTAGTGTTTTTAGTGTATTTTGTAGCATAATTTGCTGCCAACCTATACATATGTCAACTGTCGAAATATCCCAATCTCTCACCGGATATACTATAGCTCCGATTCGACAGCTTGAACTGTCAAACTTCAAAATATATCAATTTATTAATACTTTGTCGTATTTGTGGAGATTCAAAACCAGTTGAACCAAGTTAGTTTATTTAGTGTCATTTAATTTTACTATATTGAGCTAAATTCACTATTAACTAATTTAATACCTTTAATTCTGTTCATACCGATTTCGTTCAGTTAAATGAAGCTCATTTTAATGCACCCAAGTTATTTGAGATCGTAATTAATTCTCTTACAGTTCAATTGATCTTGAATAAGTTAAATTAGTAAAAGTTGTAGGCGCCAAATTTGAAATGTGACTTTGTGATTTTTTAAAACTCTTGCAATTCCTACGGGATGTCAAACAAAAACTGTTACATTTGTCAAATTGTCATGAAATTGTGGGAGCTTAAGAAATAAACTTGTTTTTGTTACTTTTATTATGATATTTTGCTATTAGTAAAAATCTTTGTAAATCGGTAAATTCTCTGCAGAAAAAATGACGTATAGTTCGTTTAAAAAAAAAACACCAACGCCCCTTACTTCCCCTACTTTACAACCGGAAACGTTGTCTAGGGAGATTTTTGGTGAGAAAACAAATGTCAAATTCGTGAGCTTTCTGAAAACGCAGTTTTTGGGTTAAAAATGTGTTTTTGACAACCTCTTGGATTGCAGATCAAAGGATTAAATAGTGAAAAGTGTCGGCACAGCCTGACAAGCCGTTTTGTGTAATCAAATTGTCAATTAGATAACTAACCTTTTGGATTTTATCACTAAACAGTCACCATCGACGAGAACTTTACAATCGGTTTAGATTGCAAATATTCACTTATTTCTATATTTAAGGTTGGAATTTTGATGGGACCTTGGAAATTTTATGATGACAAGGTTGGCATAATTGTCCCTCCAGAATTTGACATTTCTCAATTTTGACATAAAATTTGGTGTGTATCAAGATTACGTAATTAATTAGTGAGTGCCAGCCCTTAAGGTGTTTCAAGTGAAGTGAAATTTTCATTAGGTCCAACTGCTGTTTAAAAAAGGTAACAAATTGAATTTTGACAAATTACATTGACGGAACTTTTACGATTGTCTTTTGTACTTTAAAACTCAATTACTTAACACCACCATTGCAACAGGAACGAATTACACGATTAAAATGTGATATTTGTGATCTTCGGTGAACATAACCTAAACCAACTGTACTTACTGTCTATTTTATTTCAGTTACTCCAAATTTAAATCTGTTTTAATTACTTTTTCGAAAATTAGTAAAATTAGTTAAATTAGGTCTAATTTAGCCATCTTGATTCGTTTTTGTTTTCTTTAATCAAATTAACTGTGGCAGATTTGTACAATTAACATCAAATTTACCAATTTAGTCAATCTTTAATGTAGTAAAAGTATAATTTAATTTTTAATTAATTCAGACGAGTTTGGAGCATTAAAATCTATACTTATAGGTTTCAGTTTCAGGTTTTCTCTATAATTACACCGACTAATTAATTTCGGATCATTTTAATTTAAAACTCGGTGTCTTTAAGTGAATTTAATTAAGTAGAAGAAGTTTTATGAAGTCACTATCACAATTTGTAAAAACAATTAAGTACTTGCAAATTATGTGCATAATTAGGTTCACATATTCACATAAATTTCCATAGTTACTTGACAAAATACCATTATAATTAAATGTGTAATTAATTACATTACAGCGCAGTTATAAAATTAAATTTCCCAAGCAGATAATTGACAAGTGATAGAGTTTCCGAGCGGATCAAAAACTGCTTCTACGATATGACAAACTTTTGCGATAATTCGGCTTCTTTTAAGACCCTTTTCGGTCTCATTATCCGAGCTGAAATTTGTCGTCGTTATCTCCGAATGAAAATCACTCTCATTAATACCATAACTGGTGTAAACGCATTAAAAATCCTCGCAATCTTAAAAGCAGCGACTAATTGTAATGACACATCGTCATTTTACGATATCACAAAACAAACTGAAATTGCGCAAGCGGTCGATTTCCAAAACCTGAAAATCTTGACATTACAGCACAATGTAGACGCTCATTAAAACTTTAATTAATTAAAGGTACACGATCTTAAATTGTTCTAATGTTTTATTCAGCGGCGCAAAAAGGGCGATAGATAATAACGCGGAGTGGCGGACCTTTCGAGCCGGATCTAGTAAAACCGCGCGACACGTTGGAAGTGTGCGTGAAAAAGCCGTCGAGAAAGTCGGCATTTTGCGCGATTTTCCCATAGATGCAAGCAATTAATTTAATTATCGTCCATCAGCTTTATGACGCGAGAGTAAAGAGAGCGAAGAGAAGGTCAGGAGAGTTAATTATTACATAATTGATATCTGACGGTTTAACAAATACGGTTATAATTGCAAAACGTCGGTATCGGCTGCATCTTCACGATTAATAGCGGCGAAAAAGAAGACTTGTGGCTTTGATAGTATTGCAGAGATGCAGGTGCAGTGGCGGAGAAAACCACTCGGTCCGGTCCTCACCTCGCACTGTTCCCGATAAAAATAGCAGTTTAAGAGAAAACAATCCGATAGAAACTAAATTTTGTGTATCAACAACATCGAAAATACTTTCGGTTTATTTAAACTGGAGGTTAAGTTTACGGAGATATAAATCGGCGGAATTTATTATCGTTGCTCGCAACACGCCCGAAATGGGAACTTTTTGTGCTTATGACGAATAAAATTTCGAGCTTTGAGAGTGCCGCCGCAGCACGAAAATTTATAAGCCTCCTTCTAGGTGGTCCCCTTTTTGGTTTTCGTGCCCCGAGCGGTGACGATTTTATCTAAAAGGTTGCGGTAATTTCGGGACCTATTATTAAGTCGAAAAGTCGCAAGTGTAATGACATGGATGTGAAGGGCGTGCATGTAATGTAATTGAGGTGCGATGAAGATGTTCTTGTTTCTTGCCGGAATGACGCTTCATGATAAAGTGGTAGGATGGTTCTTGTTGCTGGTTTTGCGCTGGCAGCTTGTTTGTCCAAACTGCGAAATTTGACTGCTAAAGTAGCGGGAATTAATGGGAGAAAACCAGGCGAGTGATGGCTTTAAGTAAATAATTGCCCTCAGTGCCGGAGGTTACCACTGGAGAGACCTTTGGAATTTCAAATACGTTGGTAGCACTGTTTGTTTTCGCAAAACATCACTTGACGGTTTTGGGTTAAACGCTAATTTATGTCAGTGCTGCCAATATTGGAAGATTGAAAACAGACGCTAAGTTTCAGACAATAAATTTGGCGATCTTATATGAACATGAAGATTTCAAAGGTAATTTCGATGAATTTGAAATGTTTAACGCACAAAAAAGTGTTGAAAGAAGATTTTTAGGACGTTAAAGATCTAAAAATCAGAATTAATTGTCCAGAAACTTGAGAAAATAGCCAACTATTAAAATAAAATTAAAACTTAAAATCCAATCGACGAATTCAAAACTTAACACCTAAAAACTACAAATCTACTTCTACCTGGATCTGGAAAAACTTGAAGAACTGAAAGAAAATAAAAGATACAAAAAATGTATACAAACTTTTTGAAAATTGTTTGCAGGATTAGAAGAGCTTAAAGGACATAAAAGATTTCAAAAATTTGAACAAGAAATAAAATTTTTAGGAATTTAAAAATTTTAGGGCGAATCAAATATTTTCTATCATCAAATTTCGTAATTCAAGTAATTTTAACGCAAAAACAATGAGATTTGGATACAATATTACCTTAAACGTGTTTGTGGTATGTAATGAATTAGAAAATTTTTGAGCATGAAATAGAATTTTGAGAAATGTTATTTTTATGGCAAACCAAATATTTCGAACTTTTTTTATCAAATTTCCTAATTCAGTTAATTTTAATGCAAAACAATAAAATTTGGAGGTGATATTTCATTGGACATGTCTGTTGTTTATACTAATTTAAAAAAATTTTGAACAAAAAATAGAATTTTTAGGAATTTAATTTTTAGGGCGAACCATATACATATTTCGATTTTTTTTATCAAATTTTGTAGTTTAGGTAATTTTAACGCAAAAACAATCAAACTTGAAGGTGATATTGTATTGAACATGTCTGTTGTCTATACTAAATTAGAAAATTTTTAAACAAAAAATAAAATTTTTAAGATAGTAATTTTTAGGGCGAGCCAAATATTTTGATTTTTTTATCAAATTTCGTGGTTTAAATAATTTTAACGCAAAAACAATGAAATTTGAAAAATTGAACATGTTTGCTGTTTATAGTGAATTAGAAAATTTTTGAACAAAAAATAGAATTTTTAGGAATTTAATTTTTAGGGCGAACCAAAATATTTCGAAAATTTTCTATCAAATTTCGCAATTCTGGCAATTTTAACGCAAAAACAATGAATCTTTGATATGTTTGTTGTTTATATTGAAATTTTTGAATAAAAAATAGAATTTTTAGAAATTTTATTTTGAGAGAAACCAACGATTTCGTATTTTTTATATTAAATATTAACACAAAAACAATGAAATTGAAATAAAGTGATATATTTGACATGTTGGTTATCTATACTGAATTTGAAAATTTTTGAACAAGAAATAATATTTTTAGACATTTTATTTTAAGGGCGTGCCAAATATGTATTTCTAAGAACTAGAAGACTACAAGATCATACAGAGTAAGAAAAAACAAAAAGATGCAAAAACTTATAAATCCAAAAAGGATCAGACGAATTCCATATGTCCATATGAATGAAAAACAATAGAATAAATGATTTAATACATTTGAAAGATCAAGATGAAACAAAAACATGGAGCAAAAAACTTAAATACCAAAATATCACATTGACAAACGAAATATTTTGCCGAAATTTGAACAGAACAAAACGAGAGACCCTAAGATGAATTTCACTGTTGGTACCTCTGAATCAGTTTGTGAGTTCTGCTCAACCTGCTGGTGTCGACGGGGTTCCCGACATTTTTTTAAGTTTCCGAGCCACATTTTCTCATAAAACTGAGAACTCGCTTTCGAGTCCCCGGGCGCATCCTGCGGCCATCCTTTGTTGTGACCGGTGTCTATGTCTAATGACGCCATTTAAGAGCTGAAAGCCCGCCGTGTCTGCATTCTCGTCACGAAAATAGTCCGTTTCATTAGAAAAGTAATTGTGGATCCCAGTAGGAGCCCGTTTCGTCCGATCATTAACGATGATTTAACATTTATAATGTAATGAATATCATCACCTAGCATTAGAGTTTATCCTTGTACAGCTACCGGAACGATAAGGCTACCTACATGAATAATTAACCTACTTGGGGCACCTTCGGCTAATTATCCAATACTAGTTATGGTCCAGGGCGTGGTCACAGAAAGCACCATTCGCACCTGACTCTTAATTTGGCAATAAGTCATCCTTGGCTCCCTGTGCGCATTTTGCATGCCAACCGAATAATTCGATGAAATCGGCTGCTGGGTCTGAAAATTAATATTATGCTGGACAATTGTGATGCTCGTAAATCCACGGGTAATGAAAACGAGTCAACATTTAGAACGTTTGTTTTCGCTGGGAGATCACGCGAACCAATTACCAGACGGTTGCGGACAGCAGTAAATACGGCACGACAGAATAAATTAGAGGGAATGAGGGTGGACAGGAATGGGAAGTTTAAGACGCTTGTTGTCGAGACGGAGGAGACGCTAATTGGACGCTAAATCCGTGCGAAATTTGCTCGCCTTATCAGCACAGTACCACCTCATTAGCTCCCACTTCAAACCCATAACTCGCGCTCCAGTAAACTCCCAAAATTACGACTCCTGCGAGGTGGTACCGTAGCAGCTGCCAAAGCGAATTGCCTCGTTTTTCTAACATAAAAATCGCCTCCACAGAGGCACATAACGAGGATAATGATTCCCGTGCGGTTATGAATGGGACAAAATTACACGAGATGTCGTTATAGCTCATTACGTTAATTGCAGAGTTGACAGAAGCTGAATAATGAGTGAGTCGTCAAAGTAACGATGTTTTAATTCATTATATTAAACGCCGCAATTACCGCGAATAGAAGAGGGATTAAGACAGAGCCTTGGGGAACAACAAGCGTTTTTTCGCCTGCGATCGTAAACAAGTCGTCTCCACCTGAATCGAAAATATCTCCGCGGTGTCCAAACACGCTGGTTCTATTTCGGTGACTGCAAAGTCAGTAAATTGTGCTTAATTAAACAATGTAAAAATGATCGGAATCCAAGCTCGAGCCATAAAATGAAAAATTCACAAGAATGACGGAACAAATGGGTTCTATGCGGTCTGAGATCATTAAGAAATTGTTAATTCGAGGCATTTGTGGATAGAATCGAAGGTTTCGTGGATGGGAGGCTATTAAATTTAATTTAAATTTTATGGAAAACTGGTCATGGGTTTAATTGACTTTTATGATGAAGAGATATT
Organism: Gnatocerus cornutus; assembly: GCA_029298725.1. Classification (NCBI taxonomy): domain Eukaryota; kingdom Metazoa; phylum Arthropoda; class Insecta; order Coleoptera; family Tenebrionidae; genus Gnatocerus; species Gnatocerus cornutus. The sequence goes on along the minus strand of CM055509.1, from coordinate 31,227,320 downwards.
TGGGATGTTTCGAAAAATGTTGCGCGAGATAAGGTAAATGGTAAAAGCAACTACATATTTGAATATGAATATTCTAACAGATAAGACTGAATTTTTGTAGAAATCTATTAGTATTAGTACTATAATAGTTTTCCAAAATTTTCTTAAATTAATAGGTATTTAAGTTAAAAAAAGAAGTTTCCTTAGGGGGACGTTTTGCTATAACGGTTGGTGGAATGTTATTTGACTGTCAATATATGACGTTTATTATAGAATCACTTTCATAGTTTTGACGCAATTAATAGGATTGACTTTTTTTTTTAGATATAATTATTTTCAAATTCAATTTAAATGCTAAAGTAATGAAATTTAGGGACAGTATTTTCGTAGACAAGTTTGTAATTTTTTAAAGAAACAGAATTTTTAGAAATCTTATTTTTGAGACGAATACCAAATATTTTCAAAATTTTCTTTCAAATTTTAAGACTTTATTGTCTTCAACATGTTTGTTGTTTGCAATAAATTAGAAAAGTTTCGAACAAGATATAGAATTTTTCGAAATTGTATTTCAAGGCGAACCAAATATTTCCAAAATCTTCTATCAAACTTCACAATTCAGGTATGTACTTTAAGCGTAAAACCAATGAAATTTGGAGACGTTATTACCTTGGATATGCTTGTTGTTTGTGCACAATTAAAATTTTTTTTTAACAAAAATCATAATTTTTAGAAATTTAATATTGATATTTGGAGCGAAATTTTAACGCAAAATCAATAAAATCTGAAGACGTTATTACATTGAATAGGTGTGTTGTCTGTGCCAAATTAGAAAATTTTTGAACAAGAAATAGAATTTTTAGAAATTTTATTTTTGGGGTGAACCAAATATGTATTTCAAAAATTTTCCATCAAATTTCGTAATTCAGGTAATTTTATCGCAAAAATAATGAAATTTGAAGACAATATTACTTTGGACATGTTTGTTGTTTGTAATGAATCGAAAAATCTTGAACAAAAAATAGAATTTTTCGAAAATATATTTCAAGACAAACCAAAAAATGTGTATTTTTAAAATTTTAAAGAAAATTTTGTATAATTTTAACGTAAAACTAATAAAATTTAGAGACGGTATTACTTTGGAAATGTTTGTTGTCTGTGCGAAATTAGAAAATTTTTGAACAAGAAACAAAATTTTTAGAATTTCATTTCTTGGGGCAAACCAAATATTTAATGTAGGTAATTTTACCGTAAAAACAATGAAACTTGGAGACGGTATTACCTACCTTGAACATGTTTGTTGCTTGAATTAATTTATGTGTATTATTTTATGAAATGTCAAACCAGTGCTGCCAATACGTAGAAGAAAAAACAAAATTTAAGTCATTGTCAAGAGTTCCAATTATAATCCAAACGTGATAAAACAACACCAACCAAAATCCATTAATTGAAACCTTCACTCTTCAAAATGACCCATTTGACACAATCATGTTAACCCCGACTACTTCATTCCTTTCCAGTAGTACTACCATCTAAGCACTAATCTTCTTGTCACGACTGAAACAAAGCCTCTTGATCTTTTCCATTTCAAATCACAGCAGTGATTGAAGCCTGGACTTGTCAATAGCCGGTACTAACATACCATTAGTACCAAACCGAGAAAACAAGTTTTACAGAGTTTGATAAACTTTCCTCGAAGTGTCCTGCTTTTGCCGCCCCACGGTACCGCCAAATGAAGTCATTACCAAAACCGCAATCACGTACCATTTAATGGTATTCTTTCTTTTTTGTTAATGCAGACGACTTCCATTCATATTTGTCGATGCCGGCGGTGACGATGCACGCTGAGCTCGTCTTGATTTATGTAGTACCAAAGAGTGCAACATAATGTGTGTTGTAATATGTTGCAGAGCTTCCAATAACCATCGTAATTACTTTTCTGTGCGTTACCATGTCCAGATGTCGATATTTTGATTAATTGCGGTACTACTTCAATGTGGTACTGTAATTAAGAATGTTTGAAGAATCTTTTTGTTGGTGCAAATAGCTTTCAATGACAATGGAGTAGTAGTACCGTTGTTTGATTTTCCGCCTCCTAAGTTCATTAGACGTCCAAATTACGCGAACATCTGTTCCGGTACTACCAATTTAATAAACTCATTGATTCCTGTCGTGTGTCAGATAAATGGACGAAAATTATACTACAGTCTAATGCCATCGATTCATCATCGAACTTGATTAGCCTATAACATGGTTCTTCTGATTAGTTATTAATCTCGTAACTTACGATCTCAGGTAATGATAACAAATCGATTACGTGAGAAAAACAGCGTATTATACCAGTCAACACCTGCCCACATTAGAAGCGGTCCGATTTTCGCCCAACAATTAAGATTTTCGCCGTGACGCAAATCTGACTTTTAATTGAGCAATAATTTGTAAATATTTGACATTTAATTTATTTTCACGCGTTAGAAAATCAATTAAATTCTTATCACGATACCAGACAAGCTATTAGGGATATTTCGGCGACTTTCACAATGACTAATGGAGCTGGACGTCGCTCCGGTCCTGGCTAATTACTAATCATCGCGGTGTTACTTAAACAAATCGCCTTCTAACCTGAGAAAGGTCGCGTCGATAAATTACCAAGTTTTTTTCTAATGATATAATTACAGAGTGTTTGTTTTTGGGCGGTTTCGACATTGAGGGATGAACTTGGGCTAGTTAACAGCGAATCTACTGGCTCATTCCGTTTAATCGCGCCTCCAATTACGGTAATTCCCAAGGAAGTTGTAATTGTGGTGAATTGGAATTTTTTCCGTTAATTGGGCATTTAATCACGGCGGCGCAAGTTTTACAGGGCGTAGATTCGGAGAAGCATTTTAGCCCAAATTAAAATCGTAGCAAAAAATTCGTCAGCCTAAATTCCGAGCGAATTGGCTGTTGCGTCGATTTGTAATGGCTCGAGATCCAAGTTTAAGTACTCATTAAATTATTACCAAATGTTAACACCAGCGTCTAGGCCTGAAGACAAATTTTTCTGCCCGTAAAAGTCGACACCGTGAAACCCGAGAGCCTTCACAACTTTGGTGTTATCTCAGCGAACCTGGCAGGCAATTTCCACGAGTTCCGCGCAAATTTCCATTTAATTAAATCAGAAATGTTAGACGCGGGTTGAGACCGAAGATAGCACTTTCGAAGCCTATAATGTTCTTTTGAGTTTAAGATAGCTGTTTTCATTCTCGGACTTGTTTTCGTCCGCCAACGGCCTCTTACGCAACTGCTAGTTTGTGTCAATTAAAACCGATCCAAGCAATAAAAAAGCGCGTTTGATATAAATTCGCGTCGGACGTTTACGATAACTTAATTATATTGGGCCGTTAAAACTAGAAAAGATCCAAGTTTGCCTCATTTGAATATTGAACTCTAACTGCTCTATAAATTTCCACTGACTGGATAATAAGCTCTGTCTTTTCCTGAAAATTTTCGGCACCTTTTTAGCTCAGCGTGGGCACTAATGCTTCTAATTATGTCGCTTTCGAGAAGAAGAAGACAACATCGATATTAGTCGGGTTCTATAACCTGAGGATTATTTCGCAGTTTCAGGCGATAATCTCCTCGTAAATTCGCCAGGTTATGCTCTGCGACCGGTTCGATTGGACTCTGGCAATTTGACGCAAATTAGCAAAGCCAAAATTGGGGGATAAATTATTTTTAAATTTCGTAGTGAGACCAGTGGAAATCCGATTTTCTCTCTCGCCACCTAGATAAGTCCCCTCCGCGCAATTTAAAGACAATTAAACCCGTAAACGGCCACCATTTACGCAATTCCATGTTTACCATCTAGCGAACTAGATCAGACCAAATGGGTTTCGTGTTCCGATTCCATGAATGAACCGGTGATAAATCGCCTCGCTTACAAAACTATCTAGAAGCTTTTAATGGACCCATTGTTAGACGATTAGCAACGACGGTCGTCGTGGGCGGCCATGGACCGATTGATTAATCCGAACGAAACACTGTTTTATTAATCAACGATTAAGTTTTAAGTGTCAAATATGTACAAATCCAGTCCAACAAGGTCAAGGTCGCGTCTCAGCTCGCATTTACCAGTAATTGCAGGTTTCAGATGAAAAATTCCTCCGGAATATTAGACCAACTGACGTTTGAACAAATATGTAATTTTAAATTTAGGGCGACCACCCGGAGTCGCCCGGAATCGACCCAAGTGTCGATGATTTTGATTTGGAAACTTGTCCGATGCCGTTTATGGTAAGTTATTTGAATCTGCGGCGTTTTTATCCATCAACGGTGCTTTTTGTCTGGGACAGGTGTTGTGTAATTAGTGCGGAAAATGGTGACGCAGATTTATTAATTAAATTATGCTAATGAAGTCGCGGGGACCATGTAGGGCGCATCCTTTGCCAAACTGAATTAATCTAGTTGCCTGGAAACTTACAAGCGTGTGTCTGAGCTTGATGTTCAAACGTCAAATGGTTGCCAGATGTTGGGCAATGACAGATATCACGACATACGTTCGCGGTAACAGGCAACTAGATCATTCAATTGGTTCCGTACAACATTTTTGAGTAAGCGTCTCGTTAATTCCGCAATCTTTTTGTTTCAGGTAAGCTAAACGACCGCAATTATGTCTTCTTCAATAACGCATTCTTCATCCTTACCAAAAGGAAGATAACCTGGAGGACGACGTTTTAATTCCAGCAAATTACGGTAATTACCATCCACGAATAAAATCGAATTTGCATAGCTTAATTGATATGGAAACCATAAATCTTTTTTATCGGTGGCGTTTTTTCGCTCATGAAGATGACAACGGTGACGTAACTGTTACGATTACTAAAAAAATGAGAGAAAGTAACCTCGATATCAATAAAACTGGGATTAATTAATTTCTGTCGGCGGCGATTTCTTCATTTCTGGAAGCCCACGCCGTGGTACAAACCGCGGAAGATAATTTATTCGAATGTTTACTTGAAGCCGCCAATTAAATTAAATCTCCCATCCCAGTATTTATTAAAATCCAGGTCTAACTTACGACCACTTCTTCCTTTTCGTTAAGTTTTATCATCTCCGCCTCGAGGCCACAACACTATAAAACAAACACCGTCCCACCATCGTTGAATATTAATGTTTTTTTGCACTGCCTCATATTTTCGAAATGGGTGCAAGGCCGCAAATAAAACGAGTAAAGCTCGCGATTTATTAAAGCCGAGTCGGAGAGATATCAACGTTCGATCAGACCAGAAACCCTTCTTCTTTTTTTCTGCCAATGGGTGGGCTAGTCACGTCTGATGGGTGTTTACACAGAGCATTGTTAGTTATCATTAGTTACACTTTACGCTTCGATAATCTTAGCACAAAGCGCGAGATGTTGAGATTCTATTAGGTATTGTTGGGGCAAAAAAGAGCAATGAGAGTCGAGTTGAGTGATTAATTTTTTCCGTTTTTCTTCGGTATTCATAAATTTTACTTGCAGACGCTAATTAATTATGCCGGCTTTTAGTACGAGAGATATAAATGATGTTAGTAATGACGCAGTTTATCATTGAATACGTGGTGCTTATCAGGGAGCCGCTTAAGAGTGACAGTTATGGAGGTGTTAGGATCGAGATTTTGAAACAAACTCGAGAAAATTTGCCGAAATTTGGGACGTCGAAATGTTAACAACCTCATCTTAGTGTTAGCATTCTTTTAATTTTGCTGTTTTTATCTTGATTAGAGCAGAGAAATAGAGTTGTAGATTTGCATTATTTCTAGAATTCATTTGCATATTATCTTTCAAATAGTCATTAAACTTAAAAAAAAACAGTTTAAATTCCAAGAAAATGCTCCAATTAATTCTTAGAATAAATACAGAATCCGGCAACACTTGTGTCCACCCCTAAAATCGTCTTTAATTTTAAAGTTACAATTTTGAAAATTTGCATACGCTTATACAGGGTGATTTATAAAAAACGGCAGATGTTGTAGAATTATTATTTATGAACCGATTTCAATAATTTTAAAAACAAATTAAATGGTTTTTAATTTAAATTAATTTAATTTAAAAGTAGAACATATTACACATTTCGGAATCAAGAAAATTCATATCTTCCAAATTATGCAAAAAAAAATATGGGTGCTAATTTAAAATAAGAAAGTTGAATATCGCCCAAAAAATACTAAGACATTTAGAAAAATTTTAAATTCATCAGTTTATATTAAATTAAAAACCATTTAATTTGTTTTTTTAATTTTTAAATTCGGTTCATAAATAAAAATTCTACAACGCCTGCCGATTTTTAAAAATCACCCTGTAGTTGACAAAGCTCTAGAAGCTGACGTAAAAATTTGTTTTTTATCACTGATAGTTTTGGCGTCGCGACGCCTTAAAAATGTAATTTTTAGTTAATTGTGAGGGTTTGTAATATCAACGCCTAATTTAATTTTTTTTTCAATATAAATGTGTTAAAAATATCTCAGTTGCTCTGTTCTGCTCACAAAAACGCATTTTAAATTTGGAACTACAAAAAAATTCTCTGCAGGAATATTAAGGTTTAGATAGCGGTCGTGGAAACAAGTCAATTTGATTTTACAGGTTTGGTTCACAAAATCTCCTGCTAAAGAATGTAAAGCTAAAATAAAATACTTTCTAATCTGCACCAAATATGACAAAATCAAATTTATTGTTTCCGCTCCTACAATTTGGTGACAATTTGACAAATGTGACAGTATTTGCTTGACATGCTGCAGGAATTACAAGAGTTTTAAAAAGCAGCATTCTGTAAAGTGGTCTGCTAACTAACCGCTCAAGAAGCTGCATTTTGAATTTAGCGCCTACAAATTAATAAAAAAACAGTAAAAAAATGACGTCTCTAATATTACGGCCGCGACTGACTTCTCTAATTTCTCTAATTTCTTCGCACTTTTTTCTGAGCTTTAGATCAAGAATGCAAATTAATTTTAACGTTTTTTTAGAACAGAAATAAAAATTCCATTTAGGGACATTTTACTATTATTTTATTATTAGATGCTGTTAAAATAAGAACAATTTCTATAACAGTGTGACGTATTTTTGAGGAGTGTTTATGTATGTGTCGAATTTCTGTAAGTTTTTCTAAATTTAATAACAAAAGCTTTTAATATCCATTCACAAAACATAAAAGTTACTATGTTTGGCGATAAAAAATAACCCTAAGCGGAACAGTTGGTGAGATTGGTAACCAAATGGACATTTGACAATTATAATGCCAAAATTTCAAAATGAAATCTTTAATTTCGACTCACTTTGCAAGAAAGCGTAAGAAATAGATAATTTCTGCATTGGGAAGTTTCAACAAAAAGTTCTCTAAGGTAAACTAAAATTAAACAAACTGAACTGACATTGACAACAAACTTCAAAGTATAGTTCAGCCAAGTTGGTCTGAGCCACCATAGAAACTTAAAAATTTGTGGGCTACCGCAACGGGACAGCTTCAAAAGATTCTCAAGTGCACATAATGAGGGTTTATTTGCTCAAGTTTGCACCCTGCGATAAGCACAGCATCCCTAAACAGGACAGATGTCTCGTCATAAATGACAAAATACCGCAAACTGTCCGTTTGCGGTTGCCGCCTAATTTTTATGATTTTATGGTGGCTCGGACCAACTTGGCTGAACTAAACAGTCCCATGAAATGATGATTGAAAAGTACACTCTGATTTTACAGAAATCAAAGGTAACTTGATTTTTATGTTTTGTGAATAGATAATATTTGTTTTCGACAGGTGAATTTTTTACATTGCCAATTGGCTTCGTCCAAAAATAAAAATCTATTTTAGGGTGTTTGAAAACAAGGAATGCTGTAAGGTTTTTGGGATGCTTTTAGTGTAATTATGTTTGATTTTGGATGATTTTCAACAGTTTTCCCAGGTGCCACTGATTTTTTTTTGTGGTCTATTGATTTTCGAGTATTTTTTGGTCGCATAAAAAATTATGATTTTTGAAGAATTCATGTCTTTTGTCAATTGTTTGCTTTTGGAAAACATAAATTTTTAGCATTCTGTCTTGTTTTGTAAGGCGCCAAATATACCTCTTTGATTTGGTGTTGTTTTTCTTTTTTTTTGCATGAACCAGTTAGTCTGGGCCAGAAATAAAAAGCCATTTTGACGTGATTAAAAGCATGTTGTTAGTTTTTTAAGGCGTTCTTGAAGTAATTTTGCATTATTTTGAGAGATTTCAACAGTTTATTCGTGTGCCTAATTTTTGGTGGTCTACAGATATTTTGTATTTTGAGGTGCAGTTAATGCTTTTAGGTTTTTTTTGGCTGTTGACTTTTGGGGAAACAGCAAAATTTTTTGAATTTTGACTTGTTTTTTAAAGACGCTAAATGTCCAGAAATAAAAAGTCATTTTGGGCTGCTTAAAAACAAGGCATTTTGTAAGTTTTCTACGTCTTTTTCGGATGTTTACTTTTGGAAAAACAATAAACTTGTAAGACTCGACCCTGTTTTTCCATGTGCCCAATTTTTGGTGGTCTATAGATATTTAGATACTTTTAGAAATTATCAAAATTACAATTTATTCCCCAAACACCAAATTTGACAAAAAATGTTGATGCACGTTTCGATAGCAATGCTATCATCATCAGATGATTGAACTTCATAGCATTGCTATCGAAACGTGCGTCAGCATTTTTTGTCAAATTTGATGTTTGGGGAATAAATTGTAATTTTGATAATTTGTCAACAACACCAAGAATTAATTGATCCAATAAACTTTCTTTGAAGATACTTTTAGGTTGAATAAAAATTAATGCTTTTTAGAGAATTTTTGGCCTTTTTCGGTTTAGCCTTTTAGGGCGTTCTTGATATAATTTTTTATTATTTTGAGAGATTTTAACGGTTTTTTCGTGTGCCGAATTTTTGGTGGTCTACACATACATATTTGGGTACTTTTGGGGTGGATAAAAATACATGCTTTGTGAGAGGTTTCAGGCCTGTTTTGTCTGTTTGCTTTTGGGAAAACGGCTCACTTTGTAGGATTCTGTCCTGTTTTTTAAGACGCCAAATGTCCTGGTCCAGAAGTAACATTTTAGTCCTACTTTTATATTATTACAAAACAACGCTTTAAGAGACTGAAACAGTGCTTTAATGAGCACCAAAACATAAAATATGAATTTTTGTCTAATTTATTGACAATTGAAAAAAATAAACAAGATCACTTTTATGGTTAATAAATCGGCAGTGGTGGGCTCCTATTGGTCATTTTCCGACCTGTCGCCCTTCACGTCGCCCCAGTTTCCACCAAACACGTAAAAATGCCCAACCGGTCCTGCACAACCATCAATCACATTCAATGTCCCTCGAGCATGTGATTTCCGATTCTATTGTCCGCTTAGATAACATCAAAGAAGGGGGCGTCCCAATACAAAAATACATGCCCCAAGACACCGCCGCTACAAAGTCGACCTCTAATTACCTGTTATCCTTATTATGATTACAACATGGCGAACACATGATTTGACAGGATTTGCCACGCTTTATTAAAAGTAATTTTGGAATAGATTTAGTTGTAATTAACGGTACAAGACTTAATTAAAGTCGGATTTGCGATTCGATCCGGTGGGTTTTTACTGTGAAAACAGATGGAGGAGCGAAGAGATAAAACTGTGTGTAGGTGGCGGGTAAAGTAACAGAAGGTGATTTATTAACGAGCTTTGATCGGCGAATTCGCGATGCACCGAGAAACCAGCAAAGACATCATTAGTTTGCTCTGACAGAAGTTATTGATGGCACTACCGCTGTGCTGCCAAAATGCAGAAACTTCCAAATTAGCTCCTCAGACTGCGCCGACGGTAATTGGGATTCGAGGAAGCGGGAAATGTACAGTTACACGCATAATTTTGACTTTGGTTTTCTTCGTTTTGGGACGTCAAAAGTCTCGTGTATCCTAACAGCGATACAAAGTACAAAGTTGAAACATTGTACCCAATCAATTCTTGCCTCCAATTACCATTAATAACACCACTCCGACAAGCTTCGGCGTGAAAGTGTCCGATGACCGGCGTCGAAAAATCATTTTTCATTCCGGACACTCCAATTTTGTCCACTTTCTAGGCTGATTTCATTGATTAATAGCCGAGAAAAACGGATCTCGATAAAGACTAGGAAAGTAGACAACAATACATGTGTACTAGATACACGATCTAAAATATGAGCTTGCTGGTCGCTTTGCGAATGATTTATTTCGACTTTATTCAAATCGGAGCGATGGAAAGGGACATAAATTTTTGCTTCAAACTTCGCTCTAGCATGAAATTTTGCAGATTGTGCCAAGGATGCCATTTTTTTAATTACCGACCTTCGAGGAAAAGAGACTATTATTATAAACATGTCATCGAAAAGGTTGCTCTCGATAACTGGAATTTTCGGAGAAATTAATGCAAAATCGCGCATTGCGCAACAATGTAATATTTACGTGAGAATCTCGCGCCCAAATTACGACATTACATCGCGTTTTATTGTAAAGAAAAATTATTGAGATAGTCCCGAAATTACCAGAACGTGCGCCATAAAAGCGTAATTTCACTGATATGTCAGCCGTAAACGCAAATATAAAAGAACTTTAATATAAATTTTATACATTTATGACGGCGTTTGTTTATTCCCGAAAGAATAAAAATCGTAAATTCCCCGGATGGCACTTACTGCCTTTTTTATTTATGACTCTATTTAACCTCCGTCCGGGTGTTGATTTTATCTTTTTTCCAACCAAATTTTGATGGAGCTGATTATGCTAATCAAAACGGTACATCAACGACGTCCTTATCTCAATGGATTTGTAATACCACTCACTGATCTGAGTAGTGTAACAAAGCCGGTTCTAGACCGGAAGTCGTAATTTCGAGCGCCCGTCCGGTGATGTATTGCTGGTCATCTACCAATCAGGCGCACAGATGGTGTCGGCGGCTCTTCCGGCGTATTGCTGGTCATCTGCCAATCAGGTGGCGGGTGATTTAAAAATTTGACACATGGCGGTGCGAATTTGACAGCTGGTGGCGGGAAATTGAAATGTGTAGCCGGTTGGAGGCGCCGCGAGCCGATAAACAGTTCAATTTGCGCGTGCGCGGCTAAACGGCGGAAAATTTAAAAATTTGACAGATGGCGGTGGAAATTTGACAGCTGGCGGCGGGAAATTTGAATTGACAGATGGCTGTAAATTTGACATTTGATCGTTCAAGATGGCGTCTTTAATTGTGACAGCTGGTAGAGGATCAAGATGGCGGTGACGGTTTGGGTGACAATCATAGAGGGCGCTAGAGAGAGAGCAAAAAATTCAAAAAAATTTGAGTGCGGTTCTCGGAAAAAATTGCAATTTCTCGGAAAAAAATATTATAATTTCTCGGAAAAAACATGTAAAATAGTTCGTTATTTGGGTGTGGTCATTTGGTCTGATTTCCGCGTTTCTCGGAATAACCGCAAACATTGATAACAGACCAAACTAGATGTTTTCAAACAAGACAAAAATTTAAAATAGTTCGCAGGGTATAAACAAGGTGTTTGAGATTTTCAGTCGCTGCTTGTATTTTTTATGAGACTTTTGGTGGGTCGTATGTACGATTTTCTGTAGCGGGATATTTAAAAATGGTGGAGTGCACGCCATCTATCCATCGTGGTGTGGTAGAAATCTGTATTATCGATTAAAAAATTTTCTGGAAATATGTAAAAAGTGTATGGGGCAATGACACTATTATAGCGATCGAGTACCTATATAATAATAAATTAATGAAAAAAAAAAATTCTGCAGATCGTCTAATGTATGCAGGAATCTGCAAATCGATCAACATTAGTAGATGTCATATTTTTAGCGCAAATTTTGAATTCGATAAGAGGTGTGTGAGTGGGTGGTGCGTGCAAATATAAATCCAATTGAACTTCCGTAATTTACAAGTATTCAAAATGAATACGCAAACAAGAGAAGAAGTCAAATCAATTATTAGAAACCGATGGCCTAATCTTAAATTTGTAAGTTTATGATCTTTATATAATATATTTATGTTTTATTTTAACCTATCTTTATCAGTTTGTCTTGGTGTCTCTTGAAAAACTCCCTGAAGATGCTGAAATTCTCAATATATCAGGGTGTGAACTAGGCAGTGTAGGTTGTATAAACAATACATGGGGCCTACATATTTACCATAAGGTGAGTTCCTTTTTTCATATATTTTCAATTCAAGGAATTTATTTTTGAATATCTTCACAGTATCCTGAGACAATTCGAAGGCGTGGAAGACCACGGAAAAGGAAGCCTTCTTTTCAATTTATTGCTTTGTAAATATATTATATACAAATAAAATTAAATAAAAGTATAAAGTTTTATTTATTATTCAAAATAAAGGGCGTGCAATATAAGCAATAAAGAATTACTTAACTAATTACATATATGAAAAGCGTGTTTGGCGTTTTTAGGTAAGGAGTCGTCGTAAATAGCCTGTTCAGAATACGATTTTTCTACATTTCATAATTTGAATTTAAATTCGAATCTAACGAATAAATTGTGTTAAATCAATCTTTATGCGGTAAATGATGTTAATATAGATGTTAGTGTTAAAATCAAGACATTGATATTATTACCTCTATTTTTGTGCTTCAACTTCCTCGACTGTGGCATGTATGAATTTGATCCTGCTGATATTGTAACGAATTTGTCGATTGAGAGAGTTAGAAATAAAATTGAATCAAGTTGCCATCCACTTCCAGACGATTCAAAATTGCATGTCTGCGAATGAAAAAATCGGGTTCGAGAGACCTCAATTTACCCTCAGAAAGGTAAAAGATACTTCGAGAATGCTTTTCCAACAAAAATCTTCACAAAATCACAATGCCAGTTGGCTATAACAGATGTCAGATTAATTACGACGTAATTTAAAATTTGTTTAAGAAACAACAAAAAGGGGACCAGAGGGTTAAAGGAGCTCTATGATTTGAATTCCAAGGTACAGAGTAGTTGTAGTAATTTAAATATTATTTTTAAAGTGCAATCAACCAAGTTAGTGACTTTCGAATCGATTCTTAAGGTTGATATTGAAGCCGCAAGTGGTTTTCCTGCAGATACGAAAGCATATTGCATTCACCGCAAACGTTGATATTTCTAATTTTATCATTTTAATTATGAATTTGTATTAATTAAGCTTGTAGAAGGTGACAAAAGTGTTCGAAACACAAATTTTATTTCTTATAAATTTTATTATTACATATCCAATTATATAAATAATGTGCATTATTGGCGCTACAAATACATAGTTTTTTATTTCCTGAAGCATATTCATGATACATGCAGAACGGAATGGCCTTTGGAAATTTCTCGATGCATTGAATTGTGGTGTTGACGTCTTTTTCTATATTAATAATTTCAGGAGACCATGTAATGGTGTCGGTGTGATATTTGAAGTAGTCTTTTAAGAAAATTACATTCATTCTTCCTTTAACGTAGATCACATCGACCCGCTCACCATGTTCGGAATCGAAATGATATCCTAAAATGTTGTCGATTTCTTGGTATGGAATTATTCCTGAAGTGTATCGTATCATGTGATGCGATTTTTCTAAATAGTTGACTTGTCGACGCGATTCTGGATCAAGTGATTGGTACGGTATTGGAGACTTGAAAAAGTAATGGCTGATCTGTTTTCCGTCGAACAGTGTAAGCTCTTTCGGAATAAATTCAGGAATACAAAATCCTTGGATGTCACACACGATAATCTTCATTATTAATTATTTCGTAGAGAGCTGAGGAAATCACCAACACATCAATATTATCAGCTAGCTAGCTAGCTAACAACTAACTTCTTTTTCTTCTAGATGACAAATAAAGTACCTATTGATAATGATTATGATTGGTCTAAATTTATTCCTACTACATACCTAATAAGATCTAATTTAATCACCATCATTCTTACGGGAGTCGTCGCAGTAAATTGATGGTCTTCTTTTTCTTTTTACATTTTTTGCATTTGGTTTTAAATCTCCATTTGATGGGGGGAATAATCACTTTTAGTTTATTATACAAAAGATGTATTTTTTTTATTTCACTCATTACACTATAAAATGAAATTTTTTTATCGATGTATCTGTTGCACGTAAGAATAAGATCGATATAAAATTTATAGATGACACTTTTCTCGATGTTGGTGTTGATGGTGATGTTGTTGTTGTTGTTGTTGTTGTTGATGATGATGATGTTATCATTATTTTTTTGAAGAAAATCGGAAAACGAACAATACGCATCATTCTCAATGTTACTTATTGAAATTTTGATTGCATCTTCACAACAAAATTGATCCATTTTCAGAAACACTCTTCGACACTTTATTCATTCTATACGTAGAAACACTGACTGATTTTTGTCTTAATATGATCTTTCATATAGTTTCCTCTTTCGACAATGCTCTATCTCTTTTTCGCATACGTAATGAGACTGATCCAAAATTTATGATGAAAAATAGTGTGACAGCTCATATATTTGAGAGTTGCAACCTTTGAAATAAGATCAAGATTTTTTTGTACCAAAATTTTTATTCAAATACATATTGTATAATATTTATTGTCATCAAAAATGGTAAAAATAATAATCTTTATATGAAAACTGATAGTAAAAAAGTGGGAGAAATGTTATATAAATGATCTTCCATAAATCAAATTAAATCAAATTATTTGTGTGTGTGTTGCTATGAACAATAACAGTAGTGATACTAGCAGTAGTAGCAATAACGGTAGCAGCAGCAGCAGCAGCAGCAGCAGCAGTAATCGTTGTAGTGAAGTGATTAGACAGAAAAAGTTATTACAAGAAATTTTGTATTTTGAAGAAACCAAAATTTATCTACTGGATAAAATTAAATTTCAATTGATTAATTTATCTTCGATTGATTTATTTCAAATTTACAACCAGTTACCAGCAATTTTTAAAGAAGATTCCGATATCAAAAATCATTTACCCTGTTTGGAACATTACTATTGTGACAACGACTACAACGAGAACGTCGATGTAATTGACGGACCACCACCCTCTTTAGAAAATTGCCCCAGGTGTATTGACATCAAACGAAACCATCATCATCATCATCATCATCATCATCAACAACAACATCATCATCAACAACAACATCATAAAACACAATAAGAAGATGATGAATATATATGTATTATTTGTTGTATTAATTAACAACATTCTACATGTACAACGTACTTCGGATATAATTGAATGTTATATCTCCATTAGTGATAATTTTAACGATACATGGCCTGATAATTGGATGATGATGAAAAATATGGGGCGAGATTTTCAACTTTCAATTTTTCAAGATGAAGAAAATAATTTCGATTACGATTCATCGATATCGGCAACCGAGACGACGACGACGATGCCACCAACAATAACGAGTATGATGACATCATCAAATCGAACAATATTTTATAAATTAAGATTTGTTTTTCAAAATCGATCTTATTTCGATTCTGATTGGATTAAATTATCAAATTCGTTATTTATTCCACCAACACAATTATCACAGTCAGCGGAAGTACCAATAACTACGTCTTCAATTTCAATAATAAAACCATCAGAACCGTCAATGAATTTTTCATCTGTATGGAATAATGTTGTAAATAATATTTTTAATGAATTTGATGAAAAAGTAAAATTAGCAAAATGCAAACATTACAATGATTTCTTGTTAGTTATATCGATTATTGAAATGTCTCTAATCGTACTACTTTCAGGCTTACTTACATTTACATACAATAAATTAAATAGAAATCAAATTGTACAATATGAATTGTAGTAATACATAGGTGCCTACAGCTTCTATTGTAATGATAAATATGTTTGTACTATGTAATTATAAATACATATGTATTTGATTTCAATATAGATATATAAAGACGTAACTACGATTTTTTTCTTAGTTAAACACTTCATCTTTACGAATAAATAATGATGAAAACGACTTTGTTATTAGTTTTGTGGTTATGTTTAAATCGCATGATAATTTATGGGAATTATCTCAACAGTTATAGTGAAGATGAAAAGAAAATTGTAGTTCATTATTTGTATAAATATGGGTATCTTTTCGGTGATAGTACTGACGAATCATCATCATCATTATCATCATCAGACTCCTTATCATTATTAGAAAATAATTACGAAAAAATAAGATCTGCTTTATTTGAATTTCAAGAATTCTACAGCTTAAATTCGACTGGAGAGATTGATAACGAAACATTAAAATTTATCGAACGTCCTCGTTGTGGTATACCGGATACCTTATCGGATTTTAATGTAAAGAAAGATAAAATATGGCATCACATGAACCTCACGTGGCGTGCATATATGAGAGATGAAAAAATTAAAAAAATTATTCGTGAAGCATTTCAAATTTGGGAGCAAAATACCAATTTTAAGTTTATCGAAGAGAATTTCAGCAGATTTCCAAATATTTTTATTACATTCGCCAACGGTGTGCATTCTTATTTCATACATCGAAGACCCTGCTCTAGTAAATTAGATGGAGAAGGAGGAGTTTTAGCACATGCTGATTATCCTAATCATTCAAATGTATCGGAAGTGCATATTGATTCAGCGGAAAGATGGAATTTTTACGATAACCCAAACGAAAATGATTTAGATTTTTTGTCTGTTATTCTTCACGAAATCGGACATACCTTAGGATTACAACATTCATATATAAATTCATCTATTATGTATGCTTATTATCAACATGGTAAAAAATCTTTAGATACTGATGATATACGAGCAATTGAAAATTTATATGGAACATATTTGCCTACTACCAAAAGCATTAACCAGAAGAATGAAAATACTTTTCCAACTACTGCTACAACAACAACCACAACTACTACAGCTACCACTAGTATCAGCTCATCTTCATCGAGTTCAGGACAAAATGAAACATATCCGGATTTGTGTAAATTAAATAAAAAAATCAGTACGTTTTTAATTGTAAAAAACCATTTTTATATTTTTTACAAAAAATGGGTATGGTTAATCGAAATTGGAAAAAATTCATATACGAAACCAATGTTAATTACTGATTGGTTGAAATTTCTTCCATTGGATTTTAAGGAAATTTCTGTAATATTTCAATTGCCTTCAAATAATGAAGAAAAAGTAATGATTATTGTAAAAAATCAAATTTATATCGTAAAATTACCTCAATTAACATTATCAAGTAAAAATAATAACCCGATAACTGTAGAAAAAATGTTTAACATTTCATCACCAATTCGTTCAGCATTAATGACTTATTCTGGTGATGTGATATTATTTCTCGATCATAATAAATTTGTAAACATTAATCCGTGTTCTAATAAAATAAATAGTGTCGGCTTGATATCGGAACGATTTCCAGGCGTTCCTGCACATAAATTATTAGGTGCAATACGATATGTTAACGGAAAAATGTACTTTTTTAATAAAATGAATTTCTTTGAGTTCGATGAATTTTTAAATGCGGTCACACGATCCGCTATCAAAGATTTGTCGATATTCGGAATAAATTGCCCCAATGAAAACATTTTGATTCAAATTAAGAATTTACTATCTCGGCTTGTAACATTCGAAAATAAAGAAGAAGAAGGAGAAGAAATAGAAGATGATAATGAGTAAATTAAAAATTTTAATTATACTTATATTATATTTTTTATAAGTTTTATAAATAAAATGCTAATAAAACCACCGTTTTTTATCAAATTAGTTTAAAGGATTTTGTAAAAATACGAAGTTGTGGTAAAAGTGGTTTCCGTGTTTTATAAAAAACATTCTGTTAGTGGTAATGTTTCCGTCTTATCTGTAGAAAATATTACATCACCAACTCGATCAGTGTTAACGGTTTTTAATAATATGAATTTAATTGTGTTCACCCGATCGAATATTAAAGATTTGTCGATATTCGAAATAAATTGTTCTAATGAAAAACAATTTGATTTAAATTATCCCAATTTGTCAGAATGATGAGTAAATCAGATTTTAACTTTATTACTGATTAATGAAATATTAAGGAAAACTACAGCTTTTTATCAAATTAGTTCATTGGTTAGGTTTTCCGTTCAATTACGTAATTTATGGTAATCGTGGTTTCCCAGATTTATTAAAAAACGTTCCCTCAGTGGTAAAGTTCCGTGTTTTATATTCTTATATTTCCAGTCGAATCAATTGCAATAAGTCGTGCTGTCGTTTGCTAATCAATCAATCAATTACAGTAAAAATGAGTGGTTCAGCTCCAAAATCGTTGCAAAACTTAACGTTTATACAAATAATAAAATCTTTTCCATTTGGAAATAGCATTGTTAATTTATACAATATTTTACCGACAATTTTATGGTACGATTTTCTCAAATTTTATTGGACTGAAAGACTTGAGAATGATATTATAATCTCCGTTGAAAATGCTGAAAGTGGTACCGAATTTGCTAATTGTCAATGTGAAAATTGTCTTAATCAAAATTATACGTGGGGTGAAAGAGTGAAGTGTGAAAACTTTATGAAACTACTGATATACCAAAACCCTTATTATAATGAATACGGACTACATATTCGAAATATTCAAAGATACAAGTACATTTGCATAAATTTCGATTTTTATGATGTTACGTTTGGTGATGATGAATACCTCTGTATGTTTGGAGTATGTTTTAAATGTGTGGACCACATAATTTCATTAAACGTTACATCTTATTCAGATTTTAGTATTAAACTAAAAAAAGTTGTTTTACATTATGTCATAAAATCTACTAAATTGTACCAATACGTAGGTGATTCTGGGTCTTGGTGTGGATGGTGCATCAACAAACCATTATTTTCAATACAGTCATTTAAAAGGTGTTGTATTAAATTACATTTGAAAAAATATACATTAGCAAGTACTGTACATATTTCATCGTCTTCTTCCTCTTCTTCGGTGGTTTCTACCGATGATGAAATATTTTAATTTTAGAACCAATCAAATTTACGCTTTTGCTTATCATTTTTGTGTGACGTAATAAATTATTTCATACAAGGAGATCTATTATTCATTTCAGTTTCAGACACTTCATTCTAGTTTTACTGTCCGCGTGCATTACTTAAATCATTAAAATGAATTCCAATCATCATAATACTCTTCAGTCATTAAATGACACCGCTTCATGCACATTGCCCAATCGTGTTCGGGCAAATGAAGACTTAGTAGTTGATCATTCGTATAAAATTATTAATATAAAGTGTATTAAAACAAAATTTGGAAATTCGGTTGTTTGTTCTGTTGATGGAAAAGGTGATCTCTTTTTACCCAAACGTTTGGCGCAAAACTTTTTGGATAATTCCGAGCTTCGAAATTATTTGTTGAGCGGTAAAGGATCAAGTATCATCTTCAGAGGGCAGAAAGACGTTGGTAAGGCAGAAAAGGCCAACGTTTTTGAATTTGAGAAACATGAATAAATCAACGAAACTATCATCATCGTCGTCGTCATCGTCATCATCAGCATCTTCATCAACATCATCTACTAGCATGGATGAACAAATCAAGAACATAGAAAACATGTTGAACAATATTTCTTTGGATTCGAAAGAAAATGTGACCGAAATCAATGAAGAAATTGCAAAGTCAACAAAAGAATGTAAAAACCTATTGTTGAGTTCATCAAAATCTGTCTGGGAAAAACGCAAAAATCAAACAAAATTTATTCAACTCCAATGTTTAAAACATTTACTAGACGAAAAACTACAAGCATTTTCCCATCATCATCATCAACCTCAAGGAAGTGGACTGCAGCAGCACCAGCACCAGCAATCAACATCATCATCAACATCAGCTCCACTACGAAGGTTATCTCTAATCAAAGTAAGTAGTCTTTATTTTAACTAAATTTTGGTATTAATTTCTCCTTTACAGCCATTATTGGCGTTCAAATCGCGCGTTGAGACCTACATTCTCTACAACCATAACCATGTGGAACTTTTCGAGTTGTTGGTTGATTCGATGAATATGATTAAAGATTTGTTACATAAAAAAATTAAACAATTGGGTGCTCTCAAATTTAATTTGGAATTATGTAGCAAATATGTGTTACGGCTGGCGGATGATGATAAAGTCAACGGAGAAAATAAATACTTTACTACTGAAAATAAAATATTTTTGAAAACAACAACGAATGAGAAACTACACGATATTTTGACGCTTTTATTTCGAAATCTCATTGCCCAAGTAAGTACTTACATGTCTTATTATTATTAGTATTAATTTAATTTTTCATTCGCAGACATGTAATTTTGAATCATCTGGAAGTGGATGGCAACTTGATTCAATTTTATTTCTAACTCTCTCAATCGACAAATTCGTTAAAATATCAGCAGGATCAAATTCATACATGCCACAGTCGAGGAAGTTGAAGCACAAAAATAGAGGTAATAATATCAATGTCTTGATTTTAACACTAACATCTATATTAACATCATTTACCGCATAAAGATTAATTTAACACAATTTATTCGTTAGATTCGAATTTAAATTCAAATTATGAAATGTAGGTATTGTGAAAAATCGTATTCTGAACAGGCTATTTATTGCTTTATTGTTTATTTCAGCTTTAAAAATGGGCACGACAGAATACATTTAATTCAAATACATCACTTTGCACTTTTAAAATTAATAAAAGCTTTATCATCTTTTGACAATAAACGATTTATTAGTTTGAATAAAATTAATTCACTTTCGTGGGGATCATTATTCAATTTATTCTAATCATCACATTGATGATCATTCTTATGAAATATTGATAATATTTTTCTCACAGATCACTGCAACGATGAGGACGACGACGACGATGACTATAATAAGAAAAAATATAAGCTCCTTACCAAAAAGCGCCAAACACGCTTTTCATATATGTAATTAGTTAAGTAATTCTTTATTGCTTATATTGCACGCCCTTTATTTTGAATAATAAATAAAACTTTATACTTTTATTTAATTTTATTTGTATATAATATATTTACAAAGCAATAAATTGAAAAGAAGGCTTCCTTTTCCGTGGTCTTCCACGCCTTCGAATTGTCTCAGGATACTGTGAAGATATTCAAAAATAAATTCCTTGAATTGAAAATATATGAAAAAAGGAACTCACCTTATGGTAAATATGTAGGCCCCATGTATTGTTTATACAACCTACACTGCCTAGTTCACACCCTGATATGTTGAGAATTTCAGCATCTTCAGGGAGTTTTTCAAGAGACACCAAGACAAACTGATAAAGATAGGTTAAGCGAAAAACGTCCGGTCTTATCAATGTTTGCGGTTTTTCCGAGAAACGCGGAAATCAGACCGGATGATTACACCAAAAAAACGAATTATTTTGCATTTTTTTTTCGAGATATTGCAAAAATTTTTTCCGAGAACCGCGCTTAAAACTTTTTGAAATTTTTGCTCACTCTAGCGCCCTCTATGATTGTCACCCAAACCGTCACCGCCATCTTGATCCTCTACCAGCTGTCACAATTAAAGACGCCATCTTGAACGATCAAATGTCAAATTTACAGCCATCTGTCAATTCAAATTTCCCGCCGCCAGCTGTCAAATTTCCACCGCCATCTGTCAAATTTTTAAATTTCCCGCCGTTTAGCCGCGCACGCGCAAATTGAACTGTTTATCGGCTCGCGGCGCCTCCAACCGGCTACACATTTCAATTTCCCGCCACCAGCTGTCAAATTCGCACCGCCATGTGTCAAATTTTTAAATCACCCGCCACCTGATTGGCAGATGACCAGCAATACGCCGGAAGAGCCGCCGACACCATCTGTGCGCCTGATTGGTAGATGACCAGCAATACATCACCGGACGGGCGCTCGAGATTACGACTTCCGGTCTAGAACCGGCTTTGTTACACTACTGATCTGAAAGCTTCTAAGCATTTACCGAGGAATTTTACTTTTCCTAAAATTTTATGACTCATTTTTTTATTTCAAGTGCTCGTAGGTGTGTGGGGGAACGCTTTTAAATTTATAACTTTTTAATGACCGAAAGTGTTTATTCCTCTAACGCATTTACGTAACATTGATGGCAATACTCAGATAAATGAATTTGATAAATGGCCGCGACACCAAAACACGGCAGACATTATTAATAATTTACTGACGGTTTTGTCATAACTTGTGGAGGCCCAAATCACTTTCAGAGAAGTTGACTCTAAAACTAAGTTTCTGTGGGATTTATGACTCGTGGAATGGTTTCTGAAACTATTAATAGGCGGAGCAAACAAATTAAATTCGACTTTGTTGGAAAGTGGTGCGATCAATTTCTCTTATACAGATTTAAGATTCAAGATTTTCGAAAATTTAATAATGGTATTAAGTTACAAAAAATACCATCGCATTCCTCGTTTTATTGGCTATTAGAAACTTGACAATTTGTAGATACTTCGTAAATTTTATTTGTTGGAAATTAATTTTGCCGGTGCGGCGAGACGGAGAATGTAAAATTTGATGTGTCTGCACGCTCCATCTAAATTAATTTTTAACAAACACCATCAGTAAAGTCTAAATACCATTTCGCTACCATTTTGAGCATTTAGATTTTTTACTCGAAAAGCAATAAAAAAGTTGAAACGTGGAATACGATACCATTTTTGCAAATTTGGTTTTTTGAACCAAAAATCAACAAAAAAATTACAACCAAAATTGTCGACTTGGTTCGAAAGTGGTATGATCAATTTTTTTGTCGATTTTGGAATTTAATATCTTCGAAAATTCAATAATAGGTACTATCGTATTTCTTGTTTCATTAGCTATTAAGCCTCATTTCCACGGTCCGTTCTAGAGAGAACAGAATTTGATTTACGATGGAATTTGAGTTATTGCACCATATTATGCGGTCAGAAAATTTGCAAATCCTATTGCACCCTTGGTTTACAATCCTCGGTTCCGATTCTGGCGGTCAAGCTGGTTGAAACGCCGAACCACCACACGGACTGCTACATTTGATCGTAACCAAACAGTTTCAATTACTCCGATTCTTTTAATTTGAACACTAATTTTTTATCATAATGTTAATAAGGTAAATAACACATATAAATGTGGATTAATTTTAATAAATATGATGATAAATGTAGATGAACCTACTTATTTCCTGCATTGATCATTGTATGAAAACAGGCGCGAATGAATCCAGGTAGGTACGTTTCTTATCTCTGTGAGTGGATTTACCTTTTTGAAATAACCGACAGGTCTGTATTTTTGTGGATTTGGTCAGTTATTACCTGAGGATTTGAATTTTTAATTTTGTTCTATGAATTAAATTTTCTGAATATTAGTGAAAGTTAACATACCAGACATATCCACGAACTAAGTATCTTGAAATATAAATAAAATAAAATAAATTTATAAACATTCTGTACTGGTTCAAATGCACGAACCATCTTATCTGTTCGACGGACATTTCAATGCAGAACCAAGACAGAACGCACCGGACAGCTCAACACAGAACGCACAGAATAATTGAAATTAGCCGCTCCTTTGGAGAAAACTTTCAATAAACAATGCATTTCAGAATTTTTGTATAATTAATCTCGTTAAATAGGAATAAAAAAATGTTACTGTATTTCAATTGATTATTCCTGACATTATTTTACTGGTGGAGAAGTTATTTTAACATCAAGCTAAATATTGCAATGAAATATACAAAATTATTGTATGAAAACAGGCGTGAATGGATACAGGTATGTAGGTTTCTTATGTCTGTGAGTGGATTTACCCTTTTGAAGAAACCGACAGGTAGTATTTTTGTGGATTTGGTCCGACTTATTACCTGAAGATTTGAATTTTTAATTTCGTTCTATACATTGAATCTTTCTGACTTACGACGGTTTATATGAGAATTTACCTACAATACAAAGTTTACTGCTTTAATTGAACGAACTATCTTGTCTGTTCGACATCGGTTCGGCGGACATTTCAACACAGAACAAAACACAGAACGCACAGTAATAAAATTGGCCGCATAGAATGAACCTAACTTATGAAATTATTTTGTACGTTCGAAAAACAGGGATTTTTGAATGCTTGGTCTGCGTTCTATGAATTGAATCTTTTGGATTTTGGTCAGAGATATTACCTGAAGATTTAAGTTTTTAATTTTGTTCTATGAATTAAATTTTCTGAATATTTGTCAAAATTACCATAGCTGACGTATCCACGTAATAAGTAACTTGGAGTATAAATAAAATGAAACAAATTTAAGAACATTCTGTACTAGTTCAACTGAACGAACGAACCATCTTGTCTGTTCGACATCGGTTCGGCGGACATTTCAACACAGAACCAAGACAGAACGCACCGGACAGTTCGACAGAGAACCGAGACGAAACGCAGAGAACCTAATTATTTTTTTTTAATTGCACTTCATGATTGCTGACAATTGATTGGTAAAAATGAATGTTATTTAACATCAAATAGTAGCTGCAGTTTTCAGATTATTACTTATGAAATGGCCAAAAAAAAGTTAAAATCATAAGATTTAAGGTCATTCTCAAATATCGAACGTAGCTTATTTGATAAGTAGCTATTTATTTCTCCTAAAAATTATAACACGTCGGACGAACAAGTTGGTTCTGTCCGTTCTGTCTTGGTTTTGTGTTGAAATGTCCGTCGAACCGTTGTCGAACAGACAAGATGATTCGTTGAGTTGAACCAGTACAGAATTTATTTAACTTCATTGATCCTTCAAGTTTCTTATTTCGCAGATACGTTGTGTAAGTAAATTCTCCTAAAATCTATTTAGCAGATTTAATTTACAGGATCATTTAAAAAATTTAACTCTCCAGGTAATAAACCAAACTAAATCCATAAGAATACAGAGGCCTGTCAATTACTTCAAAAGGGTTAATCCACTTACATAGATAAGAAACCTACCTGTATTTATCCACCTTTTTTCATGCAATGATTCTGTAAATTACAATGCAGGAAATAAATATCTGCATTTATCGCCATCTTTATTAAAATTAATCCACATTTATATGTGTTATTTACCTTATATTATCATATGATAAAAAATTAGTGTTCAAATTAAAAGAATTGGAGTAATTAAAACTGTTTAGTTGTCACCAAACGTAGCAGTCCGTGTGTTGGTTCGGCGTTTCAACCAGCTTGTCCGCCCGAATCGGAACAGAGGATTGTAAACCAAGGGTGCAATAGGATTTGCAAATTTTCTGACCGCAAAATATGGTGCAATAACTCAAATTCCATCGTAAATCAAATTCTGTTCTCTCTAGAACGGACCGTGGAAATGAGGCTTTAGGAACTTATCATCAATTTGTAGAAACTTCTTAGAAATTTATTTTGCAGGTGTGACGGAGAATGTAAGTTTTGACGCGTCAGTTCGCTCCGTCTAAATTAATTTTTAATAAATACTCGTCCTAAAGTCTGAATAAATTAAAAATACGGTTCCGATGGAGAATAAAATGAGGAATTCGATGCTATTTTTGAAAATTTGTTTTTTCACTGGAGAAGTAGCAGAAAAAGTTGAAAGAAATCAAAAACGTTCTCGCCTAATTTAGATCGCGGCGGTTATCAGCGCAACAATGGACCCGTCAAACGCTGTCTAATTTACTATTTTTCGTTAATAAAACCGTCAAGTTGTCTACCTGACGACTTCTTTAGAAAACGACGTGCGCCCCCGGCTCTTTTAAAATTTAATTGGACACTTGCAATTAGACAAAATGCGCATTTTCGGCTCCCACAATTAAACCAAGTGGTCGCCATCTCCGCCGCCCAATTAACATGGATTCACGTTTTCGGCGAAATAAATCGCCCAAGTCAATTATTTTAACGACGACGAAATTCCGTCAATGAATTATCGAATTTCAGTAGCTGGTTCTGATTTCGCGATAAGAAGAAAAGAGCGTTCATTTGCAACAATCTGATTCTGATATCGTAATTAAACGCCAAGTGGCGTGGGTGGTTACGGTCGACGACCGACAAGGGGATCCACCATTGGCGTACGTCGAGATTTAATTATAGATTGGTCAAGGAGAAGATCGTAAATTCCAAGGGAAAAATTGAGGGTTTAATTGGTTTGACCAAAAAAAGAGTGAAGATGATTTATGAAGATTCGATTGGAGAAAAAGTGGAAATATGTGAAATGTGGTGTTAGAGGTCAGTTCGACTTCGGTTCGACCCAGGAGTGGGTAAAGCGTGTCGAATTGGAATATTTCATTTCGTAATGAAGCGCGGATGAGTGGTAAAAATACACAAGAAGTAGTTTTTTAGCGGATCAAAAATTGACATGTTGAATATCTAAACAAGAGCAGAAAGCGCTGTGTCGTCCATCCGGCTTATCGATAATTAAAGTCCTAATCTCTTAAGACCTGTTGTATATTCACTTAATTAGCAAGAACAAAACCGACATTTCCTGGTCTAATTAATTTCTTTGGCACGGAATTAATTACTTCGTGCCTCTGCACTTCTTTTCTCAAAATCCATAAATCGGAATCGGTGAAATTCATCGACACGCAACCGCATTTTGCATCGTTTTCAATTACCGCCTGCCGATAAGTCATTACCTGGGGCACCTGCATTAAATCGCTTCGATAGCCCTTATTTGACATCATTAATGTGATATACGGTCGGTAATTCCAGTGGTGGCGCGTCTGTCGGGTACGAAATGAAGGGCCTCTAATACCAACAATGCATCGTTAAGTTTTTTTTCCGCCAATTACGAAACATCGTCCGGCAAAAAACAAAGACTTTTAATCGAGTGCCTTTTTAGGTAAGAGCGATGGGCGCGTACCCGAAAGCTCATTATGTAACCTGCTCGATAAAATCGCTAAAATTCAAGTGCGCATCTTCGGTTTACTAGAAGGTTGATGATTTGTTCTAATTAGCCGAAGATGTGTTTTCACGCGACTATTAAAGCTTAGAATTGTCGAGTGATTGGAGAGATGCTTATCGTGATTGAGAGGAGAATCTTACTCAGTGAGTGTATTGTGACTTTGGTATTGAAAGTCTTATCGGACGATCGCTGCTTCTAGTCATGGTTTTCGGCTTTCAAGAGGCGGTCTTCTTGCTTTTATGGGTGTTTGAAGAGCGATTGAGGACAAAACGGAGGTTAAATGTGTTTGCTGGGGCTTTTGACTTTGAGCTTCGATCACTGAATAAATAATAAAGACTATAGTCCCGATCAAATGTAAAGTTTCTCCGGAATTTCGTTTATCCAAATACGAGGTCATGGTTGAAAATCGAGGTAAAAATGTAAGAATTTCGCGTAAGATGATATGCATCTTTCTAGTTACAATACAATTTCCGCAATGGTAATTGAAACTTAAGTTTCATTTCAGAGTGTAGAAAAAATAAATTAAAAAAATAATAATAAATAAATAAAAATAAATTGTATTTTTGATAATTTTTTGATAACACCAAGATTTGAATTTCTTTGAAGTTTTTAAGTTGCAGCTATTAACTGTAATAAAGTTCTCTCTAAATGCGTTTTTTGTGACTTACATTTTTCAAATTTGCTGCAGTTTAAATTCAAAGACAAATTATCCGATCGCCTTGAATTTTTTTTGTTTTTCGATCGTATAATCAAATTCGCTATTTTTTTTAAAACTCCGCAATTTTGTCAAATTTACAATTTTCTCCACTATCGAGGGTCATCGTATGGGAAATATCTTCTAGTTTAATAACCTTTTTTTTTTATTTTAACTACGGTGAAGGCAGCAATCACTGCAGCAGTGGAGGACTTTTTTTAGTGGCTTGGGAAATACTTTATAACTTGGCGCCAGAATTAAATATTTTTGTCTGAAAATTTCAATTTTCCTTCTTCAACATATTGTAAAAATATATCCTTCAAATTCTGAAGAATAAAAACAAACTTTAGAAATTTTTGATTTCTTAACTGAAAAGAATTTTCATTATTTTATATTTAATTTCGAAATTTTTGTAGATTTCGCGTTACAATAATGAAATTTTCATCAAATTTGTAGAACCTTTAAATTGATTATCAACTGCACCAAATTTTAACATTTTTAAAAAACAGATAAATTTTAAATTATTTTTAAATGTTTGAATAAATAAAAAAATTACGCTAGTTTATGTTGGATCCTGTAACATCTTAATTTTTTACAATAAATCAATAAAATTTCTACAATTTGTTTCTATTGACTTATTTTTAACTACGCCAAAAAGTGATTACTTTTTATTTAATTTTTGAAATGTAGTGGTTTTTGCGTTATAGTATAATATGTAATGAAATTTGTAGGATTTGTTACCTTAAATACCTGCAGCAAATTTCAACATTTTAGCAATACAACTTTAATTAATTAATAAAGTTTAATTCGGGAGTAACTGAAAGCACGTTTAAGTATCTAGGCAAAAACTCGTTTTTTATATATTAATAATTTTATTTATTTATTTTTTATTTGACATTTTATAGCAACTTTAACATTCTCGAAATTTGAAAACGACCGTTTTCTCTTTTAGCTTTCTTAGTGACTAAAAGAAAGATGAAGATTTTCTTTATTGTAATTGATAAGGTACAAAATTCTGAGCTTTCGAATAAATGCAAATCAAGCATCAAAAATTTCCAATAGGAATCTCCAAACCATCAGACGAGACATCTTTTTTGTATTCAATTACTTTGATATACAGAATAAGCAGACAATAAAATCAATCTCGTCGCTGTCAATTTTTATAGCAGAGATCAGAGGTTAATTCCATCAACATCACCACGTATAATAATATCCCGTTGAAATAGTCTACTACATCGGCATTTATATCCAAACTCTTAGTAATAACGACAAAACGTCCCATAAATCTCCGTCTGTCTTTCATAGCTCCCAGCAACTCGCTAATATATGAAAATATCACTATTTATGCAAAATCCGCCCAAATCCTCAATTTGTCATCTTTAGAAAACAAACCCAGATGTTCGCGAACAGGTGTTAACCTCGAGTGACCCGTAACCTTAGGAAAAAACCCGTTTCTATTACCAAACTATTGTCCGACTAGGTCACATTTCCGACCACCTATAGATAGAACCTTCATTAGCGACATCCATCTTAAAATACCGCATCAAATTAATTACTCGTACAGAGCCGGACTTTGATTACCCCATTAGCATGACAAGTGAATTTTCGGGCCGTTTTGGATGATTTGAATAAGAGCGTAGTGGAACTCGTTTCGGGCCATTATCGAGACGCTTTACATACAAATTCATTGGGCAACGCTTAATCTAGGTTGATGACGTCGTAAATTTCGGTTTTAATTGTGGCGGTTTATGCAAATGCAATTCACGTGATGAGCGTGTACGGCACGCTTTAGGTTGCAGGTGGACGGTACTGTTAACGTGTTTTAATTAATCGAAGATTGTGATCGATGGGAAATGGTTCGGAAATGTCAACCGTACACTGATGGTTTGCAGAGACCAAGAGGTGTCACAAGTTTGATTGATATTTCTATACCTAGCGATCTTACAACTAGATCTGGAGATGTTGATTGATTATAGAGATATTGGTGGTTATTGATGGATTTGTGTTTTGTCATCGATGGCAGTCATTAGCACCTGTGGTTTGGCGTGGGTGGTCTGGTGAAGGCTTGACAAGGAAAAAAATGACGGGAAAAAAGTGCCTTTCACTCTGTTTGCTTCAAGTGCAAATTAGAAATGGTTTTTTGCATTACACTGCGTTGAGGCTTCTACTATCGCTCAGATTCTCAGTTTTTAGTTCTGCATTTCTGATTCAACCTCTTCAAATCATAATAATTCGTTTCCCAATTTTTGAGGTTCTTAAAATGCAATGCTTTTTCTCAGGTTGGAATATTGAGATGTCAAAGTTCTAACCAATTACTAGAAATCTCAAATTTTCGTATTTTAAAGTTAAATTCCTAAAGATTTCTTTGATTTATCCACTGTTTAATAAGAATAACAAAATTGCTCTTTGGATGGAACCGTCAACCTAAAAATAAACAAAAAACCTAAAACTACAAAATCTAAATTTCCAATTAAACCTTTCACGTGAACTCGCTTGAGAATCAATCAGATAAGTCTAAATTGAAGTCTAAGGCTTGGAACTTAAACCCGCAGCCCAGAAAATCCGGAATTTTAGTATCAGCTTTGAGCCATCGACGCTCTGAATCGCAATTCAATCCTCGACTTACCACTCATCCGAGTTCAAGGTTTTACGATCTTCTCACCGAAGCAATTATCACCGTGGTTGACACCGTCAAGTCATTATGTTATTATTCCTACTTATCTGCACAGAAGCCGCCATCAAGTTGTAATTTACAAAGTTGATATATTTAAAGCTGTCAAATCCACATGTTATTAAGTTTTAAAAGAGACTCGTAAAGAGTATAAATTACGACTTAGATTCCTGGCTAATACGAACACTTATATGCGCTCTCTGAATAATTTACATCGCCCTGCTGAAAGTAATTGTGCTGTAAATCCACATTAAATTGCCTTTTTCTCAACCGTTAATGGATTCGGTTTTGCGGCGGTGATCGTATGGGAAAATTGGCGTTAAATGACAACACGCGATGGGTATTGTTGAGAGCTCCCAACTGTAAACTGTGGCGTTATGCAGATTTTCAAAGTCGCCGCATTAACGTAATTAAATTTTAATATGAGATTACTGTCGTTTCTTTGATAAAACATGCGATGGACAGAGACCCGGAGGGAAGACATTCCACGTGGGAAGATATGAGCTCCCAAGACATCATGTTACGAGGAAATTATCTTCTGTCTAGACTCGAAGAATTTTATTCATAATTTACAAGACACGAAATAGGCTAATTGCGGTCATTTTCGAAATTTTTGTTTATGGACACGTTGACACAACCTTGCTGGTTATGAATTGTGAAAATGAACGTATAATATTCACATTTTATTAATATTCATATTTAATTATAGTTTCGGTTATGACGAAGGAACGTTTTTAATTAGTGACATTGAAATTTGGCGACGTTTTTGTCGTGACGATGGTTGAATTGGAATGGTCTGTTCCATATTTCCCCGTCCCATCCATCGCCATTGTCGACGTCCGCTCCCATAACTCTTCATTCTTTCAGTGGTCTAGAAAATGGCTTTTTGAAGAAAAACTCTCGTTTGCTATCGCCTTTATGGCTTCCTCTACAAGTCTCGGTCATTTGTTAGTTTATTTTCTCCGGGTGCTGTCATGAATGTCAATTATCTGTTGACTTTTATCTAGTATCGCCGTCGATAATGTCGTATGTCTTCGAGCCTTCTACCAATGGCCGATTTTTGCCATCATGTCCGACCGTTACAATCATTACCGACCGTTTCAAGACAGATACGTATGCTGAATCGGCAATTCTTATACCAAAAACGGCATTTTCTCGTCTTGGGCGTGATGGCGGCTTTAATAAAACGGCTCTTCGGCATGCGATAATTAAACCAATGGGAGTCGGGACGATGGTCATAATCGCAGTGGTGCTAGATGACTAATAAACCTCTCATAAATGACTAATTGTTCTCCACGAAATCGGTCCTATAAATCGCTGGGACATGTTAATGGGCGGATTTTATGGTCCACTGTCCATTTTATTTATTCGCTCGTAAATGGGTTAATGGCTAGAAAAAACCGAATTCGCTTTTTCGCTCCGAACTGGAGCAAGGTTCCCCAAGCGGTAAATCTCGAATTCGCTCGAAGGTCGCGAGATTTCCGAGCACCTGGAGCTTCTGCCATCCCATCGCAAATCCACACGTTTTCCTTGCAAATCGAGGTCTTCGTCGGCCAATCGCGGTGAGAAATTTCGTTTTAATGTGTGTGGAAGGCTAATTTATTGAGGCGCGTTAGCGTGATTGTTATAAAACGAGCGGGATGACGAAGAATAATAGCGAGGAGGAGAGTTAATTGTTTTTCTGATGGAAATTGTATGAGATTACCGGCATGCAAGAGGTAATTTTCAACTCTTCTTATTGATTACGACGGGATGCAGCGTCGAGGCCTTGTTTGAGTTTACTGTCAATATTGACCGTCAGAGTTAACATTCAAAGCTCTCTAGAAGCTAACAGAAATGTCAACAACACTTGTGTGCCTAATGGGCGATAATTTTTGCTTTGTCCCGTAAAGAGTCGGCGTCCCCCGCGGCACTATTTTTGACCCTTTCTTGTTCCGTCCATCCATAAATAATCACGTGGGCGTGTCGGCGTACGTGCTCAGCGTCGTAAATACACACAACTGTTGAAAAAAAGAGAAACCACATCATTATAATGATCCATCATCCATCGGAAACCAATACAGAGCGAGCCCAAACCGCTCATTAAGGCCAATGCACTCTTATTTTGGAGTAATGGTCTTGAGCAGACGGCGCCCGCAATCAAAACCTTAAAAAAGACGTCGATTTGAGTGATTGACGACGGCTGTGGAAGTGTTTCGAGTAATTAAATTGTTACCACGCCGATTTTTCATCAACTCATAAAAATTCCTGCGATTTATTAATTGGGTGATTTATCTGCGTGAGAGTTTTTCGTGGAGAAGAGAATAAATTTGAGTTAATTGAATGCTGTAGATGGTTGTCGGAACGAGACGACGCGAGTAAGAGCTTGTTGGTGGTACAGCGTCGAGGAGATGGTGATTTCAACGATGGTTTATAGCAGGAAAACGAATAGTTAAGGCTTTCTTAACACGTCTCGTTACTTGAAACTCTTTCAGGTTTCTTCATTAAGAGGCGACTAAACGAGATTGTTATTACCGAGAAGACTTCTGGTTACTGCCACAATCTTATCACCGCAGTAATTCCTATTTCTCCGAAGAAACTTCTAATGATCACCGTTTTTCGTCACTGATTGATCGACCACACAAAACCACGATCTTTTAATCGGGGGCAGAGTGCCGCCCTCCGATCACGACGCTCGTAAACGAGGCGGTTCTGACAGTCGATGCAGCTCTGGTTCAGTTTCGTTATCAGATTGGCAGCAATGCGTGACTGGAAAGAGAAAAAAAGCCAGACATGCGAGGTTTTAGAATGGGCTATTATTGAATTCTTCAATTAAAAGTGGGAAGTGAAAGACGGTTTTATTGTTCGGAGAAGAACTTAGTCATAGTCTAAGTTTTTGGATTAATTATTTCAAAGTTAGACGGTGATATATTACAGCCGCGGGCGTTGGGAGAATTCGTCCTTTTTTCCAGCAGCTTACGTTTCAGTAGGCCTCGGCCGAGTTTGGTCGTGGCACGCGATTGGTAGCACTTTGAATAAAAGTTGAACAATAATGTTTAATTTGATTTACGAGGATGGCGGTCGTTGCGTCAGGAAAAAGGTGCCTTGGCGGGGATTTTTTTGATTTCATGTTGGTACACTCCTACTGCTATCTCAAAACGTCACTTTGACAGTTTCGGGTTATGCATTTACCACGAGGCAAAAATGTTAATGCGACAGCTCTGATAACAGTGTGACCAACTTGGAAGAAATTCACATGCAGAAAACATAAAAATTAGTATAAATTTCCATTTTAAGGGGATATCAAACAAATTTCAGTATAGGGCAAATTCAATGTATTTTTCCAAACACGATTACTCGAAAACTATTTGAGTAAATTGCTTTCTGTTTTTTGCATATGAATCTGTTCAACGTGCACTATGTTGAATGCTATATATAATTTTTGTAAAATGATTCTTTAATGACTTTTTGATTAATTAAATACGTAAACTTGGCTGAAAGCAAAATAATTTTTAGCATTCCACATGCGTAGACTAATTTTACATAATGTCGACTAAACCGATTTTTTTTAAAGTTAATAGTTTTTGAGAAATCGTGTTTGGAAAATTTCATATTCGATGCATGTTATCCTTGTCTAGCAGTGACATCTCTTTTCTCTGTACCAGAGAGGTCTGTCTGGTATGTAGAAATGCGGGTACCATAAATCAATTTTGTAGCCGAAGGGATAGTTTACAACTGAAGCTTTTCCATAAACACACAAAATCTTAAATTTGCCTGAAACAAGATTTTTCTCTTTTATTCAAACTGAACGTAGCTTTGAGGATAATCATTTCAAAATTTTGAACTTTATATCTGATGAATTAGGATTTTAAATTGTTTTAGAATAGTTTTAGGTGATAAATATTTGTCTTTATCTTTATTTTTTAAGGGAATCTCGAACAAATTTGAATATAAGGCAAATTCAATGTATTTTTCCAAACACGATTACTCGAAAACTATTTGAGTAAATTGCTTTCTGTTTTTTGCATATGAATCTGTACAACGTGCATTATGTTAAATGCTATATACAATTTTTGTAAAGTGAATATTTAATGACCTCATTTTCAGCAGAGCGATTTACACAATGCTGATTTTTTAAACTCCTGCAATTCCTGCGAAATGTCAAACAAGAACTGCCATATTTGTCAAATTCTCACCAAAATGTTAGAGCATCAGTTAATTTTGTTATTTTAAGTGCAAATTAGCAGGTAAACTGTCAGTTGACTGTGAAGCCATCTATTAATCAAAATTGACATGTAGGTATCTATTACAGCTACAGTCGCGTCCAAATTGTTTGGACGTCAAAGTCATTTGATTATAATAAAGTCTAAAGCACCCTTTATTTATTTTATTTTTACTGCCACTTTTAACAAAATTGCGTGAGTTTCACATGTCAAATTAACAGTAATGCATAGATTACACTCAAATTATCAACATGTCAAAAAAATTACGTACAAAATATTTTGATCGCGACTGTATCTTTCAAATTCTGCTCATTTCTAAAATTGCTGCTTTGTAATCTAATCGTCCTCAGCAAGTTTCCCAAAAATTTATTAAATTCTTATTATATATTTAATTCTCTTTTAAAACAAATCTTTAATTAATTAACTTAACCTCAAAAATAGCTACACTTAATTTTCCTCAAATTTTGTCTCTAAAAAATCAAATGCCTGATTTACACCCAAAAATTTTCACAGAAGAGTGGACTGATAACAACGAGCTCTACTTTGGGCAGGTGTTTTGAACGTATGTCGGCTTCTTGCTCAAAAACTGTCAAATTCCTTAAATATTTAGTTTTCATACGTCAATACTAATGTGGTGGTGTAAGTTACGACAATTTCTCCTCAAAGCCGACTGGAAATTTGATAGATCCGGATCTGGACTAAACCGTATAAAAAATAACTAGTTAAATATGACTAAATCTGTTCTAAAAACTAAATTAGTCACGTAATTGGACTAAGGCTAAGCAAAATTCCGTGTAAACTCTCCACGAAATTTAAGCAAAACCAATTAAGATTGTCACCGCCTAAGCGCCCGAAGAGAGAAATCGGACTTGCTTTTACAGTTCTACCAACTCACGCGAGGTATCTAATTTCAAACAGTGCCATCAAACGATAAAAATTATATGAATGAAAACACCGTTTATTAACAACATCGAAACGACATTGACACCATACTCAGTCCTCAGATATGGAATTTACAACTTAATTTTCTACCTACTGAGCTACAGATCTTCGTAACTTGAATAAAAAACTGCTTATCGTCCTCCCAGTGCAATTACCGATTAGCATCACGCGGATTCCTATGTAAATCTCATTTTTATCAGCCCACATCTCTTTGTTTTTATAATCTCATCGATAGTAGAAAATCTTGTTGATCTTGTGACAGGACAATGGACAATTTCGTGGTCCCACGCCTTTTCCGATGGACCCAAATCATGCGCTATCACTGGCCGGGATTAGGAGTAACAAGTGCAAAGCTGCTAATGCATTGCAAGTGTTATTGTATGGTAATGGTATAAAGACGTGGGTTGGGTTATCATTATCAAACGAGCCCATATCGCCCATGGTGTGTATTTGCGAGGAAACGTCACAATTTGAGATCATTTGGTGGCGAAATTCGCTAGACATTGACACACTTTCGAACACATCATAAAATTATAGTTTCATGCATGAGCAATGAGTAAATATGAGTACACTCCTCCAAGTAAAGGTGAGAATTGCTTGGTTTTTTCAGCAGAGCTGATAATCATAGGTTGGAAAAAAGACCTTCGCGTCTCAGATTTCGAATTTGAGTTTTGGTGAGGCGAGGTCGTTCACCGTATCAAATTCCGATTAATTACTCAATCGCATCTCAAAAGCCGTTATCAATTAATTAAGTAATTGCGAGAATTTATGTTAGATACAAAAGGTCTTAATCGCTCGCAGATGGCGGACGATGAAGGTTCCGCAATAAAATTCACGGTAAATATGCGACAATTAATTTAATTAAATGTAGGAGATTAAGTAATAAAGCTATTACGGCACGCTGTAATGCTATGACTGCTGGTAAGCATGGAACCTGTATTCCCATGGAGCAAATCAAACCGAACAATATTTTCCTACTGAGAAGTGGCCGCCAATTATCATCGTTTTATGGCGAAAATGGACGGCAGTTTTGGGAATGCGGCAATTATGGCTTTTACAAAACATCGCCATTAAGTCCTTCTGGAATTATTGCAGCCACTAACAAAGCAGTTTCCATATTTGCGAATCTATTAAAAGGGAATTTATTGGTTTGGGCTCGGATTACGACTTTCAATGACTGCCATTTTTCTGTCATAAATAACAGGCTTACCAACTTCAAATCATCATGGGCCGTAAACCCATTCTGATGTAAATAAGAGTGTCGTTTCCAGCCAACAATCGCACGAGCAATAAATCATAATTAACCCCTCAGTTGAAGAGAACCATCATCAACAAGCTCATGGTAGTCGCATTCAATAATCCAAACAGACCTAGGTATGGTACCATCGTGACAGAGTTTGATGGATGATTCTCGTTAACTTTCACAAAAAACCTATCAAATTCTTCGTAATTAAAACAGGATTATCTTCAGGAGTTGGTAGCGAACTGTCGTCGGTCGTCACGTCGCCTGACCTATTTCCCGATGATTTATAACGACAATTTAAATATTTATAAGAAGGTTATGGAAATGCGGTCTTGTCCATCCGAAACAATTTCGTGAGTCAACGTGCCGGGAGCTAATGGTGAAGGTGGGGCAACTTGGATTAATCAGTTTTTTCTAATTGGAAGCGTAATTATAGCAATTGACATAACGAAATGCAAACAATCAAATTGAAGTGGGTTGGGACCGAAATTAAGCTTTTGCGAACCTAAAACAATACGCATATAAGGCGAAGTGTAATAAGACAAAAAATCGGACACTGCTGATCGGTATCGAACATGTCGAGTCATTGGACATATGTTGGAAAATTATCATTCCAATGCTGACAAAAAAATGCAGAGATAATGTTGTGATCGTTCTTGCGGTTGCTACTTGTAACAATTATTCGAACAAGCTCCGACGAAAGATTATCTAAATCGTATTGTCATTAGTCGTCTAATCAAGCGGTGCTGAATTATACAGGATGTCGCTGAAAAAAAAGTAACGGCAGCTAAAATTACTTTCGGATTGAGAAAATATGGCTAAACAGCTCCGGCTTTTTGCGTCCGAAAATCCAGAAAATGCGACTCTACGTGGCTCACGTATCCGGAGAAAAAATCGCCTCCTTTCCGGGAATGAAGCCGTCGGACTTTACATAAACGGATTTATTATTAGAGCCGACATGTACATAAATGCCGATGTCCGTGTTTATCTCCATACCAAGAACAAGCGTTGGATAACATAAATAAGCGACCTCATAAGCCAGGCGAGATTTATGCGATTTTTGCTGCCCAAATTGCGGCCTTTGCATTTAATTGAAAATGAAGCATAAGTTCTCCCGAAGACGAGTCTTGCCGTGATTAATGGTCGTCGGAAAACCAACAATTTGATTGATCGTGCACCTGTTGAATCGCTTTTTTCGCCGCTGTTACTGTCTGATTGAATCTCAATCAACGCATCTTTCGGTAATTAATTCTTTCAGTGGCCCGGTTTTGCAATGGTATTTACATTTCTTTTCATAACTCAAAGGTGACTGGACTAGGTCTAGGTGTAGTAGGGGAGCGCGGGGAAAATCTGGACACGAGGGTGCGAACTAAAGAAATCTTGCCAACCTTGTCTGAGCGTTACTAATCGACTTGTCGTGATGATTTAATTGTTGTCTTGATTACTGTAAATTTATCAGGCATCGCACTCATGTTCATAAGTCACGTTTTAAAGTGGGGTTATGCTTATCTGATCCTGATTAGTTCCATTTTCACACGCTAGGTGCAACACGCCTCATTTGGCTGAATTTCATCAGCAAGGACATGCTTTGCTTCCTTTTTTGGTACGCGAGTTATGAAATAGAAAAACGAAAACATGTCAAATATGACCTTGATTAAGATATTACCAACAACTGTTTACTCGTGTTTACCTCGCCATCGGATATTTCTTCCACGCTCGTGACCGCGAAGTCGATTTTTAGGCGATCAAATCGATCAAAATTGACAAGTTAACGAGGCGATAATTGACACATTTCATTGGAGGCTCGGAGTCTACAATGAAGATGTGAGAAAGAGTTTTTATGACTTCCTGCGATTCGATTAATCGATTTTAAGGATGATGAGATTCTGGATCAAGTAGCCACTCCGTTTTTTCATGTTGGCAGCTATGTTCATTTATCACTGACATTTTAGAACCATACCAACTTAAGACGTTTCTTCCATTTTTAAGATTTTTTTGTGTCTGGAGGAAAAATTTAACCCAGAAAGTTCCTCAAAGGGCATCAATGCTTTAGAATCTTATACTCGAAAAACTTTCGAACGCGTTGTTATGACATGTGGCATCTAGAGAGGTAATATCAGAATCGTACCAACTTAAGAGCTTTCTCCCATTTTTAACAGTTTTAATGTTTTAAAATCTTATAGTCAAACAACTTTTTTTGCATTTAAGTAACTAATGTCAAAATCTAAGGGAATTTGAAGCGGGTCTTATGAAGCTCGGACTTATTTTCTGGGTAGAGGTGGACCGGAAATACGTAGTAATCTTAAAAAGCTAATTACAGCGCCTAAAAATTTCTAATTCTTTTGCATTGACACGCTTCTTCAGCCCACTCCGAATTGGCTGTTCATCGGGTGGGTTAATTAAGGCGTTATCGGAAGAACTAAAGGTAAAAGCTTTGTGGTGTTGTCTTTCGTGACCTGACTTCTGGAGCCGAAGAATTCGTGATAATGCAGTTATAACTTTGAGCAATGAGATTAGCAAAGACGTGCAGTTGATTTCGCCTGGAAATTATCATGTTTTTATTTATTATACTTTTCAGTTTGTTAGTTATTCTAGTCCAGATTTATTTTTCTTCACCATGAAATGTGGTTTTGATTGCAGTTAACTGTATTTGCTTTTTTGAAGTAAGTGGGTATTAAATTTTTATTGCCATAGACAATTCGTGGATTTTCAATCGCGATTTTTCAGTCAGCGGTGATCCGAAGATGAGTTTAGAAGTGAAGTTAGGTGCACCAATTCGACAAGGTCTGTAGATATCAGTTTTTGGTAATACGGATAGAGCTAAATGAAGTGGTACGCTTTTTGGTCATTGTAAAACGGGTTAAACAATAATATATTAAACTACTAATAGCACATCATCAGAACTACTATACTATAAGTAGGTAACTTAAAAAAGTTATAGAAAATTAATAACCAAACTATGCCATCGCTCCTCAGACGCTACTTCAGTTTTCAGAAGAAGAATTGTCAATTTTTTATTTTTTGCTTTGTTAATGTCATTGTTTAGCCTACAGTCATAATCATTATGCCTACAGCTGTAATCATTATGCCTACAATCGTAATCATTATAACCACTTCGTTCATGTTTGAAATCCGATTTACACAACTACATAATGTATAAAAATATCGTGTCGTTCAGAAAGAAAATTCGTTTGAAATAACGCAAATGCGAGCGCATAATTTGTGGACTCTCCCCTGTTTACCTAAGCTAGACAAGAAAACAACAATTTATTAAACAGCGCCCATAAAACCGTCTTCTCGAGCTTGTAATTGTAATAATGTAACGCGAAATGGCTCGTTGATTCTCCGAGCGATTACCACCCACTTTCCTCATTCATAACAGAAAACATAAATTTATGAACAGTCTGTTTGGCACGGATTCCTTAATAAATCAAAGAGTAGAGGCTGGTTCGGTTGAAATTTATTAATATGGTACTGCCTGCAACATAAAAGACGTGCTTAGGGCTAACAGTCTTTCTATATTTGCTCAACATGACAATAAGAAATACAGTCTGGTCCAAAGTCAGAACATTAAAGTGGGTATGTTAATTTTATCAGTGCATAAATAATCCGCTCACTTTTCTTATTTTCGAATTTACATATAGATTCGGATTATAAATTATCGTTACTTGTTACTGGACCAGACTAATACAATAAAATATTGATACGGAGCCCATACAGGACTGGGCTCGTAAATTATCCTTTAATACCTTTGACAGGAAACAACTATCCGTAAACTAATTATTATCTGATAGAATCGCATTAATTACTATCACTTGTAATCGGCTGTAATAGCGGTTTTAATTATTACTTATCGGGGTTTACATTGTCCACAGACAGAATAACGGGAACTGTCACCGATGACAGAAATTCCAGGCATGGATGTATGCAAATTTGACGGTTTCTGTAATTAACGAGGTGAGATTACACGGTCCGACTTTGATGGAACAAATCGTATGCTAATTCGTTTTTTGACGGTTTATTGAGTGACACCTCGGACGAGCTGGACCGTCTTCTGATTGGACGAGACAAGTGATGGACAGGAATTCTCATTGGAGCAAGTTCACATGTCAATTGGGAAGACCGCATTTTTGGGACACCTGTAGAATACCCATAAAATATAGCCCATAACCTGTGATTTACTCTCACCATTCCACCTGTTTCATTTTCCGGAAAAATTTCCATCTTCCGACATCTTTATATCGCATTCCATCATCTTTTATTACATTTCTATTTCTTGCATTCATTCCGGCACGAAGTTCCATCTATCTCACGGAATAAATGCAATAAACGAATGATTTACGACGACTGATCTCATTATAAATTTCACACCACGTGATATCATTATCATCAAACGTGCAACAGCTTCCAGAAGACCATTGCGAGCACGCAAAGAGGGTGGTGGTGTCTATCAAAATTTCATACGACTGCAGAAATGGGTGCGACGATTACGAAAACTCAAGAAATAAATCAGCAGTAGCCTTCATGGTAGACTGTGACTGGTTTGGTGTGTGGCGGTCACGAAGGGGGGCGGCCAATGGTACTGGTGAAAGTGGTTAATTACCCCACTGGTGATGGGACGGTACCACAGTTAAGTGGTACCCGTTTTTCGAAGAAAAACGAAAATGAGGATTGTTTAGGCACGCTTCCCCTAGGCCCATCGGAAGATGAAAGTACCCGTCAAAGACAATAACTGTGTGTAAAGTACATATTCCGCCCACTGCGATCGTGCCGGCTTAATTTACGGCGTGTAGTGACCATTTAACGTTGCAACAACATGAAATGTCCCTAACAAATGGCGGTACATTGTCGTTAAATATAAGTGTCGATTCGCAAAGATGCGGGGACTCCCCGCGGCTCCATTAATCTTCTTCGGAGGATTGTTATTAAATTAACATTAAGGGGGACACTGATGGGCACGCAAAGGAACCATCAGAGTCGAATAACATTCCTCTGGAATTTATGGAATTTATCGTTTTGTAGAGATTTTCTGTCCTCCGGAAATGGTAGAGACAGCGCCCTAAAGGTGCCATCAAATTAGCATAATCGCGTTAATCCGTTAAACTATTTGATAATAGAAGAACAAGAGGTATAAACCTTCCGTCTAGGCGTAATTATGTTGTGTAAGAAGTCTTCGTTCTCTTATTTTCGTAATGGAGGAAATTATCCGCTTAGACGCGAAGAGACAGAGGTCAATTCGCACGGGTAAACTGATATCAGAACTCCACTCCTTCGTCCCAGCAAAAATCCGTGCGTCAAAATAATTTACCGCACTGTTATTATCGAGTTCACCCATAAATTTCGGTGAGTGATTAATAGCACGCTCTCGTGGCTTTGTTTCGTGATTGAGATGATACCAAATAATCAATCATAAATCGCCTAAGACCAACTCCACGTCTCTTTTTGCTCTTTTTCTTGCGGGACGATAATTTTTTCGTCATGCTCACAGATCGAGATTATTAATAAAACACCTGTTGGCTCGGGTCGGAGGTCAATCGCTCCGCTTTCTAATCTCGGAGGAAAACGAGCCGAGATTTCAATTTATTGGCGACGCCCAAGGCTATGTTAATGACAAAAATGTGACTTTATGGCAATGATGGGAATTTCGGTTTGTTTCAGGATCTCCTGGAGCAGCTTTTTAAGCTCTTTGATCAGGATCGTGACCAGAGTTTGCTGCAAGAGAACTGGATCGAGTTCCTTAAACAAAGGCTCACGTAAGATTGCTTCTTGTGGAGATGTCCATTAACATTCTTTTGTAGAGATGAGAAACAGATAGATTTCGCGGAACAGCTCGAGAGTGTGGCATTTTGTCTTTGTGGCGACGAGCCCATACATGTGGAGCAGTTCCATCAGATTTTCAACGCGAAAGGAGTGAGTTGGGAGGACGAGGAAAATGCAACTTAACTTTTTTCCAGATTGTAGATAAATTATTTAGGTTAATAGATCGCGATAATACCGGATTTGTCACTTCGGGGGACATCATGGAGTTTCTCGCGACCATCACCAACACGAGGTGAGCCAAAATCCACCAAAAATCAAATTTCCCGCGAATGAAAACTATCAACAAACAGCAATAAATATCAGAATATAATAGCGCTTATCATTCGCAAAGTCTCATAAATTTACCACATAATGCCGATGTCTTTCAGGCCCCGAACAGGCTTCGACAAAGGCAGCTTAGACCGCCTGGAGCAACTTTTCAGACAGACAGTCGGGAACGAGAAGGAAATCCGCCGCGAAGACTTCAAAAAAATCGTCATTTCTAAAAACGTAACCTCCAATTTTACCATCTTCCCCTAACTCTAGTTCTTTTGTAGCCCTTCTTCACGGAGCGCGTCTTTCAAATCTTCGACAAAGACAACTCGGGCTCAATCTCTCTTCAGGAGTTCTTAGACTCGATGCACCAATTCGCCGGTCAGACCCCCGACGACAAAATCCGCTTCCTCTTCAAAGTTTACGATCTCGATGGTCAGTTTCCTTTCTATTTCTCTCCAAAATTCAATGAAGATTTCAGGGGACGGGTTAATTCAGCACAAGGAACTCCAGCATGTCATGCGAGCATGTATGGAGGAAAATGGAATGCAGTTTAGCGAGGAACAAATCGATGACTTGACAGTGGCAATGTTCGAAGACGCTGACATGAACAACAGGGGGGCTATCACTTAC
Organism: Gnatocerus cornutus; assembly: GCA_029298725.1. Lineage (NCBI taxonomy): Eukaryota > Metazoa > Arthropoda > Insecta > Coleoptera > Tenebrionidae > Gnatocerus > Gnatocerus cornutus. The sequence continues at coordinate 31,184,031 of CM055509.1, read as the reverse complement.
GAAGCGCTCAAAAACCAGCTGGAGAAGCACGGGGGGCTTCTGGAGAACCTATCAATCAGGTAAATGGTGAAATATGCAAAGCAGGTTTATAATACGAGTTGTAGTATCGATCGATGGCTGGTGCCGCCAAAGCCGAAGAATCCTCCTGATTCTTTCGTTAGGAAACTGTTATCGATGAAACCGTACCAACTTAGTAAACCGTACGTTAAGAATAACTACGTGTATTTGATTTTCCTGGCGGCTTTCCTCACTGTGAACACCATTCTCTTTGTTTCGAGAGCCATAGAGTTTTGTCTCCTCACCAATAACTGGTTCATGATCATAGCAAAAGCTTGTGGTCAATGCCTCAACTTCAACTGTATGTTCGTCTTGGTTTTGATGCTGCGGCAATGCATCACCTTCCTCAGAACTCGAGGATTTAGTTCCATTCTTCCTCTAGATCAACACATCTACTTTCATAAGCTCACGGGAATCTGCATCTTCGTCTTCGGACTCGGACACACAATCATGCATCTTTGTAACTTCATTCTTAACCACGGAAAGTTCACCACGAATGAGTGGTTGTTCACAATGGTCCCTCATAAGTTTGGACTGGTGCCCGGAATTGCAAACCCGAGCGGTTTTGCCCTTCTTTTCATCATCTTAGTGATGTTTGTTTGCTCCCAAGCCTTCGTGCGCAGAGGTGGTTGCTTCGAGGTAAGATTTCTTCATTGATCGAGCGGTACTAAGTCAAGCCTGTAGATCTTCTACTGGACGCACTTGCTGTACGTTCCGTTTTGGATCATCTTAATCTTCCACGGTCCGAACTTCTGGAAATGGTTTATTTTTCCTGGGTGCATCTACGCCATTGAACGCATCATGAGGCTCGTGTGGATGAAGACAGAGCGCGGAAAAACTTACATCAGTTCCGGTCTTCTACTTCCGTCTAAAGTAACCCATTTGGTCATCAAAAGACCCATTCAGTTCGACTTCCATCCTGGAGACTACGTGTTTGTAAATATTCCAGCAATCGCAAAGTACGAGTGGCATCCATTTACCATAAGCAGTGCTCCGGAGCAAGAAGGTGCGAACTTCATGGTTGAACTCCACGTTCTAACTCTTCTTTGCAGATTACATGTGGTTGCACATCAGAGCGGTCGGCCAGTGGACAAACCGTCTCTATGAGTACTTCGAGCGCGAACAGGAGAAACTCCACAACGGGGAAATTCCTCCTCTTGGAGCTCAAACTACGAAGAAGCGTCACTCTAATGGTAGCATAGACAACAACAATCAGAACCCTTTGAGAAAGCTGCAAGCAACCATCACCAGGACGTTGTCGAACCGAGACACCAACCGCAAGCCTGGAGTACAGCTCGTGGGCTTCTCCAACGACTCCTTCCAAGACGAAAACCACAAAAAGTTAGCGGAGAGTGATTTCAACCGCGCCTCTTGCAGCAACACGGATCTTAGCCCCTACGCAAATAAACCGAAGAGGTTAACAACTGAGAAGAAACTCCATCGGCTACTTTTCTCAGATAAAGCTCCGTTGGAAAAGTCGTTGTCGATGCCGGACATCCAAACAAAAGCCAAAAAGCGAGAGAGGCTTCTAGTGTAAGTCTTTAGAGTTGTAAAAATCGAGAGATATAGAAAGTATTGCAGTTTACGAGAGTACATGAGATCTGAATCAGAGAAGAGTTTCGATGAGTGTCAAATTCGACGGGCCCGCCTTCAGTCACTGGGTCTCGCGTATTTGAGCCCTCAGAACAAGTCGTTGGCTCAGAGCTTCAGGTATATGCGCAACAAACCTACGATCATCGCGTTTAAAACTCCCAGCTTGGAAAACTGCGAGCAGCGAGATTCCAATAGCTCTTTAGGCTCCGTCGGTAAGTGTCGCATTGTTGCGTGGTACAAACTGATAATCTCTTAAAGGCCGTCAAGTTAGCGCTCTTAGCTTCTCTTCGTCTCCCGAGAGACAAGCGGAGGAAGGAAGAGCAGGTTTCCGGACCGACTTCTCTCCCGGGACTACTTCAGTAAAACCCGTGAACTATCCCGTGGGAAAACCTCTAGAGGTAATTACCACAAAGCTCGGTTTCGGTGATTTATCGCTTTTTTGGTTAGTAGCCCATTTTTGAGAAAGCAACTCCTAATGATAGTGACGAGGAGCTTAGACATCGAATTTTACTTGAAATGCCGGTGGGGGCAGGGACTGAGGTGATTTTAATGTGGTGTGGTGGCTTGACTAACTTTTTCTGCTGTGACTAACCCGTTCTTCGTGTTGTGACCACGACTAATAACTTGTCGTGTAGATCTACCTCGATGGACCGTACGGAGCACCTTCTAGCCACATTTTCCGGGCTCAACACGCCGTGCTGATAGCCACGGGAATCGGAGTGACTCCTTTTGCCTCCATTCTTCAGTCCATCATGCACAGATACTGGAAAGCTCGCCACTGTTGTCCGAAATGTAAATTCTCATGGGCTAGCGAGATCCCCGCGACTGTTATGAACCTCCGAAAAGTGGATTTCTTCTGGATTAACAGAAACCAACGGTCTTTTGAGTGGTTTGTTAACTTATTATCGCAGCTGGAGATTGAACAAGCGGAGTTGGGGGGCGCCATGGAACGGTTCCTCGAAATGCACATGTACATCACCAGCGCGTTGCAGAAGACCGATATGAAGGCCGTGGGGCTCCAGTTAGCGCTGGATCTTCTTCACGAGAAGGTAAAAAAATGCGATTAATATGAAATTCTCATTATTGTTAACAGGAAAAGAGAGACTTGATTACTGGGTTGAAAACCAGGACTAATGCCGGCCGTCCAAACTGGGATAAAGTGTTCAAACAAATTCTAGACCAAAAGAAAGGTAAAGTAACGGTGTTCTATTGTGGACCCCCCCAGCTCGCCAGGATTATTAGAGTCAAATGTGATCAGTATGGGTTTAGTTTCCGGAAGGAAGTGTTTTAATGTTGTTTTGTAAATTTGTATTCTACTTTGTATATTTATTATTTATTTTTCCTGTATAGTCCTAACATCTTGTAGCTCTTTTAACCATGTTAGTTATACGAGGTAGAGGGTCTCTTTTTATAATTATTTATTTCTCTACGCTAAGGTACCGTTTGTAGCAATAAATGTAATAAATGAATTTTATTTCTATTTTGAGATCTTCAGTAGTTTCTGTACAATGTAGGCAACCAGTAATCTCCGACTTTCTTTTATTTATAGCTCTATGGTTACTATTCTTTCGTAAATTAATAAAAACAAAAAATTGTGCAGATTTTTAAGAAGGCGTCCTTTATATATAGAAAAGTTAATGTAACTGTTAGATGTAAAAAAAACCGCGTTTTTGTTTGTCCCCACGCATGCGCTCTGTACCTGTCAAACAAGCACGTCAGAAATTTAAGGTTATGCATGGATTTACTGCCTTTAACCGCGAAAGCGTGTCGCTTTACCACTTCCCTCGCCTCGAAAGTGTGGAATGGGTTCGTATGGCTCACCTTGTGCCCTAATTCTTCCCCAAATCACCACAATCTTCTTTCAGTTTTGCGGCAATGGCGACAGACACTAAACTGCCAAAACTATTGAAACGAATTGGAACTCATAACGGAGTTTTTCACTGCGATGAAGCTTTAGCTTGTTATTTACTCAAGCAACTTCCTGAATACAAAGAGGCCGAAATTGTGCGAACCAGAGACTACAATGTAGGTAGAAAAAATATTGTTATAAACATTGTTTGGGGTAGATTTTAGATACATGTGATGTTGTTGTGGATGTCGGGGGTGTTTATAGCCGCAAAACGCACCGCTATGACCACCACCAAAGGAGTTTTGAGGAGACTTTGTCTACTGTTCGTCCTGATGTTTTCAAAAAGTTTTCAATCAAGTAGGTGTATTTAAATTTGACGTTTCTAGAAACAATTGATGATCGCCGGTTTTAGGTTAAGTTCCGCCGGTTTAGTGTACGCACACTTTGGTGAAGACGTTATTAGAGAGATTTTGCAACAAGATGGGCATCCTGTGCCAGCTAAATGTTTAGAAAATATTTTTGTGCATATTTATGAAGGCTTTGTAGAAGAATTGGATGCTATTGATAATGGGGTCCCCATGTATCCTGAAGGAAAACCTCGCTACCGTATTAACACTAACTTAAGTGCCAGAATCCATAGACTTAATCCGGAGTGGAACTCTCCAGAACCAGAATCCACTGATGGGCTGTTCAAGAAGGCTATGAACCTTGCAGGGACTGAATTCAGGGAGCGCGTTATCGAGGTAGGATTAGATTATTTTTGTTTAAGCATAAAATCGCTTTGGAAGCGCTGGGGCTTGAAATTAGGTACGTTTACAGGCCGCAACCATTTGGTGGCCAGCGCGCCAAATCGTACGATCTTCCATCGAAAACCGCCAAAAAATCCACAGCTCCGGGGAAGTAATATTTTTAGAGGAGCGGTGTCCTTGGAAGGACCATCTCATGGCTTTGGAGGAGGAACTGGGAATCCAGGATCAACTTAAATTCGTTATTTTCCACGATAAGGGGGATTCTTGGCGAGTCCAGGGAATTCCTATTCAGCCCGACAGTTTCGTTTGCAGGTTCGTGTAGATTTCTGCGTTACCGACTTGGTGTTACGTTTTTACAGGGTGTTTTTGCACAAGGAGTGGAGGGGCGTTCGTGATGACCAGTTGACGGATATTGCGGGTATTCCAGGGTGTATGTTTTGTCACGCCACTGGGTTTATAGGGGGTAACAAGACGAGGGACGGAGCGCTACAGATGGCTTTGAAAAGTCTGCAAGCGGCGCCCGCGGATAGAGAATAGATCTGTAGTTAAATAAAGTGTTAAAGTGTTGAGTTGTTTTTGTTTTGGGACAGCCTGGTATAATTACAACGCCATATTTTATTGTGCATACAATAATACAAGTATATACATATACACTTTTTTTAAACATACGTTTGGAAATATTTGGACAGAATTTAACAACAAATATCTTTTTTTTAAAAACAGTCAAACAAAACAATTATTAATATTATATAACACAAGATAGAAAACTGGATTACAGTTACAAACGCATGTAGAGTATTTTCTACTTTTTTTTTACAACATTGAGGTTTCGTTGCAGTTATAGTTTCATTTGACCGAAGGGATTGTCTAGAAATTGATGAGGGAAAATAAAAATTTGGAGGTACAAAAATACAACTGCAAAAAATCTCAAATTTGAACACACTGTCATGACACACGTGGTCATAAAAATCTACAGATTGTATTATTCGGATTGAAAAAAATATAAAAAGTTTGAGCTACAAGTATTGACATTTGATTAAAGATTTACATTTGTTGATATAAAATGAGCACAACATCTTGAGACATCATAAATGTAAAATATTACACGAATTTATCATCTTATTTTAAAATTGGGGAATACTCTGTTTTTATTTTGTATTAAACGCACTCAACTCTAAGGAAACAACACAACAGGTTAATACAGTTAGTACCGAAATGGATATATAACAATGAATGAAAAATGTAAAATGTCAGGTACGGATAGGGAACGGCTTCCTGTTTAATCTCCAAAACGAAGCGGTGTCAAATATACGGCACGCCACTGGAATCCAATGGCGGCGCGTCGGCCGAAACGGAAAGTAGCGATAAAATTTGTAATACACAGAGTAAATTTTCTTATGTATAGCTTATTGCATACTACACGTCCCCTCTACAAATGGCGATGCAATGGGGTCAAACAATTTGGCAAAAATCTATCAATAAAACCTCAAACATTTACAAAACACGACATGTGCCAAGAATCAAAACGCAAATCGTGGAAAAGAACGGATGAAGTGGGATTGTTGGCAGATGTCGCTGCGGAAAGGGGTAAATATTAGCCTATTTACAAATATACAAGCATTTTATACTAAAATATGTTACATGACACTTTGCTAAGCTCAACTATGATATCCAATGTTGGCACAAATGAAAGTATTATACAGGCACACATTCATACTAGTTTGATTTCGAACTAAAACAACTGCAAAGCAGTCACAAAACGTTGCTGGACAGTCAGGTTTTGTATATTATATTATAGTTTTTCTCTTGAAAGACCACAGCAATTTTAGGTTTATTTTACATGAATGATTGTTCTCGAATCACACTGAAAAGATCTAGTGTCAAGTCACATATACAGGGTGATCATCATCTAGACGAACTGACAGACATTTCAACATTTAACAGTATATCACAAGTAAAAATCGACTTAGGCCGTCATCAGATCAGAGAGTTGTTGAAAGAAGGGGGTGATATGGGCGCTGTCAGAAAAAAACAATCGCTACTCTATTGAAAAATTTGTGTCAACAGCAAATGCCTGTCAATTCAAGGTAGGTACATTAATTTAACAACAATTAATTGATAGGTCTGAGCACCTGATACCTAGACTACCACCAAGTGGCTCAGTCTGATGGTCGTGCCCCTGCCAGAGGAGCCCGAACACACCTAAACCTACATCTCATGAGCAAGTAAAACATACAACATTTGATTTTTTTTTCTCTCAAAACATCCAACAGTGAGTTCGATATATAATGGATGAAAAGCGACTTAACCTATGTTTAACGTCTTGCAGACACTCAAAAAACACCGATACATAAATACGAATAAAATGAAGTGGATTGTCATTTTTTTACTGGAAAAGGCCGGGACTTCCCCTGGCGACGCGCCGACCCTAATTTAACTCTAATATCATACATACAATAACATGTACAAATATTCATTAAGTATTATAAATAGATTCATAGTAATAGACTTTTAAAAAGATCACAACACAGAGTTAAATAGTACCAAATAGTACCAACTTTTAAAAAAGTGCGCGACTCGGGCGCCCTCTCTCGGCCGGCTGAGTGGCACATTTTATGGAGACATTCACACAGGTTGTGCTAACGAAAATCAACACTAAGTCGAACTAAGTAATAAAGTGAACGTTTGAGCAAATACACGACATACGACTTGAGTCGGGGGCGGAGAGGGCGCTGGCGTCGCCGCTAATACGTATAGTTCACGCTATATTATGGCCATTATGATATTTGATTATTTAGTTGAGTTCAGATCTATTGCTCGTGAGAACTTACTGAAGGAAACCGAGACGTGCAAGTTGAACTTCTGAGCACTAGTTCAATATACCAGATGGTACTGAAAGAGTCCGCGACGTCGCGGACTTTAGTGTCTCACTCGACATTCGAAAAGGCACTAACGTTACGACAATGTAACGCACACAACCCCTATCAATATTAAATATAAATCTCTGTTAATATGTGGATTGCAATTTGTACAACTACTCTATCTATATTTCTTTTACCTACAATTCTCTAATCTCTTGAATAATTTACATGTCTTTTGTAGTACGTAATAATAAATCTGCTCTTCGATCTGACTCTTCGAAATGAAAACTTTTGATTGCCCTTTACCTGTTTTTGATTTCGATTTTACAGTTTGATTTGGTTTTTTTCTCTAGTACTAAGTATTAAACGGGCTTGGCACGGAAAGTTCAAAACTTGTACACGAAGGATGTGCTTCTTTTTCTCTGCGTTTTACGGGTTCTGCATCCGGTGGTCGATGCGATTTCATGTGGGCACTCCGGCTCTTGATCTTTGTAAAGACTCTGTTAAACAGGAAAATGCACGCTTAGAACACGAATAATCTAACTTGTCAAGCGCACTGGTCTACGAAAACTGCCTCTTCAAACTTATCTCTGTTACAACTTTTGCCAAGTGGAGCACACGAGATTTGGCGGAAATGAAGAAAAACGACTTCACAATTGACCGGCCGGAGGCGCGCTTATCTACCAAAGTTGCATAACGAATTCCACGCCGGAAAATGGACAATAAAAATGTTGAGTGTACTTGTGGAGTTTTGTGTGGACCAGTGCGCGTGTTCCTGCAGTGTGGAAAAAAACAGCAGTGACAAAGAGTGTATGATGATCGGTCCTTGTCGAATGTTTGTTGTGACATGCTCACGTGCAAAGTTTCACATGTTTTCTAATATAAATTTGTCTCACTATTAAGAATCTATAGTAACTCCAGTAGCAAAGAAGTTTGCATAGAAACAACTGAAATGACCCATGCCAAAACCAAAAACGTCCAACTGAACAAAAAATACACATTAACTGAAAGTATAAAAAGTTGGCCCCGAGTCGAACGACTCGAAGGTAAAAAAAAAGATACCTTAGTCCGCTCACTGGATGTTGTAGTAAGAACGATAGTGTTAGCACGTAAGCAGAGGACGCAACACACCGATCATTTACCTTATCTATGCTATGTTGAATGGAGTACACTTACTTCCCGCATATCTTACAGGGGTAATCTTCTGTTGAGTCGGGATGACATACGGTAGAACTTACTGAGGAAGTGCGCTTGTCTGCGTTTGCAGACGGCGTCGGGGAATTTCTGGCGGTACCGCCGTGGATTCGTATGTGCCCGTTGAGGGCGGCGCGAGAGTTAAAACTCTACAAAAACAAATTGACGAAAAAACCACACAACTGGTCGTACTTACAGCTGAGCAGTCTGCGAATTCGCATATAAAACTCCTTGTCTCCGGGACAGGCATTGGGGAACCACTATCTACAATCTAACACGGAATTTAATAAGAAGATCCCCTAACCACCATCTTACCCCTAAAAGTTTGGCATCAGGATACGGTTTCTCCTCCACGTCCGACTCTGCACCTTTATGGTTGTGTCTCCGCTCTCGCAGGTACTTGAGCTTCCGGTACTCGTCGAGACACACCTTCTTCCAAACGTAATAGAACTGTATACACTGCTTGACGTTCTTCGTCCCGATCTGCAAAAACCAAGAAGTTACCATGCCTCACCTCTACCCTCCGTACCTCTTGAGCAATGCTGCGGAAATCCTTGTCGTGCTTCAGTAACGCTTTATGGAAGACGTCAGTTTCCGTCGACGTCCACTTGTCGCTCTCGTTGTACTGGTAGCACAAGAGAGGGTGGTCTGAAGGGAGGATGGGGGCGGGTTGCATCAACTTCAACATCGCATCCTGAAATTCATTATTAGTAACTTTCTCGAGACAATCTTTTCGTGACTTACGTGTATGTTTCCGCCACACATGTGCAAGAGATGCATGGCGTACTCCTTGTTCCTCCCTCCACCGGGAACTGCAGCGCAGCACGCGAAATCCAAGTACATGTCAACTGCACATATTCAATGCTAACACATATCTACCTGTTGAAATCGCCACAGTGTGGCTCAAACAACAAGCAAAAACTAAAGTGTCAATGAGCCGATTAAGAAGCCGCTCAGATCCAAACCAAGAGTTTGGAGCAGGTCGGCTTAGAGAAATTTGGAGATGCCATTTTCGTGATTACCTTCACTGTCTGTGCAGCCGCTTATGCCGGGGTCCCAGAGGAGGTCCTCGTAAGTTGGCTCAGGATTCGTCCTGTTAGGAGCCGACGTAAAAGGAGGTATCGTGCATTGAAACTGGGGACCCACGTTGATGTGGGGCGTAGAGTCCGTCTCTGGCGTGGGGTCAGTGTTCCAACTTGTTTCTTCCTCTGAAACCACCCCTTTTGCTGGCGTTTAACACGGAGATTTTAATCTTTACCTGTTTTTATCTTGATGTTGGCGTACAGCCCCGTTCCGGGTCTCTGGGGGTTCAAAATCGGCTGGGGTGTGTAAGGAGCAAACCCCTGAGGTTTACTCCGTGTCGCCCTCAACTTAGATTGGTGCAAAACTGGAAGCTGCAACGGTTCGCTTCTAGGCCGTTTCCGTGACGTCCTCACAGGACTTGCCGGTATCCTGAAATAACAATTAGAACGTCTTTATCTCCAAACACAAACTTACGTTGTCGGACTAAGAAACACGTCGTTGTTTTCTTCTCTCTTCAAATCGTTTATCTGCTTAGGCCTTGCAATGATTTGTTTCGTTGGAATTTTGAGCACCTTTGGTTGTTTCTGGGCGGCGTTCTTTTCATCCCCTTGTTGTGAAATCAGGGTGTTCGCCAACAGGAAGTTCTTAGCGTGGAAGGTGTTTCCTCCAGTCTGAATGAATTTTATCTCACCATTAGCATCGACTAGAATCCCGGCAAAGTTGGAACTGTTAAGGTCAAGAAGTCCGTTGTTGCTGATGACACGAAGAGGAACACCGTTGAACTCGAACTTCTTTCGCGTAGCGAAGTCTTTAGGACTGCTCGATAGTAAAGGGTCTTCAGAGTTGGGCATCATTTGCGACTGAAGGGTGTAATGAGGAGACATGGGGAAGGTAACGGTACTGGGGGAGGGTGTGAACGTAGTTGACGGGTGCGGCGACGGGGAAGTTGTCACAATATTCGAAAGTGGCGACGGGACAGGCGTCAACCCCACCGAAAGAGGTGACTGAGGAGGAGGAGAATTCGTCAAAGGATAGATGTCATCAGTCGGAATGCTTTCTCCAGGAAGGACCTCTTCTAGAGCCTCTTCAACAGCGGCGGAGCTCGACATCGTGGATGTAAAGAAAGCCGCAGATAAAGGACTCGAAGCTTGTGGTGGTTCGTCAACACCGCGCTCCACGACTTGTCCGAACTCGTTTTGCTTTGGAGAGACCATGGGAAGGAGGGTGCTTTGGGCGAAGCACGGACTTTGGCCTTCATGACTTGCTGGAGGTGTTGGATAGGCGAAACCTGGAGAGTCATGTCGGATGAGAGGACTCTGTAAAGGTGACTGCGCCGTGAGGGAGGTGTGCGGAGACCCGGTGAACTGCGCCGGTGACTGCGTCTGGTAACCTGGAGAAGGTATATCCAAATTTGTCGTCGAGTGAAACGTGCTAAATTCCGCTAAACTCTCTGGAAGCGGCGAATCCAACACCGCTTGCAGCTCTTGGTTAACAGAGTGTCCCGATTGGTACGACGGACTCTGCACTACCGCTTCCTGCAGATTAGTGTAGTCCTCTAACGCGATATCCTGCAGCTGCTGATCATTCTGATCCTGCAACAACGTGTCCGTTTGGAACTGTATCGACGCGAGCTGGTGCGGATCCACGCCTTGCAACAGCATCGTGTCTTGCACTTGCGTGAAGACTTCATCTTGCAAACTCGGCGATAAGTACTCGCCATCTTCTTGATACGTAACTCCCGTTAACGTGAAGGAATCCGCCGATTGAAACTGTATGATCTGCGAGGATTGTCCAGGATCAGAGGTAGTACGTTTAACAGAGACTTTGTCTCTCTTCAGGATGAGATCTGCCAGAGCTTCTGCTTTTTGCTGTGTTGTCGAAGTCCTGGATACGTTGAATGCCTCGGCATCGGAATGTCTTCGTGCTTTCTCCGCCGTCTGTTGAGGAGGCGCCGGTACGACGAAAGAGGTGATTTTCGTGTCCAGGTCGCTGGAGCTGTTCGCAGAGGAATGCACAGTTAAGGGGAACAAAGGCGGAGCCGTCGATTTCTGCTGCGGCTCTTCTGTCGAAGAAGACGCCGCCGACGACGTTTGGGGGTTGGTGATGCGTTTGTTTATTATTTTCTCTTCGATGAGGGCGCGCACGCTCACGCTCGCGGTTTGCAACGGAGGGCCCCCGGCGTCCTTTTTTTCGCATTTTTTGTTTTCCGCGTCCTACAAAGATAAAGGTGAATCAACAACGTGTTATTGCGGAAGGATTACTGCACAAACGGATGAAACTGGGACTTTGTGGGGACATTTTATTTGGTTTTATTTGTACCTTTTTGAAGTAGCCCCCATGCAGTCGCATGTGCCCATTGAGGGCGGGTATGTTCTTGAATTTTCTGTGACAGAGGTTGCATTCGACGGGCTTGGGTTCTGGTTTGTTGGGGGCGGTTGTGGCGGCCGGGGACGTTGATGGGGTGGTGGTGGTAACTTTCGCCTGCGGACTCGTAGCGCTCCCACTTGTTTTGTTTGATGAAGTCTGCTGCGTCTGTACACATAACGAGACTTCAATGAAATTTTTTCGCTTAATTAACTCCGCTTCATTTTACATTAAAATAAACAAGACATTAGGCGTTGCCGAGCTTGTGCGTCGTTATTGAAATTTTTATTTAAAATGAAAGGGATACCTGCTGGAAATGGTAATGGTAATAGTTCCACCAGTGGTTCATCTCGTTAGGAAAGTGAAAATCGGTCACATTTACACTAACTAAATTGCACTTTGGTATCATGTGCGAGACTAGCAAACTTTCGACTAACTACGCGGATCAAAGAGGGATAAATCGGAAGGTGGTCACCCTGTGACGTCAGCTGGTCCAGATAACCGGATTAGATATAATGAATCTTGTCGGATTCAGGTTTAATAATATGGGGCGCATTTCCCGCCACCCAGAGATAAAAACAGACTTGTAATAACTGTGTTTACGTCACGCGCTTCTTGTTGCTTCACGAAAGGGACTCTTAATTATAGACAATTTACGGAATTGTAGTCGTTTAGGTCGAAAGGGGCTCCATTTTCCGATAATAATCGGGTGTTTGATTATTATCAGTAATCGCTGGTCCCGAGGGGAGGAAACCGTGCGATTGACGTTGACACAACATGTGTTTATGCGAACATGCGAACTTCGAAAGGACCTCCCAAACCAGTTTTATGGCAAATGTGGATCAAGGACGATGAGGATCAAAAGAAAAAATTCCATTCATAGTGATTTTCCCGCATCAATTAGATAGAATCAATTTGCGGACGGCGAACGAGTTTTCTTTCAAGTTCTGCTATTGATCTTTGCGTTTTTCGCTTGAAAAAGTGCGCCTCCTTTTAAAGTCCCCGATTCCGCGGATTTTTTCGAGCGGCGCCAGCCCTCGGGTCCCAAAGGGGTGAACAGAGCCGGAATGACCGGGGTTGAGGTCAGAGGGCACTGGGTTCTCACAGCATCCCCTCATCTCTCCGTTGGTTAATCCAACAGGTAAAAACCTCATCGTGAGACAATGGTTTCGGGTACCATCAACTTGAATTATTTACGAGGTGTCGAATAAGAAGCGAAGTTAATTTCGTGGGCGTTTTCGACGCGTCGTGTTTCCCAGTGAAACGAACTTTGTCAATTTTAATCGTATTAATTCGTACGGCAGCATTCTGCTAATTGGAGGGCTTAAAACCTGCCGGAATTCCAGCGTGGAAATTAATTCATTTTTCGCGAGGCAACTTTGCGGCGAGAGGCTCGCTTTCCAATTAGTTTACTATGGTTAAAATTTCAAGTGATTAATTACAGGTCAAAGTAATTACTAACTTGTAAAAAAGTTGGAGTAAAAACGTTCTTTCGCTACGACAGCTTGTTATATTTATTTTATGTCCGAAGTTTTACGTCCTTTTCAGATGTTGGGTCGTGTTTCGCTTTTGACTTGGCGAAGGCAGCGCAAACTTCTCTAATTATTGGGACTAGTCGTAGGGCGAAAGCGAATGCCACGGTAATTGTCCGCATTGTTAACATCGTTGGGGCAGGAAACAAATTTCGATTATTGCCGACTGAGTCGATCAAATCGACGTAATTCGTACACGTCGGGGTGCGAGAACACCAATGCCGTGTAATTAGTTACAACTAACGCACTGCTCTAATCGAGTCTCTTTTTTCCACAACTGAATCCTGCTGAGACAAATTCTCTCCGATTTTCCACATCGAAAATGAAAAAACACTCACATCAATATTGCGGAGCTCTCGAGTTACTAAAATTTCTGTTTAAAATTTTATAGATATGCAACATCTATCTAAACACAAATAAATAAAAACGCGCTTTATGTCGAAGTGTGAAATTTCATCGTAAAATAAAATTTTCGCTCTAACCGAGCTTACGATCTTTTTCACCCATTGCTGGATATTATTTACAACTGCATAATTTTGATTTTACGGCGTGAGTCTCACGGGTTTACGAGGTTGTGTGCATTTTTTTATCCGGCTCAGTTGGACCAGAATATTAGTGCTCGAAACCATACAGGGTGGACCCGAATAAAGTGCAAATATTTCTACCCCAATACATACAAGACATAATGGTCAAATTTTGGGTCACGAAACGTTGGGAATAAAAACGCTAATAAAGTGGCAAAAAATGTCTTTATGGGAGTTTCCGTCAGAGAAACACGCATTTTACAGTACTGCATTGTTCAAATTTGGATTATTTTGGGTTAGATTTTTTTATTCTATGTCTGTTTTTTTTAAAAGTGTTGTGATGAACTTAAAGTTTTAAAAAGTGTTTTATTTATGGGTGAAACTGAGTTGGATTGTTAAATGGAAGGCATTTGATCAATTTTCGTAACAACTACAGGTAACTTTTTAATTATTTCGTTTCTAGTAATTAATATTTCGGTTTTATCTACAAAGCGGTTGGGAAAAAGTCGCCTTACCACCTTACAAACCAATCGGTATAAGGCCCTTTTGAAGGTCCAATTTATTTCAAATTAATTTTTCGTAATAGATAATTTTTGAAAACCAGATTCTAAGTAAAAGTTAAACAAGCATGATAAGAGCGAGTGTAAACGGTTTTTAGAAATCTTTAGAAAACAGTTGTTGAATTCTGTGCCATAAGCGTCGAATAACGGATAATTTGAAGGGGTTTTGCCCTATTCGAATTTCGATTATGTTTTTGCAGAATTATTTGGGGTGTCTGATATTATGGTTAAAAACTTTGCACGTTATTCGGGTTTACCCTCTATTTACATGCTGACTTTGGTTTAATTCCACTCACATTGACAAAAGACGATTTATCTATTTTTGCAACAAGGTGCAAAATGGTGAAATTTTACGTCCTAGACGAACGTCATAACATTAATTTCGCACGAGTAGGAAACAACATTTTTTCTACAATCGCAGCAAAATGCAAATCTTGAAAATAAATACTTCAAGTACAGTGGAACCTCGATTATCCGGAGTAATGGAGGGCAAGGGTCGCATGGATAAATGAAAACCACGGTTAATTGATTTTTTTTTAACGAATTACATACTACATTAGTGTTCCGGGTGTTCCGCGGATTGCTGAACATAGGGAAATAACATGCGAATTTGAATTTTATTTTTTTCTTGCTTTTCAGAACCTTTAAATTAAATTTAGTTAATCGCGGATTGTACTGAAAAGAATTCTTATTGTGAGAACCGTTTAGAATTCAATGTTTTTACGCATTAGTAAAACAATTGAATTTAAAAATGTACAATTTCAAATTTCCCGCTCGAAAAGTTGTGTGACGGCGGATGAAGATCTGTCACTGTGTAACATTGTGTTAAGCCTAAACTACGAATACTAGTACAAGTTTTAGCAACTAACTAGCATTTTTACTTCAAATATGTCTTTCCAAAGCGATTTTATGGTGTGTTTACTGAGAATTCATTTTCCGAAACCTTAAAGGGCCATAACTTAGTTATGTACAGTTTTCGTACGTAGATTTTGAGCCCGGACTTGGAATCTGCGTAAAATAAGCTCAAATAACGCAAGTTTTCCCTAAAAATAAGCGAGTTATCGACCACAGAAGTTTGACATAGTTTTAATGTTTTTCAAAGATATCAAGTTTTTGACTTTCGGAAAATATAATAACGCATTCTTATCTAAAAAATTGCTAGAAAAATGATAGCAAAAACCTTTTCTGTTCATGTGTTGTAGTTTTTAAGACAATAAACACCGATATCTCAAACTTTTAATAATTTAGCTCTCTGGCGACTATTCAAAAATTTAAAGGGTTATACCTCAATTATTATTTGTTGACGTTTGTTAAAAATTTGCCCGGTTTGAACTCAGCGTAAAATTCTACGTTAAATGAGCCCTAATAACTCAAGTTTTCTCTAAAAATAAGCGAGATGTTGAACTTCTAAATTTTGAAGGGGAAATTTGAAATTTTGCGTTTTTGATTCGATTTTTTTGTTAATGCCGCAATAACGTTAGATTCCAAAATCTTGAATTAAGAACTTTTTAAAGTACAATTCACATTTAATCGAACTTTATTTAAAGGCTCTGAAAAGCAGGAAAAAATAAAATTCAAATCCTCGTGTTGTTTCCCTATGGTCAGCAATTCGCGGAACACCTAAAATATTTATCTATGTAGATGTCATGTTACCAAGTTTTTAGGAGCTAAAGTACCAGGTTTTTGTTTTTTATAGTTTGACACTGTTTCGTATGTCAGTTCAAATATTTCCTAAATTTAGGATGTTTTAAAAATTCAAATTTTTCTGTTCACTGAAGTTCAGGAGATCATCAACTGCTTCCATTGCTTGACTAGACTCATTTTTTTTCTAGCGTCAAAAAGTTCATTGTCGCTTTCATCGTTCGTGGGCACGGTCAATCGCGAACCTGGTTAATCGAGGTTCTACTGTATAAATTTTTGACAATTATTTAAAAACTGACATTGCTTGCAAAATGTCAAATTTATGTAGCGATGATAGAAAAAAAAAGTTTTTGTTTAGTTACTTACTAATCGTCAATAAAAAACGTTGCTAATTAAATGATTCTTCAATCTGAAATTCTATTGGCTAAAATGTGGGTGGAGTGAAACCAGAGTAAGAAAAATCTGAGTGTAGCTGCCAACAGGAAGTTTTGTGTTCCAATCGTAATTCTACGCCCACACCTCCGAGATCCCTGACTAAGAATCAGCAACAATGGAATCTAGGTACGAACTGTGTGGTTTCGACCCGGAATGGGGTCCCTATTTCATTTATATTCATAAAGCAAACCACTGTCGGAACTAATTGGCAGTATAATTTGCCTCATGCGAAGAGTAATTATTGAATTCGTTTGTGGAATGGCAGAGAGCTTCCGTACAAAAGCTCGTTCGTATTGAAGCTTTCAATGCGTGGAACTGATCATTATATCTTTAATTACTTGCATTTCATTCTAATTCTGCGACACGGCGAGTGCAGTGTACTTACCGTCGACGTCCACACTCTCTGTACTTTGACTGGTGTTTTGTTAATGGGTTTTGTGGTTGGCTTTGTTGTCGGTTTACTGGCGGATTGGGATTGTCTCTGGGTTTGTTCCATTATTTGATGTATTAGATCCAGTTGCTGTTTGGTTAACCCATCGTTGTTGCCGCCACTTCCGCTCTAGAACAAAGAGTGATAGCTAATTATAGAAGTGCAAGCGGTCTGTGTATACAGGGTGCCACACGTTAAAACAATGACAAAGTGCTCAGACCCTGTATACCATAAATTCAAAAATAAACCTCCTTATTACGTTGTCGATATTTTTAATATTTAAAATGTCAAGGAGAGTAATACGTTTCGTACGCCCGAACATTATTACTGGGATTAGACCACAATTCCGGCTACTGACATTATTTTCTAAAGCATTACAAATTGCAACTTTCAAGTGAGATTTAGACGCAGGTGTATTTTTCTTCGGAAACGTTAACTTGTCTGGACGGCGGATTTACATCTTCGTGATGAATTAACCGCTTAGTCTGACTTATTCTGGTCACTTTCGTTATCGTTACCTTTGCCGGCTCCGTAGCCAGTAGCTGTTGCAGCTGACTTTTCCCATTGCTGGTTGACGTCGGAGGCGGCGCGTATTGTATACAACTTGACCCGTGTGGCGACGCCGCATCTCCCGACGCCGCTCCTTGAGCCGGCGACATCGTCGTCGTGGTGGTGTTGACCGTCGCCGAGCTGTGATGGTTTTCTGTGTGTCGCCGCAGAGATCTAGCATCACAGTAACTTTTGCCACATCCTTCAGCTTTGCACTCGTAAGGTTTCTTGTTGCGATGGGTCAACATGTGACCGTTCCTGTGGATGAAAGGGTCATGGGTGATGGGAAGGATGAGAATTTTCTACCATGAAGAGTCACTTACAGGTGGTCCTGTCGCTTGAACGCTTTCCCGCACATGGTACAGACGTACTTCCGTTCGTCGCTGTGGGTGAGTTTGTGTTTGGCCAAGGCGGAGGCGTTTCCAAACACTTTGGCACATACCTGGAATGCTTGTTATGTATTTGTTGAACGCAATTAAAGTGGTAATAATAAGCCTCTCATCTTCTCTCACTCAAACTATCGCAGTGTAATTACGCGCTCCCAGCCGTCAGGTCAAACAATCCCCCCAAGTTGGCAAAAACATTAACTCAGTCCAACTCCCCCGAAGCCTTAATAAGGCTGCATCTATGCAGCCAATTCCATTTACAGCGTTGTCCGACCAGCTGCCGTGATGAAATGTTATATTACACATTCTCCGAGTTTCGTAGAGCATGTGATTCGCGTTTAATATATTAAAGGGCACTTCAAATATGACAGCGACGCACCAACCCCGCTCGATCTTTTATTACGTTCATAATAAAGACAATAAAAACAAGATGAGAGGAAAAAAGCAAATGTAATTTTAGCAGTTCAAAGAATGAGTAAACAAAGCGTTGTTTTTGTTTCGCTTTCATTACTTCCAAACGAAAATTCTGTCTGTGAAGACGAAGCCGCTTATTAAAAATATAGGAATGCTCAATTTAACACTTTGTCGCTCACCTGGCACTGCTGGGGGCCTTGGCGGTTGGGGGACGCCGCCTTCGGACGAGCTCTCTTCACGGTGAGCTTCACCACTTCTGAAGAATTGTTGTTGTTGTTTGCGGGCTTTTTATCCTCCGTCGTCGTTGTAACTGAAAGAAAACATCCGTGAATGTTAGCAAGAATGTTTTCAATTTAAGATTCGCAGAAATATTGCATCGGTGATAATGGTGGATGCGCCGGGCACGTCGCATTTACATCCAATTTATTTTTTCCGGGGCTTTTTACAATACAAGCTTTGAACTTTTTACATTTCATTTTTATTTCCACTAGAAATTTTTGACCCAATTTGCCCTCCTCGCTCATGACAAAGCAAACGCAACATAACTTCCCCGAAAACAATGAAATATTCATTAGACGAACACAACAATTTGTCTGATTCAGCGTAATTTTCCAACTTGTGTATTGCATTAGAACTTTTGCGAGAACACAATTCGCGGCGACTCCATCCTGCGGCGTTCGTTCAAATTCAAAAAGTTGTTATATTTTTCATAGGAGCAGCGTAAAAATACAGTTTGCAATTCAAATCTCTTTGATTCCCACTTTGGCGAATCGCACAAAGAGAAAAAAAAATCAAAATCCGACCTCTGAACGTACGCCGGAATCGGATAATTAAGTTGTGCGGATAAATCATCCGAGGGAAAGAAAATTCGAGGGTGTATCGATAGGGCACATTGCATATGGATGAGTTGCTCGCAATATGTGCTTTATTTTGTGAATAATGTTCGACGAAAAAACGGCTATAAATATTGTTAGGAGCAGACCGACAGTATAAATCAATATCTCGCCTTGTTGTCATGAGTTTTAGTTCCCGCGAGTAATGCACCGAATAATAAATTTATACATCGGAAGCATTGTTTTTAGGCGAGTTATCGGAACAGAAACGTAAATAACAAAAAGAAAAAAAGGGAGGAGGAGAAAAACCGACAACAGTTACGCTTGCCTTGGCACGAATTCATTATATAATTAAAATTCGCTTCGAGATGAACGCACGATTGAAAAATTCGATTCGCTTTTAAATTAGACGCTCAGACTTGGAGCGATATTTATCAAAAACAATTCCAGCATTTGGATGTTATTGCTCATGTTGTAGTTTGATCAATGGAAAATATTTTCCGCCTCGTAAAATGGAATAGCAACGGTTCCGGTTAAGTGTCCATATTTCACAAACGAACAATTTCTTTAAATGCGGCTCTAGCTTTACGGGATTAGGGTAAAGAATAGGTACTCAGTGTTATAACCGGAATAACGGAAAAGGAAAAATTTTGGCTTCAATTGTGGACATAATCTGACTGAAAATTGAATGTTCCTCATTGAGCGGTATTAATTCCCGGTATCGAAAAGTCGTAAAAACTAATCCATTCACTAAACCGCTAGCATAAATTATGAATTAAAATCGGATTTCCATGGGTTAAACCTCTCGAAAGCTCTTTTAGTGCATCACGCGACCATAAAAGCGCATAAAATTTTAAAATTAAAAGGTCAGCATCATTCTCATTCCCGGAAAGCAACCCGGAAACACGAAAAAACTGCCAGACAATGGAATCCCGTTTTCGTTCCGCTGACACTCTGCAATTGCAACATTACAAACACTCGACGCCATACAAATTTTTGTGCGAGTTGGAACAACGATCATTCAACATATCTGACCGGAAATGACCGCCTGGATCCGGCGGCCGTGAAACCTATTTTAAATTGCACATTTAAGGGTGAAATGTTTAGTTGAATGACTTCAACTCTGCTGTTGGTGCAATTAGACCAGCCACTATTCGGATTTATTGGCGTTCTCTTCCATTTCGATTGGTGGTTATGTTTTATCGCTTCTGTTATTGTTATGCCATGATCCGTTATACAATTTTTGGGGGGTTTGGGGAAAGAATGTAATTGGAGTTTCTGTGTGTGCCCAATCGGGATTGGAATGGCCGGTTAATATTTCAAAGTTATCGTTTTTATTGCAAATGGAATCGATTTTAAACTGGAATATTCAGTGATTATTAGTTTCGGTGGCCTCGTATATTGTCCGAAAATTTTCCAGTTTTTAAGCACAGTGGTCCTTAATGAAGCAAGCAACTCGTCATTAATCACGTCGTTTATCCCCGTTCCTGTTAAGGTAAAAGCGCCCTCGTTAATTATCGATTTTCGTTGGTAAAAATCCGACGTACGTCTCTCACTCAGCAGGTTGTTGTGATAAGAGGTAGTATAAAAATTGAGTTATGAGATGAAGTCTTCTGTTGACAATTCCCAGTGGAAATAACTTGTTTGCGCTAACTCCAGCACTCCATTACTCGTCGCGAT
Source organism: Gnatocerus cornutus (assembly GCA_029298725.1). NCBI lineage: Eukaryota > Metazoa > Arthropoda > Insecta > Coleoptera > Tenebrionidae > Gnatocerus > Gnatocerus cornutus. The sequence continues at coordinate 31,163,357 of CM055509.1, read as the reverse complement.
AGAAACGACGTGTGTCAATATCAATAAATGGCGGATCCCGCATACGTCGACGTCTAACTAAATTAGACTAGAAATTCATCTTGTTAAAAACCCAAACGAATCAAAACACACCGCAACCGGTTGCGGCTTTTATTTCATCCCGGCGCATTCACCATATTTCAATTTGTATTGACGGTGTTATGTCGAAGAATCACGGAAGGGGCGGTGATGAATAACGATTCTTCAGTAATTTAGACACTTGGATGAGAGGCACGTGAAGTGGTTGTCGTGGCAACGGGCTTCGTGAAGAACTATGCCGGATTCGGTAATCGGTAAATGGAGGAAAGAGGTGGGAGAACCGAAAACGAAACATACAAATAAAAAGAAATTTTGAATTGGAATTGACACTTCCACACCCCAGTTTTTATTTTCTGACAGCTGGCCTTCGTACCATTTTCACTCATTTTGCTCGTGTTTGCTTTTACCACCAACGCACCCAAAGTGAATATCAACATTTTATCTAAATTCCAGTCATGATTAGCCCTAAGCGTCAAGTTTAATCTTCTCTTTCCTCTTTGTTGCAATTTTCCGAAAAAAGCGGTCTAAAATTCCACCGCCCACATCTCTCTTGTTCAAGAATTAGGTCATCCTCTACCAACAACTGTTGTCCATTAACTCTCGGTTGATTTAACGTATCCGAAATAAAAAGATTAATATCGCTTGTACTAAACAAATACAGCAAAAATAACACGCAGCGTTCATGTTTTCATTGAAAACATCCACGATTTCGACTAAAAACTTGGAAGCGCGTCATTATTCCAGTCAGGAAGTGACATGGCTGGTGTTTTATTTCCGTCGGCCAGCGTCATTAGTGTTTGAGCTGAGTCGAATGTGAAATCTCGGACTGATTCAATTGGTTTCCTGAAAGGAGCGAACGTCTGATTCGGGAAATTGTTTCGAGCCGACAAAAAAATTACCAGTGGTTGCTTCTTTAACGCGTCTCAAATAAAATCTTATATTCATGGCGGAAGAGGGCGGAATTGTGAAGGGATGGTAAATCGAAGGCGAAAGGGTGGTTCTCTTTAACGATGGTGACTGGGAGCTACTATGAATTCTTATTAGCTTTCGGAGAAATAAATATTGATCTGGGAACTTAAGGGTTGATTAGAGGCAAAAATCAGGTTTTTGAATTTTGTGTACCAAGCGTGATCAGAGCACTCTATCTCGCGAGTGTGAGCAAACAACATACCGCCCCAATTATCTCTCATCTCACATTGTTTGCGTCGTGATCCCCGATTTAAATTCTCATTAGCTCTATCGGTGTATGTCTACAAAACATTATATCACTCGTCATTATCTCCCTTAGAATTGCTACCGCGTCAGCGAATCAAAAAGTGTTTTTTCCAATTGCGTTGATTCTTCCGGCCCGATTTAATTACACCACAGCTCTTGTTCGTTAATGAGAAATGTCGGTCACGAGTCCATTGTTTGCTTTTATATTAATGGAGCGATGCAGAAAGTGACTAACCTGCATCGGCGTCCGCTGGGACCCCCAGACTGTTGGAGTTGTCGTTGATAAAGGCCTCAGCTGAATTCGTGAAGGTCTGCGGGGACAGAGTCAGGTCCGGGCCACTCGACGAGTCGAACAGGTCGAAGGTGGCTGTAACGGCTTCGTTCCCACCTGAAATGAACCATTTCCGTGGAGATTTTGCTCAAAAAGAGACGCTTTGAATGGGGCTTCAGGGCTATTTGCGAGGAGACATCTGCATCCTCTTTCGTTTCCCATGGGAGCATATTTATTTTATTTAGTTACGCACAAAAAGTTCCACTTCGGAATTGAACTCTGGCAAAAACTACAAACTCTAGTGAGGAGGTCATTTTGGACCAAATATCACAAGCGTTATGCTCACAAAATTTTGTAATATACATTGTATGGCACTTTTAAATGAATACAAAATAACTTGTTTAAACAAATTTTTTTTGAATAACACCGTTTTACTTAAGGCGGAAATAGATTTGCATGAGTTTCTGTCGAACAGTGTTCTTACTAGTGTATAGTAACCTCAGTTGACATATACCTAGTAAACATTTTATGGCTTAAGTCAAACCACCCATAGAAATAAAACTGGGTGTTGTAAACTGCAGCCGACAAAGTTCTAGGTAGAGAGTTGACCGATGGTTGAATAGGCCCGCATTCATTTCGTGCTCATTTATGGTCTCCAATCGCAAGGATTAGTACTGCCCGGCCCTCTCATAATGTGGCCATAAAATTTACTAGGTATATGTCAACTGAGTTTACTATAACTACCGCTGCAAGTTGACTCTAAAGAACTTGCGGAAGTTTTCGCGCGATCTATTTTCTTTCTTGTGTATACAAGCATTTTTAATCTTGCGCGAGTTCTGGTAACTTTTTTAAATTAGATGTCTGTGAGAAATTGCAAAAGCCAAAACGCACCGGATTTTCTCGCGAGACATTTGCAGTATTTATTGCAAACAGTAACACGTAAGCAAGAACTTGCGTGAGAACTCTCGTGAGTTTTTCTCAAGTCTATTCAAGGCATTTAAAAGAAAAATCCAAGGTGACGGAAAGTCCACAAAAAGTTGCGGTCCACCAAAATCCGAGGGCCAACTCAGTTACTATTATACTAAATTTTGGGCTCTCGTTTTGATGAAGTATACCAAAAGTTCTGTACTTTAGATCGTTATTTGTGTCTTTTCAATTTGAGCTGCGTGCTGTTTAATTTCTATTTAATGCACGCGCTTATGACGTGTTGTCAATGGAACTGCGCTATTTCGGATAGAGATGGGCAGTTGAGAGTCCTCGCTAAAATAAACAAATCTCGACTTTGAAACCGAAAGCAAAAAAGTGCGATTTAACATTTTATGATAACATGAATGATGCACGTTTATAATTACACAACATAATGTTTGTACGCAGTGTTTATAAACAAAAATATTGTTTACGATAGCGGGGATTAATTAAACAACAAAACCGTACTGTGAATTTTTTAAAACCGAAAAATACAAATTTCAACGCATTTTTCGGAAATAAATACAAAGTATTTGCTTTGGGCGTGTTTAGGTTTTTTGGGCTCTTATTTTGGTAAAAAGTGGTTGTTTTGGTAAAACGTAAACGCAAAGCAAAATTGGCGAATTTTTGTTATTCCAGAACTCGAATTAGTATTATTGCTACTTTCATTTCTTTGGATGGGACGACGGCACTTGTCCTCTAAAAATAAAATTCCCTTCTCCCTTTGTTCCCTGCGGATATTTTTTAGTTGGAAAGCGGCAAACAATGATGCTTTCACAAAAACCATCCGTGATATGGCGGCTATGTAAGTATGGAAGAATGGGTAAGAAAGGCGTTTCTGAAAGAAAGAAATCCACAAGCAAATCGATTTCCAGTTCCATTATGACCGGTAAGAAACGCAATTTCGTGATATTAGAAAAACACCGTTCAACTGCTGAATTATAGTGATATCTTTGAACCAATTCCCAAAGCTGCATGCGGAAAACCAATGTGTAATAATAAGGTCATTTCGACCTTCATAAAAATTCTTGCGGTTTTTCGACGTGTGAGTTACGTCCAACCCTCTGTATTTATTGGGGCGTAAAATTTCATTACACACTTCACATAAACACCCGAGTTTTATAGAAAGCAATAAAATATGAGATCATAAATTAAATTTTAGAACTAGAATCGGCAACTCCGCACCTGCACTCTGTGCGTAAAAGGACGATTTTTTCATTCCCTCTAATAAACAAACTTAAATTATGTGAAGAATTTCAATTTCCATGTTTTTCTGAAGTATTCTAAAATCCAAGATGGAAATTGTTGCTCGAGGCATTTTCATTATCAAATACCACCCAGCCGCAATCGTGTAGGCACCTAAGTCGCGTCCCAGCTGATTTGGACAAGTTCGTCGGCGCGTGTGAACGTCTTATTCTACCGAGATAACTTTTTTTAACATAAATTTTAAAAGTGCGCTGAAAAGACGTGCTCAACTGAGAAAGCAAAAGTTCACCTTATTATCTATCCTGCTTCCGTTCTCTTACTTCCACTCCATTCCCACGTATCCTCAGATGCCTCTATTCAATATTTTCCTTTGTATTTTCAGGCCAGGCACGTATTCTTTAAAAGTACATTCGCGATTGTTGATTTAACACTTTTGCTTCAACTTGGAGCTTTTTTAACTTGGTTTCCTCTTGAGTAAATATTTTTTAAATCCCAAGGTGTATTGTTTTAAAATTCGCATAACGTGCTGCAGATACACGGTGACCCACAAAAACCAAACCATTTCGTATTCAGGCGATGATACGAGACGTTATTCCATCAAAAACTGACGAGATTGAGTGCTCAAACACGTTCGAGCGAATCGGATTTATATACAGGGTTGTACCAAACTTTGTTATATTATTCGTAAATACCAAATTGGAAACAATAAAATACTGTTGAAAAATGGCGGATGCGCTGGGTTATTTGTTTAACTCTCTGCTACATTCTGTAAAAATAACCTCATCGTTCCAAGAGCTTCCTCTTTGTTGATTTTAAACAAACAATTTGGAAATGAGATCATTCCAACGAAATGTTGTAAACAAGCAGAATTAACCATGTCCTAATATTTGTGAGAAATGCTGGATGCGCCAACTTCATTTATCCAATTTTCTATATTGCATTTTGCGACAAAGAGGATTTCTCTGCTTCCAGAAGCTTAAGCTTTATTAATTTTAAATAGCAGACTCGACAAATATGCTGAGGTAAAAAACGGAATTAGAAATACTCAAAATGGTCGATGCGCCACCAGTGTTATTTCAGCAAACATCACAGTCGAATATTTGATTATCCAAACAAACGTGGGTTTTCCGCGGAAAGTGCGAGCTCTCGAACTTATGAAGATAATAAGACTTATAGCATTCATAATTTTCTTTATACGCCTCCTTCTGAGTAAGTTTTCTCATTTGACCGCACGTTCCCTCCAGCTGCGTCTAATCAGATAGGTCGATTTGCAAGTCTAAAGAAACTGCAACTTGGGGTAGTTTAATAAATGTCGCTCGAGTTATTTGTGGAGTTTTTTATTGAAACTTACTACCCTTGCGTAATTATCATATTCTACCTTCACCCGATCCACGTGTGGTTATCGAACTCGAGTGTTAAAATCAACAGATCGACTTACATACGCGGCGAAATGTAAATATCCGAACTTAATACTCCACGTAACTCCCTCGGGAGCTTTCCACGACAATTTCTGTAATTTTCATTAACATAAGATCCATATATGGAGTATCCACTTCCGTTCGTCGATTTCAATTTTTGATGCTCGAATTTTACCGGATATTTTACGGTTTGAGAGTAATAAAATTATAATTGAAGAGCTAAACAATCAAAGCTGACCCTAATAAAATTTAAATTGAAAGCGCAGCCCTCGTTTGATAACGCCGGATTCTATTATTAGGCGTACTTTACATATGGCTCGCTCCGATAAATCACTGAAACTGTCCGGATTTTTCGATCCGGCTCAAAGGACCCGAAAATTGGAGGTGAAAACGAAGGATACTATGATTAAGCTCATGTAACATGGGTTTCGTCGTTATGGAGATAAAAGCTCTGTCCAATTAAACGTTCAAAGACTTGACTCGTAATCTTCAAAGCTCGTAAACACAAACGGAGCTTTTTCAGTTGGGCCTGAAAGTGTTCTGAAAAGCGGAGGAGTCCAAAGACGTTCGCATTAGTGGTTGCCTGCGCTACGAAGAAGTGAATTGCCTGCTTGAATAACGAATAAAATTAATATTGATCGGTTGTAGAGTGCTACCGAGAACTGTCATGGGTCTTATGCCGTTTCTTTAATAAAAGTAGTTAAAGGAGGCCAAGATTTAGCTGTCTAGACTAGATAAGCGTCACAATGATAAATGATGGTCTAAGTAGTGGCAATTTGTCCAGCTGACGATGTTTCTACTGACGTATCCTGTAAAACCTTCCAACTCCCAACTGCAATAATTTACATTGTTTCTTACTTGTTTGCTTGTTTTATGCGAGTTCTCGAACTACTGTCATTACTATAAAATGCTACACAACTCCCGGGATGTTTCATAAAAGAACTCTTGTAAAAAGGGCATTACCATTGTGCTAATTTCGAACTAATTTCCGATTTGTTTATTGGGCTTAAAACGGACTGCTCCCAAAGCTTTTATGAGAAGAGAAAAAGAGCGGAATTCACCGTTCGCGAAATTAGAGAGAGCGCAAGGAGTTAAGGGACAAGCCGAGCCCAGTGGCGTGCGGAAAGAAAACTCGTAAAAGCGGAGCCAAAGCGTAGTAAAACTTTTTACTTAGTCTCTCCATTTGTCATAAATTTTACAACAACTTACATTTGTTTCTAGAAAATGGTAAAATGGTGGATGCGCCGGGTTAGTATTTCAGTTTTTTTTAAACCCAATTTATTTTCTTCCAGCGCTGCGAGATAATTTTCAGAGTGTATGATCGTCTTTAAACAGGCGAATGCCTATTTCCGCTCTCGTCGTTTTGTCTTAGAAACTAATAAAATTTGTCGCCATTAGCAAAGAGATAAAGCCGTCGAATGTTCCTCCACGATCGAATCTCGTTGCCGACGTAATATAAAATTTTAATAAACGGAATGATTTCGCCATTCAATTACTGCGTAAATAAGATTAGAGGAAATCGACGGATATACCGAGCGGAACCAACTATTCCGAGCCAATTTAATATCCATTTAAAGCATTCTGAGATCTCTCGTATTCGCGCCTCCCTTCCCGACCCAGTTTTAAGAATCGAGTTGTCACGCAATCATTTTCGGACCGTGCGAGCCGGATAAATGAAAAACCGCTTCAAAGTATACCGAATAACGGGTTATATTTGTTTTGGACGTAACGTGCGTCAAGAACGGACTTTTTAATTCCCCCTTATCTCCCCTCGGATCGGGTTTTTGTGAGATTCGCTTTTATGCTCGGCGAAAGTGGCGCAAGTTTAATTCAATTACGCCACGTATTGTAGCTTAATGACACCCTCTAAGAGGTGATTCTGGCGCAGTCGGAGGGATGCGAGGGCGGCACGTTTGTCACGATTTTTGTCGGGGGTGTCAAGAGGATTATTACATTTCGTTTTTCAGACAAAAAGTTTTTTAAAGTCTATTTCAATATCCTGTTTCATATTCACTGAAATATGGAGACATTAGGGAAACTTGGTAGATTAACTCAAAGGCGGCTATATCAAAGTTGTCATTTCCCATAAATGGAGAAGTTATTTTATGATGGATTACAATCCTATAACTTGAATAAGCAAATAAATCTTTGATGGAGTTTCACCTCCGGTAATGAAATTCGCACAAGTTTTAACCCGAAGAAAAAGAAAAATATACCGAAAATCAACACAATTCATCGCCAAGGGGGAGATATGAAAATGCAAATATGGTTTCCACCTCAATTATTTCCCGGCTTTGGAAAAAGCTAACCGAATAAAAGGAAGGATCGGAAAGTCAAATCCTGCAGTGAGCCGTAAATTACCCCTAATGCATTTTTCGGTGCGGAGAGAGAAAGGAATTAAAATATTCAGGCAATTATTTAGGACGTTTCCGCGACTGATTGTGATTTGTGGAATCGATAATGGAGTTTGGGTGTATTGGACTCGCGATATTTTATTCGAATTTCGAAAAACTCCTGATTATTGTCCAACACATAAACGGGTGGATTTATGGATTTAGGTTTGTCATTGTGATGGTTAAAATGGCCACGTTTGCATAAAATTATTGGCGAATTCAGATCTAAAATAAATAACGAAGAAAAATATCTTCCCTTTTTCTGCGCCCCAATAAAAAGTGAGCCAAACACAACCCATTATACTCTAAAATAAACTTAGCCCTTGGAAATTTTTCTGCGGCAGACGTACTCAATCGATAATCGGTAAAGTTTTGCATGCCAAAGCAAAAGTTTCGGCAGTAAGTAAAATTATCGAATGCTGCGAAGTCCTCATTACAGATTCCTGGAGGGCTTTAGCAAAGTTTATAGAAGCGTTCGGCAAGAAGTAGCTCAACTCGAGGGATGGAATGGGTCAATTTACAATCTAAAACTGTAACGTTCTTTACTCCGTCCTCTTTCATTACTCCGCCATTTTTAACCGGAATTCTCTGCACACATGCAACTAGTTCTCCGCCTTCGCTCTTTCAACTCGAGCACTGCATAATATTCAACTTTAACTCGACACTGCGCTAGTTTCATCCTCGTACGATCAAATTATAACATCATCGCGGACTTGCCAAATAGGAATTTTCAATAAACGGGGCTTGGAGGCGGTCGCAATCTCCATAGAGAAACGATCAAGCCAAATGGTGTGATTTTCGAGCCGTTCAAAAGTGTGTACTTTCAGTTTTTTTTATCGTAAAAGGATTAGAGGTAGTGAGTAGAAATTGGCGTCCTCGGTCAGGCATGGAAATCAAAATTTACTCTCGAGGATAAAAATCCATTCGGCGATTTTTCGTGAGGTGCTTAAACATTCCGACAGGAATGCTAGAGACATGTCTTGATGTATGGAAGCAATTTCGACCGGACACGAACAACTATGATGGAGTGGTCTCCAGGGCCGTTTCTTGCACGTCTTGCTGCAGCTCCCTTTCACATTCATACCAACTGCAACCGCATAACTTCCCGAAAACACAACTAACCAGTTACGAGCACTACGTGCCTATTGCTCTTCTATATTTATTATTATTCATGGCTGAACCGGCGCGGTTTTTCTTTCACGACTGTTCCGCTCGATTTAATAGCGCAATTAACAAAGTTTCCAGGATAAAGCTTTTTGCATGCTTTACATTCCCGCAGAAGTGCATGTGGAGGCACGTAAGCAATTCCAAACAACGCGCGAGAGGAGATGCGCTGCATTTTTGATTTTCTTAATCAACCCGAACTTCTCGGTTTGAAGCACATAAATCATTTTTCCATCTACGTCTGTTATGTTTACCTCCAATCAACGGCCGCCTGTCTTTTCCTCCAAGCAGGTTTCTTCCCTAATTTCCGGCTCGGATTTGTCGTTCCGGGGCGTCCCCGGAGCCGGCGCTCCGGGATTATCGCTTGGCAAGATCGCGTCGTCGAAGCTTAGTGTGTAATGAAATCGTTGTCTCACCATCTGCATGTTGTAATTCGGATCATGATGTTTTCGGCTTTCGGATCTCATCATTGGACGGTTGTTTGTCTTGGTAAATGTTTTAGCCGTTCTGACCTATTTAGGGATGGGCAAAAACAAACTACAGCCGCCTCCAACACTCGAGTACTAATTAGCAGCAGGTGGTGTTCTCGTTCCATCTCTCGCATACTAATCTGGGTCCCATGAAAGTTTTCCAACTGGGAAAGTTGGTGATTTCGAATACGGCAATTTCCAAGTGCTAATGTGGAATGCACGGTTCTACAAGCATTCCTGGCTGGTTACGACACCTCCACCACGAGGGGTTATGGGAAATCGATGCCACGTTTTTAAGAAGCCGAGATTACCAACATGAAATTAATACATTTCGCCCCCGCGCTGATTATAATACACGCTGAATGATAAGCTTGCCAATTTCCGAAGTCGAGGCAACTTTTCACAAGTGCTCTCCTGAAAGGTTGCCTCACGTAATCAACTAACGAGAGACGGGTTCGGTGGTGGAAAACCCAATTAATAGCGTGCTCGTTAGCGGTACCAGGTCTTCAGCAACTGATGAATTTACTGACGCCCGTAAAATTTATTAGCGGGAACTAGCGCCGTTCAAAAGTGGACGCTGATGTTGGTTTTGACGTGAGATAAGCCGGTTTTACATTGAAACAATGAAATGTTTTATGGTGCAGTGGACGCTTTTTCGAGCCTTAGAGCAAAGTGCGACAGTCAACAACGGATGTCTTTTTCATTGTGGCTCGCACAAAAAGGGACGTGAGTCTAATTACATATTTGAAGTTGCAAGGGACTAGTTTGTGTTTACCGACAAACTGTTGCTTGGGCAAAGGCGGTTTATGGGATGGAAATAAAACAAGCCGACAAAAAAATAGGGCGGTAGGCAAATTGGTGGATGCGCCGGGTCATATCTTGGTGCTGGTCCGGCCCTGGCGACAATATATTTGTCAGAGCGAGAGACGGCGCGCAAAGAACAAAAGCGGTGACAGCGGGTATCCTGTACGACGTGTATTATTTCGTAACATGTCCTCTTTAAGCCATTGTCGTCGCGCAGACACAATAATGCAATCCTTCAGCTTCCCGACTCGGTCTAAAGGCGTCAATGGCGTTCGTGCATCGGACACGTTAAGGTGACGAGCTAACAATAGAGGCCGGGTAAATCTTGTCCAATTTGAGGAAATCGGAGGAATACACGAAGACGTCGCTTGGGGGCGTCGTTATCCGCATTGCGTAGCGCCTTCGGTCTAACAGTGGTTTCATTAGGTGACACTTGATGTCCGCTTTGGGTTAATTGCTTAAAGGTTGGTAATGTTGTTCGATACAACTTGTGCCATTACACGTCATCCTGAGGTTAAATTATTAAAGTTTCAGTTCTTTGTTTAGCGATTATAACGGGGCAACTTTTCCTTTTCAATTAAAGTTGCGAGATTTTCGCTGCATGCACCTCCAACATGGAGCAATCCCTTCTCAATTGACAAGTTCCTCAAGCGAAATTGCTTTCAGGTTGATGCGTGTTCGCGGCAACTTCACACGCAATTTAAGAGCTTGTATATTCGATATTTTTTCTGGAACGGTTGTGACAATGCCAGAGACATAAACACACTTGGCACGTACGCAACTCGAATACCAACGCTGAATTACAGCGAAACATATCGGAGAAGAGAACAAAAACGACCGTTTGAATCACTTCGCGCTTGTTTGACCTGTCACCGGTGGATTTTTTATTAAAAGACGTGATGATGTGGTAGCCTTGAGATCCGGTGTAAACAGTCCCTGAATGAATTTCGCAACCGTTTCTGATTTATAGACGGCAGACAAGAGTGAAATATTTCAGTCTTTTCAATTTCGTGCAGGTTGCATCCTGCTCCAGGGACCAAGAAATCATGCACACGATTTATGTATTGTTTATTTCAACGTTAATTCTGGCAACGTTTCAAACCGTGAGTGGATTTTTGAAAGTGAACGTGTAAAGACACTTCTTTTGTTGAAGTTTTCGCCGGGCCCGATAATATTCATCCCGGTCGGAGCGTTTTCTATTATTGCTACGAACCCTTTTCACCATAAATTATTCCTTTCAGGGTGTCTTTCATAAATTTTGTTTTTTGTGCTTGATTTGTCAGGTTTAATCGCTGATTTACTACGTGTTCTACTCTTCTAATTTCTTGAGCGAACGCGAACTGTTTTAAATTGCAAAGTTGACGTGATACCGGAACAGGGCTTGTTTAGGTTTTGTGCGTCGGAATAGAAGGAAAACTTGATGAACTTCTTATTACACTTTAAATAAATGTTGACGTGAAAATTTCTGGAATAAGCAGAGCGGAACCCGCCTCTGTCTAAATGAATGAAAGTCTTTGGGCGCTATTTTAAACTCGGAATGTAATCAGTCTTCAAAGTATAAAACACAAAAATGTCATTTTAATACAACGTCTAAAAATGGTGGATGCGCTGGGAAAATTGTTTTTTCTAATAAGTAATTACTATACCTCACAAGCTTTCAAGGCTGCTCGTTTTTTTGTTCCGCTGGCTTAAGTGCTTATCAAATTAACATAGGACATAAAGCGGCGAGTCCCGAGCCCCTCAATTTTTTATTCAAGCTTTATGATTGCTGCTTATGCATGTATGTGGGTCTATTACCCCGAGTGTTTCGCCCGGGGGCCCTGTAATAAAATTTCGGATTCTCGTATTTTTCTAACGAAGTCGCCTTTAAATGGATTCTTGTGCAAAGACGAGTCAAAGTTCAACACGAGTGGCTTTGTTTATTTGTCATTTTCTTCATGATGGCAACAAACGAGTTTTCATTTGTTCGCGGCAATTGCTTGTTTGTACAGATGCGAGGTGCTACAGATATGTTTCTTGAATGAAACGCGAATTGTGCTGTCGGCGGAATTTTTCCACCAGTATCAATAATGGTTGCATACTGGTTTTAAGGAGTTTGTTTTTCACCCTGTATATATAATTCACTCCGTGAGACCAAACACTCGGAGGGAATTACAAGGGACGCTCCAAATAATTGATCGCTGGTCGTATTTTTGGTTGCCGGAGCCCGAATTCGACAACTTAATAAACACTACAAAAGTTATCGGATTAAGCAAAGTAAACCGGAGACGAATTTCGGGGACCGAGCCGAAGACGTTGATCGAGTTACGGCGAAATATTCATGTCAACATTTATTCAAAGGGTGGTAAAAGTTAATTGGGTTCATTTTTAATTTTCCGGGGTTAGAGAGGTTAATTTCACTAGTCAACAAATTTTGGAGAAGCGGCGTCCTGATTCCGAATTTGTTAACTAGTGTTTTAATGGTATTTTTGGTGGATGCGCCGGTTACCAGTGTGAAGTGTAAAGTTTGGAGTGGAAATAATTCATGCGACTCGCCAGTGGTGACGTCTTTCGTGACAGTAATGGGTCAAGAATCCGGCTCTTCCGTTCCATAAATCATTAATTAAAACCTCCCAACATCCGCCTCCTCGGCACTTCCCTATCAATAATTCTCTTCTCTCGGAGATCCGGCTCGTCAGGTCCTAAGATTCACATGCAGATGTATGCGGTGCACAAATTCTGATTTACGTGCGCACACTGTAACCGTAGTGTAAACAGTGTTCTGTTATTTGCCGGATAACACAAACAGAGGAATGGAAGCCGTGATTTAGTGCAACCCAACTCGGAGTTATTTAATTTAGGCGGATGCATTAAAATGTGCAAAATATACCCCAGTGCAACGTATGTAGTCATAAATAAGTGGTAACTACTCTTTCGGCGTTACTTTTTACCTGAGTTCGTTCGGAGAAGTTAAATGAAGTTCTGGAGTTGAGCAAGATGTTGTTTTCGTGTTTATTTTGCTCGGTTCGAGGAGGTTGCATTCATATGCGACTTGTGATGTTTAAGTTTGAATGCTTACGTTCGGAGTGGAATTATTCAAATCGTGGGAGAGTTTAGGTAATCATAACTTCCAAAAAACTAGTTCTGCCGCCAACTAGTATGCAAATCCGCAACATCACGGCACCGGGCGAATGAGATTTAACTTTATTTATTCAGTATAATGAACATGCTGTCTGATCTACGTTAAAATACATAGTTGTTTCTATTAACGCAAATGGAGTGACTGTGCAAATAGTGATAATGGGTGGGCTGATTGTGTTGTACAAGAGATTACAAAATTTCGTGTTTATCAACGCCGATCGACACGAGTGTCTCATTAACCTGGAATTAATGTAACGTGGAAACTATCTGTCAGAGGTACCCACAGACGAGATTCCGAATGCATTAACTATATTAAATCTGCGAATTTCATCTCTTCACGCCATGATGAATTAGAGTACTTGCCAACAGATTCAAAGAAACTACACGACTTTACTTAATTAATTTCACGAAGCTGAGAGAAGGTTACAACACCTGACGCAACGTCGATAAAAGACGAGATGGATGACCGATTGATGGTGTCCGCACAAGAGAAAATAAAAGCGATACAAGCGGACGGACGATAAATAATACACACGAACGGCCGAAATGGAAAGTGACAGGAAAACTTCCGGCCACTCAGCGCTACTGGAAAAGTTTTAATTCTGCCGGCGCATCATTGCTTTCCAAATTAACAATTCAAGGTGGAAATTTTAAGAACACCGCCACTGATCTTACATGGCTCGTTATTTGCGGCGTTGTTAATTTAACGTCCCCGCTGTGGTCGTAAACCGCCCTCGGTCTTTCCTCGACCTCTCCGGAATCTCCACATTGTCCCCGGCAAAGGTCTTTGAAGCTTTTTGGCATTTTAGGTCCGATTGTAACGCTTCACGTAATTCAACGATCACGATTCGCGATTTGGTTCACGCATCAAGCGACACGCAGCATTGTAATCGATTAGTACAGCTCGAACTCAAAAGAAAGACAATTCACCAACGAAAACTAAATATTCCGCGTGGTCGAGCGTGAACTCAAACAGCCAAAGAGAGACCGTGAGTTGTGTTAAAATGTGATTTTATAACTATTAGATGGTGCCTTGTACATTTTTGAGGGCAGTAAAGTCGAATTTATGGCACGCGTTGGAGCGGTCGGACGCTTTTCGCGGAACTGACAGTCGAAATGGGGCGGGTTTAATGCTATTTAACGGATAACTGTATCATCTTGGGGGTTTTTTTTCAAAAGAACGGGCGGAGATGGCGGTATTTTTTACGCAGATTTGTCGTGCACATATCCAGGAACAAGTGTCGATTTTTTTCTTCCCGGAGCGCGGTTTATTACAAGATTCTCCGACGTATTTTATGCGAAATTCGATTAACAGTGTACATTTTTTGTCTCGTCATTCGTAATAATGGAACTGTGCAAGCTATTTGCCAAGATTACAAAGCACATATTTGATGAATCTCCTCTCGTATTTGTTCTCTAGTAATTGGAAAAAATTGCATTCGGCGAAAAACGATTTTAATTAAATTTATTTAATCGGAGCTCGTCTGAAAAATAAACCTGCGAAAGTTTATCTTTTTACAATAACGAAGTGAACAAAAGATTTGCTTTATGTGCTGGAATTTCACGGTTTTATGAGTGCTTTGAGTTGTTCAGTTCGTTTACTTTGTGTGATTTTAGTATTTTTTAATTGCAGCTGGATAATGAAAGTTGTCTCGTACAAATTTTGAAATTTGATATAATTAGCCGGAAGCTTCCGAGCGCTAATTAATTCCATGTTATTGTTGATATTTTATTGCCAATCGCTGGCCTTTCAATTTTCAATTTAAACAATTTGAATTATGATTCGGCCTGTCTCATCTATTCGATATTCGTTTCGGACATTTCCTGTAATTTATTGCGTTTTTCCGCAATTATTTATTAACGGAATGGCTTGTTTGTTTGCTTGATTTATTTATTTGAATTGTTTATTCCTAGCCTATGTAATCCGCGCTTTATTTATGTCCATCGGCTAAAATCCCATTGCTCTATTCGGCACATTTGCGTCCCCAAATTATGACACTTATTAGCGCCAAATTGTGTTTTAGTGCTGGAAAACAACGCCGCTTCGATTCTAGGAGATTTCCGGGATAAACAAGCTTAGCCGAATGGGATAATCGGAATGTTTAAAACGGACACTCAAACTTGTTTAAAGAGATAAAAACAGCGTTGTATTGATCGACTTTTCGCTCAACTTTAAATACTGTTCATTTCTGGTAGCCGGTTTAAGCTCCGGATTTCGTTTGTAATGCACAGTTTTTAATCGGTCCTTTTTCGATCCAAACAGCTGGGATGAGAAACACACTGTAAAAACAGACCACAGACTTTGGGACTTGGAGTTCAGACGCCATAAAAAATAATGAAATTTGCGCTTTGTTAAATAAAGTGAATAAGCGCCCCAACTTAAAAGCTTTTAAACTTTATCTTTAATCTTTAATGGATTTTCTATTTTCTCCAAAACTCATATGATGCCCTCCCCGTTGCCAACTTTGCTTTTAAAGAATTTGAATCGAACTACAATTATTTCATTACCAACTGTGCCCTGCCAAATTTTAATTAAAGTTTGTCCCCGAAAATAGTTATAAGCTCGTTGTGCTCTCCGAAGCCCACTTTTAAGCACCCCATCGGGCTTCCGTTTTCGCCCCTGATAACTGCGAATCAGCCCATTCCAAACTTAATAACACGACAATAATCGAGGTTAAGTAGTGAGTTAAGTCGTACTAAACTGGCCATTTCGTTGTGGTCGGCGTTAACGAGCGCCGTCCATCGATCGACCTTATGCAGATCTTGGCGGCGCTGCCGGCTCAGACACACATTTTTGAATCTGGAACGAATTTAATTGTGCCCTGGAGGTCGCTCGGTGCGAGTTTGTTTCCAATTTAAACTTGTAATGAGAAACATTTTATTAAAGTTTTTGATCAGAATTCAATGGAATCACCTAAAACAAGAACGGAAAGTTAAGAATGCAAATTGGGAAGAGGAAGCAGCTTCCTGAAAAATGAAATCCGGAAATCTAATTTTGGGAGACAAAGGCGACGAGAGCGACCCCTTCCCGACGTGGAAATATTAAATTAGTCCAATATGAGAAGACAAATCGACAAAAACTCAATAAGTTGAGATCGCCATGCGGAAAACAAATTGGGCCGTAGTTTATCGCTGCGGCGGGAGGAGGCATTTCCCCAGAAATGCGCGGCGATGTGGGCACATCTACCCTGCTTCCACGTTATAAAATATACCATATTCGCGTTATCTTTTTATCTGCGCGAATCTCGCCATCCCTTAAGCCGGCCCTGAACGTATTTCCGTTTTACGAGCGTGTGGCTTTATCAAGGCGGCGGCATTCCGCCGTAATGCATCCCGTTCACGCACGCCACTGTGCTTTACGACTATAGAAACCAGATGTCGCACTCGACGCACCACTTCACCAGAGGAACAATTTACTACAACATTAGTCTTGGGGGCTCACCGCCATTCGCCCGATGGAAATTAACGTGGGGGCTTCATTACGGGGGCTTAAGATGGTTCAAAAGTTCGCTCTAATGAGGAGATTCCAGGTAAATGTTTGTCTGACTAAGGACGTTACGATGCTACCGTTCAAGAGCTGTTCAACTTCTCAATGAGGATTTACCGAGCTGGAAATGTGGGCATTAAATTTACAATAAATAGAAAGACTGATGCATTAGACGTAGAAGAGATCCTCGCGAGGAATTATGTACGTTTCGGCGTAGTTAAGACGTTTCCCCGCTGAAGTTGGTAACTAGGGGAAATGTTCCTAGATTGGGGAAAGTTTCAGGGAGTTCTTTTGTTATTTCGGCCCAAATCGCCGTCATTTCCCACACGATAAACAAAGATTAGAGTACATCGAAGGCCCAACTGCTCCCTTCCTCTGAAACTTTTTAAGCTCTAACGTGCCGCATCGATATCGTTCCGCCTCCAAATTAATCCGACCCTTTCTCCTCTATTTTAATTAAATTTTTTTGTCGATGGCGACGTGATGAAGACATAAATTTCCCCATCGTTCGCGCCTTTTCACTTCGGGAGTTGTTGTGGATAAAATTCGAGTTGGAGCGCAATTTTCAGCATAAAACTTTGCACAGTGCTTGAAAGTGTACAATAGATCATTATATTGTTTGCCTCTGCCATCTCGAAGGACTTCGCTTTATGTGTTGTTCTTTATTTTTGCGAGTTGCAGAAAACTTTATCAAACAGATAAGGATTTCAGACACTCTCGCGGGGCGAAATTCCATCGCATAACTCCACGTTATCTACTTGGAGGAGATTTTAGGGACGATGTAAACAAGATGTTCCTGTCCCGGCGCATCCACCATTTAATGTGCTTACCTGAGTTGGCGGTGCCGGTGCCGAGCAGCACGTCGATGCTGCCATCGGAGAGGATGTCCGTGTCCTGGTACGAGATGGAGAACGTAGCATCGTCCTGCAGCCTGGCCAGCATCGCTGCAAGACTGGACCGATCCAAGTCGTCGGATTCTTTGAGCTGTAGAGTGACGTTCCCGTCGGCGGCGGTGCTGTACATGAAAACCGCGTGACCCCCAGAGTACGGCTGCAACGGCAGGCGCACGCCAGCCAGTTCGTGGACACCCTGTAAGCAAAACAAACAGTCAAATACTCATCGCTCTATTTTTCAATTTGGCGCATATGCACACCCGCAGTCATCTCCATGTACTTTATGAAAATAAAATGGCGTTTGTTGCGAGAAGACGGTCGTGAAAGTCGTGTAAGTGCTGCACCATGGTGTGAATCATCCCCTAGGAGGCATAAAAGGGAAAATATGAGATAATAAACACGGCGGCCGTAGCACTTTTATCTGGGCGTTTCTTCCACGTCCATGGAGAGTAATGACGATATCGCCGGGGGCAGTCTAATCAAATCGGTCGAGAGCCGATGCGAGAAATAGAGGGCAGCCCTCATGCGACATATTTATCCTGCTTTGGAGGGATTCGGGGACGGCGAGGCTCGTGCCACATAAATCCGTTCTGTATTTGATTTTGCATCATAATGGATATTGATGTCGGCGGTGGATACGCTCTCGACGATTACCATAGATCTAAATCTGGACGTGCAGGGATCACACCCGAGAGGGAAAAAAATTCCGAATGCGATAAACAAGGTCACAAACGAACCATTTTTTACCGACTGGACCCACAATAAATTCATTTCAATTTTCAGCAAACTCAAAAAGAATAGGGAAGTCGTCCGCTGTTTGTTATTCTGATATGAAATGTTTCCAACACTCCGCTCTGACTTCATTTCCGCCATATCCACAAAGCGAAATAGTCCGTAATTATTCGAAAATATGCTCAAAACGACCCAACTACCTGGCTGTCTCTGAATTTTATATTTAAACCGTACTGCTATTCTTTAATAAAAGATGTGCACTTTGCATAAAATCCTCCGTGTCTGGGATCCTTATTGCGAATTCCCTCGGACTTTATTCCACTTGTGTCGTAATTTCCATTATAATGAACGTTACGATAACAGTGAATTGTGGTCGGCACATAATTAATAAAAACCATTCTCCTTGCAACCAAACGAAAAAACCTCAAGTAATTATCACCGTAACGACTCGCTCCGCCTTTTTATGAATGAGCTTCGCCTCTTTCGTTTGTTTAGTACTTCCACCATGATAAAGATCAAAGACATAAATAACAGTCTAACGGTACAATTCGGGTGTTCCACAAGAGAGCGTCCCGAATCCGAGTCGGTCGTTCTAGTGCGTTCGCAGCTGTTTTTCTTATCCCGTGGGGTGGTGCTCCTGGCGAAATTGCTTTTCACAATTAACAAAAACAATAATCAGGGGAGTTTTAGTCACGTAATGGCCGAGTTGGTGGTCGTATTGCTTGTGCGTTGTAGTGAACTGTGTTTTATGGCCGTGGCATTTCGCCGGGTTAAAATTAGATTACAGCTCGTATGTTTGTGTTTAATTGAACTGGAATATTGAAATGTTCTTGCCTCGGGTCAGTGCTGCAGCTTTATTAACCGTGGCTTTCATTGCTGTATTTTATGCATTGCCTTATTACCTTTGTTTTAATTGAAATTTAGAGAGGCGCAAGCCGAAATCAAAACTTTCCGGGGATGGTTCAAATCCGAAGAAATTATGGCCACACTGAGTGCCTCTCAAAAACGCGCTTCTTCTCCGCCGACGCTTTAATTACGAAAGACACGAGCCCGGAAATTTGCATAAGACTTTAGTAGATGGCGGCTGAGGCAATATTCGACCCCATGTGGGTCTGAATTAATCTTTGTAATGTTTGCTTTGTCTATGCGCCCAGGTAATAAACCGGGCGCCATCAACGTATCTATTACGCTTAACTTACTTAGCCTGTTCTTATTTTCGCAATTTTATGTGCATGGAATTCAAACACAATCCGTTATTTGCCGGCACAAAATGGAAAGCGTACAGATCCTGAAAAATTATGCTGACATGTCAACGTTTTGTAATTAAAAGCTCTTGTACTACACAGCAATGACCGTAACAGCTGATATCCGTTAAGGCTATAACGAAAAAACTAGAGCATGTTGCCAGCTGTGCACTGTTTGCATATTAATTATCCGGTTCGTGCTGGACGGACAAATGTCATTAAAATTATTCCAGCCCTGGAAAAATAAACAACGGGACACGGAAAATCGGGGATTTTACACGAATTAATGAAAGAGGAGGTCGCGCAGAAAGCAGAAAACGCGCGGTAGAAATTCGGGTCCAACAATAAACTCCAGCTTTACAGTTTTAATGTTTATTGTAACCAACTTAAGAGTGTTTTTTTCTATTTTCTAAACATTTAATGGTCTGATACGCCGCCTCTTGCATAACCGCCTGAAGGATATTGCAGTGATAACAGCTGCTGTCAAAGTCGTTGCACGTCAACACAAGCGTAGACTTAAGTTGCGCGTCCATATCTTTAGGGGTGCAAAAGGTTAAAGTTCGTTTTGATTTCGGTCTCGGCTGTGGGGGAGGATTTTGGTCTAAAAACGAGCACTCCACCGAGCTTTTATTGTATAAATTGAAAGCAAACTTCGAGATGTAATTCGCCCGGTTGTTACTTAACGCGACACATTTAAATTTCTCTGAAAGTACATTTTTATCAGCGTTTTTCCCCTGTCCTAAACACAGAAAAGATAAATCGGGTGATTGTTCGTCCCATTCTTTCATGTTTTCGCAAGCCCACCGCGACACCTCCTCCCCGTCCGCGTATTTCGTGCACCAAGTGCCGGTTTGATCCTTCAGTACGGTGCCGGAACATTCACATTTCGACGCCCTCTTCAGATTGCAGGGCATTATGTGGTTTAGATTGGGTGCCACACACTGGGAACCGTTTTCATTATATTCGACTTTATATCCGTCCAAGCATTCACAATTCTGGATGGAGTTGGGACGGACCAAATCCAAGCACAACACTAGGATCGTTAGACGAAACCTTTAAAAAATCTATTAGAGGACGAAAGGCGAACTGAGAGACTCACATTGTGTTGAAAATGCGGACGTCGATACGAGAGTGAGTGACGAACTGAAGATTGAAGAGGTCGAGGTGATGGTACTGTTAGGCTGAGGAACCGTAAAGTCGCTGCGTAGCTCGGGGCAATTGATAAAAACCAATCAATTTTGCGTGGAATTAACAGTGTTATTTTAAACCCTAAACTAAACATGACTATTTATTTTTGGTTTTACGTTAAACCAAACGTTCCATTATAATAATAGTCATTTAACTGCAGTTTGGCGTTCATTTAACTGAATAGTGTCGAAATGGATAATGTATGTTGCTGCAGATGTTCCGCTTCCCGCTCGTTCATAAGCAATTCCATTTTTTGCTAGCTAAACCGCGAAATTAGTGCCAAACTTGAAATTAAATACTCCAAGTTTTAATAGGAGCGTTTACTACTCAGCATATTCGCTTTCGACGTCGTCAGCGCCGTAACAAATAATCAACGAAATAACAAACTTCCCTAACTCGCATGAATATTCAGGAACTTGTAGTCTGCCTAATCCATCAAGATCTTGAGGAACGTCGTTGCTGTGATAAACACAAACTCTGGAGACACTCCGTCGGCAAATAGCGCATTCGCATAATTCAATTATAATAACCCGTGCGGAAATTAGCGGCCGCTACTGCCAACGTTTCCATTAGAAGTGACCGACGTCGCACATAAATCTCAATATAAGATGCAGGCACACTAAACGCCTTAAGGGTAACGTTAGCGCTCCCTGAGAGGGTCTAATCCCTTCTATCATTACAGAGACCGTCCAAGCGGTAAATCTTGACCGGGTATTCCGGTTCAGATCTTTTCCGCATTAGAACGAGACGAACAACGAAAAGAAGACGTAAAGGATCTAAAAATGATTAAAGATGTGCCGATTCAAAGCGATGCGTGACGCTTAACCAGAGGTGGCGCCACTGTCGGCCTCTCACTAATGCCAGCGGAGTTCGCGACTATTTATACCGCAAATCAAGGCAGCACGGTTAGTTCTTGAAAAATATATCGTGTCGACGTTCAAAAAGAATTAGTTGTCGCTCTTCCCCGACGTTTCCTGTTGGTTCAAAAGGAAATAGAAAAAGAAGGAGTTGTTTGTAAGGGAAACTGAAAATATGTCAAACGCTGCATCCGTTTGTTACGAATCGCTAACCATCATTCAACTCGAATATTAATAGTTCTGGTCTGACACCCGACGCTCTACATAAATATACCGAGTGCGAAAAGAGCAGGAACATTTGTCATGAAAGATTTAGGAAATTATTCGCAATTCGACTTGTCTTTGGCTGAAATGACGGAGGGCGTGCGAAAGTGGAGCAATAAGAAACGGAGGATGGCTACTATATGTCTCGTACACTTCCTGTAGTTATTTAGGGTCAGCACTCAAAGATGCAGTTTTCTTTTATCTAGTTCGTTTTTTCTATAAATTTCCTCCGCGTACTCAAGTGTGCAGGGCTTTGGAATGTCTCACGTCCAATCAAACCTAACAAATTTGACAGTTGGGATCGTTCCGATCAGACTTTCCTTTGTCTAGTCCCATCTGCACGTTCCTAATGTTGCCCCTCATTTTCCTTGGAAAATACGCCCGGACGTAAACGGAGAACAAGTCGTAAAAAGTGACACTAAAGTTTCCGTGCACCAGCAAATAAATTGACGTATGAAATGTCAATCTCAGAAATGGGATATATCATATATATCGCAGCCTATTTTATAGTAGACTTACGTGGGCCGTTTCGACTTTACGACCGCAGAGACCGAACGCCATTCGAGAAGACGCCTTAATAAAAAAGTTTTCTTTTAAAAGTGGCGATTTTGTTAATTTTCGTGTCCGGAAGATTCGATGCGCCGACGAGAAAAAAATTCCATTATGTAAATGCGCAGTTAATGGAACATCTTCGTTTTTTTTTTGGATCCGGGAAAACTTTCTTCCACTGCGAATAAGAATAATAAAAAGTGCGACAATCAACACGACGCTGAGAGAAAAGTTTGCGTCTTAATTGTTTTTGTTTGTCATGCAAATGGGGCGGCGCTGGGGGCGTTTTGGGACGACAGGCAGGTCAACAACACATCCACAAATGCCAACGTCATTCTCTCAACAAATCAGTAGCTCGACACCACCAGAAACTACTTAATTAACTGAACGAAATAAATGTCGTATAGATGGCGCCAGTGTATGCTTGTAACCACCACATGCTGCCCGCGGCATTGTTAAGTAGCCATGGTACGATTTTTCAAAATTTGATACGTTTTGATATTGATTATTCAGTTTAGGGAAATCTAAGACCGATGCGAAACGAACACTTCGAGTATTTACATTTAAGCGAATGCAATAACAAATAGGAGATTATTAATGAGATATTTCGAACTGGTTGAAACTGGTAATTTGAGTTTGAAATTGAAACTAGTTTCGACACAGTTGCTATTAATTGAAGTCTGTTAATGGGGTGTTTGTTTCATGGAGTCTGAAGAAGTATTTGCGCTATTGTTTGAAAATGAACGGAATTAACAGGACGCTTGCAAAGTTAAAATGAGTAAGTACTCGTGGGGCGGTCTTAGTCACATCTCGGATAATTTTATTAGTTTAAAAATAACATGTTGATTGTTTTGATTTCAAATTATCTTTTTGCACTTTTATGTGTTGAGTAAATATTTATGAGACATATCTGTGGTAAACTGAAGATGAAAAATTATATTTAAATAACAAAAGTTTTGTTTTGTAGTAAGTATATTTAAGAAATTAACAAAAAATATTTGTAAATATTGATATTTCGATAAAAACTTGTATAAAATATGCTTCTAGTAACTTGTCAGTTGACTAAGGTTCTTGGCCATCTAATCATAGATAGCATACTGTGGATATTTTCGGAAATACTCAACAAACTCCTGTTTATTTTGACACCAACGTTCAGTCTGCAGATCGACTTTCAGACAATCTGTTGTTCCTAAAGCCATGTTGATCGTTTTTCCATCCTTCAGGCATTTGCAAATCGGAGGTTTATCTTCATTGCATCCGAAATTTCGAATGTTTTCGCCTCCTTTACAATAATAACCGCTTTCGCCTTTCTCTGGTGTAAAATTCTCCCAACATTTACAATCCTCTGCCTTATCGACAGCAGCAACAACCGCCACAAAAAAGCACAAAACTATGAACTTCCTAGAAAATGATACCAGTAAAATAAAATCAAAAATTCGTCACTTACATATTTCTAATTAACTTATCTTGTTGCAATAATGTGTTGTTTTTCACAACCTGATATTAATAACGATCTCAAGACGGCGCGTCGTGCTTTTATTTATCATAAGACGGAAAGGCCTTGACAGTGAGACATGCTCACAATTGACGAGTTGTTTTCTTGGTTTTGTTGGGTGGAAAATTATAAAGAAATTGGCTGGGTGACTGTAACCTCGTGGATTCAATATCCATAACCGATTGGGATTTAAATTACGAAATAAAATTAAATTGATGGTTTTCAAAGATTTATTGAAGAATAATACTTCGAGACCATTTATGTTTGAATTAATTTATTTTTAATTCACAACTAACTTTTAAATCGACTTTTTCTCACACTTTTTATGAACCGTTTTTTTAACTTAACTTTTCCATTATTGGATTAAAGTTAATTTATTTCAATCTTCCAAAAAACCGTCACCCCGTCACGGAAGGCAGATCTTGTGTGACATGGAAATGTAATTTTTTTTTTAATTTCGAATAATTTGAGCTTTAACTGTTGATATAACGTTATATTGCATTCGTGTTTAAGTTACGTTTTAGCCACTTACGAATATTAAACGCTTGAGCTACGTTTTCGCGTTTAAACATTCTGGTGTGCATAAAACGTTGTCTACAATAAATATCTATATCCCAACTTTCCTTTAGAGAATTTTGTATAGGCGCCAAATTTAAAATGCGACTCTGTGATTAATCGTTCCGCGGAGCGAGCTACAAAATGCAATTCCTGCGGAATGTCCAACAAGAACTGTCACATTTGTCAAATTGTCACCAGATTGTAGGAGCATCAGCAATAAACTTATTTTTGTTATTTTCAGTGTAGATTTGCAGGTATTTTATAGTTTAATGGTTTTCATACGATTACGAAAAAATTGTCATTTGCTTGTGCCGCCATCTATTGATCAAAATTTACTTGTATCCATTACAGGTATCTAACTTATCCTTTTTAAATCCCGCTAATTTGTAAATTTTTCCTTTGTAAAAATCAGTTAATTTTTTTAAGAAATGTCAGTAATCTGACATTGAATAACAATTTGGAAAAATGATAATAATCCATTCGTTTTTTAATTGATTCATTTTCCATGGGTAATTAGATGGGAAATTTATTTGAACACCCGTTATCTGAAGTGAACAGAAGTGATGATTTTAAAGGTAAACAATATAAAGTTGACATTTTAATTTTGATTTTTATAGCGAGTAAAGATGACATAAGAGTCACTTTGATAGGAGTGAAATTTTGTTAGATTTTACGCATATTTGCGCCGATTTAACTTAAATTCAAACCGTAGAATCTGTTTAAAAACTCTTTAACATAATTGTTAGAACGGTTACTTAAAGTGTTTATCGTTAAATTTTGCATTTTGAGCAAATATAAAAGAAAATCTTGTTTCTTATTAATATGTTATACCATTTTAAAACTTGTTGCAAAAATTGCGTTTTTAGAACGTTCTCTCTTTCTTCCGTTTTACTTAACTTACAAAATTAAATTTAAAATTTAAAATTAAATTGAAAGGTAAATACGGGACTTTATTAAACAATACAAGTGGTTACAGTACTAATCATAGATGGCATGTTGCGGATATTTCTTGAAATACTCAACAAACTCCTGTTTATTTTGACACCAACGTCCATTCTGAAGATCAACACTCAGACAATTTGTCTCTCCTAAATCCAAATCGATCGATTGTCCATTCTTCAGACATTTGCAAATAGGAGGTTTATCTTCGCCGCATCCGAAAATCCGGTGGTTCTTGTCACCTCTACAATAATAACCGCCTTCGCCTTTCTCCGGTTTAAAATCCTCCCAACATTTACAATCCTCTGCCTTATCGACAGCAGCAACAACCGCCACAAAAAGACACAAAACGATGAACTTCCTACAAAATACTTCCAGAGTAAAAAGAAAACCAAAAACTCACCACTTACATGTTCCTTCTTTAACTGATCTTGTTGCAACAGAGTGTTGTTTTTCACAACCCGATATTAATAACACATCTAAACAAGGCGTGTCGTGGTTTTATTTATCATCTTACTGAAAAGCCTTGACAGTGAGACATTATTGCAATTGACGAGTGGTTTTCTGGGTTTAGTTGGACTGAAAATCGAATAGAAATTGGCTGAGCGATTGTAACCTCGGGACTCATTATCCATAATCGATTGGTAATTACGAAATAAAATAAATAAATCGGTTTCAAACATTTCCAGTCTTTTATTTTTAGTTGAACAATGTTTATTCAGTTTGGAAATTGATGTTTTTTTCCTTTTCATGACAGAAGAGGCGCATGAAAATTTTATTAGATGCTTTTGATGATGGCGAATTGGTAATAAATGGAGGAATTATTGATGCACTTACGCTAGAATACACAGTCAAAGGAGATTTATGGCTTACGGGCCTATTAATAGATACAGGAATGGTAGTAATGTTTCATTCAGGATTATACATAGTGTATCAACGACGACTCATTTTTTTAATTTCTGGATTTATTTTAGCAATATTGACTGTTCTGTTTATAAGTTTTTTCATGTGAGAAGAACCGAATGAAAATTTTATGGGCACTTTTGATGGCGAATTGGTCATAAATGCAGAAATTATTGGCGCACTTACGCTAGAATGCACAGTCAAAGAGGATTTATTGGTTTTGGATGGGAATATTTACTAACAAATTAGTTGTAGAAGTGTTCTATATAGCTTCATCTTTATAGACTCGTAACGAGAGGTCTCTTTTTACGTTCGTGGAAGCAGCAAATTCAATTATTTCATCTGCGCATTGTTCCTCTAAAAACATATCCCATGAATTACATATTTTTGTGTTGTATTAGTTAAAACAGATAAATAATTTCAGCTCGCTTCGTGTTTCCAACTTCATTACTTCCACTGTTTGTTGAATGATAATTAAACTTTTAATTGTTGATTATTTAACATTCCATTGGACGTAAAATGTAAATATGTTGCATAATTGGATGGCATAAATAAATATAAACGTGTAGATAGATAATTACCATTTAGTAAGAATCATAAACGGCGGTGGAGAAGCAATTTAAGTTTGCTTCACAAATAAGCTACATATCGACCGGAATAGATTTACATACATATTTTTTTCAAAAAAATTGAATTTTTGAATACGGAATATGTAAGACCGAATTCTTAGTAAATCGAGTGCAAGAAAAACAATTGCGCAAACCGCATCTTTCTATCTGACGTAGTCCCGGATATATTGTACACTAATTTGTCCGGAGCTTCAAAATGTTTGCTCTCTGACGGCAACCCAAAACTTCAAATGTCTCTAATTTGATTATTTGTTGACGTTGCTTAAAAAATTGCAGTTTTGGATTCAGCGTGAACATTTGTGTTAAATGAGTCCAAAAATTTTGAGTTTCTTTACAAATAAACGAAACATTGATCAAAATCTGTTTTCATGGGGTAAATTTTATTTTTTTTTTTCGAAGCGAAAACGCCGTTTAATGCCTTTGAGTTTACATCAATCGAGAGAACAGCTCGAAATCTATCAACTGGTCAAATTTGAAATCGATCGGACAAATAGTTCACGAGTTTTGGCCAAAAAACAAACAAAAAATTTAAAAATTTTCATCGATTAAGTCGGATTTTTTTTCGCGAAAAAGTCGACCATCGAAAGTTGGTTATTTGAGGGGGAATTCTAAAGGAAAATGAGCCGAGAAAAACGACGGAGCAAACCGTTTCTTTAGCTTTAAAAATTTGAAAAATGAAAATCAACTATCAGAAATCTTGATCGCCTATAACTTAGTTACTTGTTGTCGGATATAAATTTCAAGCCTAGATTTGGAATCTGCGTAAAATTCTGCGAAAAATGAGCTATAAAAACGCAAGTTTACTTTGACATAGTTTTATTCGAGCATTTGATCCAAAAAACTCCAACTTTCGACTTTTTGAAAATCTAAGAACGATTTCTTAGCTAAAAAAATCACGAGAAAAACGATGGCGAAAACCGTTTTTTTCGATCTTTTGTAGTTTTTGAGATATTGAGCACAGATTGTTCCGAACCTTCAAAAATTTGGCCCTCTGACGACTATCCAAAAATTTAAAAGGCGATTACTAAGTTATTTATTGACACACGTTAAAAATTCACCCGGTTTTTAAATCAGCGTGACATTCTGCGTAAAATGAGCCCAAATAAGTTGAGTTTGCTTCAAAAATAAACAAGACATTGATCAAAAACTGTTTTAAAAAAGTTTTTTTAGAGTGATTTTTATTTTTTTTCATCGAGTTAAAACGACGTTTAATACCTCTGAGTACCTCTGAGTTGTGCATCAATCGAAAGAGCAGCTCAAAATCTATCAACTCAAAATCTCAGATCAGTAGCTCAAATAGTTTACAAGTGGCGGCCAAAAAAACAAAAAATTCAAAAAATTTCATTGATTGAATCAAATTTTTTTTTGCAAAAAAATCGACCAGTAAATTTTGGGTATTTGAGGATGAATTCTAAAGGAAAAAAGCACGTGAAAACTTTCTTTTTATCTGTTGTAGTTTCGAAGATATCAAGCATGAAAAATTTGAAAAATAAAAATTAACTATCCAAAACTTTAAATGGCCACAACATTTGTTGTCGTACGTGGATTTTAAGCCTAGATTTGGAATCTGTACGAAATTCTGCGTAAAATGAGCGCTAATAATTCAAGTTTGTCCAAAAAATAAGCCAGATAACGACCGAAATAGATTCACATTCAGAATTTTGTCGAAAAAAACGAATTTTTGAATCCGGGGTAAGTAACCGCGGATTCTCATTAGAAAAAATGTCAAAAAAATCTGTTGAAGTTCAGGTAAATAGAATGAAAATTTAAAAATAAAATCTATCAAACCAAAAGATCCGGGATGTGTAAGAAATTGCGTGAAATTCTGCTTGAAATGAGTAGCAATAAGTTAATAAAGAGCCCTTCATTAAAAAGACTATTTTAAGCATATTTTCAATTAAAATAACCGAATATCCGATTCTCTTTTCTTTTCACCCCCAAAACCGTGATCTGTTATCTCGTTCCGTTTGTCCCATCTGTCACTTTCCGATCCGCCGAGTAATCGTATCCGTAAAATCAGCAACAATACAACCAATTCATTTTCATTTCGAAGGATTTCATCTCTTTGTCCACCTTTTTTTCAAGCAAACCTCGCGATCGAAATGTTATTAAAAACGTGTTTCGTCCCAAACATGTTAATTACGGCGTAATTTGGATGTCTCTTCGAATCCGACGCGTTATTATATTCTCTGCTATCTCGACGCTTGTTATTCGCGTTGCGACGTAATAAAAACAGGACACGTTCTCCGATTACGGCGTGTTTCATATTTAAACGAGACGTCAAAAGTTGTACTAAAACTGTGCCTTGTGCTAATTCCATTATGTCTTGTTCAAACATTCTAGCAAAAGTGCCGTTAGGTGTCGGCTTGTAAGATGCACGGCTGTTGTTTGTTGTTTTTGCGTAGTTATGAGACGTGAAAGCTTCGCTTTAATTAATACCAGGAAATGGAAATGAAATGTTTATTCCTTGTGTAAATACAGAGGATGGCGAATATGAAGAAGACTAATTCAATTAAGTAATGAGATTTTGATGGAAGGGCAAAAATGCCCCGATAACGGCACCGAGAAGAAAACGAAATACCGTTATCCCGATTATCTTCCTTCTATTTCGCGTTTGAAGTAACCGTCTAAATTGACTTAATGGGCGCTGGATATTTACGAGCCGCACTTTAAACTTTCCTTGCTCATTTGCCGCGTCCAAACTATCCCGTTGTAGCTGTGGGACTGGGATTTTTTTACAAAATTTCGAAAGTTTTTCTCTCCTTTAACAAGCTTTGCGACTAAATCTCCCGAAAAATCAACCCAACTCCGGCGATGAATAATTCATAAAAACATTGAAGATACAAGAGAAACTTTGCAAAGAATCGTACAAGTTCTCCAAGTCCTGAAAAGGATTCGTTCCGGAGCGTCGCTGAAAAATACGAAAATACTCTCAGTCGACATGAAAAATTGTTTCGCCATTGTTTTTAAAACTAAATGTGTGTGAAAGTACTCTGGAACGACGCCAGGGTTGCGTATTAAGACGCATAATATCGCTGTGTTGTTACATTAGTCTGTGGCTAATTTTGTTTGAAATTTATACACCTGTTCGGAGGAATCCAACTTTTTCTAGATTGATGCCAATTGCTGTGTGCGCTCATTCATTCCTTTACACTGTTGCATTACACAGATGTTGTTATTGTAAGTTTTTGTAACATTTTCAATTTCTGAAATCATTTTTCAGGCTTTCAGCGGAATTAAGCTGCGCATACACGATTTTCCTAATCGATGAATTGGTGGCTGCATAACTTTCCAAGCACATAAAATCTAAGCAAGCGGCTTCTTTTATGGACGAGAAAAAAGTGGTCGTAAAGTGCGTCCTTTGCCCTAGTTGCGGGCAATATAATATGCACTTAAAACTGTTTTATTGAAACTACTATCAAACTTTCCCGCAGCTCATTTTGTTGAACCTCACTCTCATTTTGTTGCAATGAAATTCTCGGATCCGCTTGATCAAAGTTGTCAACTTTAATCGTAATTGCAACTATATTCCCAAAAGCTGTCATTTTTTCGATTTCCAAACATTACATTCGTTAATTCCCATTTGATTGGTGCAATTCAGCGTTTGTCGGGTTCACTTTTCCATTTTAACCAATACGGTGTCGAACACACGAAATTTTCCGGTTTAACTGATTTATGATTTTTTTTTTGGCGCTGTTCGTTTGTAGAGCGTTGGCGGCTCAAGTCCCCGCCATTAACTTTAATTATGTCTGTAAAATAAATATGATGGGGTGCTCAGTTTTATTGTCGACGTCGTCAAACACATCCCGTCGAGCAAACATTTTCGCATCGCCTTAACGAGATTCCGTTCTCAACATGATATTGTAATATTTTCGTTAAGCTCCTCTCCGTCCGTAAAAATATAAAATCAGGCGTCTCCGGAACGATGTGGAGATATTTTTTCGCAGGAAATTTATTACGCTCCATCAAAACTTGAGAGAAAATGGATCATTATATGTAAATTTCAAATGACGTTCTCTTGTTCCTCTTATCACGTAATATTTTTACATCCCAGAGACGAATTCTGATTGTTGCTCTAAAGATCCGTGCGCGTTATCTCAGCCGGGCCGGTAATATAGATAACGATAAAGGGTATTTCGACATAACCGCCCCCTAATTAAACGGCAAAGTTTCACGCTCTCCCTCCAAAGACATTAATCTCTATTCACAGCTTTATGCCTCTAAACAGTAAACACCTAAGAGGGTGCAGTAATAAACTCCGAACAAGAATTTTTTCCCCGGATTCCAGAATACATTTCAAAGATGTAAGTGATCGGATGAAGAATTTCGCTCAGTTGTTGCATTTTTCTCTAGTTAATTAGAAATTCTTTGGAGAAAGCGTGCGAGGGAAGCATGTCATAAGAGGGTGGGAAATTCGCCCTGATTATTGTTTTAGATCCTCGGTTCCCCCAATTTGTTCGCCGCCCCCTTCCCCAATCAAAAGATAAAATCTCGTACCTTTCTTCGTTCCATTACTTGATTATTTTCTTTTCTTCCTCAACGACGTATTGCGTTATTCGGCGGCGGCGTTATAAACGACTTAGGCGTTCTCATTCATTACTGCTCACGCGAGCCACCCCTAAATATGCAATCAGCTCATTAAACCCCCTGACAAGCCGTCACTTTACCGGAGGCCTTCAACACGCGACAAACACGCCACTTGTTGGATGCGCTCCCAATTTTCGAATATTTTCCAACAGGTCACATCTTTTTTTTGCGGGGAAATCTGATAAAGAGAGGCAATTATTTTAATTACGACGCAGGGTTAACTGGTGCCCTCTAGCGGTTGAAAATTCATACATGGATGAACACAAAAATTTACACAAATTCGCTAATTAACATACTTTCGGTAAAGTTGTTTTCAGGAAAAATCAACGTTCTCGTTTTGTTTGCTTTGGGTTTTGTAGCGAAATTATTAGCGAAATAGATGAATAGACAATTAACTTCGCCTTCAGGCTTGGCTTTTAACAACGCGTCTTCGATGTAGAAATGTGAAGCCCCCTACTCTAATTAGTCGCATTCCGAAAAATGCCCCATTGTACTCGGAGATTCACAGATTTTAATTAAGCTGTGTTTACTTCCGGATCGATTTCACAACAAATCCACCAGAGGGCGCAAATTGGAGAACACGTCTAAGGTCACTAGATCAAATTGTCTGTTTTATAAGGTACCGCTGTTAGTGACAAAAAGAAAGACAACGATATCTTCTGTCTATCTCTACATGCGCACTAAATTTAAATGTTGTTTGTGTGGACACATTGCTTTATGAACTGTCAATTCTTGTCAAATATCGTTTGTAATAAAATGGTTTGAATGTGCGATTTCTCAACACGAATCGTTATGGTGTATTTGTTTCCTCCGCCGTAAGTTAATACTATTTGACGTTTTATGTACGACGACTTTCCACAAATTTCTGAAAACTCCAAATAGAAGGTAGATGGAAGCCCTATCGAAGCCGACAATCATTGTGACATTGGTTAAGCAGTACGTATTGGAGGAATACTAAAGTTGGTTTTTGTATATGAACCCTTGAGTACTTTTTATAAGGTTATGGAATTTTGTACCTGTTAGTTTACGAATTCCGTGAACTAAATTTAAATAATGTTCCCCCAATTTGTCTTCAATCGCTTTTGTGTTTCAATAGCCCCAATACCAACATGAACTTCTTGCATTCAGGCGAATAACTCGTTCATCTTATTGTTAATATGAGTTGAAAATCAAATCTATGGGCAAGAAAATGGAAGAAGGAAGGCCACTCACATGTGGTACATCACAAAACCTGCGTTATGGACAGAAATATTATTTCAAATGCCTAAAACACAAGCAATGATATTGTAAAGTGTAAGTATAACGGCCTCAACGGTAAACGTTCTCAAACTGTGTTGTAGGACCAACTGACTGGTATCCTTAATGTAACAGCGGGGCCTCATAAACTAGCAGGTGGACAAGACACATCACTTGAACAGTGCAGATACACAGTCTCATGAGGAAGACACACCATCGCTTTCAACATCAGCGGCAGAAGATGGTTGGTTTGAAGCCGCTGCTACTTCCTCATAATGAATGTGAAAACTGAAAATGCAATCGGACATGAAATATACATAAGATATGCAAAACTGGTTCTATAGTTTAATGTGGCGTACGAAGGTCCTTAAACGCATTCAAATGGTCTCCTGTAGAGTTAAAAATAGATGTAATTTTGTATTTCAGGGTGATTTAAGTAAATAATTTTAACATAACCTTAATATTTGTTCTTGATATTCATTTTGTTGCAGTTGTTTTGCATAAACTCATTCAAGATCTTAAACATGTCTACTTCTTCAAACTTGTAAATTCTTTCTTCTTAATAGCCCCTTTAAAATATCTCATGTACTTCATTTTCTGCTCATGTACTTGCTACTTCCATTTGTGCAATGCTTTCTCTCAGTTACTTTAACATCTCATCATTGTTACTACATCGTCGGGAGAAGCTACAATATAATCAGTGCTAATAGCATATTCTAATTAGGGCGTTACTGCATACAAGTCGAATCGTTGGAGATTAGAAAAGACAGTGCTTGAAGTCCGAGACCGTTTCTGAGTGTTGCACCTCCTTAACGTGCTAAAATGGAATCGGTTCTAATGTCGGTTCGCTCACCTCTTACGTATTCACATAGTCTGTTATAATGTTGGAACCAATTTTCTTTTTGTACCCACGGTTTATTTAAGTGTATTTTAAACAAATAAATTTAAGATAACCTTACATTTTGTCAATGACAAATTTTACGTCAACAATTTTATGACAATTCCCCAGAATCTTGCGTCTCGTTCTAACCCATTGATTTATGGACTATGTCTGTCTCTCTTGAATTGCGCACTGAAAACTAACAGCGGTACCTTATAAAACAGACAATTTGATCTAGTGACCTTAAACACGTCCCGGAAGTACCCGGAATATAAGTCAATAAGTCGGTTATGAACATTTGGTAAGTGCTGATAAAGTAAACTTATCGAGACTCAAACTTCAATAAATCCATGGATTCAGGAAGTAGTTGCTCTAAATTTTAATATTCCACTTGAAATACGACACTTTTAATCTGTCACAGTGTACGGAAAGTTTGTGATATAGAACTAAGAATAAGAGTTCTATTATTTGCATGGAGGGAGAGTTTTATAGTAGCTACTTCAATGAAGTTGGAGTTAAGTTGGTAGTATATGATCGAAGAGGGTTGGGGTACTTTATGACACTTTTTATGTGAGGAAGGAGGTGGGTGATTCACTTGTTTAAACGTAAGCCACCAACGCCAATTTTCTTGCGTCTGAAAATAGAAAATTTTTGATGTTTTGCTGCGTCGAAAAAGTCGGTCCACGCTCCATCTCAAGACAAAAGCCAGCATATTAACACAACCCATGACAAATCTGTTCCTTTGAAACCGTTAATTAATTATAAAACGAGAATAGACCATTTGAATAATTACTCTGGCTCGGCCCAGTTCCTCGCTATTCATCAAGGAGTTTCTTGTTTGTGTCCCGGAGTGGTGCCGCTAAACGTTATTGAACGGAAGCACGTGTTAAAACCGGAACTAAACAGTGGCGTGCGTGCGCATCTTCCGCTCCAGGCCGTTGCTTTAATAGGCCTTTGTTCCCTCAACAACGGGTCCTCACGCACTTTTCAACATACTTTCCAGAAATAACAAAGCATAATTGCCTTCGGGATACACATTCACGACCTTTGGGATCTGATACATGCCGTTAATAACGACTCCAATTTATCCACTTGGACGAAAATTGGGGGAACTCCCTCTTCACTTACATTCATACTTTTCGGCGATTGTGCAGAAACGGGAACTCGATACACAAAGTGAAAATCAAAGCGCTTGGCGGCACGCTTTTGATGGGAAATTTGTTGCCAGCTTGAAGGATTGTGTTTCGGGGTGTGTGTGTGTGTATAACTGGTTGTCTAAGTAGGAGGGAAAAATAAGAACGAAACTGGGAGTTAGTAAAACAAAATAGAATTAATTTAGAGCACAAAGCAGTCTGAAGAACAAGTTCCTGGTAAATTTCTAGCCACTTTGCACTTTAGCACGGCTATTAAAACGCTGTTAATTCGAATTTGTTGCAAAGTTCGGGCGTCAGCTTTCAGCGTGCGGTTTCCAAAGCTTCGCACTGGAGATCTTTGTTTGTGACGATTTTTTACCTTTCCTTTGATAAACGCAAAATGGGAAAAAATTGAAATCCATAAATTGAATCGGAATGAACTAGAACTATCTATTTTCCTTTCCCGACCATTTCGAGCGAGATATGGCCATCAAAACTGCATCTAAGCAAATTCGTGCCAAACAACTTAACGTTCCGAGACACGTACTAAAATGAAACATAAATCGCTTATTCTTTTATTGATTGTAACTCTGTTTGTATTTATCATAAACAAAATAACGACTTTGTTTACAGTCAATTTCATGTCTCGTTCTTCGATATCAACATAGTTTCGACCGCGCATCACATTTTCATATTAATCAGCTCGAATATTGTGCTTGATTAGTTTTCAATCCGCGTTACGACCATCACACATGTTTCAGACATTAACTACTTGAATATTCGGCCAAATTCAAATTGTTTTGTACATTGTATGTTTCATTATATTATCTCGCACTAATTCACAATATGATACCGTAATGAAACTTGAATCCTGCAATAATTACTCTGTCAACGGAGATAATCCTTTGTTCGCAGCTCGGAGTGGAAACAGCAATAGTTCCTCCAATTTTTGCAGTTTTTATGATTGTGCGTCATTAGCGGGATTTACGGGTTTATTGCCCAAAAAAGTGCATTCGTTACCGCGAAATCCGTTTTGCAAATAAACGTCTGATTTAAATTCCCGGGTCAAACGTCCCTTGTTCCACCTAATTACAATCTAAACAAACTGTCAAAATAAAAATATTCCTTCACTTTGGCTAACCCACGACCGTACGTGACTCGTTAAAATGTATTCAGTAATGATCTGTGAGGAATGAGACGAATGGGAAATGGCAAGAAGCTTCGGAAATAAAACTTTGTTGTTATTGTTGTGCGTTTTAATTTGAGTTGGGAGAAGGAAAACGAGGGAGAAACGGGAATAAGACGAATTGGACTTTTCCATAATAAAACATATTCCCTCGGAAAAATGATAATGGAATAAATAATAATTTCATTCAAATGCCTTCTTCCATTTTTCATCCGGCTAATAGCTTTATGATTGAATTTTGAATCAAGTATTACGTGATGTTTTAGTGGCGGCGGCGGAGGAGCATTTAACGGGGGCGATAACATGACCACAGCGTGGGCGGGCTAATGATGTGTGCCCACGATTTTAAAACAATTAAAGATACTTTCACCGGCAGATTAACCAGAAACAGCTTTTTATACGAGTAATTCCAAGTGACGTCGGCCATTCCAATAGCTATATTATACAAATATCTCTGAGTCCTGACCTGAAGGAGCCCAACGGGCTTCGAATTCAAGATCAAGATCAGGAGGCAATTCTACTTTAGAAATACCTTACTAGGGGAGAGGGGGGCATAGTGGGGAATTTAACAATCAATTAGTCACGCATCCTAAAATAATAGGAATTAACACATTTTTTTTACAAAATATCATAGACTAATGTATTGCTGATGATTTTTGATGTACTATTTTTGATTACAATCAAAAACTTACGACATGTGAGCATTATTTTAAAAAATGGGGTTTGCCCCGCTTTGCCCCGTATATAGGGGTAAAGTGGGGTATCCTATGAGGTAATCCAATTTTTGAATAACTTTGTACCTACCTTCTTAGAAAAAGTAACATTTTAAAATTACTTGGTTATCAATGCAAATAAATGAGTAGGTTCATCATATTTAGCCAATACATTTGTATGACTAGATTTGAAAAAAACTTGCTCCCTAATTTCGCGAAGTTTTTAACGAAAACACTGGATTTCACATTTTGTTTTGTAAAACATATAGGTTTCCACACTTTGTTTTATAAAACACACATGGTCAAGTGTCAACTGACAACCAATCAAAACACGCTATTCGACTTTTTTCACGGCGTTTGATTTGAGCAGCAAGAGTGTTGCCCCGCTATGCCCGGTATGCCCCGGTACCCCGGTATGCCCCCCCCTCACTTATACTCACAGTTCACCAGAAGAGCAAACCAACAATGTGTTCTAGAACACCCCCTCTTTAAAAAAAAATCAAAATTTAAATCATGGTAGATTGGATTACTTACATTTGGAAAATTTATGCTTTAATAATTGCAATTTTTTTGTTTCTTAAATTTTTGATTTTTTATCTAGTTAAAATTTTATAATCGACAATAGAATAATTTCTGAGAAAAGCATTTATGTCATACAACTCTAAAACCAAGACGACTGGACAAATATTATAAATATACTGCGCCGCAAAATTAACTTTAAAAATTTATATATTTTTTTAAATATACATTTTTTTTTTCAAATTGAACTTGGCCCTTATATGTAGGTACATGCATTTTAAACGATTTTTAACAATTTAATATCAAATTTTTTCCACAAAATTAACACAGCCATTTCCGACTTCTTACTTACGATTTTTTGTCACATTTGGGTAGAAAATTCCCCAGTTCTTCATAGCTGCAATACCAAAAATTTCTAAAATTACGAATTTTTGTGGTGGATGTGAGAACATTTTGCTTCCTCTTAAAAAATTGAAATTTGCAAATATTGTGTCAACAATTTTGCAATTTGGTAGAATTAATTCACGGCTCAAAAGTAGTAGTTTTCCTAAAACTCATGCTTTAGCAATAAAATTAGCAAATTTTTATTGGTAGATGTCGGAAATTTTTGCTTCGTTTTTAAATAAAATTTTCAAAGTCTGTGTATTCCGTCCTAGATTTTTGTAATCTATTAAAATTAATACATAACTTATAGGTAGTAACTTTTCCAAGTTTCGTAGCCGATGTACTGAAATTATAGAAACATTCCGAATTTAAACAAAGGGTGTCGAAATTTTTTGCTCCGTCATAACAATTTCTAAAATTAGGTTTTTTGATCTACAGTTTTGCCATTTGGTAGAGTTATATAATTGACGGTTCAAAAGTTGTATTTTACATAAATGCTTTTCACAGCAAACATACTGTTGATTATCGAATTTTTAAATGGCTAAGCCATCAAAAGTTTCAAAAATAAGGAAAATTCAAATATTGATACATACATTTTCATAATTTTTTAAAATAAAAGTAATCGAATTTAAGATAGTTTAAAATTTGACTTTTTTTGAAATAGTGGGTGCCCTAGAACACATTGTTGGTTTTCGTTTTTATGAGCAATTTTTTTCGAATAAAATTCTCTTCCGCGGAACTGTGTACTGCTTCAGTACAAATTTTGTCGAAACAATAAATTGGATTTCGATTAATTTAAGCAATACAAACGATTACAATTTAAATTTGAACGATTCCAAAAGGTTTTAAGAAAGTGAAACGAATGAACAAAATCCCAAGAATTGAAGTATCCGAAGGATCTAAAGGGATTAAATCAAAAAAAGAATTAGCAGTTTGAAGCTTTTGGAAGGATCAGAAGAACTTGAATTGCATAATTTTAAAGGCGAGATATCATTTTTGAAAAATTAAAGATATTCAGTGAACCTTTTGCATATTTCGCAGTAATATGATTCATACAAAATCCTGTCATGTGTCGCAAATTTTGTGTCTGGTGAGGATGTTGACTCGAAGTTTTTGAGTGACGTGACGCCGCCATTCTCGTATTTGGCCCCTATTACATAGTCGCACAAAGTTTCATGTCATAACCTATTCAAGTTATGTCCCCCAGCATCAGGACAGCGCGTCCGCCTCGAAATGTCTTCATTATGCCAATTCCACACGTCCGTGCCATCCACGACAGTTTAAACGTCCGCTTATGATTCAAGATTTACGAGCGTCCAAATCCCATGTATCATTGTATCTCTTGGACGTAAATCACCTGTACACTCCATTAAAAACGGCTTTAAAGTTTTCAGCAGTTCCGGAACAATCCGGGCGTTCACAGGCAAGCGGGATGCATCGGACCAGTACCATAAAACTCCCCATCCAGCAGAAGGAAGCTCCTCGAACTCCGTGCTTTTGTTCAAGTTTAAAACAAACGCTATGTGCACATTTACGTATAAATTGCTACACTTTCCGCCCACCGACGGCAACTTCGTCTCTGTTACTGCAGCTTTTCAATTGTCTCGCAGCCGCCTATTCAATTGCTCGATTGTATGACTCCCGAGTTCTGATGACAATCGAGAATTACTACCGTCCTCGTGCATAGACGAACTAATTGTATAATTTCACGGAGATGGATCTTTGTTCTGGGATTTTTCTTTCAGATTGACATTTATGGCGATTTTTGACCGGCCTGTACAATAACTGCGCGTTCATAGGTGAAAATATTTACTGTTATAGACCGAATTATCCCAACTGAGCTTTTTAATTTGGTTCCGTTTCAACTGTGCACCGGACTAGCAAAAAATGAATCAATAATTACACAATTCAAAAACTTTCATTACAATTTTGCATTTCGCCCAAACATAACCCGTCGCCCTGGCAACAATAATAGTTCATAACGATCGTGGAAATTACATTTCTCATCAAAGTGAACTAAATAAAAATATAGGGACGTTGATTATCACATTCGAAATGCACAAAGTTGACGATGGCCCAGTTAGAGTCGAAATTAAAAGTTTTTAATTGCTAATATCCATCCGCCTCTTAACAGCTGATTGGACGGAGCTTTTAATTATTCTCACTTCCAATTCCTGAAACTTCAGTAATGGCCTATTAAATTTATTTATTATTCACGACGTCCTGATGGGAATAGCACTTTCAATTTAACAAATCGAGACTGGCGAGCTTTCGCCCTTTAGCTCTTTAAACTTACACGTATCTTGTGCAATTCATCATCGAAAGTGAGTAATAATTCAAGTGCGTGGGGCTTAATTATCCCGTAAAAAATTGATCGGGGGCGTAACGAGCCACGAATTATTCAATATTAGGGACTAACGAATTGCTCCGCGAGCTTTTTGGGTAAATAAGAACGTGCATAAAAGCGAATTGAGTCGTTTAATGCAATTTATGGGTTTAATTTCGGGGAAATAAACAAGGTGATCCGAATACATCAGCTTCAGGAGGGATTATTTACTGGATTAATATTAGCTTCTTGCAGATGCATAAAGAGGGAAACGGAAGCTCGAGGAGACGGCTTGAATAATAATTGCTATTTGAATTTTTATAGGTAATAGGATCCGGAGAGATAAGGACTTGCTTTCCAGTTATTATGCCGAGGTTGTTGATTTTAGGATTATCTTTTTGTTTGCTGGTTACGAGTTTAGTCAATATGCTTGGGGAATTGTTTTTAAAATTGGAGAAACACATAAATCTGAAATTATCTGATTTCTTATCCAAAATGGATAATAATAATCTTAAAAACGTTGGAAAGAATCTAAAACAACATAAAAAATCCACGGAAAAAATCTTAATTTTTTTTCTTCAATTTCAACAACAAAACTTTGGGATCTTTGAGAACGTGGTAGTGTATAAATTTACTGAAATTTTTTGTTTAAATTAAAGAAAAATGTTACTGTAGAATTTTCATCATCATTTTTCAAGAATATTTTTAAGTAAGGACTTGATGGAGCAAAACCTGCTTTATACTTGGAATCAGGTGACCATTCCATTGTAGAAATGCCATTTAACTTCTCAAGTGCACTAGTGTTCTTATTATACATTTAAAAATTTGAATTAAAATTTTGATGCATCAGCCCCAACAGAATGAATTGAAAGCTTTGAAAGAAACTCTCATAACTACATAATTTGCCCCTGGTTTATTAAATTGTCCGTTTTTTACAAAGCTTTCCACCCCAATTCCCGGAAATTCCCAAGTAAAAAACATTTTTTGCTGAAGCCCTTCCACGTGTAGGCCGTTGTCCTCCTGACCCAAAAAGCCCGAAAATAGAACAGGGGTGTCTCCCCCCGCGTTGTTTTGTCGAGATCAAATCTGCCCATTTAGGAAAGCAAAAGTGTGACGAACGCGATCGGTGTAATGTCGGGTTGGTATTTTGGCCGTCTCCCAAGTCTAATTTATTATTATTGTGTCTTTGAACAGTGAAGGGTGGCGAAGGTCGATCTCCGACCTAACAACCTAATTATAAACTTTGCTCTTTAAGACAATTTACTCGAGCGAGACGCACCTGTTACTACCTTAAATATTAATGCTGCTAATATATCAGACATTAATTCGGGCTTATAACAGGCTCCCGTTGTCTTCGAAGGGCCTTAATTAATTCCGTTTTTTATTAGCTCCCTTGTGTTCATCGAAACGGTAAAATATGAACGCTAAATCACATAGAACGGCCATTTCTGGAATTATCTCCGCCGACGTCCCCTCTGAGATTCTTCCTATCCGTTTAACAATAATACTAAATTCAAATCAGAATATTCTGTGTATTTCGAACCCTTAGCGAGACAGAACCCTCATCCTGAAACATGAATTCGGGTCCGAAAGGTAGGCAACCGCTATAATTTTATATTTATATGGAGGGATTGGATGGACATTATGAAGAAGTGGTCTCTGTTCGCCTGGAAATTACCGAACATTGAATTACACGCCTGCGGTAACCGACCCGAATAACATCGGAATTTTAATGCAAACACCACGTGACGTAGTTACAGGATCAGATCGCAGGAAGGAAAAGATCGAACGAGTTCCAAGGGGAAAAGAAGTGCGTTACTTAAGACTGAGAGGTAAAGGATCCGCAACTCAAAAAGAAGGGGATAATGTATAATTAATACGTTGGGAATACATCTAAAAATGGAGGCAACAATAAAAGAGTGAAGTCGCGCTTTGAATGTGTCGTTAACAGAATCTTGGAACTTTCCATGTTGCACCGCTTTTCTTATTCTAAAAATATTCCCTGCAGCCGTCAGACAGCGTCACAAACAAAATTTAGCTTCCAATGAGTAAGTCTTAGTTAGCACGCCATAATAAAGTCATACCATTACACGTCAACTGCAAATCTCATGTTAATTGTCGTTTCGCCATTGGAAAACATTTGAATGTTGTCCAAGAAAAATTTACTAAATAAATTCACGTCGTGCAGATATTACCATTCCATGCATGTGAGGCTCCCAAAATAAAAAACTTCCATAACTTGATCTTATAAGGGTCGAAATAAGTTAAAATGTGTTTCTTTCCATTTTATGATTCCCGTAAAAATAAAATCTTTTTATGACACACGTCGAACGACAATAGAATATTGAGGAGGCGATCGTTTTTTTAATTGCGTCTTCGTCGTCAATATTTGTAAAATCTCGTCGAGACTCCTCGAAATTTAAGTACTTTTATGTCAATAAAATATAATAGGCCATAACTCTTCAAGTTTTCATTCCGGAGACGAGGGTGCTTCTTTAATCACGGACACTAATCTTCTTCGGTGAAAAATCGCGCCATCAGACTATACAAATTACCAGTCAATCTGAAGTTAAACGTCAGAGTGCTTCCTTTTTTCAGCGACGCTGAATTTCCATCACGCGTCTATTTAACCGGAAAAATTTCATAAATTGGATGTTTGTGCGATACAAAATTAATTTCGTCGGAATTAACTGTCACGATGGAATTTATATTACACGACCCGATTCAGATACACACGTAAGATACAAGATCTAAAGGATATTGCGAATTTCCAATGCGCGAGTCTGAAGAGCCGAGGGCACCTTTCAGGGAACTAGTTTTTGAATGATGCTTCTTGCTATATTAAAATACTCATGAAATGAGTCTGCGATAAATTCAGCGCAAACCACTTTGTTGCTTCTTTACCGCCTGTTTTTTCTCCATTTTGCTCCCTCTATTATAACCTCGTCATCATCAGTTACAGAAAATTTGCCCCATTATGTAATTTGTTTGCACCGAAAGCTCAGCACGTGTAACGTCGAGGCGGACGCAATAACGACCGGATTTTACAACCCGGAACGTAACATCCGCACGTAATTTTAAAAATAACAAAAACAGTCCCTGTAGTGAAAGATTAACATTTAATTACAGTAATGGCGTCGTTTTAACTAAACTGCATTGCGCCTTAATAAGAACAGCTCTACAAGCGCTGACGTTTCGTCCAATTTCTAAACCCTCATCACGATTTCCTGTCTAAATATAAGAAAAACAGAATCGGCCCCCATAATCCCTCCAACTAGGGAAGAATTGAATTTGGCCTAAGCGCACAAACAGTAGAAAAATCATGGGATTAGTCAGTATAGGTTTTTTTAAACGGCAGAAGTTGTTTCGTCCCGTTTAATCAAAGCAAGTGTAAGAAGGATGTCGTTTATTCACGCCTCGAGCCTTCTAACCTACATTCGTTGTTACGACTTTGTTTTGGGCTTGTTCGTAAATAAATTTCATATCAGGAGTGAGATAACTGGGGTCGTGCTTACCGAAGGCGCCTCTACATTCGGGCACTCACCTGAAACAAGAAATGAGAATTAAAACGCGATAATAACAGTTGAAAAGTGATCGTCTTTTCGCCAATCTTTAGCACCTCGTGTTTAATTTGCATTTGGCGGTTGCACGTTGTACGAGCTTCGTATTCATGATGTGCTTTATCGTCGGCACGTGCTCGTACAAGCTCAAACTTCCTCCGTCAGCATCATCGTCAGTGAGAAATTCGTCAGTCTCTCCTCGACGCCTGTTAAACTCGAAAAGGGCGGTTTAGCATAAGTCCACTCGGTTGACTTGCGGTAGGTAGTGATTAGCGTTGAACAAAGTTGCTGAACTCCGCCTCTAAGTTGAATGTGAAGCCGCATTAAAACGTCACTACGCGCAATCAAACATTACATTCTAAACGAATTTACTACGGATAACAAGAAGTGTCTACAGCTTTAACCGAGCAAAAGCGGAATTTACTGTGTTACCAATGATTTATGGTTTGCTGCGTTGCGAGGCGATGCTTGGAGTAGCGAATTTTTACCGATTTTGCCGTAAATTGGAAACGTTTCCAAACTATTTCGAGAGTTGTATGCTTTTTATTGCGGAACTAGCATGTTTACAACCCTATAACTGGCGCAAGTTTAACCTCATATTTTTTTCGCGCAGCGTCATACAAGACTAGAGAAACGACGTGGAAAGCTTAGTTTATTTCCCCAGTTGGAACTGTTTACACGAGACACTTATTTACACATTTGAAAAACCACAGCAATCATGACAGTTTGCTACAAGTTAGATTTGCGCGTCGGCGAACTTCTAATTCGCAAACTACGAGTTGACAGAGGATGTTTCAAAAGACCAAAAATTCTCTTTTTGAGATTTAAAAATAAAATATTTGTTTGAAAAGTCTCGTTAATTAATCCGGTGCCGCCCCGATCCTTCGATAACTTTTCTAAAACATAAATTAAAGAAGCCTCGCGGCGCCCTCCTCCATACATCCCCTTTTGATGGCTTATTACAGTTTCCCCCAAAAGAAAGGAAATTTTCCCATAATTGACAATTTACAATAAAACTTAATAATTCGCGATACATCCCTCC
This sequence comes from Gnatocerus cornutus, assembly GCA_029298725.1. NCBI lineage: Eukaryota > Metazoa > Arthropoda > Insecta > Coleoptera > Tenebrionidae > Gnatocerus > Gnatocerus cornutus. The sequence continues at coordinate 31,118,969 of CM055509.1, read as the reverse complement.
CTTAATTTCACAGACCATGAACGAACGAAATGATTTTTTCTGCTCGAAAAACCGACATAAAGGAGATATACAGAGGCGTCGGAAATGAATGGGACAATACCGAAAATAGTTGGGATAAAGTAGAAATCTGTTTCTCATAAATATTATCTGAGTTTATTTCGTTTGGCTTTTGTTGGCGTGCCAACTACATTAACGTGTTGTATTATTTTTAAACAAATATCCTAATAGTGTAAAATTGCATTACAAAAACAGTGGCAGGCGTGCAAAATCAATTTAGGCGTGCTCTCCTTTTTCCAGAGGTTGTTTTGGAACCGGGCCAGGACCGTTTGACATAATAATGTCCACGTCAATGTTGGGAACGATCTAATAAACGTTGCGTGGTCTAATGTAAAAATTACGTTGTTTACTAACCGGAAGCCACTTTACGTGAGGGCGGAAGCGACAGGGCTAGGAAAAAATGCAAAGGAACAACGGGAAGCGGTGCCAGTTTGAAAGAAATGTTTACTGACACAATAACAGAAGTGAAGGGTAATTTTTTCATTGTGTCAAAGTAAATTAAATGTAATGCAAAGCTCAAAGCGCAGGTTTAATTCCGGAGACGCAGTTTGCGAAATAAGAAAATCGAATGCACTCTCCTCTTTGATTCTTTTTTCAAAGCCGGAGCAGTGTCTTGCATTATTTAAATTCTGCTCTTAATGTTCGCTGTAAAATCCCGTTAGAAGCGTATTACGATAATACGTCGAATGGAGATTTGCACTCATAGGAAACGCATTAACTCGGCGCATTTCGGTTTGTGTGCATAATCGATGTTTGAGCACTCTGAAAATCTTATCGATTGGTGTATTTGGCGTGTGTATAAAGTACAGCTGTTGCCATAGATTCCATTCACGCCTGGCATTAATTCTGTTTTAATTAGAGGGTGGAGTACACTTGTTGAGTAAACCGATCTTTGCTTGATGAATAATGAAAAAGAAGCAGGGGAAAACACAACTCGTGTGAAACCATCGAAAAGATAAACTCAATCATTTCCCCGTCGATATTGTACGCCAGTCCAATTTGAATTTGATTAAAATTAAATTGATTACATGACGACATATTAAATCATTTCGGATCCGATATGTAAATTCGCATTGATTTTCTAGCGAATCGTTCATAGATGGCGGCACCTCACATCATAATTGATCGCCATAATTTGTTCCCGCTAAAATTTTTTGCGTCGCCGCCATAAATTTGACTTTCAAACATTTCAATGGATATTATGCCGCTTCCAAAATAGACATTTGCATTCCGACTTTTCGTTCCGGCACCGCCGTCACAACACCTCTTTATCATAAGCTTGGCGTTGGAGGTGTGTTTTTGAAATGCCGCCAAAACGAACGTATTTACTAGGAATGTGCGAATAAAAATCTGACTTTGCGTGAATTATCGTCCAAGTTTTATAATAACGCGGCGACGGAATTGAAGGTGCAGACGATGGAGTTTGTTAAAACGGTGGCGAATGTTTTTCACGGCGGGATCGATCCTGGAATTAGTTTGTTTTCGCTACCGAAAGATGACAACGATGCTGACACATGCAAACAAACTGAAAAAGTTGCAAAGAACCGAAAATTTTACTTTAGACACTTTGGCCTCCGGTCCGAAATCCGCGTTTATCCTTCGCCGTGATTAGCATAAAATCCTATCGGTCCATTCGAATCCAAAGAGCCCACTGTCCCATAATCAGCATTCGTTCCAGTGCTCACATCCGTGCGTAATTCTCCCGGAGGATCTGGGTCTCAGCTTTCCATAATACATCACGATGAGCGCCTATCTACACTGTCTATCCATGAATTTATCATCGCAGACAGGTTTTCAAGAACCGCATTGTACGACGATCTGCCATTTTAGTGGGGCCCCCATTCATAGAATTTAAATATTTGATGAGTCGCGTCCTAAACGAGGACGAGCGTCTTTTGTGCGGGTCCTTTCGAGTGATTCGGAAAAGTTGTGAAATATGCACGTGTCCGACAGATAAAACCTACCAGCACGATCCGACCGAAGAACTAATCTTTATGGGGCTCTCGTACAACGTATAAACTAAAAACGGTACAGCATGCATCATGACCTGTCAGTTTGCACGTTTCACATAAATTTCACGGGGAAATATCGGCCAATTGGAAGGGGGAAGAAATATGCCCCATTGGTAACCAACGATAAAGTGAGAATGTTTAGTTGTTTGAAATGAAATTTGTTTTCTGATCAAGCACGAAAATGCACCCTCTTAATTAATAACAATTGGGCAAACAGGCTATCGCCCACCCGATCTGATCCGGGCAAAAATCCGGCAAAACATTCCGAAAACAGCTCCGGGCTTTCTCCGCAAATATTCATGCAAATAAACCTTTTTTCAGATGTGTATCGATAAAAGCTTTCGTTGGGGTTGGTTTACCTAAGGGGGGATCGCATGTAAAGTGCATATTTTTTTTCATTCGGGGGTGGCTCTATGAAGTTGATGATTGCCAATCTTGCTACGAATTAGAAGTTTTATACAGTGAAGGGAAGATCTCGTTTACATAACGTCGAATGTTTTTAGAAAGAAAAAAACGAGGCGACATTGATGTGTGTCCCTATCACAACGGATAAGCACAGCTATCGATTCCTGCATCTAGAAGCAGGAAAACTAACTGATTTCCTGGGTCTCAGATGCAAGACCGGTCTCAGATGGCCAAGAAAATGGGAATAATGGTGTAGTCGGTCAACATCGTAAACTGCTTCTTAAGCAGTTGATTGGTTGCTACTCGCCCTGCAGGAAACTTTGTTTTCTTTTAATGGGAAAAATAAATGGAACGTTATATTTTTTCGGGATCGATCCGAGAGACCTCTCTAAATGTATTACTAATCAAATTAAAGAAATCCATCCGCTTTTTTCCTCTCCATTGAACGAAAAGCGTATTTTACCGGCGGAAAGGACGTTGTGATACAAGCTCAATTAAATTAAATTAATTCGGCGATTAATAGCAAGTGAAACGGGAAAAGTTGGAAGGAGCCGGAAGAGAACCAAACAAGTTAAAAGCTCATAAATTGTCACATTCGAGGAGAGCTTCTGGGTGGAAAAAGGAAAATAGAAGACTAGTGGAAATGGAAGTATAAATGGATTGGTTTTCGCATTGTGTCAGTTTTGTGTCAAGGTTTCGCTGTTAATAGGTAAAAAATCCGGATTTTGATTGCTTTGTAACACAGGATCACACTGAAAAATTTCGCCCGGCGCATCCGCCAAATTTAACCGTCAAAATTATATCTTACAACTTGACAGACAGTCCAAAATTCCCCATTTATCTTACCATGGAAGCGGTTATTTGCACATGAGCTCGTTTAGCGTGGAATGTGGTATATAAGGGTTGACGTTCACATTTGACTCTTTTCACACCCCACAGGATTCGAGAATCCCACTCCGTTTGGGAATTGAAATCTCACTAAGGTTATTCCGCGGCTTCTTCGACATCTCGAGCCGGATTTATAAGAGAGAAGCTAAAGGTAAGCGTCCACTTATCAGCGAGAAAAAATCCGAGATCGCGCTGACGAAGTCATTTTCCCTCCGCTGTTAATTAGACGAAATGTGAACATAATTCAGTGCGCTGAGACGAAAAAGGGAAAAACAATTAAAAAGGCCCAAAGCATTATGCAAATAACTAAGTACACGAGTTAGGTAACTACAGAGGGCAATGTTTATAGGAGGCACAGCTGTTCTCTCCCACCATCCTAATGCAGTCCTCCCTTAAAGCTGCTTAAAGCTTGTATTAACCAAGCTCATGTATTATTCGGAAGCTCTTAAATGCGTAGGCGGCAACTCTTAAGAGCAGTTTGTGATTACACACTATGTAAGAACGGTAATTGAAGAGATATTTGCTGCAAGTTTGCTCGACAACTTATTAATTATTGCTGCTTAGACATGAGGAGGAATGCCGACGCAGGCGAAATTTCCCGAATGGCATGTAAAAACTATGAATATTCAAATTCACCGCGAAATTTAAAGTGGAGCGATGATTGATAACTTTCAATTAAAATGAGATCGTTCGATTTTCTCAACAATGATCCCATCCCCGCCACGTTTCCTTTCCTCGAAAATCCCTTCAATATCCGCGAGGTTAAAAATATAAAAATGCAAATTAAACTTTTTAATTAAGCCCCATTCCGCCGCGTCACCACGGCAACCAATTAACAAAGTTCAAATTTAAATCAGACGACCCGTAAATTATTTCCCATTTCATCGCATTCATAATATTTGCACTGATTGCCGATTATAACTGATATTGCAATGCTGACTTAACAAAGCTCTAAAATGCGTCGATATCACTGCGATAATTGGGAAAATCCGCCAACGACTGTCCCAAAAACAATTTCCTCTCTTGATAGATGACGGCCTCGTATGTATTCATCCGGAAGAGAAGCGGGGACATTTCCGACATAAAAGTAAATAAGTAAAAGTTTCAGATCCTTTGGGAGAGGTTGTTACTGGTTCGGCTCAATGGGCGGCGATGCGTTAGACAGAAAAAGGGGTTGGTGAAATATGAAATTCCCTGCTAGAGAAAATCAGTTAAGTATTCACGGACGGAGAACTAAGAGCAATTGCTATTCAGACGGTGCGACCGAGGCAGATTAGAATCGGTTAAGTCTAGTGAGAAATTTATACCAGAGATGTTGATCGATACAGTCCAAATGGAATTTAACGAAGGCATAGAGCGAAAAAGCATGAAAGGGAACTCATCTATTCAAATAACTTCTAGACGAGATAATTAATATCACGTCAATGTTGCGTAGTTTTGATTGCGTCGAAACTGAAATATGAATTTCCGTTTACTTTGAGACGCTCGTCTCAAATAACGAAATTTTGTGGATTTTAATTTGAATCAGCGCCAGAGCTATTCGAATCAATTATTTAAATGATTCACGTATACTTCTGGGGAGGTTGATTTGCATTTCAGAGAAACAAAACAGGAGTGGGCATCAATATTTATTTTCGAAACAAGAGGGATAAAATTTAATAGAAATAATTTACATCGATGACAATTCCTGCGGCGTGAAAGCTGTATCTGCATCGCTGTTTGTTTCCGTTGTCTCCTTGCAGATTTCCCGACATCAAGCGCATACTCCGGAAGATTCCGGTTATCCCTTTAGCAAAAATGAAATAGATTTCCACTCTTAACTCCATTTATCCGGTCTTTCTTTCATGTTTCACATTTCCTTGGTTGCGCGGGTCCATTTGTGCCTAAGCCGGCTTCGAGATAAATTACTTTATGTAAGTCTCGTTTTAATCTCGTCTTTTCCCCCTTTTCCTCGCTGAATCGGACGCGTTTACCGCAAAAGCTCCGTTTTTAAAAATTACGGCGAAACTAACTGGAAATAACGTGTAACATGAAAGGTGAATGCAAGAACGGAGAAGCGACTTTTTTCTTTTACAACCTCTGTAATAAAACGGAGGTTTTTTATCCAACACGGAAATAAAACTCCGGGCAATTAGCTGGTCGAAACACCGCAAACATTACAAATTATTTTAAAGTTACGACTGGAATACAGGTTTAATTGAAGATATAATAAAAACGGCAAGCTCATCTCTGCTTCTAAATGAAGACAAATGCTTGGAGCGAGATTAGGCTTCCTGCAGCAGGTTATACAACAGAAAAGGGATAATGAGAGAAACGCTGACATGACGTGTGCGCTGATTCGGGGGCGCAGGCGCCCACCCCCGTGCCCCTAATGAACTGGAAATAATGACCGACCGGACCTGTGCCGCATAAATCGCAACGGTAATCAAATTTTCTTCGTCGAAAATAAATCCTGCGGACGGGAATTAACGCTGCCGAATTCGATGGACGCAGGAGGGCGATAAAAGGATTCATTATTCGAAAACAATCTTAAAAACAGGAGAAAATTACATTGAAATAGTTGAAACTATTGCAAGCAAGGGTTTTGTTGGGTTAAATAACATTGCTACAGGTTAAATGGGGTTCTAATTTTTCGAGCAAAGGTAAGTGTATCACTTTCAACTCCCAAGCCAGCATTAACTGTTATCTTCTTCTTTGAAAGTCGTCTTTTTTGTATAAAATAGGCTATTAAGCGCGAACTTTCCAACAGAATGCACTAATAACATCAAGCAGAATGAAGATAAAGGCGAGCTGGTAAATGGACTCTTTCATTTATGTGTCTCGTTTTATTTTTAAATCTAATCGGAGCGACAAGCTGTCAAGCATCACGTATCATTTGATAAGACAAATCTCCGCTTATTCTTCCTCGTCGTCTCAAATTTCTATTACAAACGGGGTAATTTATTGCACACCTGTAATCTATGTATGTACATCCTCTCCTTTGTGAGAGGAAATACAGTAAGGCGGAACTTAAGAAGAATTATGGCACAACATATCGTCTGTCTGGCTTATTTAGGCAGATAAGAACAAATGTTTACTGCTGGCAATCCGTGAGACAAATTATCCTCCACCCTAAAATTTAAATCTCCCCTCCGAGTCAATTCGCACATAAAATTCACAAAGCTCTAAATCATAAGTGGAGGTGAGTCCAGTGACGTAAATCCCCAAGAGCCTACCCGTTCGGCAATGTTAATTTGGGCTGCAGAGCCCCAGGTGCGTTTGATCTGTCATCCGAGTAGAAAACAGCAAACACAAAGAGGATAATCAGAGATTGTCCTGAAAAACGACGCCGAATTTCAGTTGCGTCAGCGTCCATCTTCGCTATCTCCTCCACGTTACATTATCTTGTATTGTAAATAGGCGCTACAGAGATAAGACACCCTTAGGCTCTCTTATATAAAGGGTAGATAACTGGGGTCGTACGCCTTAATTGTATTGCTTCCGCTCCAAAACTATAGTCGAGTTCTCTTTCTATGGCTCGCTCGGTCTTCCTCCACGCCGCCTTCTGATTTATGGGGAATAATTGCGAAAGTGGGTCGTCGCCGCCACAAAAACTAGGTAAACGCGATCCCGGAACAAGGGTGAATAAATATTTGGACGAGGATGACAACACGCGGATTTTTTCAACCGACCTTAGAGGTCACAGCAGGAATTTTAAATCGCCCGCCTCGACTAGCATCTCACGAGCACGTTCAGTCCGAGGATAAGTTTATAAACAACAGCGACAACGTTCCAAGTGGTGATCCAAAGTTTCCGGGAAAATACAGACTTTGATGCTGTGGTCAGCAACAGTGATTGTTACCACTTCACCGAAAAATAATAAGTCAGAAATGTCATAAAAATCTCTCGGGAGACGACTGTGATCGCCTTTTTCCTGCGACGAAAATAAAATGGACTTCGGCCGGCTGGTGACGTAATTACATGTTAATCAGTCGTTTATACTGTTTACACTTTTGTATTCGAGGTTGCCGCTATCTTTTTATTGTTCTCACAACTTACAGTTTATTTCAGAGAAATCCAAAATTTGGCGAATTTCAAACTGGCGCAACCACCATTTTTACAAATGTAAATTAGATTTCAGTTTCTAACAAAAGTGATGAGATTATGTTAAATAATACGAAAACATCGAACTTTTCTCATATTTGAAGATTATTCAAATATTTGTTTTATTTTGTTTTTTTTATATTATGGTATGTACCTACTTACTTATTCGTCATATCCGACGCTTTAATCCTACAGATACAACGATTAATTCCGTTTCTGCTTTTACATCTTTATTCTTTTAATTTTTTAAAATATTTCAGTTTTTCAGTTTCAGATTTTTCAGAATATTCAGCTACATATTTAAAATAGTGCCGATTGTGTTTGCTTTAAAATTTTTGAATGTTTCTTAGTTTTCGAACTCTTAGAGCCTCTAATACTAGGCTCAATTTCTTCTATACATAGATTTTGGAAATTCTTTCGATTGTTTGATTTAGTAGATTGAAATTTTTTAGATTTTTGCACATTTTTTTAAACTTTTTTCAACATTTTTCGCACCTCTAGATTTCCTTATGTTCAGTTTTTCAATTTTTTTTTTTTTGATGAATGAGACTCTTTCCTCTGAAGATCTTTCTTTTTATTCTTTCGTTTCCTCAAATTTATAAGATTTGTACGGTCCTCTTGATTCAATTTTTTTTCTACGACGTATTTAAAATGCCGTTTTAAGATGTCATCTTAGTGATGCTAAGTGACATTTTAACACATCGCTTCACCCGTGACTAAAGTGGCGCTTTAGTCGCGGGCTGAAGTTAGCGCCGTCATTTTAGTCACGAGTTGAAGTGAACCACGGATGAAATTGACAGTTAGGTTGAAATTGAATTGTTTTTGGCATTCAAAATGCAAGATAATAAAATAAACCTTTAACTGTAATTTCAATAAAGTTAGTACTTTATATTTTAGTTTCAATATTTATTATCGTAGCAATTTGAAGTCGTAGAAAAAATATAGTATGTAACACGTTTTTAAACTACTCTGAACACTCGTACTTTAAACACTCGCTCCGCTAGTGCCTAAATGTACTCGTGGCTAAAGAGAGGTTTATAACACTCGTTACATTAAAACCACAATATATTAAAAAAAACATTCAGTTAACTTGCTTCCTTTTTGGTTTAAATTTTCATATTTTATTTTATCTGTCTAGTTTATAATCATTTACGTAAACATTTGCCTGCAGAAAATTGTGATAACAATAAAAAGTACCCCGCAATTTGTTGGTCATGTCAAAAAATCCTGTAATTTTGTAATTGGTCAAATTTTTTGTCTTTTCCATACAATAAACAAAAGCCAATGACAAAGTTACGCGACAAATGCAGTGCACGATTTCTTTTGTTTCACCCGTTTTTTGGTACGCCCATCCAATGAATCCAATGAAATAATAGTTTTTGCCGCATCACTTAATTAGCTAAAAATTTATCCAATAAACAACAGTTTTGGACGTCCAGCCAATGAATGAAAAGTTTCGAGCGAGTGAGTTGTTTGGTGCAATTTTTTGTTATAAAAACAATTCTGATAAAGGCAATGCGAGCCAATGAGTGAACTTTTTTAGGTTTTTAATCCGATTTCAATCAAATTCTCCATTTTACTGTGAAGAAAGGGAGGATCTCTAAATAAAAATGTATGGAATTTACCAAAACACGTCAAAAGTTCGTTATTCGTTATTATAAAATTACCAAAATATTTTTGCTCTATAATATTTTTTTTTCTATTTCGCGTTCATAATGAAGATATCTCGATACGCATTTGAGCGTATTTCGGTATCGTAATGGACCAATCCCGTGCCAATATTTCCAGGAACTTATATTTTTCTTAGGTTTGCAGCAGACAAACCGTCAACCTGCCGTCAACGTTGACAATTTAGATTTTGGTTTTGATAAACCATAATAAATCGATCAATTCACTATTATTTCTTGTTGTACTTGGGTTAATAATTCAAAAGAGAAAAACTCTTTGGAAGCAAGAGAACCATCATGATCATGATCAACATCTTCACTCTCTTGGCTCCCTTGCGCTCCCTTAACCTCAAAACGTCACACGTGTCAAACTGACTGAAATTGGATTTGGCTACTTCGATTTTTCTTCCGAAAATTGTGCAAATGCCAACTACACAAAAATTCCCTAGATTTCGAAATCAAGTTTTTTCGTTTAAAATAAGGCGAAATAGAAAAAATAGCGTATGATACTTGTTCATAATGCCTTTTGCCGCACTTACTACTTTATGACACTCCTCGCTGCGCTCGTCGTGTCTTAAAAACGTGCGTGCGGCAAAATGTTCAATATGAAACGCGTTTCATAATATACTATTTTTAGTCATTTATAACTGTTCTCAAAGTAAAAAACAGGACCGATTTGATTTTCGAGTTTTTTCGAAATTTCCGGTTACTTTTTGAAAGCTATTATCGTGAACTTTAGATTCTTTGATTTCTGTAGATCTAGATTCGAATATGCATTTAATAATGCACTTCACAAGTTCGTAGATTTGATGAAATCACAAATGTGAAATCCAACTCACCACATACAACCTGCGGAATATTTGTCGCAGCAAACTCGCATTCACACCTAACTAAAAGCTCCCTTTCTCAAATTCTAAAATCTGGATCATGTTAACATTGCTCCCGAGCCCTCGTCTGTGGTTCCAGGATTGTGTATTTCCCCCGAGATGACGTCGTTTCGTGCCCTCGTGGCCGCGATAAGAGCCGAAGGTGTCAAATGATCCCCTTTTTTATTGGTGTTTCGTGCCCTTGTCATCCACTCGCATCGAAAGCTCGGTCGACTTTATCCCATAATTCTAAATAATGTGTATCTTCGACGTAATTAAATCGATGTTGATTTACACATTTATTAAAAATGAGCGACCCCATCAGGCGGCGCGCTTTTGTTTGGAAATTGAATAATGCACTACATGTATGAACACATAAATTTTAAAAAGAACCTCCGATATTACGGACTGATAAAGCTCAATCCACCCTTCGTTCCACCGGCATTGTTCTCTCATATATTTTATATTAAACTAGCTCTTTCATCGCTCGGGCTCTCCAGCAAAAAGCTCGTTATTTTTAACAGCACTCGTCTACGTATTACATTATATATTCCGGGGGGAGATTGCTAATAATTCGCTGTGAGCGTTTTACGTGGGCCTCAGTTAAAAAACAAATTCGCAATTAGTACAATAGACGCGATGAAAAACGCAGTTTTTGTCGGGGGAAGTGAGTAATTGCGGTTGAGGGGAAAAAAGAAGCGAGGAATCTGTCAAACTGAGCTTCCGAAAAAGCGTCGGACTTGAATTGATGGCGGAAAATTGTTTAACCCGCGCCTAATTCAAAATCGCCGTCCTTCAGGTGGGTCCATGTCGCCTGCCCCATCCCGAGCAATTAAATTTGCATATTCACATGTACGTTCTGTGCACCATGTAAACACGGGGACTCTCCATTCCTCGTTCGATAATCTCAAATTCAATCAGTGTTCTGTTGCACCGGCATCTGATTAGAATTAATTAACCTGCATCGTACATGCAAACACTTTTCCCGATCGTCGAAAAACACCCTCCGACGTAAACCGGTGTAAATCAAAGTTAATCCTCGTCTGAATCGCAGACGACGAAGACAAATTACTTGAGCCGGTGTACGCTCAAGGAGTGCTTCCTTTTCCATCAAGCATCCCACACGAAAGCGTCCGTTTTTCACAAAAGACAATATTTTCACGTTCTGCAGCCGCAATCGATTATAGAACGGCTGTTGACGTAACATTTGCTTAGTCCTTTGCAAACAATCAAGTGCTCGTTGGAACACTCAATCATCCTTAGAGTGTTACTCAAAAGTCCTCGAGACAGCTGATAATTCCACAGTTGCCACTTTGCTCCATCTTTCGAACTGTTGAATATTGCATAATCGTGACGTTCGATATTGCCACAACAAAGGTGTGTTCTTTACTTGTATAATCCGCTCTTTGATATTTGATGCCACCGATGCGATACAATTACGTTCTGGAAGAGACTCACCTATCACAATTAACACGCCGTTTCAAGGCTGTAAACACGGATAATCTAGCTATTCGTTGTGTTTAGTGAAGGTTTCAATGAAAACAACAAACTCGGATTGTCCCATTATAAAATCAATCCCGGGGATTAAAAGGAAGAGGCGATTTGGACGAGGAAAATACACTGACAATTCGCAACCAAAAAGAGGTAACGTATACGATCAGTTTCAAAGAGGAAATTCTAACTCGACAATTAGGGCGGGTTTTGGGAATTCTGTTGGGGAATAAAATGACTTTTCAAACGATTGTTCAGTGGTCAATGAATTTTTTGTCAAAAGAAGGATAAATCAAAAGGAACTCTGAAGACTTTGCCCGAAGACCGATTTCAGTAGTGGAGCACCTACAAATTAAACTTCTTTAATCAACTTTATTTAGAAAACTTTACTGTTTTCTTGACTTTTGAATTATTTTCTAACAAAACATTAAATTATTGTAATGTACCCTAAACTTATGTGAGATGTACTTTATGTTTTAATTCTATCATTATTACACTAATTACATTCATAAAAATTACAATTAGTGACAAAATTACTTCAATTATCGCATTATTTATCACAAATATTTAGAAAAAATTGCATATTGTGCTTGTAAAGTTAACATTACAATAGCTAGCGAATCTAAACAATGAAAAAAAATATGAAGATTGCAGACCCTTTTAAAACATACGTGCGCTTTAAATTCAGAATTTGGTTCACAATTTTATTTCCCATTTAAATTTGATTTTTTAAAATTCCTATTTTTTTATACGTTAAACCTAAAAAGGTAAAAGTAAATATGAAATCTAAACAATGAAATTTAAGCAATCTGAGGGCCCGATTTCATGTTGACTTGTGGCATTGCAAATCAGAGTTGCGCCTTAGCAATCCCAATCAAACTGATGCTACTTTAGCCACTGCGTCAACGCAATTTTGAGCCACTGAATGTAAAAATATCTCGAAAAACTGGAGCATCTACAGAATCTGTGCTACTTGAAATCCAAATAATTCAAAAAATCCACAAATCGGACAGATTTTGAAGATTGTAAACATATGAAATTTAAAAAAAAATAGGAAAGTATAGCATCTAAACTACAATCAAAACAATTGTAAAGATGCGAAAATTCTGAAATATAAAAATTAATATAATTGTAATTCTCTGAGGCATTCATCGAAAGATCTAATTGATTACAATTACATATTTGAAAACTACCTTCATATTTTACTTTTCCCATATTCAAAATTTCGAAACCGTGTAAAAAGATAAAAAGTTGAAATTTTGTAATTGGTCGCATTTTTTGTCTTTTCCATCCAATAAACAAAAGTTAATGACAAAGTTAGACAAGAAAAGCAGTGCTCCGTTTCTTTTGTTTTGTCCGTGTTTTGTTACGCACATTCAATGAAATGATACTTTTAACAGTATCATTTAATTACCTAGAAATTAATTATAACTGCTGTAAGCGAGTAAAATTTAAAAAAGTTTACTAGTCTGAAGCATCCAAAGGATACAAAACATTTTTTAATATTTAAAGAGTGTAAATACAGTCAAAATTTTACAACTCAAACTTCTATTACTCGATTTTTTCTACAACTTAAAAATTAATTTATTCCCTTGCGTTTTCCTTAAAATTTACATGAGATTTCATCTCTATAACTCAAAATTCTATTACTCAAAAATATCTTTAAATCGAATTAAATTTTGCCAACTTACAATGAGTAAACTTCCATAACTCGAAAATTTTCTCAAAATTTGTTGTAGAATCTGTTATTGTAGTACTCTCTTGAAACTTCTGAAGCTGATTAATAGCTTTAAATGCCACCATAAATCTAGAATTTTATCAAAAGCGTTAGATAACCATGAAACTTGAAACAAGATGTCCAAAATTGATCTTCTGGGTTGTATAAAAATCGTATCCGTCATATGGAGCTTTAATGTTAAGGATTTTATTTCGAAAATCTGGTTTTGGTAAGTGATTCTGACGATATCCCACTAGAAGAATTGTGCCAGAAAACTAATTTCTAAGTGTAAGAAGAAGAATATCTTAAAAAATAGATCTAAATCAGATCAAAATCAGATTTTGAACAAAAATTTTAAAAAATTATAAAAATTGCAACTCGAAGCGAGTTAGATTTTGAAGATTCTCATTTACAAGTAAAAAATGCGTTTGAAATATTGAAACTCTTTTTTTTACAATGAAAGACTATGCTACTGACTAGATTTATAATTTTTTAAAAAACAATTTTATGAAAAAAAATGTAAAAACAAACATATTTGCTAAAATTTAATAACGAATTATGTACTTAAAAAAAAAAATTTGAAAAAAATTAAATTTTAAGAATCTAGGTAGTACATACTTGATAAAAAAATAAGAAACCATGCAAAATTCAAAATCAAAAATTGGGAAGGTTCCAAGAAATAACTGACTAGAGACGCTTTTTCTAAAAGTTTCAAAATTTTTCAAGCGTCTCATTTAAACCCACTCGTATTCAATTTCATGGGTGGTGGACAAAAAATACACTTCCTTCTCCTTGACCGTTCCAATTTAGGCCTAGTAGACCCCACAGCACTTAGGATTCTCTCAGGTCGTAAAGCAGCGTAAAAAATATATAAGCCGTATATTTCACTTTTTTTAAAAATACTGTCTCACCGCGTCTTCGTGAAATTTTAACGTTAACGCCACTTCCGGTACTAAGTTAGCATTTCCCGTTATTGTCTACGCGGCCCTAAAAAGCCGAAACGTAGAAGCGATAACTCGCCCCTTGCTGAAACAACAACGATAACGTTAAATATTTAATAATCCGCCAAGTTCCGGCTATAGTCGTCATATTTTTATGTTTATACCACCGCAAAATATACAAACGTGAAGCATCTTAATTCTGACATGTAAATGAGGGACATTAAAGGCGTGTGTATATCCCTCCCGTTGCTGCTGAATTTAGACGTAAAATTTTATACACACATAAAGTGTCTAAATTAACTCCATAAAAGCCGAAAAAGTTGGGAAATTGTTTCGGTCGTTATTCTATTTTAGAACTTTAAATTAAGGCCGGCGATTACGACGAAAATAATGGAGTGCTTCAAGGTATCCTTTAGCGTAATATATTCTTAAGGGGCGCCAACAGCTAAATGTCCACGGTGACGGGGATACGCGCACAGTGTTCAGGCAACCATTTAAACTGCTGTGTCAAAAAGTTGCCCTATTGTTCGCACGACCGGAAGTGCCGGAGCTACAAGCTGAAGAGCGAGCTACCGGAAATGAGAGAGTTTATTGCAGGACGAGTATTTTTCTTTTGGAGGAAAAACTCACGAGGGTTTATTATGCAAGCGGGAAATGTTTCACCAAAGAAAAGGGCCTTACGTCCACTTTTCGAAATATTACAATCCTAAAAAGTCACTTCCCAGCATTCACGTGCCAAATCCCAGAAAAAAGTCAAACCCCAGACAGGATTATTCTTTCATTTCTGTGCGCAAGTGTCTTCTTTTGTATTTGATGCACGCTGAAACAACGAGGTTTCTCTGTTGGTTTTAAATAAATCCTCAAAACTAGCAGACTATTTTCACAAACATGAAAGTCGCCGGGCTGAATATAACTCGAAGTGGTTTTAGCAAAAAATACCCCAAATATTTGAATTTCATAACTTTGGGGAAGTTTTCGGTTATATTAATAATCGCTGGGTAATTTTGTGACGGAGTTGGAGAAATAACAAAGACGTGACTTTAGGCAAAAATTGCATTTTCTCTTTAACGTTGCAGTTTCCAGAACAGTCGAATATATCATAGATGAGAAACGAGGCCCTCGAGATCCGAGTAAATTTCCCAGCACAAACAAATTGATAAAAATAATAATAGTCTGCACCGCAATTCAACTTTCTTTAATAATAGCCCGTTTTGAAAGCGAATGTTGGTCAGAGAAAGAAATATAAGAACGACCCTCAGCCTCCACTCTTCGATCTTGTCGGCATCGACAAATCACCCCACTTTATTTGGAAAGAAACAATGCAAGTTGGATCGGCGGTCAACCTCTTGTCGAACGTGGAAAGAAAATATCGTGCGAAGGATTGTGATTTATGATCGGAGTCAGATTTCCCGATTTTTATTCGAGCCAACAAACAGGGTTCTTTTATATATTTTAGAAGCAGAAACCGAGAAGTCCTATTAAGGGAAAGTTTAAAAGATTGATTCGAGAATCCACCGTGGACTACTCGAAATGCAGTCGCTCAGAAACTAGTCTCGGCCATAAATTTTTATACGGTCCTGCTTTGCTCGTGTGCTGATTCCAAAACACGACGATAAATTACGAGGGAAAAAGAAACGCGAATGTCAACTTGCGAACGGAAATTATCGGGGATGCACATGTGCAAGTGTCACTGAATCAAACTTCTTGTCGCTAGAGGGAGCGTTCTCTTGAGGATATTAATCAGGAAACTTACCGCATTGACAGCTGTCATGTCCTTAGGTGCCGGTTCAGACTCTGCTAGGCTGTCGCTCTGGAACAAAATGATCGAATTAGCTATTTATTACGTAGAGGACGGCGGGCACAAATTCACGTTTCTCTACTTTCCAACACCAATTAAACGATAATTAAGATAAAAATAAAGTCTAAAAATGGTGGATGCGCCGGTCCTAATTTTCCAAATCAGTTCTAATTGATTGATGATATTAAATTCCGCTGGGGGAAATGCACAATGAAGCTACGTCATGTCCACGACTGCCTTTGCCGCCGATCCGGCCCTGGTAGCCCGCAAATTTCCTCGAAATCGAGATGAAAGCGGAATTAATTAAATGAGAACGTGTGCACCATAAATAGAAATATGTATTTCGAGTTACACGATTTTTTAAAAAAATAGACCCGAGAAGCTTTGATGATGTTCCTCTTTGATTGGAATGAAAGCGGGTTCACTTAATTGAAGCCCTTTTAATATAATTAAAAATATTTCAGCTTTTCTATGGTAAATGTTTGCTCGATAAAAACCCTTTTATAGCATTCCATCGAAACTATTGCGCTAGAAAATTTCCAAATCACGTGAATTATTCGGAGCTTAATGGTCATTCGTATAATTACTACGACCCAATTAGAAATCTCTGTTACATTTGGTTTTGCATTTCGTATGCAAATGGGAGCTCCATATTGATCCGTGACGTCATTAAAACCGTAAAATTACAACCAGACCATATTGTTTTTCGGCATTAATATTCAGGCTCTCTTTTAAAGCTTGTCAATAAACAATATTCTCCCCTCGATAAATCAACTTGTTTAATCAAGTTTAATTAAAACTCCACGATGGCGTCTTTTTCTTTTTTATGGCTGAACCGAGTTTCCTTCTTGAAACAATATTTGGCATTCTGTAGAAGTACATTTTCAAGTACGCTTATCGAATAAAGAATACTCACGCCGTTCCCAGAGGTCGATTTATTTCGAAGGCGACAGACGAAGTAGGTGAAAACCAAGAACGCAGCTTTGATTTAAAGCTGGAAACGATAACGATTCCGGAAATTAATTACTTTTCTTCCGGATAATGATGCGGTGTCGCTGATGATATCGATATCGGGGAATGATTATCGCTACAGGAAAAAGCGAGAGCTTTCTTGATTGAAAACATGACGAATTGCAGCTGCGAACGGCTATTTTTTACGGCACGTGTAGTGGAAAAATGAGAATCGAGATGTAACTGTGGAGAATTCAAATCTTTGGCGAATTTTTTGGTTTTTCGAGGCTGCCAAGTTTATTTTTAATTTCTATAAGGAACAGTCGGTTATTTATGTCTATTGTAACAACGCTGGATTTTGTACGTAATTTTAAAGTTAGATCTGTTTCGGTTATCGCAGTTTTGATCTACACTAGTAGTTTCTCAAGGGAAATCTAATATCTTTCCTCCATGCTAATGATCGATAAGACAAAGACGCGTCCGACGGAAACGGCAACAATGGATTTATCTCGAAGGGTATCAGAAAGGTTGTTTTGGGGTGAAAAGTTGGTACTTCTGAAGCGTGTGCGGCACCGATAAGCCGATTGAGCTGTGGTCGCTACGCAACAAGAAGCAACATGTCTGCAAAGGTGTGCACAAAGAACAAGGTGCCTAAGCGATAAAGAGAAAAAGCATTTCGTGTTATGGTAATACATATGCAAACACAAAGGGTCACGCAAGCGACGTAAAATTTCCACGATTTTTTCTAAATTGACGCTATCTGAAAAGGTCTGCCTAAACTGTTGCTTCAAACCGTCATATCTCATCAAATCCCATTTACATTGTATAATGCTGTAGAATTTATTTTGCAGGAGTTTCGTGCAGTAATGATGTTCATACATTAGTTGTGAACTTTGGCAAAATAGGGTAACTAAAATTCCCTAATAGCTGACGAAAGTTGGAGTTGCGACTCGTGTCACACCAGTCGATAAAATCGCAACAAATAATCAACTTGCAAGCACGTTTTCGTGACTTCCAATCAATTTTTCTTATAATTTTCAAAAGCTCAAATCAGCTGCATAAGACTGTCGACATTTTTTTGTCACGGATGTTTGTGTCTATCCAGATTTCCCCTGTGGAAGCAATTTAGAAAATTGTTCTATCGATTGGCTAATGGCCCCACGGCACGATATTATTGTGTGTAATTAAGGGGGCACTGGAATAATTTCTGGAGTACAAATGAACCGTTACTGATATGTTGACCAAAAATAAATGACAGCTCGTTTGACCGTGCTTCCGTGGCGCATTAGCCTTCAAGAATAAATCGACCGAGAAGGAAAACACTAATTGATCAAAAAACGATGCAAAGATGCTGAAGTTTGTGTTGATAACACTGTCATCTGGCGAAAAAAAAAATTTGTCAGAATTTTTTAATGTTTAACTGCTCGTGTTATTTGCTCTAAATTCTCCAGTTTTTGGAAATTTGTAAAATTCCGTATTTTCAACAATTTTTCAACATAAGTCTAAACTTTATGATAACGCGTGTTCAAATGAAAAATTTATCAAGTTGAAGTTGCATTTTTGATAGAAGTAGACGCTGCTAAAAACGCATGTGTAGCATTAACCAATGCTATGACATCTGTCAGTAAAAATTTTTTGATTTGGTGTGGCGTCGGGTCGTCGATTTTCGTGTTTTGTACTTGTTTTGCCAAAATTCTTGAAAAATCTTTCATTAACAGCCGACTAGCAATAGAATCGCTATTTATTAGTATTTATTCCATGACCTACATACATCGTAAAAAACAAAAAGTAAGGTTAAGTTGATCGGATTTATTGTAGACATACAGACCGTCCAAACTAAATGTGAACAAACACGCGCATAGAAAAGGATAGTCGCTACCATAGGTGTCGAAAATAAGAAATTTGAAGTCATAATAAACTTGCAGTTGCAGGCTTTCGCAGACAACAAGAAAAAAACTCTTAAGATGATTAGTTTTGATTGCGCGTTTTATAATTTATAATTTAAAGGTGCCATTAGTAAAGGTTTGAAAACGTGTAAAAGAAAAATTATACTGTTATGCTCCTCATAACACGACGCCACTGCCACTACTTAACGCGGCGAACAGCTGATTTGCGAGACTGCGTATTGTGAAATTTGTTGGTGCGCGTTTGTTTATTCACATTTAGTTTGGATGGGCAATACTTACCAAAAAGCAACGCCAACTTGATGAATTGTTCAATTGAACACCCGTTACTTTATAAATTTCCTAAAAATGATTTTAAACAGTTTCAAATTGTATGTAGTTGCAAGCATAGACTAAAAATTTTATTACCCAAAACAATCGACCATCGAATTTTGGATATCTGCAAGCGAATTCTAAGCAAGAAAAGCGCGAGAAAAACTATGACTATGCGTCATAGTTTCGGAAATGTGGAGGTTTATACGTTTCGAAACTAAAATTTACCATCTAGACTTTAATCGCTTTTAATTCCTTTATTTGTGAGCGTATGTTAAAGATTCGCACAGTTTTAGATTCTGGGTAAAATTCTGCATAAAATGAGGCCAAACAATTTAAATTTGTTCTTCAAATAAGCGAGATATCAAACGCATTAGATTCATAGGAATCGAGCGCTGATCAGGTCACCTATGAAATTTTTTGAAGTGTATGTACCTATTCCTAACTCCACATTATTCACAGACTAAAAATATTTAAACGCAATTTATGACAAAGTTGTTTTTGATGTGAGGCCACATGTCACGGAGTAACAATTCTACCCTCAAAAAATTCTCAACAGGCTCATTGATTGTTGTGTGCAATGAGGAGTTGCTTCATTCTGCTAAAAGTAACCTTGTGGCAATTCGTCGTCATGCGCTTTCTCCATGGACATTTACATTAATTACTTCTCATTAATGACATTCCCAAAATCATATTGTTTGATCAACGACATACTTCCACGCTGATAAAAGCAAGTCAAAGGTGACTATGATTCGTTTTTTTTTGAACGCTCGATACATAAATATTCCAGAGCTTCAAAATTTTTGCCCTCTGGCGACAACCCAAAACTTCAAACGCTTCTAATTCAGGTATTTGTTATTTACGCACAATCACCTTTATAAAAGAGAGAGTAAAGTTTAGCTTTATTTTGGCCCTAAATTAAAAAATAAAAATAAAAAGTGACATTCATTTAGAAAACTTAAAATTTATTATTTTATCATTTTGAAGTTCGTAATGTAATAAAGAATTTTTCTCTTAAAAACGTACTTAATTATCTACTATCATGTAATCATTATTGTTTGTAATCAAAATTCATGAAAATTAATACGTATGTTTATCGATAATTCATATTAACAATTTGACATCAAACTTAGCAACCGAAACTGTAAAAAATAATAAACCAAGCGACAAGAGAAGATCAAAAAAATTTCCGAAAGGTGTTAGACACAGAATAGAAGAAAAACCTTCAACGTCAATTCGCGATTTGTCCAGTGTTGGCATTGCAGTTGACAAGCATTTGACAGCTGTCTGCACAAGTCTATGAAAGATATGCCTACAAGTTAATTTCCGAGGATGACTCGATTACAAACAATAATGATCACACGATATATTTCACTAATAAAAATTTCAAAATTTAAAGTATTCGGATCAAAATTACTTCCATTTTGTTGAAATTGTATGAAAAACATATTTAGGGTGCTTTTGTCTTTCTACTTAGGTACACGTTCAGCTTTTTTGAATTGTTTTATCTCCTCAAAACTTGACGTTTAACCTCAATCTGTCAGAGGAATTGCTTTGAAATGACAGACAGTGCTACCAACACAATACGGATTTCGAAGCCCGCTTCATCACCGCATTATTCGCTCATATGGTATTAAGAATTAACCGAATGTGGGTTGGTGACGTCAGTACGTCTCCTCCATTTTCATCCATACATTCGCAGAAATTCAATCAGAGGCTCTTTAATACAGCCAACGCACTTGTGCTGGTTTCTTTTCGTCTTAAATTGAAAACTCTACTTTCTAAATAAATCAGTAAAATAGCATTTTTGCCATCTGTGAGTATTATCGAGCCATTACTCTTGTTTACCGAAAACGCAACGTCGCCATCTTCTTACTTCTCCAATTTCTTTTGAGAGATCACATCCGAATTACATCTCCGTCTGTCAAGCCGTAAGTAGCTTTCAACTCGCTAATTTAGCACAGAATTTATACTTAGGTTTAAAGAAAATAATGTCTAATTTTCACGAATTTAATGCAAAGTGATGCTTGTTATTTGGAGCTCAGGTTTCCACGAGATTTTCCCCGTCAAGGTTGGAGCCTTTGTAAACAGGATTAAACAATTCCTTATAGCTTATAATAAAAAAATGTTTATTAAATTACTGCTTTAATTGATGAGCTCGCGTGCTGACACTTAGCAGCATATGCAAGCTTCGTGTTTATGAATGAAGTGCGGTTAAATTTAGACGGTTTCGTAACGGACTTCGATGGCAATTCGTCATAAAGTTTTGACGGAGTCGCTCCAAATATGACACATTCTAATTCCAACTCACGTTTAAAACTGGGAGCAGATTTTATTAAACCGCAGTGTAAATAAAAGAGCAAAAACTAGCAAGTACGACAAGAAAACTTTGAAATTCCTCTTGGATTTCGTAAAAGTTTCCACTTTTCCCTTTTTATTTCTGCGGAGGATCCTCCACCTCCGCTTAATGTTGGCGTACGTGCGGAAAGTTGTCTTGAAAACAATCGTCGTTATTTTTATAGCTAGAAGGCCGGAATCCTAACTGGAGCATTTCAGACACACAAGTTTTGAACTGCTGAACTTTTATATTGTTCCAGCTTTCAGCTATTGACTCTCGTCTATTAGTTTCAGAAATACACTGCGTCGAAAAAACAATTTTGTTTGTCGTGTTGTGTTTTTCTTTCGGATCGATGATAAAATGAACTTCCATGCCGCCATCGCGTACCTGCGTTCCAATTAAATCAGACAACATTTACAAGTTAATTAATATTTAGAATACATCTTAAATATGGTAATAAATACTACTTTATGAATATTCCGGATGCAAGGCCTTGACGAATGTTTTTCTCCCCCAGTCATATCTTCCCTTATTTAACCTGGATGATTTTAATAGGAGTGTTAATCAAGCCCCATGCATTTAAATTAAATCTCTGTCGCAATTAACCTGTTTGAATGATGAATAAGTCGACGAGGGTTGTCTTATACCGTCTTATTCTGGTCACGAACGGACGGAATCTTCGCGGATTTTTTGCGATGAGGGGAGAAGCAAATTTTTACACAAAGTTTTCAATTGGATTTGGGATATTTTTAGTATTGCAAAAGTGATTCAAAGAACACGTAAACTAATTTTGTTTAAAGTGCCGAAATGGGGTGGTTGGGGTTGCTCCGATCGCTTCATTATGTCACGGATGGCAGACATTTTTTTCTAATTTTATTAAAACGCTTCAACCTACACGAGATCATTCAGCGCTTATTTCATCAACATCCCACAGGATGCTCTAAAGCACATTAAGTTTTTTCGGTAGTTGCGATTCTAAATGGCCGTAAAGTCTACACCAGAGAAAATAATTACGTTAATGATATACGGATTACCATAAAATGTGAAAGCGCCATAAATTTTAGGCTAGAATAATTATCACGGTTATTACTGTTATTAAAAGTGACTTAAGAAAAATATATGTGTCTACAATGTCAGGGGGCGCAATTACGCTAATTTATCACAAATTTAAACGCGTAATTATTCATCAAACTTGCCGAGTTTTTTTATTTTTAACATTTTATCTCAGCTTTGTTTCTCCTTCTGTCTTAAGTAGCAGTGGCTTTATGGTGGATGCGCCAGTTTCACATTCCTTTTTGACAGTTTGAGGTTAAACACTAATTAACAGAGCGCTCATGAGACTTCTAACATCAAATTCGGTCAAAACGTAAAAAACTACTTACGATCCAGCTAAGCATGTTTTGACTAATTCCACCACATTTATGTATCACCTAACTTCCTGTTTACGCCCCATAAAGAGGGATAACATCTAATCACAAGTAGGTTTTGTCTTTTAGGTCACATTTTTACAGCCACTTTATTCCACTTTGGTTTTGTTTACATGTGTTGCATCGCTAGGTGGTCCGAAAATCGCCCCCGACACTAAAACACGAAATATTTGTGCCAGTTTCGAGGCAATCAAAACATACACTGTTAGACGACCGAAATGCTTGTTTTGGACGCGTCCACGTACACATTTAAACTAGTATCTGTTTAAGAGAAGCGACGTCGCGACGATGGTCACGACGCCCACCTGACCAACCCGAATCAGAGTTACTCAAAAGTTGGGTATTTTTGTCATTAGTATCAGTGAGTCAGCTGCGATTAATCGCATCTCGAAAATAAACCAAGACTACATTTGCGTGGAGAAACAACAAATATCTGCAGTGTATTGTGGATCCCAAACAATCTTATTCTTGGATTGCGTTAAACAGATAATAAAGCTTAATTATCAAGGATAACTGATTCGGTAACAAATAAATATTGCGCTGCAGGAAGAACGTAATGCGAGGGCTAAAAATACGTCGCGAAAGGTGATGGTGCGTGCACATTTCCGTCTGATTTTCCAGAAGTAAACAGAACTATAATTCAAGGTTACGTGGAAATTCTGGCAGCCTTTATACATTTGTTTTCTTTTTTAAATCGCAGCAACTGTTCGCTAATTTATTGCAGCGTGGATGCTGGAACTGCGGGGAGGCTTCTAAAATTAATCGTTCCACCACTCGTTGACCTTTGCGCACGCGAACCGCACATTCCACACGGAGGATCACCTTACCACAGAATAAGAACCATCAACAAAGCATGCACGCAGATCCAGGTTTCAAAGGACAGCGGCACCTCCTTAAATTAACACAAAACTGAGCAATTTTGCTAAAAAATGACCTCTGCCGTGACCAGGATTCGAACCTGGGTTACTACGGCCACAACGTAGGGTCCTAACCACTAGACGATCACGGCTAGTTGAGATCTTAAGAGGTCTGCTACAGTTTCTAGACACTTTGAAGCAACTTTCTCTTCGCTCTAGTTATTACATGAAGCGGTTAAAGAATCATTAAAAGTTTCTGCATGGATGGCTCTTTCGTTTGGGTTGTGGTGGTAGCCCTGTGAGCGGAATTTTTACATCCAACTTCCTCACGAAAGTTGAAACGAAACCAGCTCGTACCTAATGGATGAAACACAGGATATTTTAAACCCTACGTTAAAAGTTCAAAATCTCCAGAAACAAAAGCACTTAATTAAAGATTTGGCAAAAATAAACTATTTTTCTACGCACGGCCTGACGAGATTAATCGTCCCCTATTTGTGTCCAGCGGCGCCGCCTATGTCTCAGGTTTCTACCTACCTATAGTTCAATTTTCCTGCCTCGGGTTTACCGATTTACAGGTAGAAGATAAGTTAGATATCTGCCTTTGATTCATTTAAATGTTTTCAATAGATGGCCGCACAAGATCTGTCAAATTGCAGGGTGACAAGGAGTAATGACAGAACATTTTTCGTCGCAAAGTTGGCTTCGTTATTCCCATAATCCCGCACTTCAACTTCATAACATAACCTCAACCCTATATCCATCAATTAAGAAGTTTAAATCTGCCACAACCACATAATTTGCACTAATTAAATCGTAATTTTAATTTCTAGAAAATTTGTACGGCTTAATGAGCACTCAGTCTCACTCTAATACCCGAAGTTGATTAAAATAAAACCGCGACAGACGTCAATTAGTGGTGGTGGTACGTTCGGAGATGTGCCGATAACGTGTTAAGGGCTGTATTATTTATTTAGAATTTCATAGATTTTCTTCGAGGTCGCGTAATGCACTTGTGACGTCATAAAATATGACGATTTACGTCACTCAAACTCTCTGGTACCAAGCCAAAAAATGTTCAAGAGTCTAAGAATAACTTGGTCTGTTGAGTTTGCATTAATCACATTTCGGAGCCACTTGAAGATAAGGAAGTAAATGCATTTTTCGGCCGTTGGAAAGTTCCTTGGCCATAAACTTGGGAAAAATGACGGTATAAATCTCCCCAACGGAGTTTAATGACAATTAGTTTTCTGCGTTTACCGCAACTTGATCGCATTTTCCTGTAGTAATTGCCAACATTTCTCGAAAACAGACGAGACGGCCAAGTTTCCGCCAAGGTCGTTATTTCTGTATTAAACAGCGGTTCCTAACAACAAGGAAATGGCTGAATTTTAGCTACAGCCATATTTAATTTTGTCGTCAAGGTGTGGGCCACGCAGGAATTGTGAATGAGCTCTTTCCTCGTGGTTTTGAGTGAGTACGAAAGTTTATACACACATTTTCGATTGTGCAATGATATTCTAGGTTAATGACGCAAGGGACGCCATTTTTAAAATGGCTGCTCTCATCTACTGTTGTTTTAGGAGCCCCGTTCAATTTCCAAACCCATAAAAACGTAATCGCGAAATCAATGTTTATCAAATAGATCACTTCCTCTCGTTGTTTTCGTAACCACTACAATTTCCTTCTTCTCTTAATATTTACTCAAATTTTTGTATTCTTGCGTTTACACATCCGCATGTAAACATTTACGTACTTGGATGTGTTTACTCCCTGCTTGAAAACTAGCAGACACAATAAAATCATCTCTCATTCTCATTATTCAATGAAATTTCCACGATTTGTTGGTTTTCTTCGGAGGAGTGTCGCATTAAATGTCGACTTTAACACCGCTTTTACTCCCAATAAACGTCATTGTTATTTGCCTCATAAAAGTCGGAAAACTCTAAACAAAAATTGTTCGGTAATGGAAAAGCGAGGGATAAAACTCACCCTCCACTTGAAAATTAATTGAAACTGTTTAAAACCGACCTCCATATATCTTTTTTCCACTGACAACGGCCCGAAGACCACACGTCACAGATGTCGCTGATTTTGCGACGCGGACGTTCATTATTCATGGCGGGGTGAAGTGTGTCGGGAAATCTTGTAAACTAGAGGAAGTGCTACAGCTTCCGGGGAATTAAAAATTCCTGCTGGGGAAAAAATGCGCCCGGTAATGGCTAGACTGGTTACTCCTATTTCTAACAACTTCAAAATATTCCAAAGTTTTTGGCTATTCAAAATTTGATCAAATTAAAAGAAAATTTAAAAACTTTGACTTTAGAACGAGACAAAAAGTTGAGTTTTACTCTGATATCAATAACCTTAGTACAAAACAATTTACACAGGCTGTGGAATTTAGAGTGTGTTGTCCCAAAATGCTTCTTTGACGTTTTGAGGTTAAGCATTAATGATGCATTGCGACAGTGCTACCAACCCGTTAGAATAATAAAATGCCTCCTAGGCAAGCCTTAGAATAGGAAAGTGTAAAAGTAAACAAATTTCGTAAGTTTCTTTTCGGCCGTAAATTAGCCCCCTTGTCCCATAAATTGGGCTACGAGTCCCGCAGCAAAATCCAATCAAAACCGTGTCCGCGTGGGTGTGTGCATGGGAGAGTTGATAGATTGATACATTGCGTGACCATCAATTCACGTTATTCCCATAAAACATAATTGCACCCTCCTAATGCACACTTTCCACCCTGATAAATAATACATGATCAATCAATAAAGCTCCCCGCTGTGATTCCATGCAAAACGAATTAACGTTGTTCTTTTATTTCGAGAATTCGTAGATCGCCAGTACAGGAATTTATTTTTAAATGGAGAATCCTGCCAAGAGATTCTTTGCGACATTTAATTATAAACGCAACACAATGACACGTCAAGCGATTATTTACTCAGACACTATTAAACTAATCGCGGTTATTTCAAGACGTTTTAATTTTATAAATGAGTCGCGAGGAAGAAATTTTTACTGAATCGAAGTATTGAAAGTTTGCTTTTTTAGAATTGTTTTGGAATCGGGCGCTTCAAGATGGCGGAGGCAGCAACAGCTGTTTGTTGTCATGATTTATGATTTCTCTAAGTCTGAGCTGAATTTAGAAGCGCCATCTTTTTTCTTTAAGAAGGAAGACAACCGCAGGTGGAAATTGTGGCTTTTAAGTGTTGAGGAGACGAACGGGGGCCAAATGTCCAATTTTATAGTCCCATTCTAGAAATAAATCGGTTCACACTGTATATTAACCCAGTTACAAAGTCTTACTAAATTCAAATTAAGAGGATTAATTCGTGTATTCATACGTTTATAGTTTACAAAACCCGATTACAACTCCGGAATTCCAAATTAAATCTTCCCAGTGAATTACAACGGAAGACTTCTCCGTTCGCACTTCATAATTACAAATTCAATCAAACGTATTTTTATTGGGTCATTGCTCCGCTCTCTTTAAAGCAACTTTTCATATTTCCCCATGTCACATCTCTATTCCGAAATCGTGTTTTTGTTCTCGAAACCTTGACTCCATTCCAAAAAAACGATATTAAAATTTCAGAAAGGTGAGAGACGATCCACCACGAGATAACGCGCTATGTTTGGTGATACCGTGAGATTTAAACGGGATGAACGTAATAAAAACCAGACTTTATTGAGTCGGTTGTGGGTGTTTTTTCAAGATTATTTTCTGCAGCAAACGTAATTCAAGCGCGGATTGTTTTAGAGTTGCGAAGAATTAAATTAGGTGCGTTTACATTCGGCTTCGGATAAATCACACAAACTGCCCTATTTTTATCGGGGAAATGTTCATTGTCAGGAGAAGCCACCTCCGCAGCTAATTTGACATATTTGCGGTGGCACTTTTTGCGATGCGCTATTTCGGACGATTTTACGGGTTCTTATTCAGATTTTACGATTTGTGCCTACCGATCTTTTTACGAGTTCGGCCATTACGTTCTTAGCCGCAGATGCATCATGGGCGAACGAAGACGAAAACAACATGATTATTACATAAAGAGGCGTTTTGTTATTAGAATATCAAAAGAAGAAGACGCGTTTGATGTTTTGGAATACAACCATCAAAAAACCGAGACATTACTTACTTGCGGTGGCTTTATGTTGTTTGTTTTCGTTTGAATCTTCTTCGTTGCATACCGAAATAGGAGAACAATGAATCATAACGGAAAAGAAAGCTTTCGTCAAAGGTCAGTGGTTTTGGAACGTGGAGAAGATAAATAATTTAAAGGAGCTTTGGAAGTATTAGAGCTACTGCTTTATCTGACCAAGCGAGCTTTCAATTGTTGCAAAATCTTCGGGAGTTTTTTCAAAGAAAAATTCCCATCGTCTAAAAATCAATACGTCGCAAGTACCAATTCGATTCTCATTTTATCGACACGAGAATTGAAAAACGAAATAATAACACCCGATAGGAAATGTGACTCTGACAATGAACGGCACGTAAACATGAAATTGATTGATATTGAACTTCTTCAAAGTGGAAGTAACCGTCGGTAAAAATGGAAATAACCTCTCTAGAATCCGTATTTTTCCACGAGCGACGAAATGGGTCACAAGGAAACATGTGCTGCCGTGGAAACAAATTGTTTTGTTTGTGTGTTTATAAAACACATAATTAGAAGGAATATCACCAAAAAAACAAACGCCGATTTTTTCAGTGTGAGTCAGTTTCACCCACTGAGTAAATATTTCGAGAAAATCGCGGTAATTTAAACGGATGCCGATGACGCGTTGCGTGAACTGATTGATGCCAAGATGCTAATTTCCAACAAAAGTGGAACCGTTGGTTATAAAATCCATATTAATAAGTTTGAGTCATCGTTGGTCGCATCTGGACATAAATATTTAACTGCCGGCACATCTTCGATCCGCTAAAAAAAGGAACACAATATGTGCCAAGCAAGAAAGTATCGGACGATGTAAAGAGGGTCAAGAATTAGTTACTTGACGTTAGAAGCCCTGGCACCGCTTGAGAAATTTCGAAAAAATCCCAGCGCTCCATTTTCGAATTCCAAACTCATGATTCCGATTGAAATTGCCTCTGACGACAAGCACTTAATCAAATATAATTTCTTCCACTCCATAAACCGCGCTCCCGCCTTTTTACCATCGCATAAATTAAAAATATTTTTAAACCTCGGCGACAAGTTGAAAACATATTTTCCTTGGCGTTCACTCTTCCGAATGAAAGTGTCCTTGAAAAACACCCTCTCATCCGCCATTTTGCAACATGGCGTTCGTTGCCAAAGTCATCTGCGGCGGTGATATCACTGTCATAGCAATCACGTATTTTTAAGTGTGTCATTTTTAGAATGTGACACCTGTACGCCGGAAGTCGCAATAAACTCGCGAGATTAAAGTGTCAAAGAAAGTGGAGTTCGTCAAATGATCTTCCGGGCGGAACTGGAGACTCTTCGGAGTCGTCCGTCCGAAAATAGGGAAGAACGTTTCATTCGTTTTATTTTTGATTCCGTTGTCGCGATCACCTGTCCGTTAGTGTCAAAGTGGCGGTTGCCTAATTTTACGTCTCCTTGGGATGACCGAGTGTGCTCTTTCTCCGTCTCTGATTCACAGGGACAGGGACGAATTCGAGGGAGTGGGTTCGGGATTTATGGGAGAAGGAAAAAGGAAATGCGGTTCTAGTGCTGAATGCTAAATGCTTTTAGATGTAAATGGGTTTGGAAGAAACAAATTATTTGGTGCATCTTTCAGGACGCTCGCGGTACAAAAATTTATAGACTCCGGAAAATTCTAAGCTTGGATTTAAAAGCAGTCATATTTCTGTCGCGTGTTTGGAAAATACAACATTATTATCTCAAAAAACGTCTACAGGGTGATTTTGAATATAAAAATACAACATTATTATCTCAAAAAACGTCTGCAGTGTGAATTTAAATATAAAAATTTGTTGCAAAAATGGTGGAGGCGCCGCCAAACTCTTACATATTCATATTACCAACATTTTTGATAGGATATACAGGTGTTCTAGAACTCATGACCCAGAGAGCAAAGGAGGGTACCGGCAGCAATACAGATGGTAAATTTTAAAACAAAAATTGCTTAAGTTTAATAGTATTCGAGAAAGGATAAAAAATTAACAACCAATCCCGGAAGCTTATTCTAGAGATGAAGTGAAATTTTCTAGGCAACGAGAGTGTAATACTTACCTGACCAATGAACGGTAGTATGTGTCCAGAGTAACCCATTATCAAATTCTATTCTACTTCCGGATTGGCTACCGTTTTTTTGTCTTAACTCGATTATTTTTTAAGCTAGAAAATTTTTGTTTCGAAATTTTGGTTCAGAATTGTTGCCTTCATAAGCTTTTTTCTTAGGGTCACGAGTTCTGGGACACCTGTATTTTGGGGCACTTTAAAACCTGCGGATGTTTCTCTTAACTCTTTCGGGTAGATAAATGCCCGAATCCGTCCCTGTCCGCCGCTAGAATGAGGAAAGTCTATATGGAAACGTGGACTTATTTTTATCCGAAACGTACGGCATATTCGCTTCAGTTAACATGCACAAGCACGCTCTTCTATGACGCGTTTTTTATATTTGGACGTATTCCGCCCACGTAGTTTCACTCTTGACTGAGGCCTTTTTCTCTTTGAAGCTCCAACTGTCAAAGGTAGACACAAAAGACATTCCCGTCACTCTTATTACTCCTTCTGGGATTGATCGCGTTATTGGTCGAACTCCGATTAATGTCTCTTTCGCGACGAAAGATGACAACGCCGACGCCCCATCGACCATAAAAATGGAATTTATGGGAAAGAAGCTCGAGTTGCATCAAGATGCGATCGTAAATCAAACTGGGTGCATATTACATTTGAATATTTTATCAATATTATGATGTTTTCATCGGGCAAGTGGTCAGGAAATATAACAGTCTATAAAAGTCGGCCAAAGTGTCTATTTTAGAATCATTCAATGGAAACGTGGGCGCGATATTGGCATCAACACCAACATCTAGTAAATAAATACTTTTGAATGTTGAACGGGCTATTAAACCGATGAGGAATTTACGATAAGGACAGACATCACAGGATTTTCACGCGGTGGCGCAAGGCGCTAAATCATTAGCGAAACAAAACGAAAAGCAGTGAGATCAAAGTTGGATGAGCAACGGGGCACAACTTTCCGGCGTTAATCATCACCATCTGATAAGAAAGGGGAAACGGAATGAAAAGAAGAAACAAAGATTGCCTCTATAACATAGCCTTCAAACGTATCAATTCAACATTGAACGTTTATCCAAGTCGACGTCGCTCCAGCTTAGTAGATCCTTACTTAAACTTTCAAAGTTAAAAAGCTCAAATTACTTTTCAAAGGAAATGAGTATTTAAAAAGCTCTTTAGAATCATTTTCCATCTTTAATGTAATGAAAACTTTAAAAATTCTTTTAGCGGAGAGCGCCGCGCCGTCCGTCGTGGACAAGCAGGATTTCAGTTGACGAGAGTCGAGGAAAAGTCAAGAAAGGAAAAAGGAAAAAGTCGTAACGAATATCTTAAAAGTTAGGACGCGGAAACTCATGATGGAGTAGATAGAAAAGTTTTCGTTTTTAACATCAAACTTGTTTCGATCTTATACATAAATAGTAGCAGGTTTGGGGTCGTCAATTCAGGACTTTTTTCATAATCTCGAAACAGAACATTACATAAGTGACAATAAGTCACGTGCGGCAGTCAGCAAATTCCAGCGTCCCGACGTCGTCCGACATCGCCGTCGAATTTGTCGTTTCTATTAGTAGCGCGGCTGGCTCTTCGGGGATGGCATCCGGAGATAACAAGAGTAATTTATGTAGTCCCGTAATTACAGTGTGAGTGTCCGTTCTCTGGCCAAGTTTAAAGTGACTTTTGGTCGTGCGTCCGCACGATAATCCTTTATACAAAAGAGGGGCAATACTGTAATTATGCTTTTGTAAAATAAAGTGGACGGAAGCCGGCGGTGGCTTTAGCTATTAACTAAACTGTAACGCGAGATAGGATCCGTGAAGTATTGGGTCATCATTTAGGCCCCTGGCGGCTGCGTAATGAACTAATGGTCCGTGTAGCTCATCGGGTTATCTGTGTAGTGTACATTGTAGATCCGAGATGCTGATAAAACGGCCATCTACTTCATTTACTGGCTCGTAAATCGTTTGCTAATAGCCGCTCTCCAAACGATTGATTTTTAAATCGTTTTCTTTATTTCAGGTCCTTCATTAAAACTTCAGCTACACAGGGACTTTGAAAGAATAAAAATTCATAACGGTGGCAGAATTGGACTGACAAACAGAAATTAAACTTTGTTGTAGACCATTTGATTTACCACTTATGGGACGTCTTCGCATCCACTAGAGCTGTAATAACTCGCCGAAATGCGACACGTGACGTTCCTTCTTCATTTTATTTGCAAGAAAAGGTGACTGTCCCATGATTTATGACGCAATTTGGGCTAAAATAAAATAAAGACGGAAGAGGAGGAAGCCAGTTCCCCGCGAGTGTTAAAACTCAAGAGCAATACAAATGGGTTTCTAACAATCTAACATGGACACGGGCGTCGGAATGTCGAGCTAAAAATAGGAAATCGAGCAGGTTTTATCTCTCGATGGTATTTAAGAAATTAAACGTTGAATGGAGATAAAGTACATTTTTCGGATTACACAAGAGTTTTATTAGGTTAGTTTAAAGTTATTTTGGCCTTTGGAAGAAGTGTTCAACTTTATCGAGGCCTCAAAAGAAAAAAAGATAAGACCCGAAGATATTAAACTTTTTACAATGGAAATTCACCACCACAATGGTGGATGCGCCACGGTATAAAGAACTTCCGACCAATCACAGCCCAGTCTGTTAGAACCGTGCTTAAGTCAGTGTCGTCTCTTTGCTTTTACGACCGTGTACAATGTGCTTGAGTGGCGTATGTAGGCTCGCATAAACAGTGCAGCCGATAACATTGCGCAAGCTATGAAATAATGTAAATAATCTATGGTCGGCCGGTGCACGTGTCCATTTAGCCGAGTGAATCAGTGCGCAAGGTTACGAACGCGCAAGCCCGAAATATTTGGCAAACGAATGCAATTTGCCTATGTGGGTTAACAGTCTGCAACTAATAATGCACCTGTTCAATTTTGAGGCATTGTTTTGGACTTGTTTCCGCTCCGTCAAATTTATGGAACGATCTTAATGTGGCGCGACCAATTGCCTGTTTTAATCTTGTGACACTCTTTGTCTTTTGGCAGATCGCTGGTGTGCCGTAATTCGATCAAGCAATCAAAATTCGTTAAAGAAACAAAAGGTATTATTTCCAGCAAACTCAATTACGAAGTGATTCGTAAAACAAAAGTAAATATATAACAGTGACACGTTTATGATGTCATTAATTTCGCGGACGATCCAAAAGACTTGTCAATTCCCTCCAACAAACGATCTACCCTTTGCTCTTCCAGTCCAGAAACGCCGTCATTTATCATCGTCTTTGGGGGAAAGGGGCAAACTCTTCGACAAACGTCAAACCTAATTACAGGTCGTATTTTCAACGTTCGTTACGTTGGCAAGCATGACATTGCCAACATCAGTGCAGCACATACACATTTTACTGCCGTAATGTAATCTTACACAGTTTTACAGCTGACGTAAACCAGCGTCGCGTACAAAAGATCTGCAAAAATACGCTCACGAAAATAAAACCAACATTCAATTGTCACCTCCATGACCCACTGTGTTTGTCCGCAAACAGATAAAAATCACGTTGGCTTTGTTCCAGAGCCGAATGTGTTCGTGATAAAAAAAATCAAGTGCCACATTCGTCCAAGAAATAAAAAGTGGAGGCATAATGTGTTTACCCCTCTATTGAACGAACGATTCTGGAAGAATTATGGAAGGCTTTTATTAGGGGGTTTTTGGGTTATGTGCCGGGACGAAGGCGCACTTTTGAAATATTGACGAGATTTTGGAGACGACGCCTTTTATTTATTTGATGTTTAACAGTCCTAATCAGCTGCTAGAAAGGGTCACTATATAAAAGATGATTTGTGACCGACGCCACTGGAGTCTTAAAGAAAACGCATAAAGAGTTTATAGACGAAGCTGATTTCGGGGGAGCTTTAGGGGCAAACCCCGCACTATTAGAACTACCTGTGCTAAAATACACATTAAATAAACTCCCGGTAATGAATTTCGAGAACATAAAATTGGGAGTTTCTTGATATATTCTTTGGAGCTTTTAAAGGCCACGTTTTCAAGTGAGCTCTAATAAAATACTGAATATAGAGCCATTTTTGCCCCACAAAGTTCGCACGTCTCCAGCCCGCAAATAAAAAGGGCACATTTAGCTCGTTAAGGAAATATAAGTTACCCCATCCAAACATTCCCAAATTGTAACAGCCGCAGCTCTCCAACATTCCGTGTGTATTTGCGCCTGGCTTAGTGCATTTAGTCGCGTTTAATGTGGACACTAATCTAATTGAAATCTTTCGAATGGCTGGAATTCCAGAGAAATGGATGGTAACATATTAGCGAAAAGCTCAATGGTTTCAACGGTCGGAATCCGTATCTTTTGTCCGTGTTAGTTATCGATCTATTCCTTATTAAATGATGATATTGGCAAGGTAACTAACGGACGAAACTGTCGTAATTAGCATCAACGCCTGCCGAATTAAATTTTAATTAAAAATCGTTGTCAATTTGCGTCACATGAACCGGATCGGTTACTTACTCTAACCGAGCTTTCAAGTCTCGTTGACTCATTAATAATAATGTGCATTACCGTTAGCGCAATCTGTTGTGCACAATCGGCGACCAAAATAGCTTAAGCACCTGACGCCATTTTCTGCCATCTTTAGGAGGATTATATTATGAAATGGTCGTAATTAAATGGACAAATAATCCTCCCATTGATTTATCCGGATTGGAACACGGCAGCGCTTTTCTCCGTTCGAATAAATACGTAAAAACCCTTCGGAGATCTTCCATTATTAAACGGGGAGGAGAAGGAAAAACCGGTCAACTTCACAAAGGATAATAAAAATTGGAGTCCTTAAGAGACAGACGTCGATACTTTGAAACAGACTACATTTGATCCGAGCAAGTTTACGGGGCACGTATTAGATGTAGCTTTATCAGCAATGAAATTCCCACAAGTCGAACCAAATTTTTGAAAGGACTATCGATCCTTTGCAATTTCCAGACGGGATTTAATTAAATTTCTAGGTTACTCTTCGGCTTCTATTTAACAGGACTAATCAAAATTGTTGATAAGACGCGATACGGTTTCACACAAAGTTCAGTCAGTAATCCTTTCAGCGATCTCCGATGCTGAAACAATACTTTTTCTATTCTTGTCATCCGACTTATTGAAGAGAAACAACGTCTACTGCTTTTACCTCGCCTTATTTTTCCTTTTTCTGTGCTAATCCGATCCAATCGGAGAAAGAGAACACAAATAAACATCACGGACTAACTAGAAAATGAGTTTATCGCTACATGCACGAGGAATTTATGAATGTTGGCACGGTTAAGCAAAAAAAGAAATTTATACAGATGACACCGCAAGTGCATCCAAATTTAATTCGAGAGTGACTCACCCGTTGCAGTACTTCCGCGGCGAAACCGTCATTTTCTGGGGGAAATTGGAGCGACCTTTCAAATTGGACAAAAGACAGAGGCGCACTGGGGGCCAGTTCGCGCACAACTTGGGAAAAAGTTGGGAATTTAGATTTTTTAAATGAACTTTACCAACGTGGAAATGCTAACGAAAATTCGGAGCTTTTGGAAAATTGGTGTTAAAAAATCTTACTCATAGTCGGCGGGTCTATGTTTAAAGCAGCTTACCTGAAAAAAAAATTATAATTAGATTACAGAGCTACCAACATGTGATGAAAAAATAAGGCCTAATTGAGGCGGTTTTCTGGGTTCCCATTAACGAAACTAATTCGAAATAAAATGCTAATTGTAAGATGTTACATTGCAGGGAGTCCTCATTTCGTGGCTGTTAATTAACGTAATAATACAACATTTCCAACGCACCAGTGAGTTTGAAATTCGTCTCATCTGCATGATGTTAGTGTCAAAAATGCCATCGCCAAGTCTTTAAGAATGCTTCCACGACAGCAACTTTCCCTTTGATGTGTGGGGTTAATTGGCGCCTAACGATATCGTCGCGTCCGTTGCTTTAATTTAATTGACATTTCGTTAGTCATTACGCCACTCCTTCACAACTCCAAATCGACTTTACATTCTGAAGACGGCAGCAGAAACTATGGAAACGTCAATCAACCAAAACCAACAACTCGTTCGATAAATTCACCCCTTTCAAATTAAATCGTCAAAAGAAGAGTTTTTACGTTAATAAGAATCCGAAGTTTTCTTCGCTCCAACTTTTCAAATGTTGTAATTAAAATAACTGGAAAAAAATTGTTTCGTGCTTTTATTTGTTATTACTTGGCGAGGAGAGACCACCCGCTTGGAATAATTAATATGGACATTTTGTTTGAAGTGGAACCGCACTACTGCACCAATCTGGTTCCAATTAAAGATGTATTGGAAAGGGTAGGCTGCCGCCGCCGCCGTGACAACTGACGATCGTAATTTATTGTTCTTGCAAAGCCGAGTAGGTTTTTCGCACCGGGGATTCACCCGCATCCATCATCCAGATTTACAGGATTATTAATTGGGAGGTGGGGGTGCTTTAGCCCCTTTGAGTTGCTGGGGCTTAGTTTAAACCCCTTTCGTTTGCGTTTTTGCTCAGGGGCTTCGAGGAGAATTTTTACCTAATTGCTTTGCCGGGAAACATAAGGGAATTGTGCTTTTTATCCACATCCAACGAATTACAGTGACTTTATCTTCCGTTTCTTAGATACACGTCATTTCAACTTCCGACAGAAATGTGAGCAGTCAGAGTTGACATTTTACGCATTATCTTTGTTTTTTAGGAACTTGAAGATTTTATGCCTTTTCGTAACCTTTGTTGATATCAGCAGACAAACCTGTAAGTGCTGGAACCGTTACCACGTCGTAACGGACGAGGAAGATGGTACTCACTGTGAGAACCCGAGTGGTGAGATAATCCCTTGCAACTCACCACTTCCGCCAGCTTGCAAGTGCTTGATCGATGGGAATATCGAAGAAATGGAACCGGGCGAAATGACATGTTATGATGACGATTGTCAAAATATTTCAGACATTTTGAAGTTTTACTTGAGGTACATTCACTCCGAATGACAATTCATGTTCTTGTATTTATAGTTAATACCAATAAAATTAAACTTTTTTCCGGTGATCGATTGTTTCTGGATTCTATTAATGCATGATTTTTTGGCTGAAATCATGGATTAAAGAGGGCTATTAATGAATGATTTAATTATAGGCAACCAATTATACAGGCAACACAATTATGATCTAGTCCCATGTTTGTTTACAAAAATCAAATCGACGATTTTTAGAGTTCACATATAGACTCAGTTCGATATGTATATCGTTTAGATTAATCTACAATACTAATAACCACAGTTATTTAATTTTTAAATTACACTCAAATTTGACAACTACCGACACATCCATCATTTACATAATCTCTCGTCCCGTCTTGCACCAATTTAAAAAAAAATTGGTAAATTTTTCAAGATTTGATCACCGGAAAAGTTTTGTAACTAACTCTATGGTAATGGGCGATTATTAATTTTGCTTATTAACGGCACTCACTACGTTTGTGCCGGATAAAATCGCTCAATTATTAATCGCTGTCATTAAGCAACTTGTTTGTTAAATAACTATTAAAAATATCTGTCAAATATGGAAAAAAGCGCGCTTACTAGATATACGGTGCTGTTTAGGGGAACACCACATCTGGTCCGCGTGTGTAAAAAATGTGTGCAAAATGGCGCAGCAAGGTATCGCCGTAAATCCTTCGGCTACAAGTTTGATCCTCCGGCGACTCCATAATCCTGCCAACTACAGGCGGAAAAAGGCGAATGAATATTCATAATCGTTGTCGGTTTTTCTAAAATCATTATTCATTAGCCTAAAAATGCAAATGGCGGCGCAATCACGAATAGTGTGTCGGTGACGGCGTCGGTGGCTAAATCAATCGGACGTTTCCGTGTATACAATGTGACGTGAGTGAAATGTCGACCAAATAAAGTTAGTTGTCTATTCGGAATGGTCGGGAATATTTTTAGAACGAAAGTACCCCGTTAAAGTTACGGTCAGGTTACAGGCAGCGGAGACATGAATAATTCACATGAATGGATCCGACGTAGGTACAGGACCGGGATAAGGTGGTTAAAACGGTTGCAAAAAGTATGAGGACGTGAAATATAAGAAAAACAGGATTTGGATATGGAAAGAACGTGCTATTGTTGCTTTTTTCGGGAGAATGTGTAAACTGTCAAAATGAAAATCTGGCGCATTCCTTACGTTATGTTTATAACATTTAAATGTACAAACCAAAAACAGATAAAATGGAATAGAGTGAAACAAAACAAACAGGACTGAAATAGATTTCGCTTCTGGTAATCGGCCGTGATCTCACATAAACATTTTACAATGGTTCGGACTTGCGAGGAAATAAATGGGTCATGTGGAGGAGATATTGTTACAGGAAATCGTTTTTAGGGCATATGTACACATACATCACTTGGATCCTCCCACCGCAGCCATTTTCGTTGGAATGCATGAATTATGCAGTTTTTAGATGCTTTAGAGGAGATATCTCATCAGTTTTTTAGCGTGACCCAAAGAACTAGAATAAAGCTTTTCCTCGGCACAAATTACGAGCTTTAAAAGCACCATGATGCGGTTTTACAACAAATTACATGCAAGCGTTTTTCTAATTCAAGATTTTCCTCTGAGCTTTTGTTTCATTTTTTCATCACTTTCTATATTGACACTTTGTAGCCCAAATCGCTTTTTTTTCGTTCCCCTCGCGCTGTCCATACAATGTCGACGTGTGAGATTGGAGCCAACCCTTCACACCAAATCGACTTTTCCTCAATTTACAAACTTATAAGCCCCGACATCTCCATAGGAATGGAAACAATTTTTCTCATGTCTCGCCGACGCGATTTTAAATCGTTCCAATTTGATCCATCTATCGCGATATTACAACTCTGCGAAAAGATAACAACCTGAAATTGTAACAATGTATATTTTATGTTCCATGCATATGATCACCGGAGGGTATGCGTATGCAGCGGTCCATTAAATTTTACGAGCATTACGTAAACATCTGAGCATAACATGGAGCGATACCTTTATAGATTTTGCTCTTTTATTTAAAATCTTGCACGGTTGACACTGAATTAACACTGAAATGGAACAGTCCGTGACCTTCTTGGACGTATGTGAAATTAGTTTTGTAAATTATTAGTCTCGCAGGCATAAAGCTCTCTCTCACTTGGAGCTTTTACCTTACACTATGTCAAGGCCGGTTAATGATGGCGTAGGCAACCCATTATACACATAGTAAAGGGGAGTGTCTCAAAAAAGCGTAATCGTCTCTCTCATTTGAAATTCAACAACGCCGATGCATTTTCTAGGTAAATAAGCCACTTTTACATTATACTTGGAGATCTCAGACCATTCGATAGCCTCGCCAGTCCACCTTGCGTCTGGAATATCAAATTCAAAGGAGCTAATCTAACTTTTCGCAATTTCTTTTCATTGTTAATTCCGTCTGTGAGGTTTCCATGGAATGGAACATAATAAAAGCGCAAGGTTTTGTTTATTTTACACGATTCGAATTTTAAACGGTGGCTTTATTTTTAGCTTTTTCATCTCGAGTTATGCAAGGCTTATTACTAAAGAGCGAAAAATGCATCTGTGGGCCGATGATTTAGTTATGCACAGGCCAAAATATGATTTTACACAAATCTATGACATCTTAAAAATTAAAGAAACTCAAAAATTCAGAATCTACAGACTAAAGCAAAAATTGAAAAATATAAAGAAGTTGAAAGGCGATTTGAAGGATTATAAAAATCTTAAAAATTTTAAGAACTTGGTCTAAAAAGTAGAGAATTTAAACAGAAATTCGAGAGAATTCGGAACTTTGAAGTACTTTACGAACAGCTTTGTATTTTTTTAATTTTCTTAAACTTAAGAACTTAAGAACTGTAAGATAATAATATCTAAATGAGATACAAACTGCTAAATTTTTGTCGCACCCGAATTCAAAAATTTTTAATTTTGGAGCCATTTGATGTATAACTTTGCAACCTAATCAACATCTTAAAGAAGTCGAAGACAATAAGCTCCAGGAATTTTAACTTTATTCTCCTAAAAATTGCCGTAATACAAAATTTCAAAAATTGTTGACAAATTGCTAAATTTTTTGCATCTAAAAGCTCAAAAATTTCTAATTTTTGGACACACTTTGTGTACAACTTAGTAGATCTTTGAGACAATAAGCTCTAAAGCCTCATTTCCACGGTCCGTTCTAGAGAGAACAGAATTTGATTTACGATGGAATTTGAGTTATTGCACCATATTTTGCGGTCAGAAAATTTGCAAATCCTATTGCACCCTTGGCTTACAATCCTCTGTTCCGATTCGGGCGGACAAGCTGGTTGAAACGCCGAACCACCGCACGGACATTTGATAATAACCAACAAGTTTAATTACTCCAATTCTTTTAATTTGAACACTATTTGTTTATTATAATATTAATAAGGTAAACAACACATACCTACATATAAATGTGGATTAATTTTAAAGATGGCGATAAATCTAGATGAACGTACTTATTTCCAGCATTGAAATTTACAGAATCATTGTATGAAAACAGGCGTCAATGAATGCAGGTAAGTACGTTTCTTATCTCTGTGAGTGGATTTACTCTTTTGAAATAACCGACAGGTCTGTATTTTTGTGGATTTGATCAGTTATTACCTGAAGATTTGAATTTTTAATTTCGTTCAATAAATTGAATTTTCTGGTTATTAGTGAAAGTTAACATACCAGACATATCCAAGTAATAGGTAACTTGAAGTATAAATAAAATGAAATAAATTCAGGAACATTCTGTTCTGGTTCAAATGAACGAACCATCTTGTCTGTTCGACATCGGTTCGGCGGACATTTCAACGCAGAACCAGGACAGAACGCACCGGACAGTTCAACACAGAACGCACAGAATCATTGAAATTAGCCGCTCCTTTGGAGAAAACTTTGCAAATTAACAATGCATTTTAGAATTTTTGTTTCACGTTAAGTAGGAATAAATAAAATCTTAATTTAAATTGATGATTTCTGACATTATTTTACTGGTGGAAAAGTTATTTTAACATCAATTCTGGGCGTTCTATTTTTTGTTCTACGTTGAAATGTCCGCCGAACCGATGTCGAACAGACAAAATAGTTCGTTCAATTGAAGCAGTAAACTTTGTATTGTAGGTTAGATTCAATTCATAGAACGAAATTAAAAATTCAAATCTTCAGGTAATGAGTCGGACCAAATCTACTAAAATACTACCTGTCGGTTACCTCAAAAGGGTAAATACACTTACGGAGATAAGAAACCTACCTACCTGCATTCATTCTAGCCTGTTTTCATACAATAATTTTGTATATTTTATTGCAATATTAGCTTAATGTTAAAATAACTTTTCCACCAGTAAAATAATGCCAGGAATCATCAACTGAAATCCAGTAATCTAATCCAGTAATTTCTATCCTATTTAACGAGATTAATTATAAAAAAATTCTGAAATGCATTGATTTTTTGCAAAGTTTTCTCTAGAGGAGCGTCTAATTTCAATGATTCTGTGCGTTCTGTGTTGAACTGTCCGGTGCGTTCTGTCTTGGTTCTGTGTTGAAATGTCCGCCGAACCGATGTCGAACAGACAAGATGGTTCGTTCGTTTGAACCAGAACAGAATGTTCATGAATTTATTTCATTTTATTTATACTTCAAGTTACTTATTACGTGAATATGTATGGTTAAGTTTCACTAATATCCAAAAAATTCAATTCATAGAACGAAATTAAAAATTCAAATCCTCAGGTAATAACCAAATCCACAAAAATACAGACTTGTCGGTTATTTCAAAAAGGTTAATCCACTCACAGAGATAAGAAACGTACATAGCTGCATTCATTCCCGCTTGTTTTCATACAATGGTTCTGTAAATTTCAATGCAGGAAATAAATTGGTTCATCTACATTTGTCGCCATCTTTATTAAAATTAATCCACATTTATACGTGTTATTTACCTTATTAACATTATAATAAAAAATTAGTGTTCAAATTAAAAGAATTGGAGTAATTAAAACTGTTTAGTTGTCACCAAACGTAGCAGTCCGTGTGTTGGTTCGGCGTTTCAACCAGCTTGTCCGCCCGAATCGGAACAGAGGATTGTAAACCAAGGGTGCAATAGGATTTGCAAATTTTCTGACCGCAAAATATGGTGCAATAACTCAAATTCCATCGTAAATCAAATTCTGTTCTCTCTAGAACGGGCCGTGGAAATGAGGCTTAATAATCTCAACTTTATTCTGCGAAAAATAGCGGAGTTATTAATTATTATTACTATAACGTGTTAGCAAATTTTAAATTTTACGTTTCTTTTCAAAGTTCAAAAAGTTCTAACTTTTTACTCCGTTTTTGTTAAATTTTATGATTTCACACAACTGTGTGAAAAAAGATCTTCTTCAATAGTTACTCCTCATTTATT
Source organism: Gnatocerus cornutus (assembly GCA_029298725.1). Lineage (NCBI taxonomy): Eukaryota > Metazoa > Arthropoda > Insecta > Coleoptera > Tenebrionidae > Gnatocerus > Gnatocerus cornutus. The sequence goes on along the minus strand of CM055509.1, from coordinate 31,076,553 downwards.
TTGAATACCGGAGTTCAAGGTCATAATTTGTGACAGTCGTGGAGCTGTGCGACAAATTTAAGAGGATTTATGTATTGAATAAATCTTCTCAAATTTGACGTAGAGCTCCACAAGTTTCACAAATTATGACCTTGAAATGCGGTATTCAAAATAAATGAGGAGTATTATATTAAAGTTCTAACTTTTTACTCCGTTTTTGTTCAATTTTATGATTTCACACAGTTGTGTTGAACAAAAACGGAGTAAAAAGTTAGAACTTTAATATAATAACTATTGAAGAAGATCAAAATAGGAAACTCGCAAAATCCTAAATTTATGGACTCCAAAAAAGCTGAGGTAAAACTTTTAAAACACTTAAAAAATTCCTCAATTTTTGTTGCCTCCCAGAATTCAAAAACTTCTACTTTTGGACTCTCTTGATGTATAACTTTGTAACATTGTGCAGATTTTTAAAAAGTCTGAGAAACTTAGCCCCATTTTCTCAAATTTATTTTCCAAAAAATACCCGAATTACAAATTTTATCAGAATGCGACAGCAAAAATTTTTCGCTCTAAGCTCTATAAATGTCAACCAAAATGTTTAAATCAAAATGCAACAAATAAAAAAATAGAAAAAACTTGTTTGTTATTTAATGAATAATTTGATTATATTCTGCTAAACATTTTTGCATATTTTTCAAACCATTGCGTAGATTTAGTTACATTTCGAATATGAATGAGCAAATCAGAGAATTTGATATAACAATTAAAAGGCTGAACTGTGATTGCAATATTGAATGATAAGAGAGAAAAGAAAATTCAAAAATTTTAAAAACTTAAAAAGAAGTAATTTAACAGAAATCTTAATCTGAATAACTTCAAAAATAAAAAAGATTGAAAAGTAGGAATAAAAAGTACAAATACATACATAATATAAACTATACAATATATAATTCAAAGAATAAAAATTTTTTGGAGATTCTTTGTGGCAACTAACTCATTTAACCGACTTTGAGCTGTTCGTGAGAAGCAGAAAATTTTTAAATCCTGTAAGAATCTCCAAGTTTTCATATCAAATCAATCTCCCCAGTAATATTCCCATCTGTTCCTGAGCATTTTCTTCCCATCTGCATTTATCTGGATTTTCGAAAACAACGCAATGACGCAGCCTCCCCACAAATGAGTCACTGTTCAGTCATGTGCCAGAAATAGTCAAAAGTCATAAACATTCGCAAGATTAATCATTCGGAACGTGCAGGAAAAAATCCACCTCCTGTAGAGCAGGTGCACATTTTCCGTAATGAAACCGCAGCGCGAGAGCCACGGAAAACTGCAATGAAAGCGTCTTACGACCACTTTGAGAGAATGACAAACACAATAAAATTTTATTACGAAAATTCCGCCCATTATTAATCCTCAATGTACTTAAATTATTTGCTCAGATTGCTTTTGTACTCCCGTGGAAATCCAACAAACCGCTTACTAATGCAGAATTTAGAAGCAAGCCATTAAATCTCACAAATAACTTTGTGTATGAAACGCTGGAAAGTTTCAGGGACGTTTTTCGACCGAAAGGAAATCTTCTGTACTCGACGTAGCTGTGAAATGTAGCTTTCTCTTTAATAATAAATCAGAGGCCGCAGCTATATTAAATTCTGCTCAGTGGAACGTTGGATTGTTTGAGGGAAAAAAGACGTTTTTATGTCACGAGTTTGCAACTTTTCATGGTTTTACTGTAGTCTATTAATTTGGTTTTGAGCGAAAATGTGGCCCGAGATTTGTATTTCCACCACTCGAAGAAAACTCGGTTTATTATTATTGCAAACAACACTTTAAAACTTCCAGAACAGTCATTCCCAGAATTTTGTAGACTAGAAACACTCGACTATAACGTCTACAATAACTTCTTTACCTCTTAAATCTCTACAAAATAATAAACTTTAATCGTCAAATCACACTGGTGTAAGTTCGCAATGAGGTTAAACAAGTTCAAGTAAAATGGATCGGAAAATTAAAATATGACTGAGCGAAGGACAGTCTGAAACAACATCATTTATCAGAATTTTGATGTTTAAAATTCCTCTCTAGCATCATTAATCTCTTTCTAAATTAGACTTTGCTTAGATTGCATCTGCAACTCGGTCATTTACCAACTCAAAAAAAATTCTAAAATCAAGTAGGCCCGAGAAACGTCAAGGACCACTAGATTTTAATTACAGGGGATTCCTTCCCCTTTGTAGTTCTCGATATTTTCGCCTACACAATAAATCACAGTCTGCATTTATATGAAATTCCTTTTATTAAACGTTCTTGCGGAAATCTCGTCAAAGCTTGATCCGTTTTGAATGGAACCTAAATCTGGATGAGGTTGTTGCACTCCGCTACACCTGGCGTATAGGAGCATGAAAAGAACCACCCTCTACATGTTTGTGTTTATAGTTACAGCTCGAGTTTCACCTCGTCAACTTGGCAAGGTGTTTTTGTAAACATTCAATGCGGAAAGGTTGATGAATCTTTGATCGGTATCGAATTAAAGAGAAAAGGATGAAATTAGAGTTCAAAGGAAAGGGCCTGCAAGCTTCAGACCACTTTTCCACGTTGCTTCAATGATAATTGCACCGGCAAAAACGTTGTGTAATAAACAGAATTTAATATAAACGTAGCTCCTCAGCATTATTAAAAGCAAACTCGGCTAAGTGATTTTGACATAAATATTAAAAATTTAATATGAACTGGGTGTGATTTATAGCCAGCTTGCGTATCCGAGTTTTCATAAGCACACCTCCGCCAAAAAATCCGGGATTGCGTCTTCTATCCAACTCGTCGTGAATTAATTATCAAAGGATCCGAACTAAAACGCTATATTTAATTCCGTCGAGTTAATTCATCAAATTCCGCTGAAACTGTTCATTAGTTGAGGGAAATCTTGGTGAAATCCGGCGAAAAATAAAGACCCGGAGAACTTTAAATTGAAAAGAGATTAAAACCATATGCACAGACAAATTTGTGTATGGAACTCGCGGTATTGAAGTTTTTCCATTAGTTTTAGGAGCTTTTAAATAACTGTTTCCGTTCAAGTTGACGTTTCTCAGCTTTCATATTTCCAAAGTTCCACTTTTTCGATCACTCGCTCTCTCTCCGATCCAAATGCAAAGTAGACAAGAATATATTAGAGAGAAACTTTACGAATTAAAAGTTGGTAGCTCTGCTTTCATATTAAAATAATTATACTAAAACGTTTTTCATTAGAACGAACGCCACAATAAAAACTTTTAATCGGAGGAGATTCGCGGCCAAATTAAAAATCTATCGGATAATTTGCCAAATTCTCTCGGGTTTGTTGGTGCAACTTGATTAAGCGCTTTGTTATTGTTCTTGATCACGGCATTTTAATAATCTCCGAATTATAGAAACGTCAGCGAACATTGGGACGCTGCCAAAAAACATATAATGTAGTATATTAGGTAATTTTATTGCACAAACACGAGATAAATGCACGTACTTTGTAATCCGACCGCTGCATTTTTTCCCCGACGAAAATATCCTTCGATTCGGACGATTTAAGTAAGCGCGATTTTATCGCCACATCTTCTATTTATAAACAAAATAAATCTGTGAATTAAAAAATTGCGACGAAATCGCCTACGTCAGATTAATGCGTGGATTTGATGGAAATAGAATAAAAAATTTCGCTGTTATTTGGGTCGAAAGAGACGTTAATTTGTTGCAGGAATTGCAATATTTTTTCTAGGCATTTTTAGTGTTTAATGGACCAGTTAGAACACGCTTTTTTTCAAAAGGAGACGATTATATTTTTGTAGCGTGAGATCATTCTTTGATCTATTTTTCGTCGGGTTGAGTTATTGATCAAAGTTAAATTCACTCGGAGGATTCTTGGCAGGTAAATCTTTCGTGACAACTGAAACCGCAGCTTTTATTGAGTTATAACAATTTGTACAAGGAAGCAGAAAATTTTAACCACTTTTTTCGCCACTACTAAAAAACCACAGCATCATTTACACCAAGGCTGCCTATTAAATATAAATTTGCTGTGGGGTTTACATTATGACAGTGTACCAGTACCTACCACCATGTAAGTAGCTCTTTCAAATTAATTTCAAAAAATTCACAACTCTTTCTCTGAAGGTTTTGTCTGATTTTTTTGCTGTTAAGTGGATCATTCGCGCTCCCCGACGACGACGTTGACTTAAAAAACTGTCATTGTGGAAAATTTGAGAAAGCAAAATATGTCCAAGGTGTCGTTCAATGTGTTCAAACTTTTATACGTTCAGCATCAACAAAACCATGCAACGTTGTGGAACCGCCGACATGTAAATGTACAGGTGAAGCTGTAATGGCCGATAAGGATGGGCTATGTTGTGTGAAGACTACAACAGAAGGAAAAACCATGAAGTGGGCTTCCGAAAAAGCTGAAGAATAGCAAAAGTGCACGTCTGAGCTAGTCAGCACTGATTGCACTTTAAACACGATTGTTATATAAATTGAAAAATAATCACAGTCACGTAATAATTCCAAATTATTTTTTTCTCTGTTCTCTTGTTCTATTACCTACCCAAAGTAGTCAAGTTTACATCTTTACCTTCTAATGTTTTTAATTAATTACAAGTATCATCGATTCTTGTCAACTGTAATTAATTATCTAACGGTCTGTTGTAAAATTTCTGGCATTAAATAACTCAATCAGAAGTAGATTGATTAATTACGCCCCGAGTCGTGGTTAGAATCTGTAATTACTATGTAGAATACGGGCCCAAAATCAAGACAGTTTTAAATTTAATTAAGCAAGTTAGGCCAGAAAAAGCGTGAAGAACACTAAACAAAAAACAGGAGAAAAAATTGGCTAACCAAACGTCAACATCATTGGGCCCTGAATTTAGAGACACGTTGCAACACTGGTATCAAACTGGTCATTATCTATTTGTAGTGACCTTTTGCAATAACGAGACCAAAAACACGAGTTCTAAAATTTTGGCGGTTTGGTTGGTAGCACTGCCTGGTGTTACTGCTCAAGTTAAATGCACGCCACAGTGCTACCAATAAAAACAAAATTGTTAGGCGTCACTTTTCAAAAACGAATTTTGACGATACTGCTTCATAAAAAAGTCAAAATGGCGAAGTGACGCCATTTTTAAATGTCCCCGTTCTAAAAACGCGTGGAACGTTATTTAAATAGTCTAAAAATAAGGAAAATAGAGCATTTACTTGATAAATGCACTTTATATAATCAATTTAGAATCATTTGTTTGAGATTACTTTCATAAATATGTCAATTCTCCATGAGTACATGAGTATGTTTCTTGATTAAATAAATTTCTACAATATGGATTTTATCTACAATCTAAATTAAACATATAAATTTCATGGTTGGTTTTTCTGTTTCCAATTATGGAAAATGAGAATACTATAGAAAAGCAATAAAAAGAAAAATGACGAAAATAAAGATCTTGATATGAAATTGGGCAATTTTCTGCTCACGTTCCTCAGGATCTTGTCAAAATCCGGAAGAAGGTGAAGGTCCTCTGTGTTTAGTAACTTGGTAGTCACGCCGAAAATTTGGCTTAAGCTCGCGTTTGCGCCATGGCCCCGTCACGCACCTCGGCGTGCCGTCATCGTACATCCGCACATGTTCCTTACCGGTATGGAGGCTTTCTCCTCGGAGGTGGTTCCCCCATTGGGTGGCACATGACCGGCCTTGGCGACGAGGCCCGCCGGCACCCGCACCGTGAGGCAGTCTGGCGCAATTCCCCACTCACACGTGGCCTCGTCGAAGACCACCTCACTCAGTGCATCACCTGAACTCTCACCGCCTCTTTAGCGCGCCACCGACACTCCTTCACCCGCGGGTCAAAGTTCGCGGCACATCGGATCGCAGGTTCTCCTAGTTTTTCTCTGGTGGTGTGGGTCGCGTGCTCCAAAACGGGCAAACAGCTGAGTACCCGACGCCGGGAAAGGTTGTGCGGCACTGCGAGACGACGACGCTATTGAACGACGCCGCCGCTAGGGCGCAGGTCGATGCGCCGTCGCCGACGTCGCGGCTACCTGCTGCTTGTGTACAAGGACTCGTTAATAAATGTGTGTTTTTACGTGTTTTAGCACGTAGGGGAGAAAGGGGACGACACGCAACCAACACCAGCACAAGTCAAAAAATAAACAAATGGGGCCACAGATTCACCCTTTGCTTCCAAAAGTACAATATTAATCATTATTTTTATTTTACATAGAAATGGATCCAAACATAATCCTTGAGTTTACCACAATAATTTTTCTACCGTGGGAATTGGAGCACTTTCGCGGCAACAAAATCTAATTTAATAATAATTATTATCATATTTAGGACATTTTTGATGTGGTTCTGATAAGTACAGAAACCGCCTCCTGTATAATGGAAAGCGCCCGTGAAACTTTTCCTGCAAGGGTAAATATTTGTTAACAATTTTATTGACCCAGAGAAAATAATGTTGCTTTTTAGGTAGTTGACTTTTCCTGCATTATTAATAATTTATGTGGCGAGCTTTTAAAGATAAACATCCTCAGCTGAAGCATTTCTATGTCGAATAAAAATTAATTAGCTAATGGAGCAAATACGTAGCAGAAAATCATTTAATTTCAACAACGTTATTGCAATATGCGAAGAACGTGCTTTTTGTAACCATTTAAACTCGTTTTAATAAAGCAATATTTGCATATTTTACCTGGTTGATAGCTCCTTTTCATCTAAAGAAGATATTTGATATCTGCAATGTCGAGAATTTTCACGTGCATCGAAAGAATCTTGTTTATCACAGTTTAGTAGCGCGAATTTCCGAGAATTGTGTTACAAAACGACTAAAAAGTCACTTTTATGAAAATTTCAACGTGGAAAATAAATCGGAAATGTCTCGGAAATATTTAGCCGAAACAAATGGTCGAAATCGGAGCTTTTTGCTTCTTTTACAACTAATTTATAACAGTCGAAATCTATAAACCCACGATCCCTGAAAGCATAAAATAAAAATAAATGGACCCCATTTAAAAGTCGAAAAATAGAAGGAGAAAATAAAACAGACCAAGCGGAAAATCGAGAAACCATCTCGAGTTATGAAAAGTTTGTTGATTTTAAATTTTTTAAGGTTGCAAAAACCGTGAGCTTAGTTTTCGATCGAAAATTTATGACTCTCTACGTGTATTTATGACATCGCTTTTTTGATAACTGTATATTCGCTTCAAGTTGTTTTATTCTTAAAGTTTGAAGTCGAGAAGGCAATTAATCTTGGGCCGAGTGTCTCATTATGTTCACGTTCCGTAATGAGATTTCAGTTTCGGAATGGGGGGCGCAAAAAATGAAGGCCGCCAATTAGAGGGACTTAGTCTAAATCCGTTTCGACTGTGGAAGAGAACAAGACGAAATAGACCGAAATATCCGTATCGGAGCTTTTCAATTAGAAATAATTACGGAAATCAAATGGAATCCGCGTCGTTTCCATCTTCGCAATTAAGCAAATATTATACAAAAACTTCAAAGGACCTTCTAACAAGTGTAGGCCGAGAAACTGAGACGACTACGTAATCACTTAACTAAATATGCTAATTTCTGAGGATTTAAGAGTCGCTGTCGACTGCCTGTTTTCCGCTACAAGTGCCGTTCCAGGCGCAAACGGAAATAACTTTTCCGGTTCTGCCATGATATGTCATTCCGGTTCAGGTGGTTAAACAGTTAATTTTACTTCAATTGCACCGCATTTATTAACTGACATACGTAAATTGCTGCTACATTGCGGTCTGTTTAACTGGAAAAATATCGCCGACGGGATGACGATAATGGGGGCGTAAAACGAATTACGATCTATGAATTGAAGAGATACGGCTTCTGCCGTTTTTGTGGCCGGTAATAAACGTAAAAAATAAATACACAGCGCGCATCTTTATGATCATTGATCTAGAAAACGCCCGGATTGTCCTGGATGGATTTACTTCTGACGAGAGCCATCCGTCTGTGAAGATTTCCCTGGACACGCCGATAAAAACGGAAAGTGCCAGCAAAAAGCACGCCAAAAAGAAATTTTTGAAATAAAACGACAAATAAACAATTCGCTGGCGACATTATTTCTAAAAATCCACAATTTTACGGAATTTAACACCTCCATTATGCACAAGCCCCGGTTAAATATGTATCCGTATTAAAAAATCATATTTGTAAAACAACCCCATAACATTTTTGTAATCTTGCGCCACGGCTCTAATTAATTGTCTAAATAAATTTTATGATACATTTAATTACAAGAGGTCTCTGATATTAAAACTCCATTTCAGGGGTGTTACCCCAAACATTTATAAAAGTTGTCCCAAAAGCCCAATAGACCCATCGCGAGAAATTTCCCAAAGGACATCTAAAAAATGGACGTTTACACACAAGTCAAATCGGGTGCAGATAATTGTCGTGCTGCATTTTGGTCACGACATGAAAAATGGGGTTTTCTATTTCGGTACTTTACGAGCATCGTCAAAGCAGTTTTTCAATTTTGTAAGTTGGTACCCCTGTCAACCGCTTGTCAAAACTATGAGATGATCCAATAATAAACGTCCTCTGTTAACAGTTGACACTTGAATGACGTTTTTCAGACGTTTCACCAACTTAATTAACTGTTATAGCAAAATGTCCCTAAATGGAAACTTAGAATTAATAATTTGCAAATAACTTCTAAAAATGAAGAATTTTGAAGCAAAAAATTTAAAACCTGGAATATCGAAAAGATAAATTAAATAATAAATAATAAATAATAATTAAATAAATAATAATAGAATTATTATTAATTTAAAAAAATATTAAAAAAATCCGAAACTCGCTAGCTGAAAGATTTAATTTTTCTATTAAACATTTACAATATACGTAATGTATAAAATGGATATTTTCGTGAATTTTATTACACATTTCCCATTGTTTAGCGGACAAATAGCGTGAATTTGTTGTAAATTCGCAGCTGGTGCTTTTTCGATTTGACCCCATTTCCATTTATCGCGTTTATGCGTAAGCTCATGTGCCTTAATGGCCAAATTGTAAATATTACGTACGAAAGTGGTTAATTTTGGAGAGGTTTATGCTTGGGTCACTAAAGGGGTTATAGACACAATCTCGGGCATTACCTAAATCTACCCCAGAAACGTCGTTCCATTATATTTGATGGTCTAATAGTCAGTTCCATAATAGAACGAGCGACTTCTTAATCATGACGGAGCGAGTCGATGTAAAAAGAGTATTTTTTATCATTAAAAGCTTGTTTCAGCGAAGATGTCGAAGGAATCCCATTTGCATAGGCCCAAGTTGAAAATGCATTAACAAAGACATGTTATGAAAGTTTAATGACACTACTTAATCAGATTTTTATAATTCATTAAAAGGGTAGCAAGAATTGGGGAACGAAGAGTCTTTGTTAATGGGATGAAAAGGAAATAAAATCTATAAGTATTCTTACCTCGTCAACTCATCCCCTGAGCCTCCTCTTCCTCCCCAGCCTGAAAACAATAAAATTAATTAATTATTTTTGATTTTTGACCCGTCAATTTCCCACCACACGCATTTTTTCATTCCCGCTATCGTATGTGAATCACTTTCGTTTTCGCCGCTTTTTCGTCTAAATTTTTCATAATCTCGCAGAAAAACTCTCTCGCTTCTGATTTATTGCGCAATAGTGACAACACCGTCCCCTCCCAACCCCTGTTACGTCCATCCATCAACAATTAGTCCGAGTCTTCCATGTCATATCGTAGACCACAAGATCGTGACTATCACCGGTTTCACTGACCCTTCGTACCATAAACCAAACTAAAATCAACAGCTGTTAGCGGACACAATATCGAAAATTTAATTACCACCAACGCGTGTGCGGTTTATAACGAAAGACATGCTTAATCATGGACGACAACATATTTTCCGAAAATAAAAAAAGAGCCTCGGACGTGGTGAGAGATCACAACGCTTACAGGGTTAAGGCAGGTGCACACGAGCAAAAAGACAAACGAAATTTTGTGTTTGGTAAGAGAATCTACCACTCAGCTCACGTTGGGGCTTCGGGTCTTTCATTAATTAGCCGTTTGTATTAATTAACAATCTCACATTTAGAATGGATACAAATGTTTAACAAGGGTCAAATTTCTCTTTAAACAGAAACTTTGAGCGGAATAGACAACGATCGATGGTACAAATATTTAGATTTCCATCCAATACTTTCAACTCTCGTTCAAAATCTCTCGAATTTTACTTGGCCCAGCGCCTCCACCATTTCTTGTAAAATTTAAAATACAATTAAAGTATGAAAAAAAGCGCAAAAAGAGTGTCTCTGTATATTTCCGAACTCAATTTTTCACCTCCCTGCTTTCAGCGGGTATTTCTTTCATTTTTCGCGTTTTTTTCTTTTCGCGATACGGTTGATCTTCCTAGGATCTCGTCAACACCCCCAAAGTTCATCCGTATTTTGACATCTGACATTTCCCCTATAAATTGCATCTGGCATCGGTTTCGTCTCATCGTCGGCTTACGCTCCATGGTCCGTATAAGTGCACGATCGGTTTTTCCTCGATGGCATCGTAATAAATTGCGGCGATATCTGCCAGAGGAAATCTTAGCATGTATCCGTTGCGGTTGACCCATATGATAGGAGTAGGAGTCTAATGGCCGCCAGTAGAAATGTTTTCCGCTAAAAGATTTATCCTGTGTTATTCCGGTCGTCGGGAGACTAATGAAGAACGTGCTTCAAATCGCGTATGTTCTTCATTACGAGCCATTAGTTTTTATTTCAATATCCTCGATTTTTCCCCCTCGAGTAAAACCCTTAATTGTTTCATCGGCGAAGAGGCATTACCGCGACAAGACACTGTTTTGTGACGTCAGCAGCGGAATTAATGCCATTTTAATTCTGCGAAGCTGACGTTATGCAAATGCAGGACTTTCAGGAATGTTTTGCCAGTTAATATAACCCTGTTTTAGAATTTGTAAATTATTCTACGCAATTTCAATTAGAAATGCAGATTTTGTTGTGCCAGTTATGGAACAGAAATTATGTATGGTAATTGGCTGGGTGGCTCGGGTCTCCCCTACGTGGGAATTTTCAACGTCGTCTTGCGAAAAAATCCAGCAACAGACAATTTTTCAAGACAAGCGGTTTTAGTGGGCTCTCCCGTCGGGGATACCTAAGATTCGTAATAATATCTTGACATTAAATTCCCCAGCGGAAAACTCGGATGGAAACTGACCCGACTTTGTCTCAGAACGCCGTTCACGATAACATTTGAAAGAAGGTCTTATTTTGACGTAAAAGCCCTAAGGTATGAATTTCTCTGTGACCTGAATATTTTGCCCCGCGCAGATCTATCCATATATTCTCCCTCTCATGCGGGTACGCGTTTTTACAATAAAATATAGACTTTGCCGCATAAAATTTATATTAACAGCGTTTTTGTTTTAAGACGATTCCGCTAGGATTGCACCAAAGAGAAATATCGCTCAGGAAAAAAACTCAGACGAACAAAAAATCTCAGAGCAAATGAAAATTACAAAATAATATACGAAAAAAGCAACTTCAAGTGAAATCTGAGTAGAAAAATTATTCACAAATAAGCATTCAACGATATCAAATAAATCAGAGACTCATCAAAAAAGCCTTCTGAAAGGCGCTGAATTGGTAATAATAAGGTTTTTAAGCAGGTCCGTCTTGCTATTTTTGAAGTAATTTCGTGACCGATTGAAGCTGTCGAGCAAAGTAAACGTGCCGTCCCGGAGTGATTTTTAAAATAACTCTATCCCCGGAAGCTCCGGTGCAGTTCCGGGTAGTCCAGCGTCCATCAACTATTTATCCCAAAGCGAAATCGTGTAAATATTCGCGAATTCAAACAAGCCGAACCGTCTGAAATCACGTATTCAGGATTGCCAACCTTGGTGGAATAAAATATAAAATCAATTTATATCCCGGCAGGCGTGCCAACCAGTTTAGAAATGGAAATCAAATAAATTTGAATATTACCAGCTGACCTATTTCGTAGGACCATTGTGTGCCCTCATTAAACCCAAATTAAATCTGTTTCCTTCTTTTTGTTCGTCGAAATATTAAATTATTACTTGTTCCGGAACGCGGAAAAACTCTCTCGCTTTTGGTTTATTTTTAACAAAACACCTGAGAAACGTGAATTTTTACGAATTGAACTGTCAAAAGCACGTTGCGGTTTTTCTTGCGTTCGAATTGTTTCGGCCGATTTTATTGCCGCGGGGACGTTTCAATTTACAATCAATGAAGACGGAAAAGGAGGGTTAGTGTGGGAAACGGGAGGTGGCAGCAGCATGAGGGGATAAATAAATGTTAAACGAAACGACGCAAGGATTATTTTAAGCCGTATCATTTTTATCGAACAACAAAACCGAATAATTGCAAAATAATACGATCCACGTTTGTTTATTTTTCATTCGTTTTAGTGTTTGCTTTTGGGGCGAAATTTGCGATGTTTAATCGTTTTCACCGCGGGACGGCTTCGTGACTGTGTTCAATTAGAATAGAACGGGGGATCGTGCGGCACCTGTGGAAATCATTACCATTCCATTGACATTTATTACGTTAGTAGTTTTTTTGCTGTTACCAACACGTTTATGTACAGGCTGTTCAAAAATAAACCGTATATCCCATAACATTTTTATCACTGCCAAATAGTTCTCGCCCAACAAAGATTTGAGTTCATGATTTGTTACTACCGATGTCCGTCTTGATAATTTTTTATGCCAATCGTAGATCTTTTATCTAACTATAAACTAGAAAATACGCTTATCTGACGGAAAGTTTTTTCTTGGCACAATTTTGACGCTGAAAGAACCATAAATCATGCACGTATGAATGAAAAAGTAGTAAACACCAAACCTATAATTTTGCTCGTGCATAATTTTAGTAATGTGTTTAAATCACGCGACAGGAATGAAATCGAAATGGTGGATGCGCCGGGTCACCTAATATTAATAAATAAATAAAACCGCCATGTCTATAGCGTTTTATGTGGACTTCAGAACAGAGGCTGTGGTTGTTTTGTTTTATAAACTACAAAAACTGTCCAAATGCACAGTATGTTCACGTTTATTAATTAAATTTAAAAACAATCCAGAAATTATCCGAGTAATTGTTGGACGGTTTTATTCCCTTGTTGCACGTTTTTGCCGTTGTAAAATCTCAGTTCATCAATAACTAACAGTTTATTTTCTCCTTTTAATTGCTGCTCTGTGAAAAATTTCCGCACAATAGGAACCACCTCTTCCATAAACTCCAGAGTCGTGTTTTAGGCTTCCATGTTAAATTTAAAGCAGCGTTTGTTTACCTTTTGCATAAACAAAATTTCACGACCTCCTACATTAACCGTGGGCTTGTTTACTATGTCCCATGAGCTTGCCAATTACTTCCATTCAGTTTTAACTTGCTGCGTAAATATTTGGGTTATAAAAATCCGTAATAACAAACGCATCACACGTTACTGGGTCGATTTCTACTTGCTACCTTTAATTAAGCGAATGTTGCCTTCATTGCCCTTATCTACTTTGTTTCGCCTTGTTTTGAGAAAAGGGGCGGTCCTTTGAGGATGCAGATACTCCTAATCCTTTGAGAATCTCATAGTTGAGCTGTATTAACAATTAATTGGATGTTGAAACTACGCAGATAATGGAAGTTTTTCCGGGGGCGGAATTTTGCAAGGTATTTGTTATTGGCGCTGTATTTAAGGATATTAAATTTGGAAGAAAATTAAAAAAGCGTAAACGGAATCAAAGCAAACAAAAATTCGAACGAATTAAGGAAAAAAACAATAACCCCAGGAGAGCATCCCGCTGTTCCACCCTCCAATAACACTCCGAAATTAGCAAACGGAGTCATTCAGAATCTCATATCGGAATTATCCGCCGTTCTATTGTCCCGAATCTTCAATGTTTACCATTTTCCGAAGATAATAATAAAGCATCACCAGGGATAAAGGGGTTGCGTTCCGTTCTGGTTCAGTACAGATTATCAACATTACGTACGGGTTCGATCCGGCCTCTCGCTGCGTTATTGAGCCATAAATTAGTCCGCACAATGCCGGCCATTACCGGCCGAACAGCGATGTTTCCAGATAAAAGCACAACGTGCCCGTTGTCGCTCTAGATTTCACCTAAACGATGACGATAGTTCCATCAGAGATTGTTTAATTACGGAGACGAGGCTCTCTTGCCGATTGAAATCGTTACAGGTTCGATCCTTTGAAAGACAGACGAAAGGGGAGTATAATGAATTAAATCTGTGAAAAAACTGTATACTTGGTCTGCCTCCCCTCCTGCCGCCATGATAATATGCATTGCATCATTACCTCCTCCTCTCACTTTCACTTGTGTATAATTGCTTCCCCTCTCGCACCATATTGTAAATCCGGCCCGATTCATCACGAAACGAATTTAGAAAAACGCATTAACCTCAAAAATAATCTGACATCGTCGGAATAAGAAGGAAGAGGCGACAAAGCGAAATCAGATTGCGCAGAGAGGTGAATTTGCGTATGAATGATGATGTGGTTTTTAAGATTAGTAGGAAATATGAGCCTTAGGTAGTATAAAATAGTGCGTTCGCAGCCGTCGTCCGCCATAAATCCGACGCTGGAACAAGTGAGCTTCGGGGCCACAGCTGTTCGGATGTGGCAGTCCCACAGTGCACACACACTTATTTCGCCATTTGAAACACCGGCGAACATTATCTGCGAGACTATTAATCCCGCTCCTTTGTTGCGAATGTTTTTTGGTGGGCGTCGTCATGACGACGACTTCCGGTTGCCTGGTAACGCCGAATGCTTCGCTCCCTCTTCGTTCTGTGTGTGTTGCGCGTCGCAACGCCGACGCAAGACACCGTTTGTTTTGTACAATTGCATGAATGATGAATATGTATTACTCTTGCCGGGAGATGATTTTCTTTGTTGGAATAACACGGCCGTGACCCGGAAAGACACCGCCGCCACCGCCCCCGAAGGGGACTTGTAAAAGAATTACGATACAGAACTGAAACCTCGCTTATTGGATTTGTCGATGACTTTCCTGTAATTCCTCACAGGTCAGGAACCACAAAGACACGCATTTGCGTGGGCACGGCACCGTGAATTAACAGATTTTCCTTAATTGACGATGGAGAGTGCTGGGCATTCTTCTCAGTAAAAGCACTTTTTTCAGACCACTTTCATTAAATCATATACAGTAATGGCGACGGGAGGAGAAACTAAACCACTTAAATTGTCACTCCCTTCCATTACCGAAACAATTCGGCGCGAGCGCAGGGATCAGCTGATTGAGCATTAGAGGTAAAGCAAATCTTACTTTCCCATACGGAAAACTGAAATTTTGCGTCAAATAGGAACTAATAACTCAATAAAGACCTAAGACCTAAATCTACATCGTTTGAGTTGTAGTTTTTTTTTTTAAATTAAATTTTTGAATTTGGTATATGTACGTAAAACTAGATTTTTCGCAAAAGAAATGCAAAAAAAACAATGACGCAAACCGCATTTTTTTATCTAACGTAGTTCCGGAGAAATAGAGCTACAAATATTCCGAACCTTTCTGAAGACAACTAAAAACTTTATTCTCTTGTAACTCAGTTATTTGTTGATGTACGAAAAAAATTAGCACATTTTTGGATTCTACGTGAAATTCTGCGTTAAATGAGCACCAATAACTTAAATATTACTTCACAAATGTGCAAACACTTGACCGAAATAGGATTTTAGAGTCTTTTCGGCGTCAGTTTTAACAAGTTTTTTTGTGGGAAAAACGACGTGTTTTTTCCTTGAGTTAACATCTATTGAAAGAACAGCTTAAGATGTGTTAACTAGCCAAATCACATATTTGTAGGGCATGTGGTTAATAAACAAAAAATTCAATTTTTTTATCCACAAAATCGGATTTTTTGTCCTATAAAACAACTATCAAATTTTCAATATCTGAGAGCAGATATACAAAAAAATCTTCATAAAAACAATGGCAAAGACCGCATTTTTCTGTCTGTCTTAGTTTTGGAGATATGGAGCTTTGATCATTTTAAAATGCAACAATCAAACTCAAAATTTACCGAGATATTTACTGAAAAATTTACTATGCAAAACTTGAATCGCTTTTAATTCAGTTATTTGTGAACTTTCGTTAAAAAATAGTATATATTCTGCGTGAAATTTTGCGTCAAATAGGCACCAATAACTCACTAAAGGCTTAAGACGTAAATCTGCATCGTTTGAGTTGAAGATTTTTTTTTAAATTAAACTTTTGAATTTAAGCTATGTAAAACCGGATTTTCAGCAAAAAAAATTCGAGAGAAACAATGACGCAAACCGCATTATTCTAACTGACATAGCACCAAATATTCCGGACCTTCAATATTTTGGCCTTTTGACGACAACCAAAAACTATATTCTATTGTAGCTCAGTTATTTGTAGACGTACGTTAAAAATTAGCACATGTTTAGTTGTGGCAAAAAATTCTGCGTCAAATGAGCACCAATAACTTAAATAGTGCTTCACAATAAAGAAGCACTTGACCGGAATAGGTCTTTAGAGGGTCAGTTTTTAACAAGTTTTTTTAAGGGAAAAACGATGTTTCCTTTCTTTGAGTTAATTATCCATCGAAAGAACAGCTCAAGGTCTATCAACTGGCCAAATCTCAAATTTATAGGGCAAGTGGTTTACAAGAGGAAGTAAAAAAACAAAAACAAATTTTTTTGTCCATTGAGTCGCATTTTTTTCCAAAACCAACCACCATCGAATTTTCAATATTTGAGAGCGAATTCTAAACAATAAAAATGCGATAAAAACGATGGCAAAGACAGCATTTTTTTTAACTGTTTAAATCTTGGAGGGGACTTTGAACATTAATCCCTTCTACTTCAGTAATTTGTAGACCTTTTTTAAAAAGAGCATATATTTTGAATTCTGCGTAAAATAAGCGTCAATGGTATTTATGGAGATTGTTGGTGGACGTTTTGAAAAATTTATTCAGGAAGTTTTTTTAGAAATTAACATATTGTTCATCAAAGGTCGCAAATAAAAAAAATACAAACTGTTATGTTGTAAACATGTATTCACTACAAATGTTTTTAAAAACACTATTTAAAAAGCGTGCTCTAATGTCCCATCAGCTGATCGCAGCGCTCGCGCCCAAGAGCATCGATGGCGAAGCGAGGAGAGGCAAAGACTAGACGTGACTGTCTTTGTAAACTTTGATCCGTTGCTTGATCGATCCCCACCGCGGTCCGATTTAAACTTCCCACACTCCATCATTCCTGTGGGAAAATATCCGCGAAAAACTTCCGACGTAAACAAAACTTCACTCCGTGAAAATTGAAATTATCTCCAATCTATTTTCCACCCCACAAACTTTTCTCTTGGTAAAAACACATTCCTGGTGCATCAAGTAGTATTTGCGTCATTCCTTGGAATAAACGATCTTGTAAAGGTCGCCACACAATGGCTCAGCTGGCCAAACGTTTGCTTTCGCTTTTGTCGTCGTCCGGGGATGCCCCTACCCTTACAAAAGCGGCATTGTAGTCGCTCGTTTTTGAAAGTTGTCGTGTACAAGGAGCGGAACGAATTTATGGTGGGTGCTTCAATCCACGCTGCCTCCGGCGCACAGTAAATTGTGTTGTAGCCGAGGAGACATCACAATGCGAATCGCTAATGGATTTATCTCGGCCGCATTAAGCCGAACGCGAAATTCGATGCGGACATTCGCGACATATTACGATAATAAAGCGAGAAAATGTTAAGAAAGTGAAACAAAAGGGGCCCTGGAAACAGTACAAATTTCAAACTTCACTGATTTGCTAGTAATTGATCTCGACGCAAGTTTCCGATCATTATAAAACCTCTTCATAATTCGGAGACTTATCTGCTTAATGTCTATTTGTGAATGAGCTCGCAGCGTTTTCATAAAGCTAGAGTTACACGAATTAAAGTTAGATTGGTTAAAGCCGCTCCAACCGAAGTTTACTTACGTGACAAAGTTTCTTTGTAAGTACTGCTGGGGTAGTTTGCAGTTGCTTCACCAAAATTGTCTCGGTTTATTTTTTCACAAAGTTGGAGAAAATACCGTTGATCTCCGACTCCCACAAAATAAAAGCTCAACTAACAATTTCTTTGACTCTTCTGTGTACAAACGAAAGAACACGTTCTCGTCGCACGTCAATCGAAACAGTATCCTAATCCTTCCGGTTTAAAAATTCTTGTCGAGAAGACGGCTTAGGGAAAAGTCTGATGAATAGATCCCGACTAATTCCGAATACCTATCGAGGGCATTAGTGAAACCGTAGTCGCAGATTTCGCTCTAATTAAATGCACCCGTAAAATCCGAATTACCATTAAGTCGTGATAAAGGCTCTAGAAAATAATTTCACAGCACTTATCTGGCCGGGAGCGGCAAAAAGCGGAATTTATGGACGTAATTGCAGCAGTTTGGATTTACGAAAAAAGCGGGCTCGACATTTGTCATATGGAACGTCCACAATAAAACTTACAGCTGTTGCCGGAAATGCCATCAGTCGATCAGAAATAGAAGCGTGGGCGCTAACAAAAAACTTTAAAATGGAACGAGAAGGAGAAATGGAGCTAATGTCGCGAGAAGAGAAACGTTAAATAGATACAGTAAAGTTCTGTAACACAGAAAGGAAAAACGGAAGAAAATGCGCAAGAAAGTAATAAAATCTCATCCACTCTTTCCAAATCCGCAAAAAATCCTCTTGTGTCTGTTATTAGCATCAATCGATTTTGTGCCAGGATTTTTAATAATAATTCCCCATCGAAAAACGCTTTCCGTGTCCCTTTTAGTTTAAAAGGATTTAAACGGGCATTACTAGGTTAAAACTTTATCAAACTTTAATCAAACTCTTTGGAAATCCGCTTAACGATTGCCTCGAACCAGTTTTATTGCGTTACAAAATTTTTAGACATTAATTAAACAAAGGATTTTCTGCCGCCTCAGGATTTAGTGATGACAAAAAACCGCCATCCGAGAAAATCTAGCAGACATCCCCAGTCCGTGTTTTTGCGCTGTGGTCAGTTCAGATGACAAATAAAAATGGAATGTTTTCTAAGCTTTCATAAATATTAAGCAAAGAATGTGAAGCGTGTGGTTTTCTTTGTGGGCTGTTGTGTCAAAACAATCGAATGCTTTTCTCGGAAACAGAACGACGAAGTAAAATGTCTTTTATTTGGGATATTTTTGCCGGGATTGTTTCAGAACTAATTATATTAGAGCGGACAATTGCAATTCTTTTTCCCTCATACGCTACGTTTCTCAAAAAGCGGCTTTGTTGACGTCTCGAAATAGAATAATTGCGTTGAAGCAACCATCGTGATGTTACATATTATGCTTTCATGAATTCTAGGAATTGTTGAAGCTCTTCAATTTAACTTCAAACGAAACTCGTATCCCACATATTATCCAACCGCTCGCTAATGTGCATATCTCGTGCATATTTCGTACAATTTACATTGTTGTATGATGTATGATACGATTCATTTAAACGTAGATAAATACGTGCAGTTCTAATTATCATTGCAATACAAACAGCATTTTATCTTGTTCACGGAAAGCGCAACTTGATTACGGGACGCTATCGTAATAACAGTGCAGGCAACACTACGATAATTACCAAACATTTAAATCCATTAATGAACACATAATACTATCCATTATCGAAATCGAAACGCGAAAGTAATGCCCAGATCATACTAAACAGGTGGTGATGTGTCTAGTTACTGCTAATTACCAGCTCTGTGGCGGTAATTGAAGATGATGTTTGTCCCGGCGCATCCACCATTTTGTCCCTATTCTTCCAAAATGAACAATGTGGAAAATTCTGCGGATTTCGGTTAAAACCAACCCCCAACCCCAAGTTTCCAACTGATTGCCTCAATAATAAGTAGCCATGTAGCAATCCGAGAATGTGGTTAGTTCCTAATCCAAAGACGTCCGCTAACTAAATTCCCCCGTTTGCAGATTCCTTCACATAACACCGTCGATAGTTTGCTTTCGGTAAACAAGACCAAATATCTGCGTCGTTTTTTCTTTTCCTTTCGTAAATATTGATAGGTCGATGTAAATCCGGCATCTTCAAAGCGCAATTCGTAGCGGCCTAGAGCACAGATCCGACACTAATTCGTTTCAAACAAGTCAGGCAAAATTGGCATCGATGCCGTCTTGTTTATCGTGAGGGAAATTGCTCGAGATCTGCGCGAAAAGCGTCGATAATCGACAGGGAATGTCCGTTTCAATTATAGAGGGCATTAAAGGGAGAAAAGTGATGACGCCATACGTGGGGAAATATATTTTTCTTTGAGCTGCACCTCGTTTCCGGCAAAGACAGCAAAACGGAACAAGTGCTGAAACGTCAGTTTTCCTAACTGATGGCCTTTGATCGGGTAGAAACAGGGAAGGGGTGAACGCCTGACCTGGTGCACTTCGCAAAGGATCTGTGTTGCAGACGACAAAAAGAATTAAAAACCTGCGCTGTTTAAAGCGGATGCTGTTGAAAGAAACTATTTCTCATTGAAACGAAAAAATCACAGCTTGAGTCTTTTACATTTCCAGCAAAGGCACAAATATAATACACAAGTTCTTGATAAAAATAAACTTTCCTCTGCAGAATGTCGATTTGCACAAAATGCTGCGAACGTACATCAGAAAAGCCATTTCTGTCTTCCCCAAGCCCAAGTTTAAACAAACACACTCCTGATTCCGTTTTATTATCTCTAACGAGTGGATTTGTCCGCGCGATTGTTTATAACAGTGTCAGTGAGATTTTCCCGGCGATAACAAGTATCCTCTAAAACAAACAGAAAAACAAGACCCTCGAAACTCCGTTGAGACACATCAATTTCATTTAAACACACCGTTCCTCAAACGTCAATCGTAAAATCTGATAAATCGCTCATTTACTACGGAAATAAAGATTTCCCACACCACGAAACGGCTTGTCGCCCATGTGACGTAATTGGCCTTGACGCGAGATTAAATAGGTATTTTACTCCCTTGTTATTGGGGCGGCAATTGAAGGGAACGATGGCCTGTAGCCAACAGATAGGAGAGCGTCGTGACGGACTTTCTCGAGACGTCCGCTTTAGAGGATTTGCTTTTATTGGGTTGGCAAGTGTGATACGAGCACTACACATACATTGTTGGAATGATTAGTCTCCCCTCTGGAGGCCATTAATCCCCCTCCACCTTTTATTGTTTTCAATGACTTATATTGTTTAAAATCACAACCCTCCCTCCCGCGGCCATTAATCTCCGCACTATTTTTACCCCGACTACTTTATGAGGCCTAACCGTTCCAGTTGGAATTTTGGTCGCGTTAATCATTGATAATGTCACAAGTTGCGGCTAATTCGCAAAATTATCACCGCGTGACGTTTTATTCGGTTTATGTAACGAACTTATTGATGTTAGCCATCTTCCGCTGTTTGTTTTCGTTGTTTCACGTCCGAATTTACGGCGAAATCAAATAGCTCGTATCCGTTTGGTTTGTTTGGAGTTAACGTTGAAACGCCGGATCCGACGCACCAACAAACTAACGAGCTCGTTATGTTATTGAAGACAGACATTTCATTACAGGTTTACATAAGTTAAAGGACATGCTTGTAGGAGTTTGACAGTTCACTGCTGATTCCCTCGTGATCAAGCCCTGGAATATCCCGGAGGAGTAAAGGTTGCTCCAGGATCTAGACAGGTCTTGGAATTTTCGTGGCTTTGTGATTTTGAGAAAAACTCATAATTGGAAAAATGGTGAATGCGCTATAAAATTCAATCAAATTACAAAAACATGAGCTTGGGACCCTTCTATCTTGCAGTAATTTCAATCTCCGTTTATTTGAGTAACGAACGTGGGATCAGCAAATAAGAGCATTCGATTTTTCATAAATTTTCAGATATGTAGGGAAAGTATATTAAGTCCATAAAAAATTCTCCAGACGTCTATAAAACGCAAATAATTCACGAAAAAATTTCTGACGAGATTAAGAATAAACAATAAAAAAATCCCTGTTAAAGCGGGATCGATTTTCTCCCCAACTCCCGAATTTATGTTTCAAACTGCACTTAATTAAATTACCCGTAGAATATTGTTCACTTTCATCCAAACGTAAACTCCAAACACAATACAGACAACACACTTTACACAGTGACGTCACACAAGAGGATATTAATAAATCTGAGTTTTAAACTCATTTTAAAACTCGCAATTGAAATAAACAAAAATAAATGATCCAGTCTTCCCTTGAGAACAGTTGTGAGCGTCCATGTAGGCATTTAATTAACGGCAATGCCGTTAAATTAGCCAACCCAAATCCGACTGCTGTGCTAAATTAGACCAACGGCGATAAAAGTTTGAGGTTATTAAAGTCTAATAAGCAGACAATTTTATTGTGGTTTAATTGTTTGCACCGTCAAAAAGTTCAGAGGCGTGTTATTCTATTAAATGATTTCTTCTACTACTAGCTTGGGAACAGGTCATTATGTCGTGTGTTTTTAAATTAGGAAATTAAACTGAACTTTTAAATAATTATGAAACTGGCTTTTTGAAATTTTTATTTTTAAGAGCATCCAACTTTTTTCAACAAAATTTCTGATTCTCTAAATTTTTGTTCTAGAGAAATAAATTTTGCAAAGGTTACTACTTTTGAATTATTTAATAATTGTACCAAATTGGAAAATTGTAGAGCAAAAGACACCAATTTTAGTATTATATTATTTTCAAGGGGAGCCCAAACTCTCCAATATTTGTTTATAAAATGCCTAATTCTGTCAATTTTATGTTCTAGAGCAACGAAATTTGCTGAGGTTACTACTTATAAACCATTTATTAATTGCACCAAATTTCAAAATAATAGAGCAAACGACACCAATCTTACAAACTTTTATTTTCATGAGAAACCAAAAATCACCAACATTTTTAGTAAAATTCCTAACTCTGTCAATTTTCGTTCCAGAGGAATGGAATTTGCAAAGCTTACTACTTTTGAACCATTTATTAACTGCACTAAATTTCAAAATTATAGACCAAATGAGACTAATTTTAGAAATTTGTATTTCCGGGAGAACCCTAAAATCTTTAACATTTTTCAATAAAATTCCTAATTCCGTCAATTTTTATTCTAGAGAAATGGAATTTACAGAGATTACTACTTGTAAACCATTTATTATAATTGCACCTAATTTCAAAATTTTAGAGTACACGACACAAATTTTAAAAATTTTTATTTTCATCAGAAACTGAAAATCTCCAACATTTTTAATAAAATTCCTAATTCTTTCAATTTTCCTTCTAGAAAAATAGAATTTACAAAGATTACTACTATAAACCATTATTAATTGCACTAAATTTCAAAATTCCAGAGCAGACTACACAAATTAAAAAAAAATATATTTTTATCAAAATCAAAAATCTACAACACTTTTAGTAAAATATCTAATTCTGCCAATTATCAAGAGCAATGGAATTTACGGAGGTTATTACTTTTAAACCACTTATTAACTACACTAAATTCCAAAATTATAGAGCAAATGACAGAAATTTTAGAAATTTTTATTTTCAAGATGAGCCAATAATTTCCAACATTTTTCAATAAAATTCCTAGTTGTACCAATTTTTGTTCTAGAGCAATTAAATTTTGCGAAGGTTACTATTTTTAATCTACTTATTAACTACTTTAAATTGCAAAAATCCACAACAAAAAACACAAATTTTGAAAATTTTTATTTTTAAGAGAACTTAAAAATCATTTTTCAATAAAATTTTTAATTCTGTCAATTTTCGCTCTAGAGAAATGGAATTTAGAGATTACTACTTATGGACCATTTGTTAATTGCACTAAATTTCAAAATTATAAAACAAAAGACACAAATTTTTAAAATTTTTACTTTCAAGATGAGTCAAAAATCTCCAACATTTTTTAATAAAATTCGTAATTTTGTCAATTTTCGTTCTTGAGCAATAAAATTTGCGGAGATTACAACTTTTGAATTATTTATTATCTACACAAAATTTCAAAATTCTAGTGCACACGACACAAATTTTATAAATTTTTATTTTTAGGACCCAAAAATCTCCAACATTTTTCAATAAAATTGGTAATTCTACCAATTTTTGTTCTAGAGCAATAAAATTTGCGGAGGGTACTACTTTTGACCTACTTATTAACTACACTAAATTGTAAAATTATAGAGATAGAGCAAAAACACAAACTTTAGAAATATTTAATTTTGAGATCTAAAAATCTGCGACAATTTTTTTTAGATCTCGGAAAATAATTACGCTCAAGCTAAAAAGATGTTTTCTCTCTCTTGGTAGGTATATAATTCCTATTTTTAATGTTTTAATTTTTAATTTATTTACTATCCAATATAATATTATTGCCATCATAAAAATGGTGGATGCGCGGGTCAATGTTGACCCCTAAACTTCAATTTCCAGTGATGCCAGTTAACGACAGTAAATCACAATAAAGATCCCTTATCATTGTCCAATTAAGACGGTATCAAGTTTTGTGCATATGATTTGGCGTCAGGGCCGTGCGTGTGAGAGGCGGCATTGTGTTGGTGGCTAGCGTAGGCGGTGGCGGCAAGTTATAGCTGTGGTGGCCCGGACTGTGAATTATGAGGCCGAATATCCGGCCTTGCTTAGTGATTCTCTTCCTTTAGGTTAACTTTCGCAGTTTGCCACTTGCTAACTAGATAAAATAGAATTTGATAACAGGGCTTGAGAGGAGCTCTCCAGCGAAAGAGGCTCTTTTGTGAACAACAAGTTGCGGCCGAAGTGAGAAGGGTTTCATTTAAGGAGACAAAAAAAGGGTTAATTGAAATTTTCAGGGCAACAAGACAAAACCACGTTAGCGACATCAATCCCAGACATGACTTCCTATTCCGCAGTCGACTGGAGTTACAAATTATCTTGCTCATTTTTGTGCCGATTTTACATGGGACGTCGACGGAGACGACCTCGCTTCTTAATTGGAACGGCAGTGTAATCCCCGATGGGAGCGCCCCCTCTTTTAAAACACCTACCGAGATTAATCCATTGTCACTCATGTCACAATGTAGCTCCGACAATTTACTTGATAACGCCGGAATGCTATTCTTACGTTTTTTGTTTGACGTCGAAAGCTTCCAACAAGAAAAAAAGCCTTCGAACGTCTCTCGCACAATTTAATATCAATTTAAAATACACTTTAGTTAGACGTATTTCAAAAGAGTGCCGTTATATCTAGGATAATAAAGTGCTCTCCGGAATAAAATGAGCATATTTACGAGCTTATCGCGCACATTTTTTGTCTAGATGAATTTTTGTCGTTTTGGAGGAAACATCGGAAGCTCGAACTAATTTCGATGATGACGTAAACACATATATTTTCAATGGCCGGGAAATAAATTCAAGGCAGTGAATGGGTTCCATTTTCGTGGAGGAGATCTAGTTAAAAACTTAATAACTTGTAGACAGCAGCTACCTAGACAGCTATTAAACTTTGACGATAAATTCTGTCTTGATACTTCTTACCATAATTTATTAACTATTCCTTTAATGCACAATTTTCTTTAATAATTAATTTAGCCCCGAGCTACGCTCCGGATATTTACTCTTTTTAACTAGTGATCTAAAAACACAATTTACTGGCGGTTGAGAAAAAATTACGTATAGAATAGAATTTACATGAAAGATGGTGAAAAACTACTGAATAATTTTTTGTATTTCCCCACAATTATCTAAGGTCGAGCGAGCGTAACCCGCCCCCAACTCTTTGAACGAACTTTGAGCAGGTATAACAAAAACTAATTAAAACAAAATCCAACTTGTACCTAACGAATCAATTCACAAGAAGTAAACCTAGTGTAGAAATTACTCAAAACTTTTCAGTGCGAATCAGTCGATTGAGGGCGAACTAATTAAATCTGAAATAATATTCCTTCACAATTATTTCTGTCAGAATACCAGCACAGTTACACGCATTCAAAACTACATCAGATTAGAGATAGTTTAGTTACTTAATTAGTTCAGCTTGAGTTAAGTCTAAATAGAAGACGTGTTATTAAAGTTCTCAAGAGGTAATTATAATTAGCTTCGGGTATTTAATTGAGTTTACGACGACAAAATTGATTTATTAAGACATCATAACGTTGATGAAACTGAATTGTATGGCGCGGTTTTACCATTCGTCGGAACATATTTATTGTAAAATTCCGACGAAGGTTTAATGGGGAGCACCTGGAACTTCCTTCAGGTTACCTGTCATAAAACATTCTGCGCAAATTATTAATTAAACCTCGACACTAATCCCTTTGGAGATTATATCGTGGGTGCCCCTGCAAACGATACACGAACTTGGGACGTAAAAAGTTTGGTGATTTCCGGGTAATTTTTACGAGGTGGGTTGGCTAAAATTCCCAAAAATTGCTCTGGAAACGCCACGGACTTACATCTTTGTTTACAGCGGCTTTAATTACGTCTCTGTTAAACGAGGGATGATGTCATAAACCCGTTTTACAATGCAAGTGGCACAATTTGTGTTTACTTTGTACAAACCTGTCGTTCCGACCAATTCTGAAAATTTTCGCAAAGGAGTTATAGCCGAGCAGTAAAAACGCCATCGGCCATTACCGAGACTCTTTCCATCGGATCCGAATATGTGGCCATTTCGTTACACACTTGAAAGTACAAATAGAATCGGTAAAATATAGACATATAGTCCTCTATTCCTTTCGGCGCGATGCCAAGCCTAAAGAAATTTATTTTATATCAATGTCCTGCGGTCGTCCTCGTCGCTTCAACGTTTGAAACAGCGCGCGCGATAAAGACCGCATCGCCCGGATAAAATTGAGCTTGTCTCTTTGTAACCTCTTCTATGAAATTTAAAGGTCTTCAATTTCCCTCGGCGGTTGCGAATGTCCAAACGGCGAGGTTACCAATATGTACAATTACAGCGTAGAAATCGGTCCGCTCTTTGCACTAAATTCTCGCTTAACGAGAAACGTTGCAAATGCGTTTTTCAAAATACAATGGAAATTAAAACAGCGTGAAATATACAAACTGGACCATTTTCCACGGATTCAGAGAGTAATCGACACAAAGGCATAATGAATGAGTCGACGTTCCAAACCCGCCTATTTCACGTTGCCGCTACAGAACGTCGATACGTTTTGCCAACTGTGATATATTAACATTGAACTGTCCACCCACAAGATTAAGTGCAAATACCTCGATATTCAAAGTTTACTCAGAAATTCGGATTTAAAGCCGGATTTCGAGGATTCGGATGAATTAAATCCACTTGAAAAGATTGGAACGGACGTCATCAAAAGGGAAGAGGTGGAAAAATGGGGATTATGTCTTGAGGGGATGCCGAGATGGAAGTAAGGGGATTCACTTAATTTTTTTCTAGCACGTGCCGATAAATGTAAAAAACGTGGGATGAAATTGAAAATCCCACAGCGAGGTAATGAAATTTTTTCTCAACGGGACACTGAAACATTCCCAGTCTTTAAAAATTTCGAATATGCTAATTCTTATTCTTTTTATTCCACTGCTCATGTTTTCAAAACCATCCTTTTACACGGCTTGAAATTTAGATAAGGTTAGAAACTTGGCCAGATTACCATCTATAATAGAACAAAGTAACAAAGTGGTAAGACTATAAAGTTTTCATGCTTTTATTACGAGTTAATGACATCGTTCTACATAAGCGCAAAACTTTTACTCATTTCTATGTTATTAATAAAATGAAATGCTGTCTTGTTTTTATTCCACTCTTCAGATGCTTCAACTTTAGTTTAAATTTAATTAAGCAACGTCTTTATACTCTGTAAAGTCAGTCAAAAGTCGTACTTTAAATTGAATTTGTTTTTCAATTTATACTTTTAGGGAGTGTCCAACGTACCAACCATATTCAAATACCATTTTTTGTTTTCATGAATTTGAAGACAAGTAAATTAATTGCTGAAACACCAACTAGAAGAGAATAATATCCTGGCGCATTCACCATTTCTAGAAGTAATTAGTCTTGAAATAACTCCAGTTACCAACTGTTTTGTTTAAAAATAGGCTTCTTTGTGTAAAAGTGAAAAATAAACAGTTTTAAATCGTGCCAGAAGCACATTAGGCTCTGTTTTTCCCCCAATAATGGAGTAGTAGGTTCAGGAGAATTATTCTTTTATAATATTTTTTACGGTGGCGCCTTTTATGCGACGGATCATTAACATGTTTTCTTTTATTATATCTCGGACAGTGTTGTGAGAAGATAATGAACTGTAATAAAATAAATGAAGCGATAAATGTTTTCCTCATAATGGAATTCCAAATAATAAAAGAAAATGAACTCGAATGCAAAGTTATTCCTTTGTAAACAGAGATTATCTTTAATAAATCGCTCGCTACAAAGAAAGTCCGAATTTATATAATTCTGTTTTAAGAGAGGATTCTGGGGTTTTTGATTAAAAAATAAATTGTCGGAGAGATACAACGTTTTGAGTAATTAGATCGGAGAGAGAAGCAAAATACATTGTCTTTTGTTAAACATAGAAAACGTTATTAAAAAGCACTTTAAAGGAACTGTAAAGACTCAGTTTTTTCCGTTGTCACGACATTCGGGATTAAAACCGAGTCGAGACGACAAAAAGACCACTCATTTGGTGCCATTATTTATTGCACTTTGTAAATTCTAGATAGTTTTTCATGGGCGACTGATGGAGCAGCTGCTGCGAGAACTGAGTGCGAAAGTAAAAAATAAGTCGGCGAAAAAAACAGATGGATTAAGATGTTTTGCTCATCAGCAAACAACTACAGCAAAAAATGGAAAACTCGAAGCGGAAAAGGGTTTATTAAATGCGACGCAATTGCAAATTCTTTCCTAGTTTCAAGATGCGGAAATGGGTTTTGCATCCGCGAATAAATTAAGAGGATTTAAATCGGTCATTCTCCACGAAATTTATCAAAAGTAAATATACAACAACATATTTCGCACTTCCCGGAAATCGCAAACCGAAGATATTTCGCGTCTTTAATGACACCGCATGCATCCACCCCCTCAACACGGTTTATCTTCCACCTCGACCGCATTTTCATCTCCCGCTATCATTACGTGTCGATTACGTTCTTTTCTGACGCAGATCGATCGTCTCAATCCGGAAATTCTTCGTCGGACGTATCGGGGAGCTCCCGGAAGAGAAAAACCTCCAGTAAGGAGATTTGCAATATCCCGTATAGGGTTTGATCGCGATTTAAAGTAGAAGGCGGGCACATAATCCTCGAAGGAAACAGCAAAGTAATTCTTAGCACGGCGTAGCTCTAACAGGAGCTTTTGTAGCTTTCGCGTCATTCACGCTCACCTCTAAGCTCACGTCCGGTCGCGAAACTTGTCGGCTACGTTGCTGAATTTATCATTCGGCAGCCCCGGAGCGGATTGCGGTCTGAATTCAAACTACATCGTACGCACAACTTAATGCTATTACAAACTGCTTACACTGGCTTATTCTGTTTTCTATAATTAACTTAGCGACAGTTCGGGATGTGTGTGCGTCTCTATGGTCGCTTATGCTGGAGCGGATAATCTCCCGCATTGTGTCGGATTCTGGCTTCTGAACTTGTATGTGCAAGGGCGTTATTATTGAGATGAGAATGAGGATAAAACAGAATTGATAATGACAAATAATAGCGGATAAAAATAACACCGGGATCGTAGATCAAAATTTCAGGCAAGATGCGCGAACTGCCTGTTGCTAGAATTTTACAGAAATTTAATAAAGCCCACAGTCAATCAATATTGAAACACGAAACTTAAATAATACTTCTGCAAACACTACCGCGTGGTTCAAAAAAACTATTTTCAATTCTTCAGATCCTCAAATTTTTGGAAAACTGTCACACTAACCCGGCGCCTCCACCATTTGCGTGTAGCCCAATTTTTCTTTTTTGACATATTTTGATGGCCCCAGGTGGGGTGACGGTGGCACATGTGAGCTAACGAGGCTTCGGGGAAGCAAAATTTGTTATTTCCTCGAAATTTGAAGTGGGGATGAATTCGAAAATGGGCTGGCTGGAGGCGGCGTCTTCGTAATTTAATCCGGGCCGATTGTACGGTGTTTTTATGTATTTGTGGTAATTTGATTATATTTTTGTGCCATCGTGGCACGAAATCAATCAGATAACGCAGCAAACTCGATCGACACAAGCACCTAAACGTCGTTGATATATATTGTTATTTTCCTGTCAGAAAAATTACATTTAGCATGTTTACCGCTGCTTCTCCCGACGTTGAGTAATGGGAGTTATTAAACGTTTTCTTTTTCTCGATGAATATTTCAGTTTTTTCCGGCACTGTACCCTAGTTAATAATTTGAATTTCCGCATAAACCCTTGAAGAAAGTGCATTGCATAAGTCATAAGACCACAAATAACGTTTCGAGTCGTCGGAAACATGCAGATACGGCGGTGGCACTGTCGGTAATAAATAAACACACATTTTCATGATGGCGGACGGACAACTAAGGAGATTATGTAAATGTAATCATTGCAGTGGACCCGCTCTGAATTCTGCAGACGTCCTGGGTCTAGATAACTGTGTTACAGATCAAGGTACAGACCACTCAAATCCAGGAAGACTAAACGCATGAATATTCAAGCGATAATTGCCACGGCTTGGCCTATGTCACTATCGATCAGAAATTATTTTCGACAACCATTGTTTGAAGTGCATAGATTTATCAATTGGCACAAAGGCGCCCACACAAAGCACCGGCGTAATATTATTTGATTCGAAATGGAATGCGAAACGTAATTGAAAATATTAACAAAGCGGCACTGTGTGCTAATTAATATGCCATGTTTTCAATTGGATACTGCAGATGCCTCTGGTGCAGTTTTCATAAATAAACTCCGGAGAAATACCAAATTGAATCTACTTCAAATTTTGATTACCTTCGAAAGTTGCATGGATTAACATCTATTACAACACAAAGTGATGGGGATAGAAAGTTTTCGTTCCGTTATTGCGATGTAATGACATTATCTTACATAAGCTCCAAACATCCTACTCATTTCGACTTTATTAATAACATTAAAATCCTCGTTTTTGCGTTTTCAATTCCATGCTACACATTTAATTAAATTTTTATATTTGCGAAGAAGTGAATTAAACATACTCTGCTTTTCATGCATTATTAATTTAAACTATGCAAAACACAAAATCAAACTTTAATTATACAACTAAATTTATATGTTTCATTTATATTCCGCATTCATGTCATCTCAACTAAATTGAATTTTAATGCATTGAATAAAAAACAAAGCGTTTACAACAAAACCATTTTAACCACGCATGAGTTGCCTCAAAAATTGTAAACATTCAAACGCTAGTTTCTTGGCTTAAAACCGTGCCAAGCCAAGATTCTCCCAG
Source organism: Gnatocerus cornutus (assembly GCA_029298725.1). NCBI lineage: Eukaryota > Metazoa > Arthropoda > Insecta > Coleoptera > Tenebrionidae > Gnatocerus > Gnatocerus cornutus. The sequence goes on along the minus strand of CM055509.1, from coordinate 31,045,115 downwards.
TTTTATTTAAACTGAAAACTTTTGTGTACAGTAAGACAAAGAATCGCGTTGTGTTAAAATGATATCCCCATCTTTCATTCGTTCTGACCGAAATTGCGTGCAGTGCATTATTCGTGCCCAAGTGGAAACGGCTTTCCTCTGTTCAACTCCTGTCTTTGTTATTAGCCGTTTTTCTTTTAATTTGTCCCCGACACCGGGGAAATACGCGTTTTCCACCCGCAGGTGACACCAGGACGTGATGAGGGATTCGAGAAAGAACGCAGTGACAAAGGAGAGCCGTGAAATGTTTCGCTAAACAGTGCCAGATTCTGGAACTTGTTCCAGTTTCCACAAACCGTTGTGTAGCAAAAAAACAGACATAAATATCTGCTCGTATTTGCTGCAATCAAAAATGCTGATTCGGCAACAGAGGTTAATTTGTCGCCGACTTTACAAAACCGATCCGCAAACATTGATCTGATAACGCATCTATCGGATTCTGTTCATAAATATTGAGCATTAAAAGGGGTGCTCTTTTTATCCGATTACCATTTCGAAAGATGAGAATGCAGAATGGGAAGGTGGAGATGGCGATGGCGGCGTGCCAGAGCCGGAGCCAGGATGTGGGAAAGTATGGACATGTCGTCGCGGTGAGTTATGGCCCAGTGCCGGTCCTGACCACATTAATCGTTATTTCAATGCAGGATCATTTTTTTCGAAAATTTGTGGTCCGGTGTAATTTGCGGACAAAAAATCCTCTCTTTCGTTATTCATTTCTGCCCTCGACATAAATAAACATAGAGTGTGGTCCCAGCAATTAAAAAAATAAAAGGACTGGAGTTGGAGGTGGTATGTAAAATGAGCCTTGTTACGTTGAGAATAGATGAGCAAAACAAACGTTTGTAAGCAATTTGAATAAAAAAGAGCCCGTCCGCAACGTTCGCTTGAATTTGCATATTCAAATGTTGTGGCCGTCGCAATTACGTCATAATTGAAACGGCACAAAAGAGACAACGTTCCCTGCAATTGGCCGTGAGTAACTAACGATCCTGTAATAGGACTGACACTTTAGCCACCGCGAATTGTCGAAAGATGATAAGATAACAAAAAAAATCGTGAATTTGATTTTTACACCACATAACATAGCTGTTTATGTCATCAGTTCATAATTTAGGTATTTGCGAACAGCCCTACAGTTTATAACAGAGCGAGCTTACGAGCGAGTTTATGTATGAATTACATACAAAGCTTTATGTTCGATTGTGGTAAAAACAATTTTCTTTCAAAAGAATGAGATTTGGAATAGAAAATTGTGACACATTATTTGACAGTGACAAGCGGCCGTTTTACTTTATCATTATAAAGGCTAAACGATAGATTATTACACAATCGGACAAAAAAGTGTTTAAGTTAATGTTTAAAATCCGCCTTTTTCTTTCCACATACATCACTGGCTCTCGACGGTAAATACTACTAAATAATTACCACCCAATGGAATAAACATGCTAGGATCGATGCTTTATTGATGGGTGTTGTGCCTGATTGGCGGTAGTGCACTGGATTTATTATTTATGAAGAGAAGGTTTATCAACATTTAAAATAGATCGGGAAAACCACAAATCGATGGTTGACATCCCGGTAAGGACACAAACAATCCATTTCTCTTCGTCGCAAATACACCCAATCATAAATCATCCGGTAAAGTTCAACTATTTAGGCTTGTCGAGAAAAATGAGTAATTGAATGTTTTGCAATGCTCGCGAGGGTTATTAATTCGACGATCAAAACAAGTTTTTGGAAAAGTGATTTTCAAAGCGGGGCGGGAGGTCGCGGTAAGTTCATTTTTATACTGTATAAAGAGGAGTTTTTCAATTCAGGGAGGAAAAATATGAGAAATGGTTGGTGGCGACAAAAATTACATTAAAATCAATAAACAATTCACTTTGTTTCATCGGAATGTTTAAAAGTTGGCTTAAGATTGATCCAAACAATCGTAAATTTAATTGCAGTCACAACACTTCTTGACATGTGGAAACGGGCAGAGACAACGGCGCAAAAATTATGTGCCCCATAAAGAAACATACTCTCACGCAAAGACCTTTTTGACAGCTTTTTTTACTAACAATTCTGTGTTAAATAAGACAAAAATACATTAGATTTACCCTAAAAATTAACCAAAAATTGACATCAACAATCTAAAAAAATTGTTTTTAAGATCAATTTCAAGAGTTTTTTTCGGTCCGAAAACTCATGAAATTTGTTTATATTTTCTAACAATGGATAAAGCAGCTCAAAATGTACAAGTAGACCAAATCTGACATTAACATGTCAAGTATTTTTAAATTTGGAGACAAAAAACGAAAAACTATCATTTTTTTGCCTTTAAAGACGATTTGACACGATCTCATTTTTTCTCAAATTTTTACGAATCATTTTTCTTGCACATTGAAGTTCAAGATTTGTCACAAAATTAATGCAGAAAAATTTTTCCCATTCGCTGACCACCAAAATCAGCGGTTTGCCGGTTTATTCTCTTCACTTGGCGCATCGTTACTGCGCAGAATTGTAAAATTATTTGTGAATTTTTAGAACATGGCTTCCAATTTCTCTGTTCGTCACGAAAAAATTTGTTTGAAAATAAATTCCCAAATTTTTATTCGTATTTTTTAGTCGTAAAAATTTGAGAAAAAATGAGATTGTGTCAAACCGCCTTTAAGTAAGTTTATAAAAAAATTTAACTTTAAAAATCGATATAAAACTAGATATTTAGATTTGTAGATCGCTTTTTTTCCTACAGAAAATTTACCGTTTTACAAAGGAGAAAGTTAAAAAATCAGCAAAATTTGAAAGTTATAAATTAATAAACTTGTCAATTTTGAGTAATAGATGGTCCCACAAACAACTGACAAGTTTTTTAGTACCTAATTGCAAAATATATTGATGGAAAACCAAGTTGAAATAAAATACCTTCGAAACTGCACTCAAAATAACAAAATTAATTCAAGCTTCTGCAATTTGGCGAATATTCCGCAGAAATTACAGGAGTTAAAAAAATAGTAATACGATTTGCTAAACAACCAATAACAGATTTGCATTTTAAATTTGGCGCCTATAAAAAATTCTCGGCAGGAAAAATAACGTATAATCGTAAAATATAATAATGAAAAACAGCTGACGCTCCTGTTGTATGGTGGCAATATGACACTTCTTGTTTGGCATTCTGTTAAAATTGCGGCTCTGCTGAACAACCAATCACAGAACCGAATTTTAAATTTGGTGCTTACAAAAATTCTCTGTAGGAAAAATTTAGTTTAATGTTGTACTTAACATGTCGACATATCCAAAAATACCGCGAATTGACAGTTTTTTGACAGCTGCAAAAACATTTCAATCAATTGGCGACTTCGCAGAATTACACCATATTTCAACTGAATCTGTGGTCCAAACTTCAACACATGCCCAAATTTTGGGACTGTACACGAAATTGTGTATAGGACTGTACCACCTTAGTTAGATTTTTATTTTTGTTGGGTTTTTTGTTGTTATCTGAAATATTGACAAATACGTCAACCTGACAGAAACCTGAAATTATTTTTGATTTTCCACAAATTTATAGAGTAATCGTCAATGTTGTTCGTTACATGAAGCTCTTCCTGTCTTAATATTGTGACCTTAGGGTGGGTGTAATAAAACCCCCAATGTAGCAGCAAACGGGTTGTACTTGAACCTAATCTAATCGTCTCAGTTTTTAACACTTTAAAGCCTGAAATAGATTGGAGAGAAGCTTACGGCACTTCTATCGCGAATTCTTGCTTATGTGTTTACACTGTACTGCAAATACTGCAAGTTTCTTTCGCGAGAATCTGGCTTTTGCAATTTCTCACAGACCACTAATTTAAAAGAACTTGAGCAAGATCAAAAATGCTTGTATTCACTGGACAGAAAATCGCTAGCGCGAGAATTTCCGCGGATTCCAGAGAGTCAACTTGCAACGGTAGTTACATTTAGGAAGATCACTGTACGACAGAAACTCAGGCGAGATTTTTCGCAAGTCTATTTCCGCCTTTTGATAAGAAGATGCAATGGGTGCAAGTAATTTGTAAATTATGACTTGGCTCATTTAAATTTCCAAATTAAAACCCTTACGTTGAGATGTCAATAATTGCAGACCGTTGTACATAAAACAAAAAGAATCTTCGAAATTTGAGATGTTGATTATGTCGTCTTTTTGTTTTTATTCAAACATATTCATTAGATCCCCTTGCTTTGTTTCTAAACTTACGAGCAATTAAACGAATCCAAAACGGTCAACTCACAGTAAAATTCGGAAAACATAAGTATTTGCTTTACAATTTTTGTTTTTTAACTTAAAGATCACGCATAGCACATAAAGTCCGTTTTTTTATTAAAAAACCACCAACACCGCAATCTCCCACCACTTTACAACCCACAACGTCGTCGATGGTGACTTTTTGGTGATAAAATCAAATAGGTTAGCTGCCTAATTAACAATTTGATTACACAAAACGGCCTTTCAGGCTGTGCCGAGTCTTTTCACTATTAAATCATTTGATTTGCAATCCAACAGGCTGTAAAAGAAACGTTTTTAACGGAAACACTGCCTAATTTTCAGAAATGTCAAAAATTTGACAACTATTTTCTCACCAAAAATCTCCCTAGGCCGGTTGTAATGCAGGAGAAGATTGCGGTGTTAGTGGTTTAAAAAAAAAACGGACTTTAGTAGAACTTCTTTATTATTCACTTTGCATCGAATAGGACGCAAATCTTTTGCATTTTCAACAAATTCCTGATTTGACAAATAATGTCAATAATTGTAACCAAACTAATTTTGACAACTCCCCCACTCTTTAAACTATTACCAATTTTAAATAAAATCACTAGCTGTCCAGATACCCTCTGCACTTACATACAGTTGTCGCCACCAAAATTGGGACTAGAGTTTCAGTTGAAATACGATGTATTTATCGGCCAAAAATCGACCTGCGTTGCCTGGATAAAATACATTAAAATGATCGATTTCGGTAGAATTATCTTTCTCATTATTAACATTCAATAGTCAAGTAAAATAAAATTTTACTTTACCTATTCCAGCACAAAACGGCTATTAGTTGCACTCACGACATTTCACACTATTTTGACATCTGACAAGTCATAGCGCATTTCGCGAAATAATAAGACAAGAAATGACAGCGCGTTGCTTGTTAAAATCATTGTAATTCTTTTTCTTTTAATTTTCGGCTTTATGGTTAAAAATCGTGCTAAATCGATTCCAATTTACCTTTTGAGCACGAAATTGCACTTCACTTCACTCTCGACACGCACTTGATATTTTTTTGACAGTTTTAGGATAATAAGTAATAATAATAAGTAATAATAAGCGACTACACAAATAATTACGGTTTTGACAGTTTTTAGAGTCAAAGGCGACTAATATCCATTCACAAAACATAAAAATCAAATTACCTTTGATTTCTGTAAAATCAGAGTGTACTTCATGATCATGATTTCATGGGACTGTACTTTGAAGTTTGTTGTCAATGTCAGTTTAGTTTGTTTAATTTTAGTTTACCGTAGAGAACTTTTTAGTGTCTTGTTGAAACTTCCCAAGGCAGAAATTATCTATTTGTTACGCTTTCTTGCAGAGTGAGTCGAAATTAAAGATTTTATTTTAAAATTTTGACATTATACTATCGCGGAAACAAAATTTCGAACATCAAATTGATTGATGTTTAAAAATTGTAAACTGTTCTTTGACTTTATAACCTTAAAATTTATAAAAGACTCAGCAAGTATTACTTTGTATGTCAGTCACAATGACACTAAAGCTTGCTTCACATTGTCATGTCAAAAAGTGATGTTCAAAATTTTGATTCCGCGATAGTAATTGTCAAATGTCCATTTGGTTACCAATCTCACCAACTGTTCGGTTTAGGGTTATTTTTTATCGCCAACTATAGAATCTTTTATGTTCTGTAAATGAATATTAGGCGAATTATCACGGTCGTCAAACTTCATTAATATTACACCTTTTACAAAAATTCGCACTACTGCAACTAGCAATTTCCGCGATAAATAATGACCAAAAATCAATTTGAAATAACCTTTTAGAATAAAACACTGCAATGTGGTGACAGTGAGACACAAATCCGTCGTTTTTTGACAGCCCCAGCCGACTAGACAAAAACACACTTCCACAAATTATTCGAGAATTTCTGTGAAAAATCGATTGAAAACAAATAAGATAGAAGTGCCTTGAGATAGTTCACTTGAATTTAATTTGTAGAGAGTCATTTGACATTTACTCCTAAGTTCTGCCCTGATTGAAGCACACCCTCGCGCCGCAAAGATCATTACATCCTCTTTGGAAGAACATTGTTGCAAGTCATTTCTCTCCCTTCGCGTGTCGAAAATTAATTTCGCAACATGTGCAGCTCGGTCGTTTCCAGTTTTAAACGTGTCGGGGGCTCTTAAAAATCGGCCGCATTCCGCATTCGTTCCGCACACACTCTTGCCAGCAATACCTGACAATATTAGTAAATTAACTACCCCGCTAAAAAGCAAATTACTTCAATTCACACGTTACGGAAACTCAGCTTTCGCAATTTAATAACACGGATCCGAATGGTGAAATTTAACGGGATTCCATAACTGAATTTTATTGCGTCATCACGATTTTATAATACTAGAGTTGGAAACGAAGTGCATACAGGGCCGTAACTAGCACAATTATTGTCGAACATACTAAATACATCCTATTGATGCGAATGGAGGAGGTGCTTAACGATTGAATCCCATTACAAACCGAATACTCCTCAGGCTCGATATGCAATTTCAACGGTAAATAGTACGTTAGCACGGCGTACTGAGGAAATGGAAATACGTAAGTCAACACGAAATGACAAATATTAAATGTGGGACTATCTTCTGACGGCTGATTATCGAAATTCGATGCTGATGAATGTCTTTGAGAAAATATTCCGAGTTTTAATAATCCAGACGCGAGCGCAAGTTTACGACAACTTTACTTATATTGTTAGACTACAACTTCTAATACGATTGCTAAGAGCTACAAAACAACTAATTTGACTTAAGAGCGTCGAGCGTGCTAAACGACTTTGTTGCTAAAAGAGGCGCAAATTTTAATGAAAATGGTGGATGCGCCGGGTTTAAATTTTTATTGTATTGTTCTGTGCATTGGTCTGTTCTTTTCGGTGCCAATAACGCTAATGGCAATTTATTGTCCCACATCAAAGGCGTTTCTGTTTACTGTAGATATTTGATTGGGTCAATGCGGATTATTTTTAATGCCCCGATCGATCGGATTTGAGTTTTGCTTACTTGAATGTTTTCGTATTCACGGCTGGGGAATTCCGAAACGATTTATCCCGCCCTGTCGATGTCCTGGAAGAAGAGACCTGAATCGTGAATCAACTGCCGGAACGACGAACATCTTCAATCGGCCACGTCAGCGCGTCAACTTTATCCTTAACCTGCTGAACTTTCGTCAAAGCACTGACATCTAATTTTAACATTGACGGTGTATTTTCGTTGGAAAAATCCTTTCGGTGCACTGCGGGGGCGGCTATTGATCATGCGGTTGAATACTATTTAATAAATATTCCGGCTGGAAATGGCAATTCCCAAACTTTGTAGTGCGTTTAGTCCGAATATCCCTCGAGTACCGCAATAGAGAATTGATTAATTGCATTACTGTTGGGTTAGCGGTTTTAATTAACGGATATTCTATAATTAGTCGCCGGTGCCAATACTGGTCGATGTGTCCGATTGCTTCCTCTGGAACTCCTCCGGTTTCATTATAGAAGATGCTTGATCAATATTTAACAACTACAGCCACGGAGAGCCTCTTTTACGGCTCCTTTGCTAACTAGTTCAGGCTTGAAACTTTCGGAAAAGTAAAACTCGATACTGAAATCTGGACGTAAATACGCGCGGATTTACAAAGAAAACTACACGACTTAAATGGGACGACCTCTGCACCCATCAAATCCACAACGCGCAAAGTGGGTGGCACATTACGTCCGTTGCAAACTAGCATAGAGGGTGCTAATGTTGCCGACAAATCCCGTACGCTTTGAGCAACTATGATGAAATGATTGTTTGACGTGGTCTGTGATTGACGAGTTAATCAATTGCATAGAGGGTTGGGAACTCGCTACTGCTTAGTTATTACCGTTTATATTTAATGATGCATAGGACGGGACCGCCCTAACCACCCCCACTATTACACAAATTATTAACGAAGGCAAATTTGTAGGGGGTGGTTTTTATGGAAACAAGCTTGGGGCAAAGAGACTTTGTGATCTGGTTTTTTCATTAAATTGATGAACTATCGTGCTTTATGAACGTAAAGAGCTTACAGAGGATTCACTTTTCACTCTTTGTAATATCAGTGCGGGTTTTTTCAAATGCTAAACATGTAAAAAACCTCACAGGCCGTTTCCGATTAAATGTAGTACAATAGTAAAATACGATTGCAGCGGTAGATATTGTTTCCATTTTTGGCTATCACACCGCGAAAAGCCATCAACTTTCGTCGTCAATAAAGATAAAACGTAGCTTTAGAAGTTTACTGGCTATGACCCCCTCGGGGCTTCGCTTTGAAGCAAATAATCGATGCATGTCCGATTTTTCCCCAATTAAAGCTGAATGCAAATTTTATAGTTTTACGGTACGTGTGTGAGTTGGAGTTAAAAGCCGAGTTGGTTTGTAAAGCAAGCACGAAACTCCCATTACAACGATTGTGTGATAGACAGAGTTCTGCAAGTTGGGATGGAATTAATATTCAGATATTCCGTTCAATATTAAGCAGGCCACTAAAACGATAACTTCGGAATTAACCTGTTAAAGTGCTATCAAATGTCAAAGAGTATTGGACATTGTCGATCCGACTCAAATGGACCAAAAGTGTCAACTAATGGAGTGATGATTCAAGGCGGTCGTCGCCCCCGAAAAGTTGGAAGCTAATAATCATTCCCAATATCTGAAATTTAATCCAATTGCTGCCATTAAAGGCTATAATAAAAATAATTGGCGTTATTGTAAAAAGAATTTGAGTTTTACAATAAGTGTATCATGTGATCAGTGTGTAACCCCAGAATGAATGATATAATTTATTGAAAACCAATTGAAAATAAATCCAATAACAAAAGTCAAAGTACTGTCATTTTTTGTCTAGTTTTATTACGTAAACTTTCTCAAATAAAAATTTCTTCTTAAAGTTTTATTACGCAAACTCTCTCAAATAAAAATTTCTTCTTAAATAAAAACTTTGTGAATCACACGTTATTGTTGCCGCAAAAAAAAAAACAATAGTGCGTGACTCGTTTTGCTGAACGACCAATCACAGGGCCGAATTTTAAATTGAGCGCCTACAAAAAATTTCTCTCTTAGGTTTAATATTATACTAAATGCCCTTTAAACATAATTAAAAAAAATTAAATTGACAGTTTTTTGACAGCTGCAAGATCATATACAAATAATCATGGTTTTGACAGCTTCTAGAGTCATAGGCGACTATGCAAATAATTACGGTAGTTAAACTTCATTATCATCATACTCGGAAAATTCGAACCATTGCAATTTGCAATTGCCGGGATAAATCGGTACCTCAGAAGCATAAGGGCTTATCTCCATAAATCATAGTTTCGAGAAAATCAATAAAACAGGTATTTTAAAAAATCACCTTGCTATTACTAATCTCTTTTCAAATATGCAATTTAAGAGCGAAATGCGAGTCATTGATGTTTATACAGGGTCCGGCAACACTTGTGTCCACCCCCAAAATCGTCTTTAATTTTAAAGATAAAATTTTGAAAATTTGCATACGCTCACAGTTGACAAAGCTCTAGAAGCTGACGTAAAAATTTGTTTTTTATCACTGATAGTTTTGACGTCGCGACGCCTTAAAAATGTAATTGTTAGGTAATTGTGAGGGTTTGTGATATCAACCCCTAATTTAATTTTTTTTTTTTTATTATGTCAAAATTGGGAACTACGTTTACACCCATCTGTCAACATCTTGTGTCACAAATGACATCTATTCTTTGTCTCGCTTTAGATTGTAACAAAAGTCTTACTTGGTGAAATTGTCACTTTGTCGATGTTAATTAACGATTTCTGGTGTCCATAAAGTGCAACATGCCCGTGGTAATTAAAATTAACCTTTATAAAAGTGAGTGAAGTGACTTGTGAAATTTTGGTGTAAACGTAGATTGCCGCTGCACTGTCATAATTTTGAAAACTAACTTGATAAAGCAACGTTTTTTCGCAAATTTTAAACACAATTTGCATTAGATTTAAAATAAAAACTCAGATATTTGTACCACAGTTATGTTGAAATAAAATTGAATTCGCGTATATTTCCGCAAAAACTCAAAAATCGCTAAAAATTATACTTCTTAGGCGTCGCGACGCCAACCAAACCGTGATAAAAAAAACAAATTTTTACGTCAGATTCTAGAGCTTTGTCAACTGTGAGCGTATGCAAATTTTCAAAATTTTATCTTTAAAATTAAAGACGATTTTGGGGGTGGACACAAGTGTTGCCGGACCCTGTATATTTCAAATTGTGCGTAATAGTTGTAACTTTTGATCTAAAAATAATTTTTTGGGCATATTTTTACACTTGGTTCCTTATGCTTCTAAGAAAAATTAGATTATCTGGACCTAAATCCCGCCTAGTAATAAAAACTTTCAATAAAAATTTACAATGTTTTTACAAAAAAAGTTAATACGTTATTAGGAATCATGGCTAACAAAGATATATTAAAATTAATTAAAATTCAGCATCTTCTATGGACTATTTAACCTTAAAAAACTGTTTTATTCTATACCATTTTATGAGGTGTTACAATACACGAATTTCGTTTTGTAGTATCCTCATATAATATATTTGCGTTTATCATCAATTTGAATAAGTTTGGATCGGTTGAGTAAAAAAATTACCTCGAAATGTAGACCCATAAGGAGTTGGTTCTTTATGCTTCTAACATGATGTGGTACTTAGTTCCTTATAGAAACCAAAAATCATTTGTTTTTCATCTGATGGGGGATTATTTTTCTCTGTCTTAAAGAAGATGTAAAGAGTAATACAAAACATTATTTAACTCAGTTTTCACAAAAATTGGAGATAGACCCTTATGCTTCTGAGGTACCGAAATAATGACCAAAATTGACAGTTTTTTAACAGCTGCGAAAAATTTGCACCGCTACAAGATCACCCCAGTTTCGGTAGAATTCTCTTCCTCATTATTAACAATCAACAGTCAATTAAAATAAAGTTTGATTTATTACCGCACAAAACTGCGATTAATTGCACTCACGACACACATTTGACACCATTTTGACATCCGAGAAAATTGTTTCAACTCATAACACACTTTTCGAAATCACAAAACAAAAAATGCCACCGCGTTGCTTCTTTCTTTAACGAATGAAAATCAATAGAATTTTTAGCTTCATGGTTAAAAGTAATTCTAAATCGATTCCAATTTACCTTTAGAGCACGGAATTGCACTTCACTTTAGGCACTCGATGTTTTATTGACAGCTTTAAAGTCATAGGCGACTACGCGAATATTTACAGTTTTGACAGTTTTTATAGTCATAGGCAACTATGGAAATAATCACGGTAGACAAACTTCATTAATATCATACTCGATAAATTCGAACTACTGCAATTAGCAAGTTCTACGATAAATAAATCACCAAAAATCAATTTGAAATAACCTTTTAGATCAAAACACTGCGACGGGTTGACAGTGAAACAAAAATTCGTCGTTTTTAAATACAAGTTGGGACAAAATTAATATTCAGGTAATTCGTTCAATATTAAGCAGGTTCCTAAAACAATAACCTCGGTATTATACGTATTAAAATGCCCAAATGTCAAAGAGTGTTGGACATTGCAGATCCGACTTAGATGGACCAAAAGCGTCAACTAATGGAGTGATGATTCGAGTCGGTCGTCGCCCCCGGAAAGTTGGAGGCTAATAAATCACTCCCAACATCTGAAATTTAATCCAATTGCTGCCATTAAAGGTAATAATTAAATACGTGCCACGGAGAAAAGTTGCACAACTCCGTCAAATTAGCTAAACGAGATGAACGTAAAGAAGCGAAAATCAATATCAATACATAAACCAAATATAATGCACGCGGTTATCTGCGATGAAGTTACACATCATTGGAGTCGGTTACGTTCCATTTTAGCAGCGCGACACGATGATGACGCTGTCTGTTTTTCCCTCTTTGCTTCTTTGTTTTTGTTATATTTAGTGGAATGCGTGCGATATTTGCCAACAGGGAACGGGGGCTTAAAGTTCGGTAATAAAATGCATTACATTGATGCTGGGGCTCTGTTATTTTTGAATAATTTAATGAACACTCGCTGAAATATTGACGTTGGAATGAAAAATATTTGTTGTGGATGTGCGTTTCGCATTTGAAACCATCAAATGTTGATGATTTCGGGTTTAACCGTTATTTGCGAAAAAAGTTGGATGAATTAAACTCGTGTAAGCCGATTATGCGGTAATGCCCGACATGACCATGTTGTGGCGGCCCTTGTTGCGGGATATAAAAAGAGACGAATAGCCTGGAAATTAGTTCAGAATTAAAGAGGAATAAATAATCGGACTTCGAACTGGGCAGATTTTATCCCGGCGCATCCACCAATTGTTGGTCCACTTGCAACTCAGACTGCATTAATTGTTATCTTACCCATTATAATGTCTATCTGATACAAACCATCTTCCGAAACTCCGATCTTCCTGTTTATTTAGCTTGAACGCTGCCGCAGCCGCTTAACTACTTCGAGCTCATATTCATGAACGTTCCTTACGAGCAAATCGTGCAGGAGGTCTTGTGTAGCGGCTGTTCCGGACGTGGTATCGCTTAGAAGTGTTAGTATCTGACCGCGGGGCGCTCATCAGTGGACTCATATCCACTGCACGTGACCCAGAATGGTAACGCCGTTCACAGAATAAACACCGCAGGATATCGCCTTTGAAATCCTTATTTATAGATATTTCTGTCGTTCGGTTGCGACGGCGTTCATGTATGACGAGCTCACGGAAGGCAAATAAATTGGTAAGAATGATGAGACCAAATAATCCCAGGAATGAAATTTCACGCACTTTTTTGCAACACTTCCAAGAAATCCCGATAATTAATGACTCCATGTCCTCTGATAAAACGCCTCAATTAGCAGATAGGGAACCTGGCATTACGTAAATTTCAAACCGAAATATTTTCGATGATTAATTGCCGCGATAATTCACAAGTATTAAATCATCGACGTTTTACAGAGAATCCCAAGTGGTGACCTACTTTTCGGCAATTATATTACTGCGGCATCATCACAAACCGTTATTTTTTATACACCTGAAACAAAAAGTACAAGATGGTCTTCACCTACAGAGATAAAACTTTACTGTTTGCATTTCGCCTCGTTGTAACTTACATAAGCGATGCCCCTGAGACCATTTGGGTCGAGATTATTCAAACTTGCGACTAAATCTTTATTCGAGTTGCGAATTTGCTTAACATATTCCACTCTTCTATTAGCGTCGAGGTATTGCAGCTACACTGCCGCAAACTCGGGTTTATTTCCATCCATGCATCTTTTGAATGCGTTATCTAAATTAAGCCAACGCCACACGAGGCAACGGGAGGTCATTCACTTTAACAAGATTTTGCGCAAAAAATCGATTGGACACGTCGTAATCATTGTTTGCCTGATTAGAGGCTAATTCCAGTTAGGAGTTGCAGAATGACGCTCGTCAAACTTTCCAAAATTACGAACAGTTTAGACAAGTCGTCTCAGCAATATGCGTTATAAGCTGGGGTGATTTATTTTATGAGGTTGGGAGTTCGTAAAAAGTTTCGACAAGGAGAGGGGAATTTGTTTAAACGAGTGATTGCTTTTCGTTTGACTTTGCTCTGCATTTTTAATGTCATGAAACGAAATATTTCGCTACCTAGGCTAATGGAAAATACAGAGTGACGCAAAGAAATGCGAGATTTGCCCGGCGCATCCACCATTTTTAAAAACGTTTTGTTGCGATCGAATATTTTTTCGATTTGCGTTAATATTTTTATGAAACTTGCAAGAATTCACCACCGACCTAAAATTTCTCCCGGTAATAAAAACTTCCAAACCTCTGAAGATTTTTATTTTTTCATAACTCCCAACGGCCTTCGAGTTCCGCCCTTATAAATAATCATCTGAATTTTTTACGTAGTTTTAGCCACTTACACTAATGGTCCACCCCTTGCTTTCAGCCCTTGCTATGGCATATTGCTCATAAAACTTCTAAACCAGCTCAACGACTTTTAAAAAAATGCCCACTCATCTCATTATTTATGGCCGTTTCGATGAAAACAGCAAACTCTTTGCAGCAGTTTAGATCTCCCCGGGGGTATTATTGTCCAGCACCGTCATCGCATTATATTCCGGGGCTCTTTCCTATCATGTCGCTAATAAATAATCCGTCACCGGAATACTTATCCAATATTCATCTTCCGTTTTTACAAAGTCCTACCCGTCGCGAAAAGCGAAGATAATTCGACTATACTCGGCGCCTTTGAAACGAATTGTCAGCTATGTCGCCGAGCCTCATCAATCCAACGATATTTTCAGTGAACCTGATCGCGTTGTCCGGAAAATCGACTTTTCGCCGCTTTTCCAAATAAAACAGTTTCTTGTAAGTCGATTTGAGCAGTGAAGGGCAAACTGACAACAGAACAGTGACGAAAACCGGTAAAAATGGCTCGTACGTGTATATAGGAATCTGCAACGTGACAATAGGGAAAGAAACATAATAAATGGCACGGTACGTTATCTAGGACGTTCAAAATATCAGAAACGTGCTGCTCAGTCAATCGTTCTCTAGTCAGTTTAGCCAGACGCCTGTAAATAATCTTTGTCTTCTCGATTTCGAACTGCACAAAGAACTGGTCGGACGAAACACGTCGCTTTACAGCAACGTGACTTTCGTTAAATTGCTACCATGATAGAACCAGACGAAAAAATTGTAGGCGTGGCTTGGGTAGGAGGGGGACGCCACTATATAAACACAGCTCTTGACAGGTTAAATTAGTTTGTTACCGGACGTGTTACGTGTTGGCGTCTTCCATCAGATTTCGGGATTATCAAGAAACGCGGTGATGAATCTTCGGTCGCACAATGTCTAACGGGGCGGGCAAAGTATTTTTTTGAACTCCAGACCCCCATCAAGAACCGCATTGTTGTTCTCAAGGGCTAAAATCGCCAATTTTGTACAGTTAACTAACAAAAAAGGGTATTGACAAGACGCAATTTCCGGTCTGAAATTAAATTCATGCAAACATTCCGTTTTGAAATCAGGCTGGAACTGCAGCCCTTGTTTTGTCACAATTAAAAAGCAAACAGTATTCAGGCGAGAGTTTGTGAAAAAACCATCACTGGCCTTTTGATCGAAGGTTCCAAAAACGTGTTTAAATAAGCAAAGAAACAAAAAAAAACCTACAATTTAGTTGTAATGATTACGAAACAACTGTTTCTTTTGTGTCTATTCTAAAAAAAAAATGTAGAGCGGTTGTGCCAACATTAGAACGTTGGCAAGAGATTCAAAATCACCGATTTTTTTCTTTTCGTCAAAATGTGTGAAAACATGTTTACTCAGTCTTTGGTTTATTTTTAGTCGAAATAAATGGATACTAAAGAAAATCCTTTTATTTATGAAACTACACTCTCAGACACGTTTACTTCACTAAAAGTCCGTTCTTTGATGGCCCGCATCACGTAGGGGATTTTCTCGAAATCCGGTAACGTTTCCCACACTTCTAGATCCACAGGAACTACTTGAACACCCTGTAACTCCAGAACCTTGATGGACAAATTGGTATTGTCCCTAAATCTCTTGTTGTTCAACGTGTAACTAAAATGCCGCAGTCCCAAAATCGCGATTCTAGAAAAAAAAAGTAGTCATGTGTACCAACACTAATGAAACAATACAATTGGTTGTCTGGAGACACTTCAATGTCTTCGAGAAATTCGATTTCCTCGGGATTGTTGATGGCAACTGGATATCCGCCCTTTCGGAACACAACAGCGTGGTCTATAAAAATACTTGAATGAGGCAATCAATAAGAAATTCGTACGTACCAATTTGCACTCCAGACTTGGAGTACAGATCCGTAACCACGTAATTCTCGCCTCCGAGCACTTTATGCAGAGCCGCCTCCAGGGGAAACTCCAACACGCTTTTATAATTCTTACACAAGATTTGAGGGTCGTACGCTGGGGTCAGCAAACAGTTAAATTCAGGTCTGAATAATTTGATAGACTGCCAGATGGTGATGTAGTTTTCGAAATCAGACATAAATCCTTAAAACAGACCGTGAACTTGTTGAAAAGTCAGTGGCGTAACATACTTCTCCTGTTGAACAACGAGTTCAAGAATGATTCGCTCAAACACTTGGTGAGGACATCCACTTTGAAAATATCTAAAAGACATAAAGAGGCGGCAAATTTAATCCAAATTATCTCTTTTCGGTCGAAATTGGCCACGTTGTCTGACTTGGCGATGAAATTCTTGAGACTCTCCCAATGGACGGGTCTGTAATCAGTCATTGCCGTCGCCACTGCGATACTGTAGATATCCACAACGTCCACTGTAGATAACAGTTCTGGATTTTCGTGGAGTTTCCTCGACATGTAATCCAGGAGAAATTTGTGATGGAAATTCTGGAATTGTGCGCTTGAAGTAAGTTTATAACACTTCGGATTCTTACCACGCGCCCAAACTTCCTCAGTATGTAAATCGACTGCTTGAAACCTAAATCTTTATCTATAACGTGATTAGCACAGGAGTCATAAAATGTCTGGTCATAGAAATACATGTGTTTGCGCCCCAACCGCGATATGAGCTTCGTCAAAGTGGACTCCATTTCACCAAAAGCGAACTCATCCAAATGAACAATCAAAGAATCAATCGCTTTTTTCATTAGCGGTGCAAAAAGATCATTCGCTTCCGTGTCGCAAATCGACCAAACGATGCTTTTTGCGGTTTTTACATCAAAATCGCGATGACTCATCAACGCGTTGACTATCCTCTCAACGGAATCGATGTTCAATGGGTTTCTGGAGGCGAAGTACAAACACTCGGATAGCTGAACTGGATTTTCATAGGCCAACTTGCCTGGTAAATGGATTTCGAAAACCATAGGAAGGGCGATTTTCAGAGCGTCGACTAAAGGGGATGGTTTGGCTTGTGCCAGAAGGAACTCCAAAAAAATGATTTGCTGAAGATTGAGGTGGTTGATATTGTGTCGGATTAGCTGGAGGAGGACTTGGAAGATAGTACTGTCAGAGGAGACCCCGACGTACGTCACGACTTTAAGAGCCTCCACGGTTTCGTTGAGTTCGATGCTTGGGGCTTGGTTGCGCAACTTCCGGCAGAGTTTTCTGAAGTCTCTGTGGGCTAAGATCTCATTGGTCGACAAGTCTGAGCTAGAAAATAAAAGATCTAAGAAACTGCTCAGTCGTGTTGGCTTCAACCTACTTTCCATTCTTCTGGAGGGTGAAGAGCGTGCGGAGCGCCTGCATAATATGCTTGCTATTCATGATAGGATTGTGCTGGGCCACCATGTCCAACACCGACTTCGTGGTTCCCGCATTCTTGAGATTATTGTACAAGAAATCCGTGCTAGGGACATATTTCATTACATCCTGGTTCTGGAGACTCTTGTTATAGTTGCAGAAAAACCGCGGGGCCCCTCCATATAACCTTCGTATTTGATTGGTGATCGCCCCTTTAATCGCTTGTGCCATTGTCCCTCTAAAAATAACCAAGAGTTGGCCAATCGCCCTTTTGGGGACACTTTTAAATAAACGTCCTTCGTTGAAGGTTTGAATTTAGCGGCTGGCCTCTGTGTGTTTCCATTGGTTGGCATGAGATGGCAGTTTACGAAACCGTTTTTTATTGGTTGAAAAAGTGCCACTTGGTATAAAACAAATATGTCCGCAAATGACTAGTACAAAACAATAAAAATAGCAAGTTGTTAAACAATCGTGCATTGTTAATCTGTCGTTGTTCTTGTTAGTGCGTTGACAGTGCGTGTGAACAAAGTTTTCTTTCCTTTCATGCCATGGATGAAGATGTTATTAACAAACGATTTGCGAAACTGGGCTTTAAACCACAGAAAGAAAATGTTTACAATAAATTGCTCCCATACGCCGACAAACTGGACGAAGAATCTACTGAGTTATATGCTAATATCAAAACTAACCTTATCAAATCGGTTTTGGCACGTGAAATGCGACCAGGATGCGCTTTATGGACGTCTCGACTAAACAAGTAACAAGCCAAATCTCCAATTTTCCTCTAATCACACATTTTCATAGTCATTTCTTATTTCCACGCTTAATTTCTTTTGATTTCGCGATTTTATACCACTAGACCTACTGTCAAATGTGTTTTTGACAGACTGCTCGAATTGTCAAAGTCACGTGATTCACCAGTGGCGGCGTGCTCAAAAATTTTATTTTCAGATACATAAAAATCTACGGGATGAAATTCTCCAAGGAAGACCACATAGGATTCATTAAACTGTTTTACGAGCTTTTAACAATTCCAGATCTTGAGCCGACTAGAATTAATAAGTGCGCATCGACTCTGACACAGCTGCTCAAGTATGATGATTGACCCCCCCCTTAAATCAATGATGTTACAATTTTTTATTCCAGAAAGAGATATCTGATATCCAGGGATGAGTTGCAACTTGACTGGCGCCCATTATATTCGCTCTGCGTGCGCGTGACGGAGAAAAGTAAAACCGATATTGGAATGTATAGATGTTTTTCTACGCTGGAAGGAACAATAATGCACGTCATCCGATTGGCTAGGATGTGAGTCAACGGGTTCTTTTAGAACAAGGTTACTTTAGAGATAAGAGGCACTATTGGAGTGACTCGCATTCTCATCGCCGACTTCATCTTATACCAAGCCTGTTCAATTTTGATTTCTCCCCTTTGCAAAAAGTTCCCTCAAGGTCATCGCCGTACATACGCCAGCGACCCCAACGACGAAAAAACGTATCAAATTCTGGTGATAATTCTTTCATTTTGGTGACATTTCCGTCACTTTGAAAGTTGCAGTGATGATAGGTTAGGTATGTCGGGTAAATTCATCAAAAATTACGGCATCTGGAATGCAAGGAAAGCGATTTCTCCGAACTTCCATAAAGAAAACAGATCATTCTCTTCGCGGAAACGGCTACTAATCAGAAATATAAAATTAAAAATCAAAAAATGCCAGAACGGTGTTTCAAGAAATCGTCGAGAGTGGCGCTAGCTTACGCACTCCTTACTTACTCATGGCCTACTTCGCGGGAACAGATCTCGGAAGCTATTGAACAGGCTTGGTATAAGATGGAGTCGGCGATGGCATTCTACAGTTGCCTTGATTCTGGAACAACAGATGGCGCTTTATTATCTACTTTATCGACCCGTAGCTATTTCCCTGCGGCCGCCACACAAGAGATTCTCGACGAGTTCCGCCCTAAACTATGTCCGATGAGCGGCCCCACCATCCTATCGGCTATTCAATATCTAGAAATTTTCTTACCAGTCTGTGTTAGACCCGAGGAAGCCCCCATCAGCTACGATCTCTGGTTTGAAGAGTTGATGTCTCTTTGGAACGCGTGTCACAATGCGAGTGCCTGGGAAGAAGTACGTTGCTACCAAACTCCAGCAAACTGTCTAAAAAAACTTCTTGTAGCACATGATGTGGATGATGGCGCGCCTTGGCACCTTTGCCATGGGCTATATTAACTGGGAGCCTTACATTCCCATGATGTTTGTGAGATTTTCGCGGAGTTTCCAGTTGCCGGTGGCCTACCGGCAAAAGCAAACTGGAAAACAATATAAAATTGAGATCTCGGCGATGGCTATATGGATTACCTGCGCTTTGAATGGGGATAAAAACTCTACTTTCTTCCATCTGGAGAAGTTCATGCAAGCTTTAGAATCTTACTACTATCCAGCGAATTTGGGGAGGTGGTCCATGAAACTCAGGGAGCTTTTGCGTAAGCTTGCTTATTGCTTTGTCCAACGGGTGCACTGCGAACGCTTTAAGAAGAAAACGTGGGAAACCAACATTCCAGAACACTACAAGCTTTCTGATGACGATATAGACAGATTTGTCAACATCTTGAAGCCGTGTCTTGAGCAAGCTATGTTTTCGCGACAATCAGGTCAAGATATAACTTTGGCTTTACAGTATTTGGGGTCTTTGCGGCCTAATCTGATAATTCCCATGACTCTGGATAAGCTTTATGCGTCCATGGATAGCCTCACTGAACCTCACAAGCTAACTTCATCTATGATGGGCGTGACCGCGGTGGCGAGGTAGGCCACACCTATCTAAAGGTTATGATCGAATTGATTGGTTGCAGGTATATGGTACAGGGGGCCAATAGTTCGTACCCGGAAGGCTTCACTCATGTTGTTCCGCTTCTTATGGCTCTTCTTCCCGGAATAGATCCAAACGACATCCGCAAATGTCTAGTGACTTTTAATTTCATGGTCCATTTTATAAATATGATACCAATAGTCAACTCCTCAGAGGCTAATAAGTATCATGATTTGACCGAAGAGGAACATATAGTTTGCGAGGCTTCTGATGGTTTCGAAGATTTCGTTTTACAGTTCTTTGACAGGCTGTGTCTGTGGGTGGAGTCCAACTCTTTGGATTTTGTGAGGCTGGAGCAGGTCGCTAGTAGTAGTAATAACAAGAATAGAGCTGAAGTGATCGCCGAGAGTGCCCTCTTTTCGATTATCTCCACAGTTTTACACCAGTGCTCCCCCCAGATCTTCACGGTAATATCAGTTTTTTAAAGTTGGTTAAACTTATTATTTTTTTCAGGCTGCTCTGAAAAAAGTATTTAATTTCATCAGTGATAAAGTCATGGAAATACAAGTGTCGGGTAAGATGGTGGCCATCATATGTCAAGGCTTTGCTAAAGTGAACCCCAAAGAAACCCTCAAACTCTTCATTCCGCACCTGTGTGATATAATAGAACGCTTGATGAATGAAAACCCCAATATAAACACAGAAGAGCATCTAGACGCAGAGCTCCTTTACAACCTTCAGATATTGTCGGAAATTGTAGACGCCAGGACCGAACTTCTCAATTACTCCGAGCGTTTGACAAAAATTCTAGATAAAACTTTACACATGACCTCGCTTAGTGGTAGTCAGATGGCGGCGCGCATGCTCGAAGTCATAATGACGTCACTAACTTACATTCTTCCGACTGAGTTTCGAAGTTGCTCAACTCCTTACAGCACCCCCGTCAAGGACTTCTTGTCGATAAGGTAGCGCCCTGTTCAAATTCGCCACGGTTCTAACACTATTTCTAGAGAGTGGGGGAAGGCCCAAGAGCTCAAAGACTTAAAAATATCGTGGTACGTCCCTGGAGACAAAGAAATCGAGCTCGTTCAATCGCTCATCAACAAATATTTAGTGCCCGAAATGGAAAAATTGAACAAGTATGCCTCTGGAGATTTGACGTTGACTCGCGAGGAGTTGAGAAGGTCGTTGAAGATTGTTATTTCGATTTTATCATCGCATCCAGTATTACCAATCTGGGAAGAACCCGCCATTCAATTGTACTTTTTTTTTTTTTAATTGGTAAACCTTAGTAAACTCGTGTTTTTAGAGTTGAATCAGCGTTGGATCCGTGGGCTTTCAACTTAATTGTCAGTGATTCCCATGCTGTGAGCCTCGCAGGTGGTGCCAACATTAGAAAAGTAGTAGCGGACTTAATGCACAAAGTCCAGAAGAAGGTTCTGGAACTTGACGAAGGAGACACGAAAAGCATCCACAATATCGTCCATGTAAAAAAAACCGCGCCCTTCGTTTATCAAATACTAAAAGAGTTTCCTCTAGATCTATAATATACTTCTGTTCAACAAATCTCGCGTCCACGACTTTGAGTACCAATGGAAGAACTTCCATATCGTGAAGAAACTCCTAGAGGACCGTTTACACCAAAACAAGCTTCATTTACGCCACATTCTCATCAACAGGGTGATGTTGCAACAGGAATTTAGAATAGAAAGTCGCAGTTGCTCATTTACGGAGACCCACAGACAGATTCTTCTAGATCTTTTCGAGCTGAGCGTCTCTCGATACAGCGAAGTAAGTCAACGTTTAGAATATCAGAGCTACCAACATATATTTTTCCAGGTCCGGACTTCCGCTCAATCTAAACTTTTCCAAGTGGTTTCTTACTTCCCCTACTCTTACACCGCACTAACCTCGAACATCTTTGAAGTGCTACAAGTCAACTCGGAGGAGCAACACGAGAAATTTAAAGGCTGCTTATACATCCTTATAAGCCCGAAAAACACACCTATCGTGGCTCGTCATGACTGGAACTTCATCCGCCAATTGTGGCCTTTGATAATTAAGTCCAAACCGTCAGAGAAACCATCAATTGTCAATTTAAT
The DNA here is from genome assembly GCA_029298725.1 of Gnatocerus cornutus. Classification (NCBI taxonomy): domain Eukaryota; kingdom Metazoa; phylum Arthropoda; class Insecta; order Coleoptera; family Tenebrionidae; genus Gnatocerus; species Gnatocerus cornutus. Next base: position 31,022,597 of record CM055509.1, on the reverse strand, counting down.
CAACCACGTTCTTGACGCTGTTAACCGGTTTTTCCCCACAATCGCAATCAATTTGGTTTTCCCCGAAAATTGCCTCACCACTGCCAATATTCTCGCGAAAAATACCCCACAGTGTGATTTGTCAAGCTTCCAGAAGTGTATCGAAGACAGTGAGAAAGCGCTGCAGCTGAAGTGCGAGAAGCGAGAAGAAGCGTACCGAGAAACCGTCGACGGACTGTTAGATGCTTGCATTAATGGGAACCTGTAAGTTGTTTGATGTCATGTTGGCAGTACTGATTGTGTTTTTAAGGCACTGGCGGTACCACTCCATGGCCATCACGTTTTTGAAGGTCTTGGTACATTACGACGTGAAATACAACGTGCGGATAGTCAACTATTTCCTTCATGCACTCATCAACGAGTCTATCACAATAAGAAAGACAGCCTTAAGAGTGAGTCTTTTCATCCTCATCCAAAATAAGCCGAAATTCAAGAAGATTGAGGTGGATCCGTTCAGTTTCACCAATGGCGACAGGAAAAAGGAACTAAAACCGGGTATCCGGGAGGACAATCAGTGGTTACTGTACAACAGCAAAACGATTCCTAAAAGCGAGGGGGCTTGGGAGGAGTCCCGATATTTGCATGACCACAGTGTCGGGTTTTACGCGTGGCCGAAAAAGTTGGAGACGTACGCCCCTGCTAAAGACCAACCCAGTATCGATAAACGCTTTGGGAACTTGACGGAGGAAGAGAAAGAGATCTATAACTTCTTCAGCAATGCGGAGAACCTGGAGCAGTTCATCAAATACTTTTCCATGGAGGAGAAGAAAGGAAAGGATCAGTTCAACGCGTACAAATTTCTCCTATTTAAGGTGAGAGAACACCTGATAGTTATCTTCACTCATTTCGTTTCCAGAATCTCTTCAAGATCTTCGAAGACAAACTCCTCCCCCCCATCCTCCCTCACCTCGAAAAACTCGTCGCTGATAAAAACGAGTCTAGCCAACGTTGCGCCGCTGAGATCATCAGTGGTTTAATTAGAGGTTCCAAACATTGGAGTTTTGATAAAATAACCAACTTGTGGTCCGTCCTACTCCCAATTTTGCAAACTGCCATCGTCAATATGTGCAGCGAGACTTTGACTGACTGGGGTTTGAGTATGGCAATGGCTTTGGACTCCAGAGACCCGAATCGCCACCACTGGATTTTGGAATTCCTTGTTAATGATCCCCTCTCCGACCAAACTTCCTTTGTAGCTTGCGGACATCTTCACATGTTACATGCGGCGCTCAACCAGCAGACGTGGCGAAACACAGAACTTGCCGTTCGCTTGTATGAGTACTTCAAGCAGCATCTATCACACCCGTTCCAGAACATCAGGGATAAGATCAGTAGTTGCTTGACGATGATCTTTTCAAAGGATTTGATCCTTCCAAGCGACGAACGTCAGAATCATCCCAGTATTCACGGGTTTTTCAAGGAAATCATGCCTACATTGCAGAATCTCTACAATTACAGTTTGAGCAAAGTCAGTGTTAAGGAATCATCGGATGCTGGAAACGTCTCCGTTGAGTTACAGACTCTATCGCTTGATGATGAAGCCCGAGAGAACGCCATGAGGTTGTTTAAGTTGGGTAAGTACCCCCAAAACTTGTACTTCTTGAAGTGAGTCTCATGTTTTAGTTTCAAAGTACATCACTTCTAGTGTGGTAAGGATGAATTGTTCGACTCTCCCCGAATACTTCGAGATTTTACCTCTTTGCTGCGTGCTTCAAAGTAATGACACTGACGACGAGGTCGCTCCCATCTGCACGAACTTGTTGGCAGTGTTGGCGTACACTGTGACCGTTGATGAGTACATGTCTTCTGCTCTTGCGGCAATAAGAAAAGTGGCCACGTGTCCTTTTTGGTCGGCCCGGTCGGTTATCACCGAATTCATGTCCGCATTTGTTTTCCACAACATGGCGACCATCATCTCCAAGAAGGAGTGGGTTTTAGATATACAACAAATGGTGCTAGAGCTTCTGGAAGATTTACAACCAGAAGTTAGGATAAGTGCTAGTCAAGTTTTAAGCGGTCTTTTACACTGCCAGTTTATTGCAAACCCTCAAGAGCTTTTAGTAAGTTGGTTTTATGGTTTGAGCATTGATTAATTGGGTTGTAGGCGCAATTTAAACAGAAAGCCAAGACTAAGGTGAAGAGGAAGAACGAAACAAAGAGTGTGAATTCAGTCAGTACCTTGAGGTTTAGACACGCTGGGGTTTTGGGCTTGTGCGCTTTTATCAACAGCCATCCATACGATGTACCTGATTACATGCCCGACATTTTTGGACAGTTGGGACCTCATTTGAACGATCCTCAACCCATTCCGGTAAGCGAACTCATTTTAAACAAGAAAATAATTGTTTATTCCAGGCGACCATTCGTAAAACTTTGGGCGATTTTAAGAGAACCCACCACGAAAACTGGGAAATCCACAAACTCAAATTCACAGAGGAAGAACTGTTAGTGTTAAGCGATCTCACAGTGCCTCCTAGTTACTACGCCTAAAGCAATAATTTTCCAATTCCAGTCAATTTACAGCAGATTTGTAATTTTTTTAATTAGTTTAGGTGACGGAAGGTTCAAGGTACACCGTTCTTTTAGTGTAAAAATAATATATTTCCATTTTAAGTTTAATGTTGTTGACACAGTTATGTAAGAACCATCGTTTTTTGGTTTCAATAAAGAGTTTACACTCGGCTGAGTTCATCCAACAGCGACAAACATTTATCCTTCAAGATTTTCACGGCTTCTGTGAAAATCACGTCCGGTTTGAGCGCCCCCACCGACTCCACAGTAACTAAATGAAGAAAATCAGCGACAGTAACAAAAATTGAATACTTACAAATAAAATGGTCCTGAATCTTCGTCATTGCCACGGCGTCCTTCAGGTCTTCGTATCTAAAGACGTTTCGACTGCCTGTATCGTACCTAGCGTCATTCACCACGGCGTATCTGCGCCCGTTTTCTTCACGGACTGAGATGACTCCCGGAGAGAAACACTTCTGCAAGCGCTCCGCGGCTTCACCTTCGACTTCTCGCAAGAGTTTGATGTCGGGGAGTATCCGGTAGAAGGCTGTCGCGACCGGGGAAAATTTCGCGTGGTCGCGCCCTACGCCCTTCACGGCTATTAATTTCAAGTCTAATTCGTGGCCGGGGCGCATTTTCGCAATGAGGATGTCGGGGTGGATGGGGCCCACGTCGCTGAGTCGCTCTTTTTGCTTTCCCATCGGCACCCACTTTATGTGCTTTGAGTAAACTAAAATTGAACGTAAAAAAAAGGAAAAGGGTAGCAAATAGTACCATTATTGTTTTTATACATGTCCTCAGCCCTGAGCGAGTCTTTACTGCTGTCTTTATTGTTGGTACATTTGATTTTGAGGGTGAATTCTAAGGTGTCTTGTTCTGTCCCTTCAGCCCCAGCTGTAAAACCTCTTTTATCAACTGAAAATTGAAAACTAAAAGACTTACGATCGGCCTTCATTTCAAAGAGCCGCGGGTCGGCTTTCAGCGGAATGAGCCCCAATCTGTGGGCCAAAACTTCGTCTTGAATTATAGAGGTGTTGTAAGCAATGTGTACTTTTTCTATAGCCATGGAAGGCACATCACTGAGCATTAATCTGCGAAACGTGTTGGCTAAAAACGGGTGAATCCCAATCATATCAAATTCGAGTTCATTATCTTCAGACCGCACAACCACAACGCGGAACTTCTTTTTAAAGTTTTTGAGGCTCCAGGGCTCATCCAGAACTGTGGGCTTCGTGGGAAGGTTCTAAAAACTAACAGTCCACAAAAAAAAAGAAATAATAATCTTATAAAAACCTGTGTGACTTTGTATTCTCCTAAAACAACTCGGGGCTTCTCGTCATTTACTATTTTATCCATTTTCGCGTTTTGAAAGAAGAGATCATAAATCTAACCCCTAAAATCCCGCATGCGGTACTACAACCAACCCAATGTTGCGAAAATTACTAGATTTAGTACGGCAGAATTGGTAACTTTCGTGTGGTTGTGTTGGTGACAGCTTGTCAAGCTCGAAGTGTCAAATTATTGAGGTTATGCCCGAATTAAAATATAAATAAACAAAATGACGAAACCTGAAAGTTCAAAAAAAGAGACGGAAGTCGTGACCACAAACCCCGAGAGTCCCGAGAAGGGTGCCAAAACAAGCACATCACCAACCACTGCCAAAGATTTATTCGCAGATTTCGCCCCCGACGAGTCAAATAGCGATGAAGAAACAGACAAAACAGGAGATAAAAAAGACAGTTATGAACCCGCGTCGAAAAAACCTCGAGATAACAATTCGAAAGTGAGTTGAGTTGGTTTTTATATATTTTTTAGCGGTGATTTTGTAGAAGTACATACCAAAATACAAAAAAGAATGGGAAAACAAACCTGAGCTGAAATCGTGGCTTTCAGAGAGCATCCACGGAAACACGTACTTCTACTGCAAATTCTGCAAAAAAGACTACAGATGTGGGATCTCAGACATTCACAAACACATGTCGTCTAAAAAACACAGTCTGAGGGCAGCAATGCCGGCATTTGAGGCCCAAAAGTTCAAATTTAGGGGGTTGTTGTGCCCTGTTTTCACGCCTTTTTTAAATGTAAAGAAAATTACACCGGATATAAACCTGAAGGCGATTCCAAAATATGCGAATTTCCTATCAGCTTGTGGGGTTAAAGGGATTTTAAGTAAAAACAATTTTCATTAAAAACGTTTAGTAATGCCACTTTTGTAGTCAATGATGTTGTTGGAGAGGGCATGTCTTTGACTACACGGGAAAGAATGGATGTCGCTGACGCTTGGGCCGACGCCTGCGAGAAAACGAACCAATTCTTAATGGTGCAAATTGGCGGAGCCCCCTTGAAAGACGTCGTGGAAATGGTAAATCAAGATCAGTTAACATCCTTAAGAAAACTGTTTTTTTTCAGGCGAAACACGCGAGCAAGAGGGACGTGGGGGCTGTAGTGGTCCTCCCAGACCTCTACTGTAAGCCCAAAACCCACCTAGACCTCATCAAATACATTAAATTAATCTCGGATTTTACGAAAAACGTTCCGATTCTCTACCACCACCACCCTAAAGTTACAAACGTTGAAAGTATGCCCTCGATTTTAACATTCCATGAATAATTTTGTCTTTTTCAGTTGATATTACGTCATTTCTGTTGGATATAACTGGAGAGATTGATTCGTTCGTGGGCGTTATTTATAGTACAAATGATATTCAGCAAAGTATGGCGGCTATGGCTGTGAATAAAGAAAAATTTACTGTTTTTATGGGGACTGATCAGGTAAAACTACGATAATCAGGACCGGATGACCATGATTTGTTTAGGGAATTGTAGGGGCTGCCGCTAGTGGTTTCAGTTGTATCATGGGAACTAGTCTGAATTTCCTTCCGAAACTGGCGGAATCGATTTGCGAAGGGATCAGAAACGGGAATATTAAAATGGCCCAAACGTCACAGGATTTGCTGAATAAAGCGATAGACGTCGTAGTGAGTGAAGGTAAATAAGTTCCGCCAAATTCAAACTTATAGCTTGCCCAATCACTCGCGCGAGATTTGGAAGTTGGCCACTTTGGAGATTAGATAACGCGCTTGTTAAAGTAATTTCAAGGTTTTCTAGGTGACTCTATAGCAGCTTTCAAGGCAGCGACTGATATAATTACGGGCACGTGTGGCACGACGACCCGTGAGCCCTTGCAGACCCTTTGGGAAGGGACAATAAAGAAAATGCAAGGAAAACTACGGGAACTAGGCGTTATGTAAAATAGTCTTATTTTTACACCTAATTTTTATAGAATTAGCAATAAATTATACAACCGTCGCCGGGGCGCTTTATTATTCATAAACCGATTAACGTGAAATGAAACATCCGAAAGGTTTTCCATCATTTATATTTACTTAGTGTAATCGCTAAAACTAGAGGGCCATAATTTTAAACAATTTTGTGAAATGTAAATATACAAACGTACAAAATCTAGTCTTGTAATTTTCATCTCGCAACTAATGAAGGTGTTTTTTTTTGGATGTACATTTATAGCGCCCTATGACGAGTTTTTCTCTAAAATAATACTTGAAAATATCAAAAACAACCTATGTACACAAAGAAAATTTGAGAGAAAGCTTTTTCTTTCATTGTTCGCTAACACCTCTTGTCTGCCCGGTACAAAAAAAATCGCATCACAACGAATTATTAACAATATTCTTAATGACAATTGAAAACAGTAATTGACTTTAGTAATGGGAAGTTGCAACTGCCATCAAGAATACAATCGTCTTTAATTTAATGTGCACACGTATAAATATACCTATAAATTATCTAAAAAAAATACAACGGTAAAAAAATAATTACCCTTAATCACATAAGAATTATCAAAGTCGCCGACATACCGTCCTGTCCTCTGTGAGGGAAACCGGAACCTTATGAACCAAAAAATCTGTGCTCTCGTCAACGAAAAGTTGGTCCCTTTCGCCTGATTCTGCTTATTTTAAAATGAAAAAATACGTCACAAACCACAGAACGACATGTCCACCGACCATCTTACACACCACACCACAACCTGACGACCTCCGGTGTCGACGAAGCCTCCCCCCTTTGCGTAAAAACGTCGCCTTTTCTTCAGGAAACGAAAAGAACCGACTCCCCCAATAAGGCTGTGATGTGAACGATTAGTACAAGGGCGTTTAAACTCCGCCGATTGGTCAGAGCAGGCTGCATCGGGACAACCAATTCGTCGGTTTTCGTTGTGGTTCTGAGGCTTTCAACTGGTGGCCACCTTTGGGGGGATTGCTCGCCTCCTAGTTAAGAATGCAAATATTAGCGAAGCGCTGTTAGCAAAGTGAGGGCCAAGATCTGTTAGCTTTACATTTATTGAATTGTGGCAGGATAAACATTATTTTGGGGGCCTTCTGCAAAGCCACTGTATAAATATCAAGTAAACATTGCATATTTATTTTTGATATCGCGAATTGTCGCTTATCTGGGGAAATTACGCGATTTCTTCCAATAAAATATTTGAGTTTGAAGTGCAATTTTCAACAACTCTCAAAAATGATTACTGGAACCGGTTGACCTTGACAAAAACCCTCTTGCATCCTTTTTAGTTAATATATGAATTCCGGAAACTAGTCGAACGAAAAAATGATGTCGCTGTAGCTTACTCAAGTTCGCTTTTTTCACACTGAACCTTTAGTGCAATTACAATGCAACAATGCAACAAGTTTAATTATACACTTCTTTCTAGGCCTGCGTTTCTAAAGATAAATGTTAATTTCCAATTAGATCTCCTCTGTAATTACGTCTCTACTTAAACAGTAGTTTACCACAAAAATCACTAAATCTCGACTTTCCCCGAGGATATTTTCCAATTCAAACACCGCCAATATTAAAAAAACACGTTCTACATCCTGTCGACCTACACATTACATATCTCATTTTTTCTGATTCTATTCAAAACCCACAACTTTCTTTCGCGAAACTCGAGCTCGGACTCCCATAAAAAGCAATTTTTTTTCATGCATGCCAGTGGGTTACGCCATTGTTTAAACTAATTAACGGTTTAACGTTCACACAAAAAATAAATCAGTTTAGTTGTAAGTGTGGTCATCAAAAACAAGAGCCTCATGCTGAATGATGAAAATGTAAATATTTTTTATGGCTGAAATTATGAGCCCACGCCTGTGAACTGTGTTATCAGTTTTCCGGCTAGTTTTGATTAAAAGTACAGTTCAATTGCATGCGATACGCTTATTAAGCAATCACTGTGTATTAAAATGTGATGACTGTTTTAAAAAAATAGCCGCATTAGCAGGTTTTTGATTTCAAGCACATGCTTAGTCGTAAAAGTCTATTTACCTTCTGCCAATAAAAGGGTGCAAGAAAAAAAAGGATTAAGATTAACGTCTCGTTGAGAGTTTATAAATGATTTAGCTTACCAGTTTCTTTTCCATTTTCGCTTTTATGTCTCTAGCTAACGTGAAGAAGGCCTCCTCGACGCGTATGCTCGCTTTGGCGCTCGTTTCGATGAATTTAATCCCGTATTCGATCGCGAGTTGTTCGCCTCTTTCTTTCGAGACCTGTCTTTTTTCTTCTAATTCACATTTGTTGCCCAACAACATTTTTTCTACGTCTGCTGAGGCGTTTTCTTCGATGTTCCGTATCCAATTCTTGATGTTTTCAAAACTCTTCTCGTTGGTAATGTCGTAGACGAGCATAATCCCCATGGCCCCCCTGTAGTACGCCGTCGTGATTGTCCTGAACCTTTCCTGTCCCGCCGTGTCCCTATTAAAAAAAAACTTGAAGGTTTTTCTCAGAGAATAGGGCCAACTTACCATATTTGTAATTTGATTTTTTTTCCATCGAGGTCTATCGTCCGGATTTTAAAATCGATGCCTGTGAGCAGAAATGGTGTTTACAACGTTTTAATTGCTCTAATTTATGTCAATTACACGGCTCTTCAACCGGAAATGACAGCAATAAATTAAGAAAAAATTTGACAGATGTCAAAGGGCAACGATCCAGTGGTCTTTGGCTGCTTGTGACACCTGTCATTGCTATTGTCACAGCGGCTGTCATCTCGATTTAAATTAGAGATTAGTCACGATGTGAGGCGCAAATTGCTATTTCTCACCACAATTGAATTATTGTCTAACAAAAACGGCGCGACTCGATCAAAGCTATTTTGGCTGTTAGGTGTGGTTCGTTGTCGTTTTCGTCAAAAAAAAATTCTCACAATAGACAGATTTGGACGAGGTTACAAATTCAAAAAACGTGATTGTTAAAATTACGCCTGAAGGTTTACAGGTTGGGTCCAGATCAAAATATTCGCACTCACCGATCGTCGAAATGAACGTTGTGTTGAAAGCGTCCTCTGAAAAACGAAACAAAACACAAGTTTTTCCAACGCCCGAGTCACCTATTAGTAACAATTTAAAGAGATAATCGTATGTTTTTGCCATCTTTTGCCACACAAGACACTTTTGTTCTTCGCAACCGGGACACTTTACTTGAGAAGAGACATCAGCAACCTGTCGCGAAAGTCACCAGAAAAAACTAAAATCCCTAGGGTGTATAACTGGTTGCATAACCACGGGGGTTTATTATGATTGTGATACCACATATCATTGTCGGTCCACGTTATCACAGATCAAATATTATCCATTATTATTAATTATCTAATCCAATTGTTTTCGTTAACTCATTAACTTATTACATGGAGTGCGGGCACTGCCGCCTGTAAAGTATGCAACCTTCCACTAAGGTGGATCAACAAACCGTACGGTCGATTTAAATACCATTGAAAGCGTTGTTTAGATGCAGTATTTAATTATTTTTGACTGTGTTTTTACTATGGCTGGGTTGAAACTTTTTTGCAATGAGTAGTAATTGTTTATTTTAGAACACTTTTGGCGTAATTAGTGGTTCAAAAACGCCAACAACTGACGACTTTCCAAATTTGATATTTTAAAAATCGCAAAAAAATTACAGGCATTTGTCGCTTGACGAAGAAAGTTAAAATAATATTGAAATATCCGCAGATTAGACGAAAAAATAATACAGTGCTTTGTACTTTAAATGAATAATGACCTCAATGAGTTGTTTTTCAAACTCAATAAACTTCAAAGGCTAAAACTTAAAAATCGACTCATTTTCCCAAAAAAAATGGGTAAGTGACTTGTTTTAAGAAAAATCTGAGTTAGAAGCTAGGGGTTAAAAATTAGGGTAAAAAGTCAAATTCAACATGGTTTTTGATGTTTTAGATAAAATACGGGCTTTTGTTGAAAGAAAAATGCATAGAAAATAGAAAAATGGCTGAGAAAACTAGGTATAATCATCTGAGTTAGAACATTACACATATTAGACTACTTTTATTTCTATTTTATAAATAAATAATTACAAAAACACCACCTGTTTTCTCATTTCTACTGACTAACCAAGTCGTTAACACCACGTGGAATCCAACTGACACTTCCCGAGGAACCACCTGTAGACCAACTGGTTCTCTGCAGAAAACTCCTCAAAGTTAACTTCTTTTGAAGGATCCAACTACAAAACCACTTTTAGATTACTTCTTTTTAATACACGTCTTACTTCAGATGGTGGGAACACCCTCTTGCAATCCCCTCGATTTACATGCTCTTTGTACGCCTCCTTCAAGTCTTCGCGTGTCTCTCCAGACAAGCAAGGCCAACAAAGTTGACAAATTGGAGAAACGCAGCTACTTTTGCAAAGCACGCTGCTGCACTCCTTCGGATATGTCGCCAGATGCTTATCTGAGACCATCATGTCTTCTTCTGCCTGCGATCTAACAGAAGTTCAACTCTCCTCTGTTGAGATGCGAATCTTACCTGATAGCTAAAGAGTCTTTTCGGACACGTTCTCCAAGCCCCAGGAGCCCCATCATGTTGTACAAAACCTGTTCATACAACAGTTGGTTTGGGGGAAAATGCGCGGACGACAAATTCGGACTCATATTAGCCTCCAAGAGGTAGACGTTCAAGTCTTCATCAAGCACAAAATCAAAGCGCATCATCTCAAAAAAGTTGCGTTTAGAACGAAACCTGCAAACTTTGAGGGATTATAAATAAAGACCAGTGAGCGCCGTTACTTATTGACGACTTCGGTGATCTTTGGTTCTTTCGCTAGAAGGAGAATTCGGATGGCGTCTTCGATTTGGTTCCAGACTTTCCGAGGGTCTTGTCTTTTAGCCGCGAGAAAAGCGTCTAAACTTTCGCGCATTCCAAAGCCCAACTCGTTGTAATAATAGTCGAGAGCTGGGACCTCCCAAATGGGGAGGTAATCATCCCCGACCACATATTTGTCTAAATTTTGGGGGTCAAACGGGTAGTACTTCACAGGGCAAAACCTCAAGAGAACGTCGCCGTTGTAAATGTAAACTCTTAACGGGTCCACGGAAGTAATTATTGTGTAAATACCAATGTCGAACTTGTGGCCACTGACCAGTAGCGGCTTATCAACAAACTCTTGCACGAACATCCCTTCCGACTCTAAATCAATTTCAGTTATATTTTTCACTTTAATGTTTCTGTGGTCGTTGTTTTTCTGTACAAAACTGGCGGCAGGGTGCTTCGCCGCGTAAGTTAAAAACTCCTCTTTGTCTTGAGGGAGGCGAAACGCTGGCGGAATATACTTGAGCTTACTCACAGCCAAATCAACTTTATTGGTGACGTAGCCGCACCCTGGGAAGTGATTAACTCTTTGATGCCGCTTCAGATTGTTCAATTCAGAGTATAACTTCCTGAAGGGGTAATCGTGAGCCCACAACAAATCCCAGTCTGTCGCATTGGGGTCGTTTCTATACCCCAATCTGTCCAAAACTTTGAACACGTGCCTCAAATACCCACTCTCAACGTTTCGGCCATAAACCCAGTACGTCTTCAACCCTTCAGTCCGTACTTCTTTGACTTCTTCCAGATTGTTAAAACAAGTCCTACATTCATCAGCGGCGATAATTAGAATTGTAACTACAGAAACTACGCCGATAAGAACCGAAAGTCCGTAATATTTCTCGTACTGAGACACCAATGACTGGACGAATGAAGGTCGTTGCTCTTCTTCCTGAAATCTTCGTAAGACATTCGAATAAAAGAGGGGAAGCTTACCTTTTTTTCTTGTTCGTTTTCGGACATTTTAGCGGAGATATGACACGCAAAGTAGAATAACGGGACTTGTCTGTGTCAATGCGATCTTAACGACGGAACATCTCGTTGGCTTTCTAACCGTGACCTTGACTTAAGTAGGTTTTCACTACAGTCGCTCAGCTTAATAAGTAATGATGCGGTAGTAATCAGTCATTTATTTAAGAAACATAATCGAATTTCTTTCAGTAAGAAATTAACAATAAACATATAAAGGAAACAAAACGAGATTCATAAAACAAAATTAGAACTTAAACTCGATCTCCTTTGAATGCAGCGAGGTTCTTCCGGTGCTCTTCTCTATGGAGGTGGACTCTTACGTCGCTGACATTGCGGAGAGGCACGCTTCGGCACAGCTCGCAAACAATCTCCCGTTCTTCTGCCAACCTTTTTGCAATCTTCTCCATCTCCTCCAAGTTGCTGTTGGTGGCCATCCTGGCACGTTTCACAGGACTTAAATTAACAAACCAGAGCATAGGCCAAATTTCGTTTTCTTGAGGCGCCTGGTCGATTCTTATAATTTCATTGTCGTCCGATGCTTTGCTCCAAACATCGGCGTATTTTAAAAAGACACGATCCACAGTTTTCTGTCTCATGTGCAACAAGCTAAAAACATGTAACTAAAAAAAATGTAATCACCACACAATTTGTACCTGAAGAGATGTTCTTTAAGCTCCTTTTGCGTGGTGAACAGTTCTGACGGCCCCATGTAACCATCAGAGTCCATAGTGTTAATCGCCTGGTTCATGTAGTACCTCAATTGATTGATTTTGATTATAGTCTCGCTTTGGAGGTCTGTGTCAAGGATGAGTGTTATATCATTCATCGGGAAGTGCGCTTTGTCGGTGTTTTCTCTAGCGCCTAATCCACAAAGAATCGATGCAACTCGACTTCCGTCTTGAGTGAGCTTCGGCTCCATCGTGTGACAGAACAGCAGTGTCATGAGCATGGGAAGTCCCGGAATGCTCGGCATCAGAGTAGTTTGAGACACATTAACAAACGTCCCGCTTGAAGACTGCGACACTGTTCCACCCACCAAAAGTCTGCTGTGCGGATCTTCAGGACTGTCATCAAGCAAAACAGCATTGACTGAATCACCATCCACTCGAACCTTCGCCGAAGCGCTCGCTTGAACCAACCCACATACCCTCATCTCCAAAGGACTGAAAGGTCCTTTGAGAAAAACTACCTCTGTAGCTTCACTAGTGGAAGGTTCCTCGAAATCTGTGTAATTCCGCGCTGTGGTGATTGGTTTGTACAAATTACTAGAGTTATTTGGGTTTTCAGAGCTGAGGATTTTTTGCCGGAGCTCGTTATCCATTTTGGATCGCTGACTCTCCTCGCATTTTTGACCGTATCCTTCATTGATCAGAAACTGGTTGAATGAAACACAGCGTGCGCTTGGGTTTTTTGGGTACAGCTCAAGATGAACGATATTGTCGACGACTGAGTAGACTTTCGCGTTGAGTAAAATGTCTTGAGTTTTTTTCCGGAAGATATTATTAACTTTGTCGCTCCAGATTCCACGAGGATTGACTACGAGGTGGGGCTGGACCCCCGCAAGGACGCAACACATGCCGATGGGGGCAACCTTGCATTCGTCAGTGCTGGGGAGATTATAAAGAAATGTAGTGGGAACTTTCTGGATGTTCCCATAGTCCGTGAATTGAATCTAAAAAAACGGTATAAGAAAAAATCGAAACAAGTTGTTAAGGTACTTGAGCGATTGGCGGTCGTCCTGGTGTTATGTGCAGAACTTTGCACCGATAAAACTTCCCGTCTTCGTGGAACCTTGCGGCGTAAATTTTATTGTTTAATTCGATTTTGTCGTCTGGTCCCACTGGTTCCAGGAAGACTTCGGATCTGTTTAAAGCCGTGAAAATGTTGTTGAGAAGATTACGAGTTTCCTCGTTCCAGTTCTGGCAGTAAAAATGACCAGCGTCCACCACCTACCAGAAATTTGTCAAACAAGAACGGAAAGTGAGCTAATGTCTTACATGAGTAACCACAACGGTGACATATTCCAAGTCGAGTGAAGGCAGCGGCGAATACGCAATCTCCGAGAAACAATTCACCTCTTCCTTCACCACTGCATGTTTTTCCTCCGTCGAATTAGCAAACGCCCACGCCTTCGAGTCCCTAAAACACGCCTTTAACTTCACCCCTCAACCAACTAGAGTGCCTTACGGTAAAATGTTAAGTCGGAACGGAATATTCAATTGTCTTTTTCTGATTGCTTCATAGACATCCATGGATATATTCCCCTGAATCGTTGTAATATACTGTCTCCCATCAACAGTCACTTTTTCCGGTTGTGCGATATTCTTATACTCCACAAAAATCTTAGTACACTGCGGATCAAACCCAAACTGAACATTGGGATTGTTTTCCGATTGCATCAACTGCTTCATCTGTCTAACGTAGATCTGACCTGGTTGGTTACATTTCATGTTTGTGAAATAAACAGTGTTGAAAGGATCCCGACCGTTCAGAATTTTTACAGCCTCTCTCGCGTCGACTTTGCCGTAATCAGCAGAGCGAACGAAGAAATTGGGGTAGAAAGCACCGCAGATGATGACTTTTAACACCGTCGGCTTCTCCGTAGGTGATAGCTGAACTCGATCCACCCCGACGGCTTTCTCAATACCGAATCTCTTCAAACGGTTGTTGATTTCGCGAATTAAGATATCCCATTCGCGAAGACCTTTGAGGTTGACAAAGTTGGTTTTACACCAGGCGTATTCTTCGTTGTGGGTACGAAAAACGTGCTCTCGTTTGGCATTCAACCAGACCTACACAGGGGGAATATGAAAAATACAGTTTTACGCAAGATAAACAACTTACGTTGTACAAATTCAAGAAGATCATGAAGTCGCTGCAGGACCCGTCAGCCCACAGCAACTTCTTCCTGTAGCACTTGAATCTGTCGTGGAAATTCTGCACGAAAACGTTTCTTGTCATGGCCCCCGCGGCTAAAAAACACCGATTAAACAAAGTTAAACGTAAGAAGACCACCCACCCATGATGACAGTCTCTTCAAGACAACTGAACATGTGTCCCAGGAGAATCAGCTTCGATAGTCGAATATCGATAGGAAGCGAACCCATGACCCGCCCTATAAAAGTAATATCGCCATCGGCGGGTGTCTCATGCCCCCTGCAAGTCATAAAAAGCGCCCCCACTTCTTTTAACTTCCAAATACATGTCTGGACGTCTTTTAAATTGGGTGGGCTGAGAGCTAACGAAAGGACGTTCTTGGGGGTGTCGTTCAAGTCAAGAAGTTTCATGTACAAAATAACGTTTTCCAAGGGGGCGCGCTGCAATTCCGGAAGAGTGTTTTCTTGCATTTCGAACTGGAAAATAAAAATTAGTATCGGGATTGGAAAAGAAGAAAACTGACCTCGTAGAAGGCGCATGGGACAAGACGGTAGACCCTGCCACTGGAAACACGTCCCACTCGTCCTGCTCTCTGCATGCAATTGTTTTTGGAGGCCCATTGGAGACTCAATGTGGAGAATTTGGTAAGTTCGTTCATTACCATGATTTTGGTAAGACAAAAGTCGATAACTGGAGAAAAAAAAAAGTACAACTCGACCGTGGATATTAAAAATCGTACCGTATTTCACATCAGGGACTGTGACGGAGCTCTCTGCAATGTTCGTCGACAGAATTATCTTCCTGATTCCCAGTTTAGGCCTCTGGAAGACTTTCCCCATATGTTCGTTCGACAAGGAGGAATGCAGCGGAATGACTTCCCAAACCGGGCCTGCAATTCTACGCAAAAGATTACTCTAATTTCCTCGATTTCACTTATTTACCGGTCATTTTGTTGTTGCGATAAGATTTTGTGCATTTCTTCAATTTCGTGAAAACCTGGTAAGAATACCAGGACGCTACCAGTGGGGAGGTTTCCTCCTCTTCCTTCTTTTTCGTCCAAATCGTCGAAAATCTTTACAAGTTTAAGACACATTTCGTACTGCTCGGGGCAAATGTAAGGTTCGTCGACCTTGAACTCCATTTTCTTAAAAAAGAAGAATGTTGAAATAGAAAACGATAAAAAAAAAGTACCAAAGTCGAGCTAGGGGCGAACTGTTCTATGTAGTAGATGTTGGTATCATATTCGCTCTTTTTGTTGACGCGGAGAATTGGAGCCGGCAAGTAGTTGTCAGGATTGTTCCTTGAGATACTCCGGAAGTAATAAGCGAAGTCATCAGCTTCCATAGTAGCAGACATAAGTACCACCTAATAAAACATACAGAGTGATTGCTAAAAGATTAGTTTTTCTTACTTTCACAGACGGAGAGTTGGTAAACAAATACTTCCTCACGACCAGTAAGAGAAAATCAAGAGACTTGTTTCTCTCATGGACCTCGTCAATCAAAATGTGCGTGTATTTATTTAAGTTTTTCTGTGAAATGAGCTTTTGGAGAAGCACTTCCGTGGTCATGTACGTCAAGATTACATCCTCTTCCACTTTTTTATCCAGACCAACCTAAGAAAAAAAAACTTAAAAAAAGAAACTTTGTTAGGAATGTCTTACTTGGTAACCACACACGGTTCCAATAGCCCAACCTCTTTCCTCGCAAACTCTTTGTGCGATGTTGATGGCCGCGATTCTTCTAGGTTGAGTCACCACAATGTTACAAGGCGAATTATTCGCTTTGCAGTTATCTATGACGTACTGAGGTACTTGCGTGGTTTTGCCACAACCTGTTGGTCCATCAATTATTATAACAGAGTTAGTGCTGAGCATGTCCAGAATCTTGAAAAATAAAAGTTAAGACATTCAAAGTTGAATCTCTTCTCTTACTTTAGATTTAAAAGAGTCAATTGGTAACTCTGATTTATAGTAGTTGTCAAAGTTATACTTGGTAAAAGCGGCAGGAACTGAAACAAGTTGTAAAATCTCTGAGCCAAGAATGGACTCTTCATGGCCGTCGTCGATGTCGGTGAGGCCATCAGTATTATCCTGAAAACACATGTAAAGCGTTTTACATAAAATCATTTAGAATCAAGTTAACCTGATTGGCTGCAAAGTATGTTTCAAACTCCTTCTTAACATATTCTTCACGTTCGTTATCAGAATCTTCGTCGGAAAAACTGTCTCTCTCACTGCCGGAGTCGTTGATTTCAATGGCTCCATTAACTGTGCCCTTCATAGGAACAGGCTGAAGCCTACCACTTAGTAAGTCTGCCAGAAGGTCCCCCATGCTTGTTCAACCAACTTTAATTTCAAATTGCATACAGTACGGCTCTGTATTGTAACAAAGTACAAAAAGTTTTTACAGACACTTGACACAGTTTTAATCTTAAAAAACTGCAAATTATACAATCTAAATTAAATCTGGTGGTCGCACTCACACATTGCAAAACATACACAAACATTACCAACATCACGAATACATAACTAACCAAATTGTGTTTGTACCAACATTGACAACTAAAACTCCCAAGATTTAAATTATTAAAATAAGACAAGAGATTATGAAATATTAAAGTTTATTTTACATGTGTATAACTCTCTCAATCAGACTCCATTTCAACTTCCTGCTCCTCTTCTTCGTCCTCCTCCACTTCTTTATCCCAGTCTTTCATTCTAGCCCCCATCATAAAATCGTCTCTTAACACACTCCACGTCGATTCTTTTTTTGCCGGTTCTTTACTCGTCTCTTCAACATTCTGCGACTTTTCTCCCATTAACACATCCAAAAACGCTCTCTTGTCGATGCTCTTCAAAACTTTCTCTTTTTGTACCTCCAGTGGTCCAGCTTCATTCAATTTTTTACTGATGTCTTTCTGTTGCATTTTAACTGCGTTAAACAACTGTACCACGCCTCTGGTTGCAATTTTTGCCAAGGTCCTCTCTCTGTCTCGTTCCAAAACTTTGGGTTTCACGCGTAAACTGGGAATTTCTTGTTTCCTCTAAAAAAAAAAGTAAAGTTGTCTTTATGTAGTTCATTTAGTACCTTTTTTGTCCGTTGGGGTTCTTCAACTTCCTCTACAACTTCAATCTTCTCCTCTTTGACCTCACCGTCGGCGGTAGCGACTTCAAAACCCGCCGATTTCGTTTTAGTCTTTTTAACATCAGTGAGCTTTTTCGCCTTTGACAAAACAAGTGTCTTTTTCCCTTTGGGTTTGTTAGTTTTTAGGATTTTGGCGATGGAATCGGCCCAACCAACGTTGGAGTCCCCTTCAGCCTCGTCAGAAGAGAGGTTATGTTCATCTTCATCGCTGGTAGCGCTGTCGGACTCTAAAAGACGTTTTTTTATTTAAAATAAAAAAGTTTGGTTAATTACCGTGAGTTTCTACAACTTTAGCCATAATCGTCATATTTTCAAACAAGAGAAAAACACTTCATGTTTTCAAAACAACTTTATAGGTTAGAAAGCGTGGTGGATTTTTGACGTTTCTAGGGATTTTGTTGTTGAAACCATCTGAGCCCAGCCTGCCGACGGCCAGCGTCCCGAGCGTCGACCCAAATTCGAATCGATTTTATTTATCCCTTATTAAAATAGCAATTAGTTCGTGGCGCAATGAAAAGACAAAATGTTCGCACTTTATCACTCGTTGTTTGCACATTTACGTATCTGCTAATCGGTGCCGCCGTTTTCGACGCACTGGAATCGAAAGAAGAAAGCAGAAGAGACGAGTTACTCAAAAGTGGGAATTTCGGTTATTAACCTTTGCATTCTAATTTTTTTGTGCAGTATCCACAGGCGCTCTCAAGAGTAAATATAACATATCAGAAGATGACTACAAAATGATTGAACTTGTGATTACTGAGTACAAACCGCATAAAGCCGGGCCCCAATGGAAATTCGCTGGGGCCTTTTATTTTGCTACTGTGGTATTGGCGATGATTGGATATGGGCACTCCACGCCGGTAACAGCCGGGGGGAAAGCTTTTTGCATGGGTTACGCCATGGTACTGTATCGCACCCCCGGAACTTGTGTCAGTGTTGTTTTTTCAGGTCGGGATTCCCCTGGGACTTGTCATGTTCCAGAGCATCGGTGAGCGGCTTAACAAGTTTGCTTCCGTTGTAATAAGACAAATTAAAAAATACCTTCATTGTAAAAAAATAGAGGCAACTGAAATGAACCTGATGTTCGCAACCGGAATGTTATCTTCCATTATAATCACTACGGGGGCTGCCGTTTTTTCTAGATACGAAGGTTGGACGTATTTCGACAGTTTTTACTATTGCTTCGTCACTTTGACCACCATCGGTTTCGGCGATTACGTCGCATTACAAAACGACAATGCCCTCAAAGACAAACCAGGCTACGTGGCTCTAAGTTTAGTTTTTATTCTATTTGGGTTGGCAGTCGTGGCTGCCAGCATCAATCTACTCGTATTACGATTCATGACAATGTAAGTTACACTATTGTGGTAAAAAAGTACATTTTTTTCTTTCAGGAACGCTGAAGACATCCGTCGCGACGACCAAGACCTCCAATCGTCGTCTCACCACGTCTTGACCCTTGATGGCGAAGTAATGGCAGTCAACGGCAAACTTCTCGCCGGACACAACTACATGGGCGTCGGAGATACCTCGGAAATTGATCAAATGTCAGTTTGTTCTTGCAATTGCTTAGGTTTGAACCACGTGGATAATCAAGAATGGTTGTTGGATACGAGCTATCACCCCTCCCATACTGTCTTGGCTTCCAGTTTGAAAATCAAAAGAGCTTCTGTGTGACATTGTAGGCAAAAATACAGCTTGGAGTAAGTTGGCAATACTGAAAACGCCGGTTGAAGAAGTAGGGCTCCCCTTTCTATACAGTGTGATTCCTCTAAGTGTTTTCCAGTACCTCATTGTTGTAACTTTGTTTTTGGAAAGTTTAGACTCGATGTCGTAAAATTGGTTGAAATATCAACTGTTTTGTTGGCAACCTTGTGTTAGGTAACCCAAATTAGTTCAATCAACAAAACTCAGTGTTGTAATTCTATCAATGTTTTTTACAAGATGTGCCAAACTTTTATAAATTTATAATAATTAAACGTTATTATAAAAAGCATTCAAATGTTGAACCACCTCACTATTATACCCTTCTAAAACAGGCCTGCCAACTTTGTAGGAACAATTTTCAAACAACGCGATCCTGGGGCTCTGGTACCAAACATTTTTGACTGCTCCATCTTCCAAGTTCAGGGTATTCAACTGAAGAACACCAAAATGGAATAATTTTCCGTTAGTTTGGACACACTGAACTGTGACTGGCTTGGATAAAACTTGAACATCATTCTAAAAAAAATAATTAAACTAAAGACGGTTTTGGATCCGTTTTACCCCGAATTTCTCCTTAGCGTACGATGCCGCCACCGTGAAAGTCTTCAAAAGAGAACGACCGAAAATTTGGGGCTCAGTCACCGGCTCCCCGTACAAATTTCTGATTTCGGTGTCTACACACGGGACGAAAATTGTGTGGGGGTGCGACTTTGCAAATTTTAAGTTAATAGCTACAAATTCAAACTTGTAATAAATTTTAAAAAAATGGGGAAAACTTACGGTAAACTCCCCGAATTTCGTAAATATTCTCTTTATTCAGTGTAATTGTGGGCTTGATGGGGGAAATATTTGGTAATTCGAGACTGCTTGTCGGCGCATCTGTGATGGGGCCCAACGGCTTTAAGGAAGACATAAGAGTGTCCCCTGTCAGTTCAAACTGCACCAAGTGCCCCGATTTTTCGAAATTGTATGAAAAATGAGTGTCGTGGGTAATGAAGCGTTGCTTAACTATTTCAAAATCGCTTGTATTCTCAATAAATTGTAACAAATTCTGAAGAAGCAGTTTTCTACAAAAAAAAATGATAAAAAAAATTATGACTACAAGAAAACTTACATAACTCTAGCTTGAGATATGCCATACGTCCTTGGAAAATTGAACATGGGTCTCTCCGGATCTTTAATTTTCGGCAACTTGACTTGTTCCGCGTCAAACACATGAGCCCCCAGAATTATGTCCTTCACTCTTTTATTAATTTTCTTGGTGCTTTCTAAGGATAAACTGTCAGGTAGACCCTGCTTGACCTCCACTGCGTTTGTCAAGATTTTGGCTTGTGCTAAACCCTCTAAAAGCACGTTGTTGTCTCTGTACGTCAAAAGAGGCCTATCATGCCAGTTAGGGTGTGTGTTGTCAAAGGCTACAGGTGTAGGCATAAGTCCCACAATATCCAACCTAAATAAAAAAAACGTAAAACAAAGTTATACAAAATCAATTATTACTTCATAGGCTCTCGTTTTGGTGTGAGAAAATCTTTGGCTGTCGCGAGAGGAATACCCTTTTCTTGTAACTTCTTATCAAGACCTGTGTTTTCCACTTTGCGGGCACTTTGAACCGCCCATAGTTTTTTGAAGTGCCAACCGATGTGTTGCTTGCATAATTGGCAGGATAATCGCATTTTTCTTTGATTTTTTAGGAAATGGAATCAGACCTAACCTACAAAAACCTGACAGTGGTCAGGTGCCGCATAACCTCACAACGAAAAAATGATTTTGTGTTGTTTATCGCAATATTTGTGTTATGGGTGGCTACTGGCTAGGAAGAAAAGTTTTTGATCGTTTTTAACATATATATCTTCTATTATATGTGTTTTTATTTATTTCTTAACAGAAATATGTATTTTTATGCAACCAATAATACAGAGGTGAATACTTAGTGGTAGCAAATAACTTTTTTTATGCAGCCAACAGCACAGACCTAAATAACTGGTGGTAACAATCCACGTAACTATTTAGGGAGATAACTTTCAAATCTTTTAAAACGTAAAAATCCCCAGAATTAACCTCTGGCATCTGGGATACGATGCACTTCTAGCTAAATTTGCTCAAAAAAACAAGTTAAACCTAGATTTGCCCCCCGAATATGTTAGATTAGTTAAACTATGACTTCTATCATCAAATTACAAGCCCTTTCGGGGGCTATGGACGAGTCGCCCCCTTGCTACGTCCTCCAAGTGGACGAGGTTCGAATCCTTTTGGATTGTGGCTGGGATGAACGCTTCGATATGGAAATAATCAAAGAACTACGAAGGTATAGATAGTTTCAGTTCTGACCCTTCAATTCCACTTTTTCTTTCAGACATGTTCATACAATAGACGCGGTGTTGTTGTCGTACCCCGACGTGGCCCACTTGGGGGCTCTTCCTTACGTTATTGGAAAACTTGGACTGAACTGCCCTATTTACGCCACCATCCCCGTGTACAAAATGGGGCAAATGTTTATGTATGACCTGTACCAGTCTCATCATAACATGGAAGATTTTGATTTGTTTTCTTTGGACGATGTAGACGCGACTTTTGAGAAAATTATTCAATTAAAGTACAATCAAAGTGTTCCTTTAAAGGGGAAAGGATATGGCTTGACCATCACCCCTTTACCTGCAGGGCACATGATTGGCGGAACAATTTGGAAAATCATGAAAGTTGGAGAGGAAGACATTATCTATGCTAATGATTTTAACCACAAAAAAGAAAGACATTTAAATGGGTGCGAATTAGAGAAACTCCAAAGACCTTCATTGTTTATAATCGATGCTTTTAACGCCACGTACCAGCAGGCGCGGCGGAGAGCCCGAGACGAAAAACTAATGAGTAAGACCACAATTGTACCAAAAACCCGCTAAATTTTCCATTTCAGCCAACATTTTACAGACGCTCCGCAATAACGGAAACGTTTTGGTGGCTGTAGATACAGCCGGTCGTGTTTTAGAACTAGCGCACATGTTGGACCAACTCTGGAGAAACAAGGAATCGGGACTTTTAGCCTACTCCTTGGCGCTCTTGAATAATGTTAGTTACAACGTCGTCGAGTTTGCGAAGTCTCAGATAGAATGGATGAGCGATAAGCTAATGCGGAGTTTTGAGGGGGCCCGCAATAACCCTTTCCAATTCAAACATTTACAATTATGTCATAGTTTAGTAGAGCTACAAAAAGTCCCCAGTCCTAAAGTGGTTCTGGCGAGCTCGCCTGATATGGAAAGCGGGTTCTCCCGGGAGCTGTTTCTACAATGGTGCTCAAATCCTAACAACAGTATTATCATTACCACAAGGTAGAATTCACAGATGGTCTTAAAGGCTCTAAAATTTGGTTGTAGGACGTCCCCAGGGACCTTGGCCCGAGATTTGATCGACAATGGGGGCAACAGACCCATTGATTTAGTGATAAAAAGACGTGTAAAGTTAGAAGGAAGAGAACTAGAAGAGTACCAGAAGAGTCAAAGGGATAAACGGGATGAAAACGCAAACAAAGAGTAAGTGGTAGAGGAGTTGGTAACACTGTCACTGTTTAATTGTACCATAGTGAGGAGTCGGACTCCGATGATGATATCGAAATGAGCGTCATCTCCAAAGGGCGCCACGACATTGTGATCAAGCAGGAGGGCAAACAATCTGGAGGGTTCTTTAAAGTCACTAAGAAACAGTACCCTATTTATCCTTTCCACGAGGAGAAAATCAAATGTGATGAATACGGCGAGATTATCAGACCTGAAGACTACAAACTTGCCGAACTCGCTCCTGAAGGAGAAGACAACAAGGAGAACGTCGTCATCAAAAAAGAAGAAGAGGATTTTCGTAAATATCTCACTTATTTTGACTTATAATTGTTCAATTTCTTTCAGCTGAAGTAATAGAAGCCCCCTCTAAATGCATAATACTGAATCGCACAGTCCAAGTGAATTGTCAAGTGCAGTATATAGACTTTGAAGGGCGCTCCGACGGGGAATCCCTGATGAAGATCTTGTCCCAGTTGCGACCACGACGAGTTATGATAGTGAGGGGCTCCCCTGAGAGTACCGCAACGATGCAAAACCACTGTCAGGAGAATCTAGAAGCGAGGGTGTTTGCCCCCTACAAGGGCGAAATCGTGGACGCCACCACAGAAACTCATATTTACCAAGTCCGTCTAACTGACGCTTTAGTGTCGCAGTTGAACTTCCAGAAAGCCAAAGAAGCAGAAGTCGCGTGGGTCAACGCGCAGATTGTGTTCCGCGAGGGACAACTGGACGCTAGACGCATGAATGTGGATAACGAACCCATGGATGGTAAGAAGTGGTCTACACTAGAGTAGGTTTTCTATATTTTTTTAATTGTTTTCTATGTAGTGGACGAAGACGACACGAAGATCCTCACCTTGGAACCTTACCCGACCAGCGTCCCCCACGACACTGTCTTCGTGAACGAGTTGAAGCTCTCAGAGTTCAAACAAGTGTTGGCGAAAAGCAACATAACGTCGGAGTTCTCTGGGGGCGTCTTGTGGTGCTCCAACGGAACTCTGGCGATCCGGAGGGTGGAATCAGGCAGGGTCATTTTGGAGGGATGCATTTCCGAGGACTACTACAAAGTGAAAGAACTCTTGTATGAACAGTACGCGATACTGTAACGTGTTGATTTTTATATAAAAAGTTTTCTATGCTTCTGTTGATTTTTTCTCCTTGGTCTGACTTCCCCCTCCAATTCCAAGTGACTTAACTTAAGCTACCGATCTGTCAAATCTGACATTTATTGGACAATAATAACGCGATAAATTGCCTAGCAACGACCGCTCATCCCAGTCCTTCCCATGCATAAGCAATTTTCCTTCTCTGTCTAGGTGGTACAACCATGAGGGTTGTGATTTTTACCGCTTGTGGGTCAGTTGCCGTTCGGACTTTGTGAACAATACCTCGACATTTCGTCCACAAAAAGGGTCCCAACAAGCTAATATTAGCACTCGAGGCGGCGGCGAGCCAATGACAACAGCGGCTTCCCCACTCTTACTCAATTCATTCAGTTATCTTTTGGCTGAGCATCATCGGCTATCTCTTTTTACTTGTGTACAGTAGATGGTACAGAAAGTGTGGTGTCGTTGTGTTTTCTGTTTTTCTGTGTTTTTCTCGTGAAAAAACGTGCGAAAAGTCAGTGGAAAGCGTCGCAACGGAGGACACTAGGTCCATCGAGACGAAAGTAAGTCGTTGGCGGCGGGGCTTCGGGGGAGGAGAGGCGTAGTGTGTTTTAAAGCAAGTCAGCATTTATATTTGCGAAGTAGAGAAATGCGAGAGGGTGTTATAGAACACGGAGATCTTGGCTTTTGCGTGATAAATTGATAACAGATAGCGTGGATTTAAGTGGAGATAATATTTTTGGCATCTGTGGCCAGCGAGATGATTTATTTTTGTAAAAACATGTCGATTCCGCGTAAGTTTTGTTTGATTTAGCGCCAAAAAAACATTGTTGATACGAAAAGGGTTTACGAGCTTTGATAAACGATGCTCAGTGAACCATACTGGCGTTACTTCGAAAACAATACTTTTACGGCTGTAATTATCTCCGTCGTAATAACTCGAATTCCAAAAACCTAACGACTTGCACGACAAAGTGCATATTAATGGAGACATCCAAATGCGATGCAATCGATTTGCCATTTAAATCCGTGCTAAATATGCAGAAGAGGCCCCAATGAAACGACAAAGCTGCCTTGAACCATAAACGCTACACCTGCGAGAACAACAGGTTGCGAGGGTAGCAACAGGGGCGCAGATTTCAGGTCCCCCTGTGTACAATTTCCGATCATTACATCTAATTAGAGGGAGGAACGCCTCTCTCCCGAACCACTCAAAGAGAATAATTATGTCATTGCACTATACCGAGTGTCCCAATGTTTTTGTTTACTGTTTTAGCTTATGTAACCACAATAAGGTCAAACGAAAAATCATTTGATTGAAGATTCCGGAGAGCTTTTGTGCCGACGACTATAACAAATCGAACATTGTACTGGTTTGACCATGATTGACTAGCTATTTTATGGATGTGTGTTCGCAGCAATGAGAAAAATGGTTAGAGCACAATGTTGCAACACGTTTGAGTTCATAAAAATGGGCGATTATTTGATAAAAGTGTGTAACTATCGTACTTAAAGAGAGTTATATCAACACGACACAAATGAGGATATAAAACCTTACAAATGTCGGGTACTAATAAAACGAAAATGAAAGCGGAAGTCTTTCAAATTACACGCTGAATGCAGTAAAAACGAGTTAGTTGGCTTTGAACTTTTTACATGTTGGTACTCCCGTACATATCAATTCGTGCTGACCTCAAAATGTCAAGCGAGCAGGGTTGCCAACGCTTTTTACACTTTAAAAGATGTTTTTGTGTCACGAAACGCACTGAAATTGAAAAAAATAGTTAATTTTGATATCATTTTCGGGTTAATCGATCAACTGCACGATAACTTTGTCTAATGACGTCACCGAATCTGATAGTCGACGCATTACATCAAAATTTATTTTTTTAATTAGTCATTGACAAACAGCGCCCCAAAAACCCGAATTCGAAGTAGCCTGCGTTCCCATCACTAATATGTCTTAAACTCTCATTAGTGCAATCTAAATTAAAATGTGCTTTTAACTATGATTTAACAAACAATGTGCTGAATTAGTAATTAATTCGTTGTCCGGAAGCGTACTTTTGT
The DNA here is from genome assembly GCA_029298725.1 of Gnatocerus cornutus. NCBI lineage: Eukaryota > Metazoa > Arthropoda > Insecta > Coleoptera > Tenebrionidae > Gnatocerus > Gnatocerus cornutus. The sequence goes on along the minus strand of CM055509.1, from coordinate 30,996,451 downwards.
CAAATGCACATTTCCGTTTACTGTAACAAATTTAAGAGAGATTTTGGGTCGTGACAATGCGTTATCATTATCAGAAATCAGACTATTGTTCTAATGATACGTAGTAGAATTGTACAGAATTACTCAGGTTCATGTTTCTAATTTCGGAGGGTGGAACAGAGAGCCCGGCTCTGTGATCTTATTTCACATTACATGTGGTCCGGGACTCCAACGTAAACTGTGGGTATCTGGGGAAGGGAAAATGAGAGATAAATTTCTTTGGAATTGATAATAAACACGTTGTATAAGACTCTTGGAATTATCCGGCTCGAGGGACCATTTATTTTAGTCCAACAATTGAGACGCATTATCCTTTTATCCCAAGGAAAGTTCCCAGGGTGATCTGAATCTCAAGGGACAAGTTCAATATCCTATTAAAAAAATTCGTATTTACGTAGGCAATGTAGCGGATTTATTCATGCAGCTAATTTTTCTCGAATTTATATTATGGGAGTAGGTCAAGATTCGAATTTGGCAGTAACAACGAAGAAGCTATTTTACATCCCTCTAATTACAAAACCACTTCATATTAGTACGATAACACGCAAAATAACAAAGGAAAAATTCAGTCGTTGATTGTTTGGAATTTGAATTGTGTTAATACTTTTGTTTGTTCGATATGCAAATCTGGCATTGTTGCCTTCTTATAGTTCGAAATGTCAAAATCAGTTCTACCAACCTCTCGTATGATATAAAGCCTACTAGACGCCATTTTAGTAATAATCTAAAAGTGATTGTTTCTATTTTTGGCCAATCTTGGCCTTTACACGCTCTGGCTAAATATTTACACCCAGAAAACTAGATTTTGCTCATTGCTCCACAATCCACGTACAAAGACTCAATTTTTGTGCCACTTCCCAAATTCTCCGAGACAAACACTTACATAACCCTAACGCCCCCTTACCTCTCCCGGTGTTTATTTACACCTGGTTTTGGCACAATCTCCGACATACTCCACATCGCATAATCCCCAACGACTTTGATGCATTTCGATTATATTTAGATCTTGATTTCTCGGTATCCATAACCGGCGCCCCTCGAGCCCCCTTGCATTGATTTGAATTGCAATGAGTTTGCTTTGACGCCAGAGGTCTCGATGCGTGTCTGGCCTACAAATTTCGTTTTGGGGTTGTTTCACCTTGAAAATAGGGTGTGGGAATTCGGGGGCGAGCTCTGCGGACCACCTGTTGCTGCAGATTGAGTTACGGTACATGTTGTTGCAGATGGACATGGACTACATGGATGGGAACTACGACTATGATGTTGAGAACGAGGATTTTTACGAAGTCAGCGTGCCGGCCAAAGGGCAGAAGCGGAGGGTCACTTTCAAACAGCAAGTCTCCACAAAGGTGAATAACGATTGTTGTTTTTTTCGTGTTTCTTTCTCACATGGAAGCCCCAAAAGACAGGTTGATATCACTGTTTGAAATGGGCGCACTTCCTGTCTTCAGTCGGTGAGACGCTCCGGCTCCATCTTCCGGTGCCGAATTAAAACGGTCGAGTGCACGCCGTGATTAGGCTTAATTATCGTCTAAGGGTTGGGGTGCTAACTGAGACGAAACAAACGTGTGCAGTTGGCTGGGTGTAGACAGTTGAATATACTCTGTTTACTTGATTTTTAATGAGACAATGAGGGGATTTCCGACAAATCCATCTAAATTTTTTTTGGGGCCACGTCGTGGTAATCGAGAAATAGCGTTTTTAGAGTTATTCTTTGAACTTTGAGTTTTCCTCCAACCATCAGCAAAGAAAAATGCTAATTACAACACGTAGTAGAATTCCTAAAGATAAATGAAGAATGCGATAGTCTTTTTTTGTTGAAGTTGTAGCTTGGGAAAAAGTAAAAAATAGTTCTGTCGGTGATTTAATGACATCAGAATTTTAATCTTATCTGAAGTGGGTGCGATCGCAAAGAGTGGATTATATTCGTGAGATTAAAAGAATTTGGCCTGTAATCCCTTTTGCGCACGAAATCTACAAGCTCAAGATATTACGACTTTAATTCTGACAACTTTAAGTAGCGGGTGGTAGCACTGATGTGATTTAACTGTCAAATGATGACAGGCAGAGCTGCCAACGCAACTGGGGCTCTAAAGGCTGTTTTATTTAATTGTATTTCAGATTAGTTGCTGAAAAATGGAAAATAAATCTTTGTCTCTGTTATCTCTGTGAGATCTCAATTAAAAAATAAGTAAATACAGATAACAATAGGGTTATAAATTATCTTTTCTTATCACTTTCACGGTATTATTTTTGGATCAAATTGCAAAGAGCTGATGCTGTGATAATTCTCCAGTGTCACCAACATAAATAAACTCCAAGCCTCTCAAGAGTGTCACATCGATGATTACAACCCTTTCCACTCGATAAAAATAACAATTAAAGACTTCAATTTCGGAAGCACCGGAAATCCAGCTCGTTCTTAAGGTGTCAACATAGAAATATCGGAGGCATTATCCTCTTCACCCAATCCGGAAGCGTTGAACACGTGGAATAAGAAAGACGCCGCGCTAGGAATTCTAATGACTCAAAAAGAACAAAACTTGAAAAGACAACGTTTTTTTCTCAACTCTTTTTCCAAGTGACACCTGAATCTGTATTTCGTTATAATTACATAGGGATTCTTCGACATCCGGTGCGTGATAGCATCGCTTCCGTTAAGGACACGTCGATTTTCACGGGGGATTACTTCTGGTGACGCAAACGGCCCGCGACGGACAACAATTATTTTAACTTCTATTTTAGAATCTAAATCCACAATTTACGTAAGACTTTCAAAACCTTGCAAACCATGAAATTGGTCGCAAAACAAATTCACCTTCGGACTATTGCTAATGGACGACGAGTTTTATTTTTTTTTTGTGTCGCGGTGATATGTAGCTAATTAAAATCGTAAAAGTGATTGGATTTAACGGTGATCTGATACGGATAACGAATGCTTATTAATAGATAGGGAAAAGGATCCGAGAAGTGGAGGGAAATTACGAAAATAAAGCTAGGCCAATGTCATGAATTCACAGAGTGTTACAGATCGAATTAAAATAATCCGAGCTTGTTTAAAAAGAGAGAAACTTTAAGCTCCTATAATAAACAGCGGAATAGTTGAGCCACACATCAGAAAAGAACCCGAAAATCGACAGATTCAAAGAAATTTTGAAGGCATGGTTGGTAGCACCAATTGCCAATGACATCAGTTATCTTGTGTCGACAAGATGCATATGATTTAATGGAAAGATGGTTATAATTCCGTGGAATGTCTTTAATAGAGTTGATGCCACATAAAACAGCCATAACATTGTCTAATGCTCGTCTGTCATCCGATTCCGCGGAAAACCGTCTTCTTGAAACCTGAATCGTGTCTCTCCTGCGCAAAACCGTAGTCTTTTCCATGTCCATTCATTCAGAAACAGAATTTATCAAGTGATTATAAAACAATTTACGTTCCATGTGCCAAGCAGTGAATGTTGACTCCTGGTAAAGCAATAAGTTGTCTGTTAGTTGCGCCATCACATGAATACAAAAAGCAACAATTTATTCATAAAATGAGTTACAGTCGTGCATTGCGAGTAGGCACCAAGAACAAATACGAGGTGGGGTCGATACACTTGAAATTTGCAAGCCCCGATCTAGTTTTTCTTAATTTAAGCAGTTCTTGGGTCATCTTCTTCTCTCGCTCCTGTTTAATTAACCACTTCATGGCCACATTTTGCTCCATCTCCAGACTGCGCTACTGAAGAAAGAGCCACTGTTGACAGAGATAAACACAAGACAGATGCATTCTTCATGTAATACAACGCACAGTCATCGGCCTTTGGGGGGCAAGGGCGGTGCCATTAAAGGTGCGCTCATTGCGTTGCCCAGAAGCCCTCGTCGGGAATGGGTGAAGGGATTAGTCACGTGGCTGCCTTATGTTGGATCAAGAGACATGGATTGACCTCTCGAGCTACAAGACGTTAATTTGTTTTAATGGGGCTCAAATCAAGGACGGTTGTACTATTGTGGCGATGGGGCTTCATTCATGGGGGGATTTTTTAGGTTTTAAATAGTTTGATTAAATGTTGACTGGCGCAGGAAGTGTTAAATCGCTGGAAATTAGCGCATGGAAAACGAGATGATGGAACTAGTTTATTGTTTTTTTTTTAATTTAGAACCAGTTTATGGTTATTTTATTGTTTTAATTAAAGAGGAGGTTTTACTTAGTGGGAAACTTGCTAGTTTTTTCGTTACGTGGCTTTATTTAGTGTTCTCAGATTATTTGAGTTGGTTGCAATTGAAATAGACCTGAATTGCCAACATTGCGAAATCACAAGAGTGTCAACAATGTCATAAACATCTTATCAGATTAAATATTAGCAACCAGTAATACATCTTTTTATGTCACAATTTATCGTATTGTTAACTGCACACAAGTACTTTATTAGTTCTGGCAAATCTACACAATTTTTTTAGTTATTTTAGTACGGTTGCAATTAAATTTATGAAAGTTACTCGTTTTGAGTAATTTATTAATTCCATCAAATTGCATTATGACCAAAAGACACTCATTTTAGAAATTTTAATTTTAAAACAAACCAAAAAAACTTTTTTACTAAAAATTGGTCAATCTAACAATTTTCGTGCTATCACAATAAAATTTGGGGAGGTTACTACTTTACAATCGTTTACTACCACCACCAAATTGTAAAACAATTGGGCAGATAACACAAATTAAAAAAAAATTAATTAAATCAAAAGTCATCGTTTTTTACTAAAATTTGTAATTTTGAAATTTGTGGTGATATCATAATCAAATTTAAAGAGGTTACAACTTTTAATTTGTTTAGTAACTCCACAAAATTATATATTTATGTTGTGAAAAATAAAAATTTAGAAATCTTTGTTTTACAAACTGAAAAATTTTAACGTTGCTTACTAAAATTTGTATTTGTAATAATTTTAGCGCTATTGTAATCAAATTTGGGGAGGTTACTAATATTGAGTCGTTTATTAACTCTACAAAATTAAAAAATCATAGAGCGAAAAATACAAGTGTTAGAAATTTTTTGTTTTCAAAGGAACCAATATTTTCCAACTTTTTTTTACTAAAATTCGTAGTTTTGAGATTATTCGTGCTTTTCATTAACAAAATTTGAAGAGGTTGCTTGTTTTGAATTATGTATTGTATTTGTTAACTCTACCAATTTGCAAAATTATTGAGCAAAAAACATACATTTTAGAAATTTTTATTTTTATTATCTACTGAAATTCGTAGTTCTAATTTTGGTGTTATCGTAATCAAATTTGGGGAGGTTATTATTTTTGAATCCTTTGTTAACTCCACCATATTGTAAAATATAAAAAAATACAAAAATAGACAATGACTTTTAATGACGGCTCAAAAGTACTGCAATAAAATAAAAATTTGACATTAATAAGGGATGAGGGTTTAGAGGAGCCAATTATTCTATTTAATGAAAACATTTAAAAAAAGACTAATTAGAGAACAAAAGCAGTGTTTTTTTTTTGTTACTGTAGTTTATTTACTTTTTTAGATCATTTTTATTGATTTTGTCACTTCCAACAATTTCTTTCAATTTTGGAAACTTTTGTTAGTTTGTTCTGATAAACTTTTGATTAGTCGATTTATTGATTTCTTGTCATTCTGAGTAAGTATATGTGTGGAAAAAACAGAAAATTAAATATTTTATCCAAACTGTTTCGTCATCGTTATTTAACCACCATCTTTCTAAACATTGAGTGGCGTCCAAGGAGGTTTAGAAGTATGTTGGTACCGGTGTACATTTATGTCAAAGTGTTTATCTGACAGATTGAGGTTAAGCAATTGTATCATAATCAGAGTTGCCAACATAAAAAGGAAATAACACGCCTCTTCACACGTTTTCCAATGCGAATCCTTTACTTGAAACTGCACGAACCTGTATAATATCAATTGCACTTTGTCCTCAAGTGGTGAGCGGAAACGTTTTATTAATTACATTTTTGCGTACGATAGTGTGCTTGCCCGATATTTTAATTGAATAATTGAATGTTTTTATCCCGTGATGACTAATGATAGCTTGTGATTCAGATAATCACAACTCGTGAAGTTTAAATTAGTAGTAGAATAAGATTTTTAGTCAGAAAAGATCAAGGTCATTTTTTTAATTACCAGTATCGGATTCGAGAAACGGTGCACGCAAGCTTTGGGGAAGCACTGTAGTAATTTCTACCATCAAAGCGTGAAGCGAATGGAAATGGAGGGTGAGGCGTGTAGGAAAATCGTAACAAAGTGTGAAACAATTCCCGTTCATTCTTCTCGCTCGCGTCTGATTAGGGAGGTCACGTTCTTTGTCCAGAAATAGCCGATAGTTTCTCGGAACTGCCTCGTGAAGAATTGATTGCGGGTCGGTATATCATTAGAGCACTTTATGCCTTTTTCCCGTAATAAATCCTTTGTCACCTGAGCATTGGCTCGCCCGTACACAACGCTATCATAATAACGGTGCACTGTCTAGAAATAACCTGAACTTGAGCCAGCCGCGCCGCAATGGCCATGTTTGGCTTCTGCAGCCGTTAACTCCAGCAAAAAACTCCTGGAACATCTGGCGAAAAACGCACTATTAGCTATGCAGTTGGGCAACAATCAGATCTGGGTTAGAGAGGGCGGATACTCTGTAACTCCTCATAAATCTCGCGCTTAACATCAATGTGGAAATCTTATCAGCAAACAGAAGCTGAAATGATCAGCGTTATGCAACAGCTTGTTACACGACCATTCATTCATGTCTAGCAGAGCAAGGCCGCGGTTCACTCCTACCAGTTTCATTCATAAACTCGCGGTTTACTTTCTTGGGATTCTTGTGCTGGTAGGCTAGGCAACCAATTAAACAATTGTCTCATAAATTTGGGGTTGTTTCAGAGCGATGATGTGGATTTGGCCACTTTGGGGGCCATGAAGACGGAGGTTTTGGACGACACTGAAGATGCCCAGACGCCCCAGTCAGTATGCTCCATTCAGAAGGTGCCTTCAATCAGCGACTTGTCGGACCCAGAGGCCTCTCTCGGTAAGTTGCTGCATTCTATTTTGAATCCAGGAGCTCGTTTTTCGAAAGTACCGTCAGTCGGGTCCAATTTATAACCGTAATTTGGGAGTACTGCGACCAAAAGAAACGCGGATTTGCACTTGGATTTGCATTTTAATAAAATTAGAAAAAAAAAAAAGATCTCAAAAGTGGACACAAAATATTTCTATAAAGTTGTAAAAATTGGCGAAAATACTTGTTATCTAAATTTCATATTATTTTGGTTTTAGTTGTTTTTTTTAAATGGTAGTCAAATATGATCGAAGCAGCTTTGATTTTATTAAGTTGTGCTGGAAACCCTTTTTGTCATTTTAAAAGATCTGTTCTCACAGTTTTATCAAAAATACAATTTTATTCCCAAACACCAAATTTCGTCAAAGAATGCTGACGCGCGTTTCGATAGCAATGCTACCATCATTAGAGGAATGATTAAACTTTAATTGTCGTTTAATCGTTTAATCGCTATCGAAACGCGCGTCAGCATTCTTTGACGAAATTTGGTGTTTGGGAATAAAATTGTATTTTTGATCATTTTTGTCAACACCAAGATTTGATCCAATTTTACTCACAGTTTTGGATAAAAAATTCTTGACGAGTTTTATGACAGCTTTGAATTGTTAATAATAACAGTGTTATTATCGTGACTAAAATCAAATTTGAACAATATTATCAATAAAACGAGAATCAAAATATTATTGACTTGATATGTGCCACAGGGATTTAGACCAAGGCAAGGCTGCAACCTTAAATTGTCAAATATTTGCGATTGCATTCAAAAATCTTTGTTTATGTTGTTTTGTTATTAATAACAGTGCTGCTAACAGAAACGCGTTGAGGATTTTATACAAAATCTGTCAGTTTTTGCAAAGTGAAAAAGTTTTGAAGAATTTACATTTCTTTTAGAAGGGTATTGAACAGTTGCAACATCAAATCCAAATTGAAAGTGTCGCAACCATTTTGTTTTGTAATGTAGGTTTCGGGGTTAAAAGTAACAAACATTATTTGTAGCTTTTTGCAATGTTTCCAACATTTTAAAAAATTATCCACTTTTATTCAGACTATTAATTACATCATATTAACTTTTCTCTTTCTCCGTTTTCGCCCTATATCGAACCATCTCTGTCCCACTATCCAACTCTAATTAACACTCTGGTGGGGTAGAGGCATTTCGCATTAATGAGGATGTTGCCGTTTATACCATTTAGCATTTGCGGTTACATAAGTGCCAGACGTAGATGATTCAACACAACAAATCAACGAGAAAAATTCCAGTCGCGCGAGATTCCAAACATTAATAAAGTCATGAAACTGATAATGATAAATGACGTGCGGGGGTCCAGCAGGATATGGAACCTGTTTCGCATCCTGCCTTTCGCTTAATTGTTGAAAAAGAGTTTTTTTATTACTGGAGTTTCCGGAGAGAAGTGGCGGTCACACTTGTGGTTTTCTCGAGCAGACTGTATATCAATGACTAACAATATTGTGCGATAACTGAGGTCGAAAAAAAATCAGATAGAAAACAAACTAAAGTCGATTTGTTGTGCATCCACGATAAGATAAAACAAAATTTTGCAACAAACTTTTGAGCACGGACACTTTATAGACACGGATGTATAACTGGTTGCCTATGTTAGACACTAGCTGAGTGCTATACAGTTGTTCCGAATGTCTAGGCAGTCGTAGGTGTTCTAATGCAGCACCAAACGTGGTTTCACTCAGGAGTTTGTTTGAAATGACCTTTTTAACTCTTGTGATAATTCAGAAGCTCCAGAGTTGCAACAAAGCTTCTCATGTTGAAACCCGTTTTCAGTGACCTCCAGAAGTCGAGCAGGTGCAATTCAATGACGGATCATTTTATATTATATAGTTCTTAAGCTCGCATCTTCTTTCATATAATGTGTGAAATAAGGATGCACTGTTTTCGCAGTAGCCGCACAAATACAGGTTTTTGCCTGTAGATTTGCAATCATTTTTCCCTCGTTTCCCATCGAAAAAAACAAAACGAAGATGTGAGATATGCCCGAGTACATGAAATTACGAGCTCTCATTATACAGGTACGGAGGAATCATAGAGAAAAAAATGAATTTATCGTGCCCCGAGAGTAAGCAATTAAACTTTGATTGTATTAGTTTTACGAGGGGTGTCTTATTTAGTGCTGCCCTCTGTGCGTTTTTTGCACGAATTTTTCAAAGTGGATGAACTCGACTCGTCCTTCACTTGTTAATAACCAAACGGAAAAAAGACGAGCATGTTGAGCGCCACCTGCTCCTTGTACCTATTCGCGATTGAGAACGAGTCGCGACTCCCATCTTCGTTATGGTTGCGGTGAAGACCCAGAGGAGACAAAGACGCAGCATACGAGACGTCGGTTTGAATAAACTTACCTGAAGATGGCTATAATAGAAGATAGTGGACTTCGTAGATAGATGATTCGGCCTAAGGCTCAGTTTTTATACTCGGTCAACAACCCAACGCCGTCCCTCAGGCCACATATGCTAAACATATCTTTTCCGTATTTCGTGTCCTTTTTGTTTTGCTAGAGATCCAGGAAGCGCTTTGTCGTGGATGTCGGCCGGTTTTTTGGCTAATTACGTCCGATCGAGATTGAGATATTGGCCGCGATGTCGCCTCGTTCGATGTTTGTCTTCGCACCGGAAACGGGCTATAAAATCTCGTCGGAGGGTGGCACCAGATGTGTGTGGAACCTGAAAAGTGCGACACTGATGCCGTCACATCCGGCCAAGGACAGATCCTAGGTGAAATCATTTCATTAGGACGAGTTGATTAGTATTCGAGTTTGGTATTTACGCTCAAATTGTATTTCCGGTGGCTGTCTTCACGATTAATTCTGACATTAGTCGTTTAGCTGGACAGGGACGGCGGGTGGTTTCTTGAATTTTTAATTTAGGACACGGTATAATTATCCACTTGTTTTTTTGGTCTCGTTCGCTTTTATGCGCTATAAGTCATTTTATTTAGGATGGGAAGCTACAATTTCATCAAAATTTCAAGGCCGCGGGGAACGGTCTCGTGTGACTTTTGGTCTTTTTTATTTTGGGGCACACATCCGTTGTTTGTCACTCTAAATTTCGCGATGGGGGAGTTGAAAGATCCTTGAAAATTGCAAATCCTCGTTAGCCCGTAATTGCTCCTCCGTTTTCGCCGATTGCACACGCAAATTAGGGTCAATTTTTGCAAATACCAAGGTTAGTCCACGCAGCGGCAACTGTATGATTTTAAAAACTTTCATTTATAACAACTACAATCAAATTGCATAATCCTCCATAAACGAGCTAGCCAACGATACGAATCCACGATTTATAATTACGTATCATTAGGTTATGTAAATCGCTACGACAGCTTTATTACCGCCCGCCTCCGCCACAAATCATCGATTTTATTCACTCAATTCGGCTGCAGTGTTTTCCTCCAGCATTACCATATTAATCGCCGAAAATCCGGCCGATATGAGTTACGAGATTCGTAGGTGGCCGGGGTTCGGTAGCCTCCTCACGGGGGCACCCCCCGCGTTCACCGCCCCAGGTGCAACAGGTTCCGTGTTTGACGTCATCGGGAGCCACGCGACCGCTTCATTCATGCCTCCGCCCCACCTACTCCAAGACGGATTTACTCTCCGGTCACGGAGCTATCTCTGAGAGATGAAAGACGGTTCTTTCTTCTGCTGTATCATCCTCTGAGACGTGAGGTTTCAATTATGATGACATGCTATTAGAGGAGATTGTTTGCTCAAGAACTTAACTTCTGTTTAATTGAACCGAGGATGGAGAGCTCTTCAGGGGGTACAGGAGGAGAGTGTCAATTATCGCATTAATACTCTCCCGAACTCGGATTAATTGTCGTGGCATCATTTGACGGCCCTGGGGAACTTTTACTGAAAGTGCTTAGTTTTTTTGGTAACCTCGATCAATCGATTTGCAAATATGGGTTAGCGCGACGTCATTTCCGCCGCCAGATCAGAATTTTCGAAATCGGCTCTCAGTCTTCAGCCTCCCTCCGACATCCGCCGTTCAGCGCAACATAATAAACAGAAACTTCCTGAACAAATCCAATTTGCAAGGCGATTTCCTAAGCTCAGCTAACGGTGGCTCTGAAAAAACCGCCTTAATTTCGACTTTATCCAACGCACCCACATCATAAATCAAGTGGAAGTCGTACATAGACGCTGAAACTATTATATAAACACTTATATATCCTGCTGTCTTATTTTTGTCTGCCCCCAAGGCGTATAGTAGGTATACTGACCCCGCCATCTTACCTATTCATTCATAGATCGTGGGAAACAGAAGAGAAACCGTTCACCAGTCGAGAGAACCTGTCTCGGCTAAGTTGGTGCTTCTTCAGCACGTTGGTGGAGGCGGCTTTCGTCTTTGTCTTACTTGAAAACGGCCCCAGGACAAGAACTGCATATATCGTTTTTCCCCTCGCCCGCGCACTTCAGAGCCCGAGGGCCTGACCGTTCTCCGCGCTCTAAAAGATAATCTTTGTTCGTTGTTAATTGCTGGTATTGATTCGGTTTACTGTTACGATAGTTAATAATTTTGTCAAAAACTGCGTAACCGCTTACGTAATTCATTGATTAGAAACGAAGGTGGAAGATAAAAAGCGGAGCCCGGGGGCTTTTCCACGCTGGAAGCTTGAATCATTCATTCATGGTTTGGACAGGAAAATGCGCGGAACACCGCCAGAAGCGGCCGGAGCTTGGGAAAACGGCGCCCCCAAAATTGATATTCTTTTTTATTAAGTCATTATACCTCCAGTGCTACCAATAAATCTTGAAAACCCTGCAGCTATGGAGCTCAACTTTCGTTGACCTCTTCTCGATGGAGGCCCCGCAAAAGCGAATATTGATAGGAATCGATTCTAAACATATAAACCTTGATTAGATCATTCCGTAGAAATTATATGTTGCACATTTCCGCCCACTTGAGCATCAATGCCATTATATATTTTATTTATTTATTTATTTTGTGTAATTTACGACAAAGAATCGCGAAACTCGCAGGAAATTGTGAATGTGGCATTTTAATGTCGATTCAAGAATTACATCTGCACATCGCTGAGCCGTAAAATTCATTACCTCATCGTTGATAGCCTTGTTGAAAAATTTTCGAAAATTCCCATGGAAGTGGCTTTTTCCTTCTGACCTTTTCGAAAGTAAGCCTCGCATGTTACGCAACTCCTTTTAAAATTAGGTTACGTGAGAAGAGTTTTTGTTGTTTTTGGCGCCGATTTCCTGTTGGTTAATTTCTCGACCGGTTTCGTCGTAACTACAGATTGATCCGGTCCTAATTATATTCAGCAAAAATCGATGGGAACGTAAAAATCGCACTGTTTTAATTATCAGTGGGAAAAGGGTGAACGCTCGATCCTCTATGTGTATTATTTAATTTCCCCACATTTTAGCCAGGCAATAATGCTTCGGTTTATATCATATTTCTCTGTAATTAGTGCCAAGGAATTTATAGTTCTATCAATGCGTAATTGACTTTATTAGCTTAGGAAACAGCGGGAATGTTGCATATCAAATTAAAATAAATGGTTATGGTGCGCGCAAATGGTAAATTATTAAAATACCCCGAGATTTTTTACTAATTATCGGTTTTGTTGGGAATCTCTGCGAAATTTCGGATTTTTCAAATGCCGACGGACTCAATGAATGGAACGCCGACCGATGATTCCATTCGTTAAAACATAAAAACTTACGCATAAAAGCTGGATTCTATACGGTAATTACCCTCAGTGGCTGTTTTTAAAATGACCATCGACAAGATCTTTGCGCGATGGTAATTAAGAAAGCTTTGTCGGTTGCGACAGATGAGGATTTTCGACTTGTTGCTGGAATTTTTGTGACTAAATAAGTGCTGAACCGAACAAAACATCCAATTAAAAAGGGGAAATCAACTGTGTAATATTTTAGACAAAGTTAGTTGGCTACAATGATGCCCATTCTTTGCTTATTTTGCTTTTTAATCAGACGAAATCGCGGCTTTGTACGCTTAATTGTGTCTACAGATATTGCTAAATTAGCTGGGTGATAGTTGATCAAAAACTAGATTAGATTTTATCTAAAATTAGAGCGATGATTGAACGAAAATGAAAGTTCAATTGAGCATGGCTAACGCGGCTTGATCTAATCATTTTTCTACTCTTGACCAAAAAGATAAAAAAGGAAATTTGATCTACGAGATTTGGAAAAACTGTAAGAAGCAAACGGATCTGAAAAAGTCTAAAGTTAGATTGAGAAAATGAACAAAAATCTTGCGTCAATTTTTTGCTCTATAAATTGACCGATCTCTCCTGATGAGTGCACATTTCGCTCCGAAACGTAAATATTTGTGTAATTAAGCCTGGTCCGGTGGTTGTTTTATTACACTTTCGTTAGTCGTTCTGGAAATAACATCACCGCATCTCTACTAATTAAGTCGAAACGATTCTGTATATTTTTAAGGTCCATTCAGACGCGAATTAACTTGTAACGTATAAATAAAAAGTCCAATTTAGAACCGTCTTATCTTCCTTCGCCATCGCATAATTAAACTTCGCCCTTCTGTAACCGCAAAATAATTTATGCATTGGATGGATGAGCTGGATTCGCAGAGCGTGGCGTGTGATTCTGAAAGCGAATTCTTTTCTATTTCGTTTAGATATTTATTATCGCCTCTTTTCGAAATTCTCACGTTTATTTGCGTGACGCAACCGAATAATTAAGTTTGATTAATGTGGTCAGTGAATTTTTGTCTTGAATTGGCGCCGGAATAAAGAGTGGATTTCCTTTACCGGGTGAGCTAGAAAAGGGGCGTATCGGGATTTTTTCATCCGTCGCCACCTCTCTATTGCAAATTTAACATTCAATTTGTTTTGTTACTTAACGGTCGCTTTAGGAATTAATAGCGCGGCTTAACACACTTCCTCATAGTCTCTCTTGATGTAGAAAATTAGCAAGTTAAAAAAATATGACGGAATTGTGTCAACTACTGTCAAGACAATAAAATAAATCACACGGGTTGAAGTGTAAAAATTGCGTGTTTGAGAATTTTAAATAACGAGAATATTTTTAATACATTTAACAGCGCAACGATCGATAAAGCCTGCATTAGCAATGTACAAATTAAATGCTGCATAATGAAAAAATGTAAAGACAGTGGTCGTCAAACTTTTAAGAAATTCAAAAATTTATATTAATTCAGTATCAAATTGATGACGCGTCGAGTGAGCTTTAAATTTTTTAAACGTTGGCAGCACTGATTGTGAGTGTCAACGGTGAGAAACAGCCCTCCTCTTTGACAGTTTGCGTTGGGAATCACTGCTTTAGGGCGGAAAGAGTTACCCCTTTTAATATCTCGTCGATCTTTGACCAATATTTACATTCGTGTACAATTCTCACCCTTACATTGGAATTAATCTGTACATTATTAAGTACCGGCGTGATAAGGCAGTGGCGTAGAAAGGAGGGTATATCGTGGAAAAAAGTTGTCAGTTTTAGTACCACTGCTCAAGTTGTAAGTTTGTTTGATATTGTCCGAGGAAAATAAGTTTTAAATTAAATTAGTGTAGTAATCCACCGCATTCTCATAAACTATCTCAACCACTTCCTTCCGCAACGGGACAACCCTGATAAAATCCTAATCGTCGATAAGCTCCGGTTTTCTTTCACATTTTAATTTCCTGTTTCTCTACGCATAATTCGTAAATCCATCAACTCCGCTGTCAGTACTCGTTTCTTCGACAATCCTTGACCATCGACGCTGTTATCGCCGATAGACTAAACGGGATGTCCTGTAGCTCTGGCCGAGAACGATAACGCGAACCGCTGATAAGGATAACACAATCGTTATCGGGTATGTCTGTTTTGAATTGATTCTTTTCGGTTGGCACTACTTACCTAGCCTTGCCTGAAATTGCACATTGTTCGTCCCTCTCTCCGACGTGTACAGGTATTTCCGGTCATAGTTCATTGTTGATTCGTTCCACCGATGGCGGTTCACTGCTTTTGTCTTTCTTTCGAGTGAATGCCATAGCACTGGTTGTCGCTTGTGATTCATGGACTACGGACTCATCCAACTGTTGCCAAGATTGTGGGTTAAAGGTCGAGACGAGGCGGAGCGACATTATCCAATCAACGAGTTGTGCTTTATTTAGGGGAGACGCGGACAAAAAAGACATTGGGCTTGTTTCCAAGGGTTTTGTGGTTTCAAAAGCTTCTTGACCTATTTTTTTATGAATGCGAGGTTTCGTCAGAGGGAACTTTTTTTGTTTATGCTTATTACTACAAACTTTTGCCTTGAACTTCCGTTCACCCAATTCCCAGTATTTCCAGATTAAAGCGAAAATTTACTCGCGAGTGACAAAGACGCGAAAAACGTAAATTGGGCTCGCTTTGTTCTATCATATACTTAACTCTGCTGTGGTATTCTCAGCTTGTTTGTTTAGGCTCCAAACATTTTTGAACGAGAACAAAACGTGCTAAAATTGAGCGATAGAATCATCTTTGGAGCCTTAGGTTCTTATCTTTGCACTCATACTAGTTTGCTTCAAATTCTTCTGTTTCTTTGAATTCTGGAATTCTGGATGTTTCACATTCTTTGAATCATTCTCCAAAGCATTCCAACGCGTTATTTTTTTAAATTTTTCGAACTTCTTAGCCTCTTTGAATTCGCCAGAATCTTTAGCTCCATAGCAGTACCTATTTCGATGCTTTAAACACTTCAAATTCTTTGGCATTTTTCTTCCCCCAAATGCATATTCAATGAGCACCTGCCCCATGTACTCTGATGATTTATTCTTACAATTAGTTCTCGATAACTACTTAGATGTAAAATTCCCTCTTTTATCCCCACGCTAATGCATCATGTCAACATACCCGTCGCAGGTGCTCGCGTCTTAGTGCAAGAATTCTCTATTCCCCCATTATCAATTATCTTCCCCCAATTAGCCCCACCCTAATGAAGATAACGCAATCAATCCACCATTCGTTGGAAATTGTGGGTGGCACACCTGTGGGGGTTTCCCACAGTTTTACAGCCACCTGTGAACGACGACACGGTCGAAAGCCCAACAACACATGGAATTACAGAAATTACAAGTCTTGATGATATCTCTTGTAAGGACAAAGAGTGCGCGAATCGACACATTTCGATGCATTAATTAGCTGGAGGTAGCTAATCCAGATTTATCCGCACGCACAAATTGGAATTCTCTAAGGTAAAATATGGGCGACATCGCCGGACGGCGACACCTGCACGTTTTCCCATTTCCCACGCGTAATATGCACGGACGGACACACGTGTCCAAGGGGCAGCTTCGGTACCGGGAATATGCGTTATAGCCCAGTGGTAATGATGCGTGAACGTGAAACAACCCAATTATGTACTTCGTTATGCTTCGTCGTACTGTAGATTTGCGTTTTTAGCATCGATCGGACTGTTAATTGGTCGCTACATCATTACGGTCGTTATGGACGGAACGACTTTTTTACCAAGAATCTGGGTGGTACCATACAGAAATTTCTTGTTTTAACGCAGTGCAGGAAAATTCATGGTATGTGTTAAGTACGTTGTCTTCAAAACAATCTGGAGATGAGAGTTTCCAGTACATTAACCAGGAAAGTAAAAGAGCGATGAATTCTAAAACTGCCTGAAATTTCATATGCATCATCCTTTTGTTTTAACGTAATGCATACGTATTACGCTGAAATTGCTTCTGTATATTGCGTAGTTATTTAGCATTATATGCTTCGCCGAGTACCTTATAGACTATTTGTTGCACTTGTAATCGTCCGGTTTTGCAACGGCTTAAAAATAGCTCTTCTGAATGAAGGATTTTGAAATATCGAACCGGATTACGGGGATCGTGGAAAAATCTTAACGGTGCAGGCGGTGCAGCAATTTAGAGAATCTGGAAAATTCCGCGGATACAAAGGGCTCAGAGGAAATATAAACAATCTAACTATTATATAGCAGCTCCGAAAACAAACCTAGAAGATGAATTGAAATAGAATGTCTAGAAAACCTAGAAGATCAAACAGATAGATGATCAGAAGAAAGACCTAGAGAAAATAGAAGAAAAACCTAGTGGCGTCCAAAAAAATCAAAACTAAGAAACTTCGAAGATTTTCTCCCGTTATCGTGGTCATGTTTCGTCGGAAGGAAACGCCGCTTATTGCCTTGTTGCTCTTTCTGGATCACCAGCTCGATCACTAGCCTCCGGTGGAAGTGTTAATCGTTCTTCCGACTTCCAAGTTGAGCAGCAAACCGGTTTTGGGTCTTTTGGTTGATTTTTTTTCGATTCTAATCTCGACCCTAATTTTTCCCGGTAGAATCTGGACATTTCCTGATAGAAACGTTGTTTTTTCGCAAGAGGCAATAAAACAAGCATAAGTGTAGATCTCCGGACATTAACAACCGCGTCTAGTTACGGGTTATTAGTTTTCGAGTTGAAGAAACCGATGATTTGTTGCGGTAAGGCGATAATCCCGCGCTGGTAAGGAAGCGAATAAATATTACAATAATGATAAAGTTTCACATTAGCTAATCGATAATGGTAGGTGCCCCTCTCCTCGGAAGCCTCAACTCTCAGGAAACGAGCTTCCAGCTCCACCATCAATTCTAAAATTCATTAGCATCCGACAATCCGCTAATAAGTAGACTGATAAATAATAACATTCCTGTACCATCACAGACGCTAATAAACATAAGCGTAAATAATTCCCTACACCATACGCCCGTCCACCATGGGAAAAATTCAAACGCAGGTGCGCTATTTGAATTGCAAATGTCCACTAGTTTTTCATTTTTAGCGTCGCACTCAAGCCGCGAAATTCGAAGATGGCTTTTTGACGGAGCTGTACTGGACTCATTGTTGTTGTATTTACATGCAATGGCCATTATGAACAGACAGTGGCATGTGTGGCGGGGCACCGGTGCGTGAAGTGCCCTGCTGGGGCCCCCATGACCTTTCGCCACCTTCAGCGCTCTACTGCGACCGCGGCGAAAAAAGCGAACCAACTCTTTAAAGGTTAAATCATCTCATTGGACGCGACGCTGATGGCTGGATGACATCCTAATTGGGCGCTCTTGGGAGTCGTGACGACCTTCATGCTACGGCGGCCACGCAGAAGGTTGAAACTGCAGCGTGTTTGCGCCCCCGCTTGGCTGGCTCCTTTGCGCGATTATCCGATTCTTTGCACACATCTATTAATTAAGTTCGGTAACGTGGCGTTAAAATTAATCTTAGAAGTCTGTTAGTGGGAGATGTCAACACAGCGAAGCGTTTTATTGGTTCCAACCCTTTAACGTTTCCCTCTAAGAGCACAATTAGTCCTTTGTGACGGCGTACGAGCGAATCGGCGAAAAATCGAGCGATAAAACTTGGACATGAGCGATTTCCGCAATAAAAGCGACCGTTATTTGCGTACGAAAGAACAAAGAGCTGTCGGATAGCGAGAAAAGAGAGATATAAAACAATTATGTCTTAAATAAAAGTCGAGGGAGACCTGGAACGGTCATTAGGGGCACGAAGGGGCCACTTCGAAGGAACTACGCTTGGCTAGGCGCCGCGCCTGCAGACAGAGGGAAAGCCGAGTTTTCGTCAATAAAATTAGTACGACTTAGGCGTGTTTACCCTATGATTCTTCGGTGATTTGAGGAAATATTATCGATGAGTTCAAACCGACCGCTTTGGGAGACCAACCCTGGATAAACATTCTTATCTTTTCTTAACAAGCGTGAAAAAACAAAACCAGGGAAAAATCGTCGTGTTTACGTCTGCCGCCCAGACGGAGTCCATTTTAAAATTAATACCTGAAGATTTCTCACAGATAACGAGGCATTGTTTGAAAACAATCGCTTTTTTTACAATATGGTAACATACGTAGGTACATAATTTAAACGGTCAGCTGCTATTCCATGATCCAACTTTATTAAAACCAATTGAAATAACAACTCGCGACGTGTCCAACATTTTAGCAATTTATTCGAATTTTTCCAACCTTGGCCGTTATGTTTTAATCGTGGCGCGTTTTATTATTTATGAGAGAATTGATTAAACGCAAGTGATATGGGAAATATCTACATGGGCGTTCATTAAAGTCGACTTTTGTTGATATGTAGTCAACAATGACTACGGTGAAATGCCCTTGGTGGAACATCCGGTACGTGATGGACTCGACTTAATTAGAGCTCGTCGATTAATTTTTACCGAATTAAACTCTGTAATTTTACATCTGCGGATGGATGATTGTT
This sequence comes from Gnatocerus cornutus, assembly GCA_029298725.1. Classification (NCBI taxonomy): domain Eukaryota; kingdom Metazoa; phylum Arthropoda; class Insecta; order Coleoptera; family Tenebrionidae; genus Gnatocerus; species Gnatocerus cornutus. The sequence continues at coordinate 30,977,090 of CM055509.1, read as the reverse complement.
ATTGAGTAGCTCTATTACACGTAATTGTGACGAGAGCCGTCTAATCAGACTTATTGGCCGGTTTTTAAACCCTCACAATCTCATTAAAGCCCGAGATAACCGAAGAAAATAAAAAGATGAGTTCTCCTGCGGCTTCGCGCTCTTACCTCATCAAGGACAAAAAATTCAATAACTTGGTGACTTTTAGTACGGCTGTATGTTCACTTTATAGCCCCTAACGGAACTAACTTCATTACACTTTTACTTTGTTTTTGTTCATTGCACTTCCTTTGTTATTATTTTTCGCTTTTGTTTTCTTTAACGGTATCACTTTCCATGAAATTTTGGCGATATCGTCCAATTATATTTTATCTTTTAGAATGTGTTAGGCGTCTCTTTATCTTTCGTTGATTTGCATATCGTTTTATTATTCGAGCGTTGTCCTAGATAGCTATTCATCATTCTTCATCTGTATTGTTCTTCGTGGAGATACATTTCTTCTGTCGGAACACATCAAAGATGAATGTTTCGTAGTCTTCGGGCGTTATCAGCGGCTTATTGCCTTTCAACCGAACGTTTGAGAACTGAACGCATTTTTGGAGTTTCAACGCTTAATTTACACTCTGATAACGGGAGTTTTAGATTCTTTAATAACAATTCTCACTAGTGAAATACATGTTATATTTTTATATTTATCCATCAAACTTTCCAAAATTTCATAGCTGCAGCACACAAATTACCAAAATTATGAATTTTCTGAAATTTTTGCTCTGCCTTTAAAATAAAAATTTCTAAAATTTGTGTCTTTGGCTCTACAATTTTGCAATTTGGTAGAGTTAATACACGACTCAAACATAGTAACTTTCCCAAATTTTATAGTTGTAGCACTAAATCTACCAAAATTACGAATTTTTATGAAGCATCTCTAAAAATTTTTCTTCCTTCTAAAAATAAACATTTCTGAAATTTAGCTCTACAATTTTGTAATTTGGTAAAGTTAATACAGGACTTAAAAATAGTAACTTTCCCAAATTTCATATCTGTAGCACTAAAATTACCAAAATTACGAATTTTTGTGAAGCATGTCTAAAATGTTTTCTTCGACTTAAAAATAAACATTTCTAAAATTTATGTCTTTGGCTCTACAATTTTGTAATTTGGTAAAGTTAATACACGATTCAAAAATAGTAACTTCTCCAAATTTTATAGATGCAACACTGAAATTACCAAACATTTTTGAATTTCAGTGAAGTGGGATTCAGTTAATCTGAAATACATGAAAAAAAAATTCAATGAATTCAAAGAATTCGTGAGAATAATCTAGAAAATTTTAGGAATTCAAAAAATCTTAAATATAAGGCTTGAAAACTTCAACCAAAATTTTGAGAATTAAAAATCTGAAGATGTGAAGTTTAAAACTGAAGAATCTAATAGAAATTTTAAGTTTTTAATTTAAAAAACAACACAAGAACTTGTTTTGTTTTTTCGGTTTATTAAAATCCTTCTAATTCACCTTTCTTTATTTTCAAAAAAAAAGAAAATAATTATTTTTTAAATATCCAACAAATTCTAAGAGACCAAAGTTGCTAAATGACGCAAGACTGCGAATTTAAGAAATCTTGGGGAAGAATAGAAAAATATTTATTATTGAAGGAATCTAAATAATATGAGTATCGTGTATCAGAAGAATTGGAAGAATTTAACAAAATAGAAGGAATCTAAAGGATCCGAAATTTTTTAAATAACCGAAGAATAAAATGAAGGGCAAGGTGATAAAAAGAAGACATAATGGTTTTAGTAATATGACATGAAGCATTTAAGAACCTAAATATTTAAGAAATCTTATTTATTTGAGAAAGAATTTTTAGGATTTAAAAGGTGTGAAAGATCTGAAGAATTTGAACGACTTATAAAAACTGAGAAAATTGTAAAAGAAATCAAAAGCCTCGACTTTTCAAAATTTTTGCTTTCCAAAAGAGAATTATGAATAAAAATTGCCTGAAACTGAAAGTTTTCTACGTTTAGTCACGATAGTTCTTGAAAGACCCCATTTAAAAATCTCAAGGCTTCATCAGTTTATTTTATTATTAAGTGTTTGTGATGTGTGCCACAAAAATTCGGTTAACCCAAGCGCGCTCGCACGTTGGCATATTTCCCCATGTCTTCATTCTTGTCCGTCCTGAATCAGCGTTTCTCGAAACTCGCGTTTTCCTTAATTGACAATGTTGTGTCGTCAAACAAGACGTGTTAGCACTCAAATAATACCAATAATTGCGCCATTGTTCAAACTCATCGACGTGTTTGCATGTGTACCAACATAATACCCGTGTATTTACCTCTCAAACAATCCGTCGTCGAAAAAACGTAGAATTTCACGAATGTCCAGTGCATATAGACACAGTTCTCGGCCCGCCTTTTATTGTCGCGATTTTTCAGTTTATATCATCGAAAATAAATGTTTATTCGGTAAAATTAGACCGTTAACCTCGTTCTGGACGATTCAAAGAAAACGCCGCGAATATGACCCTCTCGATATTACGCATGTGGGATTTTACAGACCATAAAACCAACAGTTTCACGTGCGAAACACTCCGAAATCATCAAAGATTCATCTCTTCAATGGGCGCCTACTACATGGGCTTAATTATGATACTCGCTGGCCGGATGCGGGATATCTGCATTGAACAGGAAGCTGACTCGGATTAATACACTCGAAATTACACCGTTCCAGTGTGCTACGGGTCAACAGGCGCACTAGAGTACCGTGAAAAAAGGAGTTAGCACGCTTCGTACCATGTCAAAAATTCGGAGCGAAAAAATTATTCTGCTCACGTCCCGATAGGTATATCAAATGGGTCACTTCAGTGCCACCCCACAATTGCCGTAAACGGAAAAAAACTCTTCGGTGTAAAACCATGCGAGCGATATTCAAATGCGTCGATAACACCAGGGGTCAGGGCAAGTCAATCCGAACAATATAAGCTGCTGAATATTCATATAGCTTTATATTATATGTAGATTTGGTGCATTAACATAACGACAGCCACTTGTTGACAATACTATTAGCCAGGTTTTATGTTTTACGGACGTTTTTCTTCTTCTTTCTTTGCCCTCGCAGGTCTCGTGGAAATAAATCATGCAGCTCTGAAGTCAAAGTTGAAACAATACAAGTTTTTTATCGCCCATATAGATCTGAACTTGTCCATGTTTACCACTCCACCTTTTTTAAAATCTGCATAAACCGCTCGTTTAGCGCATCAAAACTAGGATAACCATCGCCGAAAGCACCAACAGAAAACATAATTATACATTGTGTGGCATTAATTTTTAACGATGCCCAATCACTGCCGATTTCCGCTTAACTGAAACGAATACGGGCGGAAACAAAATGCAAATCGCTGAAAAAAGAAGTGATCTGAAGAGGATCCTGCAAAGCCACCGCCGCGTGCCGCAGGAAGCTCTTTTTTTGTTGGAAAATACAGTTAATCGTCGATTTGGTTTTATTCATCGTCGCTTGGACATTAAAACTAGACAAACCTGTAAACTCTTCACTCCAGGATGTCGCTCATTAAAATGACGCAATGTACTTATTTAATATTTTCTATTTCCGCCACACGTTCGCCTCAACTGGACACGTTCATTCACTCCGCGACTTTAATGGTCCAGAATGGCTCATGCCAAAGTGTGACGAATCCAGAGGGAACACAGGTGCGGACAGGAAGTGATCGGGGAAAATTTCTTGGATGCTGGCCCGTTATGAAACGCAGAAGAGCTTCAGCAAAAAACTCGGTTATATTCCGTAACTTTGGCAATTTTTATTTTGAAACAGTTAGATTTGGCGGAGTAACTACTTTAGAGTTGATTATTTAGTGTTTTAAATTACAGAATTTTGGGACAACAAAATAAACTTTTACATTTTTTTTTATGGATGAATCTAAAAATGTTCATTTTTTCAATTAAGTTAAAAAAAAATTGAACAAGATTTTGAATTTTTAGAAATTTTAATTTTCTGGGGAAGGAAAAATATTCTACCGTTTTTATTAAATTCTGATACTTTGACAATTTTATTTCTCAAACAGTAACACTTGGTGGACTTACTACTTTAGACTTGTTTATTTATTTTTCTAAATTACAGATTTTTAGGTCAAGAAACTGAATGTTTAGTTTTTTTTTAAATTTTAAATTGATCTAAAAATTTCCAATTTTTTTCTATTAAATTTCCTAATTTTAGAAATTTTGGTTTAAAAACAGTACAATTTCTAGTCGTTATTACTTTTCAGTAGTTTAATAATTGCGCAAAGCTAGAAAATTTTAGAACAGAGAATTTGAATTTTAGGAATTTTTTATTTTCTAGGTGAACAAAAAATTGAAACCGTTGTCTATTAATTTCTGTAACTTTGTCAATTTTGATTCTAAAACAATGAGATTTGTTGGAATAACTATTCTAACTTTTTGAATTTTTTTAATAGATTGATCTAAAAAAAATAATTACCTATTTCGTAACTTGGCTTAATTTTAAAACAAAAATTGGAATTTTAAGAAATTTTCATTTCTAGGGATCAAAAAAATTTAAATGTTTTTTATTAAATTTTGTAGCTTTGACGATTTTAATTCTAAAACAGTGAGACTTGGCGGAATTACTACTTTTGACTTGTTTACCTATTATTCCAAATTACTGAATTTTGGGACAAGAAACTGAGTTTCTAGATTTTGTTGACGGATTGATCAAAATTTTTTTGATATTTTATTAAATTTCGTAATTTTGGCAATTTTGATTCTAAAATATGTAATTTGATTTAGCGGTGTAACTACTGTAGACTTGATCGCGTAGTGTTCTAAATTAAAAAAAAATAGGACAAGAAATTAAACTTTTAAATTTTTTTTAGTGAACCGATTTAAAAATTTCCAATATTTTTCAAGTTGCTACTTTCAACTAGTGTAATAACTGTGCTAAATTATAAAATTATAGAACAAGAATTTATATTTTTAGAAATGTTTATTTTTTAAGGGAACAAAAAATTCAATCGTTTTTTTCTTTTAATTCTGGAACTTTGACAATTTTAATTCAAAAGCAGTAAGACTTTACTATTACTACGTACTTTAGACTTGTTTATCTATTATTCTAAATTACAAAATTTGAGCTGAATTTTTAGATCGATTTAAACGTTTCCAATTTTTTTATTAAATTTCGTAATTTTGACAATTTTGATCCAAAAACAGTACAACTGTGAGTCGTTACTACTTTTCAGTAGTATAATAATTGCGTAAACTTAACACAATTTTAGAACGAGAATTAATTTGGATTTAAAAAAAAAAAATTTTTTTTTAGGTTAACAAAAAATTTGAACTGTTTTTTAATAATTTCTGCAACTTTGGCAATTTTGATTCTAAAACAGTAAGATTTGGTGGCATTGCTGTTTTACACTGGTTTATCTTCTGTATAGTAACCTCAGTTGACATATACCTAGTAAATATTTTATGGCTTAAGTCAAACCACCCATAGAAATAAAACTGGGTGTTGTAAACTGCAGCCGACAAAGTTCTAGGTAGAGAGTTGACCGAATAGGCCCGCACTCTTTTCGGGCTCATTTATGGTCTCCAATCGCAAGGATTAGTACTGCCCGGCCCTCTCATAATGTGGGCATAAAATTTACTAGGTATATGTCAACTGGGTTTACTATACTAAGTTTCAGCATTTTAGGACATTCCATAGAATTTATAGAAATTTTTTCACGGAACAATGTAAAAATTCTATTAAGTTTCATAATTTTGGCAATTTTTGTCCTAAAACGGTATAATTTTGAGTCTTCACTATTTTTCACTAGTTTAATAATTATAAAATACTACTTTCGCGTAAATTAGTAACTGTGTTAAGTTTATAAAAATAAAACAAGAATTTGAATTTTTAGAAATGTATATTTTCTTGGTGAACAAAATACAATTTCAATACCGAAAAGCTCCTAAACTTCTTAGAGCTTTCCAAGTTTCGTTGAGCTTCATCAGCTCGGGAATTTAAAAAATTTAAAACTTTTATTGGAGATTTATATTGATATTTATCAAACTTTCTAATTGGTAAAAGTCGAAAGTTCCCAACTTTCTATTCTCTAAAACTTTTGAAAGCTTCTTACAAAGAACCCCGAACGTCGTCTCAAACAGGCTTTAAATTGTTCAAAGTTTGAAGATGCACAAATCGTTTTCACTAATGAGCTATCCAAGTTTGACTGGAATCGAAAAATGTCTAAATTTTCTTCCATAGCGCGATTAAGAGATTGTCACCTGTGGGACTTCCTCCGCATCTGAAGAGGAGCCATTTCCAGTGTCCCAGATATTGACCCAAATAGCATAATATCTTGAACCAGCTGATGTCTCTGGATGGCTCGGCTCCAGAAGCAGCATCGACATGATGGACGACTTCCGGTGTGACGTGGTGTCGAAGCGCGTTGGAACATTAGTATGAGTCGTGGCTGCTACTGTTCGCAGGCCATTGTGTGCACGCCTACGACGAAGCAATGTTATATCATGCGTCTTCGTGTTGATGGGATTAGCATTAGCATGCGAAATTGCGCCATTTCCGAGATAGATGTAGATGGCTATCGTGTATGGTAATAAGGCCGATTCGATGCGATCCATCGACTGATCGATGAATGGTTTCGGTTTGTTTACGGCGGTTGTTAATTATCAACGAAGCGATTCATTAGGTCGTTGGTAAAAAATCTCAACTGCTTCCTGCGAAGAGATTTTCTGCGCGTTCTTGCGAAATCATGCACGCGTTGGATGTGGATGGGGGCGGTTTTTTACGCTTCCGGTGGGGAAAAAGTGAGGAGAAACAGCAGCAGAGATGAGGGGAAAAAGTCTCAGATTTTACGCCCAATAGATGCTGGAATTATTAAATAGACAAGAGCTCAAGGTGGATCCTTGTGGATAATCGGAAAAAAAAGTGCAATTAGCGGCGGAGATGTCGTTGTGGTTCATTTCGTGCCACACAACCGCCCGGAAATGACACCACTTTTTCCTTAAATGGCACAATATACGTCGCTTGATCGGTGGACCAATTTCGCATTTTTCGACTTTCTATTATTTGCATGGTCAATTCCTTCTATCATCGTCGCACTTCACCTGATCTCAATTTTTTATCTTTGAGCCTCGACACCGGAAGGCGCTAATTTAGTTAATACACTTATTGAGACTTATCTCTGTAGTAATGGAAATATTTTTGATCATCGATTACGATTACATTGTGAGCTATTTTTGGCGGAGAAGTTCATTCATACTCTCAGGTGGATTATCAAGAAAAGTTACAGTTTTGTGGACAACGACAGGTAAATGCTGTAGACCTTGTCTTTACAACGAACATAAATTAATGGAAAGAATGCAAAAATGAGTGAGTCATGAGAGAATTACGCAGGCAAGGTGGAATTCTGAAAGAAGGGACACTTTACAACCCCTCGCCCGGGGCTGTATTGGGGTTTTCCAAGTAGAAGTCAAAACAAGTCTAGACATAAAAAAATGGAGTCGAGATTGGCCATGGCACGAATCAAAGATGTCACTTTGTGTCAAATGTAAATGTAATGATTTCTTGTTATCGAAGCATTGTTTATCAAAATATTTTGAACTTACATAAAATATCCCCGATTATTTCATTTCGCGCGCTTGAGAATTGTTTTAGGAGCAGCTGAATGAAGTTCAGACACATGTTTTCGATTCCTTTGGGTAGTGCAGCACGTTTTTTTTAGTGAAAATTGTTAAATTGAATTCGCATGGATCTCACGTTATCTCCGTATAGTACAGTCCCCCATTGACGAATTCCCGTACCTCACCATTGTTTACCTTGCCCTATCTCCTCTACCTCGGTCCCTTAGCCTCCCTCCGGGTGTCATGTAACTTCCGGTGCAACAGCATAAGGGCTCTCTCTCCCCCCGTTTCCGGCCTGAACCTACCCCAGTCGCCCTAAACATCCTGTATCGTAAAAGCTCCCCACCTGAAACGTATACTACCTGCGGAAGCGGAATCGATCATCTCCCGTCTGTTGACTACCCCGAACGAGGCTATTCATTCATAACTCGGAGTTGGAAGAGTGGGAGAACGCAGCGCGCTGAAACCTACAACACAAAGTCTATTCATACCGCTCTGAACGCACAGGTGTACACTTAACCTAACGCGAAAGCGAGAGTGCGCCAATGTTTTTGACCACGTGCGTACCCGACGCGAAAAAGAGTTTCTATTCTTGGAGATGCGCCGAAATAAACACGAGAAAAAAGTGAGAAAACTGCCAAATGTAGTGTGGGCCGGTGTGTGCTGTGCTTTTTTGTTCCAGTGTGTAAGTGTTTTGTTCTAGTCAATGTACATAGACGCTGCCTCGTACTCCGGGATGGGCATAAAAACAATGAAAGCGTTCAGTAGGCAAAAAGGTAGGATTTGGAGACGCATCACATGTGCAACAGATGCTGACGTTCCGCGAAACTAATTTACTCAATGGGCGCACAAAGCGACATACGGGCACTTCTCTCAATTGCTTTTTGTGCACTCATTGACGGACAAAAGACGACATCTTCACCCAAAATCTATCAGTAGACGGGAGACAGAAATAAACGCGAAACCGGGACGCCAATGACAGAACCTGTTGATCTCCAGTGCTCGAAACTCGTACCACAAGGAGCCTTTTTGGGACCATTGTTGTGAAAATTATAATGCGAACGCTGCTAATTACACGAATAGTTCTAAACAGGATCCATCCGGGGCCGTTATTGGTAACTTATATAAATCATCCTGAAGTTCGTGCGTCGTGGGCGGCTATCTATTACAGTTTACCATTTACAGTTCTGTTTTGTTTACCACTCCGTGATCTCAGAGCAGAGTTTGGCCAAAATTTAATCTTCAATTTCTCATTTTTCCTCGAGAAAAACGAGAAAACTTCTACTAAAAGTGTTTAGATTTTTCACTCTTAACATATCGTAAAAGTGACTTCACCATCTATTTATTATAATTCCAGTAACAGCACTAATAATGAAGCTATTATTGTTACATTTATGCCATTGTATAACAGCCTCCGTCTTTCATAATGGAGTCATTATATTCAAAACATTTCGTGTTAACACGTGTTTAATAATAACGCTGGGATTAGACACATAAGATCTAAAGCTCAGGAAATTGTGGAATGTTTTTACCACCGTATTTACTTGTTCTTCATCAGAAATTTGTTTGGTTTTACTGCCAAGTGTTATTCCACCTTTGACGCTCTCTCGGTCTCAGTTTCCGGAGGTGTTTTAAATTCGGGGATTCCCCAGGACTCAACCTCAAGAAAATCCCACAGACATTGTTTATCTTTGATGATACAATTATTTATCTAACTTTAGCAACAATATTTCTATATTTCCAGTCAACAACAAATCAAATATTATTGTTAGATTTCATTTCGTTGCACCACCATTGTCGAATCATTTGTCAACGTCAAGGTTAGAAACACGTGAATCCGTATAACCAGTTCTGTTTACAAATCAAGAGCTCGACCGGTGCAAATTCTTCGTTGGTAGCACTGGCAGTCAGTAAAATGATGCTTTATAGCCGTTGCCTCTGTTTTTTTGAATACGATTAAATGTAATTGTCCGTTTCAATAATTACAGTGATACAGTGAAAGATCAAGATAAGTATGACCCACTTGTTGAAATTTATGGTCGATGGTCAGGAAAATTTCGTTTGAGATGAAGAACTGATAACTTTTACTACTTAATAACAGCCTGACTATTATTACAAAATTAATATCGAATCGCCCTAATCGCAGATCGAGGTTTCACTGTATGTCGTTAATCCATAATTCACTGGTGATCACCGTTAGATTGCGCAACATCTCCAAGGACACGATTTTGGTGGAAAGAATTTTCTTCCTTTTTTTTCTTTCGTGCTTACTTTACAAATGAACCAATAGCTCATTTAAGCTCCCTCGTTTTGTTTCTTTTTCTCCATCAAGAGTATCCTCTTACATTGTTATTTTATTCTCTCATGTTTTGACACTTGAGTAATTTCATCAGAACCGTTCTGTCGAGAATATTTAAATAAATTATAAACCGAACTCACCTGTCAGGTTCTCTCTTTCATCATTTTACAATGTTTTCGATTTTTTTATTGCAACAACCACCTGTGATTACGCGTGCCCTGAGGGCAACAAAATTAATAAAAACTTTATAATCTCGACGTACATAATTTCTGTTTTTCTCTCTTCGCTTTAATAATCGTATTCACAGTCTGTGACAACGTAAACACTTGATGGTTAGACTTCTGGCACTGTTTATTTTCGGTGTTTATTATTGTTTCTGTACATTTGGTTCGCAAGTTTGTCGTACGTTTCTTGTTCTTCCGAGGTGGAATTGTTTGGGGTTATTTCACCGCGCAAAAATGCAATAAATGGTTTATGGCTTTTTCTGTTAGATAACATTTTTCAAATTTGTAACGAGCAGTTCCACATTTTTAAGACCAGCTTGTAATAAAAGTTTGAAATAACTCGACTTGTAGACGTGATGGCGTTTCTTCATATCTTGGTAATTTCTAGTTATTTTTGTTTTGCTCGGTTGCAAACCTGATAGCTATTTTTGTAATGGGTTAATCGTACTCGTGTTGAACACGATTCCCTGTCAAATTTAACAGCCGTACATGAAGATACCAAAGTTTGTTTTTGTCAGATGCGGTCGTCAAGCCAACCCAAAGAAATAAAATAAAAGATGACTCGGTGAAGTTGTTTTGTGATAAATAAGTAACCAATACCAACCTGGCAACAAAAGGCTTCGTTGTACCAACCTTCCAAAAAATAGATAAACGAAACGAAGTGTTAACAGCAATTTAATTGTAATAAACGGCGACTTAATTGGTTTGTGTCGTTTAACAACGAATTTACTCTTTGATTACATCTCGAGCTTTCTATCCGACGGATAACCCCGTCGCTCTCTGTAATTACAAGTGCTGCCAACTTGCTGGTCAAACTGTAGCGGACTATTATCATAATTGCCATCTACCGGCGTTATTGATTATTGCCAACTTAAGAGAAATGTATTTTACTGACGGCGAAATTTAAAAGGTTTAACAGCTTCGGATGAGCTTTTACCTGTAGAGGGATTAAACTATCTGAGGGGATCTTTTGGAAATATTTCCACCATATTTGTTGCGAATAAAAGACCCATCGTCTTTGTTCAGCTCCCGAATGGCTGCAGGTTGAACGTAGTAAATAGCGGCGACCTGCTGCAAATAAACCCTTAAAAAATAAAGTTTGCTCTTGGCATAGTTACATCTCGACAAATACGTAGGAAATTTCTACTGCTGCTAAATTAGCTACTTACAAAAACGTCAATTTTCTATCACCTCGAAGCGAGGTCGCTCAAATTTAGTGAATTGAAAAGTATACATCGTTGAGGGTTTTTTGGCAGTTCAAAGACCCAGAAAAGAAGTACATTAAAATGATAAGTAAAAATAGCGAGTATTTTAAGAACATGCAACATATTTCATACAGTTGTCTCCGCTCTGGAAAAAAGCCTGACCCTTAGACCCGCTAATTACAGTATTTAACCGCAAGACAGTTCAATTAATCGAATAATTACACTCCTCGAGATGAGATTTTCGATAATAACACGCCACTGGAAAAAGTCTCAATTTTTTTACCAACGCAATTAATTTCGAAATGTGTGTTATTTCGAATATTTCACACAAACAAACGTGTTTGTTTAATAATTTAATGAAATTATACCAACGGTCGCTGTATATTTGTTTAGGGATTTTACAATTCAACGGGTGGCCATACCGTTTATTTGTTGTAACTAATTTTAAAAATCGGGCTTTGAGAATGTGCTCCGTTGTGTCTTCCAAGGACGAGGAGTGAAGTGTCCACATCCGGTAATCAGCTAATAGAGCGCCTACAGTAGCGGACTCACTAATTATTTCACCGCTCTTTATGGGCCCATTCTGAATTTCTTAATTCGAAAATTGGGCCTAGATACGGGAGGTTTGTTCGCTACGAAAATCCCAACACGTGCTACCTCTTAATTAACTGCACCAAACAAAGAGAATTAAACGCGTTAAGACGCAAATTAAGCACTATTACCAACGTAAAAAACGATGGTGGCACGAAAATAACTTCAAATGAAGCTGTGGACAATGGAAAGTTTGTCTGAGATCAGCCCGTCGCACGAGCTTTTTATTCATTTTAACTAACAGCAAATTAAACACGTGATGGTGGCACTACTGGCTTGCGAAAAGTTGCACAAACAAACGCAAAAATGACGCTCGAATAGGCAACGAACTCGAAAAGTTTGTCTGAGATTGGCTATATAAGACGGTATTTGTTCTATTCATTTACAACTGTGGTCCAATTACATGCAGGTATTGTTGAAAGACAATTAGGTGCTACCAACATGATTAATCATTTTTCTCTAATCAGATTATGTAATTGCATTAAACGTGTGAAACCCGCCAGCTGACCCTTCCAAATTCAGCAGGTGTACCAACCTGGCACGATTTTGGCGAAAGCGTAAAAGAACATCATGTAATTACAGAATTTTAAGAAATTTAACGGCTGAAATGCACAGTTGGTACGATTCTTAAGTATCGATGTCAATTTTGTGACCAATAAAGATGTTTACAAGTAAGAAGTGGTAATTAAGTAGTACCAACATAATTAACAAGCTCATGTAAAGATCAATACGCGGTTGTGGTGTTAAAAATATCGAAGCTGACAGCTGACTCTTGCTTTATTATGTTTTACATTTGACATGTGTACCAACCTTTTAGCGAAATTAGAAGCCGTGTTTATTGTCAAATTAACAAGATTAATCAACAGTTCTTTGATGAATTACGAGTGGTCAGTTTTGTAGTTTTATTGTCAAAGGTACCAGTTAGACATTATTCAATGGTGCCAACATATGACGAATTTTGACCCTAGTAGTTGATGCATGGGCGGTAATACTATTTAAAATTGCCTGTCATTCTTAAAATTCTCTGTAATTTTTCCAGTCAACTGCCAAGTAAAAATAACACTTTCCCTTACCAACACAGCTTGTCAATATGAAACAAGTCCGTAATTAATTATCCGACATTCCTGTTAGAATTGGGTTTCGACATGCATTTTTTATTGCACCATCACCACAGCCACCTGCTTAACCCCGCGCCATCTGCATCATTGCAGTTTCTCCCCAAAAACACCTGACAACTTTTCATCGCTGTTTCTACTACCATCTTCAGTTCCAATCACTGCGCCTTGATCTTAATTTTAATGAGGAGCTATAATTTATGTTAATTCGATTTGTTTTTTGTTGTGATCATGGGAATTTGACACCAAAGTCGATGATAATAAATTCTTGGGAGAGTTATTAAGGCAACGAACGGTGTCGTTATTAAAAACTTGAAAAAATAACATTTATTAATAACGTGCATTGGCAGGTGCAGACTGGTACCGCGGCACCTGCCCCTGCATGTGGTGACCGAAACTTGACATAACCTACTCCGAGGGGGCTCTAGGGGGCTGCTAATTTCCAGCGAAATGGCACGTCGACATCTGGGTTGGAATGATTGGAATTAAGCTTTTCATGGGTGATGGTTTGTCTGGTGGGTGCATCGCGGTTTGACACTTGAGTAATTCCAACGGCGGGACGTCTACAACGAGTAATTGCTGGAATATTTTAATAAATTACGTGGGAACTTGGCTTGTTGGCGCGTTCTTGCAAGAACAATGATATTCAGATCAATAGCGGCGGTTTTGAGGTTTGGTACATTATCAGCTCGTGCCTATTTTTTCCGGGAGTTCCCCAAGGGTCTGCTCGTGGTCCGTTGCTATCTCGTCGAACACAAAACCCGTTAATCTCTTCCTTCTTGTTTGTAGCTACCAAAATATCCACTTAGTGCAGATAAAAAGATAACACGCATTCTCAGTACCCTTAACTTTCTCCTTATCTCTCTTATTTGTTTATCTCGTCTCGTCGGCGTCACAATTTAGTATTCAAGCCATCGTCGGTCTAGTGTACTGTGGAGGTGGTCACGGACACGATGCCGGCAACACGGGCAGTGTACGTGCGGCCTCCTTCGGCACGTCCCGACAAATCGTTGTCCTTCTAGAAATTTGTAACTTGAACAATCGGGATGTTAATTTTGGATCGGTTAATAATGCGGCATCTGGACGATGTTACTAATAATATCGAGGTAGGAACTTTACGATCACAAACACCTGGAGTTGGAGACCGCTATTTCGAGAAGTCACCGTGAGGATTGATCGTGCAAATCATCCACTCTACCGAAATAAGCTTCCAGGAATTGCTCGGGCTTTAATCGGTCCTGTTTATGGCACTATAAACGTAATTGGTTGCATGCACCGTGGATAATAAGCTTTTCCGAACGGGAGGCGTTGCGAAAGAAAAACCACGAGGAAAATGTCGTTTATGCGCCAGGAGCCCAGAGAAAACCTGCGAAGAGCTTACTCAATCTTTAGAACTACTTTTCACTCAACTTACAGTTGGATCCATTCTGACGTGGTCCAATTTTATTTATGTCGTAGTAAAAAACTGGTTCCGAGTACTCCGATTAAAGCCTTTCATTTCAAAAGTGCCCTAAAACTGCGCGACCTAGTAAAAGTGTGCCTGATTTACCTGCTCTGCCTCTTGGTCAGGATTTAGTCATGATTCGGTAGATCCAAGTTCACTCTAGTTTCTTAGGTTTAGCTTTAGGCCTACTTAATTGAGTTTAAGCTAATTTAGTACTACTAATTTAATTTAATCAGTCATGTTCAATTCCTTTCGAATTTAGTACTTTAAAATGACGGAATTTCTTTTAGTTTAGTCCAATTTTTAATTCAGAGGTTTTAGAGTCTTTACGGCAATACTAGCTAGTCGGTTTGAGGGTAATTTGGCTAAATTAGTTCAGTTTCGTTCCGACTAGGCGAGTTTAGTCCGACCGCGCTGGATTTAATTTAATTCAGTTAAATTTAATTGAATAAAAGGACAAGTTATGAGAACGCAGCAGCTGCCAGTGGGAAAAATTGAATTTTAAAATTATGAATATAAGTTGATAATTTTAACTATGAATACTTCTGCTGCTCGCTGATTGAAAATTTCGAATGCGCCTTCATAAAAATCGGTATCAAACCCAAGAAAAGCATCGGCTCTAATGAAAACTCCTCAAATAGCTGGCTTCCACATTTTTGCACATCTAAACTGGCGCTGTTTTCGCATTTCCACTTGGCAACTGTCGATAACTCCTCTATTTTAGAATCTCATAAGTATTTTTTTTCTACGGCTCGCAACATTCCTTGGACGGTATTCTATGTATTTGGCCACAATTTAATTCAAACAGCGTTGCTTTTGACACTAACGTGTCTTTGAAGACCGCTGGAATTTAATATGTAGCAGGTGGCATCATTAAATATGCGATACATGTACTCGGTCACTGTTTGCAAATACTTAGGCGCATCCATTACGTCTTTATATACCTACCTAATATTATGGTGAAAAGCGACGGCAAGTGCTTTCCCAGGCATTCTCGGGAGAATTGATGGAGGGTCGAGGCGTGGGAAGGTGGAGAGTTTTGGGGGAAACTAAAAAATCCGCGCTCGAGCCGCAAGATTCAATAAAATCTTATAGCCGATGTCGTGTTATGCCTGGAAGGTACAATTATGCCTTCGGTCCTAAAGAAGTCATCAGCGTGCGCTTATTATGTTTTACGACGGAACTTGAATATTGCGCAACCTTTTGAGTGATTTTTTCTGTTTTTTTTTTCAGATATCCCGACGCAGGTGCCGCCCCTGACGCCTGGCACCAACAAGACCATGGCCGAGGCCCTAAAGGCCTCTTTCGCCTCATGGGAAAAAGAACAAGTCCGATTGAACATAACCAAAGGTGAGTCCACCCCTGCGTCGAATATTAAAATTCCTCTCAGAAAGTATCAAAGAGCGATCCAACCATGCATACGACGAAAAAATGGACGCGTGGGTGTAATAAAGAGATACAATTGGTAACCAGTCGACCGAACAGAGCTGTATCAAAGTAAAAATCTCTAATTGCAACGTAGCAACAATGGCGATGGAGTTTCGTTAAAAAAGCAAAAAATTACACATGTTCGGCGAAGAGTGAGTGCCATATCGTATATTATGCACGTTTCGCAATTCAAAAGTTGATGGTGTTTATTGACCGTAACTGAAAAATGTGCAATCCATGAAGAAGGTTTGTTGGGTAATTCGTGTTTGTCTTCAGAGGGTCTTTGCAAGCAGCCTTGCGGATTAGGCAAACATTGCGCTTGTCATAATTTCGATAAAAAATGAACAACGGGTGGCTTTGTGGCGGCAGCCTATTTTCATGCAACAATAGGTGTAGATGGGCGACAGCTAATGGGTCCTAAATGCAGGGAGCGGTCAATAAAGTCGCTGGTTCCAGCTGAGGAATTGTCAGGTTGCATGTGTTCAATGGGGGTATTGTGGCCGAAGAAACACGGCGAAAGACAAAGCCATTACAATATTCTTTTGCTGCGGAGTTACAGGCGAAACAACCAACAAAAGTCTCTTAGACGTATTGCACCACAAAGTTTCAAACAGGTGTTTAATTTATTCAAAGATATTAAATGGTTCAAATTAGGCGTAATTTCCAATTTAGTTGGGCGATTTTAAATTAAACCAAGAGCCCTGCTTTAATTGTAACATAATTTAATTCATTTGAAGTCCAAAGCAACTTTAATTTATTTTAATTTACTTTTGTGGAGGTAATTTAGTTTAATTTCACGATTCTCTAAATCCTTTGAATATTTTCACTCTGGATCTTTCGGATTTTTGGTATTCTTTGTATTCTTTACATCGAACTATTCAGATTTTCTATGTATATTATCCACGTTCTTTAGATTTCTAAACTTTTTCTGGCAAATTTTAGATTCTCTGAGTTTTTTTTACCTCTTTGAGATTGCTTGAATTCGTTGCATTTTGCTTAAATTCTTACCAAAAATTAAATATTAATTTCTTTATTGTGGATTCATCGATCTTTTATTATTTTCGCATTTGTATTTCCCCATATTTACGTATTATTATTTTTATTCCCATCGGAGGTACCTACCTCTGATTGCCCAAGTAATTATCTGAAAATTTAAAAGCCTGATAAAGTCTGATTAATGAATCTTTAATCTTTAACACGATTTTAACATTGTGCAGTTTTGCATTATCCTTTGTATTGATGCCGCCATATTGATCTATTTCTTTGTCGCCACTGACATTTAGAATCTAACTAACCTCTTTGCATTAACACGATAACATGAATATGTTCATGTTTATTCATAAGAGCTCCGTCGCGATTTTTATTGAAATGTAATTGAAATTCAAATTCGAGACGTAATTAATTACGTTCGGCTTTGTTTTTCAGACAAAAATACGATACGATCACCGCTTGCATTGTCTGTTGCCAACTTAGCAGAAGAAATATTACCAAAATGACCCTTGCCATTGCTGATTTCAGCTGTCGGACACTTGCAGGTGGCACAATTTCTCGAAAAACAAGCGAAGGCCGTCCGAATTAAAATTAATTAGGAATCAGAAGTATGCAATCTCTCGCTTATTTTAACACCTGTCCAAACACGATATTGCACTTCAAGGCGGTTTATCAGATTCCGAGAAAGATGCCGAAACTGAAGAGATAAGCTGCGAAACCTATTTTCCGTCGTGGAATTAACGGGCTAGTTGAGCAGTGTTTCCTTCCATAAATTGTCTATTTTTATAATAACAAATTTGCAACGCAATAAAAATCGTGTTTGTTGCTCCAGATCGACGGAAGCCATAAACCAGGAAAAATTCAACTTTTCTTTGGTAGTGCCTCGCGTGGCGTTTTTTCCATCCTCTTACCACCTGACGCCTCGTTGTTTGCTGCCAAATATTGAAAAGTCAAACACATTTGGTCTGTTAGCTCGGTCATCTGCATCAAAAGAGCCGCTCAATGTTGACATTTTTAATCTGTGTGGACGAACCCTTCGAAAAATCGCGTGATCATAATTGGTATCAAAGATTCGAAAGAGCGGATGCTGTATCGTTACACATTGTTGGTTTTCAATAGGAGCGGAAACTTTCGCCGCTTCCTGTCCATCTGATTTAACCCCTAGCTTAATTGTCATGGAATCGCTGTACCGTTTTGCAAATGGGAGGCAGCCAAATTATCGGTTATTTGCGTTTTTGAGGTGGTAGTGCTGATTAGGATCCAGGGCAATGGAATTAACCGATTAGAGTGCAATATTTACTCAGTATTAGTGGGTTGGATTGGCAACAATGCCAGAAAATAGAGAACTAAAATGCTTCATTTGCCAAGTTGTGGCAACACTGGGAATGGAGAAAAATTCCACGATCATGGCGCGGTCGAAAACAATGGAAAAATTTACGCTAAAATATTCTTGTTCTTTTAATTCTATTAAGCGGTAGGTTTAAATTAACTACCAACTTTGTAGAGGCTATTTTCCAAGGTTCACTTGTTTTGATTGTCGGGGCATCAGGTTTGAATATTTAGTGTTTTGTTGTTGGCATGAGTGCAAAAAAAATCAAAATTTTAACTCTTGAAATCAATTTTTGGTTCGTATTTTGGCAACACTGTTAACTATTTCTGAGGATCGACGTTGTTTAACCAAATTTACTAGCTTGAAATATTTATATTGGCAGCAATGTAAAAAGTGGAAAAAGTTTCTGAAAACTAATTGGAATCTCAAAAATAGTAAAAAAAAATAATTCTGTTTCCCGCCAAAATTGAAAAAGCGCTTATCTTTGATTACGACTAATCCCTTGCTTGCACTTTTCGATGATTGACTGTTATCAATGTTACAATAATCAAAGGATTATTTTTTCGTTTTTTGTCCGTCTACAGATAAAAATCAATAAAAAATGAGGTCAAAGATGGATTGATAAAATTTTGAGATGGAAATAAAATTTTGATTTTGCTATCACGTGTCTCCGCATCAATTATAGCGTTCTAAATTGCCAATTAAATTTTTTCTCGTTCATGGACAGTGAAAAACCAGCTACCAAATAATGTGTTTATAATTTCGTTTGAACGCAAAAATTTGACGATTGGCCATCACGAAGATTTTTTTAATAAATCGTTTTCTGTACACTTTAAAAGTAGCCGTTTCAACATTCCTAGTAATCTCAGTCGATTACAGAAACCTTTCATTTTCTCAGTTACAAAAAGTCAAGAATTTAACAGCATCCAATCTTCACTCTTTGTTTTTCTATAAGCGAGCCCGTTCACTTTTTCCCGTCGCCTTTCATTGATCAAACAAGACCGAATTTGGTTGAAAAGGGATTAGCGTCTTGAGGTTTCAATTCTGTCAAACAGAGCTGCCAACCGATCTGAAATTCCAACGGCCGCTTCTCCACGTCAAGATTTTTCCAAAGGGGCGGCGGCATTCTCCGATACGCCACGTTTTTTCTGCCTTCGGTCCAAGAAGCAGTGATTGTTTTATAATTCGTGTTTACGTCTTTCATCTTCTAGTGGAGATAATTGGATGTCGACCACGTTATTTAATGACGACATAAGTCTCTAACGATCGGTGAACACGAAACACGTTTCCATCTCCGTATTTTTACCACGAGATGATGTACAAGCATGCATCGAGTAATTAACTGCTACTGATGATGGTAAATGAATATTGTTTATGAACGAACGCATATTAGCACCCTTGGGACGACTCCGAGCAGCGGGAATCTTGCTCCTGCCGTCACGATTTCCTTTGGCACCTCTTCGTGATAATCATCATTTTTTGTACGGTGTGGTTTTCGAACTACCGTGTATTCATCATTATTTGACAAGGTAATTGCACGAAAAAACGTAATAGCGATATCGGATTAGTATTATTTAGGCGTAATTAGGCCAGTAAATGAAATTTTTTCGCTAGCTTCTGGAAAAACAATTGGAGACGGTAGCAATTGCCGTTAATTCCAAATAGCTATTCGTGATGATTAATTTTCTCGAGAGGTTTTTTTGCGCAGTTGGTACCTTTTAATGGGAATTCTTGATACATTCTGGTACCGTCGGTATTATTTTTAATTCGGTGTCAATCAACACTGATTATCACGATAATAATCGTTGTGCAATTTGTGTCCATAATATGATAACTGTTCGGATTCGAGGAATTTCATTTGATAAAGTTCTACGAAACTGTGAGTGTAGTGACAGCTGACAGCAATATTGCAACAGGAAACTCTTGATCTTCATGATTTTTCTAAAGTTTTGATCTACCGGTCAAATGTTTTTTGGTAATGATAGATTTTAAATTAGAATCCATTAAAAGATTTTTCCAGGATTTTCTCAGGTTTTACCATAAAAGCAGCCAGATGTTCAGTTTTAAATCTTCTTGAAAGCAGTACTTATCTTCAGCTGTAAAAGCTAAATTATGTGTCTTTTCTTTTATGAGTCATTATCTTTATCTAGATTTTTTTGACAGATACAGATCTAAACATATACTTGATTCTGACTTTTGTGAAATTTAATTTCTTCAGTTCGTAGGCTAGATCTATCAAAGTTCTATTCTAGACAGGCCATGCATGAACCTATGTCCGCTTCTTGCTCGAAAATTGTCAATTTTCTCAGATATTTGGTTTTCATACGTTGAAACTGCCGCGGTGGCGTTAGTTGCGACATGATATTTTTCACAAAGCCAACTGCGAACGGAAATTTATTGGCGAGTTTTTGTCATGACTTTCTAAGCAAACCTTTAAATTGAAATCTGCCTGTATCTTTGCCTGTTATCTTAATTTAGTTTGACAGTCTAAGGTCAATCGTTAATTGCTTGTGTCATTGTTGACATGTTGCTTATTAGATTTATAAAATGTCAAGCTAAAAACTACCGATATGCTAAAAATCAAAGACAAGTTTTTTCGATCATATTGATCATTTGATCGCATCGGCGAGACAAAATTAGTCATTTGTTTTAAATGTCAATGTTTTTATCTACGATTCTTTTATCTTGATTCCAAGAATCAAACGATTTATCTTTTATTTGCTTTGATACAAGTCAAAACTGTTTTATTTATCTAAAATTCAAATGAAAATGATCGATATTTAGGCGAAAGTAGGGACCTTGCAGGCTCGCAACAGCTCAGAATATAGACTTTCATCTCCCGGAAGAGTGCTGAAATTTCCGTTTTTGCAGATCCGCGTCAATGGACGGAGAACCACGTGGCCCACTGGCTCCAATGGGCAGCGAAAGAATTCTCCCTCGAATGCATCCCCTTGCACCAATTCCGCATGAAAGGCAAAGACATCTGCGCCATGGGCAAAGACGCGTTCGCCGCCCGCGCACCAGCCTTCGTCGGCGACATCCTCTGGGAGCACCTGGAACTCCTCCAGAAAGGTACGTCATCGTGTCACTGCGAAAATAATAGTCAATTATCGAAAGCATCTAGCGTGCGATCGACGCACGGCACGCCAGGAAAAAAATCTTTTCATGGGATTTAACGTGTAATTTCGCGGCTAGAACGAATATCATAATTTCCATTAATTCAATCGGCCGATCAAGGCAAAGATAACGCAAATTGCTACTTTTTAACGTGAGACTAATTAAAGCATGTCGTGTAGATGTCGAGAAGGAGCGATCTCTGACGAGCAGCGTGACTCCGGGGAATTTGTATACGATGTGCGTCCCGGAGTTGAACTTTCTGGATTATCAAGGATCCATGATTCCGGGAGAGGACCGGAAACCCGTTCCTATCAATTCCGGGAGCAGCACTCCGGCGGCACCGACGAACAACAACTTCTTGCACGATGGTGAGTAAGACAAACTGATTTGAATTAGGTTGCGTTTTTTTCTACTTTCACTCTTGTTGCAAATTGCTTTGTTGGACTGGACGATTTCAACCATTTATTACTTTTACATTATTGATATCTTACGTAAGGTAATATTATTACGACAATGATAATTCTAGTGCTAATCAAACATCCGGTCCCATCTTATTATTTTTATCTAATTTATCACTCATTTAAGATTCTTCGAAATCGCTTTCGTGGACTTTAATTTCCTTGTATTCGTTCGGCTACGTGTAATAATAAACTTATCTTTGTTTTTATCTTTAATTTTATTAGTGGGTGTGATTTTATTTTACTTGACACAGATCGACGGGGGGAAGCACCCAGCCTTGTTTTGTTTTTATTTTAACTATCACTGGAACTAGTTAATTTTGCGTAACTATAAGTGCCACTTTATTAGTTATCTGTCTGACAGTGCTTTCCTCATTTGATAGGTTAATCGTCGTTCAAATAGAAACATTAACTATTATTTATGATAACATTTAACAATAGCATGAATTTGGCTCCTCTCAACCCCTATTTAGCTTCACCGAGCAAAAATATTTGAAATTCTGTACTCATTGAAATGTTATTGACAATATATTATTTATTACGTCTGACAATACTTGCAAACTATAAATATGGAAAGGTGTATAACGTCAAAAGATTTTAAATAAATAATTTATGAATAAGTATTTCTTTATAATAACTGTCATAATTACGTGGCCAGAAAATTGAAGTAACGCGTTGTTTACCGATGACTGTTTTTTGCTAATGAAGTTAGTTAATTGGCCGTAAACGTTTTAGGGGTGCTTTTATTTTACGTGTGGACAGCTTAGAGCCCTTAACTTGCGTAGTTCGTGATGACTGTTTAATAATGTAATATTATGCGAAGCCCTTGGGCCCTTTCATCCCGTTCCCTCATTTGTTATGTTGTGGGAACCCCATCATTTAGTAACGAATAAGTTTTTTATGTAAATCGTCGATTACAATTTCAAATGAGCAAAAGTACACGGTTCTAATTTTAGTGCCCAGCAGTTCGTAACGAGTGTGTCTCGTCCCAACAAAGCCATCCAACGAAATGATATAAAATCGCAAAAGTCGACAATCACACACTTTTAGCCGTATTAACCTGAATTAGGCAATAAAACTTTCGGATGCACCAGCGTGACCGTTGTTCTTTTTCTTAATTACGCAAGCTAATAACACATGGACGATACTCATCAGTTATTAAAACGCGAAGAATTACGAGATTCTTCTATTTCGCGGAGGGTAGCCCCGAGGTCGCGGCGTTATCTGCAAACACATGAAGAAACAGCGAAAACCACCGGACCACGATCTATTTCGTTGGAGGATGGCTTTGATAGTGAAAGTAAGATAAGGCCGCTTAGGTATTGCACAGTGTTCTTCGGACATGCTTCGTTTCCAACAATGTTCCGACTGCTCTGCATTCAACACAAGTCGTTTCGTGGGTGTGATGGACCTAGTACTGTGATATGGCTGTGGTCTTTAGAGGTAAAGTGTTTTTCCGATAAACAACGGTACCTGTAGTGCGGGACAGGTTTATTCAGAATTTATACCTCTCAATGGATATCCTGTGTGCAAGCAAAAAAGCTCCCATGAGATAAAAAGGAAATTGGATTGTCGCTTCCTCTTCAAAACTCGACTTACAACCAATTAAACGGTTATTGGTTTGTTATTAACCAGTCGCTTATTTGTCCTGGGATGACCGTGAATTAATTAATTTTTTTTCTTCGACGCCAAAGGCAACAGGATGTTTGCTTTTACCACCGCCGCATTAATATGAATTTTATTTATTGTGAGACGGAACCACGACAATATCGTGTTTACTTTCACAGGATCGCTCCGGTAAGCTTACACCTAAAGTAGGTACACCCCGAGGATACAACCCTTTTACTTAAATTTGGTGAAATGCGAAACGCGTAAATTGTGAAACCATGTGGCATTGGTTTAAGTGAAACGGACGTTTCGCTATTAGTTAAGTAATCCACAAATTTTCATATATGGAAACCATAAAAAAATCACAAATTGAGCAATTGATTGCCTGTTGGTTTTTTACCGACAGTTATGGAGATGTTGCTAATCGGTTTTGTTACAAAATTTTGAAATAAACATCAATTTGCTGCAGTTACCTCCTCAGTTGCTGCCAGTTCTAGCAGTGGTAACTTTTTGTAAAATTATTTAATTTAACTACTTAGCTATCAGTCTAATGTGTTTAGACATTTTTCTACCTGTTTGGAGCACAAATAGCACAAGAAGTGCGTTGTGCATTAATGATAGAGAATTTACCAGGAAAAGTGTTCTAAAAGAATTTTAATTAGAACTTAATTTATGTAGTACCGTGCGACCATGTTTAAATGCGAATTCTTCTAGGAGTTGATTAAAAAAAATACAGTAAAACCAGGTAAAGTGAGCCACCTGGAATTTTTTTTTTTTCGGACACGTTTAAGTCCCTGAAAATGGTCAGAATGCTTTAGTTTCAAATATTCTTGCATGCATGGACTAGAAAAACTAATTCTAGAAATTTTTACAAGACAATTATAGACAATTTATAGGCGGGATTATAATAGACAAAAAAATATTGTCTGAAGAAAAACATCTCACTGATATTACTTGACACTACATGTTTCAAAAAGGCGACCAAATGATAAATTTTAATTTTTCGAAAAGTATGATTTTTATTTTAAACTGAAGCCCAATAAGTGTACTTTTGTCTTTAGAAAGGACATTATGGTTAATCTTCTGGTTTAGTCGGTACAATTTTATTTATATTCCACTTGAGAAAAGAAGACTTATTTTGCTACTATTTTAACATAATTAAAATTGATCACCCAATTAAATTGATTACACTTCTGGTCAATGTTAGTTTTTTGCCCCAATGCATGAAGGACTAAATGCATTAAATTGTATAAACGATAGTTTGCTTTAAAAGTATAAATTAGCGATCTTTTTTTTTGTGTATTCTGTGTGTATGAATGATATTCATGAAAACTACATTGTTTTTAAAATGCGTTTTGATTTTTGATCTAATAATTTAAAAGCTCATTTTGTTAGTACAATTTGTTTTGTTCCTTTGATATTTTATTTGACAATTCAGGTTATTTGAAACCCAATATAATAACAGAAATATCTGAACGCACATTAAAATTATAAAAGAAAAAATATTTTTACAATCCAAGCTTCGTTGCTATTCAATAAAACTAATTTTTAAGGTTTTTTTTAAATTAGTGATTTTAAAATGTAACTAAACGAAACGTTTTGCACTCATCTTTATAGAGAAGATAGTAAGCCGTTTAGCTTTATTTTGAATCTAAATGAAATAAAATTGTCACACTTTAAGAAAATTTGAAATTTATACTTTGATCGCTAGTCTGGTAAAATTTTCTAGAATTTATTTTTGAAGTTTATGCATTCGAAAAATGCTCAGTATTTTACAAACTAAATCATTCTGGTCAAAATTGTTTACAGAAAATGTATAAAGCATTACGTTTTCAAAGGTACCAAAGTTTCGTTGAAATTGGATACAAAAATTCTTGAAAATGACCACCTAATCTCAATAACTCCTATTTTTTTTTTATCAGATTTCTATCTAACTATCGGTCGGTAGCTGTTACTTCGTATAAAGTCTCTAAACACAACTTTAACTGTTTTATCTTTAACAGTTATCTAATTTTAGTTCTTACTTAATATCCACACCACACCAGTTATAACCATTTAATTAAGTAATTTAGAAATTTCATACGTAAAGCACTGAAAAGATAAGTAATTGCGTAGCTAATGTAACATCAATTGTAGAGATGATACTAATCTGTCAAGTTTTGAAACAAGCACCAATTTTATCATTACTATTATCGCTGGTTTTGCTTGAATAAGTAATTTATTTCATGATGTTGGCTCAATCCTTTTTTAACTACTTATCTGAAATGGTAATGCTAAAATAACTATGTAGTAGGTACGCTTAAAACTGGTTACATTTAGTTATTTTGCCATTTTTGTAAATACCTACATATTTCAATCTAAATCATCAACTTTTTGTTAAGTATCTAATTAACTATCAAACTATTACTTCACATTCATTTCATATTTACTCAGCGAGCCATTTTAGTTACACACTGATCAGATAAAATCAGTCCATTTTTCCACAAACTAGTTGTGTTGGCTATTTTGCAAAAAACCGCACAAGTACGCAATCTATAATAAGTGCGTGAAAAAGTACAACATTAATATTTTCGACTGTAACAACCTTTGCCAACATGCTTACATTTCCAACTTTATTGGTTCCTACAAGTATTTGGCCGTTTGCCCGTTCCATAAGAATATTATAACAATGATGAGTTTCTTATTTTCGGCACCCTCTGTTTTGTTTTTTACCAAGATTAGAGCTGAGGGTAGCGTCCCAGTCTTTGTTAATTGGCGTTATTTATTTCAATTAGCCCTCGTTGTGGTAGCCTCTATTGAATTAACGTTTTATTTTACAAGGCAAAGAGCTATCGTCGTTGTTTTATGTAAACACTCTTCAACACGAGTGTCAAAGAATGATAACGAATTATCGACGTTTATGTTCAGATTGCGAAGGAGAATGGGAAAAGTGCGACGAAAATGAAACTGATGGTAGAGCCAAAACCGCTATCAATCGCGGTCAGTTCTTGATATCAGTTGACGTTAATTGTTCGACCACATCGTTTTATCGAGAAAGGCTTTGTTTCCGCTCTGTTTTCCCAGATTTTTTTGACGCATTTGTGTGCTCTTATCGGGCGATGCACAAACATTATTGTAGAGAGTCATAAACAAAAATGGAGCAAAATGGAAAGAATCTTCGCAGTTGCTTGCGAATCTGAATCATATTCCGTTGACTCACTCATTGATAGAAAATCGCGTTTAAATAATAACTCGCACAAAGAAAACGGCGATGTCATAAATCAAAAGGCGTGGCCCGCAGTGTTCGCCAAACTGTTTATAATTTGATTTTATTAGCTGTCCGCAACGAAGTGAATGAATTCTATAAAAGTGTTGGCTTGCTGCCCGAAATTTCGTCGCGAAAGTAGGGTAAACGAAGAAGCCTTTTGACGACTCAATAACGTCCACTTCAGACGTTTGAACATTAAAACAGCACCTTTATCATCCCCTCTGTTGAAACCACCCATTTCCGCTCCATCACGTAAGTCCACAAACAGCGCATTCCTTGATTCCACGTGCTGGTAATATAAGAGTGTGTGCTACCCCATGTCTTTACAATGGAAAGCATCGCGAGTGCGGCCCCCAATGCCAAAAGAGAGGAAGTGGCCCAAGTGGTGTTGGATGACGAGGGGTATCTTCGAACACGTGCGCTTCGTTGGACAACTGTCTTTGAGGGAAGGGTTGAGGAGCGTCTTAGATGGGGCTGTTAATTTTAGATAAGGCTTTTTGTGGTGATAATTTCGAGGGGCTTCGTAAAAATCGTCTTTTTCTTGTCTTCTTCAAAATGCAGGTGTTCAAAACAGAGACTTTTCGTCATATCCTGTTTACATGTCATCAGATTTTTATTGAGATTCAAGATAAAATCGTAATTAAGTAAATTGTTACATACTGTTGTTTTTACCTGTTGCACGCTTCTATTAAAATCGTTTCATTAAAATGGATTGTTTAGGTTTCTTCACTTCCATGGATAAGTTAATTGGAGGAAATTCGAATGAGTTTTCTAGCTGTTTTGGACTTTTTGGGGAAGTTGATAGAAATTCAACCAAATCAACCGTGGCAATTATTATCTTGTTGTACTCATGTTGGTAGCACTGTAAAGACATCAAGTCTAACCTCACGCCTACCAACCAATTTGAAGTTCCGAAGCCAGTTCGATCATGTGAATTTTCCGTGTATCGAGCGATCGCCTCCGGAAACTGGCTCTATAATAAATCCCCGATTTAATTACAACATTTGCCTCTCACGGTTGTCATCGTAAAAATCCTCTATTCTAGCTCTGCCACTGTCATGAATCATCGCGATTTCGTCCTTCGTTAAATTCAGGTAATAACAATCCTAGGCATCGTATTATTTAATTATTACATTACGCAAGGTATGAGTCAGAAAATGGCGCCGCGGTATCCATCTTGCGCGAAAATCGCATTCCGTTATTCTCATTCATTAATTAATTATTTACAGATATTTTGATCAACAATTCAAGATGTTATCTGGTTGCGTTTCCTGTCCTGCAGGAAATCGGTCGTCGTCCATTAACCGGTCTCTGAGCGCGATTTTATTGTGTTTTTCCCGACAAAATTAACTATTAATGCTCTGGTAATTTAAATATCCAAAGTGTCATGTCGCATTAAATTTACATGTCCAGTCGATAATTCAACGCGTGGTAATGTCGGATTTTTAAGGTAGGCAAATCACGTGTGGTGGTGTCAGGTTTCCTTCTCTTCCGCCACCGGAAGTCGCACAATGAGGCTGTAGGCGCGCTATTGAAACGTAAGGAAATCGCGCGACCGCCATTTATGGCCCATATAACTGCAGCATTTCAACCTCAAGAAGTGCATCTTGCAGATTTGTACCGCGGAAGCTTGATGGCCTTGGCGCTTTTCGTCTATGGGACCGTGGGATGGAGGTGGGTCGCGTGGGAATCTAAAGACAAAGATTTCAATTGAATTTGGCGCGCTCTCTTTCAAAGTAGGGTTTTTTATTTTCAAGTTTGACGCTCCGATTCATCAATCGATGATGCCGGATAAAACGATAATCCGGGTAATTAAATAGCATCCTTTTCCGCTTCGGAATCAATTAAGAGATAATTATTAATGATCTTGATTATAACAAAACGAGCGACATCTTTTGCTTTTTTGTCGGCAGGAATCAATTAATTGGGGCTTTACTCCGAGGAAAGTTGGTATTGCTGGTAATTTGCGGAGAAATTTACAATAAAAGGAGCGAAATTCCGATTTGCTACAATATTGAATCTATTGGTCTATCGTGTGTCCCAATCTAAAATGGCCATTTTGGACGTATGTCGACTTTTTGCTCGAAAACTGTCAAATCTCTCAAATATTCAGTTTTCATACGCAAAACACTCTGAGGTGGTGTTAGCTACGACATGATTTTTCCCAAAGCTCCCTGCAAATATCAATGGAGCACACGATATTTATCTGTCCCAAAGCATATGTTTGACAGTTTGAGGTTAAACAATTATGGATGTGCAGGGATGTTATTGTTGACAGATCCTCAAGACAGTTCTGAAACGTCAAACTTGATAGCCAACAGTGCTTCCAGCTTAGTTTATGATAACTTCCCTAAGAATGGTGAAAAACTCGCAATGTAATAATGATTTCTCTCGTAATGCGCAATTTCGAATTTGTTAATATGAAGAGTTGCGTTTGAATCGTAATTGAATTCGAGGAAATAATGATTCCCAATTCTGACAACATCATTTCAAGGATTTGTTACAAATTATGTACATCGGGAAAAATCGCCCGCGTCGTCTATAATGAATTTTAAGGACCGTCGTAAAATTTACTATCTAAGCTCTTCGGCCCCATCAGGTAGATACCTGTCATGATAATATTCCACTTAGGCAATTCATAAAGTGAAGGAATTTTCGCATGAATGACGCACTTTTGGGTCTAGTAGCGTAAAGTTTTTGTTCTTGAAACAGTTTCCTCGTCCCCTCGCCCTCCTAATGAAATTGCCCGTAACTCAGTTATCCGAAAACAAAACCGAAACACGGCCTAATTTCATTCCATCCCTCGGCAACTTTAAAAGCTCAATAATAAGCAGTGATTGAATTTTCAAGCGCGACTTTTTCATGTACGCTACGGTTATCGTATTTCCTGAATTTTCAAAGTCTGAAAGCTCACTAGTCGGTGGGGGGGAACACCGGCGTTTGTTTCCAGCAGGGAGGGAGTAAGCGCTCCGAACTACCATCGGATGGTTCAGTACGAAGTCGTGTTTCAAGCTACGAAGTCGCGTTTTGCCGGTAGTGACGTAATCGCCGGAGCGGAACCACGGAGACGCCCAAGGGCACCATGGTGCTGCAAGTGTTGGATCTAGTCAGTCCTAGCAGTGAACCTTTCTACGGAGATTGTCCACAGACATACACAGACCTGGACGTCAACGCCACCGGACACACCACCTGCACGGTCATACCGCAAGGTACTTTTGGTGCGGAGTGCGTAGACAAATCTGTGATCAGCGCGAGTCATTCTGACTGCTTTTTGGTTCCTTTACTTTTGGCCCTTTTTTTGATGGCATCTGTGGAGTGGTCGGATCGCAGCTGACTTCACGTATGCCTTCTGCTCTAACACCTGTTGCAGACGACGCGTGCCTTCAACCGAAATAATTCCACTTGAAATTAAGTCGCGGTTCTTGCTCGGGGACTAATATCAGGGGCGGTTTACTAAAACTCTATTTGTTTTTGACGGAAATCGGCGAATCCGAGCTTCCGGTACAGGTAGCCGGAAGTGAGGAAGACTTTGTTTTGTTTATGTCCATCATGGGCGCAACTAAAGAGTCATTCATCTAATTTTTCCACTCATTTCCTTCCTGTCTTATAGGGGCGCTAAATTAAATCACCTGTGCGTAATTAAAATAAATACTAACAATTAAACATACCATCATAGAATTTATTTATTGGTGGCGACACGAAAGGTGTCAATTTTATCGTAGATTATTAATACATAATAACATAATGTTGGCTGCAGCTGCGCAAAATTAAGTTTGAGATGATTTCTTTTATGGTGGTAGAGTG
The DNA here is from genome assembly GCA_029298725.1 of Gnatocerus cornutus. Classification (NCBI taxonomy): domain Eukaryota; kingdom Metazoa; phylum Arthropoda; class Insecta; order Coleoptera; family Tenebrionidae; genus Gnatocerus; species Gnatocerus cornutus. The sequence continues at coordinate 30,946,619 of CM055509.1, read as the reverse complement.
TCAACAGTTTAGGTTATTAGTGTTGCCAACTTTCTTATTATCATGACTAAAACTCGCTGTTGTTTTAAAATTATAGTTATTTCTTTTATTTTTATGTACATTTCTGTTCTATCTTTTCTAAACAAAGAAACATGAATGTGACCGTTTTAAACATTTGTCTGATCATAAAATTACAATTCCAATTGAAGGAAATTTCCACATTTTGTAATCTTACATCTACAACTAGTGACGTCTAAAAACATTTCTAAAAGTAATTGACATTTTGGGTTTATAAAATTAAAATTACAAATGAAGTACATAGATAGGAGGTGGGTTCATTGTAATTTTACGATTTGTTTACACCAGTGGGTTATTCTTAACTTCCAAATAGTAAACCAGAAGTAGAAGTAAATAAGATTTTAAAATATTCATAAAAGGGCCCTAGAGATTCATCAAGGAATACGTTAAAAAATAATTGGAAAAACATGCAACTGAGGGATTTTGTATCCAATCAAAATTCCTCTCTAATTAGCGCAAAACTCGAATCATGCCACTTTAAAAGTAGTGCAAATTGATTACAATAGAGTAATTTTAAATGGTGCTAATACATAACTTTATGCATTAAATTTGCTAGTACAGTAGAACCTCCATTATTCGGATGCGGATTATCCGTGCAAAGTAATAATCAAGGTTGCCCTGTATTTTTAGTTTTTATAAATTTTTATGGTTCATCAACATAATTTAGAAATCAACGTCATTAAAAAAATATTTTTTTTACTGTTGGTAGCCTTTTTTATTGAGTTTGATGCTTTATATTTATCGACGGGATCCTCAAGAGATGCTTTGAGCAGACAGGCAGGGCTACTAACCAATTTCAAGTTCAAAAGCCTGCGGAGACGCGTTTTTATAAAATAAAATTATATTTCAGACCAGAAATTAAGGAATTCACACATTTAGATCCGTTTTTTTTTTATTAATTTTGTATTTTGTTTTACCTTTATCATTAGTTTAAATCTATTGCCAACCTAACAAAAAATTACTGTCATTGATGATCTGGTGGACTGTAAATTTTAATGTATGTTGGTAGCTCTGATCCTATAAAATTCAAAGGCTACTTTCTGCCAGTTCACTAATATGATATTGGATATTAAAATCAGCACCTAATTATCTCGCATAAAAATAGAGCCTCTGAAATTAAAATTACATTGAGGTGATTACAATTTCCATAAATAATGATGCACATCAAAATTACCTTAATTTACATAATTAAATTATTAATAAAATTTAAAAATTGTGTGGCGGGCTGTCATTATGTCTACAATTTTTGTAACCTCTTTTTATATAAAATTACATAGACAGGGTAAATTATTGAAGAACTTTTATGTCAAGAGTAGGCGTTGAAACGTGACGTCATATGTATAACAGTTGATTGGTTGAAATTCTATCAGTTTAATTGTGCGGTTAGAATATGTACCTACATTGAGTAAAAAATGTTGTCGCTCTTTGTTTCTCTAATTAGAGAGGCAAGTCGTACGTGCATTCCATTTCTTTTATGTCTCCCTGTAACTCTCCAATAATAAAAATCTCGCCTATACATCATCTCATTGCATTCCGGACCAGTTCGTTTAATCAGTGTGCAAGTGTTTCGCTTGGAGAATTCTTGGCATTTTCTATTGGCTAATTGGTCGATAAACCCGCGATGCCACTCCATAGTTTATATACAGTGTGTTTTTTTTCTCAACCCGGTACGTTTTACTGTTAAATTAATTTGCTTATGCAAATCGATACCATGGCATGCAATGAATATAGATAGACTTATAGATCATGGTTTGGCTTGTGCTAGCACTTCGATTAATTTTATTTAAGTGATAGAATGAGGCGATGTTGGTTGTACCGAGGCCGCTGCGATCTTGCAACTTTTCAGTTAAAAATACAAACTGGTGTGTGAGACAGGTGCTAGTTTAACTGAACCACCTGCTTGGTCAACAACTTGTGTTTTACACAGAGAAGGAGATATAGATAGGATCGGGCGAACAGTGGCGTGGGAAGAGGGATGAAAGTGGGATTTTCTAAACGTTAAACCCAATTTTAACCGGTTTGTTTGTTACAATCAATTTGAGGTTGTTTTGAGTGTTTTATTGGATTAAATTGGTCGCATTTCGGTTTATTATTCCAGTTCGAAGTTGGTCGTTGAGGTTTTATTAATTACGTGCGTAATGGACTCGTTAAGGCATGTTTTATTGGGCTTCTTGTAATCGATGTAATTGGTAATTAGCCTTGTACTGAACCGAGAGAAATAAGACAAAAACGACGGTTTACTTAAGTGCTGCTTTATTTTTATTGGTTGATGCGGTGGACTGCTTTATTTTTTATAAGCTCGTTTAGAGCTCGCTGGAAATTACCACCAAAGAAATAAAGTCAACATTTTGGCCACTGTTTAAAAATTGTAGGTACAATTATTTGTATATTCTCTAAAAAGTGACGCTTAATCTTAGTGCTACCAGCACACTTTTTTAAAGATTGTTATTGTGTTTTTATCTTTTTTACTTTTTTCTCTTTGTGTTATATGTTTTGAAAATATCTCAACGAAATCTATTCCTAACATCTAAATTCTCAATATCGATTGAATCTGTGTAAAAACAGTGGCTTTTGTCCGCTACCAACTGGTAATAACAATAATCATCAATTCAGAACCCATTTATAACCCCATCGCCACAGCCGTAGAACCATTAACATACAATAGCCGTATAGCGAATCCAACCTACAAAATCTATTTAGCTTGATGACCTCCGCTATAGTTAAACAAGCAAACAAGACTACAAAAACCACTCATGTATACTTTGGCTCCTGAAGTAATCTTGAACACGTTCCTAACATCCCCAGGAAGGATATGCACTAAAAACAAATCCAACCCATTTATTTATCAAGTAACGTTGCATCGTCAGTTTACTCAATTAATATTCAGCACGAGTCCATTTTTAACACCGGACATCCTCCATCAGTGAATGATTTTAACCAGTCGTGTAACATTATAAGTATTTTTCGAACCCTCTGTATAAAATATGACGCCCTCCGTCGATTATCCGCACAATTGGTGCATAAATCACCTTTCGATCCGCGACGCATGATATGGACCAACGAGAGATGGAGGGCGTGGTCAGCCTCCCAATTAGCCTCTCTCATCGAGAGGCGGATCGGCACGAGCCAATGAAACCGCACGGTCATCTCGCCAACCTCAGCTTCCGCGCCCGCAGTTGGTTGCTAATTCCATTGTTTCGTTCCAGGTGGTTACGGTCAATTGAGGAGTCCGGCGTGTCCCCCCGCAGAAGAGATCCGGGAGGAAGGATCGCCGCCCCCGGGACCACCTTCAGGGTTCATGCATCTACAGAGGAGTCCCGCCTACCACCACTTAAAAGATGGTAAATTCCAGAATATACAGGATGGACAGTTTTAAACGGGTGATTTATAGGGTTCAAAAGTTCGTGTTCGCCGAGCGAATCCGGCACGAATTCCTTCGGGATGGACAATTTACCGTCCATGAATTCCGACGATCAATCTCACCTCTTCCAGACGTCCCATTATTCGCCAGAGGAACACGAGTACCAGGCACTGGATGCTGGGCACCAACCACAATACTTGGAAAGTTCGCCGGAATTCTACGCTGCCAACAATCTGATAGAGTCCAAGTACCATCCAGCGCACTCCTACGTCAAAAACTACGCCAGAGGTAAGAAAATATATACAGTGTGAACACTATAATAACCTATTACAGGACGTCATTAAAGCTCTATTTTACCGTGGGACTTTACGTCGATATGATGAGAATTTCTCTCAGAAATAAACGTTCTCCGTTCTGTTATAAATATAGCCATAAAATCCACCGAAATTACTCATCCGTGGGCGACATCTTTAAAATGGCGCCTATATACCACGAGCCCACGTTGAAAAGACGGCTATGCCTCCATATCGCGATCTACCTATCTAGTTCCCACGGGTAACGTCGCCGTTCACTTGTTGCGCGAAAATCGCCCCCTATCGTCCAACTTATCGAGACATGGAAGTTAATGACCTTCGCGTCTGTCATTTACATTCAAGGTCCAAGTAATGGCCCTCCGTAAATGGAGAACCCATTTTGGAACAATAGACTATCTTTACCTAACGTAATGGCGATAAGCGCAGTTGGCTGTGCATGAAACTATGTAAATAATACGAATGACGGAGGGAAAATTAAACAAATTAGGCACAAAATGGCGACAATATTGTGATATTGTTTCTTTGGGCGGAAATGCATTGTTACCAACTGGGGAGGTGAATGCGGAAAATGCACCAAAACAAGGCGGACGCAAATAACAATTAAATACGTATTTGAAAATATGTCGAAATTGGTTTTCAGAGCCAATCCTGAAGTGTTTTTTTTTTTGACGTTTTAAATTTTTTGCAGGTACTGGAAGGTATAACGATGGTTACGGCGAAACGTACGGCTCCCCCTACGATGGGTCTCCTTTCCAAACGGTGCCCAGCGGTACCAACGGTGCCCCAGAACAATGGGCGCACAACCACGATCTCGGTTCCATAGCACATGCCCACTCACATACACATCCAGCGTTCTTGTCCACGGGAATGCAAGGGAGAGATCCCATCAACCCATTGGCCCCAGACACCAAACCCATGCTGCAAAATGGGATGATTGCTGGGTATCCTAACAGTGGAGCGCCGGGAGGACCCTGCTTTACAGGTAGTTTAATTAAAAAAAAAATAGAATGGGAGTTGGCGAAGGCCAAATTTTTTAGTAAGGAAAAAAATTGTTTCAAAGCAAAACAAATCTATAAATTTAGTCACCTTGATGACTCTTCCAAAGCACACTTTTTATAAATTTTGACACTAACAGTTACAAGTCAAGGTGGTCATGTTGTACAAATCACAGTTAACTTTGATTTATTTTACGATTTTACGGTATTGTTTGGAGTGTTTGCATAAAAAAGCGCAACAAATCATCTAAAAACAGAAAGACAAGAGTCAGAAAAAAATAAATCCACACTGACACTTTCATTTCCTGCCTGCTTGATGCTAAAATGAAAAAAAAAGTTGAGAACTGTTAATAAAAATCACGTTGGCACATTGTGGTAATCATGGCCAACTTTGATTTATGTTCAAAAATTGCGATTGTTTGGATAGAAAATAATAACAAACAGTTATAGCGAATTAAATATTGAAAATTTCACGTTTATTTTGGACGTCACTGTAATTATTTTCGTAGGATCATCCATAAACATTCACTCCAACAAAAAACAAACAAAGAAAGATCTTTAATTGTTGTTATTCAGTCCGAGTCGGTTATAAACAATAGCAGAATCGTCTTTTCGTGTCGGTGTAAGTGAACCCGAAAACACTTGTTTTTTCAGGAAACAATTGAATTAATCAGCTTATCAAGCAGTGTATAACTCGTATTCTTTTGTCGGTGTAGGAATTTCCATATTAATGGCTTTTTTCAACTTGTAGTGTAACTGTCATACGGTGATAAAATAAAAAATTGAAATTTGCAGGGTCCGGCCCTATCCAGCTGTGGCAGTTCCTGCTGGAGCTCTTGACGGACAAATCCTGCCAAGCCTTCATTTCCTGGACCGGCGACGGCTGGGAGTTCAAATTAACCGACCCCGATGAGGTAGCCCGACGCTGGGGCATCCGCAAGAACAAGCCTAAGATGAACTACGAGAAATTGTCACGTGGGCTTCGCTACTACTACGACAAAAACATAATTCACAAGACTGCCGGGAAGCGCTACGTCTATCGCTTCGTCTGTGACTTACAGACCTTGTTAGGGTGAGTAAAACGAGAATTTTGGAAGCGTTTCCACTGCTTACTCTAATCACAATTTTTTGTCTAAAGTGGTGGTGTTTGCAGGTACAGTCCGGAGGAGCTCCACGCAATGGTAGATCTCAAACCAGAGAAGAAAGAAGATGACTGATCGTGAACCGCGTCGCATCCCTCGCCCCCCTCACGCAACCTGGTGCCTAACAATCGGAAAACCATCACTTTATCATAAATTTTCGCGTAACGCTCAGCGCAACTTTGCTCATCTGCACAACAACCAATCAGAATCAACAAAATTACGTGTGATTTAATTAAGATAGAGATAATGTATAAAGTTAAGGTTATGTGCTCTCTTGATATAGCGAGGGTCAGCGCCACTGATCGAGCTGTCTGTAAATATCATTATTGTGATAAGTCTTTCAGAGCAGATAGTTATATGTTTATATTTTTTCAAGTCCAGGCGGCGCCCACGCGCATTGACGAGACAATATGATAAATTTTTTGCACACTTGATTATTGTTAAAACTTGCAATAAGATGTTTTTAACGTACGTTCTGAATGTTAACAAGTTTTTTTATCGTGGTCTCAAACCTAAAGTATATTCTACTATAAGTTATTATTTAAAAGAAAATTAATTATGACACGTTGGTATAGCCGAAGTCTCGTTCAAGGGTTCTTTTCGAGCTGTATTTTTTGTGTTATCCATACGTATAAACTATGTATTAAATAGTGATGTTTGAATAAAATATTGGTTTTACCAACTCCATTTTTAAGCCTCTCCCGGCGCATCCACCATTTAAAATATTATTTTTTAATAAGCTGCCAACATGAAAAAAATACAATGATGTTGGAACTAATTTGAAAGTTCCAAACAAATTAAAGTAGATCAATAATGGAAACTATTTTAGTAACTCTCTACATCTCACTCTGGACTAAAACCGCTTCGCTTCATGCTTTTTATCACAGGGGGCACAACTGTCTTAACTAAAGAGTTGAGAAGGCCCAAAAAAATATACAGTCGCAGTCAAAATATTTCGAACCTCATTCCCGTATTTCAAAATTAAAAACGAAAATTATATGACCGCATCTGTATTACAAATATTACATTCTACGACATCTTATAGGACTTTTTTATATGTACACTTACGGTCATGTGACTTGTATCACCGAAAAAAAAAACAGTTTTTCTACAATTGCTAAATACGTTTTGATTGTCGTTTTAATTTCTAAATGACATTTTTTTAGACTCAAGTATAGGTAAAAGAGGCAGAAGAGTGCGTAAAAGTGACATAAGACTGCATAAAAGTGATTAAAAGAGTGCGTAAAAGTATGTCATTTTGGCAGGAACTAAAATTGTAAGAAAGCAATCGCTTATCGATTTTTGTTGGATTTTACGCATATTCTCACACACTATCTAAAATTCCAACCGTTGAAAGATCCGTATGAAATTTTCGTGATTGAATTCGCACCTCAAAACAGTGTTAAAACGATGTCAAATAAAGTGTTCATTTTAAAAAGAAATGTCAAAAATGTCACTTAAAGTATTTAGTGCGGGTAAACTTTGCAGTTTGTTGTGATTATAGAAAAAAATCTTGTTTGCTACACGTGCACACGTAAACTACTACCATTTTGCAACTTGTCGCAAACGCTAATGACAATAAAAATGAATTGCATTGTTTTTTTTTTCTTAAAATGACAAAAATCTGTGCAAAATTTTATGAAAGCAATGGCACATGTGTTCGAACTGTCAAAAATGAGATTAGGCAGAGCTACCAACAGATTTAAAATTGCTAAAGCTGCTTAGAAGACAAATTATAATACGGCCCAAGATATGACAAAACTAATAAAGAAAAAAAGAAATTCTTAATAGACGTATTAAAAAAAAACAAAAAGAAGTAAAAAAAGCCACAAAGAAGAAAATTTTATTAATTTGAGCAAATATTCTGTTAAATTAAACAAAGGAAGTTTGTAAAAGAAAAGATAATGGAAGAACGGGGAGAAATTCCCGAGAAAAGTAATAATTTTTGGCTTTAATCTGTGATGATTTATTGTCATTTTTCTGCTCGAAAATCGATTTCGCCGCTTTTAGAAAGAGACAATTCAAATATAGCCCCAACGCGACACTGGCGGGAGGCTGGAGCAGATCCAGATGTTGGCTATGTCAGTGTAAAAGTGTTCCCGAAGAAGATGACTCATCTCAAAGTCGGAGTACGTGTTAGACCACTCTCCCAAAGGTATGTTTTGATCGGACCCGAACCAATTTCCTATATTTAATCGAGCTATTTGTAATCCAAACAACGAAAGAAAAATACTGTAAAAAACATTCGTACGATGCAAAATACACGCTGTGCCATTAACATGTTTATTACACTAACAATCAAAAATTTTTTTCTGAGATTTGTTGTTGATCAGTGCTGTGGCGTAAACAAAGAACACGTCTCACGTGTGCACCATATCCCACGGAAACGTCTAATTTTAGTCTCAGCCGTGCAAAAAGTCACTGCACTCTTTCTCAGCTTCACCGTGTTTACCTCTTCTTTGCACGCTTTATTCTCAGCAGGAATTTGTTTTTTCAGAGAAGTGTCGGCAAAATCTGCTGTGGTTCTACAAGTTGACGATAATCGAACGGTGTCCGTCACAAATATCAAGGTAATAAATTGAAGAAGAGTAAGTGCCACTTTACACCGAATTAACGTGTGATTTATTTTAATTGAGATAAAATGAATGAAGCATTGCGATGCTAAAATTACGAAGGTAGACTCATAGTTCTAATTATAAAATAGGTCGGGGCTTGTTAAAGAGGGTTTAAAGAGGAGATAAGAATTGTGGAAGCTATTTTTGGGAGATTGGGAAAGAAGAACAGATGATGGGTGTCATAAAGAAAATGTTTATTTTTGTTGGGTTTTATTGCAGTGTGGTAGATGACAGTTGACTCGTTTTTATGTACATGAAGGTGAATTCTTCTTTTTTCCTCTTCATAATTTTATCGTCCATAAAGATCGCAATACAACCCAACAACAAAACGACATGTTTTCTGTTGTAAATGTCTCCACAACACATGTCTTCTCCAATCCGCCGATACAATCTCGCATTCATTCACTTCCAACTTTAATTTGACAAGTTTCGTGTTTTCCTTTGATCTAATTTTATCTTCAGGTGCCAGAACAGCACACAGGCGACAGTCGCGAACGGACCAGAAGATTCACCTTCGACTTCTGTTTTCCTGACAGTTCCACACAGGATGATGTATGTCATCTTTTGTATTTTTCTTTTTCTAAAATCTAATTGGTCACTATTTCGGTTGCTTGCACATAAATTTTCTATAGATTAAAGAGATTGCTTCAGGTGTTCCGGCCCGTTGAAAACGTCATCGGTCAAGCCATTAAAAAGAGATGTCATTCGTGCGTTTTGGCATATGGACAGAGTTCCTCAGGGAAGACGCATACGATGATGGGATTTCCACATGACCCAGGGGTCGTCCCGAGGCTGTGTCAAAAAATTTTTGGGTACTTGGAGGAGACGGCTGTTGGGGAGGAACACTCCACTAAAGTAGAAGTCAGGTGAGCAAAACCCGGCGCATCCACCATTTTCGTCAAAAAATTTCATTTTGTGCAGATCAAAATCTACTTTCAACTAAATTCTCTGACTATTAATTTACGATAACGCAACTGGTAAACCACCCATGCATCAACTTCCTCCTCCCACGCATCCTCTTCTCCATTACGCATTCATTCCAAACTCCCTTATCACCTCCAAAACAATGTTATTTCTCACCCTTCACACATGCAACGATGATTGTTTATCGATCAGGACTGGTCCAAAATCCACCCAACTCAAAATTACCAAAGTTGAATCGTTTCGCGCTATTTCCCCAGCGCATCAACCATGAAAAATAACAGTGAATTTCGTAACGACATGAAAAATTAATTATTGTTATGACAGCGGAAGCTTTCGTGCGAGTTACTTATCACTTTTACAACTCTCCGACAAGTTAAAGTGTGTTTCGACTAAATTCCAGACAGTATTCGTTGGTTCGCGGAGTTTGATGGTGTAGTCGCAACACGCGAAGACGATTTATGCGGATCTTAATCTTGAAAGTTTGGATTGCAGTTACTTGGAGATTTACAATGAAAAAGTCCGGGATTTGCTCAATGGGGGCAGCAGAGAGGGACTCAAAGTGAGGCAGCATCCGAAGAAGGGGCCCTACGTGCAAGGTAACCGAAATTAGTCGCAAACATGAAAGAGTTTCGTGTTTAAAGCAGTGCATGAAAATTTTTAATAAAAGTCGTGTCTGCAGTATTCGAGTACATATTTTTAGTCTCGGGTACATTTGAAAGAGCAATTTGGTTTAATCCGCCCCTGTAAAACTATTTGATGAGGCTTTAAAGTGCTCTTTCGTATCGATCTCTTAGTGTTGCGAATATAAATAAATATCAATCAAACTCTCCTAACTTTCCTGTTTATTTTTCTCTTTTTATTGTTGTTTTTCCGTGTAAAGATTCTGTTACACCAAACTGTATATTTTCTATCCAACAATACCACGTCCTTCCCATGTCACTTATGTAACTTTTTGCATAATCCCATCATGGGAACACCCATTCATTGTGCTCCATTTCCCAGGTCTCACTTTGCACCCAGCGTCGGACGTGTCGACTCTTCTCCACCTTCTGACGTCCGGTAATCTCAACCGCCGCGTCGGTGCCACCCCCACCAACCCCCAATCAAGCCGCAGTCACGCAGTCTTCATCCTCCACTTCGACGGCATCAAACTCACCCTTGTCGACCTCGCGGGTAGTGAAAGAGCCAACAGGTGTTACACCACTTCAAGATTCCGCGAGGGTGCAAACATCAACAAGAGTTTGGTGGCGTTGGGCAACGTCATCTCAGCTTTAGGTGAGTGTTGAACTTGGTGCGGCTAAAAATACACATGGCGCCGCTCTGGATTTCGTATTTCCAGCTGAAGACACCAAGTGTTCCAAGGGGATAAGGAGGAGGTTTGTTCCGTTTCGGGATTCGGTGTTGACATGGCTATTAAAAGACACGTTGGGAGGAAACTCCGACACTGTTTTGATTGCGAGTGAGTTGGCTTTACCTTCGTTTCAATTTCTGGAGTGTGTTTTGCAGCTATTTCTCCGTCGAGTGAGTGCTATAGTGAGACGGTGAATACTTTGAGGTTTGGGCAAAGAGCCAAGCTTATAGTTTCGATTCCAGTCGTTAATGAAGATCCGAAGGAGAAGACGATCAGGGAATTGAGAGCGGAAATTGTGAGACTGAAGGAGCTCATCAATTTGGGACAAGTGAGTACGAACCACAAAAAACCCAAAATTACATTGACCTTTTACCCCAGAAGCATTTCAGTTGATCCAAATTCCCCAAAGATTTTAATTTTAGCCCTCAACTCCATCAAAATCTTTTTTATCTTCATCGTTTTCGTTAATTTCTGGTTTTATTTTTAGCCCCAATTCCGACATTCCTCAAAAGTATCAACAAAAAAAAATTCGCGTTTATCCGCGTTCTTGTTTCCAGACCCCAATGTCCAACGACAACCTCAACACCACCGAGAAGCTCATCCCCGTGGTGAGTTTCACCGACGCCAACAAGCCCCCAACAGCTCGTCTTCGCCGCACGTACAGCGTCGACCACTCCACCAAAAAGCTCGAGCTACCAGCCCGAAAATTCGGCTCTGAGGAAGCCCTCCGTAAAGCCAAGTCCACGAAAACGGAGAAGAACCAAACTGAAATTAAATCGAAAGTCGATTCCATCCGCAGAGCTCCCGTTAAACCCCGTTCGCAGATAGTGGCGGCTGTCACGCATCGTCTGTACGCTAAAACGAAGAAGAAAGAAGTGGCGACGGATACTTCAGATCTACCGACTTTTGTGGCTCCTAAGGAATTGAGTATCTGCTCGAATGCGAGGTTGCAGCTGAAGGAATTGACGAGGAAAGCCCTGAGAGCGCATAAGTGGAAAAATGAAGAAACACAGACCGAACTGTTTCCGGTGTTGAGAGTGAAAGAAACTGCGACGGATGTGGATGATTTGAAGTCGTTGTTGTACGAGGTGAAGGATGCGGAAACGGAAACTGTGCCTTTGCCGATGGAAGACAAAGAAGTCAATTGCACGTTCCTGGATAGTCTTCAGAATGCTTTCGTTGTGACGAGGAGTTGTGGGACTCAATCACAGTCGAGTGTTTCGTTCACGAAGTACCTTCAGGAGCCTCCAAAGATTGAGGTGTTCAATCCACACACTGCCAATCCGATCTACACTTCTTCGGTCAACATTAACATCTCCCACAACTATATAAACAAGCAAAGAATCTGCGAGAGTGTCTCTGATGATAGTTTAGACGACCAAAATGTTTGCTTTCCAACGCCGGATTTAATCAGCAACCACAACTCCTTGGAGCCGCACAGTCATCCATCAACATCCAAAGAAACGCTTGAGAATCAAATCAGACACGCGACGTGTGAAACTCTCCCTGAAGAGGTCGAGGACTCGCTTAGTTTTGTCTGCAGCGTCCCTCTAACCACGACGGCGAAGTCTTCCACAGTTCCCCTTTGTTCAGAAAGAGTTGATTCCATTAACATTCCCAGTATCCACGCGCCCCAGGTTTGTCACCAAGGAGAAGCTCCCCAACGGTGCCAACACTTCACCCCGACAATCCCGGAACTCGCGCGTCCCACAATCATTGAACCACAATTGTACAGTGACGACACCATAACACTCATCGAACCGGTGGTGTTGAAATCCATAATGAAGCACCAAGAGTGTGACATCCCCGACTCTTTAGACTACCACCTGGCGAACTCCAAGAAGGTCCGTTTTAATAAGAAATCCGACGACAACGACAGAATGATGGAGGCCATGTCGGGCTTCTTAGAGGAGGCGACTCTTCTCATGAACAACCTCTCGATGGCGGCAACTCAACTCAACCAAGAACGCGAGTACGACGTGGAGGTTACCGTGAGCGGCTTGCAACAAAAGCGCAAGAAGAGAAGACGCGTCCTCAAGAATGCAAAGTGTCAAACTGAGGAAACTCCAACCAAATCTGATTATATTCAAACAGACCTGGATCTCACGAACAAGTACGAGCTTCTCCTGGAGGATTCCTGTCGCCGATTAGAAGAGAAGATAGCTGCAGCGAGTGATGACAACTTCTGGGATCATCACGAAGACACAAGCCTTGAGAGCAACCCGCGCACGTTCTCGGACTACGGAAGTCTCCCTAGGAGACGAAAGAGACACTCTTCGTGTACTCCTAGTGCGTATTTGCGGCAGTTGGCCACTATGAGAAAACAAGTGGTGGAGGCGTCACGTGAAGAACTTTCCAATAACAGTGATACATGAATGTAATGTTTTTATTACCATATTTATACATTTATTATTAATAAATAATCATGAGGTTTCTATACAATGGTGTTAATGGGTCCGTGACTGGTACCATCGTGCAAACTTTAAATGTCTCTTGAGGGTAACACAACACGATGGGTCATAAATATCGACGCTGTAAGGCGCGATTTGTCGCTAATTGCGACAATAAATGAAAAAGAAAAGAAAAAAGTGTGGATCGAAGACGGGGAGCTACTTTAAAAACCGGCGGGAAGAGCTACCATGCAAATTTATAAATAGATTTGTACGAAATGGCAGCATTTTTCGTTTGCGAACTTTGCAGTGTTGTTCTTACAGTCGACTTATCAAGACCAAGAGTATAAAGAGGATGGTTCTGGGAATAGAACCACGGGACTTCCCTGAAAGAGATCCTGAAAAAATAATATCTGTGATTTTTCACACTTACCGCCCCCTTTCTGCGGGACTAGGAAAAATAAAAGGGAGTTACGCCACTGGGTTCATGGTAATAAACAAAATCTTTAGGAAATACCTGTTGGGTAAAACAGCAAACTTCTTTTCTTCACGTAACCGGTCCCTGGAATGCGCAGCTCGCAATGAATCAAAGATCCGGGAGCTAACGAGTCAACCAAAGCGTTTGCTATCACGAAGACGGAGAACCTTCCACTGGGATGTCTGCTGGTGTTCCACTCAAGAGTCTGAAGCGGATTTCTGCAACCGAGAATGTACTTTTGGTTCTTTCGTTTCTTTCTACCCACTTATTGAAGAAGTCGTCCGACTTGTCCTTGTACAATATAAGTTTAGGAGCTGGAAACACGTCGTTGGCGTAACAAGTGAAATTAACACTGTGATGGTTCCCTTCTTCTTTTAATATCACGAAAGACCGCTCAGGTTCTGAAACACTGTCAGTATTTTGAGGAGTATTGTCCCAGTACTCACCAAATATTATCATGTTCTTCGTGCTGAAATCCTCGTCCGCGAAGGTGGACACAAAACATTTATACTCCCCTGCGATGTCCGTGGTCGGGTTCCATATCTTCATCGCCCTGTAGACGCTCTTCGGGTCGTCCGACGCCTTGTAAGTCAAATCAACTCTGCTCTTTAGCAAACCCAAACTTTGCGGCTTCTGGGGTGGAATCCACTGGTAGACCACCTCATCATTCAACAGCCACTTTACCACAAGCTCCGTGTCGTCAGGTCTAACTGAATAATTACAATCCAGAACGACGGAATTTCCGGAGTCATTTTTAACAGCGCTTGGCACTTTAACGTAGTTAATTTGAACAGCCACACACAACTCTAGAAATCAATTTTTACCCACTTTAGTATTAATAGGGGATGTTAAGGTCATCGGGGGTAATTCCACGCGTTTGAATAAAAATGCGTTGTGCTAATTTGATCATCAAAGGGTGCGTCAAAGCTGAATTTATTGGAGGCATCCACGTGGAAAAACTCTAGTCGAGCGGAATGGGAATAATAAAAACAAACATACTCAAGGAATTACATACAACAAAGGGATGTCACCACCGGAGGGAAAGCGTCTTTCTTACCCCAAGTCACGAAGAACAAGAAGATTCCACAAAGAAAGCGCATTTTCGTTTAAAATTTGAATGGTGCGTTCCGTGGCGGACTTGCAGAGGGTGGTTAGCTTTGTGACGCGCGCGGGTCACGAGTCGGGACATGCGCGCCACTGCTGGAGTTCCGACACAGCCCCTTTTTCTACGACACTGCTTGGGATTGACAGCATCTTGTCACGCTGGTGTATATTTGGTTGCATAACCTGTTTCTTTTGACAGGTTGAACAGTGACGTTTACCTCGAGTTTTTTTTTAATTAAACTTCATTAACATTAAAAACGCCGGTAATTTATTAAAAAACTGTAAAAACGGTGATTGCTATTTATGTGGTGCACTTTGGCTTCGCTTCTAGAACATTCAAGTCCGACCTCAAGACGATGTTGACACTCTCTTTTAGAAATCTAATCAAGAATACCGCAAATCGGGCCCTTCAGACCAGTTTCTTGAGAACGAAGTCGTCCAAGAGTGAGCTCAATGATAATGATAAACTTCAAGAGGCTGCTTTGGATGAGAATTTGTTTTTGGTGGATGAAAACGATAAAGTTATAGGGACTTCATCGAAGAGGGTTTGTCATAAAGTGTCCAAGGAGGGGGATATTCCCTTGCACCGCGCATTTAGTGTTTTTCTATTCAACAGTCATGGGGACCTTCTGTTGCAGAAGAGGTCCCCTGAGAAGGTACATAACCTCATTTTGTAGCTCTTGTGACCCGTCATTTTTTAGATCACGTTCCCGAATTTGTACACCAATTCCTGCTGCAGCCACCCGATTGCAGACGTTCCCGGGGAAGATGAAGAAAAAGACGCTTTAGGGGTCAAAAAGGCGGCGCAGAGGCGGATGAATCACGAGCTGGGGATACCAATAGACAAGCTACCTTTGGAGAAATTTAATTATATTACAAGAATTCATTATAAGGATGAAGGAAATGGGCAATGGGGGGAACATGAAATTGACTATGTACTCTTCTTCCAAGGAGACGTCCCTGTTAAACCCAATCCAAATGAAATCTCTGAAATTAGTTTTATTCCAAGAGATGATGTGGATGAACATGTTCCAACATTGGGGACGTTGACCCCGTGGTTCCATTTGATATTGAAACATAGACTCAAGTTGTGGTGGGACAACCTGCATGACTTAGACCAGTTCAAGGATCATCAAAAAATTACAAAGTTGGGTTTAATTAAACAATAGTTGATTTTGAGGTCTGAAGATAATTTATAAGTTGGAAAGTTGTTTGGAGTTTTATTGTATGCCTAACAACAGTTTTTTAATTGTACATACGGTATTACTGTCGTAAATAAAGGTACCTATTTAAATTTCAAGGCGTAAAATCTCCAAAAATAGCCCCACATGCAAAGTGAAGTTAGGCGAAATGTCAAAGGTGATAAAAAGACGGTTCGAGGACAAACAAATTGTTATCTTCACTGTGATCTACATCAAAAACAATTTCTTTTCTTTTTCTATAAATAACTGAAGTTTTGAATTTAATTAAAAACCCCGCCTCAATTTAGAGATTTTCTTACTGAACAGTTGGTACTAATTTCCACTAAGTAGTGTTGTGCTGAATTTGAAATTTGTGTTAATTTTATATTTCCCGTATTTTGCATAGAAAAACTAGATAATTATAATGTGACCAACTCTACGCGTAATTTTCTAACTTGTGCCTGTGCGAACTTCCTTGGTTCCGATTTTCTAAACATAACCTCAAACTTTTCATTCCTGCCCAATAATGACTGACCCGTGCCAGAATTTGCAATCTTCCCTTTCAGGAATCCTCCAGGACCTCTTATCCATGTCTGCCTCTGTCATCAAACGATCCACTCGTTATCTTACGAATGTAAACTCCCTGGACCCCAGTTCAGTTGAGAGTGTCTCCTCAAATGTACATTCTCTTATGGAAAAAATGAACACGAATTTACAAGCGTTTATGACGACGTATGATACTGCCGTTACTACGTACAAAGAGGCCCTTAAAAATGGAGACTCCAAGAATTGTGATACTCCAAAGAAAAAACTTAGTCTTAGTTTAAAAAGGAATGCTGATAGTGATATAGAATTTACGACTTCAGATGAGGGTAAGTTGAAATTTTATTACAAATAACTTAATAACTTATCATTGGGATGATTTAGAGACGACACCTAAGAAACAAAGCTCACAGTCTTCCGCTATTAAAAACGAGACTCTTGTCCCAAAAGATGAAGATGATGTTAGTGATACAGATAGTCAGAAAACGATAATGAATTTTGATGTGCCTGTAACAAATGATGCCATACAAGGTGCAGTAAAATGACTTGGTTTTTAATTTTGTCTCAGGTCTTTTAGATGGAGAGTCTGATGATTTGAACACTATGTTAGATGAGTTGAACAAAAATGATGAAAATCAAGACCCGAAAACAACAGCACGTGCCAAATCAATGAGTTTTGATTTTGACGACGACGATGGTAAATGTTTCTTTACCAATTTTCAAGTTTTGACAAAAATATTCTAGTTGAACTCCTCACTGCAGCTGAGAATGTGGAAAAGACTGAAAAGGAGACTGAAAACCAAACTACAAATCACTCCCTTTTAGATTTATTGAATAAAGCGCTTCCAGAGAGCCCCGAGGAAATGACGGAGGCTGATGGGGACGAAGCCGTGAAGATTCTAGAAGACGAAATTTCGTACTCCACTGAAACAGAGTCAGACGACTCTTTATCATTAAGTGAAAGTTCCGACAATGATTCAAGTGACGATTGGAAACCAAGTCATCAATCTCGATACGAATTTGATAGTGTTTCAGATACAGAAACGTCTGAAGAAGAACCAGAAGTCCAACTGAAAGAACTTGTCATAAATATGAAAACGAAACTTGACCACATGAGCGACTCTGAAATCGATCGGTAAAGTTTCGAACTGCGCTGACTTCAATAACATTTTTTCCAGGTTGTGCAATCTTGAAAATATCAACAAACGCAAATGTCTCAGAGCTCTGGATAACTTGAGGAAAAAACGGCGGAAACGAATCCGACTTTTGAGTTCATCGTCTTCTTCCTCATTATCGTCCGATATTCCAACTCCAATATCTAATAGTCCAACTCCAGATCTCGAGGCGGACGACCCTCTTCCTCAAGACGCCGCTCCTAATATTGAAGACTTAGCAGATCAAATAGCTGATAATCTAGCCAAAGAAGATGAAGTCGAAATTAGCTCAGATAGCGAAGACGAGCCAGAACCCGAAAAAAAGAAGAAAACGAAGAAGGAATCAAACAAAGAGCCCGATGTAGAAAAAGATCCAAAACCGGAAAAAAAGATCGGAAGCTGGAGGAACGAGATCTTTTTCGGTACGAGTTCAGAAAGCGAAGACGATCCAGATGTAGTTCTAAATGATCCGTTGGTCGAAAAGGTCGACGAGGATGAAGACAGTAAAGAGAAAACACAGTTGAAGATTGCCAACGATGGCGATGACGAAACAATGGTGATTACCGATTCAGCCGAGTCGAATTCAGACAGCGATGATGATGTAACTTTGTAAGTTAAACTTGAGGGTCCCCAACAAACTAACTTCTTATTACAGCGTCTCGGAGGGGCCTAACGAAAGTCCTGGTCAACGCGGCCGAAGAAACATCCGCGCTATCATCACCGATAATGAGCTCAACGCGTTAACACAGCGGGCCAAAAACGAAGAAGATGAAAGAATCCAGCGTTTGGAGGAACACACCAAAACCGTGCGTTTCTTTTGTTTTTTCTTCACTTTTTAACGTTTTTCTGCAGATTGAGTCGATTCAGTCGCAACGAGAGCTGTCGCAATTCGAAGTGTCACAACGGGAGGAGTTTGTCTTGGACATGGATGTTACGACTGGGACGCCTCTGATTACCGTCGATTACAACTTGGCGAAGATGTTGAAACCGCATCAGAAGGAAGGTGTGACTTTTATGTGGGAGGCTTGCTATGAGAGCGTTGCGATGTTGAAGAAGAAACCGGGAACTGGATGTATTCTTGCTCACTGTATGGGTTTGGGGAAGACGTTACAGGTTATCACCTTGATCCACACACTTTTTAAGCATAGTGTCACAAACACCAAACACGTGCTTGTTATATGTCCGTTGTCTACTGTTACTAACTGGAAGAATGAGTTCAAGAAGTCGCTCAAGAACGTGGGGACGCAGGTGCAGACGTCGCTGATAACGCGGCGCTATTTCATTATGTAAGTCTTAAAGTTGATATCAATATCTATTTAAATTTAGCATGTAAAATAATGCCAAAGCCTTTTCGCATTTTTGTTTTTTCGCCATAGGAAAGGTGACGTGACCGGAAAAATCAGAACTATTAAATCCTGGCGAGAATCTGGTGGCGTCCTAGTCATGGGCTACGAGACTTTCCAAATCCTCACCAACAAAAAACTATCAACTCGAGTGTCTGCTCAGGGTATAAAAACGGCCTATGAAGGCCTCGTCAATCCAGGTCCGGACTTAATAGTCTGTGATGAAGGCCACCAGCTCAAAAACGACAAAACTTTGAGATCCAAAGCGCTGGTGCAAGTGAAGACGAAACGAAGAATTGTGTTGACAGGGACACCGCTGCAGAACAATCTGAAAGAATGTAAGAGAATGAGACGTGGTAACTTGTACTGATCGTGTGTTTCAGACTATTGGATGGTGAACTTCGTTAAACCACATCTTCTGGGAACCGACAAAGAGTACTTGAATCGGTTTGCTACTCCTATTACGAACGGGCAGTACTATGATTCTAGACCTGAAGATATCAAGTTGATGAAAAAGCGGACGCATGTGCTTAACAAGCTTTTGAAAAAGACTATTCATGTGAGTTGGACTGTTTATAAGATTAAAGTGTACAGTTCTTGTTGTAGAGAGTAGAGTCCGGAGTTCTGGCGTCGTACCTCCCGGAAATTATTGACTATACAATTTTCGTCAAGCTGGGGCCAGTACAGATGGAACTGTACCAAAAGTATATTTATTTAGTAAAAACGAGCGCTAAAGAATTGCGCACTGGTTACTTGGCTGATGTCATGATGCTCAACATCAACAATCTTCATCCTTACGCCCTTCAGTTACATGTAATTTTTATTTAAGTTTTCAAAAGTTCTATACAAATTAAGTACCATTTTAGTACAACAGAACCAAGTCGAAAAAAAAGAAGAAACAACGAACAGAAGACGGCTTTTCAGAGGACGACGAACACGAATCCGCCAACGAAAGAGTCGCTCGCGACTGGTTCAAATCGTCCATTCCTGAAGACGTGGCCCGCAATGTGGACCACAGCCCCAAACTAAGACTGATTTTAAATATCGTCGACGAAGCAACTCTTCAAGGAGACAAAGTGTATGTCGTCCAAAAACCAAAACATTTTCTCACTTTTTCTTTAGATTGATTTTTTGTCAGCGGAGAGCAGAGCTAGATCTTATCGAACACTTCCTAAAGACGTGCGGAACGTCAATTTGTCCTTCCTGGCGGCCCAATTTTGATTACTACAGAATGGATGGTGAAACGTGTATAGACAATCGTGATACACTTTGCACAAATTTCAATGCTAATGCTCTAGCGAAAGTATTTTTACTAACTCACCGCGTTGGGGGTTTGGGGTTGAATCTTATAGGGGCGAATCGCGTGATCATGATCGGGTCTAATCACAACCCCTCGTTGGATGCTCAGAGTATGTACAGGGTGTACAGGTTTGGTCAGAGCAAGAAGTGTTTTATTTACAGGCTGTTGTCTCTGGTAAGTCGCCTTTGTGACAAATTTTGTTTTAGTTGGGTTGTTTTAGGCGACCATGGAGGAGAAGATTTATCATCGATGCGTGGTTAAGTTACATTTATCAGGGACAGTTGTGGATAAACTCCACTTCACGAGGAAGATCACCTCGACGGATCTACAAGAGATGTATAATGTTGATTTTAGACTGTACACGGCGGAACGACCCATTCCGACAGTACCAACGGACAAACTATTGGCACAACTGCTGCGAAACACTCTTGATATCTACAAGTACCATCCTCACAATTCCCTGTTGGAAAATCGCCCAGAGGACGAGCTTACCGACGAAGACAAGACTTTAGCGTGGGAGGAATTCAACAACATGGAAGAAGCTGCGAGTATGTAATTGCTTGGTGTCGCTTTCTTAATGTTGCACTTGTTTACCTTAGAATTAGAAGCACGAAATCTATTAAACAACCAAGTTACCAGACCACCCGTTTACCCTGTCAACCTTGCAATTCCACTCGGAAGTAAATATGACTTAACTTATTTTACAGCGACTTATTTTTTATTCCAGGGGCTAATACTTCGATGGTACCAAACCCAATGAACAACAATGTTCGAGGCTTTATCCCGTAAGTGTTGGTACAACTGAGTTGTTCGTTTTCAACCGATTTTTGCAGGAAAAATCTATGGACCAATGGTACGCCTATCACTACTCCACAGAACTTATTTACCGTGTTTAAAAATAATCCGCGGCCCTTCCCGCGTCCACCGAACACTACCATACGTTTGGTTGGTAACCCTGCGGCCGTCGCGAATAACAACCAAATGTGGAGACCAAATTCGAGTATTCATTATCCAACATCAGAAACCCTACAGAATTTAAGGGAAAACGTTAAAAAAGTGATACGGGAGCAACCAAGACACAACGAAGCGAGTCCGAGCGGCGAATTTAATTATTCCTTAAATAAAATTTTGTGATTTTTCAGTTGTATTTTGTTGGTTAATGAATGAATCTTTCTTTGCATAGATTTGTTTTAATCGGACCTGTTTGCTTTTACAGCAAAGACGCCGTTTAGGATGTTAAAATCGGCGATCAAGTCAACGGAGAAAGACGAGGGGATTGCTTTAATAAGGATGTTGAAGGATAAGCTGGCTTAAGTTAAGTAGCTAAGGTGAGTTTCTAGACATTAGGATGATTCAATTGTTTTTTTTTGCAGGGAAAGTGTGGTCACACTGACAATTTTTGAATCTGTCTCAGCAGTTTGCTCAATCAGGTCAGGCTTCAGAGATATTCTTATATCATGACTTTTTTTCTCCTATTATGAATTGGAAAGGCAATTATAATGTTTTTAAACTGGTTGGAGTTGTGAACATGTTTAGGAAAAAGGGATTTTATATCTGGCTGCAAAATAAAAGCGGACCATTGTAGAAAATTTTTATTATCTCTATGTAAAAAATTGATCAATTTACTCAGTAGCATCAGCCTTATCTACACTGAAAGGTTCCTCGATGGTCTCAGCGCCCGAGTCAGCGATAACAACCTCTTTTGCAGGTTTATCTCTGCTATCAGTCTTGGTACTTTCAATCTTGCGGACAATGTCCATTCCTTTCAGTATTTTTCCAAAAACGACGTGTCTTCCATCCAACCAAGAAGTCTTCTTTGTGGTGATGAAGAACTGTGAGCCATTGGTGTCTTTTCCAGCGTTGGCCATGGACAACCATCCAGCTCCATAATGCTTGAGCTTGAAGTTCTCGTCCTCGAAACGTTCGCCGTAAATGCTGCGACCTATTATCAAATTAATTTAAATTACTTAACAAAAGCCCACGAACCTCCTGTTCCGTCGCCTTTTGTGAAATCGCCTCCTTGAATCATGAAATCTTTGATAACTCTATGGAATTTGCTGCCTTTGTATCCCTCGCCCACGGGTTTTTGCGCCAACTCCTTGAAGTTTTGGACAGTTTTCGGGACGGTTTTGCCAAAGAGGCCGATTTCGATACGGCCCACAGCTTCATCGCCGATGGTGATGTCGAACCAAACCTGTTTTTACGTTTTATTTATATAATAAAAAGGTCGTAAAGATTACCTTATCGGTGACTTTGGGGCCTTTTTTCTCGTCGCAAGCGACGAAGGCACACAATGTCACGAAAACACAACACAACAATATTTTGCTGACCATCTTCTTCGGACAAAGAACCGGCGCTAAATGAATGTTAATAACCTCGGAGATTTCCTCTCTCTTCTTGGGAGACTTGGGACGAATAGAAAGCAGCCACGAAAAATCCGTGATAGGTCGAATGCGATGATGTCAATGCCACGCAAATCGAAATGTCAAACTTATTTACGTCAAGTTGAGGTTATATTCGTTGACAACACAAAAGTGGGGGACCAATAAGAGAAGCTCGCCCAGTCACGTGGCTAGCAACGAGCGGAGATGAAGTGGCGGTTTATTTTAAAATTTACGCCCCCAGCTAAAAGATTTTATTAAGTGAAAATAATAAATAAGTTACATAAATAATAAATAC
The DNA here is from genome assembly GCA_029298725.1 of Gnatocerus cornutus. Classification (NCBI taxonomy): domain Eukaryota; kingdom Metazoa; phylum Arthropoda; class Insecta; order Coleoptera; family Tenebrionidae; genus Gnatocerus; species Gnatocerus cornutus. The sequence continues at coordinate 30,923,688 of CM055509.1, read as the reverse complement.
GTGAAATTAAATCTAACTTATATTATACTCTTCGATTAACCGGAGGATGTTCAACCCGTCATCCTCCTCCAATTGCCTTTTTTTCCGGCCGATGAAAGCCACCGACGCCGGTGACATCGTCGTCACAACCATTGGATTCATCATGCTCTTTTCCTTTAGAGCGTGAATTAATTTCTGAAATTATAAAATCATGTCTGTTTTGTTCCTACGTAAAACTTTCACTCACAAGAACTAGTTTAATAAGAAATACAGCAAAAGTCAGAAATCCGATGGTCATCAGAGCACCTTCGTTTGAAGGAAAATCCATTTCCTTGTCGTCGTGGCCGCGAGCTTCAGACGTGTCTTCACGACTCCAAAGACTCGACATCCTCTCATCTATTAACAATGTTAAAAAGACTTTCCCTGAAAAAGTAATACTCACCGATGTTTGTTAGCAAATTATCCCTCAAGTTCGTTAGCAGCGAAATTTTGCTCTTCAGCGACTTCTTGGCGTTGGTTGTAAGGGTCTCTTGGATGCTCTGTAGAAGCGGTAAAAATCCAGAGTATGAATCCTCTAATTTTTCCGTTTTATTTTCCCGGGATTTAGAAGAGTAATTCTGTGGTTCCTGACTCCGCATTTTTGAGGTGGTGAATTCATTTGGTTGCTGGGTCATGGGGGTTGTTGGTGGAGGAGTCCAATAAGGTGTCGGTGGCGGAGTCCTATGAGATGTCGGTGGCGGAGTCCTATGTGGTGTCGGTGGAGGAGTGGTATGGGACGTCGGTGGCGGCATCCTGCGAGGTGTCAGCGTTGTGGTCAAAGGTGCGATCGTCCCTATCAATAAGTCTTTATAATTCGCAATGGTTGTCGTTGGTACAGTTGTTAACATCCTCTGTGATGGAGTTGTTGGATGATCCATAAAACTTACTTTTGGAGCTCCTAGAACCGACGTTACTAAACATTATATTCTCGAATTTGAAACTTACCAAAAACAAACTGCGCCGGTTTTCTGACTTGGGGCGGCATTTCTGGTGGTTGTTTGCTAGGAACTGGAGGGATTTCTACCCAGGCACTTTTCACACTGATTAAATGAATTGAAAAGTACAGATTTAGGACCAACTGCCACATGTTGATCTTGTTCGTGGCGTTAAGAGAACTGCGAAGTGTGACAAAGTTTAAAACCTGGAGCAGTTAGGATTCTGTTAGAGCTCTTATGCAAAAACTTGGAGCAGAAAATCGCTTGATGGAACTAATAGGAAGTGCAAAATTCAAACGACAGAGTCTTCTAGAGTATTTATTTGTAATTATAGTTGTACAAGTGAGACCAACAGTTTTTATTGTAATAAAAAGTTATGCTCAGATGAACCAATTTGCAAGTCTTCTTTTTTCAGTTCAGTCGCGTCTGTTGAATGTTACGTTTCTTCTTTTTAAAGATCACATTGTTTCTTTTCCACGTTGACGTTTTTGCGATGTCCTTGCGGAAGTTGAATTATCCCGTCTATTCTAAATCCTGCAAAAAAAATTTAAATTAATTCTCGTCAAACACAAAAATCGTACCGCTTACCTTTCTACAAAAACGATGTTTCTTTTTTTTTACTTTTTGAATGAACACCGTATTTTCTAGTGTTGTTCCCTGTTGACTATTTTCCTGCTAACGATCTGAAACAGTATTCTAATACAACGTGAAGTTCACCCCATGTGTGGAATGTTGTTAGTTCATCATCGACAAATCCTTTTCATTTTTCATCTGCCTTGAATTCTCTTTCCAGAAGCCGAATCCTCTTCTTTCTTCCCCCGAAGCCGAATCCTCTTCTTTCTTCCCCGAAGGCGAGTCCTCTTCTTTCTTCCCCGAAGGCGAGTCCTCTTCTTTCTTCCCCCGAAGCCAAATTATCTTCTTTCTTCCCTGAAGCAGAATCTCCTTCTTTCTTCCCCGAAGGCAAATCCTCTTCTTTCTTCTCCGAAGGCGAATCCTCTTCTTTCTTCTCCGAAGGAAAGTCTTCTTTCTTCCTCAAAGTCGAAATTCTTTCTCCACAAATTCTTTCGTTCTCGATGACGAATCTTCTTAACTAATCTTCCACCAATTTAGGTGATTACCTGTTCTCCTAGAAAAAAGCTTTGTTCTGTGTTGCTTGCAAAAGCTAAAAGGGTGAGAAAACGCTGTGGAAGTCGAAACAAAAATCATAAAACCCATTACCAGCAGCGAGAATCCTGAAAGAAAAAAAAAACATTTATTAAAGCGTCGAAGACTAAAATAACAAATTACCTTAATACGATGACATTGCTGCTCCCACTGTAAATTTTTAATGCGATTTTCCATGAAGGTGCATTTTTCTCTTTTCTTCGATCAATCATAGCTGTAATCAAAGCCACTTGTTTTTCTTTTTCAATCGTCCCTCATTTTTTTAATGAAGAGGAGTCTTGCTTGTTCATCGAAGATTTTTTTTTCTTTCTGTCCGAAACCTTCGATGGACCATGAATCTTATTACTTCATCTACTTCAATTTCATTTTTTTCTTTATTGAAATGGAATTCGGTTTGGTACTCAGATGGTTGCTTTTTTCTTCCGCCGAATGTGGATTTTTTCTGTTTTTATACGTTTCGCAATTAGGTAGTTCCATCTTCCAAACAAAACAATTGTTGAAATTGAAAATACGATTATGTATTGGAACATCCTCTTGGATAGACTTCATGATTCCTCCGCAGTATGAAGAACTTCAAGAAGTGAAAAAAATTGATAATTCTTCTTTGCTTGAGAAGGCAAAAATCGTAAACTTCTTCGTCAATTTTGGAATTGATGGTATGTTCGTTTGAAGACTCATAAGTTTGGGTAATTTTCTTTTTTAAATAGACGCAGACGTAAGACTCGTGATTTCTTCAATTTCAAGTGAAAATTCGTAGAATATAATGAATGACATCTACAACGCTGTAAACTTGATACGTAGTGGAAGCTGCCTCTTCGTAACCGTCGCATTTTTTAATTTCTGTCAAAAGGGCTTGCATATTAATGTTCTTCATGTGCGAAGTTCCGAAGAAATTCTAAAAGTTTAGTGCATAATGAAAAGAGTAGACTTCTTCGCTTTTGGAGTGGATTGGTGAGAAGTTATCGAGAAGTATTTATGTTGGAAAGGGTTTCAGAAATTCTAAAAATCCTTGCTTTGTGCTTGTTGCGTTAGATTGTCATGATTTGGAATCAACAAAATTAAATCTTCATTCTTCCTTTCAGAGTGATTATATATACAGGGTCTATCAGAACTGGCGGACCAAAATCATCCCATGGATAAATGATCTTCTGCAGATAAAGAGAAAATTGTTTAAAAAAATCCATTCTTGTTGGCTTTTAAAATAAGAACGGTTTTAATTGACCAATCGTGTTGTAGATGTAAAATTACCTTAAAACATATATTTTTTACCATAGAAACCTATTTAATTGTTGCAAAAAATAATTGACTGTTATGTCATAACAAAGTATTTCTGACAATTAGACAGTCATTCCAAACGTTGATTTGTGGTTTCATTGTATTTAATAATTAATTATGTTTACCCCGGAAGAATATTTTGATATGGTCTTGTTGTATGGAGAGTGTAATCGCAGTGCAACAGCTACTATCCAGCAATACGCACTTCGTTTTCCAAATAGGGAACAGCCTAGCCGAAATGTTATTTTAAGATTAGTACAGAGAGGAAGAGAATCTGGTAATTTAAAAGTATGCAGAAGGGAGGTTGGGGGTGCCCCAAGAACTGCGAGAACCGTGGACAACGAGGAAGCGGTTATTGAGATTTTTGAAGGGGAACCTGAAACGAGCATTAGTATTGTGGCCAGAAATCTTGAAATGTCCACCTCTTCTGTTCAACGTATTCTTAAAGACGAACGAATGCACCCATTTCATTATACTAAAGTGCAATGTCTTACGCCGGAAGATTATCCTCTAAGAGTGGAGTTTTGTACTTGGCTTCTGCGGGAACATGAAGCAAATGAGAACTTCGTCAAAAGCATATTGTTTACAGACGAATCTTGCTTTCAAAAAGATGGATTTTTCAATCAAAGAAATTTTCATGTTTGGGGGCGAGATAATCCGCACGTCTTCAGGCAAAGTAATCCCCAGCAAAGATTTTCTGTCAATCTTTGGGCTGGAATTTTTGGGAACGCCATAGTAAATTGTTTTGAGAACAAGTTATACGCAATTATAAAACATCACATTCTTTCAGGTTGGCCCGTACGAATTTCCCGCCAGACTCAACGGCCAAATTTATACAAATTTTTTAGTTGATGATTTGGACATGCTGCTAGACAATATTCCTCTACAAAGATTAAGAAATGTTGACATTAACAATATTTGGTTCCAACATGATGGATGCCCAGCACATTTTGCAAATGTAACTAGGAACCATTTAGATGTTAGATTTCCTAATGCATGGATAGGCCGCGGAGGCCCAAGACGTTGGCCCCCCAGGTCGCCAGACCTTACGCCCTTAGATTTTTTCCTTTGGGGACACGTCAAGAATTTGGTGTACCGAAATATGCCTGAAAATATTAACGTGTTAAGAAACCGCATTCAAGAAGCATTTGCTTCAATAACAGCTGAAATGGTCAGTAATGCTAGGGCAAGTCTACTGAGAAGAGCTGCTCTGTGCATTCAAGTGGAAGGAAGAAATTTTGAACATTTACTTTAAAAACTATTTACCTATTTTTTCAAATTTATACCGCTAATTCATTCATTTTTGTTATTTCTGTATTCATTTACTAATCTGTTTTTCGGATTCTGTTAATTTTAAAGTTTGAGTTTATTATTTCATTTTGTTGGTCTTAAAATAAACTTGTCAATTTTTATGAGAAGACGTCACCTAAAAAATTACGTCAGTGTAACAACAATGCAAAAATATTTAAGATGCATCCATAGTTACAAATAAAGCAGGAAAAGCTAATTTTCAGGTAACTTAACATCAGCAACACGATTGGTTAGTTTAAATTGTTCATTTTCTGATCACTATTAAAGATGGATTTTTTTAAACATTTTTCCAATTATTCCCAGAAGATTGTGAATACATCGTTTCATTTTGGTCCGCTAGTTCTGATAGACCCTGTATATATATATCCCTTTCTTTTCTTAATTCTTTAATTTTCCACGAAATTTTGCAAAAACTTGTTCTCCTAGGGAAACAGTTTTCTTTGGTGTGGATCAAAAGCCGAAGGCATGAGAAAGTAATAGAAAGAGTAACTTTTGCTTCAGCGGCGAATCCCACTTCTTTGTCATCGAAGTCAAATGCTCTTCATTCTTCAGTGATGACGAAACCCTCTTCTATCTTCCTCGAAGATGGGTTCTCTTCTTTCTTCCTGGAAGTCGAAGCCTCTTCATTCTTCAGCGATGGGGAACCCATCTTCTTTCTTCCTCGAAGTCGAATCCTGTTCTTTCTTCATCGACGTCGAATCCTTTGTTTTTTCTTCGGCGATGACGTAACCCTGTTCTTTCTTCCTCGAAATCGGATCCTTTTTTTTTTCTTCGGCGATAACGAAACCCTCTTCTTTCTTCCTCGAAAATGGATCCTCTTCTTCGAAGTCGAATCCTCTTCAATCTTCAGTGATGACGAAACCCTCTTCTTTTTCCTCGAAGTAGAATCCTCTTCTTTCTTCTTCGATGTAAAATCCCATTCTTTCTTCGGCGATGACGAAACCCTTTTCTTTCTTCCTCGACGTAGAATCCTCTTCATTCTTCGGCAACGACGAAAGCCTCTTCTTCCTTCCTTGACGTAGAATCCTTTTTCTTTCTTCGGCGATGACGAAACCCTCTTCTTTCTTCCTCGAAGTCGAATCCTCTTCAATCTTCAGTGATGACGAAAGCCTCTTCATTCTTCGGCGATGGCGAAATCCTCTTCTTTTTTCCTCGAAGTCGGGTCCTCATCTTCATTCTTCAACGGTTGGATCCTCTTGTTTTTTCTTCGATGTCGGATTCTTTTCTTTCTTCGGCGATGACGAAACCCTCTTCTTTGTTTCCTCGCAGTAGAATCCTCTTCTTTCTTCCTTGAAGTCGGAACCTTTTCATTCTTCAGCGTCGACGAAACCCTCTTCTTTCTTCTTCGAAGTCGCATCCTCTTCTTTCATCTTCGAAGTCGCATCCTCTTCTTTCTTCCTTGTTGACGAATCCATCTTCGTTCTTCCTTGACGAGTCCATTTTTTTTCCTCGAAGTCGAATCCTCTTCCTTTTTCATTTTTCTTCAAAACAAAATATTCTTTGTTCATCGTTAAGAAATCCACTTCTTTTTAACAGTTGAATTTTTCTTCGTTGTTCTTTCTTCATTCCCTGTTCCTAGAAAAGACTTTCTTATGCTACCGTTGAAAGTTAACGAACAGAAATCACTGCTGAAGGAGACGAAAAATCATATCCATTAATCGGTTACGTCACCAATTCTGAAAACAACTTTAAATAACAAACTTTGAAGTAAAATTATAACAGGGTTACCTTAGCCTAGACGCGTTGACGCTTCCTCACAACTCTATACGCCAGTAAACGTAAAATATTCGTAACAGCAGTTCGTCAAATGAACGGCGTTTTTTTGTAAAAAAAAAACTAGCAAAAACTGGCGAAAGCTGACCGTTTTTAATAAACTTCTAGTAAAGGTTTTGTAATAAACTTATATAACTGGGTTATGCCTAATTGATGTTTTTGTTTTAAACTGAATGACGACAAAAACCTGTAAATGTTTCAGTTAAACAGTTGCATTAAAAAAATGTGCAAATCTCACCTTAGATTCCACGACGAAAATCCTTCTTCTGAAAGTGATCCAAATCGTCATAAAAAAGACGCTACTTTCCTTACAACAGCATTTATTTCACAACGTGATGATTGAAGGTACAGTTTCGTAACCATAAGCGATTACAAGATGTTGCCAGTAAATGACAATGTTTTTGAACAACGGTATGACAGTAAATTGTTACGGATGGTTGAAGATTTCCTGTCCTCGGGCTGATGTTGGAATCTTCTTTTCTTCTGAATTTGACATAAATGATAGCACATCGAGTCTTAATTCAAACATTAATATTACCTTATGATGATGGTGAAGGCTACTTTGGTTCTTCTAGTTGTGCCTGGTAAAAACTTAAAATATTTTGGAGGGCTGACATGGAAGTTGAAACTTAGATATGAAGTGAACCATGTTTTTGGTTTTCTATATGCACTGAGCTGCGCTTAACGACTTAGGACGACATTTTTCTTTGATCAATTTTTGAGCGGATTGCGGTACATCTTTCTACAAAATCGCAGTGTTGTTTGATATGGCACGATTACCTTCTCGCTTTCTAGACCGATGGCTAGATGCAAAGGAGTCCCGGGAATTTTATTAAGAACAATTATCCTGAAGAGAAGAGGAAGAATCCGAAACTACCATGACTCCAAGGGAACTGCAAACCACTAGTTGTCGATTTGTAATGCATTCGTACCTTTAGCGTCTTCAGGTGAAGTAACGTTGTAATAGTGACAGTAGAATCGGACCCTTTAGTTTTAGTCTTATCTTCAGGATGATTAAAATTCAAGGCGTAAATTTTATGGGGCGATCCTAGTGTAGTCCAATTGTTTCAAAGAGTAGCGCAAAATTTGTGGTGGAACCTCTACAAAAGACGGAACTGGATGTCTGGTATTTTGTCAGTACCTTAATCCCCAATCAGTTTCGTTCTGTAGGAACTGGGATCTCTCGGATAAGAATTTGGAGTTTGGCCAGCAGTAAAATGGAACGATCCGAAAACAAGTACGGCACAATTCTTCATTTTGTAGAAAAGTAGGAAAATGAAGATGTGGAGTGTCGAGAAGTTATTGCAAGGAAATCCTATAACACAACATTTGGCCGGATTCAGGAATACTTGCTGTGTTGAGAGAAGAAATCCTGGTGTTTTCGGGGAAGAACAGAAAATGGAGTCTTCGTTTTGAACATGAGGCAAGAGTTATTTATTTCCGAGTTTTTTCGTGGAGGCTTCAAGTCGTATTGTAGAAATTAGATAAGGCGTCCTACAACAGTTACCTCGGTTGCGCAAAATTGAAAATACTTGCGATCGCTTTTCTTTGCTGCTGGCGACGAAGAATCGTAACATTTTCCACGCTTTTTCGTTTGAATTGCGGCGACGCCAAGTTCGCACGAAATTTCTTGGAATAGACGCGTTTTGAAGAGGTGGTCCACGCAGGCACACGGTTCGCGGTTTCTTCAAATTCGAAGAATATGGTGACGAAATCTACAACGTTGTAAATTTGAGACACCGGAAGCAAGAAAAGTAGATACGATTTCACAACTTTCAAACCCTCCGCGTGGATTTGGTCGAAACTGGTGCTACACCGACTGAGGTTTCCGGAGGTGCTGGCGAAATAACACAACGGAAAGTTCTCTGGGCCATCTAAAACTAACATTGCCACGACACTTAGATAAAACGTTTTTACGAGCTTAGGTCCTCTTTCCACGCAGCAGCTAAATCCGCTCTTCGGGTGCTCCGCTTTGATTTGATGCCGACTGAAGTTTAAGAATGTGCTGGCGAAATAACACAACGGAAAGTTCTCTGGGCTATCTAAAACTAACATAACCACGACACTCAGATAAAACGCTTTTACGAGCTTAGGTCCACTTTTCACGCAGCAGCCAAATCCTATGAAACTTCCACTCTTCGGGGGCCCCGCATTGAATGGATCCCGACTGAAGTTTAAGAATGTTCTGACGAAGGAACACAACGGCAAATTCTTTGAGGCATCTAAAACTAACTTTGACACGACGCGCAAGATGTCTTTACGATTCTAGGTTTTATCCACTTCAGTAAAACCTTGAAGAGCTTCCACGTGAAGTGGTGACATTTTCTGACGTGATGTCGATCTACAACGTGGAGTTCCTCTTGCAGTATTCGCTACCGAGATTTCCGATTTTTGCGAGTTCATCCCTGACCAAGAAAGCGATACTTCTCTGGATCTACAACGAACTTTAGCACGAAACGAGGATTTGCGAGGTTGGGACGTCCCTCCGGATTACGTTTTTACTTCTAAATTGTTGATCAAAAAAGCAAAAAATGGATACGATTTCGTAAGTTCCTCTCCAGTTCGGTTCGAGCGGTTCCCTGCTGCGATTTTCAGGATGTTGGCCACGCGACAGCGAGAAGAACTATGGATCATGGCACGAAACGGGAAGAGGTTGAATTCGAAACTCCTTCCGGTAGAAATTCTGCTGCTGAATTGTTGATCTACAAAGATGCAACTTTGGTCCGAATTGAAAAGGCAAAAATGTATACGATTTCAAAAGTTCCTCTTTGGTTTGGTTCGAGAGGTTCCCTGCTGCGATTTTCGGAATATTGGCGACGCGACAGCGAGAAGAACTTCTCTGGATCATAGCACACGAAACGGAAAGATTTTGTGAATTCGAATCTCCTTCGGGTAGAAATTCTGCTGCTGAATTGTTGATCTACAAAGATGCAACTTTGGTCCAAATTGAAAAGGCAAAAATTGATACGATTTCGGAAGTTCCTCTTTGGTTCGGTTCAAGCGGTTCCCTGCTGCGATTTTCGGGATGTGGCGACGTGAGAGCGAGAAAAACTCTGGATCATAGCACGAAACGGGAAGAGGTTGTGAATACGGATCTCCTTCCGGTAGAAATTCTGCTGCTGTGTTGATCTACGCGTCGATCTACCATCTACGATGGAACGCATCAAAACTCTAAAAATGGGTACGATTTTCAAAAGGTTCTCCTCTTGGTTCTGTTGAATTATCAGCTACGGCCTGTTAACGAGATACGAGTTGTACTTTCTTGCTGAATATCGCGAGAACGACGCTGGCCTATCTAAAACGAAGTTTGGTACGAAACGTAAGGAATAAAAACGTTTACGAATTTGGTTCCTCTTCCGCAGATACATTCTTGCTCCGATTTGAAAATGTTACGATTTTATGGATGTCTCCAAAATCTTGCGCAGATTGGTACTTTTGGGAAAAGAATCCAATTTTATTAATTGAACTTCGATCTAGAACGGGTTAACTTTGACATAGGTCCAAACGTAAAAAATCATACGCTAATGACTCCTATCTTCATTCCAGGACACCAGCATAAGAGTTTTTTCTAATATGATATAAATAATCGCACCTAACTATGAGTAGTTCAGGTTCAGGACTGCAACTTCAATATGTAACATCGCAAAATAAATAATTATGATACTTGGCAGTTTTGCCTATTTCATTCCAGTTGTTTGGTGCTGATGAGTGCAAGGGGTTTAGTGCATCATTTTAGCCTACAATCAAGATTGACGGAATATGACGAATACCTTGGGGAAACTAGTTTGGATAGTCGATCCTCTAAACTTGTTTGTTCATAATTGACTAATTAGATCAGTTACTTTTTGCTATATGCTAATTACTTGTTGTTTCTCGCTCTGGATTATGAATCAATATGAAAATTAACTTTGGGCTTCTTTACGTTCCTAATTTTCCTTTGACGACTCTGGAAACGATTTACATTGTGGAAAATGCCAAAAGTACCTGATTATGTTCCCAAAGTTGGTATTTCAC